>JARCFY010000005.1:52937425-55781592 GCA_029233225.1 Lepidodactylus listeri | reverse complement strand
CCAATACACAGAACCTCAGTAATGTGTTGTTTTCTTCCAAAGCCAAGGGCAAACCCAGAGAAACCTTATACACAATTTCCCCAGGGAATGCCTCAAAAAGTGAGAGGGAGGAGTGGGTTGTGTCCACCCTGATCCTCTTCTCTCAGCAAGAGTAGTACCTACCAGCCATCACTGCCTCAGTGGAGGAGCCTTAGCCTAGGTGCTGCAGCTGCTCTTCATCACAGGCTCTCCCTTTCCCACCTCCCACCCCTGCAAAGAAGAACGTTTCTCAGCAAATTAGCTTCATTACTTATGGTGCTCTTGTGGGTTCTGCTGGTTTCTGTGTGGCACACAGGTCTTACTATCCTACTTTACACTTTCATCTCCATCAAGATGAAGAACAGTTTTTGTGCCACTCTTCCTGGGTGAGCCTGTTCTCTTCCTGAATCACCCCAGTCTCAGAGATCAGGGCAGTCAGTGCTTTCTTCTGCTCCACCAAGTGCTCAAGCATGGCATAGTTCCAGTGAGTGCTCATGTCACCAATCAGGTGGTGCACCAGCACACCTGTCAGTGTCTGCTTCTTACACAGCAGATGGCTGTCCTTCACACTGCAAGAGAAGTGACCCATGATATGTCAGCATTTCTAGAGGAGATGCCTGAACTCACAGGTCTCATCATCTCTCTGCAGAACCCAGCCCCAAGGTATCCTTAACCACCAGGTGGAGAAGGTGGGCCATGCAGTAATTGCACCTGAGGCCCAATGCCTGTGCCGCTGCTCTCATGTCCATGCCACTGTTGGTTACTGTGAAGCCCATGGAGAGGTCCCTGCCTATCCATGCCACTAACTGTTTTGCAATGGTGGCTGATACGTTGTTTGCCATGTGTGCCCCATCGAGTACCTTGGCATGGAGCAGAGCCTGGCAATAGCTGGACTGGTAGCCCTTACCCTGCCTAACACTAGTTTCTCCACCCCACCCACAACACTGCTGAGTTGCATCAGTGAGCAGTCAATGACAGATACGCATTGTGCACCTGAGGGGAGGTCCAGATGTTAGATGTGAAGGGCATAGTTCTCCCATAAGTGTGGGACAACTGTGCATTCACATGGTCCCTGGCAGCCCTGTACAATGAGAACAACATGGTCCTGCTCAGCATGGTGTGAGCAGGGGGCACATACTGGTTTGCAGGCTCTGAGTATTAAGTGCCAGAAGTCAGGCAAGGCAGGGTTTTTCAGTCCAAGTTCCGTGGGTCCAGGAGTCAGGCAAAGCAGAGTCGTTCAGTCCAAGGTCAGAGGTTCAGAAGTCAAGCAAGGCAGAGTTGGTGGCTTAGCATTTATCATACATGTTGCATCCATGCCTAACAGCATCTCTTGGCTGGTTTGATAGCCCCATGCCTAAGGGTCATGCTTACAACCAGTTGCTCATAAGCAATCCTACAACTACTACTCATCTTCATTATCAGCAAGCAGCTGGCCAGGATGCATGTACTTTGCCATCTTGTCTGTAGCTCTGTTCTCAGCCTCTGTCTGTGGCTCTCTGAGGGTGTAGGTGATTCTGGTGGGCTGGGAATGGCCAACTGAGGTTCACCTGCTGAATCTGAGATGTCTGAGGCTCTGTGGCAGCTCTTGGCTGTTAATCCTGACAAGGCTGTAGCTCATTTTTCTGCTGTCTGTGGCTCTCTGAGGGTGTAGGTGATTCTGGTGGGCTGGGAATGGCCAACTGAGGTTCACCTGCTGAATCTGAGATGTCTGAGGCTCTGTGGCAGCTCTTGGCTGTTAATCCTGACAAGGCTGTAGCTCATTTTTCTGCTGGTCAGCTTCTGTTAGCTCAAGGCTGGCTACATGGGGCTCCTCTTCTCCTGAGGAGTCCTCACTATTGCTGTGACCTGGTTGACTCATAACAGGGAGTGTACCAGGGATAGGCATCCTGGAGCAGGCTGCAGAAAGCGGCATCTTTGACCACAGAGAAGGGGCGGCTGTCTATAGCGACTATTTAGACAATGAAGTGAGTGGCCCTCTTATTCCCCACCCCAGGCACACTAGCACCAACCTCACCAAGCATATCTGTCAGAGATACTTGGTGTCCCTTCACTACTGTGGAATGTTCAGGGACTGCACTAGAAGTGATCACAGGACAACTCACGGTGGTCGCTTGAGCACCCCAGCAGCAACTTCTCTCCCCCTATGAGAAAGCACGACCTAGTGGTGCTTCTTAAAATGGTTCTGCAATCCAGTAGTTGAGAGATTATTGAGGTCTCTCCCTCAACTGATCTGAACCCTACACATCTGGCACTGTGCGAAGGGGGGATCCCCCATCAGCTAGATATGCTTCCAGACTTCAGAGGTATAGGGGCACTCACGCTGAGCAGCAGCTGCAGGCACTCCTGGAGCCACTTCCTGTAAGGAGCTTGGGGCAGACACACCATGTCTTGGGGGGGACAGGAAGAGATGCCTGAGGGGGAAGGGGTTGAGATGGCAGCACCTTGGTGCGCACCTCCATCTCTTCCTCTTGTGCCTCCAGCCTCCCCTCCTGTTCCTCCTCAGAAGGCCTGCTGGACTTTTGAGGAGCCAGAGCAGGGGCATCCAGCCTCTCTTCTAGCACCTCCAGAAGCCTCTGGGTTCGTGGGATGAACTCCAGAGCCAGAACATTCTCTTCACCAAAGCTCACCCCAAAAGATGGCTCAGCCAGCTCCTCCTCCTGCTATTGAGCCTCTGCAACAACAGCTAGAGGAGAGGCTGCCTGAGCAGCAGACCCCTGTCCAGTGCCTGCATCCACGGGCACCTCTGCAGGGGCACCCTAACAGCAGTCGCAATTAAAAGGGCCTTGTGTGGCCTCTTCATTGCACTACTCCAGCCAGAGGACGGAGTGGTGGAAGGTGGCTGGGAAGTAGTCCTCTGCACAGGTTGGGAGACAGCCATAGTCCTCCATCTCCCCTCCATCACACTACTCTTTTCCTTAGCCTTCCCCTAGGGCCTCACTACATTTCCTTCCTGTGGCTTATTGTTACCCCGGACCAAACTTTTTCCAAGTAGCACTTGTAGGGAAGGTATTATGCACCTAACTACCTGCACTGCAACCTAAACCTAACAGAGTCTGACACCTTTTTATGAACCCTCCCACACCAAAACTAGGTTTTTATCTTTCAAAAGAGCCTAACCTACCCTTGCTTCAACTTTTCTTTCTTTCTTTTTTTGTTTTTGGGTTGGTTTTTTTTTTAAGGAACTATTGACTTCCTATACTGAAACTTGACTATGGCATAATAAACTATCCTTGAGATGAAATAGCAAATCTTTTAAAAAGTTTAAGGCTCTTTATTAAACTTCTCCTGACTAGATTCTTTTGGAACAAGCCTGATTTCCTTTATGGAAATGCAGGAGCTCCCTCCTGAAAATTGAAAAACTAGAGGACAATCTAAAGGAAAATATGTCTAAAAGTGCTGGCTTTCACTGAAGCTCAGAGCACCGCACACTGCTTTTTAAAAAGTTAATCTAGGCTATTATACCACTGTTTCAAAGACACATAGAACCTTGGCTCTTTTAATTTCCTCCTAGCATTGGCCTAGTTAGGGATGAACTAAAGCCCTGTGCTAAATTTAATTAAAAGTGTTTAAAAGTTAAACTATTCCTAAAACAGACCCTTATTACTAAAAGCCTATTTATCAGCACCTATTGTACTCAATAGCCCTTGAAACCAAACGCACATATTAGGAACACCTCAACACCCCTTCCCAAAACAACCTTCTAGAAATTAAAGGAAAGAAATCCGGGGGGGAAACTACTGGGAAAAAGGTGGGTGAAAGGATTTGAAAGAAGACAAAGCAAGAAGAACCTAAACCAAAAGCCCCCCCCCCCAACAACAGACCAAAAAAAAAGAATTGGGGGGGGGAGAAGCAGAATAAACCAACAACAAAGCCTCACTCCCCAACCCCCCCCCCCAAAAAGTGAAAGATGGTGAAGGAGAGAGATAGAATTCAAGTAAAATAATAGATCATTTAAAAACTAAACAGAACTCTCACACACAAACACATACAAGCCCCCAAAAGAACCAAAAATGAATAAGTTAACCAAGTTTTAAGCCAGCTCCAAAGAATCAAAGCCAAGAACCAAAGGAGAAGGAAGAAAACCTTGGCCTCCACCCCCACAGCATACCACCAGGCCCAAACAACAACAAAACTCCACAGAAATAACTGCAAACCCCAAAACCAGAAAAAATATTATAACCTAAGAATAAAACCAAAAGGATACAAAAAAAGGCTTGAGGCCCTTTGTTGTTTGGGCCTCACCCCCCAACCTACCATGAGGCCCAAACAACAAATAACAAAAAACTCCAAACTGCAAGCCAAAAATACCAGAAGGAACTGAAACCTAAGAATAAAATCAAAAGGAACCAGAAAAAGGCCTGAGGCCCTTGGCTAAGTTTGGTGCCAGTTTGGTGTAGTCGTTAAGTGCATGGACTCTAATCTGGGAGAACCAGGTTTGATTCCCCACTCCTCCACTTGCACCTGCTGGATGACCTTGGACAAGCCATAGCTCTGTACTAGCTGTTCTCTCAAGGACAGTTGTCTCAGGCTGAGGACAGACTTGAAGTCTGCCACACCTCCGCGGCGCGGCAGACTAAGGCGGGGGGAATTGCCCCCACCATGCGGCGTTTGCATGCCGCCGGAAGGAAGCCGCCCGCAGCGTTCAGACTGCGGGCGGCTTCCTACGGCAGTGTGCAAATGCTGTGCGGCTCCCCCTCCCGGTGCGCGTTCACACCCGGCTGCTGCGGGAGGAGCGCTGCGCCGGACGCGATGCGTCTGGGCCGCTTCCTCGGGGCAGATGCAGCCATCTGAACGGCCGCTCTGCCTCCGCTTTTGAAGCGGAGGCAGAGCGGCCGAGACTGCCAGTCTGTCCTCGGCCTCAGAGCTCTCTCAGCCCCACCTACCTCACAAGGTGTCTCTTGTGGGGAGGGGAAGGGAAAGGAGTTTGTAAGCCACTCTGAGACTTCAAGTGAGTGAAGGGTGGGATATAAATCCAATCTCTTCTTCTTAAAAATAAAAAAAAAGAAACTGCTCCAAAGTACTGTACCTGGAAGTACTGTTTCATCACTTGGATTTTACCCTGGTCAGGAGCTTGGATGGTAGAATAAATAAACTTACTATCCACCAAGCCCAAAGAATAAATAAATAAACCTACTGCCCACCAAGCCCAAAGAATAAATACACCTACCACCCGCCAGTCTCAAAGAACTAACAGTAAAATAAGAAAACCTTTAAAAAAAATGTTCAGTCACACCAGTTACTATCTTCACTGTTCTCCAGGCAGGCAGGATCTGTTCTGAAGTCCACAGCAGAGTTTCTCAGGCAGCAGGAGTCAGGCTCAGAGCAGCAGCTGAAGCCAAAGCCAGTGCACACTCTCCAGGTTTCTCTCAGGAATAGAGTCTAGCTCAGCCAGACCCTTGCTTTTATGCTCTTTGCCAATTTGCAGAAGAATTTCTAAAAAGAACAGTCTTTTGTGATTGGGTAAAGAGCAGTGTTCCCCCTAACCTGAAATCCTATTTGCCAAATTGCTACTGCTCCTCCCTCCCTCTTGATCCATGGAAAATGGGTGTGGAAAGCAAGGTAGTTATTTAGTTGGACCCCACATTTGATGCCAACAACCTTGCAAGTTGCATTACAGCTCCCTCTAAGGTGTTTTTGCCATTGGGCTGCAGAGATGTCTCTTCTCCCTTCCTCCTGTTGTCCTGGAAACCAGAGCAAAAGGTGAGAAAGAGCCCTAGAGGAAAATTGAAAGTCTCTCTACAGCCCTTTAAACCTCTCCACCACCAGCTATTTGGTAAAGCCAAATATACCCCCAAAAAGCCAGAAAAAAATTGGCTTTATTTGGAATCAGCTATACCAGTAGCCGGTCAGATTCTATGATCTGTATTTGGTTTAAAAATAGCGTTAAGATATTTTTTGTGTATTTTTTTAGCTCAGATACAGCCGAATGCACACCCCTATTAGTTAGTCTCAATGAATGCTGGCAAGAACTTCTTTAATGAATTTTTCTCATTCTAACAGAAATGAAACGAAGGTGGAGGAGATGGCACAAAAAAACAACAACTCCTGTGCTCCGCCATTCGAAGAAGCTTGCTCCAATGTGTGAGGAAGAGCTTGGGTCCTTGGCGATTAGTCCTTTAGAATGCCAACAGAGCTCTGCCATGTTTTGTGGGTAGCCAAATGCCATCTAGAATGAAACAGAGGCTAACAGTGGCTTGGAACTTCAAGTTAGGGTGCTCCATTCCTGGGACAGTGACACCAGAATGTGCAATGCTATTGCCAGCATCAGGGCAACAAACATACGTTGAGCATTAGTTAAATGGGAGCCCGCGTTCTCTTAAATAAAAGTGCCACTCCTTAGAAGTGGTAGAGAGCAAGGGGAATGAAAAAGCAGGACGCTCATTGGTGGCATCCCCACTGACTACTGATGCAACCCCAGAGCATGAGTTACAGCCTGGAAAGTAGATTTGAGTCCAGTAGCACCTTAGAGTCCAACTAGACTTTCAGGGTATAAGCTTTCCAGAGTCAGAGCTCCCTTTGTCAGGCTGGAAATTGAAGCCCTAGGTTACCTTTTACCTCAGCTATGAACTCACTGTTTGGGCTTAGGTATGCTTCAGTGCTCAATCAGTGATATAGGAATGAATAATAACTCTGGTTCACCTTACAGCAATGTTGTAAGAGTTACTGAGGCAGTGGACAGGAAGTACTTTGAGTTCTTAGAAGTGCTGCATGCCATTACTAAAGAATTTTGAAACTTTCTAGATTTACATTTCAGTCTCACAGAGAAAATACGCTTCTTCCAGAAATATGCATATTTCTAAAGTATATCACACAAATCTTACTTCAAATCGGTATAATTTTTCAGAGCTTCAGAACTCAGTAGGTAACAAAGTTGATAGCTCTGTTAACAAAGCAAGACAGCTTGTGCTCTGCCAGCCAAAATGGGTATATTTGGAAGACACTATGTATTAAACTGATAATACCAACAGGTAGTACATGTATTTATTTATTTATAAAACTTAGAACCTACCATGCACATGCAGAAGAAGTTCGTGAAAGTGGATCTTCCCCATTTTTTTTGCTTCCCTCAGCATCCTCCAGTGCACCCTAAAGACCTTCTGTTAATGGTAAGGGACTAGCAGATGTTTGGGGCTGCATAATAAAAACAAAACTTTCAAATATAATTATTAAAATCCAGCATTTGAAAAAAAAACCAGTTCAGCGTAAAAATTAACTGACTAATCAGCAAGATTTATTGATTTAAAATCTTGGGATCAACTAAAGCAATTTTCCTAATCAGTTGGGCAGCAATTTTAAAAATGTATTTTTTAAAATCCAAGTCCTTGCAAGTGCTGACACAAGAGGCTTTCTTCTTTCATACACAAGAGGGAATGGCTCTTAGAAGAAGATCCCTCCTTTGACCTACAGGTGCATTACCTACAAAAAAGGAAAGTGTTTTTTCTTGTTCATTATTTTTATATGAATTAATTCATGAAATTACTTGACTCAATTTTTTATTAATTTATTTTAAATAAAATTTATTAAATATAACGCAACAATATTTGACTCAATATGATTAACCAATAATAGTTTCTCTGATCAGGTGTCTGGCCTAGTTTTAAATGTTCCTCTCTAGTGAAGTTCACCACAGTGATGGGTAATTCTTCACAAAGGTCCTGATTTTACTATTTAAGCCTCTATAAAATTATTGCTAGATTTTGATTCTATAAAAAATACCACTGTGTATAATCTTGATATGATTCCACATAACTAACACACTTTATGCAAAAATATTAAACCATAACAACATTTGACTATAAATTATCATACATTATTTGAAAACATATGCTACAAACTAATCAAGGAAACAACATATATTAAAGGTAAGTCCAAAGTCTCAGTAAATGTTACTCGAGAATTTCCAGTGGTATATTCGAGGTAAATAATCTCTCTTCTTCCAAGTCAGATGCAAAGACAAAGTTACCGTAGCAATTCCTGTGGTATGAGGTTCCAAAAATACTGTAGCAATTCCTGTGATATGTGGTTCCAGTGATCCCAATGCGCAAGCCGTCTAATGGAAATCCCATTTTGCCAAAGGCCTTCTCAAGACTAGAACCAGTTTTAGTTTCAATAACGACCAATTCTTATACAAATCAGAAAAAATCAAATGGGCAAGTAGCTCCTAACAATTTTCAAAATCTTAGTTCTGTTCCTGTTTACTCAGAAGGAAGTGTTACAGAATTCAACAGGATGTATTCCCATCATATTGCAAGCTCCATTGCACTTCAGTCCTCTGGAAATCAGTGGGACAAGTCAGTAACAATTAGCTTTCTGTGGACTGGGGCTAGTGTGTTGAGCACTGCAATGCATGACCTTTAATGACACATTAGTTCATACATTCTTTGTCACTATTGTAGTTCTTCTGTGATATCATTCCTGAAGTCTCTCTCCTCTACCAACACAAAGCCCAGGTCTGAAACATATTGGTGTATGCACATTTACATTCTAGAAGTACACTATTTTGTGATCTGTCAACAATAAGAAAACTGAAAGTGCAAATCAAGAGGACATTTTGGATTGTTGGCCCACTATGCCCAATTGCATATAGGAGATGATAATACTCTCAAAGTTGCTCTGGGAAATCTACAGTGAGGTATAACCAGTAGACCCTATTTTCACAATGAGCTGGATAATGTGAGCAAAATTTCTATTTTGGAAATAGATGGATAGCATGACTGTTTAATTTTCTTTGCTAAATGGATATCAGGCAACATATGCCAGTTCTTTAACAAAACTATTTTCAAAACCTGTTAATAGAATGAATCCATAATTCAGGATAATGCTCAGACCAGCCCATTTGTCCTCCAATCTGACAATAATTTCTGACTTAACATACTGGTGTGTATTCCTTAAAAAAAAAAAAAAACACCCGTAAGGAACTGGCAAGGCCTGCGGCTTTCAATACTTCATTCCAAGAATGATGGCATAAATGGCTCCCTGCACATGAGCACTTTGAAAAACTGACTTTTATTTAGACCGCAAAGTGATGTGCTTTATTTCAGTTGGGGCTGTTGCTTATGCAATTCACTGGTGAGGTGGAGTAGTATTTTTGGTGGTCCTGGTAAGGAGTGGCACCCCTTTCCTCTTACTGTTGTTGAGCTTTGCTAACCCTTCCCCATGCTGCAGCCCTTCCCTCTGGTCCAACTTTTTCTCCCCTTTCCCCCCCATTAAAACCTGTGCTGCTGCTCTGGTTGCCTCCTCCTAATTGCTTCCCAGATAGGTTTCCTTTCCATCTCAACAAGTAGCTTCAGTAAGGGGGGATTTTCTTCCATTTTCTTTTAAGAAAGACATGCTGGAACTGCATGCAACATTTATTTTATTTAGTGAAATGTTTATCTCAGCCTTTCTCTCAGTGTAGTGTACATAGCTGCCTCCTCTTCCACTTTATCTTTACAACAACCCATTTAGACTGTGAGAGAATAACTGGTCTAAGTTCTTTGTTGGTCTTAAAGGTGCCACTGGACCCAAACTTTGGTCTAAGCTCTGTGATTATTCTCCCTGACACTTTTAAACAGAAATCCGTGGGTTAGAAGCAGGCTAATACATTAACAGGAGGCACTTTGATCAGCAGAACAAAACTTTCCTGCTTTCCTGTCTCTCACTGCAGTCCATTGACTCCCCCAAAGTACTGCTTCTGGGGAACAGAGGACTCCCAAGAATTGCAAGGGGGGCAAACTGGAAGTCTGTAGCAGGAATTGGCAGTAATCATAGTTTTGCTTCTGCTAGCAAAAAATTTAGTCTGAATCCAAACCACTGAATTAAAAGCTGAGAATGGTATTGGTTCAATTTTCTTAGGTTGCGGTCACACACACTAAATAATCCACTTTTAATGCACTTTCAGTGCACGCTCCAACTGGATTTTGTCAGTTCACACAGTAACTAAAGTGTACTAAAAGTGGATTAAAAGTGGATTATATAGTCTGTGTGACTGCAGTCTTAGGCCGAGGACAGACTGGCAATCTGCCCCGCTCTGCCTCTGCTTCTAAAGTGGAGGCAGAGGGGGCGTTCAGATTGCCGCATCTTCCCCCCGTCGTCGGCGCGGACTCACCCGTCCGCGAGGCGCCGTCCGTCCGCTTCAGCTGGAGACCACTTCGAACAGGTCTCCAGCTCGCCGGCCGCGCATCCCTGCCACTTCATGGCAGTCTGGATGCGTCGGCAGTGCGCCGGAAGCGGGGGCGGAAGTCTGGACGGACCCACGTCCGCGCGCCTCCGCCCCGCCTCCGCCCTGGGACAACGCGGCCAGTGCAAACGGGCCGCACCGGGCTGCTTTTCCTGCGGGGCTTTTGGCCCTGCGTTTGTCCCGGGGCAGATCTGCAGTCTGTCCTCGGCCTTAGTTTCCCATACCAACTCTAGTCTCTAGGAATGGGCACTAACCACATTTTTGCAGTTTGTTTTGTGAACTGAACTGGTTCATAGTGGTTCGTGACCCCTGATTTCGGTTCCCCACCACTTTTGGTGGGGAGCAGAAAGCAGGGGTTCTTCCTGTGAAAAGTGATAGGGAGGAGAAATGGCTTTGAGCCATTTAAACCCTTGCTTTCTGCTTTCATGAACTGCCATAAACTGCCTTAAAATTCATGGAAGTTCGTGGAGGCTCTTCAGTTTGTGAACTTCAGTTTACAAACCACAGACCAGCGAAAATTCATCATAAACTTATGTTCGTGAGCCAGTTCATGCCCATTCCTACTAGTCACTGACTTGGAACATCCCCTGACCTACACTGACTAGATGAGAAGGAGAAATAGCTATGGGTGTTATTCACATGGATGACATCTGCTCCAAATCTCCGAATGGTCTCTTCCAAGTTGTCTTGTAGGTATTGATTGTACGGAGAACAAAATGGAATCATGAAGTATTTGTTAGCATGAACACCATAGTGTAAAGGAAGAATTTGTCTGTCATCTACAAATGTTTGAAGCTAGGCTTCTACCACCCACACAATCACCTTGCCCAAGATGGGAATATTTGCAACTGGCCAATCACTGGAAACATAGCTAGAATTTGAGGGAAGATTTCCTGAGGAGTGATCAATTACCACTCTCATGGCCAAACTGGTTGCTTGTTTTTGGCTAGATGTCTTCTAGGGTAGGTAAGGGTCAAATGTAAAGGTAGTCATCTGCATCTCTCAAAACACCCCATCAGGTATCCACAGGGTGTAAGAATGGAAAATGATCGAAGCAACCATGGTAAGAATGCTAATGTAATATCCTAAGTTAGTGGTACATTCATTCAAGAGTCCAAATCAAAGCAAATGGGAGTGATTTTGTCTGCAAACTGCAAAGTTCTTCACAAACATGGCAAAGCGAGCAACGCTGGGTTCTACCTGATCACACTATTGCTATGCAAAAGAACCCTCAGATCCACCTAGAAAAGAAACTCAGAAACATATATTAAACTTATTTTATATTTTAATTTATACCCTGATTTTCTCCACAATGGGGGGGGGGGGAGAGAGAGACACACACACACCCAAAGCAACATCACATAGGGTTGCCAACCTCCAGGTGGGGCCTGGATATTTCCTGGAATTACAACTGATCTCTCAAGTATTGAGACCAGTTTCCATGGAGAAAATGGCAGCTTTAGAGAGTAGATGTTATGGCATTATAGCATTATAGCCCAATGAGATCCCTCCCAAGGCTCCACCCCCGAATCTCCAGGAATTTCTCAACTTGGAGTTGGCAAGCCTGCATCAGATCAATCTCCCCAATATCCTTACAATAACAACCCTGTAAGAGGTTTAAAGATTGTAAAACCTACCTCATAGGGTGTCTGTTGTGGGGAGGGGAAAGGAAAGGAGTTTGTAAGCCACTCTGAGACTCCCTTGGGTAGTGAAGGGCAGGGTATAAATCCAATCTCCTCCTCTTCTTCTTCTAAAAGAATGTGATGGGCCCAATATCATCTGCCAAGTTTACATGGCAGAATCATAGAATCACAGAGTTGGAAGGGGCCATACAGGCCATCAAGTCCACCCCCCTACTTGATGCAGGATCATCCTAGAGTATTCAAACCTGGTTATCCCAGGTCCTAGTCCAACCACCATGCCATGCTGGCTGTGTAAAGCTACCTTATGCTGAATCTGGTTATTGTCCCATTTAGTCCTGACTGTCATGCAAGTTGCATGGTAGCAAATTGCCTGGTTGGTTGTTGGCAGGCCTGGTCCTGATGAGTTCTTTCATAAGGCCAGAACAGTCTTGAACCCCCTCCGCACTGCCTTTTACTGACAGAAACCAAGGACTGAAGACTGGCAAGACTATTATGGTTGCCTAGCAAAGACCACTGAGGGTATTCATTTCATAAAGCTACAGGTGCTGTTTCTATTTTGGGGGAGGATTAACTCATATATATATATATATATATATATATATATATATATATATATATATATATATATATATTAAAATTCAGATTTTTCTGCAAGCTTGGAGCATTTTTGAGGCTTGTGGAAAGTCTTGTCTGTTCATGGCAAGTCTTTACAGATGTAGCCATGTTGAGAATTAGGTGTCTTGATTTTTAAACCACTGAATACAAATACAAATATTTGCTGGAACAGAGTTACATTTTGTGGTTGGTAAGCCATCCATGAATGATTTCTTACAAAAGTAGATCTGGTTTCTTATTTCTTACAGATTTTTTGGAGAACAGTTCATACTTGACAGACACTCAGGTATACTTTCTCTTACAGTAGGTGGTTTCTTTTGTCATTTGATAGCCATTTCAAGAGGCATGAGGGATTTGTCGTTGTGTCTGCCTTCCATATTAAACAATGACTTCACAATGCGGTTTGATTTCCAGGAGTTTGATAAGTTCTTTTAACCTGGTCCATACTTTGCCCAGAAGGATATCCATGTGTTAAATGAATATTATTTAGAGACTTGGTAGAGATAATGCTGGGTTACAGTTAAATGCAGACTTTCGTTCAGTAATTAAACTTATTGGAAATCTTTGGGCAAGTCACTGTCTCAGCCCAACTTCCTCACTAGGTAATCATGAGCATAAGCAGAGATCTCATCGCTTGTTTTGATCATGTGGTAGAAACCCAAATAAATCCCTGTGTGTTGGGTTTATGGGCTCTGATACAATGAGGATAGCTCTTTGCTCAATAGTTGGTTATACAGATAGATTGCCTCCACTACAAATGAAAGAGCTTGCTGACAGGAACATTCCCTACTTGCATGAACATGGCCTGGTTGAGAAACCCACAAACACTGGAACAATTGGCATGCCAACTACTGTATTTATTGAATCCCACATGTGGTAGCAGGAACACAGACCAGATTACTCCTGCCCTCTTTCTGCCAATTATGTGTTCAGGAGAAAAGGGAGATATGTAGATCATGCCATCTTTTTAAATCCTGAAAAGACCAGACACATATGTACCATGGTGTTATAAGGCCAGATGTATATCCAGGCCTCATACGACACCCACAGCCCATATGTGTCAGATGTTCTGCTCATGCTCATCCCTGCCCATAGACGGGATCAGTTTCAGGGACAGGCAGCCTGCATGTGCATGGCAACAGACGCGTCTAAATGCATTGGACTATCTTCTCAAAATTCACAGTGGTATAACACAGAATTGAGAACTCAGTTTCCTTGCAGAAGGACATCTAGGTGACTATTTCTAGAGAAAGGAGCATAAAAACTTGTTTTCTCTTAAGATCTTGCTTACAGAGTTCTTCACAGGAGGTGAAGAACAGGTTCTGTCCTTACTCCTTTCCTTGGTGACCTACACATTAAAATATTCCCGGATCACTTTCTCCCTGAGGTCACAATTGTAAACACACTTCACTGGGACTTACTCCCAACTAAGTATGCATAGCTTCATGCTGTAGATCTTTGTGTTCCACTCTTTCCCTCTAAAGAAAAACAGAGTAGAAAGGAGGAGAAATCTTGCCTTGGAAGGTCATTCACTTGATATTTTTGTGCCTCCAAAGAGAAAGCCATTCAAAATAACAAATTGAGGAGACACTGATGAAGGAAACAAATGTAACCAGTCCCTTGGCATCAGTGCTTAAAATAGCTCGTATGTTTTTGATATTTGGGAGCAACCAGTTTGTCGGTTTGCTGAGTATCTTTCTTACCCACCTCTTGTCAGAAGAGGAGAATAAGGGAAGGGGGGGGAGCATGAGAGAGAGAGAGAGAGAGAGAAAGAGGGGCCTTTGCATAGCTTGTGCCTTTGTGCAGTGCATTCAGACTGATTTGTACCCTTTGTAGTCTTAATTATTTGTGAGAGTGGGATAACAGGAGTACGGAGCTCACCCATTATTTCCTGCATAAAAAAAGGCACACAGAAGCCGCTGATCATTTTTGAATTAGCAAACATGATACTAAAAAAGGGGAGGGGGTTGTGTGTGTGTGAGAGAGAGAGAGCATAAAAAAATTCATTAATACCATCAGGGATTAGGAGGCTGATTAAAGTGTAGCTGTTAGCGTATGCAAATGAGCGATAGGCATTTATCGGCGCCTGTGCAAGCTGTCTCGGAGCTGTAAAGCCCATGTATGTTTTTCAGCTGATTAAAACAGTTTTAACTTCTAGAGGATTTTTTGAGGGAATAAAAAAAATTAAAAAGCCACCACCATCTATCCTTTTCCTTTTGGCTAAATTCCTCTAAGTGCACTCCAACCATTTCCACTTGAATGCGTTCCCTTTCGCTCTCTCTTCCCTTCTGAGAGCACAAGGCAAAAAAGAATGCAAACCAAGTGTAGGGTGGTGGTGGTTTTTTTTTTTTTTAGCCTCTCCAAGAACTTGCTGTGGATGAGCCAGTCTGGTGGCTGGGTGGCTGCCTAATATAGCAGCAAAATAAAACCCAGACAGATGATGAGCATTGGGCTTTGAGCCATGGGGAAGAATGCTGGAGAGGTTTAAGGCCAAGTGCAGAGATCACAAGCAAGCCCTGAGTGGTCAGCAATCAAAAGGCCTGGAATAAGTGTGGTGCCTAGGAGTTTACTCACAATGCACATACACACAGCATTCTCATATAAGCAAATCTGCTTCACAAGTGTTGTCCACAGTAAACATGGTGGCCACAATCCAACATATTTATGCACACTTGGTTTGATCAGGGGCCATGGCTTGGTGGTACAGAATATGATTTGCATGAGGAAAGTCCCAGATTCAATCTGTGGGATCTCTAATTTAAAAGGTCACACAGTAGGTGATAGTGAAAGACAGCTCTACCTGAGACTCTGGTGAACTGCTGCCAGTTAAAGCAGACAATACTGACCTTGGTAGACCAACAGTTTGACTCAGCATAAGGCAGATTCATGTGTTCATGTGGTTCTGCATTGGACTGTGGTTTGCAATATGTGAAAAGGGCCAACATAATCCCCCAAAAGGGCAGTGTAGTGGTTATGGTGTTGGAATAGAACTCAGTGGACTTCCAATCCGTGCTCAGTCATGGAAGCTACTGGGTGACTTTGGGCCAGTCACTTTTTTTCAAAAGAAAGCAAAAGTCCAGTGGCACTTTAAAGATGGACAGCATTTATTTCTAAATGAGCTTTCATGAGTCACAGCTTACTTCTTTCAGTTTACCACATCTCACATGGTTGTTGTGAGGATAAAATGCAAGTGGGGAGAACATGTCTACCACCCAGAGCTCCTTGAAAGAAGGATGGGATAACAATATGGTAGATAAAACCTCATGGACATGTACTAGAGAGCCCTGACTGGCTGGGCTGTCCCGCACTTCCCATGTTCATTGTGGGAAACATGGATGTAAAACTGGTGTAACCTCAATAAGCATGACTGCTTGTGTAAAGATGTTGGCATCTGAGCAGTGTGCCACTGGATCAAACCAGACCTGTTACATCTGCTCAGTGTTTTAACTAATGTTTTTCTTGCCTGCTTCTGTTGTCTCTTTAGTCTGGAGCCTCCTCAAGAAGGTCTCTGGAGAGGAAGCATATCAATTTTCTAAATAAATATTTACCCGTATTCAGTAACTCCTGGCTTGGACTCTGAACGACCGTGCTGCCTTGACTCAGTGTTGTGCTTGAGCTTGGAGCTTCTGTTTTCATGTTTTGCAGCAATCTGATTCTGGAAATCTTATTGGGGTTTTAAAAGCAGCAGAAGAGGAATGTGCGGAGGGTGGATAGGAAGAAGCTTCTCTAGCTGTATCCACTCTTGTGACTGAGTCAGCAATGGATGAATTCATTTATTGAAAATATTTATATCCTGCCTTTTCACCTTGGATTCAAGGCCACAAATTAAGCAAGCTACTTATTTACACATTACACTTTTATTCTGTCCCTCCACAAAGTTTGTAAATGCCCTGCCCCTCACCCTCATAACAGCTCTTCAAATTAGGGTAGTCCTATGGGGAATTGTTTTTTTGCCAATGTTTACCTTTTCCAGACTTTGGATCAAGCAGCAGATATGTGGTAACATTTCCTCACCACTTGAAAGGAAGTTGCAGACAGTACATTTCCCAAGGGGTCACATGCACACTGTGATAAGTTTGCATTCACCCCACTGTCACAGCATGAACTCTAATGTGACCGCAGGGATCTGATTAAAGAACAACACAGTACAGGATACCGCTGCAACAACAGTGCCTGAGATGCAGTGCAGACAATGATGTCCCAGTTATGCCCGCAGTTGCTCCTGTTTCTGATATGGGGCAGCTGCACACCCATAGGGGACATCATCTTGTAGATTTGTGCTGGTATGGTCACAGCTGTGAGAGCTTTGGAGACCACAATTGAAGACTATGGCTGTGATCCAGCAGTGACCCACCAGACATTGTGCTGTTTCAGCATGAGTACCAAAGTCAGCTGTGGGGAAATGAGTCTTTATGGGACTACATATTGTACTAGACAATTGTGAAACAGAAACAGAATCCAATCAGAATACAAATTGCTATGTTTCAACAAAACAGTTCCAAGTACTGAAGGATGATAGGGAAATGGCTGAGAAGCTGAATGCATTTTTTGCCTTTGTCTTCACTGTGGAAGATGAGAAGGGCTTGCCCACTCCAGAACCACTGATTTCGGGAGGGGTGTTGAAAGACCTGCGTCAGATTGAAGTGACGCGAGAGGAGGTCCTACGACTGATAGACAACTTAAAAACAAATGAATTACTGGGCTCGGATGGCATACATCCGAGTGTTCTGAAAGAACTCAAATGTGAACTTGTGGATCTCCTGACAAAAATATGTAATCTTTCCTTAAAATCTGCCTCCATTCCTGAGGACTGTAAGGTAGTGAATGTCACTCCCATTTTTAAAAAGGGTTCCAGAGGAGATCCAGGAAATTACAGGCCAGTCAGTCTGATGCCGATACCGGGTAAGTTGGTGGAAACTGTTATTAAGGAAAAAATTAGTAGGCACATTGATTAACAAAATCTCTTGAGGCAGACTCAGCATGGGTTCTGTAAGGGAAGATCTTGTCTCACTAACCTGATAGTGTTCTTTGAGGAAGTAAACAAACATGTGGACAAGGGGCACCCAATAGATGTTGTTTACCTTGACTTCCAGAAAGCTTTTGATAAAGTTCCTCATCAAAGGCTCCTAAGTAAGCTCAATAGTCATGGGATAAAAGGACAAGTCCTTTTGTGGATCAAAAAACTGGCTAATTAATAGGAAACAGAGAGCGAATATAAATGGGCAATTTTCTCAGTGGAGGGAGGTAAGCAGTGGGGTACTGCAGGGATCAGTACTCAGCCCAATGCTTTTTAACTTGTTTATTAATGATTTGGAGTTGGGAGTAAGCAGTGAAGAGGCTTAATGTGGAGATGATACCAAGTTGTTCAGGGTGGTGAGAACCAGGGAGGATTGTGAGGAACTCCAAATGGATCTGTTGAGGATGGGCAAGTGGGCATCAATGTGGCAAATTGGGTTCAATGTGGCCAAGTGCAAAGTGATGCACATTGGATCCAAAAATCCTAACTATGAATACACATTGATGAGGTCTGAACTGGCAGAGATTGACCAAGAGAGAGATCTTGGAGTCATAGTAGATAACTCAGTGAAAATGTCAAGACAGTGTGTGACTGCTATGAAAAAGGCCAACGTTATGCTGGACATTATTAGGAAGGGAATTGAAAACAAATCAGCCAGTATCATAATTCCCCTGTATAAATCGATGGTGCAACCTCATTTGGAATACTGTGTACAGTTCTGGTCGCCACACCTCAAAAAAGATATTATAGCATTGGAAAAGGTGCAGAAAAGGGCAACTAGAATGATCAAAAGGTTGGAACACTTTCCCTATGAAGAAAGATTGAAGTGCTTGGGGCTCTTTAGTTTGGAGTAATGACAGCTGAGGGGTGACATGATCGAGGTTTATGAGATTATGCATGGAATAGAGCAGGTAGAGAAAGAAATACTTTTCTTGCTTTCTCACAATACAACAGTGTTTTTCAACCTTTTTCGAGCTAAGGCACATTTCTTTCATTGAAAAAATCCCGCTGCACACCTGACAATATCTCACGGCACATTGGTTGAAAAACACTGAAATACAAGATAAATGGGTCATTAGTTGCCTCAGCTCAAGTATTAACTATGACAGTATTACAAATACACATAATAGCCACTCAACTTGAAATCGTAAGTTACAGATCCAAAGTGTAATGGCTCCTTCCCATAACATTGACCTGAGTTTCAGAAGAAATATAATGTGGATGTATTTTAATACTGTGATTCTGCTAAAGTTTTTCAAATAGAGAGTTTAAATTCTTACTCTTATGTGAATGGCATTCCGCTGACCATAAGTGATTTGAAGAGAAACACAGTACACCCATTCTTCGCTGAGGGACTGATTTGAACCCCACCCTGACAGAAACAGCTAGCTGTTACCATCAAACATATTCATGTTTACTGGAATGTCTTGGTGCAAATCACCCCCCCCCACACACACACAACCCAGGAGCCAGGCACTGGAAGAAACCAGCTTACTCTGCTGGAGGAGTGAATGCCCATGGTACCGAATGTTCCTGTCCTCTGTATTAACATCCACAGGTCTAGCATGACTCTGATTCAGCACACGAGTCCTCCTCATTCATTTAAAACCATCTGCCATGTGCGAGCCTGCCTCCGGCCCCCACAAACTGGATGCCGCTCGATTCTGCCGCCTCGCCCTGCTCATTCTCCAACACGCAGGTGGGCATCACCCAACTGCCGCCACCGACACACGGCTTGGAGGCAGCCAACATCAGCGCCAGGGCCAGAGACGGAAAAAGAGCAGCCATGAAGCGGGACCTGAGGAGGCCCACCTCCACCTTCCGGGCTGAGAGGCTACGCAGAAGAAGACAGCCCTCACCTGGAAAGGCTCAGCTGCCCCCTCCGAGGCTCGTGGGGGGGGGCGCGGCGCAGACGAGCCAGGGCATTGGCTCCATTGTGGTCAAGCGGAGGCTGTGACAGCGGGGCCCGTGGGGGGCACTGTGTGTCTCCTGAGGAGGACCCCCCTTCTCCTCCTCCTCCTCCCCCCAGCCACTCACCGCTTTCATGGCCACGGTCATGTCGTCATATCTCTCCGCTTGCTCGGCCAGGCGGGCTCGCTGCAGCAGCTGCTCCCGGTCGCTCATGGCTGCTGCCTCCATTGTGGCGCTGGCAGGTCGGGTGGGCGAACAGACAGAGCCCCTCAGCACTCTCCCTCCCTCCCTCGAGTCCTTTCAAGGCCAAGGGGAACTGTGCCTCAATGGCGGCTCCCTCCTACCTCAGGCCGGCCACAGAGCGTGTGAGCGGAATCAGCGAGAGTGCGCCACTGTTCTTTCTCGCATGCGCAAACGTGTCCCGGAAGGTGAGCCCGGAAGGCACATTTCTTTCATTGAAAAAATCCCGCGGCACACCTTACAATATCTCGCGGCACACCAGTGTGCCACGGCACAGTGGTTGAAAAACACTGCAATACAAGAACTTGTGGGCACTCCATGAAATTGCTGAGCAGTCGGGTTAGAACAGATAAAAGGAAGTATTTCTTCAACCAAAGAGTGATTAACACATGGAATTCACTGCCGCAGGAGGTGGTGGATGGCTACAAGCATGGATGGCGTCTAGAGGGAATTGGATAAACATATGGAGCAGAGGTCCTTCAGTGGCTATTAGCCACAAAGTATAGATAGGAACTCTCAGTCTGGGGCAAGTGATGCTCTGTATTCTTAGTGCTTGAGGAGGGACATCAGTAGGAGGACTTCTAGTGTTCTGGCCCCACTGGTGGACCTCCTGAGGGCACCTGGTGTTTTTGGCTACTGTGTGACAGTGTTGGACTGGATGGGCCACTGGCCTGATCCAACATTGGCTTCTCTTATGTTCTTATGTTCTTATAGTCACTGAACCCCAGAATCATACCTGAGATGGAAATCCCAGCTCTCAAACCCTGTCTTTTAAATCTAAGTATGTGAGTTTGGCAAATAACCTTGAACTGCACTGTGAAAGCTGACACATCATCAAGATGCAAGTGACCTTTGGTCATACAACTGGTACATCTAGCTCAGCATAGTTTACTTTGACTGGTAGTGGGTCTCTGGGATTTCAGATGTTAACTGGAAATTTCAGATGTTAACTGGATATTGACCTTGGGACCAGTGTTCCCTCTAAGCTGAGTTAGTGTGAGCTAGCTCACAGTTTTTTAGCCTCTGGCTCACACATTTTTGCCTTAGCTCAGGAAGGGTGGCTCCAGAGCAAATTAATTTATGCAGTAGCCAAATTGCTTGCTCACAACTTTAATGCCAGTAGCTCACAAAGCAGAATTTTTGCTCACAAGACTCCACAGCTTAGAGGGAGCATTGCTTGGGACCTTCTGCATACACAACATGTTTCTTGCCAGTGAGTCATAGCCCCTCTCCCCTGGCAAGTTTAAGATGAAGAACTCTTCCCCCATCCCACCCATTCCCTGTAAACAGGGCTGGTCGAAGTAAACCTGCAACACTGAATCTTACCATTGCAAGCAGTTGTGTAGTTTAATTCTTTTCAACTCTGGATAAAATTTCATTGCAATGCTTGTTAAAAGCAGCCAGCTTTATTATTTATGGTGTTAACCACTTTGCATCTCCTAGGCATATAGCCTATGAATGTAAAAGCCAAAAATGGGACTGGCCTTCTGCAGAGAGTGGAAATGTACCCAGTGATCCCTGTAGTGGAAAGAATCATTCTTTGCTTCGCCACAAGTGAATCTGCCAAGGGCAGTAATCTGCAGTTAATGAGACCAGTTCTTTTAGGAAAACATCCACTCAAATTTGAAATATTCAAGCAATAAGGAACTTATCTCTTCCTATGGGAAATTTCCCAGTGGTTAATTACTCCCATTGTGCATCCTTTCTAATTTGGCACTCTGACTTCTAACTTCCAGCCATTAGACCTTGTGGTGTTCTTGCAAAGAGCTCCATAATATCAGAAGGCTTCTTCCAGTTCAGATCCTTGTATCAACCTCCTTTTTGTTTGATGAGAAGGCTAGTAGCATCTGAATGAAATCTAAAGATCTAGTAGAGGAAATAGAGTAAATTAATCAATGAAAGAGTAAAAATATACAGTGATAAGAAGGGGTTAATTATAGCATTATGGATCTGAGAAGTTCCTCTTCAGGGAATGGACCTAAAGGAACATGTGAGCTAAGACTCATACTGTGGACCATATGAAGAAGGCAATCACTTTTATGCATTTCTTCATTGAAGAAAAGGCAGAATCAGCCCCACAGATTTTCCTCCATTCATCACCAACCTGTGGATTTGCTTCTCTTCCAAACAACTCTCGATTCAGAACCCAGCATTCCCCCTTCATGTTCAAAAGTGGCTAAAGGCGCAGAAAAACAACTACTGACATTGTTAGAGTGTACAAATTCAGGCCAGGATGATAGCACATTGACAGAGTTCATTTTAACTAATGCTGAGTTGCAACATTATTTTGAAGTTCAGTTGCTATGAGTCCTGCACTCAGTGCCAATGCTCTGTCCATGGTTCTGACATACTGTCATCCAGATTCCTGACTTAAATTGTTTGCTTACACTTCCTCTGGACTGCCAGGACTTGCATCCATTTACTGCAGAGCCTGATGGCATTCACTATGACTCTACCATTAGGAAGCAGTTCCTCCATAGATCTGAAACATAAGCAAGGAATTATCCCATGAATCTACTATTTTTCCTGTTTACTGGTCCCCATTTGTCCCTTTTCTGTCTAGATTCATGACCAAATTCTATGTGACGATGGCAGTTTCATGAGTTTTAACACAAAATTTCTCCTGTCATATAGCATTTATTTATTTATTATTTATTTATTAGTTTTGATTTATATCCTGCCTTGCCCACCCAAGTAGGCTCAGAAGGAGAGGACCCCCAATTTTAATAGCAAAAGGAACGCATGGGTGAAGGTCTCTCTTTATACATGCTGTTTTCCTAGCCAAGGGCTCCCAATATTGAAGCTGAACTAAGGAGAATAGCTGCAGGGAAGTAAATGGTGAATGGAGACACGGTTCTGCCCTCCTTCATCATGTTCTTTATCATATATCAAATGTGTATGTGAATGAAAATACTCCATATATTTTCAGGAGGGTGGTTAGGCCAGGCTTTGGAAGGAAGCTGGGTGAAAGAAACTGTAGAAGTGGGGAACAACCATATTCTCTTAATGCAGCATGTGGAAGCCCGCTGTATGTTAGAGTATTAATGAAAAGCCAGCAGGTATGATAGAGAACTAAAAAGTAGCAAATGCTGGTATTGGAGACCAGTAACACCAAGAAGGATTATTTTAGTATCAGTTAATTGAGGTGAAACAATAACTAAAAAGACTTCCAAATCATTTAGATAAACATAGTACCACAGGGACAAATCAAGACATCTTCCCTTCAAGATAATGATTCCACGGCAGCCTAGAAGACTTATTTAAGTGTGTAAAAATAATAAGCAAAGGAGAATGTGTTGATATAATTTATCTATGCTTTTCTTCAAGACTCCTTTGACAGATTCCCTCCCAAGAGGCTATTAAAGGAAACTAAGTAGTCATGGTGTGAGAAGCAAAGTGCTGCCATGGATTAAAAACTAGCTCAGAGTAAGAATAAATGGTTGATTTTCAACATGCCAAATATCTAACAGTAGGGTGTCCCTAAGATTTAGAGTTGGGCCAATGCTCTTCAGCATATTTTTAATAAACTAGAGTCAGATATGAGCAGGCAAAAATATTCTTATATGACACATTGGTTTACTTATTGGGGGGATGTATCATTGGTCTTTAAGCCCTAACATGGCTACTGGTTTAAAATGTAAGGGGTGAGTGTGTGTGTGTGAGTGTTTTTTTTCTAGGGATGGGCACAAACTGAATTTTTGCAGCTTGTTTTGGTTTGTGGCAGCTCTTCAGTTCCCAAACACTGCTTCACGAACCACAAACTGCACCAAATCCATCATGAATTTTTGTTTGTGAGCTGGTTTTTGCCCATCCCTAGCGCTTTCAGAGTCAAAGAGGAGGATGCCACAACATGGATGTGTTCTTTGATCACTTTGTAGTTTGCTCTGCAAGAAAGGGAAAGAAAAGCTATGATTGCAAGGAAGGGGTTAAATTTGCTGTTTATCTCAGTCTAGCTATATTAGCCTTAATGATTTGTGCCATCTTAGTTTTTTAATAGTGTCAGGTGTCACTTTCTTGTTTTTCCACTGAATATGGAAACTCTAGAGTAGGGGGCAGTTTGAGTACAAAGTCTGCACTGAAGCATCACCTTGGCAATTTAAATGACTGCTAAAATGTTTCCATCTAAAATCTTCTAATTATGTGAATGTGCATGGAGAGACTCCCATGCTAGAAATAAGCAGAAAAGCTATTTAGATCTGGAGTTCTGCCAGAATCCAGACTGAATTCTGGAATTTGTTCATTGGTTTATTAATTAAGCACATTGCTCTCATGCCTGTCTAGCATATGGCTAGAGGCAGTTGATAGAGTCAAGAAAGGGACACTGAAAATCTGGAATGGCCACTAGGATTTTAGCATATTGACACCAGTGATGTCATTGACTGTTGTTGATGGATGCCATACTGGAGGCACCTCTGAATTGTGCTGAGGACTGATGCAGCATGGAGATGTCGCTAAGTAGTTCATGGTCTTGCTGCATTTTCATGAAGAACTTTTGTTTGTCATGCAGTTCAATGCCATCATGTTCAGGGGGGATCCAGTCTCTAAAAGGCAGCTCAGAGCTGCTGCTTGGCTTCAGATGCTTTGTGATCTTCTGTACCATAGGCATTTTTGAAAGCAAGGTCTGCAAGTTCTGACCTGCCAGGAGAGGCATGAGTCCATCTTGAGTTCTAGGACCAGATGCTTCCCCCAATGTTTCTGAAGCATCAGGTAGTGACATTTAACCACAGATAAATCTCCTCTTTTTCTCTTTATTGCCATCCTTTTTTTTCTGCAGTAGTGGATGGTTCAAGTTTGAAAGAAATCTGGATGAAACCTTGGCAAGCCATAGACCGGAGACTGGAAGATATAATAAGATATTGGCAGTGAAAAATGTGATGGAACCAGCATCAAGACAGTCTTTTTAGTAAAAGCCTTCCAAAGTGACATCCATTTAGCCTGCCTTTTGTGTAGAGCTGCATCTCCAATACACTGGTCTTTTACTGTCAAGTTTTGTAAAATATATGCCCCTTGATCACTTGTTACATCAGCAGAGCTCAGTCCTACATCTTCTTCTTTGGAAAAGGGTGTTTGTATGATAGAGATGGTTTGAAAATACAGAGCTTTGCTTTAGCTTTACCTGGAGCTTATTAGTATGCAATGGCAATGACAAGATGAGCCAGCAAAACTCCAGATGAAACAATCAAAACTGAGCCAGTCCTATGAACTTGTTACTTTTAAAAAACCCCTCTAGAATGGATACCACAAAGTGGTGTTGCTGACTACTTCTCTTCCTCAGCACTTTAAGATACCCAGACCATTCAAAGCTAGATGGACAGAAGAGAATCACTTTGCCTGAAAAGATTTAAATGACCCTCAAAGCTCTGAAAAGATTTAAATGATCCTCAAAGCAGATACATTTGAAGAATGGGAATAAAAGCCCAGAGCAGCAGGTAGGGGAGAGAGGAGAGACAGCTGGCAGAAAAGGCAGGAAGGCAGATGGCTAGTAAGGCCTGGGAGGTCAGAGGGCACCAGGGAGGTGGTATTCCTGGATGGGAGAATGATGAGTTACTCTCTAAAGATCTGGCTTGCTTAAAGCCTGACCATGTGGCAAGGGTGCACTGATTAGAGGTCCCAGTCAAGGAATCTTGGGCAAGAACCAGGCCAGGAAACAAGGCCAGAGCCTTGATGGATACAGGTGGACAAGATAAGGAATAAGTAGGCATTCGAGGCTTTTCAACCTGGGACTCTGTTATTGTGGAATATATATCACAACTTCACCTGTCCCCTGATGCCTGCCTATTATTGGAAAGGATGGATATGGATGGAATGGCCAGGTGGTGAAGCAGCCCCTGGCTCTGGGACTGAAACAGGAGATCCTTATGCCAGAGAGAATTTAGTAAAAACAGTACACTTACTAAAAAAAATTAAAAGGACAATGGCCCAAGCATGCAACATTACTACACACGCAACACTAGAGCTTCCTCTTTTGATGACTCTGGCATGGCTAGCTGTTGCTGGCAGGAGTGTAGTGGGTTAGTGCGAAAGCCGTCACTGCATTTCCACCCCCCTTTCTCATCCACAATTATGCCAGCAAGCTGGAGCCAGAGTGGGTGGAAGCCATATTCTTGGTTCAACAAGCAGTTACAAACTGAACAGTCTCATGCTCCCCTAATGATCATGACGGGATAAGGACTGGTCATCCTGCAGAAATCTGGAGTTTTTGAAACTGGATTTCCTTTGATACAGTCTCATTTGCGCCATATTGGGATGCTATTTTCTAGCTTTTTACTTTTACTTGTCTCACACGCACACCCCACCACCACATATTTGAATCTCCTCTATTCCCTCTATGTTCATGTGCATTTTACAAAAATCTTTTTGTTTAAAATTAAGTTCAGATTGCATCTGTTCATTAAACCAATACAAAAAAACTCCACCCCTGATAAGCATCAAGTTACAGTTTAAGATTAGGACAATGAAAATGGCCAACATCAAGGAAACATCCACTTGAGAAATTCCTGCCTTCGGGGACAACAGAATTCACATTAAAACATGAGCAAGCTCCTGTTCAAACTAAACACATACTTGTTTTTTCTGACTGACAGCAGCTGTCCTAGAACTTAGAGAGAGTTCCACAGCCTTTTTACCTGTGACCTTTCTCCTTGAGACTGGAGATGCTAGGGACTGATCCTGGAACCTTCTGCAGGCAAAGCATGTGGTCTCCACTGATGTATGGCTCTTCCCTATAAGGAACAGCCACGCGTTAGCCAAGAAACACTGAACAAAGTTTCATAAGACAAAGATTCCCAAACACTGAATACCATTACATAAGACTGGTTCAGCACTCCATTTTTCTTCTTCCTCCCATGACTAGTGCTCAGGAAGGAAAAAAAACCCTTCAGCAACAGCAATTTCTCATTAAAAGATGGTTGTAGTATTTCAATTTAACTCATGCGTTGTGCAAGGTGAGAGATATTTCACATCTGGAATACCAGCTGAGAGATAGGAAATTCTTTGGGAATTGAGCCAATGAGAAGAAAGCTGTTTAACATCCCCTCCTGCTGAGTGTTCCTGCCATATGAACTATGATACTATCACAAATGTTATCTTGTCTTCTGCTCTGTGACATTTTAGGATACATGTTCTTTCTCTTCCTTTCACAATTAGAATTGTTGTGACAGTTCTTCTGTAGACTAAGGCCATGTCCACATTCATGCCATTTGCATTTTTTTTTTAAATCTCAGCTACCTTCTTGTGGAACCTCTCACACTCAAAAGGTACCCAAAGGTGGTTTTTTTAAAATTAAGAGCAAGTCAACTCATTTCTTCAGTCTCAAAGTGCAAACAGCTTCATTTGGATAAAGTAGGTAACGGTCTGCATTTAAAATCTATTGATTCAGTTACTTCTAACCCTCTCATTTTCTGCTTGTAATATTTTTCTGTGTTTAAATCAATTTTTTCAGCTCTTGATTGTCATTCTCTCTCATTTGTGAATTTTGCTGCAAAGCATGCATTTGATCATGCATTTAGTAGCTCAACTTTAATTCTGCTCTTTCTTCAAAGAAAGTGCAAAATGGTCTCCCATTCTGTCAGGTTTCCTTAATTTTGGAACTGGCACTGCAGTGTGTGCTTTTGGACTGCTCTAGTTATGGGGTCCAATCCAGCAAAAGCTAGTTTTGACTGTGTCTCACTGGAG
Organism: Lepidodactylus listeri; assembly: GCA_029233225.1. Taxonomy (NCBI): domain Eukaryota; kingdom Metazoa; phylum Chordata; class Lepidosauria; order Squamata; family Gekkonidae; genus Lepidodactylus; species Lepidodactylus listeri. Next base: position 55,754,315 of record JARCFY010000005.1, on the reverse strand, counting down.
AAGTAAGCAGTGAGTCATGAAAGCTCATACCTTGCTACATGTTTTGTTAATCTTTAAGATGCTACTGAACCCTCGCTCTTTTCTGTTGCTGAGACCAGTGAAACCTGTTAGTGACAACTAACCGAAGGGCCAGACTAAATGTGATAATGTCTTTAGGGTTGCCACAAGGTTGCTACTACTGTTCTAAAATCATTTTAAAGTGCCATGAGGGCCCAGTCCTGATCAGGTCCACAGTGTGGCATGGTGAGGCACTTTTGTCCCCTCCCCCCCCCCCCGGTGCCTTATCAAGGGCCAAAATGGCTACACTCCCCATGGCTGTTTCATCATGAAAAGGTGCATGGGGGGGGGGGAGCATGCCACAATGGACCCTTGCAGCTGTGTCCTTGTGGCCTGGTTCTGTTGCATTTTATGTAATCAGATTAGGCTGGGTCACAAGTGATAGCATGAAGTTGGCTAGGCTTAGCCTTATTCATCCTATGTGCCATTGAATAATATGGCGAAATCTTGATATTATAAAGCAAATAGATATGGATAAAATGAGAAAATAATGAAAACCAGGGAGGATTGCGAGGCACTCCAAAGGGCTCTGTCAAGGATGGGCGAGCGAGCGTCAACCTGGCAAATGGGGTTCAATGTGGCCAAGTTCAAGGTGATGCACATTGGGGCCAAAAATCCTAACTATAAATACAAATTGATGGGGTCCAAACAGGCAGAGACTGACCAAGAGAGAGATCTTGGAGGTGTAGTAGATAACTCACTGAAAATGTTGAGACAGTGTGCGACTGCAATAAAAAAGGCCAACACTATGCTGGGGATTATTAGGAATGGAATTGAAAACAAATCAGCCAGTATCACAGTGCCCCTGTATAAATTGATGGTGCAACCTCATTTGGAATACTGTGTACAGTTCTGGCCACCATACCTCAAAAACGATATTATAGCACTGGAAAATGTGCAGAAAAGGGCAACTAGAATGATCAAAGGGTTGGAACACTTGCCTATGAAGAAAGGTTAAAGCGCATGTGGCTCTTTAGCTTGGAGAAATGACAACTATGGGGTGACATGATCGAAGATGGGATAGAGCAGGTAGAGAAAGAAATACTTTTCTCCTTTCTCACAGTACAAGAACCTGTGGGCACTCAATGAAATTGCTGAACAGTCAGGTTAGAGCAGATAAAAGGAAGTACTTCTTCACCCAAAGAATGATTAACACGTGGAATTCACTGCCACAGGAGGTGGTGGTGGCTACAAGCATGGATGGCTTCAAGAAGGAACTGGATAAACATATGGAGCAGAGGTCCATCAGTGGCTATTCTATTAGCCACAAGGTATAGCTAGGAACTCTCAGTCTGGGGCAAGTGATGCACTTAATTCTTGGTGCTTGGAGGGGGCAACAGTGGGAGGGCTTCTAGTGTCCTAGCCTCACTAGTGGACCTCCTGATGGCACCTGGTATTTTTGGCTACTGTGTGACAGAGTGCTGGACTGGATGGGCCATTGGCCTGATCCAGCATTGGCTTCTCTTATGTTCAAATCTTATGTGACTTCCTATGTGTATTAGTATTATACAAGCGGGAACCCACAAGGACTTGTGGGAGGCATCTCATTTTCACCTCCCCCACTATTCCCTCCTTCCCTTCCCTTCCCATTTCTCCTTCTAAGATTACCAACCTCCAGGTGGGGCCTGGAGATCTCCTGGAATCACATCAGATCTCCGAGCTACAGAATTTAAGCCCCCCCCCCCCCCGGTAGCCTCTAGCCTAGGAAAACTGTAGCCTGTTTGTGTGGTGCTAGCCACTGGGCCAGGCCTATTTACATGATAGGAATTCTCAGTTTCCCCTGTATTTCCTTCCTCACACTATTTCCTCTTTTCACCCTCCTGGCAATGCCCATATACTCCCCCCTTCCTCTACCTCATTCTCTCCTTCTCAGCCATTCACCAGCCTACCTTTTATCTGCCTCCTATCTCTAGCTATATTTATTATGTATTTGCCTCATTTATACCCTGCTTTTTTTCCACAGTGGAGACAAAAAGCAGCTTACATTATGCTCCTCGTCTCCTTTTTATTTGCACAGCTACCCTGTGAGGTAGGTGAGCCTGAAAGTATGTGACTGGTCCAAAATCACCCAGTGAGCTTCTGCAGCAAGATGGGGATTCAGACCTGGGCCTCCCAGACCTTACTCTGAAGCTCTAACTACTACACAACACCTGCTTTCATAGGTTGGCTGCTGTTCAACAGTAGCAAACAGCCAGGCCTTGTTGAGTCATGGAAACTGGGTGGTATCAAGTCACCTAGAAGTTGCTTCCAGGCCTAGGGTTGCTAGTCTTCAGGTGAGACTTGTCAGTCTCCCAGAATTACAACTGAACTCCAGATGACAGAGATCTGTCCCCCTGGAGAAAATAACTGCTTTAGAAGGTGGACTCTATGGCATTACATTCAGCTGAGGCTTCCCCACCTCCAACTCTGCCCCCTCAGACTCCACCACAAAATCTCCAGGAATTTCCCAACCTGGAGCTGGCAACCTTAGTCATGCTTGACCCTAATAAGTTCACTCTCAAAAGCCAAAAAAGGCCTGGAAAAGGGCCCTGCCCCATCTCCCTGCCTTTAACTGACAAAAGTAAGCCTTGAATACTGTGGTTGCCTAGCAACAGCCACTGAGGGAATCTGTTTCTTAAAACCACAGGCATTCCTTTTATTGTTTTTGGATTTTTTAAACTCCAAACTGTAATTTTTTTTTAATTTCAGATTTTTCTGCAAATCCTGGGCCTTTTTCAAGTTTGTAGAAAGATCTGTCATGCCCATGCACAGCTCCAGTCTCCAGATTTAAGTATCCAAAGATCTGGCCATCTTCACTATTAGAATATAAGATGAATTGTTCTGCTTTCCATTATGTAGTTCATTTCTTTCAATAGTTATTTATGAATTTCTCAAGGTTGCATTCAGCATTCACTGAAATCAACACAAGTTGTGATCATTGTACATTTGGCTCAAAATTCTGAACACACTTTGTATTTGGACATTTATTCAATTCCTTGTAATTGAGATCTATAATTATGATTGACTCTGTGTGGGAGGGAGTCTTTGTCTTAATGGAAATTCTTTATCTGGATAAGTTACTTTCTTTAAAAGAAAAACAATCAAACCCAGATCTGTTAGCTATTTTTGAAAATCAATAATCAATGAGCTCCTAATTTGTTGTCTTTACAAGGTTTCATCTAGGTGAATCAATAGGCGCCAGAACCAGGACTCAAGATATTGGGCCAGGGGCTGGGGTTTCTACAGCCAGATACATTTTGACCTTTGTTGTGAAAACATTTTGATGAGGTTAAGCCTCAAATCTCACTGATCGAAGAAGCAATGTCTGCTCTGACATATCTGATTGGCTCACTGAATACATTATTTCTGCTGTGGAGATGAGTATCGGAAGGCCCTACTCATGGTCAGTGGACTGTCAGGGGCAGGAGAAAGCGCAGCAAAAGTTGCACAATGGGGGAGAGGAGCCATGAAAGATAGGGAACAGCTAAACAGCCCCCCTCCAGATCCTCGCACCTTGTTCTGAGGTTTCCCTCAGCTTAATCTACACAGCTGCAGCTGGTGCAGGAGTCCTGCACTCTGTTAATTGAAGTGCAGCTGGATCAAGGCTTTGTCAGTGCAAAGTGCAGCTTTCCTTTATGAGGCACCATCTCAAATGCACCTAGTTTTGATTCCAGGGCTTGATAAAGATGCAGTGAAAAGAGGAGAATAGAAATATTATCAAGGTATGGTGCAGAGGTACAACACTCCCTTTAATTGCTTCTGGAACTCTTCACCTGGGCCTTATCAATAAAACTAATTCTCCAAGAAAGGAGAACAGAGGCAACTCTTGATTGAGCAAATGCATTCGATTCATTTTCTCACAAGAGATAATTGGGCTCTTGTTATTAAGATTGATAATAGCAAATGAGTAAAGCTCCACTTCGCCATCTCCTCCATCTTTCAGCTTAGAGTAGGCCTGATAACAGCAAGACGCCTGAGGCCATCCTGTACTTGGAAAATGTGGGGCATTTCAAGACAATGGTAGCAGCTGAGCCTCCCACTTGTGGATCACTCTGCTGTTGAAGTGCTGTACCTTCCCTCTGGGGGTCCAGAGAGTCCTGGATGGAGAAGAAAACAGCACCAAAAACAAACATGGATGAATTATCATCATATTTCTTGCCTAATTTTGACATATATTGCTAATTACTGCAATGATTAAAGGAACTGCCCTGCTTTTAGAAGTGGACCAATGGTTCAGCAGACATTGAGGAACATATCAAAATTGTTCTAACTTTCACAAATGTCTACAATGCAATTTTAATCAAGTCTTTACAGGTGAAATCTTGGTCAGTACCATGGACATAGAATGTTTTGTAATTTTGATAAGTGTTTGGGCTGCTATATGCTCAGAGACTTGCTTACACAAGCAAGAGGCTGAGGTTACCTTACAGTATCAGCTGTTGAAACAAAGCAGAGGCTCTAGGGTGTGAACAGCTGCCCCACCCATTTCTTGAGTCATTCACAGATCAAACGGTGCCCCTGTAGAATAGAATACTTGTCAGACCCAGCCTCTTTTATTGCCCAGGCTACTGAGTGAGCATGACCAGGAGGAAGCTCTTACAGGGGGTCAGGGAATATGACCTGACCTGTTCTGGCCTATTACCTTTAAGAGACTGCCTTTGTGGTCTCCTACTTTGCCCACATTCTGGTAGTGATGCACAGTGTGAATCCCTACTTGATACTCCACAGAGCCCAGATCTGCTTTGAGTTTCATTTCTAGCTATTACTCAGCAACCTCTGCATAGCTAATAAAAATGCTGCTATTCTTTGCATTATTCATTATCCAGGACTAAAAGAAAAGTTGAATCAAAAAAGTCTGGTGTTGTCAAAGTTTATTTTTGGGGCACCAGTCAAGGGTACTAAACTGTCAGTTATTTTGTTATTATCAATCAGTATATTGCAGTAGTTCGAGGGCTGGATTAGGATTGAGGAGACCCAGGTTCAGATCTCAGTCATGCAGACCTTCCAGGGTTATTGAGAGGATAAAATAGAGGATGGAAGAAGGAAAACCATGTACATAGCCCTGAGCTCCTTCGATGGAAACCAGGATAAAATATAATTGTTGCATTGCACACAGAATTTTTGTTTCGGCTTGGTTTGTTTTGATAATTTTTGTTGTTGGTCTGTTTACTTAACGGTACTGCACCACATGTTCAGGGTGGGTTTTTAAAAAAAATCTGGGTGATGTTCATCTTGATTTTAATGGGAAAACAGTCCAACTTGTAATTCTCTCAACATGGACAGAAGGGATTGTACGCAAGGGATCCCTCTTACCAAACTTCAGGCAGAGTGGAGAAAGTGGAAAGTAAAACCTTTCCTTGCAGAACAGGCACATGGAGAAACAGAGAGAAGGATTTCCCCCTCTGTCCTCTCTTGCTGCCAGAATTTTGATGTGCAAATGGCTACTTTCAATCAAATAGCAAGGGGAGGTAAACCCTGCATGCATGTGCACACATGCCCAGATCCTTTACTAGCTGCATTTGTTTCAACATGTTTCTTCTGACCCTTGGCTAAATTAACATAGGCTGCAGTCACACACACTAAATAATCCACTTTCATTCCACTTTCAGTGCACTTTCCAACCGGGGGCGGGGGGGGGGGGGCTTGCTGGCAATGTAATGACTTCACTGGCATTATGCTGATATTACTTTCAGTGTGACAGGAAGTGATGTCAGTACGGCCTTGGTGAGTCATGCAACTTACATGGTAGCAACTTGCCTGATGAGTTCTCCTTCAAAGTGTAAAAGAGTCCTGGAAAGTGCCTTCTTCCCATACCTTTTACTGACAAAAACCAAGGCATGATGGTTGGCAATATTGTTGCAGTTGCCTAGCAACCCCTGCAGCGGCCACTGCAGAGGGCCTTCATTTCTTAATGCTATAAGTGCTGTGTCTATTATTTGTGAGAGGTTAACCCTCAATGTATTTTTTTCAGATTTTTCTCAACTTTGTAGAAAGATTTGGCTTCATCATCACAGATTCACAGATTTGGCCACATTCAGAATTAGATATAGTGATATAAATACAGCAGACTGTCATTAACATCATTAACAAGCAGTAAACATGGTGTTATAATTTTATTTATTAAAATATTTGATCGCTGCACTCTCAATAAATTGAGATCCAAGGTGGCTAACCAATAAAGAACCAAAAAAACCCAATAAATGTTCAAACATTAAATCCCAAGAATAAATAGCAATAAAAAGAAACAAATCCTGAGAGGGGTGTTGGACTGATATGGCAAGGCGACTTCTTTGCTTTTACCTTTACCTTGCTGGATCAGACCATCACCTCTCTAATGCGGCATCCTGTTTTCAAAATGGCCAACTAGATGCCTCCCTGGCATAAATAAACCTACTTGCATAAATCAGAAAATAAGGTGTGTGTCAGTACAGAAGTGATCAAGTGGCATATAGCAATCATGCTTTGATTATGTAATCTATGGTAATTCCTCTTAAGAACCAGTTATCACCCTCTTTTCTTGCTGACCTTTCGCCTCCCAGTGCATGTACAATGATATGAGCAAATGTCACACTGTTAATATACAGAGGTTGATGTGCCTTCTTGCTTGCACAGGGATTTGAGTGCAGAGGGATTTGAAGTGTGCCTGGCACCTACTTTACTTTACTGGTGTTTAGGTGCTAGGCAAAAAACATTTCCTTTCACGCACATTTTTAGCTTAAAGTATTTTGTATTTTCTTTGGTTCTGTAATGATGCTATCTGCCTGCCCCTTTTGTGAAATATTTTATACTGCTGACTTTTAATGGATCATTGTTTTATCACTTATTTAAATGCAAAGATTGGCCTCTATGCTCTGTTGTAGGCCCTTCAGGGCAACTGGTTGGCCATTGTGTGAAGTAAGATGGTAGACTAGATGCACAGCTAGTTTGACCCAGCAGGTTATTCTGATGTTGTAATGATCTTATGTCTTTATGTCTGACCTTTGTGATGAATTCACTAGTAAGCCTTAGACAAGCCCTCCCTGCCATTTGGAATATAGAAATAATAATATTGGATTTCCTTACAGGACTGTTGTATAGATTACAATATAACATGTGTGAAGTGTTGTGAACACTTAAAATGCTATTTTAATAAGTGCTAGATATCTGCTAGATGTGCTTTGCTAAAGCAAAATCAAAACGTAAGCTTTGCTTGGAACAAGAAAGTCTGGTTGTGACTGAGTTAACTCTTTATTAACTGAAGGGCACCATGTTGGCCTTGCTGGTGCAAGAGGAAGACAAGGCTGATAATAACAAACTCCTCCTCTCTACAGCCCTCTATGGCTTGTAGCATTTAGTTAAGGGGGGGTCCTTTGACCCCTGCCTTTTGAAGAACCACAGAGGGTTACCGTGGGGGAAGGTTCACCAAAGTGATTGGCTTGTGCTTGTCCAGCAATCCCATCAAATCTCTCACAGCAGTCCTACATGGTGAATGTGACTTGATTTGATACCACAAAGCCATACTGTATTGACTTTTAAGGGAATGCTAGTTACAGCAAAATTAAGCCATTAGTCTTCTAGCAAAACAAAACAGTGGAGCTGTTGGTCTTGGGAATGATCAGTGATAGACCTTTTAAGTAGGGCTATAGGGTCTGGTGGACATGAAGCTTGCTTTGCTGACTTCTGATCAGAAATGTATGTGCAGCACCAAATGTATTTGGTGGTGCATGGTGGTTGCTCCTATCATGTTATTAGCAGAAAAAATACGACTTTGTTCCAGCTTTCCCATGGTTACTTTCATGCCACTCATGGTAAGCCTTCCACCACATACTGCAAGGCCCTGCCCTATTGGGTGTTTTTCATGAACATGCTCTGCAGCCACACAATCCTTCCAAGCCACAACCATTGTTGCCCTGCAAGGCGTTTATTACGCTCTTATAGACATAGACTATAAGTGATAAAATGGACTGAGCCTGTACATGTGCACAAAGGGACTGAACTATATGGTGACCAGAGAGGGATGCCAGCTGCAGACACACACCAGCAGGAGATGCTGCTTTTTCCTGAGATGATGTGCCAATGAGTCCTGAGATCGCCCTGTTCCCAGATGTATCCCTAAATGCACGAAGTACCCAGAACCACCACCTACCATTGCTGTTCAGACAGAGGATTCCTGATGCTATTAGGGAAGCCCTTCTTCATCACGCAGGCAACCCCCCCAGCCTTCACCACAATGAAGGCACAAAAGACTCTTTCCCACCTTTCATTGACAAAGGACTTGGCTTTCCTAATCCACTTGAGGAACCGGTTCTGCTCACTCTGAGACAAAGGATTTATCTGCACCACAATGGGTGCTAGCTGATGAGTCATTGCATCCTGCCCGGTGTCTCTGCCACAGTTTAGGTGAAGTTCAACACTGACCGTCCCCTTAAGCCCCATCCCCATTGCGGACGTGACTTTGGGAATGGACCACAAGGAGGGTGTACTGAGGGAGGTCGCCAGCAGAGCCCTCCCCCAAAGCCCCCTTATAAAAGAAGGCACCCAGCAATGTGCTCTCTAGCTTTTACCCTCTGACCTTTACACCCACCCTACCTCTAAAACTCTTGGACTGCAGCCAGAGTCTCCACATGTTTCTGCCGGTTCAGAATACAATCCCTATTTCTCTTCTAGTCTCCCCTATTTTTCCAGCTTGGATCACCTCAGCTCACCAGACAGGTAACTATTGCCCTTCAATGATACCAACGAAATATCCTGCTAATGCAACTGTGCTATCCCCTTCTACCTTATTTCCTTAGAAGCTGTATAATTGTGTGTGTGCTTGTGTATGGTTTGCTTGAGAAGATTTACTCAGTAAAGAAACTATTTCTACCTGAAACTGGTCTCTGTGCCTATTTCTGGTGTATCTAGATAAAGTGGGACCCCTGTATACAAAGGTGATTGTTCCATTATTGCCTATTGCTGGATTATAAAATCTCAAATCCCCCAATATTAATAGTAACTCAAGGCAATCAGGCAAACACCATGCTGTTCCCAAAAACATTTAGACTGAACGTAAGGTTAAAGGAGAAGTCTCACTTTATGTGTTATATGTGTAGATGCCTACCAGAATAGAAAATATACATGCAGTCCATCAAGCATGAAAAATGTGGACATGCAGAATTTACCTATTGCCTCTTTTCGAAACTCAGAACTAGCAAGCAGGAGCATCCCCCACCACTCTTATGAGATCTTTATATTCCAAGTACGCATCCTTCACACTTGATGGAGCATGTGCATTTGGTATGGAAGTCTGTGTATCTAAGTGCCAGCAGCAAACAGGGTGATGGCCCCGAACCCTTTAAGGTCAAAGTGGAACAAGAGACAACAGTGCAGGATTTTTACAGTAGGCATGGCTCTGATCCCAGTATGGAAAGGGTTGCAGGCAATCCAATCAGTACCTTCTCATTGATAAACACACATCTCCACATCAGTGGTTCAATCTAAGATGCTCCTGTACAGGGCAGAAAGCAAACACATTTGTAAAACCCAAATGGGACTGTTGCATTATTCCACAGTCTTCCTTTCCCCCTTCCCCCTCCTCTGTGCTTGCCTGTGTAATGTTCTCCCCTTACAAATTTCATCTTGCTGCACTGTGCATCCAAACGATTCTGTGATGGAGCGCACAGGGAAAAAAATTATAATGCCATTAAAAGTTATCATAAATTTCAGATCAGCATCACTTCTAATCCGATACACAATTTTACTGCCTCTATAAAGCAGGTGATTTGCAGTGGTCTGAGGCGTCTCCAGGAGCGTTTTACTTCTTTTTAAATTAAACACACCAACTTTGTGCTGAATTCAGAGTGTGGACATAAAAAAGAGGGTAAAAAGGAGAGGGAAGGGACATCAGATGGGAATTGCAATTGAATCTTTATATATGCCATCTTGGCACTGTGGTACTAAATATAGTGCCAGGTAAATAGATGTGCTGAAATATTCAGAATAAAAAAACAAATGTTCAAATAGCAGAAGAACTGAAACATGGAAATGCTTCCCAGCGAGTCACTGCTTTAAAGGGCAAAATCCAGTTAAATGCAGTGAATGCTAGGGAGGTTGGGTGTGTGCTAGAATACATTGCACACATTTAATTATAATGCTGAACATAAGTATGTCTTTTGGACAATGCATTGGGAGGCTATTAAAAAACACGTGCACTAAATGAACCATTAACACAGAATATACCAAGTCTAAAAACAAGCACTAAATGATCCATTAACACAGAATATACCAAGTCTAAAAACAAGCATCATTTAATACCTAATATGGCATTTTTATAACTGGAAGTGTAAGAAAAGAACCACCATTTATGAAATAATGCTTGAAATTTAAGTGAGTAGGATTGTGATTATGCAAATGGTATTACTGCAAAGAAATTCCAGCACATGGTGTTGGTTCATGGAGATGTCAAAAAAAGAAAAAAAGAAAACCTATTAGGAGCATCTCACCTGACCTCCTGCTTACTTCATAGACCAGAAAAATGTGGTAGCTGTTAAGCCCTGTTTTCTGTACTGCTTGCAGAAGTGAGAGAGATGGCTGCCAGACATGAGTCTTTTTCAATGGTGGTACCTTGCCATTGAAATGCCCTCCCCCTTGAGTCTCGTCTGGTGCCTACCTTACTCTCTTCTGGGTCCCCGGCCAAAAGCATTTCATTTATCCAGTCTTTTAACTGAGGGGGTTCAATCTTTCATGGATACATTGTTTATGCTCTACTTCTAGGCTAAAGACTGTTTTATGAATATTAGGTGCCTGAATGTTGTTTCATGCCATTTTTATGCCCTGGCTTGTTCTTGTGGCTTGTTTTAATATTGTTAAGTCTCATGATGTTATTTTTATGATTTTATTGTATTGTTTTGATGTTATCAGGTGCCTAGAGTATGTCTCTGTAGAGGTGATATAAATTTTCAAAATAAACAAGATTGTCCATGTCCAACAAATGAAATCCACATGAGGCAATCTGTCTCCTAGCCGTCATTGTCATTATATAATCCATGCACACAAAAGGATGTTGTGCAGGGGGGAAACCCCCCAGAGTTGTATGTGCATGGTGCTTCTGTCCTGCCTACATACCACTGGTGATTATAAGAAGAAAAGGTAACCCCTAAAATGACCAGCACTATGAAAAGTTTCCTTGAGAGCAGAGATCATTGCTTGCTAAAGCTTATGCAGAGACTGATGCTGAGGTTCCCTGGATCAAGAGCTATATCTAATAACCTGTCTAGCCAAGTCATTTGCCGGCTGAAGCTGTATAATTTGATTCCTCAAAGTAGTTAGTTGTCCTCAGGTCTATTTTTGGGCAGGAATGCACAGGAACAAAGTTCTGGCTGGCTCCTGAGTTGGCCACACCTACAACCAAAACCTCTGGCATGTGTGGCTACAGAGCATGCTGCCCTCCCCACATTACACACAAGAGGGAAATGCCTTCTTTCCCTCTGGGGAGCCCCTTGGGATTTCCTTGTCAATTTCACTCCTTGCCAGTCAGCTGAGCGTGAAATTGACAAGGAAAAGCCTCTCTCTGCCTTCCCTTCTGTTGCTGACATGTAGCAGCTGGAAAAGGGCAGGCAGGGAACCCAGGCATGTTGAAAATGCCTTTCTTTCCTTCCCTGATCTGGGGGAGGGAGAGAAAGGCATTTAACCATGCCCCCCTGCACTTCCCCGAGTCTCTCCACAATAGCAGAGAGGCTCAGTGAAGAAAGGGGCATGTGTGCGTGCATGCCTACCTTCCTTTCCCCAGCCTGTCCGCCACGGTCTGCATGCCTGGGTTCCCCTCCTGATCTTCTCCAGGTGCGATAAGATCAGGAGAAGAACCCAGGCACGTTGAAAATGCCTTTCTTTCCCTCCCGATCTGGGGGAGGGAGAGAAAGGCATTTACCCATGCCCCCCCTGCACTTCCCTGAGTCTCTCCACAAAAGCAGAGAGGCTCAGGGAAGGAATGGGGCATGTTTGCCCAGCTACCCTGGGTCTCCCCAGCCTGTTTGCCTTGGCCTCCCCAGCCTGCTTGCTTCTGTTGGAGGGGGGGGGAGTAGGAGACTAGAAAGGTGATGCTGAAGTACCTGAGATCTTTCAGATCCCATGCACTTCAGCAGTGCCTTTCCCCGGTCACCTGGTTCAGACGGGGGGGGGGGTAGACTAGAAAGGTGATGCTGAAGTGGGGCAGAGAAGCTCGGGGGGGGGGGAAGAGGCAAGCTTCCATGTCTGCCCTGTGTTTTTCCAGCCCCCCTAATATGCTAATAAGCTGTGTTGTGAGGGTGTGGCCTATTATGCTAATGAGTTTCTGCTGTTAGGTGTGGCCTACTATGCTAATGAGTTCTTGCTGGACTTTTTCTGCAAAAAAAAGCCCTGGTTGTCCTCACGAACAATAAAAACCCCTCATGTATCTGTTCTTTTTTTTAAAAAATCCTTTTCTAGATATTTGGATTGTGTTATGCCTTCATTAGCGTTAAAGAACTTGACCATATCAGGTTGCTTTTCTGTGCCAGTACTGATCAAAAGCAGCTGAGAGTTCTACCAAAGGTAGGGATTGAAACAGAGCCCTTCAGATCTTCCAATTAACATGCTCCCAACCGAGGTACCTTTGTTACTTCCATTAATTTTTATAATTTAAAAACATAAGAGTAGCCATGCTGGATCAGGCCAATGGCCTATCTAGCCCAACACTCTGTGCCATCAGGAGGTCTAACAAAATTTGTGGCAAGGTATGAGCTTTCATGAGTCACCTGAATTCAAGCAGTGACTCACGAAAGCTCATACTCTTGTCACAAATTTTATTAGTCTTTAAGGTGCTACTGGACTCTTGCTCTGTGGCTGCAGTAGCTGAACCCCAGCACCCTAACCCTCTGGAGCCTCATGCTGGCTCCACCTCCTTATTGAGGTCACCACTTCACTCAGCCAAGCTCTAGTGGGAATAAGCATCCTCAGGGATGAAGTAGTCAACTTGCCCCCTCCCCTTACTTTGCCTTTGGTAATATATAGGGTTGTCAATCTCCAGGTGGCACCTGGATATCTCCTGGTGAGTTCAGACGGGCAGCTAATCCTGCCATTGGCCCAGCTGTAATTTGGCCCAGCTAGATCTTTTAAATCCAGCATTGCATGACCAGACAGCTCCCCTGTGAACCACTTTACTGTGTGTGACTCCACGGTGGATTGTCTAAACAGCATCCACCTTAAAGAGCTGTGCAGTCGGCTTTTTTAAAAAAATCCTGTTTGCGCATGTGCATATCTGCATATGTGCTTATCTGCATATGTGCATATGTGCCTCACCATCTGCAGACATCACATGTTTAAGCAGTTATGCACGCATCGCTAAGAGTTTTTTAAAATGGTGGCCGTTTGGGATGTTCTGGAGACCATCCCTACAGGCTGGTTGCATGCTGGTGGAATGACCAGATGGTGGAAAGTCTGGCATTAGCCCATCAGCCAGCTTTAGACCAGACTTTAACCACTATCTTTTAAGTACAGATCCCTAATGGGGATCAACAGGCTACTAACAAAAGCAGCATGATTCCCAGATGTTGAGGCCTGGACGTGCACTTTAAATCCACCAGGCACTCGTGCCTGTTGCAGCTCAAAAGAGCCATCTGAACACAGCCTCCCACTATTATAATTGATCTCCAGATGACCAAAATCATGTCTCCTAGAGAAAATGGCTGCCTTGGAGGGTCGACTTGATATTATACCCTGCTGAGGTCCCTCTCCTTCCCAAATTCCACCCTCCCCAGGCTCCACCCCAAAAATCCTCAGGTATTTTCCATCCCAGAGCTGGCAACCCTAAACGTGGTTAAAAGTAGAATGTGGTACTGGTGGGGTGCAGAAATCCAACTCCATATTAGTTATAGGCAGCAGGACTAAGCAAAATATGGAAAATAAAATGGCAAAGCACAATCCATCTTGCCCTGACTGGACTTGTTCCTAGAATAATAGAGTTGGAAGGGACCTCCAGGGTCATCTAGTCCAATCCCCTGCACAATGCAGGAAATTCACAAATACCTCCCCCTCCATACCCACAGTGACTGCTTTCCCATACCCAGAAGATGATAAAAAACCCTCCAGGATTGCTTCCTGACCCCAAAGTGGCAATCAGCATTTCCCTGGGGGTGCAAGAAAGGGCCACAAGAACTAAGCACTGAGGCCACCCTTTCTGCCCTCCCTCTCATGATCTGCCTAAGTTCACAGAATCCGCATCGCTGTCAGATGGCCATCTAGCCTCTGTTAAAAAACCTCCAAAGAAGGAGAGCCCACCACTTCCTAAGGAAGATTGTTCCACTGAGGACCCGCCCTAACTGTCAGGAAGTTCTTCCTAATGTTTAGCTGAAAACTCTGCTGGTTTAATTTCCTAATCAATGTTATTCAAGGAAAAGGTACTTAATAGTTAGAGGTACAAGCCCTCAGAGAAATTCCATTACAATGAGTGTGAGGCTTGCGCTTCTTCCCATTGTGTAGCTATACATGGTCAAAATGGAGTCTGAGGGATCCCTCCAGGCCATCTGGCATGAGTCTGAGATGAGAGCAAAGTAAGAATGTCAGGGAAGAGAGAAAGCTGCCCTTTCATGACCAGCGAATTTATCACCTCTCCCCTCAGTTGGGATGACCACTTGTCTACTCCTGTTTGCCAGGAAAAGGTAACCTAGCTATCCTCTGATTCCCCTCCCTCTCGGATGGGGGTGTGATTTCTCCCTTTTGCATGTTCATTGGCTTGACTGTCCTTAGCTGGGAGTCAGCTTACAGCCTGTTAGCTTGTTTGTAGCATCTTCCAAGCATTGAGAGATGAACATTGCTTTTGTACAACAGCCCTGCAAAGTAGGCCAAGTACAGTGCACTTTAAGACAAAACTGTGGGATGAATGGACAGCCTCCACAAATCATATGAATTCACTATAAGATAGAAAAAGCCAATTTAAATGATATTTTGGAGCCTTTAGCACCTTTCTTTTGTCCATCCAACTATTATTTTACTGAATTAATATAGCCATTTCACTTTAGTCAAAACCCTTGAGGACTTTGCCTTGAGAAGAAATTGACAAGGAATTGAGAAAGAAGAAAAAGAAGAATTTGTCCAATTTGTCAATGACCTGTTGTTCACTAGAGAGTTATTTCACTCCTTAACATGCAATAGGATGAATAGGATACCTGTGCCAGAATCTGGAACGGGTGTATGATGAGTAACTAGCAGTGCAATCATAAATAGAGGGTGCTTTCACGCATACTAAATAATGCAGTTTCAATCCACTGCAGCAACCATTTGCAAATGGATCTTGCCATTTCACACGGTAAAATCTAATTGCAAAGTGCATTGAAAGTGGATTGAAAGTGCGTTATTTAGTGTGTGTGAAAATGCCTAGAGTTATACCCTTCTAAGTTCACTTAAGTCAATCAGCTTAGTAGGGTGCAAGTCTATTTAGGACTGCATTAAAAATGTCATCCTAATGTCAGATACTCCAGATGCTCAAAGTGAGGTCGAGGGGTAATTAGCTGGAGAGTCAGCTTCAAATACTGGCTTCTTCAGCAAGACCCAAACTAAAATTAATAATAAAAATTAAAAATATATATTTTTTAAAAAATTATAGGCTGTCAAAGATATCAGGGCAAATAGTTATATATAGGAACATTTCACACCTGGCTTTCTCATTAGATGGCAGTGTCTCCCCAAAACTCACCTGAGCTGCTCTTTATTACTCTGGCTATAATAGCACAGTGCACAGCAACGAACTGTTTTTAATTTTTAAATGATGCAATCTGAATACAGTAACATTTTTTAACTTTGACCTACTTCTAGTTTTATTTGTGTTATGTTTTAACTGATGTTTGTTAATATTTTAGCTGTTGTTAGCCACCTCGAGATGGCATATAAATTGATAATGACGATGATGTGGTTCTTGCACATCACAGGACTACTGTACTTGGCCAGTTTGTTATTTCCCTGCTTGAGTTGTTATTGTCTGTACTAGCTGCTGGCACAGTCAGCAGGAAAGCTAGTTGTCTGTTCAAACGCTCTGGTTTACCTACTGTAAGAGTGCTTTCCCAAGGGTCAACTCTAGGCTGCTAAGTGGAGGGCAGCTGGGCACTGCCTCCTTGTGACGCATTAGCACCTTGATAGAACTACCTCCAGAGACAGCAAATGAAAAGTGTTTACAACATAAAAAGATCTGTTTTAATCTGTTATTTCCTTATATTATTCATCTATTTATTTATTTATTTATTTATTTATAATGCCACCTACCACCTGAATAAGGTCCGCAAGGTGGTGAATGTCTTAAGTACCGGAACCTCTTTCTTTCTTTTAACAACCCCCCCCCCCCACTGCCTCAGGTAAATCAAGGTGCACTTAGACACAAAAAGATCCTACTGCATTGGCATTCCTGCCAACAAAAACCATAACCCCATTAGCATTTCCTGCTAAAAGATTCTCTGTTCAGATTAGTGGTCTGAGCTGGACTGGTCTGAATCCTGCTGAAAGCCGAGGTCAGCTAGGTAAGTAAGACCAGATCTAACTTGTCTCCCCCCCACCCCGCAATCTCCCCTCTCTGTCTTGACTTGGGCCAAGGACAGACTGGCATTTTGGCCCGATATAAGTCCACTTTTCAAATGGATGAAGAGAGCCCGTTCAGACAGTCGCAGCTGTCACCTGGTCCTGAAGTGCTTTCATCCTGCATTAAACCGGTACCTGGTGAAACCGGTGTCAAGCCATCTGGGTGTGCATTCATCCCGCTTCCTGGCAGTGTGGATGCAAATAAGCCGTGCATCAAGCAGCGCTGGTAATGTGAACCCACTGATCTGGCTGCTGTGCCATGTGCCTATGTGCTCATGTGCCCATGCACATATGTGCACCTTGGCAAAACAGATCAAAGCCGCACGCCATGCCACCGCCACCACCAGGGGCTGCCCCATAGTGTGAATGCTCCATTCCACCTCCTCACCTTATCCCCTTCCTTGATTCTAAGACAGGAGATAAAATAATTCAACCTCCCGGCTAAAGTAAGAGTCTGGCTTCAAACTGAATTATTGACCATGTATTATGAGTGGAAAAGTCCCATTCCTGGCATATTTAATATCGTTTCTCACTTCTCTTAGCTTTTGGTTTACTTGGCTAATTTAGATGCCTGAGTATTTGGACCCCTGACTCTGAATTTGGATCCCTGCCTGGAACCTGTTTACAGGGAGCCATGTGTATTATTCCCATCAATAAACCCTGCTTCTCATTTCATTTTATCTGGATTCTCAGTACTCCTTCCAGTTTTGTTGCGAAGCTGCATCACTTTGTCAACAGACATTTTCGTTGGCCATGTTACTGCCTAGATTGGGGGTGCTTCTTTAGCTGGGTATAGAACCCAATAGTGCCATTCTAAGCAGGGTTATACCTTACTGACAATGATAGAAAGAGGGTTCTTGTGATGGACTGCACTTTTTAAAAGCTTAGAAGGGCTGTACAAACAGCTGAAGGGCTGTGAAGGGTTAATGCTTCACAGCAACAGAGAGCCTAGAGTGACAGGCTGCTCCACGCAATCTGATTGGTTAGCATAAGATGAATAGAGAGAGACTTCTGAACTGCATGCTGAGGAAGAGCATTTATTTGGAATTCAGCCCTGACTGAGAGCAGTTTAACACAGACAGGAGCATTGGGGAAAGTTGGCAAGGATGAGTGGGTAGTTCAGGCCAAGGAAAGGGGATAGATCTTCTAGAGAGAGAATTTTCCCTATCCAATCTAAACAGGGTGATAGCTCTGAAGAGTACAGAGATCCCTGGTCTGGTTTGGTTAGAATGGAAGAGAGGGGACTGCTATAAGCTACTTTGTGCCCCCATTATGGAGAAAGGTGGGGTATAAGTGAAGTAAACAATAAATATAGCTCAAAATAGGGCAGCATATAAAAGGTTTATTGGTGGATGTCTGGGAAGGAGAAAAGGAAGCATAGAAAGATGAGAATATGGAGACAGCCAGAAAGAGGGGGAAAAGAAATAGTGTGGGGAGGGGTAAACAGGGTTTAGTGATATGCCCCCTGCAAAGTTCTTATGGGTTCTCCAGTACACAACTGGACCTGGCTTGGCGGCCAGCACTGTTGGAATATACAAGGTCTATAGTGCACCTAATTGAAGAAGATCAGAAGAACAGCCCATAGGGGACAGCTGAAGGACTGGTGGTTAGCATATCTAGATTAGGGACTTCCCATGATTTCAAATTATGTCCTTCCTGTCTCCTGATTGGCTCTTTGGAGACTTCCTGCTTCAACTGAACTCTCCCCCTTTGTCTTTCATAGCAGTTAGTTAAGGTTCTTTTCTTCTCCTCTGTTCTATTAGAGTATATTTCTTCTTTAATAAACTGAGTTATTTTCTTTAAGAAGTTGGTGCTCCATTTCTCTGCATGTTTAAACTCTGCCAACAAGCACTGTGAAATCAGGCCTAACCTGGCTCAGCAGCTTAAACTGCACAGAGTTTTCCCAGGAGAGGCTGCCAGGGGAAGGGAAGGAAGGAAAGCTGAAAATGAGGGCAGATTAAGGTAGGTTGATGGGTGGGTGGGAAGGAGAGAACAAAGCAGGAAAAGGAAAAAGGCTACAGAGGCTTTCAGAAAAGGGAAAGAGGAAATAGGGGAGGAGAAACTGAGATGCTGCCTGCAAGCCCTTGTGGGTCCCTGCTTGTGTTTATCCATTTATGACATCTAAAATAGTAGGGTAGGCACCAACCATGCCTCAAAGGGAAGAACATACCACAAACAGCATGCTGCCACTGAAAAAGCTGTCTCTGTTTGCCACCCTCTTTAGCTCTGCAAGTGGGGGCAAAGAGAGCAGAGTTTGTGAGAAGGATATTAGCTGTGAGTTGGATAGTAGATATGCAGTAGCTCCAAGTCAGGGCTTCCAAACATGATGCCTGCCAGTACTTTCCCTGGCATCCACTGAGCTTTTCAGAAAGTGAGTGGGGCCTATGGAAGGCAGTGCTTGTTATTACCTGCTGTCATTCAAATGAAAGGATTTTCCTTTGGCTGCAGTAGCAGCTGCAGTGACTGTAGGATGAGGACCCAGGCCTTCCTCAGACACTTCAGTCTTTCCTCCTTTTCAGTCCCTAGTCTCTTTTTCTCTCCCCTCTGCAGGATTTCCTTCATTTCCGTTATCTTTCTCCACTTCCTGGGGCAGTCATTTTGGAATGGCTCTCACCAGTACCTCTCACAATTCCAAAGATGCCCACAGGTTCAAAAAGGTTGGCGACCCTGTTCTACTTGGTATCATGAGACATGTAGGACTTAATATGTGATAGTATCTGACAGCTGGGATGCAATACCAGTCAAATCTGACTGATATGTATAAGTATTCGGCAGTATGACAGCTGAAATGCATACATGTAAATATTTAACAGTGACAGAAATACAGCTAAAAATTTGACTGAATCTGACAGATGACATGCAGAGGCAATCAGTATTTGACAATATCTGACAGCTTTCTTGCAACAGAATTTAGTAAAGTTTGCATTCCTTTAGATAATCAAAGCAAGTGAATTTGGATGACATACTTTGAGTCTGATGCATAATTGTTGAATTTCAGAATCAGATTTTGACACTAACTTTTGTTTCAGCTCTGTCCAGAATAGATTATCAGTCACTCCCACCTAAGGGCTCTGGCGTATGTCATAATTCTCCCCCCACCCACAATATCCCACACATGGATTGGGTTGAACACTTCTGAAGAGTCATCAGATATATGTCTCAAGAATTTTCTCAAGTCTTCTTCCCTGTCCCACTGCTGGACTGTGACTGGAAACCTTCCCTCAGAGATTTACTTTAAAAGATTTTCCTTAATGCACCCCCCCCCCACTCCTTGCCTGAAGATGGGTCCAACTTTAGTAAAACAAATGCATCTCCCTCATTTCCTCTGTTCAGCATCCCACATCCACCACTTCTCTTTAACCTTTGAACTTTCTCTGGTTTCTTTTAGATGGAGACAAAAGGTCTTATTAGCCATGCTCAGGAGATGATAACCAGTAAAGTGGAAGCCCACAGCAATCAAGTGCAAGTAAAATGTTGGTAAAGAGTAAGACCCTGGCAGGACCAATTATATATTTAACCTCCAAGCCCCGGCTATTTTGGGGTATTCCAGAGTGAATGATAGACCAGTCCAGTTAAATTGAACTCCCATAAGAGTACTGAATTCCTATGAGGTATATAATTTTTGTTTACATTTTAAGTATGCGTGTACTGATAATTTGGTTGCTAAACTGTGTTATCCTCTCATATGAAGTCTTTCTGAAACAATGCTTGTAGTAGCTGTATGAATGAAATATCAAAAACTTGCCTTTGTTTTTAACATCAAATGCTGCATGTTCATAAAATCACTAGCAGTACATCCTGGAAGACTTTAAAAATTCTTTACATTCTCAAGAGATTGTAGATCTGTAATACTGGTCTAGCACTGTGTGTATACATGGAGGGTATAGACTCCCTAAATCTGTTTGTTTTTTTTTAAGAAGAGGGGGAGGAGGTAGCCAGTTTGGAATGTATTTTGTAAGGATCCTACATTTGATTCTTTTCTATGGCAAGATACTGTGGTTGCTCACTAATATTAATACGTTTGATCAGTGTGTGAGACAAGACAGGAAAACTACCTCTTTATCATGTACTTGTTTCTTCTAGCTTTGTACCAAAGCCATCAAGAAGACAATCACTAGGGATGGGCATGAACCAAACTATGACGCAAAATTAATCATGAATTTTACCCTGTTCATAGTTCACAAACTGAAGTTCATAATGGGTCTACTATCACAAACTTCCACACACTTTAAAGCAGTTTATGGTGGTGGTTTGTGGTGATTTGTGGATAGAGCAGAAAGCAGGGGTTTAAAGGCCTCTGAGCCTTTCCCATGAAAGTCACAAAAACAGCCTGTTCCCCACCACTCATCTGTTTTGGGCTTTCTTGTACAGTCCCTTTAAACTAACGGAACACACAAGAAAGCCTGAAACAGCTGAGCTGTTTTTTGGGGCTTTCTGCAAATCCTGTTTAAAGGGACTGTAGCCCCTTTCAAGGGGGGCTGCAAGGCCACAAACTGATTTGGCTTGCAAATGAACCTCCCAGTTCGATTTGGTTCATGCTTTGGTTCATGGTTCGGCCATAAACCACAAACAACATTTTTCCGGGTTGTGCCCATCCCTTAACAATTGCATCCCAGATTTATTTTGAAATGAACTGTAAAAAACTCAAGGTATAATAATTTGTTATGTTCCAACAGCCATCAGTTAGGCTTGCATCCTGTTTGCCAGGCACAAGGAGGGAGGTGATTAGTTGGTGAGCTGTTTAAATGTTTATGAGCAAATTTGGATTTATCCAGTTTGCACAATTACACTGTGTTCTTACTTGATTATACAGCTTTCTTTCAGCAGATGTTCCTCTTACTACTGGTTTGCTGTCACTGCCTCCAGTTTTTAAAGGAATACAGTAAAAAAAACCTACAGTATTTTTGGATATGTTTTAAATTGAGACTTACTACTTATGTTCTCTGGGCCCATGAACCCAGATAATCAAATGATCAGTTCTTGCAATCACTTTTCAGATAGATGCTGCTGGCTATACAGATCTGACTGTACAGCTATAAAGGCAGCATGAACCGCAAGTTACTCTGTGCTTTACAATACAAGCTGGGTCAGTTTAATACCTGACTAAGATCCTGGGTGGATACTGCCTATACTTCTGTAAAAAGGCACAGCTTGCAAGGTCCACTGATCAAGAGGCTATGCCATTAGTAAGAAATGCAGACTGTAAATGAAGTAAATAAACACTGTGCAAGTGCAAAAGGGCTTGGCACGGTGCTATGCTTGAGATGCACTTCACTAAGTACTATTGAGCAATACAATCAGGAGTGCGTCTCATGTGTAATTGTGGGAGTTTGAACAAGGTAAGTTTTCCTGGTAATTGTGGAGCCTCTTAGCCTGGAAGAGGACAGTGAAAATTCTCCCACAATGATTCTGGCATTCATGAATGCTCTATGCAAAATGATTCCGGGGGGGGGGGGGGAGGGGGCAGTGCACCATTGGCTGGATTGGGGGCCCTGGCAATTTCCCTTCCTTCTCTAGTGTTTTGGAGCACTTATGGAACATATAAAGTATCAACACTAGAATAGATTTGGAAAGACAGGACAATGAGGAGATGAAGAGTGGCCATGGTTCTGAATTTTATTTTTAGGAGGTGATCGAAGGTTTACATGAAATCCTTAATGTTATTGGAGTACATATTTTTAGGGTTGCTTACTTTCTCTCTTAACAGGAAAAATGATCAAAAAAATAGGAAAACAATCACTGTTTGAAAGTGAAAGAAGGGCGCCTCCCCCTCCCTCCAGCCCCTTTTCCTACTTTGACATCTTAGTGTTTTTTTTCTCTTTTAGCTGCGGTTTCTGGGATAGGTGATAACTGCCAGTAATAGGATTAGCATTGATTTCTTTAGCAAGAACAGAGATGTGGCAGTTCCAGCCATTTACTGAACTGCCAGCTTTGAAATATCAAAAAAAGAAAGGGAAAAAAAGAAAGAAAAGAAAAAGAAAAGAATGAAAAAGAAATCTTATGGGAAAAAAGCTTCTTGCAGTATTTTAAAGAAAGGAAAGCTTGTGTGAATTAAAATACACATATACCCTCACTTACACAGAGCCTATATAAATACTCACAAACACATATATATTATATGTACAGATGTATATGTATCTAATTTGGTGCTTTTTTGTTACGGCGAGATAAAGGATCAAAAGGACTGTCTGTGTTCTGAGCTTCAAGAAAGCCTTTCTAAAATCATTTGGCTTTCTTTAGCTCTCTCTTGCTAACATATTTTAGGAGCTAATCTTACATATTTACTATTGTATCCTGACTTTTTTAACCTTGAAATGCAAGCAAAGGCAGAATGAGGAACAGAGGGGGGAAAATAAAGAGATTAATGGGAGACAGCACAGGAAGAGATGGTACCCACTAAGACTGGCTGTACTGCTGGCACTGGCACATGTTGGCATAGAACATGCAGTCCCTCAACTTTGATCTCATTTGTTCCATTGATCTCCTGTTGTTTTCTCCCAGAATTCTATTTTGTTTTCTCTCAGAACAAAAAGCTGTATGAAAAGGTGAGCTGACAGTCACGAAACAACACAGTGCCTCCTGAGGGACCAAATCATGCTCTGCTGACATCAAAACCACAATTCCCATTTTAAAAAGGGGAGCTAGAGTGCACCCTAAATTAACATGAAAACCACTGGTTTGCATGTTGCTTATTGACAAACAATGGAACTATTTCAGTACCTTGTTGTTTACCCTTCAGTACCAACACTAAAGTAATTGTCGGTACTATTGTTATTCTGTCAGTCATCACTGGACACCTATGAATAGACCTCTTATCCTGAAGGAAATTTAAGAATTTCTTGCAGTTCTGTCAGAAATGGGGAATTTATACATCTTGTTTGGCCAACCACACATTCTGAATCTTGGGTTTTTTGTTTCACCATTTCCCCCTTTATATGGGAGCTACTTAGTAACAGCTGGACTTGTGGAACAGTCAGCACAGAAAATTAGAGATAAAAGTACGAAACTGATTGGACCTGATGCAGAGCTACTCACACATTACAGTGGGGCTGCCAGCCTTCAGGTACCCATGCTTATCTCACAGTGCCTAGCTTCTCACCAGCTGTTTAGGAAGGCGAGGAAGAGGAATCCAACCTCTGTTCCTTCTCCTCTACAACCAGTCAGTCCAGCACATGGCCTTGCAGAGTGAGTTGGAATGTGTGCTCTCTCTCTCTCTCTCTCTCTCACACACACACACACTTTCTGGTACTTGTTGGGTGTATTTTGGGTATATAGATGGTATTCAGGAATTTTCAGGATACTGATTCTCCGTGTTCTAAAAAATGCAGAAATATTCATGTACATCTGGGAATATTAGGGGCAGGCATTTAAAGGTTCCCAGGGTTGTTTTCTTCAAGTTTAGAGGACTCCTGGGCAACAGGCAGGGTTGCCAGATAGCTTTTTAAAAAATACCAGGTGCAAAGCAAGCCCAGGTGCAAAGCAGCAGCAGTTTCTGTTTTGAGCTTGTGCTCAGAGCTGCCTCCTTAGAACATAAGAAGATTCCAGCTGGATCAGACCTATGGTCCATCCAGTCCAGCATGCTGTCTCACACAGTGGCCAACCAGTTCCTCTGGACAGCCAGCAACAGGGCATAGAGGCCGAAGCCTTCCCCTGATGTTACCTCCTGGCTCTGGGATTCAGAGACTTTGCACCTCTGA
This sequence comes from Lepidodactylus listeri, assembly GCA_029233225.1. Taxonomy (NCBI): domain Eukaryota; kingdom Metazoa; phylum Chordata; class Lepidosauria; order Squamata; family Gekkonidae; genus Lepidodactylus; species Lepidodactylus listeri. The sequence continues at coordinate 55,730,046 of JARCFY010000005.1, read as the reverse complement.
ATGTGAAGATTCCCCTCAGTCACCATGGCTGGTAGCCATTGATAGACTTATCATCCATGAATCTATCTAATCCCCTTTTAAAGCTGTTTATTCCTGTGGCCATCATTACATCCTCTGGCAGAGAGTTCCACACTCTCTATGTAAAGTAGTATTTCCTTTTGTCTATCTTGAACCTACTGCCCATCAGTTTCATTGGATGCCCTTGAGTTATAGTATTTTGGGAGAGGGAGAAAAAGTTCTCTTTATCAACTCTCTTCACCCCATGCATAATTTTATAAAGTTCTATCATGTCCTTCCAGGTACTTGTCTCTTTTCTAAACTGAAAAGTCACAGACTTTTTAGCCTTTCCTTATAGGGAAGGTGCCCCAACCCTCTAATAATCTTGGTTGCCCTCCTCTGCACTTTTTCCAGCTCTGCAATGTCTTTTTGAGATATGGGGACCAGAACTGTACACAGGGGTCATTTCGAGCAGGAACAAGAAAAGAGTTCTATTCCTGAAGCTCTTACAGGTTTGGAGATATTGTGATGGATTTCCTTACTGGATTTGAAAACTGTGAAAAGTCCTACCAGGCCGGTGCTCTCCAGCAGTGACAGTGGGTCTCCAAGCAACCCTAGATTTGGAAGAACTTCTGGCTGCATCAAAAAGATGCAAGTTGGTGGCTGATTTTCTCCAAAAAGTAATTTGTTTTTATTTTACTGAAGGGGGGAAGGTTGCATTCTTGTGTGTGCCTGCCCATGTCTGGAAGTCATGGCAACCTCTGGCGACTTCTACTGGGCATGGGAAACATTTGGAGAAGAGGCTTGATTGCCTGCCTCTGGTCTACCATCCCTGGTATTCTCTGGAGGTCTCCAATCTAAAAATTTGCCAGGGTCGGCCCTGCTTAGCTTTCGAGATCTGACAAAATCAGGCTTGCCTGGGCTATCCAGGTCAGGGCCTTCAAAAATAATTTGAATATACATAGCTGCCTGATATCCAACCAGGTCTTCGACCCACCTAGCTTTGATTACAAGCAGCTTTACAGGGTCTCAGCCAGAGAAAGTTCTATTTAGGATTATTTAACTGAAAATGTTCTGGAGAGACCTTGAGACTTTCAACACACACAGCCAATGCTCTAGCACTAAGTCACAGTCCCTCTGTTCCGCTGACTAACCCTACGACAAGAGGGTGGTTGTTATGAGGGAAAATAGCTTTTGCAGCTATTCTGTTGTGTTGTCATTATCACAGTTATTATGGACCTCTAAAAATTGAAGATTTGCCCGGATTGAAACAGAAATTAGATTGATCTGATACCATACATATTTTTTAGAAATGAGGTGGAAAATATTTGAACACCTTGTCTTAAAACATTTTATTCATCATGTTAAAATAAAACATTCCATAATCAATTTCTTTTCTTTTTTCAAGAAGCTCTTGTTGAGAATGTTGAAAGAAAACAACATGGAGAATTGCTGTGGTCAAGGTTATAAAAATGGTGCCAACATGAAGAGATGTAAGAAAAATGTTCAGGCAAGAGACTACTTAACATGGAATCAAAGAGCTTCATTCGTACCCAGTGGCTGTCATTCTCTCAGTCTAGCAGTTTTAGATGCAACATCATCATAATCAGGGGTCATTTTGAGCAGGAACACGCAGGAACACCATTCTGGGAGTAACAAGCCCAGGAGCAGGCACATATGGTGATGCACTGTGGAAAAAAGCAAAAGCATACTAACTTGATCTGTATTTTCATGCTTGTTGTAGGGTAGTTTCCCTGCAAGAGCAAAGGAAACCTAAAGTGTCTTTAGTCAAAGTGTACAGCTGGTTCGCCACCTCTGCGTTGAGAAATATCTGGAGATTTTTGGGGTGGAGCCTAAGCAGTGGATGTTGCCTTCTGACACAATTCCGGTGATGTCAGGGGGTGTGGCATATGTAAATAAGTTACGCTAATGAGTTATGCTAATGAGCTCCTGCACCTCTTTTTTTACAAAATGACCCCATATTCCAAATGAGGCCACACCATACATCTGTACAGGGGCATTATAATATTGGCCATTTTATTCTAAATTCCTTTCCTAATAATCTCTAACATAGAATTTGCCTTTTTATTTTATTTATTTTTATTTAATTTTATTTATATCCTGCCTTACCCCATTCACAGCATATAAATATAACAGTTTAAAAGATTAATACAGTAAAAATTAAAATTTGGCTCTATACATAAATCAGCAGATGGTGATAATCCAATGTAAATACTTTCAGAGACTTTAACCCCTGTATGGGTACTCAGATGTCCTAGTTTTTGCAAGTGGACAAATTCCCACCAGTTCATATAGGAAGGTACCTGTGCATAGAACAGTAAATACAATAGGTGGGTAAGAGTGGGGGGGATGGTCTCTTATAGTTTTTCACTGCTGCAGCCCACTGGGTTGACACTTCCATTGAGTTATCTGCTATGACCCCAAAATCTTTTTCCCTCTCAGTCTCAGCAAGTTCAGACCTCATTAGCCTATACTTGAAGTTGGGACTTTTCACTTATGAACACTGAACTTCATTTTCACATTGTTGCCCACTCACCCAGTTTGTGAAGGTCCTCTTGGAGTTCTTCAGTCAGCTTTGGTTTTCACCATCATGAATAATTTGGCGTCATCTGCAAACCTGGCCACTGCGCTACTCACCCCCAGTTCCAGATCATTGATGAAGACATTAAATAGTAATGGCCCCCATACTGATCACTGTGGGATCTCACTGCTTATTTCCCCCTCCATTGTGAGAACTATCTATTGATTCCTACTCATTGCTGCCTGTCATTTAACCAGTTTTTTTATCCATAAGAGAAAATCCGTCTTCTTATCACAAGACTGCTAGGTTTACTCGAGAGTCTTTGGTGAGGTACCTTGTCAAAAGCCTTTTGAAACTCCAGGTATATAATGTCTACTGGATCATCATTGTCTACATGCATATTCACTTTCTCACAGAACTCCAAAAGGTTGGTAAGGCAGGACTTCCCTTTGCAGAAGCCATGCTGATTTTCCTTCAGCAAGCTTTGTCCCTCTATGTGCCTAAGCATGCTATATTTTATTACAGTTTCTAGTAATTTTCCTGAGATAGACTGGCCTGTAAGCTGACTGGTCTGTTATTTCCAGGTTCCCCTTTGGATCCCTTTTTAAAAATTGGTGTCACGTTTGCTACTCTCCAGTCATCTGGTACAGCAGCTGAATTTAGTGATAGGTTACATGTACGGGTTAGTAGATCAATGATCTCACATCTGAGTTCCTTAAGAACTCTCAAGTATATGTCATCAGGACCTGGAGACTTATCAGATGTGCCATTTGGCACAAAGGGGAAGTGTCTGTATTATCTCCGGTGGAATTTGACTCACAGTCGTGTGATCACACATCCCTCTGTGCTGCAGGCTTAGCCCGGCACTGAGTGATCAGACGCCCCATTTGGGTGAGTAGGTTTTTTTTGGCCTTTTGTTTTACACGTGCATAAATAAGGAATTGAACCCCCGCACAGAGGGTTTCCCATGGAGTATGCAATTATATGCATACTGCTAAGTGAGGAAAAAAATGGCAGCGAGTCAGGATGGAATGGGCAAGCCATCCCAATGGCTTGAGAGCATGCTTGAGCAATCAGAGTAGGGAAACTCCACCATGGCCCATTGGCAAGTATTAGGACTGGACTTTCTCCAGTGTCTTTTAACTCCATTTCTGTGGCAGAGCAATGAGTAAATCTTGTTGGAAAAGAGCAAATGGAAGTAAAGAGGAAGTCAAGATGGGAAAGCTGATTGTTTGAGAATTGAAGAACATTAGCATCTGGAACCTTCATGCACTTTTTGGAGATGGCCACACAGGGCCAAAATAGGGTGATGGATTAACTGGACAGAATCAGAAGGTTTTGGAGGATTTTGTTTGGGGGGGGGGGAAGTCTTTGCACACTTTGAAACTTGTTCCATCAGCCATTGGATGCTGAAAAACAGGATTCCTGGAATCTCCTTATGATTGTGATTGATAACTTTTCTGAAACTCCTGACATGCACAAGCCTCTGGACAGGGATTTTTATATTTTGCTGGCAAATTTTTAAAAAAACCTTTATGCAAAAAGAAATAAAATAGAGGAGATGTGGTACAAGGTTGTATTGTTTATGTAGGCTTTTTCTGTTTTGGTTTTTAATGGTGGTTAATTGTGTTAGTATTTTAATATGACCAGTTTTAATTTGCTTGTGTGGGTTTTTTTGCAAACCACTTTGAGCAATGAGAAGTGGTATAGAAATGTATCACACAAACAAACAAAGTATTCCCCAGACCTAACCATGTAGTGATAATGTTAGCCATTGTCATCAGTCATTTCAGCATTTGCTAATGTTATTGTGTCTGCCTTCTTTTCCTTTCTTGATGCTACTCTTTGTGAATAACAGGCATTCTAAGATTGCTGTGGTCAACTTGTCTTCAAGGCCTGGGTTGATTATATTTGTACATTCAAGGGCAGCAGTTCAATAGAAGTTTTACTGACTGCTAGTAAATGTTGCTGATGATTGACAGCTAGAATCTCCGTTAGTTGAAAACAAGGAAAGGGAGGATTGTCAGTTGCTACAGAGATGGGGATGCTAATGCCGTCTGCTTAGTAGAGCTCCTTTCATAAGAAACTCCGGGGGGGGGGGGGTTCCCCACACTGAATACACCAAAGGCTTGTCTGTGTATTGGCTAAGGTTGTGCTAAATATTCTCCCATTTAAATTTTTGGGTTAAAAGTAGTTTTTTCAGTGTGCAAAAAATATTCCCTGGGAAAAAAACAGTTCTGCAAAGGTTCGTCCTGCTTGGTTCCATTGTTCCTCCAGTGGGCCGCTCCTTTTGGCATTTTTTTGAGTTATAATTACTATGTTTTCTGGCAATAGTGGTATGGACAATCGCTGCTTTTGAGGGACCACATTGTAGCTAGGATAACATCATGGTATTACATAGCAATCAGATTTGTCTGTGACTAGGGATGGGTACGAACTGGCTGATGAACTAAACTTTATCATGAATGTTGGCTGGTTCATGGTTCACAAAGTGATGTTCACAAACTGAAGATCCACCACAAACTTCAATAAATTTTGATGCAGTTTGTGGTAGTTCATGAGGAGCAGAAAGTGGGTTTACCTCAGCTTTCTACTCTTCATGAAAATGAGCTGTTTGGTTTAAATCTGGTGTAGATACAGTCTGGTGTAGTGGTTAAGTGCGCGGACTCTAATCTGGGAGAACCGGGTTTGATTCCCCACTCCTCCACTTGCACCTGGCTGGATGACCTTGGGCAAGCCATAGCTCTGTACCAGCTGTTCCCTCAAGGACAGCTTGGGAAAGAGTTCTCTCAGCCCCACCTACCTCACAGGGTGTCTGTTGTGGGGAGGGGAAGGGAAAAGGAGTTTGTAAGCCGCTCTGAGACTCTTAAGTGGGTGAAGGGCGGGATATAAATCCAATCTCTTCTTCTTCTTCTTAAATGGCTTGAAGCAAAAATCTGAGGGGAACAGAAAGTGGGGTTTAAAACAAACAGCTGCTTTCTGCTTCCCATGAAAAGCTACGGAGAGCAGAAAGCAGAGGTTTAAATTTTAAATGACTCATGAACAAATATGAACTGGTTCAGTCTGTGAACCAGTGTATCGGTTTGTGGTTCAGCCACAAACCAAACTGAACTGCAAAAATGCAGTTCATACCCATCCCTGTGTGTGATATTTCTAGAGCCAATGTCTTGTAGCAGTTAGAGTGCTGGACCAGGAGCTGGGAGACCCAGGTTTGAATCTTCACTCTGCCATGGAAGCTTGCTGGATGACCTTGGGCCAGTCGTACACTCCCAGCCTAACCTAACTCACAGGGCTGTTGTGAGGATAAAGTGAAGGAGAGGAGAATGATGTAAGCCACTTTGAGTATCCATTGGGGAGAATGGTGGGGGTATAAATTAAGTAAATAAATAAATAAATTAAATACATCCAATATTTCACTTTTCAGACTGGTGACAAAAACCCTGTTCAGATGTTACATTGTACATGCATACAGTTGCTTTCTTCATGCCTAGGGTATGTTGTGTGGATAATGCATCAGAAGAACCATGCATGTTTCATTCTGCACATGTATCTACAATATGCACTATCTCCTTCCCAGAAAATTCCTATGTCCATGTCATAGCTATGGTTATTCCCACATAGAAAGTAGTTATGTGAAAGGAATTACACGTGAAACCCGCTCATCAGATTAACTCAGTGGTGCTCCATCCATTGGAGGTAGCAGCAAGACAGGCCACAAAAGAAACTTTCCTGATTAGGCCAGGTGCCACTGATTGCCTCTGTCCCTGCCCACTTACATTTGCTCCTCTGTGCCCCAGTGCCAGCCCAACTTCTTAGGTGTGAACACATTATGGTCTGGACAGTGGAGTTGTTATAGGTCAGTTGCAACTTGATGGAACTTATTTACGTAGTTGTAATTTCAGAGGTATGCACAGTTCCAGCCACTGTGGCATCCAACTTCTCCTCACACCACAGCACAGTCTGTGGCTGGACATGGGGCATGGAGAAGACAAGACTCTTTATTGATTTCTGGGGATCCACTGGGACCCTTATTGCTACCTGTCATCCTTCACCTAGCAGGCAGAGTGGCTAGCTGAGGATAGATTCCACTCATGATGTCCAGCTGTGCTGGGCCCGGGCCAAGAGTGACATGCCAAACAAGGCAACCTCAAGAGCTTTCCATAGGAAAAGGCCCTTTTGAAAGCTTGACATATTTTGTGGGCTCTGGGCTCCCACAGCTGCACAATGCCCACTACAAGAGACCACAGGCAGACATTGTTTTCTCAACTGCAGCATCACCTCCATCAGTACTCGCCCCAGCACCATGTCCCAGCCTGAGGATAACTGCCAACAATACCCTTCTGTGCCCTGATCCTAAGCTGCCATAGACCATGAGATGCAGGACATTGGAAGGCCTACGCAACCTACTTTTGGTATGTCCACCTGTATGTCCACAGATAGCATGGAAGATGCTCATGCTGAAGGCTTTGTCAGTTTGCAAAGTTTTCTTTCTGATTAATTTTGAGTTACTTTTACTACTCATGCTAGTATGTTAATAAAGCGGTGTTATTAAAAACAGAGTGTGGTGTACTATGAGTATGGTGTGCTGTTAGGGTTGTCAAGTTCCTCTTGGCAACCAGTGGGTGATGGGGAGATTTAACCAGGAGTGGGAGGGAGACCCAGCTGACATTGCAGCCTTATGTCCACATCATTTCCAATGTAACCCAGAAGTGACATCATCACACAGTGACATCGGGGTGGTGCTCTGATATTTGGGAAAAACTCTCTGGGAAATTTGGCTTCTACCATGGAGTTTTTGCCCAAATACCAGAGTGTCACCCCAGTGGTGCCAATGTGATAACATGACTTCTGGGTCACATCGGAAGTGATGTAAATACATCGCTACAACATCAACTGTGCCTTGCTCCTTTTCCGGACAAGTCCCCCCTCTGGCCAGCTGATTGTTGATGGGGTGGTGGGCTCTGGCAGCAAGGAACCCCCACCTCCACTGGGGGGAGGGGTCTGGTGACCCATGTGCTGTGGTCTTTAGTGGGAAAAAGGGAATGGGAAGGTTTATTATTGCCAACCCTCTACTGGGTACTTTCAGCTCCACTCTAGCACTATGAATATTTGATATAAATATTACTATGTAATTATATTCATATTGGTCTAAGAAGTATCAAAGTTAAAATATCTCCATACTAAAAACAACCCTATTAAAATGTCTGCGGCATGTTGGCCCTTATCTGTATAAGTTTAACAGTCAAACTAACTCTGCTTGATATTGTGAAATGTGGCAAGCTGATCATGAGATTTGATCCATTGTTTGGCAAATGTCTTAAAGCAGGGCTCTGTTGGGGCCGGAGCTAGGGGGAGCGACGCTCCGGGAGTGACGAGTTGGGGGGGCGGGGCCAAGCCCCGCCCCCCTGGTCCCAGTGAGCGAGGAGGAGAGAGAAGGAAGAGGGTAAGTGGCGGCGGCAGGCGCTCCGGCTGGCCCCAGGTCTCCTAGCTGGCTGAGAGGCCTCTCAGCCAGCTAGAAGGCCTGCAGCAGTCCCGGGCGCCCAGGAGCTGGGCGGGGGTGTTTTTTGGGGGAGGGGGGGTGGGATGCGGCGGCGGCAGGAGCTCTGGCTGGTTCCAGGTCTCCTAGCTGGCTGAGAAGCCTCTCAGCCGGCTAGGAGGCCTGCAGCAGTCACAGGTGCCCAGGAGCTGGGCGGGGGTGTTTTTTGGGGGAGGGGGGGTGGGACGCGGCGGCGGCAGGAGCTCCGGCTGGTTCCAGGTCTCATAGCTGGCTGAGAAGCCTCTCAGCCGGCTAGGAGGCCTGCAGCAGTCCCCGGCGCCCAGGAGCTGGGCGGGGGTGTTTTTTGGGGGAGGGGGGGTGGGAAGCGGCGGCAGCCGCTTCGCCTCCCTCCCAAATGCCCTTTGCCGAGTCTGGCTGGTGTCCAGCATATCTGCTGCTGCTGCATCCTCCTCCGTTTCTCTCGCAGCAAAAGCAGCTCCCTCTCTGGCCGGGTGAGTGAGCGAGAGGGAGTGACTGCTGCCAGGTGACCTCTAGGCTCCTTCCCCGTGCTATGGAGGAGCATGGCGGCAGGGGATGGAGAGGCCAGTGGTGGAGGCAGGAGAGGAGACAAGGGGCTGTCCGGCGCCCAGGAGGAGGAGGCGACTGCCTCCCCACTGTCCTGTGGCCATGTCCTCGCTCGCTGCGCGAGCTGCCCAGGGAAGCGCTGGGCTCCCCGGGCAGGGCACTGTGGGGGGGGGGGGAACCAGCCTTGCGGAACAGAGACAAACGTGCACAAGATTGCTTGGCCCGCTTTGCCAGCCACAGAGCTCTCCGGCGCACTCTGTGCATCCCGCACTTTCAGGTGTCTGAATAAATAACATTTGAGTCCAGTGGCTCCTTTAAGACCAACAAAGTTTAATTCTGGGCAGGGACGTGGAGTTTTGAAATCGGGGGGGGGGGGGGCTCTTACAGAGCTCTAAAATTTGAGTCCAGGGGCTCCTTTAAGACCAACAAAGTTTAATTCTGGGCCCCTGACACCATCCCAAAGGCGGAAAAAGTTCTGAGAGAATCCTCTGCTGAGGTTGCAGACTGCAACTGGAGGGGGGAAAGCCCTTCAGCTGGATCCCTTGCAGGTTTACTGGCAAGTAAGGGGGGGGGGGGGGAAGATAAGCCTTCAGTCCCTCCCTGCTGGTGAGAGAAATGCAGGCTGTTGTGTACTTTTTTTTTTAAATGGGAAGTTCTTATTACATAGTTTTGAAATGCAATGGCAAATATCTGTTCCATGTAGGTTCGACAAGGCTGCCTGCCAGTAACTTTGCATGGGGTGACGCTGCCAGGGGAACTGCAGCATTGTAAGGGTTAAATGGTGCGAGAGCTGCTTCCTAGAGAGGTGGGAGGAAAAGTCCTTTCCAGGGCTGGGGAGAGGGGGCTTTGCTATTTGAATGGCCAAAGAGACGAGGGAGGGTTTCAGTTCTGCAACAGGAGAAAAAAAGCTTTTCAGCCGGATTCTGAGCAGGGTCTCAAGTAAGTCATTGGGGGGAAATAAGTCAGTTGTGCTGGAAGAAGGAGAGATTGGATTTATACTCCACCCTTCACTTGGAATCTCAGAGCAGTTTACAAACTCCTGAGCTGTGACTGAGTCAGGAAAGCTCCTCCCCTGCCATGAATTTTGTGAGTCTTTCAGGTACTGCTGGACTCTTGCTCTTTTCTTCCCTTACACTCTGCCATGACAACTTTGCTCATCTGAGCAGCAGGAACTCCTGCAGGCCCCCCCCCCCATGGGCAGAATCAACAACTGCCCGTCCAAGGGTGCCTTCTTGGCGGCCCCCACCTTGTGCAACAGCATGGCTGAGGTCAGGAAGACTCCCAGCTTTCCGCAATAGGGTGGCACTGTACAGAAAGATTCACAAAGCCCCTTGGAGAAATTATCTGGGTCTGAGGTCTATATTAATGTATATTTGCTGTTGTTGCTGTCAAGTCACAGCTAGGGTTTTCAATGCAAGAGACATTCAGAGGTGGTTTTGCTTTTGCTTGCCTCTGCATCATGATCCTGGTATTCCTTGGAGGTCGCCCATCCAAATATTAGCCAGGGCTGACCATGCATACCTTTCAGGGGATGAGGGTGGGGCCCAGGTTGCCCGCCATGAAGCAATGCTTCCCCCACCAAGAAGGTTTTGGACATTTGGCATCACCTCAGTATCCCTTCATTCTTGGAGCTGAAACAAGGGAGGGGAAGGGAGGCCAGTCCTGTCATTTTCTTTGCTCTCCCCTCCTTGATTGCATTGACTTAGAAGCAGGTAAAGGGATAGAGGAGCAAAGGCACATGGTCTCCCCCCCCCCCCCAAGCTCCTTAGAACAATATTGTGACTAAATCCCAGCCAGCCAGTGATTTCTCACAGTTGTAGGGAAAGTACAGTCTCTCCACCCCACCCTTTTCCAGGTGAAGTTATTTGTTCCTGTGGGGAAGGAGGAGGAGGGAAAGACCTGAGGGGGGGGGGATGGAAAGTCTACGCCCTTGATTCGAGTCCTCCCACCAAAGCATGCATTTTCTCCAGGGAACTGATTTCTGTAGTCTGGAGATAAGCTGTAATGCCAGGGGTTCCTGAGGTCCCCCCTGGAGGCTGGCATCCCTAATTGGGAAATTTAAGGAGCCAGAAGTCACACCTCTGAACTGAACAGCTGCATTTAGCCTGGTTTCTGGACAGCTTTGATTGTATTAATGGAATATTGATAAAAGGCTAAATGGTGTGCTAAAACTGACCGCAATCCTCTGTTACATATGTATAGTGAACAGCTGTTCCTAAATACCAAGTATACAATCTGGTAAAAAAAGAAATTCTCAAACAACAGCTATTTAATATCTTTTTAATGGTGGCAGAAAGTGCCAGCAAGTCACAGCTGACTTATGGCAACCCTCTACAGTTTTCAAGGCAGGATGCCTTCAGAGGTGGCTTGCCATTGCCTGCCTCCACGTCACAACCCTAGTATTCCTGGGAGGTCTCCCATCCAAATACTAACCAGGGCTAACCCTCCTTAGCTTCCAAAATCTGACAAGATCAGGCTAGCTTGGGCACTTTTTAATAGGGAGCAATTTTTTTTGCTCCGCAGAACTTTATGTTGCCTCCAAGCAGTGGTCTTCCAAGGTTTACTGATAACCAAATAGACCTTGCCCAGAGCTGGTTAGCTAGTTAAGCAACTGGGGGGGGGGGCACAATGAAAAGGGGACCAATACACTGCAGAGGTTCAGCTGACTGAACCTGCTTTTCCTCTCTGAAAGTGACCTTGTTGTGGCTGACAAAAATAACACTAAATGCCAGTGATATAAAACCCACAGTCAACTATAACAGAGAGGAAGACTGCCAGTCAAACAGAAAAGGAACACTAAAAGCACCTCAGCTATCAATGCCAAGGAGAATAAAAATATATTGACCTGGTACCCTGGCATCCCCCCTCTTTACATGACATGGGTAGTTTGTTTGTTTTCCCCCACGTGTGCCATCAGATAGGCTTGCCAGCTCTGAGTTGGGAAATACCTTGGAGATTTTTGGGGTGAAGCCTGAGCAGTGGGTGTGGCCTTCTGACACTTCCGGTGATGTCAGGGGGTGTGGCATATGCAAATAAGTTATGCTAATGAGCTCCTGCACCTCTTTTTTTACGGAAGGACCCCTGTCTTAAAGTACTTGTGAGCCAGTTTTTAGCTGTGTTGCTTGCTAGCTGTACTAATATGTCCTGGTGCCTTATTTTGTGCATGTACAGCACATTACTGTAGTGTTACACTACCTGCACATAATAATAATTTGCTTACTTTTGCACTTATACAGTTATCACTTGTATAAGTGCATTTAACTGGCAAAGAGATCAAAGGTAAAAAAATTTAAATGTTTTTTGCAAATGTTGTTCTGGTAAATCCCAAACATGCAGGATCACCTTTAAAAAGTTATCATAGGGGAGTTAAGAATCCAAACAATTCATGTGGTGGGAAACTACCACTCCCATGGTTCTTTGCAAAACTGTGCACACTCAAAAACCCAATGGAATTACTCATATCGGTGGCTGCATGCAATTGAAAGTCATTAACTGGGGACAGCAAAAAGTAGACTCTACTTTTTAAAGAAATCATTGTCCAATGTATAATGTATAGCAATTTCTATATGTTGTGCAATTTTCTCTTTGGCCAGTGCTGTATTAAGGCATCATAATTTCCACAGTGTAACCATCCCTGGTTCCTAACATCTGTAATATATAAGAACTAAAAAATAAGAAGATATTAGATTATTTGCATGCAGTCTTTTTTTTCTGTTCTGGAGCTGGAAGCTTGCAATTCAAGCATTCCTTTTCTTTGTCACCCACCAGCAAGCAATGATTCTTAGAGGTTGTTTGGAGGTGATATATGCCACTGAATGTTTTGGAAATTACATACTGCGAACAAAGGAAACACAACAAAGGGAAAAAAGAGGCACAAGTTGCATTTGGAAAAGTATTCTAATGCCTTTTGTCATGCTTTGTCCAACAAAAAAAATAAATCCCAGAAATTTTAAAATGCCTGAAAGTAAAGAGTACATTTTGGAGATGACGAAAAGGGAAAAGAGGCAAGATTTGACAGCCATTTGGATGTGAGAGCAGGAAATGAAGAAACTGAAAAGTCAAAGGTTGCAAGCCTATGAGATGGGGAAGAATAACATTTCTAAGGGTTTATACAAAATATATTTCAGAAGGTACACTTGAAGATACCCAACTTTCCAAAAATCATTCCTGGCCTATTTGCCCTGACCCCTCAGCAGTAAGTGTAACTACTGTTTGAAAGTGTGAATGGGATTGCTTGCTGCAAAAGGCATCTCTCTTTCTCTCTTTTTCTATGTGTTTCACTTTGTTTTTAAATGAGTCATCTATTGCAGTTAGGGTGACCAGATTCTGTGCGTAAAAAAAAGGATACTGTTCACCAACAAGAATTTTTTTCCTCAGGGGCCCAGACAAGTCAGAATTTCTTTTCTGGCAAATGAAATAGGCTGCAGAAATCACCCAGCCATTGTGGGTGGGATGGGCTTATACACCTATGCACACATATGGAAAACTATATTATAAATTTATATTCATAACTGCTTATTTTTATTGAAATGGCAAGTTTGCATTGAAGTGGGAAAGAAATAACACAGTAAGCAATTAACAAAAGAACCCCCCAATACTGATTTACCTATCACTAAGCCCTTCTATGCTTACAACACCAGTTCCTGTATACCTATGACAAAGTGGCACCTGAATACTTGCTTGAAGATAGAATTGGTTGTTCAAGTAGGTATTTGTAGATCTGAAGGCATGAACAGTCACATAGGTTATATTGTAGTAACAGAACACCCTTTATAACTTCAGTGGTAAAGCTTTTCCTTCAACCTGTCCACAGGGCATTCATTTTTTAAAAAATTGCATTATGTCCTGGAATGCAGAAGAAAAATTGTGCTTTTAAGTAATTCAGAATAACAGTCTGTGTTGCAGCACTTTTGAAAGTATTTCACTCACTTGTCACCAACTGTTGAAGTCTTCATCAATTTGAGCAATTTCAACAAAAGTCTTCAGGCTACAGAACTGGCCAAATATATTTTACATTATCCACCATCATGTCTTGATCTCTCGAGTACTTTATGGTACACTGAATATAATCAAATGAAAGGGTATCAGTTAGTCATCCAATGAAAACAATCAAACTCATTAAAAGAAATGGACTATTTCTGCAGATATTCCAAACACACTTCGTACAAGTAAGAAGCTTCTTCCGTAAACTGAACAACTTCTTTCTCCAGTCCATATTTCATTCCTTTGCTTAGGATCTGTTTTGTTTTCAGTGAAAGGAAGGCTGCTTCAGTTCTATGTTAACAGACTGACTGCAATACAGTGAAAACCTCCAACACTGAATCCCCCCCTTTTCTATTGCCCGCCCACCCCTTGAATGAAACACAATACAAGTTATGGGTTAAACTGGGAGTTTTATTTATACATAAGCTAATCTGCAACAACACATTAAAGCATGGGTTGCATTGGGCTTGCCATGCAAGCCTCCTAACAGGGCAAACCCACCCTGGCTCAGAGCCAGGTCTGGGAGCCTTCCAGACCTTACTTGTCACAGCCTGCATACCAGTGCGTAGAGGGGAAGGAAGGGCACATCCCAGCCCATGGCTGCAAAGCCTTAAGGCTTGTCATATGCTCCCCCACCCTGAAGAGGCCCCTAGCTGAATCACCCTGACTGCAAAGCCCATAGGCACCCAGTATGAGGACCCCCCCCTTCACTGATATCTCAGAGTGCTTGCCAATTCAACATTCCCTCAACCCGTGCTTTTCCTGCCACAGAGGGGGGTTAGCCTTGGCTTAAACTCCCCTCCCACCAACCATGACCCACCAGTCAACCAAACCGCTTTGCAGATCAGCTCCTCAAAAGACTGACCCGGTAACTCCCACTCTGTTCTAAAAGGATGCAGCAATGAAGTCTTGATCTCAGGGTGGAGACTGCCAACCTATTGCCCAGATTGTCGCTGTCAAAAATGCACAACCATGGCCGGGGGGGGGGGGTGCTCCTGCCAACTGATGATCATCTGGAGCCACTGGCCACTATACAGGTGACTGCAATTGTCATGCTGCCTCCTGCAAAACAATACAACATCCACCAGCACCAGTGACTGCCAACAGCCACAGTGACTGCCATCCGCACTGTACAGCTGGGGCCTCCTGCGGTCCAACACCATACATCATAGGGATGGTACCCCCATCCCATGGCCCTCCAAGCTGTTCCAATGCCACTGAGTGGGTACCAAAGTAATCCACCCTGCCATCCCTGCAGGCTTCCCACTTGGCCACCATGACCCCTGAAAGGCTGTGTGGCACCAGGTGCCCATGAATCTGCCCCTGTCTAGTCCTCCTGTGCCCTACCCGGTGTTCCCCCCTATTGCTCCCCATCCCCAGATGAATTGTTGCTGTTGCCAGTGCCCCCTAATGGTCCTGGGCCCCAAACTTGCAGGGCTTCCTCGAGCATTGCCCAGTGGGACTGAAGCCCCAGCAGATGAGATGGGGTGGAACCCCTGCTTCTTGCCCGCCTCCTTCCCTGCTCCCAAGTGCAAATATGCCACCATGTGTTTGCTGTCAGCATACCTGCCTGTGATGGCCCCTGGGGGGCCCATGCATTGTGACCAGAGTTGGCTGAAAAATTAAAAAAAATTAAAAACCATAGGGGGGATTTGACAGTTGGAATCAGCAGGTAGAATATTTTACACCCATCTCCCACTGGCACCATTTGTCCCCTGCAAACAATCCCTACTCCAGGCAAGAGTGTTAAGAAATATGGGGTTGAGAGTCCCATATCACATAGTTCTTACCATAGTTTTGGTGAGTAGCATATTGTGTTTAAAAGGATTCACAAGCTCTAAAGGAGTGGGAAAGTACTCACTGTTTTAGCATTCTCTCCCGTTGCCTAAGCAATGGGGCAAAAGAATTGATCTCTCATCATAAATGGTGTCCAATAGGTGTTAGTGACAATTTTGCAGGTACCGCTTCATCAGCAGTAGTGCTAGTAACACTAGGAGGAGGAAAGGAGGATTTCAGTTTGACACCATTAATCCCAGTAGATGGATGTTCACAGGGCTTTTTTTGTAGAAAAAGCCCATCAGGAACTCATTAGAATAACAGGCCACACCCAACAGCAGAAACTCATTAGCATATTAGGCCACACCCCTGACACAGCTCCCTCCCAGGATTGGCTTCCCTAGGTGGATGTTCACAGGGCTTCCCTAGATGGATGTTCACAGGGCTTTTTTTGTAGAAAAAGCCCATCAGGAACTCATTAGAATAACAGGCCACACCCAACAGCAGAAACTCATTAGCATATTAGGCCACACCCCTGACACAGCTCCCTCCCAGGATTGGCTTCCCTAGGTGCCCCACGGCTTGCAGGGTGCATGGGGAACCTGAGGGAAGGAAGGCAGTTTCTGGATTGGCTTCCCCAGGCACCCTGCAGCTGCAGGGTGCTTTGGGAACCCAAGGAGGGGAGGCAGTTTAAACTGCCTTCCCTCCCTGGATTGGCTTGGCTTCCCCAGGTGCCCCACGGCTTGCAAGTCACCTGGGAAACCCGGGGGGGGGGGAGGGAGGCTGTAGGCATGGCCAACTTGGAAGCCAGCCAGAACTCCGTTCCTGTGCGTTCCTGCCCAAAAATAGCCCTAGATGTTCAGTTTGATGCAGTATCTCTCACATCCCAAGTGTTATAGAGTTATGTGGGCTTGCACCAAACACAAATGATACCACCCTGCTATGGCCCTATGAATGTAGATAAGAAGCTGTCTTCTCTACATGCATCCCTAGATGCTTAGAGAACTTTGCATTCTGATGGTTGCTTCAAATCTCACACAAATCCCAAATGCTAAAAGGTCCACTAAGCAAATAGGCCCAGTCAGGTTACTGATAAGGGGGAGGAGGGAGGAGAGGGTGCATAATCCTGCCTGTTACTCACTTTTTTTTACTTCCAAAGATACGATTATCAGTACTGCTAATAAACCAACTGGATCTATGTGTTTGCAGCCCAAACTGTGGAGTGCGACTTTTCTGAATTGGGAACTGTGCATGCACTGCAGAGTGGTGGCGGTGGAAAGGGCTGTCAAGTCACAGCTGAGTTATGGTGGCCTCACAGGGTTTTCAAGGCAAGAGATGCTCAGAGGTAGTTTGCCATTGCCTGCCTCTGAGTCATGACGCTGGTATTCTTTGGAGGACTCCCATCCAAATACTAGCCAAGGCCAACCCTGCTTAGCTTCCGAGATCTGATGAGACTGGGCTATTCACGTCAGGACTGCACTGCAGAGTGGACCAGTGCAATTGCCTGTACAATCCCTAACAATAAGAGAAGTGTGGAAGTGAAAGGACTGTATTCAGTTGAAAGAGACTGTATTCAGTTGGTGGCATCACTGGAAAATCTTGGTGAAAAATGGAGGCAAGTCTATTAGGTTGTCAGAGCACAAAAAATAAATTCAGGAGTTATAGAGGTGATAAACAGAAGTCAAAAAATCAGTTCACTTGGAAAAAATATTTAGTGGTTGGGGGGAAAAAGGTGTCAAAGATCACCTTGGCAGGGGCTGTGGGTCAGTGGTAGGGCATTTTCTTTGCATGCAGAAGGTCCTAGGTTAAAGTCCCAATGTCCCCAGTTAAAAGGTTTCTGTGAAAGACCTTTGTCTGAGACCCTGGACAGGAAATGCCAGTATGAGCGGACAGTACTGATCAATGGTCTGATTCAATATAAGGCAGCTTTGTGTTTATCAAACAACCATAGGAAGAAAAGGAGCTATACAGTGATTGAACAAATTAAGGACAACCACAAGAGGACAGTGTCATAGAAGCCGAAGGGGCTAAGTAAAGGTGGTGTCAAAAGAAGGAGAGGTCCTTGGATGAGGTTCTGGAACAGAGATGCAGGTCTCTCTCTTCCAGCACCTTCTCTATCATCCTTCTGCCCTTCACCTCCAAACTGCTTGATGATATCAAGTCCATTTGGACAGTGTCATAGAAGCCAAAGGAACAGCAGAAAGGGATATGCAAAGGTGGTATCAAAAGAAGGAGAGGTCCTTGGAAAAGGTTCTGGAACAGAGATGCAGGCCTCTCTCTTCCAGCACCTCCTTCTGCCCTCTCCCTCCAAACTCCTTAATAATATCAAGTACCTGTCTCATCTCTTTCTTTACTAAGAATGCTCTTACCTGATCAAACTAAAGATGCTGAGGAGGGCATAAAGACAGAATTCAAAAATGGAAAAGAGGCATTGGAGTTTCTGAACTAAAGAATCCATGGCAAAGCAGAGTTACTTGGCAAGAAAGAGATCAGTTTTAAGAACAACTGAATTTACAGTGGACAAAGTCATGGCATTTCCCCAGTCCCAAGACATCATTCTAATATAGGACATATCTAGGGGTTTCAGTGCTTGTTCAGTTGCTTTTTGGCCTGCAAAGATCACTGAAGAACTTTACACCATCTGAGAATGGGCACATCAAGGGAGATGGGTGCTTTCAGAGCTCCTCATTTCCAGTAGCGCAGAACTAAGGTAGCTTATCGAGAAAAGGGAGGCAGAACTATTCTTCCTGCTAAAGCCCTCTGTTGAATTCTCTCCCCACCCCGCTTAATTCTCCAAAGAAAGCCCTTGCTTGAGTAGTGTGTACTGTGGGATGAATTTCAGCCTTTGAGATTACTAGACAGCTCTAGGCTTTTATAGCCTTTGAGAAAGAATAGTCTGTAAAAGCATAATGAGTCACTATTAAGGGAGGCTGCCATATATCTTATGGCAAGTTCTAATATCCTATTTTTCCAGCCTACTAAAACAGGGCAGTTTCCCCCTTTTTTACACTGCTATGAAATCTGACACATAATATGATAAATAAACACTAATGACAGGTGCACAGTAATAAGAAAAAAACCCCAACCCTTGAGTGAAATATCTGTGTTTCTACTTGCTTATGTCAATGCAGGAAAGAAAACTCCTGTATTTCCTCTATATTTGTTCCATTTGTTTATTTTGCTAGACCACCCCATGAACCTGCAAGAAACATGCGAGAGAAAAAAAATTATAGCAACACCAACTATTCTGGGAGATACACGAGCCCCTCCATGTTTATCAGGTTGAGGGCACTGTATTTTGATGTCAATAAGCAATTTTTCCAGCCCGGTCTCCTGCCCGACCCTTTTAATCCATCAATATATTATTAGAGATAAAGTTGGTGGATGCCTGCTGCAGTTAGAAGATAAATGACATCTCTGAAGTCAGGCATTAAAGACTAGATTAAGGCCTTGTGACACCGTTTTCAGTGCTCATCTCTGCACTTCTGTTCAACCTATCACACTGAGTGACAAGAAAGAAAAATAATGAACTGGGCCAAGGAAAGAAGAAGGAAAAAAGGCAGAAAGAGAGAGAGAGATTTCACCCCCCCCCATAGACAAGCTACATCAGTTCACACTCGGGATTAGACTGTATTTAAAGAAAGAAAAAAGAAAGGGGAAGGGGAGGGGGCTGGGAATGGATGGTGCAGTGAAGATTAAAATAGGGAAAGGAAGAGTGAAATGGACAGTTTGGGGCTTGTTTTGTCCTGGCTGATTTTATTGTCATGTACTTTATTTGCCCTGAAAGAGAGACCAATGTATGTCTTCCGGACATTGATGAGGAATATTTTTTTAATCAAACCCCATTGGGATGTTGGATGGTAGATATAAATCAGTAAAAACAAATTGTCCCTTGCAAATTGAAATGAAAATCTCAGTGAATTAGGACTTTCTTGTCTTCTTTCCCCACCTGGTCTTCCCTGAGCTAAGGCACTTCATTTTTGTAGAGGTTTTCTACAGTGAATCAGAAGTTGCTGGTTGCAGAAAGTATAAATGGCACACCTTGCCTCTCTCATTAAAAAAGATGTTGTGACCAGTGGTTAGGTCAGGACTTTACAGGCCAGTGGTCATAATTCTTCTACCATCCTAACGTGTTGCCTCATGTAGTCCTTCAGCTGAGGTCAGTCACTTTAGCTTCTCCATGCAGACAAAGTATTTATTATTATTATTATTATTATTATTAAAAAAAAACTTTGGTCCATGCTGGTTTGATCGGTCAAAAACACAGCCCTTGCTGGTTAATGGATCAAACTATTAATAATAAAAATTTGGTAGATTGTGGGGGAGGGCAGGACTACAGTTCCCATGAGGCAGTGTGAGAATATCCATGTATGAATTCATCCACCCCAGAACAGTTTGCTTGCCATAAGGGACACAGAGACTTTTCACATTTGTGATGAAGGTATAGTCAGTTGGGACACAGTGGCTGTCATGGGAGAACCTTGCGAAAAAGCAGTATGAGTTCATTTGTGTGCAGTTAACTTTTAAGCACTTTAACATGTCTGTTCATACACAGGCCAACAGTTTGTTGAAAGTTCAGCTGCGATAATCACAACTGATGAACCAGTTAAATGTGAACCAAATGGTGGATGAATGAGCATCCACCCTCATCCTGGGGTGACTGGCTTCTTCATCTTCTGGTTGACAATAGTGTCAGATTCCCAGGACCTGTTAACTACAAACTCATTGGGCCAATGCAGGCAAAAATAGCCAATATACTATACTTAGTTTGAAATTCACAAATCTCCCATTAAAGAACATTCCATAGCATCTTCTGGATGGAAATGATGAAGTTGCTTGTGGCCTACACAGACTTAAGTCAGCAGCCACTCTCTTCTCTGTTTCCACCCTTCAGAATTTGGTACATAGCAAAAAAAAAAAATTACTAGACTGGAGATCTATGGCAGGAGGCAGCACTGAAATAAAGGCAGAGAAGAATAACTTGCCCAGGCCTGCTCTGAAACACCAGGCACCAGAGCTAGGTTTCCTAGCATACTAAATCTATGTGCTAAACACCAAACTGTAGAAGCAGCTAGGCCAAGTGTAGCTTTAACTCATACCACCCATTCTATAAAATGGACACTCAACAGAGAACTGCAGCAGATTCTGACTTTCTCTCAAATACACCTGCAAGGTACGAGCATTTCCAAGCATATGTTTGTCTCACTCACATATCACAGTTCCAAATGTACGCTTAAAAATCCTTGGTGTTTGCCTGAAATCCTTTAGGTGTAACATTTAGCCTTGAGTGCAAAATCTCAAATAGTTTGCATCTTCTCTGAAAAACTGAGGGCAGTGATGAAACAGTGTTAAGGCTAGCTCAGAGTCTTACATCTGAACAGGAGTCTCTCACTTTGCTTATATCCTTGCTGTCCTTTTCCTTTTGAAGATTTTAAAACTCTCTTTAAAAAAAATTACTTTGTCACAATAATTCAGCAAAGGGTTTCTGTGCCTGTAGAAAATATTAATAGACTATTATGAGGTCCTACAACTAATTTTTCCACACATATCATCTGTCTTTGCATGGTTATTAAGCGCCAACAATATTTCATGCAATGCTTCCTTGCTAAATTAATTTGGTTTCTTCTTCTCCTGCTTCATTTTTTCTCCTTCTGCAACCTTTAAAATTAAATTGAATCTTCATAATTATGGCTTTTTGTTGTCCCTCATATCTTTTGCTTTTCAATTTCCCTATCAAAGTGGCTATAGAGTTTAATAAAGATGTAAGGGAACAGCATTGCTGGGTATAAGAGGCAGGAATGCTTTAGGGTTCAGAGAGTACCAAGTGTTGTGAATTCAAGGAAAAGGAGCACACTAACGATTCCCTGCAATATCCAAACACAGGGGATACGTCTGTTCCACAAGGCACAGCAGTTATGAAATAACTGGTCACATGGGAACAGACTGACATTCTCAGGGGCTCTTGCAGTATTTGGTAGCCCGGAGACAGAAACTTTCTCCAAACTGCAACTGGCTTTAGTGTCTAGGAATGAACCCAGTGCTAGTTTTGAAAAAGCCTGATGCTGCTTGGCCAGTACTTTTGCAGGATGGACACAACCATTCTTCAGCGTTCCTTACACTAATAATTCTTACCAAATCAGAAGCATTTAACACTGAGATTCAAATTCCCTGGTGGGATAAGTACAGGTCAACTAAGAAACTCAAAGGAGAACCTTGAGCCCAGAGTGGCTGCATTAAAACGTCACTTGCTTGTTTCCAAAGGTCTGAAATCAGATGATCAGAGTTGGTGCTGACATGGAGAAGGATGTGGTAGCGAAGGGGCTCAACATATAACCCCCATTTTGCTGCACCTGGTGGACACGAGCTTTTCTGCATCAGGGCTGGTGCAGTTTCCAGAAGGATGGGACTATAAAGTCTTGCCTTTTGGGGGTTTACCCCCACCAAGAATGATAAATGTATATGCATACCTGACATGACGCCAAAAAACTTTGGGTTAGGAATTGATCTTTTGGGAGCTAGTGAATTATAGGATATATTCCAGCTCATGCTGGAATAAAAGCTACTAGTCTTTAGGTATCACTGGACTTTTGTTTTATTGTGCTACAACAGACTAACATGGCTACCCTCTGAAATTATCATTGGAGATGTGGCATATGGCACTGATGCTCTCTATATATGCACATATATTGAAGACCACTGTGCTGCTGGAATCATTCACTCCTGGATTTTCCTGTCCACACAGAAAAATCCAGGAAGTGAGTGATTATGATAGCACAATATCCAATGATGTGATGATAGCACCTGGTATTTTTGGCCACTGTATGACAGAGTGTTGGACTGGATGGGCTACTGGCCTGATCCAACATTGGCTTCTCTTATGTTCTTATGTTTGATCCCTTCCTAGTTCTAGTACTGTTATTCAATTTTCAAGGGTTGGGCAATGATTGAACATTAAACAGTCACCTCAGTGCAATGGCAGTCATGGCAGACTATGTTGCTGTGGGCGCACAATGCCTAATACAAAACAGACAGTTACATATGCATTAGAACATAGCTGCATGCAGACTGTGCTGCCTGCTGGACAACAGATTTCTATGCACCCAGTATAAAAGGCCTGCAAGTGCAAATGGAATGAATCAAATTACTGAAATTGAATTATTCACCAGAGATATCTGGATTTACAGTCACTGGCTGCATAGCACAGTCTATCAAGATGTTGACAGGCTTCATGAGTAAGACCACTTTTCTTCCAAGAGTGTGTAGCATGAGTCTGCTATCAACAGACAGATGAATTTTACAGTTCAGCGCAATGTCAATGCCACATCATGCCAGTTCAGGGGCACCATGGGGCAGAAGTCAACTCAGAGTGTTATCGAGTAGATCTCAACCATTTGATGCAGCTCAAAGAGGATTGGCCAAATGATTATGTTGAGGTTGTCTGTACAGAGGACACCAACCAATTATAGCAGATTGAATGGGACCTGGTTTTGTTAAGGCCCTCCTCATCAGGCCTCTTCCTATTTGGGATAAGCAAGTTACCATGAGAAAGTGCTGATCAATCATGCCAGATGAACGGAAAGAGGAAACCAAACATATTCACAGCAGGACATTTTATTGGTACAGCGCATGTGTAGATCCATAGCTAGCAGCTTAAAGTATAATCCTGCAACTGTCACCATTTACCTATCAACATAAGTCAGACACACCAATGCAGAGAAGATTAAAGCAAGAAAGCACTGAATGAAAGTTTCCCCACTCTCTCGACCTCCCCCTTTGGTGCTGAGTAGGAAGAGCTGAAACAGCCAATGAAGGATTCAGCTTCAAGTGGGCGGCGTGCAGTTTCATTAGCAGTGCCATCCTAAGCAGAATTACACTTTTCTAAACCCACTGACTTCAATAGATCCAAAATGGTATAACTCTGCTTAGGATGGCCCTATTAGTCCTTGCCTCATGGATTTGCCTGGCAACCTCTGTATTAAGTCTCTCTCTCTCTCTCACACACACACACACAAATAATACAAAGAAAAATAATAATATAAAAAGCAAAATAAAGGTCAGCGCTCATGGTATATATGATGCACTCATCACATTTACATTTTAAACAAAATTATATACTGTGGGAGGGGTGGGTTAGCAATTAATGGAATAAACAGATAACTATTCAGATGAGAAGTTCAGCAGATTCTGAGACAGCAATGTAGTGTAATGGTTAGAATGTTGCACTAAGATCAAGAAGAGAAGAGAAGAAGAGATTGGATTTATACCCCACCCTTCACTACCCAAGGGACTCTCAGAGCGGCTTATAATCTCCTTTCCCTTCTCCTCCCCACAACAGACACCCTGTGAGGTAGGTGGGGCTGAGAGAGCTCTGACAGTGCTCTTTTTCAAGGACAGCTCTTATCAGAACTATGGCTTGCCCAAGGTCATCCAACAGGTTGAGGTGGAGGAGTGGGGAATCAAACCTGGTTTTCCCAGATTAGAGTCTGCGCACTTAACCACTACACCAAATTGGCTCTCTGTTCCTGGGTTCTGTTCCCCACTAATAAAGCTCAGTTGGTGACTTTGGACCAGTCACTCTGTTTCAGCCTACTCTACCTAAGTGGATTGTTGTGAGGATCAAATGGGAGAAGGAAGAGGAAGAGACTAAGCCATTTCAGATGGGTTAGGTTGACCTCTGGCTTTGAGCCTCTGGAGGAACACCTTTAGGCTCTGATTTCTGAAGATGCTGAGTATCTTTTAAGTGCTGGTTATGGCTTGTGTCCTAAGCAGTGTGAGAAAATTTGCACCACAGGAAGGCAACTTCACTGCCTCCCCACTCTCACTGTACCTGTGCCCCGTGAAATTGTGCTCCTGTGGGCCAGTGGACCTGAAGGAAGACTATGGGGAACAAGCTAGAAACCTGCAGCCAGAGGAAGGGGTCAGCAAAACTGGGAAGGAATGAGCAACCTCCCTCCCCTCCTCCACAGACAGAAAAGCCCTTCCTCTGGAGGAGGAGCTGCTGCTCCACCTAGAAAATGGCACCTGAGAATCCAAGCCAATAGCTCTGAAATTCAGGAGCGAGGGCCATTACTATTTGAGAGCCCTTGACCTCTGTTGCCCTTGATTATGCCTTGCTTGCACCATGTGGCTCTACTGACAAAGACTGTCATCCTAAAGTTATTCATGGCTGATTTCAATAGAGTTTTATTCATGACTAATGTGTTTAGGATTGAGGGCTTTTATTGATTTGCAGTGTTGTCCATGAATGTTGATCCAGCCTTTCTAGACACAGGTGACTACCACAGTGTTATCAATTAGTAGTCCTTTAGCTATGCAGGCAACCCCCCCCCCCCATGGCGATACTATATCAGATATCCCCCTTCAAACTGATTTGTTTAGATTCTTTGTTTTTTCATTTAAAAAATGTTGTGAGCATTGGGGCCATCTTTAGAAAAATTTTGCCCCTGCATTTATCTCAATTGGAGGTTTGTTTAAAAACATGCACAAAAGCAATTTTATCTATTTAATTTTAAGAAGTATGTCCTTATTCTCCAAGATGATAGGGAAATGGCAGAGAAGCTGGATGCCTTTTTTGCCTCTGTCTTCATTCTGGAAGATGGGAGGTGCTTTCCCACTCCAGAACCACCAATTTCAGGCAGGATGTTGAAAGACCTGAGTCAGACTGAGGTGACGAGAAAGGAGGTCCTACAACTGATGGACACATTAAAAATTGACAAATCACCAGGCCCACCCAAGAATTCTGAAAGAACTCCAATGTGAACTTGTGAATCTCCGGACAAAAATATGCAATCTGCCTCTAAAATTTGCCTCCATTCCCGAAGACGAACGTACCCAATGTAACCCCCATCTTCAAAAAAGGTTCCTGAGGAGATCTAGGAAATTACAAGCCGGTCAGTGTAACATCGATACTGAATAAGTTAGTGGAATCCAGGGGTCCTTTCCTAAAAAAAAGAGGTGCAGGAGCTCATTAGCATAACTTATTTGCATATGCCACACTCCCTGACATCACCGGAAGTGTCAAAAGGCCACACATCCCTGACATCATGGTCAGTGTGTCAGAAGGCAAGAAGGGAGGGAGTGAGGGAGGGGGAAAGAAGGAAGGAAGGAAAGGAACAGGAAGGAAGGTAGGTAGGTGGGGGAGAGAGAGAGAAGAAAGAAAGAAAGAAAGAAAGGAAGGAAGGGAGGGAGGGAGGGGGAAAGAAAGAGAGGGAGGAAGGAAGGAGGGAGGAAGAAAGGAGGGAAGGAAGGAAGAGAGGAACAGTAAGGTAGGTAGGTAGTTGGGGGAGAGAGAGAGAGAAGAAAGGAAGGAAGGAAGGGGGGAGAGAGGGAGGAAGGGAGGAAGGAAGGGAGGTAGGTGGGGGGAGAGAGAGAAGGAAGGAAGGAAGGGGAAGGAAGGGGGAAAGGAAGGAACAGGAAGGTAGGTAGGTAGGTGGAGGGAGAGAGGGGGGGGGCGCTTCTCCCCTCACTGGGGCTGGCGTTTCCCTCCCTCCCACCGGCTTCTCCCTCCCTTGCGCCCCGGGAATAGGTGAGTGGGGGAGGGAGGAGGCTTCAGTGAGTGGGGGAGGGAAGGGGCTTCTCCCAGGCCGGGGGCGCTTGGCCTGGGAAAGATCATGGGGCGGGGCTGAGGGGCTTCTCCCGGGCTGGCGGCGCTTGCCGCCAGTCCCGGGAAAGATCTGGGGGGGCGGGCTGAGGGGCTTCACCCAGGCTGGCGGCGCTTGCCGCCAGTCCCGGGAAAGATCTGGGGGGGGCGGGGCTGAGGGGCTTCACCCGGGCTGGCGGCGCTTGCCGCCAGTCCCGGGAAAGATCTGGGGGGGGGCTGGGGGGCTTCTCCCGGGCTGGCGGCGCTTGCCGCCAGTCCCGGGAAAGATCTAGGGGGGGCTGGGGGGCTTCTCCCAGGCTGGCGGCCAGCGCTGCCAGTCCCGGGAAAGATCTGGGGGGGGCGGGCTGATGGGCTTCTCCCGGGCTGGCGGCGCTTGCCGCCAGTCCCGGGAAAGATCTGGGGGGGGGGGCTGGGGGGCTTCTCCCAGGCTGGGGAGCTGGGGGGCTTCTCCCGGGCTGGCGGCCAGCGCCGCCAGTCCCGGGAAAGATCTAGCGGGGGGCGGCGAAGGGCGCGCCCGGGAAGGGTCTGCTGGGGGGGAGGGAAGGGGCTTCTCCCGGCCGGCGGCGCTTGCCGCGCGGCCAGAAAGGGTCTGCTGGGGTGGGTGGGAAGGAAGGGCCTTCTCCTCAGGCCGGCGGCACTTGCCGCCGGCCCGGGAAGGATGAGCGGGGGAGGACGCTTTTTTCCGGCTCCGCGCCGAAGCGTGGGCCGGGAAAGCGAGCTGGGGGGCGGGGCTTTATCATGTGCCCGCCCCCCGGCTTCCCCTCTCCCGGAGCAGCACTCCGGCACACCCCGGCCCAAACGGAGCCCTGGTGGAATCCATTATTAAAGATAGAATTAGTAGGCACATTGATCAACTAAAGCTATTGAGGAAGAATCAGCATGGATTCTGTAAGGGAGGATCTTGTCTCACTAACCTTTTAGAGTTCTTTGAGGGGGTGAACAAACATGTGGACAAAGGTGACCCAGTAGATGTTATTTACCTAGACTTCCAGAAAGAGAAAGAAAGAAAGAAAGATCTTCATCAAAGGCTCCTAAGGAACACCTTCCCTATGAAGAAAAGTTAAAGGGTTTAGGGCTCTTTAGCATGGAGAAATGATGACTGAACGTTGACATGACAGGTTTACAAAATTATGCTTGGAATAGAGAAGGTAGAGAAAGAAGTACTTTTCTCCCTTTCTCACAATACAAGAACCTGTGGGCACTCATGATCAGTAAGCTTAGAACAAATAGAAGGAAGTACTTCTTCACCCAATGAGTAATTAACACATGGAATTCACTGCCACAAGAAGTGGTGGTGGCTATAAGCATAGACAGCTTCAAGAGGGGATTGGAAAAACATATGGAGCAGAGGTCCATCAGTGGCTATTAGCCACAAGGTATAGATGGAACACTATGTCTGGGGCAGTGATGCTGTGTATTCTTGGTGCTTGGAGGGGGGAGACTGGGAGGGCTTCTGGAGTTCTGGCCCTGCTGGTGGACCTCCTGATGGCACTTGGTTTTTGGCCACTGTGTGACACAGAGTGCTGGACTGGATGGGCCATTGACCAGATCCAACATGGCTTCTCTTATGTTCTTACGGTTCAAAGCAATTTACAATGAATCCACTAAAATTAAGCACAACAGTATCAGTCTACATAAAACTCCAGATCACAACAAGCAGCCCAATCTATGTTCAGTAAAAAATTAACAATTATCCACAAAACCTGCATCTCTGCTTAAAGGATCTTCTAACAAGTGCTGTGAAATAATTGTTCTGCCCAAGACCCTGGGGAGCCAGCGCCATTCCTAAAATGTCTGACTCTCAGTATAGGGCAGTTTCATATGGGAATAATAGATTAGCATGCCAGCCTTATGCAGACAGATTAAGAAACAAGCCCCCTGAATTACATTAGACATAAATCTCTTTGAAGCCAATAGGGCTTAATTTTGAGTAACAAAATGTTTGGGGGAAGAGATGCTATTTTCAGAGAGGAAATGCAAATGCCTACAAGCAAGGAAATGCAAAGCATGCCATTCTTCCTTCAGTAGCCAGAACTGTAGACTATCTTGGTACTATCTAACACACTTTTAAAAAAATCCTGCCTTTTGCCCTTTGGAGCTCAGTGCATTATATTTGGTCTTCATTTTACCATTTTATCCTCACAACATCCCTGTGATGTAGGTTAGCTGAAGGAAAGGGACTAGCTCAAGGATGTCCAGTGAGCTTCATGGCAGAGTTGAGATTTGAACCTGGGCCTTCCAGATCTTAGTCCAACACTCTGAACATGCTAAACACACAGTGCAGTAGCATAACAACACCCTGGCCCACCTCTCCTGTGATGTCTGCGTACATCATTTGCCACTTCCATCTTCAAGAAGCTCCACCTAACCCTCAGCTGTGTCAACAAACAGCAGCAGGTTGTGCATTTATCATCTTTAAGGTCAGTCAGGCTAGGGCATCAAGGCTTGGCAGATGGATTTATGGGGAGTCTCGGATGGAGTTATATTTTATAATGCATGTCAAAGGTGCCTAGAACCATGGATAGGCATCTTTCAGATTTGATTGTATGCACTGGGATAAATAAATAAAGCAGTGGCTTCAGGGAGAATTTTGCAGGTGACAAGGCTGTCAATATGGGATTTGAAACTCTGCCAGGCAAGACCATAAGATTAGGTTTACCTTCCCCTGTTAAGTAGTTGTTTGATGCACGATTTCTTGTCCTGCTCTCCCTGCTGTTGAATAGGAGAGTAACATGACTCTTATACTTGATCTTTGCCAAAAGGCTGAGAAAAAGCTGGCTGGTAACTGGGTTCAGGTGAATTTGTGCTTAATTCAGGGGAACATTCAAAACCTTTAGGATCCTTGTGCCATAATTTCCATATGATATGTAGCTCTTGTCCCAGGAGATCTGTATGAGGTGTGTGAATGTCAGAGGTTAGTCAGTTGCTGCGTGGTGACAAGAAACATCTTGCAGCATTCCAAATTCTTGTCAACTTCTACAGTACCAGTGAACACATGGAACAAGGGCTTCTTTGAAAGATCTAAAAGGCTGATCCAGTAAAATTACAGAACAAAAGAGATTCAGAGCCTTTTGTCAAAGTTTGGGCTTGGCATTATTGTGCACCAGAAGGAAAAGAGCTGTGTGTATGCCCCTTTCTATCTCTGCTTCCAAAAGAGACCTACTAAATTTCCCATGCTGAGCATAATTCATTACCTTTCTGCACTCATTCTGCTTTTTCTCCTCCCCACTTTTCCCTATTACCTTTCTAAGTAAGGTAGCCACAACCTAGCTGCAAATGGATGCATGCTT
Source organism: Lepidodactylus listeri (assembly GCA_029233225.1). NCBI lineage: Eukaryota > Metazoa > Chordata > Lepidosauria > Squamata > Gekkonidae > Lepidodactylus > Lepidodactylus listeri. Next base: position 55,700,797 of record JARCFY010000005.1, on the reverse strand, counting down.
ACCTGGAAACAAGCACTGCTGAATGCACTAGGGATTAATTGACAGCAAACATATGTGTGATGCAGCGAAACAGAGTTAACTTCTGGGTCATAAGGGGAAAACCAGCTTCCCCTCTTGGGTGTCCAGTCTATCACCTAGAGCAACCTGTAGTGGCTAGAAAAGCTCTTCTTCCCTTGTCCAATATTTTATTGCTATTGCATATGCCGACAGTCAATATTTACAGAATATATATGTATAAATAACCTTAGAGAGAGGGATAAAAACCAAGGAATATTCACTCCAGAAAGTCTTTTATTCCAACTGGAAAATTGCCCTGCAAATGTACCCGACACAATGCTCCATATGTCACTCGGAAGTGACAGGCGCAGCTGTTAAGGCAGCTACGTTATCTCATCTTTGAAGACAAATTCCAGGCTGTATTTCACTGCTGCTCTGTAATGTGTGTGGGTCTATGGCATAACGGCTGCTTTTCCGTACTATACAGATTTCAGGCACAATTCTGCACTTACTGGGGAAAAGCAGGCAACTAACAAATACCTGTGCTGTTTGCAGAGCTGAGCTGAGCCAACCTACAGAAGGCCTGGGGGGAAGGAGGGGAGTGAGATGAACGGGGTCACACACATTCATTGTTACCTCTTCAGCTTGCCTTCCAGGTATGGCTGGGTGATTTTTACTCTGACATTCATCCTGATTCTTCAATAATCTCTTCAAATTGATTTCAAGAAGATCATTGCAGCAACTGTCTCATGCTTGTGCAAGAGCTCTGTGGTACTTATTCATGAAACATATTAGATACCCCCCCCCTCATGTAAGGTTCCCTAGGTGGCTTGCTAGAAAAGACATTAAAACCAGTGACACAATAAAATTAATAGGGAATAGCAACAATAATAATTAAAATCACCTCTGAAAAGAGCAACAATTAAGACATAACCATAAAAATAAAAGGAGAATCTTAATCTATCTCTCGCCAGGTGCCTGGGCAAACAAAAATGTCTTCACCTGACACATGAACTTCAACAGTGAAGACATCAGGGGAACTTATGAGGGGAGGGAGTTCCATATGTGTAGCATCACAGTTGAGAAAACCCTGTCCCTGGTAGCCTTCAAACTTAGCGATGTGTGTGAACTAGCTCACAAACTTGTTTGTGATTAGTTTTGGCTGGTTCATGGTTCGTAAACTAAAGAGCCGCCATGAACTTCCACAAATTTTAAGGCAGTTCATAGTGGTTCATGAAAAACAGAAAGCAGGGGTTTAAATGGCTTGAAGCCATTTATACCCCTGCTTTCTGCCCCCTGCTGCTTTTTACAGGGAAACCTTTGCTTTCTGTTCCCTGCCACTTTTCATTTAAACCCCTGCTTTTTGCAGGGAGAACCCCTCCTTTCTGCTCCCCACAAGAAGTGGGAGCAGAAAGAAGGGGTCACGAACCACTACAAACTTGTTTGATTCACATACCAACCTCCCGGTTTGTATTGGTTGGTGGGTCAGTTCATGGTTTGGCCATGAACTGAACCACAAAAATGCGGTTCATGCCTGTCCCTATTCAAGGTCATTTTAGAAGGGCCCCCAGAGCAGGACCTAGTTTTGAAGATCTTAACAGGTTCATATGGGAGCAGGAAGTCGTTCAGGTACTCTGATCCCTGACTACCTAGGCCTTTAGAGGTAAGAACCAGCACTTTGAATTGTGACCGGGGGTGGTGGTGGTGGAATGGAAGCCTGTGAAGTTCTTCCAGATCTGGTGAGATTTGTTCCCACCAATCTACTTCAATCAGAAGCTTCGCCAGGGCATTCTGTACCAACTGAAGGTTCTAAATAGCCTTCGAAGGCTGCCCTGCACTTAACACATTGCCAGTCTAAGTGGAATGTGATGAGGACATAGATAACTATGCACTTGCAAATCATGGGTACTTTCAGTTATCGTAAAAATTGTCCACTATGTAGTGGTCTATAGCTATGTTACAACTTCTGAAATTGCTTCTTCCTTAATAAACCCGCAGTAGCTACTTGAGCTGATCTTTTATAGAATGGAGCCAAAATTACAGGCTGCTTTTATGTGAACACACTGAAAAATGCCCCCCACTTCAATCCCCCCCCCCAGTAATTGCTCCAAAAGTGCAGTCCTAGTTAGGAAGCATTGCTCTCATTTTCCACGGACTCTCTCTGCACTCAGTGACATCTGCTCATAGCTAAATCTGATTGGCTACATAGTATCACAGCTTGTGACATCAACCTATTCCCTGTTTGATTTGATTGGCTGTTCATCCAGATAAGAAAGCTAGGAACCAGACCTTTAATTAGAAGGGGAAAAAATGGGGAAAGAATGGAGAAAATGGTGAACATTCTCACAATTAAAGGATGTTGGGGAAAATATTTATGCCCTTCCAAAACATTACTCAGCATTACTTATTCATGAATGCAATAGCTGAAATGGAGGAACATTTAACAGAGCCACCATGCTTTCTCATATACAGCTTCCAGTTGATTCCTAACTTTATTATGATAATTGGTCTTTCAAATAGGAAGCAGGATGCCACAGGATGCTACAGGATGGAGGTTCCCCAATCCTGTATTTTTGTATGAGATCACACAACCAGCAGGCCATCTGACCCAAGCCATCTGTACTTCACAGATCTTCCCACCCAATCCAAACCTCAGAAAACTATAGAACAGAGGACAGGTTACTTAAAGCAATACACTATAGGTGAATGAAGCAGCCTGGGTAATTATTTTGGCCATGTAATTTGTTTCTAGAAACCAAACATAACAGGTAGCTCCAGCTGCTAGCTGGGTCTTTGGACAACAGGAAGGGGGAAAAGGTTAATAAAATAATGCATAGAGGTGCCATGCTCCCACTTTTGGGGACATTCTGCATCTTATGACTTCATGCTTCTGAAATGGCTTTGCCAGCTTGCAAGGTTTCATGAAGGTTATGCAGACTTGGCTTAGCACTACTTGAAGTATGAATGAAATCTCTGTCCTTCTTTCTCCAAGAAAGGTGAGTAAAAGCAGGATTTATGCACAACTGGATTTATGCACAAACTAAATAAACTAAAGTTTAGGGTCTCAGATTATGAGGGGCCACTAAATACATAAAAGTACTAAAAAATACTAAATTCCCATTTGTTGGTATTGCTATGGGGCCTCTTAGTTTAGGGCCTCAGCATGTCTTTATCTTGCCCTGAATGAAGAGTAGGATTCCCTGCAGCCTGTCACACCAGTCACCTCAAAAGTGAGCACACACCCTGAGTAGAGGTGATTCGTTGTCACTAATCTCTTCTCTTTCTTGCTGTGCAAAGTTGTGCACAGTCAGGTTTGAGTTCATTGCCAGTGCATAAATTGTTTGTGAAGTTCTAATATGATGCTTCCCCTCAATGAAATCCCATATTTGACTTTGTTTTCCATCAGAAGACATACCTCCCAACAGCAGTAGCAGCACCAAAAAGTGCAGTTGAGATGGTGCTGATGATCATGGCAGGCACTTGCTGTGAGCTGTTAGTGTGAAGCAGCCCTTGGTGTTAAAATAGAGAAGGTAGAAACAGATAGTAGCTTAGAAGCACACCATCTGATTGCTGTAGCTGCAAGAAGGAGGGATAACTTCATGGAGCACTGACCCAGCCACCCTGCAAACCCAGCTTCCCCTCCCTCTCACAATTTATTTATTCATTTACTTCATTTATATGTCATCTTCCCCCCCCCCCTTTGGAGACCAAAAAATGGTTTACATCATTATCATCTTATCCATTTTATCATCATAACAATCCTATGAGGTAGGTAAGATTGAGAGTATGTGATACATCCAAGGTCATCCAGCAAGTTTCCATATCAGAGTAAGGATTCCATCCTGGGTCTCCTTGATGCTTATCTGACACTCTAACCACTGGAGCACAATGGCTTGGAAACCCAAAGAAGTGGGCATGGTAATGCTGGATTTGCTGTATGGGTGAAGGATACAGATGGTCATATCTTCACGCAGATAACATCTGCATGACATGACAAGCTACTAAATGGCTCCTGTGTATTTCCCAGTGGTCTGTTAGCTCCAATTAAAGCGACAATTCCAAGTGGACTATTTGGGTAAATGGTGTGTATCTGGGGAAACATTTTTGTTGTGTGCTGCTTTCAAGTTACTTGCCATGCACCCTTTTGAAGGGAGGGGAGGATAGGAGAGGAAGAGGTAGGAGACTTGACCTTAGGTTACCACTAGGTGGAGAAGGAGGATTGCCTTGAAGGTAACAGTGATTGATACTTCTGCAAATTGGTGGTACACTGTGAATAGACATATGTTAATAAGTTTGAGTTTAATTATTGTGTAATATTTTAATTATTACATTTAAATATCCTTTCTTTCTTTCACCATTCAGCTCTGTGTGGTGTAGGCGTGGTTCCTACGAGGTCTCACATCTAGGCATCTTAGCTTCAACAAGGTGACTGTGTCATATGCCCTTAAATCATAACCTCCACCTTAACACTGGGACACATTAATCCTGAGTCTTACTTGGAGTCAGTTTGATTGAACCCAGTGGTACTTCTTTGCAAATCTGTTTAGGATTGAGCTGGAAATAAGGCAAAAAGTTTTAATGGATGAGGAAATTAACTATTGGAATTTGCAAGCAGATGTGGGGGTCATCAGACTATAAATCATGAACGGGTGTTCCCCACCCCTAAAAATTGATGTTTTAACCAATGAACAATAATGTGCTTAATCCTGGAATGACTAAGCAGTATTCAGAAGAAAATATCTAATCTGAAAATTCAACAAATGTCTCACCTGCCACTGGCTAAGTGGCTATAAGAATTCGCATTATTCCTAATGATGTTTCTGTGTCATCCCCTAAAACATAGATTCCTGTAGTGCAAATGGGATAAAACTTCAGGCAGACCTTTGAATAAAGCTGTACAAAGCCAGGGCCCCATTTTTATCTGGCTAATTTTCTTTCCCCAAAATTAATTGTATGAAAGAAAGAGAATAGAGCAACCTGCTGGAATAGGAAGGAAGAAAAACCTTGGACAGAATGGCTTTGCCTCCCAGGCCCTGAAATTTAAGATCTTTATAAATGATCTGTTAAAACTATAGTGACGATAAGCTTATGAATCATGATCTATATTAATCAGGGCTGCTGATACAGAAAGATTAATTGAAACGTGCAGTTCTACACAAATGATAAAGTGGTAACAATTTAATATCAGACAAGAAGAGTGAAGAAATTACACTCCAAGCTTCATGCATCATTACTATGGATATTAATATTTTACACAGCGCAACAGCATCGGGAATCATAATGAAAATCCATAACTAGTGCACAGACATGATTAAATACAACAGTCTTTAGGTGCTGTTTGGTGATGGGGGTTTAGCCATATTTCACTCCTGCTGCGGGTGATTCGAGTGATAGAGTCTAGACGAGAGTGATTAAAAAGTGTTCCTCCTAAAGGCTGTTAACCTTTTACTACTGAAATGAATTTCTTTGATTTTAAAATTATGCCGCTCGCTCGGTATTTCTTCCCCCCCAAGTCAAAACTTGTACAGAATATCGATAGAGTGGGCTCCCTGTGCCTTTCACAAAACCCAGGCAGTGCAACATGTGACGCCCCCCGCCAAGACTGCTCATGTGTGTATATAAGAGAGAGAGAGGGAGAGATGTGGGACAGCACTCATTTCTACCATGTTTCTCTGACAAGGGAAACTGGTAATACCCATTCTGTTATAGTCAAGACTTGAAACCTTGTGGGAGAGAGAGACATCTGCTTAGTATATTAATTGTGGGATTCTTCTTGATCAAACTACAGTGATTTTTTTTCAATATGCTAGGACATCCCAAAGCAGTGAGTGGAGGGGAGAGATCACTGTGGCAGGTTATGCCCAGACTGCCACACGTCGTTTAGCCCTAGGTGCACAGCTGTTTCCATTAAAAATGCTGGGTACATAGTGCATACACGTTGGCCTGGATCCTAGGATGCCATTCCATCACTGCAGCAGCAGCTCCTCCACAGAATAGCTTTTCCTTCTTCAGCAGAGGGAAGATTTTCACTGATTCCCCCGTCCTGCTGCAGAGTGTTCCTTCATGTCTACTGACCCACCGGAGTATAATTTTAGGGGGCACAGAGGGCTGCAGTGAGAGTGAGTGGCTCTGTGCACACATCACATCTACACATGAGGACAGAGGAAGGCAGGGCCAGTGGGTGCAATACTGATCCTTTCTTCACACATTGAGGCTACACATCTGGAGTGTTTGAAAAGGACAATTGGCTTCCTACAGATTGATGCTCTCTTAAGAAGTCTTGTACATCTTACTATCTTGCAATGACCAAAGGTCTCTTCAAGTTAGTTTAGCCATCTGTGTTTATTTTTTATTTATTCCTGATTTGTCTTCATCCACATGTGTGGGCAAGGGATAGGGTTGCCAGCCATTGATTGGCAACCTGTGGGAGAATGAGGGGAACGATGATGTGCCATCAGAGAAAGCCTGGATCCCCACTCTATGGAAAAACAATAGAGTTTTGTGGGGATCTTACAGATTCATGCTAATCTAGTGATGCCACTTCTGGGTTCTCATCTTTCCCCCCTTTCTTCTCTTGCCACCCTACCGAGAAGTGGTGGGGCAGGAGACCTGATAAGCTTAATAAGTGGGTAGCAATGGCAGCAGATAGATGCAACAACAGTTGCCATTTTCTGCTTGCTTCCCCACCAGCTTCCTTGCACTATCCCAGAATGAGAGAAAGAAGACAAATGATCCAGCAGTTGCCAGCTCTGGTTGGGAATTGCCTGGAGATTTGGTGGAGGACCCTGGGAAGGGCAGAGTTTGAGGAAGGAAGAGATCTCTGTGGAGATGTGATTCCATATAGTTTCCCTCTAAGGCTGCCATTTTCTCCAGAGGAACTGACCTCGGTCTCTGAAAATCAGTTGTAATTCCAAGAACACCTGGAGGATGGCAATCTAAAAGGTAGCAATGAATGCTGCTCCTCACCATGATCAGTGTTCACCATCTGTCTGAGAAGTAGTGCATCTACTCACTAACAGTGGTTCTTGATCTCAAGAGAGATGCCAGCCAAGTGAGAAGTTGATGGTCATGGCCGCAACTGTCTCTGCATATTCTCTTGGCCAAAGAGAGGGAGAGGCAATAGCAGTGAGGAGCACGAGAAGCCAGTGAACATTAATCTCACTGAATTCTTCTGGGCCCACCTCCATCCAGAGGCTGTGGTGGTGGCTGCTGCTTTTTCTTGCCTCTATTTTGTGCTTGCTTAGAAACTGAATGAACAAGCAATAATGACAAAAGAGAAGAAGCACCAAACTCAGAGGGCTTTTGTGTATGTGTGTGTGTGTGTGTGTGGGGTATTTACAGCTGGGTTCCATGCTGTGATGCCCAACTTTCATTTCAGATGTTGGCACCATAGACAACGATTTATGAGGTAATTTGGGATCTTAAACAGTTGGGGAACAGATTCCTTGGAGAACGTACACTTCTGACTTAGTCTGCATTATGAGTTCAGTGTCCAAGTTTGACTACGGGTCTTCTTCCAGGAAGAACCCAGCCTCTCCTTCCATTTCCTTTGGGAGCTTTCCTAGTGACTTACCTTCCACAACGGGGGAGAGTTGGTCCCATTCCGGGACATTTGCACGTATGCTTTGCGTGAGAGGCACGATGACATCACCCAGAAGTGATGTCATCATGTTGGGCATGCCACTGGCCGATGCTCTAGCAATCAGCCTAGAAAGTCTATGGTGCCATAGAGTTTTCAGGCTGGTTGCTAGAGCACTGGCCGGCGATGTGCCTGGTGCGATGACATCATTTCCAGGTGACATCATCGTGCTGGGCATGTCAGCCTGAACTGGGGATCTTAGGGGCAGGGTTCCCTCTGCCAGCCTGATCCGGACTACCGGATTGGGGGCCTTTTTGGTGAAAAACCCCATTCCCCGGGGGACCTGGCAGCCCTAAACTTTCCTGTGCCTCTCGAGACAATGTCTGAGGCTTGATCAACAAGTGGTATAATAGGGATGCCAGCCTCCAGATGAAATCTGGGGATCCCCTGGAATTACAGTTCATTTCCAGACTCCAGAGATCAGTTCCCCTGGAGAAAATGGATGCTTTGGAGGGTGGACTATATGGCATTGTACCCCACTGAGGTCTCTGTTCTCCCCAGGCTCCAATCCCAAATCTCCAAGAGTTTTCCAACCTGGGTCTAGCAACCCTACTCCCCCATTCCCTGCTGCTGCTGCTGGGCTGGAAACCCTATGATAGAATTTTAGGTGATGGAATGGTCTTTACCAGAGATTGCTGTTGAAGAAAGTTTCATTTTTAATGATTTTGTATATAAAAACTCTGTGTAAATAAAAAGTTAGCACTGGAGAGAGAGAGCATGATGGGGAGAAGTTGTAGCCTAGCCTTTCTTATGCTATGCAAATTTTCTGCTAACAGGGAATTATTAATGTACAGGAACTTTAAAAAACCCCATTCCCATATTTGCAGTCTGAAGTGAAATAGTCCATTCTGAAGCAACTAGTCAAAGCAATACCCCCTCCCTCCGCTCATGTTTAGACTAGGACCAAGCCACCATTCAGTGTGTGTGTGTGGGGTAGGTTAGTCAACTCTACATTTGAACATTCCTTCTGATCTGGAGCTGGAACCTGGGGTTTGAGAGGTGAGGGACCTCAGTAGGGTATAATGAAATAGAGTCCACCCTCTAAAGTAGCCATTTTATCTAGAACAACTGATTTTTATATTCTGGAGATCAGTTGTAGGGATGGGCCGTGGACTGAACCCCGAACCAAACTGGCCTGATGAACCGATTCATTTGGTTCGTAGCCCTGCAAAACTCATTGAAAGGGATCACGAACCCTTTAAATGGGGTTTGTAGAAAGCTGGAAAAACAGCTGAGTGGCAGGGAGCAGCTTGCTCCCTACCACTCAACTGTTTTGGGCTGTCTTCTGCAGAAGACAGCCTGAAAAACAACAGCCAGCAGAAAGGGGTGGGGGAGAGATCTCCTGCCGATGGTGGGGAGCTGCTGTCAGCAGAAAGGAAGGGATGGAAGGTCTCAGATGATCTTCCCCCCTTCCTTCCTGCTGGTGATGGGAAAAGCCATCAGCAGAATGGAAGGGAGGGAAGATCTCTTGGGAAGGGACTTCACCCCTTTCCACTTAAACCCCTGTTTTCTACTACCTGCAGAAGAATGCAGGGTGCACAAAGCAGCAGTGGTTTAAATGGCTCCAAGCTGAGCAGCAGAGAGCTCTCAGCCAGTCAGCTGTTTCTCCTGGGGTGCTTTCTGCTCTCCTCCTTTTTGCTCTTCATGAACCATCATGATTCACTACAAATTGCACCCAAAATTTGGAGTAGTTCATAAGGTACTTCAGTTCGTGAACTGAACATGAACTTTGGTTCATGAACCCCAAACAGGCCAAACTTCGTGATGAACTTTAGTTCATCAATCAGTTGTAATTCTGGGAGATCTCCAAGATCACCTGGAGGCTGACAACCCTAGCTGGGGCCATGACAGCACTCTGGACATACATAAATGAAACTTCCAGTTAAAAAGTCTGGATCTGAGAGTGAGAAGCTCCCCTCCCCTCAAATAATCCTTGGTTGTGTGACAGATCTTTTTGTGTGCATAGTCCACACACCTAGCCACTCCTAGGGGCATGTCTTGGATATTTCTCAGATAAACCTTCCCTTTCAAACACTCCCCCCCCTTTAAAGTCTAAAGTCTATTAAAAACAAACAATTTTATTTATTTTATTTATATTTATATTTTTATCCCGCCCTCCCCACCATTCTGTCGGCTCTGGGAGGCTAACAACATATACAGTATACATTAAAATATCCATTAAATTAAAGAGCAACAGAAGTGTCCCACATAACCTCCATCCACCCTTTCTCTGCTCTAGCCCACAGAATGGAGGAAAAGAAAAAAAATCAGAAACAGGTAATTAGTGACAAGAATAAATAACCAGATAACAATTAGCAATAAGAATAAAAAGGCAGGCTACAGAAGACAAAGGAGAATGGGGTATAGGAAAGAAGAAATGCATGGCATGTGGGAGGCATGTTGTTTCTCTCACAAAATGCTATGTAGATTGGCTTAGACCCACATGATATATAACTGAAACTTTGACTTTTATCAAAACACCCCAGAGTTTATGGCAGCTTGCATACATTCTCTCAAATATTTTTAATGTTGGATCCTACTTTGGTCAAAAGAAATGTGCTGGGGATGTCAGTGATGGTCTAAACAAGAAGAAGAAGCACCCAACATAGTGTGAATTTAACCCCACGGCTGGGGAGTTAATACAAAATTACCTGAAGAACTGGGTAAACTGCATTCCCTACTTCCCATACCACACTAGCAGGCTCTGTGTGGAAGGTACACTTCTGTATCTTTTATATTTGTAAGTGAAAGGCTTGCTAAGTTTTTTTTCTGGCGGGACTCATCTGCCTTTAAAAGCTGCATGACATATGACAATTTAACTAAAGCAGTTGTTTCCATCACTTGTCCTTGGAAAAGCTGCAGCTGTCATGCTTCTGTCCATTACGCAGCTTTTAAAGGCATGGGAGCCCTGCTTGGATTAAAGTTGGACATTTTATTAAGAAGGGCCTTTAAGGAATGAGAACTATTGTTATAAAAACAGCTGCTAGATATGTTGTTCAATTTTAAAATATAATTGTTTTGGTCACATGGTTACAATTGTCAATTCTGTGGTAGGAAATTTCTGAAGAAATTCCACGGGTGAAACCTCAGTAGGGTGAAATTCAGGGATGGGAGGGAACTCAGCAGGGATGTGAAACCACAGAATTTGTCCTCTTAATCTGCCATTTTCTCCATTAGAACTGATCTCTGCAGTCTGGAGATCAGCTGTAATTCTGGAAGAACTCCAGGCTACACCTGGAGGTTGGCAACCCTAAATAACAAGTTTTCTTGTTAGCATGATTGCTGTAATGGATTTCTTCCCGCCCCCCCCCCCCCAAGAATTTGTTGTTGTTGTTCAGTTGCACAGTAGAGTCCAACTCTTCGCGACCCCATGGACCACATCACGCCAGGCCCTCCTGTCTTCTGTCGTGATCTGGAGTTTGCTTGCTTCCCCAAGAATAGGGCAGCCCATATGTATATACTGTTATGGAAGGACAAGCTGTCAATCTTCATTTAATCAAACCACTTATTGTTTAGCACAAACCCATCACTATGCAATTAAAGCAACAAGCAGGAATACATCTCAAAGTGTGAAAAACTCAAAACAAATATCTCCTTCCAAAGATACATTAAATCAGTGTTTCACCCTGGCAATTTACTTGGAGAAAAGCATCTGCCAGTTTTTTGCATAGCTACTGTGGACCTAGCCACTTTATAGGCAATCTACTTATCATAATTATTCTGCAGGAATTTCATTTTCTTCTTATCATTTGGATCCATTTCTCTGACCAGTGGTTCCGTCAAAGCTTCTTCATAAGCAGTGTATTTACTGGGCAGTAAAGGGACTGCAGTAGAACTTCTTCAGAAACATCGCCTTACTGGTATCTTACACTGCAATCCTATGCAGAGTTAACTGAAATCAATGGGCTTAGACTGGAGTAACTCTGCATAGGGTTCCACTGTTAGACTATCAAGGCAATGCAAAGACATAATTTGAAAACACAGCAGCCAATGGAAAGGCCTTGTGCTTGTGTGCTGGAAAGTTAAGCCTTGTAAATAACCTTCAAGCCTATGCACCCTTTTATGTCAATAACAAGGGCAGTGTGCCCAGGCTTTTATGTGGGAGAGAAGTTTAATTGTGGCAATCCCTCTCTGCCCTTTCAGTCATTATGTTGGGTCTCTCTCTCTGCACTGTGTGTGTATCTATTTATCTATCTGGTGTGTGTGTGTATATGTATATATGGGGGTGGGGTATGTGTCTGGCTGACACACACACTTTAATTGTGGTATTAAATAATAAAGAAGATTGTGTGGGTATATTGCACTGCAGCATAACCATTACCAATTATAACACAGACTATGGTTTTCTATAGTGTAAGTTCATAAGCAGCAATTATGGAGCAAATCAGATTCTCTGCAGCCTTTGTTGTTATTTTCTTTCCCCAAGGCCAAGGCCTGCCCATATAGCTTTCCATTCACAGGAAAAAATGAGCGGAACCCGTCTGTTCAGGTTAATACTATGCTGGCCCTTAAATACTAGGTGCTATTGTAAAGCCCACAATAAAACAGCTTCCAAAGCTGACAGTAACACAAAAGCCGTATGAAGCTGGAGTCCTGCCTGTGGGCCAGAAGACAGCCTCTGCACATGACATCCAAAAGGTGTGCCCATGTGGAGACATCTCCTTCTTCAGCATGGACCAGAATAAATGCACAATGTTGGAAGGGAAAAGTTAATAACCCATCCAGTTAATTGACAGAAGAACCCCAGAGAGAAGTGAGTGTCACCTCAGTAATGAAGAGTGGAAACCATCCAGGGAAACCGGCAAAGCTGTAGCAATTTCTTCTCAGTTACTCTTGAGATCTGGCTCTAGATTCAAAGGATAGACAAGGAGGGAGGGAAACTGGCATAAGGAGGGAAGGGAGGGAGGAGGTAAGCTGGCTCCTAGTCTACTGTGACCCAGTTCCATACAAAGCATTTTGTAACAAAACACATCTCTATCTACAAAGTACAAGGAATCTTTGTTTTCTGCACAATACTTATCTGCATTTAGGCCAACAACAGCAGTGGCTGGCATGTTTTCATGGATCCTGTTAGTCTTTTTATCCCTTTGCCTCTGTCTTTGTTTCTCTTTCTCATCATTCCCTCTTTCTTTGTTTTTACACAGGGCCTGGGCATCAGCAGGTACAGAAAACTACTGGGCAATAGATAGCTAGACTAAGTATACGGAAAGAAAGAGGAATATACAACAATATAGTGAAGGGAAAGATGGCTGAGGGGGTTAGAAATGTAAATACACTTTGCAGCATATTATACACATATATACAATTGACAAGAAGAGACCCATGGTTGGAGTTATGCTGTGGAGAACTCATTTCCTGCATTCTCTGCCAACTAAATAAGTATCCCTTTCTGCAAGCTTTGTGCCTCCTTACTAGGCTGGGTTTTGTACATGTTTGAACCTGCCCCCTTTCCTATGCCCCTAACTGTGATTTTTGCAGTCAGCTAAGGGACCTATTGGACATGGGGTCTGTGCTCCATGAACAAATAACAGTGACACACATATGGGTGTTTCTTGGTGGCGGCTTGAACTCCTTTGCTAAATGTGCTAAAGATGTGCTAAAGCCCATTTTCAAGAGGCAATTATCCAGAAAGCATTCATGTGACTAATTCAGTACATAGTGGTCACTGACACAAACATAGTCGCTATTGGCTCACAGCCTGTCACGTGCAATTACCATACTTCAGGTTCAACTTTTGGCACCTTATTGCTAACTTTCAAATGTTTGAGCAGGGGGATTTTTAAGCAATATGCTTTATTTTAACTACAAATATTTGTCATTTCGCATTTAAACCTGCATAATATATAACTATAAGGACTATAAGGAAGGCCAAGCACCCAAGAATAGATCCTGTTGAATTCTGGTGCTGGAGAAGACGTTTGAGAGTCCCTTGGACTGCAATCAGTCAATCCTAAAAGAAATCAACCCTGGCTGTTCCCTGGAAGGCCAGATACTGAAGCTGAAGCTCAAATACTTTGGCCACCAAATGAGAAGGGAGCACTCACTGGAGAGCACCCTGATGCTGGGAAAGATTAGTCAAAGAAGAAGGGGACAGCAAAGGATAAGATGGTTAGACAGTGTCATCAATACAACAAACATGAAATTGAGCAAACTCCGGAACACGACAGAAGACAGGAGGGCCTGGCGAGATGTGGTCCATGGGGTCGCGAAGAGTTGGACTCAACTGGGCGACTGAACAACAACAACAACATATAACCAATAATTTAGTATTGTTGCCTTCCGATTTGGTTTCTTTGGCATACCAAAAACCATATTCAATGCAGGGCGGAAGGTACAACATGACCAATTCAGCACATGCTTGAGTTAATGGAGGTTGATATGATTAACTTTTTCGCATGACCACCACATGCTTCATAAGGTCATCGGTATAGCTCCCCTTGCAGTGGCCATGTATGAGTGGGGGAATTTTTTAAAGCAGTGTATCTTATTTTGATGTTAGACACCTTTCATTTCATAATTAAACCTGTATAAGTACTGGTGGGGCCATGGTGGCTCAGAGGTTAAGATGCTGAGTTGCAGACTGTAAGGTTGGTACCTCAGCAGTTCGAGACCCTAGTGCCACGTGATGGAGTGAGCTCCTGTCTCTGGCTCGAGTTCCTGCCATCTTAGCAGTTCAAAAGCAAGAAACTGCAAGTAGATAAATAGGTACCGCTTCGGTGGGAAGGTAACAGTGTTCTGTGTATCTCGGCATTTAGTCATGCCACAGAGAAGTCTTTGGATAGTACTGGCTCTTGGACTTGGAAACAGAGATGAGCACCACCCCCTAGAGGCAGATTTGGCTGGTTTTTTGAGAAAGGGATACCTTTAAGTACTGTTACCTGCTCTAAACCTTCAGGAATAGATTAGGTTAAAGTGAACTTTTAAAAATAAATATACATTGCTGTTTTCATGAAAGACTATCAGTTTGGACAATATATTCTGGGTCTGAAAATCCTATGTGAACATATGGGGAAAAGAATGATCATCAGCCTAGATATGTAAATTTAGCTTGGAAGTTATGGTGGTTTACATCATTGTGCATTGTCTATTAGTTAAAAGATTTAATTTAGATCAAGAACAAGTGCAAACAAGGACTTAAGCTCCCTAAAGATCATAATTATGGCCTCTAAATTTACAGCTGATGCTTTAGCAATGTATATGAAAATGTCATTCAAACATACAGAAGGAAATGATCCAGAATTGAGTCCATGGCTTCTGGCAGTCAGATATGGAATACAAAGATTGGTGATTTTATTGGGCATTAGTTGAATTGTGTTTTTGATAACTATCCTTTACAGGCCTGTATACTTGTGGGTTATGTATTCATAATGTTAGAGCAATATATTACTAGTTCAAACCAGTACTCCATCTATACCCAATTCAGACTGATTCTAGATATTTTTGGGGATATACACAATGGCACAGACCAGTATTAGACAGGGGCTAGAAAGCTGCATAGCTATGAGGTAAGGCTGCCAACCTCCAGGTGAGCTCTGAAGATCTCCTGGAACTACAACACACAATGGAGATCAATTTCCCCAGAGAAAATGGCTGTTTGGGAGGCTGGACTCCAGGCCCATAACCAGGATTTTTTTAGTAGGGGGGGCTGGGGAAATGATGGGGCCCCCAAAGCCCCACACATGTGTACTGACATCACAAAAAACGCACTGATGTCACAAAAATAAAAAACCAAATAAAAATAAAAATATGCTGCCGCTGGCATTGAGATGAACCCCCCAGTCTCCCTCCCTCCCTGATGCCAAGCCGAGGCATGGACAGGGGGCACCCAGCTAGCCTAGCTCCTACTGACCACTGCCTCTGTATTCAAATGGCCATGTGACGTGGAAACCCGGCAGCGTGGGCCCCCAAACAGGGACTCAGCTGTCAGAGAGAAATTAAATTGCTTATAAATGTACAAGGCACACAGTTTTAGTCCCCCCCCCCTTCTGCAGATAGACGGGATTCCAGCCCTCACTGGGTGTGGAGCCCTTGGAATTGGGCTAACAGGAAAAAGCGGGAGCAGGGTGGTGGTGGAGAAAACTGATCAGGGAAAGAAAAACAGAAGCGATTATTGGGGAGAGGCAGAGCACAAGCAGTTTGGAGTGAAGCAGGGGCTGGACAGAAGGCAAGGAGAAAACCAGTGGCACCAGAAACGCTGAGCAAGAAAGGGGTTGGGTAGCCAACCCTGCAGTGAAGGCCACTATGGGAAGGTAGTGGTGGTGCCACTATGGAAAGCTATGGCATCGTCCTCTGCAGTGCCACTCCCAGGCATAATCTGCAGCCCTGGCAGATTATTGGCCACCTTCTCCACCCACCCTGGATGTTGTCAGCAGGCTGCAGCAGCTCTGGTAACTCTGGAGCCCTGCTGAGTGACTCCTCCCAACCCTGACAAGGGAAGTCTGGGGGCCTTGTCAGGAAATCACTCAATGGGGCCCCACTGTATCTATGGGCCTGCTGGACTCTATGGCATTATTTCCTGCAAATGTCAAGGGGAGAATAACTTACCACTGCTGGTAAGTACCTGAAAATAACTCAATATCCCACCCCACATAGCCCAAGCTTTAACACAAGAATAAAAAATCAGTTTGAGTGCTACAGATTAGGAAAATAGTTAAATAAATAATACAGCGCAGAAAGATGGAAAGGAAGCAAAGGATCCTTCATTCTACATTTTAAAACAGCAACAAAACCAGGGCAACTGAACAGGCCCTATGTAAATTATAAATTTCAATGCCACTGGGAATTCTATGAGAATTTTGGAGTATCTGTACTTGACTTGCTGATTGAAGACTTCAGGGCATGATTACCCCCACTGCCATATTAGGTGCTCTGAACTTGTCCCTTTTTGCTGTAGGTGTAGCAGCCTTAACGTAGCACTAGTGATGGTATTATGCTGCCACATTTCGGAATTCTCCAGTACTCTTCTTCTTGCACCCCAAGGGTGGTATGAAGGAGACTGTAGATAGCCACCATGTTAGTTCACTAGAAAAATCCCCAAATCAACAGCAGTGTAATACACTGTTATCAGCAGGGCTCTTTTTGTAGAAAAAGCCCAGCAGGAGCTCATTAGCATAATAGGCCACACCCAGTGGCAGAAACTTATTAGCATATTAAGCCACACTCCTGACAGCACAGCTCATTAGCATTTTAGGCCACACCCCCATGTTACCAGAAGTGTATTACCCACCTTTTGCTTCTTGTTCTGTTTACCTTGTTTGCTGTCAAAATGGTTTTTTACAAAACCAATAAAAACATTTTTTTTAAAAAGTTCACAATTCTATACTTTTAAAAATTGATATTATATTTATTTTAAAAGTAACATTAACAGTAACATAAGCAAACATCTCAATAAACACTCTGGAACTTGAACTATACTGAAACAGCATTTCTTGCCAATGTTCTCTCTGGGCTGCACATGGCAAAAGGAAATTTTAAAAGGTCTCTGATCAAAATCCCCCCCCCCCCCAATCTTAAGAACATAAGAGAAGCCAATGTTGAATCAGGCCAGTGGCCCATCCAGTCCAACACTCTGTCACACAGTGGCCAAAAACACCAGGTGCCCTCAGGAGGTCAAGCAGTGGGGCCAGGACACCAGAAGCCCTCCCACTGCCACCCCTCCTCAAGCACCAAGAATACAGAGCATCACCTGCCCCAGACTGAGTTCCTTTCTATACTTTGTGGCTAATAGCCACTGATGGACCTCTGCTCCATATGTTTATCTAATTCCCTCTTGAAGCCGTCCATGCTTGTAGCCGCCACCACCTCCTGTGGCAGTGAATTCCACATGTTAATCACTCTTTGGGTGAAGAAGTACTTCCTTTTGTCTGTTCTAACCCGAGTGCTCAGCAATTTCATCAAGTGCCCATGAGTTTTTGTATTGTGAGAAAGGGAGAAAAGTACTTCTTTCTCTTCTTGCTGTATCCCATTCATAATCTTATAAACCTCAATCATGTCACCCCTCAGCCGTTGTCTCTCCAAGCTAAAGAGCCTCAAATGCTTCAACCTTTCTTCATAGGGAAAGTGTTCCAACCCTTTGATCATTCTGGTTGCTCTTTTCTGCACTTTTCCCAATGCTAAAATATCTTTTTTGAGGTGTGGTAACCAGAACTGTACACAGTACTCCAAATGAGGTTGCACCATCAATTTATACAGGGGCATTATGATACCGGCTGATTTGTTTTCAATTCCCTTCCTAATAACCCCCTGCATAGTGTTGGATTTTTTCATTGCAGTCGCACACTGTCTCGACATTTTCATTGAGCTATCGACTACAACTCCAAGATCTCTCTCTTGGTCAGTTTCTGCCAGTTCGGACCCCATCAACGTGTATTTATAGTTAGGATTTTTGGCCCCAATGTGCATCACTTTGCACTTGGCCACACTGAACCCCATTTGTCACGTTGATGCCCACTCGCCCATCCTCAACAGATCCCTTTGGAGTGCCTCACAATCCTCCCTGGTTCTCACCACCCTGAACAACTTCGTGTCATCTACAAATTTAGCCACTTCACTGCTTACTCCCAACTCCAAATCATTAATAAACAAGTTAAAAAGCATGAGACCGAGTACTGATCCCTGTGGTACCCCACTGCTTACTTCCCTCCACTTAGAAAATTGCACATTTATACTCACTCTGTTTCCTTTTAATTAGCCAGTTTTTGATCCACAAAAGGACTTGTCCTTTTATCCCATGACTATTGAGCTTACTTAGGAGCCTTTGATGAGACACTTTATCAAAAGCTTTCTGGAAGTCAAGGTAAACAACATCTATTGGGTCCCCCTTGTCCACATGTTTGTTTGCTCCCTCAAAGAACGCTAACAGGTTAGTGAGACAAGATCTTCCCTTGCAGAACCCATGCTGAGTCTTCCTCAATAGATTTTGTTTTTAAGTTGTCTATCAGTCATAGGGCCTCCTCTCTCGTAACCTCAATCTGACTCAGATCTTTCAACACCCCTCCCAAAATCAGTGGTTCTGGAGTGGGTAAGCCCTTCTCATCTTCCAGAGGCAAAAATGCATTCAGCTTCTCAGCCATTTCCCAAGCGGTGCATTATGGTCACTGTTTTAACCAAAAAAATCTTGGAAATATTGTTTTTTCTGCAGCACAAGAGTTTTTTTCCCAGTGCTCTTCAAAAATTCCCAATATTTCCATATAAAAAAAGAAGAAAAAATTCGTTGGAAAAATTGAGAAAGTCCTTAGACTTCTTTTTCATGCTGTACTTTCGGAATTAGTAAAATGCTTTGTAAGATAAGGTTTTTTTCACTCAAAAAGAAAATATTCTGTAGGAGTTTTTTTCATTGCTACCCACTGAGACATTCCTCAAATTTCTTCATGCTATTAATTTTGAATATGAAAACTTTGCCTTCAGACTCTAAAAGAAAAAATATTTCACTGGAGTTTCTTTTCTTCCTTTCCCCAAATTTTCTAATTTTCCTATCGGAAAAGTTTAAAATGGTCTCGGGTCAAAAATGGGGAAAACACCCCCCAGTTTTCCTGGGTTTCTTTTTGAAGGGGGAGCCCTCACATTTCTACTGGACAGCACCTAGCTGGCTAGGAAGGACAATGAATGGGCTTGTAACAAGCTAGATATTGATTCTAAGCTCTTAAATGTTGCTGTAGTGCCAGAGGTCAGCTCTGGCACTGCCCTGAACTGAAATATTGCACAGTTGCCCACAGGTGACACTCATTTCCTGATGCTTTTTATACTGCCTCAGGTGCTGGAGTGATCTTCAGTAGTTGGTAAGAGGACTGTCAGTGTCATTAAGCCCTGCTCCAGGGTCTGGTGATCAGCCTTTATCTTCTGTAGTCAAATTGTTCTCCCTCAAACTTAAATGTTGCTAGTGTGTGGGGTGGAGTGACAACAGGATTTAAAGGGGTGTTGGAATTGGAATCACTAGTCAAGGCAATCAGAACTTGCTAACAATATTATCTAGTGGAATGTCTTGAATTTCCAACGTAAAAAAATGATACTTTGACTTTTCCAATATCCTTGCAATAGAAGGCTATCCCTAAAGTCTGTATGCAGTAAATAAATAGCAACTGTGCCTCTATTCCCCCCCCCCCCCCCCCAAACACATAAGGATGATCCTGTGGAAAGGCTCTTTATTGCCATAATGTTATTTCAGTTCTTTGTGTAAAGCTATTAAATATATAACTTTTAAAAATTAGCTTAATACCAAAGCCAATTACTTAGTGTTCCCTGAACAGTAATACTGAACAAGTGCTAGGATGTGTTTTTCTACACATCACAAGTAGGATTGCTTTGACATCAAGACATGTTCAACAGAACCTGGGTTATGGAATCCAAGTGATACGTCTGTTTAGCAGAATTAACCAGGTCGATGTGGGAACATCTGAAGCTTCAGAGGTAGCAAAAACACTTGAGCTAGCTAGGTGAAAGCTGGCTGAGGATGTTTTATATTATTCTTATATTTCTCTGCCACAACAATGCTTAATTACTACATCAACCTTACACTTACCAGCAATGAACTTCATTTGCCACGTTGTTGCCCACTCATTCAGTTTAGACAGATCTGCCTGTAGCTCTTCACAGTCTGTCTGGGCTTTGAACAATTATGATGCCTAACCAAAGCCTCCAAATGATTTTCAAATTATGGTTGTACAGTGCTTTGAAATTTTAGGTGCTTCCTAAATACAATGTGATTGATGATGAAGATCAAGCTCTTGCTGGTACAACAATAGCAAGTCTACCCACTTCTCTTCTTTGGTAATTATGAGTCATATGTATATCCTAAACAGACAGCCGATTTTAATCTCCCTTTGTGAGATTCCTTTTTATTAAACCCAAGTGAAACAGTGAGCTCCTTCTTCAGAACCATCACCCCCACATGAACCAAATCACAATGAAGCTAAGGTGGCTTGCAAGTGAAATCAGTTCTAGGAACTAGCCATGGGCTCAGGAACTCATCTTCAAAATAAAGTGCACTACAATGAACCTCACTGTTCTCAGAATAAAAGGCAACCCCCTCCCCCTTTTGACTTAGCCTTCTCCCTGGGTGCAAATACATCTCATGCTGAACAAGCTGTACATACTATCCAGACTACATAGTCTTCTGGCTAGGAAGAAAAGATCATTTAAAGGAAAAATATGTTATTACTTGTACCCTTGTTTATAGACACTCAAGTGGTGGTCTCTTAGCAATCTCTGTATAAAATGGAATGTTAAAAATATGCAGTTTTTAATTACGCCATTGTGCTTGCAGGAATTCATATTTTTGTCTCTATTGTGTGGGTCTGTGTATACGGCACCAGCAGTTGCTATGCTACTTAGTACCACCAGTTTGGGTTTAAACTATAAGGATTATCACAGAGCTTTGGAATTCTGGGAATAAACAGATCTACTACTTTTCCAAGGGGACAGAGAGAGAGAGAGAGAAAGAGAGAGAAAGAGGGAGAGAGAGGTGAGGGGAAGGAGGGGTTGGAGAGAGAAAGAGAGAGAGCAGGGAGGAGGGGAAATGAAAGGATATTATTTTTTTGTATCTGTCATTTCCCTGCTATCTCCCATATGACTTCTTAATCCATCAGAATGCTGGGAAGATAATGTTTTGGGCGAAATAACATGAGAGAGAGGATAGACTCCCAAGGACCAATATCTTTATTGCTCGGAGGATAAACGGATTATGTCAGCCATTTTCTGTTGCTGACAGCTTTTCTTATTAACCGATTTTATTTTTTAATCTTCCGGGGAAGAAATATGGTTTTATGTCACAATAAAACGCCGGTCACATCTAATTCTGCCCTCAAACAAACAGATTTCTGAAAGCCTTGCAGAGAAATTTGAAATAACTTTAAAGAGGGGTTTTTTGGATAAAGTCTTTATCCAGAGGCTTGTTCAACTGCAGTGTAAAAGGTTTAGAGTGGGGGGTGCAGGGAAGAGTGAGAGTGAGAGAGAGAAAGAGAGAGAGAGAGAGAGAGAGAGAGAGAGAGAGAGAGAAGTCCCTCACAGTTGTTTTTCCCCGTTGATCCCCATTAAAAGAAACTCTTCATTGTGATGTGCTCAAGGAAATACAGCTCAGACGAAAGAGTCATATGAATGTTAACAAATATGGCTATTTGTGTGGCTTATGCTCTCCGCTGGGCTTAGAGATGTTGTGTGTGACACCCAGAGAATGAAGGAAGCAATCATTAGAATCCCAGCAACCTGCTTAACCGCCTTCTTTCAAACTCCCCGTTTGATCTGACACTTCCCCCCCTTCAGTTTTGCTGGGATTACTGTGGAAGATGCTAATAAAGTATTGCATACATTGTGTAGGCAGAGAGATAAGAAAGTCTCTTTGGATGAAACTTTGAAGTTTTTAAGCAATCCAGATGTATACTTGTTGCTCACCCACTATGAATTTGAAAGATCCTAATGTTTTATTTCTGATGTAGCTTTTTTCCAAACCCTACAATAGAACCTCTCATGCGCTGGTCCTCTCAGGAGCTCCATGAGTCACCACTAAGCTAATCATGCACACATTCTGGAGGATGTTGCTGTTGACTAGCCTTCATTTACAAGGAGCTGCTGGACTATAAGATCCAATTTTTCTTCCGTTCCACAATATAGGATGTTACCTTGCCTATTATGATGGTAAATTTTATATATTGGGGGAAATGCTGAAATGTGAGTTATGGAAAGCTTTTTCTACATTGAAAAGAAGACTTTTCTTACCTTGAGTTTGCCTATTCTACTGCAGCACAGTTTTTAATCAGCAAACTCTGCTTGGATAAAACTTCCAGATGTTAAAAATATAGTCAAACTATTATAAAATGGCTGTTGTTTGGGGAAACATTGATTGCATGATTCTGGCTGCATCCAGATGTACAAATTAAAATAGCCAAAACTGAGGCTGCACTCCACAAATCATATATAAGCATATAAACACATAATCCAATCTGGATTGCCAAATATTCCTAGCTCTGTTAGTTTGAAAAGTAAGTCACCTGATGAATGATCCAACCATAGTAAATTATATTCAATATGCACTGATTTTGGTGGGCTACTGACACTGCAACCCTAAGCAGAGTGAACACCTCTAAGCCCACTGATATTAATATCAATAAGTTTAGAAGGGTAATTTAATGAAATTGCTGAGCAGTTGGGTTAGAACAGATAAAAGGAAGTACTTCTTCACCAAAAGAGTGATTAACACATGGAATTCACTGCCACAGGAGGTGGCGGCGGCTGCAAGCATGGATGGCTTCAAGGGGGAATTAGATAAACATATGGAGCAGAGGTCCATCACTGGCCACAAGGTATAGATAAGAACTCTCAGTCTGGGGCAAGTGATGGTCTGTATTCTTGGTGCTGGGGGGAACAACAGTGGGAGGGCTTCTGGTGTCCTGCCCCCACTGCTGGACCTGATGGCACCTGGTATTTCTGGCCACTGTATGACAGAATGTTGGACTGGATGGGCCATTAACCTGATCCAACAGTGGCTTCTCTTATGTTCTTAAGGGTATAACTTTGCTTATGACTGCACTGTAAAAGTACAATCTAGCAGGAAGTTCTCTTGCCACAGTCCCACTGAAATGAATGGGAACTCCATTCTTTCCCACTTAAATTAATGGGATTATAAGAGACTTCACTTTAGCTGGATTGCTCCCTTGACAGTTCAAGATGAAACATCAGGATTTAGATGCAGCTCACTTGTTCTTGCAAAAAAAAAAGAAGCAAATTAATGAACACTATTTTTAATAAATCATTATAGTTATATAAATAACACAGTATTTGTAACCACAGTATATATGATGTATCCATACAAAGATGATACATGTTATTATCTGCAGTTTTAAACTGGCTTATCTATGAGGACATCGACATATGTGTACCTATGAAGCATCCTGGATATTGCAAATATTGCACAGAACTCTTCTGTCCACAATGAACACATATGGGAGGCCATTTCTACAGGAAACAAGGTAGACAGAGGCTGGGCCCACTGCTCGAAAAGGACTTGAAAGCATTTTGAATGCTAGGTAAGGAAGCCATCCACCTTTAATGGGGAACAACAAGAAAGGTACTCAGTGAAGCAGCAAGTGTACTTGTATGCAGGTGCTTCCACTTGCCCCCTGAATTAAGGGACTGTCATGTTTAACTCACTGGTAAATTTAGTTGTGAGTAAGCATGTCTTAGTACACAATAGAGATGTATAATTTTTGGAAATTTTGAAGCTGTGGAGGAAAACTGCTCCCTCCTCTTCCAAGTTTTTTCCATGGAAAGTTTTGAGAGAAACTGAAATATATGCAGTACTTCCTTCCTTATTAAACCTAAACTTATTTTACTGCTATAACAACATAAAATACATTATTTGTAACATAGCATATAAAATTATACTATTTGGTATATTTATGAAATTTAAAAAATAAATGCCGTAGTTCTCTATAACCAAATTACAAATACCCAATATTTGAGAAAGAGGGAGATGAAAACTGCTGTTGTATGCTACCCTAGCACATATATCTTAGGCCTGGATCCTATATCTTCTTTCTGCTTGTACTCCTTTTTGTTCACTGCAGAGGAGATTTTCTGTCTCAGTACCCACATTCCTCTGGCACTTCTGCTAATGCAAGACCAATATCTTTCAAGGAGTTGAAGTAGAGGACTGTTTTCACAATGGAAAAAGAGAACTACAAGCAGAAAAAAGGTATAGAAAGCAAGCCCCTGTTTTTGCTGTCTGAGAGGTAGGGGGGAAAGGGTAGAAGTTGAAAATTTTCAGACGCGCTATTTAATCAGGTTTAAATGGCCACGCTCTGTTGTGATTATTTTTTCTCTGGGCAGTCATGATCACACGGGAGCGTGTGTTGGGTTTGTTTGTGCCCAAGTTTGCACATGTGCATAACTGCTTATCTGTAGAATTGAAAAAGTTTATCCTCGCGCTTGTGCAGAACCACTAGGGCAAATCATGGCTTTCGTTTGAGAGTCCCGCAGAGCACTGTGATTTCACCGCTGTGACAGAAGACTTCCCTTCAGATTTTTCACCCGAACTGACCTCTTTGGGATCCTGAACTCAAAACTAGTGCCCATTTAAATGTTAGTTTTATAAATGCACATACCTCTAACGCACACAAAAAAATGGTGGGCAAAAAGCGGAAGGGGGTTTAAACTATAGAAAGTGGCTTGGCATTGGAGGAGCGATTACACAGGGAAAACTGTGGCTTTAAATGGGAGAGATGAGAAAACACCGCTTGGGACCTGATAACAAAATACTCTGGCTGAAGGGTTTTTTTGAGCAGGAAACCAATGGATCGGCACGGGAGGCAGATGTTGCCGTGTGAACATGCACATAAAATCCGTTGTTGATCAGTCACGACACCTGATTAAGTGGTGCATCTGAATGCACCCAAAAATAAAAAGATGTATTTTTGGACAGAACCAATATCATTCAGTCAAAATAGGACTAGCAGCACACCTGGATATCAAGTTAACCTTTACAACATCAAAAACATCTAACTCTTTAATAACATAGCATATTAATTGTGAACAAAATTAGTTGCATTTAAATAATACACATACAGTACATAAAATGATTACCATTATAAACTGCTGTAAATTTTCTTTATATAAAAATCTTCATATTGCCCTGACCTGGATGGCCCATACATTCTAAACACACACAAGACCCTCTACTTTCCTTGGTTGGGAAAGGAATCAGAGGAGGGACAATCCTTCCACCTGAAAATCATGACATCCAACTCATAATAAAAAGTAATTCATCCATATGTAACATATCTGCCAGCTCCATCTCCCATAAACACTTCTTTTTCAGGTTATGGCTGTGTGAAATGGTGATCCATTCCAGTTTTTGGATCAAAGACACAGCTTCGAGGACTCAGAAATATATTACAAATTTACCAGTAACTGGGAACTTAGTCTTTTTTGCACCCGTCACTGTTCTTTCAATTTGCCGCTGCTTTTATCAGGTTATTTCCTCTTGTTTAGGACT
Source organism: Lepidodactylus listeri (assembly GCA_029233225.1). Taxonomy (NCBI): domain Eukaryota; kingdom Metazoa; phylum Chordata; class Lepidosauria; order Squamata; family Gekkonidae; genus Lepidodactylus; species Lepidodactylus listeri. The sequence goes on along the minus strand of JARCFY010000005.1, from coordinate 55,675,178 downwards.
TCTTTCTCCTTCACTAGGTGATACCAATCAATCAGGATACATGTGGTAAATGTAATGATGCCACAGCACTGGAAAGCCAAGTCTAGATCTACAGGCATTGTTGAGCCAAATGAAAATAAGATACAGTGAGAGCAATGCTTCTTGGGCTGAAGACAGACTTGCAATCTGCCTCGGGACAGAAGCGGATGCAAAAGCCACAGGGGAAAACTGGCCCGGGGCTGCACGTTCCCACTGGCCAGTTTCCTGCGAGAGCATGCCAAGGAGGAGGCGCGATGGCAGTTCACACTGCTGTGGAGCGGCCCCGAGTGGGCCAGCCTCTGCAGCTTGTGGCAGGGCGATTTTGGCAATAGGCACATGGGCGCCTATGCGCATGGCCACAGTAGCAGTCTAAACATTTAAAGCTCCTGTATTGGAGCTGCTTGTGCACATGAGCACACCGCCACCTCCGCTTGAATCCCGCCTTCTCCCATCCACACTGCTGGGATGCGGGATCCAAGCGCCAGACGGCTCCTGGACACCGCTTTCTCCCAGTGTCCCTCTGAGGCAGCAAGGAAGCGCCTCACAAGCAGGTGAGTATGAAGGGAGCCAGAGGACAGCTGCGGCTGTTTGAACAGCCTCCCTTCCCCTGCTTCTGAAGCGGAGCTCTCTCGCCTCACTTTCCTAGCCTGTCCTTGGCCTTGGATAATCTCATGGGTTGCCCTAGCCAAGATGGAAGCAGAGGTCAAGCAAACCATCTTATCAGTGGCAATGCTTGAGTACTGACTAGCTCTGTTCATTGGAAAAAGGAACAGGATCCATATCACAGTCTATTGCAATGGGGTTTTTTTGGAACTCATCACTTTTTTTTCCCCGCACTGTCTTCCACATTTGTTACCTCCTTCTGTATTATAGTATGTTATGCCTCATATATTTCCTCCACTTTTTGTTTGCCTTGTCCAGTTCTGTAATCCTAGTCCTGCTGTGCTGTTCATTGTAGTTCTCTGCTGTCCAGTTGTAATCCACCTTGAGTCCAAGAGAGAAAGGTGGCCTATAAATGAAGTAAGTAAATAAATAGTGAGTACAACTTTGTCCTAAAAAGCACTTCACTCATTCCAAAAGAGAAAATATATCACAGATATTTCGTCATGCTCCTCCTCTGAATTTCACATTTTTTCCACCGGAAACCCCCATCCCCATTTTTTTTTAACCCCAGGCCTTCATATCTCTAGTGCAAAAGCTTGGAAATAGAGCCCTAGTCAGGAACACTGATGAGGAAAGATGGAAAATACACTGGGTTTTATCCTGCCAGCTCAAGCAGATAAATCCCTGCCTCTCCCATCCCCCAGCAGCACTTTGCAACCCCTGAAAAGCTGGTGCTGGGAGTTTGTTGGAGACTGATCAAAGGAAACTGAGGGAGGCAGAGGGGGCAGCAGTGAGGACAGGAAACGGATGAGATCTCCCTCCCCCTTCTTCCTTCAGCAGAACATTGGCTTGATACAGCCCTTTACAATGTGTGAGATATCACAAGAACAGCAGTGATATGACAGGGTTGTACATATCAGTCTACTATTACAAACTTATTTAAGAGGGAAGTTCAACTTCTATGGAAGATTCATTCTATGTTGTAATTGATTCACCATTATAGGCATGCTCAAGAAATGTTAACAAATCAGCTAGTTCACCCACAGAGATATTGAACATTTCTAACAATGCTGCTGCATGTTGTCATTGTATTTGTGAAAGACATTTCATTGACAGAACAGCAATACGAAGAGTCAGGACTTCCTGATCTTCTATAAAGTCTATTTTGCTGATAAGCTCATATATACAGGTTGCTTACCTGTAATTGGAGATCTTCGAGTGGTCATCTGTGCATTCACACCTCTGGGATAAAGTGCGCCTGCGCCGATCCCGATCGGTAATCTTCAAAGCCTAACGGATTTTCGCGCCAGCTCCCCGGTCACGTGCACGTCCCACTGCGCATGACCCGGGGAGAGGCACGAGGATCCCGCCAGTTCCTTCTGACCGCTGCCAACAGCCCCCAAGGAAAAAAGTGAGGGAGACCGAAAGCAGAGGGGAAGGAGGGCGGGTGGTATGAATGCACAGATGACCACTCGAAGATCTCCAATTACAGGTAAGCAACCTGTATATCTTCTTCGTGGTCTCTGTGCATCACACCTCTGGGAGAATAGCGAGCAATAAACACCACATACCTGGAGGTGGGTGCTGGAGGTCTCACATCTGAGCTGCTTGCAGGACTGCACGGCCCACCACAGTACGCTGATGGACGCGGACATCTAGGGCGTAGTGCTTCACAAACGTGTGAGGGGATGCCCACATTGCAGCATTGCAGATGTCTCCCAGGGGAATGCCCTTGAGGAATGCTGTGGAAGTAGCCACGGCTCGAGTGGAGTGTGCCCGGAGGGACGCCGGCAGTGGCCTTTTGGCCAGAAGATAGGCGAGTTTTATCGTCTCAACTATCCACTTCGAGAGTCTTTGAGACGACAGTTTCTGTCCCTGCCTGGGCAAGGCATAAGAAATGAAGAGAGCTGGAGACTTGCGAAAGGATTTTGTCCGGTGCAAGTAGAAAGACAGGGCTCTCTTGACATCTAAAGTGTGTAGACTACGTTGCGTTGGGTCCTGGGGATCAGGAAAAAATACCGGCAAGGTGATATCCGCCCCTATATGGAAGTCCGAGACTATCTTAGGCAGGAAAGCGACATCTGGAGCCAAAGTGACGGCATTATGATGAAACGTGAGGTATGGTGGGTCGCAACGGAACGCCGAGAGCTCACTCACGCGTCGAGTAGACGTGATGGCCACTAAAAATGCAACCTTCCATGACAAAAGCTGAAGACTGCATGAGGCCATGGGTTCGAAGGGTTTTCCCATCAGCTTAGTGAGAACCAGGGGCAAGTCCCATGCCGGGACTGGTGTCCGCACTGGGGGATAGAGGCGATTCATTCCCTTGAGGAATTGTTTCGTTGTTGGGTGGGAAAACACCGAATAGCCATCAATCTTAGGATGATTGTCCGAAATGGCTGACAAGTAGACTCGGATAGATGAGTGACACAGTCCCCTGTCCTTACATGACAGGAGGAAACCAAAAACATCTTTAAGTCCAGCGGGGACTGAGGGTCGTCCCACAGACGCCAGGAAAGTTAAAAATTTAGTCCATTTCGACTCATATGAACGTCGAGTGGAGAGTTTGCGTGAGTTCAGTAGAACCTGAGCAATGCGTGATTCTAACCCTAAGCTTGGATCAGCCACGCTGTCAATTTTAGCCTGGGCACATCGTGGTGCAGTACTCGGCCCCCGCACATCCCGAGGAGGTCCGGGTCCGTCGGGAGATGGAGATACGTCCCTCGTGAGAGGCTGAGGAGCGTGGGGAACCAGGGTTGTCTCGGCCACCATGGGGTAACTAGAATTGCCCACGGTCGCTCTGTCAATAATTTGTGGACTACTCTCGGAATGAGAGGGATTGGGGGAAATAGGTACAATCGTTTCCCTGTCCACCGGAAGAGGAGACCGTCTCCGAGAGAGGTCAAGTCCATTCCTGCTCTGGAACAGAATAGATGGCACTTCTTGTTCTCCCGAGAGGCGAATACATCCACGGATGGATGTCCCCAGTGGTCAAAGATCGGAGTCAGGTAGAGGGGGTTCAGCTCCCACTCGTGTAGGGATGCTCCTCCTCTGCTTAGGAAGTCCGCTTGGACGTTGAGTAGTCCTGGGAGATGAGTCGCCACCAGGTGAATATCTAGTGCCTGGCACTCGTTCCACAGCTCTATTGCTAACCGGCAAAGTCCCCGGGAGACCGTCCCGCCCTGGCGGTTGATGTAAAACATAGTGGTGGTGTTGTCTGTAAGGACAGTCACCGTTTTCCCCGTTAGGGATTGGCGGAAAGATCTCACTGCGTAGAGAACTGCCAGCAGTTCTAAGAAATTGATATGGTTGTGTGCCACAGAGGGGTGCCACCTGTCTCCCACACCTACACCTTCCAGGTGAGCTCCCCAGCCCCATAGGGATGCGTCCGTGGTGACGGTCGCTGAGGGGGGTGGAAGCCGGAAAGGTGCACCTGAGTGTAAATTCTGGGGCACAAGCCACCAATTCAGGGTCTCCAGGACCTGGGTCGATATCTGGAAACGTTTGGAGAGGGAATGGAATTTGGGGCGGAAATGCCTCAAGAACCAAAGCTGCAGTGGTCTCATTCGCAATTTGGCGAAGGGAATTACTGCCGTTGTCGTGGCCATCAGGCCTAGCAGGCGAAGGATTTGTTTGGCTGTAGCCTCCTTGGTCTCTAGGATAGCCTGGAGAAGGGAGACTATATCCGCTGCTCTGTTGGGGGGTAGGAATGCCCTGCATTGCAAGGAGTCCAGGATAGCTCCGATAAACTGAACCCGTCTGGAAGGGATAAGCATGGACTTTTTGAGGTTTATAGTCAACCCTAGTGATTCTAGGGTATGAAGAGTAGTAGAGATGTGGTTCTGTAGTTCCGTCGTAGAGGGGGCGACTAGAAGCCAGTCATCCAGGTAGGGGTAAAGGTGGACACCTTGGAGTCTCAGATGTGCCACTACTACTGCCATAAGCTTCGTGAAAACACGAGGAGCTGTAGAGAGGCCGAAGGGTAGGGCCTTGTACTGGAAGTGACGCGGACCGATCGCAAAGCGTAGGTACTGTCTGTGTGACGGGTGGATCGTCACATGAAAGTATGCGTCCTTTAAGTCCAGCGTCACCATCCACGCGTTGGCTTCTAGTAGCGGTAGGATGGTCTGTAGAGTGGTCATACGGAATTTCTTGTAGGTGATGAACGCATTGAGGTTCCGCAGATCTAATATGGGACGAAGTCCGCCATCCTTTTTTGGGACCGTGAAGTAGCGGGAGTAGAACCCCCGCTGAAGGTGGTTTGTTGGTACCTGTTCTATGGCATCTTTTGAGAGGAAGGCTTCGACTTCCGACGATAGGGTGTCGGAGGGAGGGGTGGTTACGAAGTACGATTCTTGTGGAATCTGGAAAAATTCTATTCTGTAGCCTTCTGCTACGACCGACAGTGCCCATTTGTCTGTCGTGATACGTTGCCATGCTAGTAGGAAGGGGGATAGACGGGTGGGAATATCGGAGCGAATGGGAGAGTCAAAGACTCTGCTTGTTCGGCTTGGGTGGTTTAGTCTTGGAAGCAGAAGCGGACGGGAATCGTGGCTTATGGCCATAAGGTTTCTGTTGATAGACAGTAGACGGCGGTCTCTGCCATTGGGGTTCAGTGGGAGATCTTCGCGGTTGCTGTTTGGACCAAGATCTCGGCCATGTTTTCTGCTTCTGTTGTCTCGGTTGTGAGACACCCAAGTTACGAGATGTTTTGATGCTCTTATCTAAATCATGAAGAACTGTGTCTGTCGTGGAGCTGAACAGTCCTTCACCCTCGAAAGGGAGATCTTCCACTAAGGACTTAGTGTCTTGTGAAAGCGAAGTCGACCTCAGCCAGGCGTGGCGACGAAGGGCGACTGCTGAAGTGAGTGTCTTGGACGTGACGTCCGCAGCATGCTTGGATGCGTTAAGCTGATGCTTTGCTAGCACCATGCCTTCCCTCTGGATCTTCCTAGCAAGGCGTTGCTTATCCTCAGGAAGCTGAGCCAGAAGTGGTGTCATCTGTTCCCATAGGGAGTACTGGTACCTGCTCATGCAGGCTGTGTAGTTTGCCGTTTTTATGCCCAATGCACCGGCTGAATAAAATCGTCTTCCGAAAGAATCTAGTTTCCGTCCCTCCTTGTCCAAGGGGGAGGAATGTCCGCTACGTCCCCTAGCCGAGGGGGTCACGACGACTGAGTTGGGCTTGGGGTGGATAAATAGGAATCCAAGAAATCAGTCCGAAAGGCCTTTCCAAGTTGGAAAAAGAAGAAACGAAAGTTAACTACCGACCGGAGCGGAGAGGGGGTCCTCACGACGCGGCGGTCAGAAGAGAACTGGCGGGATCCTCGTGCCTCTCCCCGGGTCATGTGCAGTGGGACGTGCACGTGACCGGGGAGCTGGCGCGAAAATCCGTTAGGCTTTGAAGATTACCGATCGGGATCGGCGCAGGCGCACTTTATCCCAGAGGTGTGATGCACAGAGACCACGAAGAAGATCTTTCTTTAAACAACAAACAAAGAAAACAACTGGGAGCCCTCTGTTACAGACATGGGAAGTCTATTGCTTTATGTCTGTAGCCAGCCAAGGACACACATTTTTATTTTGTACATTCCTTTTATACATATAGGTTTGTCTGCTTCCATATATATGTGCCCTGTAGTTAAGATCTTCTGGAGGAGCTCTTCTGTGGAGTAGAATATGTAGCAACCACCGATAAGGTCCTCTCAATGGTAACAGCTTGTCTCTATAACTCCCAGACTCTCTCTGCCATCTAATCTACTTCAGGTGTCATAAAAACATTTTATTTTTGCCCAAACTTTTAATGGATTTTTAAAATCTTCTTATTTTATGTCATTAAGATGTTATAGCAAGTTTTATCTTTTACATTTTACATTTAATTCTTTAGGTTGCAGTTTTTATTGTGTTGGGGTTTTTTATTTTCCTTTAACTGCATAAGAAAAGCTGTATCATGAACCTTCTAGGCTAGGAGTTGTGGGGTATATGTATTTTAAAAAATAAATCAATAAAATCCAGTCAACGGCAAGAGCAACTGACAGAGTTTCCATCAGTAATTTACAAGGTATGAACCACAGGGGGTTCACAGGGTGAATTGGGTGGTACAATGCTTCTTCAAAGCCCCACATGTCCTTGCATAAAACATAAGGCAATAACAGTACAATTCTAACAGCTTAGGATGGTCACTAAGCCTGAGACTGGAATAATGCAGAAATTCATCAATGTATCCTGAAAATACACCAGCATATACGGAGACAGTGCCATCCCCAACACTGCATCAATGTAACCACAGCTCCAGCACAAAATTGGGCAGTATCATGGGCATGGCATGTTGGCAAAGTGTGGCTCAGTCAGCTTCCTAAGTCTTTCCAGTCTGTGATACCCCCTAACACCAGCACAACTATATGTCAACAAAAACCCTTTAAACATAACATAGAAGCCATGTGAAAAAAATCAGTTGTCCTCTCCTTCCACCCTGCCCCCCAAACACCAGCACAACTTAGGATACAAACTAAGTGTGCAGCCAAACATAGCCTTCCCAAGCCTTATATAAACACCAACCAGGACACCCATAACTCAGATGACAGGGCATGTGACATGGGGCTATATCTCTCTGGTATCCCATCAAGCACACTTAGAACACACATTTTGGTTATGGGAACCCTACAGAAAGGACACAACAAGAGGTCACCGAGGATATTAGATTCATAGCCAGCCAAGCACTAAGAGAAAACTGGTATAAGATGTTTTACCGATGGTATGTCACTCCAAAAGACATTGAAAAGATGGATAAAAACTACAGAGAGTCCTGCTGGAAATGCAAAGAAACAGTGGTGGACTTGCATCAAGACAAAGAAATACTGGGAAAATACGCATGAGGAAATTCAAAATTTTAAAAACTAAATTCCTGATGAAACCAGAGATTATGTTATTGGGAATTCTGCCAGACAACATAGAAAGAACTTCACAAGACCTACTCAGATACATGTTGACAGCTGCCAGAGTAACATTTGCAATGAAATGGAAGACAAAAGAATGTCCCACATTAGAGAAAAAAAACCTAGTTGAGTATATGACAATAGAAAAACTAACCATATAAATAAAAGACTGATGAAAGAATTTCAGCAGAAATGGCAAGCCTATTACTCATATTGTGGGAGTAGTTAAATTTCTAGAAAATTGTTGAATTTATCTGAATGTTACATAAAAGGTGGTGATGATACTGATTACAGTTTAAATCTCTCACTACTCCATTAAGTATTTAAGATATTTAGTAAAAATAACATAATGTAATAAACTATTGAGATAATATCCAGGTTCTAAGGATGGTTTAAACTTAGTGTAGAAATTTGTTCAATTAACGATTTGTTCTTTAACAATTAAAGATATAATCTTGTTTATTTTTATTAGACTATCACTGAATATTCAGAAATATTTTGTTACTTATTTCAAAGAGAGAACTTATTCCTGAATACTGTAATAATGATGTTTTAATTGCCGCTTTTATATTTGAACAATGTATTTTTATTAATACAGTTGATTCTACTTGTTGTATGCAACTGTCCATGAAATTTGATAACTTTTGATGAATTTATACTTTCCCTTAACCTATTCCCCTTTTGTATCCCACTTTTTAAAAAAATAAAAAATTAACTAAAAAAGAGGTCATTAAACACAAACAAAGCAGAGAACAGACATTGCTGTAGCATCTCTGCTTAAATATAAAACGCTGTTCATGTCCCTCTTGCCTCGATGTTGCACATGCTCCCACAGACTTTGGTCCGCTCAGCTGCCACTCCAACACTCTGCCCAGGGGTCATTTCATAGAAAAAGAGGTGCAGGAGCTCATTATCATAACTAATTAGCATAACTTATTTGCATATGCTAAACCACCTGACATCACCAGAAGTATGTCAGAAGGCAAGAAAGAGAGAGAGAGAAATAGAGAGAAAGAGAGAGAGAGAGAAATAGAGAGAGAGAGAGAGAGAGAGAGAGAGAAAGAAAGAAAGAAAGAAAGAAAGAAAGAAAGAAAGAAAGAAAGAAAGAGCTGGCAGACAGCTACTAATCCAAGCCTCAGAAATACCATTATTCTGGGAGGATAGCTTCAGTAGTGGCTGAAGCCTTCAGAAGGCTGGTCGGAGGAACAAGGACCTTTCCAGGGGATGGGGTCATTTTGCTGCAGCCATGACACAAGCAGGCATTCCCCCGTGGGGGGGGGGCTGGCACCAACTCTCAGAGCTGAGGTCCCCCAAGCTCCTGCTCGAAATGACCCAACTCTGCCAATCCAGTGGCTGTGTTGCTCCAACATCGCAGCCAGGAGCCGCCTCCACTCGCCCCTGAGACACAGGCTCCAAGTGTGCATGCCAGCCCCAGCATGCCTCGCAGGAGCTGCAGAAGCCCCACAGACACCAACATGTGCCCGGGAGGCGCTGGTGGTGCTCTCAACAACGGAGGACCACCAGAATACTTGCAGAGAAATGCCACTCACCTCTTGGCTGTGGTGCGCTTGGAGGGGCTCGAGACCATCTGGAGGCACTGGCGGCGGCGGAAGCACCTGCCATGCCCTGCATTCCCTGTGCCTGTCCCTGTCATGCTCTCTCTCGAGGGCACTGACCAGATACCAGCCCCAGGAGACCAGGCCTCCCACCACTGCCGCGCCCCACCACAACCCACTGGAGTGATAGGAGGCCGCCTCGGTCTGCTCCTGCCACCACTGTGGACGACGCCTGCGGGGACCTGCCACCAAGCACAGGCAGCCACGCGCAGGGCCTAAGGTTGCTCCTGCCATTGCTGCAACCGATGTCCACACGGCTGCATGGGGAACAATGGCAGGCGCAGGTGGGGATCCGTGTGAGCCCCAAGGGCTGCTAGAGCCCGTTGTATTGCTCTACAACAGGTCTTGCTCCTAGTATTCTAATACTGCTCTGCTTAGAACTCTTAGCAGTACTCCATCTCCAAACACAGACTGCAAAGGGGAATTCTACATTCCCAATTCAGGATGCAAGGATAATGCACCTCTGCACAGGTAAGGAAGGGAGGGGAAATCCCTGCCTCAAAGTGGGACTGATGCAATTGTGTCTCCCTGCCTTCCACATGGACCTACTCTGTGCATACCCTCAACAACCCTGTCTCTCACAACAGTTGCTAGCAATATGTATAGTGCAGGGCTGGGGGGGGGCATACATGTTGGCACTGCATCACTTTGCTGTCAGCATGATACCATACAGCTGTAATCCCCTTCCCTGCACAGAAAGCACAAATGCAGTCCTGGGGTGGCTAGCAGACTTTCCACTCCATTCTGTGTTATTGCTGACCAAAAGTCTATGCCTTATGCAGAATCAGAGGCCCATGGGGCAGCCCCACAGACAGTGCAGACACAAGTCCATTGAAGCTCCCTACAAGGGACAGGTAAGTGGTTCCAACATGTCCCCCAAGAGGTGCTGCTCACCATGTAGGAATCCTCAACATTTTACATTTAGCATATGAGTTCCATTAAAAAAAAAATCCAGATGGTGGATAGTCCATTTCTTCAAAGCTACATGGTTGTGACTACCATTCTGTATAATTACTACACCAGGACCCGTCCTGGCATTCTCAGGATTTGGGACTTTGGGGACTTTGCATCCCTAATCAGGCACCAAAAGCCAGTAGTGGACTTGGGGCTTAAAGAGGCCTTCTACTCTAGTCCCGCCAGAGAAAACCTCACTGCAAAGCATATGCTGCCATCAATGCTGGTACAAAAGAAAAAATGAAGGAGAAAACCCTACTGTATCCATTCTGCTATCATTGTAAACACAGAAAATAAATTAATATTTCTTTTCCAGTGTGGAAAAGAAAAATCAATAGGGAAAGAAATATTATTCTTAATCTTCTAAGTGAATTTTTTTACAAACAAGGAGAAAAAAAAAGGAAAACCAAGAAAAAAGACTTGCCACAGTCCTTTTAACCTTTATTTATTATCACTCAGTCCACATCAACCCATGACTGCATGATAATTTGGGATTTCATTTTAATTTCAGTGTATCATATAATTTAACACAGCTTTTCACAATTTTTTACTGTAAACTTTAAAAATCTCTTTAAAGGAAATGCATCAAGGAGAAAGCCCCCATAGCCCTTCTGTTGCAGTTACTTAATTTATAACATGAAAAGGGTTTGTGCTAAAATATGATAAAAATAAAATCAACACACTTCAAAAAGGGAATATTCTGTAATAAAGTGTTTAAGTTTGAAGGGTGGCTGCTTCTGTGCTGCTGAGGATTTGCCTGTGCCATGCGCGAGAGCAAGTTGTTTTGGAGACCATTGCCTTGATCCTGCAAACACAGCCCACATGCATTCACAGATTACTAAGCACTGATTGGTGTGCTATTTTTGTCTCCACACAAACAGAGATTCCTGTACTAACAGAGCGTTATTTGGGGGTTTTATTTTGTGGGTTTCAAATTGTACTGTTGTAATTGCAACTTGTAGCCAATGTTCCCTCTAAGCTGTGGAGTCTTGTGAGCAAGAATTCTACTTTGTGAGCTACTAGCATTAAAGTTGTGAGCAGGTGATTTGGCTACTGCATAAATTAGTTTGCTCTGAAGTCATCCTTCCTGAGCTAAGAAAAAAAATGTGTGAGCCAGAGGCTAAGAAACTGTGAGCTAACTCACACTAATTCAGCTTAGAGGGAACACTGCTTGTAGCCTGCCTTTAGCCACCAGGAAAGGTAAAAAGGTAAAGGTAAAGGTTTCCCTTGCTCAAAAGCCAGTTCAATACTACTCTAGGGGGCGGTGCTCATCTCTGTTTCCAAGCTGAAGAGCCAGCGCTGTCCGAAGACCTTTTCTGTGGTCATGTGGCTAGCATGACTAACACCAAGGTGCATGGAATGCTGTTACCTTCCCACAGAAGCAGTACCTATTTATCTACTTGCAATTTCTTGCTTTCGAACTGCTAGGTTGGCAGGAGCTGGGAACAGAGATGGGAGCTCACTCTGTCACGTGGCACTCAGGTCTTGAACTGCCAAGCTACTGACCTTCTGGCCTGCAGCTCAGTATCTTAACCTCTGAGCCACCGCAGCCCCTTCAAGGAAAGGTGAGATAGAAATATTTTAATAAATTAAAATAAATATGGAAGTAGAGAGAATGGGACCCCAGCAGTTGCCATAAAGAAGAAGAAGAAGAAGAAGAGATTGGATTTATATATCGCCCTTCACTCACTTGGAATCTCAGAGTGGCTTCCAAATTCCTTTCCCTTCCCTTCCCCTCCCCACAACAGACACTCTGTGAGATAGGTGGGGCTGAGAGCGCTCTGAGACAACTGTCCTTGAGAGAACAGCTGGTACAGAGCTATGGCATGCCCAAGGTCATCCAGCAGGTGCAAGTGGAGGAGTGGGGAATCAAACCTGGTTCTCCCAGATTAGAGTCCATACACTTTTTTTTTTGTAATTTTTTATTGCATTTTTTACCCTACACCTACACTAAAAAAACTACATACTATCCTACCCTAAGGTATACAGAAAATGTGTTCGTAATGCTAATAATACTAACATCATTAGTTACTGAAAAGCTAAATTATTTCTTGGCATACATTGTTAATTCATTCTTGCTGTTTACAAACAAAAATTTGATGTTAGACCTTTGAACCCCATACGGCAGAGGAAACAATCTAAATAATAAATTTTAAGATTACAAGGCTTGGTGTGTTATTACAGCAGACAAAAAACAGTTATAAAACTATTTCTCCTTTGATTCTCTTCCTTTCTTCTTGTCTTTCTTCTTTTTAGGGGCAGTCGCCCCTTTCTTAGAGTCCGAGTCTTCTCCATCTTCAATTTCTGAGCTTTCAAATCCATACATACTCTCCTGCTCTGCCAGTGAATCGTCTTGTTCAGTCTCTGTTTTCTTCTACTTGTGCTTTTCCAAAAATAATCTTGCTTGTTCAATGGAGTCAATTTTAAATTTCTTATCTTTGTAGCTGAACATCAGTCCCTCCGGGATGTTCCATCTGTAAGAAATAGTGTCTGACTGCAACCATAAAGCCAAACTCCTATAAGCTTTCCTTCTCTTTCTTATTTCAAATGGAATGTCTTTTAAAACTTTGATTTCTTCTTCCTGTATATTCAGAACAGTTCCATTTGTGGCTTTTAACACCATGTCCCTGGTTGATCTTTTTGAGAATCTCACCACAATTTCACCTGGCAGTTTCTTCTTTTTAACATATTCTGGATATGTCCTGTAGGTCATATCCATATCGCTTTGAATTGTCGCTGCTTGCCATCCTGTCACAAGTGCCAATGCTTCACTTAATATTTTCTTAAGATTCTCTCCTTTTGACTCAGGAATGTTCTGAAATCTCAAGAAGTAGTTTGATTTGTCCATTTTAAGCTTTAATACGTTGTCACTTTGAAGAGATTTTTCTTTTTCAATTTTCTGCAGTCTTGAATCATTTTTTTCAACTGCTGTTTTGACATCCAGGAGGTCCTGCTGGAGCCTTTCCTGTTTTCTATTTGACTCTCTCATTTCAGTTTGCATCGTCTCCAGTTTAGTGTTGATTGAAGCCAGTTGGTCCACTAGGGGCTGCAGTGCTGCCGTCAATGCCGCATTCAGCTCAGTTCCACCTTTTGAAGTAGGAAGCGAACTTTCGAGTCTTGGAGAAGCTCTCCCCGCCATTTCTTCCCGCAGTCGCTGATTGTTTACAGTTAGATAAGACATCTCAAAGGGGACCTTCTCGATTTGTCACACTGATGCCTTTCGCAAGCTCTTCCTCTGCTCCATGTGATCCAACACTCCAACGCATTTATAACGCCTCCAAAACAGCAGCAGGACCATGGGAAGTCTCCGAGTAAGTTATGAGGGAGGGGGTGGGGGGGATCCGATCCTCCTAGCCCACTCCTTAACACTTGATATCAAAAGATCAGGAGACTCACGATTCAGCCATTGCGTATCTGGTAGACCCTCACCTCTCCGCTTTACATTTTCTGCAGCTTCACGGCAGCGCTTCCAGTAGCCTGAGGGCTTCCTTCGGCAGGCAAACCTCTAGGGGTAAAAAGGAGCCTCAATCCCACGATCGCCACCACAGGGAGAGGCTACCTTCAAGCACCCAGGCAGGGACCCTTTCCCTGGGGGTCCGGCACCAGTCCGGAACCCCTTCAACCTGCCGAGAGCGGGTCGCCTCTCCTGCAGTTGCAGAGAGAAGCGCCCGCCATTAAAGCGCCTGAAACCGAAAGTCCAGAGTCCACACACTTAACCACTACACCAAACCGGCCATGATGCTTCATCTGACATCCAATGCATGAAATGCTGGTGCAAGATAAGTTCCTCTTATTAATCTCCAACAAATTTAATGCTAAGCATGGCTGTAGTAATTACTATATCATAGCAAACAAAAGTCTGAGAAATCTCTGTGTTCCTCTCAGGAACTATTTATTTAAAATCTACTTGGAGATTCCAGGCAAAACATATACTGGTGCAATTAAATAACAAAAACATTGCTGTTTCAGCAAGTGAGTGACAAGCAATGTGCATCATGTGGGCTCACAGTACTGAAATGCTGCCATAAGGCACATCTGATATCTGCTACTTTCTTTTCCTCTGTGTGGAGGTGGTCGTTCTGGTTGCTTTGTCAGGACTGGAAGATGGAGATTTGGTTGTTGAAGGCCCTATGAAGCAGTCATGTCTAGGAGCTTCTTTTCCCACTTCATTCTCACTAGTTAGCCCTTGGTATGAATGTATTGTTTGTGGAGTATGTACATCAGCAACAGCATGCAACAAAGGGTGTTGCTGGGACCTTGGAATTCAAAAGTTGCTGAGGTGTGTGTGGGGGTCTTTTTAGCAATGCCCATGTCTAGGAGCTTCTTTTCCCACTTCATTCTCACTAGTTAGCCCTTGGTATGAATGTGTTGTTTGTGGAGTATGTACATCAGCAACAGCATGCAACAAAGGGTGTTGCTGGGACCTTGGAATTCAAAAGTTGCTGAGGTGTGTGTGGGGGTCTTTTTAACTTAGCAATGCCCATCTTGGCATCCAAAGAGCTTGCATATGTCAGCAGGGGGTCCAATTGTAGTGGCTGCTGGTGTCTCCAATAGGCAGGAAAAGAGTTTACAGAGGCAAGGGAAGCCTGCAGGGATATACAACATAACTATAGCAAGCCTTGGGCCAACACACTCTGGCCACTCTTGTCCTTTCCTCTAACCAAGGAGCCTGGGATTCAGTCAGACACTTATAATTAGCAGTATCTCACCCAATTCACACTGTTCTTTGAGCAGAAACAGGAATAGAGGAAACTTGCTGAAACAAATGGCCTAGGTAATATATGGATGGGACTCCTGTTGATTGCTGCCATTTTTCTTGCCATTCTTCACTGAATGGAAAATGGATTTCTTGTTTATTTTCCACAATCATTATTTACAAAAAAATTCCACAACATTAATTTGCTTAATAGCACCCTGCTGCAGATGGCACATTTTGCCCAGCGTGTTGGCACTGGCTGTAGACAGAAGGAGCCTCATCTATTTACGTCAGCATTCATCAGCAGCCCTGTTTATCAGAAGGCTCCTTAAGTAACCAGCACAAAAGGGTTGTTTATTTCGAATTACCAGTCATTACAGAGAGCTGTAGAGACCATTTCTGCCATCAACCATAGGGAGTTTCATGTAGGTGAAACTGAAAGTGGCATAGGCTGTGGGTGGGATCAGAATGGCAGTAGACAGAAAGGTTCGTTCTTGTTTCCAGATCATCTTGTTTAAAAGAAATCCCCCCCCCCCCCCCCAGAGAATGTTCACTGAGGCTAACACTTCTGGACAAATTAGACATTACTATAATTATGCATAAAGGAGAAAATGTCTGGCCTTTACATGGCTTAAAAGAAATAATTTCAGTAATATCACTTTCTAAATAGACCCAGTGATTCCTGGATCACTGCAACTAGCTAACTATGCTGCAAGCTGGAAACAGTAGCCATATTAGAGAGCAACTTGCTTAAATGGGAGCTGACAAGGAACGTGGGAACCATAGCCATCAACTATGGGGGGGCTCGAGGGCTTGAGCCACCCCCAAAATTTCCTGGGGGGGACTGAGCCCCCCTGGGAAAATGGTGTGCCCTCTGCCACGCCTCCCCAGGCCCTTCCTAGGGCCGCCGCCGTCTCTCTCTCCCCCCCCCCGGCCTGACCACTCCGTCCCTCCCTCCGTCCGTCCAGGGGCCAGCTAAGCAAATGCCCAGCTGGCCCCTGGACAGACAGAGGGAAGGACGGAAGCAGGAGAGGTCAGGCTGGGGGAGGGGGGAGGCGGCGGTGGCGGGAACATGGTGCCAGCGGGTGTGCGCGCTTTGCGCGTGCACACGGAAGAGCTCCCGCCCCTCCCCGGAATTTTGAAAACTTGATGCCCCTGGTGGGAACTGACCCTCACATCATAGGGATGGTTTAAACTGTTGCGTACTCAAAACTGTTGCTGCAATTTCTAGTCACCTGACCATTTGTTAAGGCTCCTGCTGTGAAAATTATTCTGTGCAAGCGGCATTCATTACTTCTTAGAAGTAGGCTCAATAATTGGATATAGTGTAAAGTCAGGAAGCATCTGAAACAAAGCACAAACTATCATGCCATGGCCTGGCCCATTCTTGCTTATGATGGCTTAAGTTTAGAAGGATTAACCTAACTATTGGCTGAAGGCATGGAAGTCAGGCAACACTATACTACACTACCATGTAGACAAAATGGTACCTCAAATTTCAGAAAACTTCTTGGTTATCCATAGGCAGATCCTACTGCTAGGGTTGCCAACTTGCAGGTGGTGGCTGAAAATCTCCTGGGATTGCATCTGATCTCTAGGCAACAGAGATCAGTTCACCTGGAGAAAATGGCCACTTTGGAAGGTGGACTATATGGCATTATACCCACTGCAGTCCCCCCCCCCCAAACCCCACCTTCCTCAGGCTCCACCCCCCAAATCTCCAGGTATTTCCCAACCCAGAGCTGGCAGTCCTACCTACTACTGTTTCTAAGACCATTGTCTGTGATGCAACCATAACAGAAGCTGGACTGGTGTGGATTTGGATACACTTGGGATACAAAGCAATTACCTGCTGGAGAAGCTTGGCCTGGAAGGAAAGGTAGAAATGGTGCCAAGTTGGGTAATCGATGTCAAAACACAGCTTCTAAACAGTAAATCAGAGGGCAAATCCTTTCCTGACCAAAGACTGAGATTTCTGACCTTGTATGCTCAAAATGATGTGCCAGTTTTCATACTGGCATTTGCTTAAGGATCATGAGCACTGACTTTGTTAAACTGATGTGATTCTTTTCACTTGCATTTCACTTCTAATTGCTTAAAATGCCGCTCCTTACAGTAACTTGTTTATTGGGTTTTTATAACTAAATTTGTGTTGTTTGTGAGAAAGAATGGGTTAAATCCAACCAGATCTTCTGCTGATGAAAAAAGGGGGTATGAAACAAATGCCTTTACTGGGCTAGCTAATTGTCTGGACAATATTTCAAACTTTTGCACCAGATGAAATTCTTGGGTTTCCAGAATAAAGATGAAATGTGACCTTGATCATAAAGATGGTATACACTCTCATCTGCATTTTGGTCTGCTAATCACCTGAGGTGCCCTGATGATCCAGTCAGTGCCATGCAATTCATTTGACCCAGTCTAGTGAATGAGCCAGATGCCTCAAATAAAATTTCAAGTCCTGGAAAAAACTAACATGCCAATAAAATAAATAGGTTCTTAAAAAAAATAGCTCTTTATTCGTTTTAGTACATTAAACACTACATTAAACACTAGAATAAACAGTAAACATGCATTAAGAGAACCTCAATCTTAGTGAATCAGGCAGATTATAAACAACATATGCCATATTTCATTTACAATCAGTGAGATAAGCAGCCTATAAACAAACCATTCATAAAAGGGGGAAAAAATCTAAATCAGTATTTCAATTTTTACTGATTCTTTCGGTTCAACTTTGTTCCAGTATTCAATGAAGGGGGACCAAGCTTTAGAAAATTTATATTGTGTTTGTCTTTCTCCTTCCCAAGACAGAAGAAACATATCTGAGTTAATTTTTATTTCTTGTTTCATTACGGTCACACAGTTTCCTTGTCAGGCACAGAACAGATAAGTCAAAAGAATAATTATTGTTTTTGTAGAAAATGGTATCCCTACATCCCACCCCAGTATCTTAACTTGGGTGGTGGTATTGCTATGCTGATGGCACAGAATAATAATAAAAAAACACAAATAGGCAAAATAAGATGGACTACATATTTAGCCATATGCTCCATGCCCCCAGGCTTAGCTGTTGATGGCTAAATGATGGCTTGACTTGCTGATAAACCTGGACCCCTTTCTACGGTATGTCAAATATGATTTTATTACATATTTGTAATAAATATGGCAGTACATGGTCCACTTGGTCCACTAAAATGTGTAAGCCGCTGAGCCTGCTGTGCAGGGAGAGTGGCCTAGAAATTAAATAAATTAAATAAATAAATAAATAAATACATGGAAGCAATCCAAGAAAGGGGACACTGGCTAACTTTGGGAGCATGGACAAAACTTCTCTGCATGCAGGATGGACATGGTAGGTTAACAAACACACCTGTTGAACACACAAATGCAGTGTCATTTAGTGATTATTATGGTGATGAACAAGACAAGCATGATAATGATAATCATTATCAACTGTTTTCCTGAATTTTGAAACTGCTGCACATAAATTATCTAAGTAATCTATCCAGGGGTTTTTTTTGTAGAAAAAGCCCAGCAGGAACTCATTAGCATAACAGACCACACTCAACAGCAGAAACTAATTAGCATATTAGGCCACACCCCTGACCACGCAGCTCCTTCCCAGGATCAGCTTCCCAGGTGCCCCACAACTTGCGGGGCACCTAGGGCACCTGGGGAACCTGAGGACAGGGGAGGCTGTAGGCGTGGCCAATTCGGAAGCCAAACAGAACTCCATTCCTGTGTATTCCTGCCCCAAAATAGCCCTAAATCTACCCAAGCACTCTGTCAGGTAGGCCAGTATTATTACAATGAATAGATTTCCTTTCTTTGAGCACAACCCTACCTCCAAAAGGGTCACACTGGGCCTACAATAGCAGGAATCTGACATCTATCACATTTTTATCTTGCCAGTTCTCCAAGGAGCTCATGTGCCAGTGAATACAGTTGTCCTCTTCTCCATTTTGTCCATATAACAACACAGTGAAGTAGGTCAGAGTGAGAGAGATAGGCTCAAGGTCATAGAATCATTTTTTAAAAGTCATGGCTGAGTTGGAATTTAAACCCAAGTCTCCCAGAGCCTGACCTCACATTCTAACCATTGGTAGGCAACCTTTATGACCAGCCTGCCAATCTACCTTGTTTTCCTGTGAAGATGCTGGTGTGCCAGTAAACCAAGGGAGCCAGGGAAGACATTTCACTTGGTTGGACATACTGAGAACAAAATAAGTTCAAGTGTGCTGCAAATGCCTCAGGCTCACCTTGACCCCATGAGGACTTTGTGGGTCTGAAAGATCATAACAGGCCTCAGCCACCATATTTCCCCATGCCAACAGCCTCAGTGGCACTGTCAGCACCTCAGGAGCTTGCCTAGGTTGCCTGGGTGCAGAAGCAGTCCTTACTGCCAAGCAAAACATGCCAGGATTTTCCGACCCCTCCTTTAACTGCTCTCCAAAACTCGAATTACTGGTGGTTTATAGAAACAATGTGCATGGATTAATAGGTGCCAGAAGTGGATAGGTGAGAATATAGCACATAGAGGTAAATACATGGTGAGCACTTTTAAAAAGAAGAAGAAGAAGAAGAAGAGATTAGATTTATACCCCGCCCTTCACTCACTTGGAGTCTCAGAGCGGCTTACAAACTCCTTTCCCCTCCCCTCCCCACAACAGACACCCTGTGAGGTGGGTGGGGCTGAGAGAACTCTTTCCCAAGCTGTCCTTGAGAGAACAGCTGGTACCGAGCTATGGCTTGCCCAAGGTCATCCAGCCAGGTGCAAATGGAGGAGTGGAGAATCAAACCCGGTTCTCCCAGATTAGAGTCCGCGCACTTAACCACTACACCAAACTGGCTCCCAGGAAAAAGGAAAAATTCATTTGGGTTTCCCTAGGGAAAAGTGCCTGAAAGAGTTTTGGGATATGGCAGCATGGAGCATATGGATACATTTAATCAGACTACCAATCACGGGATCCTGTGGTAGATCTTTGCTAATGGAAGCCATTTCCATCAGTGAATCAGGGCTTCCTCACCTTCCCACTCCTGTTGCAGCCCGGAATGCTCCCCAAAATGCAGCTTCTAGGGATAGGGGACCTACAAGAACAGTGTGATGGGTGAGTCAGCAGCCTGCAGAAGGGGAGGGGAATCAACAAAAGCCGGTCCCTTTCCATTAGTGGATTAATGCAGAATCCAAGCCATGGTAAATCTGGATAGAAAACTGAAGTCTACTCTTTCTTTACTGGTAAGAAACTTACCATTCCCACATAATGCTGATATTAATAGGAGTCTCATTTCCTAATACTTGACACTTCTGCACCTTCCACTAGAAGAACACAGTGGCAAATTTTCTCCCTTGAAACCCACATTATAGGGGAAAATACCATGCTTCCCCAAGCTTATCTTGCAAAGTGTAACTACTTTCTCGTCTTCTGTTCTGACCTTTTGTTCTTTAAAAAAACTGTTTCAGATTATGCATTTGAAATATAAATATCAAGTTGAAACCTTCTGAAAATGTCTAACCTGAATAAGAGATGGTAGGTCCAGATCCCCCGCTAACTGAAACTGACACTTGGTTAATGTCTCTAGAGACACATTGCTGAACCTCCAGTTTTGCTGTATATTCAGCAGACTGTGTGGTAACAACAGACGTTTGCTTTAGAAGAAGAACTGGGCCTGCGACTTCTCTCCATCACAAATTTTTAATGGGCATCCACATTTCTGTACATTTGGTCACGACTGCAGGCTCTGTTGTGTGTAATTGCATATGCATGTCAGAAGGGGGGCAAGCGGAGGGGGTGCTATGTGGCATGGTGGATTTGATAGAAGAGCTTTGTGTCAAATGAATGGGGTGGTTGTATTATATACATTCCTGTGCTCCAAGCTCCAGATGAGAGAAATCCTATAATCCCACCCTGCTTTAATAGTGGATTAATGTGGATTTGTTAATAAAAATGCTAGTGAGATTGAGAATAAACTGTAATTAACTCAAACTTCTACTCCTCACATCATTTCTGAATGTTTCTAAGTAGAAAGGAGGAATTGCTTGAGATGCTGCCCAGGCCTGCTACAAGCACAGAGATGCAACTGTCGGGATCGACATCTGTTCGGCTGAGCTGGCTGTAGCAACAGCTCCACAAGGATAGCGAAGGAATAATGACCGCGCTGCCTTGTAGGGGCTTTGAGGAGTGCTCTTTGATATTAGTAGAGCATAATCCCAAATGGATATGGCAGTTTATTTCAAAGAGCATGTACCAACAGGCAAAGTATTGTCACAGGCAAATATAATGAGAACAATATGAACACTACTTATCGTACCCACTACAGTAGGTTTAGAATTACAGCATTAATATTGCTACCTGCTCAACGGCATTAAGGGATCATGCTTTGCATACATGGGATTTCTTCTAAGATGCTCCTCTGATCTAAAGTCTTTTATAGGCACAGAGACATGCGGAGCACAATACTGAGCTATCCCACTCAACATCCTGCTTAATCCTTGTGCCACCCCATGGAACTCTCACTAGAACGAGGGGAAGGCAGAGCAACACAAGCAATCGCAGTGTGTGAATGAGATCACTCGGGAAGTATCTACACAGAAGCATCCATCCATCCCATCCAGCACTCTGTCTCCAAAAGCAGCCAGCCAAATACCCCACAGAGGTCACCAGCAGCACATGAGGGATAGCTTTACCCTGTCCCCTCCCAACATCTAATAATCAGTGATATACTGCCTTTGAACATGGAAGACCCATTATTTAGACTGACAATGCCTGCACTTCACTAGTCCATTTTAAAGCTATTTATGGCAGTAACCACTATAACTTCCTATAGTGATGACTTCCGTAGGTCAGTTGTGTATTACCTGAAAATATATTTCCTTTGACCTGAAGCAATTGCTAGATATTCACTGGATAATCCTGAAACTTATTGTTTTAACTTGAGCTACTGTTTCTGAGATGGAGTAATCAGAATTATATCAAGCATTTTGAATGTAGGGCTGGTGCGCCATAAATACATCATGATACTTTTAAGTTTTTAATGTCTTTTCTAATAATCCCTAAAACTGAATTGCCTTTCCCCCCTGCTGCAGCACACTGAGCTGACACTTTCATCTCACTCTCTATTAGAAAGCCAAGTTGCAGAGGGTAGGCATACTG
The DNA here is from genome assembly GCA_029233225.1 of Lepidodactylus listeri. Taxonomy (NCBI): domain Eukaryota; kingdom Metazoa; phylum Chordata; class Lepidosauria; order Squamata; family Gekkonidae; genus Lepidodactylus; species Lepidodactylus listeri. Next base: position 55,653,202 of record JARCFY010000005.1, on the reverse strand, counting down.
GTCTGCAGTAGACCAGCTAGAGCCGAGTCCACGAGCACCTTGGAGAGCAACCGGATTTTGGGGGTCTGATGAGCCTTAGAGAGTCATCATAGCTCCCTTTCTTCAGATAAAAGAGAGCTTTGAATCTCAAACACTCATACCCCGAAAATCTTACTGCTTTCTAAGGTGCTTCTGAAGTCAAATCTGTTAGAAAGCCAAGATGTCCTTCCAGGTAGCTATAGCCTATTTAGATCCTGTTAGCAGTATACAATAATTTAGGGTTCTTTATTCCAGTGTGTATTATTTTGCTTTTATTTTTACTAAATTTCATCGGGTCTAGGCTGAGTTGATGGTGCAAAAGAAAGTCTTATGCTGGACTGTGGCAAACAAAACAAAACAAAACAAAAGTGTACAATTCCTTAGGAGAAGGTTCCAGTGTCCACGCCTACTGACAATGAGGGAAAACTTGGAGTTGTGGGACAGGATCTGAATACAGAGTACCGGGATATTCACAGGTATAGAAACACTAGAGTAACACATACCTGTCTTTTCAGTTTGAGTTGGACAATTCATCTCTGCCTGATTTACCTGCTGTTTGTAGCTGGCCCCGCTTTAGCAGCACAAAACTTCCAAGTGGTACAAGCTGAGTGGGGCCAGCCATGTCTGGTGGAGCCCAGTGTAAAGTTCACAATGCAAGGAGATTGCTGTGTACTACTGATGCTATGCCTATGAATTTCATCTTATCTGTTGCCCAGTCACCCATCTGTTCATGACCTATTTGGGATTTCACCGCCTTGGAACAATTTGGTGTCACCTGCAAACACACTGAACCACTGACGACTCCAGATTGTTTAAAAATGTATAAAGCCAACCTAAATATTCCCACATTTCTGAGAAATGTTCAGGCTCAGACTTTGTCAAGCCTCCAGAAGCACAGTGCTCCATAAGTAGAGGGAGGGCAGCTGCTGAGACTGCCCTAGTGTGCTTTTCTGTTAACAACTGTTAACGATATTGGGCGGGTGTTACCTTCAGTTGATCTCAATGGTTGCCGTGCAACATTGGAGACAATGGCTAATGTCTTGAGCACCTAGTGGATTTTTCTAGGGGCATACTGTTGGAAACTGTGAGGTGAGCAATGTGAGCTGGAACATTTCAAAGCACACAGAAGTACTTACTGCATTGAACTCTCTTATCATGAAATGAGTCTCTTGGTGGCTATTGGAAGAGATACATGAAAACGCATGAAACTATGTGACACTTATAGACTGGATAGACTTTAAGGTGACCATTTTCCATGGCATCCCTCACATCTTCTCCACCCTGAGGTATTTTGACCTACATTCTATGTATTCATTTAAAATATTTAGAGATCTGCCATTATCCTAGAAATCCCAGGATCCAAAGCATGCAACAATACAAAACAATTAATAAAACAAACATTAAAAGCAATGTATGCCCCAATCAGCACAGTATTTCCCCTCTGCCCAAGTTCAGGCTTCTCCAGAACAGATTATAGACCTTGGTGGGAAGACTGGAGCTGCCTCACAGGGACACAGAGAGAGGGACGGTCCTTCAAGAATGTCCACAGGTCATGAAAGGCTTTAGATCTTGGGTCAAAAGGAGCACTTTGAATTTTCTCTGGCAGTTCCCAGCACAAAGGATAACTAGTATTAACAGTGGCCTTGTGGACACACTTGCTCTTTCATCTGTTGGTTTCACATCAGCATCAGCAGCCTGCTGGGTATCCTGTGCAACATTTAAATTGCCTTTGTATTGGGAGTCCTGTACTTATTGCTAATGCTATACCAACAATGGAGAAAAAGACAGCCCTAATCAGTGACTTGACAACAAGTTAGTCAAATCCACATGGGGAGATGCCACAGTTTACTTTAGCAAAATAGATTTCTGGAGGGGGCAAACTTGTTTGACAGGAAGCCCAACTAATCCATCCATCCCAAGTGACACATATCTATAACATCCCAAACAAAGTCGTGCAGTTTAGAGTAAGACAAAGAAAATCCCACCAGCCTAGCAAAATTAATCAGCTGTGGCAGTTCTCTATCTCTGGGCTAGCCTCCACTTCATCTACATCTCTCTTTGAACACCTACTGCTGAGATCACGGCATACTCTTAACCTCTGTTTGGGTGCCTTTAGCACACCTGTACCACCTGTCCAGTTTACTCTCCAGCTATGTATTAAACAGGGACTGCTGCCTTTGAAAGGAGAAGTGATTACATCTAGCCACCTCAGTTCTATGCCAGGCTTGCTTTGGAGGCAGGTGGATACCGCTGTGAGGTAAATGTGCAAAGGGGAAGGGGACTTTACTCCTACCAAGGCATAAAAGGAATGTGTAGCTTTCCCAGCTACAGCTCCTATTCTGGCAGGAAATGAGCTCAGTACATGAGGCTTAGAGACTGTTTGCCAATTGCAGGTGCTGAGCAATGAAGCATTTGGCCCTATCAAAAATATCATGAAGCTCGAAGCCAGCTTGGCTTTGCCTTCCACATTCTTCTTCCCTCTCAAAGGGATAACATTCTGTCTCCTACAGATTGGAAGGGAGTATTGATCTGAAAGGAGCAGTAATTGAAAGCATCACATATAGTTACACTACAGAAGGAGCTGCCAAGGCCAGTCCTGTCTTAGCACCAAGGAAATTTATTTTATTTTATTAGGGGCCTGCCGTTGTGCTAGGTGCTGTACAGATTAAAACAAAAGCCAGCTGACTTTGATCATCTCCAAAATCCCATTTAGCTTTTCATCCCACGTTGAGATAGACAAAGGCATTTGTTGTCCCTGGTACATAATATAACTTGGAGCACTAAAGAGTTACATAGCATTGCTATTCCAAGAATTGTCAAACAAGGGAATCTACTCCAGTCACACAGAAACATGCGAGTATGCTTTAGTGCCACCTAGCTTACCGTTCTTGTAATTAACGTCAGTAAATATCTGCCATCTGTTATATACCCAAACACTCCTCTTTCAGTGCAACTCCTCTGAATGCCTTTATTCAGAAATACCTCTCAGCAACTTATTATACAGCGAACACAAAATTAAAAAAAATACAAATAATAATCATGAACTGAATCAAGGCTGAATACAAGCATTTAGCCTTGATTTCATGAGGGTTTTATTTTTATTTTACAATAATAATTCATTTTTGCTCAATAAATCCTTTCAGGACAAAAATTTCAGTCATTTTGAAATGTGCTGGAGTGTGTATGTTTATAGGGGCTACAATGCTAACAATTAGGACGAGTTCTTTATGGTTACTGCACTTTGTGCATTTAGTTTCATGTTAACTGGGTGTGTGTATATGTCATTTTATATCCACTCCACATAAACACACTTAACCCGGGTGAACCTTTTTTTACTCCAGCAATTTGATGCTAGTGGGACTGCCATGCATGCAAATGTATTGACAGAGAGTAAATGGTTTTGTGCAGCTTGCAGCCCAGAAACATACAAAACAGTGTTTATCTTTCAGTGTTACATTCCTGGAAAGGCTTTAATCATGGACCATTTGTAGTGATGTTAGATTATCTCATATCAGAGGAACTGGTGATGCTGTCATTGCCTGGTGCAATTTGAAGGAGTACAAAACTCCATTTGGAATACAGAAAGACCACAATGTTATATCCATTTAAGCCTATTGATTCCAACAGTCTTAAAAGCATGCAAAACTCTGTGCTGGATTTCAGCCTGGCCTTGCAAAGTCTGTGACCCATAAATACAAAACAGTAAATAGCTGAACAGCTACATTCCGGTCCAGTAGCACCTTGGAAACCAACAAGATTTGGGGGGAATACATAACTGGGCACTTTTATGGCTTAGAGAACCCTGGACAGCGATTTTGTGTTTTCTGTCTGTTTCTGCTTGGTTCACACAATTAGAATATTAATAGCCATTGTTACCTGGAATACGTGTAGTCAGCCACCTTCTGCACCCAGGTCCATAGCTAGAGTGGGGCATTTCGGGGCTCTGGCCCCTCAAATGTGAGGCATGCCCCACAACAGCTGCTGCTCGCCTCCCTCTTCTCCTGTGACACTGAAAGGGCCCTCCAGCTGATTGGTGGGAGCATGTGGCCCACCGATCGCCTGGAGGGCCCTTTAAATCTTGCAGCTGCCCTTTTAATGGTGTTTTTTGAGTGGGGGGCTGCCTGCGGCTGAACTCCAGGTGATGAAATCACCACTTGGAGTTCAGGAAGGTGTGCAGCCACTCCTCTCTCTTGCAGGAGGTGAGGGAGAGGGGCAGCCGCATGCGTTCCCTGAACTCCAAGTGGCAATTTTGCAGGAATCCTTTAAATGGTGTTTTTCATATGGGGGCTGCCCGTGCCTGAACTCCAAGTGGAAAAATCGCAACTTGGAGTTCAGGAAAGGCGTGCGGCCACCCTGCTGCCCCACAAAATTTCCCCATGCCCACCAACCCAAAATTTCTGGCTACAGGGCTGTCTGTACCTGATTCTTACTACACAAATGAGGAGGTCTAATTTGCGGTGTAGTCCTAAAAAGAGCCACACCTTTCTAAACTCATTGACTTTAAAGGATCAGAGCAGATCCTACAGATGTCTTACCACTCCACTGAGCAAAATGTGAAGCCTTCCTACCATTTCAGTGGCTCTTCCATTGGAAGAAGCCAGCATGGTATAGTGGATAGAGTGCTGGACTAGGATCCTGGGAGTCCTGGTTCGAATCCCCTCTTCTACCATGGAAGCTCACTGGGTGACCTTGAGTCTGTTATAAACTCACAGGGTGGTGGTTGTGACAAAATGGAGGAGGGGTGAATGATGTTCTCAGCCACTTTGAGTCCCAACTGGGGAGAAAAGTGGAATATAAATAAATAAAATGCAAACTCATGCATGTACTTAAATTGGAAGAAGTTTCCTTGGAAGATGGGTGGATCCATCCCTGTAGAAGGGTGTAACTCTGTTTAAGATTTCACAGCTCATTACTTAGATGTGAGGCTTGAGGTTTTAAAATAGATAGAATGGTTTGGCTACAGGGTTACCCCAGGTAGGCCAAAGCACCCAAGCAGTAACCACTTTGAGTGTGTGGCAGAAAACTGGTATAATTTTTTAAAAATAAAATGTCAAACAAATGAAAGCTAAACCTGCCTTGTTGACCTTCTCCACCTCTGCTCAGCAATGTAGTAAGGTACTTGAAGTGATCTTTTATTCTGTTATTACTTTCCATGTTCTCTCTTGTTAGGCATTTTGTAAAGCAAAACAACCTGCCGGTTAGAAAAACGGCCTAAATTGCTTGGCAGCACATTTGTTTAAAAGGACATTGTGTCCAGACCAGCCAAAATGGAATTGAAACTTGGCTGGGACACAGAACAAGGTCTTTTGACTTCCCAAGAAGACTACCACCAAATATGTAGACAGGAATGGAAGCCAGTCAGGCTGTTCAGACAGGAAAAATATGGACATAGTATGGGCTGATACCCACAACAACCATGCAGTTTGTGGTCTTCTGTTTTGTTGTTGTTCTGCTTGTGATAACTTCCTTTCAGGGCAGCTATGTCATCTGATCTGTGCATTGCAAACTAAACCTGCCCATAAACTACACTGATATAGATAGGTTGGCAATTTCTGCTCAAACAGCTCACCTGTTTTCCATGAACAGAAAATGAGCATGATAAATGCATGAATCATCCTACACCTGGGAGAAAGAAGGGTCACTCAAAGCTTTCTCTTCTTTTTCACCTAACAGGTTTGGTGGTGTCTGATGGGTCAGTTTTGGTGAGTCAATTCCATATCTCCTCAAAACTGAACTATATGTACTTCATCTGCTAGAAATGAAGCAATACACTTAGGAATTCTTAATCTCTTCATTTTTTTAAAAAAAATCTAACACATGAGAGAACCAAGAACATGCTTTTTTGAACCCCATGGTGTTACCTGAATGAAAGAGAATGCATCCTGTTTAATTATGCTTCCAAATAGACTGTACTGTGAAATGAAGGTGTCCTAATATTCACAAGCTAAAAATGGGCTGTGCTGATTGCAGGAAGTCCCAAATTCCCCAAACACAACCAAAACTGTGCAGATTCATAACCAAGTATTGGGTTTTGCAAGTGTCATCCCTTCAGTCATGAAAGAGTTAAGCTGTTGTTTCTGTAAACTGATAGTAGATACTTAGCAAAGAACCAATTAGGTGTTGAAATAGAATCTTCCTGCCAATAAGGGGGAGGTATTATTCTTAATGAGATGACCTTGAGACTGACTATTGGCTAATCAATTAATTAGAGAGAGTACATGCTGTTCAGCACATACGCAAGGGGTGGAGTTTTTTTTGGGAAAACTTACTTTCCTTTGTTCTTAGAATTAGACAATGAAGATGAAGCTAGAACTAGAAAGATGAGTTAGTTAGGCTGTTATTGTTTTTCTCCTTTCCATGTAACCTTTCCCTGTTTTCTAGTAAAATTTTTCTTAGAAGCTAAACACACACACTCTCTCATGGATCACTGCCTTGATGTGGCAAGGGGGCTTACGTGGTTTGATGAGGCTGCAAGCTATGCCATGAAGGGCCACCCAGAATGGACAGGCCACAGCAGAGAACTCAGACAAAATGTGATCCACTGCAGAAGTAAATGGCAACTCACTCCAGTATCTTTGCCAAGAAAACCCTATGGACAGTAACAAAAGGCTAAAAGATATGACGCCAGAAGATGAGCCCCTCAGGTTGGAAGGTGTCCAATATGCTACTGGGGAAGAGCAGAGGGCAAGTACAAGTAACCCCAGAAAGAGTGAAGCTGCTGGGCCAAAGCCGAAAGGACGCTCAGTTGTGGATGTGTCTGATGGTGAAAGGAAAGTCCGATGCTGCAAAGAACAAAACTGCATAGGAACCTGGAATGTAAGATCTATGAATCAAGGTAAGTTTCACGTGGTCAAAAATGAGATGGCAACACTGAACATCAACATCTTGGGAATCAGTGAACTAAAGTGGATTGGAATGGGTGAATTTAACAGAAGACCATTATATATACTACTGTGGCCAAGGATTCTGTAGAAAAAATGGTGTGGCCTTTATAGTCAACAAGAGAGTGCGAAAATCAGTAATGGGATACAATCTCAAAAATGACAGAATGATCTCAGTCCGAATCCAAGGCAGACCATTCAACATCATAGTAATCCAAGTCTATGCCCCAACCACTGACGCAGAAGAGGCTGAAGTGGACCAGTTCTATGAAGAGCTACAACACCTCATAGATCTAACACCAAAAAAAGTTGTCCTTCTCATCATCTCATCATGCTAAAGTAGGAAGACAAAAGGTAACCGCAATAATAGACAAGTTTGGCCTTGGAGAACAAAATGAAGCCGGACAAAGGCTAACAGAGTTTTGTCAAGAGAACATGCTGGTCATAGCAAACACCCTCTTCCAACAACCTAAGAGGCGATTCTACACATGGACATAACCAGATGGGCAACACCGAAATCAGATGCATTATATCATTTGCAGACAAAGATGGAGAAGCTTCATACAGTCAGTAAAAACAAGACCTGGAGTAAAAAAACACACACATGTCTTGTGATGCATTTATTCAGTTGCGCTTCTTAAGCGCTCTGCTAAATTATCCAACACCAAGGCACATCAGTGACTATAGTGTGGCCAACCCCACTCCTACCTAGTTGGCAGAAGTATCTTTTCATCCACTTCCCCCAAATTAGTGTTATATTCTTGTGTGAAAAATACTACTCAGGTAATAGTCAAGGGATGATCCAACAGGAGGACTATTGAAAATAGCCCTCAAGGAGTAAGTACCTTTCAAATTAGTGAGACAAGCTTCCAAGTAACTATCCACGGGATTGGGCTGCATTGCTGAGTAATATCTTTCTGGACACCTTTGATTTGTCTTTAACTAGAATGTTTTTGACATGAACATCTTCTAAGGGTAGATTCAGATGACTGTTCTTTCCTCAGTAATTTGCTTATCTTTAAGATGAGTAGGTGGGATTCCATGTCAGTCTAATTTTTATGAATGGGTCATGTCTGACTATTAAGCCACATTAATTCAACCTATGCAAACTGTGCAGAACAAGAATATTCAAAACTTCACCAAGGGCATATCCTTTGGGAATTGGATGTGTTTCTAATGTTTTTGTACTTGAATGTATCCTTCATGTTAAGGATATCAGCCGGGGGGGGGGGGGGAATGGGACCTAGGAGCCCTATTTCATGTCTTTGATCAAAACATGCAACAGTCTTAATAATAAAACTGTGCATGTTAGTTGTCAGCTTAGACTTTCAGATTGCAATTAGTGATTTTATTGAAGTGGAAATTTTTACTGCAAATCCCTTAGATTGTGCAAATATTCACTTCCCCCCAGTCATGCTCTGCACCATTGTTTCTCCTGGTTGATTCTTTCTCCTTCTAAGGGCCAAACTACATGATATGGTGTTCCCAGGGCCATTGCCACCATCTTACCTCTGAATCCCCTGATTTTACAAATGCTGTGGGGCCCCACTCCTGCTCAAAACTGCAACATGGGGGAGGGTCTTCTCTCCCCCCCAGCATTATTTTCAAGAGCCCGAGTCCCTGTAGGGGCATTTTCCCGACCTAATTGTGAAGAGGGCAGTTAAAGTGTTAGTGAAAATGGGCATAGTATAGTGGAACCCTGACCCGGATGGCCCAGTCTAGCCAGATCTCAGAAGCGAAGCAGGGTCGGCTCTGGTCAGTATTTGGATGGGAGACCACCAAAGAATATCAGGGTCACTATGCAGAGGCAGGCAATGGCAAACCACCTTTGAAAGTCTCTTGCATTGAAAACCCTATGGTGTTGTCATGTCGGCTGCAACATGACAGAAAAAAGAAAAGGTGGGCATTTTTAAAACTCACACATACACACAGTATTTTGAAATGCTGTGTTCATGAAATGAGATGTTGCCATAGGAATATTCTGTGATCTAGGTACTTTTTACTGGGCTTTTATTTTCAAGTTTTTATTTAGCAATAGCTGTAATGCAGCATTTAAGGTGGGTCAAGGGCCATTAAAACATTACAAAGTTCTTGTGTCTATGGCTCTTTGCCTCTCTGGAGAAAGCTGGGTGTAGCAGCAGTACTTATAAAGGTTAAGTTACAGTACATAGGCAAACTATAGCTCTCTAGGGCCATTTCAAATCAGTAAAAAGGTGTGTGGCGAAAGGCTTAAGTCCTTTCTGTGCCACTGTCCTGATCCAAATTGGGAATGTGTACACCTGGAAATTAAGTTCCCGGTTTGGAGCTCCCAGAACCCATCTGTCAAAAGTCCACTTGTGGGACATGTAGACGCTATAATATGAGAATCAGCCCTCAGTTTCCTGTGCTTTAAACTCTGAAGAGCAGTTGCCAGAGCCAATAATTTTGAGCTACATGGACCAATGGATTAATTCAACAGCATAAGGTAGCTTCATAAAATCTATTACCTTTCTTGGTCAATGGTAATTTTGAGCACCTGTGATAAACTGACTAAATGCTTGCTTGAGTTTTGGGGACATGTCAACAAATCCAGAAATACGTTCCTCCGTTACCCAGTTATTTGAGCTAGTCATATCATCCCTCCAATCCTCTCACTCCTAAAAGTAAAGCTGCCTAATATTAGGTGGGTATTAATTTAAATGAAGAATGACTTAATACTTAGTTAATCTAAGGAAATATCCAGCCTTTGGAAAATCGTTATATAGGTTTCATGTCAGCTATTACTACTCCTTCTTTTGCACTGCAAATGAGAACTTAAAAATCAAAGCACAGCAAAATGTAGCGGGATCATAGAGGGTTCCTGTGGTCACATTTCAAAATGTGGTGCATCTTTTCCCATCAGCACACAGACACATGGAGGCAGTAATGCACATGTGCCCTTGCTGACGCAGCCATATAACACACTTCGCTCGCAGCAACCTCAAAAAGCAATTTTTCCTCAGCATCAGGAAAGTTCCCCTTTCCACTTAAATGCTTTTCTGATTCATTTTACTTTATTTTTTTTATTTATTTCTTTCTCTGCTGTATCCTTTTCAATCTGGAAAAGTGACTTGGCCTCTTCTCCCGCCATCTATTTTCCTCCTGCCACTATTCAGTTTAGGCATGAAACACAGAACTAGATTGAAAGCATTCAATGGCCATTCAATCGGAGAAGAAAAGAGCCCCTCAGAGCTTTATTAGATATGAAGATCCACAATAAAAATCAATTTCTGCCTCTTTATGCAGTTTAAATGACAAAGCACCCACCCATTCTGCAGCCATTGTGCCTCGGAAATGTAATTCAGTGGTGGAGCCGGGACCAGAGCACCATGGACTCCCTGACCTGCACTGACAGATTCCAATATGATACAGACCTTCTCAGATAATGACAGCCACTTCATCTCGCTGTAGGGAAAAAAAGTTATCTGATATCTTTGAGGGTTAAAAGGCTATGTGGGCAGCATTTTTAATAGTCCTCTAAATCAGCATCCTAAAAAATACCACCTTTTCCTTCCTCAATCTAGTTTGCTCTGCCAAGCCTCTCTTATTCCTTTCACTACTGCATTCTGCAGTCTGTTTTTGTCTCCTATATGCAGGCGGCATAAAATCCTTCCCAGCAGGCACCTGGCTGAAAGACTGGGGGGAACAGCGAACTAGGACATACCTCAGAGGTATGTCCATCCTTTTCTATCCAGCACCTGGACCGGAAAGTGCCCACGGGCTCTGGCTTTAGGTCACAAAGGGACACTTCTATTGATTTATTTATACCCTGCCTTTTCCTATGGGCTCAAAGCAGATAGCAAATACTCTCAATCTCTATGCCTAAAGGTCTCACAGTCTAAATATTAAATCTGGGTATTTTGAGGGGAAAAGGAGGGCAAAATAAAGAGTACCCCCCCACCCTTATTAACACATTCACTAACATTTTATCAGCATTTTTAGCACCCCCCCATCGCAAAGTAAAGAGTTCTCACAATGCATGCTTTGCTAAGAGAGTGCAGCTTGCCAAAGTCATCCAAACAAATTAATTCCCTTCACCACTGAGCCCCTGTACATTTATCATAACAGAGCAATGTTGTCAGGGCAGATGGTTCAGCTCTGGATGACTCAGTTACACCGCTACGGAATCTGAAGCCCACCTGGATTAATCTCCATTGCATCTGCTGATCTTGTTGGATACACCAGTTTTTGTACTGACCACCAGTCCTCAAGACTGTCAAAGCACAAAAGGTCCTGTACAAACCTGTAAGTTCTTTTTTCTTTTTTTTTTGACACCACAAAGCCTGGTCTGCATATCAAGCACAATAAGGTGGTAGAATTCGGAGGTGGTAATAACAGGCTGTACCATTTCAGACTACAGGTATGGAAAGTCACATTGTTAATGTTCCCCCATGTAAAAATGTTTTGCAAAATACAATATTAGCATATCAAGGAGAAAGGTTATTGCCTATTGATTTACATGCATGTGGCAGCCAATGAAGTGGTGCAAGAGCATGGAAATGCTGTGTGTGATGTCACATGCCTTCTTCAACGAGACATTACTGGTTGATGCAGGGAAGAAATGCAGCTTGGTGACAGCCATGTGCTTTAGATTAACATCTGGTTTCATGACATCTGGTTTATCACTACATTCTAAGGGTATTATAGGCAGTACTGAAGGTAGGTGAAATGTGCTACAACTGCAATCTAGCTGGAGAAACCCAGGTTCAGATCTCCATTCAGAATAAAGTTCACTCATCATGAAATGAGAAGGTATGTGTATGAGTGAGGAAAGATGTATTTTTGAACACATGCAGAAGAGCTCCTCAGTATCAATGCCCACTGTGTATTCACTAACATATCACCTCTCTTTTATATATATTGTTAATACTGTGAATTTGCCTTGCAAAAATCACTCTTCTCCACTTAGCCTGCCTCACTTGACTGGTGTGTAGCTTATGTACTGCTATCAAATCTAGAAGCAAACAATGTAACCACACGTAACCTGAGGAATGAACTGCATTTAGCCAGAAGTACCTGTATTCCTTCTCTAAGTGTGTGCTAACCTCAGGACTGATCTGTGCCAGCCAACCTTTCACTGTAAACCTTCCCCAATGCTGAAGCCTTCTGTGAAAATGAAGACTTTTGAGATCCTCAGGTTCTACCAGCATGCCATAAGACAACAGTGCTCAGGGAACAGGAGCTGGAATACTGTGTGCAAATCTGGCCACCACATCTCAGAAAGGATATTATAGCACTGGAAAAAGTGCAGAAAGGGACAACTAGAATGATAAAAGGGCTCGAATACTTTCCCTATGAAGAAAGGTTAAAGTGCTTGGGGCTCTTTAGCTTGGAGAAACGACGACTGAGGGGTGACATGATCAAGGTTTACAAGATTATGCATGGGATAGAGCAGGTAGAGAAAGAGGTACTTTTCTCCCTCTCTCACACTATAACAACTCATGGGCACTCAATGAAATTGCTGAGCAGTTGAGTTAGAACAGATAAAAGGAAGTACTTCTTCACGCAAAGAGTGATTAACACATGGAATTCACTGCCACAGGAGGTGGCGGCGGCTACAAGCATGCATGGCTTCAAGGGGGAATTGGATAAACATATGGAGCAGAGGTCCATTAGTGGCTATTAGCCACAAGGTATAAATAGGAACTTTTGGTCTGGGGCAAGTGATGCTTGGTATTCTTTGTGCTTGGGGGGGGGGGGGAAACAGTGGGAGGGCTTCTAGTATCCTAGCCCCACTGATGGACCTCCTGATGGCACCTGGTATTTTTGGCCACTGTGTGACAGAGTGTTGGACTGGATGGGCCATTGGCTTGATCCAGCATTGGCTTCTCTTATGTTCTTATGAGCTAGAAATAGACACAGCCCTTGGGCATGACAGGAACCAGATACTAAGGGCAATTCCATATACTGGGTTGGATCCAGCAATGAGCAAAAACATAAACAGTCATGCTAGCACATCATCTTGTGCAACTTTCCTGCCTATACATTTGAGTGCCCAGAAATTGGTTGCACAAGAACTTGCTTGTGCAAGGGGAAATGAAAGTGGGGGTACAATGTCTGATTTTGTACAAACAGCTACTGTGGTCTTTTTCCTGCAATTCTGTTTGTATGAGAGCTTTGGTGCAAGTGGAAATTTTGTGCTGTATCCAGCCTACAGAAAGCTCCTCCATTTAGGAAACAGTGAAAAATCTATATACCTATCCAAAGTCTTGATGTTTTCTATGCATTTTTTTCTGGATCCGCCTGACAGAATTTGAACTCCAATGTAAACAATTAAATTTAAAGGGAACAATGAATTCATTCATAGTTTTGTCTCACATTAAATTTAAAGGGAACAATGAATTCATTCATAGTTTTGTCTTTTCCTTTTAGACTATGCAATTTTGTATGATATAAAATGTATGATGGTGTAGGAGTAACATTACAGCACGAAAGAGAGACAAACCTTCATGCCTTTTTGTTTCTCCCCTTCATTCTACCAGTTTCTTATGCAAGAGTGAAAAACATATAAAATCAGAAAGAAAGAACATCTGTCTTCTTAATAAAAAAAAAAAAACTTGATGAAGCAGGTCAGTTTTCTGGCAATTTTTATGACATCCTACAAGTTTTCCTTTTTGTCAGCCTGAAATGAAATGTTTCTGAGTTGCAACATTGGCTGTAATGTTCACTCTTTTTTTTTCTCTTGTATTTTGGCATACCCTGAATTCAAAAGAAAGATATGTGAAAGGTGATTGTATTAACAAAAGTAGAATCATGAGACAAGCCCATAAGTATGGCTATTGCTTGAAGTTTAACTTGGCAGGGAAGAGGGATGCAGATATTTCACCAACCCAAATATGCACATACGGAGAATTCTATGGCCAGATTCCTGCATCAGGCTTAAATCAAATCTACGTGATATACTTTGGCTGAATATTTATTCCCAGGTTTGTAGTCCAAAACAGCACATGAATATTTAGACAAATTTCATTGTGCCTTTCCTGGAAATTAAACAAAAATATTATACTTAATACTACAAGCATTTAAGAACAAAAAATTGGTCTAACTTTATGGCCAGAACCTATGACTTGCTATCTTGTAGGTCAGTGAGTCACATATTGCTCAAAACTGTTTCCTTGCCACTGAAGCCAGTAGTGAGTCACATATTGAATACCAGGGTGCACTGTCATGCCATGCCATAAGGATATATGCTTTGAAAAATTAAGCCACCCTGTTGGATGCATCCATCACTCTATGCCCTAGGGAGCAGGGACCTTCCACACACCAGTGATACCCCCTCTTTGAGGAAATGATAGCAATCCAAGAGAGAAAAGAGGCATTGGGATTGCTTGAAACAGTGCATCCTACAACTGACACACAGAGAAGAATCTCAGAAATATCACTATTGTCCAGAAAGCACATCCCTGACTGACTGGGCAAATGAAAGAGTAAAATGCCAGGAGACAGTATCAACCAGGGCTATCTCAAAGCTGCAAGAGAAGACCTGCCTATGTTCCGCATGTTGACTGAGAAAATGCACATAATTTTTGCATGTCAAGTGAAGCAAGCTTCTCATTTTAATCTAGCAAAAGTCTCAGTTCCAAGCAACAAACCTGTAGGAAACACTATCAGGAGATATTTTTTAATCAGCTGCCACCCACTATTGTACCATTACAGCATCAAACATCATGCTGGCTTACTTACTACCAATTCGGAGTGACTGTTGATGTTGCTACTATGTATTTGCCACAAATAATTAGAATAAGGATATTCATGTGGTTTAAGTCTAAGGATACAACCAGAACAGATGCTAAGAGATCCATGAACGAATCTCTTACTATCTTTAATTTTATGAAAGCAATTGCCCTCCCACCCACATGCCCACTGGAGTAGGGCTGCATTTAAATAAAATTAAAGAGACTGAGTGATCTGATTATGGATTTCCCATGTCTCCTTTCATTGTGACCTAAGTCACAATAAAAGTCCATTCCCCAAGAATGGGCAACTATCTTCAATGAACTGATGACTCACAAATTCCAGGTGCTGTTAAACACTACAGAGCTTTCAGACAGGCTATCCAACATGCAGATCTGTTATTTGCTCTGTCCTTGTAAATGAGTTTTCTAATATCCTTTGCTCTCCCCTACCCCCTTCTTCCCAGCCCCCTGGAGAGACGAAGTGGGGAGTCTTTATTTATTTAGACTGCTTTACTGCCTGATCAGAACTACCTGTCTGGAACATGGATTTGAATAGCACCTTATCTGG
Source organism: Lepidodactylus listeri (assembly GCA_029233225.1). Taxonomy (NCBI): domain Eukaryota; kingdom Metazoa; phylum Chordata; class Lepidosauria; order Squamata; family Gekkonidae; genus Lepidodactylus; species Lepidodactylus listeri. The sequence goes on along the minus strand of JARCFY010000005.1, from coordinate 55,638,041 downwards.
GGTCTCTTTCCAGTGGAAGAAACTGGGGGCTCATTGCATTGCTTTAATTAGACTGCGGGGTGGGGAGATGAGAATGGATTGAGCAGCAAAGTTAAAACATTTTTTAAAAAACTTTTAAAACTACAATGCGAATGAAGAGGAAAATGATGGTTTTACTCTTTTGCCTTAAAGTAAAATAGCTTTTATCTTCTCTCCCCCTCCCCCACAACAGCCTCCTCTACCTAGATAATGCATTTGGTTAGATTTATTTGCTCAGCCCAGAAAACTTGACACTAAGGGGATTATTTAGTTTTAGATTCGCTGTAGTCCATAGTAATAGCCAACAGGGAAAGGAATGAAGCAGCGATATTAGCAGGGAGATGGGAGGGGAGGGTGGATGAGGGAGGGGGTGGCAAAGACTGCAGCTAAGCAAAACTGCTTGCATAAACACCATTAAGAAGATTTAGACATTGCTTTCCTTATCATCAGCACTCCTGGAAGAAATAAAAAAGAGAGAGAGGGGGAGAGAGAGAAAGCGCAAAGGAAAGGGGACAGGGCCCGACTTGCTGTGTATGCGTTTCCATCAAGATTCAATAGAAAATAAAACTAGCCCAGGGTCCAGCTGCAGCATTTCTGCCGAGCTCTGTTGAGTTGCCTCATCATGGTCCAAAGGAGACATTTGTTCCACATGTTAGAGGAGATAGAAGTCAGTGCCAAGAGAAGAAAGCACCTGGTTTCAGAGCATATGCTGGATACGATAAAATTAGGTCACTTTATAATGGTCAAAGAGCACATTTGCATTTAAGTCTGGTGCAGATATTATTCTTAAAACACACAGGTTTCCTTTGTGTCCCTTGGAGGACAATTAATTTTCTGTGGAAGTGAGGATGCAATAGATACAAACTTCCCACTGGTTGCATAAATGGTGGGCCAACTTTGAGCAAAGCTGGCTTTGATCCAGGCCCCTCTGGTGTCACAAGAAAGATTCAGGAGAACTGTGCAATAAATGCCTAGAAATGGCAAACGTTGAAAAAAGATGGAAAACGGGTTGCAAGGAATGTAAGAATGAAATTTGGGGATGAAATACAAAAACTGCCCGTGTACAGGGCAGCTTCCTTGCTTGTTCCGCTTCTGCTAGAGATGCTTTGTATGATCTAAGTGGTTCATATGATGAAAGAAAGCTAATGAAGACTCTAATATAGTTTAAGATATATAATCCATTTTGAGAGAGAGAGAGAACAAGCACAGGGGCTAGATGAATAACTGTGAAGATTTAATCAGGAATCTTTTTCTGTTCTTTTCACATATTCTTAATGCTTTCTTTTATATATTAATATGAAGCCTATTGTATGATCATTGTCCACACCTGCTTCCTCCTCTCATGAGGAGCAATTTGTTGGTGAGTTCAGCATGTATGTACAGACAGTTGTGAATATATCACTATTTTTACCAGGCTACCCAAAAAAGTATATGGTGTGTGTGTGTGTGTGTGTGTGTGTGTGTGTGTGTGGGCGGGACAGCAGTATGTCAGTCTGGAAAAATCCAAAAGAGTGCTTTTATTTCCCTTTGCAGCATTGCGCACATCATCTCTTTTTCTTGCATGTCTAAATTTTGACATTCTGTACATTATTGTTTCTATTACAGTCCATGATTTCAACAAACAAATCCTGTTTAATGCAAATGATGGGGAAAATTTAAGCAGAAAAGAGGTAGAAAATGGGACATAAGTGGTATCAGATACAACTTAATTAAAATAGGTAAAAAGAAACCCTCAGTAAATGTAAAAGAAAGACAAAGATGCAATGGCTGGGGGAAAGGACCATGAAATGTTTGCCTAAATGTTCATTCATATGGCAAAGGACAATAATACAAGAAGATCAGGGAAATATGTGCCAACTTTATTTACAGCACTACATTTAGCAGCAGCACCTGGTCCGTGACATAACCTTCACTGCAGCACCCACCGTTAGTCTTTAAACCATAGGTGAAAACTTGTTTCCAACCCATGTTAGTTTCACAACGTTAAACTAGTAGTTCCTAATATTTAATCCACTACTGCCCACCAGTTATGCAACATTATCGTCTAATGTCCCCAAACCATATGTAAAAAATTAGGACATAAAAACAGACAAGGTGACTTTATTTAAATAGGGGTATTATGATATATGCCTATGATACACAGATCTCAAGCATACCTCCCATCAGACCTTTGTGCCCCAGAGCCATCAGCCAACTCCTTAATATTAGGTTTGATCCAATATTTTTAAGGGCCTGGGAAGAAATCCAGGATTTGGTATCCCACCCCCCTGAGTTCTGAATGCTCCCCAAGATTTGTAGATCATCAAGGGGGGGGATGTATGGCTCCCATTAAGAATCACTGTGCTAAACCATATCTAATCTTGATCAGAAAAGGTTACAGGAACGTGCATATCAGTTTGAAGTGCAAAGGGACAGGGAGGAGTGGCTGAGTGCTTCTGATCACTTAAACCATAGCATGGCAATTTGCTGCCATGATGTCCAAATTGTACCCCAAAAGCAGAGCTCTTTTTGAGAAATGCCAGTTTGGTGTAGTGGTTAAGAGCGCAGACTTTAATCTGGAAAAATCGGGTTTGATTCCCCACTCTCCACATGCAGCTGCTGATGTGACCTTGGGTCAGTAAAAGGTTCTCTCGGAGCTGTTCTCTCAAGGGCAGTTCTTGAGAGAGCTCTCTCAACCCCACCTACCTCACAGGGTGTCTGTTGTGGGGAGGGAAGGGAAAGGAGATTGTAAGCCTCTCTGAGACTCCTTTGGATAGTGAAGGGTGGGGTATAAATTCAATCTCCCCCCCCCCCTTCTTCTTCTCCTTCTTCCATTTCAAAACTTATTTATTATTTACTTCATTTGTAACCTTCCATCTCTCCCCAACGGTAACCCAAAGTGGCTTACATCATTCTCCTTGTTTCTGTTTTATCCTCACAACAACTCTGTGGGGTAACTTAGACTGAGTGTGTGATTGGCCCAAGGTCACTCAGCAAGTTTCCATGGCAGAGTGGGGATTAGGTTGTGCTACTTTTTGCCAATATGAACTACAGCAGACTGCAGTAAGAACTATGTGATAAAGGCATAACCGAAATATGATATTTTAACTGCAGTTTTCTCAAATATTTAATGAAGGACTGGATAGTTTCCTGCAAAGGATGAACCTTGTAGGTTCAATTAGGTCAGTACAGTGACAGTATAGTGAAGCCAAGAGATGCTGAAGGCAGTCAGGAACTCAGCCTTGTAAAGCTACTTTCTTTGCTCAGGCAGAACAACCTATTGCTAGTTGCCCCAGTTCCAGTTTGTTGGTAATTCACCAGGTCTGTCTCCGGCTTTCCAACCTGCTTCTGAGGTACCTGCGCAGCCTTTGGGTATTGGCCTGACAATATGAAGAGGGGAACCCTCTGGAAAGGATGTAGGACAAGCCACAGAGAGGAATAGGAGAACAGAAGAGACTGGTAGTAATGATGCCCTGTCCTATATTACCAAGGGAACTGTATCTCAGTAGAAGTTGGGCGGTACAGTAAACAAAGTCTTGCGATGAAGTCTCCTCCCACTGGCAGTCTTTAAGCAGTGGCTGGACAAACACTTCTCAGGGATGCTCTAGGCTGATCCTGCACTTAAGCAGAGGGGTTGGACTAGATGGCCTGTATGGCCCCTTCCAACTCTGTGATTCTATGATTGTACATTTTCACTGTCTTTCTTCCTTCATTCTCACAGCTACTTGGAAGTAGATAAGAAGGCAGTAGCAATGGAAACCTAAAAAAGGAGGAGGTGAGGTTTCACACAACTTGAGATGAACACACGCTTCATGTTTTTTAGACGTTTCATTACTGCGTCTGGCAGGGACTTCAGTCACCACACTAAGGTCCAAGAAAAAGGTTCAATTTTTTTTACCACAACATGCTTGCACGTGAAATCTTATACTGTGAATAAAACTTTATTGGTCTTAAAGGTGACACTGGACTCAAACTTTGTTCTGTTGCTTCAGACCAACACGGCTACCCCACCTGAATTCACAACCGCCTGTTGCTCTTAGGGCAAGTAACTGCAGTCTGTTGTATGCATCTCTTTATGGTATGTTAGAAACTGAGATTCTGTGCTTCTGCTCTAGTCTAAATGCCAGGATCACTACTAGCAAGTTTACATGGTAAAGCAGTTTTGGATACATACACTGGCCCATAAGTCTTCTCTTATTCTACTGCTTCTGCTGTGTGTATGTGTGGCTTTTAGAATAAGAAAACCATGCTTTTGGAGCAAAAGTTGTTCATTACCTTTTCCTTTCATCTGTGCAGTCTTGGGATCAGTGACTCTTAGCTGGGTGCCCGGAAATACATAACCCTGCAAAACATAAAAATAAAAAACCCGAAGTTCCATTGGAATCTGCACTTTCTCTTCAACAAGCCATGACGTTTAACATGAAGCTGGTATGTGTGCAGCCACTGCTTTGTAACTGACCTGCATGACAGCTGTATAGATGTTATTAGTAATGAGAGGAAACAAATGTCCTCAAAACTTCCTAATGTTTTTTTGCCCATGCAGGAGTGAAGCTCTGATTGATCGCTTGAGATACAAGAATAAGGCCAAGTCTAATGGCAAAGGGAGAGGCAAAGAAATCAAAGCAGACCATTAGGAAGAATGGTTATCTAGGAAGTATGCCTTAGGCGAAGAGTTAATCCAGGCCTGGGAAGACATCACTGCTAGTTAAAGGCCTTTAATGGCCTAAGCCCTATGATAATTAGTCCTGCCCTGGAGGTAGCTCATAGTGAGCCACTCCAGCTTGAAATGGAGCTTGATCCACTGCTGCGGCCCTAATCCGCTGCACACAATGGAAGCTGAACTAATTCACTGAGTAAACACTTTCTCCTGTTACTTACAAGCTGTCTTCTTTCAGCCCTGTACCAAATAGATTCACTTTCAAGGCTTGGGGAGGGGGGGGAAAATCCACTTAAAAAAAAAAAAAACCTACGGATCTTAGTTGAAATATATTTGGACTCCTTAAGTATCTTGAGTTGAATCTTCTAGACATATACATTAGATTTTATCTACTGCAGCTACCAACAGCATTTTATTTTAATTTGTTTGATTGCTATGAACAGAGGGGAAAGCCTTTCTTTTTCAGACTTTCCCCTTTTCTTTGAAGAGGCTTGGGGATACTGGCATTGGCCAGTATGAATCATTCAGAAAGATGCCTTACAGATTATTTATTTTAAACATTTGTTGGCGGCCTTTCTCTCTTGTGGAACTCAACAATATAAATAAAAGATTATGAAATACGCAATAAAAACAACAATTATAAAACCTATAAAAGTCACGGTTTAAAAACTCCAATTAGAACTGCCAGTAATAAAAGCTAAATCAATCAAAAAGCAGTTCTAAATAAAACTGTCTTTAACTGCCTCTGACTGACCCAGGAATAGATGCAGTTGACACACCAGACAGAGCTCGGCAAAAGCACTCCCACTACAGCCACCTGGTTTTCTAAGGCAACTGCTGTGTCAGGCAGCACTCCCAAGCTGTGTACCTGGCTTTTCAAGGGGAGCAGAACCCCATCCAAGACATGGGGAGATCTGAAGTCCCTGGTCTGCCTTTCTACTAACCCAGAGAACACCTGTCTTGTCAGGATGTAAGTTTCAGCTTGTTCACCCTCATCCAACCCATGACTAACTCCAAGCACCAGTTCAGAACATCAACAGCATCCTTGGAATTAGGTGGAAAAGAAAGGTAGAGCTGGCTATCACCTGCATATTGGTGACATCAAGCCAGTGGCCCATCCAGTCCAACACTCTGTCACACAGTGGCCAAAAACACCAGGTGCCCTCAGGAGGTCCAGCAGTGGGGGCAGGACACCAGAAGCCCTCCCACTGTTGCCCCCTCCCCTTCATCAAGCACCAAGAATACAGAGCATCACTTGCCCCAGACTGAGAGTTCCTTTCTATACTTTGTGGCTAATAGCCACTGATGGACCTCTGCTCCATATGTTTATCTAATTCCTTCTTGAAGCCGTCCGTGCTTGTAGCCGCCGCCACCTCCTGTGGCAGTGAATTCCACGTGTTAATCACTCTTTGGGTGAAGAAGTACTTCCTTTTGTCTGTTCTAACCCGACTGCTCAGCAATTTCATGGAGTGCCCACGAGTTCTTGTATTGTGAGAAAGGGAGAAAAGTACTTCTTTCTCTTCTTGCTCTATCCCATTCATAATCTTATAAACCTCAATCATGTCACCCCTCAGCCGTCGTCTCTCCAAGCTAAAGAGCCTCAAGTGCTTCAACCTTTCTTCATAGGAAAAATGTTCCAACCCTTTTATTATTCTAGTTGCTTTTTTCTGCACTTTTCCCATTGCTATAATATCTCGATCATGTCACTCCTCAGCTTGCATTGCAGCCCATAACTCCTGATTACCTCTCCAGTGGCCTCATATAGACATTAAATAGCATGGAAGATAAGAGGGAAACCTGCAGCCCCCCATGCCGTGGGGCAGAGCAGGAATCTCCCAACTCTACCTTTTGAGGTCAACCCCCCCCCTCCCCGATAGGACTTAAATCCCTGTAACACAGTGCCTCTTACTCCCAGTACTGAGAAGCAGCTCAGTAGGATACTATGATTGACAGTATTAAAGGTCACTGAGAGATCCAGCAGAAATAGCAGGGTCACATGCAGTGTTCCCTCTAAGCGGAGCTAGTGTGAGCTAGCTCACAGTTTTTTAGCCTCTAGCTCACACATTTTTGTCTTAGCTCAGGAGGGATGGCTCCAGAGCAAACTAATTTATGCAGTAGCCAAATCGCTTGCTCACAACTTTAATGTCAGTAGCTCACAAAGCAGAATTTTCGCTCACAAGACTCCACAGCTTAGAGGGAGTGTTGGTCACATGTCTCCTGTCTAGCTCTCGATAGAGGTCATATATCAAGGTAACCAAAGCAATCTCTATTCCAAATCCAGGTTTGAAGTCAGATTGAAATGGGTCCAGAAAACCAGTCTCTTCCAAGAGCCCTTGGAGAAGCAATAAACCACTTTGCCCAAGAATGGAAGACTGGAGACCCTAATTTTTCTAACATAGTAAGGCACAGGGATGGTTTTTTCAAAACAGGTCTAATCACTGCCTCCTTGAACATGGGTGGTACAACTCCTGCTCTCAGGGACACATTTACCACTCCCCTTAACCATTCAGCCAGTCTCCCTCTGGCAGCTTTTATCAGCCAGGACGGGCAAGGGTCAAGAACATAGGTGGTAGGTCTCACCTGTCCAAGGATCTTATCCAGATTCTCAAGGATCCACAAGCTGAAAGATATCCATATAAATTGGACAAGCAGATGCCAAAGGTACATCATCTAGACATGCATCCATGCTGGCATTTAACCCAGAGTGGATCTAAATGATTTTGTCTGGAAAGCAAGTGGCAAATTGATCCCATTGGGCCATCATGTGGTCAGAGCAAATCCTTGGGGCTATGATGTAAAAGTCCCCAAACCACATGAAACAGCTCAGCTGGACAATTATGTGCAGACACAATGGTGGCAGAGAAATACTGCCTTTTCATCATCATCACTGCCACAGAATAGGCTCTAATATGGGCCCTATGCCAGGTTCAGTCAGTTGCATTCCGTATTTTCTACCCGTGGCACTCTAGTTGTTGTCCTTCCTCACAGATAGAGCTTATACCATTATATGGTCTGGGAGAGAATGCAACCACTCTATGTTCCACTTTGTTCATCCACTGGTTGCCTTGGTCACCATTCTTTCCTACTTGCAGTGGACACCAGGACTCTAATTTGTCCCAGTATAAACAGTGAGGAGGATAAGTGAAAAACTGAAAGGCAGAAGGTACAGTGGTTTCTCTGAGTTCTTCGGAGTTTTTAAAGTTCTGGATGAATGGCTGCCAACCCTACAGAAAATACACATCTCCTCCATACTACCGTTTGTCATAGGGATAGTTACACACTGCAAAGAAATAAGCCTAACAAAGTTTGGATGGGCTTTTTTTGAGGGGGGGGGGGGTTGTAACAAAAGTCAGCCTTGTGGGAGAATGTGGTTTTGAGGGCCAGGCAGTGTATTGTCATGGTCAGGCTTTGGGAGTGGAAGTCCAGGTCTCCAGGCTTGGCAGGAGGGTCCCCAAAGCAGACTGTGCATCTAAAGTATATATTCCCATATAAAGGGGACACACACACACACACACACACACACACACGACCAGAGTTCAAAAATACCTAAAGAAATGGTGGAAGAAAAGTGGGTGTTTTCTCTGCTAACTGTTTTTCACCCCGCAAAACTGTTGTTCTCTTCATACATTCCTGGTGCAAGTTTACTATAAAATCCTACACATAGTACTTTGGGTCTGAGCCTCAACCACAGCTCAGATAATTTGGGCAAAGATTCCTTCTCTCCTTCCTCCTTCTGCACAGTTTTTGCCTTGGGTCCTCACTTGTACCATATAATTCTTTTCTGAAATTTTAAAATGATAATGATAATAATAATACGTTGGGAAGGTAGGAAGGCAAAAGGGTCTGTTATCCACCTGTTTGGAGAGTGCTAAGGGAGGGACGGCCCTCCTGAAGGCACTCTCCTGCTATCAAACTTGTTCGCAAGCACTATTACTACCATAGCTTGGAGGTAGGAAAAGAATAATTTTTTTTGAAGTGTACATGTAGATATATATTTTTTCTTATGCAAGGAAAATGGAAAAGAAGTGGGAGGAAAAAAAATCCCAGCTTGCATTAGCAGCTGCTTCTGTCTCCAGGCACTACGGCAATGATACCTCATCCCATCCATTCAGCAGCCCATTATCATTTCCCTCCTTCCCATTATTCCCCTTCAACCTTATCAGATGCAAGCATCGCCTCAGACACTCCAACTGGAGCCTTGTAATTGTCCCCTGGTTAGAGCTCGATAGCACCTTGAACCGCCAGAGCAATCTCTGCTTAAAAAATAGGCTTCCAAAAGGAGGCGAGCAGAGAGTTTGCCTGTGGCTATGTGGGATCCTTAATAGCTTACTCTCTCCCCCTCTGTCTCTGTCTCTCTCTCTCTCATACACACACACAGATAAACGGAAAGGGCTTTTATTTACCACCAGCCTTTTTGGATCAGGGTGGGCTGACTTCCATTGGTGTGCATAGCCTGGTTGTTGTTTTTTTACTAGAATCCCTGTGGTGTATTTTAAATTTACAGTGTCTACTAAGCGTATGTTTGCAGTTCAGGTATAATTCATCTGTGTTAATTGATCCTCAGTTCAGACTTTTGCTTAAGAACATAAGGAATGCCTTGGTGGATCAGGTCAAAGTCCACCCTCTGCAAACACTTGATTTAGCTTGCCTGTTCATCCCATCATCATGATGATTTTTATATTTAGAAAATGTCCATGGACCCTCTCCAGATACCTCCTTGAGGCAGCTCACAAAGTAAAAATCAAACCAACAAAAACAAGAACAGCTCTCCCTCACAATACGACAATCAAAACAACATAAAACAATCAAACATAAAATCCATTCAAACAAGCCAGGGGCACAAAAACAGCAGTGATACACCAGCACAATTACTAATAAAATGCTTTGAAAAAGTCCAAAGTCCACAACTACAAAGGCAGCATTCGAACAATGTAACACAGGGAAAGGATAAGCAAGTGAAGAACTCCCTAGGGCAGGGGTGTCAAACATAAGGCCTGGGGGCTGGATCAGGCCCGTCCAGGGCTCTTATGTGACCCACAAGCAACTGATGCAAGGGAGGGAGTAATGGGGGGAGTGAGCAGAGCCACACCATTATGGCTTTAGCACAGCAGAACAACCTTGCTTGCAGCAATCAAGCATCATGGGAGCATCTGCCCAGCATTGCACTGCTGCCACTCTGGTCCGCCTCTGTGGGTTTTCCGCTGCACCCCCCCTTCCACCCCAAGGGGCCTTGCAGTGAGGACATACCAATTCGGAGCTTACCAGCTGCTGTCCTTTATACAGTTTCTATCTCCAGTACCTGACATTAAGTTTTATGGCGCACATGGTCCGGCCCAACAAAGAGACATTTATGTCAGAACTGGCCCTTGTAACAAATGAGTTTGACACCCCTGCCCTAGGGGATACGTCATCCCAGGTTGTAATTGGAGGGCATATGATACAGCAACTGTGCTGAAGCTATGCAGATGAAAGTTGGATCAAGGCACAAATGGGAGAGCTCCTGGGAATTCTGTGTCAACTGCCTTGGGTTCCCTGATGACATAAAAGTAAGATACAAATGCAATACTATTATTAGCAGTAGTACTTATGAAAGGGAAAGAAACAGGTTCATTTGATTCCCTCAACACCTTCTGTCCAATACCAAATCCAAGGCAGTGTCAATGGCTTAGGAAGAAATGCTACAAAGCAAAAAGTGGTGAATCACATGTCCAGATTTTCCATACATTACATATTTCAAGTTATAGTTATGTTAAGAATAGTTGTGTTCTGTGATATCATGCCCGCATGGTGCAGTGGTTAGAATGTCAGACTAGGAGTTGGGAGACCCAAGTTCAAATCCCCACTCAGCCATGGGAACTTGCTGAGTGGCCTTGGGCCAGTCACACATGTTCAGACTAACCTACGTTACAGGGTTGTTGTGCAAATAAAATGGAGGCCAACAGAACAGTGTAAAGTTCTTTGGGTCCCTACTGGGGACAAAGGTGGGGGGATAAATGAAGTAAATAAATAAATAATCAAAAGGAACTCTCCCCATTCAGAAATTAAATCCTCCTCAGCTACTCTCTGATCCACTGATTGCTGCAGAGCAACAGTCCCAAGAATATTTGGCTCCATAGAAAATCAGCTCTTTGGATTAGTAGCAAAGTATCTCCCACATATACCTCTTAGAAAAAAAGCAGATAAGCATAAGCCTTCTGGGGGTGAAGTCTCTTGATTCTGAATGTGTGTATTTTATACCCCCTGATCCAAATTCTGTACTCAAACAAATTATGCCATATAAATAGATTTACGTATATTTGATTTGCATAATAGTGGCAGAACTAGTCTGTTCTGGCCTGCAGGGCTGATTCTGCCCTGCCCTCCTAGGGGTTCCCAACTCTCCGGAGGGGCTTTTCTTTCACTCTCAGGGTAGCCCCCTCCACCACCTGCCCTTTTCCCAAGAAACTGCCTGCTGGAAGGGACAGGACTCCCAGCCTCCTTTCCAAGATCTGAGGCCTTGCCTCTGTGTCTCCCACTGCCTAGCAACTGGTCCCCATGGGGACAGATTAATGCCTTGGGCACCCTTGGGCAGATTGATGCCTTGGGCACCCTTGGAAGAAGAGCCATTTGCCTGCCTTCTCCCCGGCTCCCCTTGTCAGATAGTGTATTCAAGATGGGGGAAGTCTATGTGGTACAGAAAACCACTACCAGCATCAAAAGTTTCAAGTATTTATTAAAAAGAAAATATTTACAAGTATATTTTTATCACAGCATCAGATTGAGCAAGGAATACAAAAGAACTTGGTCAAAAAGGAAAATCCTCTATCCCTCTCACTTTACATGCCCTATCTGATGTAGTGTTGCCATTCCCCAGTTCTGAGTGCAGGATTTCCTGGTTTTGGGGGCTTCTACCCGCCACCAGCCAGCTGGCTGGTGAGGAAAACCCTGCCCCCAAACAGCAACATTGCCGTATGATGTTCCTGATGCGCTGATTTTTTTTCATTTCCTTTCCACCCTTTTTTTCTTTTTAATTATGATTTAATTTTCACATGCAACATAAATTATAAATAGTGTAACAAAGTATACATTAGACAGTGACATCATCACATCAGGGAGGTCATGTGGCAGTGCTTTGGTTTTTGCACAAAACTCTTATGGTTTGATCAGGGGTCATTTCATAGAAAAAGAGGTGCAGGAGCTCATTAGCATAACTCAGTAGCATAACTTATTTGCATATGCCACACCCCCTGACAGGGCAGGCTTGCAAGTTTGCCTGGGTTCCCTCCAGATGGGGAAGGGAAAAAAAAGCATTTAAATCCCCCCCACTTCCCCAAGTTTCTCCGCAAAAGCAAAGAGGCTCAGGGAAAGGGGGGAGCAAGTCTGCCTGCCTGCCCTTCCCTCCCCCAGCCAACCCATCGTGGCGGGCTGACTGGTGAAACAAAGGGCAGTCATGCAAGCATGCCTGGGTTCCCTACTCCTGGGCTTGTTACTCCCAGAATGCCATCCCTGCTCATTCCCCCTTGGAATGACCCCTGAGTTTGATGCAGATTTTACCATAGAGTTTTGCCCCAAAACAAGAGTGTCACCTGGGGACATCCCTGATAAGATGATGTCCCTTCCACGTGACATCAGCACATCGTATCATTCTGCCTTGCTCCCATAAAATTCCCTCTCACCCTCCACCAGTGCAAACATTGGACCTGCAACCCTAATCTGATATTAAAATAGGGCAGGCTCCTTAAGCTTAGGAAGTTACAAATCCCTACAAAAAAACCCGTTACCTTGAAGATCCCTCCTTCTGCAGGCAAGCACATGGTCAATGGCTGCTGTCCCAGAGATAGGGCTGCCAAGTCCCCCGGTGGGGCGGGGGAAACACTGATTTTTAGTGCTTATCTCCCGCTTTTCCAAAGTTGGCCACCGGGGGGACAAAATGGCTGCCTTAAAAGGGAAATGTCTGCAGAGAGCCTGCCCTGCAGTAAAAAGCCTCGCCAGACATTTCCCCTTTAAGAAGTCAGCAAGAGAGCTTCTTCCACAGCAAGACAGGTCCACCCAGAGATTAAGGAGGGACTGAAGGAGCTGCTTTTGCATGTGGCTGGCAAGGTGAGTTTCTGTTCCAGCTCTTTTCATTCTCTCTCCCTCTTTCTTTCTTTTTTCTGTCTGTCTGTCTCTCTCTCTGTCCCCATCCAGCAGAGGTCTATCAGTGGCTATTATAGCCACAAGGTCTAAATGGAAGTAAGTGCCTCTGCCAGTTTTTCCCCTTCTCTCTCTCTCCCTCTTTCTTTCTTTTTTCTGTCTGTCTGTCTGTCTGTCTCTCTCTGTCCCCATCCAGCAGAGGTCTATCAGTGGCTATTATTAGCCACAAGGTCTAAATGGAACCCTTTGTCTGGGGCAGTGAGGCTCTGAATTCTTGGTGCTTGGGGGGCAACAGTGGGAGGGCTTCTGGAGTTCTGGCCCCGCTGCTGGACCTCCTGAGGGCACCTGGTATTTTTGGCCACTGTTGTGACACAGAGTGTTGTACTGGATGGGCTGTACTGGATGGGCCGATCCACTGTGGCTTCTCTCCTGTTCTTATGATATGAAAATCATATTTAGCACTTGTGTAGCACTTAGTGCTTCATATTCTGCCGAGATGAGGAAGGATTCAGTAGGGCCATTGCTCAGTGATAGAGCATCTGCTTGACATGCAGGAGGTATCAGCCTCTTCAGCTAAAAAGGGATCAGGTAATAGGTGACATTAAAGATCTCAGCCTGAGACCCTGGAGAGCCACTACCAGTCTGAGTAGTCAATACTGACCTTGATGGACCAATGGCCTGATTCAGTATTAGGAAACTTCATGAGTTCATGTGTCAGCATGTGGAAGCAACATCACAGGATGTGACATCACAAAATGATGTCACTTCCTTTCTTCTGGCTCCACCCCCAAAGTCTCCTGGCTCCACCCCCAAAGTCCCCAGATATTTCCCAAGTTGGACTTGGCAGCCCTACCCAGAGAAGAGGTCTGCGTGCATGCCTCATGTCCTCAGCATTCCAGGAAAAGAGACTGCCTTTCCCTTGCACTGAGATTTTATCATCTCTGGTACTCTACCCCTTTGACCCTGGTCAGGGCAGGTTAGAGAAGTGTTTCCTTCAACTGCTTTCTGGAAATTATCCCTGGAGTTCTTCTAGCCCAAAGTCCTCCAAACTCTGTTCCCTGCTAGAAGAAGGGGGGGAGGGCTTGACCCACCCCTTATCTCTCCAGCTAGATCTGTTAGCATATGTATAAAGGTAAGCTAAAAAGCCATTGCCCAGACTCCACCCCCCTCTGTTCCCAGCCGAGGGGGGGAAACTGTTGAAACACAAAGCACAGGCTGTGCTCCTTGTCAACCTCCCAAGAGAAAATGCATTTCTTCACAATCCTGTTTCTTAAGTTTTCAAAGCTTTTGTTGTTGCTGTTATTAGGAGGAGTTGGGGGGGGGTTGCAAATTGGTTAAGGGCATGGAATGACAGAATGACACAAAGACTGATGACCAATAGAGGCACAAAAAGTGGAGAGAGTGGCCAAGGAGGGAGAGGGGAGAGAAAGGGACTGACTGTTCAAAGCCCCACTTAAGTCAGCTGCCATTCCTGAACATTTGTACACATTTCCAACCTCCCCCACTCAGGTCAGGAAGGATGATTCTTTTTTTAAAAAACAAACAAACAAATCCCACCCCAAAACAATAAAAGGCAAGATTCTGTAGTGTCAAAATTGAAACCAGGGATAAGCAAGTTATAATGGTCATTCATACCGTGTTATGTGGCACCTGTTTCCTAAGTACTGAAAACATGTATACATAATGCAAGATATTTATTATTTATTTAAGAATTTTGCTGCTGCCTTTTAGCTTAAGCTCCCAAGGCAGTTATAGAAGTTAAACAAAAACTGAAAACCATCAGTTCAAGCAACATATAAGTATAACTGCAATAAAACTGCAAAACCAGCAGTGGACAACAGATAAAAGCAGAAGGAAAGCAACAGCTAGAAAAGATGTATCAAGTATTAAAAGCTTGTGAGAATAAAATCTGTTCCCCCTATTTATTGCTTATAAACTGTCAAAGAAGATAGCAACATAACATCCCTGTGGAGAGTATTCCCAAAATAGAGTGCCACGTTAGAGAAGACCCCGTCTCTGCCGCCCACTTACCTAGCCTCTGAAGGCACCTGGGAGAGGGCTTTTCATATGGCAGTAGGTTGTAATGATCTGTCAGTGTACACTTTCCACCACCGAAATGAAAAAGAAACTGTCAAGATAAACTCTACAATGATTCAAACTCAAATGAAAAAAAATTAATCTGTGATATTTTTTTCACTCCATGGTATCTGTCATCTGTGGGGCAATTGATCATCTTGCTCAGTGGGAAGGAAGCTTCACTGGGGTCTGCGGGACTGGCTCTGATTTCCCCCATAGGGCCACTAAAGTGTAATTCCTTGCTAACACAGGAATAGTTTCACTGGCAGTTTTGGCAAACTGGAATGAGTCACAAAGAACATCCACAGAGCTCATTGGTAAATCAGAACATTTGCGAAAAATCAGATACAAAAAAGCCGATCAAGATTTATAGATCAGAATTTGGCATTAAAAAGTGAGTGCTGGATCTATAAAAGCCAGTCATAACAGTGACAGGGCCTCAGAGTGCCTGTGTGTAAATCAGTCTGTTGTATTCCAAATGCAAAGAAGAGATTTGTAAATGAACACCTTTTTATTTATTTTTTTTTAACTTAGAACTTATTGGCATGACTTGTGATTATGTTGCAGGATTTGTAAATCTATTTCTTGACTCATAAGCCAATCGAATGTTTCAGAAGTCAGTCAGATAGTTAAATCTGATGCTAAAAGTCATGGCTTGTAAATCAAAATGCAGTTCTTAGCTGCCTTAAAAAAGGATTTATGAATCTAAACAGAGATATCTAAATCTGGTTTATTAAAAGGACTGATTTATAAATAAAGCTCCCCAAAGAATGGCTTGGCGCACAGCAGATGATGAGTCAGAACAGGCAAAATAGTCATGACAAGAAGGCCCACTGCTGTCTATCAAAAAAAAGGTGTGTGTGTGAGAGAGATTTAGCTTTAGTACACTGCAACAGCCTTCATTAATGGTGAAAAGCTTCTTGGTTCTGTATCATGGTGCTGTTGGGGAGCGATGCTGAACTGATGTTGCCGACCAATGGTTGCTCCCTTCCCATTAAGACACAGGAGCACCACCATCTCCTCCTCAGGTACAAACAAATGCCCATTAAAACTGTATGCTAACCTCTTGGCTTCAGATTTTCCATCCAGGCATTCATGTAACACCCACAGCTTCACAAGTTTAACATTATAAATGTGCCTCTTATGTAAAGAGAGAGAGAGAAAATCAAATTTCCACAGTTCTAAAACTTTTTTTTTAAGCATTTGAATTTTAAGCCAAGGATTTATAAATGGGCTATTAAAGTTTAAGAGTTCCATTATAGTTTTTTTTAAAAAAAATCATAATTACTTGAGGTAGGGGAGGAGGGTTAGGCATACTTTACTCCTAGAGGAAACTATACATATATATGAAGTATCTATATAAAAGCTAGAACTGAGCTTATATTAATACAGTTTAACTGATATTCAATAACTTCGCCCTCCCCTTTTCCTATTGTCCATATTTAAATACTTCAAAAAGAATTCTAATCAAGTGGAAATTAATAGGGGAGGAAATACTGGGGCTAGCAGGAGAGGGCTCTAATCCCACTATCTCTTAATATTTCAAAGTCTCTTTTATTTTCCTAATAAAAAAAGAGAGAGAGAGGAAGGAAAGGGAGAAAGTGGAATTAATCCAGTGCTCTGAACTGTCCTCTCGTCTTACTGCTTTAAATAAATTCTAAGAGCATACTGAGCATGAGAAGGCCATTCCTGGCCTGTGGCCAAGTTGGGCTGTCAGTTCCCAACTTTTCTTTTTTCTTAAGAGTGAGGAAGAAGAGGTAGCATACTTGGTGTCATCTTAAGATAAGCATCCCCATACCATTCATGAGGCTCCCTGGGCATCTAGAAGCTCTGGTGTACCATACATGGAGGACTATCTTATGCTCAGCTTTCCCTGACCACTGCAATACCGGAAACTGCACCATAAGTGTGCACATACATGCACATACATGCATAAGTGTTTGTCTTCCTTTGAGTCCAGTGGCACCTTTACGACCAACAATGTTTAATTCTGGATATAAGTTTCCGTGTGCATGCACACTTCATCAGATGTTCTATTGCTTCAGACCAACATGGCCACCCACCTGACTCTATGTTCATCTTGCTGCGCATGAGGTTCTGTCCCTGACTTTGTGTGAATGGGAAAGCCTTTGTGAAAGTGCCTGCACAGCTTCACAAAAGTCCCAAAGCTTTACTTTGCAGTGGGTGACTTGACTTCTTCTCTTACAAGAAGAATTTGTCTTGCAAGAGACAAATTAGATAGACTGTTGTACTGGTTGTTCATCTTGAAGAATGCTGCAAAAATATGAGAAAGTTGTCTACATATACGCTTTTGTCCTTTTGTTGCACTTGATACACAGTGTGGAGTTTCTGCTGGACTTCTGCCACACACATTTCTAGTACTGGATTTTCATGGGATTTATAGCAATTTGCCCAAATCTAAAACCTTGTTCACAGAAGTACAAGAAGTGTGACTGTGACCTTTAAAGTCCTGAATGGTCTAAGACCAAGGTGCCAAAACAACTGCTTGCTCCCACCTGGGCCTAAGGTCTTCTCAGACAGCCCCTTCTTTGGGACTCGGTAGATGACTACCAGGGATAGGGATTTTTCCACAGCAGCCCATCAGTCATGGAACTCCTTCCTTACAGCTGCCCACCAGATATTCCTCCCCCACCCTCCAGTTTCTGGCATCAGCTACTAGAGATCTTTCTGTTTACCCAGGATTCTAGTAGATTTTGGTGGTTGTATAAATATATGTGTGCCTTTTCTCCCATGGCTGTCTCTTTTCCATCAAAATAAGTGAGCTGTGACTCATAGAATAAGGCTGCGGTCACATGGCCCTTTAATGTGGGAGGAAGAGCTGTTTCCTCCCGCATTTAAAGGGACTGTTCAGAATGGCCAGGACAACTCCCGTGCCGAAGCCGGCTCAAATGCGGGTTCCTCCTGCATTTTCCAACCCCGGGAAAATCAAGTGTTTTCCCAGGAATCGTGTGAGGAGCCCCCATTTGAGCCATCTGGACAGCCCTCTCTCGCAATCATTGTGAGAGCAGGGCTGTCCAGATGGTCCCATCCGCCATTTCCCCCCCCTTTTACACTTGGGCGCTTGGCCACTCAAGCACCCAAGTGTAAAAGGGGGAAAAAACCCTTCAAACTTACCAGGTGGCCAGCGGGGCTCGGGGAAGGGTGCCTCCCCCAGCCATCACTGCCAGCCGCTACCGCCGCCAACCACCAGAGAACGCCGCCGCCGCTTCTTCTGCCTCTGCCAAGTGGCCAAGAACACCGCCGCCGCTTCTTATGTCGCCAACTCCTTTGCCGCCTCCTCCATCTGCCGCCGTCACCTGCTGCCGCCTCCTCCTCCGCCCGCCACCACAGGGGTTGGGATGTGTAAACATCCCAACCCGAGGTAAAAAACCGCGGCCCCTTTAATCCGGGAGGGCTCCCGGATTTAAAGGGGCCGTGTGACCACAACCTAATAAAATAGAATCATAGAATCACAGAGTTGGAAGAGGCCATACAGGCTATCTAGTCCAACCTCTTGCTCAATGCAGGATTAGCCCAGAGCATCCCTGACAAGTGTTTGTCTAGCCACTGCTTAAAGTCTGCCAGTGAGGGGGAGCTCACCACCTCCCTAGGCAACTGATTCCACTGTTGAGCTACTCTTAGTCTAAAAAAGTTTTTCCTAATATCCAGCCAGTACCTTCCTGCCCTTAATTTAAACCCATTATTGCGAGTCCTATCCTCTGCTGCCAACAGGAACAGCTCCCTGCCTTCTTCTAAGTGACAGCCCTTCAAATATTTCAAGAGAGTAATCATGTCCCCCCTCAACCTCTTCTTCTCCAGACTAAACATTCCCAAGTCCCTCAGCCTTTCTTCATAGGACTTGGTCTCCAAGCCCCTAATCATCCTCATCACTCTCCTTTGCACCTGCTCCATTCTGTCCACATTCTTTTTTGAAGTGAGGCCTCCAGAACTACACACAATACTCCAGGTGCGGCCTGACCAATGCAGTATACAGCAGGACTATGACATCTTGTGATTTGCCTGCCTTGATAACACCCCAAGATCGCATAAGACTTTTTTGTCACTGCATTAGACAAAAGCTAATACCCTGCCACAAATTTTGTTAGTCTTTAAGGTGCTCTTTTCTGCTGCTACAGACAGTCTAACATGGCTACCCATCTTTTCCCTCTGCTAGTGGGACTTGTTTGCATTTCTGCTGTTGCTATTTCTATTGCTGACTATTTACTGAACTGTTTTAACTGTGGATTTCATATGGAAGTCACCGTGATGTAAAATTCTTCAATAAATAATGTATTTTGTAGAAGTGTCATTGGATAATGACTGTCTTGGATAATGAATGCTGGAAAAAATTCCAACCTACCATTCAATAAAGCATGAATATGGCCTACCTATTTTATCATGTCTACTGGCCCTTTAAGAAAGAAGAATGTGAGGCTTTTCCCTACAGCAACATACTGCTTTCTCAGGAATTTATCCTGCCTCCACTTCCACATTCACCCACTGTAAATGTAAAGGGCTACTGAGGTAGGGGAACCTCCCACACCCAAGAAAGCAGCTTCTTGCACAGGAGGTTCATCTGACGGTAGATGTCCATGCACACAGCCTCTTACAGATGCATTTCATGGCACTCTCTCCATAAACTGGAGGTGGAGATGTAATGAGGCTTATACAATAATGTATGAAGCAGAAAAAGTTGGAGAGAGAGAAACTTTTTAAATATCACAAAATACTAGAACTTGAGGGACTCAGTGCTACTTGATGCCCCAAATGCAGGTGGCTATACAAAAGAATTACACATTCATGGAGAACAGGTCCACTAATAGTAACAGCCATAGTGGTGCTATGCTACTTCCACATGTCTAACGGGTACTCTTGGAATACCAGTTGTTGGGGGTAAAAAAACAGGAGAAGGTTTTATCCTTTATGGGAAGCAAGCTGCAGAACTAGATGAACCACTGGTCTGATCCCATATGGCCCATAAGTTCTTTTCATCACTGTACAGGAATACCAGGAAGACAAGCTTTTCCCCTTCCCCAGCAGGATCTGCACAACCAATGAAGGCATGTCTTCTGTAAATTAATTTATTCTCAGTCAGGTGGGTTGAGTGGCTGGTGGACAGCAGATGGAGGGTGGAATGGGTAGTCACTGGAAAGCAGCTGTGAGAACGTGCATACACATTTGAAATGCTGCTTCAAACAATTTTGGGTGCCCCACCACAACAGTTTTTTTTTCAGTTGTAAATTTTCAATTGTCCAAGAATCAAACTGCAATTTGAGCAGAGGAATGATTGCACCCCACTATTTGCAGGAGAAGTGTTAGTGGTTATTATCCTTTCACACACCAGGTTAATTTTTTTTTTAATGTTTTTGATGCAACACCGTTTTCAATTAAGTAATTTAAATGCACACAAGCAGTGTTTACAATAGTTCAAGATAAGTGATGCCATTTTGAAACTAGAAAAATAAGTAGATAGCACACAGTCAATAGAAATAAGTAAGCATAGAATAGATGCAAAATAAAATCTGTTTAACAACACAGGAACTGCAACACATTTCTCGGAGGTCTTCGAGACCATGCTTTTTAAAGCCTTTAAGAATTCAGTTCTGTCTGCTGAACAGCATATACCTGAAATGCATTGGGATACCTGTTTGTTGAATAAATTCTGTTTTGCGTCTAATAATTCTTCTCCTTCAGCTGAAAAATAACTAAGACCAAGGCAAACAGCCAATTCCATTTAAACCCATTTGTTCATTGTAAATAGTAATCAGTTGTTAGACACCATGAAAGTGAAAGGTGGCAGAGAGAGTCAGAAAATAACAAAACACAACACATGAAAATTTGTATTATTATTATTATTACTATTATTATTATTATTGATATACAAAACATTACCCACTCACAGCAAATCAATAGTTATCAGCCTCTGTCACCAAGGGCAGAACCGGTCAAGCATGATAAATCATCCACAGAGAATAGAAAAGATTAGAAGCGGAAACATAATTAAATGAGATTTTGCTTGGGAAAAATGCCACTTAGTACAGAAGGAATTAATCACAAAACACATATACTTACTGTTGGTGGAAATGTTGAGAACTCTAATGGAAAAGGAGACCCATGGGTGACGTTGGCAAATGACCTGCCGTATGACATGGCTCCAATATAATCCCAGTCACCTAATCAAAATGTTTAAATGGAAATACAAGTCTGTGGCATATTTGTGATGCAATCAGAAGCAAAGGAATAAAGAACACACTTCCTATTAGAAAGTTATTTTGAGAGTTCAGTCAACTATAGCTAAAGATTCTAAAAAGAGGGACTTCATATTAGTAGGCTAAAGGAACTGATGCAATTTCTTACATTCTTTCACAAGGAGAACTTTCTTTCACAAGAGGTTGTCTCCCTAGCCTAGTTTAAAAATGTCCACAAATATATCAAAACGGCAATGCATAGATTTACCTCACAGAAAAGGCTTTTACATGGCTGAGCAGTTGCAAACCTTTCTTCCAAACTAACACAATCTGTGTGTATTGCTAATTTTACATCAGATATACAAGAAGAGAAAGAAGAGTGGGCTCTTATACCCCACTTTTCTCTACCTTAAAGTGTCTCAGGGTGGCTTATAACTGCCTTTCCCTTCCTCTGCCCACAATAGTCACCTTGTGAGGTAGGTGGAGCTGAGAGAGTTCTGAGAGATCTTTAAAAACTATTGCAAATTAGACAACTACGAGTGGAGACCCACAAGAAACTTGCGGGATGGTTATCCCATTCCTCATACCTTTGCTTCCTCCTTTCTGCCCCTACCTCTCTCACACTCTTTCTCCCTTCTGCCCCCCTTTCTTACTCTCTCCCTCACTCCTCCATGTATGTTAATTCCTCTCTTTTTCTGACCTGTTATCATTCTCTTTGTTTTTCTGCCTCCCCACCTCATCACTCTTTCTCTCTCTGCCTCCCACCTCAAATCCCACCCTCCCCAGGCTCCAACTGTCAAATGTCCAGGAATTTCCCAACCTGGAGTTGGCAACCCTATTTCCTTCCCACCCAACAGCCAACCTACCTTTATCTGTCTTCAGCTTTCCATCTCCACCCCCCTCCCCCGCAGCCTCTACCGAGGAAAATTACAGTCTTTCTCCACAGTGGAGACTAAAGTAGCTTACATTATTATTTCCTCCTTGTTATCTGCACAACAACCCTGTGAAGTTGGTTAGGCTGAAAGTATGTAACTGGTCCAAAATCTCCCAGTCAGCTTCCACCACACGATGGGGATCTGAACCTGGGTCTTGCAAATCCCAATCTGAAGCTCTGTTACATCACAATGGCTTTCATAGGGTGGCTGCTGATGAACAGTAGCAAAGCAGCTGGGCCTAATTAAGTCATGCAAATCAGGTGGTATCAAGTCACACAGAGGGTGCTGCCTAGGGATGCCAGCCTCCAGGTGGGACCTGGGGATCCCCTGGAGTTACTGCTCATCTCCAGGCTACAGAGATAACTTTCCATTGAAAAAAATGGATGCTTTGGGAGGTGGAGTTTATGGCATTGTATCTCACTGAGGTCCCTGTCCTCCCCAGGTTCCACCCCCAAATCTCCAGGAGTTTCCCAGCCTGGATCTGGATCTGCTGGTGGTGGCGGGGGGGGGGGGGTGTACTTGGAAACCCTAGACTGCTGCCAGTAAAAACCCTGTTTTTTACTGACAGAAACAGTCAGAACCTCCCCCCCTCCCCCGAACATTCTAATCTCCTCACAGTTGATGCCTGGAGCTGATGCCATTTCAAATGGTATTGGGGGGGAATTCAATGGTCCCTGAAGGTTTTTTTTAACTTTTCAGATTTTTCTGCAGACCAAGAAAGGGGCCTGACTATGTAGGAAAAGCTGTTGAGGGAGGGTGAGCTCTCTTTTGGCAGATATAAGTATCCACACAGAAAAAAAACCTCTCAGAATTAGAATATAGATATCCTGATGTTTAAAATAGTGCCAAAGAAGCTGCATTCAGACAATAGACCTACATATTAAACATCTGCACATTGCACCCAGTAAAACAGTTGGAGCTTCTTAAGGTTGCCTTAAGATCTCCTGCTATTACAATTTATCTCCATGATGTCATGCTGATGTCCCTCCCCTTCCCAAACCGCACCCTCCTCAGGCTCCATTCTCCTAATATCCAGGTATTTCCCAACCCAGAGCTGGCAACCTTAGAGCTGCTCCCAATTTTTTAATTTTTGTATTTATATGATACATGTATTTGAAAAATGATTGAGACTTTTTGATCTGTCTGTCTTGTTCATTTTTATTGCACCTTTCCTCCAAGGAGCTCTGGATGGTTCTCTCTTCATTTTCTTTCCATTTTAGAATTGTATCGTTTGCATCCTCCACAGACATTATATTTTTGAGAGGGGGGTAAGGTAAAGGCAAACCAAGGATGGAGGCCTCTCTACCATAACTTCCTGCTTTATAGAAATCTGGTGAAGGGCAAGAGTACTTTGTGATTTGGCACTAGTTTTTTTCTGGCTGTGTGATGGTAGCAGGGATGGGGCAAAGCATTCTGGGAGTCTACCCCCACTTCACCCTACACTGGACAGTTGACCACACTGCTTACCTTAAACAGATGTTCTAAACTTCTTCTCCTTCCCTTGCATCTCAGACCTGATCTGCACATGTGGAAAAATAAAGTGGCAATAAGGAGACAACATGGAATGGACCCCTTTAGTCTGCAGATAAAGAGAGTATGATTTTCATCCTACACTCAGTGCTCTGTAGCATAGCATGCAACAGGCTACCAGGGGTTCCCAACTTTTTTGAGCCTGTGGGCACCTTTGGAATTCTGACACAGGTTGAGGGGCACAACTACAAAATGGCTGCTGCAAGAGGTGAAATGGGGTTGCCAACCTGCAGGTGGGCCTGGGAATCTCTAGGAATTACAACTGACTTCCAGATTACTGGAATCTCTAGGAATTACAACTGACTTCCAGAATGGCTACGCTGGAAAGTTGACTCTACGGCATTATACTATGCTGAAGTCCCTCCTCTCCCCGAACCCTGCCCTCCACAGGTTCCACCCCCAAATCTCCAGGAATTTGCCAATTTAGAGTTGGCAATCTTAATGTGTAGCCAACCACAAAATGGCTGCTACAGAAGGTGAAGCCTACCTCAGTATTTCAGGGATTGAAGTTATGTATAAATCTAATAATAACTCTTCAGCAACACAGGCAGAAGCTGTGTTTAACAGGATGACTTTTAAAATGAAAATATTGTGTATAAATATTGTCTTGTATACCCATAGCTTACTTTCAGTCATGCAGAAGCAATATTATTTTACTCTGCACAGCCAATCAGATTTGCAATGGCCAATCAAAAGCCCTATGGGACAAACCTGGCCCTGCCCATTATCTAAAAAACACTTGGCAGCTGCCAGCAAAGGTGCCGCCAGCCACTACATTGTGGAGCCCTCAGAAGATGAGGACTGAGCCACTGGGGGGTAGGGGTGGGTGGGAGAAAAGCAATACAACTGGTCAGGAAGGAAAAATCTCATTCCAACTTGTTTCTGAAGGTTCAGGTACGAAAAGAAATAGAGAGATCTGAAGACAAGTCTCCATTTCTATAAATGAAATGCATACCCCCAATTTTTATTCATATTTGCAAATAATCTCAACTCAGTAATGTTTCAGGGAAAACAGCCTTGGAAATAATCAAGATACCCTCCCCCCCAAATAATTTGCCTTTTCAACATTTCAAAACAAAAATCAGCAAAAAGGCTTGGAGAACAATGAGTGATACAGGTGTGTGAACAGTACTGTAGTAAACCTGTGTGTTTTTAAATTTCAAAACGTCAAGGTAATTTGGGGTGAATGTCAAGTTTCTCTCCCACTGCTGCTTCTGCGATTATTTTTAGGCAGGATGCAATCCAGCTGGATCTTTTTTTCTTGCACATCTTCCTTTAATTTCCATGGGGCTTGTGCAGGACAACATCCCAGTGAATTGTACCCACCGTCTTTAAAACATGCCCATGGGCTAATCTTCTCTTGGAACTAAGAGATTCAGATTCAAATACCGGCTAAGCCATTGCCTTGTCAGGTGCTCTCAAAGCCTCAGATATCTCATCCCTATTGATAAAATGGGGAAAGTACTAGAGTTAGAAAAAGAAGATTGCAGAGCACTTTGGATATTAAATGCTTATATGTTAGATATGATAAATAATGATACATATAAATAATGTAATTGGGGACCACCAAATCATTAACTTGACTTGGATTTTCATGTGGGCTACAGAAGGCTATTTTTCTGACACAGAATTTACTTTTCCATGCATTACATATGTAGCACACAATGCACACATATGTACACCTAATGCTTCCATTCTGTATAAATATATGCCTGGCCATAGAAATATTTACACATAAAGAAACCCATTTACACAGAAACTGATTCAAAACCTAGAGAGAAGGCTAACTATGTTACTGAACAAGAAAGAGATAAAGAAGAGAGAATACAATAACCTACAAAAGTCAGCAAATCATCCAGTTAGAATATAATTTTTGCTGGACAGAGGTGGGGGGGGGGGGAAGCTTTTCTTCCAAAGAAATGGTGGTTTAAAATTAAAATTCATTAAAGAAGTCTAGCTGACACATTTTTGTATTCTTTGAGGAAGTATATCTGTTTAATTTAATGCACTGTCCAATTAAAAAGAAGTGGTCCCTTATTACAGATATGATTTATTCTCTGATAAACTGCTGATTTATGGCTCACTGGGGTATATATTTAATACTGTCAAGAAAAAAAAAATGAAAGGACACCCAAAACTATCTGCTGTGCCACAGCGACTGAGTCTGAAAAGGATCTGAGGCAGCAGCGGCCCCTGGGAGTGAAATGTAATCTTTGCCTGGGATAAAAGCACACAGAACTGCTGATCTTTACAAAAGGATCCATCTCCTACCCCCCTCCATGCACACCTCCCTCCCTGGCATAGCACAGCTGGCTCCTGCAGAGTAAAGAGTTGCACTTTAAATATTAGCATTGATATTGCTGTAAATAGTATGTTTATTTAAGGAAACAAGAAAGAATCCAAGCATAGATGCAAAGGCTTATGAGACTGTTAAGCTTATTAATACTAGCACCCAGATCCAAAGAGGCGGAAGTAAACTAATTCGAATAAATGGAAATTTGTGCCCACAGAATGCACAAGGATTGGGTACAACTGTGGCTGGTGATTTTTTTTTTTAAGTTAGTGGACTGCAGCTTTTAAACCTTCCCCATGCCAGGATTTACCCAACAGTTGCAAAAGTGAGAGTGCTTTTAAATATATGCAGATTGCCATGGCCTGAGAAACTATGTACTCATGGATAAGGGGATTGGTGATCATGTGAGAGGGCATGAGCAAGCCTTCCTAGAGGTGACTTCCAATACTTTTCATTTACAAAAGTAAGTTCTTCAATGCATGTATTTTACACCTCATTGACAAAAAACCAACAAGTTTTTTTAAATGTCAGCAAACTGTTGTTTTTTACTGTATGCATAGTAAAACAAAACAAAACATTAAAAGCCAAACTACTTCCTTCTGTAAAAGGGAAAGAACAAATCTTTTCATCCACATGGGCAAAGATGAGGGTTTAATTTGAGTTAGGGCCCACCAGAGTTTAGAATCTATTTTCAGTGCCAGAAATGTAAAGTAATATGCTGAGTGTCTCTTGCCATGGAATAATTAGACTTCTTATGCCTGGAATTAGAGAGAACATTTTCCAGGTTTGGGGAGAAGGGGCAATGAGGTATCTCTTAGTGTGATACCAAACATACACTTTTCATTTGAGAAATATAAAGTGCAATCAAACCCAATGGCTTTAGAAAGGTATAACACTGTTTAGGATTGCACTGGTCCTGTCCTTCTTACAGAGCCACAGGAAAGCCAGGTGACACAAATTAAGCTGCAAAGCTCACTTGTTACCACCATGCAATTATGAGCAGCTAGGGATTCCACCACCATCCTGGTCCAGGAGGGGGATCCCCTGGTTTGGAGCAGGCTTCCCACCCCAAATGACTTTTTGGGCTACCAGAAGTACCGCCCCTGGCACGATGACAACACCCAGGAGTCACATCATCACGCCGGAAACATCGTATGAGGGTCGCTCTGGTATTTGGGCAAACTCTATGGTTTTGAGGACGAAAAATCATATTGTTTTGCCCAAATACCAGAGCATCCCTGTGCAACGTTTCCGGTACGATGACATCACTTCTGGGTGATGTTATTGTGTTGGAAACATTACACAATGTCTCCCCCCACCTCCCAGAACACCCTCCCCAAGGCCCTCGCCAACAGAGGTAAGAGACCTGGCAAATCTATGAACAGCCCACTCTCTGGAGTACGGGGGAGGGGGAATTTGAAGGATCCAACATAGTAACTGTTGGCAGAGTTCAGTAAATAATCCAATCTGTGCTTTGGAGAATGCTTTCAATGAATTTACAGTAACAGGATTTTGAAGAAAGACAATAAATGATTGCAGGCCATTAATGTAACAGAGAGGCCTTCAGAGCACTATTACACAGCAGAGAGAGAAACAAGAGGTAGGCTGAACTGCAAGAGAAATACAGTCAATAAACTGTAAACACTAGAGAATGCTCCACAGCTCCCCCTAGGGTAAAAGTGAACTAAACTACTCCTTCAGCAACATTCACAGTAATCAGACTCCTTCTCAACAGCATGTGTACTATTCCACCATGTTCAATTTTGCTAGAAGGGTCCAATGGCAGTCTCCAGGTAATTGTTTTGTGAGAGCATCAGCAGTTTTGTGCTTAGGTGGCAATTTGGTAAGTGTCCAAGTCTTATTCCTGTGAAGAGATTGTATCTCTTCTGCTGCTGCCTCTTTCCATTTTCTGGCTTCAATTTCAGGCAATTTGGAGCCAGTTTGGTGTAGTGGTTAAGTGTGCAGACTCTAATCTGGGAGAACTGGGTTTGATTCCCCACTCCTCCACTTGCACCTGCTGGATGACCTTGGGCAAGCCATAGTTCTGGCACAGCTGTTCTTGAAAAACAGCAGTTTCTTTCAGAGCTCTCTCAGCCCCAC
Source organism: Lepidodactylus listeri (assembly GCA_029233225.1). Classification (NCBI taxonomy): domain Eukaryota; kingdom Metazoa; phylum Chordata; class Lepidosauria; order Squamata; family Gekkonidae; genus Lepidodactylus; species Lepidodactylus listeri. Next base: position 55,610,153 of record JARCFY010000005.1, on the reverse strand, counting down.
CTATCTCACAGGGTGTCTGCTGTGGGGAGGGGAAGGGAAAGGAGTTTGTAAGCCGCTCTGAGACTCCTTCAGATAGTGAAGGGTGAGGTATAAATCCAGTCTCTTCCTCTTCCTCTTCTTCCTCTTCCCAAAACAAGGGCTTAGGTATTTTCTCATTTTTGACTATATAGGCTAGTTGCTTGGGTTGAGCATCTGAGGGTCGTAACTTTGCTTGGTCCCACATTTGCTCTTGAAACCGATGAGAAGGCTGTGCTGAATTCCACCTCTACTTAGCTGTGTCTTGCAGTCTTTTACTCACTTACTAATGAGTTTTCTTTAACTTCTGTGGTTTGCATCAGATTTAGTCCTGGGGTCTCATCAAAGTATACTGTACCAATAGCAACCTTGTCTGTCTTTGAGAATACAGTTCTGTACCCTTTACAGATATCATTGTAACCCACTAGTATTCCTTCTATGGCTCTATTGTCCAGCTCTGAACATTTTTCACTGGGAATAAAGACATCCAAACACTCTGATGTGCCTGATGCTTGGCTTTAATCCATGGCATAATTCATATGGATTGCTGTCAATTGCTTTTGATGGTAATCTATTTTGTAGATATGTTGGTCATAATTGCTTCACCCCAATACCTATTTGGCAATCCAGCATCCAGAAGCATGCATCTGGCCATTTCAACTTCTGCTGTTCCATTTTGTTCAGGTGTGTATGGCACTGTTGTCTGATGCTCTGTATCCTATTCCTTTAGGTATTGCTTCACTTCTTTATTTGTACCTTATTGCTGGCTGCTGCCACAAACACTTGGAGTTTCCCAAGCATTTCACTCTTTTGTTTCAGGAGATACATGACAGTGTACCTAGAATAGTCATCAATGAAAGTCATTAGGTATTTCTTTCCTCCTAGTGTAACAGTTCTCATGAATCTGTAGGGGAATGTATAGACTTGCTTTCACTGCCTTTAGGGAATGAGGCACATGTAGCTTTTGCCTTTATGCAGCAAGTATACCTTGTATATGTTTAACATGACATTATCTTCATGTCCTTGATCAAGCCTCGGTTTTCAAGCTCTTTTTATGGATTGTGAGTGTCTGTGTCCTAGATGTCTGTGTGACGGGTGGATGCAGATGCTGTGACAAATGTGTGTAGCGACTCTAGCCTCCTCATTTGGTAGGGTACGCTTATACAGATGCTCCTTCTCAATTCCTCTGAGTATAACCTCTTTCCCCTTCTTAATCTCACATTGGTTTCTTTGAAATTTCACTGTAAGACCAATACTGGTGAGGTGCTTCACAGAAAGAAGGCTTCCCTCCAGCTCTGGAACATACAGGACATTTTTCACAAGTTTACATGTTCCTTTAAATGGCCCATCACACTTTAAGAATCCATACCCAATTCCTTCTGCAGTGATGCTTTTTCCATCTGCAAGGAAAATCTCTTTTGTGCTGAGATCAAGATCTAAGAAGATCTCATGGCTGCATGTTATGTGGCACTTGAATCAATGTACCATCTATTTGACATGTCACTCTGTGTAGCCTTTAGACATCTATTCCATTCTTCATCTACAGATTCACTTGCAGCTTCCTTACCCTTTTCTTTGAGTGATTCTGTGATTTGTTTTCTCTGTTTAGCTCTCTAGATTGAACAATTCTTTTTCAGATGTCCAGCCTGTTGCAGCAGCAACACACCCTGATTTCTGTGGTGTGCTTTATCGCCTCATTTACCTTGAAAGCTGTTTCTGGTTTTTCAGTGTCTTCACCTGCTTGTAGTTTCTTTTCTGTGATTATCCATTAATTTTCCCTTAACATATTCAAGTGTTAAATCTGCTTCTGGTCTAGTCTCAAAAGCACCGATGAGAGGACCATAGGACTCTGGAGGCTGCACAGTAATAATGCCACTATCTGATTGTCTTTCATTTCTTCTCCAAGCCCACACAGCTATTCCACAAATTTCTAGCATGGCATTTATATGTTCATGCATATCATGTTCTCTGCCAAGTCTCATTTTATATATTTTATGCAGTAGACATAGATCGCTGTTTAGGTTTGAATGCTCATGCACTTTCTGGAGTGCATTCCACATACCTTTAGCTGTTTCTTCTTTTCTTATGTGGATCAGCTGATCATCTTCTACTAATAAGCTTATAGTTGCCTTTGCTTGCCTATTTTTTTGTCCCATTCTGCAAGATCATTGGCTGGTCTGTCAGTACTTAAAACATTCCAGAGGTCATCTTTGTGTAGCAGCATTTCCAGTTTAAACTTTCACAGCTGATAATTACTATTATTTAGTTTGGCCACTGCAAACTTAATATATGCATTGCTTGCCATCATCCTTGGGATTGGGTGTACCCCTTCTTTTTCTTACAGATTCACAGTTACAGCTTTATTGTAATTTACCATGGGGACTGGGCCATTAACCTGTTGGCAGAGTTCAGGAAATAATACAATCCATGCTTTGGAGGTTGCTTTCAATGAATTTACTGCAACGGTATTTTGAAGAAAGACAATAACTGATTGCAGGCGATTAATGTAACCAGGGGTCATTTCGAGCAGGAGCTTGGGGAAGCTCAGCTCCGGGAGTTGGTGCCAGCCCCCTGCCCCCCCGCGGGGGAATGCCTGCTTGTGTCATGGCTGCAGCAAAATGACCCTGTCCCCTGGAAAGGTCCTTGTTCCTCTGACTAGCCTTCTGAAGGCTTCAACCACCACTGAAGCTGTCCTCCCAGAATAGTGGTATTTCTGAGGCTTGGATTAGTAGCTGTCCCCTCTCTGCCAGCTCTTTCTTTCTTTCTTTCTTTCTCTTTCTTTCTTTCTTTCTTTCTTTCTTTCTTTCTTTCTTTCTTTCTTTCTTTCTTTCTTTCTTTCTTTCTTTCTTTCTCTCTCTCTCTCTCTCTCTCTCTCTCTCACTCTCTCTCTCTCTCTTTTTTTCTCTCTCGCCCGCCCACCCTTTTTTTCTTGCCTTCTGACTTACTTCTGGTGATGTCAGGTGGTGTAGCATATGCAAATAAGTTATGCTAATGAGTTATGCTAATGAGCTCCTGCACCTTTTTTTCTACGAAATGACCCCTGAATGTAACTGAGAGGTCTTCGGCACTAACACATACTACTACACAGCAGAGAGAGAAACAACAAGAGGTAGGCTGAACTACAAGAGAAATACATTCAATAAACTCTAAACACTAGAGAATGCTCCACAGCACCCCCTAGGTTACAAGTGGACTAAACTACTCCTTCAGCAACATTCACAGTAATCAGACTACTAGCAGTCTTTCACTTCTCCAACAGTAACTCCAGTTGCCTCCTCTCTGGTTGGACTACAGCCACAGAACAAGTCCCTCCCACACAGTTATTTTCTTTGCATAGATCATGGGCCACTCATTCTCAACCCAAGAGGCAGCTCTCTTTGTAGCGGTAGTGGGAAAGAGAAGCTAGAAGGCAACTGAGATTCAAGCTTCAAAGCTTGGGCTAGGATGAAACAGCCTCACTATGTGGGAGGCCCTTGTCTAGCTACAATAGAAGATATTTCAAGCACCCTTGCTTCTGATCTGACTTCCAGTTGTAACCTGAACTTTACTTTGGGAGACTTGCTCCTCTTGATTAACAGAGAGCTCATAATACTACAGCTATCACCATTGATTAGAGGTTAAGAGCATTCCCAGTTGATCAGACTAGATGCGCATTGCTTCTCATTTGCAGTGCAGCAACCATCTCTCAAGGTTTTTGTGCTGGAAGTATCATATTTTCCCAGTGCTCCAATCTCAATAATTTGTTTCTAGGAACATTAAATTCTTCCCTTCAGATACTGCTTTGGTAACTACTAAGATAGCTATGCAGAATGTGCACACTGCACACATTTCCATTTGAGAATCCTGGAGGCAAAATTGTAAAACTGTCATTGTGTGTGGTGCACACCTTCACGTTTTTTTCCCACCCTGGGATCTTTGTTTTCTCCAAGTATCACAGCACTTTATTCAGAACTGGGAAAACCTGAAACTAACCACCAGCAGTGCAATCAGCACTCAGGGTTGCAGGTGCCTTTTGGAAAGGGCCCACACATTGATGGGGAGAAGAATAACTGTGCTGTAATTTGCCTCTCGAATAGGAGCAACAGCCCACATCACCCAGGGTAGGGGTCACAGACTGAGCCAGAAATTTGCTGCAGAGCTGAAAACCAAATCAAGAGAACTGTAGTTAGTGAGAAATCTGGAGAAATATGTAGTCAGTATTAACTGGCTTTCAACAGAGTTTTCTTATATGAATTCCATGTTACAGGATGCCCATAGATCTGAGTGTTTGGACTTCCAACTGTGTATTCCTCCTCTCTTGCGCTAGGGCACATGTCTAAAAAGATACAAACTGCTGCGTGGTTATTCCTCACTCTACGTAAAGGTCATCTTCTCCTCTTTCCCATTTATACTGTGCAGATGGGATTCTGCTTTGTTATCACTGAACTAGAGTGTGCAGGAGTACAGTACTTGGAGAAACAGAAACCCCACAGAAAGGATAATATATAGCTGGGCTCTGTTTTGAGCATTTTCCCCCACTTCCTCCTCCCTGGTGTAACTACCTGTGTCGTGTGTTTTCCTACATGGGCCCTCCATTCCTTGGCATCATATTTTGGAAGGTCATGGGCAGCAGTAAAGCTCTGCCTCTGCCAGTACTCTCCAACAGCATAGAATCTAACCCATTGCCCTTGCTCTTGCAAAATGCACACACAGTTTATTCCCACTTTACAGCTGGTGAACTGAGACTAACAGATGACTTCCAATAGCCATATAATATAACACAGATATCAGGTATTCTTCTAATGTTATGTCCACTGAACTGCACTGGTGTCATGTATCCATTCTTAACTGCTGCCATGTGTACACTGATTACACTCTGCTGAGTGATGAGATAATGATAAGGTTTATGTTTAAATGGAACTCAGTAGGTCTCAACTTCTCCATGATCTTTTTGAGAAATTCAAGATGGACACATAGAGAGAAACTCTCTACCACTTGCTGTGATGAATGAGATGGGGGGGGGGGGACAAGTGATGCTGTAACAGTTATGATGATGGACCCTGGCATCTCTGAGGCTGGGAAGAGAGGAGGAAGGTTCTCTTTGCCAGTTAGATATCATTCTTTCCCAACTGAGAGGAAAACACACTACCCCTTTTATGTGTTAACATTCCTTGATTTGAAGGCTCAGGTCTGGTGGGTCTGGTCTGGTGGCTGAAGGCACTAGAGCACACATGGAGGTAGGGCCTGAAAAGGGGAGCTATTCCTTTGCCTAAGGGTTGGTTGAAATTGGGTTTTGGCATTCATCAGGAAAGCTGTCTCTCCTGCGTGTTTTACAGTGAAGGATGACAAAGGGGAATGATGCTAAAGAGGGTTGCAAATGTACCAGGGATGCAGACATCCTGCAATTAACAAAGACCAGATATACCATGAGTTATAAATACCTAGTTAGTGACTTTCCTTTTGTTAATTTAACTTAGTGCATGTAGATTTGTTTCTTACAGTACCCCAAGTTTGTGCCTTATAAAAATAAAGTTGTTTAATTAGAGAGAGTCCTCACAAGTCCTTACCCTTGGCGCTTGGACATTCTACAATGATACACCCCTGTGGAGTTTGCCTTGAGTGACCCACGAGAGTGGAAGGAGCTAGATTTTACCCAAAGTGGTAGCAGCAATAGTGAAAGGGAAGGTAAAACAGTAGCTAGCCTTGCCTCACAATGTGACAGGTATCACAACACTTGCCTGTCATTCTATGGAGGCATGACTACATTCTTCCACAGTGGTTTGGTGATGGAAGTACAAGGTAGCAAAAACATTGCATGCATGTTGTGGATATCTAAAAACTCTACACAATAAATATTCCACAATCCCATTGAAATTATAAGAATTGCATGGGAGCTTTTATATTTTACACTCCTTCCCACTTCTTCCCACATATGGTTACTGTGACACTTGGTCATATCAATCCCCTCATCCAGTGGGAGCAAACTTGTTTTAAGCAAGTATAAAACTCATAAGAAGAATTTCCCCAAACAATATTTTCCCTTCTGTTGATACCTGTAATTTACAGAAACAAACGGAAACAGGTTCCCCACCACACTTGCCCAAGATCACCCAGTGAGCTTCATGGCTCATGCAAGGATTTGAACCCTGAGATTCCAGGTCAACAACAATATTCTGTCTATTACATCACATTGATGTTATAGAATTCTGGTATGGCTTCTGCAAGAAGCCTAATGATTGGAATAGACTGCTCACATGGTATTCAGTATCAGCAGAAAACTGGTCTGAAATCTAACATTTACAAAGCAGTTCACTGGATCAGGAGGCAGGAAAGATGTTGGATCAAGAGGAGAGTTTTTATGAAGAAGAAAAAGCTACTTTTAGCAAAGTGATCACAATATGTGCCATCTGTAGATTGGGAGATATTTCAGTAATTATTCTTTTATCTGCATTTATTATTCAATGATTCTTGGCACAATGTGCTTTAAGACTCAGATCTCAGCGGGCATCTTTATACATTTGTTTCTTGTTTAAAGCAGAAATGTTAAAAATTACACAGGCTTCTCACAAGTGATCTGTTTTGTACAGCTAATCCAAAAAAGCAAAGATGTGAGGGATGGAGTGAGATACATTTCCATACTTGCCACTCAATTCTAGGAAATGATCTACATGTCTTCATGCTTCTAAAAGGTTTATTCCTGCCTTGGCCTTTTCAACACTCATGCCCCTGGTTAGTGGGTAAGTTTATGTGGTAAGGATTCAAGGGAGATACACGGTGGCCTCCATAGCATGATGATTGGATGTAAAAATGTCCTGTGTTGAGCCGAGACATGTTAACTGGTTTTTCAGATACCATCAACTATATTTAAACAAGCCTGATGCCTGAGTGCTCTTTGCGGCTGGTATGTTATACATAAAATATGTTGAGTCAGTGATAGCGTTCTTATCTAAAGACAGAAGCCAGCAAAATTTCATCTAGCGCACTTCGTCAGATTGTTCCCTGACACAGACAGCGGGCAACTCGCTGTGACAAATGGGTGATTGCATCTGACTCTCGGGAGAGGGGCTGTTTTCATTCTCCCTCACCCGCTGTCTCTGTTCCTGCTTCCCTAGATATTGGCTGCTTAGAGGAGAGAGCAGAACAAATAGTTGGTGCAGCAAAGATGTTATTAGCCATGCCATCAAAAAGAGCCTGGGTGAAAATTAGCATTGCAGCCTTTCCATCTTGCTGGTTTGAAGGAGGAAAAGACGTGATTCTGTGTTGCTAGAAAAGCAGACCCAAGGAAAACAACAGACCCATTTCTACCCTGAATTAGATCCTCTGGGATGGGACACTGATGCCTATGAGTTGATGGTACAGGCTATGGAAATCAAATACAGGGCAAGTATGTGCTATAGATACCTCAGATCAGCACTGGCCTGTAGTAAACAGCCAATGGAGACAGGTCCCAAATGAGGTCAGGGCAATCAGCAGAATGTAATGGAAAAGAGTCTTGCTTTCAGAAATATGGCTCTTGTGCTTTGCTACGCAGGAGTAAAGTTGAGATGGCTGTTACTACTGCCTTTGAAAGCAGGTGGAATATAATGGTTATGGCTAAGAGTATGAGCTATGATGTGAGAAGTCTCTTGTTCAAATCAGCAACAAACTCAGCAACAGGAGACCTTAGGCAAACCTCATCTTTTAGCCTAGGTGTATAATATAGAGAGACTAAAAGACCCTTAAGGATTATTGTAAAGATTAGTTACTGAGATAACAAGCTGGGAGCCAGCAAGAAATCTTGGCATAGGGGAGGAATTCCAAACTCTCGCTGCTAATTTCCTGTCCCTCATTTTTCCTTTGACTCTCAACTGTTTTCATCATTCCATCTCTCTTGGAACTCATTCAGTCCTCATCAGTATGGTTATTCGGAGGGCTCTTCTTTTTGGTTAATTTACATACCTTAGTATGTACAAGTCTAGACAGTCCCCCAAGTGTATAGAAACCTCTACCATCTGTGTATAGCCCTTCTTGTTGCTTTCACAATTATTATGGGGGCAACCACTTAGATATATGTGAAGCACTTAGAACTTTAAACAATATTTATTTATTGGGTTTGTATCCCGCCCTCCCCAAAGCAGGCTCAGGGTGGCTCACAGTAATTAATGCATAAATAACAATAAAATACACATAAAATAATCTAAAACCAATTCAGGTATACATAAAATGATCATAAGGTGCTGGCGATGTTTCCTTAATTACTCAGATGGTGTACCATGAGTGCAAACAACAGTTGAACATCATTCTGCTCGCTGGTCTTCCAAAATTCAAGCGGCGGCACAGGTCAAATGTCAGAGCCAAGGGCCAAACTCTGTAACAGAGTTTACTGATGGTGGTGGCGGCTCCTTAGTTGAAAGCCTGGTGGAAGAGCCCCACACTAAGGCTAATCATTATTACTGAATCAGTTCAGTGATATGCAGTAACTTTTGAGAGACCTGGAAGAACATTTGAGTTGTTATAAAGGAACTAAACCTGTTTTTTTAAGTGCTATATTCAATATAACTAATTTTAATTAGATATACCTTTTTTAATGAAATCAGATTGTAGATCATAGCTTGGAAGTTACTCAATATTTAATGATTTATAACTTGCACTGCTTATATATTTCATTGTGTAGTACTTGAAGTGGCTGGAGCTCTTATGATGATTTAAAATACCATTTTTGAAATGGGCTAGTAGACCACTTCCCAATGGGCTGGTAGACCACTTTTGAAATGGGCTGGTAGACCACTTTTGGTACAAGATTATTGCCCTGTTTACAAATTACAGTGAACTCACAAGTCCTATTCATAAGTTATAGCAAACACATGTACAAAATGTGTACAGAATACACTTGGATTGTCTTTATAAATGTGTGGAGTAATTCTCATACTCAACGTGTGATTGAAACTGACATTTATTCAGGTCCTAGTCCCTGGTTTGATTTGTAAAGTCAGCACATGTTGGCTCTTTCTTACAAGAAGGAAGTATATGTTCTCACTGTAACATGTGAACAAGGCTACTGAAACCATCTATTTATTACCCGGGCAGTTATTAGACTGAATTTTATTATGTGACTGCTGAGGGCCTTTTGTACCCACAGTATTTCAAAATTTTAGACCTATTGCAGTATTACAGAGATTGAACTAGTTTATGTCAAAGCCTCATTAAAACCAAACCTATTTGACAGGAACTATTCACAAGCTGATCCTTCTGTTGCTTGATGGCTTTTTTTTGGTATGGCTGATTCCAGTGCAGTTCAACAAGTTATCTTTTGGTTCCTGGGATAAATGTTTTGGTATCCACACTGTCCAATGCCCACTTTTCTCACTATATTCTTTATATGTTTTTGCCTTGTTGTTATAAGAATTGATTCATTACTAGGGATAGAACCTGTTCCCTTCTGTGTACTGTGAGAAAAGGTGCACCTGTACTGTGAAAAATGTACTGTGAGAAAAGGTGCACCTGGGGAGAAGGAAAGTTTATCCCCCTGCCACCTGTGAATTCTGGTTTTGTTGACTTGAGGAACCTAGAAATGATGAACAAACTCACATGCCGGCACTGTAATTCCTTGCCTCCTAGATCCTGCTCTGCAAGGAAGCATTTTAATTGTTGATTGGTGATCTTTTATCTTTCTGTCTGAAATTTGACAAAGAGAACCTGACAGCTGAGGGGTACAATCTCTGAGATAACTTGCAGTCAGAAACGTCCCACTGAAAAAATGATATAAACATAGGGCACATTAATAATTAAACAAATATCCTTCATCCCAATGATAAAGAATATTAAGTTTGTTCTAAAGGAACATGAAAATAAAAAAAAAATCTGTAAACACCCACACTGTTCCCTTTAGTGACCCAAGGGGTACCTGAAGTTTGAACACCCATCATCCAAGGCTATGCTCAGGCCATGAGGTTTCTTGTTTGAGTCCCCAATACACATTAACCCCAGTTTTCTGTATCTAAAGTAACTGTACAAAGAATAAAAACTTTCCCCCCCATCAATCATGCTGATTGTCTAATGTTGGATCTTGGAGACAGAAAAGGAATAAAGCAGTCGGGCTAAAATTAGCACATAGGTAGTTGTGGTACTGCTGAAAACTGTTTGGATGATGTACTTCCTAAGTAATCCTAAAATAACAGGCCTCTCTGCTTACTTTTCCTAGTACATGTAAAAGGGGGATGGAAGAATAACCAAACTTTCTCTCTCTGTTCCCTTTTGGATGCTAGGAGAGTCTGCCTGTAACAGAATCCTTGCCTAGGAAACTCCATAAAGGACAGAGGACACACTCTTCATCTCTTCTCTCTCTCACACACTCTCTCTCTCCTTCTTCCACCTCAGAAAGTAATCTCATCCTTTCGTCACATATTATTGAAATCCCGGCTCTTTTAAAAAACTCTCATTTTTGCCCAGACTGAGAGCATGTCATTTGGAAGTGATGTGCAAGGCAGGAGATAACCAGGTAGAACTCAGCGATTCGCCACAGAAAATGGCTCCATGTATGGCTGTAATGCTATCAGAGTCTGTCCCTCAATAGCTCTTTACTTCTCCTGAGCTCACAATCTGCTGATTCAAGAACTTTGTCCAAAGGAGGAGGAGGAGGAGAGGAACTGGGGGTGAAGAGAGTTGTGAAGATAGATATAAATTTAGTGTGTCTGTGGTCCTAACTGAGCACATATGAATGCAGAAGCTTTTGAGGAGCAGGGAGGAGGGCTGTCACTTTCCCTCTCTCATTCTGTGTCCTCATTTCATGCTTTACTTGTGCTGATTGGGCGGGCTGAATCCCCTCAGCTAACTGCTTAGTACAAAACAGTTGCACTTCAGTTTACAGTGGATAAGAGCTAGAGGCAAACCAAACAGAAGCAGCGGATTTAACAAAGGCAAATGTGGCTCTCTAGATGGCCCAGAAACAGGAATCATGGAAATGGATGATTTCCAGTCACAAAGGAGGAGGGTAAAGAAAAAGTGTATACTTCCCAGGCATTTCTCATTTCTCACTAATTACATATGAGTTATATTTGCATGTAAAACAGGGAAGAGGCATTCTCTGTTCAGCTTGGTTTAAACATTCAGGCTTCTTCCAAGAAAGAGCAAGTATACCAAATTCAGAATAGTTCCCCTGGGAGCTTGTTAATTATACATACTCATGTATCATGTGACTATAAAGCCCTAGCAGGAGCATTTCAATACATTTTTTTAGTTTAAATTAAAGTTCCCTTTAACATCAGCACAGAAATAAGTTTCATACATGAGGAGCACTTTTCTGTTCCTGGTGGTAATGGTTCAGATTGCTAATACTTCAAGAACAGGGGTGTCCATTATTCCTAATGGTGTGTCATGATGAGCTCCTGTTACTCACTGATGACACAGGAACACTCTTGTGCACCAGTTACACAAGTATGTACCTATTTTCACTTATGAAACATCACAGGGCATGAAACCCCATTGTGATGGCAATGCCTCATGATGGTGTAACGGATTTAGATGAGTGTAGTTACCAATGTTCTGGTTAGTATAACTGCTACACAAACAAGGGCAAAACTGGGCAGAGTTTGAGACATCACAAGGGAAGACCCGAATTTTAAGTCAGAACTGTATTCACACTCATAGGTCAGTCTCCGCACCAATGATGGCACCAAATTATGCCAATAAAAGTGGAAGCTGAAGGAAAAGCACTCCCATTAGAATCGGTGAGAACCTGCAACAACTGCCTCTTTACCTGCCCCCCTCAGCCACATCAAAGGATGCAATTTCAGCTAATGCAGGAACTAATCACAGCTCACCATCAGAAGTATATAAGCCTCAGTGAGGGAACTCCGCTATTCTGTCAAGACATGCAGATGGGGTTACTTCATTCTGCCCTCAAGTATAGAATACTAGGGGCAAACATATGGGAATTGAGATGGTGGGGAACTTTGGGGAGTGGGCACTTTACACAAATACAAATAGCCACAACTAATAGCAACAGAAGAACAGATGTTCATATTTGTGTAAAGGGCCCACTAACAAAAATTCTGTATTACCACAATTCTCTGTATGCCAGTAGCGTCCTTGATATGATGGCAAAGACTTGAGTTCTCAGGTACCTTACCAGTACTTCTGTCTCTAAATAAAAAGACCCACCAGGAACTTCAATTCTGCTGCTGCAACTGAGACAACCAGGTACTCCATACAGGTTAGCTTGGAAGGGGAGACTAGGGATGGGCACGAACTGGCTCATAAATTAAAATTTGGGATGAATTTTGGCTGGCTTCTGGTTCCTGAACTGAAGTTTATGGCAGGTCAACCGGCATGAACTTTCCATAAACTTTAAAGCAGTTTGTGTTCGTGAATGGATACAAAATGCTTTATAGTTTAGAAAAGAGAAAGTGGAGAGAGAAAATTTTTCCTTCCATAAAGCTATAACTTATGAGCATCGATAAAGTTCATTGTCAGTAGCTTCAGAACAGACCAAAGAAAAGACTTCTTCACTCATATTATTATTAAAATATTCCTCCATGCAAATCTAATATATTTAGAACTTATTTTTTAGGGAGAAAATGTATTAGGTTTAGTAGCAGAAGCTTCCCCTGGTCATTGCTCCATTTGGCAAGATGCTCATATACTCAAGTGCAGCATAATAAATTCCAGAAACCTCCGCATCATCAGTCTCATAGACGTTATTAGGACAGTAAGAGCAGGCAAGACAATGATGGTCAAGTAAACATGGGAATTAAGTTGGAAATATTAGATAGAGGTCTAGCTATATCAATTGGTAAGGATTCAGAGCAGGAACCTCTGTGTACATCTCGATATATGTCAAGAAGACAATGCATAATGATTCTGCTGGTTTTCAGAGCATCTGCTTCTCTCTGGAGACCACTCTGACAAGGGAACTTGTTCAGAACACATCATTGCAAGCAGGGCTCATTTCGTAGCAAGAGCTCCTTTGCATATTAGGCCACACACCCCTAATGTAGCCAACCCTCCAAGAGCTTACAGTGCTCTTCTTACAGGAGCTACTGTAAGCTCTTGGAGGACTGGCTACATCAGGGGTGTGTGGCCTAATATGCAAAGGAGCTCCTGCTACGAAATGAGCCCTGCTTGCAAGTTAGGTTAACAAAAGAATTTATTCTGTGTCCATGAGGTGCCAATTAAAACTTCAGAGGGGGAGGCATCCTTGTCTTCTGAACTTTACTCATCTTTTACCTCAGGTTTATTTGTTTACATGTCCACTTCCTATTCATTACCAATGAGGAGAAAACAAGGTCCTAACGTTTTCTGGGCAACCTTCTGTATTGTTTTGAGACTTATTTATTCCAGTGAAGCAGAGAGAGCAAAAAGTGTCAGTGAACTCTAAAAGAACAATTGGAAAATGTGATGAAAACAACAGACCAGGGACAAGGATACTTTGAGATGAACTTGAACACATTGACTGATTCTTTAGGGTTGATTTCTAGGCCCACATTTACAGTCACAGTAGTAAAACGTTACTAGCTTGCTACGAGCAGGAAAGTTTCTACTGAGAAGAGAAGCTGGCAGCCAAGGCCAGCTCACATCCCAGAAGCCTCCTGGCCTCCAAGATCCTCTTTTATTGTACTCAAAATGGCATTGTGATTAGATATAAACCGAAACTGTATTTCCTGCTCTTCAGTAATTACACTGGCTTATGGGAGCTTTATGCAGCATGAAACCTTATTATTCTGCAGAATGCAGTTCTGTATAATTTGCTTCTCCTTCATTGCACAAATGAAAAAAAAATCATATTTTGGTCCGATTTGGGAAGAAAGGCCCAGTTATCACTTGAGACCGTGGTGTTATTTTCCTCTCGGAATTAAAAAATCCATCTGGGTGTATGACCCCTTTCACCTCACTGCCTCACCATTCAGCCTTTTGTATGCAGATGAACCGTATCAATTTCCACTGGCTCAAAAAGATGCACCTAGCTGGGTGCACTCCCCCCCCCCCCCATAAGGCCAACACTCCACAGTCTAATGGAAATGCATAAGGGTACAGAATGCTGAGCGCAAATGCTTGCCAAGAACCCTGTGCTTTAAGGGAGGACTGGAGAAGAGGGCATTATGACTTTCATACCAGCGTTCATGTAAAGGTGCTTCCATGTGTTACTTTGTGCATGTGTTTGACACTCCATACACTAAAGGGGGCACTCCCCATGCCAATAGCTGCTCGTACAGACAGTCTACCATCATGCTGTAACAGCAGCGGTATCTCTAAAGCCCAGCAACAGGAAGGATCTCTTTTAATAAAATATCTCCTGTTTCACATCCTGTTTCTGTGTTAGAGCTGGAAGCAACATATGGAAGTAGTCGAAGTAAATTTAAAGAAGGCACATTTGATTCTAGTCACTTTGATATTAAAGGATCACCCATTATATGAGAATTTGAGAAGGAAGCTTATTATTGCTGTTAAAAAGGAAGGAAACTGCACCCAGTCTTAGCATACTTAAGTCCCCTGATGGCAAAGGAGGTAAGTGGCAGCTCAGGAATGAACTAAGTGGCAGCTAAGGATAAAATCTAACAATACCATGCTGAAGTTCTGCTGAAGTTGTGTTTCACGAGTCTCATTACCAACTCCTGTTCTTTACTTTTTTATTAGGTTTGTGGGGATGCAGGCTAAAGCTTATCTACTGTGGTTTATATCCTTTAGAATCTCTTCCACCTGAAACCATTCTCTGCTTTAGTAGCCAAAGGCCAGTAAAGAATTTCCTCCATAGACTAGCTTTCAGACTTTGAGCTGATTTATTCTTATACTCTGTTCTTCTTTTCTTTTCTTTTCTTTTCTAGATATGTTTGTTTTATTTGATTTCTAGGCATTATAGGACATCACCTTGGGCAGATTTTTTTTTTGGGGGGGGGAGAGATGACTCATACATTCTTGAATAAATACCTAGCTGAATAAAGAGATGAAGTACTGTTAGATGGGTGCATATTTATATCTTGCACGTCTCAGTATGCTGGCTCCCTAGGTGGTTTTCAATCTCAACACCAAAACAATAAGACAATGGATCTATAGAACAGGCAAAGTAGCAGTAAACGGCAACTTTAAAAGTAAAACCCCAGAACAGTAAACAGCATATACCATACAGAACATTTCTAGAAGTCATGTTTTCTAGAACATTCCTAGCACTCCGAACTGTAAAAGGAAGGGGAGAATTAGACCACCACCCAAATCAAGTGGACTTGGAGAAAAAAGGAGAATTTTTCACTAGCTACTACCACACGGTTGGCATCAGGCAAACAGATGTAGGCAAGAGGATGCCAGCCCCCCCCAAGTGACATTTTCTGCCACCACTCTGGGTGGTAATGGGAGAAAAATACAATTTATTAATGGCCTGACAGCCCTGACCTGGATAGCTCAGGCAAGCCTGATCTCATCAAATCTCGGAAGCTAAGCAGGGCCGACCCTGGCAAGTAATTGGAAGTGAGATCTCCAAGAAATACCAGTGCTCAGGATGCAGAGGCAGGCTATCAAGCCACCTCTCTGAAAAATGTCCAAGCCTCCAGCAGGGGTTGCCAGAAGTCACCATGACTTCCAGGCATGCAAGCACATACACATTCAAAAATACCCCCATACCCCCCAAAAAACAAAAACAAACAATGGCCCGACATCACCTCCAGTGAAACCGGACTGCCATCAGACCTTTCCAGGAATCGCTGAATTTAGTGAGGTTTAGTGGCAAGGGAATTCAAGAGTAGAGGTACCATTGTAGAAAAGGCCACACACTGCACTAGTGATTAAAGATGGTAGCAGTGACTGCAGAATAATGATAAACAACAGGAAGGCTCATATAGGAGCAAGTGACTTGAACAGAAAAGGTGCACCTTTTTGCCCTCTCATGTTTCTCTTTCTTTCCTGGTAGGGAATAAACATATTCTCATTATGAAAGAGGTAATGTGGTGTGTGTGTGGGGGGGTAGCTTTTCCAAAGCCTTTGTCCTCTGTCACAGAAAGGCAAATGGAGGGAAGGAAAGACCAGCCTACTTAGCAGGTCAACAGTGCCAGAGCTATCAGATGCCATGCCGAACTAATTCCTAATTGGGGCAGTGTTTGTCAACACTGAGGGAGCCCTAATGCACTCTAATCGCTGCAGCCACAAGCTCTGATACAGATCTTAATCCCCCCCACTGTGTCCCTTTCACGTAACAGCAAGCTTTCCCCCCCTTCCCTAGGCAGCAGACAGGCACATACCCCTCCTTTGGGAGAGCAAGAGATTTTAAAAGAGTTATTCCTTTTATTATAGTTTCCGAAGAAATGCCAAGGAGATCAGGGAATATTCATGGACTGAAAACAGCGGAAGAGTCTTATGCGTCGGACAGTGTTTGCAAAATTAAAATGTGCTTTGCTTAGGTGTGTAACTGACACTTTTGGATAACCCACACAAAAACAACTTAAAGGGGACCTAGTTTTCAGAATCACCCTGTCCCCATAGCTTCTTATTGAAAATTTAGACATCAAACATGAATTAGGCATCCATCCTGAATTACCTTTGAGTACCTGTGACATATGAATAGCATTTTGAGTAGAAGCCAAAGCCACAATCTAGTTTTTATTATCCCTTGCTACAGCCAAAAGCTCCAAAGGCCAATTTCTATTGGGGGAACAGGTGAAGGGAGAGTAAACTTCCTTCCCCAGTGTTAGGGCCCAAATCTATTAATTACTCCGCATGGCCATGGTGGGTTTTTTTTAAGTTAAAGAAAATATTTATTTATTTTATTAATTCATTCACTCATTCATGCATTTATATAACACAAAAATACTTATAATACAAGAAAAGCCTGGAGAACGATACTGAGAGTCCTGTTGCCAGGTATGCATAGACCTCGGGTCCAAAGTCACTGGTTTTTCTGGGAGGCTTGCTCACAGCAGTCCATTTGGGTACAGCTGATCAACAAGCAACATGTGGGACTGTACAGGGCCAAACCGGACATGAGGCTGGGATAGGGTTGCTAGCCCATGTGTGGCAACCAGTGGAAGGCTTACTGGGGGGGCAGAGAAGTCGAAAGGGTGTAGCACTATGGGCCATGTCATTTCTGGTGGAAAACCAGCAGTGACATCATTGCATCACAGTAATGTCACATCTGGGTTTTGGACAGAAATGAGTGTGCACATACGGGCTCCTTATTCTGTGTGTATGAGTGTGCGTGTTTTGTTGGGCTCATTATGCCAGGATTCTCCTGGGTGCCACTGGGTTCCCTCCCCCTTTTCACTGTATTCACACCCTCATGATCCCATCTTTCTCAGTAAGAAAGCAATGCAAACTATTTTAGAGGAGGAATAACAACAAGGCAGTGAGGTGGATTAGGCTGAGAGTCCAAGTCCAGACCAAGTTCACCTAGAACATTTCCTTTGTAGGAAGTTGTAGTTATTTCTCTGGGGAAGAAGTTTTGTAGACAAACACCCAGTGCTCAGCCTTTGTCAGGATGAAGCAATTTATGTACAAAAGCTCGCAATGCCCAGCCACTTCATGTTTTTCCTTGGGTCCTAGGCTCAGAACACTGAGCAGGAGATTTCTGTAATGAATGTCAATAAATCAAAAGTAAGTTTGCAGCTTACACATACACACCTGAACAGCATATTTAGCATTGCTACAGCACAGACATTTTGATGCAATAATTCAGAGCAGGAGGTGTCAGTTATCAGAGACTGTTAAATAGACAAAATATTCCAAGAGTGCTTGTGTTTTAAGTATGTTCTATTTAAAGTTTAAAAAAACCCTTTAATCGTGTTTGTCTGTGTCCTTTATAAAGTTTATATCTCTGCTACCTGGCATTACATTTTATGACACATATGTCCTGGCCCAACAGGGTCTAATTTATGTCAGATCTGGCCCTCATAACAAATGAATTTGACACCTCTGCACTAGGGCATGTAGGACACTGAACCATCTCCACATCCCTTGTGCCTTACCTCCCCTCTGCTGCCTGAAACTCTTTAACTCGAGATGCCAGGGATAAAACCTGGGACCTTCTTCAGGTCAAGCACATACTCTACCACCAAGCCATGGCCTGAGCCATGACAGACTCAGGGAGTCCTACTAATATGTCAGTGATGTTCTGGAAAACTAGCTGCAGTTCGATATGAATTTATCCAATGGTTCCTTGGATCTGTGACCAGTGCTGTAAATTGTAGCACACTGGCAGTGTACTCCTATTTATTATTTATTTGATTTATTTGATTTCTAGGCTGCTCTCCCCACATTTCGCAGGCTCAGAGTGGCTTACAAGACCTGGCAAACCAAGATTCACTTTACATTTTAAAATAGTTAAAACAGCATAAAACATACATAATTAAAACATAGTAACAATTAAAGTACTCAACATTCAGTACAACAGATGACATCTCTCTGATGAAACCAAGTGCCATATCCCCAGCGGCAGATGATAATGTCAGCAGTTGACATTGGTGGATGTAATATGGGGGGGGAGGGAAAGGAAAAGGTGGCGACCTAAGCAGAGTTATACCCTTCAAAGCCCACTGATGTCAACTTAGAAGGGTATCACTCTGTTTAGGATTCACTAGAGTGAAGAGGAAGCAGGGAAGTGCCAATGTTCCTAGCCATAGCAGGTTTCTGACATCCCAATCACATCAGAGCCTTCCTCAGCCAGCCCTTCCCATAGCATGTGGTATGATTACCTCTGATTTATTGATGATAATCATGTGGGCAGCCATTTGTAATCAAACATATAACAAAGATATTCTCACACTGAGAACGAGTGATAACGCACCATTTAGTAATTTTTGTGCAGCTGGTAATTTGGAGAATGAATGATAATAATTTCTAGCTCTCAAAATTTGCAATGACAATCCTCAGTGTTATTCACTTTATGAATAAAAGACGCCTTCCTCTCCATGTCTGGTGATAAATTCCTTTTATTAGGGCCACTTACGCAAGACTTTATCTTAATAGTCTTACATACGGGGCAGTCTTTGCGGTGAGGTTGGGTCATTTTTCACAACAAGCTCAAACATGCAGTATAAAGTAAATAAATACTAGTCACTGATAGGAGAACAGGCATTTCACTGAAATGAGTTTTGAAAGGGAAGCTATGTGATTCATGTTTTAACACTGACATAACGGGTTGGTGAGTTCTGTGTGAAGGGATTTTTTTCTCCAGGTTATTGGCAACTCTCAGTCAACACGGTAAGACTGGCTACCAACCTTACAATATAGGTGTGTGTATATGAATAGATGGGCATGGGGGAAAGGGAAAGACAGTAGTATCACTCCCATCAATCAAAACAAGCAACCAGGAGGTGCACAGGAAGTTGTAATGGTTTAGAGAAAATGTCACCTGTTTCTCACAATTAGACGTGTCTCTCATATCATTCCTTCTGTTCTGTCACAACCGGCATTGATTGCAATGATGACTATAACTTGGATCCCACCTTGGACTATGACTTGGGATCCCACCCAGATTTCCATGGGTGCAAGAGGGGGGCAATTTTTACTAACCTACAGGAGACCTCCAGTTCCCCCCACCAAGCTATTCCTGGGGGTCCCCAGGAACAGCGCTTCAAGGTGTTCCTTACAAAGCACTTTTTAAAAAAGGGATTTAGTTAGTTAGTTAGATCAACATGTAATGAAGAGAATAAACATCAAATTGGTACTATATTATTTATTTAGGAAATTTATATGCCACCTCTCCAGAATCCTGCTCAAGGCAGCTTACATGTGAAACCAATACCATCCTACATATATAATTCCCTTACGTATTGGCCATTTCCAGCTCTCCCACTGGCTGTGCAGTACACTCCAGCAGCCATTGACCCATCAACTGCCACTAAAGAGTACTTGCATGCCATTGGTGGAGTGCTGGATCCACTCCTCTCCCCTGCCCACTGCCAGCCTGGACACTCTTCTCTCACAGAATAAACTGCCAAATGGCTGTCTCTCCTCATGAAGACACTTCTCCTGCTTGGCCCCTGTGTGACAAACTTTCCCCCCAGTGGCTGTTTCTAGGCAACCATGCTTGATTCTGTCAGTAAAAAGGAAAAGGCAAGAGACACTTTCCAGGCCTTTGTGGGGAACTCACTGGGTCCAGTTCTGACTAGAGTTGCCAGCTCCAGGTTGGGAAATTCCTGGATATTCTGTGGTGGAGTCTACAGAAACCAGAGTTTGGGGAGGTGAGAGGCCTCAGCTGAATAGAATGCCATAGAGCCCACCCTCCAAAGCAATTATTTTCTCCAGGGGGGCAGAGATCTGTTGTCTGGAGTTCAGTTGTGATACCTGGCAATCTTCAAGCTCCACCTGGAGGTTGGCTACCCTAGGTGTAGCAGTTAGTGTTTCAGAGCAGGATCTGCCAGACCTTGCTGTGGAAGTTGAGTGGGTGATTTCAGGCTAGTTACAGACTTTCAGCCTAACCTACCTCACAGGGTTGTTGTGCAGATCAAAAGGAGGATAGAAGAATGATGTAAGCTGCTTTGGTCTCCACTGTGGAGAAAGACTGTACTTTACCTCCTGGAGAACCATTGCTACCAATCTCCAGGTGAGGGCTGGAGATCAATCAGAAATAAAACTGCTCTCTAGAAGGCAGAGATCAGCTCCCCTGGGAAAAACAGCTGCTTTGCAGGGTGGACTCTGCGTCATTATACCCTGCTGCGGTTGCTTCCCTTCTGCTTGGGTCCCCACTGCAGAGAAAGACTGTAGTTTTCCTAGGTAGAAGCTACAGGGAGGGGGGAAGAGATGGAAACCTGAAGTCAAAGGGGGAGATAATGGTACATTGATAGTTGGCTAGAAAGGAAATAGGGTTGCCACCTCCGAGCTGGGAAATTCCTGGAGATTTGAGGTGTGGAGCCTGAGAGAGAGAGGTTTGAGGAGGGGTGGGACCTCAGACAGGTACAAAACCATAGAGTCCACCCTCCAAACCAGCCACTTCCTCCTGAGGAACCATTGTTGCTATTCTCCAGGAGAGGGCTGGAGATCACTCAGAATTACAACTGTTCTTCAAATGGCAGAGATCAGTTCCCCTGGAGAAAACGGTAAGCTCTGTGTCATTATACCCTGCTGAGGTCACCACAGCAAATTGATGCTGAGTGCCCATGGCCAGGGCACCTGCCCAGAGCCTCTTTCTAGAGCCTGTTGTATTTATTTCCACAATGGGCCTTATTCCTAGTACTATCATAAGTATACAATAAATTAATAATATAAGAACAAAACAAACCAATAAAAAAGCCTGTATATACTACATGCTAAAAGAAGGTGTAGCGAAAACAACAGTTGAGTTTCTAGCCTTCTGTCAGTTCGTGTTTAGGTAATATTTGTAAATAATCTAGAAAGCAACTAGATACATGAAATTTTATCTGTGCGCTTTTGCCTGGCCATTGAGTAAAGGCCAAATTGGGGCATAATGGTAATGCACTCCCCGCCCCCCCATGTATCACTTACATATCAAGTGGAGTGTCTGCAGTTCTACTTTAATAGTAAAGTATATGCAACAACAACTTTTCTCTGTTTCTGATAGCAGAGCCAGGAAAGAAACAAAGTTCCTCCAAAGAATGGCATGGAAGAGAGTTTAGTTTGTCAGGAAGACAAGGAGTAAGAAGAACATCTTACCAATGAAGACAGGTCTTTCTCTTCCTGCTTCAAGTACCCTATAAAGTTGGGGCATGACCACAGGTACAAGTTCTCTTCAAACAAGTCAGCCAGAAAGTCCAACAACTACACCTTGGGCAGGTCCTGTTTGTTTGCTTGTTTACTGGCTTACCTACATGGCATTATTAGTTATCTGCAGTTCCTCCAGGGAGAAAAGTGAAGTCTAAATATATATACTGCCCTTCTCCCATGCATTCATTCTCTTGTTAATATCAGACCTCCCACTGATCATATCATATGTAAATAACGTCCCCATCACATCTAATTTAGTCCTTATTCTTCTCATGCAGATGTCAGCTTACAATAGTTGGGTTAAAAATTTTCTCAAGCTCATTAGTTAAGGAAGCAGTTAGCAACTGAATAGACATGTCTTTTAGGCACAACACCCCCCAACATGTCCCAGCCCTCATGTCACAGACATATCGCCTTCTAAGTTAATAAGCAAATGCGTTAAGAGTCTTAATCAAAATCACCCATGTGGGTGTGCTATCATAACACTAACAAAATATTCTTTATTGTTTAATGATGTTCTTTTATAAGACAATATGATTTTTAACCATAAAATATCAGGTGAAGGACAAACCTGAGGTACTTTGTTGGAGTGTGCTTTAAAAAGGCAGATTCAGAGTAATTTATTAATTTAAAACCTTGAGCTGGATACTTTGATATTGGAAGTAAAGGCAGGCCTATTGGGAAATCATTCCAATAGTGGCTTTGTTGGTTTCAGTGGGAAACACTTTTCTGGATGAAGCTCCCACACAGACCTAACTGGGATCAGGCGCATAGCTACAGTGGGGCATCTCAGGGCTAGGCCCCCCCGACTTACTGCCCAGCCCCTCTGACTTTTTGCTGAGCCAGGTGAAGAGTGCTGCTGCCGAGGAGCTTACAGCCTCCCTGCTCTTGTACAAAAAAGAGAAAAAAAGAGCATGGGTCAAACACAGAGCCCAAGAAAGGCTTAGAGGCCAATCCTGGCTCATGTCCGACTCTGGAGGTGCAGATCCTGGAAGCCAGACCCACTGAATTTGATGGGGATATGCTGCACCCCAGGAAAGGATGCATTCAGGATCACCTTGGCTCTGAGGTCATCATGATCTTCTTGACCTGGAGGATAGATGGGACTTATTGGGGAGTAAACACGTTTAGGGCTTCTGGGCAGTTTTGCCTTCTTGTTCCCATGAATAAATTGGGGGAGGGAGAAGAGTTGAGTTGGTTGAATTTGGAAAAAAGGAAAGAAAAAGAGCCAGGAGGTTCCAGATCTCCCTCCAGCCCAGTCGCCAAGAATTTGGTGCAACTATTTTAAAAAGAGAGAGAGTGTGTGCCTGGCTGGTTGCAGGGAAGGGCAGGAGCAGGACTGCATGCTTCGGGGGGGGGGGGGTGCAGGGTGTGTGTATATGGGGGTGCCCCTGACTTATTTAAAGGCCCCCTGAATTAAAAAATCCTGGCTATGGGCCTGACTGGGATGGAATTTCCAAAGAGTGATGCCTCTTCTCAAAGTTTTGGGAGATGGAAGAATGCTACAGTCTACAGAGCCTGTGTGTCTCAATTCCCCCTTCTGACTTTCATTCAGACATGAGCTGCAGGTTCTCTTCAGTTCCCCTGTTCAGGACTGCAGCACATGAGGATGAGGAGCTTCAGCCTTCCCACCTCTATGTTGTTTTTCTGACCTGGAGTACACATGGGTTTCCCCAGTGGGGAAGACAGCACCCTCCCAAAGTTTATTCATGTTGTGAAAACGAATGGGGGAAGACTGAAGCCCCTTCTTGCCTCCCTGTGCATGAGAACTGATGGGAATCGGGAACTCATGTCTGACTGAAAAACAAAGTGGGGAACCCAGACACAAACTACATAGACCATGATGTGTGAATCAAAGCTTTTTGGTCCCTAACAATAAAAACGTTAAAGAACTTAATCTCAGATCATCATCACAGAGAGGAACTGATACTTCTTCACCTCAAGAGATCAGAAGTGAAGAAGGATCATCTCTATGTGAAAGAAAACTGCTAATTCAGAATTTGAAATCTTACATAAAAGCACTAGGTAGCTGTTCCTTTTTCAAAATACAAGTCATCCTCCCTCCTAGCAGTCTCTTGCTGTTGGTACCAGACATACACCCTTTTCATAGGGTTGCCAGCTCTGGGTTGAGAAATAACTGGAGATTTTGGGGGTGGAGCCAGAGTAGTGAGGGGTTTCGGGAAGGGAAGGGCTTCGGTGGGGTATAAAGCCAGAGTTCACTCTCTGAAGCAGTAATAGGTTTCCAGACACCACCTGGAGGTTGGTAACCCTGCCTTTTGGGTGATACATTTGACTGTGTATATGGTGTGAACAAGCTACACACCATCCTCTCAATCTACTCTGGCCAGGAGGGCGGGGTAGAAATTTAATAAATCAAATCACTCAATCACCATTTTGTCTGAAAGGCACAACTCGTGAACTTTCAGCCTCAGAAAACATGTACCCTGGAAGGTTTCCACCAATTCAGATCCAAAATAATTCTGTTTAGATTGTGAACTTTTCCTATACTCGCAAAAAGTACATGATTTGGGTGCAAATAGCAGTTGATAAATTTCTAACTGAACTCCTTTAAAAGTTTTGTAGAGCTTCACAAAACTAATGGGAGAAGGGAAAGGGGGATTAATTAACATTTCTGGCATGCAGTGTTCCCCTTTGCCTTTGAAATATCTTCCTTGGTTCTGTATTTCAGACTAAAACTTGAACTTTGGTTCCCCATGCACTGTAGGATCTTACTCCAAATAGAGTCTTTTGGTGTCCATTGCTCAGTCTACCATGCTTTAAGCTCACTTCTTAAACTTTAGCTGTAAATGCCATTTTCCTCTTTATTTTTTCTATTCCAGTTTATAATGATGTGGTTTCCCCCCCTCCAACTCTATTAAATGGATTAATGCCTTTTTAAAATTAATGTAGCTGTGCAGTTGTCAAATCATCTCTAGTAATCATTTATAGTTTTTGACCCTGTTTAGTTAAAGGACACTCTACGTAGCAGAGATCTATCAAAGGAGATGTGTGTCCCTCTTTCTATTGATCTGCAAAGAGGGAGGTCACTGAATGAATTTGGAATTTTAATTTGAATATTCAGCTTTTGAACCATACCCATTGTGAGTTTTGATGAAGGCTGTTTCTCTCCTGGTCTCTGCTAATTATAGATTTCTCCTGGATGATATTTTTTATTTCTAATGTGGTATTACTGAAGATGTCTAATTGAAGTTGGTCAGATCTGTATCAAGTTATCCATGTTTAACTCTTTCTCTCCAGAAATTTATGAAATTACCTGTTTAGGATATTTATTAGCCTCATTCTTCCCCCCCCCCCCAAATAAAAAGATGTACAAAGTAACTGATACACCTCATATAGTTATTGCCTTAGTTATTAAAAAGTTTTTTATTCCTATTGCTGAGCTGAAATGAATAATCCTTTAAGAGATGGAAGTTTTCTGCAACATCAAAAAATACCCATCCTCCCTTTCTGGCACATTTTTGGCACTTCTGTAAAAAAATGTTTAACTCTTAGTTCACATTTCTTTTCTTGCTTTCCCTTTCTACCCGTCAATTGAATTAATTTTACTGCAGTGGTATCATCATGCAGCCAAATTTGGGTAAGTATAATTGTGAAGTCATCCCAGTGCATCGCGATCTCTGATTGGCTGGGATCATCCATGCGACCAACCTGGTCAGGAGAAAGTAGTAACTGGAAGGGAGGGACCAAAGTGGCAGCAACTAGGGATAACAACACTATCCAGTTGAAAAAAGGTGAATGTTCATATAATCAAAATAATTTGGAGAAGAGGTTTCTACCTTTGAAATATATTTATTTATTTACTTAATTTATACTTCACCTTTCTCCCCAATGGGGACCCAAAGAGGCTTACATTACTCTTCTCTCTTCCATCACTAATTTTCAACCTCAAAAATATGAAACTGGAGAGTATTCAGCATAACAACAAATGGCTGCCTCTTCCAAATGAAAATGCTATACAAGACTAAATATAATATTGTATTTTCCAGCCACCTCTCATTTAATCTTGGAGGCATTTAACACAATTTAAGAGTGATGGCCACTTTATTTTACCTAGAAATAATGGGATTTACCAGCTTTACCTCAGTGGGTTTAGAGGGGTGTAACTCTGGTCCTGTTCAGACGGGCAGCTAATCCTGCCATTGGCCCTGCTCTAATTTGATCCCGATCTTTTTTACCCAGTGTTGCCTGACCAGACAGGCCTCCCCCCACCCGTGAATCCCTTACCATGCACGGACTCCGTGGTGGATTGTCTAGATGGCGTCCACCTGAAAAAGACTCCACAGCTTAGAGGGAGCATTGGTTTAGACTAGTAAGATATGCAGAAACCTTGTGTTGCTTCTTTAGTGTTTTATTTAAAACATTTCTATGCTGCTGTTCCACCCAAAAAGAGTCCTGTCATGGGAACTGAATCAGCACACCTGCCCCTAAACATCTTTTCTGAAAGTTCCATTAAAGTTATTCACCCCTGCCCCACACTGCCTCCCATTTAACTGACAAAACTGACACATATTTATTATAAATTAAAAAAACTAGCATGGAGCAAAGATCACAAAGACGGTGAAAAGATCCATGCCATAGGATTAGGGCAAGACTAGATGTGACAGAATCCACCAGTCAGACTTGTGAATGCTGCCACCATTTTAAAAATGGCCTGAGGCCCAATCCTAAACAGGCCCACAGCATGGCATTGTTCTCCCCTCCTTTAAAGTGTCAAAATGGCTGCACTGTACTGCCATGAGGCAGTTTTGGCACTTGAAAAGGCAGTGGAGGGACAACAAGAGTGCCTCAGCCCACCATGCTGGGGGTCCAATCCGGACTGGGCCTTCACAGCATTTTTAAATGCCTTCAAAACGGCAGCATCCATGGGCTCAACCCACAGATGCTGTCATACTTTTAGTTGTTTCCCCTAGATGAGCAGTGATCTCAGCCACTGGTGAACTTGATAACAGGATAACAGACAACCAATGTAAAATCCCTCTGTGGGTGCATTCAGACAGGAGTTTTGAGCCATCTGGAAACGCTTCAAACCAGCTCAAATCTGCTGTGTTCAGACAGCCACAGCTGCCTCCCATCCCCAGCCATCAAATAGCGTCTCAAAATAGCATCTCAAAACGTTGCTTTTTTGAGACCAGGTCCATAGGTGGTTTCAGCTGTTGCCTTCCAGCTCAAGCTGCCTTTTCCCAGTGTGATCGTGCAGCCGTCTACGAGCCACTTCCGAGTCTTAACACCCCCCCCCCCCCCGCGGAAGCCTCTGGCTTCCACTTTTCATCCGCCATTTTTTTGTTTTTGCTGAGAAGCGCATGAGCGCCCATACATACCAACATTTAAATGGCCGCTTGTTTTATGGTTTAGATAATCTAGTGGTCACGGTAAGGTTATTTTTCAGTGAAAATTTTACAGCGAAGCGTCATAATGAAGGGGCTGGCTTGATTGAACCAGAAGTGCCAAAGTGGGGAAAAAAGAGTGGGGAAAAAAGGTTTTAACTCAGGCGGATTGATTCAGTCATGTGAGTGAAATCACGGTGCCCTGCGGAACTATCAACAGGAAACAGTGATTTGGTCAAATGGGTCTGCGCATGCGTGAAAATAAGGTTTTTTTTAACCCTACGTATGAGCGTTTGTGCGCATTAGCAAGCGGCAAAAATAATAATTAAAAAAAAGGAACACGCTCCCCGCGCCTTGGTAGTGTAGATGCCAGGGAGCCACTTGAAGACGCTTCGAGGCAAGATGAGTGTGATCACGATTGTGCGGAACGAGCCGTTTCGAGCCGGCTCCAGCAGGCTCCAGCACGCCCGTCTGAACACACCCTGTGTGTCACAGTGTTGCTGCCCTTCTTTCTAACAATGCTGTAGCTAGCAAATGCCATTCTCTGCCTTTCTGCCAGTACTCTGTCACTGTGGTGGTATCCTGCCAAAGCCAGTGCCATGTCAATGCCATCACAGCCAGATACCATCACAAAACATTCCAGTGTACTGTGTGCAGTGGCAGAATGCCAAGACCCTGTGTATTTATGACTATACAGAAGCTGTCTGTGCTATGACAGATGCACTATTTCTTTAAATCTGCAGCAGCAGGCCAGAGGAGAGGAGAGCTGAGATGAACAATGGGCAGAAACCCTACAATAAACTGTAGGCAACTTAGAACCAATTTACACATTCAGAAAGGCCACATGATAACAACCCCTCCTGGGATGATCCCACTTCAGAATGCATTTGTGTGCTTTTTTATTTTTATTTTTTTTTAAGTTAAAAAATGAACATGGAAAAGGCAAGGATAAAAGCCACAGGAAGGGATTTTTGATCTGAGAAAGTATTCACAGGTGATTCCCTAACCCCATTCTGAAGTGGTTTAATCTCAGATGGACTGTACCATGCTGTTTTTCTTTACATATAGTTCAGCCCTTACTTTGCCCCTCCAGTCACACCCCCCCCCCTCCCAATACACACCTTCAAATGTTTGGAACTTTCTATAGCAAGGCATTAGATTCCAGCATTCCCTTAACTGGAGCTTGAAGGAAACTGAAACAAATTTATAGCTTTTTACTTTTTCAGAGTTTAAGAAGTGGGGCATGGAGATCATGGCTTGGCTGCAGTAAGAAACCACTTCCTTAGTCTTAAAATTGCCTCTGTTATTCAACAAGAATTGAAATTTCCTTAATTGAAAAGTTACGGACTACATAGTCTTGGTCATAGCCATAGGAAACTGCAGCTTTGCCCTCTGCGTTTCTTTCAGTCCAGACTGTGTAGCCCAGTTCTGCGACAGGAGATGGGAGACCCAAATTCAGTACAATGCACAGCTGATATGTATAGGAACTCACATTTTGGAAATAACAGTTTGGTAAGATAGAGGCTGGGCTGCTTATTTATGATGTAAGGAAGTTAGGGAAAGTGGAAATGACAAACCAGGTAACTTTTTGTCACACTTTATCCCAAATTCCAAACTGCTGGAGCCTCTGTATGACAGAGCCTTCCCAGGATCATACTATTTTAGGATACAGGTGGTGAACAAACACAGGACACACTCTTTTTCAACACAGGACATTCCTTTAAAGGAAAGTAGGAGGAGCTTCAACATGGGGCACAACCCCTTACAAGAAAGGAGGATGGACTTCAGTTTTCTCTCTGGCATAATGCAGATTCAGAAGGCAAAGAGCCAACAAACTATATCGGCTCCAGCTACCTGGCAATAGACATTTCCTGCCAAATATAGCACTTGCCACCAGCAGCACTGAAGAAATGATGACACTGTGAACAGCAGATGCAGTGAAAATGAACAACTGGACAAGGATAACACATCTGATTATGTGTGCATGCACACGAAAGCTTATACCCAGTGTTAAACTTTGTTGGCCTTAAAGGTGCCACTGGAGTCAACCTTTGTTCTACAGGTGTGGCATCCATAGATTCTGCTGCATCCAAATTTCCAGAAATTCAGAAAAGTTTATTTCATTGAGTTTCCAAAGTGAAACCTCATCCTGGAGGGATACAGTGGAATGGAGTTTGGCTGTGGTAGCTTGCAAGCACTTTCACCCTGAAAGGGCTGCCCGGATGTTCCTGGATTTCTGTGCTGCCTCCTGTCAGCAAAGTGCTGAGGCAACAAACCTAACCTCTCTGTCCACGGTACGCCTATCAGCCATGGTTATTAAATCCCACAAAAGGTAGAAGAAGGGAAGTGAATGGGGCTAAAAGAAAACGCACATTCCCCATTTGGATTACCTCCTACAGAACAGGACCTGCCAGTGAAAGGCGGAGAGTGTAATTGCTGGGCTGAAAGAGAAAGACAAACTATAAAAGAAAAGAAGAAGAAGAAGGGGAGAAAATTGATAATGAAAATTTATCCTCTGAGCTAACGGTTAATTAATTCTGAAAATATCTGTCAGGCTAATAGAAGGAGGGGGGAGAGAAGGAAAGCACAAGCCACATAACACAATTAGTAAAATAATAATAACAAAAAAAGGAAAGTAGAAAAAAGATTTTTGTAAGGTGTTGCTATCTTCTTACAGAGCAGGCCCTTGGCTTCCCAATGTCATTCTCTACACAATTTCCCCCCCTCCCTTCATCTCTTTTCAGAAATTGTTCTCATGAATGATTTATATATGTCTAGTTATCTGGAGTGATTTCTATGGACCCGGGCGCGCTGCTGCATAATTGTTAATTTTAATGCCATAATAGCTTCAGATGGAGGAAGAGATTAGGCGTTTATTGCACAATTAAATGAAACATACTTGAGAATCACAAAAGGTTCCGTAATTATTTCAGACCATTAATAAAATGGGCATTAAATTATATTGGACACAAAAGGGAAAGGAAATAGATTTTCATTACAGCAATAGAAGCCGAGAGTAGTAATAGATCCTTGTTGAATTCTCTTTCTCTCTCTCTCTCTCTGAAATTAATTGTTGCCCAGCTTATTTCAAAGCAAAATAAAAGAGAAATAAAGTGTGTTAAAGAAGCCCTGATGAAAGGGCTTTGTTTGATAAGGACAATAGCCAGTGATAAACTCCAAATAAAAGACTGTGCTTTGATTTTGGCTTCCAGCGTTTTTGCACTGAAGGCTGGGAGGGGTTTCACAAACACAAGTTTTCTAACAGAATAATGCTAGTTTGGGCCAGAAAAAGAGGGGAAGCTGGATGTGGGTCTCCTTTGAACCTGATACTTGTGTTCACCCTTTCACACTCTATTGGAGCAGTAGATTCCACCACCCCTCTGCTTCTCTGCCTTCCTTCAGATGCCTTCTCAATGCTATTCCAAGCCACCTTCATCGCCCCTGACCCATTCTTACTACATATCAGTACCTGACTTCTCCTTCCATCCTAGGCAATGTCAATTTGAAGCCCCTTAGGCAAACTACATCCATTCTATGTAACAGAGTGCCTGGCTATTCTGTGATCTGCTACTGATGTGATCAGCAATTGCAGTGCACGACTCCACAGCCAAGTATAGTACACTAAGAATTTGGGCCTGATTCCCACAGACAGGATATTAAAGTGGGGAAGGGGGTGAAATGAACTACACCATTTCAGTCTGCAGGTGGTGGATTCCTGCTCTGAATGTTCTGTCCCATAAAGAAAAAACTCCTTGCACAAAGAAAACCAGGACAACAGGGAGAGGTAGGTTCCACCTCCTTTTTTCTTTGGTATGCTGGTTTCTGATTTGCAAAGAATTTACCTATAGCAGAGCATTCAAAAATGTGATCCAAGATCCTCCACCTACAGGTTTGTGCTGTAGTTTGTTCTACCAATGTAGCACCTACCACTTCGTTCTTCCACAAGTGTGAACTGGACCCTAGACATGCAATGGAATGAGGTGATGAAGTGATGGAATTCAGAGGACGTAGCATGGTCTGTACTGAAAGTGGGATGTCACATTTCAAACTGAAAGTGGGATGTCAGATTTTCAATGCTCTATCAGGGGATGCCAGCTCTGCCCCCCTCCCCAACTGGCAGCTGATTTGGAAGGGGAGAGGCACTGACACTGGTACCAGGGTCTTCCAGTAGGGTGGGTCCTTTAAGAACTCCCCCAACTCTTACCCTAATGACAAGCGGAGGAATCCGGTGGGAGATGCAGCAAACAGGGACAGGATGGTTAGTGGCAAGATAATCTCTAGGATGCCAGCAGGCCTGACCACCTACAGCTGAGGTGAGGCTATGTGCCAGAGTGAGACTTTAAGAGGGAAGCTCCCAGGGAAAGTGAGAGCATTGGATGAAGATAAGGTCCTATATTGGGATGAAGATAAGGTCCTATTGCTAAAGGGCAGAGATGGGGCCAAGACCAGTGCAGATCAGAGGCGTCGAGTTTTAAAATCCCTGGGGGGGGGGGGGCTCGTGCGCGCACGCACGCCAGGACCATGTCTCTGCCACTGCTGCCTCCCCTCCCCGCCTGGCCACTCCTCCCCGCCTGGCCACTCCAGGGGCCACTTCTGGGCATTTGCTTAGCTGGCCCCTGGACAGACAGAGGGAGGGAGGGACGGAGGCAGCCATGGCGGGGGGGTGGGGAGAGAGAGAAAGAGAGGTGGTGGCGGCAGCCCTAGGAAGGGCCCGGGGATGCGCGGCAGCGGGCACTCTGCGGCGGTGGGCACCCCCCTGGGAAATTTCAGGGGTGGCTTGAGCCCTCCCGTAGTTGACACCTATGGTGCAGATAATGGCACTGAAGTTAAAAGGTGGTTGGAAGATGGTTGATGAGGATATGCTGTACCTTAGGCACGGGGGAGGGTAGAGAAAAAACACCCTCTCCTCCACTGCTGTGGTCATCAGGCATCAAGCCTTTTAGGTACTCAGCACAGCTGAAAAGAGGACCACAACCCATCCTGCCCAACACTCCCTGATGGTTTTTTTTAAAAAACCCAATCTCCCTTCAGGTAGAAAACTAGCACACCACGGAGAAGCTTGAGCTATGATCTTTTCCCCTCATGTCATAAATTATAAATTGCAAGAAATTTTTTATATGGAGTGACATTAAAGAGAGACAGCATAGGCTGCAATCATACGTGCCTTTAGATCCGACATAGCTGCAAACATTTGGGAACATCAGACAGCAACATCTGGGAAATGTCCCACAGTCATTGGCAACACATGCTGCTCCACCACAGAAGCTGAGTTAAAAGACATCGGGGAAAGTCTGCCTCTAACTGGTTCTGACGGGCCACAGATGGACTTTCCCCTGTCTGATCACGCAAGCACGCTCTCATGCTGTTGGAATAGTCTGATCATGTCATCCCAACACAGTACCCTTCCCCCCCTTCATAGTATGCACATAATGACATACTCCATGGGGAGCCCTCAGTGTGGAGGTGCAATTCCTCATTTATGCGCATGGGAAACAAACAGCAAAAAACCCCGACTTACCTGTGGTGGCGTCTGATCACACAGTGACGGGCTGAGCCCACAGCACAAATGGATGTATGATCTTGCAACTGTGTGCCTAATTCCTCCAGAGGAAATAGCCTCACTTCCCCTCTGCTCCAACTGGCACGTGATTGCAGCCATACACACAGGATTTTATCACCTCATGTATAGAATAGGTCTTCAAAAAAAACAAAACAGTTTATCCCAAAAGTATAAATGTAAATGTTTGGCAGCACCAAGCTGAGTCTTATTCATATGATGGTTTCAGACCACTGTTTTAGATAATCCTGTGGTGACTTCCAGATGCATTGCTAAAAGCTCAGCCATTGTGTGCAAGCTGATGCTACAGGCCAAGCTCAGCATGAATGGGTGACTCAAGCTGATCAATCCACTCTATTCAGCCCATGGCCAGGTCATCCCCTGGCAACATGGTCAGAACTCATCAAAGTCTGAATGAAGAACAAAATTAAAGTCCAGTGGCACTTTAAGACCAACAAAGTTTTATTCTGGGTATGAGCAGGGGCGTAGGGTTTTGGAAATCCCGGGGGGGGGGGGGGCTCCTTAGCGCACGCGCTTAGCGCGCGCACTCCCTAGGACAATGTTCTTCCCCTCCCCTCTGGGAAACCGCCCGCCTCCCCGGGCCCTTCCGAGGCCCACCAGCCGCTGCTGCCGGTGCCTCTCTCCCCCCCGCCACCCCTTCCCTCTCCAGCAGCAGCCACCGGGCCTCGGAAGGACCCAGGAAGGCGCAGTGGCAGGCGCTCCATTTTCCCGGGGGTGGCTGAGCCCCCCCGGGAAATTTCGGGGGTGGCTCAAGCCCTCGAGCCCCCCCGTACTCTACGCCTATGGGTATGAGCTTTCATGTGCATGCACACTTCTTCAGTCTGAATGATAACTGTGGTTACCATGGTCTAAACTGAAAATATGAACTGAATGAGTGTTACGGATGTTTGTGTATTGCAGTGTCCAGGATATTGATTTTAAATGTGGGAAACCCATGTTCAGATCCCCACACAGCCTTGGACAAATCATTGTCTCTCAGCCTACAGCACATCTCAGATCTCCTTCAGGAAAAGGAAGGGATTCAAATGAATAAATGTTTCCTACCATAACACTCTACTTCCTTGAGCTGCCTTACTCAGTCTGCATATTCTTTCTCCATTTGATATAGAACACCATTTTCTGTGGGAATGATTTTCCAAAGCTTGAAAGATAGTTCAGAGTCTAACACTCATTATAACTCAGATTTCTCCATTTGTCTTTAAAAATGACTGAGCTGTTTGGTGTAGTGGTTAAGTGTGTGGACTCTAATTTGGGAGAACCGGGTTTGAGAGAACTTCCCCACTCCTCCACTTGCTGCTGCTGGATGACCTTAGGCAAGTCATAGTTCTGTACCAGCTGTTCTCTCAAGGACAGATGTCTCAGAGCTCTCTCAGCCCCACCTACCTCACAGGGTGTTTGTTGTGGGGAGGGGAAGGGAAAGGCGTTTGTAAGCCGCTCTGAGACTACAAGTGAAGGGCGGGGTATAAATCCAATCTCTTCTTCTTCTTCTTCTGTTTCTCAAATTACAGTTCCAAGGCTGGCTGGTAGAAGAAATGGGCTGGAAGATGCTTGTTTGATTGCCAGATGACTGTCGGAGTCTGAGGCTGAGGACAGACTGGAAATGTAAAGCGGGGGCAAAGTGGAGGGAACTGGTGCGGGGGAAAAACTCCACGGAGCTGGCCGTTCATACTGGCCAGAGCAATGCGCAGTGGTGCCGATACAGAGAGTTCAGACTGCCGTGGAGTCGGCGCGCGGCTCGCGCACGCCGTTGCGCTTTTTTTTGTTTTCCCTTTGATGTGTTTCGCATAACTTTTTTTGTTTTCCCTTTGATGTGTTTGCGCATAACTTTGTGCCGGCGCGTTCACACTGCCGCCTCTGGATGCCTCCCGCTTCTTCCGGTTCGCACTATTTGGAAGCGGGAGGCATGCGGAGGACGGCCCCTGAACACCGGTTTTACCCGGTGTCCTGTTAAAGCGGATGGAAAGCGACTGGGAGACGGGTAAGTGCGAAATGGAGCCGAGGGACAGATGCGCATATCTGAACGGGCTCTTTTCTTCCACTTCCGACGCAGGGCTGCCCCGCTTTACATTGCCAGTCTGTCCTCGGCCTGAGACATATTTGCCAAATGGGCATTTGCAAAATGCATTTAAGAACAAGTCACTGGCTAAGCAATCCGAAGTATTTGGTTAACTCATACAACATTCTGAATTCATAACATGATTAACTCTGCTGAACATTCAAGAGTTCATATATTTACATACAGAAGATCCCAGGTTCAATCCCTGCTATTTCCCATTAAAGGATCTGAGCTACCAAGATCTGGGTGATGTGCTTGAGATCCCAGAAAGCCACTGCTAATCCGAGTAAACAATACTAAGGGCCAAACTAGACATGACAGCATTCTTGTGGCCACTATGGGAATGCTATCACCACTTAAACGTAATTTAAAATGCTATGAGAGCCCAATCCTGACTGGGCATGCAGTATGGCAGGCTGGGGTCTCTTATCCAGTGCCAAAATGGCCACACACCCCTATGGCTGTTTTAGCCCTTGAAAACACACATGGGGAGGGGAACAAGAGCTCCACACTGCACAATGATCAGGCATTTAAACTGGCATTGGTATCCTCATGACCACCATGAGGATGCCATCACATCTAGTTTGGCCCTGAGTTAGAGGATGTGGGCAACTTCAGGCAGCTTCAGTGGGAGGGCTTCTAGTGTCCTGGCCCCACTGGTAGACCTCCTGCTGGCACCTGGTATTTTTGGCCACTGTGTGACAGAGTGTTGGACTGGGTGGGCCATTGGCCTGATCCAACATTGGCTTCTCTTATGTTCTTATGTTATGGAAGTACACATGTTCAAGACACAATTCTGCATTGCATGTTCAAATACCAGCTTCATCCCCAGAGTTTTTCAGGGGAGAGAATGCAAAATATATTCAAATTCTTGAAAAATGAGATTTTTAAATGAAAGTTGAGAAGTTTCAAATTCAAACTCCAGTTAAGATCTTTTTCAAAAAGCCCAAGAAAAATGTAAAACAGAAAACAAAAGGACATTTGTCATAAAAACTGAAGTAGTCAGATGAAACTTGATATGTATTGGCTTGCTTAATCTCCACATCCTTTTTCAAGGTGATGGGAGTTGTAAAAATTAATTCCAATGTAATATCAGAAGAAATGTCTCTTGAACACAGTGAATTGGATCCAAAGGTGTTGTTCATTATGTGGCATAATGGCATATATATACTAGCAGAACAGCATTTCCACTGGTGGAGAAAAGGAGAAGAAGAAGAGTTAGATTTATACCCTGCCCTTCACTAGGAGTCTCAGAGTGGCTTACAATCTCCTTCCCTTCTTCCCCTCACAACAGATAACCTGTGATGTAGGTGGGGGTTTAAGAGCTCTGAGAGAACTGCTCTTGAGAAAACTGGTCTGAGAGAACTGTGACTCACCAAGGTCACCCAGCTAGCTGGCTACATGTGGA
This sequence comes from Lepidodactylus listeri, assembly GCA_029233225.1. NCBI lineage: Eukaryota > Metazoa > Chordata > Lepidosauria > Squamata > Gekkonidae > Lepidodactylus > Lepidodactylus listeri. Next base: position 55,574,154 of record JARCFY010000005.1, on the reverse strand, counting down.
GGATTGGGAATCAAACCCAGTTTCCAGATTAGAGTCAGCCGCTCTTAACCTCTACAGCAAACCAAAGGGTCCCCCCCACTGTTCAAGAGGGTTTCCTGACCCCCTCCCCCAAGCATTCTTTCATGAGACTCAGTGGGAGGTGGAAAAGTCCCCTTCTACAAGCTTATATCCTTATGGCTATTTGTTGTTTGTTTATTAAACTTATATCCTCCCCCCCCCCCATTCCACAAGTGGGCTCAGGGCAGCTCAAACATACAAATTAACAATAAAACTAATAATATAAAAACAATTAAACAATTTAAACAATCAAAGCGAGATGTCACAAACAGTCCAATGTCTACTGCAGCATTTTAAACAGACGGTAATAGGTTCTTTGTGGAACCACACTGTTGGTTTGTTTATTTATTTATCTGATTTATACCCCACCCTTCCCACCAAGGCAGGCTCAGGATGGTTTACAGGCCAACTGGCATCATATAAAAATTAAAACAATAAAACAATTAAAATCATAAAAACAATTTGTAAGGTGCTACAATTATATGATGGCAGAATAACTGTCCTTAATAATCATACACAGTAGGGGATGGATTGCAGGGCATAGGTTCCTCGGTCGATGTGAGACTATTAGATGCGGCGCCTTAGTCAAATGCTTTGTTTACCATTTGTTCCTAGATTTTTAAAATCAAAGTCACCTTCCATTTCATAAGACCCCATATCTCTCTTTCCATGGCTGCAGAGCTTCCTTAAGGAAACTATCAGTTCATCTGGGACACAGGTTAAGCTGACAGATCAACAGTTTCCAGAATTTCTGACCCTACCCCAAAATGTGAACACCAACTTACACACATGAAAATCTGGAATGCACTCTTTGAAAAGACCCACTTCACTGTGAACTCATCATTTTAGTCACAAACTCTGAAGTCCAAAGCCTTAAATTCAAAATTTTTGAATGCAACTAAAATTTCGTTCCCATACATGGTTTGAGAAGCTGCATGTTATTATAAAGAGATGTACCCTGCATCTCAGCTTGTCATCAAAATACATTTTGTTGTATCTATCTTTGCAAAATACAGAGACTGGTTTCCATTCAGCATTAAGCCCCACAGGTTGTCTAACAGGATTCACCTAGTGGCTGGAAAGCAGACATCTCATTGTACTGTGTGCATCCCATCTTAGCAAAAACAAACATTGATACTCTTTCCTCCTCTTTAGTCATGAAGAACTCAGGCAGCTGTGATAGCCGAGTCCTGGAGAGGTGCAGATGATATTTCATCTCTGGCCTCAAGAGAACTCTTTGTTAAATTCTAATCCCTGTGCAAATTTACCAAAGGGCCTTAATTGGGAAGCATGCATAGGTGTCGCTGACAGCTTAATTTGGCCTATGGAAGCCTTTTTGCTTGATGGGGATGACTGAGGTACGGAAGAATCCACGTTTGCTTTTCACACCTGGTATGCTCTAAAAATAACCTTGCAATAACAACGGCAGAGCTGGTATATAGCCAAGATGTAGAGGCTAGCTCTATACAGAGTTTGGTGTGCCTAAACAAACTGATTTCCATTGATTTGTGCATGCCTAACTCTGTAGAGGATTGCAGCCTATAGACAGATTTACACTGTTTTGAGTCTCACCAGTATATAAAATACTAGCATAAAAAACATGCAGCGTCTGATCTCTACTAGAACACATACATTTGCGGCTCCAACAAGAGGTGCATAAGGAACTCAGGGAGAGATACTAGAATAAAATTAGCTTAGAGGAGTAAAGGCAAAGCGACAACAATGGTGGGAGCAGAGAGTTCCGTATAGATACTTCACAGACTACAGGAAAACAATACCATCCATTATGACTTCATAAGAGTTCAGTTCTTTCCCATCCACAACACTTTAGTCAAGTGTCATTTCTTCATCATACTACAACCTTTTCTTGAGGACTGATTGTTACTCAAAAGGCAGAAAGCCATTTTACAGTGGATGAGTGTTTCGTTTGTTTTTGCATGGAACAAAGTGTTTAACATATTTTGCACTGTGCATAAACTCAACTTGCACACTTGGGTCCTCCAAGCGGCTTCTTTTCACTGTTCCCTTTGATCCAGTAGATCTTCTGGGTAAGATCTACAGCCTTTTCAGACATGACCCCAGCGCTCTGGAACTAGGTTCCTCGGCAGATTAGTAGTCTCTTCCCAGAACGCTTTCTGGAAATGCTGCAGGGCAATTCTTTTTGATGAGCGTGTTCGGATCTGAAGCCATTCTTTTTACCAATGTTTTCTGATGTTCTTGGTCTTCCCAGTGTGTGTAATAATTCTTAATTTATGGTACTGATGTTTTTAGGACAATTATACTTTAAAACACTGGTTGTTAGTCACCTCAAAGGAAGAATCTATGTATCTAATAGCCAAGTGGCCACCCCTGTGCGGATATCTAAATCTGCGCGGGGGGGGGGCACTTGGGGGGCAGGGAGATTTTCCTGCACACTTGGGGGACTCCCCCCGTGTGCACAAAAATCTGAAAATTAAAAAAAACTTTTGGAGGGATATTTAAATCCCCCCAAAGTAAAAGCGTTCCCTGTGCATGCACAGAGAACGATTTGGCCGCTGTTGGGGAGGGGGGTGGGAGACAGCTTGGCGGGCCTCGAGCCTCACTGCCACCGCTGTTTGAAAGGCTTTGGAGCCGGGGGGCGGGAATCGCTGGCCTGAGCGGCCATCAGCCGCTTGGGCCTTGGAGTGGGGGGGAATTGCCGGGGGTAGGGGAAGAGGACTTACCTGGGGCTGCAGCCTTTAGGAATCCTCCCCCCCATATCGCGGGTCCCCGCCTCTTGTATTAATCTAGTAACAACAATAAAATATTTAATAGCCATAAAAGATCTGGAGGCAAGTTGGTAGGTGATCTTAGTAATTCAGGAGTGGTGTAATACATACCATATGATAGATTGGATGTGGGGGGGGGGGGAACAGTGGCAGCTAGCATGATAACTCTCTCCTATGTGTTTAGAGCAGCAGAAAAGCTACTGCCAACAGGAACCTGGAAGAGGCACCTTCACCAGGCTGCCTGCCAGCTCTAATACTGCCACAAGGTTCTGTGTGTGAGTCTGGTCTCATGCAACTCAGTGTGGATGTAAATGCAGTAATGCACAGTGCAACAAAATAACTTTGCATAGTCATTGCTTCTAAATTTGCATTTGTCAATTTATTATAATTTATGAATATTTAAGTCTTGTAACAGGATTGTTCTACAAGAAAAAAGTGCAAAAAATCTGGATGAACAAATTAAAAAAAGAAGAAGTTGTAAGGAACAAGCTGGGCTTACAGAGATAATAAAACAATGCCTATAATGAGCTGGCCATTGTGTAAAAATGCAGTATTGCCCTCTGCTGGATGGAGTCAAAGCTGTTGTCTGTGTATCCCTGGGCATGGAGGAACCAGGGATAGTTTTCTGTTGATCAAAGGGCTGAGCTTTCAGTGCAACTTGTTTCTTCTTTTTGTGGATCCTTTCTTTGACACACTAATGGTATGTGTGTGGCAGAGTGACAACCATGAAGCCCTACACTGATCTGGTACAATACCAAATAAGCAAAAGAGTACTTAAAGGGGGGAAAAAAATAAGAGGCTAAAGAGTCAGAATCAGGAGAGGGGGAAAGGTCTTAGAAAGATGAAAGGAGGTTGGCATTAGGAGGACATAAATAAAGAGATAAAATAAAACATGAACAATACACAGCATTAAACAGCCTCTGGGGGGGAAATAGGAAGAAAACAGGCTAAAACTCTAGACAGAGAGAAGGAGAGTTGGAAGTTAAAATAGGATATGTGGCAGGCTTCATGTATGGTTTATTTTAAATATATTATTGTTTATGGGCAAATCTTCTGACGCTCTTATTCACAGGACTATTTTCACAACTTTCTCATTCATTCTGTGGCAGTGGAAGGAAAAAGGCTGACCGTGTGTACTTTCATCTGCATAAGGCCTGTGTAGCGAAGTGATGAGGTTGGCAATGTTCCCTCTAATCCCTCCCCCCAGCAGAGCAGTTCACATCCTGAGCAGAAGATAACTGCTGTAATCTTAAAATGGGCAATGGGCAGTGCAAGACCCCACATGGCTCCAGACTGCTGCTGAGCGGGGCTCCCTGTGTTAATGAGCTTAGAGGGAACACGGGTTGTGACTAGCTGGTGGGATGCAAAGATTTTAACAAGCCATTGTCACAAGTCACCTGAAATATGGGTGGGTTAGCAGTGCTGTGCAAAAAGCCAACACTAGAATGAATCCTGCATGTGTTGATGGATAGACACAGAAGCTACATTGTTTCTTAGCACTGTACCGATTCCCCACAGAAGCTGAATGTTTATGAACTTTCTATGTCAAAGAAAAAGTTGCTAGTTGGGGGTCCTGTTGAGAGACTCTTGTAAAGGTGTCAGTCTACAACTTTGTAGCAAATATGTCCAGGCTGGAGGGGTCGTTATGGCTGGGCTGAGTAACCATGGAATACTGGGCAGTGCTTAAGCAGAACTCTTCTGAAGCAGGCAGTGGAAAGGAGCAGGAGGGGAAAGGCTGTGGCTCAGTGGAAAAGCCTTTTCTTTGCATGTAGAATGTCCCAGGTTCAAAACCTGGCCTCTCCAGTTAAAAGGACTAGGCAATACATAATGTGAAAGACCTCTCTACCTGATACCCTGGAGAGCTGCTGCCAGCCTGAGTAGACAATATTGACCTTGATGGACTGCTGGTCTGATTCAGTATAAGGCAGCTTCAAGTGTTTTCCTGTGTATTAATGTATGAGAAGGATTTCCTGCTCTATACCACTCTTCTTCAAGGCACTTCAATCGTGTTATTGAAATAGAAGAGCTTTTGCCCAAAAGGATTTCTTTTGAGAGCCACCATGGTGTAGTGGTTAGAGTGTTGGACTAGGAGTTGGGAGGACCAGATTCAAATCCCCACTCTGCCACGGGTGCTTGCTGGATGACCTCAGTCTAGTCATACACTCTCAGCCTAACCTACCTCACAAAATTGCTGTGAGGATAAAATGGAGAAAAGGAGAATTATGTAAGCCACTTTGGGTCCCCGTTGGGGAGAAAGGTGGGGTACAAATGAAGCAAATAAATAAAATGCAGAGCACCAGCCAGGAGTCAGCTCCCACAGAGAATGCCCACAGACAATATTCACTCTGATATATTCAAGCAGAGTCTGCCAATTAGCAGAGCCCTCTCCCTCAAGTGAAGTTAGAATTTCAGGAGTCGTGCACTGTGTTTCCACTGAGAGGCCTAAAAATGTGAACAAATTTGAGCTGTGGTGGATTGAAGCTAAGCTACCAGTCCTAGTTTCAGAAAACACCCAGGACAAGAAGATGTGAGGCCAAAGAGGTTCCTGCATTATATTTCAGTTTAGTGTATTTCCAGGGGTCATTTTGTAGAAAAAGAGGTGCAGGAGCTCATTTGCATAACTCATTTGCATATGCCACACCCCCTAACATACCGAAACTGTGTCAGAAGGCAACACCCACCCCTCAGGCTCCACTCCGCAGGTGAGTGTAACTGACCTGATCTTCCTCCATTCCCTTCCCCATCCAATACTTTGTGCAATAAAAATAAGTGTAAAGAACACACCCTCATTCTCTTCCTGTTCCCTTGAAACCACCAGGTTTCAAGTAGACTTGAGATACCCAGGACATGTGCACCACCCATCCCTTTCCCTTCCCCTCCCCACAAGACACCCTGTAAGGTAGGTGGGGCTGAGAGAGGTCTTTTGAGAACTGCTCATGAGAGAACAGCTCTGAGAGAACTTGTGACTGGCCCAAGGTCACACCAGCAGCTGCATGTGGAGGAGTGGGGAATCAAACCCGGTTCTCCCAGATTAGAGTCCAACTCCTGACCACTACACCAAACTGATGGGGTGGAAGCTGCTGAAGGGTTGGTGAAATTTCTTCAGTACTTATGTGCCATGTGCCCAGATAAAAAATGGTATACTTAGAAAATTTATATGCCACCTTGAGCAAGTCTCTGGAAAAGCAGCACACAGTCATAAAAGGAACAATGATAGAATTATCAATATTAAAACAAAACATTAAAAACAATAAAGACCCTAGCAGGGCTTTCCCCGGGGCGCTGCGCCTCTGCACTGCTCGGGGAAGCCGAGGGGGCGGGGCTTGGTCATGTGCCCGCCCCCTGGGCTCCTCACTCCCGGAGCTGCGCTCCTGTGCGCTCCTGCTCCAACGGACCCCTGTGTATTTCTATCCTGCCAAGCAACTCAACCATGCCTGGAAAACACATCCATCCCTGACCTTTTTCAGCCTGGCTTCAGGACTCATTCTGGCACTGAGATGATAATGGTTACTTTGGTGGACAACTTCCATTTATACCTTGATAAAAGCAACTTATCTATGTTGATTCTCAGATCTGTTGACAGCCTTTGACACAGTTTATCACTACATTATTTTACACCATTTGAAATATGGGGTTGGTATTAAGGGAATGGTCCTCTGATGGTTTCAGTCTTTTTTGTGGCACAGAATTTCTATCGAAGAGGATGAGGCATCTGTCCTGTGGACTACTGCACAGGTAGTTTTATCACCAATGTACTTCAGGTTGTTGAATGAAATAACCTGGACCTTTAGTGTTGAGTGTCATCAGTAGAGCTGGGTGCCATAAGCATATATTTGTGCTGCTGTCAACTGCTGCCTTCATGCTGTGGTCAAATGGGTTAGACAAACTAAACCTTAATCCAGACAAGATGGACATGATACTAGTTGGTAAAACTGTTTGGAGAGTAATAACAAGGATTATGCTATTGCTAAGAATCCTGCTTACTGGGGAAATACTGGCTTCAAGGTTATTAAGACACACATATTCAAACCTCATGACTAATTGGAGCTGGTAGGAGATTTTCATCTTCTGTTCTGAAGTACTGTGCAAGAAAAAAAGGGAGCAGTAGAGAGCATGAATTCCAACAATAAACCAGGTTTGTGCTCATCACAAGCAAACTTTAGTTTGTCCCAGATGGCTGAATCAAACCTCAGACCAATTTGCTTTCTTCTTCTACAGAACTGCCTCTTGAATTAAAATGCAGGAAGTCCTCCCACTTTTTAAATAACTTTGCCCTCCTTGAAACTTCCACCTAGAACTTCCAGCTTCAGAATGAAAGAGGTCAAATGCAACATGCTTTTCTCATCTGGGGCTAGGAGCTCAGTCTCTCTCTCCTCCTCTCTCTCAGATTGTCACGTGTCAAGATTACACATTTAGCACCAGCCTAGAAGGCTGGAGAGGAAGACACAGGGGTCCTGATCAGTGCAGTGGTGCTTAACTGCCTTATTCTATCTCTGTCAGACCCAAAGGCAGCTGAGCTGTAAACATTCCAGCCCCTGATTATAGCAGGAAAATCCATGACTTGGCAGCTCATATAGCTCTGGCAGCTTTCCAGGAAATATGGAAAACTCAGGAATTCCAGCAGCACCGGACAGGTTTCTCAAGAGAGGCTGCTGCCTTCCCAGCAGCTTCCACAGTGATTGCTTACTTAGAACACTGCAGCATCGCAGATAAATCAGCCAGGGAATTAACAGAGCAGGACAATATCTGGGACAAAGGGCTACCAGAAGGTAAGTAACATAGTAGGACAATAACAGTGGTAACACTTAGGGCTCCTCTTTGTACAGCTTACTCTGGGTATCAGATAAATTTGCACAGTGCAGTTCCCAAACCACAGCCATCACATGGCTGACAGAGATGACTGTGGGCCCAGCATGCACAGAGCAGCATGCACGGCTGGCTTACCACTTTCAGCATGGGGTTATCCCAGAAAAAATGCTATCTGGGGCAGAGCAATCTTGCATACATAGAAGAAACAGATGCTGTGGATGAGACTGTACATGTGATGCTTTGGAGCAGAGTGTCAGCTTTGGTTATGCTGTTTGGTGCTACTTTTGCTGAAGAGGTCTGCACAGGCACAGAACTTGTGGTGCCTCCAGCTGCAAGGCTGGATTACAGAGTCCTATGTGGGGGTCAGAGAGGGGAGAGCTGTTAGCAAGGATTTTCACTATCAGAACGAAAGCTTTAGGATTTCCCTTCACTTCAAAGAAAAGATGCCAATAGAAGCACATCCTTGCCTTGTCACATTGGTAGGCAGAGGCAGTATTAGCATCATTGACATGTAAGCAGAGGAAGCCAGGGGCTCAGCACTCTGGTTCCATGCTGTCAAAAACTCACAGGGAAATTTTCAAAGCATCGCACCGAGACTTCAGCCATGCGACTCCCATTGACTTGCGTATTAGTAAAACAGCTAAATCCCCATGCACTACTTTGAAAACTTCACCTTAGGAGACTGAAAGGGACAGCAAGCTGCTGTTTATTAAATTTAAAGGGAGAATTTTAAAAAGGTATTTTAGTTTATTTCAGCTGAGAGTCAAGAAAACCGGCAACATACCTATGTGCTCCTCACAATGGCCAAAGCTGGTTTCAAGCAGCTCAAGGATTAACCTAAGAACATGGAAAACTTTGAGGAAGTTATGGTGTATTTTCAAGATTCATGTCTCAATGTAAACTTTGGATTTCATTCAGGCAAGCTGCACTGTTAGGTAGGAATTTATCTTGTGGATCAAGCATCAGCTTTTTTGAAATGATACATTTATTCAACATAATTACCATTCTAGATATTATTTATTTGAGGACTTTGAAGTTATAATCCCTGGCATCTGCATTTCAATTATATAAGTAAACCTGTACATTTCTGTACACATAGAACGATTCTGCTAACAGTGCAGCTTTTAACCACTGCAAAGTTCCTTCTGCCAATGGAAGACTGCACCATTACAGGAATGAAACCTTTCGAACCAACCCTGAGAAATTTAAAAAGGCTTTAGAGAGCCAGTTTGTTAGCTGTTTATTGAAATAAATACCAAAAAACCATGTGTGCTCCATGAGCTCCCTTGGTGGGATAAAAATGTAAAAAATAAATACTGAAAATAAATCTCTTGCGTTCATTTGCTTAATACTCAGATGAAAGTTCCCATGATCTCAATGGGACTAACTTCTAGGTAAGTGTGCAGAGGTAAGTGTGCAAATGCACTGAGCTCCCAAAGAACTACTGTATAGGACTACAGACTTAGCTTCAGAAAACCAGTGATCCTGTTTTTTCATGGCAGAGGCCAGAACATGCCTGTTTTACCAGAGCAAGGCTCCACCATTACTGGAATGGAAACCTTTGGATCAAACTCTCTGGTTAGCCATGAAAGAGGGTTTAAAAATCTAGACCTTTTGGTATATATCAAAGGAGTAGCCCATAAGCAAGTGAATAAAAAAAATGAGGTCTGATCTTTTAGATCCTGCATTGTTAATATTGCTTATTCCTTGGAAATTTGCTCTCTTTTTTTGGTGATGAGAGAAACAGAAGATCTGTAAAAGGAAGGGAAGTCTGCAGTTGCAAAACAAAATGGTCAGGCTTCTCTAAATGAGGACACTGCAGGTGTTTTTCTTTCCATGGAGCCAGGACATCTGAGCAAATGTAGAGATTTAATTCCTGTTGTCACCAGGCTTCTGTCTGAAGAAGTGAGCTCTACTTCTGTCGTCCACCTTGCTCTCCTCTTCTTGGTTCAATAGCATAGGGCCATTTTTGCTTACAAATTAATATCCAAAGATAATAAGATTCTTTACACATCCCCTTGAAATGGATTATTATTTGCACACCATTCTACTAATGTTTAGTCTTTATTTGCCTGGGCTATAATTGCTTCTACATGCAAACAATGTGTGTTGAATAAATGAGGATTTGATTCATTCACAAAACCTTAATCTCCTTTTTTTTCTGTTTAGCTGTACATGTGATACTGCCTATATTTCCACAGAAGTGCATTTTATGTTGTGAATCTGTTGGCTTAATAATTTGAAAGTGCTATTCTTGATAGGTTGAGTTCACCAAAAGCTTCCCATGCCATATTTATCAGTGATGCTGGTTCTTGTGGGTTAAACCGGAGTCTATTTCATTTTGCGACCACTTCATTTCATATTGGAGCTTGCCTTAAACCTTCTCAGTCCCTGGTCTTAGCAACAGCAACTCACTTCTTCCATAAACACTGCAAAGCTCAAGTCTTTGAAATGTAGAAGACAAATTGGAACACAAGAGCAAAACCTGATAAACAATCTAGATCTACTAGGAGAATAATTTCACACAAGCAGAGGCAAAGATGTGTCTGCACTTGTAACATCTCCCTGCAAAATGGGCTCCTTGAGGAATTTATTTTATTTATTTATTTATACTTTCGACTTCTAGGCCACTCTCCCCGCTATTGCAGGCCCAGAGCGGCTAACACAGCTTGGTAACCCAAGATACATAAATACAGTAAAATTTAAAACAGTAAAAACATCATAAAATTATTCAAACAGTACACTACACTACAGAACTTAGATGGCATACCCTCAATCCCAACGTTTTCCAGCCCCAGTAACACATAGCACTCAGGTCGCATTTTGTTGTCCGAGGCCCCTCATTGATAGTTGACATGGGGGGGGGAGAGAGAAAGGGCAGTGGCCCCTACTCATACGCCTGGCGGAAGAGCTCCGTCTTGCAGGCCTGCAAGGCTCGCTGGGCCCTGATCGCCTCCGGGAGCTCATTCCACCAGTGCAGGGCCACCACCGAAAAAGCTCTCCCCCTTGTGACAGCGAGCCTGGCTTCTCTGGGGCCAGGTGTAACCAGTTGGTGTTGGGCCCCAGACCGTAGTGCTGGGTGAGGTGCCATCTAGAAATTGAGGGAGGTGCCATCTAGAAATTGTTTAGGAGGTGCTACAAGGCCATTCTATTTCCCAGGCCTTTTAACAGGATGCAGAGTTCATGTATCTTTTAGGGCAGATAGGGCTTATCTGGAGTTTAATTCTGTATGTTATTAATTTGAGAACCATCCTGAACCTCATGGAAAGGTGAAATATTTAAATAAACAAACAAGCAAATAAATAAATGTGCCTGTATAATACATCTTTCTGAATGCATATGTTGATTACATTCACACACCTTTATCAAATGGCCTGGGGGGTGGATTTTTTCTCTTTCTTGCAAAAAATCAGAATGATTTCAGAAATTACTTTTTGCAGAACACATCTAAAATATTTGCTTTCCATCTACCCATCCTATTGCCCCTTATACTCACAGAGGTCAAGTAGTGTTCAGTTCCCAAGCTTATCACTAAGACTTTCAAGTACTTTCCTTCTCCTTACTCCTGCAGCTTGCTTCTGTGCAGATAGCACCTTTCATGTCTTCTACATGTGTCTAAATTGCAAAGTTGGTCAAATCTGAGGAAATTTAAATCCAGTTACTAGAGCTGTGAACAGGCAAACCAGGTCTTTCTACAAACCTAAAAAAGCTCTAGATTTGCAGAAAAATGTGAAATCTAAAACAAATAAACAAACATGGGGATGGGGTGTTTAAAAAACCAAAAATGACAAAAAGAATGCCTGTAGCTTTAAGAAATAGGTTCCCTCAGTGGCTGTTACTAGGCACCACAGTATTCCAGACTGGGTTTCTGTGAGCAAAAAGGCAGGGTGAGAGGACAGGGTCCTTTCCATGCCTATTTTTGACCTTTGAGCACTCACTTGGATCACCTAGGGTTGCCAGCTCCAAGTTGGGAAATTCCTGGAGATTTTGTGGAGTCTGAGGACAGCAGGGTTTGGGGAGGAGAGTCTCCTCAGACCAATATAAAGATACAGAGTCCACCCTTCAAAGCAGTCATTTTCTTCAGGAGGACAGCTCTCTGTCATCTGGAGTTTAGTTGTAATTCTGGGAGATCTCCAGGTCACACCTGGAGATTGGCAACCTTGATTGAAGCAAGCGCTGTTGCTTTGATACCACCTGACTGCAGGACTCACCCAGGCCTGGCTGCTTGCTACTGTTCAACAGCAGCCACCCCATGAAAGCCAGTGTGGTATAGCAGTTAGAGCTTCAGAGTAGGGTCTGAAAAACCCAGGTTCAAATCCCCATCTTGCTACGGGAACTTACTGGAAGCTCACATACTTTCAGCCCAACCTACCTCACAGCGTTGTTGGGCAGATAAAAAAGGAGTAGAGGAGAATAATGCAAGCTGCTTTGGTCCCCACTGTGGGGAAAGGTGGGGTATAAATGAAGCAAATCAATAATAAATATAGCTGATGATGGGAAGCATAAAAAGCTAGGTTGGTGAATGGCTGAGGAGAGAATGAAACAGATAAAGGGGAGAGGATGTTGGGGTTGCCAGGGGGAGGAAAAGAGCAAATAGTGTGGGGAGGAGGATACAGTGGAAAGTGAGGACCCACCACAATCTTTAAGGGTTTCCTATCATGCAAGTGGGCCTGGCCCAGTGGCTGGTACCACACAACTGGGTCATAGTTGTCCTAGGTAGAGGCTGCCGGAAGGGGACAGCTTAAGACAGAGGGGCAGAAAAAGGTAGGTTGGCTGTTGGGTGGGAAAGAGATAGTATTGCCAACTCTAGGTTATGAAATCCTTAGAGATTTGGGGGATGGAGCCTGGGGATGGTGGGATTTGAGGAGGGGAGGGACCTCAGAAAGTAGAATACCATAGATTACACCTTTTAAAGCAGCCATTTCCTCCATGGGTACTGGAGTTTCCAACCTCCAGGTGGGGGATGGAGACCACTCTGGGATTACAACTGCTCTCCAGATTACAGAGGTCAGTTCCCCTGGAGAAACTGGCTGCTTTGGAGAGTGGACTCCAGGGTATTACACCCTGCTGAGGTCACTTCCCTACCCAAATCTTGCCTCCCAAGACTCCATCTCCAAATCTCCAGGAATTCCCCAACCTTAATTTGGCAACCCTAAGGATAGAAGGAAGCAGGAAAAGGAACCAAGGGGCTTTCAGGAAAGCAAGAGAGGAAATAGTGGGGGAAGGGGAATGAGATGTCTCCTGCAGGTCCTTGCAGGTTTCCACTTGTTCAATCTGTTTGGCAGCCAGTAGTTCCTACTGCCAGTGCTCCCACTGCTCTGGCTAGCTGCCTTCTAAATTCTCTCTCTATCCTCTGATTACAGTATTAATTCAAATGTAGCAATTGAGTAATACCTTATATTATGGTCACCCTATGGTCAATTAGTGAGCACACATCTGTATCCTTGAGATCTTTTTTCAAGCTTGATGTTCAATTAGCCTAAATGAGAGGTTTTGGAAACTCAAAAGCCTGACCCCTCTTCTTTTTTAACTTTTTTTTTAAAAAATAGGAAATCAGTGGGGGTACAGAAAAGAAAAGGGAAAGGAAAAGGGGGGTTATACAAAATAATTGTGTTTGTCAATGACAATCATGTAGTACAAAATGTATAGGACAGAGAATATTTTCCCATTCATCCTCTTCATCATAATTTAAAGGTATTATCTATAAAATACAATTGTTCTTATTTCTGTTGGGGTACAATTGTATTCATCATTTAAGTTTGATGTTTCAAAATTCATAACTAATCTGTTTTGACTACAACACTTGTTTCATCAATACTATGTACTTTCGCCGCTTCTACATATTTATTAGAATATTTAATAAATAAGTAGTACATCATGGTGTAAAAGAAAATCTATTATAAATATATCAAGAACCCATTTGTATTCAAGTTATTACACTAGAACAGATTTTAATTCTACTTTGATTTCATTACCATACATTTATATATTTTCTCACTTTAACTTTGTTTCCTGCTAGCATAACACCCATAATACTCACTCCATCTCTCCTCAAATTTTGTAATAGGCCTGTTTTTCAAATAGGTTGTTAATTTTGCCAGTACTGCATATTCAGCAAGTTTATTTTCCCATTCTTCTAAATGTAGACAGATGTCTAGTTTCCATTTTGCTGAGTAAATAGTTCTAGCTGCTGTAACAACCTGACTGCTTCTTGAGGATGTTTTAGGACACCTAATATAAATGTATTTATGCTATTTCTGGTTTTGGTTTTGTTTCTAACGGACCAACATGGCTACCTGTAATTTTAAAAGGTAAAATTAAAATTCATTAACATTTACAAAGGCCCCTGAGTTAATTCACTCAGGGTGCAGTCACACAGTCTTTTTGATCGGGATTCACCACTGTTCCCTCGCAGAATTAAATTTGCTGATCAGACGGGCCAATCCGCCTCCCGCACCAAAGCGGGCTCATTCCCAGAATGCTCCCAGTTCCCTAGCACATTTTCTGACCCTAGGAAAATCAAGTACTTTCCCGGTATTTGCACTTTAAAGCCACATTTTTTCCCCTCTGAACAGACAACTCTCACTTGGATTGTGATTAGGGTCGTCTGATCAGTCTTTGTGCATTTTTTTTAAGCTGCCTCCTTTGAGCGCATGAGCAATTGTGTGCTCAAGCACATATAGGGAGGGAGCCCCTGTTGTGCTCCAGGCAGCTGCCGCCGCCGCCCCTGGTTTCCAGGGACCCTCCGCTTTGGCTGCTGCATAATGAGTCTGCTCTGGAGCCCTCCTTCCTGGGTGAAGACACAAAGGTGTGAGGCAGAGGCTGAAAAACTGTGAGTAAAAACAGGCATATAACTGTGAGCTCACGCTGACTCCGCTTAGAGGGAACACGGGTTGCAGGCAGAGGCACCGGGCTACGGTAGGGCGAGGGGAGCCAGGGTGCATGGCTGCTGCCTCGCATGAGCCGGGCTTTTGTTAGCGGACGCCTTGGTTGTGGCAGAGGCGAAAAGCTTGCCCAGGAGCCCAGCCAGACTGCCCAATGGACTTGGGCACCCTTCCCCCCCCCCCCCGCACACTGAAGGTGGCGAGAAGGAAATCCTTTGGTGGCCCCCACCACCATTTGCTTCAGAGATCTTGGGGTGTGTGTGTGTGTGGCCTTGTTGCTCTGAAGCAACAGAATAAAGTTAAAGTGTCCAGTGGCACCTAAGACCAAATGGCGGCGCGGCTATCTAGACACTGCTGGAGCCGCGTCCCACAATGGTTGCAATTCAGGGAGAGATGTTTGATCATCCCCAACCGCAAAAAAACCCTCCCAACTGTATTTAAAGCGGGAGCAATATTGCGGTTACTTTGCCGTGTGACCACAGCCTCAGATACTCCCTGCTTCATAAAATGATTACGTAAGTCATTTATTCATCAGCTATATTCTGAGTTATCACCCATCAGTGTGACTGTGTGCTGAAAATACTCATTTGGGGGGGGGGGGGCAAGGAAGTAGACCAAGTATGGAATATTTCGGAAAACTGGAATGTAGAATACATGGTGGCTTGCTAACCAAGATGGAGGTTTTGTAATGCACACTGATAAACATTGACAGATTACTGCAATGTATCATTTTTATTTTATAATATCCACCAGTTGCATGTGTGCCTTTTCATTTTCTTATAACCTGTTTTGACAGTACCTTCCATTTCTTGTCCTTAGAGCTAGTGTTGATGAACATTTCTCAGCAGTGCTGTAAATTGGAATTTTTAACATCTTTATCTGGTTGGGCCTAAGAAATTATGAATATACTAGGAATAAGGCCCGTTGTGGAAATAAATAAAATGGGCTCTAAAAAGAGGCTCTTGGTGAGTACCCCGGCCTTGGGCACTCAGCGTCAATTTGCTGTGGCAACCTCCACAGGGTATAATGACACAGAGTCCACCATCTTCTCCAGAGGAACTGATCTCTGCTACCTGAGGAGCAGTTGTAATTCTGAGTGATCTCCAACCCTCCCCTGGAGATTGGCAACAATGGTTCCTCAGGAGGAAATGACTAGTTTGGAGGGTGGAGTCTATGGCATTGTACCTGTCTGAGGTCCCACCCCTCCTCAAACTTCACCCTCTCCAGGCTCCATCCCTCAAATTACCAGGAATTTCCCAACCTGGAGTTGACAACCCTATCTCCTTCCCAGCCAACCATCAACCTACCTTTATTTGCCCCTCTGACTTCAGCTTTCCATCACCCCCCCACACCTGCAGCATCTAGCGTGCTCTGAAGCCCTGGCTGCTACATCACACTGGCTGACATGGGGAGGGGGGCATCTCAGCAGGGTATAATGATGCAGAGTTCACCATTTTCTCCAGGGGGACTGATCTCTGCCATCTGGAGATCGGTTGTAATTCTGAGTGATCTCCAGCCCTCACCTGGAGATTGGCAAAAATGGTTCCCCAGGAGGAAAAGTACAGTCTTTCTCCGCAGTGGGGACCAAAGCAGCTTACATCATTCTCCTCTCCCCCTTTTGACTTGCACAACAACCCTGTGAGGTAGGTTAGGAAAGTCTGTGTCTGGTCTGAAATCACCTATTCAGCTTCCACAGCAAGAACCTGGGTCTGGAAGAGCCTGCTCTGAAGCACTAACTGCTGCACCACACTAGCTATGGTATCGCCTGGTATCACAACTGAACTCCAGACAACAGATCTCTCTCTCTCTTCCTGGATAAAATAACTGCTTTGGAGGGTAGGCTCTAAGGCATTCTGTTCAGCTGAGGCTGCTCCCCTCCCTAAACTCTGGTTTCTGTAGACTCCATCATAAAATAAAATTAAACAAAACAAAATAAAAAAATCTCCAGGAATTTCCCAACCTGGATCTAGCAACCCTAGTCAGGACTGACCCCAGTGTTTTCTCTCAGAGGCCAAAACAGGTGTGGAAAGGGCCTCCCCCACCTTTTACTGAAAGAACCAAACTTGGTTGCTTAGCAACAGGCATTCAGGGAAAAATGGGTTGCCAGCTCTGAGTAGGGAAATACCTGAAGATCTGGGGGGTGGATCCTGTGGAGGGCAGCTCCTGTGGAGGGCAGCATTTGGGAAGAGAAAGGACTTAGCAGGGTATAATGCCATAGGGTCTACCCTCCAATGCAGCCATTTTCTCCAGGAGCACTGATCTCTGTCAACTGGAGATCAATTGTAACAGTGGGAGATCTCCAGGTCCCACCTGGTGATTGGCAACCCTAGGGGAAAGTCAGCCACACAGCAGGAGGTTGAAGTGAATGGTCCAGCTGCAGGTGACGTATCTTCATCAGGAGAGGCAGCTGGTTTGGCAGTTAATTCTGAGGGAAGAATGTCCAGGCTGGCAGTAGGCCGGGGAGAGGAGTGGACCCAGCACTTAGCCAATGGCACGCAAATACTCTTGAGTGGCGGTTGATGGGCCAATGGCTGATGGGAGTGCACAACACAGCCAATGGGAGAGCTGGAAATGGCCAATATGTAAGGAAATTATATATATAGGCTATGTCAACAGATTTTTAACTTTATTGATAATCTTGAATTTTAACTCCTGGGGTGAGTCTTTCTAAGAATTTCAGGTAAATAAATGATCTAACAAATTCCTGTTCCTCCATTTCTAATCCCAGTCAAACACAGAACCCATTACACAAGACCACACCCCTATATGCCTGCTAGTTAATACAGAATAACTACTGACCCTTGGTCCTATACTTTCTGTAGCAGAGGCAGTCTATATATGGTTTCCTAGTAAAGGCCTACACTATGGCCTATGAATTAGTCTTCAGGGAAGTTCTGAGGAGACTATTTTGGATATGGAAGGCAGAAGGTTGCTGATGAGTGAGCCAGCAACAGTATTTTAGGAGAACTATCTTGGTTTCTTCCAGCACTAAGAGACAAAACTAGTTCTTCTTATGAGAATTTAAGGAGGAAGTGGATGTGGCTGTTGGAGATTCTGGGACAATTTAATCTGGGATGAGAACTGAGGCCATTATGAAGGTCACGGGCTAGTTTTGAGGTTCATTACTCAAGAAGAGGCTGGAGGGTCACCTGCTATGTATAAAGGACAATCTGCGATTCAAAAACACTTTTTCACCTTTTAATTCACTGGGATTGTCATGGAGTACCTATATTCATGCATTTACAGGATGGAAAAGATTCTCTGTTTAATAACACTGGCTGTTAGTATGAGAGGTGATTAGGAATTACTACCATAAAAAAAAATCTGTACCCCAAATCTATACCAAATTGTTCAAGGTGGCTTCAGTAAATAAATGTTCCAATTAAAAACGTCAATACGTGATTTAGCCTATAGATTTGAGCTATTTATGGCTTTATAGTCAATAGTTGCCATATTGTGCCTCAAGAAAATGGCACTCATTTCGTCATGTTACCAGTTAGATCAAAAGATTGAAAGCAATATGTTTCAGTAAAATGACCAAATCAGGCTATTTACTATTAAAAAGCAAAATATTTGATAACATGCAAATAGGATCAGCTTTTGAAAACAATAATGATTTATCTAAGCACACAGTACCGAAGAGGGATGGGGGGGGGGGGGGAGCTGTATTAGTCTGAAGGAGCAGATCAAAGTTTGAGTCCAGTGGCACTTTTAAGACCAACAAAGTTTATTCTGAGTATAAACTTTCATGTGCATGCACACTTCTTCAGATGTCAGAGCATCTGCAGTTGTTAATATTAGGTTCCCAAAGAGAAAACTATACTACATTTTGCAGCAAGACCATTAGGTATGAATATGTAATGAATATGTAACTATCTCGTTCAAATCCGAGGAAAGCCATGGAGCTCAACTGGGATGCCATTCTCACAAGGCTGCTACAAGACTAGATGACTCCCCTCATGCATGTTTTCCTAGGAGAACTGGCAGAACACAAATATGATTAAGTACAAATGAACGATTTTGGGGGATTACAGAAAGGTGATCGTCCTTATCCTCTCTTCTCTCCACAAATAAATTCCCAATCCGGTCGTCCAGAATAAACTGCAACATAAGAGTTCTCTGTTGTGCTCGGAGGGACTAGGAGCGGATAAAAAACTGACCTTCAAAACGCGGCTGCTCAGAAGGAATGCATCCTGCAACCACTCCCTCGCCGCCTTCCTTTACTTGACTTGAATTTTGGCGCAGGTAAAAAAGACCGTCCTCCCTCCGGAAGCCCCCATCGAGGGTCTGTCCTACGCACTGCCTGATCTCTATTCTTTGAGTTCCATTCAGGGACGCTGGGTGACGTCAGTGCTCTCCCCTCCCCCTTCTGCTGGAACGTGACGGGCGTCGGAGCCGAGCCCGGGGGGGGGGGGGGGGGGGGGTCTGACTACAAAACGGGACTCCAAAGCGCTGAGGTGCCCACTCAGTCCCATGGCACGGGAATCCGATGCGGTGGTTAGCGAGCCCTGGAGTGGTGGTCCGGGAGACATTGATACACATTGATACACATTGTTATCGTAGGCGGGGGGGGGGGGGGGGGAGCAGCTTGCCTAGTGTTAAAAGGAGACTATCAGGAGCCCGATCTTGCGCGTTCTTGCCTGAATCACATGCTCCATTTGGGGGAGGGGGTGTTCATGAAGGAAGGGTTGCTCAAGTCCTGGCAGTGCCAATATTAGTACATTTAAAAATCACTGTCTGTTTGAGATGGTAGCATATGCTATTATTCATTACAAAAAAATACATTTTTAAAATCTCCAGTAGATGACTGATTTAAAACCTGACCTGCATTGGCTTTTAAAATAGGCTAGTAAATGTAGAAATTTTCTTTACCAAAAAAACCTTTGCATGCGTGTGTAATCTTATGGATCTGATTAACATCTATTAAAAGCAACTCAAATACATTAGAAGAAGAAGAGATTGGATTTATACCCCGCCCTTCACTTGTAGTCTCAGAGCGCCTTACAAACTCCTTTCCCTTCCCTTCCCCACAACAGACACCCTGTGAGGTAGATGGAGCTGAGAGAACTCTGACAGAAACTGCTCTTTTTCAAGAACAGCTGTGCCAGAACTATGGCTTGCCCAAGGTCATCCAGCAGGTGCACGTGGAGGAGTGGGGAATCAAACCCGGTTCTCCCAGATTAGAGTCCGCGCACTTAACCACTGCAAACTGGTGAAAAAGGTATACTGACACTTAAGTTTAGGCATCTAAGGAAGTCAACTTTCACATTAGGATTCGTTGCAATGTTTCCTCTAAGCTCCACAGTGTTGTGAGCAAAGTTAGTAGCATTAAAGTTGTGAGCAAGTCTACATTTGACTATGGCATAAATTAGTTTTTTAGATGATTTCCATGATTTTATAAAAAATCAGAATGAATTATTTTAAGCTATATTTAAACTATATTTTAAGAATATCTTAGACATTATAAAAGAAAACAGAATTAAGTCAAACTTCATTACAGAAAATGTTGTCCTCTGTGGGGGTAGAGCTGGCCTCTGGAGAACAGGTCTACCCACCACAGTCCACTATATTGATAGACCTGGCCTCTGGAGGTCTACCCACCCCTCTCCACTATATTAGTAGACCTGGTCTCTGGCAGTTGCCCTGTGCTGAGCCTCAGAAAACATACCAGCACTTGGAGGGGGAACTATTGCAGTCTACTTGGGGGGGGGGGGTGTTTAGTGAAGTATGAAAATTACAGGTCAAGTATAACAGAGGTGAAACAATCACTGTCAGAACCCTACCTAACCTAACAAATAGGAAGTTGCTTAACCTATCAACCTGCCCAAACTACTTATTTATTCACATATTTATATCCCACTATTCCTGTTAGTCAAGGCAGTTTACAAATCATACTGAAAAATATAACAGGTGTGCAAAAAACCCTACTTTTTCTGGCTCCATTATAGCCTATGAGGACCAATATAGTCAATGAGCCCCATAGGCTACAATGGAGAATCAGTCTGGGGGTATCTGGGGTTTTGGGGGGGCTGTTTTCTGAGGTAAAGTCACCAAATTTGCAGCATAGCTGCTGGCACCTCTCCTGAACCCCCCCCCCCAAAGTTTCAAAAAGATTGGAACAGGGGGTCCAATTGTATGGGCCCCAGAACAAGGTGCCCTTGTTCTCTATTGTTTCCAAAGGAGGGGAAAATGCCTCAGTGAGAACCAAAGCTAAAATCCCTGAGTTGGCAGATAAATTTTTGTGCGCAAGCACCCCTAGTACAGCTTAGAGGGAACCCTAGTTCATGGGATTTAAAAGCAAAGATTGTCTATGAAAACATAATTGTCATATTGCCAGTACGTAAAGGGTGTGTATATGCTATGTATGACTTAGATCTAGATGATTTTAAATGGCTTCTCCTGAATTCATATGATGTTTACAATGAAAATGGAAGGGTGACCTCCAAGGAATATCAGCAGTGGGACGCAGAGGCAGGCTAATCAAGCCACCTCTCTGAAAAAAGTCCAAGCCCCCAGTAGGGCTCACCAGAAGTCAACCATAACTTCCAGGCAAGCACACACAAAAAAAGAAAAAGAAAAAAGAAAGAAAATATGAAACTGCCATCATATTGCAGTTTATATTCTTCTCCAGGGTAACATGATAAAAATTCCAGGGGTGTCAAACATATGGCCCAGGGGCTGGAACCAGCCTATCCAGGGCTCCTATCCAGGGCTCCTACCCAGCCCACGAGCAACTGGTGTAAGGGAAGGGAGGCAGGAGGCTGCTAGTGGGGGGGGGGGCAGGTGCATGGGGTGAGGTGTGTGTGTGTGGTTGAAGCTGTCAAGAAATAGAAAAGGAGATGGCTAGGGGTGGGGCCAAGAAGGTAAGTTAAAATAGTGTGGAGAAAATGGAAGCAAAGGCAGAGAAAGAGGAGGTGTGTTTTCCCCCCTTCCCACCTCTTCTGACCACAGGTCAGTGAGGGTTGGAGAAGCTACTACATGGGCGGGTGGAACTGAACATCCAGCGCTGCCACCGAGGCACCAACTGGCTTCGTGTTTTTCAGATGTCCACCATGAGGGGGTTGGCGAGAGCAGGCACACAGAGTGGCAGTTAGTTGATGAGGGGACAGGGTCAGTGGGAAGAGAGGAGGGTCGGCACGTGGATTGAGAAGCATCTGGGCTGTCTTGTGCATGCTGATCTGAGAGGGAAAGACCTTCAGCCTTGGAAGCGAGTGGAGCAGCAAAGAGGAAAAGGGGCACTGATTGCAACAGGTCTGAACAGTCGCAGAGCTGAGAGGCAGAGTGCGTGCTGGGGAGGGTAGGGGATGGTGACCTCCCTTCTCCCCCATACCTGTTCTCAGCCTGTGAAGGGAAAGGGGCTACAGGGTGACAAAAAGTGCCCCTGGAGGTTTTGGAAACAGCCTCTTTATCAGTCCTTCCCTCAGCCTCATTGTTTCTGTGGGAAAGACAGGAGGGATGAGAACTGGGGTGGGGAGATCTGGAAAAGCCTGGTTCAGACCCCCCCCCCTCAAGCCCTGTTATCTGGGTCACCTGGGGTCGGTCACTGAGCCTG
Organism: Lepidodactylus listeri; assembly: GCA_029233225.1. Lineage (NCBI taxonomy): Eukaryota > Metazoa > Chordata > Lepidosauria > Squamata > Gekkonidae > Lepidodactylus > Lepidodactylus listeri. Next base: position 55,552,105 of record JARCFY010000005.1, on the reverse strand, counting down.
GCCCACCTCTCAGTGTTGGGGAAGGGGTGCAGTGGTAAAAGGGAGAGTCTGATGTGACTCTTCAGGATCCTCAGAGGCAGGATGATGGAAGAGAGAAAACAAAGAGCAAGAGATGGACCCATGCTCAGCTGCTGAGGCTGAGTATATGGTGGGTTGTGTGCTGAAAAACTACCTTATTTATTTGCAAGGCTGGTGAACCAGCTCTTAAAAGTACTATAGATACAAAAAAATAGCTCATTTGTATGGAAGTATAAGATACCTCCCTTTTATGGTACCCCTTGGAAGGAAACTTATCTTGCATATGATTAAATACTTTTATTGGGGCCTTTGTGGGTTTCCCAGTAAATCAGTTGCTTTCTCTGCTAGGAATCAATTGCTTTTGTTTGTATTTTGAGTGAAAATTAATATTGTTAATTGGGTTTGCTTGTGTTACTTATAAAGTTTAAATCTCTGGTACCTGGCATTACATTTTATAGCAAAAATGATCTGGCCCAACAAAGTAACATTTATGTCTGGCCCTCATAACAAATGAGTTTGACACCCCTGATCTAGTGCTTCATGAAACAGAAAAACACATTAGAAAACATGAATCCTTGTGATTTTTAAATTAGAACCCCAAATTTCCTGTCAAATCACACATCATATCAATGTTCTTGGACTGAACCACAAAAAAGGAAACACACACACACACACACACACACACAAAGCACAGAAAAACAAAAACCAACAAAGCAACGAACATGTATTCACTGCTTTGAGGTGTCATCATGACACAAAATGACGAATCCAAGGTGCAGATCTTCATGGATTGTCACGACTTTTACATGGACTCCCTCCAAATCACTGTCAAACAACACTATATGCCATTGGCAACTTGGCACAAAAACATGCCTGAGGTGTGTATCCTGATGCCTAGTTGACGTATATAGCACTTTATGGCATCACCATGCTACAAAACCTCATGGAGGGCATCCTTATTATCTTTACATGGCATATTCCAAAGTGCAATGTAAAATCAGAAACCCCATACACACCCAGTGCATTTTAGTGCCACCATGACATCTCCTTTCTTCAGTTATTTTTTTCCTCTCAACACCATCGATATTAGGGTCTGTTTGAAAGATAACACATCCTGTACAGAGCAGTGATACTTACACACTGGCTCAGGAGCCACATGTGGCCCTTTGACATGTTGCCTGTGGCTCTTCTGGGCATGGTTCACCTATGTGGCACCTGCCACATATTCCAAGAAAGTCAGCAAGGTCATTGCCCTGTAGGATTTGTGTTTAGCAGGTGGTTCCCACCCTGAAAGAGCTGCCATTGCAGGGACTGGAGCTACAAGTCTCCCTGAACTACCTGCCTCATACCAGGGATGAAGGGCCTGTCCTCACAACCTCTCATTGATCTCTACAGCCTCTGCACTCCAAACAGCTGCCAGAAGGAAAGCCCTCTGGCTGTAAAGAAGAGAGTGAACCACCACTACTACATTGTGGCGGCCATGCTAGGAAAAAGCTGGCTATAGAAGGATGTTGGTAGTTTCACTCCCCCTTTCTCCCTGTACAGCTTGGTCTCCTCTGGGAGCCTTGCCAGTTGCTGAGGAGAAAGCAAGAAGCAGAGAGGAAAGTTTTTCCATTCACTCCAGACATACAAGGGGCAACAATAATGGGGATTGTCGTGACAATCCCTAAGGGGCAACAATAATGGGGATGGACAACACTATTGACTCAGAAGTCATCTGGTTGCACAACTCTTACTGTAAAGAAGTTTTTCCTAATATCCAGCCAATACCTTCCCACCCTTAATTTAAACACATTATTGCAAGTCCTATCCTCTGCTGCCAACATGAACAGCCCCCTACCATCCTCTAACAGCCCTTCAAATATTTAAAGAGAACAATCATGTCCCCCCTCAACCTCCTCTTTTCCAGACTAAACATTATAAAGTCCTTCAGCCTTTCCTCATAGCCTTTCCTCTAGGCCCCCAGTCATCCTCATTACTCTCCTTGGCATGTGCTCCATTCGGTCCACATCTTTTTTGAAGTGAGGCCTCCAGAACTGCACGCAGTATTCTAGGTGCAGCCTGACAAAGGCAGTGTACAGCAGTACTATGACATCTTGCAATTTGGATGTTATGCCTCTGTTGATACACCCCAAGACTGCATTAGCCTTTTTTGTCGCTGCATCACACTGGCTGCTCGTATTTAACTTATGGTCCACCCATACCTAAAGATCTTGTTCCCACACACTGCTACCCAGAAGTGTATCACTGACATTTTCCCCCTTTCCATACTGACAGCAAAAAGTAATGAGAATGCTTGTAATGTTTAGTTGTATAACTCTGCTTTATTTGAGGGGCCTCAGCCAGGCATCCATCTTAGGAGAACATGCCAACAAGCATAGGTGTCAAGTCCAGGGGGGCTTGGGGGCTCAGGCCACCCCTGAAATTTCCCAGGGGGGACTGAGCCCCCCTGGCAAAATGGAGTGCCTGCCCACCTGCCCCTGCCGCTGCATCTCCCTGCCTCTCTTCCTAGGCCCGCCTGGCCACCCCTTGCCCGGCTCCCCTGAACCCACTCCCCTGAACCCACTCGCTCCCTCCCTCCCGGGGCCATCTGGGCGACTGCTGGGGTGACACTCTAGCAATCGCCCTGAAACTCTATGGCACCATAGAGTTTCAGGGCGATTGCCAGAGCATCACCCTGGCAATGTGCCCGGCATGATGATGTCACTTCCAGGTGACATCATCACACTGGGCAGTCACCCGGATGGCCCCGGGAGGGAGGGAGGGAGGGGGAGAGCGAGTGGGTTTAGGGGAGTGGGTTCAGGGGAGCCGGGAGCCGGGCGGGGGGAGGCTCTGGCAGCAGCGGTGGTGGCAGGGTCATCATCCCGGCGTGCACGCGTGCTTTGCACATGCACGCAACAGCCCCCGCCCCCCCGGAAAATTAAAAAGTCTACACCCCTGCCAACAAGAACATGCCCCCCCTTCCCAGGAGCATACCTAGTCTGACCACTAAACAAATTATCTGGCCCCTGGCCCTTAGGTGACAACTAATGTGGACATACTGTGCACGCTTTAGCTTATGACTTACCACTAGGGTGAGCAATTGCTTGGGGGGGAGCACATTTTTTATTTACAATTTTCAAATTTTACATTTTAAAATTTGCAATATAACTCATGAGTATCATGACTTTAAGATACATATATACAGAACAAACCAAAACAGTAACTTTTCTACAATTCAACTTCAAAAACGAATAACATTCAAAAGTAAATCATCTTCTGATATTCTCTTTTTCAAACAAGAAGCTTATAACAGGATACCATATTGCAATTACTTGTTTGTTATATTTTTCTGGTGATTTGTTTGTTAAATTGAATAAAATCTTTTGCAATATAAAACATTCCCAAACTCGACTGTACCATTGTGTAAGTGGTGGAAGTTTCTTGTCTATCTATTTTGATGCAATAAGAGTACATGCAATTGCTATCAAAGTTCTTATTAACTCTTCCTGTATTCTTTCTTTTCTAGGCTTTGGCCATTTATCCAGTAGCAGAAATTCAGGGGAAAGAAGTAAATCTCTTGTAGTTATCTCTTTGAATGTTACAATTATTTCTTTCCAAAATTGTTTAATAACTGGGCAGTGCCACCAGCAATGCATAAAGTCTGCTATATTCCCACATTGTTTTTTACACGCGGGACTATATGCATTATACACATGATGCAGTTTCATAGGTAGAATGTACCACCTCATTATCATTTTTGATTTTTTAAGACTAATGGGTATAATTTTTGATGACCAACTAGTTGCTTTCCATATTTGCTGCCGTTTGTCTTCTGTTAAGGTTTTATTCAAGTCCATTAAAAAAACCCATTATGTTTCTTTAATAGAGCCTTAATGGGTTCTCTTAATTTACCAGATGAAGACATGAAAAGTTTCAGCAACCCATTTCCACATAGTAAGGCTCTATTAAAGGAAATGAACTTTTTTTTTCTTTAGGTCCATAGGTAGCTCTCCTTACAACATGCAATATGATACAAAAAGAAAAGAGAAAGACAAGAAAAATGAGATCAGACACAATCATATTAAAAAACAACAGTAGAGCATGGCCCCGCAGCCATATTAAAAAACAACAGCAGAGCATGGATCACACGCAGAATTAGCCGTGCAATAGGCACAACTCCCAGCCGGATTTTAAGGGTGTGATCACAAGAGAACATCTGGCAAGTGTCCTGTACCCATCGGCCAGCCATTTTGCTCCAACGGAGAAGCGGAGTAAAAAAACACTAGCAAAAATCCAGTATCAAATAGGCTGCTATGGGCCACAGATGGACTTTCCTCGTGTGATTGCTCCAGCACGCACTCGTGGTGTCGGGGATAGTCTGATCATGCCGTTGTTTTTTCCCCCTTCTCAATATGCACATCATTGCATACTGCCATAGGAAGCCCTCAGGGTGGAGATGCGATTAATCAATCCCCTATTTAAGCGAATCGGAAATGAACGACAACAAACAAACAAACCCCGACTTGCCCGCGGTTGCATCTGATCATGCAGTGGGAAGTTGCGCCCGCAGCTTCACAGAACTGTGTGATCACACAACTACGGGTCAAATTACTCTGGTGCAAATAGCCTCGCTTCCCCCCCCCACCCCCGCTTTATCTCGCTCGTGTGACCGCAACCCATAATATGTTATTAGATAAGAATGTGTCTGTTTGGGCTTGGGAGCCATTTTTGAATGGCGGAGGTTACTAACCTCAGGGTGAAGACTGGAGTTCTCCCAGAATTTATTTATATTCCGCCCTCCCCCGCTAGTAGGCTCAGGGCGGGTCACAACATTCACTTAAACAGCATAGTAACATTAAAGCAGTAAAATTAAACAGAACAAACAATTTAAGCAAAGCTAACATTAAAATGAAATGTAAAAGCCAAGTTAATCAGAATAAATGGCAAATAAGAATTATAACTGATCTCCTAGACTAGAGGTAGAGTTCCCCTGGAGCGAATGGCAGCCTTGGAGGGCAGATTCTATGGCGGCAGATGCACTAAGCTCCATCCCCTCTGCAGAGTGCACCCTCCCTAGGCACTGCTAGTGCCGACAACCATGTGGAGAAGCGGGTGAGGCTCTTGCTGCCCATTTGCCCTCATGGTCAGTGTAGTATTGGTGGGCCACATCAGAAAGGCTGTATTTGCATCAAAGCACAAAGGGCCTCGGCCAGGCAGCCATCTTAGGCCTGAACTACATGTTACAATTTGTACTGTGTAGGGTTGGACTTCCCCCAGAGACTGTGATGTGGGGGAGGGGCTTCACTCTGCTGATGGGCTACACATGTAGGCCCTCAACAGAGAAAATAGTGCCCCTAGGGCCATCTTGGGTCCAGAAAACTGCAGGGGAGGCTGAAGCCCCTTCTCCCCCGTCACCATGGCTCCCGTCCAAGTGAGAGACCTGGGTGTTTCTTGATGTCGAAGTCAGGTTGGGGGATCCCAATCCTACACAACGTGTAGTTCAAGCCACAGTAAAGCAATTCGATATGCCCCGTCTTCCACAGGAGCATGCCTAGTCTGACTTCTAAACAACTGTTTCTGCCAGTTGCCCACTAGATGGCAAGTAATATGCACTTAATTTCCCCTGGGCAGACTGTCTATTTAATGTACTGGTGAGCTGTAGAGCATAGTAGATCCAAGCTTTGCCCCACCAACTTGGTAGGGTAATAAGGGGCATGACTGTATCTGGCTTCACCTGGGTATGGTGCAGCTGGCAAGAAGAACAGTCCACAAGCTCCTCCTTGCTGGCTGCACCATGCCCAGGTTGGCACAAGGTGAAGTTGGATATTGCTGTGCTGTTTGCCAGCAGCACCAGACTTAGGTCTGTGCCGGATGAAACTGTGCACAGGCCATGCTCTTTGTCGGCCATTCATCCCACACCTGGGCTGACAGGATGAAGCTGGGTGCCACGATTTGTGTGCTTCTTTTCCCTGGCTGCTCTGCACATTAGCCAGCGCAGGGCGAAGCCAGTCACCACCATCCTCCTCACCAGCAGCCCCTTGGCCAGGAACCAAACCAGGTGCGGCTGTGCCTGTTCCTCTCCACACTGGTCACACACCCATCACACTGCATTCAGGCTAGCACGGGGTGACGCCAGGTGCCCTCCTTCCTGTGCTGCTCCTGACTGGTCACACTGTGCCCCAGTCACAAAAGGTGAATCTAAGTGTCACCATACCTCTGCTCCTCCTCCTCCCCCACTGCACCATGCCCAGGCCAGCACAAGCTGAAGCCAGGTACCTCCATCCTCCTTCTGACCAGACATAACATGCCCACACTGGCATGGCAAAGCTGGGCACGGCCATGTGTGTTTTCCTCCCTCAGTGGTTCCACTGCACCCAGATCAAGGCAGGGCAATGCCAGGCAGCGCCATGTCCCCCCAGGGGGGCAGTATGCAGCGCAACCTGAGGCTTCTTGGTGGAGTGCTAGGAAGAGACAGGAAATCAGTATTTAAGACCCTCACTTTGGGTTTGGGACCTTTTCTCTTCAGGTGATCCTGATCCGTGACACCCTGGAGAAAATCAGTGTAGTAACGAGGCAAATGAAAAATCCATGGACAGGAAGCAATCCAAGTTAATGAATTTCAGAAAGGTTTCTCTCCCCCGCCCCCCCCCCCCCCAAAAGAAATCCCACTGAAATTATTTCTCTTTTGAAGCATTTGATTATATCCCGCAGTTGGAGTAAGATACAACAGTTTAAATGTATTTGAGCGACTCATTGAAATGAATGGGATTTCAAAGCTCAAGATGTTCTATTAAATGCAAAGAGACCATTTTGCTTAATCACGTCCAGATTGTGCTTTTTTGTGTCTTAAGACCTGAATGCACACCGGCAGGGAAATATAACTGAAGAATCATCTGTTGACCAGCGTAGCCAGGAGTAGTGGCTCTTTAGCTAATAGAGATGTTAAGGGGGGAAGTTTGAGTTTTAATCAGTTAAGCAGCCTGATCAAGGAGTCATGGTTGGCTCAGGGGTTTTGGGTATCCCGTGGTGAGGCAGAAGGATGGCACTCACCCTCTTAAGCCCCACAGGCAGCAATGAAAAGCGAGACACAGAGGCAGCAGCGGGCCATAACGGTGCCTGCCCTCCTTGCCCCGTCTGGACTGGCCAGATGCCACCACCTGCCTCTCCACCTCCATGGTCAGGCAAGGTGAGGCAATTAGGTGTGGTGGGCCAGGTCCTGGGGGGAGCCGCACCACTCCCTTGTTGGAGGGAGGGAAAGAGGGAGCAAACTCTTTGCTGGCTGCCCGCTAGAGCTGAGGGTGCCTCCCTGGGCAGATCTTGGTGCTGTGGGTGGGTGGGTGCAGCCAGCTGGTTGGCACTTCTCCACCTCTGGTATCCTAGGCACCTCTCCACTTAGGTGTCCTGTCCTAGTAGACAGGCCACCCCTGAAACTAATTACTTAATGTCTGATAATGCTATTTGTGCATGTTCCAGATTCAGTGGCAGACTGTAAGATGGCTTCTACTTTGTGCTTCTACTTTGTATCCCAGGCTACCAGATATTTTGCCTGTCATGGTAAAAGTGGTATGATTGAATTCTAAGAGCAATCTTACCCCACACAGCTGAGTGCTCTGTTGAAATGTCAACAGCTCCTGCAGCACTGATGGGTCTTGAACTTGTTTGCAAAGGTTTCTTCTTGTATTAGGATCACAGAAAATATTTCATATTCTAAAATTTAGGAAGAAAATAAAAATAGCCTTTCCTTCTAACTGTGAAGTGGTTTTGTTCTGTCATATGAAGCGCAATCCTAAGTGGGTCAACTCAGAAGCCTTCTCAGGTCTGTTCATTAGGGCCTACTCCCAGCAAAGTGTTCTAAGGATTGCACTGTTAAAAGTTACCTTTCCTTCAGAATAAACTACAGAGGAAGTTTTATTGAGGTTCCATATATGTTGAATGAATGAAGCAAAAGTCCAATCTGTTAAAAACCAAACAATCCACTAAGACTTATTTAATAGGCTAGCTGCCCTAGTAAAAATAACTTCATTTGCTTTGTTCCTCCCTTCACTGTTTATATGGTGTTGTCAAGAAATCTTAGCTTTCTGTAGCAATGCTGCTATAATCTCACTAAGCTCTGTTTACTGTGGAATGACCAGTGTGGTGTTGTGGTTGGGTTAGAGGGTCAGACTAGGAGTCTGGGAGACCCAGGTCTGAATACCCACTCTCTTGGGGAAGCTTGCTTGGGCCAGTCGCACACCTAAAGGGTATTGTGTTAAGATAAAATGGAAGAGAGGAAGACCATGCGCATTGCTTTGGATCCTCAGTGGGGAGCAGGGTTGCTAGAAATGATGCAACTAAATAAATGCCTCAGTCTGACCAGTGTTGAAGGTTGCAATGAAGATGGGAGATAAACCAGAAACCCCAAGTTTAAGAGGACCTGCACACATATGTGTGTGGCCTCAAAGAGACAGGTGTTCATTTTACCTGCAGTGGTCCCTGAATGATGAAATTAAGAAGAGGCTCCGAAACTGCCCACCGACCAGTTGTGCCCAAGCAGGTCCCACTGATTTCAGTTCATGGCCAGGAATGTGCTAAAATGCTGTTCTTTGAAACTACTGACCGGGTCTCCCTTTTGTTTTTAAAAGGAAAGGAATGGACTTCTCAGAGTCTACCCTCATTTAATGTTTAAAACATGTAAGTTTACCGGTATGCAATATTTCAGCTGGCAAACTCTATTTCATAATAGTGACTGATCACCTGTTTTCTTTAAGAAGCAGCTTAAGTGAACCGTTTCTGATGCCAGGAAAGAAAATAGATGTCTGTTCCCAGTACTGGGCAGCGCGCGCGCGGGGGGGGGGGGGGGGGGATTTGTATTTCAATTGCTCGGGGGAAGGGTTAAGGAAGTTGCACTAAAACGAAGTTGCCCGCAGTGTCTCTCGGCCCTCTGCCTCCGCCAGACTCGCGACAAGCCCAGCCCTGCTCTGAGAAATCAGGGGGACTTTGAACTCACAAGCCAATCCCGGAGAAAAAGAAAAGAAAAACACCCCACATTTCCCCGCGGGAAACAGACGGCGATCTTGTTATCTGGCGGGTCTTCCTTGCCGGCTGCTAGCCTGCCGGTTTCTCTCCAGCACCCGAGAGCGCAAACAGCCCGTGCGGGGCGAGTGTGGTTGACTGTCGTTGCCCCGAAGACGGGTTCTTTTTCCGAGCGGAGGGGATCGCTCTCCTGCCCCGGCTCGCCGTTCACAAGATCCCGTTCAAGTGGCCGGGTCCCCCCCCCCCCCCCGCCTGTGCTGTACGAAGACCTGGGCTCTGCGGGGCCCGAGCGCGGCTCAGCAGCAGGGGAGGGAGCGGTTCCCTTTGGCAACAGGTGTTTCGGCCGGGAGACTTTTCTGCCCCTTCCGACGGAGCGCGCTTTGTCCGGGGAGTCCTGAAAGAGGAAGGGCGGGGAGAGGAAGACTCTTCTCTCACCGGTCCCTCAAAAAGGTCCCTCAAAAAGATTGGGTCAAGGGCAAAGAGCTGTTTCCTGGATGCTCCGAAATATTGATGTGCGCATCAGGTACTTCGGCGGCCGGCGGGAAGTTCTGGGCATAGGCCCCTCCAGTAGCGGTGGGAAAGACACAAAAGGACGCGGAATGGCAGCCGGAGCTCCGCAGTCGAGACTAGTTTTCAGCCCACAGACCAAACATTCTTATTTAAAGGTAGGGAGGGTGGCATCACACACGTGCAGAGCGCAAGCCTAAACCAGATCTACCCAAGAGTAAATCCCATTTTAGTCAATGGGCATACTTTTAAGAGTGCAGCCCAAATCTCGCCACCTTCGATTTTAAAAAAGGAGGGGGGGAGAGATAAGAGATGTTGAGAGATAAGTTGGCTGGGAAAGGAGGAGCCTTGTCTACAGCCTAAACTATCCCCAAGCCAGAGTCGTGGACATTTATTTCCGGTCTCCTCGGAGAACCCCTTACCTCCTCCCCACCCGGGAAAAGTCTCAGCTGGCTCCACGGGCTTGAGGGCTCGGAGGCCACTCTCTGGCAGGGAGATCCTCATAGTCCCCGGACCTCGAGAGATTGGGGCCTCGGGGGGGGGGGGGGGGGATACGGGAAGAGCTAGCGAATTTGGAAGAGGTCGCAGGAAGAAACCGCACTCTCCGTAGCAAGGAGCATCCGGCTAGTAAATGACTCCCTTCTCCCTTGAGCGAATGTTGGGAATCGCGGGAGAGCCCTTTCCTTGGTTTCCTCTCTCAGCAATCCAGTTTTCTCAGATGGGGAACTAAGGCAGAGAAAAGTCCAGGTGAGTAGCCGTGTGGGTCTGAGGCAACAGAACAAAATTCGAGTCCAGGGGCACCTTTAAGGCCAACAAAGTTTTATTCTGGGTGTCAGCTTTGGTGTGTCTGAAGAAGTCCGCGCTCACAGGAAAGCTCATTATAGCTTGAATAAAACTTTGGTGGTCTTAAAGGTGCCCCTGGACTCGAATTTTGTTCGAAGGCACAGCAAGGCAGACAGACCTTCCCGAGCCCACCTCGGTCGCTGTGCAAGGTTTGAACCAGGATGTCCCAAGTGGGGGGAAGGGTCCGTGTCTGCTGGCCCCGGACGGCACACTGACTACTACCGGGCAGGTCTCGTGCCTTGGCTGGCGGGATCAGCGGGTCAGAGAAGAGTTGCCTTGGGAGCACCTTGGCTTTAACCACTGGGGGCTACAGAGGTTGTGTGTATGCGTGTCTGTGGGTCCGCACTGAAGAGAGCTGCTCTGTGCTGCTGGGGTAGACAAACAAGCAAACAAACAAATACTCTCCCGTTGCCTTACTTATTAGGTTATTTCTCCCGAGAACTGATGCAGGCAAACGTCCTGCGAAGGACGTCTCACTCTGTCCCCCCGCCCGCTCCTCTCCCCCCCAGCCGAGAAAAAATGACTGGCAGCGTTTGCTGCTGCTGCTTTGGATCCCCTTCCAGTCGCCTTCAGGTGGATGCAGCGGGAAGGAAGCGGCTTCTTTCTCAGTCGCGTTGGGGAACCACTCTTTTAAGCAGCTGGAGTTCTCATAAGGGGTCGCGAGGGTGTTTTGCGCGCAGCCCCACATCCCTGGCATTCTGATGCCACCTCCGAAACCAGCAGGTTCATAAGTAATCTGGGAGGGGATCTTAAATGTTCCCTCTTCTTTTCATTTACTCTTCTGAAAGTTTAAGATGAAGGGAGGGAAAAGATGCTACCCCCCTCTGCTACCCCCTCACTAGCACTCCCTGTTGGGTCAAGGGCAAAGAGCTGCTTCCTGGGTGCTCTGAAATACTGATGTGCTCATCGTCAGGCACGCGGTGACACACAGACATGTGCCAGCGAAATGTGCCTTTGAGGAAAGGGGAGAGTAGGCGGAGGGGTGTATCTCCGTCCAGCAAAAGAGACTGGGTGTGGTGTGCTCAGTCCGAGATCAGAAAGGGGGCTCAGGTGTGTTCTTTCTACTTCATCGAACGGTTCAAGTCGAGATGTTGAAGGAAACCCGCGCACTCCTCTGAGTTATATTTGTGCGGCTGTCCAACCAGATGATCTCACTTCCGGGTTTAGAGATGTATGCGTGTACATCTTATGCAGGAATCTACAGCCAACTTCTCTCCCCAATAATAATCACTAGAATCAGGGTGTAAAAAGGATGTCTCTCCCACCCCCCCCACCCCCAATGTATTAACAAGCTTCCATTTGGAGAAAGCTGCCGAGGCCGGAATGGGGAAGGCGCCGGGTGCGTTTCGTGTCCCAAGTCTACACATACCAACACAGCGCAAAGCGCGAATGCCTTTCATATGCATGAACCGGCTCCTGGCTTGTGTGTAACCTCTACGGATACCCCGGGGAGCGAATGCGGAGGGCCTCGGGCAGAGGGGGAAATGCATCAGGCTGAGAAATGACTGGTGCCTCGTAAAGATTTGCGATCTAGGACGGAGTCCGTTGCCAAACGCCGGCAGGGCCGGCCGGTTCTTCTTTGCCAGCCTAAAGCGCGCGTCTCTCTGGCCTCTCGGAACGCAAAAGCCTCGACGAGGGGGGTGGGGGAGAGAGAGAGAGCGGAGACCTCTGAAAAGGCGCCGGGACGATCCAGGCAGCAGGTGTTGCGGGGGGGCGGGGAGAGAGAGATGGGAAGTCTGTGCATTGAAAGAGCTTGACCCCCCCCCCCCCCGCCTTTTAGCTCCGAAGTTCAACGAAATCGATGCCTCGGAGAGTCAGTAGGGGTGGGAAAGGGGAACTGCTGGAAAAACAGAAATTATTATTTTTCTTTTAATAAACCGAGAGGAAAGAAAATGAGTACAAACCCCCACCCTACCCGTCCTTTACACGCTGCTGCAAATCGTGAGGCTTTATACGAGTGCGTATCGCCAACGGGCATACTGAAATGTGATTTTTTTTTTTTTTTACAAAGACGGTACTTGATTGGAATAAAGAATTTGGAGCCAAGCTCCTCTCTTGACACGCGTAGCTGCTTTAATCGGGGTCCAAAAATACCTGGCGTGCTGCTTTCTGTTCTGGCAACGAAACGGACTCCACTCTGATGCTGAAGAAACATCGAAAGAGTCTCTCAGGGCTATCCTTTCCAACTTTTTCTTTTCTTTTCTTGCAAGATTCCCCCACCCGCAAAGGGGAGCCTCAAGGAGGGAGAGGGGCCGAACCGAAGCCAGGAGACGAAGTCCTCCCGCACCCAATGTGTCATTGGGAAGAGACGGGGCCCGAGTGAGAACCAGCCGGGCAAACCACAGAAGGGGCTGGAAACGTCTGTGCGAAGGGGGGGGGGGGGAGAGAGAGAGGCTGGCGTTGGACGTGCGGTCTACTAGGCAGGTGCAGAAAGCCAAGACGCCCTTAAAGCGCCCGGCCTCTTCAGGGATTCCGGGGAAATGGTTTCCATTTAATAAATATTCCCCCCAGGGCATTTTGCGTCAGGCAGCAATTATTCAAAGAAAACAGACGTGGAAAGGGGGATGGGGAGGAAATGGGGCTCCTGTGGGTATTTCATCCTCTTCAGAAGGCCCCGTGTTTAACAGTTACTAAATAACTACAACGCCCCTGGACGGCAAAGGAGAGATTTGAAGCTGAGGCGAATAATAGAAAGACGTCGCAAAAAAGGGCATCACAAAAGCTGGGGGGCAAACGGCTTCGCCACTCCAGCACTCTTACCGGGTGTACAACCCCCCCCATCTGTTCACTCCCCAGGGCCTGGGGGTCGTGGATCCTGCCGCCTTCCCCTTCACTCCTCTGGATCCACTAGGTCGGGAATCTTAATAACAAAACCCCGAAGTTTCTCTCCGGCCGCCCCCAGTCGACTTGCTCTCCCGCTGTGGCCAGCCTTTCCTCCCATAAATATTCATCACCTTTCCTCTCCCCCTCGCCCGCCCGCACACGCGGCAAAGGGTGCCTAGGTCAGTCCAGAAGGTGTGAATGCTCCAGAGAGGGAGGGCGAGAGAGACGCGTGCCTGCCGTCATTAGCGCCATCCGCTCGCATCATTCCCCCCCCCCCCCCCGCGGGGTCTATTTTGGTCCGGAAAAGAAGGGAAGCACACCTCGCCTAGGTTCAGGTTGTCCCCCATTGATCGACTCACCTCCCCCCCCCCGTGAGCTGGGGGAGGTTGACACCCCGGCCGGATATCTTCCCCCACCCCCCTCCGCCCCCAAACGAGGGGGGCGTGCGGCGTGTTATTGGCTGCCGCGATTAGCGCGCCCTCGAACAAAAGCGCCCCTCTTAATCCGGTGTCTCCGGCGCCGGCTGCCCTCCCCCGCCCCCTTTTCCTCCTCTCGCCTCGCCGAAGGTACTCAGTCTCCGGCTGGCTCCGGCGCGGGCTGCTGATTGGGCGAGCGGATTCGGGGAGGGAACGCCCTGCTTGCCCGCCCTCCCGCCCGCCTGCCTGCCTGCCGCGCTGTCCGCCGGCGCGCCGTCCCAAGCAGCCTCGCCTTTGAACTTCCCGGCTCTGCGCTCCTCCGCGTCCCTGGCCAGCCGAGCCGGGCACTCTCCGGGCAGCGCAGCGCAGCCGAGCCCCAGCCCCGCGCCCCTCGGGACCGCAGCCCGCCTTGGATTGCTCTGGTCGGCCCGGCGGCCGTCCGGGCTCCCACCTCCGCCCTCCGGCCAGGGCGCCTCTGCGGGGACCCGCTGGCTGGGCGGACTGGCATGATCAGCTGAGCGGCAACGGGCTCTCGGTGGCGGGCAGGCAGGCGGGCAGGTGGGCAGGCGGGCGAGCGGAGCCAGGTGTGCGGGGCTGCTCCTGCTGCTGCTGGTGGGGCTGCTGCTGCTGCTGGTGTCTGGGGGCTGCTCGCGTAGGCGCCATGTCGAAGCCCTCCGACCACATCAAGCGCCCGATGAACGCCTTCATGGTGTGGTCCCGGGGCCAGCGGCGCAAGATGGCCCAGGAGAACCCCAAGATGCACAACTCGGAGATTAGCAAGCGCCTCGGGGCCGAGTGGAAGCTGCTCTCCGAAGCCGAGAAGCGCCCCTACATCGACGAGGCCAAGCGGCTGCGCGCCCAGCACATGAAGGAGCACCCCGACTACAAGTACCGGCCCCGCCGCAAGCCCAAGAACCTGCTCAAGAAGGACAGGTATGTCTTCCCTTTGCCTTACCTCGGCGACACTGACCCCCTCAAGGCGGCAGGGCTCCCCGTGGCAGCCACGGACTCGCTGCTTGGCTCCCCGGATAAGGCGCGGGCTTTCCTGCCCCCCACCTCCGCACCTTACTCCTTACTTGACCCCAGCCAGTTCAGCTCCAGCGCCATCCAGAAGATGACGGAGGTGCCGCACACCTTAGCCACCAGCACCCTGCCCTACGCCTCCACCTTGGGATACCAGAACGGGGCCTTTGGCACCTTGAGTTGCCCCAGCCAGCACACCCACACTCACCCGTCGCCAACCAACCCGGGCTACGTGGTGCCCTGTAACTGTTCCGCTTGGTCGGCCTCCAGTTTGCAGCCTCCCGTGGCCTACATTTTATTCCCAGGCATGACCAAGACTGGAATAGACCCCTATTCTTCAGCGCACGCCACGGCCATGTAACGCCCCAGAGTCCCATTTGACAGTCACACCCCGGCAGGCGAGACGCTGGGCTGGCAGACGGAAACACCGGAATCCCTCCACGTGCATGTAAACAGAGAGACTACAGAGAGGAAACAAAGATATTTTAAAAGCCTAAGCGACACTCACCTGAGCACGGGAAAGATGCCCAGGGGACCTGATTTCACCTGGGGAAAGACACTTTTTTTTGGAACTCCGAGACTTTGTAGTCAAGTCCCTCCCCCCTCCCCCCACCCCCCAAACACAAACACACACAAAGCTGTTTCTTTTTATCTTTCTTTCTGCACTTGGGGCTCAGAGGTGCCCGAAACTTGTAAGAATTGTAAATGTGTCCGGCTTTGTATTTGCCCTTTTGGCCAAAAAAAGGCCAAACATCTTTGGGTTTTGTTTTAATTTATTACCTTAATGTCTATGAGTTACTCGGACTTGAATTCTGGAACTATTCTGACTTAATGATTTCCTCTCTTTTGTTTTGCACATTAAAAGGCAAGAGTTAGCTGTGTTATATATATCTATATATCTATATTTTACCATCTGGCACTAATAGGTAAAATTTCTTTTCATGTCAAAAGATTTAAAAAGAAAGCTCTTTAGAGTTATTAAAAAAGGGGGAAAACGTTTATATTTCAAACATGGTATGATAGTGTTTGCTTAATTTTAAAACAGATAGTCCTTCAATTTGTGTGAATCAGTGCAAGTAGACGTAAGTTTACTTTAGACAGAATGTCAACTATGAAGTCAGGCTGTAGAACAGTTTTTTAAAAAAAGGGGGGGAAATGGGGGAGAGAAAAAAAAAAGGAGAACAGGATGATGATTTAAATATGTTTTAACAATGTATTGGGGGGAAATGTATCCAAAAGGATTTTACCTCGTTCATTCTGTTCATTTGTTGAACAAAGACATTTTGAATAAAGACAATCTTGTCGTCGAACCCGTCAGCAATGTGGGTGTGAATCCAACTCTTACAAGGTCCACCTAAGGGCTGCGGGGAAGCTGGCGGTGTCCAAAGGCCTCCGAGGGCCGGAGAAACTGGGGGCTCCGGCCCCAAGCAGCCCTATTTCAGGCAAGGAGGTCGCGAACATCATCCCTCGGGAATCGGGAAGTAGGAGGCACGGCCCAGGGGAAGTTCTCCTGCGCAAGCTCCCGCGACTTGAAACCAAGGACTGCAGGATTCGACGGGGCTGGTGCAGGAAAACTTCGCGGAGGTTTGTGCAAGCACAGTTTAGAAATTGCTCTCTGTGCAGACCGATACCTTCCGGTTGACCACTTGGTCTGTTCCTAAGGCCCGAGGCGTGTCATGGCTCCTTCCCGCATTCTTCCTGGCAACAAACTATCTCCAGCAAACTATCCCCGTCTTACAGCTGGGAGAACTGAGGCTGCGTCCGAGGGAGCGACTGGCTCCCAGGCACTCAGAGATCAGGTCTGCAGTTCCCACCTGTAACGACCTAGAGCTTCTGGGAGGCTGGAACTCCGTCAGTGAGGCTTGAAACCCCCAGTCAAACCACTGACCGGGTGCTGAGCCAGTTAGAGTGTTGCGGGACTGAGAGATCGCGCCTTGTTCGGGACGGAGAAGGGCTTGGAAGAAAAGGCGGGGGCGGGGGGGGGGGGGACACTGCTTGGACAGACTTGCTCAAATTATGCGTTGGGTGAGAGAAAAACAAACCTGGCACATGCCTTGAACTGTTTCCAGTAGGGCTGTGCATACAATAATATACATCGAACCATAGATTTAAGCACCGGGGTGATGTGCGCACCCCCTCTCCTCCCCACTGGCTCTTCCGCGGGTGCCTCCGAGTGGTTAGATAACGGTCCTTCCTGAATGCCAAGGATGAGCGGAAAACTGACCAGGATTTTGGTTTCTTGGAGGGACTGATCTTAGTCACAGCGCAGCGTTGGAACCCTGAACAGAGTGTCGTTGAGCATGTGCAGAATCCCCCCCCCAACTCCGCCCCAGTCTATGCAAAGGCTTCCAAAGTTGAAATTAGAAATTAAGCTCCCTCGCCAGTGGGTTTTTCTTTCCCTCTGCGCAGTGTCAAATATTGTCCATTTCTCCCTCGTCCCTTTGCTGCGCCAGGCACCCGCTTTTCAGAGACTTTTTGCTCCCCCCCCGCCCTCCTCCCTCCCCAATATTTCAATTTAACTCCCCCCCCCCGTATCCAAAACAAGAGGGAGGCTTGGACAACCTCCGCCCGCCTCAGAAGGAAGCTGGAGCCGGCCGATTAGCATCTTGTCCCAAACAATTAGCGGTGCTGGGCTCTCCTATTCATCAGGTCCCCCCTTTTGTGAAAGGAAGGATTTTTCATTAAAAGGGGAAGGAGGGGGGAGCGAAGTAGCAGTTGTCCATCTGGCTGAGCTGAATAGCCAACGTGATCCATGTTGTAGATGTTTTTCTCATTAAGTGCTCTTTTGAGACCGCTGTTAGAATTAAATGGCATAACACAATTAACATACACGGGACCTGAATGGCAGGGTAAGCATATAAATAATAAATAGATAAATAAATGAGAGATCAGGCGAGGGTAAACAAAAGAGCAGAGGAGAAAAGCTTTCAAAGGGGAGGTTAGAACGGCTGAACCACGCTTGTTTAGCATGACAAAAAAACAAAAACCCCACTTTACAAACGGGCACCGTTAGGACCTGGCCTGACTTGGGCCGCGGCCGTCGGAGGCACAATCGCGACGGGCCACTCCAGGGAAGCCCACGTGAATGGAGCGGCCCCCCAGCGACTCGGCGTGAGCGGCGAGCCAGCCGCTTGGGCTGCCTGGCTGATTTAACCCCAGCTGACAGTTGCTGTCAGGCCCGGTGATAACACTCATAGCTCAGTGTCCTTTAACATCTCCCGCGATTAGGTTTAAGGCTGGCCTCAGGTACCGGCGGCTGGCTGCCACCAGCTGTCTTCTCCCCGTCAGATTTGGGCAGGCCAGTCCAAAGGGCAGCCGGGGGAGGGGGGGGGGCAGAAGCCCCTCCGAGAGAGACCGGGGGAGACGCCCCCCTCCCAGGCTCCCACCAGTTTCGCTTCCCTCCGCCGACTTGCCTGGCTGGGCGCCGTCCGATTTGCCCCCCTCCGTTTGGTTCCACGGGTGGCCGAGGCGAGGGGGGACGCGGCGCTTGCGTTGCAGGGGCGGTGGCATCGCGGGGATCTGTGGCTCGATGGCAAGACCTGGCGGGGTCCGGGGAGTCACTGCGTGTACGAGTCTTATAGGAGTTTGCTGTTTCTGGTTCATTTCGGATTACTCTGGTCCAGTTGGTCTGATATGTACACAGTTGTTGCAGTCTTGGTTGAAAGAGAATCACATGTCATACAGGTGAGACGGGTGTGATCGCCAGTTTCTGACGGAGCTGGGGCAGACGTCTTTCTAGTTACACAGGACGCTTCGTTCGGGGTAGCCGATTCTCAGCGATCTAAAGCAAAGTTCCTTCTAAATGCTGAAACATTCAAAACGCGCCTGTTTGGATTGGGTTTCAGCGCAATGTGAGGGTCTCAGCCTGATCCGGGTCTTGCCGCCCCAGATGCTGGAGTTGCATCCCCTCTAGGGTCCTTTTCGAACTGAATACCTAGTTTTAGTCAGAAGCTGCAAACAAACAAACAAAACAAAACCATATATGAGAAGGCTTACAACTTTTTTTTTGAAAAAAGAATAATGCAGAGAATTTCCCATTCTGCCCCACCAAGAATCCTGTGTGATCTGAAAGCTTAGTTTTTGACGAACAGAAATTGCAGCAAGGCAGGGAAGATTTCCTTTCTGGGTAACTGACGGAACCAGAAACTCAGTCTGATATCAAAGGGGACCAAACGTGAGGACTGTCTTGAGTCGAAACTATAATGCCACCCCCCCCACCCCACCCCCTAGCTTCGCTTCCCTCTTCTCATTCTCTCTGCGCCTTTCCATTCGTCCAGCTGGGTCCCCCCCGCCCGTTTGCAGGTGTGTAGCTGTTTTGGGCGTGCAGATAAATACATTAAATAATCGCCATGACACTGAAATGAACCGATTACTGACTTTGAAGTCAAAGGAGACTAGAGAGAGAGAGAGAGAGAGAGAGAAGATGTTCCCTAAAGGGAGAGAGAGCCGCTCCTTGTCAAACCTGTTTCCCCACAACTGTCTCCTTCTTTCAATAAAATCGTTAAACAAAAGGCTGCGGGGTGAGGAGACACCACGCCTTCCGTCCTCTGCCAAAAGAGCAGGGGGAGGAAGTGGGATCCAGTTTAGCCATCAGCCTCTCTCCCTGCGCAAGGCGGATGGGAGGCGGCGGGTTTGGGCTGGCTGGGATACCCCGCTCACCTAGTCTCGCCCTGGCGGCAGGAGGCACCTGGGGAAGGTGGAGAGGTGAAGGGGCGGCAGAACTGGGGGGGAGGGGAGGCGTTGCAAGGGGAAACCCCGCGCCTGGGACTTGGCCCGCAGGGGCTTGTTGAAGGCGGTGTTGGAACTGGGGCTGCTCCTCCGGGAAGGCAGTTTTGGGGTTTGGGATGATCCCATCTTTAATCAAGCTCAGTCACAGTATGAGGGCAGGAAGGAAGTCACTGTAGTTTCAGTGGAGTGCTCTGCCGGAGCATATGCTCTGGGCCTGACTTGAAACGTGTAGCCCGCCCGTCTGAAACAAAGTTCCATGGAAAGCAAAGCAGTGGGGCTTCCTTTCTTGTAAATGCCTGCCGGAATGAGACGTTAGTCCCACTGACTGCCCACGATTCGACACACAATTGCCTGCAGAGAAGTCCGACTGGTTTTAACGGAATTCACTATTAATTAAGGTTACAACAGTCAACTTATTGCGTTCAACAGCAAATCTCTGATTGAATTTAAGTGGGTTGAGAACCAGGCTATTCTTACCCAAAAATTATGGATCTGAAATAACATTGGGGGGGGGGGGGGGAATGGTGTGAAGGCGCAAAATGCCTCTTAATTTGTTTCCCCCTTATAGCGTTATTGGAAAGAATACCAGCGGTAAACTTCGCTTACAACTTTTTTTTTTAATGGTCGCCCTTCTAAATTCGCAGTGACCTTTGCTGCGCGGGAGATCTACCAAGCAAGGCATTAACGTGGCAGAAACTTCCTTTGAAAGGACATATTAAGAAATCTCAAAGAGCTGTTCCTTATTTCTGCTTGCCGGTGATAATAAGAGTGGAAATTCGCCATTGAGGACAATCAAAGCTGTTCAAAGGGACGCTGAGAGATCAAAAAGATCTCAAGTTGTGATTTGCTGGTTTTCGTCCTCCTGGCTAGATTTCCTTGGCTGTGCTGCTAGTCAGAAAGCAACCGGGCGATCATTAAGGGATCTTCATTCTCCAACCGTGCGCACGAAAGGCATTTTTTTAAAAAAAAACAATAATAGCGATAATAATAACAACAGAAACCAAGCGGTTGCTCCTCGTTGCAAAGCAGGCTTGCCATTCGGAGCGCGCCAGTTCGGGAGACGCAGCCAGCCAGCCCTTATCTAGTTCCATCTTGTACGTAAACATCTGGCGGCGCATCTTCAAAGGGGCCAGGGAAAGTTGCACAGGTAAGAACACGTTCTCGGGTGCATAAATACAGAGATCAACACAGATCCGCGCCAGCTGCTGCCTCCGAGCGGGGCCGGGGCGGGAGGCGGGGGAAGCTCCCTGCAGCAGGAGTCGCGGGAATCCACGCCTGGCCAATTTTACAAGCCGCTCCACACCTGCCATAAAGCGGTTCGTCTTCGAGCGGCCCCAGCCCTCCGGTAGCTGGACGGCAAAGCTCCCTCCGCTGCAGTGCTCCGCCACACAGCCCTGCGCCTCGCCGGCCCGCTGCTGTCCAGCAAGGGGGTGGGGGGCGCGGGGCGCGGGCCGGCGGGCCTGGAAGGCTTGACTAGACCTGGCTCCCTAGGGCTGAAGTCTCCTCTCAGAGAATGCTTCGGATTAAAGCCGGTTTCGTCCCGGCGGGCGGCTTCCAGCCTGAGACTTGAGAGAGAGAGAGAGAGAGAGATCCAAGGCTGGGGTGTGGGGGTGGGGGGTGTTGAAAGACAGGCAACCTGTCAGCAAGACCGATGGGTGGTGGTGGAAAGAACAGTTTTAGCGGCGCAGGTGCCCAACCTGCAGGCACCTGGGTTGAAATGGGGCGGGGGTGGGGGGGGAGACACACTACAAAAACAGCGTAGGAGGCTGGGGGGTGGGCAGGATGGGCGGGGGTGGCGATCGGAGGGCGTGGGCGCGCGCGCCCACCCCCTGGGAGCAGCTCCAGAGGACGCCTTTTCCCTCGGCCGGCTCGGCGCTGCTTTCCGTCCGGGAGCGAGGCGGTCTCCCTGCAAACTGCGGACGCTTTTGATGTGCCTGCGTCAAACCTTTCCTCTTTGGTTCTTCCCTGCCTTTAAAAACACGTTGTTGTTTCTTTTCCCAAAGCCCTCTTCTTCTCTGTCTTCTTTCACACGCCCCAGCTTCTGTTTGGGGGTGTTTTATAGGCACATCAAAGGCAAGAGTCAACCCTGTTTCCTTTCTTTTTTTCTTTTTACTAGGGCAAATCACCCAATACTCCATTAGGGCCGAGCACGCCTCATTTGAATGAGCTAAACAAGAAATAACGTGCAGGGTCTGAGGATCAAGGCTCGCATTCCAGGAGTTTGGGCGTGAAAGGGCCAGGCAATAAAGAAAGCTCGGTTGCAAATTTAAAGAGACTCGAAAAATTGCCCAGAAGCGACTCCAGAGGGCCTTACAAGCGCTTGTACGCCCATCCGCAGCAGCGCTTAGCTTGTCTGCACCCAACTGGCGCCGAGCGCAAAAGCGAGCGCCCAGCTCCGGCGGGGGGCTCGTGTGCTCCCTTGTCTGGGCTTTGTGGTCCGCCTCCCCCCCCCCCCCCCCCCGCCCTTAGCCCATTGTCACACTGCAATGCAATGGGATTTGCACACTTGAGGTGTAATAGCATTACTGCATTAATTAAAATTTTCA
Organism: Lepidodactylus listeri; assembly: GCA_029233225.1. NCBI lineage: Eukaryota > Metazoa > Chordata > Lepidosauria > Squamata > Gekkonidae > Lepidodactylus > Lepidodactylus listeri. The sequence continues at coordinate 55,530,207 of JARCFY010000005.1, read as the reverse complement.
TTTCACGTCCAGATTGTTTACTTATCTGCTGGAAACATATGTTGAGCGAAGTTAAGATTCTGGACTCTGCACTGTTGCCCAAGGTGCAATTCAATACCGGCGGGTGGGGGCGGAGGGGAAAGAGAAGCCTTCCGATTTTTTTTTTTTATTATATCCTCCAGCCTTATCTGGGTGGCTGTAAATTATAAGGATACTCCACTGAGCTGAATATGAAGATTATACCCCCCCCCCCCCATCCCTTGTAAAGCTGGCCAGATCTCTGCTTTTTGAAAGAACGAATCCCGCCGCCCTGCAGCCGCCTTATTCCGCCTGGCACCCCCGGGGCCGGGTACCCCGTGGCAACTCGGTTCCCCTCGCTTCCCCTGGACGGTGGATGAAGGGCGAGGCGCTGGGAGGAACAGCCCTCAGCATCCGCGGGACTGTCGGCCGGGAGCCGTTTGCGCGCGCCTTCCGCCCCTTCTCTGAAGCGAGAGAGACGTCGGTTGGCCGTCGAAGATCCCGGAATTAAGGAAAAAAGCGGAAAGTGAAGGCGCAGGCCGGCCGAAAGGCCCTCGCTCACTCCTCCCCCCCTCGCGTCCCTGCCAAGCGGGATGGAGGCGAGCGGAGAGGAACAGCCTCTCTGGCCTGTTCTATTCAATTCAAGCAGCGGAGCCGCTCTGGAAGAGGAATCCAATCTGCCCTTATCTCGCCCAGGCTCCTTTCAGGCTGAGATCAGGGGGGGGGGGGGGGGGGAGAGGGAAAGAAGGGGGGGTAATTGCTCTTTATTTTTCTCCTTTTAATTTAATACGGCAGCCACCGCTTTCAGACCATTTATATGCCTAATTTAGTGATAAAAGTCCATAAGCAAAGATCACAGCCTCGTTCCCTCCTTGGAAATATTTCAGAGGCCGCGGGCGGGCGGAGGCAGAATCCCCAAATCCTCGGATGCGTCTTCAAAGTGCCCTTCTGCCTGATCAAGGCACGGACGACTTGTTCAAAGGGAGCGAGGCCGGCTGGGGTGCGGCGGCCCCGTCCAGCGAGAAGGCCTCCCTCCTCGCAGGCCGGGTAGTTGTTTGCCCGCGACGCCCTCGCAGACCTCCAGGGCCACGAAGCTGCAGGGACCAGCCCTCACGAACGGAGATCAAATCGGTGTCCTTGGGGGCTGCCGGGGGGGGGGGGGGCGGGGGGCGGGTAGACCCCTGAGCTGTTTGTCGCAGAAGACGGCTGGCTGGACCAAAGCAGCAGATCCCAGTTGGGGCTTTTGGGGTTGGGGTGGGTGGGTGGGGGAGTTGCCTTTGTGGTCATACAGTGTGCCCAGGAGAGGCATTTTCTAATTTTTAAAGAGAAATGGGAAGGTGTCATCCACCCTTCTGGGTCTATCTGTAATTGAATCTAGGTCAGTATTCTAAAGCAAGAAAAGTATGCTCCTCACTTTCCTGCATCAACCTAGAATTTGGGGGAGGGGGGGTCTTGCAATTTCATTTAAAATGTAATGGTGGATGAACTGATAAGCAAATGGGGGGAGGCTCTGCTTAAAAGAAAAAAATGGCAAGGTTTTAATATGCTTCCAGGTGGGGGGAAATGATTTACATGGGGAGTTTATTTCCTCTTTGCTGATATGAAAGAATTACAGATACAAAACCCACTGATCTATAGAATAAAAAAAGAAAAGAAATGTTATTTTTCTGTAAAGGTATCAGTTCATTTATATTCATTTAACCATCCATCCATCAATTCAGTTTCTCACTCCTTGCACAGACTCCTTAGCTCTGTTAAAGCTTCCTCACCAATATACTTTTCTGGAATATACAATGAAGTTCCCTTTAACCTCCCCCCCCCAACCCCCCCCCCCATGGGTTGAAGTAGCTAAAGAGGAAACCTTTGCCACCCTAGGGATGTGTGGGTATAGATGCGTTCTGACATCTACATATATAGAGAATGAGGACAGGATGTGTGTGTGTGTGTGTGTGTGTGTATAATATGCACATACATCCACATTCATTTATAACATTTGTTTTGTTTATAATGTTTATGACCAATGTAATGTATCATACAATGAAGATGTGTGTGAAATTACTACACAAATATTTTTTAAATAACCCCAACATGTTATTTCATTCTACTCATAACTGGATAGTATATGCATTCATTTACACATCTGTGTTAAATGTATACTGCACACAGAAGAAATAATCCTGTACTCCCACTGTAGTAACATTGTCTACATAATGTTAAGTGTCTCTTACCCTGAAAGAGAAAGTTCTTTCTCCATTTTCAATGAGAACAAAAAGAGCAGAGTAAGATTGTCATGATGCAGAAAGGTCCCATCTAGTTTTAAAATCAGTAAGAGATTTTCATTTTGGGGAGGAGGAATAGAGTTGCAGTTCGCTTTTTGTAACTGTATTCAAAAGAAGGCAAAGCCGAAATCCTTTATTTGACTTCAGTTCTAACATTAAGCAAGTCCATTCTCTGAATTTTGTTCTTATTGTTGCTTTATACATAATGCTTTCAATGGCTTTTCTCCAGTGTTTGACTCTTGCAGGCTTACTCAGGTGAGCAGCTGCCGAGGAGTAAGTGGGATTGCTGACCAGTGGAAAAGGTGAATTCAATTAATTTCTTGTTGGCTGCATAAAGACAGATTTTTTTTGATTTGCATAAAGACAAAAAATGTAATAATTCAAATAGGTATGACAAAAAACATTCTGGGGACAATGGGGGTAGGGAAACTGGTCCTGACTCTGTTTCTGTGCATATTTGCATAGGATGAGATGGCACTGAATTTAGTTTTGAGTAACTGTATACAGGATCATTCTCCTTGTCTCATGGATAACAAATAAATCCTGTTCCTTTGCTTTTCAAATGGATTTGGAATCATTTTCATTGGATTGTGGCCTTTTTGTTACTTTCAGTTTCTATATTTGCTAAATTCACCAAAATACTATACTCACTGTGTTCACTAAAAGAGCTCCTATCATGCAATCTGGGCTTCCTTCTCAGTTTTTCAAAAATATAAACAAACAGATTAGTCAAATATCCAGAAATCAAATATCCTCATTATAATGACACAAGCAACACTGCAAAGATGTTTCTTGTCCAAGCACATGACTCTCCACTCACATGCAGTGATCAGAATCTGAGAGGGAGGTACATTCTATGTCCTGAACGCTTCCTTGAGTAAATGCACTGACATCTCATGCTACACAATTAATTGCAAGAGTATTACAAAGGGCTCTCAAAGCTGTGAACAGCTGTTAAAAGGAAGTGCCAGAATTCACATTTTAAAAATGCTTAAAAATGCAAGCACTTTTGGAAATCAGAACTATTCTGGTATCAGCACACTGGAGGTTTCCCATTTAAATCATGCACTGCAGGTTTTGTGCTTGCTTTGCAGAAGAGCAAACTCCCTGGCAGTGGGATTGTCACATGAACACAAAGGCCTGGTCCTAACCAGTCTTATTTCAATCAGTGGGAGTTTGGTTGTACATTTCTATGTGAGTCCAAAGGGATCTGAAAGACCCATTTGGGCTGGGAACTGAAACACTGCCACAGAGTGTTTAATTTTATTAATCTTTTTAAGCCCACCGCTTTTGAACAAATGCCCATTTAAAGCAGTTTTGCATAATTATACATTTAAGTCGTGTTTGAGTTGATTCTTAATTCTGTATTATTATTATTATTATCTCGGGGTGCGTGAATGCTCTTGATTCGCTGAAACAGAGTCAGGCCTCTCGCTCAAGTCCTTTCCTCTGAGATGCACTCAGAATCCTCTGCCTTGCCACTGGCAGGTTGGTCACATAGGACTGAGCCAGCCCCGAGATCTGGTGAGTAAATCTTTCTAGCATGCCTCTTCTGCTGTTTGTCTCTGACAGAGAGCTGTTTTTACATTGGTCCCAGAACTTACTCCAATGGCAAGGTAATACTTTCTTTATTTTGTATGTTCCTCTTTATACAATCACATAACTTATGACAGTATTCCTTTTGAAACAATCACAGAACTACCTTTGCAAAGCCAGGAGTAGGTTATTTTGAGTACTGAACCATGAATGGGAATCGATTCTAAAAGAACTGTTTCACTCATGATGGATGTGATCCAGGTGAAGTTAAGCATTTTTGTGTTGATTGAAGCTTAATGAGAGAACTAAGGACATGCTTAAATCTCTCTCCCATCAAAATGCAAGGCCTGTAAAAATTATTTAATTTGTCTGGATTTTCTCCCTGCATTTTAGATGTGCATATGAAATATTCTGCATATGTGCCTAATAATGCAAGTATGGACATGGCATCTATCTGTCTGTCTGTCTGTCTACCTACCCAGATACCCACATGTCTATCTGTCTTAAGGGTTCAGCTCCCAGCTGCATGTATGTGCAGTAACAAAGCCACATTTTTCTGTAACATCAGAAACTGCCTGTCCAAAATATCACATATGGGTACCAAATGTGGAAAGGATCGAAATGAAAATGACACAAACCAGAACAACAAAGAAAGCTTCCACCACACAGACACACAAGAGAAACACATACACCCCTGATGGGATTCTTTCTCCTAAATGGCAGTCTCAAACTTTCACCTGAGGCTGCAATTTATGGGAAGAATCCAGAGAGATGTGTGTATGTGTTCCATGCATCACAAACAGAATTTTGAATAGTTTCATCTTACTGGTGCTAGAATAATCATGGAGAATACTCAAAACGTGGGAAAGTGCTAACAAAGGGAGAGATGTTAGGAATGTGGAGGAGCAAGCCTTGGAGAGTTATGGCCCTATGGGCAAAAATTTTAAAGCTTGTTTTCACAGATGACTTTTAGATGGGGTTTTGTATTTCCATTATCAGGAGTGCAAATGTAAAACTTATACAGGCTAAAATGTATATTTGATTTAACATCTCTCTTCCATTTTTTGCCCACCTTTTGAGGATGTGCACAAATCATGTCAGAGAGGGTCAAAGGAACTTTTCATTTCATGTGTGAAAAGAATCAAAGTTTTTCTTCCCTGTATTCCATATGCGGAATCTCTTTTCTAATATTTCACCCTGGATCAGCATAGAAGCTAGGCAATATGCACCAATAAGATAAAAGTTCAGCATTTCAACTGGAAATGTGAGAATGTAAAAGGTCTTGTTCCTCATTATGGCAATTTAAAGAGAACATTCTACTGTGTTTGAACTGTAGACCACACAGAAAACAATTTCAGAAGTTTCACAGTTTTTTTAAACCCTTGTGTGGATAATTTTTTTTATCCACTAAGTTTTGTGAAATTAGGGGACTTCTAATAACAGAGGCAGTTCTGGCTGCTGAGGAATGTAAGAAATAATATAAATATGGGACCTTCTGGCCATAGACCAAAGTTGTGGGACACCTTCATCTCTGAATTTCTTACACACCCAGGGAAATGCTGATTGCCACTTTGGGGTCAGGAAGCAATTTTCTCCTGGTCAGTTTGGCCAGGGATCCTGGGGTGGGTGGCTTGCCCTCTTCTGGGCATAGAGCAGGGGTTGCTGGGAGTGTGCAGGGGAGGTATTTGTGAATTTTTTGTCTTGTGCAGGGGGTTAGACTAGATGACCTTGGAGATCCCTTCAAACTCTTAAGATTCTATGATTCTATAATTCTATGAATATGTTTTATTTTAGTATAAAATTGCATTGACTAGAAGCCACTTCATCAGATGCATGTTGTGGATCCTCAGTAGACAGACATGCTATGGAAGAAAATTGCAAATGGCATGCTCAAGTTCCCATGAAATGCGGGAAGGATAGAATGTAATCTCAATCTCAAGTGTAATCAAGAAAAAGTACAGAGACCATACACAACAGCATTAAGTAGCAATGTCTTTAGTTTTGCTGTCTGGTTAACTGCTGGGGTCATCACCATGTCTGACGGGATGTACAAAATAAGTTCCTCACCGATTGTGACTTGTTTGATTTTGACTGCTGCTCCATGTCTCAGCTCTGCACCTCTTGCTTGCCAAGTTCAGTCTATCCTGGTTGTGTGAAAACTAACCTCTGGAACATTCCTCCATGAAACTTCCTTACATCTTCTCATCCTGCCCTGTGAAGCTTAGAATCGGGGATCTCACCTCAAACTTTGGAGTTCTACTAGAAACAGTAAGCAGATTGTTTTAACAGCACTTTTGACAGCTCTGGTCTAATCTTGCATGTCAGTTCTAAATTTGAAAATGACTGGTTTTGATTTTGTCCTCAAAGTCCTGATTTGCTTTGCTAGTTTGGAGCAAACCAATAATATTTTAGGGGTGGGGGGCATTTGTGTCAATGGCTTTGCTTGTTGCTTTCCAAAGCGATTGCAGTGCATTGGGATGCCATAATCAGAAGGTTGTGTTGGGTGACTCCTTTTCACTTTTTATTCTAAGCAACTGTGAGATAAATAGGCCAGCCTCCTTCTAGACTACCTAACTTTAGTATCTGTCAACACTAGCTTAATTCCCAATTAATCAAGATTTCTTGATATTACACAATCGGATCAGATTACACAGGCCTGCTATGCACACAGTTTTTGTAACTTAAAGGCAAAGTGCAGCCCACCACCAAGTCTTATGTCAGTACTACATCAAAACATCCATGCAAATGTTGGGGTTTGGCCAGAGTTTTGTGTTACCTAAGGGCAAGCAATGAAGCTGTTACACAAAAACAATATTTATTCAGGAATGTATAACAACTTCAAGCATACAAAAATATATGTATAACACAGCACCTAGTTCTCCTGTGATAATAAATGGGGATTTAGGTTCCTGTTTTTGGTTATAGGGTCATAGATACTTAGATCTTCCTTTTACTGTGATCAAACAGTATTGCCATTGTTATAGTTCATTTCCTTCCTGCAGGAAAGAGGCATTTCAATAACAAAGCACAGAATAAGTGACAACAGTTCAAAATGCAATTTCAGTGTAAAGAAAGGCAGCAATTTTTTTTTGCTCTAAACAGTAAACAGAGTTATTATCAGGGGAGCCAGTGAGATTGTCTGGGACCAGAGCAGGAAGAGAGACTTGCTTGCTGATAACTGCAGCTGCAACCCTGGTTCTAGTTACCAGTCCAAGTCCAGTGATCTAGGTGCCATGTGGTTGCTGGGCATCTGGACTTTTGTACCTTCAGTTGTTTTTATTGCAAGTGGGAACCCATGAAAAACTTTTTTTTGGGGGGGGGGAGGCATTTGTTTGTGTGAAGTTGGGCAGAGAGAGGAGGGATATTTTCCCTCTTCCTCCCTCAGTAGTAGCACAACCAGACAGCACTACATCCTTTGAACACTAGGGGCGCAGCACTGGTCCTTCACAGTGGGTCCATGGAACATCGCTCTGGGATTTCTCCGATCCCTGTGGTGGTATTCAGGACAAGAGGTGTGAGAACAGATTGCACCACTTTTCCTTCAGCCCTGAGGCCAGTGTAGTGGTAATTTCAGGAGACGAGTATGGCAAGTGCGGTTCATCCAGGAGTCCAAGGTATTCCAGAGGTCACAATAAATTCAGGACTGAATTGTTGAAGTGGTGAGCTTACTTTGTCCTGAGTCCACTGCAGCTCTGAAGCAACCAGAAGGATACAAGTTTTTCCTCTGTATGCCTAATCTGGACTGGCAGTCTACCAGTTTTTGCTGCCACTTTGCTGTACCTGTCAAAGTGGAACATACGTTGCAGGGCTTGCTTTCCCACAGTCTTTAGGGTATTCATGGAGCAAATGGGTATTATTACCCCTACTCTTTCTCACCAGTGCTTAGGGTTCTCAGTTTCTTCCCTCATGCATTCCCATGCTCAGCCCAGGGGTGAGGCTGAGAACAGATAATGATGATGAATGCTGTTATCATTGTGCAGCAGCAGGTTGTAACTACAGAGTTTGTAATTTAGAGACGGCCCCTTATATTTAGCAGTGTTACAGAACTGGTAGTGTGAAGACTTGCCCTAAGATTGCATGACCTTAGTTAGTATAAGAACAAGGCTTCTAGTTGTTTTATGTTTTAAATTTGTAAACCACCTCAGTGGTATTGCATGGTGTAAGCCGCCTGGCGCCAGTCCGCTGGAAAGGCGGGATAAAAATGTGAAAAATAAATAAATAAATAAATAAATTAGAGACTGCTGTACAAGATTTCATAGTTGGCTGGCAATATTAAAGTTGTTTTAAGGTATTCTCCATTCTGTTAGTCTTTATCTGTTAAACACACAGGGCAGATTCCTGGTGGGCCATGGCAACCAGGATCAAGCAGCACTGAGGGAGTCTCTAAACTCAGACTTGGTCAGAGGTGCCTCTGATGGTGTTGGTTCACTCACTGCTTCCTCCTGCACTGCTGCCAGCCAGTAGTGTTGCTGGAGGAGGCAGTGGATGATTTGAGACCCATTTAAGCTTGCCAGCCTTGCTGTGGCAAATGCTGGGAGATTTTTGACAGCAGTATCTGGGAGGGAGAGACTGGGGAATTCCTAGAGTATCACTCAGAAGTGACATCATTTCTGGGCAGAGTGGTCACTAGCCACAACGGAACTTCTGCATGATGCTCTAGGAATTTCCCCAGTCTTTATGGTCATTGGACCAATGGCAGCTCTAGACCCACTGCTGGCACAGCAGGCTAGGTCTGAACTGAGTGCTGGCTTGTAATGCTGCAGACAGTGCAGAGGCCCTTCTGCCTGGCTTGCTTCTGGACCATCTTAATTCCCCAGCCTGTTGTGCTTAAAGGTACCCTGTTTAAAAATCACATTAAATAGTACAGCCCTATCAATCTTCTATGAGTCTCATGGGATTTATGTCTTCACTGGCAATGCTTCCATCCAGTTCCGGTCAACTTGATTCTAATATAGTAGACAGGCACAACTGCAAATTCTTTCATCTTCCAAACTCTTTTGACCCTGCAAGCTTAGCAACAGTGTTTGCCACTCGTGGGCCATAATGAACTCCTAACGGATTAAGAGGTTACACCTCAGAGTTTTGCAGCCACAACTGAGAAAGAGGCTCATTCTGTGCTTCCCAGGTATCTCGCCTCAGATGGCAGGAACACTCAAAGCAGGGCCTCTGAAGATGACTAGAGTGGTTGGGGAGGTTCACAGGAGAGCAGGCAATCCCATAGGTGGTTCTTAGATGGATCACATTTATTTTTTCTGAAATTGCAGTGCATATTTTATTGAGAAATACATTTCTGTACTGTTATACAAACAGCCCCTAAACACCTAAGGGATTCAGTCCAGTATGTACCTATTTGTAACATTTGGTGCACGCAGTCCTTCCTCCCCAGAGTTCGGCTCACTGTATGGAAGGTTGTATGGATGGGAAATGGTGGTGGTGGGGTCAGTGATGAAGCACAGTCCTGCAGCGCACATTGGGAATGTGTGGGACTGGATCACCCTCTTGGATGACCCAATATGTGGAGAAAAATATTCCCTCAGCAGGGTTTTTCACGGGGTTACTGTAGACTTTTGTAACATTATTGTGGTTTCGAATACAGTTTTCTCCTCACTACGATTTTATCTTAAACCAGTTCTGAGGTTTTAGCTGATGAAAACAATAATAATGTGAGTGAATGAGCAACTTCAGAACAACTTAATTACATTACAGTATTTATCTTTACCCCCGCTTCTCCTCAGAGCTATTTAAGTTCAGTTTATTAGGATCAGTATGAAAAATTGTTGTAGGAGACTTAGCAGAGTGCTTAAAGTACAGCAGAAATAATGGACCACAGAGACGTTTGTGTTTAGCTTTTAATAAAAATCTACTAAAAGAATTAGGGAAGAAAAACAATAACAGTCTAACTCATCTTTCTAGTTCTAACTCCATCTTGTTTTCTTCTGCTCTGACTCTAAGAACAAAGGAGAGGAACTTTTGTCCTAAAGGCTCCACCCCTGCGTATCGGCAGAATAGCACGTACCATCTACCAATATTTTGATTAGCCAATAGTCAACCTTAAGGTCACATTATTAAGAATAATACCTCCCCCTTCTTGGCGGGAAGATTCAACTTGACACCTAATTGGTTCTAAGCTAACTAGCTAATATTAACGTACAGAAACTTCAGCTTAACCCTTTCACGACAGGATGGCACTTGCAAAACCCAACAAAAATAATTTTACAGGGTACCTGTGTTGGTCTGCAGTAAAACACTTAGATTCAAGTCCAGTAGCACCTTAGAGACCAACAAGAGTTTGGTCTCTAAGGTGGTCTGTTGTTGGCATCTAAGGTGCTACTGAACTCAAATATAAAAATAATCTTAATTTCTAAATAGATAATAACCGCATCGCAACCCCAAACTCAACAGCCTCAGACCAAGCTAATCTGATCTCCCTTAGTAAAATCTGACATTAAACGTAGTAACAAGTTTCAGACTTGGAAATTACTCACTGTGGAAAATTTATGCTACAAAAGTTGCATATCCTAAATAAATATGCTTTTGTTTTGTTTTAATTTGAGAATGTTTTGGTGCATTTGATTCTGTTTTCTAATTCCGCTTATCCACCCTGGAATTTAGAGTTGTGTACTTTTGTGCCATCCCCATATTATGTCATGAGGTAGGTTAGAATGACAGGCCCGGGACCACCCAGTGAACTTCATGTCAAAGGGGTTTGAACCTGAGTCTTTTAAGGTAAAAATTCAACAGTTTAATCTGTATGACATGCTGACTCAGCTCATATGAGTTCTGGGAAATTCTTCAATTACTGAGGGAGTATAAAATACCTTCAGTCTATGCACCAGCGAAAGCCCTGGCCAATAAAATGGCTTTGCCGCACTGCCTGAGTTCAGTGCTTTGCTAGTCAGTCAGCTGTAAGGAAGTCACCTGTAATTCCCTGTCTCCCCTCCTCCATTCAAGACCCTTTGGATCACCCAGACTTGCCATTTGAATGGTTCGCCTAGTGCCTGTATCTCCTGCTGCCCAAGGTCTGGTTACGACAGGGAAATAGCAATTTAGCAACTGACTGCCTTCCTACCCCTGGTGCCCATTTTAAATAGCATGTTTAAATAGTGGGGGTCTATGTGGCATGGAGAACAGCTACAAACACTTAAAATAGTAAAGAATTTATTAAAGGTAAAAAGTCAATGCATATAGTTTCTGCACAGCAATAGATTGAGCAAAGACACAAAGCAAAGGTGTACACAACACAGTTCCCATTTCCTTATTGTATACATGTGCTAGCTGGACTTGTTCTAAGGCAGGCCATTTAACTTAGAAGTCAGAATGTTTGTTCAGGAAGCCAGACCTTTGTCTGCTCCATGTGGCAATGGTGGCCATTGAGATACAGCTCAGGTGCGAGAGCATCTTTCTCCAGACAGAATTTTCTGTCTTCCCACCCCCTTGTGGGTCAAAGAATCTTTTCCTGAGGTCTTCAGGAAGATACAACCTAAGTCTCTAGCAATCCCAAGTCTCTGTGTCAACTTCTAGGTGTCAAATTCCAGCTAAGATGTGAGCTGGCCATTTTTTAATCTTTGGCCAGGATGGCCGTTTTCTGAAGCTTTGATGGCTAGTACTTGAAAATGCTTGGGAGCAATTGACTTCTCCTGTCCTGCATGTCTTCTGCTAGAAGAGAGAAAAAATTAAAACCTAAATGTGTTTATATGTAAGAGGGAGGGGTTGTTAATCCCAGACTTTGAAGTAAAAAGGAAAGGGGGGAGGAAGAGATCAAAATATTTTGAGGCACATGAATAGCTCCCAGAAATGTTATCAATGCTTGTGAATTCCCATGGTACCTCTTATTTCAGTTCTCACTTCCTAATGAAACTACAGGCAGGGCCATAGTCAGGAATTTTGGGGAGGCATCTGGGGGGCTAATTTAATTAGCAGAGAAGGAGGCAGGCAGGCAGGGCAGAGTGGCCTGGCCTGGCGCCTCACTGTCATGTGAAAAAGAGACCCCCCATAGGACACCCCAACAACCTGCCCCCTTTCTTTGAGAGACTGATGGGGAAATATGGAGGAAGGAAGCCCTTTCAGCATCTCTTGCCTCCTGAACCCCTTGACAACGGCCACCCGACAGAGAATGGTGTCCCTTGGGCTACTCAGCTCTGAGCCTCCAGAGCTGGCAGCCTGGTACTTGTGTCTGGCTGCCAGCCCCTTCTGCCAACCTTGTCAGGCAGACCCTGCCTGCTACACCTCTACAGGGGATGAGGGCAACACCAAGGCCAGGCTAGGGATCTGGGACACCTTGAACTGCCAGCATGCCTCACTCCCTGCCTCATTCACTCACAAAAGCTGCCCACTCTGCTACCTCCCCTCGCAGCAGAAGTCCTGTCAACAGAGCACAGAAGGCGGGGTTTGCTCCACTGCTCGTACAACTTATTGGACAGAGCAGCTGTCTATCAGTGGCTGTGGGGAGGGGCGGGAGTGGAGGAAGAGGAGTAGCTCCCTGCTGCTGGGTCTAAAAATTCACTTCGCCCGCCACCCTGCCTGCCTGCTTTGCAGGACCTTCTTCCTCTCTGTAAGAGGGAGAAGAAGAGCCTGGTGGGCAGGTGAGGTGAGGCACTGGAAACTCATCTAACTTTTAAACTTTTTAAAATTGCAGGGAGGTGCCGGAGCTAGGGAGGGAGGCGGAAGGGAGAGTGGGGACTGGGAGGGAGGTGGCAGGGCACATTTGAGAGGGGGCATTGCCCTCTGTGGCTATGGGAGTGACTACAGGTTAAACTATACATGATGCTGGATTTCTGTGACTGGAAGACTGATGTGCCTTTTGGCATATCAGCAACCCAAGAAAACATCCAAAGGGTGAGAGTCAAGCCTCTAGTTCTGAGGGGTTAGTTCTTCCCCCTACACTGGGAAGTAGGCAAAAATATTCTCCTGACATGTAGAATAGAACACTCAGGGGGCCTTTTCTCACTAGCTTTCCCCCGCGGTTTACACCGAAGCTAGCACCGGAGCTTCTGGTCAGTTTCCCACCACTTGCTCCGTGCTCACAATTTCCTCCAGAGTATCACTGCACTGCTCCGGAGCTTCCCTGGAGCAAGAAAATCCTGCTGGAACAGGATTTTTTTGCTCCAGGGAAGCTCCGGAGCAGTGCAGTGATACTCTGGAGGAAATTGTGAGCACGGAGCAAGTGGTGGGAAACTGACCAGAAGCTCCGGTGCTAGCTTCGGTGTAAACCGCGGGGGAAAGCTAGTGAGAAAAGGCCCTGTATGTCAGGGGAAGACTTTTGCCTGCTTTACACCAGTTACTCCTCTCAGGAGTTTTTAGCTGCTTTGCCTTTCTTCCCTCGGGATCCACAGCTGTGCTCATTCCAAATCCAGAGCCATTCAGTGTGCTGGAGAAGCATGAGAAAAAGGAACAATAATACCTCTCCAGAGGGGGGATCTGCCACTGTTTGACTGGTCTGCCTCAGTTACTTGCCCTTTAACTAGCAACAACCGAAGCCAAAGGATGATTTTATTAAGAAAAGCAGTTACTACAAGGAAGAAGAAGGTAGAAAACTAGGTGTGAGGTTCAAAGAATCTTCTTGACATACCTATCTGTGAAGAGCCAGGTCTTTAGACCTGTATAGCTCCCATGGCATACTTACCCACTTCTGGGGAATTTTTACTGAATTGTTTTGTTTCATTTCCCCCTTATGTTAAGAACGAAGGTAGTTTCTCCCACATTTCCTGAGAACCAAATTATATGTTATGCCAGAATATTTCCTTTCCTTTCCTTTAGATTGTTGTGGGTGGGCTGCTAATTTGACTGGGGAACATGTTTATAAGCATTTAACCTTTTCCCACTGAGCTGTTTACTCAGTGGCTGAAAAAAATTATAGGCATGATACAGACATTAAATGCTCTCACAGTTCCCAGACTCTCTGCAGATCAATGACTTTCCAGAATGTCCTTGTACAATTTCTGCAGTGTTCCCATTGTACCTGCTAGTTGAATATTAGTAACTTGTCCAACTGCACTTAATGAGTACAGTGCCAAGATGAGATTTGATTCCAGGCAAGTTTTTACTTGGACCACAGTAACCCCACCAAGGGGGTCACAGCTAGATAGTCCCAGGCCTACCTAATCTGAAGTAAACAGAGGCAAGGAAACAAGGATTAACTCAACTGTCTTGTAGCTCAGCATGAATATCTCACAGGGATGGAAAGACAACTGACTGAAAATTAAACAATTTGGAAGCTTTGAAAAGGGTACTTGCTAGAGTCAGTACTCTCAGCCTAGGCAAATAGCTACAAAAGGGATTCCTTTTTAAAATAGCCTTTTAACCTGTTTTTACCTGCTCAATCTCCACATGCAGATTCTGAGAAAATGGTGGGGGACAATGGTGGCCTCAAGCTAAGGACATTTCAATATTTGCTGACCTTCAGTTTTGCTACACGATCCATCTTCAAATGCCATTTTGTCCCTTGTGATTTCAGTGTGATAACAATTCAGGCTATTTCTTTTCTTCTTTATAAAGAAAAGGGGTGGGGGATAGTGTTGCTTTTTTCCCTTATGTCCTCTGATGTCCCCAAAATATACTCAGGTACTCTCTCCATCCTCTTTCCCCTTTGATTTCAGTTTAGAAATATGAGTGAATATGTTCTTCTGTTGTTTCAGCAGTATCAGATATTCTTCCCATTCCAGAGACTTTCAAGTGCATGCACAGAAATTCCACAGAAGCAGTTTGCTCCCTATGCTCTCAGTCACAGCTCCATTTAAAGAGGACTCCAGTGCACCTGTGAAGTATTCTCCAACAGTGAAAAGAATGGTGGTAACTCATGGTTAGTCCAAGTACATTTCAGAAACTCAGGTGTGTGATAACTCCAGTGACATTTCTCACTGGAGAAAGGGCTTTTCCATCACTAATGATAGTCATTTTGTTCTAAGACTGAGGCCAGGTGAAAAGTGGTAATTTGCCCAAGGCTATCCAGTTTGCTTAATGGAGGGTTGTCTGAGAGCAAGTGTGGTATAGTGGGGATAGTGCTAGACTAGGAGACCAAGATTCAATAAAGTTCTGTGTTCAGATACAAAATGGAGTGATTACACAGAAACAGATTTTCCTTTATGCCCTGTTCACACTACCTGCACATAAAGCAAGATCCCTCATATCAGACAGTTTGGCAAAAGGGAACTCAAGTCCTGAGATCTGCATTCATGGAACTATGTAGCCCATAAGAACATAAGAGAAGCTAATGTTGGATCAGGCCAGTGGCCCATCCAGTTCAACACTCTGTCACACAGTGGCCAAAAATACCAGGTGTCATCAGGAGGTCCACCAATGGGGCCAGGACACTAGAAGCCCTCCCACTGTTGCCCCCCCCCCCCCAAGCACCAAAAATACAGAGCATCACTTGCTCCAGACTGAGAGCTCCTATCTATAGTAAAGGTAAAGGTTTCCCTTGCTTTAAAGCCAGTAGAATCCAACTCTAGGGGGCAGTGCTCATCTCCATTTCCAAGCCAAAGAGCCAGCACTGTCCAAAGACATCTTCGTGGTCATGTGGCCGGCATGACTAGATGCCGAGGCTCATGGAATGCTGTTTCCTTCCCGCTGAAGTGGTACCTATTTATCTCCTTGCAATTTCTTACTTTTGAACTGTTAGGCTGGCAGGAGCTGGGACCAGAGATGGGAGCTCACTCTGTCACATGACTCTAGGGTCTCGAACTGCCGCCCTTCTGGTCTGCAGTTCAGCGTCTTAACCTCTCAGCCACCTTGTGTCTAATAGCCACTGATGGACCTCCGCTCCATATGTTTATCCAATTCCCACTTGAAACTTTCCATGCTTATAGCTGCTACCACCTCCTGTGGCAGTGAATTCCATGTGTTAATCACTCTTTGGGTGAAGAAGTACTTCCATTCCATTCCATTCTAACCCGACTGCTCAGCAATTTCATTGAATGCCCACGAGTTCTTGTACTGTGAGAAAGGGAGAAAAGTACTTATTTCTCTACCTGCTCTATCCCATGCATAATCTTGTAAACCTCTATCATGTTACCCCTCAGCCATCTTTTCTCCAAGCTAAAGAGCCCCAAGTGCTTTAACCTTTTTTCATACAGAATGTGTTCCAACCCTTATATCATTCCAGTTGCCCTTTTATGCATTTTTTCCAATACTATAATATCCTTTTTGGGGTGTGGTGACCAAAACAGTACACAGTACTACAAATGAGGTCACACCATCGATTTATACAGGGCCATTATGATACTGGCTGATTTGTTTTCAATTTCCTTCCTAATAACCCCCAGCATAGCATTGGCCTTTTTTATTGCAGTCGCACATTGTCTCGGCATTTTCAGTGAGTTATCTACCTCGACTCTAAGTTCTCTCTCTTGGTCAGTCTCCACCAGTTAGGACCCCATCAACATGTATTTATAGTTAGGATTTTTGGCTTCAATGTGCATCAGTTTTCACTTTGCCACACTGAACCTCATTTACCACACTGACACCCACTCACCCATCCTTGACAGATCCCTTTTGAGTGCCTCACAATCCTCCCTAGTTTTCACCACCCTGAACAATTTAATGTCATCTGCCAATTTAGCCACTTCACTGCTTACTTTCAACTCCAAATCATTAATGAACAAGTTAAAAAGCATCTGGCCAAGTACTGAGCCCTGCGGTACCCCACTGCTTACCTCCCTCCTCTGAGAAAATTGCCCATTTATACTCACTCTCTGTTTCCTATTAATTAGCCAGTTTTTGATCCCCAAGATCATGGTACTCATGGGGCTTTCCCACCCCATAGTTTTTACCATGCTTAGGATAGAGTATGCAGGCCAGATAGATCTTTCCTCTTTGGGCTGATCAGGGGTCATTTCGAGCAGGAGCTTGGGGGAGCGCAACTCCGGGAGTTGGTGCCAGCCCCCAGGTGCCAGCCCCCAGGCCGGGGAATGCCTGCTTGTGTCATGGCTGCAGCAAAATGACCCCGTCCCCTGGAAAGGTCCTTGTTCCTCCGACTAGCCTTCTGAAGGCTTCAGCCATCACTGAAGCTATCCTCCCAGAATAGTGGTATTTTTGAGGCTTGGATTAGTAACTGTCCCCTCTCTGCCAGCTCTTTCTTTCTTTCTTTCTTTCTTTCTTTCTTTCTTTCTTTCTTTCTTTCTTTCTTTCTTTCTTTCTCTCTCTCTCTCTCTCTCTCTCTCTCTCTCTCTCTCTCTCTCCTTCTGACATACTTCCGGTGATGTCAGGTGGTGTAGCATATGCAAATAAGTTATGCTAATGAGTTATGCTAATGAGCTCCTGCACCTCTTTTTCTATGAAATGACGAAATGGGGCTGATTATCTGTTGAAGTGTATGTATGTGGGGGAGCGGGAGTTCTTTGCATGTTGCTAGCCTTATGATCTACTGATCAGCGTAGATTTTTAAATCTCTGGCCATTTTTACAAGTAGCAAACTGTTTTTTTGCATTTCTTACATCTCTTAATTTAAAAATGGCACTGATTCATTCAATTGAAAAAAGAGTTGCCTTTGTGTAAATCCTTTCTGAATTTGTAATGTAATTCCTTTAAAAACTGTTTTTAATGTAATTCTTGTATAATACAAAATACTAAGAAACATATATACTATTAAGATAATATTCATATTAGTACCACATAAGACTACATATAAAATACAAAATAACTTTATGAAAACCCAAACATATGTGACCACACCAGTGGGTTCTTTATGTGCACTTAGGGGTACTGTATTAATTTTCCTCTTGGATTTTCCTACCTGGAGTGGAAAATCCAGGAGGTGAATAACTACAGTGTAGGGATTTAGTCAGTGTTTGTTAATATATTATAGACAAAAGACTATTATTACCAGTCAGAACTTAAGTTCTGATGTAGACTTTCTGACTACAGATGCCCACACTGGCACGATCTTTGAGCCACACTTCAAGTGTGCTGAGCAAAACCATTGGCTTATTCTGATGAAGATTCCTTTCTATCATTTTGCTGCTGATTACTTCTTTTTACCATTGGGCTTGCATTGCAAAGCATTTCATGCTCCTTGGTTGCCTCGGCCTTGAATTTGTTAGTCCTGCTTTTGCTAAAAAATGGGACTGGTGCAAGAAAGAAGTCATTTCCCTTTCCAGAATAAGATGTTGGTCTACGTTGCCCAACTTTAGAACACAATGTCACATTTACACCCAGTTACTTTGGGAAATGATACAATATTCCCAAAATATCTTTCATGATCGACTTTGGGAGCCCTTGCTAGTGATCCAGCCCAAATTATTTCAGTGCCTATGAATTCGTAAGAATTATTACTAATACTCTAAAACAGCAATACTGCAGTGAAAAATAAAGAGTTGTTTCTAGCAAGGCAGCAGGTTCCAAAACAAAGCAAAAGAGTGGAATATTAATTTAAATGTCCCTTGAAAATGACAACAGCCTTATAGGAATTTTTAAATTATTTTATGCTAGACATGGAAAAGCTTTCCAGTTGCATGCCAGTGTGCATTTACCTTCAATCAAAGTGTTGACTTTTGCTTTTGCTGGGAACAACCCTTTCATACCTCTTTTTGCAAAAAGTGAGGAAGAGCCTGAGATATCCAGAGCTAAGGCATTTGAAATTCCATTGATTTCAATGGGAGGGAATAACATGAGTACTTAAATATATTACATTGAATTCAATGGGAATTACATGTGCCTAATACTGGCTCAGTTATGTTCCCAGTTAAGAAATGTATAGATAGGGAGATAAGACTGTATTCCTCAGAATTCAGATTTTTCTGTTGTTGCTTTCTGTTGTGTTTCTTTACATTTGTCAGACATAAATAAAAGAATAAGTCACAAAGTTTTGAGATCCAAAATACGGTACATGGAATTGTCCCATTAATTTTGATGTGACAGTTTCACAAAAATGAGCCTCACGTCCTTGTTCTGTAGATATGCATAGCAATGGCAATACACTGAGTGAACTGGGATTGAATAGTTACAGATAGCATCCAGCTTTTGCCGTGTGGGTTTTGGTTCTGTCTGTAGCTGCAAATCCATTGCATAGCAGTTATTACTACTACATACCATTATTATATATGATGGATAAGTTCACACCTGTCTCTGTAGTCCTTGACATCATTTAAGAATCCTGTGCACTTGAGTTCTCCTCAGGTTTGTTCCACACTCTGCACCCAGTTTCTTGCCACTGAATAGTTTTGCATCCCACCAATATACCACAGTGCTAGCGGCTGTTGCCAGAGTTCAAGCTCCAAGTGACAGTGATGAACTCATGTGACATCCTGGATCAGCTCATGCAAGACAGATGGCGCCACCCATCTCAATCATGAGTTGGTAGAGCAGACATCTCATAATGGTTTCTTTCAATTTCAAAAACGCAGAGTAGATAACAATATGCAAATCCAATGCACTGCTTAATAAGCACTAAAATATAGCATCATAATAATTTTATACATGTTTTCTATACTTGTTTAAACTTGACAAGTCTCTAGGGCAAGGGTGTCAAACATATGGCCTGTGGGCCAGAACCAGCCCATCCAGGGCTCTTATCCAGCGTGTGATCAACTGATCACCTTTATTGCCAGATGACAAAGGCTGTGCATTATGTCCCTGTATACTGTCCCAGTGCTAATGCATAGCTGGTGATGAAAATGGGAGGGTGGGCATCAGGGATATACTGTCAGGAAATACTGTAAGAGTGCTAATGTTTTAAGCATGTTTGTATTTTGAGTGGAAATAATATTAATTGGTAGAAAAGAGCAAGTCCAGTAGCACCTCAAAGACTAACAAAATATGTGGCAGGGTATGAGCTTTCATGAGTCACTGCTCATTTCTTCAGTGATTCATGAAAGCTGATACCCTGCCACATATTTTGTTAGTCTTTAAGGTGCTACTGGACTCTTGCTCTTCTCTATTGCTACAGACAGACTAACATGGCTACCCATCTTGATCTATCGTTAATTGGGTTTGCCTGTGTCCTTTATAAAAATTTATATCTCCAGTACCTGGCATTACATTTTATGACACACATGGCCCGGCCTGACAAGGTGACATTTATGTCAGATCTGGCCCTCAAAACAAATTAGTTTGACACCTCTGCTCTAGGGGACGTAGCCCCAGAGCTGTAGGGTAGCTATCAACTTGTTCTGCACTGTTGTTTTTGTCCCTATTGCTTTGGTCCCCACGCAGTGTGTTTTGCTCTCTCTAGTAGTCCCAGAGTAAGCAAAACACACATGGAAGGGGGGAGGGAACCCAAAGTAATAGGGACAAACGAGTAACAAAATGACAGTGCGGAAGTGGCCCTAGGTGTGGGACATAAGTATCGTTTCATGCCAAGCTGGTATGAACTTGGCATCCAGACTGTATAGTCAGAAGGTACTCTGGCTGATCTTCCAGGTCACAATCAAAGTTAGGGGAGAACTCTTAGGTAAGGAAGGCAATAATAAAGCACACTTATTTTAAACTGAAATCAATGGGACTTTCCAAATAATTGTACTGAGGATTGGGACATCAGTGGATGTTAAACGCAGATTAATCATTTGACTCCAGATAACATAACCCTGCTTCATCCACTCTCTTAACCTCAAAGCTTAAACAGCCTTTTCATCTTTGTGCCATCACACATGATATGAAGCAGCACTAAAATGCAAATCCTCAGGAAGGTGAAACTTACTGTTGAAATTGCTGAGAATATTTTCATCCTTCTGTGGGTAGAAAAAAATTAAGAAACCTTTGTAGAGAAAGCTGATACAATATTTAAAGTGCATTTCCCGTTCTCTTTAAAAACCATGTCCTCGAGGCTGAGTGAAGATTATTAAGGAAAACTACTTGGGATTATTTTTAGATGCAAATATATAACAATTTGTTTTATTGTATTAGCTCAAAGCCATAGCAAAAAGAACAACACACTCACACAAAAACAAAATAATGCCCTCCAAACACTCCCAAAACCAAGGCAATCACAATATCAAGTAAAATCCATAAAATATCCATTAGAAAATCAAAATACATGATAAGCATTTAAAACATCAACCTTGATATCTAAAGAACCAGAATTAATAATAATTTATGATTCCTATAGTAATAAGAAGTGATCCAGTGTAAAGCTAGTGAACTATTAATTGACCAAACACGCATCAGCAGGTTTTCAATGTATCTTTATATCGGGGGCCACAAACGTTGCCAATTGCAGCATTAACCATTTATCTCGACCTGCAAGTAATATTACCAATGTGTTCCAATCCAGACTCCCTATGCTAAAAATATTCTCAAGATATCTTTCATGATCTACTGTGAACCTTGGGCACCAAAGAATCACAAAAGCAAAGTCCTTAATGGACCTATATGGTTGCAAGAGTGGATTGGTTTGTTATATGGGGTCTCATTATAATGACCTCTTAACATTGCTAATTGTAAAGCATCCAGATGTGCCTTAGTAAAGACTATGCTCAAAATTTGACAGATCAGTAAAATATGGTGGGTGGGTTAAGGAGGGGGGACTGCTTATAAAGAGAGCTAGTTCTCAGAATACCTAGTATCCACTTGGACACACATCTAACAATTTTTGTTTATTAAATTTACAGACAAACCAAGCCTCATTCGATACTCCTCTGAGAATCCAAGTTTTGCCAGTGCATTCAGTATATGTCTTTGACAAGAATTAGCTTTCATCTCATCATAAACCAAAGTTAAGAAACTTGGAGGTGGACAAGAGAAAATTTTCAACTGAAAATGGGATTATCACACATGAAACTGGTGCCTAAGAAGTTATCGGATGGACAGGGGGAATAAACACATGGAAAATTCCCCCCTCCGATCCAAATTGTTTTTCCAGTTGTTATGAGCACATCAGGGCTTCAGCAGGGTCAATTTTGCCATCTCCCTTCAGATTTCAATCTTAACGGACTCTAACAACCCTAAACAGGGTTACACCCTTCTGCTGAAGCAAATGGATTTAGACAGGCGGTAACACTGTTTGGGATTGCACTGTTGACTGCTCACAACACTCCATGGGCAAAAACATGTTCAGTTCTGATCAGGCCCATTGACTGGGAATGTGTGCATGTCTTTTTAAAAAGTATGCAATTTTTCAGAATGCAGAGGGAGTCCCCTAGTATACTGAAGAAACCCTGTTTTGTCTGTGGGCTGCTGTATTTTGTTGCCCTACTGAAAGGCTCTCAGCCATGTACTTTGCTCTCAGAGGTAACGGTAATGTGAACAGGAATGCTGTACAGTCATCTGGAGCAGAAAAGGAGAGACTGGGAGGGGGAATTTATGCACAGACCTGTCAGCCAAGTCATGTGTCCAAGAAGGATCCCTTTTGAGAAATCTCACCTGCTCAGCTTGCACAGTTACTTTATGGAAGGAAACTGAACACGGAGGCCTTGGTTTTGGCCACTGACATACCATATGAGGAGAGAGAGCGTTCATCAGCCTTTCCGTCAGTGTCTTCTCTCAGTGGTGGCAAGTGACTGTTTTTTTACCATACTATATTTTACCATACTCTTGCACTCGATTTTATTTACCCACTAGGCAGGATGAAACAAAATGCAGTACCCCAGGATTGTTTGGTCACCTGTACAGACATGTCCAAACTCTCCATAGGATGTCATCTAGACTGCTGCCTAAGGCCTTCTATGTATGGAAAGGTTAAAGACATGTTTTCAAAAAAACTGCAATAGGTTGATGGGCGAAAACTGTCCAATATTAGGTGAGGAAATGGAAGTGGGTCTATTATATGAAGAAAAAATTGTAATTCTGTTCCCTGTTACTTCAGGATGTTTTTTAACCCAGAAATTCATATGTGTGTAGAAATATTAAGTACAAAGGAATATTGTGAATGGCTATTGGTTGGCCCCAATATATGTCCCCAGTGTATAGAACTTTGCCAATATATATATGTGTTTTAATGTGTACATTCTGTGTGTAAAAGTAACCTGAAAGCAGCCTTTGAGGGTAGTTTGAGGCTAAACCACCATTGCGTACTCTTTTGAGGGAAGACAGGTTTCAAGAATAACAAAAGCACTTTTCAGATGTTACATCTGGGTGTGTCCAACCATGCATACTGGAGACTCATGCTATTCATGATCCTGCCAATATACACACAGTCCCCATTCGTCTGAAAGAAGCAGATAAAGTAATCTTTATCTGTTTCATACAAAGTGGTGACCAAAATATGCATACCCAGTACACGTGGTTAGATACCCCCAAACGTAACATCTGAAAGGGGTTAAGACTATCAAGAAAATTTTAAAAAATTAGCATTAATCTCCATGATGACAAACAAGCTTCAGAATCAGTCCTGGATCATGCTCTTGCTGACACTTTTGTGGTCTTTTTGGGACACTAATGCTCATTCAAGTCCAGAAGTTGAGAATTCTTTCTGCCCCACTGCTTTGGTACTGGTTACATTCTTTGGCTTCCTGAAGGAAAATCTCAAAGACAACTGTTTAATGTGATGGCTTCTACAGTTTCTGCATCAAAACGGACCTTCACAACATTTCTTTCAAAAAAGAAAAAGATCCCCCTCCCAAGCTGCAGTGAATTTTCAATTCTAGCCATGACTGCCTTAGCTATTGGGTAATGCTCTCATTTAATGGTTTTATTTAGATCCATTTTCTATATGCAAATCCTTAGGATTTGGCATTACTGCAAGTCAGTTTAAAGCAATGTTCATCCAGTCAGCTGCATTTGTTTAAGAATCCTGCTTGTCCTGTATTTTCATTCCTTCTCCTAAAGTGATGTTTGTGATAGATGTATATTGATAGCTTTCTCATTATTTGTATCCTGCCCTATCCCACATACGGGCTCAGGGCGGCTCAGAACACATGATAAAGCAATAAGAATTCATAAAAAGGGGCGTATTTCCCTTGTGCCAAGTTGGTATAGGCAATACAATTGAGGCAGATTGAGCAGATTAAGCAGGGAATGCCAGTGTCCTGTGGACATCTGCTGCCTCATCTGAAAGCCTGGTGGAACACATCCATTTTGCAGGTCCTGTGGAATTGTAATAAATCCCACAGGGCCCTGATCTCAAATGGGAGCATATTCCATCAGGCAGGGAGCAGGGCTGAAAAGGCCCTGGCTTTGGTTGAGGCTGTGGACTACCAAGCGGTGCTGCTCAGAAAAGTGCAAGGCTCTTCAGGGCACATACAGGGCACATACAGGGAGAGACGGTCCCTTAGGTATGTTGGTCCCTGGCCACATAGGGCCTTGAATCTGATCCGGTACTCAATTGGCAACCAATGCAGTTGGCACAGCACTGGCTGAATGTGTGTCTACATAGACGGCCCAGTCAGCAGGCGTGCTGTTGCATTTTGTATTCGCTGAAGCTTCCAGGTCAGAGTCAAGGGTAGGCCCATGTAGAGCAAGTTGCAGTAATCTAACCTGGAAGTGACTATTGCAAGGATCACTGTTGCCAGGTCATGAGGGGAGAGATAGGGAATCAATTGCCTGACCAGATGGAGATGGTAAAAGGCTGCCCTGGCAACACTGGTGACCTGGACCTCCATAGAAAGGGAGGCATCCAGAATCACCCCATAACTACGCATCACTGGTGCCAGCATCAACGGCGCCCCCCAATGGCTGGGAGTTGGATTCCTGATCCTATCTCCCCACAACTCAGGTACAAAACCTTGATCTTTGCTGGATTCAGTTTCAGCTGGCTCCATTGCAGCCATCCAGCCATGCCCTTCAGAGCCCTGGTCAGATTACCTGGGCCAGAGTCAGGCCTTCCGTCCATCAGCAGATACAGCTAGATGTCATCAGCCTACTAGTGACAGCCCAACCCAAACCCCCAGATTAACTGGATGAGCGGGCACATATAGATGTTAAATAACATTCTGTGTTTTGAATAGCTATGGAGCATTCTTACTTCGTTAGATATACCACTAGCATGTTCTTAGCTTATCCACTGTGTGATATGCCCTGGGGTCTGGACATTTAGGGTCTTGAGAAAAAGTATTAATTTCGGCAGGTTGACACTTAACATTATGGCCTCACAATTCATCCACAAAGTGTGAGATTTATTTTCATGAAAGCTGAAGCTCAAAAGCAGAATCTGAACTTTTTTGTAATCTTGAAATGCTACCAAGTTTTGAATTTCTGCAACATTTGATTTCATCTCTACAAGTGGTCCTCATTGTGAACATTCCACCATGTTCCCCGGTCACCATGGGCAAACAAATCAACACGCTTTTGCTCTCTTGTCTTCTTTTACTTTTTATTCACTCTTTGCAGACAAAATCAATGGCATCATCTTAAGCAAGCACTGGACAAGCAAAGCAATTGGGACCCCTTCCTTCAGGCTTTTCTTCCTTTCAAGGTAAAAGCTCCAGTTGTACTGAATGATTTCAATGGGTTGACTAAACTGAAGTAACTCTGCATAGGATTGCACTGTTAGTTTTTCATCTTTTTCGAAAAGACCTTTCTCACCATGTTATTTTCCTCCCCACCTTTATAGGCTGGTGCTACTATTCACCAGAGAAAGATGGCCATCTATTTTTGGCAACTTTAGATTATATTCTTTAGCTGCCTAGGTTTGCAATTTTAAGCATATGGGAGTATATCCTGTTGACCTCGATAAGACATATTTTTGGCTATACATGCGTAGGATTGTCAAATTATTTGCTTCTTGTGGTCTAACTTGTGATTTAGCAAACCCAATGTGAGAAGGAAATGCATATCTCAGCTCTCCTAACTCTCCATTTAGTCCTAAATGCCATGTCCACTACATGGGATGCTAAACTGATATGGATTTTGGAAGAAAGGTTCATAACTGGGAGATCAGTTTCTGTCTATCCCTGTTCATTAGTCAGAATGTATTGGGGCCAAATGAAAATCATAATTGTGGATACCTGCCATGACTGACACAGTCAAACTAATTTAACTAAAAAAGATTCTATTGTCATTTAAAACACATTTTAAATCATCAGTATTCTTTCATCCCTGTGATCAAAGCATGTTCATTGTTTTTGCCATTCTGGAAAAAATCTTGTTATGAAAGTAATGTATTTCTGTAGATTTACAAATAGATATATGTATAAACATGTATTAAAAGACTACTTCTTGACAACTAAAATGAGAATTGCCAACAGCCATCTGAAGTCCCTTTTGCAATTCAGAAAAGGTTATTGGTTTAGTGATACAGCATTTGTTCTCAGTTATTGGCACCTCCAGCTAAACTGATCAGGTAGTGGATGGCTTGAAAGACCCTGGGCGTTTTCTCACTAGCTTTCCCCGCGGTTTACACCGAAGCTAGCACCGGAGCTTCTGGTCAGTTTCCCACCGTTTGCTCCGTGCTCACGATTTCCTCCAGAGTATCACTGCACTGCTCCGGAGCTTCCCTGGAGCAAGAAAATCCTTTTTTTCTTGCTCCAGGGAAGCTCCGGAGCAGTGCAGTGATACTCTGGAGGAAATCGTGAGCACGGAGCAAACGGTGGGAAACTGACCAGAAGCTCCGGTGCTAGCTTCGGTGTAAACCGCGGGGGAAAGCTAGTGAGAAAACGCCCTCTATCTTCGGGCACCCAACAAAGTTGATGAGAGGAAGAAAAAGTGCTCTCTATCCACTTTCTACACCCTGTACATACATATTTTTAAAAACTTCTATCATGACATGTACTTACTCATCTCTCTTTAAAGTCAAAATGCCAAAAGTGCTCCAATCCCGTCATCATTTTACTTGGCCTTGTTTGAACTTTTTTCCCATTCATAATATCCATTTGGAGGGATAGCAGTCAGAATTTTACAAGTATTCCAAATGTGGTCACACCCTATACCAATATGAGGGCATTGCAAAACTGCCTGTTTTGTTTTTAGTTCATTTCTTAATAATCCCCACTATGGAGTTGCCTTTTTGTTGCTGCTGCCTGTTTTCCTCAAGCAATTGGTTTGGAGAGAATTCAGCAGGTAATTAAAAAGTTTTGATTTGATTTATTAGATCTGTATCCCGCTCTTCCTGTGTCCAGGCTCAGAGCAGGTAACATCATGATGAAAACATTCCAGGATGGACCAGTGTTTTAGAAAATAAGAATATAAGAAGAGCCCCACTGGATCAAACCAGTGGTCTATCTAGTCTAGCATCCTGTCTCACACAGTGGCCACACAGTTCCTTTGGAGGGCCAATAACAAAGCATAGAGGCCAAAGCCTTCCCCTGATGTTACCTCCTGGCACTGGGATTCAGAGGTTGACTGCCTCTGAATGTGGAGGTTCCCTTTAGTCACAATGGCTAGCACCCACTCATAGACTATCATTAATCTGTTTTATGGATTGGTCTAATTTCCTTTTAAAGATCTCTATGCCTGGGGCCATCCTCTCAAAAAAACAGAGAACTACAACCACAGATAAACAATAAGAAAGAGAAATGCAAAGCTGTGTATAGATGCTAAAGTAAACAATTACTCATGAATTGTTTCAAAATAGTATGATATGTGACAATAACAGTGCAGTATGAATCAATGTAAGGTACACAGTACTATACAACAATAAAGTCCAAAACAAAGGTCCAAAACAATAGATTGACAAAATTTCCAGATAAAGTATTTGTTTCATGAGTCGTCTTCTGAATAGGACCGATGTCAAACTACAAGAATCATTTTTAACATTTGTAGAGTGAGGTGTATACAGGTAAAAAATCAACAATCTTCAGAAAAAATATTGCTTATGAAAGTCTGCAGAACGTATCAAAGGACTAAGGTCAAACCATTATGTTCACCATATTTCAAAGACAAATAGAATTCTGGCAGAGAATTCTATTTTAATCATTTGTCGAGTAATTTATTAATTAATTAAAACATTTCTATCCTGCCTTTCCCTTAGTTCAAGGCAGCTTACAATAATAGTTAAAACATCCCCAGCAAAAACCAAAGATAATATTGCAAATTCCAAATACCTCTGCCCTCCCCTCTAAAAAGATGCCTGCCATTCAACCCCCCTCAAAAGCCCCAGCAAACAGGCAGGCCTTGCAGGGCCTCCTGAAGCTCTCCAAGGAGGGTCCCCCCTCACCTCTTCAGGGAACCCATTCCACAGAGCCAGAGCCATGATGGAAAACGCCTGGGCTATAGTCGATGCCAGATGTATCTCCATTTGTCCAGCCTCAATCGATGGTCCATCAAATTCCTTGGATGCACTTAAGTTCTAGTATTTTTCCCCTCTCCCAAAAGGTCTCTCTTTCTAATCTCTCTACCCCATGCATAATTTTGTAAACCTCTATCATTTCCTCCTTTAGTTATGTCTTTTCTGAACTGAAAAATGGCAGTTCTTGAGAGAGCTCTCTCAGCTCCACCTACCTCACAGGGTGTCTGCTGTGGGGAGGGGAAGGGAAAGGAGACTGTAAGCTGCTCTGAGACTCCTTCAGGTAATGAAGGGCAGGGTATAAATCTAATCTCTTCTTCATCATTTTAGCAACTTGCTTCTAAAATTCTCTTTTCACATATCTAATTATTAACTTATATTTCTTTTCCCAGAGCCTGTGTTCCCTTCTATTCAATTAATTGGGACAAACCTTCCACTTTTTAAAAGAAGCTGTTTTAGTTTTTATAGCTTCCTTAACTTGCATTGTTAACCATGCATGTGTTCTTTAAACTTGGCAGTGCCTTTCCTGACCTGGGGGATGCATTTTATCTGGGCTTCAATTAGTGCGGTTTTAAATGGCTTCCAAGCATCCTCCAGGGATTTGATTCTTTTGCATTCCTCTTTTGGTTTCCTTTTAACTATTCCCCTCATTTTTGTGAAGTTCCCTCTTTTGATCTCAAATGTTACTGTTTTGGACTTTAGGGGTAACTTTCCATTGACCTGAATGTTGAACTTAATAGCATTGTGGTCACTGTTCCCATTTGGAGCAACAACCTTTACATCTCTCACCAGGTCTCGAGATCCACTCAGAACCAAGTCCAAGATCACTACCCCTCTTTTTTGGCTCTGTGAACAACTGTTCCAGTGCACAGTTATTTAAGATGGCTAGGAATCTCATTTCTACAGCATGACTCAAGCACATGTTTACCCAGTCAATGTGAGGGTAGTTAAAGTTTCCCAGTGTCATAACATTTATCTGCTTTATTTACCTGCCTTATTTTCTTCTTCTCCTCAGGATCAGCCTCAAGGGTATGATCAGGTGGGTGATAGTATACCTCCACTTTTAAGTAACATTTGATTCTATGCCATCCTTTTTTTTTTTTTAAACTTTATTTATAAATTTTCAAAACATAACATAACATATCAAACAATAACCTGTAGAGCTGTAAGACTAGAGAAATGCAATTTAAACCTTAAAAAGCATCAACCTGAACAAAGAACCAGTTTGCGGACCTAGTCTGAGATGCTTTAAAAATATATAAGTTCCTGATAATAATGATTGTTAGGTATAAAGCCTCCCTCTGATAGGTAGGAGATCATTGGGAACCAAATTGCTTGAAATTTACTTAAAGAGCTACCTGAGGTAAGTGCTGCATTCTGTGAAGCAATTTTCCCTATAATGCAACACCTCCTCCAACCAGTCCCTCCCAGTCTTGCCGATAGAGCTTATGCCCAGGAATGACTCCATCCAATAGATTTTCCCCATTCCACCATGTTTCTGAGACACTCTCTGTATCTGACTTATTACTGAGCACCAAGCACACCAGCTTCCCCATCTTGGCTCGGAGACTTCTAGCTTAGGCATATAAAAACCTATAACATGTTTCTGTTTCCAAACACAAGACTTACTGGTTTTTAATTTCACCAATAGGCTTCAACTTCATCTCGTCATCTGCTACATGCAAAGAAATACTACCAAAGGTGGACATACTAAGGCTAGGGGAAAGCTTAATGATGGACCTCATGACAAGTTTCAATAGACTATGTTTCTGTACACACACAGAGAGAGAGAGAGGGAGAGAGACAGACAGACTAACAGTGTAATTCTAAACTGTTATTTTCTATTATTAAAATCACTGTAAGACAATCAAGCTGAAGTGAAGCTTATTTAATTCCCATATACTTTTAATTATCTATACCTCTAATGTCCTGTCTGTTACCTTTTGGGCTAATAATAACTGCTGCTTTTAAAGAAGCAGTCCACAGCACTTTCAGCTTCTCTCCTTCCTTATTCTCGATGGCTTTTCTTTCTGGAACTTCTTTATCCTGACTGCAACCAAGGTGAGGCTTTTGTGTGTGTGTATGTTTGTTTCAAGCCGGGGGTACTAATTACCTCTCTGCTGTTTCCTTCATCCCCTGAAGTAAATGTGTCTGCCAGATTTCAATACATCATATTCATGATAAGAACCATGGAGGTTTTGTAAGGATTATGACAGTGAAGGCATATGCTGTGGAAGGCTCACACCTTCTGCAGCATGAGCTTAACTTTGCACTCTGGAGGAATCACACTGAATTCTGCTGTGGGTTAAGATTTGCACTGAAATGTTTCATTGTCTCTTTGTTCTAGGTCCAGGCAGTTTCTGCATTATGCCTGTAAGAAAAGAATGGTAGAAAGCTATTCCAGGAAATGACCGCACAACTCTGTCATTGCCCAAAGTTTGTTACCATCTGGGATTCTCAAGAAGGAATGTTTACTGACATCTTCCTGTGAAGTATCAGAATTGTTCTATCTCTCTGGATGCATAGATAACAGAGATATGTATTTGGGTACTTGCTAAGGAAAATCTGAAACAGATTTTCTTCTTTCTTGAAAATATGCTGCCAATAAAATATTTTCAACCACCTCTATTTTTTAATACCTTTAATATGCCAAATCTGAAGCAGAGAAGACACATGAGGAAGGATTTGAGGTCTCACTACAATGAGGGATCAGAAACAAAGATCATTTTCAATATCTTTATTCTTATTTGGACTGTACAAGTTATATTAAAATATATCATTTAAAAGCGTTTGGAGGAAGGGACACCAGTTTGGATTTGGGCCACAGCACTGGAGCAGGGAAGAAGAAGAAGAAGAGATTGGATTTATACACCGCCCTCCACTCCCCAAGGGAGTCTCAGAGCGGCTTACAAACTCCTTTTCCCTTCCCCTCCCCACAACAGACACCCTGTGAGGTAGGTGGGGCTGAGAGAGCTCTTTCCCAAGCTGTCCTTGAGGGAACAGCTGGTACAGAGCTATGGCTTGCCCGAGGTCATCCAGCCAGGTGCAAGTGGAGGAGTGGGGAATCAAACCCGGTTCTCCCAGATTAGAGTCTGCGCACTTAACCACTATACCAAACTGGCTCTCAGGGAATACAGGGGACCTTTTAAAAAAAATCAGGGGTAAATTATTTTATTGATGCCTGTGTACCTGTGATGAAAGTGGAAGGTGGGGGACCTGTTTTTAAACCAAAATGGAACAAGAGGAGCAACTCTGCCATCTACTGGTTGTTATCTCACCGCACTTCCTTTCAGTATTTTTCTCCCTGTCTGGCTCCAGTAATGAAAGTCAGCAAGATTGTGTGTGTGTGTGGGGGGGGGGATGGTGGAAACCAGACTGCTCTCCTCCATTTGAGGCATCTCCTTTTCTCCCTTCTGCAAGCAAGAAGTTTAATTATCTATAAAACGGAGCCTTTGTCTGCCCGGAGGTCTGTTGCTGAAGAGGCCTAGTCTCTAAGAATGTCATCTCAACTGGGTGAAAGGGGAAAAAGTTATTGCCAGAAAGGTGTTGCACATTAAAACCAATACAAAAGAGTAAATAGCAGAATAAAGAAAACAAATGTAACCACTATTATAATGAAAAAGAATAAGGGATTTTAAAAACAAAACAACCCGCTCATATTAAAATATACAAATCCTATGTACGTTCCTTATGGAGTTGGGACCTGGAAGGTGCAAAGCATGAGCTCTGCCATTGCTCTAAGGCCTTTTCCTGTTCTGGGCAGAGGTCAGCTAAGAAGGATGTCACAGGTAACTCTCATATTTAAAGCAGCACCATTTTATTGCTTGTTAGATCAGTCTTTGGGTATACAGCTCACTGTTCTCTGTGGTAGTGAATCATAGGTTCAGGTGCACCCATTAGGTTTTAAATGGCTCCTTTATGGCAGCACAGAACTGGGCTGGAGGGGTACAGCAATACTACAAGCAGGACTCTCATGGGCAGCCTGCACAAATAGTTGGTGCAACACAAGGAGCACAGTAATCAATCTTTCTGTACTTTGGCTAGCTTCAGGCATGGGGTGAACAGATCCCAGGAAGGGTGCTTGCCTTTGTCTGTCTGTATGGCTGTTCCTGCCTACCTGTGTGGCCGAGAGAACAAGAGTGGCTTATGGGGAAAAAATGGTTTAATATGGAGCCTCATAACCTCAACCTAACACTGGTGAGAAGGTTATTTGTCATGTACCAAATACATCATTACAATATACTGGGGTCTCCCCACCCCCCTGCAGTCCCTGAGAAGCAGCTAGAGCTCCCGTTTGAACTCCAGAGTCCCATTGAAATCATGACAGCCATGTTTATGTGCTATTCTAATGCTGGATTGAGCTGCCTAAGTGCTTTTTAATGTATAGCATTACAGCTCGTGCACCCTATTCTCTCTCTTGCAGAATGGCTGTCTGGAGGGATGTAATTCCAGCCTCTTTCTTCTGTGCATCATTATTTACAAGTGCAGAAATGTGCCCACACCAAGCATGGTTAGAGCCTCTATTGCACCCTATTTAGCTGGAGCCGTTTGGCAAGTGATACAGCATAATCACCACCTTTATGGAATGCCACCCTGTATGTACATGGCCTGACTAATGCTGCTTTCTTTGTTTCTAAAGAGTAATGAGGGTTCTTTTGCCTCCAAGGAAGGGAATTTGTCCTCTTGGTTTCATATCTATTCCAAAAGAAAGAGTGGTTGGTACTTCCCAAAAATGGGGGGGAGGGGTCCCACCATACCTTCCTTTGGTTCCACCCTTTAAAAATTCCTCCTACCTGTTTCACCAAAACCAAACCTATGAGACCTACATGGAACCTATATGAAACCTACAGATGCAATAAACCTCTGAATAGCAGAAGATTCTGAAGAAACACAGCAGGGGAACCTCAGTGCCCTATTTTCAAGGTTCTAGGATAATGTAGCTAGTTGTTGCTGGAATATGAATGCTGGACTAGACAGATCTTGATGTGACCCAGCCCCTGTTATGTTCTTATGTTCTAATGCAATAACCAAACTCTGAGTAACTGTTCCTGCATGCACTGAAATACTTTTCATTTTTACTGGTTCATTTCATAGACTGATTTACCCGATATTTTAAAGCCCTCTCTTCTCCAAAGAGGTCAAGGTAGCCATTTCTCCCCCTCCACTTTAACAGCTCTGCAGATATGAAAGTTCTGGTCCCAGGTCACCAATTGTTCTGCTGCAGTTCAGCACAAAATATTGGGAAGGGAAGCAGGCATGTTTGCCTGGCTGCCCTCTGTCTTCCCAACCAGTCTGCCAAGCTGGGGAGACTGAGGACAGCCAGGCAAACATGCCTTCTTCTTTCCCTGAGCTTATCTGCTTTTGCAGAGAGACTCGGGGAAGTGTGGGGGAGGGGCATGGGTAAATGCCTTTCTCTCCCTCCCCCAGATCGGGGAGGGAAAGAAAGGCATTTTCAACTTGTTTGGGTTCCCTGCCCGCCCTTTTCCAGTTAGGACATGTCAGCTAGAGAAGGAAAGGCAGAGAGAGGCTTTTCCTTGTCAATTTCACTCTCTGCTGACTAGCCAGGAGTGAAATTGACAAGGAAATTCCCAGGGGCTCCCCAGAGGGAAAGATGGCATTTTAACATGCTGCCTTTCCCTCTTGTGTGTAACCTGGGGAGGGCAGCATGCTCTGTAGCCACACATGCCAGAGGTTTTGGTTGTAGGTGTGGCCAACTCAGGAGCCAGCCAGAACACCGTTCCTGTACATTCCTGCCCAAAAATAGCCCTGAGTCTCATAAGTTCATCTGTACTTCAATTAATTTTCCTCCCAGATTAATGTTCTGCCCAGATCACCCCTCCCGAAAGAATCTCCCTCATTTTCTCACCTCAAAGAGTCATGCTGACTTTCTTTCATTTCTGGGGATTTGTGCATGTGCTGCAAGTGGGCTTTCAGGGAATGGAAAGGGGACCTGAACTCATGGCAAGCCTAGCCACTGCCACAAATGATGGGCATGATACCAGTCCAGGCTACCTCTATACCCAAGTGGCACCAGCTTTCCACCAAAGAAAGGAAGACTTGGACAAAGTGCCCAGTTTTCAGCAACAATGTACATTGATGAGCTAGCTTGCTCCCTTCCCTATCCCTTCACAGGTACCTGTACGGTGCTCCAGGATTGGTCTCTGCTGGCGAGGGGGTGGAGCTAACCTTGCCACCTCCACTGTTGCCCCTGTGTTGGTGCTAGCCATCTTACAGGCCAAAATCTGCCAGAACAAACAATCAACACAGATTTTTTTCTGTGTTTCTTTGCTCTGAAAACAGTTGTCCAATGTGCAGATTACACATCTGCTGTCCAAAAGGCAGAACTGGTTCACATTCCAAATGTGTTGATATCATAAGGTGCTCTTGTAACTCATGTGTAACTCATCACTAGAGAACATAACCACATGATTGTCCTCTGAAATGCTACCAAGTGGCTAAGATTCCAGCTATTCACATGCTTTTCACCTCACCCAGTCAGCACTTTGGTTATTTGTTCCATCAAGTCTCAGTAACATCCTGCTTCTTGTTACAGATTTGACTCCCTTCTTTGGGTCAGTCAGCTGGTCCACTCCACCAGCTTCTGCCACTTGAGAAAACACAACAGTGCTATGGTGCCATCTTGTGGTTCTATTGAATAGGGGCATTTAAGCCAACCAGAACAACACCTTGTTTAGCAGCGTGCAGAAAATGTTAAATTGTTTCTACATGTGGCACTGGCAAGAAGCTGATGTGCAGCCGTGTCATTCCTGAGAGATCAAGATAATGTGAACCGGAGAAAAAGAAATGCATTTTTTTCCTTGGAATTATTGGTGAAATGTTAATTCCAACAGAATTAGTTTGTGTTTCTTTGTAAAGATGAGGCAGGGGTAGGGAAGCGAATCCCAGAGGGGTCTTGTTTTTGGCTCTAAGTGCCCAGTGTGGGCTGGGTGCAACATACTTCCAGAATAGCGTCAGGTAGGGAGTTTAAGTGGGGTCACAGTAAGTCATCTCTTGTCAAAATTGTTGATTTTTTCCCTGCTTTAGTATTTATATCTAGAAATTCCGAAAGGTGGTTTCCCTCTCACTCAGAGACACACATAAAATAGAGATTGGTTGTTTCATTATTGCTTCCCTTGTTTTTCTCTAGTGTTGGTCTCCAACACTGGGTCTAGAAGTCTATGCTGGCCTATGAAATAAGAGCCCCTAACAGTGCCATCCTCCCCCCCCCCCCCCAAAAAAAGAATTTTATTTTTTATGGCTGACAAAAAACAAACAAATACATACAAACACATTGGGGGGGGGGTGTTTCCATTTATATCATTGTTTAGTCTGATATGTTACCTCATACATTGTCTACTTGTATATTATCCATTTTTCCATCATGCATTTGTATGTATATATTTTGCATTATAGTTGAAAATATAGTTCATATTTTCTTCTGATTTGGTTATATGTCCACATGATTTATTTATTGTACTCTTCCAACCATTTGTAAAATCTTGACCATATATTTTCAAAGCTTCCTTCTTCTTGTCCATCCTAAGCTGAGTCTGAACCCTTCCAAGTAATTGGGCTTAGAATGGTGTAACTCTGCTCAGGACTGCACTGAATGGTGTGTTGCTTGGTTCTGTAACCACATGTGTGCCATGGGCTAAAGGCATCTCTCTCACTACAAAGGGAATAATCAGCCTCAGGAATTACAGGGTGGATGTCAAGGTAGGCTCTAGCTCCAGGACTTTTCTTTACCCATTTATTACTAGTTTATTTCACAGAGCTTAATTTATGGCCAAGCTCAGTCTTGATCTATACTCTGAATTCAGGGTTCCACACTGAAATGTACAAATTAATAGCAGACAAAAGCACCTCTGCACATGACCCAAATGTTCTTCCTTCAACACTGAGCAACCACAAAGCCCTTGGGATTAAAGACAAGGGCAGTCTCATCAAGCCTGCCCAGAAATCACCCTCTCTGAACTACGCATGCGCACAGGAAGACATTCAGTACACAGGTTTCTGCAAATGACCTATCTGAGATGTCATTCCTACCTTCTGTTCACATCTTAATGCTGAAGCAAGTATGACTACACTTAACTGAAGGCTGGTGGTGACCCTCTTACTTCCCGGAATAAATGCACAAAAAGGGAGGAAAAACACACTAAGCACAGTAATGTTGTGATAAAACATTAGGGGATGACTACACTGTCTTAATGTGCAAGGTCTGCTTCTTGATAGTGCAGTTGACTTTCATGAGGCCCCCCCCCCAAACTCCATGGTGACAATCACATGGACTGAAGGATTTATTCACGAGGCTATTCTTTTTTTTTTTTAATACCCCGCCCTTCACTCCCCAAGGGAGTCTCAGAGCGGCTTACAAACTCCTCTCCCTTCCCCTCCCCACAACAGACACCCTGTGAGGTAGATGGAGCTGAGAGAGCTCTGACAGAAACTGCTCTTTTTCAAGAACAGCTGTGTGTGAGACTTCTGCTCAAAGTAGTCAAGGATCAGATCTTTGTTGATAAGAGATGAGACTCGTCCTCCCTTGATAAGAGATGAGACTCGTCCTCCCTTGGAGTCCCAGCCGAGGCGAATGCGGAGGCAGGAGTGTGAGAGGCCCATTGTTCCCATACTTTGAAGTTGTCATCCTCCCGCTCTGACAGTTACACAGACCAGGCCTGGTCAGGGTCATAAACCTGGAGTCCCATATTCTACATACATACTGGCCCAAGCGAGGGTTTACCTAGGGGGAGCATTGCATGGCAGGTAAGAAGGAAGCAGCATACATACATGCATGGCAATATGAATATAGTATGGCATACAGACATGACAGTGAAAAGCACAGCAAGAAAACATAATACATAGCTACAAGCAATAGAAACACTTTGTCTGAATCAGCAGATTCTGACACACTGGCACCCCGAAAATAAACCTACCCGGGCTTGGCCGGGAATCTTTTATGAAAAGCTTTAACTAACTTAGGAGCATGCACATTTTCAGAGCGAACCCACTCATTTTGCTCGGGGCCAAAATCGAGCCATCTAACTAAATAATATAAGTGGCCCCTACGCAGCTTGGAATCAAGAATTTCAGATATTTCAAAATGGGGTGCCTCCCCCTTCATCAGTGGAGGAGGTGTCGGAGGAACTGGATGCCATGCATTCGGCCCAGGATTCTTCTTCAGTAAGCTGAAATGAAAAACAGGATGCACAGAACTCAGTGACTTGGGCAACTCTAGTTCAAAAGACACATCAGAGATCTTGCGTAACACCTTGTAAGGGCCCACATATTTCCACCCCAATTTCCTGCTGGGTTGCAAGCCGTGTATGTTTTTAGTGGAAAGGTAAACAGAGTCCCCGGGCTGAAGGTCCCAACCCTCAGCTCGACCACGATCCGCATATTTTTTGTAGTCCTCCTTGGCATGATCTAGAGTTTTGGCTATCAGAGGCCATGACTCTTGCAGGGTCGCCCACCATCTTTTAAAGTCTGTGGGGGGAGCATCCGAGGCGTTTTCAAGGGTGGGCAGAGGTTTTCCCTCGAAACCCCCTACTGCCATAAATGGGGAAACACCAGTAGAGGAATGCACTGCATTGTTGTAACTATATTCAGCGAATGGCAGTAACTCCACCCAGTTGTCTTGGTGATAGTTAGTGTAACACCTTAGAAATTGCTCCAAAATTTGATTAGTTCGTTCGGACTGTCCATCGGTCTCTGGATGGTAACCAGAGCTCAGGGCGGGCTCTATGTCCATAAACTTCAGGAGCTCCCGCCAGAAATTGGCAATGAACTGACTGCCCCTATCGGATACCACACGTTTGGGAAAGGCGTGTAGTTTGATCACGTGGTTGAAGAAAGCCTTGGCCATCCCCTTTGCCGTAGGCAGCTGCTTGAAAGGAGTGAAGTGGGCTTGCTTGGAAAACATGTCTACCACTACCCAAATTACAGTTTTTCCTTTCGAGGGGGGCAGGTTTGTGATAAAGTCCATGGCTATCGCCTCCCAAGGGCGAGAGGGAGTGGGTAGGGGGTGCAGTAGTCCTGGTACTTCCCCCCCCTCCTTTTGCACATCAAGCAGGTCTGGCAAGCAGAAACAAAGTCCGAGACATCCCTGCTCATGCGTGGCCACCAGAACTGCCTCTGAATTAAGTTGAGCATTTTTAGAAATCCAAAATGCCCTGCTAGTTTAGAGGAGTGGCAAGCCAGCAATATATCTTTCCTTTTGCTTCGGGGCACCACTAGTTTATCTCCATGATACCAGCATTTATTCTCCCTGAGTGAGCAGTCTGCCAACGCCTCTAACTCTTTGATTTCTTTGGGTGAATAATCCCCCCCCCAGTCGCTCGTCTCCGCTTCAACTGTTGTTCGTTTACTTTGACTCCTTGTGGTCACCGCGCCTCCCAGCTGCTGGGGGGAGAACATGGAGTCGAACACCTCCTCTTTTAAACTCTCATGCTGGGGCAATCGGGAGAGCGCGTCTGCTAACGAATTGGCTTTCCCAGGGAGATGTTTGAGCACAAAATTAAATTTTGAGAAAAAGTCAGCCCAACGGAGCTGCTTCGCATTCAGGAACCGCTGTGTGCGCAGAGCCTCTAGATTTTTGTGGTCGGTCCATATTTCAAAAGGGGTTTGCGCTCCCTCCAGCCAGTGCTGCCACGTAGTGAGGGCCAGCTGGATAGCCGCGGTTTCTTTATCCCAAACTGACCAGTTCCTTTCAGTTTCATTAAATTTTTTCGAAATGTAAGCGAGGGGGTGCAGCTTCCCGTCCGGCCCCTGCTGCAAGATGGCCCCCCCCATGGCCACATCCAACGCATCTACATGAATTACAAATTCCTTAGTCTCATCGGGGTGAGCCAAAATGGGCTCCGAGGTAAAAAGAGTTTTAAGAGTCTCGAACGCCTTCTGGCATTCTTCACTCCAGGCAATTTTCTCTCCGGGCTTCCCCGCTTCCGGACCCCTCCCCTTAGTTTTTAGCAACTCAGTCAATGGAAGGGTGACTGTGGCAAAGTCTTTTATGAAGGTGCGGTAGAAGTTACAAAATCCTAAGAGGCTTTGGAGTTGCTTTCTCGTCCGGGGGGCTTCCCACTGGACCACAGCCTCTACCTTGGCTGGGTCCATTTCCAATCCCTTCTGTGAAATGCGATACCCTAGGAAATCTACGGACTCTCGATGGAACTCGCATTTAGACAGCTTCGCATACAACTGATTTTTCAATAGGGTAGAGAGGACCTCTCGGACCAATTTCACGTGTTCTTTCTTATCAGCAGAGTAGATCAAGATATCATCTAAGTAACATAACACCCCCTTGAATAAATGCTTGTGCAACACTTCATTTATCAAGCTCATAAAGACCCCCGGCGCGCCACTCAAACCGAACGGCATCACCAGGTATTCGAACTGTCCCAACGGTGTGTTAAAGGCAGTCTTGAATTCATCCCCCTCCCTGATGCGCACCCGAAAATAAGCGTCTCGGAGATCCAACTTAGTGAACACTTTTCCCTTGGCTGCCTCCGTTAGCAAGTCTTTAATAAGGGGGAGGGGGTAGGCGTTGGAGGCAGACACCGCATTTAGTCCTCTGTAGTCCGTGCACAACCGCAACCCCCCGTCTTTCTTTTTCCGAAACAGGATGGGGGCCGCGAAGGGGGATTTAGCAGGGCGGATGAACCTGCGCTCCAAGTTCTTGTCTAGGAATTTCCTCAGCTCCTCCCGTTCTGGGGGACTCATTGAGTAAAGCTTTCCCTTTGGAAGTTTCTCGCCCGGGATCAGTTCTATGGCACAATCCGACAGCCTGTGGGGGGGCAGCTCGTCCGCCTCAGTCTCACTAAATACTCCCATTAAGTCTCGATACTCTCGGGGAACAGCCGAGGGCACCAGGGTGAGGGCTGCCGCCCTGAGGGGCACTGGAGGTCCTGATCCCCATCCCGTGTCCCATTTGTGGCCCTGGCACTTCTCGTCCACCCAGGAAATCTTCCCCTCACTCCATTTGATGTAAGGATCATGGGAGCTTAGCCAGGGGCTCCCCAACACCATGGGGAACTGGGTGTTCGGGGTGATGACGAAGGCTCTCTTCTCCCAATGCTCCCCCGTTCCCACAATTAGCCCCTCGGTCTCTGCCATGCACGCTTCCTTCATTTCCGAACCGTCCATTTGCGTGAATTTGAGTGGCTCCCCCAACGGGGTGACCTTGGGTCCCAGCCCCTCTACCACTAAAGGGCTAATTAAGTCCCGAGCACACCCAGAGTCAATTAGGGCGCGGACTCGAACATGGGTTCCAGTCCCAGGGGTTACTACAGTCACTACCATATACAACAAGGGGCCAGGGATGCTCACCGGAGATGGCGCGTTGTGGCTGGGGACCTGCAGTTCTGCGCTGTTCACTGCAGGCCGTTGGAGTTTCCCGACATCTGCGCCTCTGTCAGCTCCAGCTCTCCCTGCTCGCTCGCTGCCCCTTCCAGCTGTAGAGCTCGGGGTTTGAACGAGGTCTTCCCTCGGTGGGGGTGCTCCCGGCCACTGGGGTGGAGGTCTTCGGAACTTTTCCCCCTCCTTTCGGGCACGCCGAGGTGAAGTGGCCACTCTCCCCGCATCTCATGCAGAGCCCCTGCTTGAACCGGGCATCCCGAATCTCTTGCATGTTTGGCTTGGGTTTCGCTTTCTGCGTTGCTTTGCTTGGGGCCGTCGATGGAGCTCCCATCTTGATGAGGGTGAAGCGTTCCTCCACGTCCGCGGCCGCCCTCATCCAAGCGGCCAACGATCCTGGTCTTCCCGCTCGCAATATTGCCTCGTACACCTCGTAACTCAAGCCCCCTTGGTACTTTTCCATGAGCAGGTCTTGCGTCCAGCCGCGAATCTTGGCTGAGATGCGCCGGAACTTATTGGTGTAGTCCCTCACCGAGGACCGCCCTTGGGTCAACCTCCGCAGCTGGTTCCGGGCTTTTTCTTCTCCCAAGGGGTCCTCATAGTGGTGTCGGAGGGCCCACATGAAGTTGTTCAGCGACCACAGCTCAGGCCCGGGGGCATTGTGCAGGCTCACGTACCAATCGCTGGCGGTGTCCTTCAGTTTGGACCCGATGTAGCCAATCCGGTCCCTCTCGGTGGGGTAGAGATGTCCCCAAGTGTCTAGGAACCGCTCGATCTCTAGCAGGAAGAAGCGCAACTTCTCGGGGTCCCCATCGAAAGTAGCCGTCAATGGATCGGCGGGGGCCGGGCGAACCACCGGCCCTGCCGGCACGGGGGCCGGCGCAGGTATGGGTGCGGGCACCTGGCGGGGAACGGCCGGGGGAACCTGCTGCGGCACTTGCGGCGGCACTTGCAGCTGCACCAGGGCGGGGACTCCCCCGGGAGGCACCACCGGCGGCTGAACTCCGACCGCGGGAGGTCCTCCCATGGCTGGTGCTGGCTGAGCCGCTTGCATAGCTGTGATGGCGTCCCGGAACTGATACTGGAGATCGAGGGCTAGTTCTCGCAACTCGGTAGTAAGCTGGAACCGCAAATCTCTCATCATCCGGTCGAGGGCTTGAGTCTGGTCTTCTCGGTAGGGATCGGGCATGTACGATCCCGTTCTCTCTCCTTCCAGGGACTGGAGACGCGAATCTCCTACGTAGGTCGTGTCGCGGTCGTCTCCCAGGAAACTCGGCTTCCCGTGGTCGAGGTGGTCCCCCTGGAACGAGACCCGTGCCCCTTTCCGATCATGCACCCAGGAGTCTACGGTCCCGCGACCGAAATTGCTCCATGAGTACCTCGGGGTCATGCTCTGAAGAGGAGGTGGGCGAGGGATGTAGTGAGCCCCTTGGATCGTAGTCACTGGTACTTCGGGCTCCCCTCCGCCGCCTCCACCACCGGCCCCCTGATCCCCAGGGGTGGTCGGTGTGTCTTCGGGAGTAGTAGGGAAGGGAAGAGTACCGTCGTCCGACATGGTCAGGAACGGCCAAGTCCCAGTCACAGATCTCTGACAATCTGTGAGACTTCTGCTCAAAGTAGTCAAGGATCAGATCTTTGTTGATGAAACACAGTTCTTTATTTCCAATCTCTACATTGGTACAGCTTCTCGGATTATTGTCAGAGATAACGCATATGACAGAAGCAGGTCTATTATACCTTTCTAAGCAGTTTGAATTACCCATAGGTAGCCAATCACTACACGGGAAAAACGGCGGGCAAAACGGGGCTCTGGCCGTTTGCTTCCCACAGGAAAGAAAGTGAGGTGTCAAGTTGTAAATTTCCCTTTCCAAACCAGACCCTTTAGATGTTACCATTTCACATAACAATCAATGGCCTCGAGGCTTTCGCACGTTGATAAGAGATGAGACTCGTCCTCCCTTGGAGTCCCAGCCGGGGCGAATGGAATGCGGAGGCAGGAGTGTGAGAGGCCCATTGTTCCCATACTTTGAAGTTGTCATCCTCCCGCTCTGACAGTTACACAGACCAGGCCTGGTCAGGGTCATAAACCTGGAGTCCCATATTCTACATACATACTGGCCCAAGCGAGGGTTTACCTAGGGGGGGCATTGCATGGCAGGTAAGAAGGAAGCAGCATACATACATGCATGGCAATATGAATATAGTATGGCATACAGACATGACAGTGAAAAGCACAGCAAGAAAACATAATACATAGCCGCAAGCAATAGAAACACTTTGTCTGAATCAGCAGATTCTGACACTGTGCCAGAACTATGGCTTGCCCAAGGTCATCCAGCCAAGTGCAAGTGGAGGAGTGGGGAATCAAACCCAGTTCTCCCAGATTAGAGTCCACATACTTAACCACTACACCAGACTGGCATTCTTGCATATGTCTGACTTGTAAGCAGCCTTGGGTTCACATCTTTCTCATGTTAGAGCTTTTAAAATTAGGCAATAGGACTTGTACATCCCTGTTTGCATTGGCCTGTGTTTCTCGTGAAGTCCCAATCCATCCTCTGGGAGATGAAGCTGTTAAAAGTTCTTGCTGCCACAAGGAGATATCAGATATCCTCTGTCTCAGATTAAACACTCAGGGGCTCCTTCCTTACC
The DNA here is from genome assembly GCA_029233225.1 of Lepidodactylus listeri. Lineage (NCBI taxonomy): Eukaryota > Metazoa > Chordata > Lepidosauria > Squamata > Gekkonidae > Lepidodactylus > Lepidodactylus listeri. The sequence continues at coordinate 55,487,370 of JARCFY010000005.1, read as the reverse complement.
TTCTATACATCTTTTGAAAACAAATGATTCTTAGCACATATGTATGCTCTGAAACATAGTCATCTGTTTTCAGCCCAAATAGAATCAGGGAGACTTTCTTGCTGAGCCCTGTGCTATAAAGAGAGACAAATCCACCCTACTCTCCATCCTTAAAAGTATATGATTTCTTTGTCATATTTATATCCTGTCATTATGATGTGTCCCATTTTATCAATACAATATTACTGCGTGGTGGGCTAGACTTCCCTAAAGCATGTAGCAAACTTCCTTGATGAAGCAGGACTTGATCCCAGATCTTCCAAGTCCTAAATTTTTGACAGCACACCACACCAAATTAATGTAGTAAACTTGGCTGGGATGACCCCATTTGAAGGGTGCTGTGCTGTGATAGTTTATGTGCAACATGACCTGTTCTAACATGGATACCTTAACATGGATCCCTTGTACATATAATTTACAAACGTATGGAAAAAGCTAATTTAAAGCTGTAGCCTGGGCATGGGCATGGCATCAGTTAAAAAAATGGTGCTATAAATAGAGGACTAAAGTTATAATTTCAGAAAAGAGCTAAACATACACACACAGTCAACATGTATGTGAGAGATACTAGCCCTGTGAACTCGGGTACAGCCTGTATGTACATGTGTACATCTGTTTATAGGAAAGAGTCAACATGCTTTCATACTACAAATGAAAACAGAGAGCAGTACCTGGATAAATGTGGAGTTTCAATCACATATTCATCTACACATGCATTGAATGCAACATGAGATTAATTTAATGCACATATAAAGAAAATTAAGCGTACACTGTACATGGATTATCTGTGGTTTTAGTGTAACATGAACAGGGCTAGTGTGGGGTAGTAGGTGGATGGAATGGGGACACCCAAGTCCAAATCCCCTCATAGGTATAAAGTTCTTTGGATAGTTTCAGGCCAGTCCCTCTCTCTCAGCCTAAAATGTCTCTAAGTGTTGCTGTTAAGATAAAATGTAGAAGAGGACCCCCATCTATGATTTGGGGGAAGGGCAGCACAACAAATGTTACAGATAGAACATGGGAATGTCACTGTAGACACACAGCAGGCAGTGCTATATGTAGAGCCCCTCAAGGGCCCATTTTGTCATTTATACTGTTCAGAATTTACACGAGGCTGCTGAATGAGATCATCCAGAATTTTGAGATTGGATGCCATTAAAATGTGGATGACACCCAACTCTACAATTCATTAACTAAACTTCCAGATGTATCCACCCTGGCTCTGACCCAGAGTTTCGAGGTTGTGGTCAAATGGCTAAGGAACAACAAGCTGATGCTGAATCTAGACCAAAACAAGATCAGCAAGGCAGATGCTTTGGAGGAACTAAACACACATGCTTTTGTAGATGGAGTGCAGTTGGCATTTGCAGAGCAGGTTAAGAACCTGGAATAATTAATGGAAACAGTCTCACTATTTGAAAAGCAAGCTGGCACAATAGCCAACAGTGCTTTCTGTCAGCAGCATATTTTTTGGGGGTTGGGGGTATTTTGTATTTTTGTGTGTGTGTGTCTGTGTGCCCATGCCTGGAAATCATGGTGACCTCCGGGGACTCTTACTGGGTACCGAGGACATTCAGAGAAGTGGCTTGATAGCCTGCCTCTGGCCTCCCAACCCTGGAATTCTCTGGAGGTCTCCCATCCAAATACTTGCCAGGGTCAGCCCTGCTTAGCTTCCAAGACCTGACGAGATCAGGCTTGCCTGGGCTATCCAGATTAGGGCCTATCAGCAGCATCTTGATTACAAACTCTTTTTGTAGACTCAGCTGACCTAGCCATGCTATGCTTTTACAGCTCTGTGGCTAGACTACTACAACATGCCGTATGGGGGCTTCCATTGACGGCAACCTGAAAAAGACAACTTATTCAGAATGTGGCAGCCTGATTACTGTCAGGAAGTAGCAGATCTCATCTTGCCTATTTTAAAGGCAACATATCTTGTCTGTTTTAAAACAGGTACATTGAGTGCCAGTTAGTTTCTGAGTTCTGTTCAAGCTGCTGCCTATGACCTTGAAAGCCATTAATGACCTAGGATCTTCATATCTGAAGGACCATCTCTCCTCAGATGTTCCCATGTGCCAATTATTGTCCTCTAACTACCATCATTTGGCTGTCCCCCATTTAAGGTTTCCAACCTGGCATCTATTTCCACTTGGACCATTCATTTTACATTGCAGCTCCTGCTGTGTAGAATGAGCTTTGTGAGGAGGACACCATCCTTAGGAGGCACTGTGAATCTGCTTTATTTAATGGGGCTTTTAATTGGGTTCGAGTTGCTGGCATGTTCTTGGGAGGACAGCAAATGGAGTTTATTTTATTATAGATGTTTTAATTGAGAATTGTAAGCCACCTTGAGGCACAAGAGAGGCAGGGTATAACTATTTTAATAAATAAAATAATTTTAATAAATGAATTTATACAACTTTTCCAGATAACTAAGTAGATTAGATACATATAAGGCAATTTTCCTTTTTGTAAGTGTTCTGGGGGAAGAAAAACACCATGCAAAGTTATTTAAAGAAGCTTGACACGAACCTATAGTAATTACTTGGAAAGAGGAAATCAGATCAAACACACGGTGTTCTGAGATTTCATATTAACATGGAAGTAGGATGGGCATGAATTGGAAAAATGCAATTCAATTTGTGGTGTATGTGTTTTGCAAACAACGAACTGTCACAAAGAGGAATTTCACACAGCCAATATGTTCCATTTCAGGAACTCATCAGTAACAGTTTCTGTCAGGCATTTCACACAGAACCGTATTAGTACCGGTTCCCTAATAAAACATATTGGCCCTTTCACACAGAAACGTGCCTCTCCCATTGGGGAAGCGTTCCTGAGCCAGTTTACCTTGAAACCTCTTCCCAAGTGTTCTTCAATTTTTGTACTGGTCCTGAAGTGCTACGGGGTGCTGTGTGAAATGCCCCCGAAGCGCTTCCTCTGATGACAAGTGTTTTCATGCCTCTTTTCGCCCGTGTGGCCAATCTCCATCATTTTTTTTAAAAAGAGCCGATTTAGAGTGAGCCAACTGGAGCCCAGGCATTCCAATGGGGTTGCTATAACGCTATAGCATAATAGCGCTCTAAATCGGCTCTTTAAAAAAAATAACAGAGATTGCCCGCGCGGGCGAAAAGAGGTGCGAAAAGAAAGTGGCAGTCTGAAATGACAAACTGCTTTGAAGATGGCTCCAAAACGGTAGGGGAAGGGCTGTCTGAAATGGCCGTCACTGTACCGGTTCAGTAACGTTTTTAAAGGTGTAGTGTGAAATTCCCCAAACTTTTTGACATTAGATAAATTGGTTCGGTTTGTGAAGTTTGTGTTGTGGTATTATGCCCCCCCCCAAGCTAGATACACCAAACTCACAGGAGATCTCCAGCTGACTCTCCTCTACCTGACCTCCAGGTTTGGTGACAATTGGATTTATGGAGTTCGAATTATGGCCCGCCAAAGAAGGTGCCCACAGGAAAGTGCTTTCTGGGGAAATGGCAGGAACAGGTTCAGGAGATTCAGGAATGTGGAGAATGGATTTTGTGGAAACTAGAGACACCAAATTCTCAGGGGTCCTCCCCCTGATGATCTTCTACATGCCCTCCAAGACTGGCTTTTCTGGGGTCCAAGTTACAGCACCCCAAAGGCCACCATCCTCTATTGTTTCCAATAGAGATGAAAAAACAGCAAAAAAAAAAAAAAAGCAAGGGCAATAGAAGCTCCACAGAATCAAAGTCCCAGAGAATCTCTGCAGTAGAATCTGAAGGTGGGGGGCATTTTTGCAAGCCCAGCAGAACCAGTGCAATGTCCCCAACTGAACCAGTGCCACTGTGACAGTGCAAACCCAACAGGACTAAGGTAAAATCAGGATAGTGCTTTGGGGGGGAAATGTCTGGCACAGGTTCAAAAGTGCATAGAATGGACACACCAAATGCACAGGGAACCTCACCTTGCTGTCTGCTCCTCTATAATATTTCCAGGTTGGGGGCAGATTACATTTCTGGGGTCCCAGTTAAGGACACCCAAAAAAGGTCTCCCTGGTGCTCTCTGGAAAAGACAGCTGCAGTTACAGCCAGAAGTTTATGGAATGGCTCAGAAACATGCCAGTGGCACCAAACTCACAGAGAAACTTCACCTGGACAGACCCCTCCCAGCCAGACACTCGAAGCTAGGCAAGGACTCCTCCCCAATGCTTGCAACCCCCTCAAGTCTCCAAAGGCAGGTTCTGAAGGACAGAAAGGCAGACATCCACAGAGTTTTGGCTGGGGCTCCCCAAAGTTTCCCCACAACGTTAGCTTGGCAGGCACCCCAGCTGTTCCAGACCAGTGGAAATCAGAGCATTCCATTTTTAGTGATGTAATGACAGACAGGCAGACATGACAAGAGACTTCTAACAGGGACTCCCCCAAAGTTACTCCATAACTATAGCTTGGTGGGTGCCCCAGCACCACCAGAGAATCAAGGGAAGCACCCACAACTCTCACAGCCCCTCAAGGGCTGGTACAACCCATGGTGAATTCTTCTACTCTGTGAAGAAACAGAAACACTTATTGGGCTGACTGGGCCACTCACAATTTATCAAAGGGAGATTTGGAAGGACAGAAAGGCAGACATGACAAGACTTCTGACGGGGCTCCCCAAAGTGAAGTCAGTGTGCTTCAAGGGCATGGTCTGCCTGGTGCACACACGTGGTGGTGAAGGATGCTCTGGGGCTGAGGAGCACTATCAAGGCCACCTGGGATGCTGCCCTCCTTGAGATGTGGTCCTTGTTTGAAACTTCTTGTGTCACATCATCTGCCCATCTGCTAAGTGAGAGGCAGGGGGAGGGGGATGAGGAACTCCACCCACACCATGATTGAGTGTTTGGTGGAGCAAAAAAGCACTGTGCAGGATGGCATCTCCTCCATGACCATCTTGCATGAGGAAGAGGAGCTCAGCATCAGCTCCAATGACCAGCATGTCCTCAGGCCCTTCCAGGACACCACCAATGGGCTCTGTGCCTATATGGCCAGCCTGGAGCACGTCATCCCCCTGATTTGAGGGCTGGACTAGGTGCTGGCCTCCACACTGGAGCTGGCTGTTCTCCCATGGGTCAGGGCCTTGGCAGAGAGGTTGCAGGTGGGCATCACCACCAGGTTGCATCCTCTCTGCAATAAAGGGGAGCACAAGCTGGCCTGTATCTGTGACCTTTGGATAAAAGGCAGCATTGCTCTCCTGAATGCAGAGCTCTTGCAATGGCAATTTGAGCTCTGCAAAGTCTGTGGAGGCTATAGGCCAACAGATGTGACCAGAGAGAACAGAGTGTGGAAGAGGCTGGGGGGGGGGAGAGCAGCAGCCCTGCACCTCTGCCTCAAAGAGCCCAATTAGGGAGAAGCCCCACTACTGTTTGTCAGTAGTGAACCAGAAGGTCAGTAGTGGTGGGGATGCCAAGTATGTAATGGTGGAGGATTTGGCAAAAGTGATGGTGAGGGAGTACCTCACCAAGTCACCTGAAATCACTGATGCCAATCCCCTGGAGAACTGGTCACATAAGGCTGCCATCTGGCCTGATCTCTCTTATATGGCCATGAGCCCTAAGTCCACCTAGCACCCAAATGCCAGCAAGGGAGAGGAGTTCACAATCAGGAGGGTATAAAACATGGGTCCTCAGATGAGGCACTCAGCATGAGCAGAGAGAAAGGGTGGCTCAGAGCCCTGAGTCCACCTAACACTCAAACCCCAGCAGGGAGACAGGTTCACAATCAGTAGGTATAAAACACGGGTCCTCATTCAGCCAGAGCCCTGAATCCACCTAACACCCAAACCCCAGCAGGGAAGAGAAGTTCACAACCAGGAAGGAATAAATGGATGTGCTCTGCTAGTCAGCATTTAACGAATTCCCTGCATCTCTGTGTAACTGCAGTGCAAACAACCAACAAACAAAAGGGTGTGGAGAAGCTGTGGCTCAGTGGTAGAGCATCTGCTTGGCATGCAGAAGGCCCCAGGTTCAATCCCCAGCATCTCCAAAAGACCAGGTAGAAAGAGATGTCAAAGACCTCTGCCTGATACTCTGGAGAGCCATTTCCAGTCTGATTAGACCATACTGACTTTGATGTACCACAGGATGGTCTGATTCAGTAAAAGGCAGCTTTATGTGTGTTCATGGATGAGCTGAGCTGAGCATATATATAGCTTTCTGTTCTCCTACAGCAGAATGGGAACCCTGTTTCGGGCAGCCAGTAGTTAAGCTTTGGAGGGCTCCTATTGGTGTTTCCAAGGCTAGAGAATTCTGCCCCGTTGTAGTGGAGTTTGGTAAACAACTTAATTGAGTGGGAATAGTCTGTCTGGAAATGTGTCCATTCACAAACTGCCACAAATGGCACAAAAGTTCATGAAATGTTCGTTCTGGTGCCCTTCCATGAACCACAAACCAGTAAAAAATCGTGGCAAAGTTTAGTTAGTGAGCTGGTTTGTGCCCATCCCTACATGGAAGGAATATGCTTTCTTCATATTGTTGTATCAACCAGAGTAGTGGGTTCCAAGCTGACTTAGTTTTCAATAGCTGAGCAAGAAATTGTGACTAGCTTGTGAAACTTAGGCAGGAAATTACCTTTCAGATATTCTATCTAATATGAGATTAATTTTGTCATGATAGGAACAAATGAGACATTAATAACAGCAACAAAGATCCATGAGAGGGGAGAGAGGGGCGAGTAGTTCCTGGGATGCTCAGAATAAGACATTAGAGGTGGCTTGCTGAACCAACGCAGCATGTACTAAAGTGCATTTACTGCATGAGGCTCAAGATCTGAACTTCATGAACAAACCTGTTCTTGGGGCTTGAAGAAAGACTACTGTGTTATTTGCACATTTCAAAAACTTGGGCATCTCCCATTTAGATGAACTGACCAATCATACACATTTTGTATTCTAGTCATCACAATCTATTATAAAGAAGAAGAAGAAGAAGAAGAAGAAGAAGAAGAAGAAGAGATTGGATTTATACCCCGCCCTTCACTCACTTGGAGTCTCAGAGCGGCTTCCGAACTCCTTTCCCTTCCCTTCCCCTCCCCACAACAGACACACTGTGAGGTAGGTGGGGCTGAGAGAGCTCTTTCCCAAGCTGTCCTTGAGGGAACAGCTGGTACAGAGCTATGGCTTGCCCGAGGTCATCCAGCCAGGTGCAAGTGGAGGAGTGGGGAATCAAACCCGGTTCTCCCAAATTAGAGTCCGCACACTTAACCACTACACCAAACTGGCTCTTTATTTCATACAGGGCTAAATAAAGGTATCCTCCTATGTACTTCCACCCATACATATGTATATCAGCAATCCTCACATGTTGCTTTCATGCATTTGACAAGACCATTGCTTATGAAATCCCATGCAAGATAGCCACTAAGGAGCACAGATGGGCCACATATGTTCCCATGTGGGCACCGCTTTGGAAATATTTTGTCTGCTTTATAGCAGCTTCACAGTACAGACAGACTGCTTCTGGTCCTGGGCAGCATGCTACAATATGCTGTCACATTCAGGAGTGTTCTAGACCCCCAAATCAAGCTGGATACAAACACACAGTTACTGTACGCACTTTTCATTTGGCCTGGTTCTTGGAGGCCACTCCTTTGGTTAGGAAGTATTTTACACTTATGCACAAGGACATCTATTGTTCTCAAACCACAATAGGAAGCAACCTAAGTAAAAGAAAGTAAGCCAGGCATACTGATGGTTTAGTAAAGTTGACCTACAGTGGGTAACCAGACACAATCGATGGAGATGCACATCTTGATATGCACTTTTTACAGTTTAGTTCTGCATCACTAGGCTGTTTGCCATGTATGTTTAAGCAGAGTGCTGCTTTGTGTGCACAATGCCTTGAAACCCCAGGTTACATTGACAGGTAGAGTGAATAAAGTGAACTTGCTACTCTTGCCCTCCTTTGCCACCACACTTTGGTGCCAATTAAAAAGTGGCGCTTAAGGGGTCTTTGTAAAGTGAGCCGCATGAGTTTGGATGATACAGAAATGTGGCACAGGGGAGCATTATGCTTCTGAAGAGCTGTTCAATTATTCCCTCCCTATTTTTGCATATACAAAAGGTTAATCCACTAGGTTCTTGCCACACCGGGAAAGCAGCTCTTTGGAGACAGCTTCACGTTTGTTCTTTTCTAATATTTTCTCAAGCACTATCTGTCTTCTGTTTCTTCCATTGGGGGTGGGGCGCACACTGTGTTTGCTGTTGCTCAGAAGGGTTATCCACAAGAGCCCATAATGGGAAAGAGTGGAATTATGAGTCTTCTTTCAACAAGGAGAGCCTACTAGCCATTGTTTCTCCTCTGCTTCTTAGAAGCCTATTGTTCTAGGGGCGTATGTGCCATTAGCTTAAGTGTGCTGGGCATCCTATTCACTTTACTCACCATAGACATCCCTATACAACTGAAAGCCAATGAGCTTTAGTTCATCATAGCTGCTCTTGGTAGTTTTATTGGTCTTAGACTTAACCCTTTCCCCCCCCCCCCCAAGGAAGAAGAAGAAGGTGAAGAAGAAGAGAAGAGATTGGATTTATACCCCACCCTTCACTCGGAGTCTCAGAGCAACTTACAAACTCCTTTCCCATTCCCCTCCCCACAACAGACACCCTGTCAGGTAGGTGGGGCTGAGAGAGCTCTTTCCCAAGCTGTCCTTGAGAGAACAGCTGGTACAGAGCTATGGCTTGCCCAAGGTCATCCAGCAGGTGCAAGTGGAGGCGTGGGGAATCAAACCCGGTTTTCTCAGATTAGAGTCTGCGCACTTAACCACTACACCAAACTGGCTCTCATACTTCAATGAACAGGCCTGATCCATTTTTTCATGATTTCCTCCTTTAGATAAATGATAATATCCTGATGTTTGCCTCACCTTTAGTACCAGATATGCAGAAACTAAACAGCAAGTCCAACTCCATTTGGAGGAATAGCTCCTCCCTTGCTGTGCAATATCAGCCTAAACATAGACAAGCCTGTCTGTCTGAAAAGTATTGGTTTTTCCAGTTTCTTTTCATTTGAGTGTATGCAAAGAACTGTTTGTTTCACTGAAATGAAAAGGATGATCCTTGTTCTCCTGGAAATCTCTGGAGATTTTGTGTAGGAACAGGCAGGTATGGGGTACTGACAAATGGTCCAGAATTCAAGAAAAGTTTCATCTCACCCACATGCATCACTGAGCTGAGTGCTGAGTTTAGCTCTCACAGTCCGCCACTAGTGTAATCCTAGGAAGAGTTCCTCCTTCTCTCTATTTATGATTACACTGGTGGTAGACTGTGCAGTAGTATGTGTGTTAGTGCTTGTGCTCTGAATGCCTCTCTGTTGGCTTTGTGGCCTCCAGTCAATTATTGTCTTTCTAAAAAATCCTGTTGCAGTAAATTCTTTAAAAGCAAACTCCAAGGTGTGGACCGGATTATTTCCCGAATTCTGCCCACAGGCAGCAGGTGATGTGCAAGACAACTACCTGAGACCCTGGGAACCCTGAGCAGACAGTACTGACCTTGGTGGACCAATGGTTTTATTCAGTATCAGGCAGCATCATGTATCATGTTTCAATAGCCCATACCTGTCTGTGTTTTGCACAATTCACTAAAGTCCCGGGGCTTAAAATGGTGTAGTTTTGCCTAGAATTTTAATATTGTAATGTTAATATTTTATAAAAATCTAATAGATAGATAGATAGTACCACATATTATGGAAGTGGCAGAAGAACATTTCACTGATGCACACTGCGTCCACTGGAATCCCTGCAGACACAAAGAGCCTCTGAATTAGAATTGCCTCAGACAGAGGACATGCAGGGCCTGATCTGATGAGCTCAGTGTACTAGAGAGCTGCTCCCCAAGATATAGATTATAAATGTTCTAGTGTGGCATGCGGTTTTTTTTTTTTTAGGTGCTAGATTATTTCATCAAATGCATGAAACAGATTGAGAAGGTTACAGATCCAAGGTACAATGTGGGATGAAACAAATTAAGTAGAAAAGATAACAGTAATTGCAACAATGCACGCAGATAAAAAGGATGCTACATATAAAGACAGAGAATTTGCTTGATTATCAACACATGAATATCAAGAAACTACTGCCATACAAGAGAGATGAGGTTGGCTCAAACTAGCTTTTCTGCTGATGAAAGAGGAAGGGTACCCTTTGATCCTGCTGGAAGGGTATGCTGGCAATCATGGGACCTGCATGGACTGGGGCTGTAGGAAGGAGGGGCATTGGGTGAGACTGAATGAAATAACTGGATAGGTCCAATCCATGGGTGCCCCTTGGGAGGGTCTGTGGATCAGAGCTAAAGCATCGCTTAGTATGCAGAAGGTCCCAGGATCAACTCCTGGCATCCTTAGACAAAATAACCAGGTAGTAAGTGATGTGAAAGACTTGAGACCTCGGAGAGCTGCTGCCAGTCAGAGTAGACAATAGTGAGCTTGATGGGTCAGCGATCTGACTAGGTAGACCTGTAACCGAAACAAGAGACTATTTATTCCATCTATCGCTCTTTTATATTTTGATCTCACTGTTTCACAAAGGTGTTCTAGGAAGGATGTGTGGTTCTCCCCTTCTTCCTGTAATCCTCACAAAAGTTCTGTGAAGAAACTTAAACAGAGAGAGAATAACTATCCCAAGGCCATGCAGTGTGTTTCATGTGGCTGCATGGCAATTAGAACCCAGGACTCTTCCAGTCTTAGTCCCGTTGCAATTACTTGTAGTGAGTGAAACCATTTGTAATTGCCTTTCTTTAATGGGAACAAAAACCTTTGCATATTTCACTAACAATATATGTCCTCAGTTTAAAAAAAAATTGCAGCTCAGGGCTTTACTTACAATGGGCACATTAGAGACAAAGTTAAGCACTTTTTAGTCTTGCTGAAACTCATAGGATTTAGAAGTGCTTAACTTTGGCTGGATTGTGCCTCAACTGTGCTATGGCTTAGAGGCCAGTTCAAATATAGTGCTATAAAATAATGAGACATGATTCTACAGGATTCATGGGGGGGGGGGAATACTGGGGGAAAGAACTTTGAGCTGCTTTTCATCCTACCAGATACAGAGAGCAGCAATATTCTCATTGCTTTGAATTGCATCTTCAAATAAAGGATAAGGAAACCCTGAGAAGATTTTATTCAAAGAAAGAAATTTTAGATGTGAATCACATAGAAAAATCACTAAGAAATTATGTTCAATATTTTTAATAGCAAGATCAGCAAGAGACTATAACCTTTAAGATGCCATGTTTACCAACTGGTCTGCTAGTAGCTTGAGAATCAGTAGGCATCAGGTTCCCTCCAGCAGGGTCTATAGGCCAGGAATGGTTACCACCATTTCCTGGAAGCTAGTTAAATGAAAATTATACAACTTTAGGGTTGACAATGAAGAAATGGAAATCGTTAAAGATTTTCTATTCCTTGGCTCCATTATCAACCAAAAAATCAGAATAAGACTGAGAACATCAGCCATGAAAGACCTAGCAAAGTTCTTAAGTGTAAGGATGTGTCACCGGTGAACAAGATCAAGATAATTCATACTGTCGCATTCTCCATTACTCTGTATGGGTGTGAAAGTTGGACAATGAAGCAAACTGACAGGAAGAGAGTAGATTCCTTTGAAATGTGGTGTTGGAGGAGAGTGTTACCAATACTATGAACCATAGGCGTAGACTACGGGGGGGCTCGAGCCTCCCCTGAAATTTCCCGGGGAGGGAGTGAGCCCCCCCTGGGAAAATGTAGCACCTGCTGCCGCACCTCCCAGGGCCCTTCCCCCCCCTCCTGGCCACTCTTCCATCCTTCCCTCTCCCTCCCTCTTTTCCCAGTGAAGGGAGAGGGAAGGAGGGGGGAGGGAGAGAGAGGCCGCTGCTGCCGGGCCTCGGAAGGGTCTGGGGAGGTGCGGAGGTTTCCCGGTGGGGGGGGGACATTGCCCCAGCGAGCGCGTGCACGAAGCGTGGACGCTAAAGAGCCCCACCCCCCCGGAATTTAGAAAACTCTATGCCCCTGCTGTGAACCACCAAAAAGACAAATAAGTGGGTTCTAGATCAAGCCAAGCATGAACTCTCCCTAGAAGCTAAAATAACCAGACTGAGGCTATTGTTTTTGATCACATTCTGAAAAGACAAGACTCACTGGAAAAGACAATAAGCCTAGGAAAAGTTGAAAGCAGCAGGAAAAGAGGAAGACCCTACATGAGATGGATTGACAATAAAGGAAGCCATGGCCCTCAGTTTGCAAGACTTGAACAAGGCTGTTAACGATAGGGTGTTTTGGAGGTCATTAATTCATAGTAAAAGTAAAGGTAAAGGTTTCCCTTGCTCAAAAGCCAGTCAAATACGATTCTAGGGATGTGGTGCTCATCTCCGTTTCCAAGCTGAAGAGCCAGCGCCGTCCAAAGACATTTCCGTGGTTATGTGGCCGGCATGACTAGGCACCGAGGTGTGTGGAAGGCAGTTACCTTCCCTCTGAAGTGGTACCTATTTATCTATTTGCAATTTCTTGCTTTCAAACTGCTAGGTTGGCATTAATTCATAGGGGTGCCTTAAGTCAGAAGCAACTTGATGGCACTTAACAAACACACAGTTAAATGAAACGGCATGGCTGCTAACCATAAAAACTCATTCCATTGCTAATACACAGATTTCTATGAGAGTTTTCCAAAACAAATGGTTCATGGGTTGACAGACTTTGAGAATCATGTGTTCAGAGAATTAGTTATGAGCAGGGCTTTTTTTGTAGATAAAGCCCAGCAGGAACTCATTAGCATAATAGGCCACACCCAACAGCAGAAACTCATTAGCATATTAGGCCACACCCCTGACAGCGCAGCTCCCTCCCAGGATTGGCTTCCCCAGGTGCCCCGCAGCTTGTGGGGCCCAGGTGCCCCGCAGCTTGTGGGGCACAGGGGGAACCCAAGTGAAGGAAGGTAGTTTCTGGATCGGCTTCCCCAGGTGCCCCACAGCTGCGAGGTATCTGGGGAGCCTGAAGAGGGGAGGCAGTTTAAACTGCCTTCCCTCCCTGGATTGGCTTGGCTTCCCCTGGGGCCCCTTGGCTTGCGAGGCGCCTGGGGAACCCAAGGGGGGGAGGCTGTAGGTGTGGCCAACTCAGAAGCCAGCCGGAACTCCATTCCTGTGCATTCCTGCCCCAAAATAGCGCTGGTTATGAGTAATAAGGAAACCCACCATGAATAGGAGAACTTTTGGAGAAGAATGGGATTCCCCTTGCTTCTGAAAAGTGTGTTGTATTAAGAGTGTGTACATACTTGTACTATCCATTACTTTAAGTGAAGTGTGCTTCCTCTCTTCACTTAGTGAATAATAACTATTCCTGTACAATTGAAAAAGGCACATATCTCGGAATGACCCATGAGGAATCATGTAATGAAAATTCCGCTCCCCATCTCCTCTAAGGATTCATTGCCTGAGGAGGTTTCTAAGACAGTGAAAATGTCATTTGAACCCTTGTAAGGTGCCCAGTCTCTTGTGAAAGGTGACAGTTTACTGACCTTTTGCTTGTATGTACTGCATTTTTCCTTTTGTTCTCCCCCCATAAGGGGTCATGGAGGAAAGTGCAATTTTCCTACATACCTGGGGGTTTCCTTGCCTGGTCTTACTATGCTAATTTTTGTTAGCTGCTCAAGAGATGGAGCTGTGCTACTAGATAAGTCAACTAATGCTTTAATTAGCTAGAATGTGTCGTGTGTTTATTCAGTATGTTGTAACACGGGAGAATCACTATGGAATCTTTGGTCATTTAAAGGCAGGATTGTTTCATGAAGAGAGAAACAGGAGATTCCTCTTTGACCAAGCCAACAAGACCTGCGCCATATCATTCTTTGGGGAAATAGGAGAGTTAGAAATAGCTGGGGATTTGTGAAGGGTCTCAGTGAGTCAGCATGATGCGTACACTGAACGACAACTGCTCCCCTTAAAATATAGCCACACAGGATTGGTGACCCCTAAAATCTGGGTGACCCTAAAGCTCTTCTATTATTCATCCTACTTGGCAGATCGCACAGATAGGGTTAGGAAGGTCAGTCCAATTTTAATATGTTGAACTGGAAGATGCCATAGGCTAGAAATTGAGCTTGTCACACCAGAGTGATTCTCACTGATGGTATTTGATTTGTCATTAATATTAATTTTTTTCTTTGATGGACACTTACAGAGATTGGCATATACTATCTGTCTCTGAGTTGCTAGCATCCAGCTTTTGGGGAAAAAAACCCCACAAACACTTTTACCAAATACAGTAACTTCCCCTATTCTCCACCAAGGTGATGAGTGGAGAAGTTCCATAAACAAGATCCATAGGAATGGTTACAGGTAGACCTCCGCCTCCTTTTTGTGGTTTTATGTTTCCTACAGACATATTCATCTCAAAGAGGCACAGATTTGAGTAGCAACCCCGCCACATAGCTCTCAAAGGTATTTTTACATTATATCTGTTCTTTGGAAATCCTGCACAACGTAAGTTTTAATCAAGTAAGATATATCCCAGCATTCTTGTGCATGGGCTTGTTGCATTCCATTTTCAAGCTGCATTCAAAATTGTGTCCATTTTTATCATGGGCATTCAGACATACACTCTCTTTCCAACTGCACTGTGAGGTGATACAATCTCACAAGAACTATGCCATGTGCTTTATCTGTGTGCGCATGCATGCACATCTGTACACACACACAAAACTCCGTTATTTCCAGATCCAAACTTCTGCTTTGGAAACAACCTTGAACCTGGGCCTAGAGAACAGAGTTTGAAAGAAAACAAATTGGGCCCACTGAACTTCCATTAGGGCAGAATGGTGTGGTCCACTCCATATTAAGAAAGCAGGAAGAAAGGAATACTTTCCAATTTGGAGTTTCTAAGAAACAGTGACATATTTCATAAAAGCTAAAAGAGATTTTTCATAATTTGAAACCAGCAACTCCTTTCCCGGGCATAATCTATCCCCCTCATAGGTCTTGGAGATTGCATTATAAAAGCCATTCCCCATCCCTTGTTGGTACTGGGGCTTATGGCTTATGCACTCCAACCTGCACAGGAGGCCTGTGCCTGCCTCTCCTATTTAAATCCAGCCACCTCCTCCTCCCCAAGCCTTGGTCTACAAATTATCTGGTCCACAAATAATGACTGGTCTGTTGCAAAGCCACCTGAGTAGATGGAAAGAAAGAATACTGCTCCATTGAAAGAGGTTATTTATTTATTTAGAACATTTTAATGCCATCTTTCCATTCAGTCAGGTTCCCTCAGGATGAAGGGTTCCCATCTCTGAATTGGGAAATTCTTGGAGATTTGGGGGGGGGGGCTAGGAAGGGTGGCGCTTGTGGGGAGGGACCTCAGCAGGGTACAGTGCAATAGAGTTCCCCCTTCAAAGCAATCATTTTCTCCAGAGGAACTGATCTCTGTCAACTGGAGATCTGTGGTAATTCTGGGAGATCTCCAGGCCCCATCTGGAGGTCAGCAACTCTACAAAGGCTGTGAACAGTCAAAACATGAAAACAAATTTTTAAATGCACATATTCAACAAAATGCGCAATTCAACAAAACACAAACACATTGCTGGGTATATGTAGTTTCTCCTATGTGTTGGTGTTATATATAGAGGAGGAAGATGAATGGATGTTAACCAGCTGTGAAAAAAGAGTGGCAGCTTTATGAGAGAATGGGCCAGTTCAATACATACTGATGGAAAGCTGGTGGGAGAGCAGAATGGATGACTTGCTAGTGCTACATGCCACTTTGTTTGCACTGAGGTGAAGACAGAGCTACTGATAAATGGAGCCTGAAAAACTAATGTGCAGGCACAGAAACCTCAACAACCATACGATGAGACAATCAAAACTGAAAAAAGATATAGCGCTGCAAGACAGAATCCCCACATCAGATGGCACCATACCATGTACTGGGGAAGAGTTGAGGACAGCGATGAGTAGCACTACTCTTAATTATGTAACTGGATTAAAGTCAAAAGGATGTTCAGTTGTTGATGTGAATGGATGCAAAAGGAAAGCCCAAAGCTGTCTGACACATATAATAGGAACATGGAAAGTGAGGAGTATGACTCAAGGGAATCTCAGAACTGTAAAATGAGAAATAAAATGTATAGACACTGCAAGCCTGGGTGTGTGTGAACTAAAGTGGACTGGATTAAGACATTTTCAGCCAGAAAATTACAAAAGTGTTTTACTCTGGAAATGACAAACAGAAGAAATGGAACTGCTGTAAGAGTGAGGCAATATGTTGCACAAGCAGTCAGGGGCTATAATGCAAAGCCTAACTGAAGAATATCCAGATTTCATGGAAAGCTTATCAACATAACCATCATTCAAGTTTATGCCCTAACTACAGATGCTGATGAAGAAGAAATGGAAAGCATTCATACAAATATCCAGGAAGAAGTTGTTCACACACCTACACCAGATGTGCTGATAATTATAGGTGACTGGAACACAAAGAAAAAGAGAAAAAGATCTGGATTTATACCCCACCCTTCACTTGGAGTCTCAGAGTGGCTTACAATCTTCTTTCCCTTCCCCTCCCCACAACAGACACCCTGTGAGGTAGGTGGGGCTGAGAGACCTCTTTCAAGAACTGCCCTTGAGGGAACAGCTCTGAAAAAACTTGTAACTGACCCAAGGTCACACCAGCAGCTGCATGTGGAGGAGTGGGGAATCAAACCTGGTTCTCCCAGATTAGAGTCCGTGCTCCTAACCACTACACCAAACTCAAAGCAGAATCAAATATTGTTGGCAGATTTGGGCTAGGAGTGCAAAATGAAGCAGGAGAGCAACTCATAGAATTCTGTGAAGACAACAATTTGCCCACTGCAAATGCACATTTCAGGCAGCCAAACATGACTGTATATGTGGACATCACCAGGTGGCCAATAGAAATCAAATAAATTACATAACTGGAGCAGAGGATGGAGAAACTATTCTCTCTGCTAAAACAAGACCAGAAGCTGATTGTGGTACAGACCATGAATTGTTAATACTGAAAATTAGATTAAAGCTAAAGGATACCAAAACATTCATGGTGCCAAAATACAATCTAAACAACATTCCTGAAGATCTTAAAGACCATGTAAAGAACAGATTTGCATTACTAAGCTCAAATGAATAAGAAATGGAAGAATGATGGATTGAAACCAGAGATATTATTGAGGAAGAATGAGCAAAGACTATCCCTGTAGCCAAAAGAAATGAAAAGCCTTGCTGGATGCCTGAGACCACTCTTAAAATGGCTAAAGACAGACAAGAAGCAAAAGTAAAAGGTGACAGAAAAAGAATCAGAAGTCTAAATGCAGCATTCTAGTGACCAGCATGTAGAGACAAAGAGTACTATTATAATAACCAATGTAAAGAAATAGAAGAGAACAACAAAAAAGGAAGAACAGGAGATCTGTTCCACAAGATCTCTGAAATCAAATGAAAATTTAAAGTACATTTAAGTATGCTGGACGATCAGTACAGAGGATCAGTATGGTTAGGCATGCTGAAAGATCAACATGGAAATAAATTAAATGAACAGGGCAATTTTTTAAAAAAGAACAATATACTGAAGAACTATACGGAAGAGATGAAAGGATGACAGATTCCTCCCAAAAATAATTTTTTGAAGAAGAACCTACAGTTTTAGCAAGTGAAGAGAAAGTTGCATTAAGAGCAATTAGGAAAAACAAATCACCAGGAGTAAATGGGATATCAACTGAACCACAGAAAAGGAACCCATCACAATCTTAACAAGAATATGCCAACAAATATGGAAAGCAAATCAATGGCCCACAGAATGGGAATCCTTAACTACATTCCAATTCTGAAAAAAGGAGATGTCAAAGATAGCAGCAACTATCAGACCATCACACTGATTTCTCATGCAAGCAAAGCAATGCTCAAAATCTTACAATAAAGACTGAAACAATATATGGAATGAGAAATGCCAAATGGTCAAGCATGATTCAGAAAAGGAAGAGGCACTAGAGACTATATTGCAAATTTACATTGGTTACTGGAGCATATGAGAGAATTTAAGAAGAAAATTAGCTTGTATTTAATGGATTACCCCAAAGCTTTTCACTGCGTGGATCATTAAAAGTTATGTCTGATTTTAAAAGAAATGGGTATGCCACAACATCTGTTAGTTTTGATGTGCAGCCTATACTCTGGACAAGATTGGAGCATATGCGTTGGTTTCTAATCAGTTGGAGGTTATTTAATTGACTCTGCAAAGTAAATGGGATCTGAGACTGGTAAAAAATAATTAGTTCACAAGGGACTGATACTTATTAGAAACCACTCATGTTCTCAAGAAATAACACCAAAGCATACTACAATTTCTGCTGGGCAGTTGTTAAAGTTTATTTGGTTCTCATTCAAGCTCATTCTATTGGCATGCCAGAAAACAGATACCTTGAAGATACCATCATGCCTTCAGAAAGGTCCAGTCATAAATTTCTGTCCATGATCTCCAGGCTGTGCATCAGAACTTAAGGATAACATGCTTTCTGCAAATAATATTTCTAAGTTCTCCAGCCCACCCTCCTTCCACCTTCCTCTTCCTCTGGAGCTAGTTTATTAAATATCAGCACAGGGGGAGAGAAGGATGACTAACTTCATGGCAGTGTTCCTTCTGCCCATTTCCAAACAACAACTTGTCTAAGGGTGGGAAAATGGAAATTCAGCTTCAGTCAGAATAAGCTGCACACAAACACACATACACATACACAGAATCCAGAAGAACCAAACTTAGTATACTTAGTGTGGCAGCTCCCTCCCTCTGGTTTTTTTCAACACACTCACTCTCCCATATATATTTGAATGCAAGCTATTAGTAGGTATTAGGTCCCCTTTGGATTTATCAGAGAGCGCAGTGTCCTTGTTAAAATAACATTGTGCAGTAGAACAGAAAATAAGGTGTCACGGCAAGTTAAGCTCCTTCACTTTCTCAACATACTAAACAGTCCTCTGGTGAGAGCTGGAGGCAACAGATTCAGATGCCTCTTTTGGATTCTTTATTCATTTTATATTTATAGCCCATACCCAAGGTTCAGCAAACTCTCCGGCTGGGTACTAGTTAGGCCAGCGACTTGAGTAGTTAGGATGGACATCTTATCAGGGAAAATATGAGGAAAACGAGACTTTAGTCTCGAAGGACATGTGGAGTTTTGTGCTAAATGTCCACATTGTGCTTGCCACCATATTTTCTTTTTTGTCCCACTGCCCAATGTTAATTTTAATCTGCACCCTGGGATATTTTGAAGATCATTCCAGTAGGCTTGACTATGTGAAACCTCTGATCACTCCTTTATTTATTGGTTCACTTTTATTTTGTGTTATTTTCCTCCCATGTTTAGTATGACTGAGTGGCCAGTTCAATAAAAAATGGAAAGCTTGTGCACTCTGTATAATAAAGTAGAGCAGGTTACTGAAGGCCTGGCGTTATGTTTTTCAATATTCTTTTCAAAACTTCTGATCTGAAATACAGATATGCTGGATCAGATGGGCTGCTGATATTTCATTTCAATTCATATTACCACTATGAATAGGAAGAGTTGCTGGCATATAACTGAGAGGGCTCCATAGGGAATGTGTTCTTGGGAACAACTCAGCTAGCTACGCCTACTGTGGAAAGAACAAGCACTTCAGCTCTTCTCCTCATACAGTAACTGAACATATAAATGGCATTGACCTTCCCAATCAGCCACTTTACCATGCTGAAAATAATAAGGGGACTGATTATTCTACTGACACGTGGAAACAAACAATGAAGCAAATCTCCATTGATGGCTTTTTAAATGCCTTTATCTACTTTATTTCTTAAAGTGTATAGCTGTATACTTGACAAATACTCGAGAGAGCCAGTGTGATATAGTGGTTAAGAGTAGCAGACTCTAATCTGGAGAACTGGGTTTGATTCCCCACTCCTTCACACGAATCCAGCTGGGTGACCTTGGGTCAGTCACAGTTCTCTCAGAGCTCTCTCAGCCCCACCTACCTCACAGAGTGTCTGTTGAGGGGAGAGGAAGGCAAGGCGATTGTAAGCCACTCTGAGACTCCTTCAGGTAGTGAAGGATGGGGTATAAAACCAACTCTTCTTTAAACAGGGTATGTCTGTTCTAAGTCAAATAGAAAAGCAGAAGTTTACCACCAACTATTTTGTTGTGTTGATGCCCCTAGTCCCATGTTTTCGTAGCCAAAATTCTGCATGGTGCCACTCTGCTGTGTCTGGCAATGGTAGCAACTGCTGGCCCAGAATGTCTACCCCATACCATGGCACGGAAATGAGAATGCACAGAGCTTTGCACGGCCAGGACAAGTACTTGCGTTTTCTTTGTGATGCAATACTTAGGACAAGGGTGTTGTCTCTCTAGGCCCAGCCCTCTCCACCTCTTAATAAATGATCCCACTTCTTCAGCCATGTGGAAAGCCTCGGGCACTGTCCAAGGGTAATTTCTCCCCCCCTTCACACAGCTGTCCTCTGATCCTCATTGTGAATGATTTTTGATGCTCCCCTGTGTTTCTAAGCAATTTTTTAATATGTAAAAAGGCTGATATAAAGGAGAAGGCATCTGAGATTTGCCATGTACTTTTCTGGATCACAGTCAGGCATCTATCATGAGCCTGTCAAGATTAATGGGAACTGTGCTACTGACTGCAATACCTGTAATTTCTCTTGCACGCAATGATGGTATTACTAATTCCAGTTGATTTTTTCATGATAAAATGTTACAGCAATGGCTGGGAGTGGCAAGGATTACTGTCGCCATTAGTACTCATTTAAGGTTCCTCTACACAGTCATAAATTGCTAGTGCTAGGTGTATATCACCAGTGATGAGTATTTCCACAAGTAGGAGTTTTCTGTCAAAGGAGCTATTAAATACTGCAGCTCCAGATTAGTTTTGTTTTATACAAGACGGACGCAACAAATGACTGCTATGAGACCTTTAACATTTCTAAGAAAAAAAATATGGATTTCCAAGGGAGGTGTCCCCACAATTGTGGTGCCAGCACTGAGAAAACTCTGCCACATGCGCCACAACAAACTCCAAGCAAACTACATCTTATCCTCAGATCTGTAGCTCTTAATGCTTAGCAAGAAAAGATGCTTTCATAAATATGCTGAGCTTGGGCTATTATAAGGAGAATGGTTCTGATACAATGATGGGTCCTACCCATACTGAGTACCAAAACGGCCCCATTAGAGACTGAGGTTAGTGGAAAAACACATGTTTAGTGTACAAGAAATCACTGGCTTTTCCCCCGGTTAGTAATTCCCTGGAAGAGATGCATACACCAGGAATGCATTGTGATCACTACATGATCAAAGAGCCCCACTTAGATAACCACTTCATACCCCAGGATGGTTTTCACATTGCCCAGCCTCCTCTTTTCCCATCTATCGATACCTTTTCTTATTAGGATTCCACAAGGGGGGCCCCCGTGATATTCGCGGGGGGGGGGAGAAGCTGACAGCTGCTCCTCCTTCCTCCGCCCCTTCCCCCTTCCTCTGCCCCCTCCCCCCCAGAGACTCCCGGCGGGCCTCGGCGGCTCTCACCAGGCCCACCGCTCGCCCCCTTCCCCCCCTCGCCGGGCCCGCCGCTTGCCCCCTTCCCCCCCAGAGACTCCCGCCGGGCCTCGGTGCCTCCCGCCGGGCCCACCACTCGCCCCCTTCCCCCTCCTCCACGGGCTGTCGGCTGGCCTCGGCGACTCTCGCCGGGCCGCTGCTGTTCCAAGAGCGTTCCCCGCGCATGCGCAGGGGACGCTCTTTTACTTTTCGGGAGATTTAAAGATCCCCCCAAAAGTTTTTGATAGATTTCAGATTTTTCTGCAAGTGGGGGGGTTACCCCCCCACCTGCAGAACCTCCCCTCTGCCCTCCAAGTGCCCCCTGGTGCGGATTTAAGTATCCGCACGTGGGGGGGCACTTGGGAATTAGATATATAGATTAGAAACCTTTTTTGGGGGGAGGGAGTATATGCTAGTTAAGGCCACGGTGGTTTAAAGGTTAAGATGCTGAGCTGCAGACTGGAAGGTTGATAGCTCAGCAGTTCGAAACCTGAGTGCTGCATGACGGAGTGAGCTCTCGTCTCTGGCACCAGCTCCTGCCAACCTAGCAGTTTGAAAGCAAGAAATTGCAAGTAGATAAATAAGGTACTGCTTCGGTGGGAAGGTAACAGCCTTGGTGTTTAGTCATGTCAGCCACATGACATGGAAAAGTCTTTGGACAGCACTGACTCTTTGGCTTGGAAACGGAGATGAGTACCGCCCCCTAGAGTTGGATTCGATTGGCTTTTGAGCAAGGGAAACCTTTACCGTTATATGTGTTATTTTTATTATTTTATTTTCTATTATTTTATTAATCTTTACCTTCTTCTTCACATTATGTAGAACAAATGCTGGGGAGATGGGAGTTAAGAAGACACTGTACAGTTGGGACCAATGCCTTCATACCTGCTACTTCTTTATCCTTGTTGGGAAGGTGATGGTCAAGGTGCACTGCAGACTCCTAGTCACAATGGGTGACTAATCATGGAGACATCTGAGGCAAGTAACAAGTGTATGTTTCAGGTGGGTAGCCAAGTTGGTCTGAAGCAACAGAACAAAGTTTGAATCCAGTGGCAACTGGATTTAAGACCAACAAGTTTAATTCTGGGTATAAGCTTTCGTGCGCATGCATACATCTTCAGATTTCTCCCTCTGCCAACCATTGTAAGAAGAGAGAGAGAGAGATGAAATAGTCATAATTTTTATTGAACAGGCAGCATGTCATGCTCCGCCTTCTTCCCTCTGGGGCCCCCTCCCGTGGCCGTGACGTCCACTGGTGGCGGGTGGCTCTGAGCAGTGTTGGGGCAAGAAAGGGGCGAGGAAGGGCCTCAGATTAACAGGGGGTGGGGTTTACAGCACCCTCTTCACCCCTCTGCCTTTGTCGGTGTTCAGTTCCTGGCATCTCTCTCTCTCCTTCTCGTCGCCATAAACACCTACCAGCTCATCCTCCCTGGCCCTTCCTTCCTGGCCTCCTTTTATTCCCCTCCCCACTCCCCCAGAGCCACCTGGGTGTCCCAGCCAACTCCTCCCTCTTGAGCCCCGCCCCCCTTTAGAAGCAGAGACGCTGTCCCGGCGTTTGGGCTGGGCTCCGCCCCACTTCCGGATCTCCTGGGCATCGCGCCGGAGTCCCATGGAGGAGGCTCTGCTGCTTCTGCTGACTTTCCTTGGTCCCCAGCCTTCCAGGTGCTGGTGAGGGCCGAGGGCCTGTGGGGCTCAGCTGCGGTGCTCCTGGGCGCCTTGCCTGCTCTGTTTTTGGCTGCAGCGCCGCCGCTGCGCAGTGCCCATAGGCATTCCCAGGCTCGATATGGGCTGGGAGGTGCGGCAGCAAAGTGGGCCACCCGTTGCGGCCGTGGGTCTTCCTGGGACAGTTCTCGTGGGGCTCCAGCTTCCTGGGCATCTCGGACTGGGTGAGTGTGGGGCCACTTTGGCGGGGGTGGGGGGGGGGGAGAGAAGGCCCAGTCGTTCCTGACCGGGACACAGCATCAAAGAGGAATGGGGGTGCCAAGTTTTTGTCCTTGCAGGGGTCCTATGCCTTTGAAAGCTGCATGAGAGATGGGGAGCATCTGGAACAGCTTTCTCCATCACTGAATCTCTAGTACAAGGATATTGCTATTCAGAATTTTGGGAGCATCCTATCCTACCTAGTGGACATAACTCAAGGGCAGGATTGCTCTGTTCCTTGTGTAAGTTGTTATATTGATTTCAGTGAGACCTGAGGCCTGTCTATGTAATGTTTTCCTCTGGGTCCTCACAAGTCTGTGTAATCCATATGCACTTGCAAGTTCTACACTGGGGACTAAAATACTCAGGTGAGTGGAGCCCAAATCAAACTGGGAAGAATTCAACCTTCCCAGCTACTGTTTTCCCAATGTGAAATAACCTCATGGTATTGCTATTTGCCCTGTTATGGGTTTTAAGTATTGAAGTTGGGAGACGATGAATCAAAATGCTTTATTTCAAACATCATTCAGCTCTGGGACAGCTCTAGCAAGAGCGGCAGTCAACTTATAGTGTTTCAACAAGTAACTATATACATTGTAACTATTTACATGCATTCTCATTGGACCTAAGCAGGGCTCTGTGATTGGTTCCCTGGATTGGCTTCAGGACCAATAAGGAGTCTTTATTCAGCAGCCAATAGGAATGAGGGAGTTAAGATACCAGAGCCCTGACAATGCAATGCATCCTAATGTACAAAGGCATAACAGTGGGCTTCACATGTACTGGTGGGGTACACAAAGATTTCCCCTGTGGGGCAAACAGTGCTCCCCTGAGGCTGTTTTGGGTTGGAAAATGGAGGAGGCAGAGGGAATGCTGAAACCATTTCTCCTTGCGTACTGTGGTGCTGATCCAAAGTGGGCCCCATGTGCCAGGGAATTAAGCTCCCAGTGGGGAATTCAGAAGCACACATTTGATTCAAAGTTCTTGTGAGGATATCACATTGTGATTTATGCTCACCTCTCTCTTGTGCATGGCATGTGGTTTGCTTGTGCAGTGAAGCAAAGAGAAGAATCTGACCAAACTCTGAAGTAGCAACGTGGTGAGTAAAGAGTTTGAGGATATACTCTGATGCCTTTTGCACAACATGGGCCTTTTTTAACATCATATTTTCAGCCAGGCTGGGATAGCTCCATTATTGGGTGGCCAAGCCATCAAAAGAGATCAAGCAAAAACTTTATGCAAAGCGGTATTTCAGCAGACATTCTGCCCTTTTGGATGCCAAGTGATCCTATTACAACCTTATCAAAGAAGCTGGGATTAGCACAGATAAAACAACTTTCAGTGCTGGTTTCTCCCTTTCTTTACTCTTTTGTTTGTCTAAATAGCTGTTTTGGTGAGTGCGGAGAAATAATAGGAGGTAATTATTGCTTCATGTAATGTTCCATGTTTGGTTTTGTAATCCTTCCGTTAGGTTTATTTTCATTTTAAGCAAAGAGGCTCCCTCTGGAATATTATAATCTTCTTCTAGCTTTATAGAGCTCTCTTCCTTCAGAAGGGTTTAAATAATACCTGGCTGTGATACAAGGTCAACAGACTCCCCCCTCCCCACACACACACTTGACTTGTGCAAATCTTCTGTTTTAGAATACACTTCTAAGCAAGCTGAGAGAGAGAGGGAGAAAGGGGGGGGGAGAGATAGAGAGAGAGAGATTTGCTCAGTGACACACAGGGAGCTGCATGGCTGAGAAGAGATTCAAACCCAGGCCTCTGTCACCAGTAAACCACCCAGGCAGCTCAGTCTATGTACTGGGAAAACAACAGCTCTTTCCTATCCTTCTTACAATACAATGCACACACATTATTCTTTGTACTGATTATCTTTGTGCGGAGAAAAGTAATGTATGAAATGGCCTTAATCTTCTTTAGACTATGGCTCATTGTAAATCTGACCATTGTAGGATGCTTTTACAAGACAGCTCCATGAAGGAGAATGACAAGAAAAAGTCACCAGCATAAATGAATATTAGAAACACTCCCAAGAAAGTGAGGGTATGATTATATTAGCTTCCTTTCTCTAGGGCAAATGCAGGGCTCCGTTGGGGCCGGAGCGAGCCGGAGCGCCGCTCCGGGAGAGAAGGGGGCGGGGGGCGGGGCCGGGTGGGCCCCGTCCCGGCCCCAGTCGCCTTCTCTGGGCCGCCGAGAAGCCCCGTCCCGCCCCCGTCAACTTCTGCGGGGCCACGGCTGGCCGCCGCCGAGAAGCCCCGTCCCGCCCCCGTCGACTTCTGCGGGGCCGCGGCTGTCCGCCGCCGGCCCCGCAGAGAAGCCCCGTCCCGCCCCCGTCGCCTTCTGCGGGGCCGCGGCTCGCCGCCGCCGGCCCCGCAGAGAAGCCCCGTCCCGCCCCCGTCGCCTTCTGCGGGGCCGCGGCTGTCCGCCGCCGGCCCCGCAGAGAAGCCCCGTCCCGCCCCCGTCGCCTTCTCTCCCCTTCCTCCCTCCCTCCCTTCCTTCCTTCCTTCTCTCTCTCCCCCCAATTACCTACCTACCTTCCTGTTCCTTCCTTCCCCCCCTTCCTCCCTCTCTCCCCCCTTCCTTCCTTCCTTCCTTCCTTCTCTCTCTCCCCCCCAACTACCTACCTACCTTCCTGTTCCTTCCTTCCCCCCTTCCTCCTTCTCTCCCCCCTTCCTTCCTTCCTTCCCCCTCCCGTCTTGCCTTCTGACACACTGCCCATGACGTCAGGGATGTGTGGCCTTTTGACACTTCCGGTGACGTCAGGGGGTGTGGTATATGCAAATGAGTTATGCTAATGAGCTCCTGCACCTCTTTTTTTACGAAAGGACCCCTGGGCAAATGCATCCATTATCTTCAGCCTTTCACCTTACCCAATCACAGAAAGGAATTTACAGAATTATTTCTGTTAATTTTGGTGGCGGAGTACATGAAGTCCATGCACCTCTGCTCACATTAATTGCCGCAGGACTGGGGGAGCATAGGGCTTTCAAAAGAGCATTATCGCATCATGCTTTAGGTAGGATTTTCCTGATAGTATATAGAACCCCCCTCTTGCCTTCTTGGACCTACCATGTCTATATGCTTGACCCCATGAATGTGTGACAAAAACATGAATTGGCCATTGTTTTACAGATGTAGAAATATCTCTGATTGTTCTAATAAGACAGTTTGAGTCCAGTAGCACCTTTAAGACCAACAAAGTTTTAGTCTTAAAAGTGCCTCTGGACTCAAATTTTGTTCTAACAAGGATATTTGTTTTATTTATTTTAAATATTACTATCCTGCCTTTCTGAACTTTAGGTAGTTCACAAAATTAACATGAAATGTATGATCACAATAAAAGCCAACAAGGCACAATGTAAGTGCTAAAAATCAATACAGATAACTCCAAGCTTGAAAGAAAGTCCTCAGGAATCCAGTCTAAGAAAGTTTTCCAGAACAACAAACTATTCTTATGTTCTTGTTCTTCTTCAAGTTTTTCTTGTTGTTAAAACAATTAAAACAGAGCTAAAATATATAAACGTGTAATAGGAAGGAAGGATCACTGAGGAAGGGCCAAACAAAACAAAAAAACTTTCACCAGCGGGTGGAAGGGGGCAGATGAATCTTCCTGGGGAGTCAGTTCCAGAATTTTGGGGTCATGACCAGGACAGCCCTCTCCCAGGTTGCCACCCACCTAATTTCATAAGACAGGGGCCCTGAAGCAGGGCCTCCAAAGGCTGACCATAGTGGTTGGGCAGGTGGTATACCTTTCAAAAGGTAGCCAAATGAAGTGGTCTCTGCAGTTCTTCTAGAAGACTTTTCCTGAGGAGTAAAGTGGCCACTGAAAAGGCATGTACCCTTGCAGCAGCTTTGTGTGTGTCTTTGTGTTTTGGAGGGGCTCATCAGTGTTTGGTGGGCCAAATTAAGTGGTCTTTTATCAGGTCCTTTCAGTATGTAGGTCCTGATTCATGCAGGGCACTTTGATTTACTGACAAGGATTGGTTTCCTTGAAATCTTAAGAAATCTTGTGGTATTTTTTGACCTAGCAAGAAATCACTCTGTGTCCCATCTATGATACATTGTAGCCCTGCTTACAAGTTACTCTGTGTACAAGTGTACAATCCATGTATACTGTACACTTGGTTATTCTTTATATGTGTTGAGTAATTCTTTATACGTGCACTGAGTGTATGTGTATGTTACATTCAACACACATGCAATTAAGTTGTGATTGAAATTTCACATTTATCCAGGTTCTGGTTCCCTATTTCATTTGTAAAGCGAATGTGTGTTCACTCTTTCTTACGAACAGGTGTACACAGATACATGCAGTCTATACGTTTGTTCGCTATAACATGTGAATAGACTTTCTGTCTCCTATGTAATCAGCTGGTGAACACGCATAGCTGAAAGATGTTTTTTTAACTTGTGGGCCTGGGCAGCTGCACATGATTTGGTCATCAGCTTGAGCCCATTTCAAACAATTTCCAAGGACAGCAGCAAGCAGTGAATCCAGAATCAGTCTTTGGTGGCATGAAAAAACATGTTTGTGGCAAATGCAACCATGCACTTAATGCCTTTGTGCTTCTGAGGAGGCAGCTGCCAGAGGGGGGGAAGGTACACTAGCCCTGAGGGCCTTTGTGTGAGATTGTGCCAACTGAGATAGTCCACAACAGGTCTCCTTAAACAGAAAGTCCTTTATTTGCAGAAAAGATCTTGTTGGTCAAACACTTTTTCTGTTAGTAATGCTCAAGCATAGAAATACAACTACAATTATACTTGATATGAAATATGGCCCCTTTGCCATCCACCAATCAATAGGGAGAATTATTGGCACCCAAATATACTGGCACCCAAATATACTTCCCAAGAAAAGCGCAGCAAACTGGGTTCTCAGGGAAAAACACTGTTGAGGTTTTTGGAGAAAATGATCCCAAGGAAAACTAAGCAAAAGAATACATAACACCTGTGATTCTTGTAACACATAGCAGGAGGCTTTTCTGCTCAAGGCCGTTAGCCAGGGAATAGCCAACTAGAGATAAGAGGGGAGGAAAAGCTAATGAGTAATAAGCATGCGCAAAGCAAAGCAGGCAGGAAAGGCTCACATTCCAAAGGTGGGAGTCAGGTCACCAATGCTAACTCCCGGGTGGGACCTAAATGAGTTGAAAGAAAGCTATAACCAGGGCTCTTTTTCAGCAGGAACGCACTGGAACGCCGTTCCGGCTGGCGTCTGAGCCTGCCCCGCCCCCTCGCTGCCGGGCCTGAACTGTTTACACTTAAAGGGAAAGTTCCTGCAGAGAGCCAGCAGGAAAAAACCCCACCTGGCACTTTCCCTTAAAGTGCAGCTAGCCAGCAGGAGAAAGCCCCGCCCAGAGATTAAGCAGGGGGCTAGGCCCTTTGCACTGAAAGGCCTGGCTCTGCATTTGGCTTGCCAACGTCGCATCCCTCTCTCTGCCCCCGTAAGTGCTTCCCCCATCTCTTCCTTCTCTCTCTCTCTCCCCCTCCCTCCCTCCTTCCTTCCTTCCTTCCTTCCTTCCTTCCTTCCTTCCTTCCTCTCTCTCTTCCCCATCTACCTTTCTTTCTCTCCTTCCTTCCTTCCTTCCTTCCTGTTTCATTTTGTTCTTTGTGTTTTTATAAAAAAAATTATTGAAAAGGGGGGAAAATGTAAAAAAGCAGAGAGCTCAGGAAATGCTGCTTTTGATGGTATCTTTAATTTTTGAGAATCTCTTTAGTTTTCTCATGGCATCTTCTGCTTAAGAAAAGTAAGTTTGAAGCCTGAGTTCATTGCTGTGTCTTGTTGGGAATGGTTTGCAAATATATGTGTGTCTAAAGTCTGTATTAAAGTGGTTTGGTGCTTACTGCCGTGCAAAGAGAAAACATCTGAAAAAGTATCTTCATTGTTGTGTGTGTTGGCAGAACACTTGACTGTTGCATGGGGGACTTTGGGGGACATCTGCAGAGAAACAGAGTTGTAACTAAAAATGAGCATGGTCAGCAGCACTTTGGAGATTGCCTGTTTTGTGAAATTTAAAAGTGGGCAGAGTTTCTGATGAAAATGATTGTCCCTCTTCTCCTGCCACTGGGCTGACATCTGCCTTTAAAGGGCCAGCAAAGTTGATGTTCTTAAACCTCCTAATAAGAGAGATTTCTGCTTCTGAGGAGTTGACTTCCTGCGATTGGTGATCTTGTTATGGTAGCGATACTTTTATGTGGTAAAGACCACCTGTTCACAGGATAATTTTACCTGTGGGACAGACTCTGCATGGTAACCACTCCACTGGTACATAATTGCTTGTAAAAAGTATTATAGTGTAATAATTCAGGTGGGTAGCCGTATTGGTCTGAAGCAGCAGAACAAAGTTGGAGTCCAAAGTTTCATCCAAGGTATAAGCTTTTGTGTGCATGCTCACTTCTTCCATCTGAAGAAGTGTGGGTGGCACATGAAATCTTATACCTTGAATAAAATTTTGTACCTTGAATAAAATAGTCCACAAACTACTCCCGTCCAGTGCATTCACAAAACTAGAAGAAGAAGAGATTGGATTTATACCCCACCCTTCTCTACCCAAGGGAGTCTCAGAGCATCTTACAAACTCCTTTGCCTTCCCCTCCCCACAACAGACACCCTGTGAGGTAGGTGGGGCTGAGAGAGCTCTGAGACAACAGCTGGTACAGAGCTATGGCTTGCCCAAGGTCATCCAGCAGGTGCAAGGGGGGGAGTGGGGAATCAAACCTGGTTCTCCCAGATTAGCATCCGCACACTTAACCATTACACCAAACTTGCTCCTAGCTTTGTTCTGCCAGTGAACTAGGGTTGCCAACTCCAGGTTGAGGAAATCCCTGGAGATTTGGGAGTGGAGGGTGGGGTTTAGGGGAAGGAGGGACCTAAGCAAGGCATAATGCCATGGACTCCACTTTCCAAAGCAGCCATTGACCTGATCTCTGTAGTTTGGAGCTCAGTTGTAATTCCAGGAGATCTCCAGACCCCACCTGTAGGTTGGCAACCCTAAAAAATCATATTCAGCGTACTAGTTCTGCAGGAAGGCAAGCTGATTTCCATAGGAACCTAACCTTTAGGAATTGATTCCAATCCAGTGTGGGAATAATTGCTGGACATAAGATATTGGTTCAGGCAAGATTTTGTATAGATGGGACAGAAAAAAAATGTTTTTATTGGTTTTGTCAAAACTGTTTTGACAACAAGGTAAACAGAATAAGAAGCAAAAGGAAAAAATGTTTTTATTGGTTTTGTCCAAACTGTTTTGACAACAAGGTAAACAGAATAAGAAGCAAAAGGTGGATGTGGCTGGATGACCACACTTCTGGTAACATCGGGTGTGGCCTAATATGTTAATGAGCTGTGCTGTCAGGGGTGTGGCCTAATATGCTAATGAGTTCCTGCTGGGCTTTTTCTACAAAAAGAGCCCTGGCTATAACGAAAAGCAATGTTAATAGGTCATCAATGAAGATAGTAAAACAGTAGGCAGTGACACATGTAATGCATTTCAGCAACCTTACTGATTATGATAAGACCATACATATGGCAGTGCTAACTGACATTTTGGAGAAATGCAGGTACACTTGTTGGATATGTATTAATAGTTTATTTTAGTACATCACATCCTATCTTGTTTCACAGAAGACAACATTATATCCTTTGTTTACAGGAGTACATTTTTGTTGACTGGGACAGAAAATCCAAATGTCATCTTCCTAAAGTGCAAAGCAGTAATTAGCAGTTAGCATCTGTCTGCCAAGTGAAGCCCTTACTTTACTCTGTAAGGCTGGCCTAGTTGATAGCTCAGACACACTGGCTCTAATCCTGAGGATGGGGGGGGGGAAGGCATGATCCAGCCACTTTTTCTGTTAGAGGCAAAGCTCCAGTGGCTCCTCAGTGAAGGATCTGAAGGTGAGAAGAGGAACCCAGAGCTTTAGACCATCAGATTAGCCCGTTTATCCCACTGACTTCTTGGATACCTTCAGATATCACAATTAACTAGACTTAGTTTAAACCACATACTATTGAACCTGGGTTGCCAGACCTGCATCTGGCAATAGTCA
Organism: Lepidodactylus listeri; assembly: GCA_029233225.1. NCBI lineage: Eukaryota > Metazoa > Chordata > Lepidosauria > Squamata > Gekkonidae > Lepidodactylus > Lepidodactylus listeri. The sequence continues at coordinate 55,455,817 of JARCFY010000005.1, read as the reverse complement.
GAGCTTTGGGGGTGCTGCGTTATGAGGGGGACTCTTGCAAGATGTGTTAACATCACTTCTGAGTGAAAATCTCTAAGAATTTTCCCAGTCTGTTATATTCTTTACCATAAAGATTGGGGGAATTCCTATAGAGGCCTTTACTGCAGTTACATCTCTTCACTTGGAAATGATGTTCATGCATTCCACATTGTCATTCCCTCCTATTTTCCCTCCACCACTCCATTGAGTAAGGACCAGGGATGAGGACCATGAGTAGGGGTTTTCCTGTCATTAGTGGACAAATGGCAACTTGATACTGAACTAACCATTGTTAGTACAGCAGATGTTCAAAACTTAAACAGGTATGCTTGAGATTCCTGTTTTGTTTTCCCTGAGAAGCCAGAGACTCTGTCCCAGGGACAGTGCTCCTGAAAAAGCTTGGATTAAGCTGGGATTCCTGCGTTCAGACATATCAATTATCTAGAGATACAACAGATTAGGTTTCATAAATCAGGGCATAGCTATGGCTAAAACTCCAGGTTCTTACTAACTGGGCTTAGTGGAGTGGCCAGCTTCAGACTATTTTAAAGTACCATTAGAAATAGCATCTGAATACACAGGTCTGAGATCATAGTCAGTGCAATCCTAAATGCACTTTTCTGAAAATAAGCCACTTTGACTAAACTGGGACATACTTCTGAGTAGAACTGCTTAGGATTGTGCTCCTGTAGTGTTCCTATAAATTGAACACCCAATATGAGGGCTCAGGCTGAAGAATAAGAAAATTCCAAAACATTATTTCTCTTATTAGGTTCAATAGAGACTCTATTTGTTCCTTGTGGTTTTTTAGTGTACCAAAATTTTGCTAGCTCAAGTTTTGCGGCTGCCCTTATCCTTATTATACAGAAAGTGGCTTGTCCTTACATCTTGTGAACATTGCTTTCCTGTTGCAAACGAGACCTCATATGGTATGATGCATACATGCTCACAGCAGATTAAGGACTAGGCTTCTGATACTTATTGGAGAACAGCTTTTCCAGAAATGAGTGGACAGGTGACAGTATTCAAGAAATATACATAATAAAGCTTCAGAGAAAAGGGGAACAGTAAAATAATGCATAATTCATAGGGAGAAATTAATCAAGTCCTCTTCCCTATGCCCATTGCAATTATATAGAACATGGTTAATCATCAATTTACAGGTTTAGGTCTTTAAAAAAAAATCCCAGCAATAGGATAAACAGTGGTTATGGTGATATTTGAAAGGGGGTGTATTGAAAGCTGGAATCACATTTAGAGCAGCACCTAACAGATCTTTATCTTGTTGTGCTTTCATTGTGGAATGGGCTTTTTCCCCTTTAGATTGGTGGGGAGTTGAAGGAAAGATAGGAAGAGGGACGGTGTGCGTTAGAGCAAAGAGATTGGGCAAAATTATTTCCCTTCATGCTTGGCTAGGCCTCAGTGCATAGGAGGGGATCCAGCTTAGAGCTGGTGGCAGATTGCAGATAATAGAAGCTTCATTTCTAACTGACCTTCTGAGAGAGGCGGGAGGGAAGAAATAATGGAGGACGCAACCTGAGGAGAGGCTAATGCTGAATGGCCAGGCCAAGGTTCCTGTGAAACAAGGCTGGAAAAAAAACAAAGAGCTGTGTCAAGACTTTACGTTCAAATGGTTTCTACAGTTCCTACAAAAAGAGCACCATTGAATGATGAAGAGAGATCAGCTTTGATGAGACTGTATTGTGAACAGTCACAACACAACCAATACTTGGAAGCAGCTCTCAGACTGAGGGATATTGATCATCACTACAATGTGCCCCATATCTGATTATTGAAGATTAATGTAGATTGATCATCCAAACCATACAGTTTCTATGTAGTAGATTTTGAATTTGCTTGTTTGGTTTTTTGTTTTGCAAGTTCTCCCTCCCCGTGAAGGTTTACTGAATAGTCTGAATCCAGTCCTTATACTTCAACATGAAGCTAACTTATACCAAATCAGACTGCTGGGTTTTTAAGTCAGTATTATCTACTCTGATTTCAGGGTCCCAGTTGGTGGTCTTTCACACCACCCACTACCTGATCCTTTTAACTGGGGAAGGTGAGGATCAGTTCCAAGACCTTCTGCATGCAGAGCAGATGATCTACCGATGAGTGATGGCACTGTCCTATTAAGCTAGTTGGGCTACCCATATGTTTCTGTAGTAAGTTGCCATTAGTATCTTTTCTGCATTATAGCCATCCCCTGAAACTTGTAAGCAGAACTATATTAAATATATGTATATTTAAAGTTCCATGGAATGTAGAGTGAAGGTATAAACTTTGGAAAATGTAAGGGCCCCAAAGTAAAGGAATGCAAAACTCAGCAGAGCTCAGGGAGCTCTGACCACTATTACACATGGTAGTAAAAAAGGGAGAGGTCTATATAATCAGTCTCATAAAGATGTAATGCTGGAAGAGTGTAACCATTTGTGTAAAGTCTGGAAGTCATGCTACAATGCAGTCACTTGAAACATTATTTTAATGGCCTCTTCTCCTTTGCAAAGTAACCTCAGGAGGGAGAGCTTAGCAGCAGAGAAGCTGCAAAGGGAAGAGGTGCTTAATCTGTTCCCTGCTAGTCAGTTTTCATCTGCAGCTCCCCCCAAACTCCTTTTCGTCAACAAAGTCGAAGAAGAAGAAGAGATTGGATTTATACCCCGCCCTTCACTACCTGAAGGAGTATCAGCGCAGCTTACAATCTCCTTCCCTTTCTCTCTCCACAACAGACACCCTGTGAGGTAGGTGGGGCTGAGAGAGCTCTCTCAAGAACTGCCCTTGAGAGAGCACCTCTGAAAGAATTTATGACTGACCCAAGGTCACACCAGCAGTTTCATGTGGAGGAGTGGGGAATCAAACCTGGTTCTCCCAGGTTAGAGTCCGCACTTTTAACCACTACACCAAACTGGCTACACCAAGACCCTTCATTAGTTTATTAATAGGAGTCCAGAACCACACTGCTTTGCAAAACAGAAGAGGCTGTTGAACTAACATCATACACTGATGAGTGGTATATGTGCCATTTGTCCCAAGAACAGAACTTCATTAAGCTCAGGATGAGTTGGGACTATTGATGAAAAATAATTTATGCTCTAAAGGGTGACTGATCCCTAAGTACAAAATACATGTACAGCATTTGAATTTGGAATAGAGTGTGCATGTGTAGATTTCTGGCTTCTCCCCCAGTGTGACAGAAAAATGATTGGTCTCTCACTATTTTATATATTGTAGGAAAACCCAGTCACGGAAATGTAGATATGCCATTTACAATCAGAGTGTGGTGCACATGTTTCGAACCAGCTTAAACTGAGAGGGTTTTTTAATATAATGCTTGGGTTATCTCTGATCACTGTTCTTGGAAGCAGAAGAAACTGTCTCCTAATCAGATTGGTTAATGAACTGGGAGAAAGAGGAAGAACCTTTGCCTGTGGCGCTTGCTTAAATCACCTGAAGTTATTTGGTCGTCTTGAATTTTAAGTTGAGAAGCAATAACTCATTTACAGTTTACCCAGATGAAACTGCTGTAATTTTAGGCTGATGGAACCAAACACACCTTCAAAGTAGAAAATATCCATGTGTATTGAATGTAAAAAGAGATCTAATACATTCTATGTGGAAATGTCATATGAGAACTGCAAGAAATACTCCATCCTGCTACAGGGAACTGTGGACCACAGTGGGCAATTAATTGATGCAGAGATGGGGTGGAGCAGGAGGAACTATGATATTTTGTCTTTTGTAGCACCACAGTCTGCACTGCCATGGATGCTGATGTGTATGTTTCAGGCAACCCCACCCTCCATCTTGAAGGACTGTCTACTCCTGTGCTTATAGTGGCGGGTGGATTTAAATCTGGGTCTCCTTGGTCACAGCCCAGCATGTTAATTGTTCTATCACAGTGACTTTGCATTAGTGTAACAGACACCTATCCACCAACAACCCTCATTCCCTGCCTCAGTCCTTTCTTAGTTAGTTGCTCCAGTTATTCACATATACTTAACAAATGACAGGCGGTAAATCTGGATTCTGCCTAGGTGGCACTACTTATACCAAGGCAATACTGTAATGCTTCACAAAATGCATATATTTCATTCAATTTTTGCTGTTTTCTTTAAAAGAAACTTTTCAAATCCTAGCTTTTATTTTATTCTAGAGAGAAGGTTTCATAGCACATTTGAAACCCACATTTATTTTTGTTTCAAAATAATGGGGGAGTCCTTGTTCTCTTGACCTAAGGATTTTTAGTTCCACAGAGAATCTCCTTTGAGTCATTCTAATTCCTACTATTTAAGTTTTACCAATGACTGTGCAGGTTTTCTGACCTGTGTTAGATGGTTAGAAGTTTGATACTCAGAGAACTTAGCAGAGAAGGGACTGATGATAACTGATGAGACTTCCTTGGTATTCTGTTAAGGTATGTGGGGCAGTGATGAGCAGGTAGAAGCTGTAATAACTGACAGAATGTCTGGAGCCTGGAGATGCATGCTGTTTCCTAGCTCTCATCTTGGTGCCAAGGTATCCTGACTTGGCAGGGGATAAGTTGGCATATAAACAATTAATAACATTGCAACCATTAAAAATGAATAAAAATGGGGCTCTTGGCTGAATACCTCTGTGGTGTCTTCATTCTGCAGCATGTGTGGAACAATCTGTCATTACAACATTTGACAGCATCAGTAGTGATGCACTTATGTCATAGAGAACATCTGGCAGTTGAGTTCCTTAGAATGAAGTAGTTCAAGGTTTGGGAGTTATACAAAAGACACAATCTGCATCCTTACAAAGCTGGTTCCAAGAACAGAAATCTAAAAACGTTGAGAAGATTGCAACCGGAAGTTTAGCTGGAAAATTGATTGCTTCTTCCCATTTCTGCTTGCTCCAAAACCATGGTCTTATGCCTCTTTTGAATGGCTAGCAAAGCCTTCTAAGTAACAGACATTCAATTTTTTCTTTGAAAAAAATGCCTGTTAGGAGAATTTATTATCCATCCAATTTCCATCAGAGGAAATTCTATTAAACCCCTGGAAGAAGTACATTATGGCTATACTTTCAGAAGCAGACCCTTGAATAAACGTTTTTTTAGTTATTTCACGTAACTTCCATTATGGATCACATTATGCAGCAGCTAAACATTTTCTTGAACAATTAGATGCAGAATAAAGAATGTCGCTTGCCCGAGATCATTGAAATCTATCTGCTTAGGTGATTCATTTTCTTCCAACTAGCCTGCCCATAATAAGCTTTTCTTCTGTGGCTTTGTCTTGCTTTCCATTTCAGTCGGCCACAATGCCTGAAGAATTGAAAGAATGTCTTTCCCTATGTCCTTGTGCTATGACCAAACCTGGCAAACAAAAATTAAACTGGGGGGGGGGGGCACAAAGAAGGGAAGAAAAAACAAAAAAATGGGGAACTCTTGCTGTGGCAACACTCCAGCTTGGGAGCAAGAACTACAAGGGCCAAATAAATGAGTAGATGAAGCATCATCTCTGCAGCATTGGTCTTAAATTCAAACAATGAAGTGTAAACATTTGATTATTGGCTATATTCTTGTATTGGTCATATAAAACAATATATCGTAGAGTTTAGAAGTCTTAGTATCTTGCTATTTTCCCCTTTGATCATAAGGTCTAATGGTATTTTGAAGTTAAACATTGGCATGTTTTACTCTGAGAATTCACAGACATTCCACTGTATCTGATACTATCTGATACTCAGAGGGATTGCAAACAGCAGATGACCTATACCTGGGCTCCAGGGGGAGATTTGCATGATAAAAAGCTCCCACATGGAAAAAAAATCCTACACATGGAAAACTAACATGTCAAGAACAGAACCAGTCTAGGAACATTCTTTGCAGTTTGGTGTAGTGGTTAAGTGTGGCGGACTCTAATCTGGAGGACCAGGTTTGATTACCCACCCCTCCACATGAAGCCAACTGGGTGACCTTGGGTCAGTCACAGTTCTCAGAAATCTTTCAGCACCACCTACCTCACAGGGTGTCTGTTGTGGGGAGAGGAAGGGAAGGTGATTGTAAGCTGCTCTGAGACTCCTTTGGGTAGTAAAGAGCTGGATATAAAACCAACTCTTCTTCTTCTGACATTTAGTTTTCAGTGGTGATGATGATTTTGCATGGAGGAGCTTTCAGTTATGAGAGTCCCCACCTGAAACCAGAAATGATACAGTCTAGACACAAGTTTCCCAAATCATTGGCTACTTGTTGGAACAACATCCACTCAATTTAATATGTAGCCCTTGCATAAATTTATGCTGAAGAAGCCTTTCTCAGTATTAAAATTACATTTATCTCCAAAGTCTAGTATTCAAAATATGTCTTTACAAATATTCAGTTAAACCAACTACAGGGAAATGAAGGAGAATCAGTCTCTCATGGTTTCATATTATGAAGGCATGTGTCTGAATGTAAAAGGAAATAAAATGTATCAAAAACATCTTAAAAGCCTTGCTTTACCTAAGAAAATGGCCCTGTTCACAGCAGGGGTAATACCACGGTGCTTTGCTCTATAATTAGGAAATGTACTACTAGATTATTTCCCTTCATGGATATCTCTGCTGTAGGATTTACATCATGTGTATACTGCAGTGATGCCAAATCTGCTTGACAATATTGAATGATGGCCTTTTGCTGAGAGCACATAGAGCAAAAATGATATTTGGATGTCTGCCAACTGATCTAGTGTACTGCTTGTGATGCACAAGTGGTTATCCTATGTTGACACAGAAGCTAAGTGGGAAAGTTAACTTGAGTGAGGTTGTCCCCCATCACAGTCTGTTTGGCAAGCCATTTTCACAGAAGAATTTGGAAAAAATTAGGAGTATGGGAAAAGTTGGTTGTAAAGAATAGTAATATGTCATTTTATGGACTTAAACTTGGTAGTATTGGAATTACAGGAAATTACTGAGTGGGCCATCTCTATCGATTTCAATAGAAAAAACACTTCTGGGATTAATTACCATCACATACCTCCAGCATGAAATTCTCAGGCATCATACCCCCCAACCACCGCAGCCTCCTATTTCAAGCAAATAATGTGTGCCTGTTTTACAAGTAGCTAAAATTCTCACTTGCTAAATGGGCACAGACATGGGGTGAAGAATCTGTGTTCTACAAAAAATGGAATGTATGGATGAGGTAACCTAAGCCCTGCCCTAAGAGACCTAAGTATTACTTTGCTGTGCTCTGTTGTTTTTTTAAGCATTTTTTTTTCTCCCAGCCTGACTGACTTCCCATCCTGGAGCCTGCCTGGCCAGAAGACAAATGCTTCAAGTTTTCAAGTTTAGATCACTTGTCCTGTAAATGCTAATATTTTGGTTTTGTTTAAAAATACAAACTCCCACCCTGACATACTATACACACAGACAGGAGTGGTTACCTCCTGCTTTTCCCTATCGGGGCTAAAAGCAGAGGACCTGAGAGAGGATTTGTGTCAGGGAAAAGATGGTTGCTTCTGTCCTCTCTGCCCACTTCTGCAGCCTGCCTGCCTATTAGCTCATCCAGATAGCAGTTCCCCCTGAAAGGTGTGGGGGTTGGCTGGCACTGTCTACCTCTCACAACTAGGGAATAAATCATAGCCTCTGTACCTCTCTATCTGCCCTTGATCTATACTGCCTGCCTGCCAGTGTGTGCAAGCAAAGTGTCCCCTGTAGGGCATCATGTTGGGTTGGATGAGGCTGCCCACCTATTGTTGGAGGTGACAGCTAGAGCATCAGTGCCTCCATCCTCCATATTTGTCCTGCTTTACAGCATATATAAGCAAAGCCAAACATTTTCCTGCCTGCCTGGCTAGCTCAAGCAAAGTCCCAATAGAGGGGCAACATGCAACTACAGTCTATGGCAGGGGTGTCAAACATATGGACTGCGGGCTGGATCTGGCCCCTGCAAGGCTCCAATCCAGTCTGAGAGCAACTGGCTGTGTACTACTTCCTGCTTCTTACAGCGCAGCTCCTTCTGGCGAGTCTCTTCTGTTTCCTGCTTCAGAGGAGAGAGAAAAAGCCTTCCCTCGATTGGTTGAGGCCTCCTCCCCACTTCTCCTCCTCTGGGGAGGGAGGGGGAGGAAAAAATCCAGAGAGAGGGGAAAAATGGAGTCTCATGGCACTTTTAAGAAAACCAGTGATGTTTTATTCCAGGTATAACACACTTCAGACAGAGAGAGGGAGGAAGGGAGGGAGGAAGGGAGGGAAAGAGCCAGAGGGAGCATGCCAGAAAAAGAGAGACAGAGTTCTGTGTTAAAGACCAAAAACGTTTTATTCCAAGTATGGGGGGGGGGTCCATTCCACATCTGGCATTCACTCCACATTTTATCAGCAGTCAGCTTGGTTCCCCCTTGACTTAGAATATTTGTTTTCATTGCATTGCCTCAGATCCATGTTTCTGCACTGGCTAGTGTTAGCTTGCCATCTATTTTGTTTTCAACGCTGCTCCTGCATTGGTATGCAAATTTTCCTGTGTCAGTACTTGCCTCAGTGGTCATTAGCCACCTGAGCCAAGTAATTCATGGTGAGATGATAAATACAAAGGGGGAAATAGGGGTGGGGGAACTGACAGAGATCAATGAAGCCTTGTCAACTAGTCTGCTTATTGTTTCCTTTGAATTGGAAGCAGAGGAAGGAAAAGGTGTTGTTCAACACCACATTCAGATACCCTGGGGGCAATGCCATAATGACTGCAAAGTCACCCCTGAACGGCCTTAAATCTATGCAGAAGGTACCATAAAACCGAAGTGAAAGCGGCATGCTGTGGAACATTGCAGTGGAAAACTGCAAGAAAACAGATGGGTGCAGAATCAGCCAGAGAGAAAGAGACACCTGTGTTTAAGACCAAAAACATTTTATTCCAGTCATAAGCTTTTGAGGGCAAGCACACTTCTTTAGAGAGAGACAGGGAGGAAAGGAGAGGAAAAGAGCCAGAAAGAGCATGCCAGAGAGAGGGGGGAGTCCCATGGCACTTGGAGAGATACCTCTTTCCAACAGATGAGGGGGAGAAACCTAACAGCACAGCTTGCATTCCTTTTTGGTGAAAAGGAGCAAGAGTACAGCCAAGGGCCAGCCCATTAATGACAAAATTTAGGCAGCTTCCTATGGGCGCCAGTTTGACAAGGGCACAGCGGCGGGTCTTCCAGTGAGGGAGGTGGCCTTCGCCACTGGTGGGGACGCTGTTTCACGCCCCCAGAGATGTGGGGAGGGGAGGCGCACCCATGGGGTGGAGGAAAGGGGCCCAGCAGCTGCCCTGGGTGGACGGAGCTTGCTCTGGCCATACTCCTGCTCTGGAACCATCATGCAAGTGGCCCCATCCTGCAGTTCCAGCCAGGAGGGACTGCAGCAGGCCGGGCAGCCTCCCTTCTTCCCTGCCTCCCAGTGGCGGCCTGTCTTCTCCGGCCGATCTCCACCTCCTCCCCTCCCTCCCGGAGTGCCCCCCACCCCTGCCTTTGTCATGCTGGAATGTGAGTCCATCTGTTTTTATATCTTGGAGAATGAAGTGATTTCAGATGCCAAATAACAATAGCAGCCATTGGTAATTAGAGAAGAAACCTAGATCACAATTCAGCCCAGGAGGATGCACTGAGTTTCATTATCAGTTGCAATTCAGCAGTCTCTCTTTCTAATCTCCCTTGAAATTCCTTTGTAAGAGAACTGCTACTCTTAGGTCAACAACTGAATGCCCTGGAAGGTTAAAATGTCCTCCCACTGGTTTTTTGAATGTTGTGGTTTCTAATAGTAGTAGAAAGAGTAAGAGTCCAGTAGCATCTTTAAAGACTAACGCAATTGTGGTATGGTATATGCTTTTGTGAGTCACTGCTCACTTCTTCAGACTTATTTCCATTTATTCTTTGCATCCTCCTGGACTGAATCCTCCTGTACCAAACTGAGACCTAGGTTTCCTGTCTCATTACCAATGCTGATATCTCCACCCCTCTGCATATCACACCTAATCCAATCACGCCTGCTATTGCCATTCGGCATCTGAAATCATCTTCATAAAGTTTATATTTCCGGTACCTTGTGTTACATTTATGGCACACTTGGCTTGGCCCAACACAGTGACATATATGTCAGATCCGGCCACATAAAAAATGAGTTCGACACCTCTAGTCTATGTTTATACAGAATCAGACAGCCCTCCTCAGCCAGTGACTGACAGAAAGTAAGAACACTGAGCACTCTTCTGGTTGGATGGTGCATCATCATACTTATGTCTCCTGATGTCCTCACTCTGTCCTCTCACTCCCCCCAGCCTTCCCGGTACATACTCACAGTTACGAGATGGAATCTAGCAGTGCAATCCTAAACAAAATTACACTCTTCTAAAACAATTGGCTTCAATGGATTTAGAAAGGTGTAACTCAATTTAGGATTGCATTAGGGGGCATCTTACTGTTTTGCATTTGTGCTGCAGAAGTACACAATTCTGCTGTTCTGTATAACAACAACAAGACCCCCATTAGTAGTACCCCCTTCAAAATTAGTCCTTTGTTGCTACTCTGCACAGACACTAGGAAAATAGGGAGAAACATTTTCTCTTACTTAATTCCTGCTCCTCAAAGTTCTGTGAAACTCAACTGGAAGAGTTGAGCCAATATCAGTGGCTATTAGCCACAAAGTATAGATAGGAACTCTCAGTCTGGGGCAAGTGATGCTCTGTATTCTTGGTGCCTGAGGGCTTCTAGTGTCCTGGCCCCACTGGTGGACCTCCTGAGGGCACCTGGTGTTTTTGACCACTGTGTGACAGGGTGTTGGACTGGATGGGCCACTGTCCTGATCCAACATTGGCTTCTCTTATGTTCTTAAGATCATCAGATCAAAATCCCTAGATTAAAGATGGAAGAGGTCCTAATTTGAACAGATCAATTCATTGTTCAATATTTTATTACATGTATGCTCTCTGGGCTTATCTGGTTTGGCACTGTGGGGAACAGGATACTAGTCCATCTGTTTCTGTAGGGGTTATGAATGCTTCTAGCACCTTTTCCAGGAAAGATCAAGGAACAGATAGGGGTAGGAATCTAGTCTTTGGTTCTTTCTAGTTCTTTCCTAGAAAACCCACATGGACCTCACAATCTGGCAGTAAGGATTCCTTGTCCTGTATCTTAGAGGACAGCTTTCCATTTTATTGATGTTCTGAAACATCTTGAGTCTCTTATAGTTGGACTAGCAGCTGAAACATTATAAAAAACCAGTCTACAAATCACCAAATACATACCTGTATCTTTATGGAGGCAGAAGTTCAGATCTTCCTTTCCACTGGCAATACAGCTAAACTCTGTATAGACAGTGCTTACACTTCCAGTGTTACACAACATAGTCTTGGACTCCTGGACAGAATGTTACTTCTACCATGGCTAAATTCTTTCTGAAAAATCTCTACACTAATCCTAAGAATGTTTTGTTGACTGTTTTTGTAATTGTCAGTAAATTGTCAATGACTCAAATGAAAAAAAGGAGAGCTTTATTTCATTTCAGACAGCTGAAGAGATGGATGCTAAGTTTGCTCTGTGTTCCTTATGGATGAGTGCTTGGAGAAAGGAAATTGAATGGCAATTGCCGACAAATGTGAAGCAAGGGAAAATGTTTTTATAAGAAGAAGAAATGGCAAAACTTGGGGGGAACAAAGAATATAAGACCTTGAACTGAGGCCATTCTGAAAAAATAAAGGGAGAAAAAAGTGCCTGCTCGAATAATAGCATAACCAGCAACCTTGAACATAAATGGTGTACATAATAAGAAAGAAACAAAGCTGGCTCTGAATATGAGGCATTCTTGGAGCAAAGAATAATAAGCATAAGTGGCAAATTTAAAAAACAGAAAGTATGTAATATAATAGATAAAGCAGGGGCCTGAAGCAATGTGACTATAGAAGAATGCCTTGAGAGGCTTAGCAGAGGGCCTTGTTGAACAAAGAACCTAGTAAAAGAAGTAAGGGAAAGTTGTCCCTATATGTATGAACGAGTAGGTGGCTGCTTCCCAAATGTGGTACTAATCAACTAATGTCTCATTATATGTACAGTATCTGAAGTTGCCAGCCTACAGTTGCAATCCCCAGGAACACTGAGGGTGGAGACTGTGGAAAATGGCATCATATAACACCATGACATCACTTCTGGAAATGACATCATGGTGTCAATGATGAACTTGGAATTCCACTAATCTTTATGGTAAAACTTGAGCAGAAGTGTCAAACCCATTTGTTACAAGGGCTGGGTCTGACAGAAATGTCACTTTGTCGGGCTGGGCCATGTGTGCCATAAAATGAAATGCCAGGTACTGGAGATATAAACAGCATAAAGGACAGCAGCTGGTAGGCTCCAAGCTGTTGAATCCTCATTGCAAGGCCCCATGGGCTGGGTGGGGGGTGCAAAGAAAAACCCATATGGGTGGACTGGACAGCCAGTGGTGCAGCATTGAACACAGCGTGCCATTAGGGCATCATAAGTGTTTTCAGAATTGTGCAGCCTATAAATATTCTTTGGACATTAAGGCATATGCACATCCACAGAAGGGACATATGATTAAACTTCCACATTAATTGTAGAACACCCCATTCTGTGTACATTTTGGAATGTGAGTGTAAAAAGCAATACGTCGGCATTGCTATGCGTATGATCAAAGTTAGAATTTTGGAACATCTTTCTCGCATTAGGAATTCTATTATGTCAGCTCTCCTCATTGAGCATTTCGTTATGACTCACTATGACCCAGAGAAGTTGATTTTTTTGTTATTTACAAATATACACCACAGAAATACAATTGTCATGACATACAGAAATTTTTATTACAAAAAAAAGCAGGGTATGTCTTTCAATATAGAACTTTTTCACCTTATGGTTTGAACAATGAACTTGACTTACCCTCTTATTTGTAGTTTTGTACTTTGTGGTTAACATACTCTGTGACTGTAAATGCAATGTGTGATCTGAAATGATTCAGGCACGGTTAGCTTTAAGTATGCAAGCTGAGTTTGTGTAAGTAAGAACCACTTTGCCATCAGGAGCATAACGAGCCCATGTGGGAGCAAGATAAGGCATACAAAATATGTAAATTGTGTGGGTAAGTCGGGTTTCAAATTGTTAAACAACAAGGTTTTGAAGTGTTGTAAATATCTATATACTAGATGTTTTGCTTGCTTTATTATTTATATCAGTTCCATAGAATATTGGCTCCGAAGAAGTGAATCGAAACTCTCTCGGCCGACAGGAGACATCAGCCTGGTGTTTAGCCTCACTGCAGACCTGGAAGTTGGCAACTCAGAAACAGCCAAGAAGACTACAGTGTATACAAGGACTGTGTACTGCCTATTTAGGTCTTGCTTGGGAAGGTTTTCAGGATATGTATATTTGGTTTAAGCATTAGTGCTTTAATAAGTTATACTGAGACATATGCTTTTAAGTAAAACTTTGTGTTATTAGACCTTGAGCTGTTTGTTATTTCCATGGGGGTATTTTGGTTTTGTGATTGTAAGTGGTGCAGCACTGGGCAGACGCTCCCACACTGCTTGACTGCTGCAGACAAGGTTGTTCCGCCATGCTGAAGCCACAATTGGAGTGACTCCGCCGACTTACCCCCAAGTAGTCTCCTGTTCCCTCCCTTGCTCTAGTTGCTCTTGGGCCGCCTAAGAGCCCTAGACGGGCCAGTTCCACCCCCCACCCCGGGCCTTATGTTTGACACCCGTGTCCTAGAGTGTTGTGTGATTCCATGATGTTGATGTTATGGCATCGTGTGCCATCAGTCGTCCCCCCCCCCCCCTCATTTTTGCTCCTGCTATCTGGAGTGCAGAGGAAGAAGGGGATAAGCAACCTGGGAGTCCTAAGTGAGGCATTGGTGATTTTTAAAAAAAACAGAAATTCCAGTTGATGGTTACTCTTTCAGCCATAAGCTCCTAGGGGCAGGGGTCTGAATTTTGTTAGAACATAAAAGGAGTCCTGCTGGATCAGACCAGCGATCCACCTAATCCATCACACATTGGTCAACAAGTTGTCTTGGAGGGAGCCCTGTGTCTGTATCTGGTGCAGGAATAGCATCTCTTTTGAACTTGGAAGCTTACTTTTCACCCATCCCATCATTTAACAACATTTCTTTCCCTTATTCACAAATATGAAAAACTTAAATACATTTCTGCTGGACCAGACTTCAACAGCAAATCATTCCATTATATATCCCATGTCCAACATGGTTCATCTCTGCTGCCTCCAGCTTTGTGTCAACCTTCATGTTGTCCTCATTTTTCACACGACAAAAGATTAAAGATAATACTTGTACTAATAATATAAAAACACTCTTCAAGGAATGGCCTGCTAGGCTGCATTGTACAGTATAAAGACCATGTCAAATAGCTCAGGTAATTTGCACTCATTAGGAGGAGAATGCTGGAGATTAAAGGTACCAAGGGTGAATGGGCTCCCATTTTTGTAAAACTTGCCTAACCTTCTATGCACCTACTAAAGCCATTATTTTATGATAATAAAACAGGGGGGAGAGAGCACCATGTGTGAACTTTGGGAGAGAGACAGAAGAAGAAGCAAGGAGCTATTTTCTCTCAAGAGAAATACAGTGGTGTAGATTAAAGGTGGAAAGTCAGCCCTCATTTAAATCAATCCACCCCTCAAAGCATATTTATTCACAGATTAATTAGAGCTGCAAATGAACATTATCTGGCTGGTGGGAACATTATTGAGGACCTTTAAAATGTAAGAGCACAGATGAAAAGGAAGCACATTTACCCCCTTGTTTGTCATTCAAAGAGCGGATCAAACGAAGGCCAGTGTCAAATTAACAGTTCAGGCGGCATCTCTCTTGTAGCTCTTTGGTCATTTATTTGATGCTTGTGTTGAAATGCTCAGATTGAAGACCCAAGGTCTGCACAGGATGGATTAAGCTGCCATAGTTCTTTATAGTTATGACACAAAGAGCATTGTGCAGAGATGGGAGGAAAGACAATATAGTAATTTAAGTTTCAGATTAAAAGAAGTGAGAAAGGAGAGAATTGTCATGTTTCTGGTTCGTACTTTGTGGGACACTCACTACCAGCTTGGATCTGTGATAGCAAATGTGTTTTCACTTGCATATTTCATCTCTGTGAAACCTGAAATATTTAAAACATTTGGTAGAGGCACAAAGTTAGATACAGAAATACCTCCCCCCCACCCCAACAGATCTCTTTAGCTAGTGAAGTGCTAACATTTTCACTGTCAAAGACATATGATAACCTGTCCACTTTAACAAACTTTCCCCAATTTACACTTGCCAGCTTGGTTAACAGGGGATAGTATTGGTTGGCTAGCTGCAGAAACCAAAATGGAATCTGATGAATTTTCGGAATTCAAATTTTACAAGGTTGGAAGTTTGAATTTAAATGTGGTGTTTGCATTGGGAAAAAAGGCAAAAGGAGCTGTGAATATCTCCATCAGATGGAGACAGAGCTAATCTGATAATGCTATATGACGAGTCTTAAAAAGACATTTAATTATTATTTACTTGATGGGTTTGTATGTTGCTCCCCAAGCCTCTGGTTCCCAGATATAAAACCAACCATAAAAACACAGTCAAGCAAAAACAAATTCACAAAGTTCAGACATGGTATGGGAAAACCAGGCAAATTTACACAGGCCTCTACAACACTGAAATTCAAGAGACTCATTGTCACTCATTAATTCCAACAGGCATGATAAGCTTTCTCTTAATTTTGTCCATGCAGTACAAAGCAAAATGGGATTTACAGTTGGCTTTGTTCAAGGTTCCTTCATCCTGTTTGTTTTTCTGTCCCCTTGAGTGACATATTTTCAAAGTAAGTAATTGAGATAATTGGGTACTTTTTTCAACATATATCACAAAGGCTGAGGACAGACTGGCAGTCTGGCCCGCTCTGCCTCCACTTTAAAAGCAGAGGCAGAGCGGCTGTTCAGACTGCCACATCTGCCCGGAGGAGGTGGCCCAGATGCAACGTGTTCGGCACCGCACTCCTCCCGCAGCAGCCGGGCACCACTTCAAAGTAGTGTCCCGGCTGCTGTGGCGCGCGTTCCACCCGCTTCCGGCGGGTGTGAACGTGTGCCAGGCGGGGGAGCTGCGCGGCGTTTGGATGCCGCCGCTGAAAGCCGCCCTCAGTCTGGATGCTGCAGGCGGCTTCCTTGTGGCAGCATGCGAACGCCGCACGGCGAGGGCAATTCCCCCCACCTTGTTCTGCCGCGCCGTAGAGGCGCGGCAGAATTTAAGTCTGTCCGCGGCCAAAATTTAAGATGCAGAACTTGCTTGTGTTTCTTAGATTTATGACTTCAAGAGTGACTTTTCAATCCTTTTTTAAACATATTACTAGTACAGTTTGGTATAAAGACCCTTCCGGGCAATAGTTCCTGTCAGGACTGCAGGTATTGGGACTACTGCAAATATTTGTATTTATAATATTATAAGCATTATTAATAATACTAAACTACTACAAGCACTGCAAATATTAAAAGCACAGTGTGGTATAAGGTAAGCACTTTCAGACAGTAGTGCTTAGGAATGACAGGAACATTGACTCAATGCACAGCATGGCCACTGTGGCCCAAAACAATGGCACTATCACCAAGAGCCATGCTAACTGGTACCTTATTCAGGAGGTTCTTCCCTGTGGCTTTATTTAGTTCTACCATCCTCAAAGAAACAGACATCTGGAAATGTCTTAATTTTACCTTGCTGGAATAGGTCCTAGATGACAGTAGAATGGCTCATAAGCTTTTAACAAGCAATAAAACATTAAGAAACACCAAGAAGTAACTATGAGCTTTTGTGACAACAGTGTTACATAGGGTGAGTCTCCAGGCTGAGAACCTGCTAAAGGCATATAGTTGAAAATGGTGTAGAAGTGTCCAGAAAAAGGAAGATTGCATCTGAAAACAAGGCAGAATTCATTGTTACTGTTCTTCTGCACCCTGAAAACTTTGCAAGGTCATGCCACAGACAACAAAGAAGACCTTTTGAAAAGCTGAGAGGGGACATTGCAAGTACTATTTCCTTAGACAATAGTTATGCAAAGCAGAAACAAAAGCCAGAAGACAGAGTCAGAAAAAAAGACACCCCGCCAACTCCCTTCCAAATACACCTGAACCCAAACCCTCCCTCTCAAGGCACCTAAACATGAAAAGTGATGCAAAGCTCTCTTTAATGGACCCTCCCAATGCTTTTCTCCCCTCCAACACAATTGATTGCAGTGAGATTACGATGCCATTAAAATTCACTTGGCTCATAAACTAATGCTGTGGAAAATGCTGACATTTATAGTAGCTCCTATAAGAGACATATTTCAGCATGAAAGTGAGCTCTAATGCATGAACTTTATTTAGGTAAAACAACATCCAAGGAGGGGGGGAGTAGGGGAGGAGAGGTGGGGGCAATTGCTGAGAGTTTTATTTCTTCCAACTAATGGGTATATGGATGCTAAATTTAAAAGACATTTTTAATAAATCTATTGGTCTTTGACAAAATCAATCCAAACCCCATAAACCAAGAAGTCACCCACTTGATATTAATGAGGCTGAATTTGCATTTATTTGTCCCTTACAGTAGACAAACCATTAATTTCATGTTTATGCTTCCTTTGAAACCTGAATGCTTATAGATAGATGGCCACATCAACTCTCCTGCTGCTACATTAATATTTTGCTATAAATGATAAATTTGACCATTTTCTACAACACCTCTTTTTTCTTTAAGAAAGCTGAGAAAATGGAAGCAATAAGTCTCCAGCCCTTGAAAGCGGGGGGGGGGGGGGATTGTAAAAAAAATGCTCTGTAGTCATTGATTATTAAAACTATCTTTAACTGCTGTAAATGTTTGATAGCATTTCGGAGTTTACCAGTACAAGTTGCAAAAGCGATAATAGGTGGTGGTGGGGGGGGACTTCATTTCATCAAAGTGGAAATTAGCAACCATGCAGCCTGGGTTTGTTTCATTCCTTTCTGGTATACTCCCACACCATTCTGCACAGTAATGTCCCTGTACTGCCCCCAGAAGAATATGTAGCTGGCAGATTGCTTTAGAGTAGGAAAATGAACCCACTGTGCCATGTCTTAAAGGCTCATGTCCTCTTTGGTTGTTTGGAACACTGTAGCATACAAGATAGAGCCCTTTTTGGTTAACGTGAAGTGTTGCTAGACATGGCTTCAAGTAAGAGGGTTACCCATTGCCCAAGACATTCATGGCAACCCATGTCTAGCTCATCTGCTGCAACAACGTCCGCAATAGTGTCAACATGTCACCATGACAGATCAAAAACAGCTTGTTGGGGCCCACTGCACTCAGATTTGGCACCAAGAATGGCCAGGTTTGGCACCAAGAATGGCCAAAGATCCTGTCATCAGATATGTCTTGCCAAGGTGCTAAGAACATAAGAGAAGCCAATGTTGGATCAGGCCAATGGACCATCCAGTCCAACAGTCTGTCACAGTGGCCAAAAACACCAGGTGCCCTCAGGAGGTCCAGCTCCCTACAGGCCACCCAGAGAAGGCTGCAGTGCTCCCTACAGGCCACCCAGTGCTCCCTACAGGCCACCCAGAGAAGGCTGCAAAGATGTTCATTATCTTAGATGGGCAAAGCAATTGGTCCTTGGCCAGTCCAGCGTTCTTAGAGCTCTTCAACCTACAGGGAGAGGAAGTTCAGTATATGCTGAAGACATGTGCAGGGGTCTAGTGCATGGCAGGCAGCAGAGCCGTTGGGTTCCAGATCAGATCATTTGATGGCGGAGCCCTGTTCTCTCTGCCACTACTGTTGGAATGTGATGCTTTACCAGACAACTGCAACCAGATTGCCATGCCAAGGAAAATGCTGATTGCCACTTTGTGGTCAGGAAGCAATTTTTCTCCAGGCCAGTTTGGCTGAGGATCCTGGAGGTTTTTTGTCATCTTCTGGGCATGAGTCACTGGGGGTGTTGGGAGGGAGGTATTTATGAATTTCCTGCATTGTGCAAGGGAGTGGACTAAATGATCCTGGAGATCCCTTTCATGATTCTATGATGTTACACTGTACCATCCTCCTTTAAGACCCATCATAAGCCAACTCCCTGTCTTGGATCCCAACACAGAAACTACAGTGTCACCCCCAACATCAGTGACGCAATGACATCACTTCCAGGTGACATCATTTTGTTGGGGACATTGTGCAGTGACATCCCTGCTTGGGGGTGGGGTTTCCTCTTTCAGCCAGTTGGTCAGTGGCAGATCAGAGCCCCCAAAAGTGGGGGATCCCCTGCTGGGACCTGGGGGCTGGGAACCCTATCTGCAGGTTAGAGTATAGTAAAAAGCCATATATTCATAGAAAGCCCTCTTTAAAGTTTATTTAGAAAACAGTGCTATTGTGGCTGTGAATGTGTCAGTTTTCTGTATGCTTTGGGAGGGGGTGGGCACACTGTAGTTACTAGCAACTTGCTAAGAATCTAAAATATTATAAATGTTTCCCTTTCTACATGCCTGAAAAGGGGTTTTGCTATGTTTTGGTCTGGATATTGTTTCTCACCGATGACCCACTAAACTGCTGGCTGAAAACTAACTCCAGTAATGGATTTATTTGAGAGCCATGCAAGTATCTCTAAGCCTTAGCCCCAGCCTGCGATCCAAGGGGGAGCATAGCAAACAAACATATTTATGCAGTATTTTGGAATGCTTACATATGCCCTTCACACATGTTATTAGTAGTAATCTTTACAATCCTAGGAGGTCGGCCAGAATCATCTCCCCCATATTGCTGATGGAGGGATGGCTGAGGCTGGCTAAATTAAGACAGACATATGATTCCAGTCAAGAAGCCCTTGATTCGTAGCACAGTTTGCCACTGTGCCACAGCAAGGCAATGATATTCCTGTATCTTAGAGGATCACTATCGGCATAAGTGCTAATAATTATTTCTTGCCCATGCTTTGTGAACAATGACAACTTAAAGTTTCCAATTAATAGGTTTGTTTTCACTTGGATTGTAAAAAATGCCAAAGAAAGACAATAAAGAATCCATCAGCAAGTTTTTCATGAGATTTTTGTTGTTGTTTTTAGGCAACATATGAATGATATTAGATAGAAAGAAAATTCTACCTGAATTTTCCCCCATCCATACTAAATGAAGAGTCTGCTTCTGGTAACAAATCCAAAAACACACAAAAACTGAGATAACGTACTTCAGAGATCTACTGATAAAGGTAGTTGAAACCTGAATAAACATGTAGAGAGCAGCCTTAAGCAGGTCAGAAGACAGAAAACAAATTCCAGGTTATTCAATTGGGTTTACTCCCAGAAAGTGTCTTTAGGATTTCAGCCCTAATGACTAGGGTGCTATTATACATCTGACCTGCATTGGTGAAATCAAAGGCAATTCTTCTAATAGCCATCAGAGACACCATAGGATCTATTGTGAACTGAACAATCCACTGGATACCATGTTGTACTTCAGGTTGCTGAAAACCAAAGTCTGTAAATGGATTTAAAGGCTGCCTTCATCAGACACAATTTCAAAATGATGGCCAGCAGCTGAAGATGGGATTCTTTGAAAACTATTTTCAGTTGCTGTTGAGGAGTCACCTTGTGAATTCTCTCTCTGTTCTCTTTGCCCATTTGGCAGTCTGGCCGTGTGAGAACTGCTATTTTAATTTGAAATTTGCCCAGGATCATGACTGTTATGTTGTCCTTTATCTTTAAATCTTTACTATTATTGTAACTGAAATAGTTTGGGGATATATTATTGTCATTGAACTGGGGACAATTTAGTTGAGCCAATTCACTTGCCAGACCCAACCTTGGATGATGTATCATGCCTGAGAGAATAAGCTCAAGTTTCTCATCAGTACTGTATCGAGAATGCCAATACCTTTACCACATTTTTATATTTAGTTGGTAAAGCTACCTGGCTTACAAAAAATGAAGCACTTGGAACTGATGTGGTGTATGCACCACTGTCTTATAATAACCTTATCATTTCCCTCCTTAGGAGAAGCTATCTGAGTAGCTAGCATCCAGTGGTATATGAGTGGTCAGAAATTTAGGGCAAAAGAGTTATCTTAATTTGGAAAAGAGAGTTATTTAGGGAATGCATTTTGGGGAAAAGAACAGAAGGACAAGCAAACAAAATAAATATGCAAATAAGATATGGAGAAATTGACTGGGAGACGGACCAGCCAAATCATTATCATAGCAAGATACTTTTAGGGGGTCTTTAAAAATTACTTAAATTTTTTTTTTAAAAAATACTGTTTGGCATAATGAGATTTATAAAGCACAATTATAAAAAAAAATCACAAACTTGCATGCAAGAGTGGCTGTAGCTAGCTGGAGAAAGAAGCCAGAGTATCTGACAAGCTGGATTCCAAAAAGGGTATGTTCTGTGTTTCTTCTCTCTTAGACAAAAAAATTACCTTTCAGAAATAAACAACTAGTTTCAGGTTTGGCTGATAACAATGTAAGACAGGTGATGTTTAACACAACATACAGCACTTCAGTTACCACAGACATAGGCGTCAACTATGGGGGGGTTCAGGGGCTCATGCCACCCCTGAAATTTTACGGGGGGACTGAGCCCCCCCGGGCGAACCACCCGCCACCCTGCTTCCCCCCCTCCAGGGCCCCCGGCCCAAGAATAAGAAGCCACCGTGGCCACCGCTAAAGAAGCCACCGCCGAAGAAGAAGCCGCCACTGTGGCCGTTCCCCCCCACACCTCTCCCCTTCACCCCTCTCTCCGCTGGGCAGTCGGCCCGGGAGGGAAGGGAGAGGTGTGGGGGGGAGTGGCAGCTGCGGCAGACTCCATCCTGGAGTGTGCGCGCTTCGCGAAAGAAAGAAAGAGGTAAATTCCCCCCCTCTGGCCCAGCCCCCCCAGTAAACAGAAAACTCTACGCCCTTGACCACAGAGACACAATTCTACAGGCTCTCGGGAAGTTTGGGGGGGGGGGGGAGAACTTGCTAACAGTCTTTCTTCCAAAGAACTAGCAGTGGGTTGTGTCAAAAATTATCATTTAAGAGTGTCAGGCTGCACAAGAGCAAAATACCAAAATGCTGGGGAATGAGTTCTCATGCTCAGGATAACTAGCCATCATTAGTCCCCTTAGAAACCTGCCAGCCAGAGACCAGGAGACACCCTCTAGCTCTTTGGGGTCCAAATCAAGAAGTCAAGCCATGCAAGGTGGGACACTAAAACAAAACAATAACTGTCATAGCTGAAGCCAATATAGGCCTAAAGTACTGGAGTAAAGATTGAAGGCTCCAAACCCAAAGAACACCATAGAATATAATTAATAAGGTTTACTAAAAGGAATATGCAGGAATATTCAAATGTAAGAGCAGTGTACAGCAAGGAGAAAGTAATTAAAGCTAAATAACTAAACTAGGATACTTATACAATCTTCGGTTTTCTAATCCAGATTTTACCTGACCAGAGTGAGTCCAGAGTTTCAAAGTCCAAAGTCCCAGGCAGGTGTTCCAGCCAGTAAGGCCCCAGTCTGGTCCAGAATCAAGAGGTAACCCCACAGGAGATGCAATCCAATCCAGACAAAGGATACAGACTAGAATGAAGGATCTTCCTGGATGCGTTGGCATGATTCTAGCTGACCAATCAAATGCATTACTAGCCAGGTGACAGCAACCAATCAAGTCTGTTGCTAGCATGAGACCTCATACGCTGCAGCTGGGTAGGCCAAATTAAGCAAAGCCACCTTCACCCATGGAAGGATTCTTGCACTAAAGGGATGGGATATGTAAGAGCAACTCCATTCACGTTCTTGGCCTTGAAATAGGGTGGCCAAGTCCAGGTTGGAAAATACCTGGAGACATTGGGGGTGGAGTCAGGAGAGGGCGGGGTTTGGGGAGAGGAGGGGCCTCAATATAGTACAATGCCATAGAGTCCACCCTTCAAAGCAGCCATTTTCTCCAGGGGAGCTGATCTCTGTCAGCTGGAGATCAGTTGTAAAAGTGGGAGATCCAATCCTACCTTAAAACCTCCAAGCCCCATGACTTCAATCAGCATCTGAATCAAAGTCCAATCTTTTCCATCTGTCAATATGACCTCAAATTATGAGAGAGAGAGAGAGACAGACAGACAGACAGACAGACAGACAAACAGAGGCTTTTATGATTTTGTAGGTCTGAAGCTTGAACTGATGTTTCTAAAAAGCCAAGAGACAGTTAGGAAAGCCAGTCTTTTGACAGGTTGAACCAGCTAACAGTGCAATCCTAAGAACACTTTTCTAGGAATAAACCCTACTGAATAGTCCTGAGTAAGATTCTGGGTAGACCTGGTTAAGATGTGGATATAGTCTCCCCCCCCTTTCCAAAACTGAAGGTAAAACAGCAGCTAGGGGCTTGCAAAATATTTTACCATTTGGTACCATTTCTCAGATAAATGAACAAAGTTTGAGTCTAGTGGCACCTATAAGACCAACATGGTTTAATTCTGGGTATCAGCTTTTGTGTGCATGCACACTTAATCAGATACCTAGAATTAAACTTTGCTGGTCTTAAAGGTGCCACTGGACTCAAGCTTTGGCCCTTTATGCACAGATGTTTTGCCTCACTTTCACCTTGCATGTCCATTGGGTTTTTTTTTCATTCTGTATTTTGTTTCCTCCCTTCAGTGTTCAGTTTGCTTTTCACTCACTGTTTCCCTGGGTTTCGTGAAAGTGGTTTTGTGGCAGTTTCCCCCTTGCTTTGCTTCCAAGCCAAAGGTAAGTCAAAAGCATACAGATTCCCTTGGATCCCCCCCGCCTTGTCCCCGTCCCCTGTAGTCCTCTCCCTTGCCTGCATTTTTTTTTCAAGTGCTATGAGTCTAGCAATAGGAGACCATTGCTAGTCTCATGCCACTTGTAAAAAAATTACTCCCTACTGGGCTGCCCTCTCTCGCCACCTGAGTTGACCCAGGCAGTTTGAGAAGGCAGCATTGACCTGTGCCTGCCAGGAGCCTTCAGTTCCCCCCACATGCAGTGAGCCTGGCTGGGGTGTCCTCTCTCACTGCCCAGTTTCAACCAGACAGCAGGAGGAGACAGCTCCAGCTCCGAGCTGTGCCTGCCGGGAGCCATTGGCTGAGCTGCCTTCTCATGCCGCCTGATTCTAACTGGGCAGCAAAAGAAGGCAGCACAGAGCCTGGTATATTTATTCTGGGCCACAAAATAAATACACCAGAGAAAGAGAATGATGCATACTTCAGGCACAGGATTCAAAGTCAAGCGTAAAGGCTTGGCTACTTGGATTCTCTGCAGTAACCTGTGTGTGCATGAAGTTGCTTGGTTCTGTTGCTTCCTCATCTGAATCAGATAAATTAAGTATAATTTTCAAAAATACAGTGTTAGTCTCTGCAGCTAACTCTTAAACATCTCCAAAGCTATTTTTTTAAAACTCTAGCATTAGGATGGGCAGCTAACCCAGCATGATGTAGTGGTTAACAGCAGTGGACTCTAATCTGGAGAACCAGGTTTGATTTCCCGGTCCTCCACATGAAGCCTTCTAGGTGACCTTGGGCCAGTCACAGTCCTTTCAAAACTCTCTCAGTCCCAGCTACCTCATAAGGTGCCTGTTATGAGGAGAGGAACGGTAGGGGATTATAAACTACTTTGAGACTCTTTAACATAGAGAAAAGCAGGGTATAAAAAACAGCTCTTCTTCTTCCTTTCAAAATGTGTCTTCAGGGAGATCAAACATTACATAAAGTCATTAGATATCCAAATAAAATGGCTGCATGCAGACACAGTAATATTTCAGTCTCTGCAGGAATTGGAAACACCTCTCTAGGTAAGGTAACCTTTCTGACTGTTTAACTTACCCCCCCCCCCCCCAAGCTGGTGTAAGATAAAGGCTCTTACAGAAAGACTTGAAAAAGACTTTAGAATGGCAAAAAAAGGAGGAAACAGCTTTCAAACAATTTACTGTTGGTATTTGGAAAAACTGGTACTAAGCAGCTTAAGGAAGCTCATGCTTTAAGCACTGACACAAGTTATCCAGGCAAAAATGAAAAACATTAACTACGTTATAGATTTTTTTATTTTCACTAAACCCCCAAAGCCAAAGGCAATGTTCAGAAAGCAGCATCTCTAGCCGTAGGAAGGGAGCGAACATGGGGATGATTTCCTCCTTGTGTTTGCACTGTGCCGACCGGACAATTGAACATAGGTGGTGGTGGTGGTGGTGGGGAGGCCAGTCCACTCATGCCTAATGCCCCTCCTTGAGTGTTCAGTCAACACATGGAAGGGTCGTTTGTATAGGGCTGGTGTGGAACACAAAAGTATGTTATGAGATGTTCAGATGCCCGGGGGGGGGGGGGGGCTGGCACCAACTCCCGGAGCTGCGCTCCCCCGAGCTCCTGCTCAAAATGACCCCTGTTTTTCAGTATCAGCAAGGCTCTTGAGATGGATTACTCTGTCTGTAGAATTCTTATCTGATAAATTCTAGTATTTTATATTCATTTGTCAGTCAGGCTTCCCCCCTTCAGGTTGTCCTATAATATCTGGCTGTGGTTCTGTTTTAGAAAAAGATATACTTGGGGTACACAACTATTCTGTTCTCTCTTATCCATTTTATTTTTGACATACAAAAGATTTAAAAACTAGGATAGAGAAGTTAGAATTCAAAAGAAGAATGGCCATAATAATCATTACCCCTTCTTGTATCATTACATCAAGATGAAGGGGAGTGACTGGCTGGGCCCAGGGAATTGTGAATGCCTTCTTCAGAGCTGGAGTGGGCCCAGTTGCCTTAAAGGGACAATTGTTAGGCATCTCCTAAAAAAACCATCCTGGGATCCTAATGATTATTCTACCTCAGATTGGCAGACTGCAGGTTTCCCCTTTCTGAGTAAGGTGCTATAGTGGATGGTGGACAGTCAATTCCATGCCTTCTTGGGTGAGCTATTGACATGGTTGTCCCTTCTCCATTTTATCCTCATAAGCACCCCATGAGATAGGTGTGCATGAGTGAGTATGAGCACATGAAGCTGCCTTATGCAGAGTCAGACTGTGGGTTTATCAAATTCACTACTGTCTACTCAGACAGGGAGCAGCTTACCACTGTCTCAGGTACATAATTTTCATTTGACCTATTACCTGACTCTTGAACCTAAGACCTTCTGCTTGCTAACCAGATATTATACTGCTAAGCCACAGCCCCTCCCTCTTGTTCTGCCTACTGGCTGGTCACAGGTCCTCCTTTCCTCAGTAAGGTGCTTTGGTGGATGGTGGAGTTTCAATTTCATGTACTAGCCTTCTCCTGCTCCAATTGCCTCTTCCCATGGATCTCTCTCTCTCTCTCTCCAAAAGCAACACAGTCTGTCCCCTAAACACAGAGAGTGAAAACCAGGAAGGGCTTTCTGTCATCCCCTAATGTATTTATGCAGATATTCAGGGCTATTTTTGGGCAGGAATACACAGGAACAGAGTTCTGGCTGGCTTCTGAGCTGGCCACGCCTACAGCCAATACCTCTGAGCATGCATGGCTACAGAGCACGCTGTCCTCCCTATGTTACACACACAAGGGAAAGGCAGCATGTTAAAATGCCATCTTTCCCTCTGGGGCGCCCTTGGGATTTCCTTGTCAATTTCACTCCCCACCAGTCAGCTGAGAGTGAAATTGATAAGGAAAAGCCTCTCTCTGCCTTCTCTGCACTCTCTGGAGTGGCGGGGGGGGGGGGGGGGACAAGCTTCCATGCCTGCCCTATGCTTTCCCAGCCCCTGCCTAATATACTAATAAGCTGTGCTGTCAGGGGTATGGCCTATTATGCTAATGAGTTTCTACTGTTGGGTGTGGCCTATTATGCTGATAAGTTCCTGCTGGGCTTTTTCTACAAAAAAAGCCCTGTAGATATTTATACCCCCAGTGGACCACAGCCTCCATTTGATCCTGGTAATAACTACAGCCGGAGGTTTTCTTCTTTAACTCACTTTGGCTTCTGGAGGAAAATGGGTGTTTTAAAAGTTTTTAAAGGGTAAAATATTGTCCCGTGGCAGTTAATGAAGCCTTAAACCAGTTTTCCAAATCCTTTTTGATCCAAGGTTGTTGTTGTTGCACTTTATTTCTTAGGTGTGCCAAACTGCTTTGACATCCAGGTTGGGAGATACCTGGAGATTTTTTAGGGGTGGGTGGGTGTTTAGGGAGGGGAGGGGCTTCAATGGGGTATAATGCCATGGACTCCACCTTCCAAAATGGCTATGGACTAAATGGGGAAGTAAGTCTTTAGGAAAAATGGACAAAGTCAGGGTACAGTTTGGTCCCTTCATTGTCCTTGTTGATGCCTTCCCTTTTCTTTCACACAGTGAAAGGAAACAAAAATATCTTCCCTTTGTGTATAACACAGAGGTAAAAAACTCTTGAGGAAGAAGCAAAATTGACAGGTGGACTGGTAATGGTGCAAGAGTCATATTTGCTTAAGGCAGAAAAAAAATCCTCTTCACTGAGAACTTCAGCCCTACCCAAAAAAAAAATTGCCTCACAAGCTGCAAAATCCTGGCTATAGGCTGTGGGAGGTGAGGCACCTTGAGGGGAGGCGGGGTGCAAGGATTTGGCCTGGGAACTCCCGTGGACTGGCTGCTGTGTTCCCCCCTGGTCCCTCTTCCCTGATGTTTGCTGCTGATAATCATGGACCAACTATGGGCCCTGACCTTGAGGAGGCACATGGCAATGGCAGCCTTCATGTTCCTGCAGTCTCTTGGCACCACAGGCTCCCTGGCCCTAGTACAGTCTTCAGATGGCAGTGGCCTTCTCTGGCAGATGGGGGCGGGGGGCAGTGTTGGAGCAGCTGCCCCTGGGCCAGGTGTTGTGGTTGCTGGTGGCCTGGAGGAGGGAGGAGATTCTGGTGTCTTGCCAGGTCCCCACGTCTGCTATAGCCCATCTCTTTCCCCCATGTGGGCGACAATTGAGCGGGAGTGGATGGAGAGCCATTGCAAGTGGCAGGAAGACTTTTACAGGGGGCGGCAATGGATGGAGGGGTTGGCAGCATCTGTAACAGGAGCTGGTGGGCACCTGGAGGGGCTTCTTGCCATAGCGAGGGACAGGGGTGAGGGACAGGGGTGCACTGAGAGGCTGCCGAGGGTCCTGAGTCTCTCCAAGCCCCTGTCCTCCTGGCCCCTCCACCTGCTGTGCCTCCAGCAAGGGTGACCCATAGGTTGCCATGGGGATACCCTCAATAGTGTGGGCATCCTGCTGTATGCCATGTCCAGCAGTGCACTGTAGGCACCCTCACATCCATGTTCTTGTCCTTCATCACCCTCTGGGGCCCTGTGTGCTCTCTGTGTGGAGCACCACAGTGGGGTGCCTGTGAGGCTGATCAGTTACATCCCCTCCCGACTGACAGGTGGCCAGGGCTTGTAATGGAAGTTGGTCTCTTTAAGGGTTGTGTGCAGCAGAGGAGGAGTATCACTCCCGTGATCCACCCCTCTCCTCCCCCTGCAAGGGATGGATGCTTGGCTCAACCTCCGTGATTCATGACTCCCATTGGTCCTGTCTGCCCTGTCTGTCATGCCACCCCCACTTCACAACAATATCAGAACTGAATGTTGTGGCAGGACTGCCATGGATGCTTCCATGGCAGCACCTGACAACACTGTTGGGGCACCTTTCCCCCCATTTGGCTGCTGTGTAATTATACCCTTAGGGGGGTGACTAGCGGTGGCACAGCTATGCCCCAGCCAGCTGCTGCAGCACAGGTGCAACACAGGATTGCTCTGCCTGTTATGTTAGGTTGAGAAAACACATTCACTACCAAATTAGAGTGGCTATGAGAAACATATTTTCTCCAGAGTTTGTCAATCTTTTCATGTGCTGGATAGATGTATGGTATGTTACTGGGTCAATCCATTGCAGAAAAATAGTTATTTTGTTGTAGGTATATTGGCAATCTTTTCATAATTTCCAACAGTTATGAATACATACAGGATTTTCATAACTGCATTAATTCTATCCACCCATCCTTACAATTTTCCACAAAGATGTACTACATCAATTTTATTTTTTTGATACCACCACAGATGTTACTGTTTGTGATAGCATCATACACTGGCAGCCACCATCTTTGTTTCCTCAAGAGGAACTTACCTGTGGAACACATTTGTAAAAATAATTATTGATTTTTTTTTTAAAAAAATCACTCAACAAGTGGGGACCCACAATAAAAAATTGCGTATTATTAATGTCTTTTTCATAGTATAGTTGGTTACTGTTTCAATGGCTTTCTTGCAGTAACCAATTTGTTAGCTTTTGGATTTTCTCATTTTGGTGGGGCATCCTCTTTTGCAAGGTACTTTTGGCATTGTATTGTTCTGTATGGTGCTGATGAGGGATTGTTATTTCTTACAAAAAAGACAGAAATTATTTCAATTGTTCTGAGTAGTGCTCTCTTAAGGGAGGAGGCAGCTCTGTGACAACCTTCTGTGAAGGGAAGAGAGTGACAGTTGGAGCCCACTTTCCCCCTTTTCTTTATTGAACACTGGAAAGAGAGCCAACTAGCTTTGCTCAGTTCTCTTTTGCATAGTCAGCCAGCCAACTGAAGTTTGCTTCAAGGAGGAGTTTGCCTGGAGGAGTTTGTCTACAATCACTTTGTTTATGTGAGATGAGATTTCAAAGATTGCCTTACTGGGTCAGGTCTTGAGGTGCTACCAGTGCCCTGTACCACTCTCCTTCTGAGTGCCCTTGCCAAAAGCAGCTGTTTAAGTGACCATTGTTTTATCAATGGATCAGCCTGAGGCACCTTTGCTTGTTCAGTCTCTTGCCTTACTGTGGAGAATTGTGTGGTTGCAGGGCTCTAGTCTTCTTCAGCCTGAGATGAGTCCACATTCACCTACAGTACCACAGCTGTCTTTGGCTGGTGGTGGTGGTGGGGAGAAGCACTTAGAAGCCAGAGATAATGGTTTTAAAGAACAGCAGAGCCCGCAGCTACAGAGACTGGGTCAGAACAATCCATCTCTCCCACTTGCAAGGCTTTGCAGTTGCAAGCTAAGATGTCCTTTTAAAACTTTCCCCTGCTATTTAGCCATTCATATTGCAGGAAAAACAGCACTGAAGATGGATGAGTGGCAGCGAGGAATTCTCCCCAGTCCCAGCTCCAGTTCTGCTGTTGCTTCCTCCCCTCTCCCCCAATCCATTAGCTCTTTCTCACTCTCAGCCAGTCAGTCTTCCTTGCGCTGGTGAAGGAAGAGAAGCAGTTAGAAACCTCCCCCCTGAGAAAGTTTTAAGAGGACAGTGGAGCCCACAGCAAAAGAGGTAGGGGTGAGAAGCTCAGATGTCCTTTTAAAATGTCCCCCTGCTATTTAGCCATTCATACTGCAGGAGGAATCATCCCCAATGCCAGCTCCAGTTCTGCTTTTGCTTCCTCCCCTCTTCCCCATCTCATTCTCGCTCCCCCCCTCTCTCCCCCCCCAGTCTATCTCTCACTGTCAATGCAGCAGGGCCTAGAGTAGATCATTGCAGTGGCCATTTCAAAAGGTATTGGGGAAGGATTCTTTTTTTTAGCTTTTTGGATTTTTCTGCAGGATCATGGAGTCCCCTGAGTCTTTAGAAAAACCTGTTGGGGAAGAGTGGGCCTTCTGTTTGCGGAAATAAGTATCCACAGGCAGAGGGGACTGTTGAGAATTAGATATATAGATGAAACAAATTAATATCCTTTTTACAAAGTTGAGGTTATCAGGTCAGCCTATCACAAGGCAGAACCATAAAGAAGACTTATCATGTAGTAATTTGGAACAAGAGAACCCAGATGGTATGTTTTTGTAAGGAATCCATACCTGAGCCGACCTTGCCTGGGAGGGCGGGGTAGAAATTCTGATAATGATAATAATAATTGCTTGCACATGTTACCAAACTTCTCAGTCGCAGCTCTTTTCTCAGTTAGAGAGATGAGTGCATCAATTTTTGGACACTAGCAATACTCTTAAGCTTGGGTCCTTGGGTGCATGGTCTCCTCCTTTCCTCCTCTCTAGGAAGTGGAGTAAAAGAGAATTCAGTCAACATAACCAGCTCTTGTGGGGTAAAAGGCTAGAATGTTCTTGTGTTCCTAAAGGTATATGGGCAGAACATATATGAAGAATTCTGTCCTCAACAGCTACAGAAGTAGCTGTGCCACCAGGGATGGTGTGGCAGAGGAGTTCAAAGAGGGCCCCACACAGTGGCAATCAAGACTATGGTTTGTTTAAATCCATCCATTCATATAATACTGCTGTATTTAAAAAGAGAGAGAAAGCGCTTGTAAGACAGGGAACAAAAGTAACTAAAAAAAGAGAAATGTTAACTTGTATGGCTTGGTATGTATACAGCAGACAATGCGCAGCTTGTTCTTCAACAATGGTTCTGAAAAGCAGGTGTCATAGCAGCTGTGCAAGGTTAAATCACAGGGACCATTATGTGCAAAATGAGTATTTATCCCGAGTCTGTTCAGCTCTTAAGGATGTGCTTTCTTTTGTGCTAGTGTTTGCTGGAAGGCCTCCATTTATACAATAGAGAAATCGCTCATTCACACTTTCTCCCAACCTCGGTTCCACCATCCCAATCTACCGTTATGGATATAATGCAGACCTCTGGCATACAAGGTCCTTGTTGCCCTATGCTTCTGAAACAAAAGCTATTGTGCTGCACACTGAAAGCCTTCCTGCTGCAAAATAATACAGCTTAGCAGTGTATCCAGAGATGGTATTTGTGAACCTCTCTGTACAGTTAGAAACATAGGAGGTAAAAAACATACAACAAAACTGCTTCCAATTTAAAAAGGCCCCTTTGTGTTTTTGTCTTTTGTGCATGTGTATATCGGAACATCTTTTCCAAATACTTGTTTAAAAAGGCAAGTGACCTGTCCTTGCTTTCACTCTTAAAGAGAAGAAGTGCAGGCAGGGATTTGGGGGGTGGGGGGGAGGCCATTGCTTGGGAGAGAAAAGAAATGAACGTAAAAAAAGGAGGAAGAACTGAGAAAAGTGAAGACCTTCTTTGTAATTAAAAACCAGGCAACCAAGCTTATTTTCCCTATTTCACAAAGTTATCCATTAGAAGCTCCAGAGCTAAATAGTTTTTTGAGATGACCATGAGCCCAATCAGTTGACTGAGCAGGTATTAGTGGTAGGGTTGATGCTTCTTTATTTACCTACATTGTTGAGTGGCCAGCAAAATCATTCAGGTCTGCTGGAAGCCAGCTATGGCGCCCAGCCTTTTTCTCCCCTAGAATTTTGAGCAGTGGCATGTTGCAGCACATTCTTGACCAGATTTGCAACTTGAAACTGTGCATGAAAGAACTATTAAATGAACACTGAAGATTAATCTCTAAGAACTTTGGAAGCCCTTGGGGGGACAGGATCATGGCAAAGCAATTTTATATATTTTTATTTAAAATATTTATTCCCTGCCTCTCCATCGTCTTACTTGAGAGGTGGCTTACAGTGGGCAAATAACAATCAAGCCACCAAAACTGTGCAACACTACCATATTTCTATAGAATGTAATGGTAGAGAGACAATCTAAATATGTATGAACAACAGATTAAAATGGCATCAGATTAATATTAGAAGAAGAAGAAGAAGAAGAGAAGAAGAAGAGATTGGATTTATACCCCACCCTTGGAGTCTCATAGTGGTTTACAAACTCCTTTCCCTTCCCCTCCCTACAACAGACGCCCTGTGAGGTAGGTGGGGCTGAGAGAGCTCTTTTTAGAACTGTCCTTGAGAGAACAGCTCTGACAAAACTATGGTTTGCCCAAGGTCATCCAGCAGGTGCAAGTGGAGGAGTGAGGAATCAAACCCGGTTTCCCCAGATTAGAGTTTGCACACTTAACCACTACACCAGGCTGGCACTACACCAAACAATGATCTAAAAAAGCCTAAATTGATAACAATTATATAAAAAACATCAACAGGGGAAGAGGCAAAAGATCTGGATGAATAGTCTTCACCTGGAGCCTAAAAGGTCACAGATTTGGCCCAGGAGAGCTTCTGGGAAGGGAGGAGAGAGAGAGAGAGAGAAAGAGAAAGAGAGAGAGAGAGAGAGAGAGAGATCCACAAGCTAGTTGTCTCTTGTCCAAATGCTCCTTTCTCTGGTGTTCATCCACCTAACCTCTGGTGGTGGGAGCACACAGATGCTGTGGGTAACAGCAGCTCCTCCAGCTGCTTGACTGCTAATCATGATTAACTGTCCAGCAAAACTTAACATCTTTTGGTGTAGTGGTTAGGAGCGTGGACTCTAATCTGGGAGAACTGGGTTTGATTCTCCACTCCTCCACTTGCACCTGCTGGATGACCCTGGGCAAGCCATAGTTCTGGCACAGCTGTTCTCGAAAAAGAGCAATTTCTATCAGAGCTCTCTCAGCCCCACCTACCTCACAGGGTGTCTGTTGTGGGGAGGGGAAAGGAAAGGAGTTTGTAAGCCACTCTGAGACTCCTTTGGGTAGTGAAGGGCGGGGTATAAATCCAATATCCCCCTCCTCCTCCTCATCTTGGGTAAACAGTTGCATTACTGGCATTATCACCGTTGCCATGTATAGAGTAAATTTTGCTAGCTGAATGACCATTCCTAAAAATCTTCTGAGCCATTTCAGCTATCAGATCTACTTTTGTCACATTAGATCTTTACCTTTTTCTTTTTTTGGTTGAGATACGTTTTATGGATTTAATTTCTGACATGGCCAATCTGTTTTTTCCTTTGTTCAATTTCCACTGTCAACAGCTGTCTAGAACCTAAAAGAATAACACGAGACACTATGTATTTGATCACTCTTTGATGCATCTTGGAAGCTGAAGAGGTAGCTTGTGATCTTATAAATCTGTTTCAACGGTTATTTTATGTACATAGCCTGAAAATTTGATCAACTGCCTTCATTTGCCAAAATCCATTACTGGAAAATCTAAATTAACTCTGGCCCTTGACACAGTGAAGCTTTTGCATAAAAATCTACTTCTTGGATTTCCAGCTGAGTATCTGTGAACTGACATAGACTGGAGTAACTGCGTCAGTATTCTAATGTTACATCTGGCTTGCCTTGTTTGGGTCTGAATGTTTTATTCCATGCTTATAGGTCCCGACCGGGAGATAGCATCAGGGACTGACCCCCTCCTTGGAATGCACACCTCACTTTGCTCGCTCACTTTGCTTTGCACATGCTCATTACTCATTCGCTTTTATCTCTAGCCTCCTCAGCTAACGACCTTGACAGGAAGTGCTTCCTGTTATGTGTTACAAGAACCACAGGTGTTATGTATTCTATTTTCTTAAATTCTCTGGGAACTATTCTCCCAAAATGTTCAACAGTATTTTTCCTTGAGAACTCATTTTGCCGCGCTTTCCTTGGGAACACTGGGCCAGTATATTTGGGTGCCAAGAATTCTCTGTATTGATTGGTAGAGGGTAGTTGGGCCATATTTTATATCCACTATAATTATGATTGCAATTCAAAGCTTAAGCATTACTAACAGAAGTGTCTGACCAACATGATCTTTTCTACAAATAAAGGACTATCTGTTTAAGGAGACCTGTTGTGGACTATATCTATTGGGACAGTCTCACACTGAGAAGTCTTGTCATTATACCTGCAATTCAGATGATATTTACCATCCACCTTCAGGATCCTCCCTCTCCCTGGCCAGAATATGTTACTTGCATCTGAATGCTGAAGTGTTTCCTCTTGCAATGCTTTATATGTTTTTAAATACACTGGATTGACTTGTGTATCTGTGTCAGTTCCAAAATTCACTAAGTTCTGATAATTTATGAGAAAATGCACACAACACTTGTTTTCCAGTGCTGAAATATTCAGTGCACTAAAGGAGAAATCATGTCTGCCAAGGTGAATATTCCTTTGCCTTGATTCCAGTAGCACCTTTAAGACCAACAAAGTTTTATCCTAGGTACAAGCTTTTGTGTGTACACACACACAAAAGCTTATACCTTGAATAAGACTTTGTTGGTCTTAAAGGTGCCACTGGACTCAAACTTTGTTCTGCTGCTTCAGACCAACATGGCTGCCCCACCTGAATCTATTCCTTTGCATTGCGATCCTCTCTCCAGATTTGAGCAAAATGATTAATGTTGGTCACATTTCTTCTTATATGCCACACAGTAGTTTACAGAATGGCTGATGCCATACTTATGGCCCTTCTTTCTGGGGCTTTTGTTAGTGCTAGAGGTTCTTTCGCTCCAACGCCAGGGTTTTTTTGCACTGTGGAGAGTCCGTTTGTTTTTTTCTTGCTCCCATCCCTTTCACAGCCTGTATATTTCCATGTACACTCCACAGGGAAATCAATTGTTCTCAGGGCTCAACTAGATGATACATGTGACAAGAGTCTAGTCAGGGGTCCCCTGACCCAATTTTTGTCACACATATCACCTAGTTTAGGCCTCAGTAATCTGGCTCCCTATCTGTGTGACTCTATGCTAAACACCCTCTGCAATTGTTACCAAGCAATTTACAAAGCACCACAAATTCTGAATAGCTTTAAATTGGTAACCTATTTTATTTATTTTTATTATATTTAATTTCTACCCCGCCCTCCCCGTTGTTGCAGGCTCCTATTGCTCTATGCTCTAGTGAATAATCCATGCCTTTTGTGTGGAACATTTCTCCTGAACATGCAACATATTTCAGGTTTATTAATTAAAGCAACAATGCCTGAATTCTCATAGTTGTCAATGAACTAAAAAGTATTAAAAATATTGCTCTTGTTTCTGCCTCTGCCACACAAAGAAATCATTCTAACAGA
Source organism: Lepidodactylus listeri (assembly GCA_029233225.1). Lineage (NCBI taxonomy): Eukaryota > Metazoa > Chordata > Lepidosauria > Squamata > Gekkonidae > Lepidodactylus > Lepidodactylus listeri. Next base: position 55,420,146 of record JARCFY010000005.1, on the reverse strand, counting down.
AGACTCACATCTTTCTTATCAGGTCCATTTGCAGAGAGATCCGGCTGTTCTCAACCTGGTGGAACTTCTGCCAGAGAACATCTGTGCCCTACCGGATATACTTCCTTTCTGTAGGGTTTGTAAGGCGGAAATGTTCCGCCAGGCATTTGGTTGAGGACAGCGACGGTCTGGCACTCTCCCACTCCAACATCCCCCTTTTATTCTGCATATCCCCTCCACCCAGGGGGCTGGTGGAAAGTACTGTAATTTTGGAGTTAATGTTGTTTTTGACTGTTTTTTAACTATTTTAATGCTGTTTTAATTCAATATTATTGTATTTTTTTCTGATGTAAGCCACCCTGAGCTCTGTTCGCAGGGAAGGGCAGCCGATAAATCAACTATAATAAATAAATAAATAAAAGTTATAGTGATACATGTTTTGCATCTCTGTCCCAGTAGACTTTGGTGTCCCTTGTAACTTGTTTTGCAGGTGTGGTAACCTAAAGGGTAATCCTCTGCTCTGTAGGAGATACACCAAACTGCTTAAGGTGCAATTACAGTTTGGTTCTTACCAGAAGATTGTGTCTGATCTCAGCTCCAAACATTCACTGTAAACAAAGCCTGGTTTACAAAAGCACCTAACATCAGGTAATCTAATTAACTTTGCAACGCATCCTGTATTCTGTTTTAAGACTACGAATGATAATGACCGTAGAAAATTTTTATGCTACTTCTCCAGACATGCTTGGGGCAGCTCACAGCTAAAACAGTAAAACCTGACTACCTACAATATTGGTGTATTTGTGGGGAGCTGTCAAAGTACTGAGCTGTCAAAGAAAGGGATTTTTCACCTGGTAGAAGATGATATTAAAATGGACTTTGTCTATGAGGTTAGTTTGCCAGCAACCACATTACAAATGATACAGCCCAATCTCATCAGGTCTTGGAAGCTAAGCAGGGTCAGTTCTTGGTTGGGCGACCTCCAAGGAAGACTGCAGAGGATGGCAATGGCAAATCACCTCTGCTTCTTACTTGCCTTTAAAGCCCCTTACTGGAGTCGCCGTAAGTCTGCTGAGACTTGACGTCACTTTGCACAAACACACACAATTTGGCTTCTACTGCCTGTTTACCTAGGATATCAATTGAAATCTATTTTAAATATCTGTATCCTTTTCATCAAACACAGTACTGGTTTTCAGGGTGGCCAACAATGTTACAATGATCACAAATAAAAATTCATTTTAAAACTTGAAGCAGCAGCATAAGTATGAAACAACAAAAGTTAAATATAGCAAAAGACCTTTAGAAATAGCAATTAAGCAGCAGGGCTATTTTTTTTTTAAAAAAAAGACCCCCAACAACAACAACAGATAACCGATAAATAAAACTAGAGGCTAAAGGGGTGAAAGGCAACACACACACAGCATTTTGTCACCAAGGGCCACTCTGATAGCAATTTGAATTTTGTAGTCTTGGGGTGCAGTCACCCAGGACTTTACTGTGGGAATTAGTGCTGTTTCCTCTCGCTTTTTAATCTCCTGTTCATACAGATCCCGTTCCGAAGCTCGCTCACTCGGGCAACCCTTCTGCTTTTCTCCCGCGCTTAAGGACCCCTGGAAAAACAAGTATTTTCCAGGTGTTAGCGTGAGGAATCTGCGATTGAGCCAATCTGAACAGCCCTCTCTCGCAATGATTGTGAGAGGGGGCTGTTCAGATCATCCCTCCCTGTTTTTCCCCCCAGTTTTTGCGCTTGGGCACTCAAGCGCCCAAGTGCAAAAACTAAAAAAAAACCCACCCCACATTCCACTCCCGGCCCTGAACCCCGCCAGGCACCACTGCCTCGCCCCCTCTCATTCTCTAACCCAAAAATTTACCAGGCAGTGACCAGCAAAAATTTACCAGGCAGTGTATGAACATCCCAACCCAGAAGAAAATAAAGCGAGTCGGGTGCTGTGTGACCGCAGCCATAGAGATGTTTACCGCCATGTTCAAAGATGGTTGCAGCAACATGAAAATTATTGGATTTTTTGCCTCCGTACACACCACCGCTTTGGGCTAAATCAAGAATTTGAATATTCTAGTTTTTTATAATTTCAGGAGGGTTGTATTGACCCCTTTAAATGATTTTCATCATCAATAGAGTTTAGCTATTTATAGGCAGTCCCTTTTGTAATCCAATCTGAGGCGTGCCTAAATAAGAAATACGGTGGAGATAGTTTCCCTTCTAAGAAGTAAAGGTTGGCCCGTCTGCAAGTAGGATTGTTGGCAAGTCTTATATTTTATATTCTATATTTTACATTATTTTACATCACTTGTAGAGTCATGAGTGTAACTTTGGGTTTGCGTGTGTAATTTGTCTAGGGGTATCGCTCCCTTGGAAAGTCTTTGGACTATTGTGAAGCATTGCTACTATAAACATTTATATTAGTCACTTTGGAAGAAGGACTATGAAATGAAGCATGTATCTAGATTTTTCGTTGCACTACGACTTTGTGCTGTGACTTCCAAACATTCTGTTTTATGCATAGTACTCTACAACATTGGTGACTGTACTTTCTAATGTGCTATATTTGTGCTGTGGTTTCCAAAAATTCTTGATGTGTATAATTGTATTGTACTCCTTTATGAACTTATTGTTTGTAATTTCTAATATACTGATTGTTTAGCACCCTTGTGTACACAGGTTATTTTGTTCTAAACTTAGGCCTTTGGTTGAGGCCAGCAACAGTTCCTGACATCTGAGAGGAAAGAAACCAAGCAAATAGATAGGGAGAGGGAGGGAGAGGTGGAAAGAAAGCAACTTTAACTTTAAATGTGTCCTCCAAGCCCCCCCTGCCGGCTGGCTTGGCTTGGAGAAGGGATTTATAGAGACAAATGCCTTCTCCAAGCCACTGGGGGGGCTTTGAGAATACATTTTAAATTAAAGTTGTTTTCTTTCTCTGCTCCCCCCCCCCCCAAGCCTACCCAGGTAGGAGAACACTGGTTGGGAAAGGGAAGACCAATTGGGGAGGCATGCCTCTCCTTCGCTTCCCCAGCTGCCATGCTGGGAGCCGCACAATATATGTCAAAGAGCTGCATGCCGCTCCTGAGCTGCAGTTTGGCCACCCCTGGAATAGTGGAACCGAGAAATTTTTTCTCAGCACTGGGCACTTGCTGTAGCTAATAGATTTTACCCTAGTTAGGTTCTGTTCTCTGCTGGTGTTCCCCAGAACTGCTTCTTTCTGTGCTCCCATTCATGCATCACAGTGCCACTGACAATCTCTTTTTCATGGTGGTGATCCAGCCAACCGGGGTAACATCTTTCCTAGGATGAGTGAAGTCAGAGAAAGGGGTCAACTGACCTCTTATGTCCATTTCCATTGGCCAAAATGGCACAGGAGGGAGTATTGTTACATTAAACGACCCTGTTCTTATGCGTGACAGAGAATCAGGATGGGTTCAGTGTTCCCTCTAAGCTGAGTTAGTGTGAGCTAGCTCACAGCTTTTTAGCCTCCGGCTCACACATTTTTATCTTTGCTCAGGAAGGATGGCTCCAGAGCAAACTAATTTATGCAGCAGCCAAATAACTCGCTCACAACTTTATTCCCAGTAGCTCATATAGTAGAATTTTTGTTCACAAGACTCCACAGCTTAGAGGGAGCATTGGTTCCCATGTCCTGACCCATGTAAGATGTAACATCTAGTCTGATGCTTTGTAATCAGCATTGTACATCACTGTCAGAGGGAAAATATTTTGTTGATAATACAGCTAGGAGGAATGTCTAAATTACTTCTGACTGGATACTTTTGAGGCTGAGGTCCAAATCACATGTGCTGCAGTGTCATATGTGCTTTTTTTTGTGATAGTGGAACATTTCTCTTTTTAGCTAAAGAAGCCACAGAGGCCTCAAATTGAAGCAGAAGACTAGCTTCTTAATTTCGGATGGCTTTCCCACGCATAATGGGAAGTCACCAGAGTGGAAAGGGTAGAGAAGTCCCTCTTTTCATACCAGTGTTCTGGTATAGACTGCAACCACCATTGCTCTTATTGGTAAAAAGAAATGTTGACCCACTGGTGTACAGCTATCAGAATATGCCATTTTCCTCTGCTCTCAAAATCAGACAAGAACTATTTCCTTAAGTGTTGACAACTTTGTGATGCTACAAGAAGTATTCTGTGATGAAGCCTTCCCGGTTGTACTCAGACAGGGTTACGGGGTCCTAACCCAGCAACATTCCATGGCACCCACTGACACCTTTCTGGGCACCTGGCAAGTGTTTTTAGAAAGTGGGAGGGGCCAGGTGCAGCTTTTGCCCAGCTCATGTACAGGGGATAGACAGGTCAGATGCCTGACAAATGAAGACAGATGCCACCAAATGGGAGTTTTGAATTAGCTCAGTATGTATACTTTGTGTGTGTGTGTGTGTTTTTAAAAAAATATTCATTTTTAAAGGCATCCTGTTAAATGGAGCTTCAACTTGAAATGTGGAAGAGATAGTAGTAGAGTTATGTACAGCTTCGCTCCCTGACACGTTGTGGTTGGGTTTGCCTCCCCAGCGGTCATTTTGTGATTGTGCTCAGCCCACCACCTTGTATAAAAATTGCAGAGGTGCCTGCAGATTCAAAAAAGGTTGGGGACCACTAGGCTAAGCAGAGGCACCATGAAGTGGGAGGCTCTTTCTTCTCATTTCAGTAAAGAGCTCAGTGGCGCTGCTGAAGGGAGCCAGTAATTCCTTCCCTGATAGCCCACTGAACTGATCCATTTGCCCTCAGGACGCGAGTCCCTTTGCTGCAGTAACCACAGATAGACTGTGACACAGGATTCCACACAGTAGGGAACAGTGCCAGGATAATTTCTACACTATTTGAAAAGTTTCTTCTTGACATCAGCACATGGAAAAGTAGCAAACCAGAAAGAAAGCTAGACTAAGGAACTCTTGTGGTCATCTGGATGAGAGCTGAGGGCTTGTCTACCCTGCAGATTTGTAAGGCTCCACTCCATCAACGACTGTGCACATTAAAGTGAACATGGAGATTTCTTCGAGGTGAAACCTCTGCAGAATTCCGAAAGAAGGCAAGAGAGTTTTGAAAAGACTGTCCCAATGGATTCTGTGGAAGAAGGCTGAAACAAAGATTTCTACCTCCTTAGTTCTTACAGGCTTAAGCCCAATGTCAGGGGCAAGGAAGAAGGAGGGAGGCTACAGAAAACCCCCCCACTGAAATCACAAATCAATCTGTAGTCGAAGCACGCTAAATAAAGGCAGCGATCATTATATAGAAAGCAAAGTCAATGATAATGCCAAACTCATATATATTTATATTATTGTAGAATCACAATTCAAGGACATGTGATATTTATATAAACAATTCTTTTCTTTGTGTGCTTGTTCTATTTATGAAGGAAGTCTGCTGTTTTTGAGATATGCTGTGATTTATTGTGGGTTTGAGTTTGTTACCACCCACTTTTGGATAATTGCTCTTTATTATGTTTGTGATTCTATAATAATTGACTTTGCTTTCTATATAATTATTGTTTCCTTTATTTAGTGTGTTTCAACTACAGATTGGTTTGTGATTTCATCAGCATCAGGGGCTGGCATGACTTGGCTCTTGTCATGGGCTAGGGATGCCAGGCTCCCACTTCAGGTGGGAAATCTCCCATTTCCACCTGGCCCTTCCTGCTGCCATTCAGCTGGGCAGTGGAAGAAAAAAATGAGAGGGAAATGAGGAAGGTGATTGCTGATGTCCTGATGCACTAACATCATTTTCAGTGTGACTGGAAGTGACTGCAGCATGCCACCCACAATACTGTAGCATTCAGACAAATCTTGACTGAAGTTTTGACTGAATCCTAGAGGGTCACTGGCAACATCACTACATTACCAGCTAGGGGCCTCTGCCACAGGTGAGACTCCCACTGGTTGCCAGCCTCATGCTGGCAACCTTATAGAAGGCCTAAGCTTGACAGAAGATGCTCAGTCACTTTCTCATTTCCAAATGTGAGAAGAACTTGGAGGATTTTGGTTTGGAGTCTCCCAATGGCTCCTGTTGCAGTCTGCCCCCCAAACATTGTGGCAACTCCTCCTGGCTCCTTTTAGTCCTGCAGGCACCCCAGCAAAAGTGTAAGGAAGTCCTGTGCAGCTCCATGCAGCATAACTGTAATTGGTGTGTGTGTGGGGGGAGGAAATTGGGAGCCATAAATATAAGTGGCCAGATGGAAGAGAAATGGGAGCCACAATTATGGGGATGAGGGCTGTGAACCTGCAGGTGGGATCTGGAGATCTCCCAGAATTACAGTTGAGCACCAGACTACAAAGACCACAGGTCCCCTAGAGGAAATGGCAGCTTTGGAGAGTCGTCTCTTTTGCATGACATCGCTGCTAAGCTCCCTCTGCTCCCCAAACCCCACCCTCCTCAGCAGGGCCGGCGCCAGGTTTTTTTGCACACTAGGCGAGGCTACTTTCTGCCCCCCCCCCCCCGTATGCTCACCAATTTTCAAACATAAATGCATTTTAGGAAGACTGAAAAAATTTAGGGAGAATTTGAAATTGCTAATTTCTTTCTTTTTTTAATTGTGAGAACAAGTAATACAATCTCTGATTTTCTCTTTCAAACTGAAAAACACAAATCACAAAGCGTTTCCCCCCCCCCCTTTCTGAAGCATCTCATCCCTGAAAAGTCAGGCACCCTTTGAAAAATAAATCAGAGTTAAAACCAGGCAGGTTTTCCAGTGATGGAGAAACTAGATTGTTTTCTGCAAATGAAATAATAATTTGCAGCTCTTCCCCTCCCCCCGAAAGTTATTTACCATCTACCATAGTAGTTCAAAAAAGCACCAGCACAAAGATTCTGAGCAAGTTAGACAAGTGCAAGTAGCAGATTTTTCTCCCAGCCAAAGGAGGGGACCTTCCTCTCCTCCTTCTGACAGGGAGAGCGTCTGCGCCATTCAGGCGCTTCTGGCTGTAGCTTCCTCTCCCAAGGTAGCATTTTACTTTGCAATATCAGGATTGGGCAGGGGGTATGGTTTGCCTACATTTGCCCCAGCAACACTTCCTTTGCTTCCAAATTTGGGGCTTGGGGGGGGGGCACTTTCGTGTTGGTCTGGGATGATACAATTGTGGAAGACATCTGGCAAAGCCTACGTGAATTGCCTGGGGTTCAAGCTTTGCACCCTGCTGTAAGTTTTGGGGCATGTAAAGCTCTGGGTAGTCCAGGCTAGCCCTGTCTTGTCAGATTTCAGTAGCTAAGCAAGGCTGGCCCTGGTTAGTATTTGGATGGGAGATCTCCAAGGAATACCACGAGAGGCAGGAAATGGCAAATCAACTCTGAATGTCTCTTGCCTTGCAAACCCCCCTCCCCCAAAGTTGCCATGAGTCAGCCATGACTTGACGGCAAAAAAAAAAAAAAAAGCTCTGGATGGCAAAAGACTTTGAGCCACCACTGCCGCTCCTGCTTCCCTTGGACTTTGAACAAATGCCGGGGGCTGGTGGGACAGGTTTCCACCCCTTCCAAGCCACTTGGGGATTGCATCAAAGGTTGGAGAGAAGGATTGTCCTGGAAATGAAGTAATTTACCCCCCCCCCCCAAAGCCAACCTTGAAAGCGCGTACGTCTCTCTCTCTCTCTCTCTGCATTTGCTCCTTCTCCTCCTCCTCACTGCTCTGTTTTGAAATGGGATCCAGCTGCTGCCTTTTACCAGGGCTTAATGGCCTTCTGCCCAGTTCTGATGTGCACCAGCTGCAGGGAGAACACCTTGTTCCTCCTCCCCTGGGCTCCGGATTGGGTGCCACTTTTGCTGTTTAAACTGCCCCCTGTCCATCCACCCCATGTGCAGGGCAGTGGCTGGCCAAGAGAGAGGGAGCGAGAGAGCTCGCCCAGCCAGGAGAGAGCTGTCCAACATGCCCTCTCCCTCTTTGGTGGGGACATGGTGGTGCCGGCGCACGGGGGGGTAGCCTGCAGCTGGGCAGGAGACAATGAGATGCCAGGGCATCTGGCTGAGCTTGGTGGTGGCTGCAGCACTCACCACCACCGCAGCAGGGAAGGCGAGCTGCTCCTGAGCTGCTCCTGAGCCAAGGGACATGTTGCTGTGGTGCCTTTTGCTACAGTCAGGGAGGGGCGGGTGGGGGTGGGGGTTCATTGGCAGGCTAGCATTCTTCTGAAGGTGGCACTCTAGGCAACTGCCTAACTCACCTATATGGATGCACCGGCCCTGCTCCTCAGGGTTCACCCCCAAATCTCCATGAATTTTCCAAGCTGGAATTGTCAAACCTACTGAGCTGAGTAGCTGTGAGCATTCCATGGTACTCATGTACTCTAAGGCAATCCTTAGTTGTGGCTGGAAAATCTCACTAATGCTGGCCTCATGAGATAATCAAATGGTTAAAAAGAGGGAGGGTAGCTATCTGTCAGTCTAAGGGCTAAAGGGAGAATGCAGATATAACAAAATTGCATTGAATATATTGCACTGAATGGTTGAGGGGAGGTTACTTTTCCATAGATCGAGTATGAGTTCAGCTGAAAGAATGTGGAGTCATGTTTTGAATAAAAAAATGGGGGTTTTTTTGCATGAGAGTCACAGCAAAAATGGCAAAGGAATTCAAAATGAAAACACGTTTTGTGTGTGTATGTACACTGGACATTGCTGGTGCTGGTGTCAATGATGATCCACAAACAAGTGTTTTTGTTGGGTTTCTAAATATATTTACAAACAGTTTTTCCACTACAACAAATTGGTTTGCATTAACTGAAGCAAATTTCAGAATCAACACCAGAGTAAGTTAAAGGCTTTTTTTTTTTTTTTTTGGAGGGGTAGTGATAAAGAGTCAGGAGATGTTCCAGGACAAACTTCTTAATGCTAAAATGGAAACCTCAGCTTGTCTGTTCAAATGACATAAATGACCCCGTTTTGGCAAGCTAACATGGTGATGAAAGCTTGACATGCCTGGCTACAATGAAATACAAAGATTCTATTAAGTAGGATTTGAATGGGTGAAGATGCAGTTTTACCTAGCTCAACTGAACAGTAGTTCATTTGACATCATTTTGGAATTGTCAGATATATTTTAATGTTGATCCAAATATTCACACTCGTGTCCAGAAATTGAAATACACTATCCAAATGATGGTGATAGGGAACCAACATCACTCACATGGGGATGGGCACAAACTGGCCCACGGACCTAAATCCATGACAAAAATCTCATGGTTCATGGTTTGTGAGCTGAGGTCCATGTGATCTCCCCCACAATGAACCTCCCATGACCCTCCATGGGGTTTTCTGAGGTTTGGGTGGTTTGTGGTGGTGCATGTTGGTGGCATCCATGGCAGACGCACTGGCTTGCAATGTATGTGGGAGCATTGTTGCTGACCTGACATGCAAATTCTATTTGAGAAAGATGTTTATGTTCTAGAAGCTGGAGACAGGGGGATGTACCAACCTGATCTATCTCTAGCTATACTTTTGAAAGGTACTTACGAAGCATACTTTACATTACACTGTAAAGACTTTGAGTGACATGCATTAACTTAGGAGTATTCCAGATATGCTGTGAGTTGAAAAATTGCCATTGTTGAATCAGCCAGATATAGTAGAAGTACTTTAATTACATTTGAAGATATTCTAATTGTTGGTCCACACCTTATGAAGACTGTTGGAAACAAATGTATCTACTGGATGTTTTGTTGTTGATAACTTTGGACCCCCATCACTTATTATATTAAATTAATTATATTTTGCAATAATTTTTGTATGTTTTTGAAATTTTTGATGTATATGCCTTAATAGGAGAGTGTGTTGTTACAGCTGTATGATTCTCTGGACTCTAATCTGGAGCATCGGGTTTGATTCTCCACTCCTCCACATGAAGCCTGCTGGGTGACCTTGGGACAGTCACAGTTCTCTCAGAACTCTCTCAGCCCCACCTACCTCACAAGGTGGCTGTTGTGGAGAGAGAAAAGGAAGGGGATTGTAAGCTGCTTTGAGATGCCTGAGGGTCAAGAAAAGCAGGGCATAAACACCTACTCTTCTTCTTCTACTTGGCACACCACTGCTGGTTGACCAAAGACTTGCTAAAACATGGCAAATGTCCTGAAAGTACTGGATTAGAGGGGGGGGGGGGAGAAATATTTGTCATTCGTTGGGCAAAAGTTACCTTAATAGCAAATACAGCACTTTCTTACCTTTACAATAAAAATACAGTTTGCTGATTAGTATTTTCAGGGACACAACTTATTAAGGCTACCAAAAATGCTTCCCTGGATGGAGATTTCTCTATAGCCAAATCCAGCACACTGTCCCCTGCACCACAATGTTCCTCAGATAAATGATTACAGGTGCCAAAAAGCTTTAAACTAAAAAAAGTCTCTGAATGACATCAACAACAGCTACCCAGAATGCACTGCAAGGGAGCACCAGGGGGGACATCCAGCAATCTTACAGTCTTTAAAAGTCTCCCTGGTGTCCTTTGTAGATGAACTCTGCAGGTAACTCGTTGATCTCCATTAATCCACAAGACACCAAATCCATGAGACAATCCCAGCAACATAATCTCTGAAAAGGACAATTTCCTCAGCTTCCTTTGTACTAAACCTCAGCAAACAAGTATAATGAGAGTCAATGCTTAAAACCTGACACTTCACTTTTAAATGGCAAGCTGGCTTCACTTCCTCCAAAGCAGTCTTTCCATCCAGGAGGAACAGCAGAGAGTGAGCAAATTATCCTCATTTGTGTTTTTGAGCTACTGGCATTAAAGCTATTTATTTATTTATGTTTGGGATTTATATCCCGCCCTCCCCACACGCGAGCTCAGGGCTATGAGTGAGCGATTTGGCTACTGAATAAACTAATTTGCTTTGGAGCCATCCTTCCTGAGCTAAGATAAAAATGTGTGAGCTGGAGGCTAAAAAACTGTGAGCTGGCTCAAACTAACTGATCTTAGAGGTTCTAGTTTCTGGCATCTGCACTTAAAATCATAAAGTGGTGGTGGTGGGGGGAAGTGCTGTCAAGTCACAGCCAGCTTATGGCAACCCTGCAGAGTTTTCAAGGCAAAAGACAAGAGAGGGTTTGCCATTGCCTGCCTCTGCATAGCAACCCTGGACTTCCTTGGGGCACTTTCCCATCCAAGTACACTAACCAGGGCTGAGCTCAGGCCTGTAGCCAGGATTTCTCATTTTGTGGGGCAATTTTTTTCTTATGGGGCACCCATTATGCATCCCTCCCCCACACTCTCTTGAGGGGGGGGCATTGTTGGGATTTTTATACTCTAATTCCAGACTTGGGATCCCCAGGTCCCACCTGGAGCCTGGCATCCCTCACCCTCCCATGCAAAAAAACCTCCCCATTGCTGGGATTTTTAAACTGAAGTAAGTAAACTTCAGCCTACTTGTGCAGGGCTTGACGTGCTGGCTTGGGAATTGGAGGGACTGAGTGGAGATGACTGGGGCTTGCAGCAGTATGGGACTGGAGGTGGGGCTTGATTGTTTTGCTGGCCAGTGAGAGGCAGGCAAGATGAGCAGTGTGGGACTGGAGGCGGGGCTTGATTGTTTTGCTGGCCAGTGAGAGACAGGCAAGATGAGCAGTGTGGGACTGGAGGCGGGGCTTGATTGTTTTGCTGGCCAGTGAGAGACAGGCAAGATGAGCAGTGTAGGACTGGAGGCGGGGCTTGATTGTTTTGCTGGCCAGTGAGAGACAGGCAAGATGAGCAGTGTGGGACTGGAGGCGGGGCTTGATTGTTTTGCTAGCCAGTGAGAAACAGGCAAGATGAGCAGTCTGGGACAGGAGGCAAGGCTTGCTTTGCTTAAAGATATATAGAGTTGTTGGGGGGGGGGAGGTTGGCAGGAGGTTTGCCACCACCCTGGCAGCAGCACAAGGGTTGCCACTGCAACAAGGACTCCATAAAAATACAGATAGCTGCCAGGGGGGCAGGGAGGGCAACACAAGGGTTGCCATGGCCCCTGGCAGCGGCAACAAGTACAAGAAATAAATCGGGGGCCTGGCCAGGGTGGTAAGTTGGGGGGCCCTGGTGGAAAATCAGAAGGCTGGGCCCCAAAATGCCCCACTGTAGCTATGGGCCTGGCTGAGCCTCCTTAGCTTCTAAGGACTGACAGGATCGGGTTAGCCTGGGCTACCCAGGGCAGGGTGTTTGAGGAGAAGGTGATGTGAAAGGCTCTCCCCCTGAGACCCTGGAGAGCTGCTTCCAGACAAAGTGGGCATTATGGACCTTAACAGCAACAGAGGAAACCAGGTCTAGACTGGGCTTCTTAAACAAAGTCTGTTTTTCCTGAAGGTTAGCTTGCCAAACTGCCAAGAAATTCTGAGCATTGCTGTCAGATACCATTCATTACAACATGTAACATTTCACCATTAGGGCATCTTGTTGTGCAAAGACTGAGAGGGTGGGAATGTTCAGAGATTGTAAACTCACAATGGGATGCAGAAAAGCTTGACATGTCAAAAAAGAAGTACAGGACGCCTGTCTCCCTCCCAATAGTAAAGGAGATTATTGTTAATGATGTCTTTGCTCCATTGCTCTGACTTTTCATCATCTTGCTGGCCTTTTGATTTTGCTTTACTCTTTTGAGTTTGTGTTGTGTTTGTGTTTTGGATCATTGAAGCAGCAATAGCTTGAAAGGGTTCTAGTATCCTAAAGCTCCACGTCCTATTGGCTGATGAATAAAGACTCCCATTGGTCCTAAAGCAAAACTAGATATCCAATCACTGAGCCCTGCTTGGGTCCAATAGTATTGCTTGTATATAGTTACTTTGTTGAAAGTTATGTGTTGGAACAGTATAAATTAAGGTGCTGCTCTCATAGAGCTGTCTTTTTGAGCTGAGCAATATCACTGAATAAAAGCCTGTTGTTTGAATTCATCGCCTCCCGCTCAATACTTAAAACTGGCAACGAGGATGGGATCCCAGTCCTAACTGAACAGCTGAAATCACTCTGCCTGCCCAGCTGAAATCACTAAGGGCGCCCAGAGCTAAATCACTACGGGCATGGCATCCAAGGGCCATATCAAACCATTCGACCCAAAAGTTGGGAACTGGGAATCATACCTCAAGTGATTTGAATGCTACCACGTAGCAAATCATATTGAAGGGGATGATGTCTGCCGTGCCACTTTTCTGAGTACCTGCGGCCAGGCTGTATTCAACATTGCTTGGGATTTAGTTGCTCCCTCTAAGTTACTCGAGACCCCTCTCGGCATCATCAAGGCCCGGCTGACCGAGTACTTCATCCTGAAGATGTTGGCTGCCGCACACCGATGCATGTTCCATCAAAGGAACCAGAAGGAGGGCGAGTCCTCACTGCATTGAGGTGGGCTGCTAGAGACTGTCACTTCACCGATTTGAAGTCTGTCCTCCTAGATTGACTACTCTGCGGCCTCCGAGATGAGAGCATCAGGCAAGCCCTACTCTTACTTAAGACTCTTACATATGAATTGGCCCTCGAAGAGGCCCTGAGAGTAGAGGTCGCCAACCTATCCCTCCGCGAACTGCAATTGGGTCCCCAAAGCCACACGCCAGGCTGCTCTGACGTTGTACACCAGAGCAATACCACTGAGTCCAATGACGCCCGGGATGACCCATCCGATGTGTCCGATGACAGAGTCTGCAATGCAACAGCCAACCAGAAGCTGCGTCACCACCGCAATAGCCTGCGCCACTCTCAAAAAAGCCCACGAAGAAACGGCTGTGCCAGTTGTGGAGGTATGCATGCGCGTTGAGACTGTCAGTTCCGCGATGCCATCTGTCATGCGTGTGAGAAAGCAGGCCACCTTACCAAAGTTTCTCACTCGTCTCAGGGTCGTGATGCTACGGATGAGTTCCAGTGTACCCGAGGGTCTGTGAATACCCCCAGCCGGTTGTATTGTTCCAAGACATCTCGGCTGCCCGGGCAAAGACAAAGATACAGCCATGAAGCAAGCGTGTACGAGGACTACACCAACTGCCTATTTATACACCAGGGACTACATCCGTGTCTGAAGATCAAAGCCACCGTTTTCATCGAAGGGCGAGTGTGCCAGATGGAGGTAGACTCAGGGTCAGCATTGTCCATCGTCTCGTGGAGCACTTTCCAACAAGTCTGCCCATGTTTAGCTGCACACCGCCTTCAAAGATGCCCCTTACAGCTGTTTGACTTCCAGAGGAACCGAGTTCCAGTCGTTGGCATCACCACAGTCCAAGTCAAATATAAGAAATTCTCTGGCCGTCTGAACTTGCTCGTGGTAGAGGGTCGCCACACTAGCCTGATTTGACTGGACTGGTTCACTGCCTTGGGCATAGATGTTGTTGGCGTGCACCAGGTTAAACCGCAGCCTTTGATGGACCTTGAGACAGTTTCCGGAGGTTTTTAAGACAGAGCTAGGCTGCTACAATGGTCCACTTGTGTCGTTTAACCTAGATCCTGCGGTATCACCAATCCGCCTCAGGCCCAGACGCTGCCCCATTGCTTTCAAGCCCAAGATTGACGAGCAAATAGATAAACTGTTGGCCCAAGGGATCCTCGAGCCAGTTCCCAATGCTAAGTGGGAGACACCTATCATCACCCCCCTCAAGCCTGATGGCTCTGTCCGTTTGTGCGCTGACTATAAGTGTACAATTAACCGGGCCTTACAGCCGCATGCATACCTGGTTCCTGTGGTGAGCCACCTCCTGGCCTCAGTCTCTGGGGGCCGGGTGTTCGCCAAAATCGACCTCACCCAGGCATATCAGCAGTTGCTGGTAGATGCAGCCACAGCCGAAGCACAGTCTATCGTGATGCACCGAGATGCTTTCAAAGTAAACCGGCTGCAGTTTGGGGTAAGCGTCGCCCCCGGCATTTTTCAAGAACTCATGGAGCCTCTTCTTCGAGGTCTGTCTGGCATCGTACCCTATTTCAATGACGTCTTAATTGCCGGAACCTCTGATCTTGAACTGGCTGCTTGAGTGCGAGAGGTCCTTTGTCGGCTACAGGATGTTGGCCTTCGACTGAAGAAGGAGAAATGCTAATTCTTTGTCCCTACCGTGCAATTCCTGGGTTACCGCCTAGACACAGATGACATCCACCCTGCTCCAGACAAGGTTGCTGCAATCCGCAATGCACCCCCGCCAAAGTCTAAGAAAGAGCTGCAGTCCTTCTTAGGACTATTGAACTTCTATCTTGCTTTCTTGCCCAACAAAGCAGCTCTTGCAGAACCACTCCATCGGTTACTGGACAAGTCAGATCCGTGGGCATGGGGTCGCCGGGAAAACACCTCTTTCCAAGCCATCAAAGCCCTCCTTGCCTCCGATGCCATCCTCGTGCATTATGATGAGAAGAAGCCCCTCATCCTAGCTTGTGATGCGTCGCCTTACGGAATAGGGGCCATACTCAGTTACCACTTGCCATCTGGCCGGGAGGCTCCCCATTGCCTTCTATTCCAGAACGTTATCTTCCACTGAGAGGAGCTATGCCCAGATAGATCAGGAGGCACTAGCAATCATCGCTGCAGTAAAAAAGTTTCACGATTTCATCTACGGGCAGGAATTTGAAATCGTCACTGACCACAAGCCACTGCTGGGCATCTTCATGGCTGACCGTCAAACCCCCCAGATTCTGTCCCCCCGGATGATGCGATGGGCAGTCCTTCTGTCTGCCTACTCCTGCTGTCTCCTCCACAGGCCCGGCAAGACCATCGGGCACACTGACGCCCTTAGCCGGCTGCCACTTCCGTCATCGGGACCAGCTGAGGCTCCACTCCAGGAAGTTTTGTTGATTGAGAAGCTGCCGCAGCCTCCGCTCTCCGTTGCCGATGTAGTGTTCCACACTGGCTGGGATTGAATGTTCAGCAGAGTCTACAACTATGTGTGGAGGGGATGGCTATCAGGGACACTCGATGCCAACTTCCAGCCATTCTTGTCAAGATCCTCTGAACTGTCAGTAAACAAGGGATGCCTTTTGTGGGGAAACAGAGTCGTCGTCCCTCCCTCACTTCGCCAACTGGTGCTGGACACTTTACATGAAGGACACCCAGGCATTGTTAAGATGAAGGCCATCGCAAGGAGCTATGTTTGGTGGCCCAGCATGGATCAGCAGATTGAGTGGTTGGTCTGGACGTGTCAGCCGTGCCAGGAGTCAAGACAGGGGCTCCAGAGGTTCCTGTTCACCCATGGGAGAAGCCAAGGGGGCCGTGGTCCTGCATTCATGTAGACTTCGCTGGGCCCTTCCAGGGCCAAACACTCTTGATTGTCGTGGATGTGTATTCCAAATGGTTGGAGGTCATCCCTATCACCTCCATGACATCAGCCGTTGTTACCCGCTGCCTAGACCGTCTCTTTGCTACTTTCGGCCTGCTGGACCTCCTCGTGTCTGACAACGGAACGCAATTTACATTGGCAGAGTTCCAGTCCTTCCTATACGAATGGGGCATCTGGCACGTCACCTCGGCTCCTTTCCACCCCGCAACGAATGGTCAGGCTGAGAGAATGGTGTGAACGGTCAAGGACTCACTCTGTCGTTTGGGTGACAGGAATTTCCAGGCTAAGCTCGCCGGTTTCTTGATGTAGCAGCACTCCTCGCTGCACGTCATCACCAGGAAGTCACCAGCAGAGCTGCTCATGGGTCGCCAGCTGTCCACCCGCATGAGCCATCTCCACCCAGACCTGGCACCAGACATCCATTGCAACCCTATCACCACAGGGTCCACTCGGTCCTTTGTGCAAGGAGACCCAATGTACGCCAGGAACTATGGGGCAGGTCAGCACTGGATTCCAGCAGTTGTGGTGCACGCAACAAGCCCGATCTCGTATGAGGTGAGGGACGACACGGAACAGGTCCGTCGCAGACATCTGGCCCAGCTACGATGCCGGTGGCCAGCGCAGGAAGATTGTTTGCAACACTCTCTAGTTCCTGAGCAAGAACAACATTTGCAACGCTCCCCAGTTCCTGAACTGGAGCAAAGTTCACCACGCCCCCCAGTTCCTGTGACAGGACAACGCACCCTAGTTCCTGAGGCCAGCCTGGGAGATCTCCCGGCACAGCAAGACGCTGGTGCCTGGGGAAGTTGCTTGACATAGGGCAGCCCTCTGCCAAATCCAGCTCAGGACATCCCAAGAGGACTGTCTGCCAAGCCACTACCAGCTCGGAACGAGGTAGGCCCCCTGCCAGAGCTGGGTCATACTCCAGAACTCTCAGAGTTTCCGGACTTTATGGACAGCTCCCCCGTGAGTCCGCCGCCACAGCTCATGGGGTCCCCAGACTTAAGAGAACGTTCTCCAGCAGGTCCACCTTTGCCTTGCCGGTCCCGACAGACCAGGCAACCGCCCCCGCACCTAAGGGACTTTGCTGTTTGAATGTAGGGGGGAGGAGTGTTGTGTTTGTGTTTTGGATAATTGAAGCAGCAATAGCTTAAAAGGGCTCTGGTATTCTAAAGCTCCACTTCCTATTGGCTGATGAATAAAGACTCCCATTGGTCCTAAAGCCAATCTAGATATCCAATCACTGAGCCCTGCTTGGGTCCAATAGTATTGCTTGTATATAGTTACTTTGTTGAAAGTTATGTGTTGGAACAGTATAAATTAAGGTGCCACTCTCATAGAGCTGTCTTTTTGAGCTGAGCAATATCACTGAATAAAAGCCTGTTGTTTGAATTCATCGCCTCCCGCTCAATACTTAAAAGTTTGCTTTACTCTTTTAGTCAAGTTTGCTCTTGCAAGTCACAAAGCTTTGAGGGGACATCCTAAGCAGAGTTAGACCTGTCTAAGGGTGACTTCGGTGGACTTAGAATGGACCTTGGTGAACTTAGAAGGGTGGAACTCTGCATAGGACAGCACCATTCGTGTTACACCAGAAAATCCACGACTGATCTGTCCATTTCTTTTTTTTTTTCACTGACCAAATGCAGTTGGGGGTACTTAGTTAGGCTGGGCGAGTGGTGTACAAGTGAGGGGCACTGAAACCATGACGTCATGATGTCATTCTCTCCTCATCAGCAAATGGCAGCTGGGAGAGGTGATGGGAGTGGGGAAGCATTAAATACTTCAACCCACTCCACGGTTCCCTGGACCAAATCAGCATCTTTTCCATTGACTGCATCAATCAGCAATTAGTGCTTTCAAAAAACAAGATACAAATGTTATCCTGCATCATAAACAAAAAATGAGGGTTTTTTTTAAATTAAAAAAAGAGCTGGGATCAACTGTGGATCTTCCATCATAATGTGCAGTCAACCCCGTGTCCTCAGTTTACAAGTGGGAAGCCAAAGCGAAGAGATGCTTGCTCAAAGCCACACAATGGAAAGCCTCAAGAAGACTGCCGTGGGAGGTGAGGTGAGAAGCACTGGGTGATCTGGATAGGAAATTGAAAATGCTGAGTTGAGAACTGGTAGGGAGGCTGATAGCTTCATAGACTTGAAGGGCAGAAGCAACTATTGAGATAATTGCATCAAGTGCTGAGATCCATTCCAGAAGGGACAATATAATTCTAAGAGCCATTGACTTCAGCAGCGCTCCCCTCCTTCATGCGCAGCTGCCATCATCCAGATGTCATTGGCACGGAGACATGCTCTTCCCCTCTCTACACTGCAGAAGACAGTAAATAAAGGGGGGGGGGAGTGTTTAGCTCTTTCCCAGGAAGATACTGTGTAACAGCCAGTTTGGTATTTCCTCGTTACTGCTAAGACGATCAACAGTTACCGCTAAGACCATCAACACCCCCCCACACACTCTAATGTGTTTGATTGGCAGCCTGTAATCTAGGCTGTAAGCATCATGTATGTTAGCAAGAAGTCTGAACAGGCAAGATGCAGATGTATTGGCAAGGGTCGTTTTTTGTAGTCTGCAGGTTCTTCTGCTGGAAGGCACCATATAGAGAGACTGCCTGGTCATCATCAATAGGAAGCATCCATTCTGTCAATAATAAGGAGGGGAGTTGCAAGACAGTAACCCCCCCACTCATACACATACAAACCGCCCCCCATGAAATGGGCTGAGAAGCTGGAATACCATAAAGGACATAGAGAGCTTGACTAACCTGCAGGTTGATGACTCATCCATGCAGACCCAAGATGTTGGTTCCTGTTGCATTCATTTTTTTCTATTTTTATTATCAAATTTATAGGCCGCTCTCCCTGCTACGCAGTCTCAGAGTGGCTTACATGACTTGGTGAAACCAAGATACATAAATACATTAAAATCAATTAAAACATTCCAACAATAGTAGTAAGGCTAAAGTGCTCAATGATGAATCAGATGGAGTAGACAGTAAACCTCACGTTCTCAAGCTCCGGATGTCAGATGTCTCTAGCTCCAGCTGGTGGTATCCACGGCCATAAGATGGGGGGAGGTGAGGTGAAAAGATGTTAAGAAGGTGGTAGCCCCTATTTATAGGCCTGGCGGAAGAGCTCCATCTTGCAGGCCCTGCAGAATTGCACAAGGTCCCGCGGGGCCCTGATCTCCTCTGGGAGCTTATTCCACCAGTGAGGGGCCACCACTGAAAAAGCCCTCCCCCCAGTAGCAGCGAGCCTGGCTTTTCTGGGGCCCGGAATGACCAGCCAATGTTGCACCCCATACTGTAGTGCTCTCTGGGGTTTATACGGGGAAAGGCGATCCCTCAGGTATGTCGGACCCAGGCCATTTAGGACTTTAAAGGCCTAAATGAAAGCAGCAAACCTGTAAAGACTTGGGGACTGGCTTTCTTTGCCTTAGAAAACTACAGTTCTAGAATGGGTTCACAGGACTGAATTCATGTGGGCCAGTTTACGTATTTTCCAGCCCTTCTACTGCTGTTGGTGTGCACATGTGAAATATCAAAAGGAAGCTTTGAATGTGCTAGTACTTGGTTTCCGAACTGATTGATGCCCAAAATGACTGACAAGTACAGTTCAATATTTCTGTAGCCATGCTCAAATATCTGCTGGTTCAGCTCAGATCCTCCTTGCAGGTTAGAAGCAGGGAGCTGGACATTTGGCAAGCTGTTTAATTGTGTCTGAAGTAATCTGGATGTATCTGTTCACATTATTACACTGTTTTTTATCCTGAGGATTAAACTTTCTTGCCACTGCTAGTGTTTTCTACTTCCACCCCCTCTAATTTAAAACAGGGATGTAATAAAATGCAAAAAAGTTTGAGATTTTTGAGTTGAGACTTACTACTTTTGTGTCTCACTGTTGGCTCATGAATGTAGCCAATCTTGCAATCAGTTCTTGCAATCTGTTCTTGAATAGGTGCCACTGACTGCACAGAAACAAAAAGCTGGCAGTATGTTCTATTGAATGTCAGTCATTTAAAAGATGAATCTGTCTTCACAACTGAAGAAGAAATAAATTACAAATTATTCCATGCTTTTACAAGTCAGCCAATTTACTGGATCAAATTATCATGACCCCAGAAGATACAGGTACCTCTGCATTAAATGCAAGGATTTAGTTCTTAGGCTGGGGAAAAACAGCTACCGCATAAGGTATAAAGCATGGTACTGTGCTCACTCTGAACACTGTCAGGGAATGCTGAAGCAGTTCCGCTAGGAGCTCCCATCATGTGCCATTGAGGGAGTCTAAGTAAGGTAAGCATGTTCAGTATGAAATTCTCAGCATGGCCATCTTTCTGTGCTTTATAATGCACTTGTGATTTCAGTACTGAACAGGTTCACAGAGTTAATTCATCAGAAAGAATACTGGTTTGGGACAGAATTTGGCCCTGTCTACACTGTCACTTTTGTCGCTCATTTCCCCCTATTGCTTCAGGTTCCCCCACCCCCCATATGTTTTGTTCTCTCTAGTAGTCCCAGAGGGAGCAAAACACATGTGGAAAAGGGGGAGGAAACCAAAGCAATAGGGAGAAATGAGCGACAAAAGTGACAGTGTGGACGGGGCCTTTAAGTAGTATTGATCCCACCACAGAAGGAAATCGGGCACTGCAGATGTTTCAGGACCTGAGACCTTTTAATTACTTTTTGCAAACCCCCCCCCCCCCCCTCTTTATTTCTCCCCTGTCTCATCCTGGCTAGCCCAGGCTTGCCCAGTCTTACCAGATCTCAGAAGTGAAGCAGGGTCAGCCCTGGTTAGTACTTGGATGGGAGACCGCCAAGGAAGTTCAGGGTTCCTACACGGAAACAAGCAATAGCAAACCACCTCTCAGCCAACTTGAAACCCCTACAGGGTCAGCTGCAAGCTGACAGCAGCAACAACAACAAAAATTCCCCCCACCCCCAACGCAATGTTGGACCAGCCCTGGGTTCAAGCAAACAGACCTTGGGGGGGGGGGGGGGAGTGGTGACGCTTTACAAAAGAAGATTTAAGAAAAGCAGCAGCAAAGAATCTCTCCTCCTTGCAAGAAGAGTGTGAAGCCATGCCAAGCTCCTGACTTGTGCTGGTGTGAACAATCCTGAACAGAGCAATCTGGATTTAGTGAACATAAAGCAGTACAAAGAACAAGGTGACCCAGCGAGTCTGTTTTGCCTGCTGTTTCAGTGATGCTGGGACATCTTGGTCTCAGCTGAGGGTATTCAGCATCTTCCATCAATTAACCCTCCGCCCTCTCTCACAGGATCCTAATACATACTGCTTCCAAGTGATAGGAGAGAGGCATGCCGCTGGGCACGGGGCAGGCTGGTGCTATTACACTCCTTTATCTAGACTTTCTCTCTTTGGAATGGTGGAGATGACTGTTATCATAGGCCTCTGGACAGAAAGCTGCAGAAAATACTTACAGACAATGAAACAGTTCAATTTGCTGCCTATAATAGAGCAAGTTATTCCTGGTAGAACCCAATTTTTTTTGGGGGGGGGGGGTGTTTAGAGGAGTACCACATGCTAAATAATTAAGTTGTTGCTCCCATCTAGTGGTGGCAGTGGGAAGTTGCAGTTCACTTAAATGGGAAGATATTGGGATGAAGTTCTAACTTTTTATCTTTTTTCTGATGCCCCCCATGGCTAAACTATAGTAAAAAATTACATCCTACACAGTCTTTAGGGTACTAACTGTAAGGCTCATTTTTTCCTAACACAAAGTTCTTCGCTGCCACTCGCATATTTCACATGCCATGCAGGATTTTACATACAACCCAGACTTGTTTAATGGGCTGGACTCGGACCTGGTCCTTAAGAAGTAATAATAGAAAGAACAGCATTGCTGATCATGTACAGAACCTAATGACCAATCAGAGTCCACCTCCAGACATCTGGGATTAAGGCAAAGGATACATTAGATTAGATTAGATTAGATTAGATGGTAAACTATCCAAGCAGTTTCGAGACTTTTTACCTCTCATTTTAGAACCTGAACACCATTCCATATGCTTCTGCATAACCTTTCCCCCAGTCCAGTTTTTATTTTGCACTTCCCCCCACCCAGTTACCAACAGCAGGTTAACAGCCTAAGATTTTATTTGACACATTTCTGACTGTTTAACCATAATTCTCCAAAAATTGAGTCTTTGACAAAGATTGAAGTGAAAATGTATTGTTTCCAGTTGGGGCTTCTGTAGTTTAGCATCTTATCAACTTTCTTGAAAATATGAGATCACTATCATCAGGGCATTTTTAGAAGACAGAATACTTTCTAGACGTTTTGTTTGCATGAAGACAATGTCGAGGTAAACTTTGTCTTTGGAACAGAGCAGGGGGACAAAAGCCATTGTTCGACACAGTGGCAGCTCGCAGAAGGTCTCAGGAAAGCTCCAGCTCTGAGATTTGCTTGCACAATTCCTAAGTTTCCAGAGGGACTCTGGCTGTGCCACAGCAATGACTGAAAATAAAAAGCTCATATTAAACAAACAAACAAACCCAACAACCTAGAACAAAATTGGATGACAAATGCGTTGAGCTTTTGTATAGCCTATTTTTAAATCCTCAGAGACTGCCCTTTCTAGTTTAACAATAGACAAGAAAAATAAAGCCAAGTCAATGCTCACTGGGGTAGCACATTTATTGGTTGTTCATAGACTCCTGTGGTTTCATGGTGGCCTACCAGTACATTGGCTGTAGCTGCTAGGGCAGCTAGAAGAGCCCTGCCCCAGCCTCTGGACCTGTGAGGTAGGTTAGACTGAAGGTCATCCAGCAGAGCTTTCATGGCAGAGCAGGGATTTGTACCTGAGTCCAATTTCATAGAAAGTTTTAGGTAAGAATTTAAATTGAACCTGGATGCTAATAGGTCACCAATACAGCTGGTGTAATATGCATGTAGCAGCTAAACTTTATAAGAAGGAGAGTGGCTGCATTCTGCACTAGTTGAAACTTCTAAGTTGTTTTCAAGGGCGGCTTGATGCAGAGTGTGTTGCAATAGTCCAGTCTAGAGTTTACAGAAGCAGGTTTGAGCCTGACCCAGCCAGCAGCATCTAGAAGGCAGGACAATTTCCAAATAAAGTGTAGATGAAAGGAAACTCTCTTAGTAACAGCTTCAGCCTTTTATTCCATCAGTAAAGTTGGGTCAAAGGGTACCCCCAGTCTTTATACGTGCTCCAAGAATAACTGTCCTCCTCCGTTTAAAACTGGTAGATGAATACTTTCTAGAACATCAGTTTCCCCACTTGGATTCTATGTCAGCGTGCTGTGCTCCTTCTAACTGATGATAGCTTCATGTGACTGGTTCAGAACTGCAGCAGCTGCTTCTTGAGGCTTAGTGCAAGGCATATATCACTGGGTATCATCAGCATGTTGATGTTGCCCAGAACCAAAGCTCCAGATGATCCCATTGAGCATAAATATTGAAAAGCATTGGTGAGACTTCTGATCCTCATGTATCTCCACATTTCTGATCTCATGTATAATCCCAATAGCAACTCTTTGTGTTCCCAGACAAGAAGGATCAGAACCATCAAATGACAGCCCCAAAATGTCCATCCTCCTTTTTCAGTGCTGCCAATAAGACTGAATGATGCTGATCCTGCTTAGCTTCTAAGGTCTGATGAAATCAGGCTAGCCTGGGTATTGAAACTGCCCCCCAAACACATTATTGAAATTCCATGCAAGTATTATCATTGAAACTGATGTCTGTTTTTGTGTTAGTGACATGTAAATGGTATACCAATGGCATAAAAATCGTATCAAATAAACAAAAACAGGAAACTGACCAAAGAAAATACATGAGATAAATATGCATGAAAATTAAATGGAATAGAAAAAGATACATATTTGCACATCTCTAGCTCAAGAAGACTAAGAAGTTGAATGTGGAAGGTGGGGATGGGAGAGTCAGAGTGCTGCAAGTTCAAATAAAGGATACCCCACTTAAGATGCCTTCACTCTCTCAACCTCTCCCTTGTTAGGCTTGATGCCATGGAAACTCCCTCAAGAGTGTAGCGAAAACTCAAGAAAGCTGTGAGGTTCTTGCTATTTGAGGAAATGGTTTTACCTTTAAACGCTCTCTGTGTATATAAACTTGGTAGTTTTCTGCTGCCACCAGGAATTAAAAAATCCAAATCTCTTTCTTTTGGTAGTATGACCATCCTAGGGTCTGGGCACTTCAGGAGACTATGTGGCCTGAGGAAGTACTGTACTGCTTTTTGGAATAAGTTTAAACAAAAATTGATTTATTTAATAAAGAAAAAATAGGTTTCTGGTTATTTTGAACAGTTGCTGAAGAAAGGAACTTGTAAATATAATTGGCAATGCTTGGTGCTACAAACAGTCTCTCAAACTCCAAACTCCACTCTGAAAGGCTTATCTCTCTCTCTCTTATATATATATATATATATATATATATATATATATGTGTGTGTGTATACTCTAGGGATAAGGCCCATTGTGGAAATAAATACAATGGACTCTAGAAAGAGGCTCTGGGAGAGTGCCTCGGCCTTGGGCACTCAGCATCAATTTGCTGTGGTGACCTCAGCAGGGTATAATGACACAGAGTCCACCATTTTCTCCAGAGAAACTGATCTCTGCTACCTGAAGAGCAGTTGTAATTTTGAGTGATCCCCAGCCCTCACCAGAAGATTGGCAGCAATTGTTACCCAGGAGGAAATGGCTGGTTTGGAGGGTGGAGTCTGTGGCATTGTACCTGTCTGAGGTCCCACCCCTCCTCAAACCCCACTCTCTCCAGGCTCCACACCTCAAATCCCCAGGAATTTTCCAACCTGGAGTTGGCAACCCTATCTCCTTCCCAACTAACCATCAACCAACTGTTATCTGCCCCTCTGACTGCTGCTGATTTCTGCCCTCCCTCCTGGAGATCAGTTGTAATTCTGAGTGATCTCCAGCCCTCACCTGGAGATTGGCAACAATGGTTTTGCCAGGAGGGACTGGCTGGTTGGGTGGGTGGAGTCTATGGCTTTGTACCTGTCTGAGGTCCCAACCCTCCTCAAACCTCATCCTCTGCAGGTTCCATCCCTCAAATATCCAGGAATTTCCCACCTGGAGTTGGCAACCCTATCTCTTTCCCAGCCAAGCACCAACCTGGAATTATGTGCCCCTCCTATTTCAGCTTTCCATCTCCTCCCCTCTCCCTCCTGGAGATCAGTCATAATTCTGAGTGACCTCTAGCCCTCACCTGGAGATTGGCAACAATGGTTTCCTTGGCCAGGAAGGCAGGATGGATGGATGGATGGATGGATGGATGGATGGATGGATAGATGGATGGATAGATAGATAGATAGATAGATAGATAGATAGATAGATAAATTCACCAGAAGGAAAAGTAGTCTTTCTCTGCAGTGGGGACCAAAGCAGCTTACATCATTCTCCTCTCCCCCTTTTGACTTGCAGAACAATCCTGTGTGGTAGGTTAGGCTGAAAGTTTGTGACTGGTCCAAAATCACTCACTTAGCTTCTACAACAAGAACCTGGATCTAGCAGACCCTGCTCTGAAGCACTGATTGTTATGCCTAGGGTAGCCAACCTCCAGGTGGGGCCTGAAGATCACCAGATATCACAACTGAACTCCAGACAACAGATCTCTCCCGCTCAGAGAAAATAACTGCCTTGGAAGGTGGGCTTTATGGCATTCTTTTCAGCTGAGGCCTCTCCCCTCCCCAAACCCTGGCTTCCATAGACTCTACCAGAAAATCTCCAGGAATCTCCCTACCTGGAGCTGGCAACCCTAGTCAGGACAGGCCCCAAGGAGTTCCTCACAAAGGCCTGCAAAGGGTTTCCTTTTTTTGTCTGAACCAAGCTTGGTTGCCTACTGTGACTGTTCGCCTCCCACCCTCATCCTGTGGCCGTATCTTACTCCTTAAGTTCACTGCCACTACTCTCTGAATTGTCACTGCCTTTTTAGAGGGACAGTGAGACCCCTGTGGCCAAATTTCCCTATTTGGAGACGAAATCCCCAATCTTTGGGGGATCCCTAGAAAGTTGGCAACCCAAGGGTCTGGCCTTTCCTTGCTTTCCTGGGCTACCCCCTCCCTTTGGTATTGTGCAGAGTGGAGAAGACTATGTGGTCAGAGACTATGTGGTCAGAGTGGAGAAGACTATGTGGAATTACAGCTCAATCGTACCTTATAGGGGAACATTTGAAACAAACAACGACAGACAGCAGCCATCTTACAAACACAGGTAGGTAACTGCCATTTTGTTACACCTACCAATAACCACTGAGGGAACAGTTAGTCCCACACAGAAGGCAAGCAGGAAAAGTGTCTTTGTCAAGAAAAAAAGCCATCTGCCAGAAATTCTGACAGAGCACAGTGGCTGAAGGAGAGGGAGGGGAAGAAGAGCAGACCCAGCACCCAGCCAATGACACGTGAGTACTCAGAGCCAGTGGACAGGGACAGCTTCTGACTGACAGGGCAGGGAGCCAAAGGCTGTGGGAATGTGTGGAACGTTGAGGAAAGACTCACACAAAAACTCTTTTATATAATAAGGAGAGATATAGCCACACAGGCTAGTCTCTTTGTTTTATTCACGCAGAATAGAATCGTCTCTCTTAATCACACAGACTAAATAGTTGGTCTAAATCTCTCAGAAAAAACATCCCATAGTCACCCAGACTAAGCTCATTCTTCAAACTTCACTCACTGAATCCTTCATAGATAATCACAAACAGATTCCTCTTAGAACATCTCCTCCCACACTCTCAGTCATCAGACAATCACATCACACTTGTCTCCCTCTATCACCCCCCTACAGTACTGCAGTCAACTAAACATTTAAAGGAACACACACACCAAAACATGAAATCATTACAGAAGCTGCAAGGCTCTTTGTGCCTCCTTAAGCTCCACAGGCCAAGTGGCAGAATGTCACAGTCAATTTTCAGTGGGAGCAAAACTACTGGCCTCGGCTTCTTAGCAACCTGCTCTTCAACAAGGCAGGCCTTGTGCTGCAACTGGGCAGGGAGCCTTAACTTCTAATGCCCTGGACTTTGAGTGATGAAGTGTTCTCCCTTAGTACTTTATTAGCATATAGGTTGCATCTAATTGCTCATTTAATACATGGGAGGGATTCCAACAAAAAGCAACACATTTGATAAAGGGACCGGAAAGCAAGACTCAGAAAGAGAGATTGTATGGAAGATGTGGCCCAAGTAGCAGTCCTGGCAATGGCCCTTTGCTTCACTTCTGCTTTTCCTCTTTCTGGGAGGGAGCAGAGTAGACCTGGCCAGGGGGCAGACCTGGAAATGGTCCTGGCCTCCCATTTGTTTCTTACCTGGCTTTCAAAGAACATTCAACAGCAAGCTACACTGTCTGTCTCAGTCGTGGCCTCCAGCCAGTACAACAGAACTTCATATTCCTTAGGCTCTGTGGGATCAGAGAAGTCCTGCTGAGCAGTCAAGCTCCCCTTCTTTCTGGCACCCTTAATTATGTCCTGCCATTCCTTTTCCAGTTCAAACTAACCTTGATAGTCCTTTGTCAGTGTAGCACAGTCTGTATCAAGTCACATTACTTCAGTGCCGGGAAATGTTCAATTGCTTTGCTGCATCTTGTCAAGGATAAAAAAGAGATATAGTGACCATTAGGCATTAGTGATATCCGGTTTAAAACTCTTTGCCTTAATGTAAGTAATTACAGTGATGTGACTAATTATACTGTGATTGGAATAAGCTCCTTGATGCCCCCTGCTTGTTTTGCCCACTGCCACAGGGAATGGTTGCCCTGTTCATAACTTTCTAGGTTAAGAGGAGGTGTCCCTCGGGTTGATTTAGCAGCAGTCTGATTCGAGGGCTGCTGTATTAGCTATTGCCGTGACACTCAGCTGAAAGGAGCCATGTGGAAGTTAGCGAGACAGTTTGCATCTCCAAAGTTTCGTTTAGAAATGCCTTTGATATAAATTTTCTCCTGACTATAAAGTGGATTCTGATCTGAGTTGTCTATGTTGAAAAAAGCCGCTGGACTGTACTCTCTCGTAATCCCATTGTTTATCGGTATGTCCTGGAGTGGTACACATTGGAGAAATACGCAGTTTTGAGGGGTACATGTTGGACAGGTATGTGAATAATTATGGAGATACTTTGGATTAGAACATATATCAAAGACATATCCAAGTGAGCATCATGTGCAGGTCCGTACAACAAAGTCTGCAGAAATTTACAGGAGATCATAACTACAGGAATGCAAAATTACCTAGCTGACACAGCAAAACTAGAAAGCAAGCGCAGTACGGAACGAATGTCATTCATCCACTTCTAGTTCTTTCCAATACTGCAGATGGTAGTTAATCCCGTTCACTGGGTACCATTTCCAGGGGGGCGAAGGAATGTAAACAGAAGCCCTATTAGAATCCTATTTGGCACTCGATGGTTAGAGAGGAATCAAGACTCTTTTGGCAGTGGCCCTTTCTTTTTTAAAAAAGAAAAAGAAGAAGTTTAATTGAAGCTCTCAATGTTGCATAAATAGAATATCTAAGTTTTAATTGAAAAATAATTATAACCACTTAATCATTTTAAATGAGGGCTGTAATTGCAGTCAGTTCATAATAGCCAAATACAGACACTTAGATTCCCGCAATAAAGCAGGGATGGTACAGCTTGATTTGCTAATAGCACTTCCACTTCTCTTTCCTTTTGTCTCAAAGATTAATTCAGGCAAGGGCTATTAGTGCCGTTAATTGGTTCTGCAATTTAGACCTTGTGCCTGTGAATGAGTGACTGATGCAGTCCTATCAGCCAATAATGCGAACACTCTGTCAAAGTGTTCCTTATTGTCCAGCCGGATATTACTCCGGCAGCAGCTCCCCTGTGCCACCCAGCCACACTTTGTCCCAAGAGGGATCAGGGAGAAGGCGGTGCCTTTAGGCAGAGTGATTCTCCCATTTTTAGATAGGTCAGCAAGATGTCTTTGAAGTTTGCAAGACTGTGAATGAAATAACTTGTCCTTAAAAGGTAACCTTAGTGGCTGAACAAAGTCCTTAATGTAGGAGATATTTCAAGACAAGAGAAGAGGAGAGCACAAAAAACTGTGATTAAGTTTAAAAAAAAGGAAACAAAAAAGTGAACATGGACTACAGTAGCTGCTGGAAAACCATGGATTAAACCAGGTTTCAGATTAACCCTGGCAATCAAGCACTAACTAGAAACCAAGGAGATAGCCCTAGGAGGCACTAAGTGTGGGAAGGAGTGTTAAGTGTGTGTGTGTGTGTGTGCAGGTGTTTTCCAGAGTAGTCTGACAGCTGGGCTTTTTTGCACGTTTTGGTACTTGAAAAGGTGTGTGTGTGTATGTGGGGGGGGAAGGGAATGCCATACTGCGGGAACCCTCACAGCATTTTTAAATTACTTCAAAATGGCAATGGTGTCCTTGTGGCAGCCACAAGGACACTGTCACATCTAGTTTGGCCTTGTGTCTGTAGAATACACAGAGAATGATCAGTGGAGCCCATTTTTGTGCTGAAAAAGGAAATGGGGTTGATCCTAACTTCCCCCACCTTAAAAGTAAAGTGGGTAGCTTGTGTGTCAGTCATAAAATCAGTAAACCCAGGCTTCCCACACACAAAGCAAGAGTTTTTACATATTCAGGGAACACCCCTAATATGCCAGGAGAGAGACCGAGAGAGACCGAGAGAGATTCTATAACTTAACTAATGAAAAAGGACAGGAAAAACAAAACTGTCTGAAGTGCATGTTCTAGTGCCTAAGCAGGGCAGTGAAATGAAGGTCACCTGTGGACAAATGATGGTTTCTGTATACTCCAAGGGTTGCTGATGCTTGCAGAAAAATATTACTACATAAATTTGAAGAGGAGAGAGGAGAAAATCCTCCAAACATGTAGAAAACAGTGTACTAAATTACAGTCTTCAGGCTAGATTGAGGCACATCGATTGGCACCAACAAGAGCCCATTTCTCATGATTGTGGTATTATGCCTGGGAGATATTTGGAAAACCTGGAGCTCAGCTGACCTGGAAGTTGCATCTACCCTCAGGGCAGTGGACGGTAAGTGGCCTTGTGTGGATATGGATATATTTTATCTGTGCATTTAGAGAGTGTGCAAGAAAGAGAGTTTAGGGAAACTGCTTCAGCTTTAGCTTTCAGAATATTTCCCCCTCTCCAACTTCTTTGGAAGGTGCGAGAAATTTTAGACCATATCTAAAGTGCAGTCATGTTAACAAACAGTTACACTGCTTTGGCCCTGGCTGGCCTTTAGATCAGGCTCACTTCAGACACCACAGCACACTGCAGAGTCACCAGCAGTCATCTGGTGTATTCTCGATGAAGTCACTCTCGGTATCAGACAACATGAGACGCTTACACAGCCACTGAATCATTTCCTGGAACCACCTTAATCTTAGACTAAAATATGACAGAACCACCTTAATCTTAGGCTAAAATACGATGGAGTATATGTGTTTAAACATTTATGCCTCCTCTTCTCAGAGTGGCTGACAATTTGCATCAAAAAAAATCACAACCCAGAAAAAATCTTGACTAAAATCCACCTGTAATCACATATTAAAACATCAGAGGGGAAAAAAATCACCTAAAGAAAGCAGATTTTTTCACCTACCAAAAAGAAAAAAAGAGAGGGGGGGGGAATTCAGTGTCTGTAAAGGGCCTTCAGGAACAGCTATGGTTTACAGGCTTCTCTGAAAGCCAGAAGAATTGGGATTTGGAGCATTGCTTCCGGTAATCTATTCTATATTTAGGGAGCTGCCATAGCCTGCTCTCTAACAAAGGCCAGATGCATCGTGTGAAGCAAGGGAGCAGGCAAAAGAGACTGTTGTCATCTACATGTTTGCATGGATGGGTACCAAGAGAGGTGGTCCTTCAAGTACATGGGCACTGGCAGCTTCAAATGTAATAACCAGCTTCTTAAATTGAATCCAGACCAGAAATAAATTGATAGCTAGTGCAGTTGCTGCAAGATTGGATTAAACAATTCACTGTACCATCTACAATTTCTGAGATGCCTTCAAGGGAAGCCCCTTCAGAAAGTACATATTGGTAGTCTAGC
The DNA here is from genome assembly GCA_029233225.1 of Lepidodactylus listeri. Classification (NCBI taxonomy): domain Eukaryota; kingdom Metazoa; phylum Chordata; class Lepidosauria; order Squamata; family Gekkonidae; genus Lepidodactylus; species Lepidodactylus listeri. The sequence continues at coordinate 55,388,909 of JARCFY010000005.1, read as the reverse complement.
ATCACAATAATGGATCAGCATGTTCAGATTCATGGCTGTGTTTAGAAAGGAAGGTAGTTTCTTGATTAGGTGCAGCTAGACAGCCATACTCCTTAGCACCACCCACACCTGTTTTTTGGAAAGTAATTGAGGGTCCAAAGGAGCCCAAAGGCTCTGATTAATACTGGAAAAAAGACGGTGCAGAACCAGAATGTCATCTGTGACAAGTGGCGTCACTTCCATCTTGTCTAGATAGATTTTCAGCTTCTTCTTCCACATCTAGTTGACCACTGCTCCCAGGCACTGATTTAGAACAGAGAGAGCTACATCTGGAAGCTTAGTTAATAAAATAAAAAACTGGGTGTCATCAGCATATTGATCATACCAAACCTCAAGTATACATATGATCTCATTTGATGACCTAATGGAAATGTTAAAACATTATATTGATGATTATATGGAACCTGCAGGCATACCAGAGTTAAGGGGCCAGCCAACTGATTCTGCATCTCCAGTGGACTCATAGTCCGGTCATACCAAGCTATCAGAGTGCTAAATCAATAGTCAAAGGTTTCTTTTCCAGCCAATAAAATAAGAAATTCACTAGCACTTCAAAGTTTGCAAAGAGATCTAATAAAACTAGTAGGGAAGATGTACTCCTATTCAACCAAAGTTGTACAACATCTACCAATGCAATTAATGCAATCTCTGTCCCATAGGTACAGAGCCTGAAGCCAGTCTGGAATGTGCACAGAGAAGGATCACTTGAGAATGCCTGGAGTTATTCTGCCACCACCAACTCTAGCATTTTGTGGTAAATCTGAAGTAGGCCTACAGCAAACCTTTACATCCTTTGCCAAACAAGCTTTTTAAAAATACAAGTCATACTGTAGCCTCTTTAAGTGGTGTGGAAAAACTTTCTTCAACCAGAGATGCATTAATAATACAATTTAACAAAAAGGGAATGGTAAGGGTCTTCCAGTCAGGGAGACCAACTTGAAACTTTCCAACCAAAAGAATTATGATGATGTCATAAGTTCTAGTTTGGGGTGTATTTTAAACCTGTCATCCAGGTTTGAGTGGGTGGCAGATTTTAGTGTCAAAGAACCTAACTAATCAAATTCCACCAAGTTTCCTTTCTTCTCTAACGGCAGTTTATAAATTGGAGGGAAGTTTATAAATTCAATCAATCAATCAATCAATCAATCAATCAATCATGCCATGAACAGCCCTAAACCACCCTAAAGAATTTAACTAGACAAGTTTCTGCTGATGCAATGTTGACAGAGAAGGAGGGTTTCCTCACCTCCATCACTTCCACCTCATAGACTGGCAAGTGGACAGTAAGGTATGTTCTGTCTGATTCAGCACATTTAAATCTCCCAGTTCATGAACCACAGGACCGTAGATTTTCTTAAGTGGGGTAGAAGACTTTAGAGAGTTACTCTACCATAAGCCTCCATCAGCTTATTGTTCCTGACCTTCACCATGACTACTATACACTCATAATTGAGACCCCCCCCCCAAGCATTTTTGAAACTAATTGGATCCATCAGTCTGCGGCTGGTCCACTACCCCTGCAGGAGGGGAGATCAAGAACCAGTCATTCCTTCAGCTGGCTCCATGACAAAGGTTTAACTTCTACACCCTCAACCAGATCACCAGAGAACTGCTAAATACAAGAAGTAACTCCAAAGGGTGCCCTTTGTACTGTGTTGGCCCTGGAACAACCTGGGGTTGTTCTGATTGTTATTGGGGCTATAATGTCTTGAGCATCGCCAGACAAGGGTTCCTTGGAATAGGGATTGAAGTCACACAGGACTATCATCCTTGGAATCTTCAACTGTCCATCTGAGACCACCTCCACCAGTTCAGCCAGGGTTTCCCCCTAGGGAGCTAGGTGGATGACATAGCAGAAGGTCCCAAACCTATCTCTGGTACTCAACACAACGCACACACAAAATCAAGATCAGACACCATCTGCATTGGGAACCTGTGAAATGAGAAAACTTATATTTTATTTATTCATTTATTTTATTTTTCACATTTATATCCTGCCTATCCCGTAAACGGCCTCTGGGCAGGTCACAACATTTCAATAAATACAATAAAATTTAAAACCATTACTACTCCTGTCCCCATCCCCCATTCAGGGTTGATGAAGAAGTGCATACCTAGATGGTGTCATCTGAGGTAAAACTGCTAGCATCATCCAGACAGGTTTGGGTCAGATGCACCAGGTGTTTGTATTCCTTTAATAATAGGTCACGGAGTTCTTTACAGTCAACACCAGGGTCAAAGAAGGGGCTTGTAGAAGTGGCTCAGATATTAGGCAGAATGCATCATTGCTTCTCCCCTGGTGCTTTAAACACCTCTCACTGCCATCTTCCAGACCTATAAACCACTAAAATGTTATATGCCTGCCCAAACATGTCAAAAATCTCAAAATTACACTAATCAAAAACAGCAAAAGAAAACCACACTAACCAATGATTACCAACAGCACTCCCCTGCAAATTTCTGCCATTTGATGCTGTTGATCTCTGCTGACTGGCTCCTAGCCATGGTGAGTTAAGGAAACCTCAATACAGAGGCAGCAAACCTCTGAATACAAGAAGGCAGCATCAGGGAAGGCCTTGACCTCTATGCTTCGTTTGTTGGCCCTCCAGGGCAACTGATTGGCCAGTATGTGAAACAAGCAATTGGACTGGTGAATCATTGGTCTGATTAGGGTTGCCAGCCTCCAGGTGGGGCCTGGGGATCTCCCGCTTTTACAACTGATCCCCAGCTGACAGAGATCAGCTCCCCTGGAGAAAATGGCTGCTTTGAAGGGTGGACTCAATGGCATTGTACCATGCTGAGGCCCCTCCGCTCCCGAAACCCCGCCGTCTCCAGGATCCACCCCCAAAGTTTCCAGGTATTTTCTAACCCAGACTTGGCAACCCTAGGTCTGATTCATCTGGGCTCTTCTTATGTTATTAAGGGGGACACTGAAAAAAAAAAAACAATGAGAAGGACCCTGTACGTTTTGCTGTGTTACCCAAATGTACATTACTTCCCCTTCACATTACTTTCCAAATCAAAAGAGGGTTACACATTAGTGTTCTATTCTAAACAGAGTTGAATCCTAGAATTCCCTTCTGCTACGTGTGGAATTTTCTCCAGAAACAGGATGATATCTTTCCCCTCAGGAAGACTCTTCCCTTTTCAGAAGAAAGCCCTTGGATACATTTGCATGATTTTTATATTCTGTCCAGGTCCACTCTTAGTTTTCAAATGCTTCTTTAAGCACAGCATTTCTCCAACTGGTTAGAATGGTGTATGCCAGGCTTGACTGGTGCCAGCCCTTTGAATTACTCAGTGAAAACTGCACTCAAAGGTAAACAGAGACTGAAGCTTTTGCAAAATGGATAACAAGTGACTCTTGGTACCAACTGAGGCAAATAATCTAACTGAAAAAGATAAAATGAAACAGGGCGAGCCTGTATAGCATAGGCCAGGTTTCCTCCCTATTAGTGACGTGTGCAGGTGCCTGATGCTAAAAGCCACTTTGTGCTTGTCAGATAGTCAGACACGGTCTTGGTACCATTGGTGTACATTACAAGCCCATTTTAAAAGGCAGTCGCTAGCATGCCTGTAACCATGTGCCAGTCTGTAGGGTTTGTGGTTTCATTGTTAGCGCTAGGTGGAATTATTGCTTCTACCTGCATGGACCAATGGAGCACCCAAGATCTTCAAAACAATCCAGTGACGGCTGTGTTTAATTACCAGGGGTTATGGCGTACTTGTGTCAGGGAAAGCTCTGGTTTCACAGAATGCCGTGCTTATTTCACCATCCTTGGACTACCAGGTAGGGATTGGATATGCTGTTATTAAGACAGTTGTGGTTTGCAATTGCTATCGGCTTCTCTTGGATTCTGCTTTTGAGTTCCACTTATTGTAGACTCAAGATTTTTCTCCAAGAGATTACAGTATTAGATCTTCCAATTCTGAGCAAGTCTGTTGTAACTTTTAAACAAAACATTTTCCTAATGAGGGGCATTGAACTATTTTGCTAACGAGGGGCACAGAACTATGCAAAGGGGTGGGAAAATATAATGCAATCAAAGAAAGCATTCTTGTCTCAATATTCTTTCTCACGATGAAAAAGAGGATTGGGGGGAAGCATTTGAACCATTTGACATTGGTTGGTAACACAGTAGATACACTGTTTTGTACCAATGTCAGGCTGAGTCGGGGGAGGGGGTCAGTACCACACAGATCTCTGGAGATATACTTAAATAGACTGTAAAGATACAAATGTTAATTTGGGCCTTTGTCATCTTTCCAGCAATGCTAAGGCAGGTATTTGAACATTAATAATACAATCTGTATACAGGAGAGTTGTGTATAGATGAGTAAAGAAAAATCTACATTAAGACTGGAAATGAGCAAAACCCATGCTACTTCCCTCCTATTTTGTCCAATCCCCCCCCATTTAACAATGTCTAACCTAGCACTGACCTGGATGGGCTACCAGCCCAATATTGTCAGATCTCAGAAGTTAAGTAGGGTCACCCCTGGTTAGTATTTGGATGGGAGATCAGCAAAGTAGTCCAGGGTTGCTATAAAGATGCAGGCCTTGAAAACCCTGGAGTAGGCACAACTTGTTGGCACTCACCACCAGCCTCGACCAGGTGGATGTTCATTTTTCAGAAACCTTTGCTGCAGGGTTTCCTAAAAAATAAATCAAAACTATTGAGAATCGACATTAAATACCAGCATATGTGGTCAAACTAGATATTATGAAAAGTCTACATTTAAAATAATGTGTGTGTGGTGTATATTATATTTAGATTTATTTACTTAAAACATTTGTATTCGGCCCTTACACAACACCATGGCCTCAGTTCAGAAATAATAAGATGTGTCAGTTCAGCTGAAATTAATGGCGTGAGTTAATCATATATGTATTGATTTAAGTGAGACTCGAGCAGAGCTAATTTTTTTTTCTGGGTTGGGAGTCTAGTAGAGATATCTCCTTTTGGATGGGTCCATTCAGCTCAAGTGATTAGGAAAAATCTTCCACACTTATCTTTCCCATTTCACCAGGGTTATTTTTTTAGAACAGCTGATAATCTTATGTAAAGCTTTATTGTTTTTATCCTTAATTCAGAAATGGAATCTTTTGTTAACAAGGCACATGCCTGAAGAAACAGGATTGGTTGGTGCTTTCCTTTTATTCTGATGAGGGCACAAATATGATACAAAGACATTCCAGCTTTTCCTCTTGAACTCCTTATTTCCCCATGTTTTCTGCACTGATTTCCAGTTACTTTAAATATACCTTTAATTCCTTCTGGTTGCTTGTAGTGTTAAGAAACTTATAGGAACCAGGATGAATGTGGTGAACTTGGCTGTGTAAGTTTTCTTGTTTTTCCAAAGGTTAGTACCTTTGTTTTATTATGATGAGACGTGCCATGGATGCTGGAACCCAAGTTGCAGCTATGTGCACAGAACATATGATCAGTGTTGTCAGCTCTGACAGTCTTGGTCACTTTTCATGGGACTGAAAGGGGTACCCAGACTGAATGGGAAGCTCTGCAAATGGAGCACAAGTGCTCGTAGATCTCAGCCTGTGGGCCACCTTCCTCCAGCCTAAGGAGCCTTCCCCTAACTTCAGTTGTTCTTCTACCAGAGGAGGATCTTCTACCAGTTGGAGGAAGTCTCCTTAGACTGAAGGAAGGTTTTGAGCTTTGCTGAGTACTCGTAAATTATAGGCTCCTTGGATTAGGTTGACTACCAAACAGAGTCTGGACACAGACCATAATCTGCACAAGCACCATCCCTCAGTAGAGGTTGCACCTCTAAGGGAACCATTGGAAAGGATTACCTTTCACTAGACTGGGATATCCATGTTTATGCTTTATTTTACAGTGATATTAGCGATACCTTTGCCTATATGCCACAAGTTCAGTGGTCAGATGGCTATTGTATATAATGCAACCTTTTCGGTGTTCCTTGAGTTCTAAAGACGCTTGTGCTGAACTTCGTACACTGCAGTAAACTCATGTTTTTCACCACAAAAACTACGCAATGTGTAAAATAGCCTATAAACAATGGATGATTTCTTTGAAAACAACTGGCAACAATACGCTATTTTGAAATATTAATTGAGACATGCATTGTATTTGTACTCTGTAGTGAGATCTAAAAGAAAAGAATAAGTGGTTGTATTTTGTCATTACTACTCATCCTTTGTTTGCCCCTTTTAAAAACTGTGAACTATTTTCCAAGTAGATAGCGTGATGCTTTCATTACAGCGGAACAGTAAGTGTTAGACTGATTTTTAGTGGTGAGGGTATAAACACTTAGACCTTCTAGAGCTTGTTCATTATCTCAGGGAGGCACCATCCTTGATGTCTTTCTTGTCTCTCACTATCTGGCACCAGAAAAGACTTTTTGAAGAAACTGAGCACAATGGGGAAATGTCAAGAAATTCTCTTAGGTTTAAAAAAAGCAGTGAGCAACACTAGCTCTGTGCAACATGTCCAGTGCTTGACAAGGCGCACACAGCGGTGGCATGTCTCTAGTAGGAGAAAAGCAGTGGGAGGTTATGGCGGATGAAGAATGTGGTCATATGCAATAGAGTTGGAAGGTGCCCTCAGTTGGACAGAGAAAGGCATGGCTGAAGATGCAGGAAGTGAATTATACCTGGACAATTCACAATCCCTTAAAATCAGTCGTTACCAAGCTGTTATCTGAGCTGTTGAAGCCAAGCCTGTACTGCATTTGCATTTTGTACTGGTGTGGACAAATGCTCCCTCTAGCATCTAGTATATTTATTTATAGTTCTTAGAGAAAGATTTTGAACATGGAGGCCGTTTCCTTAGTTTTTTTATGGGAGCAGTTCTTTATTCATCATCAGAAAAAGTCAATTTTCACCTTTGTTCAAAACAAAGAACACTGCTAGCTCTAATCTAAAATATTCTATCCTCCCTTCCCCTGGCACTTTAAAAGAAAAGGAACCACTTGGGAATAGACCTTGCATCGGGAGACGTGAGAAACAAAGCTATCACAGCCTGCTTGGCCAAAATAAAATCAATCTGAAAGCCTTGAGTGGTTTTATGCAAGATTCCGCACTGTGTATACGTTTTTAATTAACTTGTCATCCTAAAGTCCTAACAGACCAAATCAATTAGCATGTAAATTCCTCCTCATGGAAGGGGGGGAGTGGCTTGAAAAAAAATCTTTGTATTCTTATTCAGGGAGGCTATACACATTCACATAAATGTTTACTTCTACGTGGCTGGTAGCTGGTAAACATTACCAGCACGACCCCAGGAAGAGTGATGGGTTGTGTATTTTTTTAAACTAGCAGCAGGATACAGCAGGAAGAGAAGTACGAACACTTTCTCTCTTATTATATATTGTATGACATTTGTGGTCTCTGGGGACAACCTCAGAAGAACAGCCTTGCCAATGGCATAGTCTCATGTTTAGAAGGTTTTCTTTCTTTCTTTCTTTTTTCCCCCTAGCTGTGATAGAGATATCTTTCTAGCACTTCAGATGAGTAATGGACAGCTACGTTCAGAGAAGAACAAATAAGTATAAATAATCAAATTATAACAATATGTATTTCTGCGCAGCTGGAAATTACAAGGCTGAGGGATAGGCTTCCTCTGGCTGCGCCCCACCCTTTTTTGCATTACAGCCACCTCACTTGCTTGGACATAGTTAATGGGTCTGCCAGCATTTCCATTATAAAGCCCTATTTATTATTCTGACAATAGCAATTTATATTATGAACAATAGTGTCATACTGAATAAAAACAGTAAGATTGGTGTGGAGTAGCCGGGCAACCCAAATGCATCATTGATATTTTTGTTTCTGTTACCCTTTTCAGCCCCCAAGTGCAGGAAAAACAAAGGGTCCTTGGAATATTTTTTTCTTTCTTTTTGGTTGTATGTTGGTTAATGCAAAATATCAGGAAAGAGATGATGAAACTGTGATTCAAGGTGGTGCTGTTCAAGCCGTTTGTATTCAAGTAGATACTCAAGGGTGCTTACTTATGAAAATACAGCTGGGATTCAGTCTTGCACCAAAAATCTAGTTCTGATACTATTTCTCCTCATCTGGCCAGGATATCATATTTACCACTGACAAAAATATGTTATTAGGACTGCCATGCAACTCAGTCCTATAAAGAGTTGAGCAGTCCTAAGCCCTCTGAAAATAAATAGACTTAGGCATGTTTAACTATGTATAGGACATATATGTTAATCATACAGCTAGTAGTAAAATCAAGAAGGCAGTGCTAATTATATTATACAGGACAGGATTGTTCCAGGATTGTTCGACAAACTAATGACAGAAGACAAACACACACCCCAACATACATATAAAATCAATGTATGAAGGTTTTAGAACTACCTATTAAGAATTTCCATAGAACACATTGCGAATGATATGCTGTGATGGATAGAATGCTGGGTTTGGATGTCAAATTGTCAGGTCTAAGAAGTCTCTCCTCATCCATGAAGTGTGTGGAATTTGTCTTAGGCAAGTCACAGTCTTCCCTCACAAAACTCTCTCACAAGACTGATGAGAAAAGAATAAAGTTAGAACTGTAAAGCTCTATCATGAGGATAGCTATAGACCTAAATAAATAAATAAATTATCCACCTTAGTCACAGCCTAGTGGGAAGTTCTTTGGAACAAGCCTCATTGAAATTAGTGGGGGCCGCACAGTTTCCATCTGAACTTCCAGAGATTGTGCCCTAAATTTGCACAATTCTGTATCAGATTGAATTTTCAAAAATGTCAGAAGATGAAGAGACTGCGTGTGTGTATGTATGAATTTGGGATTTTGCATAAATTTGGGTCCATTTCTAAACCTATAGCAGCATCAGGTACTTTCATGGTTGCTCACATGGGATGCAACAGTGACCAAATCGTTATTAGAAAATATGGATATTTTATGGATTAGGATAAGTGAGCCCTTCCTATTGCCTTTCCTTAATCAAGATTTATCCACTGTTGACAGCCCTACGTTGGTCCATACTTTTCAGTACTGACCTTGCTAAGACAATTTATACCACCATCTGCCTTCTTAATGCTTGCACAGGAGATAGAAATTTGAGAGCGCCTAAATTTTCCTCCTCACCCTTTACCTTCCCAGCCATCCAGATTAGAAAATAGGTTCTGGCTGGTTTATGAGCAAACCATGAATGTAAGTTCTATGGCAACTCAACCTCCAGCATTACTATTGTATATACTTGCTATTTCACTAAATAAAAATGGGATAAGTATGGAGATTTGTTCTACTTATAAAATCACCACCACACCTAGACACTATTCAACAGTGTGTTTGATGCTAGTTTAATAAGGAAGCATCAGGTCTTCTTATAAACCTAGGTAACTGTGTACCAGTAAGCTATGTGGATATATGGTGCACTTGTGTGGACCAAAGCCCTTGAACATTTAGACTGTGAGGATGAGATGCTCTGCATATGTATATCTCATCTCCAAATTAATCACTGTGCAGATTCTCCTTTAGGAAGAGCATGTGCACCTGTAATTATTAAATTTCCTAAGGATGATAAGAAAAACAGCCTTAAGCAAATCTGCCTAATAGTTCTTCATGACCGAGTTACCTCTCCAGCTCAGCAATGAAAGGACTCACCTAGATGACTCATGTGACATATAACTTCAGGGACCTAATGTTCCCAAGCATGGACAGCCAGGCAAACAGCCCCATCTGACCATTGTTTCGGCTTGGGAAAATAATGTAGTGGGGCTAAAGCCCTCCGTCCCCATGCTGCACTCACAAACTGAATCCAGCCCCCGCTCTCCCGAGCTTTGGAACATTAGTTCTCTGTGTCACACATATTGTCTAGCTGGGCTATAAGATGCTTGATGAACTTAGGGTCTAAGATAATTCAATTTTCAATATTTTCTCTGCAAAATTACTGTATGGAAGTGGGTGTGGTTGCTGTTTTTTTCTTTCCCAGCTTGAACTAGTTAGCTATTCCTCTGTGGGAGTAGGCTGTATTTGCTAAAAATAAAGTCAACATTAGCTACAGGTAATTTTGCAGAACCAGCAATGATAACATTCAAATGTTTCAAAGGGGTGTAGCGATTAGTGTCAAAGACACATTTGTCTAAGGAAAAAGCAGATAAAAGAGGTGTGAGCTGCTGAAACTGGGATTAGGGTGTTGTTCAGTATTCAGTTAGTTCCTTGTGCCACAACACTACACAAAACAGCCAATAGCAGTTGGGGAGTACAAAACAATTCCTTCTTGAGATGCTGCTGAGTCCTCTGTAGATGCCTTTTGTCTTTCCAAAGCGTATGTTTCTTCAAAAAAAAATAGTCTGTAATACTTAATGCTGCTAGGAGATGTAGCCTCTGTTCTGTAAAATGAAGCCCACTACCACGGGGTCAGTTCATCAAAGATGGGTTCTGATCCTTTAACAAGTTACAGTGAATACACATACAACCTTTGTACAGTGTATCCTTGATTGTTCTTTGTATGTGCATCGAGTACATCTCATATTACATTCAGTGAATGTACCGCTGAAAGGGAGATACAAACCCTACATTTATCCTGGTACTGGTCCCCCATTTCATTCATAAAGAGAAATGTGTATTGGCTCTTTCTTACAAACAGATGTACACAGATGTACATGCATTCACTGTAATGTGAACAGGGCTACAAGCTATGCAGGTAGCCTAGAAGAGTTTTTATATGAAGATGTGAAATGAGAGGGAATTCCTGGCATTCTTTTTATGCTGAAGTGTACTTTTTTAATTTAGGAAGAGTCATTTAACCATCTTGTAAGTTAAGAGGGATTCAGCAGGAGAAGTTTTGATTGAGGACCAAGAATACACTCCTATTACCTCCAAATACCCACACCCCTAATAAAATAGGCAGTGAGAGGAGTAATAGTCCTGCAGAACTGAGAACAATTCCTTCTCTGGTGTCTTCACATCATAATCTAATTTGGGAGTCATCAACACCTTCTACAGTGATGACTTTACCATGAAATGACCTGTAGGAGTCAAGTCCCACAGCCGGATTTTGAGTGGAATAATGAAATTCAATGGCACATACCACACACTTAGTAGAATATATGAAGTGGCTCCCATGTGGAATAGGAGCAATTTTTACTATATCACCATCAATATCAAACAACAAAAAGAAGTCTTGTAGCACCTGAAAGCACAGATTTCTTATAGTGTAAAGTTTTCTATCTATCTATCTATCTATCTATCTATCTATCTATCTATCTATCTATCTATCTATCTATCTATCTATCTATCTATCTCTATTTATTAGATTTTTATCCCTCACGGCAGGCTCAGATGCATAAAGTGATAAAGCCCATGAAAGCTTATGCTATAATGTGTCTTAAGACTTCTTTTTTGTTTTTGTTACAGTAGTCTTACATCATGACTACCCTTTCTGGAATGAACACATGAAGCTGCTTTCTATAAAGACAGCCATTGGTTCATTGAAGTCATTACTGTCTGATGTGACTGATAGCAGTTCTCCAGGGTCTCAGGTGGAGGTCTTTCACATCCCCTACTATCTGGTTCTTTTAACTGGAGATGCTGGGGATTGAATGCTGCATATAAAGCAAATGCCATGGCACCCCCTATGATGTGATTAAAATTTCCAGGTTCTGTCTCAGGTTTTCTTGACTTACACAGTCTTTGGTGACAGAGCAGTTCAGCCCATTTAGTGCCTACCTTACCAGGAGGGCTTGCCCAAGCATTCTGACAAGCTTTAGCAGCTGTCTTCTGAGCTGACCATCTCAACTTCTTGTCTGTAAGGCGATGTCAGCAATGCTTTAGGCTGATTCAGCACTGAGCAGGGGGTTGGACAAGATGGCCTGTATGGCCCCTTCCAACTCTATGATTCTGTGATTCTAGATCAGGATAGCTATATTGTCATACTGCCATAAGTATTGATACAGTGGACCAACATGCTAGAATAATGTTTTATATGGTGTTAAGCTTCTTTGGAAGCAGTAATGTGAGCATCCAGCACATAAAGAGGTAGTGTATTTCCCGCTTTTCTCAGATCAGCATCCAGTCTCTTCATTGTCATGCATGATTGGGATGCCCTGCCCACCCACACAGTTATTAGAGATCACATTTATGCAGTGGCCTATGAATAATAAGCTCCCTGTAAAACTGTAACTCATCATTCCTAATGATAGCTTCCATTTAGCTTCACAAGGAGGATATTGTATTGATTGTGTCTGCTGCAAATAAAGATATCATGATTGGATAAAAGCTGAATTTGTTTCTAGGTCAGAGTTGAAGTAAATCAGTTGCAGCAGTGTGTTAGATTGGAATTGATGAGGCTGCAGTCCAGAAGGTCCCTGTAACTCACTGCTGTGCATCTGGCAGAGGAGTCTGGCAAATTTATATCACTATCGAGAGCTATTCCCCTTAGTGGAGAAACAGGATTAATTTCTTAATTCGCACAGACCGTCTGGCTTTCTCAACAACCACAATAAAGTGACAGTTCTCCCTTCATGTGGTGTGTGGAGATTTCTAACTGAAGTCAATGGGCGTAACATAGCATGCCTGATTAGGGCTGAGGTACTGTGAGCATGGTAACTTGGGAAATAACTGAAATGAAGATATGGATGGGTGACCTGTTTGTGTAGGTTGCTCTCCCATTTGAACCAATAACTAATCAAAATTTTCCATCAAGTGTTACACACCAGAATGATTTCTCAGACAGCATAAAGCTGTTGCAGCCAACCACGGTGCGTATTCATAGGCATCTCTCCCTCAAGCCCAGCCCGGGGTATTTTGCTATCCCAGGAAGCTGAATGCCAGAATCTCAGTGATGGGCCCCAGGATCTTCTGCAGTATTGCAAGGATTGCATGCTATTTCTCTAGTCCTTCAAGAAATATTGCTCTAAGTGAGCATTAGGGGTGTTTATGAACAGGAGACTCAGTTATGACTGCAGACAGATTCGTTCAGGTCAGGGAACGGAAGTAGAAAGGGCTTTGGCTCAAATGCACTGGAAAATGGCTCCCCCACTGAAGAGCCAGTGGCATCAGCTCACCTCTTCACTCTGGTGAGGACAAGCCATACAGAATGGGCTCCTATGCTGTGTTCTGGTATCTTTGGTGCTTGGTGTTGTGACTGTATTAAAATGTCTCATAATTTCACAGGTTTGTTAAATTTAGACAAGTCTAAATCTTCTTTCTCCCCACTTCCCAGATCTTCCAAGTCTTATTTTTTAAAAAATAAAAAAGCAGACTTTCTGAGCATAAAGGGATTGCATAATGCTAGAGATTAGGTAAAGGATTGACTTCCTGTTCTAGACATGCTACCTAGAAAACAGTCACTCACTATTAATTTCATGGAATGACTCATGGTTTCACACACTGTATCACAGATCTGTAGATTAGCACAGTGACTATCCCTCCTTCATGTTAACTTTGGCCCATAAAGCCAGAGGAAATTGTGTGTGTGTGTCAAGTGCTGTCAAATCACTTCCAATTTATGGGAACTTTAAGAATTAATGACTTCCAAAATGCCCAATTGTTAACAGCCTTGCTCAGGTCTTGCAAACTGAGGGCTGTGGCTTTCTTTATGAAGTCAACCCATCTCAGGCTGCGGTCACACGGCCCTTTAATGCGGGAGGAAGTGCTGTTACCTCCTGCATTTAAAAGGATGGATCTCACTGGCGCAGCTAGTCCCGCGCCAAAGCGGGTTCCAGTGTGGGTTCAAAGCACTTTTTCCGACCCTGGGAAAATCAACTATTTTCCTGGGAGTCGCGCTTTGAACCTGTGCTGGCCGATCTGGACATCCCTCTCTCGCAATGATTGCGAGAGAGGGATGTCCAGATCATCCCACCTCCATTTTTCCCCCCTTTTGCAGTTGGGCGCTTGTGCACTCAAGCGCCCAAGTGCAAAAGGGGGAAAAAAAACCCTCCCAAATTTACCATGTGACTGGCGGGGCTTGGGGAAGGATGCCTCCCCCGGCTGCCACCGCCACCAGCCGCCTCTGCCTCCACCGCCACCGCAAAAAGCCGCCGCCTGCCACCTCCACTGCCGCATGCTGCCGCCGCATGCTGCTGCCACACACTTCTGCCGCCGCTGCCTCTGCCCCCTCCTCCAGGACTCCTATGCCCGCCCACGCCGCCCGCCTCCTCCTCCTCCTCCGCCCGCTGCTGCCCGCCACCGGGTTGGGATAAACATCCCAACTTGAACTAAAAAACTGCAGCCCCTTTAAGTCTGGGAGGGCTCCCGGATTTAAAGGGCCGTGTGGCCACAGCCTCATGTAGGGTCTTCCTCTTTTCCTGCTGCCTTCTTTCCTAGCATTATTGTCTTTTCCAGTGACTCTGTCTTCTCATAATGTAACCAAAGTACAATGGCCTCAGTTTAGTCATTTTAGTTTTTAGGGAGAGTTCAGGCTTGATTTGATCTGCAGCCCACTTATTTGTCTTTGTGGCAGTAACTGTCAGTACCTTAGTACGGACAGAAACAGAGCATAGAATCCAGTCCATAATCTCTATTTTGTAATGATGGTTTGGCTGTCTTTTTCTTTGCAATTGGTAACACAGGTACACTGAATATATTTTAAATATGGGGATAAGTGTATGTATTAAGATCATTATACAAATAGTGCAATGTAGTTTGTTCAGATAAGGTTACCCTATACTTGACCAAAGATACCTATTTTACTCTGAGAGAACAAGGGCTTCTAAAGAGACAAAAGTTCCAATCTCTAGACCCACCAACTCCAAAGCATACAATATTAGCCAACAGGAGTGAAACTGAACTATCTTGCAAAAACACAGTGAGCAAACAAAGTCTACTAATGGAAGCCATCTGATAAGGGTTGCTACAGTCTGCTGGTACAGGGAAGGGGACTTCAGTGTTCCCTTATGCTTTGTTAGTGGTATCTTAGCTCCTGGCTGCACGGGAAATACCATGTCCACTACCATTTGCCAAGTGATGGGATTTTTAGTGTCAGCTCTGGGTTTAGCCGGCTGCATTGCCGCCACAGGGATGGACATGTGGAGTACCCAGGACTTATATGACAACCCGGTAACAGCTGTGTTCCAGTATCAGGGACTCTGGAGAAGCTGTGTCAGTCAAAGTTCGGGCCTTACGGAGTGTCGGCCTTATTTTACAATTCTTGGGCTACCAGGTAGGGATACGGGCAGGTCAAGGCTACTTTAGAAATGTAATGAATAAATAGTTTTCACAGACCAGCATGAGGCATATAAATGGGGACCATTGATTTATGTGGCTGTTGCCATAATTCTCATACCAAATTCATAGGACCTACAGATTTCATGTTAGGAAAATCTGTATTTAAAATTAAATCATGTTTCTAATTTTTTGCAACAATAGTTTCAATTTAACTGTGCAATTCTAAGCAAAGTTATACACTTCTATTTCCATTGAAGTCAATGGCCTTAGAAGAGTGTAATTCTGTTTAGGATTGCCCTGTAAGAGACTGGTAGGAAGCCATTTATATATTTCAGTGAATAACCCCCCCCCCCCCGCCCCATGTGCTATATTTGATTAAACATTTAACTGTTCTTACTTCCTTCAAGACACTGGGTTTGGGAAGGTTCTACATCTACATATATAATTATATTCTGTCCTAGGCTACAATTCTTTGTTATAATTATAATTTGTTATAATTAACTTGAATGTTAGTGAAAGAGGTTTACTAATAAAGGATGCATCAGATCTCAAAAAGGTGCCTGTGTATATGTATTTTTATGTTCTTCAGCATAATTACAGTGGCTTTATGCTCATGATTCTGTGTGCATAAAACAGAGTGTACTGTTTAACAGAAACAGAGGTTGTATTAATACTGAAATAATGGTTTATGTATTTCTATCAAATTTATTGCAAATATTCCAAATTTTATACATTCTGAAAATGGATTTGCTATTTTACAAAAGAACAAATTGAGAAAATGTACACATTCGTTTTTCTGTTTTAAAAACATATACTGGAATACCATCCAGATTTTCAAACACATTTCTTTTTTTTTCAGTCATACAAAACATTCACATTAATTTTTTTCAATTGCCTTTCTGATAATTTTCTTAATATAATCATGTGCAGAGTATTCTAAACTTTAGGAATCTTCTTTGTTTTCTTCTAACAGTTATTTTCACATCTCTAGATTTCACTTTTTAAATTCAAATATCCTAATAATAGACACTGAGTTTAAGAAGTTATGCAGAAACACATGTGAATTATTTTTACATTTCCAGCATTTATCTCAGATCTGTTGTGCATCTTTTCCGGTATCTTTGGTACTCTGTGCCACACCTTTTGGGAAAAACGGGTCTCTTATTTCAGTATAATCCACTAGACTTTTAAAATATTCATGACTCTTTGCTGCCAGCTCATGGATTGTGGTTTATCAGTTTACTGTTATAACAATTTTTTTTTAGTATATTACACAAGAAAAAGTACAAAACCATTTGTATGTTATTCAGTCTTTGGTCCATCATGACAAAAAAATCAATAAAATTCTATACTTTGAAAAAACAATGGTTTTTCAGCTCTCCTGGTTTTCTTGTTCATATTTCCTCAAAATGTAGAAATGGACTATTTCCTCTAAAATTTCGGTGTTTATAAATTAAATTATAAATAAAATGTGTGGTCCTTCCCCATACGGGCACAGCATCAATAAACGGAGGGATCCTGACAGAATCAACCGAGTCCTATCCCCACCCCTGCTATGTATGCTCCGGACGGAGGGGAGGGCAGGATATAAATTGAAGAAATAAATAAATAAAATGTACAGTCTGGAGAAAGAAGCATAGTTGCATTTAATGCTGCTGCTTGATTTGACTGAGTGTAACTTGATTACTTAGCAGCCTCTGAACAGGTGCATTAATATAAAATTTAAAATGAACCATCAAAACAATGCTTAGATTAAATACTGAACTGGCACTGGACCAGTGCACAACATTCCAACTGTATCCTTAAAAATATATTGGAATATTATCATTCCAATATTATTACATAAGATTACAATTTATTTTTATACCTAAATATGTTTCAGATTTCCTATGCCTTGGGATGCTATTCTGTTTCTTGATATCTGATCTAAATCTTCAGTATTAAACAGTTAACATTTCTGATTCCTTCTAATTGACCTTAAAATACTCCACAAATGGGTCTATAGACTCAGCTTATTATGTAGGTCTGTACTATCTCATAATGACGTGGGGTAACATGTTTGAATGTTCTTTAAAATCTCCCTACACATGGAAAGCTAGCCAGTCATGCAAAAGGCTAGCTTAGTAGTCCTTTGAAATGCTAGATTTCTACATGTAGAAAACTATTGTTAGAAGTGTTGGAGAAGCAACAGCCTGCAAAGAGTCTAGTTAATATAAATTTGCCTGAAAGAGTAGTTTAGTCTACTTGTACCCTAGGGGAAGCTGTGGTGTATTCTCTAGTGTTTAGAGTTTATTGACTCTATTTCTCTTGCAGTTCAGCCTACCTCTTGTTTTTCCTCTCTCTGTTGTGCGTTAATATGTGTTAGTGCTTCTACTCTGAAGGCCTCTCTGTTGCATTAATGGTCTGCTGTCAGTAAATTCATTGAAAGCAAACTTTAAAGCATGGATTGGATTATTTCCTAAACTCTTCCAACAAGAAGGGCACATTTTAGTGTGATCTCATGCACATTCTCAGGGGGTAAGAGGCCTGTATTGTCCCTGTCTTAACATCTGAATAACATCTCAAAGCTAAAAATATCTATGTGCCTTAAAAATTCCTTTAAAATTAGGACCCATTCCAGTCTGGCTTCCGTCCTGTTTATGGGATGGAGATGGTGCTGGTCACCCTCATGATTGACCTCTGGAGACACCTGAATTGAGGTGGGTTAGTGCTGCTGTTGTATCTTGAACTGACAGCAGTGTTTGACATGGTCAGTTATGGCCTTATGACCTACCACCTCACCGACATGAGGATAACGGGGACCAACTTGCAGTGGCTGGTCTCCTTTCTCCATGGTTGGGGACAAAAGGTAGTGACTGGGGAGAGGCTTCTGCTGCATTACCCATTGGCATGCAGTGTCCCTCAAGGGACAATCCTCTCCTCGATGTTGTTTAACATCTATATGCACCCCCTTGCCCAGTTGGTCCAGGTTTTTCGGCTGGTGTCATCAGTATGCTGTATGCTGATGACACCCAGCTGTATCTGTTGATGGATGGCCAGCTGGACTCCACCCCAGAGTTTCTGACTAGGGCATTAGAGGCTGTGGCTGGTTGGTTGCATCAGAGTCGACTGAAACTGAATCTATCAAAGATGGATCCTGTGCCTGAGCCATGGGGGAATGGTGTTGGGTATCCATCTCCCAGCTCTTGATGGGGCATCTTTGGTGCCTGCATCAATGGGGAGGAGTTTAGGTGTGACACTGAATGCCTCACTTTCAGTGAAGGCCCATGTCACAGATGTTGCCAGATCAGCTTTTTATCATCTTTGGCTGGTCAGGCAACTGGCTCCTTACCTATCCCTTTGCAACACAGCCATGGTGATCCATGCAATGGTTACCTCCAATGCTCCCTCTAAGCTGTGGAGTCTTGTGAGCAACAATTCTACTTTGTGAGCTACTGGCATTAAAGTTGTGAGTGAGCAATTTGGCTACTGCATAAATTAGTTTGTTCTGTAGCCATCCTTCCTGAACTAAGACAAAAATGTGTGAGTTGGAGGCTAAAAAACTGTGAGCTAGCTCACACTAACTCAGCTTAGAGTGAACACTGGTCAGCTCCAGGTTGGACTACTGCAACTCACTCTATGCAGGGCTGCCCTTGACTCTGCTCTGGAAACTTCAGCCGGTTCAGTGGCACCTGCTGATTGGGTTGTCTCTGTGAACACTCATGCAGCCGGCGCTTTGCCAGCTGCATTGCTTGCCAGTTGAGTACCATATCAGGTTCAAGGTCCTGGTATTGACCTTCAAAGTCCTATGTGGTCTGGGACCATCATATCTGCAGGACTGACTCTCCTCATATGTTCCCCAGCAAGCCATGTGTTCTTCTGAACAACATTTTCTGGTGGTCCCTGGCCCCAAAGACATCCGCTTAGCCTCTACCAGGGCCAGGGTCTTTTCAGCCCTGGCTCCAGCTTGGTGGAATTCTCTACCAAATGAGATCAGGGTCCTGCAGGACTTATTATAGTTCCACAGAGCCTGCAAGACAGAGTTGTTCTGCCAGGCCTTTGGCTGAGGCCGCGGATGCCTGGGTATAGCCTCCCCTTCTTCACCCCATCCTCCACATTTCATCTACAAATGGTGTTCTCACCTAATTCCAAAATATCTGTTCCATCGGGCATACATGCAATAACTCCTGGGAATTTTGTGAATTTGTTCTGTCATCTTGTTTTGCTATCTTAAATTATGGTGTTTAAAATTTGATTATTGTTTTACTGTTTTAATTGTTTTATTGTGGACTTTGTTGTAAGCCGCCTGCTTGCGAGGAAGGGTGGGATATAAATGTATTAAAATAAATAAATAGAGAAACATCATTTAGTATATTCAGTTTCTACTGTCTTAATTTTGTGCATATGAGTAGAGATTATATAGCTAAGTAATAAATAAAAAATGAATCATGTTACCTAGTGACCCTTCTCATCATAAATTTATTTCACATGTGTCAATTCATTGTCCTTCTCTTTCTAAAAGAAAGTCAGTGTTGGAAATGATCCCTAAACTGATATTTTCTTACTATGGTTACCTACCTCCAAGTGGGGACTGAAGATCTCCTGGAATTACAACTGATCTCCGGGCTAGAGAAAATGGCTGCTTTGGAGGGTGGAGTCTATGGCATTATACTCCATGAGGTCCTTCTCCTCCTTAAACCCTGCCGTTCCCAGGTTCCTCCCACAAACTTCCAGGAACTTCCTATCATGGAACCGGTGACCCTATTTCTTGTTTATTTATTTGCTTCAATATATACCCCGCCTAGCCAGTGCATTCAATGAACTTCAATTTTAGTACATCAAATGCCTTTTGTGTCCTCAGAGGCATACAATATCTCCACAGCTGCATTCCATATCATGGGTAACAGTTGTGCTGGCATGAAAATAGAGCAGAAATTTGGACCAACACACTGGGTAAGAGGCTTTTAAACACCAGGATACTTGCATACCAGCATTTTTGGTGGCCACAACATGGAGCTGTAACATTTAAATTAGCACTTAGTGAGGAGGTGAGGTACATGCAGTGGTGTGTTTACTAATTGATTCAATATATTTTTGTGTATCTATCTGGAAGAAACCTATATACACTCATTTACAGTGTCTTGGGTGACAATTGCACATCTGTCTATGTGTATACAAAACTGTAGATTTGCTGTGTATTACACCATTAAGAAAGCTTAATTGGCAGTGAGTTTTCAACACATGCATGACAATTGTAGATGAATTTACATGGCACAAGTGTACTTGCATGCTTTTAAAAGGGTTTTATTTTATTTGTTTACATTAGTTAAAGAAGAATTAGATTTGTGGAGTCTATCAACAGCTACTAGCCATGGCGACTAAAGGGAACATTCATATTCAGAGGAAGTAAACTTCTGAATACCAGTGCCAGAAGTTGACACTGGGGGAAGGCTTTAGCCTCTGTGCCGGGCCTCCAGAGCAAGTTGTTAGCTACTGTGTGATGCTGAATTGGATGGAACACTGGTCTGATCTGGCAGGGCCCTTCTTATATCCTTAAGTTCATAATGTCTTGTGTGAACTGGAATTCAGTGGTCAGGGAATAGTACACCGTACACACTCAGGTTCTATAAGTCTATGCTTAACTAAATTGTCCTAACAGCTTTGAAAAAAATAATAAGGCAGGCAGGTAAATATGTAAAGATGCTATGGAGGGAAGGGCACCACTGACACCATCTGAGAACATGTAATGGGATATACTACCTTTTCTGTAGCACTAGCAACTTTACAATTAATGTGGAATATCCATTTCTTCTAATGACTATTGCAAGCTTGGAATTTGCTTTTGTGGTAGACCAGACCATCCTTGTAATTTTGACCTTGATGAAACAGAAACCACTAAGATGAATCTTAGGCCAAATCTACACCTCCCCTCTGAAGTAGTTTGACTGCTGTCTTTTCCTACACTCATTTCACACTGGTTTCAAATTTCACTCCCTGGGTCTGAAGAGCAGTAAGCAACAGGATCTGTTTAAAGCAGTGTAATGCTAGCTTGACTATAAGAGGGCAATTAACGAATGTAGACGGTGATTTTTAAACTAGAACAAGTATGGTTTGAAACTAGAAACAGGTATAGATGGGGTTTTTTGAAGCTAGAATGATTCCAGTGGGAAAGTCAGATGTAGGTTTGACCTTAGGCTGAAACTGAAAGTGGAACATAATAACTTTCTGTTTGCTTTCTTCTGTTCTGTACAAATACACAGTGTACAGTGACCACTCTTTGGTGCTGATAGCACAGTTTCATTAACTCTCTTGTTTCCTCATGCATAACAGTGAAATCATTCCTCCTTTAACGAATGGGCACCTGAAAGTACCGGAACAGTTAATGTCAGTTATCTTGCACTGACTGATAAGGCCATACCTTGTGATTAGAATGAATCACAACAGCAAAAAGGGTCCAACTGTTAAAAGAGTTCTCGAAACTCCTAGACCATTATGGCACTTGGCCCACAGCTGTTTTCAGGATGATTCTTATATGTGAATGGCAACCTGTATGACTTTGTGGTGCTGTGACACAGATAAATCTGTTTTCCTTGGAGTCCCTTTTAAGGGCAGAAAGGTGGGATATAAATTTTTGTAAATAAATAAAATGACTAAATTTGATTGGCTGCTTGACTGTATGACACCGTCATGCTGCCTGTATGATCCCTGATTGCAGAGCTCATTTCGTAGTAGGAGCTCCTCTGCATATTAGGCCACACACTCGTGATGAAGCCAATTGTCCAAGAGGTTACAGTAGCCCCTGTAAGAAGAGCTCTATAAGCTCTTGGAGAATTGGCTACATTAGGAGGGTGTGGCCTAATACACAAAGGAGCTCATGCTACAAAATGAGCCCTGCCTGATTGGCTGGCTTTAGCTCATGAGAAAGCCCCAGCTTAAAAGGATGGGGGGGGGGGGCGCTGGAGATGTAGACTGGGGAAAGAAGCAGCTGCAAGTAAACAGTGAACAGCATGCAAAATCAGTGCCCATGAAACTTTCTGCTGAGTGCCTCTTTTGTCCTGAAAAATGTTTATGGGTAATAATTTGACATAGTGCTCCTGAAGGGGCAGAAGAAAACACTGTACAAGATGGACCTGTGGATCTTGTCACTGTTAAGAATTCTTTTAGAATGAACAATTTTTTGTTCTATTTTGTTATATTAAGAGATGTGAGCAATGGTTTGTTGTTGTTTTTTGCTACAAATTAAATATGATATTTTCCTATGTATTTTGCAGCAATGTTCCAGGCTGTGAGGGCTCTGATGATTGTGGGCATTGTGCTAGGAGCTTTTGGCCTTCTGGTGGCCATTTTTGCCCTGAAGTGTTTGCGGATTGGCAATATGGAAGACTCATCAAAAGCAAATTTGACTTTAACTTCTGGAGTCATGTTTATTGTGGCTGGTGAGTTTGGGGCTGTATGGTGCCACTCTTTTGTGAAGGATAAATAAAGTTAAGAAACTGGAAGTACTGAACCCAGCAAAAGAAGTTAGATGAGAAGATATCCTCCTTATTATCTATGACTAACATTTCCATAATGATTCCCAAATGCTAAAAAATCCCTATCTACACCACTTTGTTATTTCACCTGATGGCTTCAGAGGGATGCTGCCATAAAATCAGTGAGGAATCCATGGATGAACCATGCTCTTGTATTGGCTTCCATAGAAGATTTGTAACATTATTTTCCTCCTCTTTATGACAGAATGAGGAATAAATTGCTAAATGCCATCCTAGAATTCCTTGGACTCAGCTTCTGGTTCATTTGAGGAATGATAACCAGGGCAGTTGCTGGCTGCTATTTTTATTTGTTAGTTCTTTCTATTTTTGGAAGCTTTGGGGGGAATTTTTGTTGAAAAGCAGGATAACAGTGTTTTAAATAAAAAAAAGGTACTGTAGCCACAGTCAGGGTTAGGCAGGCATGAACTGAAGTGGGCAAGGAAGATGCCATTTAAAGAAAGAAGAGTAGTATCTACCTTCTCCAGGAAAAGGTCAACCCAATATAACATTAACCATAAAATCTTTACCTTCTGCTCCAAGAGCCTTTAAGTTTTGGTGTGTTGTACATTTGGTGCAGTGGAAGTTTTCTTTAAATGCTATATATTGTTCTGTACTCATTATATACATTTGGCATGGCTGATGCAATAAAAATATCTGTTTTACCATGAGAACAAGGCACCCTGTTGCTTTCAGGGGCGGGGGTGAGGCTCAGTGGTAGAGAATATGCTTTGTATGCAGAGTGTCCTAGGTTCAGTCCTTGGCATCACCAGTTAAAAGGATGAAGACCCTGGAAAGCCCCTGCCAGTCTGAGAAGACAGTACAAACTTTGATAGACGAATGGTCTGACTCCGTATGGCAGCTTCATGTGTAATAGCATTATTTTAAAGTATAACTCATTTTAAAGTATAACTCAGCAGAGTTTATCCTTCTATGGCATGGTTGAACAAACTGGGTGCTTTGGTACAAACCCATTACTTAAGCCATTTCATTTATGCAAAGGGATCTTGCACTGGATTCTATTTACTTTTTGCCTTCCAGAGAATAGAATAAAATAGGATTAGGAAATTACTATGCTTTCTAAAACCACCTCCTGATACAGTAACAACACCCCAATGAAACCATTTTATATATACTCTGGGACAATTAGCAACAGTCATGCAATTGGATACAGATATTCCATTCTTGAGGTGAGTAATGCTCCTTTCTCTTTGACAGGTCTGTGTGCCATCTGTGGGGTGTCTGTTTTTGCCAACATGCTTGTCACAAACTTCTGGATGTCAACAGCTGGCATGTATCAAACAGGATTGATGCAGATTCAGACAAGGTAATTCCAGCTCTTGTTATCTGGTGCTTTGAGGCAAAATTATGAGCTTTAACCATTGTTATGCCAGACCTATTGAGAGACTTAGGGTATATGAACACCATCAACATAATTGGTATAGCAGGCATTCCCCTTTTCTTGGGGGACTGTGAAGCCCCAGGAATGCTATCCCCCCGGGGGGTGCCATCTTCTTTCCCCAATCCCAAAGACCAGTCAACACACCATGTAAAGGTTGCCCTTTAATTGCCCAGCTCTGTTATAGTACCAATTCCAGAGTTTAACCACCAGCTTGTAGCCTGGCCAGTTCACCTCTTCTCACTCTCCACCCCCAAGTGTTGGGCCACATTCCCAGCCTGAATCCTTCGTCCAGTTCCTTGAGCTCCTGCCTCATATGCTGCACCCTTTCTGCAAGGGTTAAGCCTTGGTGGGGCCACCAATATGCATGAGTCAGATAGGAAATGTTCCTTCTGGCTTCCTTCTTGGCTGGATGTGGCACCATTTGAGTCTCCAGGAAGCCTGGTACTTGAGTGCCCACAGCTTCTTCCCAACTAGCAGCCTTTGGTGTAGTGGTTAAGAGCAGTGGACTCTAATCTGGAGAACCAGGTTTGATTCCCCACTCCTCCACATGAAGCCAGCTGGGTGACTTTGCGTCAGTCACAGTTCTTAGGGCTCTCTCAGCCCCCTGTACCTCACAGGGTGTCTGTTGTGGGGAAAGGAAGGGAAGGGGAGCTGCTCTGAGACTCCAAGTGAAGGGCAGGGTATAAATCCAATTCCTCCTCTTCTTCTTCTCTTTACCCTAGAAAAGTCCTTTGCTCCATATAGAGCTACTCCTGGCTGGCTTTCTTTCTGGCTGCTTCTCCTTGCTGTTGCCATCCAAGCTGGTTGCTGCTGCCTTCCTCAGAGCTGTTCCCTTCCCTCCACCTTTTCTTCCCCATGGGTAGGATACCTACATGCAGCTACAAAGAGAGGCAAATTACTCCCCCCTGCTTTTTCAGCTTGGAAAAATGGCATATGGAGGGAAGCCAGGAGACCTTTCTCCACCTCTTCCCAAGCCCAATCAGACTCCTTTAAAAATGCCTCTCCCCACAGCTGCTGAGTGACTGTGGGGACGGAGAGTTAGGTCTGGAGAAGCAACTTGTCAAAAAAAGTAATGTGTAGTTTGGTTCTTATTGTGATGTAGAATGTAAAGTTAGAAAAAGTGGACTCACAATTATTTAAATGACAGCAGTCACACTTAAACTGATGTGGATCCTCCAATGCTATTAAGGATGGACATCTACCAGGTATCAGTGGTGCTGGGCTTATAAGGCAGCTATAAAGACCCTTTTGGAGAAGCAGAATGTTAACATGGAGAGTGACACTTAAACTTAGCACTACTACTCTTTATTTTGTAGGTATACGTTCGGTTCCGCCCTCTTTGTGGGATGGGTTGCTGGGGGCTTGGCCTTGGTTGGAGGCATCATGATGTGCATTGCCTGCAGAGGACTGGTACCAGAAAAGACCCAGTGAGTGACGATATTTACTTGGGAAGCTGTTATCATAATGGGGTAGACTAAGGTGGATGTTCTATTTCCGAGGCCAATAAATTATGTTACTTCTATCGTGGGGCCTCCAACTTCGGGGCAAATAAGACATGAGGTTCACAACCACTTGTTCACAGAGAAATCAGGGAAATGAGCATGTATGGACTCACATTCAGAGATACGTATAGAAAATGGAACATGCAGGGGAGGAGCTCTGTCCCCACCTTGCTGCATTCTGTAGCCTGATGCCATTTTCTTACCATACGGATCCCTTCTGGGGCAGGCTGGGAGAAAAATGCTCCAAGGTATGGAGAGGAGGGGTCATGGTTAGCTTGGTTTTTTTCCCCATGTGAATGGGCAGACATCAGATACAGTGGTGGCACTTTACTAGTATCTGTTTGCTAATGGCTAGTTCTGTTTTTGAGGGATCAGTCACTTACAGTACTGATATCTGCAGTTTTTGACATGTACATTGTTGCATACTTTGCTAGCCTGCCTATTGCTAGTAACAGATCACTGAAAATCAGCTTTGGGGTCATTGTTAGTTTTAGATATAATCCTACCAATACTTATCTAGGAATTTCCTACTGAATTTAGTGGGCCATATTTCTAAGTAAATACACACAGGACTGGGCTGTTACTGTCTTACAATAATAAGTAGTTCAGAAAATTATGGCAGGAGCACCACTAGGTATATATAAAAAACAACCCTTTGTATTTTCATCACTGCTGAAAATGCCTGAAATGATACCGTAGCAAGATAACACTATGGATATATATGGAGTTAGCCAGTTGCATTATATCCACTAACTGGCAGGAAATAATATAGCTAATTATGAATACTCCAGGCAGTTCCACTGACTGATATCCTGTTTTATTTCTGTTTCAGTTATAAAGCTGTATCCTACAATGCCTCCGGAAAAAATATCGCCTACAGGGCTGGAACTGGGTATGAAAGCAAGAAGACAACAGCACATGATATTGCCAAAAGCGAGGATGGGAGACGCTCCTATCCTTCAAAATATGACTATGTATAGAAAGAAGGGTGTAGTCCTGCCTTCAGCTTACTAAGCCTCTAGTCTTAAAGGTCTTTAAAAAGTCTAATCTGTCCTTATTTGTTTGGTTTGGGGACTTCTTGCCTGGATGTTTATTAATATGCTTAATAAGACTTTGAATAGATACTGTCCTCATAATGCGCTCCATTGCTAGAGAATTCTGATTTTCCTTCTGCACATATTATAAGGTTAACTGCCTTTGAAAGTAAGGCGGATCAAAAGCTGATGAAGCACTAGTTCACCCCTTTGTCATCTCTAGATACCAGTAGATATTTAAGACCACACCATCACTGCAGTGAACAGTGTTTATTTCATATGAGGTTCATGCTTTGATAAATCTTACCATGCTTGGCTGTCCTTGACAAATAAAAACATGAAACTGAAACTGTTGCTTGGATGCCCAACCCGAGTTAAATAAAAAGGAAATACCTCCCATTTCACAAATGAGGCTGACCAAAGATGAATGGGGGGGGGGGGGGGAATCCTCACAACCTAATCACTGAGAATTTCAGAGGAAATAAAGTTGCGGTTTGCTTTCTCCTTATTGCATTACATCCATCGTGTGTAAAAACAAATACAAACTCCTAGAAAAACATATAATAAATATAGGCCAGATATTTATAAACCCTTCCTTTACTTTGGAATTCTTTTTTTGCCATGGGACATCAATAGCGGTCATTTGACTGAGTGTCGTGGAACATTGTCACATCTGAGTCCTGAACAGTTGCTCTGAGATGTTCATTTTTAAAAACAAATGTGATTTGCCTTTCTTTAAAGCCCACCGGAGACAATTAGATATTAACAATGTCTTGATGCTTATTATTATCTTATACTGCATTCTGATATTGAATCATAGTGGCACTTAATATGAAGGATTGGCACCCTGGTTCTGAGGCACAGATGAAATTCCTCAGAGAGTATTGGAATGAACTTTAGAATGAGCATGTAAAGGTTCATACAGCCTTTAGGCATCTGATCTGTGCCAATGCTATCAAATTGATTTTATTTCTTCTGAATTCAGTGGGGAATGTGTCTAAAGCCGTTGTTACACTTCTGATGCATATTTGGGAGTTAGTAGCAGAAAGGCTTTACACAGATGTCATCATTCATGATACCCCAGGAAATGCAAATTAAGAATTTAAAATTATATTTTGAGCAAAGGATTTCATGGGATGAGGAACAAAGCAGTCTTTATTGACAGAGGGGCAGCCTTGTGGTAGTTCCTTCCATCCCTACAAATATGAACATTAAACTGTTTTTAGTGTACTGGATAGCATTTCAATAATAATCTTTTTAAAGAGTAAAAGATGTAGTTGACAAATCTCCTCCCCTGGTACCATCAAGGCCTAGCTCAGCACAGCTGTTCTCTACTTGCTCTCTCTATTCCATTCTCTCTCCTCATCAGTGTTGGTTGCCTAGTGAGGCATAAATTTAGGAACACAATTGCTCTGGCTGTAAGCCACAAAAACAACAGTTGTGGAAAGTGCCGTCAAGTCACATCTGACATGATGACCTCGTAGGGTTTTAAAGGCAACAGACATTCAGAGGTGGTTTGCCCTTGCCTGCCTTGTACAAATGCTAGCAAGGACCAACCCTGCTGAGCTTCTGAGATTACCTGGGTTACAGTTGCCATCATTCCAGGGACTGTGGAGAATCTTTACTCATTTGGAGTTTCTGCTGGCCATATTTTGAAAGAGTTTGTTCCATGGAAGGGTCAGTCTACCATCCCTCACTAATGGAGTGACAGAGAATAGAAAATGTAACTAATACACTTTTGGTTTTGTATTTTACATAAAAATAAATACATATCTTTTAAAAAAATTATTCCATTCCTGTTGTTTCTGGGGAAGCTATTCAACCCAAGCCACGAGATACACTAAGAAAGTGACCTCTTGGGACATCTCCTTGAAGAAGGAACATTTACACTGCAATCCTAAACAGTGCTACACTTTTTAATTTTAGGTTTGTGCTCTCAGTAACCTTGTGACACTATACTGTCACCACTGTAGCAGCCAGGGATCTGGTAATCCAGTGGGGATCAAGTAATTGGAAAAGGCAGTAGAGGTCCCATCCAATGCTCCCTCTAAGCTGTGGAGTCTTGTGAGCAAAAATTCTACTTGTGAGCAAGTTATTTGGCTTCTGCATAAATTAGTTTGCTTTGGAGCCATCCTTCCTGAGCTAAAGCAAAAATGTGTGAGCTGGAGGCTAAAAAGCTGTGAGCTAGCTCACACTAACTCAGCTTAGAAGGAACACTGGTCCCATCTGGCAGTATTTAGCTGCTGACAGTGGTCTAGCTTTTCACTGAATCATCTTGGTAACCTGCACAGACTTATCAACTCATAGATTGCTTAAAGTCCACTGAGCTGCTGGTAGGGATGGGCATGAACTGAACCACAAAGCAAAAATTCTTCACAAATTTTGCCCTGTTTGTGGCTTGTGAACAGATGTTCATGAGGGTTATAATGTCATAAACGCCCACAAACTTTTAAAGCAGTTCATGGTGGTTTGTGGATAGAACAGAAAGCAGAGGGTTAAAGGGACTCTGAGTCCCTTTAAATCCCTGCTTTCTGTTCCTTATGAAAGCCACAAAAACAGTTGAGCTCTCCGACGCTCAGCTGTTTTAGGCCGTCTTAAAAGTATGGCACAAGACAGGTCAAAACACTTTTTTCAGGCTTTCTGCAAACCCTGTTTAAAGGGACTGCTGTTTAAAGGGCCACAAACCATGAACTCATTCAGTTCGCAAATGAACCTCCTGGTTTGGTCCAATTTGTGGTTTGGCCATGAACCAACACAAACTCCATTTTTCTGTTTTGTGCACATCCCTAGCCTGTAGCCTGCCTACCTGTAGGCTGCCAGCCCCATTGTATACCAGGATGCAAGAATACTTTCACTGGCCACCAACTAAGGTTTCCATGGAAAATTGCTGACCATACTCAATTATGAAAATGCAGCAAATAAAAGGAATTAAGCCTAATAAAGAACAAATCACTGAAAAGTTATCTTGATTGTCTAAGACAGTGGTGGGCAAACTGTGGCTCGGGAGCCGCATGCGGCTCTTTCACATATATTATGTGGCTCCCGGCAGGGCGGCCGGGGAAGCTAAATATCATTAGCAAACAAATATCACTGGACAAATTAATATCATTATCAATATCTGCTTTTACCCCTTTTGTTATTATTTTTGGCAGTCTCATTTAACGTTAATAAAAAGCAAATTTGCTTATTTTCCAATAAAAGCAGGTAATATTTGTTCATGTCTTGTGGCTCTCAAACATCTGATGTTTATTCTATGCGGCTCTTACGTTAAGCAAGTTTGGCCACCCCTGGTCTAAGAAGAGAAAAACAGCTAAAGATCCTGCAGTCTAATGAATATATCTCTTTATTCATTGTCTCTTCCTCATAGGGTGCTTTAGAGCTATATTAATATTGACAGGTACATTACCACTTTGAAAATGGGAAAGTAGCATGGAAATATTTTAATAGTCCAAGAGAGTTACTGAACACCACCTACAGTGAGTTTATAATAAGCATGGATTTGATAACTAAGAGAATTTGATCACAATACATAGCATAGCATGCCACCAAGGAGAGTTATATGCAACCTTAAAGTATGCTTACAGGGTGCTGCAACAGCAAAATTGGGTCAACCTGCCCCTCTTTCTATGGTAATACATTTCATTTCTGGGGCACTGACCTCTGCTTGTATAACTGCAGCAAACAGTCTTCTTACAATTGTGTTTAAGAAAGCACAGAGCAGCAAATAGCATGGCCTGTAACAGAACTTTGTACCAGTCATTTATACGGGGATGCAGATTCTCCAAGTATTATACAGGCTGGAGTGTGATAGATTGGTTCTGACTTTGATCAAGGGAAGCAAAGAACTCCTTCTGGAGCTACAAATTGGACTGTAAGATAAGAGCTCTCCAGTAATCTATATGCAATTAAAAGCCCTATTTCCCTTTCTGTAGCGACAAGGTTATTCCTCTTCTGCAGCGGAGTGGAGATAAATGACACTCTGGATTAAATAGTTCCAAGATTTATGACATGGTTCTGGCCCAAATATTAAGGGAGCATGGCTCTCCTGGTGAGATAGTTCAGCTGAAGAAACTTGATATCATTTCCCCTTTCCTTTATTTTTCAGGGTCTGTGTTATTTTGGTTAGTTTTGTGCCATTTCCAAAGGTAGATGCTGGTGCCATTTGATTATTTCTTAATTGCCACAGTCATTTATATTCTCTATAAAGGCTTCATTGGTAGAAGCAGCCTTACATTCAAAGAAATGTCAACTGGTAAAACAAAACACACACAAAAATGCTGTTAAACAGCCAGGCTGATTTGTACTGACTGCAAATCATTATGGCGTTAATTAGTTTTGAATATGAACCTCTGCCAGTGTATACCAAGAGAAGACTGGCTCATCATGTTCTGAAACTGGTCTCCCTAAAGATATAGCAGCTACTTTAGCTATTCTGCTTAATAACTTCATAAGTTGCTTCAGAACTCTTCCTTTGTGTTGTTGGAAAAGGCCAGAGTGCTTCTTTTCCTGCTATTTAGCCTCCCTATTTAATCCAGGACCTGGCTGGAAATTTACTTTAGAACTTTTAGCTCAAATCTCAACAGAGAACAAACCATACTAGGTCCTGGATTAGTGGTGAGGTGTGAGAGACTGCACTTTTAAAAGCTTAGAAGTGCTGTGTAAACAGACTGTGAAGCATTAATTCTTTACAGAGCCAGAAAGCCTTGAGTGACAGGCTGTTCCAAGAGATCTGATTGGTTAGCACCAGCTGAGCAGAGAAAGACTTCTGAAATGAATGCTGAGCCCTAGCTGAGAAGATAACTGACAGTTTTGGAATTCAGCCCTGACTGAGAGCAGTTTATCACAGACAGGGGAACTTGGAGAAAGTTGGCAAGGATGAGTGGGTAGTTAGATGGAGACCCCCATTTGGGCCAAAGAGAGGGGATAGATCTAGTGAGAGGAGAGTTTCCCTAACCAGTCGAACAGGGAGTGGAGAGATCCCTAGTGTGGTGTGGTTAGAAACTGCCTTTGAAGACCTTTTAACAGTCAGTTAAAAACTCAAAGAGAGCCAGTTTGGTGTCGTGGTTAAGTGCGTGGACTCTAATCTGGGAGAACCAGGTTTGATTCCCCACTCCTCCACTTGCACCTGCTGGATGACCTTGGGCAAGCCATAGCTCTGTACCAGCTGTTCTCTCAAGGACAGTTGTCTCAGAGCTCTCTCAGCCCCACCTACCTCAAAGGGTGTCTGTTGTGGGGAGGGGAAGGGAAAGGAGTTTGTAAGCCGCTCTGAGACTCCAAGTGAGTGAAGGGTGGGATATAAATCCAATTTCTTCTTCTTCTTCAAATGAGTACTGACATTTCAAGAGAAGGGGTTTGGGTACTGGAAAGAGTGTACCAGTCTTCTGGAAACCAAAAAAATTAAAGAATACTCAAAGAAAGTGCACTGAAGTGTTCGGGGGAAACACTGGAACAAATGCCTCTCAACATAAAGATTTAAGTCACTGTAAAAACTTTTAAAAACTCTCATTAGCCTGAAACATAAGAACTAAAGTCTGTGCATGTACTGGTTTTACCTCAAACATTTTAACCCCTGATTTCACCTGACCTTCCCCCTCTATGTTAAATAAAAATGTTGTTGTTGAATTTCAAAACACCTCGAGTGCCGTTTAAGTTAAAGCAGGCACCTGATCTTTCCCTCCAGTTCCTGGGCTGAGCCAACAGCCAAAACATTGTACTATGACAGGGTGGGACAGCCATAGTTCTTCAGCAAAGAAGAAAACAGATTACTAAGGCGGCTCAGTCAGTAAAGGGAAAGAAAAATGGAGGGGAAATCTTGCCTCTGAGGGAGGGAAGTGAACGGGGGGGGGGGGGATCATATAAGGACTGGACCAAGAAACAGAAAGTGCACTGCCTTCCCATTCTGGGTAATGATCTGTGGAACTAGGGTTGCCAACATCCAAATGGAGCCTGGAGATCTTGAAATACTACTGATCTCCATACTACAGAAATCGATTCCCCAGGATAAAATAGCTGCTTTGGAGGGTGGGCTCTATGACATTATAGCCCACTGAGGTCCCTTCCCTCCCCAGGTTCCACCTTCAAATCTCTAGGAATTTTCCAACCTGGAGTTTGCAACTCTACATGTAATGCACTTGTCCATGCACACGATGAGAAGAGAGGAGGAAAGAGAAGGATTCTATTGAGCATTAAGGTGAGTCCTCCATGCATTCATGCACCATTTACACTGGAAAGGAATATGTCTCCAGTTCTAAAACAAACATGCAGTGGTTTACTTTAGATGCAACTCAAAGTATGGAGCAGCACTGTGTCAACAAGCACTGAAGGAGCCTAGGAGTTTCTCTTGTAATCCCTCCTCTTCCCCTTCCTTTAAGTGCCAGAACCCAATTTGTTATTTCTGGATTTGTGAGAAACTATAGCTTGCCACTACATTTTGCTCTTTTTCTGAAAATCCAGGAAAGTGAAAGGACATCCAGCACCATGGTTCTTAGATCAGAATCAGGAAATTGATACTGAATTGCTGCTATAAGGGGGGGGGGGGACAATACTTTATCATCTTTTGTGAATTTGTAGGGAATATGAAATATAGGCAGAGAATGGACCAGGAAAGAAACCATTTCCATGTACATAAGCAGTCGAACTGAGGTAGGGACATGACCTTCTACTAACAAATAATTACTTGTGGTTGGTGGAATAAAAGCATAGTATGTGATATGCCATTACATCTTGGATGTCATGCGTCTGGGGGCTGAAACTTAAACAATCAGCCTTATCAATCCATCAGCATTTCAAGGAGGTCTGGGTAGAGGAGCTCTGAAATGTAGCAGGGCAGCAAGATTTGTTTTAGAGACCTTTGTCACTCACTAATAGCCAGTTAGGAATGGAAGCAAAAAGTGGTGAAGCTAGCAGAACTAACAACAGCGGTTTTCCCACCTGAAGGGCACATCTTCATTCAAAGACTTAGAATCACTTATTTTTCAACCTGAATGCCCCTGTTGTCTCCCTTCTCTTCCTTTATCAGCCATTTATCATTGCTCATACATATCTAGGACTGAGCTGAAATCACATGCACTTCCTTGGGAATTTTTCCACACTGTCCAAAAATATCCAGTCTTTCAATGATTTATCAGCAATGCCCATAGAAATGTTTGCCTATTAATTTACATTGCCCTCTCTTGCTCCTTGTCTCAGCTGGCTCTGTTTGCCCTAAGTAAAGTCATCACATAGCCAAATATGATTGGCTGTCTTTGTCATATTTTGTTGCCATCCCATTCACTGCAAGATTCTTGTATGACTGATATCACTCACTAGACCAATCCAGAGCAGATTGCCTTTCATTCTTAATTTATTTTACTTGCTGATAGTGAGATCATCACTTATAATGTCATTCTATTCATTATATGATTCCTAATTGGCTGGGATTGCTCATGTGACTGCTCCCGGAAGATGAAAAAAACAGTATCCAGAATGTGGTTGTGGGAGTGGAATAAAATTATTGACTACATCCTCAAGTCATCAATTCTCTGTTCATACCACATTTTTCCTTAGCATATAGTGTGGTTGGAGGTCTTCTGCCACAGTACTGTTGCAGGGAATTCAGTTTTCTACTTGGAAGTGCTTCAGCCCTTTGAGTTGTCCATCTATTCACTTCTCTTAGCCTCCTTTTCTTCTGTCTTCTGGTCCGAATGAGATCCAATTTGGCCTTTCCTTCCATCCTTCATGAACAGTGGGAGCTCTGCCAGTTGACATCAGTGGAGGATCAGACCCATAAAGGGTTCAGCTTTCTGCATTTTGTGTTTTGATGTGCCATTGAGTGGAGAATAGGCTACAAGTCACACCACACATTAGCATCTTCAATTTGCATGAAATGCATTTGCACATTGAGCGCTGGCCTACCCCAGTCCCAGTGGCATGTGCTGGTAATAGGATTTCATTGTCTTGTGGTTGTTTTGGAATCTCATCTTTGCAGAAAGAAGGAAATTCATTTTGGATTAAGCTTTTGTTCCTTTCTATTTCTCTTGTGGGAAAGCTAAATTTGTTTTCTAATGCCATTACAAACAAATCTTTGTGTAAAGGAATTATCAAGGCACCTGTTTCTCCATTTAAACTCGATTAAAAGTAAGTTCCCACCCTTCAATGCCTACTTTTTTGACATTGTCTCCTATGGATTTTCACATTTATAATTCTTTCCTGTTATTCTCTTGAATTCTGTAATCCCTTTGCTTCCCTTTGATTTTCTCTGACATGTTATCAATGCAGAGTATATCAAGAACATGGAATAATTGTAATGTGCAAGATGTTAGCTTAAAAACAAGCACTATTGAACTCTGAATCCTTGAATGCACCAATTTTAAAATATCCTAATTTGGTAACAAGGAAACTCAAATTATGAGAAAACCCAGATACTGACACCAGGAGGTTTCTCTTGCCCTGGACAATAGACTAGAACAATCCAGGAGGGTCAGGTTATAGTGTTTTTCAGATTCCAACTGTACTAGGAGATGAGGCAGCTATAGCTTGTTTGGCTCACCCCCTTCCCACTTGTTTTGTCATTTCCCTTCTTGTACTAAATGAACCATATTCTAGGTAGAAGAGGGAATAAATGATGAGTAAGGAATTAATTTGGGAATGGATTACTGCCTTGTCTTCCATTCCACTGGGGGATTTAAAAGTACAGCATGGATACCCAGGTTGTAATTTGGCAACCCTACGGCCATACTGTTTTGCTGTGCAAAAGGGAAGTGATCGCTTTCCTTTATATCCTTGCTTAAGGGGAAATAATGGTAAGTTAACAATGTCTGTAATGAAGGCCATACTTTTCTTCCAGCTTTAAGGTTGCCAGGTCCCTCCTGGCAACTGGGGGGGGGGATGGGGGGACTTACCTGGAGAAAGAGAAAGGCCCAGGCCTCATCATCGGTGTCACATAGGAACTGATGCCATCACACCAGCAATGTCCAGGCAATGCTCTGGTATTTGGACAGAAATTCTATGGTTATACTGGCTTCTATCATAGAGCTTTTGTCCAAATACTAGAGCGTCACCTGGACATAGCTGGTGTGATGATATCACTTCCTGTGAAATTCTAACAATGAGGCTTGGGACTTTCTTTTTCTCCAGGTAAGTCCCCCACCAGCCAGCTGATCAGTGGCTGGGGGGCAGGGTTCTGGAAGTGGGGGACCGCAACATCCTCTGCCAACCCTAGCCAGTTTGTGGGGGTTTTTTTTGTTGTGGTAGTGATGGTGGGTAAAACCCAGGCCATGACTATCAGTGGTCATTCAGCAGTTTATGAGGAAGAGCAAGCAATACTGGAACTTAAATGGACAAAGCCATGCAGGGAATTACTAAAATTGAGACAATTATGCAAATTCCTCTTGTCTGGTGTTATATACCAGCAAATATATGACTGTAGTTTGCATTCAGTCCTGCATCGTGGCTGATATCCAGAAAGACTGACACCTACCAAGTTGTGTTCTAAGTCAAAACATATCTTGTTCATCAACAAGCAACAGAGATAGCCAGTGATAATATCTGCCATTTTGCTCTAATCAACCATAGTGTAGCACAATCTCTCTAACATCTGTTATGTATTGTTTCCTGGCTTAGAAATTAGTGTTCAGAGGTGTCACGCTTATTTGTTTTGATCTGGAGGGATGGATCTTGCAACCCTTAGTGATGCTTAATTAATGCAGTACCACATTCCATGGGAAATCTATACACAAAAGATGTGAAGGGAGGAGCACCAAGAGTTGGGAGACTTATGTTATTTCTGTAAGACTCTGCCATTCATACTCTGGATGTGTAGAAAATGGACACATCTGGATAATCTTGTATGATACTATAATTATAGAAAGATCAGTAAACAAGTACAGAACATGTAGATTTGCAGAAGAAAACAAAGCAAAATAAGAAACACAAAGTAAAGGCAGGCTGTAGTTTCTGAACTCTGGGTTGGATCCGACTGGCTTTTCTAATGGTGAAAAAGGGAAAAGGTAGTCCCCTTTGACCACTTATAAAGCTATGCTAGGGATCATAGGACCAGCATGGTCAAAAGCCAAATGAAATGGAGGCTTTAGAAACAATGGGAATTAGGCAAAACTGAGTCCCAAAAAGGGCTGGATCCAACCCTTCAACTAGTTTCAGGGAATACATGAACATACGAGGTTGCCTTGGCACTGGGGGATTTTCCTGCTGATATAGTCAGCACTCCTGTCAATGCCCTGGTTGATTTCTGGAATGGGGCAATGAGCCAGGCAACCAACATGACTGTACCGAGGCACCCTCTCAGGTTGAAGAGCCTGGGCAGCACCTTGGTTTACTGGGGGGCTGTAGACAGTGAAAAGACAGGGGCGATGGTTAGAGTGATGGTGGAGAAATGCTTGGAACAAATATGACAAGCACGGGCTAGAGCTCACCTGAAAGCCACTTCCATGGTGGTGATAGCAGCAAAGAAGCAATATTTTCCCACCACCATTGCATCAGCACAGTGTAGACCTGTAGAACTGTTCTGGATGGTCAGGGGCTTATTGGGTTTTAGCCAGCGAGAGGAGGTGGACTGCTCTGCAGCCTGCTGTGATCATTTTGCTAAGCACTTTGCAAATAAAATCTTGCGCATCCATTCCACCATGTATTATTAGCAGCAATAGGAGCAGATGGTCCCAGGATGCCTATTTGTCCAGTTGTATGGAATACTTTTCAGCTTGTTTGGTTTGAAGATGTGGATAGGATTCTGGGAAATTTGACTTACCACTTATTTCTACAACCCTTGCGCCTCCTGGCCACTTAAATCTGCTGGGGGTGGAGGGGATAAGTGGAATGGGTCCGGGAGACAGTAAATGCCTCCCTAGGAGATGGGGTGGTCACTCCTGCCTTGAAGTCGGCAGTGGTGCATCCACCCCTATAGAAACCTATTCTGGACACAGGAGTGTAGAATAACTACTGTCCAGCATCAAAGGGACCTTTCTTGAGCAAGGTGATTGAACAAGTGGTGGCCGGCCAGAAATTCCTGAATTAAGTGGATTGTTTAGATCTGTTCCAGTCTGGTTTTAGCTCTGGTTATGGGACTAAGGTCAAATCTACATCTGACTTTCCCGCTGGAATCATTCTAGTTTCCAAAAAAAAAAAAAAAAAGGTCTATACCTGTTTCTAGTTTCAAGCCATACTTGTTCTAGTTTAAAAATTACTGTTTATATTCATTAATTGCTCTCCTGTGGTTAAGCTAGCGTTATACTGCTTTAAACAGATCCTGTTGCTTAGTACTCTTCAGAGCCACGGAGTGAAATTTGAAACCAGTGTGAAATGAGCATAGGAAAAGTCAACAGTCAAACTACTTCAGAGGGGAGGTGTAAATTGGGCCTAAAATGGCCTTAGTTGCCCTGGTGGATAATAGTACGGGGTGATGGACAGGGGGAGTATATTCCTATTAATTCTTCTGGACCTCTCAGTGACTTTTGAGAGCCAGTTTGGTGTAGTAGTTAAGAGCAGCAGACTCTAATCTGGAGAACCGGGTTTGATTTCTCACTTCTCCACATGCAGACATCTGGCTGACCTTGGGTCAGTCACAGTTCTCAGAGATGTTCTCTAAAGAGCATTTCTCTCAGAGCTCTCTTAGCCTCACCTACATCACAGGGTGTCTGTTTGGGGAGAGGAAGGGAAGGAGATTGTAAGCCACTCTGAGACTCTGAGTGAAGAGCAGGGTATAAATTCGATTCCTCCTCCTCCTCCTCCTCCTCAATCCTGGTATCCTTCTGGATTGCCTTTTAGGACTGGGACTGGAAGGCACTGTTTTGAGGTGGTTCTGGTCCTACCTCGAAGTGTGGTGCTAGGGGCCTGCTGCTGTGCCCCGGGGGTTCCATCTTGTCTCCCATGCTTTTCAACATCTGTGTGAAGAGGTCATATGGAGAGCTGGTTTATACTACCATCAACATGCAGATGACACTTAGTTCTCTCTTGTGTTACCAGCAGATCCCAGAAAGGCTCTGGAAACCATGAACAGGTGCCTGGAGGCAGTTTTGGTATGGATGAAAGCTAACAAACTGAAATTTAATCCTGACAAAATGAAGGTGCTACTAGTGAGTGTGGAGGGAGGTCAGACCCAATAAATGGGGAGGGGTTGCACTCCCCTTAAAGAAGCAGCTTTGTAGTTTAGGGGTGCTCCTAGAACTGGATCTCCTGTTGGACAAACAGGTGGCAGCAGTGGCTAGATGTGCCTTTCTGCAGCTTTGGCTGGTGAGCCACATGCTGCTCTCCTTGGACAGAAAATATCTGGCCACTGTGGTACACACCCTGGTAACATCTAGCTAAAATTATTGCAATGAGCTTTACATGGAGCTGCCCTTAAAGACTGTCCAGGAGCTACAGTTGGTGCAGAATGCTGCATCCACAGTGTTGACTGGAGTGGGTCATAGGGATCATATCATTCCAGTCTTGTTCCACCTACACTGGCTTCCATTTTGCTTCCATGCTCAATTCAAGGAGTAGGTATTGACCTTTAAAGTCCTGTACAGCTAGGGACCAACATACCTTAAGGATTGCCTTCCCCTATATGAATCTACCCACTCATTCTGGTCATCCTTAGAGGCCCTCTGTCTAGCCATCTGAGCAGGGCCGGTGCCAGGTTTTTTGCACACTAGGCGAGGCTACCTTCTGGTCCCCCCCCCCCC
Organism: Lepidodactylus listeri; assembly: GCA_029233225.1. Taxonomy (NCBI): domain Eukaryota; kingdom Metazoa; phylum Chordata; class Lepidosauria; order Squamata; family Gekkonidae; genus Lepidodactylus; species Lepidodactylus listeri. The sequence goes on along the minus strand of JARCFY010000005.1, from coordinate 55,349,658 downwards.
CGCGCCCACCAATTTTCAAACATAAATGCATTTTAGGAAGAAAGAAAAACACAAAATTTGAAATTGCTAATTTCTTAGGGATCCTTAGAGCAACAGAAACATTAGGCACACTATTCTGGAGTTTTTGTTGAAGTAATTGTACTTTGATGGTACTTTGGCTACCAAATGAGAAGAGAGCACTCACTGGAGAAGACCCATGCTGGGAAAGATTGAGGGTAAAAGAAGAAGGGAACGGCAAAGGATGAGATGGTTAGACAGTGTTACCAGTGCAATGAACATAAAATTGAGCAGGTTCTGGAGGGCGGTGGAGGACAGGAGGGCCTGGTGTGATGTGATCCATGGGGTTGCGGAGAGTCAGACTCGAGTGTGTGACTGAACAACAACAACTCAGACTCTGATTGGTTAACATTATTCATTTGATCAGTCAACCTGAATCCTGTCAACCTGGATTATTGGGCATAAAGAAAGATCACTTAATTCTAGTCTTCACCTAGTCTGGATCACATCTGTCTTCAAGTCACCTCATGATTCTAAGTGGGCCAGGTTGGCCAGAATGCCTCTTTTGGACTCTGAATGCCTCATTTTGGAGAGCCAGTTTGGCGTAGTGGTTAAGTGCACGGACTCTAATCTGGGAGAACCGGGTTTGATTCCCCACTCCTCCACTTGCACCTGGCTGGATGACCTTGGGCAAGCCATAGCTCTGTACCAGCTGTTCTCTCAAGGAAAGCTTGGGAAAGCGCTCTCTCAGCCCCACCTACTTCACAGGGTGTCTGTTGTGGGGAGGGGAGGGGAGGGGAAAGGAGTTTGTAAACCGCTCTGAGACTCCAAGTGAGTGAAGGGTGGGGTATAAATCCAATCTCTTCTTCTTCTTCTTATTCTGGACTTTGAAAGTGCCTTGTAAAAATTCTGCACCAGCTCCCAGGCTGATTGGGCTTTGTCCTCTCAGGGAACACCTGGACTGAAAGAACCAATGCTTGTAAATGTCCTTAGGTTAGTTATTCAGCTTTTTATTCATTTCTCCTTGCTCTTCACTGCTCTTATTTTACATTCTAATAGCAAAGTTGGGATATTTGAGGATACTTAAACCTGGTTACTGGAGCAGTGAATGGGAAAGACAGATCCTTCTACAAACCTGAAAAGGGCTATCGGTTTCCAGAAAAATGTGAACTCTAAAAAAAAAAAAATCCACTGGGCAGCTTAAAAAGTCTGAAAATGATCAAAGGGGCCCCTGTTTCTTTAAGGAACAGATTTTCTCCATAGCTGCTGCTAGGCAACCCCAGCACATCCAGGGGTGGGGGAAGAATACCTTCTTCCCAAAACAAAACAAAACAAATCCAAGTCTTCTCTTGGAAGGGAGCAGCACAGCCAATGCTCAGGAAATGCCCCAGGTGGCTCAAGCCAGTGAGCTCAGCCAGAAGCTGCTTCACATCCTCAAGGCAATTCAATCGCACAGCAAGTGGTACCTATAGACCTCCAGATCAGTCCCAAGACTCAAGACAATGTTCCCTCTAAGCTGAGTTAGTGTGAGCTAGCTCACAGTTTTTTAGCCTCCAGCTTGCACATTTTTGTCTTAGCTCAGGAAGGAGGGCTCCAGAGCAAACTAATTTATTGAGTAGCTAAATTGTTTGCCCACAGCTTCAATGCTAGTAGCTCACAATGTAGAATTTTTGCTCACAAGACTCCACAGCTTAGAGGGAGCATTGCAAGAGTGATCAGTTTGGGTCAGAAAACCCCTGGAGATTGGGGTAGGGGGGCTGGGAGAGACCTCAGAGGCTAGAGAATCTGCCCTCCATTCAGGGGAATTGATCTCTGTGGTCTGAAGATCAGCTGAATTCCAGGAGATCCCCTGGCTCTGCCTTGAGGTTGGCAGCTCTCAAACAAGCAGGGGAGGGCACGTGGCTGGGAGCCTCCACTTTTCCCAGGGGTCTCCAATTGCTCCCTAGTCCTGACCTTGGAGGGAGGCTTGCAGGGGGAGGGTCACTCAAAGGGTTAAAGGGAACAAGTCAGACTTTCTAAAAGGCCACGTGACTGACTACAGCCAAGCCAAGCCCCCTCTACCTCTGGTGAAAAAGTCACCTTGAAGTGGCATAGTGACATCACCAGTGTGGTTGCTCAGAGGGGAGACGAGGCAGCCTGGGAGCTGGCTGGTGCAGAATTTTTACAAGGCAAGCAGAGAAATCATCAAGTAATGCTTGGCTTGCAAGATTTCCCTTTGGACTCTGGAGAGCTCCCCCCCCCCCAACTGTTGTAAGTCTCTCAGGGGCTCACTCAGGGGGCTGCGCATGGGTAGAGGTGCCTCTGCAGGAAGTCCCAGTTCCAACCCTTGACTCCACAGAGGGATCTGATAGAGGAGGAAAATGATCTCTCGATCCAGGTGAAGACTGGAGAGGAAGAGAGGGATGAAAAGAAAGTAGAAGCACGCTTCCGCCTCCTCGTCCCCGTATGCTTGCCCAGCTCAGCCAGATGATCAGCACCAGGAAGGAGGTGGGGAGGGAGGCTGGAGTCTGCTGCCGCTGCTGCTGCCAAGGGGAGGGGCTGGCCTGGGGGACTCCCCGCCAGCTGCTGCGGGAGGGGGTCACATCCGTCAGTCTGTCCATGCCAGGCTCCCTCCCTTCCTCACTTGCTCACCCGGCCAGAGAGGGAGCCGAGTTGCTACTGCTGCGGAAGAGATGGAGGAGAAGGAGGAGGCAGCCCCATCGTCAGGCACCAGCCAGACCCTGGTGCTCTAGGGCGGCGAAGAGCTTTGGTGAGGGAGGGGTGGCGAAGTGGGGGCAGGTCAACAGGCCAGTGCAGTGTTCTGCATCGCTGGTGCCATCAGGTAATAGTCTAACCTCGCCTTATGGGCGAGCCGGCCCTGCAGCTGAGGTTGGATGGGCGGTAACCTGAGAATGGGCCTTCTCCATTGTGGCACCAGAACTTCGGAAGGTGAAGACTTTTTTGTTCATCTGACATACTCCCGATACGTTTTCAATTGGAGTATATATACTAAATGTTTTTAAGTTTGCTGTCTTGTGGAACCTGATTGGGTGGGAAGGTGGCATAAAAATGTTTTAAATAAATACATATAAATTATATTTAATCAGACTATTAGCCCATCAAGGTCAATAACTGTCTACTCGGACTGGCAGAGGATCTCTAAGGTCTTAGTTAGAGATCTTTCATGCCACCTACTATGTAAAGTGCGATCAAGTTGCAGCCAACACATACAACCCCAGCAAGAGGCTTTCAAGGCAACTGAGAAGCAGAGGTGGTTTGCCATTGCCTTCCTCTGCAGAGTCTTCCTTGGTGGTCTCACTTCAAAGTACTGACCCTGTTCAGCTTCTGAGATCTGACACTGGGCTATACCATGCCACCTTCCCTCCCACACCACCTATTACTTGACCCAATCCTCCTACTAGAATGCCAGGGATTGAAACTGAGACCTTCTACATGCCAAGTGGATGTTCTACCTCTGAGTCACAGCTCCTCCCAACTGAAATGATCTCTCCCTGACTGCTGGCTTAATCGCTGAGATGTTAGGGAATGTTTATAAACATTCTAACTAAAGGTTTTTTTTTAAAAAGTGGCTGCACACAAGGCCTACGAGTTGAAGGGTCTGTGTTCTTTGGGTGTAAATGGTTTCAGCAGAGAAGACACAGGCACTATGATCAAAGTACCGGTCAACAGACAGCATGTGGCTTTGTGTGAAACCGGCATGTGAACTGAATGTGTGAGCAGTAGATCGCTAGGAATAGGTCATATAAGAACTGAATTGGGAAGAATGTGAAAGAGTGCAGACCAAATGGATATAGAAAAGCTATATTATAGTACATACACATATCTTTGTGTGGATTTTCAATGATTTATTACTTATTGTGCAACATTTCCTTCTCAGCCCCAATTCTACTGCACGCTATATATATCTAACTAATGTATTTCCTGACTTGCCCGCGCTAGCCAAGGCTAGCCCAATCTCATCAGATCTTAGAAGCCAGGCAGTATTGGCCCTTGTTAGCATTTGAATGGGAGACCCCCAAGGAAGTCCAGGCTTGCTACACAGAGGTAGGCAATGGCAAACCACCTTGGAACATCTTTTGCCTTGAGACCCTTATGGGGTTGCCATGTTGGATGTGACTTGATGGCAAAAAAGAGTTTCTCTTCTCTCCAGTTAGTCACTGACCATACTCAGCCAGCTAGCTAGAGGCTCACACATCCTGTATGAGAAACTCCCACTGGAATAACACTGGGAACAGTCATATACTTTTTAGAGTTCTTTACTTTATGTAAAAGCTGTGCAGTCACGGTGGACCTCTGGATTGCATTTTCAGCTGCACATCAAAGTAATGCGAATAGCACCACCGTGTGGCTAATTCAAAACATTGCTTTGTCTTTAACCCTTATAGTATGTTTTGTAATGTCACAAGGCTTACCTTGGAAATATGTACTATAATACAGCCAAGTCCAGCAGAATCTGCACAGCCCTTTGACTGCTTTTATACTTTTAAAGGTTTTTATACATTTATGGCATGCTGCTTTAGAAACAGACATTTGACAGATAATAATTTTAGTACTTTGAATATTCCTGTAAAGCTTTATAGGATTATTCTTTAGCTAGTTAAGGTTATAAAATTGTGATTTTGGTTCCTTTTAATACATCTGGAGAAGAACATTCTGAACAGTGAATTCATGAAGAGAATACAGTGCTTTTTTGTTAAAGAAAGAAGAGGTGCTAGTACTCGCATATAAAGTTGTTACAGAATAACTGCATCACCGAAGTAAAATTATAGTGCTCTTCTTTGTAGTGGTTTGTCCTGTAAATCTGTTTATAGATGAAGCTTCTTTCAATATTTTTTTTTGGGGGGGGGGGAGCAGGGAAGCAGAGGTTGAATGGTTTTAAAAAATAAATATTTAAGTTCTGTAAAAAAAAAAAAAAGTTTGCACTGATTCCCACCAATTCCACCCTTTATCTGGAGGTACCCCCTAGTCTGTTCCTGAGGGTCCACTCCCTCTTTCTCTGGCTGAGTGGGGTGGGCTGGCACACAAAGATCAGGACTTGGGAGGGCACTGAACAAAGGTGCCAGTACTTAGTTCTGGTGGGCATCATCACAGAAAAGCCCTCCTTAACAATGAATACTTCTAAACTAGCAGCTTTTGTATATTGTTTGAGCTGTTTTACTGTAGTTTTCAAGAACAGTTCATACTGATTTGATTTTAGATTCACAACTAATTTTCATCAAGTTCAGTTATTTATTGTGTATGGAAATGTTATCCCTTTCTCACCTACTAGACCAGGGATCCCTACAACCCTTTTGAGCCAGCAGGCACCTTTGGAATTCTGACACAGGGTGGTGGGGACGGCTGAAAAACAGCTGCAGCAGGTGGTGAAGCCAACCACAGGATATAAACAGGATATATTTTTAAAAGTATTTTCCTGCATACACACAGCTTACCTTTCAGAGGAGGAGAGTTGGATTTATACCCTACCCTTCACTTGGAGTCTCAAGAGCAGCTTACAATTGCCCTTCCTCTCCCCACAACAGTAACCTGGCGAGGTAGGTGAGGCTGAGAGACCTCTGAGAGAACTGCCCTTGAGAGAACAGCTGTGGGAGAACTGTGACTGACCCAAGGTCACCCAGCTGGCTGCATGTGGAGGAGTGAGTGATCAGACCAGGTTTTCCAGATTAGAGTCCATCGCTCTTAACCACTACACCAAACTGGCTCTCCTTGTGCTGTGATGGCAGCTGCTGAAGTAGCTTTTTTGGGGGTATTTTGTGTGTGTCTGTGTGCCTGCAAGTAATGGTTGACTTCTGGTGACCTCTCGTGGGGTTCAGACATTTCAGAGATGGCTTATTATTGTCTACCTCTGCATCACAGCCCTGGTATTCCTTGGAGGTCTCCCTTCCAAGTACTTGCTAGGGTTGACCCTGCTTAGCTTCTGAGATCTGATGAGATTGGGTTTTCCTGGGCAATCCAACTCAAGGCCTGCTGAAGCAGCTTTTTAAAAAAAAAATCTGTTCAGCCAATGAGATCTCCAGTAGCCAGTCAGAAGCCCTGCTGGGGAAAGCTCCACTGGCCCTGCCCACTTTCAAAAAACACTTGGTGGGCACCAGGAAACGTGTCAGCAGGTGCTATGGTGCCCTCAGACACCATGTTGGGGATCTCTGACCTGGACAGGCATCATTCAGGGAATCAGAAGATTCTGCAGGAGAGGGAGAAAAGGCTGCTTCCACCAGCATGCTTCCACTTGGACCCTCCTGCTCACACTTTATTGCCACCTATTAACCATCCTGTGGAAGGAGAGGGAGTGAACAAGGACCCTCCTGCTGGAATACTAGGTTAATTTCTACCTGTATTATGCAGAGCCCTGGTAAATCACCTTGAAAGCAAACTTCTGAAAACAGGAATATGAATGTTAAACATAAATACAGTAGGAGAAGTCTTCATATACTTTTGTTACAATTGTCCCTCTCTACGCACAGTATAGTTTGAATGTTGCATGTAACCTCAAGTTTTAATGCCTCCAATCCAACATGAAGGCACAGCAAAACTGCTGCCCATGACATAGGTATACTGCAAACAAGTCCGTTGGAAAACAAAATCTGTTTCAGTTGGTGGGCTGCTTTTTAGGTCATGCTCTCTTAGTGTGTACCCAGGAACTCTCTAGCTTTAGAAATTTTAGTCACGTGGACGTGTGACACACCTTTTGTATAGAACTGCAAGCTGGTCCATAAGCATGGTAAGCAGGATATTCATATTCTCTGAAGACAGTAGAACCCTGAGATGGCACTTCTTCCCAATTTGATTCCCCTTTAGCGATAGCAAGTTGCACTTTTCACTAGATTATATTCATGTTAAAATAGTTGTACTCTGCTTTTCTGCAATACGCACACACCAGCCCTTTTCAAGGACATTTCTTGCAGTCTTATTGACCATAGTGGAAAAGTGTGCTATGGGCTATCATCTCAGCACGTGCAATTACCATTTTGTCTGAAAAGGGCAACACATGTATTTTGCAGCTTCAGAATGGATGAGTACATACCCCCCAAAATCCAGTTTTCAGGTAGCATGTATCCTTGACTAAGGCTGTTTGTTTCCAACCAAAGTTAATAACATACAGTAAAATCATACCCAGGATACACTATAATAGTGTTTCCTGTTCTCATCTGATTCCATATAGTGGGGAAATGGAAGTGAAATGTAATCAAGTCTTCTTCCATAATGTAACAATGTATTCAACACAGCACTCTCTCTGATGTTTTGATTGTATGCTTTTTGCATGCTGGAGACAGTAAATGAGTTTGCCATGTATGAGCATACCACATCCTGCCCATAGATCTAACATTAAATACTGCATACCTTTCTGCAATGATCAGAGCTTCAGCAGTAGCACAGAACTCCATTTCATCCCCTGAATGAGATCTCATTGCATGAACTATGCTTTTTTTTACATCCCATATATTTTCTGAGTAGATGAACAAAACCAGATTTTAAATTAGGTGATACCATGTTCATATGACAAAAGGACAACTGATCAAATTCTAAAACTGTTAAACAGTGTAGTTTGTAGAACAATCTTCCAGTCTTCTAATATACTTGTCAGTCTGCAAACATACTCCTTGCTGAAAAGATCTGGCATGCTTCTAAGAGTAGAGTTTTACTCTCACTTTTCCAGGAAGAAGTTTGGTTAGGATTTGTCTCATATTTTGGGTTTCAGTACAATAATTTTACATCATATGTCATGGGATTCAAGGAACCCCAAAATTAAGGCAAGAATCCTTCCATTTCCACAGTGATTAATTCCCATGTGTTTGCACTTCTGCTACCTTGAGTATGAAGGATTGTGGAAAAGTACAGCCTGTCTTGCAACATAAAAAACAAGAATAATAATGTAATAGGAGACTAAAACTTCAGGCTTGGATCTCAAAGGCCCAGTCTGCATCTAGCATTCACTCCGTTGTTTTACCAAACCCACACTGGAACAGAAAAAGATGTGGCTCAAAACCACACTCAAATACCCCGGGCCAATGCTGTACTGACTGCAGAGTCACCCCTGAACAGCCATAAAACAGCCATAAATCTACGTAATCTGCACTACCTGCAGCCCCTGAGCACTCTTCAAGGGTAGCCCCAAGTAGAGTGCATTGCAATAGTCCAGTCTGGATGTAACTAAGGTATGGATCACTGTAGCTACATCTGACTGACCCAGAAACCAACGCAGCTGATACACCAGCCGAAACTGAGCAAAAACACACTGAATCACCACAGCCATCCATTTTTCTAAGGTAACTACTGTTTTTAGTTGCACTCCCAAGTTGCAGATCTGGCTTTTCAAGGGCACTATAACCCCATTCAAGAGAGGAGAGATCTCCAGTCCCAGGTCTGCTTTTATTCCCATTTTACCCTCAACACTGTACTGGGGGAGGATCCACTGACTCTAAGGACCACAATTTTGTAAAGGGCAAAAGGCTACAGTAGGAGGGGGAGACTGGAAAGTTTTCTTTCTCAACCAGGACTCCATTTGTGCTGCTTAGGATCCAAACCACTACCGATACCTGGCACGCAAAGAGGCTAATTTTGAAGGTATTAATATTTTTCTATTTTGCAGGACATAGATGAACTTTTTCAGAGATTGCTAAATCTCAAATCATAGAAATATGCACTCACGCAGATTTTAAGAATTCTCCCTTCCAATATTTGTTTACATGGACAAGAAAAAATGAGGAAATTGTACACTTCTGTACAATTCATTTTAGACAAAAAGGATTACTCAGCCTTGTTCTACGTGGTTTCTGAAGACTTAAAATCAAAAAGGGCTCCTTTAGTAACTGGCACCATTTGAAGCAGAAATATTACATGCTGTTTCTTGAGTTATGGTGCCATCAAGTGGCCAGCTCTGGCCGCCAATTTTAAAGTGTTCTAAAGTACTCGAAATACATTTTAAAGGAAACCTTTGCCCAAGCTAAATGAGAAATCTTATTACATGTTCCTTGTATAGCTTTTTAAAAGTGTATTTAGTGTTTGTAGGGTTTTAAGAGTTTTGTTAGCATTTAGTTAGGAGAATAATATTAATTTTTTTTTTTTAAAGTACTAGAAATACATGATGTCAATGTTACTTTGAATGGTGGCCTACATGGCACTGGTGGTCTGTGATATGTAGGATTGCCAGCCTCCAGGTGGGGCCTGGGGATCTCCCGCTTTTGCAACTGATCTCCAGCTGACAGGAATCAGCTCCCCTGGAGAAAATGGCTGCTTTGAAGGGTCGACTCTATAGAATTGTACTATGCTGAGGCCCCCCCTCCCCAAACCCTGCCCGATCCTGGCTCCACTCCCAAAATCTCCAGGTATTTCCCAACCCAGACTTGGCAACCCTAGCAATATGTTCTGTGGTGATCCTTGAAACCACCAAAGTGATTCTGAAAGTTTTCTGAGAGTGCAGATTGATGGAATGGCAAATGGTGTATGTGTTACATGCTCTCAAGTTGCTTCCAATTTATGGCAACCCTAGGAATTAATGATCTTTAAAATGTCCTATTATTAAAAGCCTTGCTGAGGTCTTGCAAACTGAGGGCTGTGACTTCTTTGATTGAGTCAATCCACTTCATGTTATGTCATCCTCTTTTCTTATGCCTTCAACTTTTAATAGCATTATTTTCTTTTTCTGTGAATACAGTGCTGCTATACAAAACAAGAGAGGTGAAAAAAGCATTGCTCAGCCCTGGGAAAATGCAGTAGGTGGAACTGCCCCCGAATCAACTAGGCCTCATTCTTCTCACTACAGTAGTACAATGATGTCCGGGCTACCCACTTCAGAGTGTGCATAGGGGCTCAGATATCTGAATGCGGTAGAAAGTGGATATCAGAGAAAGGGATTCTAGCATGGAGGTTTATTTCTAGTGCCGTCCTGAACAGAGTTGGCTTTAATGGGCTTATAAAGGGGCAACTCTGCCGAGGACTGGACTGTTAATCATGTCTGTATATCCATTTGCAGGGACAGATTTTCCCTTTAATCTACTGGGCTGCGAGGCTACTAGTGGCCAGTAATAAGCAAAGTTGAGCTCCAGAGCAGGGGCCACTCAGCTTGGACCCTGCTAGCAGCTCACTGCCTCTTCCTGAAATATTGAAACTGGGTTATCTTTTCATAGAGAATTTTGTGGATCTGGTGAGAAATATCAGCTCCCTCCTCTCCCAGATGAGTTATTTCTTCAGTCTCTGTGTTGAAGAATGATGCTACAAAGCTCTATCCTAAAGGTAACGTTTTTTGTGGGATGAAATGCATCCACTGAAAGGACCACAGAAGCACAAGCCTATGTGGAGAACCTCTCTCAGAGAAAAGTGTAGTTCTGTCTTATTCTTCTGAGGCTCAACATATGAAAGATCTTAAAGGAAGAAAATAACTTGTAGCCCAGTGGAAACACCTGTGTCCACACTATGATGTCTGAGTATGTATGTCCTCTGATCACATGATCCCTCCTGCATTCTTTTTGCTGGTCTGTGAACTTTGGTTTGCTGCAGGGTGCAGTTCCATCTCAAATGGCTTGCAATTTCTGACACAGCCCAACTACAGGGGCAAGAATCACCAGGCATCAGTTGTTGTACTGCTGGAACCCCAGATGCTGGTGGTCTGAGATCCAGCTGTGTCTTTGCTGCCTCTCACAGCTTGCTGTTTCTTTGGTATGCTGTTGGGGTCCAGATGCTGGGTGATTTCCTCAAAAGAAGAAATGTCCAAGTCACTGTCCTCTTCAACAAACTACAGAAGGAGATCAGACAGGAGATAATGCAAACATTATGAGAGCAGGTCAGAGAGATGCAATATGTAAACACAGCCAGGGCTCCATTGGGGCCGGGGCACGCCGGAGCGCCGCTCTGGGAGAGAGGAGGCAAGGGGGCGGGCACTTGACAAAGCCCCGCCCCCTGCCCTCCCCCCCGTCAATGCTTCCCGGGGCCGGCGGCGCTCCACCGGCCCGGGAAGGAGAAACCCTTCCCTCCCCCCTTCCCCTGCTCCCGGGGCCGTGGCAGAGCGCCGCCGGCCCTGGGAAGCCTTTTTCCTCCCCCCCCAATAGTCCCGGGGCCGGCGGCGCTCCGCTGGCCCCGGGGAGAAGCCCTTCCCTCCCCCTGCTCCCGGGGCCGTGGCAGAGCGCCGCCGGCCCCGGGAAGCCTTTTTCCTCCCCCCCCTTCAATAGTCCCGGGGCTGCGGCAGAGCGCCGCCGGCCCCGGGAAGGAGCAGCCTTCCCCCTCCCACTGCTCCCTCCCCCCTCCCACTGCTTCTTTTACCGTTCTTCCCCTCTCCCTTCCTTCCTTCCTCCCTCTCTCCCCCCTTCCTTCCTTCCTTCTTTCCCCCCCACCTACCTACCTACCTTCCTGTTCCTTCCTTTCCCTCTTCCTTCCCCCCTTCCTCCCTTCTTTCTTCCTCCCTTTCTTCCTTCCTTCCTTTCTTTTTCTTTCTTCTCTCTCTCCCCCACCTACCTACCTGCCTTCCTGTTCCTTCCCCTCTCCCTTCCTTCCTGCCTTCCTTTCTTCTTTCTCTCTCCCCCACCTACCTACCTACCTTCCTGTTCCTTCCTTTCCCCGTCCTTCCCCTCTCCCTTCCTTCCTTCCTCCCTCTCTCCCCCTTCCTTCCTTCCTTCTCTCTCTCCCCCCACCTACCTACCTACCTTACTGTTCCTTTCTTTCTTTCTTCCTTCCCCCCTTCCTCCCTTCTTTCTTCCTTCCTTTCTTTTTCTTTCTTCTCTCTCTCCCCCCACCTACCTACCTTCCTTCCTGTTCCTTTCCTTCCTTCCCCCTCCCTCCCTTCTTGCCTTCTGACATACCTGACGTCAGGGATGTGTGGCCTTATGACACTTCTGGTGACATCAGGGGGTGTGGCATATGCAAATAAGTTATGCTAATGAGCTCCTGCACCTCTTTTTTTACGAAAGGACCCCTGAACACAGCAGTGGGTGAATGGCTTGTCCATCCTCTAAGAACTTTTCTAATAGTGCAGAAGGAGGACTTTATAAAGATTCTGGGTATTTCCCTGATCTTCACTGAGCATCTGATACATGCTCAACCCACATAAGTCTCTAGAGAAAACAAAACCCTTAAATTAACTGCAGTCACCACTCAGGCAAATTAATACCTGTACTTACTTGAAAGAAAGACAGCACTCAATGTAAGATGACCCCCTTAAAAGTATTACGTGCACACACAAAATCATTATTGGACAGAACTCCAACTGGCATACCTTTGAAAAAGCCTATTCTTGCATTTGAACAAAGACTGTATTTAATATAAATAGAGAACAGACTGCTCCAAGCTCACTCTATAGATCCACTACTGGATGTATCACTGAGTGACTGCATATCAGCAAAGGCTAGGAACTCCCCACCTCTTTTTCTCCAGGACTATAAGGGAGAGTGCTGTAAAGCAGCAGCTTCATGGTTAAGTTTATCAAAGAACTTTCTCCAGTACAAGTATCAGGTTCTACCATTTTTATTGCTCTCTCTCTCTCTCTCTCTCTCTCTCTCTCACACACACACACACACACACACAGATTTAAAACAAATTACAGACATCAATCTTAGCCAAAAAGCCAAGACGTCTCAAGAAAGGAAATAGTTAAGTCTAATAAAATATTTTAAACCTCGGAAGTCTCCAGGTTGTGATTGTATTCCACCTGAATTATTTAAACCTGACCCAGATTTGTGGGCTTCCTTTCTGGCATCATTATTTACTGAGGTAAATCAGACTGGAGAAATACCTAATAGTTGGAAATTAGCAATTAGAATTCTGGGTTTTTTTTTAAAAAAAATGGAACAAAAGACGATCCAGCTAAGTACTGCCCTATAAGCTTACTCTCTGTTATAGCAGGCAAGCTTTATGCTAGCCATTTAGCTAGGAGGCTGCAAGTATGGATGGAGGACTCAACCATCTTACACAATGCCCAATATGGATTTAAGAAAAAACCTTCCTGCTTGCATCACTGTTTCATGTTATTTCTCTAGTGAATAAATATACAAAAGGTGCAGGCAGTATACTTTACTCTTTGTTTACTGATCTCTGTGGTGCATTAGATTCTATATCTCTTATTACACTTTTTGGGGGAAAAACTTTTTTACATGGGATGCCTCGCAGATTGCTACCACTTATTAGGAATCTATATTCTGAAAATATTCATCAGATTCATATTCCAGGCTCTACCCTCTCAAACCCAATCAGGGTAAGAAGAGGTGTTAGGCAGGTGTATCATTTATATATGAATGATTTTCTTCCTAGCCAGGACTGTAGATCATGTTCTCCTCAACTAAGTGATCAGCTAAGTGATCAGCCAGTTTGTTGTAGTGGTTGAGTGTGCGGACTCTAGTCTGGGAGAACCTGGTTTGATTCCTCACTCCTCCACTTGCACCTGCTGGATGACCTTGGGCAAGCCATAGTTCTGGCACAGCTGTTCTTGAAAAAGAACAGTTTCTGTCAGAGCTCTCTCAGCCCCACCTACCTCACAGGGTTTCTGTTGTGGGGAGGGGAAGGGAAAGGAGTTTGTTAGCCACTCTGAGACTTCTTTGGGTAGTGAAGGGCAGGGTATAAATCCAATCTCTTCTTCTTCTTCTCTTCTTATTTAGCATGGGCAGATGATCTAGTTTTATTAGCCCATAAATTCTCAGGTTTAGTGAAAATACTGAATGAGTTTTATGATTTCTGCACCAAAGAATTTTTAGAAATAAACTTCGATAAAACAAAGGTACCAATCTTCTTTAAATCCAAACCTAAAAGGATGCATTTTTTATCCTTGCAGGGAAATTCAATTGAGATAGTAAAAATTTCAAGTACCTCGGGGTTATGTTTTCACAAAATCTCTCTTGGGATTTGCATATTCATATGTTAATGCAGAACTCCTCCTTTATTTTCTTTTTTTTAAAAAATGTTTTATTGCAAAGGAGGGCAATTTGTACCAGCACTTATAATTCTTGATAGAGCAATTATACATTCGGTTGTCAGATATGCTGCTCCAGTATGGTATACTGGTCGTATAGAATGTCTTGATTTTCTTCAAGTCAAACTATTTAGAAATCTGTTGGGTATTCCACAATATATCTCCTCATCCACCTTGTGATTACAGCTGGGGCTTCCAAATCAATCTACTATTATGTATCAACTTGTCATTAAATTTCAGTTTTCCCTCTTCAAGATGTCAATAGCTCCTGTTTTGTTTCAGCTGTTAATTTCAGATACCACAATGTCCACCTGGAGTAGGAATTTAGATAACAGGCTTTCCCTCCCAATCGAGCAACTGAAGGATGCAATGAACATTACTTGGAAAGTAAACTGTAAAACGTTTCAACATATTATCTTAAATGAAGATTGGTCCTTGGTGCTCAAGAACACAAATCGTATGTTCTCCACTTTACTTCCAGATACCATTTAATGGTAAATTTTTCCTTGCCAGACTATTTCCGCTGGTTAGAAATTCATAAGTTTAAATGAGCTTTTCTATTGGCAAGGCTTAACTGATTCAGCTGAGGTAAAAGGGAGATATTTCAGAATTCCTGCAGAGCAACAGAAATGCCTTTATTGTCCGGATCAAGTAGACTCCCTAGCTCATGTTGTTGTAGTATATCCCCAAAATAATTCCGCATAAAACAAATATATTACTTCTTGGATAAAACAGCTAACAACACTTTCAGAGAAGCGGACACTGCACAATCTGCTATTGGTGAACTGTGTGAGAGATGTGGTAACTTTTCTCTTTATACTGTCAAAAGGGAACTGACTTTCTTTCTCACATGGGGTTTTTTGTAAGAAACTGTGGATGAAATGCTAATAGCGTTAAATCTATGTAAAGGAATTTCCAAACACGTGAAAAGTATGAAGAATAAAGAAAAATAAAATGAAACATAGTATCTCAGTATCTATCACTTATATTATATAAGGCCCCCTCTGTCTGAATCAAGCATACCTCCCAGCCAGTTCTTATGCTTCTAACTGCTTCTTCCTCAATTGGTTGTTCTTTATTCTACTTCATTGCACTTTGGTTTATCTGCACCCCATGAAACCTCTGACCTCTCTCATCATCCATGATGTGTAGCAACCTAATCCGTTCCAGTCCCTTACACAGAGAATTACACCCAAAATCATTATGACAGGTTCCATACCCAGCCTTTCTCTGCCCCAACTCCTCCTTTCCACTGAAATTTTCCTGATCACTGTGTGCAGAATGGTTTTCTTCTAATTTGTATCTGAAGAAGTGAGCACTGACTCATGAAAGCTCCTTCTGGAATAAACACGGTTAGTCTTTTAAGGAGCCTCTGTACTTCTGTTTTACACTTGGGGAAGACATCCATAGATTGGCCCGACTGCTAGGTAACAGGATACTCTAACGTCTACATGCTACATGTAGTTCCCCCCCCCCCCAACACACACACCATTTCAGGAGGTGTATATCTGCTGTCTCCATTTCATGAAATAAGAGTTTTGTGTTTTACTGCAAGCTCAAAACAGGAGAGCCAGGCTCGGTCACAAACACATCTGGATCTGTCCATACCAGCCCTCATGGAGAGCTGTACAGCAAAGATTCCTGTTGGCTATCACCTGCTATAAAACTGATGATCAGGATTCTGTCTCCTCTCTTCTATTTACTAAAATGGGTTTTCAAGAGCACAAGCACAGGAGTCACCTGGGAAATGAGTGGGAGAACATTTTCATGGGAACTTTCTGTTGAGTTGTGCCCTGTGAGTATACTATCGCTTGCATTTCATGGTTTTACAAAAATATGTGCTCCTTCTCTATTTCTAAGTACTTCATAAATAATTATTATGGAATGCTACAGGAGGTTAAATGCTTCCAGCAGACTGACTCTTACAGTAGTCTTTTAAGGAGTCCCTAAATATCTCCTGCCTATTTTTGCTTTTGAAATAATGACTGCAATGAGGTTGTTCTCATCACCAAAACAGTTCTTAATATATTAATACATGAGCAGAAGTTGCATCTATGTTTTTGAGGGATTAACTATAGAGAGCAAGAATACCATATACAATCTGACTTTTCAAGCTAATACGTAATATAAGTGGTACCTGAAGTTTTTTAATGGCATGGTTGGGTTTAAGATCTTCTTGGGTCTGGATGGAAAAGAGTTTCACTCCACCAACAGGTTTTCTTCCTGGCACAGTCAGAGTCCTCTCCAGATTTTTAGCCATTGATTGCACCAATGTCTCTGCATGAAGAAAATCATTCAGAATCAGAATCTAGACTTGATTATTATAACAAGTGGCTCCTGTAAAGGTCACATCTATCCAAAAAAGCTCTATGGTGACAGTAAAAGCTCTCAGAAGGACAGAACTAAGAAACAGATTGCTTGCGTTAGACCAAAGAGACGTTCCAGTGGAATCTGTGGTCAGCTTCACATGACAAACTCTTCCTTCCTATTTTTCAAATGAGTGGGCCAGATTCATGTGCAATGTTAGCACACTGGTGGTACATTCTCTTGTGCCACAGGCTTTTGGCATTCTTACATCCCATTACTTCAGAATAGATGGTAAGCACCTTTTAAAAGAGATGGAGGCCATGGGGAATGTCCTTTCCATGCAGCCTTGCCACATGTCAATTCAGCCCACTTTGCTGGCAGCTGCAGGCAGATGAGTAACTAGCAGCCGCACCAAGTGAGAGCACCAAGCCTTTTTTACATGCTGTACCACTGAATTGTGGAATTGTTTTGAGGCAACTGGGCTCCATCAATTTATTATTAATACTGAGCACTGCACCTCATTGCTACTGTTCCTGTGAAGGAAGATAAAAATACCTCTTGATAAAGGTTGTTCTCCGAAATGGTCTGAATCACTGATCAAACTACCACTGAGTAAAGAAAATAGACTTACTTCTCACCTTATTGTGCCTCTTTTGGAGTGTCTTATATTTGCTATGACTATTTATGTGGGCTTAATATTTATTTGTGACTGGAATTGCTTTACCTTTGACACTGTTTTCTAATGCTGATTTTGTAGTATTGGGCATATTACCTCTACAGTTTGTGATTTATGATATGTTACTTTTCTATTATATTGAAATTCTCTTATATTGCTTGATTTGGATTGTTTTGTCTCTGGGGAGTGTATCCTTGCCTGAGACATGGCAAGCAGAAGCCTTCTCAGCATTTCATATATGCTGCAGTCTTGACCTTACAAACACAGTAACCACTCAACTCCATAATATAACTGCATTCCATTTCTACTCTTTAGCCCAGAGAATCTTTGTTCTACCAGGCTACAGTAAAGCACGACTAGGAAACAACAACCGAACAAAAGAGCAGCAGCCGTAAGCACTGCCTTAACTTTCTTTGCTTACAGGACATTATTATGATTCACCTGAAGGTGTAGCTGAAGCAGAGAGAACCCTTCCTTTATTGCTTTTCTCTTGAGATGGCTCTATGTCAGATGAATCCCAGTCACTCTCTTCATTCTGTGTCACTTTGGGAGGATCTGGTTTTGTCTTGAGGGCTCTGAGCTTTGGAGAAGTAAAGCTCGATTCTTCCTCAGATTCTTCTTCCTCTTCAGAGCTGAAAGGTGAAGTACTGGAGAAAGAAACACACCAGATGAAAAATTACAGGAACAAATTTTCTCAACTATGCTGCTGTATGGGATTGAGGTGGTGGTGGTCCTCGCCACCAACCAACCATGGCATCTTGAAAGATCACAGAGGGCTAAAGCACTTTCCAAATCAAAACCAACTAGCAAGTCCTAAGGAAAAATCTCTTTTTAGGGCAAAGGGTAACAAAGAACTCACCTAAGATGGTGGACAGCAGAGGGCTGAGGGGAGAGGGGGTTACTCTTGGCTTGCTTTGGAGAAGATAGCCTGGGAGCCTCCAGTGAACTAGTCATGGAGCTGACTTTGCTCCGAGGAGCTGGTTTAGGTGCTTCCAAGTCATACAGCTGTAATTCAACTTGTAGCTCTTTGGATTTAGAAGATGTAACTTGAATTGGGGAATGTGGGCTCCTTTGGGTTTTAACTGCAAAGAAAGAGAATATATTAGAAACCCCAGTGAGAAGGGCTATTATCCTCATAACACTGAATAGCCAAGTGCATTTTGATATTTGAGGATTACATTACTCTTGAGCTATGAGAATATCCAGTCATGATTAATGTAAAAGAGAGAGTCAGAACACAGTTCAGTATGGTATAGTGGTTAGGTTGAGAGTATTTCACATCACCTACTACTATCCCAACCTTGTCAGTTCTTAGAAGCTAAGCAGGCTCAGATCTGGTTAGTAGTTGGATGGGAAACCATCAAGGAAGTCCAGTGTTGCTATACACAGGCAGACAATGGTAAACCACCTTTGAATGTCTCTTGCCTTGAAAAGCCTATGGGGTCGCCATAAGTCAGCTGCAACTTGATGGCAAAAAGAGGTATTTGTATTGTATTGGTTTTATTAAATAGTTGTTTCATTGTTTGCTTTGGTATATTGGAAACTTCCTTTATCCATGGAGAAGTAATTAAAAAAAAATTATATAGAAAAAGGGTGGACCATCAATGTTTATTATTCAGGTAAGCATTTACATCCATAGACTCAATTTAACAGATCAATCTACCAATTATTTTTTAAATTCTTTAAATATACTGTAAGCTGCTTGGAAACTGTAGAAGAGGGAGTGGTATACAAAAAATAAAGTGTTTGGAATCAGAGTTCTAGAATTAATAAGTGTATCATGAAACTTTACCTGGTATTTCAGAGAATGGCACTGACATTCCATTTTCATCCTTCTGACTCCAGCTAAGTTTCTGTTTCACTGCTTGCTCAAGTTTGCCTCTCAGTGTGAGGAGATGTGGGAGTGTTTTGGCCTTCTGCTGCTGTTGGGTTTTTATCACACCTTTCAGATTTTTATAGCTGTGAGATGAGATACCTTTTGTACCCTGTAAGAAAACCAATCATGATCAACATAAATCATGTGGGGTAATTCTCCTTTTAGTCACAAGGGACACAACCTAATGGCAGCTTCAGGTACCTTCTATTTCATTCCCACTCATTTCACTACAGAAAGCCTAGTAGGTTCTAGCCATTACATTCCACACAGAAGAGACTAGAAACCCTATTTATTTTGGAAAGTCATACCCTATCTCTGTATCTTTTAAAAGCACTTGAAGTGACCTAAAATAATTGGATAAATACAATGTTATAATTGAAAACTGCTTTTAAGTAATCTTGTAATGGCACTTGATGGCGAAAGGGGCCACCTCTGCAGCAATGGAAAATGGATGGCGGGCAGCTCTGTCCTTCACTCTGTGCAACATGGTTCATAAGCAGCCTTGTGGTGGCAGTTGGAGAAATTTGCTCCTCACCCAACATGGGTCTCCAAAAAAGTTGTTCGGTGCAGAGTGCAACTCTCTCCAGCTGCTACCCAAGGGCTGCTTAGGCGCCATCTTGCTCTGTGGGTAGGAGACCAATGAGCCGGATGAGCTTTTCTTCAGCTGATGGAGATACTTTATCCATTTATTTAGTATATTTCTAGAAGGTTGTTTGACTATGTCTGGTCCCCCAATGCAAACTGAAACAAAATGACATAAAATCAGAAATCATTAAAACAAAAATAAGAGGAGTCATCCCACACCACCCAAGCAACACCAACATCTCATATCGATCACCATAGCAACCCTATTGGTTTTACACTGCAATTAAACTGAATCACATTCTTCTAAGCCCACTAACTTCATGGACTGAGAGCAGTGTGACTCTGTTTGGGACTGTGCTCTTAGCTATCCCCATACCTCTGTCTGACATCAGGCAATTCCTAAACCACACCTTTACTCCTATCACCAATTGTTATTGTTTCTTTGGGCATAGCAAGACAATTCAGGAAGGATTAGTTTATCACCTGTTTGGGTTCTTTGTACCTTAAATCTGAGACATTCTATAAAGTCAAAGGATGGACTGGAGCCTGCATGGGTGGCTTCAGGTATTTTCTGCCCCTGCTCTTCCAAATGAAAAGTATGATTTACAGTTTAGTGAACTTAATGTTTCATTTAATTCAAAGACTCTGGGCTATGTAGATAGTCAGTATTCCCAAACAAGTTATTTATTTTTTCTTTCACCTGATTCTCACAGTACATTTAACTGACTCAATACAAGCCCAGTTCATCTATTCAGTTTACTAGCACTATCTACTCCTTTAAAACATTAGGCAACGGCTTATTAAAATGCTCCATTGGAAATGCACCATTTCAAAAATACAACCGAAAAGGAGAAGAACAGTTTTGTTTTCTACTTTTTCCCCAGTGTCAAAAATCATTTGTGAAAAATTTATCACAGTTTCCCTCTATACAACTTTTCTGGTCACTGACAACCCATGCATTGATTTCCTCATGTGTTTTACAACATACACATGAAATTTATATGTACCCTTAGTTAATGATAATGGTTTTTCTTTTGAGCTAGCAACTAGTACAACTGTTGTGGATTGTTTAAGATAATAAGATGTTAATATTTCCATGGTTTTCCAGTGAAATACCCTGCAGAGTTAATCCAGTCTAAGCAATTTACCCTGACATTATTTTGCATAGGATTGCACTACCAATTATTTAAGTAACCTGAATTAATGATTCCAAAATAGTAGCAAGTAGAATCTGTGACTACAACTGTCAGGTACATTAAGGCTGTTCTTGATTTACTATGTTCTGTGTGGGCTGGAAGGTATTTTCCAAGCCCTGGAGAAAGATGCTTTAGAAGTTGTTCATCTTCCCTCTCATTTGAATGCCAGGGAATTAATGACTTACATGCAATCTCTAGCTCTGTTCTGCTATGGTCAGCCAATGCAGGTTTGGATATAAAACTGAAGCATCATTCACTGAGAGCTGAATAAACCCTTCCGACTTGAATGATGTGTGCCATGTTATGCATGCATTGTGAGCAGGTCCTGAGGGGAAATGTGGTTAGCATGATTGGGTGGGTTGGTTTTTAAACAAAGGTCTGTCATTGCTAGGGATCCTCCAATAGGGATCCTCAATCATTCGCAAACAGATTAATAGAGTGCACAAACTATACTTTTAGAGAGTTCTCTATTCTTCCTCCTTTCCATGAGTTTTGTGCACTGGGGTATAGTTTTCTAAGTGCTTTAGTTACATTCAGGTCTTGATTATATAAAGTGCCCAAATGTCTGCTCTATCGTATCAGCCTCATTAGCCTAGCAAGGTTAATTGATGAACAGTTCAGTCCAGGCTCTTCTCTTTCCTAGGGAAGACTGGCAAAAATCGCTATGCAGCCAAGGGGTTCAGGGCATAATCGCTGCTTTGTGAGGCTGAATCACTAGACTAGAGTTCAAATGCCTGTTTTCAGTGGCTTGATCTTCTGCTTCTTCATTCCAAATCTTCTGTCTTAATCCATACACAAGGAGAAATGACAACTTGTTCTTATGCTGCAATCACTGCAAGTACTGTGAGGGAAAGCACTTCTTGGACCCCAGAGGAACTGGGGCAGAATGCTGCTTAACTAGTACTTTATGAAAAGAAATTATGCAGTTTCAGTTTCCCCGGATTTCCTTCCAGTGGGCAGGGGGAGTGGGAAAGACATGGTCTCCTTTTCACAAGCCATTCCCTCACACATGAAGGTTCCTAGTGCTGAAGGAAGAAGAGCAGCCACTGTGGAGTGGGCACTTAATGGGCACTGGATACTTACTGGGCACTGTGATCCTTGGCAAAGTTTGCCATTAGAAGCCCAAAGCTGTCCCAAAGGAAAGAATGCTATCCTTTCTCCATGTCTAGGAACTTACCCGCTTCACTCCCATGCTCTCCAGTTTCTCTTCCAGTGTCTCCTCCAGAATTGGCCGAAATTGCTTCAGTAAGTTTGGATTCCTTCTGAGTGCTTCTAGGACCCTTTTCTTCCTATCCAGAGTATCTTCCAGTTCTGCGGGGGGGGGGGGGGGGGGACGAGAACAGAAAAAAAAAATCTCAAGGAGCTTCTAGTACTCTAAAGCTTTGGTATTACTTTCATATCCCCATACAAGGCTACTGCACTGAGGAAAAGGGCCGAGGGGACCAGGATATACAGGCTCCATGGCCATTACAAGGAGACAAGTTCCCTCATGCTGCTGGCAGGGAACTAAGCTCAAGCACTGGGGTGATTCAAATCACTGACTCTCCTGCACTAACAGTCCCTTGCAGAGCATTGCTAATCTACCCAGTAAGTTTTACGAGGCAACACAGACGGCAGGGGTGAATCAGTGATGGCCCTTTACATCTCCTCTCCTTGGCCCCAGCACAAGTGCTGTTTTCTAACAGCTATCTGCTGGGCAATACAGCACAGCACCTCTGCCTACTCGGCAGAGTCAAGATGCAGCACAAGCCGGTGTTTATGTTACAGCAGCTTATTTGTAGGATCACACTCCCTGTCTAGCTAACACTTCTTGATCCATTTATGAAAGAAAATCCACTATCACAGGTTCATAGTTCAGAACTGAGTAAGTGGTCTATTGTTCTCCTCTGTTGTTCTGTTCTTTGTCCTAGATACTCCAAATACAGTTGCTTTCATTTACCAGGTCTAAAACAGAGGGAAATTACATCGCTGCTACTTGGATCTCCTTCAAGCAGCTTTATCATATTTTTTAAGCTTATGGCTGTCAATTTACTCCTTAAATGTCAATCAACAGAGGGCAAGTCTATTACAACCAGGTTTGCTTCCACACAAGGACAATTCCCCATTGTGCACTCATTGCTGCTGTGCATGGGGGGGGGGGGTGGAGTGGTTGTGGATTTTAAAAATAGCCCAGCAAAAAGTCTACCAGTGGAGGGGGGGAATGGTGGGAAGGAGGGGAAAAGAAGATGAAATGGCACCAGATGTGGGCAGGGAGGTACAGATATTTACACCTTCCCTTTGAAACTCTCTCCAAACTTTCTTTCAGAATGATCTTTTAGGAAAGATAGTACCAAAGCAGGTGTGGGAAGAAACACAGTGAAGCCAGGGGAAACCTTGAAGGTGTGCAACTTAATGACAATATTGCGTGGAATCTTCAAAAAAACCCACTGCTCCTTTTTTTTGGGGGGGGGGGGAGAGTGCAGAGGAAGACTGTCTATGCAAAAGAAGCCTGGGTATGTAATACTTTTTGTTGCCTTGCTGGAAACCATAGAGCTAGAGCTTCCTTTTTTCTTCCTTCCTTTTTTTTTGGTGGGAGACACAGTAAATTTGAAATTGAACACCTGGTTAATACCAGTAACTGAAATTGGTGAAAAATACCTTCTTCAGTAGACTCTTCTGTTTTTTCAGTCTTAGGTGCCTCCTGGATTTCTGCAAAAAAAAAAAAAAGGAGAGGAAAATTATTAAAATTCTAGCTGGTAGTACCAGCACCATGTGCACATGTTCCTGGATGCAACACAGCCCATCTCCAATCTCCCAGAAGAAATCCACTTCTTTTCATTCAGAAATTGGGGGGGGGGGGGGGGGTTCCTTCCGGAATTCATGGCACTGTGCCAAAATTTAGTAGGTTAATTACTTTGAATGCAGATGTCATGTAGGTACACTTGTGTGCATATTTGATATAAGTTGCCATGCAGCATCAGATTTGTAGCATTTATGACATGAAACCACTTCATCATTAAGGAATAAGTATGCAAGACTGATCTTTGAAATGCCAACAGGCATGAAATAATTGAATGAGCCTAGATGAGCATACAGTGACTTTGAGGAACAAAAACAATAATTGCAGATTTCAGTAAACAATTCTCACTGAAATTCCTACTTGACAAAATCACAGTAAGCAAACCTTACTTCCACTATTATAATCTCAGGAGCAGCACCAATAAAAATACTTTAAGGTCAGAAGTCACATGTACTTTTTCAAGCGCTTTAATGATCACTCAGGAACTTTCACCGGCTTTAGTTAAATCCAGCTCGCTGAAATAAGCAGGGGTGTTCTTTGTGCCCTGGGAGGAACAGGAGGGGAGCAAGACGACCAGGATGGCCATGAGTTTCATATTGCTACCCACAGCATCACTCTTTTTGGCTGGCTATATCGTGCTGTGACAGGCTGAAGGGGTCAGGCCAATCAAGTGAGAATTTCTTTCTCTCCTCTGCACTGGATCTTGAAAAGACACAGCTGAAGGCAGGCCAAGCATTTGATGCCCTTTCCCAGCAAATGTGTATAATTGTATGGAAAAAATGGTGAGCAGAGGACTAAAACTGTGCTTCAAACATAAATGCATTTGTCTACAGGCAACTTGGATCTCCTTTTCCATAGTTCCTGCTTGGCTACCAGTTGATTTTGAAACCTGATATAAGTAGATTAAACATTGTGGTCTTTCATACATGACTACCAGCAGAAAGCACTTTAAGCAGCAAATGTGAAATTATTCCCAGACTTTCATTCTTTCTTTACAGCTCTGCAAAAACTCAAGGATTAATGTACTGTTGGACTGTATTTTCTGCCAATCAATGACAGTATGCTGGCCTCTACGAATGACAGAAGAAAGGAGAGATTGCTCTCACTCCAGAAATACGAATCCTTATTGTCTACTAAACCTCTAGAGACAATTAAAAACTTTCAGCCTTTTAGCATCACAATGAAAAGTCTGACTATAGAAATTCACCCTTACTGTTCTGCTCTAATGAAATTTCTCCCTTTAATCAGTCTCCAACTGTAGAGACACTATTAATCATTAATCCTTGATGTGTGGTTTGCACTGGTGCTGCAAGAAATCTTAGTCTCTAGAAAACAATCTATAGTTGTCACTATTTATAACAGCAACTAACTCTGGAATAAATTGGGCTTTTCTTGCTTCTAGGCTTCTGTTTCAATTTTCATGCCTCAGGTGCTGAGATCAGAGGTGAAATGTTCAGAATGGCCTTAGAACAAGAGTTGGATAATTAACTCTACTGTGTGCTTTGAATGAAGATAATGGTCATTGCAGAATTTCCTTATCCACCTGACTAAACTTGCCCATGTATTATACAGCTGGTCAAGAGAAAGAACAGGCTTATGTTGATGGAAATTCACTCATCCTCATTATTGGACATTACCTCGTGCTTTGCTAGAAGACAGAAGTTTAATCTGCAAGGCAAAAATAAGTAATTAAAAGATCAAGTTTTATTTGCAGTGCTTAGTAACTGCTTACTTATTATTAGCATCTACACAATCAGGAACACTTTCAAAATTTAACCCTATAAGCAGCCCTTGCATACTTTATGCAAGCAAATGGAATATAGGGGCAGAATTTCTAAGTGGTGCTCCAGCATAAATTCCATTGCAGTGTGGTACATTCTTTGTAACAACCTGATTACTAGAATGAGTTTGATACACTACAAATTTGTATCAAAGGAATATTCAGACAATGTGGTTCCCCACCTGTAGTCTGAATTGGCTATAAATTCATTCCAGCAAGATTTTGCTGACTTGGTGCTTAGTTCTCACAGCAGAATGGACCTTCAAAGCCATGACCTAATTAAAAGCCCCACTCTACTTGGCTGAGCTTTTAACATGGCTGTGGCCAGGAGATCATATTAAACTTACTGTTTTCTCCTGTGATTGGATGACCTTGGCCTGTTCCCTGAGTTTTGCAGTGAGTGATGTCATTTGTTGCTTGTTATGTTCAGCCATTTTTAATTGGTCAGAAGATAAGGACGCCCGCAGTCTCTCATTTTCACCCTTCAGCTGGAAGGAGAAAACAAATAATATAGAGAGTTGAGAATTATCATTTTGCATTAGTCAAACTTCCTTGGTACAGTGCAGTGATCTACATTCCCTTGGACCCACAGCTAAATAGGGCTGCACTGGCATTTTTCAGTGAGGATTCAACATTCCAAATGTACACATACATATGTATTTATTAAAAAATATTTTGAGTCTGTCTTTCCCCACTACCAATGTGCCTTACGTAAACATAGCTAGAATGAACAATCAGTACACATGTACTATGTGGATGTTTTAATACTTTGTTTTTAGAGTTTTAACTGTCTTTTAAACGTCATTTTTGTAAAATTGAGATTCTTTTGGCTGATAAGATAGTATATAAATATTGTACTTAAAATTATTAAAAAATACAAGTTGTTACTGAGCTTCGCTCTCCACCAGATTTCAGTGAAGCCATAATCAAGAATGATTTTAAAAGCTCTATATTTGGGAGGTTGATGTGGATGGTGACCAGGATGGCTGTGTGTTTGTTTTTTTTAAAAAATGTGGGCTACACAAATCGACCCATCTGCCCTGGTACAGTCATTTGATGAGAAATATATGTGAAATCCTCTATGGTATACATACCTCTTCCTTTTCCATCTGGTGCAGCCTCTGAAGTTCATTCAGTCTTTTCTTCCACTGTATTTTCTGACAAAGTAAAAAATGCCCCAATTTTATTCACAGCTACTGCATGGTACCCTCTGTCACTAAGGGTACATAGATATTTACTACCTTAGTTTTCCAGTCTTTGCACTGAATGTGACGTATGAATGAATGAAATCTGACATATGGTATAAAGCTACTTTAATGTAAGGTCAGATAATCTTTTTTTCAATCAGGCCTCTCTGATCCACTGATTTACTGAAAACAGTGGGTTAGATCATGCAAATCTGTGCTGCTATTGCTGGCACCTTCCTCTGGTACATGGAGCCTTCCACAGGTGGAAAGTCCTCATTCATCTGCAAATGGTTCTATGTGCCAGAAGAAACCATTGCCACTAGTGGAACAAATCCAAGACATCCAGACCCTACAAAGAATGTTGGCAACTTGCTTGTTGTGTAACATTACCTTTTAGAAGGGTGACCATCTCTCCCAATATGCAAAACTGTTTAGTGCGCAGTACTCATCTTTAATTGCTTGTTGAACAGAAGTATGACCGCCCTAGCAAAAGGATGTCTGCCAAGTGGCCTTGCAGCAATCCATCTGCTCTCTCTTTTCTTGTAAAATGCCACTATGAACTGCTTCATTTTAGTGATTTGGCTCTGTTTAGAAGACCATGGAGTTTAGCAGACTGCAAATATATTAGTCTAGCAAGCCAGAAATGAGTTCCCTGCAGACCACAAAGATCAAATCCTCCACAGCTTCCCACCTGTTGCTCTGTCTTGGTCTTCATGTCCTCTAGCTCTCTCTGTGTCTTGCTCCATTGATGCTTGTCATTGTAGTCATCATCCTTCAATATTCCCAGACTGGAGACCTCCATATTCTTGACTTGTAGTTCATGAAATTTCTTGAGAAAACATAGATGGTATATGTAAAGTGTCGGTGTCAGAGGGCATTTTGCAACAGTCCCCGGGGAAAGGGGGCATCTTTGAAAGTAGGTTTGCAGTTGAAACAGCACAGTCAGGGAGGCTGTATGATGTAGGCCACACTATGGAGGCACAAGCTATTCAATGCCTCTTTTTCAGGTTCTCTCTTCACTGGGAAAGGAGATGAAATGTAGATTATCTTCCATAAATATCATTATAATTGGCTCCATGCCTCCTGCTCCTCCACTATTTTCTGTATTTAGGAATAGTCTAAAGAATCAAGGGAATAACTTCCTTGGTTTGCAGTCTGCTTTCTTTGGTTCTATTCCTTAGACATGTTTGCTGGGACAAAGGGAAAAAGTACCAGCAAACATGTCCAGCGAGTTAGATGAATATCTGTTTATTGCAATTAACAGGAAAATACAGGACTGGATACCTTAGCACCCAGTGACATCAAGCTGTATTCTAGCCCAACCAGGAAGGGCAAAAGGTCTTATACCCCAAATGACATCACTATAGTTTATACATTAAGAAATCCCTAATTGGTGTCCCACAGGTCTCATCATCAGAGCTGGCACCTTGCTATTGACATGCCCCTGTGTCTGTGAACAGGGGGGGCATTCTTTTTTGGCATAATTCCTGGCTTCAGCCTGAAGAAAGGGAGTTTTCCTGATAAGACATATAAAACTTAGCTCTTGGAAGACTGTCTGGTGCCAGATGCTCTGTTCTACAAAGAAAGATGTTGTTTTGGGAACGTTCAGGATCTTTTCAGAGCACAGCTTCCACTGGTTGGTGTCCTTGCAACCACTAGATACACATTCCATTCTATTGCATCCTAATTCCATCTACAGAGGCCTCTAATAATACTTTTGCTTAATATAGCTTCTTATGTAGAAAAATACAGTGATAAAATACCTATGTTCTACTATAGATTTTTTCCATCTGGGCTAAATACCAAAATCTGAATATACTATGATTAGACTCTTATGAAGGCACAGTGACAGCTGTCAATATATATGTCAAATGAAATATCAGAAATCACATCCATTGGTCCCTTGTCCTACAGTAGGGTTGCCAGGTCCCTTCATCATGCCAGTGTGTGTGTGTGGGGGATTTGGCAGGTGTTCCAGGGGCGGGTGGGGATGTTGCACTGGTAAAACTGGCCTAAAACCTTAAGGTTTGCCCAAAAAGCAGAACATCGCCTCGGACACCACTGATACACTGAGGTAACTTCCAAGTGATGTCAGCACATTGCGCATGGCACTGCTGTTTCAGGGTGGGTGGGGGGAATTTCTTCCCACCAGCCAGCTGGCTGGTGGCAGGCAGAAGCTTGCAAAAGTGGGGAATCCCCATCCCCACTAGGGGAATGGTATCCCTAGGAGTTCATGTGGGCTGGCCCCTAGTAAAAAATAAAATGGATTCATGAAACCAGGCCCTAGGGTCATGCATAGTAAGTGCCATATTTTGAATGAAGCATAATTCTAACTATGTGACTGAACCTTATAGCTCTTCCGGGGGAAAAAACTGCTCAGGTATTTCATTGTCCCCAAGAGCCCCCCTCCATGCCAGTGATAGTCCCTATTTGTTCAAATGGCACACAAGGCAGATTGGCAACATAAGAAGAGTGTGCTATTGCACTGTAACCAATTCATGGCGACCCCATCCATAGGGCACTCCTGGCAAGAGACAAGCAGTGGGGGTTTGCCATTGCCTTCCTCCACATAGCAATCCCAACTGGGTAAATGCTCTAGTTTAGTGCTAAATTGTGCATCCTTTGATGAACATAATTTATGTGTTCTTACCATTACAATCAGTGGCTGAGAATTCTTAGCCCTTTATATGAATCAAACCCTTCCTTTATATATTCTCCATATTTCCATGCACAAATCCCCCAAATTATAACTCAGTTTTCTTCAAAGGAAAAACCTTGTTAATTAGTTTTGAACTTTAGTAGCAACCTGATTATTAAACACAACATACCAATTTAATGAAGGTGGAGAATATGCTGAAGAGAGAAAGCCATGCACTGGGCTTACCTGTTCCAAGTTAGAATTCTTGTTGGAAATGTCCTTTAATTCATTAAAGAACATGTGCCGGAGATCCTCCATTTCCTTTTGAAACTTTCTCCTCTCCTCCTCTTTCCAGCTTTCAAATGTTTTCCTTCCCTCTTCTTCTTTTTGGTGAATACTCTCTGCTTCCTGTCAAGGAAATAACAATGTGGAATGGGCTAGGAAGAATGAGCTGAAATTATAGAATGGTTTGGAGCTGCTTCCAGAAGTCTCAGCTCAACAGGCACTCAAATTAATCATGGTCTCCAAGAGAGAGAACATAAGAACACTGAAACATCTGAACAACTAAAGTGAACATTTAAAATTATAAAATGATCCAACAACATGTAAACAACATCACAACCAGGGGAAAGGCCAATAACCATTACTGATGGTATGCCAAATGAAATAAAAAAAGTCTTCACCCACTGGCAGAAGTTAGACAGGGAAGCAGATGCATCTCCCTGGAGACGGAGTTCCTAAATTGGATCCATTTGGATACTCAGGGCCAAATTAAACATTACAGTTTTTAAAGAAATGGGTCTGCATTCCCTAGACCCAAATCCTATTTCCTGCAGTCACACAGCAGTTGCAGGGAATCGTGTTTAAAAAGGTACTATAGGGGGAGGAAGGACTTTGCCTCTTCCCAAGCTGTATGCCTGCACAAAAAACATGCTGGAGGAAGTTCCCCCCAATTTTGCTGCTCTGTGTGGAGTATATGCATATGTGGAGCAGCAAAATCAGGGAAATCACTCCCCCACCAGGACTGGTTTCACTTAGGAAAATGGTTAGAAGCCCTTGGCCACACCCACTTTTTTAAGAACCTGTTCCCCACAGTTCCCTGGACCCAACTCTTTAAAAACTAACTTTTTGTTTGGCCCTCAATATGGCACCAACCAACAAGGAACAGTATGGCAGTGGTCTGCAAAGACAGGCTGTCCTATCCAAGATATCAAATATCCAATGTCTGATATATAATGTGTGTCTATGATGTCAGAGGACCAGGAGAGATTCTAGTGCTCAATACTATTCAAATAATATTCTTAATGACAGAAATAGGAAGCGACCAAAGCTACACATTCTCATGGTTTCATACGTGAGTCCTGCGCTGGCTCTCAGCCTCCAGTTGGGCATGGGTCTCCTTCAACTTGATCTTCAGTTCTTCAATCTCATTTTCCATTTGCTCCACCTGTTTTTTCTTCTCCATCTCTGCAAAGTTGATTCAGAAAAAAGGGCCATTAGTGAGGGCCTTCAGCTGCACACACTTATATTACTATCAGTTAGGAATCAGCTTCTCTGGAATGGAATGCCTGCATTCTTAGAATAAAATTAGTTATTTACCAAAGACGGGACAAATTTCGGCAGGAAAAAACACAGTTAGATACATGTTCCTCTACTGGGCAAGAAAAGCATACAAAATGCTATATTTCAAAGCATACCTTATTCAAGATTCTCCACACTTTTCATTTTTAAACTTAATGTTTTTGGGGAAAGCAATTAACTTTTTGACGTTGTATATCAAATAGTTCAATGCTTTCATGAGTACGATGAGTCTGAAATTCCAAACCTTGTCTTTTTTTTAATGATGCAAAAAAATAAAACACTCTAAGTGAAAGACAATTTACCACAGAAAGCTGGATCCTGCTAATCTATTCTGCTAATGGTGAGTTAAGACTCTTCTCCACCTTAAGGACTCTTCACTTAACAAAGAAGGCTCTACAGGAGATTTCCTTGTGCCAAACGAAAACACCATTGTTAGTAGAACAGATCTGTGGGATCCAATCCAGAGTTATGTGTTTAATATCATTTATTTTTCTCACTTATACATAGGTTAAGCTAGATTGTGACCACAGGTTATAAACATCAGGGTTGTTGACCTATGCTGGGGAAACATACAAATATCAAGGCTGATGTCCTAGGCTGGAGAAAATGTCTTATCATGCTTGCAGCTAAATTTCCTCCTAACTTTTGTATGTTTGAGTGAATGTCAATTTGTGAATGTTGCAGAATTTGGGGTTACGTGAACCTGGACCTTTCTGTTTTTCTATGCTATGTAGGTTTTGCTATATCTGGCTCTAATTTCTTGGTTCAGAAGTCCCATAAGCCTTTACTCTGATGGCAGGCTAGGAGTAAAAACTATAGCCTTGCCCTGTAGATGTACCTGTGCCTGAATTCACATTCCACAGCCTTACAAGTGCCAGGCTCCAACATATATGTCTAGATCTTTCTGACATTGCAGTTAATAAAATATATTTGGGCTAAAGTTCATACTAACAAAAGTTCATCTTATCAACTTAGGATGGGCTGGTATTTGGCAAGTTTGGTATATTTCAATTGACTCCTCCCTTGATTCCTATTGGCTGAAAAGAGTATTAAAAAGGAGGCTTTGGGCTTTGTTTGGGGCTGTTTAGCCAACACCCCACCTAGGCTTGAGGGAGGTCTTGCTCCACAGTCCAGGAATTCCCTGTTCTTTCTGCAGTGTACACTATATCAGGTATTGGGATTTTTTGTATATGCTATTGGGTACTGATACTGACCTTTACTATTGATAGTGAATATGTGCTATTGAGTGTTACACTGGGTCTTGGCTTCCCATAAGCCCCATCCTCCGCTATCCTGAGGAAGGGTAGATGGAGTCACTGAGGTTTTCGCTGAAGCCTCAGAATGGGAACCGTGGGGTTAATTCACCACTGCAGTCATTCCCTGACTGTTGCTCCTTGCTCTCGCGCTCTCTCTAGCCCCTTCTGCAGACTTCAGCCTCCCTTCCTGGCTTCAGCATCCCCCCCTTTTTATACCTCCCCCCTTCCTCCATCACCCTCTTTCCTTCTCCCATTGGTCCCTCTTTTTGTCCTTCATCTTCCCAGTTTTCCCATTGGCCAGGGTCAGAAGCCCTCTTCTGGCTCCATCACTGCCCTCTCTCCTGCCTCCATCTGCCCGTCACTGCTCAGCTGTGCATGGGGAGGGGTCCATTGGCATGGGAATTTCTCTGTTCTCCACTGCTGCCCTGGTCATCAGTGCCAGTTCAGGTATGATCCCGGGCAGCTCTCCCCTCTCCCTCATTGCCTGGCATGCTCCTCGTAGGTGCAGCTGGGCACAGCCTTGTGGTCCCTTGGCCACCGGCAAGCCTGGCGCTTTTCTCTGGTCCCCTGGCTGCCAGCCCTGTTTTCCACACCAAGGTTTGGTACTGTATGGCCCCATGAAGCAGGTCACCAATATTGTGGGGCAGGCAGGGCTGTGGGGGCTCAGACCTGGGTGGATCTGATCTATGCATGTTGGGGCCCATCTTGGGTGGCTCCACCACACCCAGGAATCACCTTGCCATTGCAGGCATCTCTTTGGAGCCAGTACTGGTGGGAGGGGCTCGGTCTGGGTCTGGACACTGAGTTTTACTTGTACAATTAAGTAAGTGGACTCTTCTCAGTAGCTTCATATACACAATTTCTAATAAAGTAAGTGACAGCTTATTATACTCAAACATCAGTTCAGACATTGAATCATTTGGAGAACTAATATAAATAAAGATAAGTGGTACATTTTCCTTTATGTGTGGAGATCTAGTTCAAGGACACATTTTTAATACAAAAGGGTACTTCTCCAACTTTTTTACCCCATGAGTTTAGGTCAGAAAATATCTGACAGAATAATTAGTGGAAACCACTGGAAATAGCTTCAGGAATACAGGATTGGATTCACCTACTTTCCCACAGTGAAAAAATGAGGACCCCTTTGACCACCAAAATATCTACGCTGGGAATCATGGGTCTTGCACAGACAAAACACATGTGGGATAGGGGCTGTAATAAGGAGGAGAATTAAGTGAGACTGGGGGGGATGGCTGGATTCAACCCACAAATAGATACTAACCAAGAAGGTGTATTTGCAAAATCAGATTTATGAAACAGTCCTCCAGTTATCACCCTTGCCCTAAACAATCTTCTGAAGGTGCTGCAACTTAAAGGGTTATTTAAGGAAAAACAAAAACATCACCACATTTGGGTTGAATTGCCCTCCACTGGGGAGTGTAAGGAGGAAATATCCAGGCAAGCTCCCAGTGCTCACCAGATTCAGTGGCTTCAGAGTGCCTGCGTTTCATGTGTGCTTGAAGATAGGAGTAGTTCATGAAGCTCTTGTCACACAGTTGGCACTAGGCAAAGTTATAGGAAGAGAAGAAAAATAAGACTGAATATAAAGGCCCAAGGCGAAAAAACTCCCCAAATCACTTGTCACTGTCCCTCTCTCCATGCTTTCACAGAACAGGAAGGGCCCCAAACCTGTATATAGTCCTAATGTTATGGGAACCCAGCTAGCCTGATCTCGTCAGATCTCAGAAGGTAATCAGAGCTGGTCCTGGTTAGTACTTGGATGGGAGACCACCAAGGAAGTCCAGGGGTGCTATGCGGAGGCAGGCGATGGCAAACCACCTCTGAATGTCTCTTGCCTGGGAGGCCCTATGGAGTTGGTTGTGAGGTGATGGTACTTTATACCACCACCACCATGGTGGAATAGCAGTCACACTATCTGAGACACCTCTGTTCATAACAAAAAGCTGTTTATTTACAAAAACTTATCTGTAAAAATTCAAAGTGGTACAACCAAGAACAAAATGCTTGTTTTATTCCTGCTTATCTTTTGACCTATCTTCGTGCCTGGTCTTTCAAAAGAAAAATAGCAACTGGCTACTGCTCAAAGCTAACCCATTGCTAAAAAGTTGCTTTAGAGGAAATAGCTGAAAAATGCAGTAAAACACAATAATACAACCCCCAGTCACATTGTAGAATCCTCCAGCTTCAGCTGAAAGGTTAGTATCTTGCCTACTGTAGCCTTTTCTCCATGTTTACCTTTACTTCCCTCCAGCCCCCGTCTTTCAAAGACTGCAAGGTTATTTGTACAATCAGGTCTATCAACTTAGTAGATAGAAAAGAAACAAATTATTCATGTTTTATTGACAGGAGTTGACTGTGAATAAAGCAGCCAGGGCCAGTTTAAGACATGCTTAATCCTAAACTATGTCCAGTCTAAAAGGCCTCTTACTAAGGTTGCCAACTTCCAGGTGGGGTCAGGATATCTCCAGGAAGTACAGTTGCTCTCCAGACCACAAATTAGCTCCTCTTGAGAAAGCGAATGCTTGGAGGGTGGACTCTATGATATCATACTCCTTGGGCCCCCCTCCCCAAACCCCACCATCACCAGACTGCACCCCTAAATCTCCCAGAACTTCCCAACCCCGAGTTGGCAATGCTACCTCATACCATTACCCACAAAATTGTAATCTAGCAATATTTTTTGTATTTAAAGCCCTCCCCCTTCATAAATGGAAGACTTAAACTTTAGCTTGTGCATAAATCCACCTCTGAAAGAAGCTGTACCTGCATAAGCTGAATTCCACCTGCCCCAGCAGAACTCACCTTGTGGTAGTTATTAGCTCCAGCTTGCAAGAGAAACTGTTGGGTGGAAATCATCTTCTTCCGTCTCCTGCTTTCTTCTTTTATATGCTTCAGCTCTTCAGCTTGCTTATCCAAGTCGCACTTGACACACTTGAGGTCATCTAGGGTGGCCTGCTGCTGCTCCTCCTGTAGTGCCAGACTCAGGCTCAAGTACTCCTGGGAGTGCAGGAGGTATTCTATGGTCAACTGAGCCATCTTAAGAACTTTTAAGAGAACGGGGTCTACTGGCTGCTGACAGTAGGGACACTTCTCTGCATCGAGGTTGCAAAAGGTTATGCTGTTGATGTTCTCCTGGAGCGTGGCAAGATCCAGCTCGCGAGCCACTCGCTCCACATCAATGGCGCTGAAGCGTCGCCAATCAATAGTATCTCGCCGAGACTGGAATTTAAAGGCTGGGATTCCACCAGGACTGGCCAACATATTTCCAAAGAGATTCCTACTGCTTGGGTAGGTCATAGGAAATGCAGATCCTGGAATACCAGACCAGTAGCATCTGGCTACAGGTGGTAGTAATGGGTAGTAAATATTATATGCAAAAGGCTGTGGGGAGGAGAGAATATAGATGGGTTAGAGCTGAAGCAAATGGATAATAACATGCTTGCAACACAGTAGATTTGTGCATCTGAAGATATAATCAAATACTTTATGAAGTTAACAAAAGTCATTTCATCTGACGTTCCATAGCTTGGAAACGTAGCAGTCCACTGTAGCATTCTGGGCTGCTTCAGGTTCTGTGTGGCTCTAAGTGGTTTTTCCTCCTCCTCTGAGCCCACTTCACACCCAGGCAGACACAAAGGGCAGGCAGCAAAGGCTGCTGTTGTTTGCCATTGCTTTCCCATTAAGCAAACACAGAAACAACTGCAAAAGGAAGGCCTTATTATCATGATCTGGCACCCTTCTTCTGCCTGTTTGAACAACTTACCTAAAAGGCTTTCTAGATCTGTGCATGTGTGCAACCAGGGCTTTTTTTTGTAGAAAAAGCCCAGCAGGAACTCATTAGTATAATAGGCCACACCCAACAGCAGAAATGCATTAGCATATTAGGCCACACCCCTGACAGCGCAGCTGCCTCCCAGGATTGGCTTCCCCAGGTGCCCTGTGGCTTGCGGGGCACCTGGGGAACCCAAGGGAGGCAGGCAATTTAAACTGCCTTCCCTTCCTGGATCAGCTTAGCTTCTCCAGACATCCCACGGCTTGCAAGGCACCTGGGGAACCTGGGGGTAAGTAATTTATGTATGAGAAGGAAAGAGATGGGAATAAAACGATAGTGATTTGGAATACATACAGGTCTAATGGTCAGAAGCAAAAGTCAAACTCAAAACAGACAAAATTAAAGCATAAAAAATAAGCACTAGCCAGAATTGCTAATATCTTAAGGGTTAAATTAAACAAAGCATTTATTTACAAGTTGTCTGTGGGTTCAGGATGCAGGATGGGGCTCCTGCTTTCCTTCCAGCCTTTTCCCTGAGCCTAAAGACTGCCCCCTAATGAAGATACTTTATTTCCAGTTACACTGGCATGTAACCCAATATCAGTAACCCCTTCCCATGTGCCCAGAGTTCCAGGGTGTGCCAGGCAGTGTCCTGGCATCCCTATCAAGTACATTCATTCTCAGTCCAATCAACAGACGTAAACTATCTGAACTGTCACTAAGATTTTATATCTGCCCCTTTCACCATAGGGCCTTATAACTGGCCAAGCATCTTGGGGGTTGGTTACACTAGCAAACTGCTTTGTCATGGTTACAATAGAGAAAGGGAATTGAAGGAAGGTATATCTTAATGTAGCACTACATTGCTACTTCAGCTGCTAGTATCATGCTATTGAAAATGCCAGATTTCTGTAAAAGAGCTCTGTACCTCCTTGGGTGGATGTGCCACCATCACAAACCAGAGAAAGAGTGCAGGTTATGGCAGCTGCTGTTGTGCTTTTGGGAATAAAGGCAAACTGCTGTCGTGCTTTTGGGAAGGTGGCAAACCTTCCTGGCATGCTCAGGTCTTAGTGGCTGCCCAATGAAGCTGAACCTTGATAATGGCTCAGATAGTTTTCAGTTCTTTAGTATGACATTATTGTGTGTCAGTTTGATATCTGAATGGGCTGATGAATTCTTTGAATTCAAAATTTACTTTTAGTACCTGCATTAAGAATACCGGCAGATGTGGCAATTCCTGCAAAAAAGTAAACAGATATCCACAAAGCATGTTTGCACTGTCCAAAGATCTTTCTACTGATTTCACAGATGCTTAAAAGACTATAAAAATGTACATCATTATTTGCATTGTGCATATTGTTACTTACAAGTGTACAGCATTAAAGAGTTAGTGAGAAAATCGATCTCCTGATAGATATATCACAGGTTTTTAGAAGCTTAATTTTGAAGATCTTGGCATTTGTGTTCATTACGTGTACACTCAGTTATATTACATCTACTAGAGACACAGCAGTTCTCTGCATCAATTATATGAATGAAGACTGACACATTAGTATTAACTCCTCATATTGTCCAGCATTATACATACACATTGATTTAAAGAATAGGTTGCAATCCGCATCAACCACACACAAATCCAATTTAGAGAGAGAGAGAGAGAGAGATCACAACCTCTCTAATACCCAGAAGAAAATGTTTCCATAACAGATTGTCCTCAAGGGTATTGGGAGGTAAAGTATAGAGAGGATAGAGGAATCTCTTTTTGGTTATTCTCAGTTTGAAGAGTGAGTTACTTTAACAGTTTCTTAAGAAACAAACTGTAGTTCAACACTATTAACATCTTTTAAGACTGTAAAAAACACAACATAGCAACATGTCCTTGAGTTAGGGATACCAGCCTCCAGGTGGGACCTGGGAATTCCCCAGAATTACATATCATCTCCAGGCTACAGAGATCAGTTCTCCTAGAGAAAATGCTTGCTTTGGAAGTGGACTCCATGGCATTGTACCCCACTGAGGCCTCTGTCCTTCCCAGGCTCCACCCCAAATCTCCAGGAGGTTTCCCAGCCTGCATCTGGCAACCCTACCTCCCCATTCCCCGCTAGTGGCCAGGGGGGACCTGGCAATCTTACCTTGAGTGCAATATCAGGTTCAAGCACTGCCTTTCCCCCACTCACAATGGCGCAATAAATGCATTTTTTGTTTGGTATTATTTCAAAGTTGTGCATATTTTCATTTTATTTCAGGCTAAAACAACTTTCTGTTTCTAATTGTCATTCAACATTAATGACCATCATCTCTCTTTTCCCCACTTCTATTTAAAACAGATATGCTTAGCTAGGTAGTATTATGCTGGTATATGAATCCCTGTTTCAGGGAATTTTTTGTTATTGCTCAATAAAGCTTGAGATGCTGTTACAGGAAACCCAGTTTAAAATACTGCACCTTTATTTTAAATGTTTGCTTTAATATTTTATTATAACAATTATTTAATGTACATTATGCAACTTTATAACGTCACAAATTATGTTACTTTTGAAATTATACATACCATGTTTTCAAATTAGAACAGCATTTCTATATGATCTGGACCTGAAGCATATTCCCAACACACAGTTGTGTTGAACAACAGTATGTTACTAGGTGTGTCTTGTGAGATGGTAACACGACTCCAAAGTTTAGTCTTCTGTAGATTTAATGCACCATAGCTAAGCAGAAAGCTCCAAGCAGTTAAATATTCATTCTCTGTATTGTGTGTTTGTTTGAGACTCTGGTGTGAGCAAACAATTATCAAGACAGGCAACTGAGTGATATATTTCTGGATGCGTTTCAGAAAAGCTGAATTCTGCCATACTTGTCTAATTAAACCACACTGCTCAGGATTGGTGACACAAATGAAATTAGGCTAAGTAAGCAAACTCCACTGATCTCTGTAAATGAAACTCCTGGTAGAAAAGCAGAAGGGTCTGCTGATGGCATACTATCTCAGTTTCAGCATCCAGTAGGGCTGCCAACACCAGGCTGGGAAATTCCTGGAGATTTGGGGCACAGCCTGGGGAGGGTGGAATTTGGGGAACTGAGGGAATTCATCAGGGACCTGATGTAGGGTTGCCAGCCCCCAGTGGGTGTTCCCCCATTTTTAGGGGCTCCAATCCACTGCCAGCCAGTTGGCCAGCAGGGGAAGCCCCACTCCCAAACAGGGATGTCACTGGGTGACATCCCAGACATAATGACATCATTTTGAGGATATCAGGGGAGTGACACTGTAGTTTTTGGGCAAACTCTATGGTTTTTTGCCTTCAAAATTATAGTTTTGCCCAAAAACTAGAGTGATACCCCCGATGTGATGACCTCACTTCCAGGAGATGTCATCGTGCCCTGGATGCAAAGCGTGTGTGGCAGAAGATCCCAGAAAGGACCCAGGACCCCCTGCTGGATAGAAGGTAGGACCTGGCAACCCTAAACTGAAGCCATATTATCCACCATCCAAAGCTACCATTTTCTTCAGTTGAACTGATCTTTTTACAGCAGATATTAGACCCATGAGATCTCCAGGCTGCAGCTGGAGGTTGACAACTCTAGCATCTGTTTGGCTGGTATCAAATACTGGCCTATCTGTGGGCTTGTGCCCCCCCCCCCGCCATATGCCCTATGTTGACTATACCCCTGGAGCTAT
This sequence comes from Lepidodactylus listeri, assembly GCA_029233225.1. Classification (NCBI taxonomy): domain Eukaryota; kingdom Metazoa; phylum Chordata; class Lepidosauria; order Squamata; family Gekkonidae; genus Lepidodactylus; species Lepidodactylus listeri. The sequence goes on along the minus strand of JARCFY010000005.1, from coordinate 55,310,440 downwards.
GGTCGTATTTATGAGGTATTATATATTGTACCAATAGAAATCTAGCTTTTAATTACCCGTAGCTATTGCAATGCAATAAATAATATTTAAGATAATCATCAGCTGAAAATACTAAAAATCAGCTGCTTCTAATATTACTAAATACACTGAAATTGTTTTCTCAGCCTCATTAATGTCAGAAAATTTGAATTGATACCAAGAGGTGAAGAACACCTGGTAACCTGGGAGCAGAGGCCTATCACGGGGTCAGAATATATTATACAGGACAAAGTTCTTTCAGTTATCACTCCCTAAGGCAAAAATAAACAGACCTGTTTAATTGGTTCCTATTTGAGATTCCTTATGCTACCAGTCAAGCAGAAGCACTGACATAAAATGACAATTAACGACATCTAAAAAAAATTAAAAACCAAGCTAGACACTATGTTTGCAACCATCAGCTACAAGGACTAGTTGAACACTGAAGAGTAGAATTATAAGCCGTTTCCCTATGCCACAGGAAATCAAGTCAAATACTCAGTTTTTATTTAATTATTTATTTAAATTTATCTCCCACCTTTCCCGTGAACGGGCTTAGGCCAGCTCACAACAATAAATGCAAACAATCTAAATTAACACAATAAATAATGCAATAAAACCAGTTTAAAATTTAAGTAATTAAAATATTTAAAGTGGGCAGTGCAGTGCAATTGATTCCAGTCACAACAGCTGGGAAAAAATAAGTGGGCTGATGCCAAGCCATGATGGTCTCATGGAGCAGCAACAGGGAGGCCAGCTGGTAGATGTCCGCTGCTTGAACCAAAGGCCTGGTGGAACAGCTCCATCTTGCAGGCCCTGCAAACTTGCAACAGGTCTCGCAGGGCCCTGATCTCAATCGGGAGCATGTTCCACCAGGCTGGGGCCAGGACCATCAGCTTCATTGGATGCCCTTCAGTTCTAGTATTTTGGGAGAGAGAGAAAAATTTATCTTTGTCAACTCTCTTATCCCATGAATAATTTTATGAACCTATCATGTCCCCCTCCCCAGTCATTTCTTTTCTAAACTGAAAAGTCCCTGACTCTCCAGCCTTTCCTCATAGGGAAGGTGCTCCAGCCTCCTAATCATCTTGGTTGCCCTCCTCTGCACTTTTTCCAGCTCTGCAATGTCCTTTTTGAGATACGGTGACCAGAACTGGACACAGTATTCCAAATGAGACTGCACCATACATCTATACAGGAGCATTACAATACTGGCTGTTTTATTCTCAATCCCCTTGTTAATAACCCCCTTCCCTAACATAGTTTGCCTTTCACTGCTGCAGCACACTAGTTTGACACTTTCATTGAGCTATCCACTACAACCGCAAGATCTTTCCCCCTCTCAGTCTCAGCAAGTTCAGACACCATTAGCCTGTACTCAAAGTTGGGAATTTTTGTCCCATTAAAATTGATCCTTGGATTTACATCAGCGGTGTATAAAAGGCATAAAAGAAACAAACAAATCAAAAACACCAGCAATGATAGCTTTGAAATGTTTCAAACTGTTTTTCAACTTCACAAGTAGGGTTGCCAACTATGAGCTGGGAAATTCCTTGAGATTTGGATGCAAAGCCTGGGAATTAAGCCATTTAGGGAGAGGAACGACCTTAGTTGGGTATGAAGCCAGAGAGCCCACCTCTCCAAAGTTTACATTTTCTCCAGGGGGACTGAGCTCTGTACTCTGGAGATCAGTTGTAATGCTGGGAGGCCCCACCTGGTAGTTGGCAACCCTACTCACAAATCACCAGATTTTTTAAAAAATGTTAACAGGATTTTAGCTGGAGTTGCAAAGTTCTCTTTTTGGCCTTCTGTCCATCCAACAAACAATAAGAAGAGCAATCTTAAGGCTGCTCCTTGTCAGGAGAGACCACTCTTATCTGCTCAACCCCACCTCCTAGCTACTGCCCCCTTCTATTGTTGAATTGTGGTTTTAGATTATTGTTCATTAATTTGGTTTTTGTAAACAGTTTTGAGTCTTGTTTTGCAGATGAAAAGTGCAATTAAAATATTTAAATAAACAGCAACTCAACTCAGAATCATATTGTCTATTCAATAAGGCTTCCTCCAAAATAAGTGTTCTTAGGATTGCACTGTAACTGACTCTGTACTAGTGAATCAATGTTCTTGCACTGAGCTAGGCTGAACATGTAGCTGTGTCCCCTTACAATATACCGTTTGGTAAGACTGTCTCTCCTCTCGATGTATCAATCCATACATCAATTATGATCTTTGCAGCAGTTACAGCTTTCAGGCATGCCACCCCAACTGACTCCACCCCAGCACCATGGCCCAGTCTGCATTTAGCATTTGCTCCATTGTTTTACCAAATCCACACTTGAACAGAAAAAGATGCGGCTCAAAACCACATTCAAATACCCCAGGCCAGGGGTGGGCAAACTTGCTCAGCCACCTAGAACAGGGGTGGCCAAACTTGCTTAACGTAAGAGCCGCATAGAATAAACACCAGATGTTTGAGAGTCACAAGACATGAACAAATATTACCTGCTTTTATTGGAAAATAAGCAGATTTGCTTTTTATTAACATTAAATGAGACTGCCAAAAATAATAACAAAAGGGGTAAAAGCAGATATTGATAATGATATTAATTTGTCCAGTGATATTTGTTTGCTAATGATTCAGATATTTAGCTTCCCCAGCCACCCTGCCAGGAGCCACATAATATACGTGAAAGAGCTGCATGCGGCTCCCGAGCCACAGTTTGCCCACCCCTGCCCCAGGCCAATGCTGTACTGGCTGCAGAGTCACCCCTAAACGACCATAAAACAGCCATATATCTATGCAGACAGTACTATAAAAACCAAGAGATCAAATGAAGTGAAAGCGACATGCAGTCTGGACACTGCCCAAAAATCCGACAATCAATCAAAGTGAAAGTGGCATGCAATGCAAAGGGGGATTTCTGTTCCAGTGTGGGTTTGGTAAAGACAGCATAGCAAATGCTAGGTGCAGATTGGGCCCATGTGTGCAGCCCCATTATGCTTTGGTTCATTCCTGTGATTTTCTTGTTGCTGCTGCTGTACTGTGCAACAGTGTTCTATAGTCAACCCAGAGGGCACGAACACGGGTGCTGTTTTTTCAGGCTCTCACTTGAACAGTGCATGCCCTAAACTAGGCCATCAGTTTTGATTTTTTTTTTGTCTGACAAGACAACAAATGCATATTGGGCTGTATTTTGGGTTCTATATTGTAATGTTTGCATTATTCTTGCAAGATGCCTTGTGATGATTAGGAAATACTAGGATATAAGGATATAAATATTTTAAACACAATAAATAACGTTCCTCACAGTATCTGAGTACAAAAGACAGTATGTACCCCATTTATGTATATATTTGTGTCCATAATTCCTACTTTGCATAGCCATTACTTTATTATAAAATACTACTGTGCTTACTTACTTCCTCCTTTCATTTACAATCTACCTTTTTCTCAGGGTCTCACTTATAATAGAGTTGCCAAGTGAAAAATTTCTCATAACAGCAAATCCACGCTGCTTTTCTTTCAAGACACAGGAGCTTCACCAGAAATTTATATATTTATTTACGTATGGTATATATAGTCTGCCGAGACCCAAGCCAGATTACATAATGTGAATCAATGCAATCATTAGGCTGAAACATCTAATAAGCAATGTAACAAGAACAGGAATTTCAAAAATTTGAAACAGAGCTGTCATCTGAACAAAGCAAAGTTATTAAACAGGCAGCTTTCTGTCTTATTGAGTAATCACAGCAGCTCTTGGGACCAAATGAAGAGTTACAAAGAAGTGAGCAAATTTTCTAGTTTGTTGAAACTCACCAGGATGGGTGGTAAGCCAAAGCAAAAGAGGTGGGGGAGACAGGGGAAGATGTGCGTAAGAACACAAAATCCTTGTTGGATCAGACCAGTGGCCCAAGTCCAGCATCCTGTTATGCAGGGGTCAACCAGTTGCCCTGGAGGGCTAACGAACAGAGCATTCGGAGTGGGATGTTGTAAGGCATGATGACAACAACACTCTCATCACAAATAGCATAAAACAGGATTGTGAAGGATGTGATGTGAAGCCTCAATGAGGTTAGGTCTGGTTTAGTGGATTTAAAAAAATAATTCTAACTGTACTCAAAAGGCTTACAGGGCCAAAGATTTTCACCCTAGTCTTGAAAATATAAAGGCTAGCCCTGACTGGTTTCCATCCTTACTAGATAGGTCCCTACTCCCTTGTGAAGCAGAAAGAAGTAACAAAAATGTAGCAGCCCTTATAGTAGCCAAACTGAAAATTAGTTGGTTCTGCGCCACGGAAAAAAAAAACCAACCTCATTTGCATTCCTCCCACAACAGGCCCTCTTCGTGTGGAAATTTGGCCCCGGATGTGCAGAAGCACGAAACGCCAGAGCCTCAGAAGGGGGGGGGGAGAGAGAGAGAGACGCGGCCGCCTATCCAAGGCCTACTGACTTTTGGAGCCATCTGGCTCACAAGCCGTTGTAGTGCAAGCTTCACTTCCGAGACCCACCGGACGAAAGCAATTAGCAAGGCTGTCTTTCACCCTCCCACCCTTTTGGCCGAATCCTTTATAGCCCACGCGCCGGAATGCCGGGCTTGGCTCACCATCCCCTTCCCCCACCAGTCTGCCGCTCAAATCTTCATTTAATCGCTCCAGATTTTCTGGCCATCATCTGTAACTCTGATTTTGAAACGGGTTCTCGGAGAACACCTCCAGGAGTCTCGAGGCACTATAAACTTTATTCCAGCACACACCACCTCTCAGCTTGAGCTGGGCGATAAACCCGGGGGGGGGGGGGGGGAGCGACTTCATCCATTTGTTCCTAAAATTTGAGCGCGTTCTTGAGCCAACACGAAGCGCTTGCTTGCCCAGCGGAACTAACCAACAGGGAGAAAGGAGACGCCGACTTGGAAAGCAACATGTAGTCCCAGCCCTCTGCCGGCGGCTCCTCCTCTCCTTCCGCCCCGCGTCAACTTGCTACTATCGAGCGCCTGCGAGCTCAAATCCCAGTTTTAGATACCGAACAAAGGACGGTCTTACCTGTCGTCAGAATTCATGTTTTGGGAAAGAGGGCTGGGTGTGAGAAAAAAGACTGGTCAAAAAGCAGCAGGGGGGACAGGCAGGATTTCTTCGAGCGGTAATCCTCGTTCTCCCCGCCCAGGAAATTCAACCCCCCCCCCCCCCAAAAAAAAAACCCACCCCCGCTAGATTCCAACTCTCTTTCTTTCCCCACAGCGACGAGCCACCTGCGTCTGATTTGCAACCTCAGGACGAATTACGAGCGGTGGAAAGGATTCGCGGGTCTCTTGTGCCGATGAAAACAGCTGTGAAGCTCTCCCTAAAGCCGAGCCGTTGCTCTAGTAACTTATCGAAACACCGCGCCTGTGTTTTTATAAATTACTAGATTCCTCTCCCTGGGTCTCTGCTTGCTTCGTTTGGCAAGGAGCGTCATTGGCTTCAGCCTCACAGTAACGGAGGGGGAGGAACAGGCAAGCGGTGTTTTAAAACACTGATACTCAAAGGACTATTAAGGTTTAGTTCGGTTGATAGGAGATGTTTTCTTCATGAAACTATAATCATACCTCAACATGCAGCTGTGGAGTGAAGACAGGGTTGTTGTTTTTTTTCTTCTGAAGGGCCTGTGTGTGACAACTGTTTTATCCAAGGTATTCAGTGAGAATTCATTGAAAGTGGCACAAGACCATTTCTGTACATAAGGGACAGGGGGACAGGTTGACTAATTTTTGTTAGCTGTTTTGTCTCTTTCTGAAGCCTGGTTCACATGTGTTCGAGAACCTGAGGGGGAATACACATCATTCATACCACCACCACCCCGCACACACACACATGCACCAAAAAAGGAAAAGAAAAGTACTAAAATTATTTATATTCTGCTTTTCCTTGTAGTTACAAGAAAATTACAAATTATGACAAAAGGCATCAAAATTTAAAACATACAAAAGAAAATGTCAGATAACAACCCCCCCCCCCCAATAGAAAGTGGCAGGGTGGGGGTAGTCCCATTGCTCTTTGCAATACTTTGAAAATGCTTAAAGCCAGTGCGAGGGCTGCATCATAGGGAAGTAGCCAGTTCCTGAAGAATAGGGACATCACAACATGTTTAGGTAAGTTAGTCAGTGTTTTACTAGTCCCTGCTCCCCTGCCAATAAGTAACCGGACCTTCATCAGCAGACATTAGCAAGTGATAATATTCTACCATAAAAAAACCCTAGAGGTGGCATCTGAAAGAGCCAAATTAAAACAAGACAGAACATTTTTCAGACTTTGTAGTCACTGGCGTAGCAGAAAATTCCTTCCAGAATTCCAACCACAAGTTTGGTGAACAGTTGCCCAGAACATCAGTATCCTCCAGTTGATTTGCCACCATGGGAGGTGGCTTTTCTCACCTTTTATAGTATTATTTGTTCTTGTTGCCAGGTGGGGTGGCACTTTTCATCACGGACTGAGGGGCAGGAGGGTGGGGTGGCACTTTTCATTTGGGAGGCTTACTCCTACAGGGTGCTCCCGCCGCTGAAACTCGCGGGCATAGAATATTCTGGCCTGGTGTGGGACACAGGGGAGTGTTTGGCTATCTGGGTGGTGTACCGACCGCCCAATGCACCACCTGCTAGCCTGTCATCTCTGGCCATTGCCGTTGCCGGCTGGGCATTGGAGTACCCAAGGCTTTTAGTCTTGGGGGACTTCAGCGTCCATGCCAACGATGCGGCCTCTGGGCCGGTGATGGACCTGGTGTCGGCCATGGTTGCACTGGGACTCACCCAATGTGTGTCCACACACCAGTGCCCACACACTAGGCCGGGCATACTCTCGACTTGATTTTTGCGAGGGGAGTTATGGTTGACCCGATTACTGCTCTGGCAGTTCCATGGTCGGATCACCATGCCCTGAAGGCCCGTCTGAAGGTGCCACTCAGACCCTCTGTGGGCGACAAGCAGATTTTAGCTCGCCCTCAGAGTCAGATGGATCCTCAGCAGCTCCTTCTGGCTCTACGGGGTCCCATGCCCCTGCCAGCTCGTTGGATGAGTTGGTCGAGGACTGGCAAAGGCGGCTCTCAGCTGCCATTGATGAGATCGCACCCCGGCATCCTCTGCACCCTTGCTCTAAGTGGGCTCCCTGGTATACGGGGAGCTGTGGCAGATGATGCGAGAGCTCAGACGGCTAGAGAGACGGTGGCGGCGTGCCCATGACGAAGCATCACGAGCATCTTATAGGGCATTTATGAGATCCTATGAGGTGGCAGTCAAGGCCATGAAGAGGTAATTTATGCGGACGAGATTGCGTCTGCAAGCTCTCACCCAGGACAATTATTTAGAACAATTCGGTCCTTAACAGAGCTGCCCCAGGGCAGACCAAATGATAGGGAATTGGACATTGGCTGTGAGGCTTTTGCAAGCCATTTTGCAGATAAAACCTTAATGCTCCGCCGTGATCTCCCAGCCACAGTTGAGACAGTTAGCAAACTCGAGGCCCCATGCACATCTTCTTGTTCCATTCTGGATCATTTCAGTCCGCTCAGCCTGGAGGAAGTCGACAGGTTGATCTCAGCTGTACACCCAACCACATGCAGCCTTGATCCATGCCCTTCATGGCTTATAAAAGCTGGCCGTGAGGGGCTGTGAGGTGCCCTCCAGGAGATTGTCAGCAAGTCCTTTGAGGAGGGACTGTTCCCAGAGGCACTCAAGGAAGCGATGGTCTGCCCCCTCCTGAAAAAACCATCATTAGACCCGGCTGAATTGGCCAACTATCGGCTGGTGTCCAACTTGCCCTATTTGGACAAGATCCTGGAGAGGGTGGTGGCGATTCAGTTGCAGAGCTTTCTAGATGACACTTCTGCGCTAGACCCATTTCAGTCCGGCTTCTGGCCAGGTCATGGGATGGAAACGGCACTGGTTGCCCTCGCGGATGACCTCCGGCAGCATCTGGATTGGGGCGGTATGGTGGTGCTGGTGCTGTTAGATCTGTCAGCCGCGTTCGATAAGGTCGACCACCAGCTACTGATCCATCGCCTTGCTGGCACGGGGATTCAGGGGTTTGCCTTGCAGTGGATTGCCTCGTTTCTCCAAGGTTGGGGACAGAGAGTGGTGCTGGGGGAGCAGATATCCCGGAGGCATCCGCTAGTGTGCGGTGTGCCACAAGGGGCAGTGCTATCCCCGATGTTGTTTAACATCTGCATGTGCCCTCTTGCCCAGATTGCCCGGAGGCATGGGCTGGGTTGTCACCAGTACGCTGATGACACCCAGCTATATCTGTTGATGGGTGGCCAGTCCGGGGCTACCCCAGACGACCTGGAGCACGCACTTCAGGACGTGGTGGGCTGGCTGAGGCTGAGCCGACTGAAATTGAATCCAGCGAAGACGGAGGTCCTTGCCTGAGTCGGAGCGGATTGGGGGCAGGATCCCATTGCCGGCCTTTGGGGGGGGCACCATTGGTGCCAGCGCTGAAGGTCCAGAGTTTGGGAGTGCTCCTGGACTCCTCGTTAACGATGGAGGCCCAGGTAGCAGCCACTGCCAAGGCAGTTTTTTACCATCTGCGGCTGATTAGGCAGATGATTCCCTTCCTTGAACGCAATGAACTTGCGACAGTGATCCATGCATTGGTCACCTCGAGGCTGGACTACTGTAATGCTCTCTACTTGGGGCTGCCCTTGTCTCAGCTCCGGAGGCTGCAGCTAGTGCAGAATGCCATGGCCAGGCTGTTGATGGGTCTCTCAGTGTGGAACCACATCCAGCCTGTGCTAAGGACACTGCACTGACTGCCTATAGCGTACCAGATCCGGTTCAAGGTGCTGGGTTTAACCTTTAAAGCCCTGTATGGTCAGGAGCCTGCCTACCTAAGGGACCACCTTTCCCCGTATATACCCCAGAGAGCACTGCGTTCAGGCACCCAACACCGCCTGGCTCTTCCTGGCCTTAGAGAGGCTAGGCTGATGACCACCAGGACCAGGGCCTTCTCAGTGGCGGCTCCCTACTGGTGGAATGAGCTCCCGGATGACATCAGGGTCCTGCGGGACCTTATGCAGTTCCGCAGGGCCTGCAAAGTGGAGCTCTTCCTCCAGGCTTTCAATTAGGAGCTGTCACGGGGGGGGGGGGGACCCTTGGTTAGTGCCGAAACAATCTACGCGCACAAGCCTGTTGGTCGTGGACCTGGAAATTGCTGGCTTGTTTTGGAAGTAATATTGCCTGCCATATCTGGAGGATGTCTGTAACTCCTGTTTTAAGTTTTAGCTGTGATTTTATATGTATACTGATTAATGTTGTAAGCTGCCTAGAGCCGGCTCATGCTGGCTAGGCGGGATATAAATCCCAATAAATAAATAAATTAAATAAATAAAGTTATACCCTGATTATGACCAACCCTAAGCAAAATCCTGTTGTAGTTTACTCAGTGGGGCATACTTCCAGAAAAGTGCTGCACTGTTTGTGTTGCTAAGTGTAGTCTTATAGATTTAATAAGAATCCTACTGGAATAATTCTATCGATGAGCCAATCCATATGGATAGTGCAGTTTGTTTCATTTGGAATCTGCTTTGTTAATTTCATTTGGGCATTTAGTTCACTAATCTCCTTGGTCTACACACTGACCATCAGCTAACAAAATAAATGAAAATAGAACTTGATATTGGAAGCATTCAGGGCATTCTAATCAGCTAATTTACTACAGATCAACCCTAGCTGTAGCAGTACAAATAGTGACTTCTATTGCTGCAGCTAAAGTAGCATCATTAGCTTGATAAATTAAATTTCATAGATTGGGTATGTCAGAATTGGCAGCTCTCCATCCTTAAATATGACCAGATGAAGTTTCACGAGCTTGTATAGTTTTGAAAAGAATCCTGTCCTTTTGTTTCAGTGCTCTGTCATAAATGACATATTTAGGGTACGCCAAACTATGGAAGTTCTTTTCTTCACTCTACCCTGAAAAACAACATAGTAGAAAATTTGAAAAGTATACGTAAAGTTATATCTTCTCAGCTTTAAAAGGGGAAAAAATTACACGAGAATGGGGGAATTTAGATAGTTCATTATGTCAAAGCACAATATTCCTGGATCCTATTTTTTCATTAACACAAACTTACATCTTCCAGTCAAAGGTCTTTACAGTAGTTAACAACCACAGGGCAGTAAAAATAATACAAAATATGTGCATAAAAGACTGTTGGCTTAAGAAAAGCATAAAATCTTCCAGTTACATGTCTGATCAGTACAGTGAATATTGTATTTTAACGGTCATGTGTAATTATAGTAGAAATAGCAGCCAAAAAGGAAATAAGCAATTCTTACCCCACTCCCAAAAAGTTACCAGATAAAAAATGAGGCTGTTCTCAACAATTTGATGTGTGAAAAGTGATTGTGCAAGTGGAATAGGTATTTACTGAATATGTATGGCATTATTTGTGATTTACTGGATAATGCCTATGACAGTATTAAACCATTTCCTTCATCATGCTTGTGACACTTGGTGAACTGATTTAAAAGTTTTATTATTAATAACAATAGTAGTAGTAGTTCAGAAAACTAGCCATCTTCCACTATATCAGTCAAGTGAACAATATTAATCATTTTATGGCCTTTTTAAAACAAGGCTCTACAGTCTGGGGTAGTACTCAGTAACTGATAATCCTGGAGCAAATTCCATTGCCAGCCTAGGCTATGATCACACACATGAAATAATCCACTTTCAATCCACTCTCAATATACTTTCCAACTGGATTTTTACTGTGTGAACTGGAAAAATCCAATTCAAAAGTGGCTTGAAAGTGGATTATTTAGTGTGTATGATTGCAGCCCAAGAGGCAAGAGACAGCTGTGGAAATGAGAAACTGTAGCACTCTGCTGGCAGGGGGATTTCTTGCTACCTTGCTTAAAATGGTGCTCAGGCCGCTACATTAATATATTTATTTTTAGCCACCCCTCTTTACAGGTTGATTTTGAAAAAAATCCAAATAAAAATAAAATACCTTTTACTTTTAAATCAGAAAATAGTAACACAGAGCCAGTCCACCAGAATCAACATTGCCACTAAAATGAACTGCCCCGTGCCCCCTCAGTTGTATTTGGTAAACACAACATTTTAAGGAGTATAACCTATTCATTCTTAACATATGTCCCAATAACATTAAATAGTCCATTGTTGGAGGCAGGGAGCTGAACCAGGGTCAGTTCTGGTTCAGGTTCAGCAGCGTTTGTTTCAAAAAACACACAAAACCCTCTGATTCAGTTCTGATTCAGACGTTAACTTGAAACAGTGGTTTAGTAACTGGTTTAGATGCTCTGAATCGGTTTAAATATATTTCATGAGGAATAATATCACAGTATTCAGCTACACTGTAATGCTATAAAATGAATACAATGACCAGGGGTCCGTTGGGGCCGGAGCGAGGCAGAGCGAAGCTCTGCCAGCTCAGGAGTGGCCACTAGGGCAGCCACGGGCCGAATCTGATTCAGCCCGCTGCCAAATTGCTGCCGAAATTCGGCGGCAGTTTTAAAAGCAACTGGAGGGGAGGGGGTTTGAGGGAGAGGCTCCAAACTTGCAGGGTAGCTGCTGAGGCCTCTTCTCAAAATACCCACCAAGTTTCAAGAAGATTGGACCAGGGGGTCCAATTCTATGGGCCCCCAAACAGGTTGCCCCCATTCCCTCCATTGTTCTCCCTAGGCAACACCCTCTGTGTGACTTGATACCACCTGATGTGCATGACTTAATTAGGCCCAGCTGCTTTGCTACTGTTCATCAGCAGCCACCCTATGAAATCTGTTGTGATGTTACAGCTTCAGACTGAGATCTGCGAGACCCAGGTTCAGATCCCCATTTTGCGGTGGAAGCTGACTGGGAGATTTTGAACCCGTCACATACTTTCAGCCTAACCAACCTCACAGCCTAACCAACCTCACAATATAAACTGCTTTAGTCCTCACGGTGGAGAAAGACTGTAATTTTTCAAACCATTTTGGCTGTTGCCAAATATAATTCAGCTGCTCTTAAAATTTGAACCATCACCATTAATGCTGCTTTTTCAGTGAATTTTAGTCTATGCTATTTTAAAATATGTACGTCTTTCTTCTTTTAAACTCAGGAATAATATTATATCCCTTTGTATTTTAATTTTTAAATTATTTTTGTCTAAAAGCCATTGTGGCTGGAATGTGGCTCTTGTGAGATTTCTTTTAAAAACTTTTGGGTTAGCAAGACTCTAATATCAAAAGGACTACCAGTCCTAGGTACTGGTATACCTAGGTATACCAATCTCTCCTGCTTTTAATTCTTTTCAGATAGCTTACTACGAAATGTAATTTCTCCATATAAAGCTGAATCAGAAAAGAACCCTTTGACTCTCTTAAAGCTTTACCCCCCAAAACTTGTTGGTCTCTACGGTGCTACTGGACTCATATCAGGCCTCAACAGACTCTCCTAAGTGCCTGGCTACTGAACTACTTTTACTGAACCTGCTACCAGTTTTTGTGTTTAAGGGATCAGTTCTAGTTTGGATTCAAAGCAACTGAGAGGTTTTAGGTTAAGGTTCAGTTCCAGTTCATCTCTCTGAACTGGTTTTTGTGTTTGGGCTTGTTTTGACTCCCTGGCTCCAAGGTGATCTGGAAGCCCATGGAAAATGGAAGCCCATACAATCATTTACGTTATTCTTGAATTACCAGGGTTTTCTAGAGAAAAGTCACCTTATCTTGTTTTACTGATCAGCTAGTTTTATTTAGAGACGTCCCTTTACTTCCTTCTGCTGCTTGAACGAGGGTCCAGTAAGTAGTTGGGCAATACATTTTGTATATGTTTTCCACTAATGTATTACTTCCAACCGTCATATTCTTCTTTTCATGGTTCATGAAATTCCACAGGTGTAAAGCATAAGAGTAATTGAAGTCTGGCATTGAGTCCCACACTTCATAGTACTTCTCCCACAGTGGATAGGAGATGGGATAGAAGCGATGAGGGTGCAAGAAGGAAATATTGTGACATCTTTGATCTTCCATATTCTGAAAATCTGTAAGATTGCATAGCCCCTTCAGCATCCTTGTCATTAAAAAAGGGCCCTGGTTTCCCCAAATATCTCCATTGTAGTTCTCAACAAAATTCTTCATGCAGTCCCAGAGGAACCAGTTATGCCACTGAAAACCAAAGATTCCATTGCTGGAGAACTTGGAAGACTCGGCTGCCAAAAAATTTGTCACTGGGATACGTCTGATAGAAATGACATCTGTATCCATATAAATCCCACCATATTTCCAGACCATTGCAAGCCTGCTTGCATCAGAACTAATATAGATCCAGTACTTCTCCTTTGTTGTATTGATCTGCAAGGTTCAAAATGGACAGAGAATCACAAATAGCCTTCAGTTTCTAATATGAATATTTTACTTTTTGTAAGTACTTACAATAGTTTCTCCAGTGATAAGCAACCATGTTACTAGGTTCTTTGTACTCTGTTTAACAGAATTTATAAACTATGGAAAGTAGAAATTCTGAACCAAATCTCTGAAACCCAGTGTAGATAACCTAGGAATTAGGGGTCAAGGTATGGAATTGTGTGTCTCTCGCCCCCTCCTGTTCCTCATACTGTAGAGGGGAACTATAGAGAGCCAGGTCCTGACCTGAATAGCCCAGGCTAGTTCAGTCTCATCAGATCTTGGAAGCTAAGCAGGGTCAGCCCTGGCTAGTACTTGGAAGGGAGACCTCCAAGGAATACCAGGGTTGTGACACAGAAGTAGGCAGTGGCAAACTACCTCTGAATGCCTCTTTTCTTGAAAACCCCATGGGATCGCCAGAAGTCAACTGTGACTTGACAGCCATTTCTACGACCATCATAGAGAGCCAGAGTGATAGATAGGTCAGCTGTAACTTGATGGCAGTTTCCACCACCATCATAGAGAGCCAGGGAGATAGACAGATCAGCACCTGTGTATCCCTTCCTTTCTACTGCTTTGATACTGTCCCTTTAAGTGCAGATTGCTTCTGTCAAGAAATATTTCTTACTTCCAGCTAACACTTTCTCACTCTCCATCTTGCAACCATGAGGGATATCCTAGTATATCTAGTTGGATTGGAATGCTATCTCTCTTCTGTCCTATCCTAAATGGAGTTCCTTTAAATAAAGTGTTCATATTTCTTTACTAAAGATAAAAGCTGCTAGGATTGAGCAGCAGCTTCTCAGCATGATCAGACAAGCTGGATGTTAGGCCAGACTTTGTGTGAACTTTATTTCCTCAGCAGCATATTATCTCTTACAGGTATCCCAGCAGAAAAGACTATCCTACTCATTGTTTGCCCTTTCTTCCCTTACAGGGAATAAGAATATAATGTTACTCACAAAGAGTAATTATCCTTTCCTTTAGGGGTTTCTGGTCTGCTCAGTTGCTAGTATTCTACACCACTGAACCCTCTACCCCTGGCAACAGCCATCAGCAGAGAGTAGTCTGACTGAAGTCTTCCCTCCCCACCCCAGGAACCTTTGCTGTTCTCCCCAGTGGGACTTGGGGGGCATGGTTGTAGTTAGTGGCCCAAAGTAATTTCTGGCCTAACATCCAGCTTGTCTGATCATGCTGAGAAGCTGCCGCTCAATCCTAGCAGCTGTTCCATGCCACAGTCTTTCCCAACTCTTTATAGATACCATGGATTAAACCTAGGACCTCTTGCATGCAAAGCACATGCTCCAGCCCTGAGTCTGGAGGTCTGTCCTGGTAGAAAAAGGCATCCCCTCCCCCCCCAACTTTTGAACTAATAAATAAAACACCAATTAGTTTTTTTTCCAGAAAGATATATATTTGTCAACCCTATTTATTTTTTAACTACATCTATACCCTAACTTTCTCTCCAGTGGCTGAGAGTACATAACTGGCCCAAGGTCACCCAGCAAGCTTCCATGGCAGAACGGAGGTTTGAACCTGAGTTTCCCAGATCCTAGTCCAACACTGTAAGCACTATACGACACTGGTTCTCAGTGATGTCACAATGACCTACTATCAATACTTGCCCAGTTCCATCAGCCCACCAAAACTGTTATCCAGTGCATCTCACCTGAAGGTACCATGGCAGTAAAGGTGTGTCCTGGAATAAAATATCCATCTTCAGTGGGAAAATGAAAACATTCTTCAAAGTAGATATGGCTGAAAGTGCTGGACAGGAAGACTTGATATCCACTAATGTGTTATTATCCAACCCTTTCATAAAGAAAATAACAGGCCTGTCTAAGTAGATTCTGGCAGCAGATTCCACAGAACATAAGACTAGTGGAGGAGGCTGTAAACGATCTGTTGTCTCCAGAAAGATGATTTTTTCTCCCTGGGTCATGACTTCTTTCTCGCTTAGGAACTTCTTAGAAATAGGTTTGCAGTCAAAGAGGCAACCAGGTTCCATGGACAGCTCGTAAAATATCCCAAATGCAAACATGAAGAAGATACACAGGTACAGCTGGATGTCCCTCAGCATAATGACTGTTCCTTGGATCTTAATAAAAACATAATAATTTTTAGTAATATTCTTTCTTACATGCACACACACACACACACTCTCTCTCTCTGTTTGCTTTTCTGTGATCTATAAGCTTCACATTAGTTGGAATGTCATTCTCCTCCTAAGCACAGGACAGTGCTCTTTCAATTATGATGTGGGATAAGAAGCCATTTTTAAAAACGTTTGAGTTAATTCAGTCCTGCTGGAAAAATTGGGTGTGTTGATAGGGAGAAGGAAGTAATCAGCTAGCACAGGTTGAACCTTAGGAAAATGTCAATTTGATTTTTATTACTGGTTTTTATTACTGATTTTTATTATAGTGGAGGCACAGAGGCCTCCACTAAATATTTGCAAGCCATGGGAAACAATCTGAAATTCATCAGAATCCTGGAAGTGCAAATTCTAGAGAGAGAATCAGCAGAAATTCCAGGATGCAGAAACACTGACTGGGTTCCTCATCCTCACCCTCTTTCTTTTTCTTTCTTTTTTTTAAAAAAGAAAAAAAACTAAGGGATATTTTTCCCAAGGTTACCATGTGGTGATTTAATGCTTCCCTCTTCCCATTTGCAGTGGGTGCAACTGCTACTGACTTATTTTTTTGCAGCACAGAATACTGAAAGTGAATTTAAATTCCCTGTGCATTGTGTGGCTTTCTCTTCTGTTACAGACGGAATGATGACAGGCTCAAGCTCTTTCTAGACAAGGTTCCTTCTCGTTGATTATGTATGTCTCTGCCATAACAGAGAAGAAGAAGAAGCAAGCCTTTGAGGAAGATTAATTTAGTCTGGTGCAGAAATGGGTGGTAGATCCATGAGGTCCTTCAATGATTGTGTGGATATAAATGCAAAAAAATCATTTCCCTTTTTGGTCATACATTTTTTAGGGCAGAATGGGCAACTCCTCCTCCCAGGCTGTGACATATTGGAATGATGCCTGCCTATTTACATAGCCCTCGAGGATATCCTGGGGATGCCCCAAAGGAGGCTTCAGTTGGACTGTCAGAGGATCCAGCTTGATGTCTTTCTCTACAGATGCCTGTCATGCTCCATGGCGCCTGTCTCAGGAGGAAAATGCAGCAGCTGGAATTCCTGCTACCAGTTACCATTCTGGACCTGGCTTCATACCTTTGTTTTTTGTATCAACTCTTCCTCACTAGTAGATTTTTTAAAAACAAATCCAGCGGCATTCTCTCCACACTTGTCTGGCTGGTGCAAATTAAAAAGGCTGTGTCCTCTCTTTGTTGCACTAAGTGGTTTTGAAAGGACACATAATGATTGTCATCTTTCCAAAAATATTCTTATTTTGCCTTGGGAAGAATTTTATTTCCCCACAAAAGGCTGGTACCAGTTAAACGAAAGCTTTGCATCCTCAGGTCTTTCTGGAAAAGTATCTACTCACTGTGGACAAGCAGTTGAATTTTTCAAGGTTCTTCTTGGTAAGATGCTGATTCCAGTGGTGCCTGCAAAAATGTTATCCCTTCGTTTTTCTGGTTTGCCTTTTAATAAGAACTTCTACTTTCAATACATCAGCACTGAAATCCTTTCTTGCAATGAGCTGTAGCAGCAAGGCTGCAAATTCTAACTGACATGAATAATTGAACATTCTACAAGCATCTGATTGTCTGTCGTTATGCCAGGCTTCTGGGAAAGGTAAGGAAAGCAGTCTATTCTAAGGGTGCATGAGGATAATTTCATGCAGATTAATCACCTTTTATTGAACATTAACAAGCCTGTGACAGTCACAACAAATTAATAGTGGTCTAAAAATGCTATTTTTTCCTTACTCATATTCATTTTGGATGGCTGTAATTCAGTGGCAGATAGCGGTGCCAGCCTCCAGGTGGGACTTGGGGATCCCCCCAGAATTACAGCTCATCTCCAAACTACAGAGATCAGTTCCCTGGAGAATATGGGGGGGGGTGGACTCTATGGCATTGTATCCCACTAGGGTCTCTTCTTCTCAGGCTTCACCCCCAACTCTCCAGGAGTTTCCCAGCCTGGAGCTTGCAACCCTATACCCCCAACACACACAGGTGGCCAGGGGAGATCTGGCAACCCTAGTGCTAGAATATCTAAATTTTTGTGCAGGTTCAGTCCCTAGCATCTTCCATTACAATAGGTGCTGGGAAAGACCTTTCTGTGCCTGAGATCCTAGTCTGACTTGCTATAAGGCAGATGCATATTGTCAAATACATGCTCATGTTAGTAACTTTGTGAGAGATTATAAACAATGGGTTGGGGTAGGTTGTTACTGTGGTTCAACATTTATGAAAGAGCATGATCTTATGTATGAGCTCTAGGGACACTTGTAAATCACCTGTGGATGGAATATGGGAGGAGGAGCAGGAAGAGATGCTTGGAAATGCAATATCTGAAGGCAAAGAAACTCCCATAATAAACCAAGCACATCAATATTTTATAGGGTTACATAAGAACATAAGAGAAGCCAATGTTGGATCAGGGCAGTGGCCCATCCAGTCCAACACTCTGTCACACAGTGGCCAAAAACACCAGGTGCCCTCAGAAGGTCCAGCAGTGGGGGCAGGAAGCCCTCCCACTGTTGCCCCCCCCCCCCCCAAACACCAAGAATACAGAGCATCACTTGCTCCAGACTGAGAGTTCCTATCTATACTTTGTTTAGTTGGACAAGACTGCCAGGGGTCTTGTGATCTCTTTGTAATAGTTGCTTTATTTGCCAATATACAAGCAAGGCTTATTGGAAACAAGTAGGCATTCTGTCAACAGGCGATAAATCCATTGGTGCTGTGTCAGATCCTCAGAAAGCACCTCTGGTATCACCCACAAGGCTGCAATCTCCATTGTTTTAAACTGCAAATGCATTCTAGACTGTTTCTCTGCACTTCCCTCTAGTTCTGGGAGATGGGGTTGCCACATTTCCAAGAGGGGCTTCAAAGAAATGAAAAAAATGGGTGAAAAACAGCTATTTCCTCTACCTCATTACTAAAGAAAATTCTGTAACCAAGCCCAAATGCATATGTGTACTTTAGTGCCTATGAATCGCTAGCGTCAGAACTGCACGAGCTGAATAAGAATGCTTATGCGGAAGTGCAGAACACTTTCCTAAAAGAAGTACGTTATGTGAAAAAGGGTAGTTTTATGATGTTTCTGCACACAGTATGAACGGCATATGAAATAGAAAGATTAATTATGAATGCCTTGACTAAACAGTTCACAATATTCTTCAGCCTTAATAGCCTGCAATCAGACTTGGTGATCACTGTCACCCTTGAGCAAGCTTGAAAAATTATCTACTTTTTTGCCACTTACTCACTGTGTGTATGGCATGGTGATTATTGGAGGGTTATCAGTAACTTAAAATGATCTTAAATATAAATAAATAAGTCCGTGATGGCCAAATGATCTGGCATCCTTCATTAAACGACAATAGCATTTGCGAAGGTGGCTCATCAGGTTGCCCAGCCATGCCCTATATCCTGCAACCACTGCCCCACTTCATCGGAGACAGGTATCAGGAAGGAAAAAAAGTTTTACGCTGACTTCTGCTTGATCAGCACCACACTCTTTGGTTTCTCTTTTCACTGCTGTCTCCTTCAAACATCTCTCCCAAGATCCACCCCCATGGAACAATGAGAGTGAGGCTCGAGGGCTCCTATGAAGCTGACAATATACTCTTGGGCATTTTCTCATTTAGTGCTGGGTGAGAAGCAATGCCTCTTGTGCTGCAAGGCAACTTGTGAGGCATTGTCTGAGGTAGTGAGATTATGCAACTTTAATAGCATGTGGGTGGGGTTCTCATCAATTCAGAAGCAGTGCCTTGTGTGGTATTTTGCAGCAGGAGGGGCTGCCCACTTGTAGATGCCCAGTTACGCCTTTGCCATTGCTCAGAAGTCTCTGGGGCACTGTTTCATTGCAAGGTGGAGGGTGTGCTGGGAGAGAAGCTTGAAGACAGCAAAAATGGCAAAGGAGATGGAGCTGCCGAATAGGATGCCTTAAAGCACATTCAGGCATCCCTCTCAGTACTGTGCCCTCCCTTGCCATTGCTGCTGCCCTCAAGCTTCCCTCCTGGCAGACTTGCACACCTCTTAGTGCTAAATGAGATGCTGTCCAGCCTGGGGAGCCAGGTCCTTCCAAGAAAGTAGAAATCCCATTCCTCAAGGCTAAGGAGGATCTGGCCCCAAGGTGGCAGCATTTGGACAACATTGGCTGAATCTATCTTCTTTAAGTTCCTTACTGTTCTCACAACTCTAGTTGTTAATGGAGGACTTTCTTTAGATCTCAGATCTGCACACTGCTTGCACTGAGATAAGAAAAAGAAACAAGATCTAACTTCTTAAAAAGATTTTTCCAGGATTTAAACATGATAAGGCAGATAGAGAAGAAGGAGGAGGAGGAGGAGATTGGATTTATACCCCGCCCTTCACTTGGAGTCTCAGAGTGGCTTACAAACTCCTGTCCCTTTCCCTCCCCACAACAGACACCCTGTGAGGTAGGTGGGGCTGAGAGAGCTCTTCCCAGAACTGTCCTTGAGAGAACAGCTCTGATAGAACTGTGGCTTGCCCAAGGTCACCCTGCTGGTGCAAATGGAGGAGTAGGGAATCAAACCCAGTTCTCCCAGATTAGAGTCCACACACTTGGCCACTACACCAAACTGGCTTTTCCGAGTGGGAAAAAACCCTCCTGAATCCTAGGGTAAAAAAGGCCTAGGGTGATAAAACCTATGTGTGTGTGGGGGGGGGGGGAGGAAACCCCTATGCTAGCGTTATCGTAACTGGGTTCACCAGATCAGTTGAATTCAAAGTACTACCATGGGGGGAGGGTGCGCAAGTCACGGCTAATTTATTTTTAACCAGCGATTTTTCTGTTTTTAAACCAAGCCCCCTTTCTTTAAATAAAAGCTGTCACATCCCAAATTTTAAAAAGCTCATTTGAAAAATCAGTAGGTGTGGTATGCTAGCGCTCCAGGTAAAGATCTCGCACCTATAGGCTCTACCCTCATGGTTGTCAGGGAGGAGTGTCGCCTACTGTTATTTATTGAAGTGATATCAGCCAATCACCTGTGTTCATTAACAAACTAGGGGAAATCAGCCAGCATCCCCAGTACCATCACAGCTTTTCTGCATTTCTGTAGTTGGTGTGAGAATTCAAGGGCAGCAACAAAGGAGTTCCAGAGTTCAGAATTTACAGTTTAGCACATAAATATTTGTTACACAAAGGTTCCAGCAGTAACTGTCTTGCTGAAATAAAAATCAAATATGAAAAAAAATTACTTAGAAGCTTTAATTTTAGCTTCCAAATATTTTAATATGAATTGAAGCTGAGCGTCTGTCCTAAGAGTTACGTGTGTACCCAAACTGCACATTTATATCTTAAAATCATGATGATAAATCCAAACCCAAATCTGAAGAGTTTCTTCTTTAAAATATGGGTTACGTATATTATACTACTCATACATATTCAGGTGGGGAGGCATGCTAGTCTGAAGCAGAAGAACAATGTTTGAGTCCAGTGGCACCTTTAAGACCAACAAGCTTTTGTGTGCAAGCACACTCCTTATATATATTATACACACTGTATCTAAAGAAGTGTCCCTGCACATGAAAGCTTGTACTTTGAATAAAACATTGTTGGTCTTAAAGGTGTCACTGGACTCGGGGGTCATTTCGAGCAAGAGCTCGGGGGAGCGCAGCTCCGGGAGTTGGTGCCAGTTCCCCTGCCCCCGGCGGGGGAATACCTGCTGGTGTCATGACTGCAGCAAAATGACCCCCTCCCCTGGAAAGGTCCTTGTTCCTCCGACCAGCCTTCTGAAGGCTTCAGCCACCACTGAAGCTATCCTCCCAGAATAGTGGTATTTCTGAGGCTTGGATTCGTAGCTGTCCCCTCTCTGCCAGCTCTTCCTACCTCCCTCCCTCTCCTTTCTTTCTTGCCTTCTGACATACTTCCAATGATGTCAGTTGGTGTAGCATATGCAAATAAGTTATGCTAATGAGTTACGCTAATGAGCTCCTGCACCTCTTTTTCTACAAAATGACCCCTGACTGGACTCAAACTTTGTTATTCATATATATGTTACAGTATTCTGCTTACCCTTCTGTTCTGGGTAAATGTGTTCACTGATGATTTTGATAAGTTTCTTAGGTTACATCCACTCAGTACTACTGTGGTGTAATGGCTAAAGTATTTCACAAAGACCTGGGAAATACAGGGTCACCATTCTGAGAATAAAATTTTGTTGGTCTTAAAGGTGCTCCTGGATTCAAACTTTGTTCTGCTGATTCAGGCCAACATGGCTACCATTCTGACATGAAACTGACTAGGTAGCCTTGGGCAAGTTACTCTGCCACTCTCCGTCTAACCTATTTCACAGGGCTGATGTCACAATAAAATAGGAGGCCTGTGTATGACACCCTGAGTTCCTTGGAGGAAAGGTGGGATATCAATTTAATAAATAAATAAATAGGCACCCAGAGTGCAATCCTAAGCAAATCCAACTCAAGTCTACTCAGTGGAGCTTACTTCTAGGAAAGTGTCTACGGTTCTGTCCCTAGTATGTGACCCCCACCCCCCCGGATACTATTTAAGACAATAGCAACTAATCTTTGCTTTTATGCTGTTATCTAAAAAGCAGGTTTAATCCCATATTTCTCTGTCAGATGTGGGTAGACTAGGAACTTTATACATCCTCTTTAAACAATATCAATTATAAGTGTGGTAGACTGGCACTCAAGCTTTCCTTGTAATGTATAGATGAAAATAATTGCTCTAGATTTCTCATTCATTGGTCTTTTAAAAAAAATTAATATGCTTTTAAAAAAAGAGAACTTACCTTTTGTGATCAGGAAGAGCAAGCAGTGTTTGCTGCCTGATGAGAACCGCTTGCAGAGTGACGCACTGGATAACTGATGGAAGTTTGTATGACTAGACTTAGTTGAACATAAACACAGAATGCACCTCAGGAGCACCTTCCTGTCCAACACATGTACTGTTGGGTCCAATTTTTAGTACTGCTGCTTTTCTTAGAGCTGATATTTGCACATTGCTTGTGCTGAGATAAGAAGAGGAAACAAAGGGCTAGATTTTAAATAAGAGAGTATTACAAATGGAGATGAAACAAACCAACCGAATTTGTGCTGTGCAATGAAAAGAGTTTTCCGGTGGGTAAATGCAGACACTTACTGTTAACTTCCAGTGAGAACAAAATAAACTAGCAATGTACCCACACAAGCAGAAATGCTTAGAAGAGAGTTTCTGATTGACAAGATCAACATAGCACAAGGTTCATTTTCTTCATGACTGTAGGGGTTGGGTCTATAGAGATGGTATACAAATATCTTATCATTACTAGTCATCTGTTTGCCTTGGAAAGATCTATGGCTTTGATTAGCCTGCCTTGGAGGAACAATGCATTTATATTTTCTTGTGTTCACAAAGAATATGCAAACCTTGCTTGAATGCTGCTCATGGAATGGTTAGAAGAAATATGTTTCCTTTGTAGAAAAGCACTATCCAATTCCAGGTAAACAGTCTGCATCCATTGCATGACTCTTGGAATGATTGCCCTTGGTTGCACATGTATCAAGACATTCCATAAATTGATTCTGCCTTCTTCCAGAGGAACTGAGGGAAGGAACTTTCTAGCTCCAGCAATTCCATGTGAGCCTGATGAACAAACTCCTTTGGGAGTGGTTCTGTTATTTTTCAGAGGAAAAAGGACTGCAGGACCTCTCTGATTATATGATAGCCATCCATTCCCACAGGGCTGTTAGGAGTAGCACTGTTAGTGATAATACATTTTCCCCATTTTTGTAAGTTACATTTAGAACTTTTAAATTGAAAAATGACAAATACTGTAAATTCATAAATACAATATAAACATCTTCTTTCTTGTCTGATGAACTAAGGAAGAAAAAGGAAACGTTCAAGAAATGGAGGGAAGGATATATCTCTATAGAAAAGTATCTGATGATCACTAGGTTAGCCATCAGAGAGGCCAAAGCTCAGAGCAAGCTGAGATTGGCCAGGGAGGCTCACTACCACAACAAGAAAAGCTTCTTCAGACATGTAAGGAGCAAACACAGGGTGAAAGAGGTGATAGGTCCACTGTTGGATGAAAATGGAGAAACTCTGATAGGGGATGGAGAAAAAGCAGAAAGGCTCAGTGCCTATTTTGCCTCAGTTTTTTTCTCTGAAGAAGAAAACTGGCCCATTTAGTGATGGTGGTAGGCAAGGCATGGGCACAGAGGTTATTTATAAGCAGCTGGCTGCACTGGATGAGTACAGATCTCCCAGGCCAGATGGTGTGCATCCAAGAGTACTCAAAGAACTTCCTAGAGACCTTATAGAACCCTTGTCCATCATCTTCCAGACCTCTTAGAGGATGGGAGATGTGCTGCAAGACTGGAGAAGGGCAAATGTTCTCAATCTTCAAAAAAGGGAGGAAGAATGACTGAGGGAACTACAGGCCAGTTAATCTAACCTCTGTCCCAGGGAAAATACTGGGCAGATTTTAAAGGGGTTGATCTGTGAACATCTGAAGTAAAGGTGGGCATGAATTTTGCCCAGTTCATGGTTCGTGAACAGAACCATCACAAACTTCCACAAACTTTTAAAGCAGTTCATGGCGGTTCATGGTGATCCGTTGGTGGAGCAGAAAACGGGCTTAAAGAGACGGTGAGTCCCTTTAAACCCCTACTTTCTGTTCCCCACAAAAGATGCAAAAACTTTAAAGGGACTGCAGAAGACAGCCTGAGAAACAGCTGCGCAATGGTGAGGCACTCTGCTGATTTGGGGCTGTCTTGTGCAGTCCCTTTAAAGTTTAAAAGAATTGCAAAAGACAGCCTGAAAAACAGCTCCCTGCCACACAGCTGTTTTTGAGGCTGTCTTTAAACTTTAAAGGGACTGCACAAGACAGCCTGAAACAAGTGAGCTACAGGGAGCAAGCTATTCCCTGTTGCTCAGCTTTTTAAAGGCTTTCTGCAAACCCCGTTTAAAGGGACTGTGGTTCCATTCAACGGGGTTTGCAGAGCCACGAACCATGAACTGGTTTGGTTCATGAACAAACCTCCTGGTTCAATTTGTGGTTCAGCGATGAACCACAAACTGAACTGCATTTCCCTGGTTCATGCCCTTTGCTAATCCAAAGGACAACTTAGTGATATGGGGAAGCCAGCATGGAGGTGTCCTTAAAAGATCTTACCAGGCCATTCATGTTTCTTTCTTTGATCAAGTGATGGCTTACTGGATTGTGGGAATGCTGGTGACATTGTTTACCTGGATAGGAAAGCACTCCAGAGAGTCATCACCACAGCCCAGAAGATAATTGGCTGTCCTCTCCCACTTTTGGAGGAACTGTACAGTTCTCGATGTCTGAAAAAAGTGAAGAACATCCTACAGGATTTATCACATCCTGCATATTCCTTGTTTGAACTGCTGCCTTCGGGCAGAAGATATAGGACAATCAAAACAAGGACAAATAGACTAAAAAACAGTTTTTACTCGAGAGCTATTATTGCCCTGAATGCTGTATGAGACTGAAATCTGGAGGAAACAGTGGTTTGGTTGCTATGTAAAAGGGAGAAGCAGTTGTGAATGTCTGTGTGAGTGCGCATGTGTATATGTTGCGAGTCACTGAATGATGGCACTTTTTAATTTCATTGTACTATGTACAATGACAATAAAGTATATTCTATTCTATTCTATATTCTATATTCTATATTCTATTTCAGTAAAGCTTTTGACAGGGTTCCTTCAGATGTTCTGATGGGTAAACTAGAGGATTGCAGACTGTATTCTAGGATAGTTAGGTGGATAGGGAACTGATTGGAGAACTGTACCCAAAGAGTAGTTGTCAGCATCATATCATCTGATTGGAGGGAGGTGTCCAGTGGAGTGCCACAGGGCTCAGTTCTGGGCCTGGTACTTTTCATTATTTTTTATAAATGATCTGGACAAGGGGGTGGAAGGACTACTATTAAATCTGCATATGACACCAAATTGGGAGGAGTAGCAAACACTCCAGAAGATAGAAATAGAATCCAATGAGACCAGAACACTCTGGAAAAGTGGCATATGTAAACAAGATGCAATTCAGTAAGGATAAGTGTGGAGTTTACATCTGGATAACAAAAATGAGAAGCACTCATACTGGATGAAGGATACACTTCTGAGTAACAGTGTGTGTGAACAAGATTTTGGGTTGCGGTTAAAGGGTAAGCTAAATATGAGCAGTCAGTGTGATGCAGCAACAAAAAAAAGGCTAACGTGGTCTTGGGGTGTATCAGCAGAGATATAACATCCAAACTGCAAGATGTCATAGTCCCATTGTATACAACATTGGTCAGGCCGCACCTGGAGTACTGTTTGCAGTTCTGGAGGCCTCACTTCAAAAAGGATGTGGACAGAATAGAGCAGATGCAGAAGAGAGTGACAAGGATGTTCAGGGGCCTGGAGATCAAACCCTGTGAGGAAAGGCTGAGGGATTTAGGCATGTTCATTTTGGAGAAGAGAAAGCTGAGGGGGGACATGATAGCTCTTTTTAAGAAGGCTGTCACTCAGAGGAGGACAGGGACTGTTCCTATTGACAGCAGAGGATAGGGATCACAACAGTGGGTTTAAATTATGGGTGGAAAGGTACCAGCTAGATAGCAGGAAATCTCTCCCCCCCCCCCCCCCAGTAAGATTAGTTCAGCAGTGTAATTGGCTGCCTAGGGAGGTGGTAAGCTCTCCCTCACTGGCAGTCTTCAAGCAGCACATGGACAAACACATCAGTAGGGATGAGAATGAGCTGGCTGATGAACTAAAGTTTATCATGAATTTTGGCCTGTTCAGAGCCATTTAAACCACTACTGCTTTCTGCTCCCTGTGGTTTTCCACGGGGAGCTAAAAGCAGGAATGGCTCTGAACCATTTAAACCAAACAGCTGAGTGGTGGGGAATTCCCTGCAGTTCAGCTGTTTCTCCTCTTCCTGGGAGATCTTCCCTCTCTTCCTTTCTGCTAGCCCCATGTGGCCAGCAGAAAGGAATCCCACCTTTCTGCTGGTGGCGGCTCTCTGTGGCCAGTAGAAAGTTGGGAGAGAGGTCCCTTCTTGGGAGATCTACCCCACCCTTTGGAGGCTGGGGCTCATTGCAGCCAGTAGAAAGGTGGGTGGGAAGTCCCTTCCTGGGAGATCTCCCCCCACTTCTGCTGCCTGGGGCTCGCTACAGCCAGTAAAAATGTGGAAGGCAAGTCTCTTCCTGTGATATTTCCCCTCCCTTCTGCTGGCTGCTGGTTTTTGGGCTGTCTTGTGCAGTGCTTTTTAAGTTTAAAGGGATTTCAGAAGACAGCACAAAACAACTGCACAGTGGGGAGTGATTTCCTGCCATGCAGCTGTTTTTTGTGCTATTTTGTAGTTCTTTTAAACTTTAAAGGGACTGGACAAGACAACCTGAAACAGCTGAGTGGGGAAGAGCAATCTGCTCCCTGCCACTCAGCTGTTTTAATGTGGTCCCTTTCAATGGGGTTTGCAGGACCCCGAACTGCATGAACCACAAACTGAACCACCTTTTCTCAGTTCATGCCCATCTCTACTAGTCAGGGATGTTTTCGTCTGATCCTTAATTGAGCAAGGGGTTGGACTAATTGTCCTGTAAGGTCACTTCAAACTCTGTGATCCTGTGACTGCTAGTAAACTTAACCAAATGCAGTCCTAAATAAAACTACTTTCAACTACCTCCTAAATATTGAAAGTGAGAGTCAGGATGCCTCCCTAGAGAGGTTGCGGCATAATCAGGGGGCTGCCACTGAATAGGCCCTGTCATGAATACCCACCAAACAAGCTTCTTTGATTAGTGGGACAGTCAGGAGGAGGGCCTCTCCCTGTGATCTTAATTCCTGGTCAGGAACATATTTATTTATTTATTTATTTATTTATATTTGCATTTATATCCCACCCTCCTCACCATTTGACGGGCTCAGGGCAGCTAACAACATAATAAATATACATTAAAATCAGTCAGTATAAAATAGACAGTAAAATACGGTACAATACAGTAAAAGATGGCAATGTTAACAGGCTCCTGCTTAGCTGTAAACCTATAAAGCCATGAAGCCTCGGTTTGCAGCATTGTTGGTCCTGGTTGGTATAGTTAGTGAACGGGCCAGGGCCATTAAGTCGAGGTGACACCCTACTTAAAAGCCTGGTGGAAGAGCTCTGTTTTACTCTGTAAAAGGTCCAGCAGGACCCTGATGTCCTCTGGGAACTCATTCTGCCAGTGAGGGGCCACCATGGAAAAGGCCCTGGCCCTAGTTATAGCCAACCTGGCCTCTTTGGGCCCTGGGAGAACCAGGTGATTTTGGGAACCCGACCCTAGTGCTTGCTGGGTTACATACGGGGAAAGGCGGTCCCTTAGGTAGATAGGTCTCTGGCCATATAGGGCTTTAAAGGTAAGAACCAGCACTTTGAACCATATCCGGTATGCTATAGGCAGTCAGTGCAGAGTTTTTAGGGTGGGCTGGATATGTTCCCGCATGGGAAGACAAAACAACAGCCTCGCCGCTGCATTCTGCACCAGCTGCAGCTTCCGAATTTGGGCCAAGGGCAGCCCCATATAGAGAGCATTGCAGTAATCCAGTTTTGAGGTGACCAATGCATGGATCACCATTGCTAGGTCATTGCGTTCAAGGAAGGGAACCAACTGCCTAATCAGCTGAAGATGGTAGAAGGCCAACTTAGCAGTGGCTGCTACCTGGGCCTCCACCATTAAAGAGGTGTCCAGGAACACTCCCAAACTCCTAACCTCTGGCACTGGCACCAACGGCACCCCATTGAAGGTGGGGAGAGGGATCCCTATCCCTGGGCCGCTCCGACACAGGCACAGGACTTCCGTCTTCATCGGATTCAATTTCAGTTGGCTCTGTCTAATCCAACCAGCCACGGCTTTCAACGCCAGGTCCAGATCTCCCAGACTAGAGTCTGACTGGCCGTCCAACAACAGATAGAGCTGGGTATCATCAGCATACTGATGACAACCCAGCCCATGTCTCTGGGTGATCTGGGTGAGGGGGTGCATATACATGTTAAACAGCATTGGGGAAAGCACTGAACCTTGGGGCACTCCGCATGACAGCGGGTGCCTTCCGGACAGTTGTTCACCAATTGCCACCCTCTGTCCCCAATCTTGAAGGAACGAGGAAAGCTACTGTAAGGCCAACCCCTGAATCTCCACATCGGCGAGGCGGTGGACCAGTAGTTGATGATCGACCATGTCAAACGCCTTTACAACATCAACACTGCCGTACCGCCTCAATCCAGGTGCCTTTGGAGATCATCTGTGAGGGCGACCAGGACTGTCTCTGTCCTGTGGCCTGGTCGGAAGCCAGACTGGAAGGGGTCTAATATGGAGGTGTCATTCAAAAAGCCCTGCAACTGATTCACCATCGCCTTCTTGATTAATTTACCCAGATAGGGTAAATTGGATACCGGCCGGTAGTTGGCTAATTCAGCTGGATTGAGCGATGCCTTTTTTAAAAGGGGCATACTACTGCCTCCTTTAGAGCACTAGGGACATATGGGAGACCAGTCCCAAGTCATGTAGGGCTTTAAAGGTCAAAAACAACACCTTGAATGGGACTTGGAAGTAGATTGGTAACCAGTGTACTTACTGTAATATCAGAATCACATGCTTCTGATAGGTGACCCCACCAGCCATAGCATTCTGCACTGGCTGTAGCTTCTGAACACTCTTCAAGGGTAGTCCCAAGTAGAGCACATGACCATAGTCCAGTCTAATTCCTCTGTAAAAGTCAGCAACAGACATTATTGGAAAATCCATGTTTAAATCTCCTATCATCTTTTTCTTCATTTTGAAGCTGCTATGTAAGTCTACTAATTTGTGTGTATTTAACTTTTTCCTCAGTGCTGTTTGTCTGGTATAAATTGGCCTCACTCACCAATGATACTATTAGCCTTGTTGGGGGCTAATTGGAGTTACATATACAGTGCCTGTATAGTTTACCAGTGGAACTAATAAATAGCTGGGGGGGGGGGAGAACAGATACTGTGAAATCCTAAGCCAAGTCACCCCTTCTAAGCCCCATTGACTTCATTGTTTAGAGCTGCCATGTTAAACTGGGAAATGGTGCCTTCTCCTTGTGCTGCTTCCTCAGTAATTGCCTTCAGTAGCTGCTTTTAAATAAATTAATGATATTGAGAGAGCCAATGATGGAATGTCCCCATAATTTCTGTTTTAGTTCTGAAGTACTAATTTATGAAGCTACTGAGGCACCAGCCAGAAATCTACTGTTTGATAAGATTTCCACCATTTGCAGTTATTGCATTCATATTATAAACAAAGCTATGGCCATAATATCTTATCTTCATGGCAAATTCAAATAATCAAGTTACCGCATGTTCTGAATCCATTATATAATAAACACAGCAATGGGAACTGTTGTCCATTCTTTAGATAAACAATCTCAAGTATTTAGACAGGATTTCCTCAGGCCTAGTCATAGTACTTCTTTCCATCTCCATACCTGAAAAGGTCAAATTTTAAAGCATATTTAAGAAAAGCATTCACAATAGTGAAATGGTCCTTCCTTCCTTCCTTCCTTCCTTCCTTCCTTCCTTCCTCAAAGTGCTTAGAAGCTGTGGGTTGCCTTTTGTTGTTGTTTTTCCATTGGTTAGATAAGAACATAAGAGAAGCCAATGCTGGATCAGGCCAGTGGCCCATCCAGTCCAACACTCTTTCACACAGTGGCCAAAAATACCAGGTGCCATCAGGAGGTCCAGCAGTGGAGACAGGACACTAGAAGCTTTCCCACTGTTGCCCCCTCCTGAGCACCATTAATACAGAGTATCACTTGCCCCAGACCAAGAGTTCCTATCTATACCTTGTGGCTAATAGCCTCTGATGGACCTCAGCACCATGTTTATCCAATTCCCTCTTGAAGCTGTCCATGCTTGTAGCCACCACCACCTCCTGCAGTAGTGAATTCCATGTATTAATTACTTTTTGGGTGAAGAAGTGCATCTAGTGATGACATCAGAGGATGAAAGTAGTGTAGGTTGTGACTTGGATAAGATACTTATGGAAAACACTGAAGAAAAGAACAAACATTTGAATGTGGGAATTTGCTTGCTCACAGAAAATGTGTGCTCTCAATTGTCAGGTAAGTAACTGTATTGGGAACTAGGACTTAAAGCTGCTCTCTTACCTCCATCCTTCTTGAACTTGATTTTCCATCAGATATGCTATTTGATCCCAGAGAGAAAATCTCAGCAACAATTAAAAATATTTAAAATGCATCATTAGGTAAAGCTAAAGGTTTCCCTTGCTTGAAAGGCAGTTGGATCCGACTCTAGTGGGCGGTACTCATCTCCATTTCCAAGCCCAAGAGCCAGCGCTGTCAAAACAATCAAATCATAAAACCAGTAAAATGCATTACACCGGCAATTTAAAATGGAGCTAAAATGCATATGCAAAACAGCAAATTAAAACACAAGGCATGAAGGAGGGATCACTGAATAAATGCCAGGTGAAACAAAAAAAGTTTTAACCTGCAGGTGGAAGACAGTGATAGAGGGGGGGAAATAAATATCCCTTGGGAGGGATTTCCGTAATTTTGAAGCCACAACTAAGGAGGTCCTGTCTTAGCTTGAATAGACAAATGTTGCAGTGGCAGTGGCTAGGGCAGCTGCAGACTGCAACAAGAGTGACAAGACTGCATGAACAAAACGTGATGGAAACGTGAAGCTGAAGTTTGGTGAATTCTGAGCTATCTGATGTGTTTGCTTATTCTATACCTGCTAATCATGCATAATATGCATTGAAAACCAACATACATTGATTTGCCTTCCTATGAAATTAGGACACTTCTTCAACAGAACAGGCCTGCACATTGAATAGATAGGCTATTTATCATCCTGGGCTCTGAGTTTGTAAACAGCTATGACGTGCTGAACAGCTGGAAAGGGGATAAAATGGGTACTATATTGGGGCAGAAGGATGGAAATGCAGTCCTCAAAGAGTATGAGGGAAAGGAGGTACAGCAGATCATGGAGATGAAGGGGAGAGAAGCAGCTTGGTTTGAATTTGGTGAATTCAGGGATGTAATTAGCATGAAACCTATTAATTATGCCCTGATCTAGATGGCCCAAGCTAGCCTGATCTCATCAGATCTTGGAAGCTGAGCAGGGTCAGCCCTAGTTAGTATTTGGACAGAAGACTACCAAAGAAATCCAGGGTTGCTATGCAGAGGCAGGCAATGGCAAACTACCTCTGAACATGTCTTGCCTATGGTGTTACTATAAGTTGGCTGTGACTTGACAGCACTTTCCTCCACCACCACCTACTGATTATAGGTGAAGCCCGATATAATTTGATGCACCATGGAAGTGAAAGCTTACTGGCTTCTCATAGCCTAATAACAATAGTCTAAAAGACACAATTTACTACTAGCTGATTGGTAACCTTAGCCATGGTCCATGGACTTTCAAATCACTAGATCCAGCCAAAGCTCCACGGCTCAATTTCTTTGGAGAAACCAAGCGTTGCAGAATACTTGTTTTATTTGCTTTTGGCTCTAGGCAGATCCTGTTTTGGAAAATTTATGAAGGATATAGTACTGATAATACATTTACAATAGAACAAAGCAAACAAATGCTGTGATATCATATCTAGAAAGTATACTCTTAACTGATAAAGAATAATGGCACGGGGAGGGGGGGAAGCATACATGGTTTGATTTGTTAATATTGTGTTTTTACTTGTACCGTATTAACAGGTGCACCATTGTTAAACACTATGTCATTATTCCCATAGCAAACTATTGCTCATGCTGATGTCTCTACATCAAGCTTCTAAAGAAAAAAAGGTGTGATTCTTCCACAAGTTTGAATAAGGCAAATCAATTGACAGAACTTAGTGTTGTCTAATACACAAGGATTAATGGACAAAAGGAGTAGAGCCATATTGGCAATATGCATGCGCCAAGTGCTCTAAAGCAAGCAACAAATCCAGTTTGTTTAAAGCCTACAAAAGAGGATTGCTTTCTTGACACTCTCATACCACTGCTCAGCACAGGTGGAAGGCACATCACCCTCTGTATGCATTGCATTATAGGGAAGATTCATCTTCTACCTGTTGGCTCAACTGAGATATTATCAGAGCTCAAAAGAAATGTGTGGTCAAGAAGGGACCTCTCATGTACCCCTTCCATGAGGTCACAATTACAATGTCAAACACTGAGAAGAGAGAAGAGAAGAGATTGGATTTATACCCCGCCCTTCACTTGTAGTCTCAGAGCGGCTTACAAACTCCTTTCCCTTCCCCTCCCCACAACAGACACCCCCACAACAGGTAGGTGGGGCTGAGAGAGCTCAGAGAAAACTGTCCTTGAGAGAACAGCTGGTACAGAACTATGGCTTGCCCAAGGTCATACAGCAGGTGCAAGTGGAGGAGTGGGGAATCAAACCCAGTTCTCCCAGACTGGAGTCCACACACTTAACCACTATACCCCAGGGTAAATGAAATTTAAGTTCCTTTGCAAATCAGAGACTGCCACAAAGAAATGACAGGATGTTGTTTCCATGCAATGGAACTTTTAACTGTACTAGGCTAGGACTTCAGAATATGATGCAAAATACTATTAGCTGTGGTAGTGGAATGGAACTCCGATACACAGAGACAGTGACTGCTGCTGGGCAGAAATACCAAGGACAATATTATCACCAACATACCATGCTTGTGAGTTTTTTTAGAGCCATTTTGGGGAACACTGTTGGAAGGAGAAGGGTGGACTACATGGCCTTTTGTTTTGATTCACTTGCATGGTGCAGTTCAGATGTTCTTGTCTGGCTGATTTTTAATCCAATAACCAAATACACTGTCAGGAAGTTCCTGTATTAAAATTAATCACTGACAAAGATACAGGATAAATAATGCCTTGCCTTGTGCTATGTGAGTGGTTTGCAGTCTGTGTTTAATAATATGTAGGCCTGTGTAGGAAGAAATATTACTGATGACTGAAAATTCACATTGTCACTTCCATCTAACAGTGTGCTAACCAAACACAAAAACATCAGACTGACCCACTTATTTGTCAAATGTCTTTGTTCCTAGGTGCTCCCCTATACTCATGAATCTGAAGTCTGAATTTCTTAAGGGAGTCATTAATGCAGGTGTGCATAATTTGTGACCCACCAAACAGTCTACCAGCAACATATTGTGGCATTTCAGGGAACTGGGGGGAAATGACTGCACTAGATCACTTATTCATTCCTCTCTCTGGTGCCGGGCAGTCTGATTTTTAAAAAATTCAAGCAGTGTTCATAGAAGTAGGGGGAGAGATTTAGGGAAGATGAAACTGAGAGCTAGTTTGGTATAGTGGTTAGAAGCATAGACTCTAATCTGGGAAAACTGGGTTTGATTCCCCACTCCTCCACATGCAGCTGTTGGTGTAACCTTGGGTCAGTCACAAATTGGCTCAGAGCTGTTCTCTCATGAGCAGTTCTCGAAAGAGCTCTCGCAGCCCCACCTGCCTCACAGGGTGTCTGTTGTGGGAAGGAGAAGGGAAAGGAGATTTGTAAATAGTTCTGAAACTCCTTCGGGTAGTGAAGGATGGGGTATACATCCAATCCCCTCCTCCTCCTCCTCCTCCTTTCCAGTCATAACGATCAAACAGCTCTTGCAGCCAAAAGGTGTTCAATTGATAGGTCTTGCTATCCACAGTGTTTCCACCAATCAAATTGCTGATTGAATTGCTTGGGGAGGGCTTCATTATCTTAAACAGAAGAAAGAAAGGAAGAAAAGAAAGGAAGAAAGGAAGAAAAGAGAGAGAGAGAGAAAGAAAGAGCTGGCAGAGAGGGGACAGCTACTAATCCAAGCCTCAGAAATACCACTATTCTGGGAGGATAGCTTCCAAGCCTGTCATCACACTGGGCAGTCGCCCGGAAGGCCTCAGGAGGGAGGGAGGGAGAGCGAGTGGGTTCAGGGGAGTGGGTTCAGAGGAACTGGGAGCCGGGTGGGGGGGAGGCTCTAGCGGTGGCGGCAGGGACATTGTTCTTACACGCACATGTGCTTTGTGTGCACACAAGAGCCCCCCCCCCCCCCCGAAATTAAAAAGTCTATGTCCCTGAACAGGGGCCTATATTTTATAAAGAGAAGGCAGGGTGAAATGCATGGGTCTGACTGGCAATGTCAAAATAGAACACAAGCAGTTTGAAGTGAGAAAGGATGGTATCAAGACACAATAACACTTTGCATGTGTTCTTACTAGGGTGAAGTGATTTAAAGAGCACATGGCATTAAAAGTGGCCTGGGGAACCCCTTCCATATTATCTGGGCACAGATCTGATTGTTAGGCAGCAATGCTGTTACTAGTGCAAGAGAGCCATTTTTGAAGAAGAGTACAGATTCAAGCCAATGAGGGTGTAGATGAGAAAAATTCAAAATAAGCTGTTTAAACATCAGGTATCAAAACAACCTAAGATGCACAAGGTAGTGAAACCACTGCTCTTTCCTTTGCAGTGTGGTGTAGAATTTGAACTTTGGGGAACCCTGTGTAAATGGAAACTCATTTCCTGGCACTGGAAAATTCTTCTCTTTTACCTGTATCAGTGGACATATGGCAAGAATATGAGAGAATTAGAATTTACAAGGAAGAACCCTCAAGGACTTGCAGGAGAAATTTCATTTCTCTCCTCCTCCCCTATTTCCTCTTTTCTGAAAGTCCCCATAGCCTGTGAAAGCCCTGATATTGCCTTTGATTTTTGGGTTCTGCATTGGCACAGATACTCAGGCTTGCAACAACATTCCTATTTGATTTGACCAGCCTTGGATGATTCTCTGGTTTGACCTTAGGTTGGATTCTGGGGTTCTACATTTGTTGTATTAGTCTTGCCACATTGTCCTATGCTTCTGCTGGGATTCCCTGGTTCTGCACTGGTTATTTGGACATGGTGAATTTGTATGCTTTGAGAAGCTTTTGGCCAGGGATTGCTTTGCTTGCTTTTGTGTCTCTGGCTATTCTTTGCCCTAGAGAAAGCATGGATGTCCCCCTCCCATAGTAAGCAATGGAGGATGCCTGGGGGCACATTGTTCAGTTCACTTGAAATTTAGGGATTTTTTAAAGAACAGGAACCAGCAGCTCTGCTGCATTTTTAGAAAAAAATGGCAAAAAACCCCAACCCAACCCAGCCCCTCCAGCCCTCTGGAAAGATTCCCTATAGGGAAGAACAGAGCTGAATAATGTCGGAATCCTGAAAAAAAACAACCCTGAATCTGAGTACCAAACTGGTATTGGAGCTTGGAAAACTGGGAACAACAATATTTTTCTGGCTCCCTGGTATCTCTATACAAAAAAATACCTATTTTTTTTTCTGAGCTGCCCATCCCTTCTTACAATTCTTCGCAGATCCTGAGCCATGTTGCTCTGACTTGGGTCTGTCCTGCAAGGGACTCTGCTTCCCTTGATTGTTTCTGGAAAAGGTTATAATAACTCTCACCTCTGAGTTTAGTTATAATTTTAAAAAAATCCTTGCATGGATAGATGTTCTTTTCCCATTCTGGCTGATGTTAAGACAATTAGTGGATCCCTTTTGGAGGAAAGACCTTATCCTTCTCTCTGGGGTTTTGTGATTCTGTGCCCAATTCAGGGTGCTGGTATTGACCTTTATACCCTTGTACCACTTGGAACCAGCATACCTGAAGGATCACCTGCTACCTTATGAACCTGCCCAACCACTCTGGTAATCACTAGGGGAACTGCTTCCTGTGCCCCCACCAGGTAAGGCTAGAGAGGTGGCAAATTGAGAAGGGGCTTTTTTGGCCCTGGCACCAAAATTTTAGAAATCCTTCCCCAAGGGGATTCCTTTGTTTCCCTCTGTCATTATCTTCTGTCAGTGGGTAAAGACTTTTTTGTTTGTTTGTTTGGTGTTCTCTCAGTAATTCATTAGCCCTCCTTCCTGTTTGTATGTTTTATGTGCTTATACCTATTATGTAGGTAAAGCTTTCATGTGCAAAGTGTAGGTTTTCATGTGCAAAGCACACTTCTTCAAGCAAAAGAAGTGTGCTTTGCACACAAAAGCTTACACTTTGAATAAAAATTTGTTGGTCTTAAAGGGGACACTGGACTCAAACTTTGTTCTGCTGCTTTAAGACCAACATGGCTACCCACCTGAATTTACCTGTTGTGTACTTACGTTATATCCTATTTGTTTTAAATATTTATATTTTAAAGGCTTTTAATGTCTGAAATGTTTTAATGTTTCATTTTAATGTTTGCCAGCTTGGGGGCCCTGAATTGGGAATTGGCATGGGAATGTTTTAAATAAATAAAATAGCTGTTTCAGATTAATGAATGTGAAATCCAAGAATATGATTGTGTGTATGTAGTATTAGTTTCTAAGTACATTCCTCGGTCCAGTTTATAAAAACATGGAATTGAAAAGGCTCCGCTTGGGATGCTGGTGTACAGTTTTATACGTTAACACATAGAATGATGCTGTAAACATTCCTAGTCTGAATTACTTTTAGGATGTCAAATCAGGATTCTCGATACACTGTTTATGAAGCAATTCCCTTTGGAACCTGAATATAATTGTAGAAGCAAATGGCAAATATTTCTGAATATGAGGAACTCTTTAATGCTTGAATGAATCAACAATTTTCTCCTAAATAATAATTAATAGTACTGTCTAATGATAAAACAAGCTTTCAAAAGAGCTATTGTACTATTTGTTATAATTAATTAAATTAACTGCTGGTTGTTGTGAAGAGTAATAAACCTTCAAGACCTCAACAACTAAAAATAAAAGCAGCATATTTTGAAAAATAAAAGAAAGGAAATTGTCAATAGTTTTGGGCACACCAGTTTTACTACATAAATAATGGGATGCCAGAGATGACAAATATTTTTCCTCTGCAGAGTGAGAAGGGCACTGGTCAGGCTTGCCAATTTCCCATGGGCAGCAGGGCATCTCTTGCCACCAGCTCCTGTTCCTTGCCACTGTCCTGTGGTTGGCAGGAGAAAGATAATGTAAAAAAAAAAATCACTGTTGGGTGACAGGGTAACAACACTTCTGGAGAAAACCTGGAAGCCATGTCAGACCTCGCTAGGCATCACAATCCCTAGATCAGGCCATCACAAGCAGCACCCCCATGCCCCCCGGCCCCTGCCAGTTGCCACACACCCTACCACAGCCCCCAAGCTGGGAGGACAATATGCTGACTATGTAGTGCCACAGTCCAATCAAGATCTGTTGCTATCAGCCTGTATTAACCTCTCACTTAGTATCAGCCAGTGATATTGCCCCATAACTTGTTGCTCATTTCTTAATCACTTTCAACTTTTGCATGCTGTTCTTAGATTTTTAAAACTTGTCTTTTTAACAGCTCCTAGAAGTGTTTGCATGCAACAATGTAGGTCATATTCCTCATTCACAAAAGTGCCATGATTCATCTGACACATCAAGATCTGACTAGAGAAAGGTTTTTGAGGCTTATAGACAAGTCTTATTGAGGCTTCTTTTCGGTAAAACCTGACAGCTTATCCTGCTGGGCTTGCTCTCTGTCCTGAAGAAACTGAAAGCAAACTTATTCAAGGTCCACCTTCAGCCCTGATTTTCACAAAGGCCTAGGACAATTTTGTAATGTGTTGACTGGATACTCTCCTACAGAAAAGACATGAGCTCATTCCCAAAGTGTTTAGAAGCAACCCTTCAAAATACCACAATTGTCTGTACAGCCCCCACAAATAGTGGGAGCTTTCATGGGCGGAACCCTTGAAAACCAGCTTCACAACATCACTTCCAATGAAAATCTAGAAGTGACATCACAGCTATCCATGATGCTCTAGGAATTCCTCTGTTAAAGACCAGAGATTTGCAGGGTGGCTGTTAGATCACTTCTGGATTTTCATTGGAAGTGATGTTGCAACATACACAGTTCTGGTTCTCCCCTATTTTCCTCCCCCTACCCAGAGGATAGCAGCAGAGGGGATGTACTGGACAATGGAAGAATG
Source organism: Lepidodactylus listeri (assembly GCA_029233225.1). NCBI lineage: Eukaryota > Metazoa > Chordata > Lepidosauria > Squamata > Gekkonidae > Lepidodactylus > Lepidodactylus listeri. Next base: position 55,271,970 of record JARCFY010000005.1, on the reverse strand, counting down.
TGTGCCACCACCTGGGGGCTGGTAAAGACTGGTGACACACTAATACAAACACATGCAGAGGCTGCAGCATTGTAATTGTATGTGACGGTGTACCTTCTCTGCAGTGTTCCCTCCTCCAAAAATGTGAGAAAGCTGGTCATAAATATCACTATTTCAGTTATGAATCTGCTGCTGCCCACTGTTTATTGGCATTGGTAGACTCCCCCCCCCCCCAATTCCTAAAAGATATCAATCAGTTTTAAAATAACTCAGTGAGTATTGAATAATGTTAATACTCCAGAAAAAACAAAGCAACTGCAAAACAACAACAACAACAACAACTTCTACTACTACTACTACTTTCTTCATATTATACCCTGCCCTCCCCACGAACGGGTTCAGGAAAGGATCTTGCTCTGTCACAGTCTAGTACTTGGGGGGGGGGCAAAATTTGGGATGCCCAAGTTAGCTGGAGGGCCCCTGTCACCAGCACCATACTGCAACCAGCAAAATGACTTTCCAATGGTTTTCCTTCTGATGCAGTTCTGGCTGCAGCTACTAGGGGAACGTGGAAGTATGAGCAGAGTAAAAGGCACTCTATCTGCTTGACTCACCTTTCTGCAAAACTGAAGCAAAGAGGTAGCTAGTGTGTTGCAGCAAGATCAAACAACCTTTCCTTAATTTTGCTCCCTCTTTTTCACTCTTTTCTCATTAATTTCTCTTTCCCTCCATGGTTCTACTTAATTTTTCCATGTCTCTCCCCCTCCCCCCCTTTATTTCCAAGTTTTGATCACAGTTCCTCATTCCTATCCTGCTTGGCAACAAAATGTATTTCATAGTAGTATAGTAGCAAACCTTTATTAATACCGTGAACAGAACTGGATGTGTGTGCGTGTGTGCATGGAGGTAATATTTTCCCATGATCTAACAAGGTAGTAAAAGTATGCTTCTGTGCTTCACCACTTTTATTGTGTTGGTGGAAGATGTAATAGCCCTTTAGAAAAGCTACTTTGCTATATGACAAATGATGTAATCTTTTTAATTTCATTAAAAATTAGATGTATCACAAATGTCATGCTCAGTCTTTCTCCTCAATGGGAACCTAAAGCTGCTATTGTTTTCCTTTCTTCCATTTTATCCTCACAACAACCCTCTGAGGTAGGTTTGGTAACTTTCTATGGCGGATTGGGGAGTCTAATTATTAGCGACACCTGACAGGTTGCTTAAAAGCTCTCTTCTTACCTCTTGCCTATTATGAAGATAACCTGGCTCAGCATGTTCTAATCCTCTTCATTTTTGGCACCGCAACTTCCATCAAAATTCTGGGGTTGGTAGCCAGTTTTTAAACATGTAGTATTATTTTCTGATTGGTTATGCCTGCCACAAACATAGACCCTTCACTTCCATTGCAAATTGTGCGCGCGCAGGTGGGGAGTGTCTCACTTGGGCTGGAATTTTCCCATGCCTTTCTATTTTGCCCCTGGAACTCCCACAATCATCCTGATGCTGGTGGACAATTTTGAGTCTCCTAGCTTTATTCTCTGCTGAGTTGTGCCTGCTATAAATCAATAGATGGACAGATTGGCTAACTGTTTTATTACTATAGATTCATCATAACAGTAAGCAAAGTGATTTGTTTTCTTATGATATTTGGTTTGGATCAGGGTCATATGGGGGGGGGGCAGGTAGAACCTTGATCTAGGGGCTCCTGGTGGCTCCTGGCAGCCTTGGCTTTAGGCACAGCAGTACCTCCTATGGAAAGTAAAACTGTGACAAATATATTTAAGAACAAGTTAGGAGTGCTTTCAGCTTTCCCACCCCTGCTGTTTCAACCCTCTAATCTGTTCTGATTTCACTTCATCTGCATTTGTGTCGAGCCCATGATTCTTTATTCTTGCAGTATTTTCCATTTCTTTGTAACAATTTTTCCCTATAAAATATATGCCATTTTAAACAGTATTTGTGTGTCAATAAATCAACATTATAGTATATTGTACTTAAAAATGGCATACAGTGTACATATAAATTGAGTATAAAAATGGTACAGCATGCATACACAATGCAAACAAACTTATAAAACTAACAGCAAAATGTGGAGAATTGAAAACATTGACAAGAATATCAATGAACACAAGGCAATGGAACAAAGAACATGTTCTCATTCCTGATCTGAATGCTGTTGCATGACCACTTTATAAAGGCTTCAGTGCCAATACAGACATAAGAGCAAGAAAGGTGAACACTGAAGACAAACTAGAGACAGTGCTTTTTATTATGTTTCTTTTAGCATAGATGAATGAGTTACAATCAATTCCCCTTTCATTTCAAATTGAAAATTTAATGCAGTTATCCTAGAGCCAATAAAATAGAAGGGAGGATTCACATAACCAAGCTGGTTTCCTGAGAATGTGACCTGAGTGGTTTCAGGCAGACTGGTCATGTGTAAATGCTTCTCTACATGTCCAGGGCCAATGGTGGGGGAAAAGAAGGCCATTTGCCTCAACAAAAGCCCAGAAAAGCAGTTGTTAGATTTAAAAAAAATCAAATTATATTTCATGCTTTTGGGGTGCCTTATTTTTTTCCATGTGTTTCATATTTTTTATTTTATATTTCAAAAACAGACTCCATCTACAGCAGTGTTTCTCAAGGATGGTTGCTTTTGCAGTTATTGTCTTCCAGGGATCAATCACTGTAGGAAACAGTGAAACTTCTTTGCCTCTACAGAGATCATCAGGAGAGCAGCCTGCAGTTGAAGTCAGCTCATAACTGCGGGAAGGCAATTGCTAGTTATTGTGCAATAACCTCTTCATCCATCCATCCATCCATCCATCCATCCATCCATCCATCCATCCATCCAACCTATGTGCTCAATAAACAAATATTACTGGGTGACTAGCCTTAACTAAGATGCACTGTGGATGGATCTTTATGAAGAAACAAGGTTCCCTACGGGTGAAAGCACCATTTCCATCTGCAGAAATAAATGCCAGCACTAGCAAGCTTGTACAATGTTTGCTTATGTTGGAACAGGGTCAACACTTTGTTTGGAAAGGAAGACTCTACTGGAAGTTTTCATTTTCTTGTGAAACCATGCCAACATTCCAGGTTCTTTGTTCTGATTAAACTGCTTAAGTTCAAGTTGGCTGATGCTCGAATTCTTCTTTTTTTTTAAAAGGTGACAGCTAAGAGTTCTCAAAATTCTAACATGATTTCATGGGGTGAACAAAAGAGCTTAAGGAGCTGCTATTTTTTTCTGTGATAGATGCAAGAATATGTATAAGATTATATCAAGTCAATTTCATTTCCAAGGTAATATCCATATCCATATGTGAAGCTTTCAAAACATCATTGATGCATTGTTGTAGTAGTATCTCATGACGTGTATACTGGCTTTGCCTTTCTGTGCTAAAATGACAAGTGTTCCAGGAGCTGTGAGCAGTTTTTACTATATACCTTCTCTGAAAGCATGACAGTTCTCAAGTGCAAATCTTCATTGTCCTTTTCCTGTGGGACAGAGAGATTATCGTGATTAGTTGAAAAACTAACAGACTGCACCAATTCATTTCACACTAGAGAGAATCCTTCAAGAGGCTACTGACTCAACTCAAAACTCTAAAGCATCCCACATGATTCTAGTTGCAGCTTACCATTCTACTGAGTTAGGTAAGATCACTCTGATGCAAAACTTGTTGAACGTCCTAAAGCTACTGTGATTGCTGGTGGGGTGGCAGTGAGGTAAGGCACCTGGAGGGAGGATGCCCACAACAGACTAGAATGAGGCTGGGTTTTCATGTCCTTAAATAAACACACTTGCAGTCAGTTTAAGTTCTTCTTTATTGCTTTCCTGCTCGTGTTCCATTACATGTTCAGAATCCAGGAGCCATGCAATTCATCCCATCCAGGGTAGTTGATTGCATGCCTGATGCCTGTTCAATCTTCTGGCACCCTCAAACTCTTGCCTCACAACCACCTTAAGATCCAGGCCCAATAGCCAATCATGCCTTCCTTGTTCCAGCCACTGCCTTCCCATCCACCAGTCCCAGGCTCTCTGAACACCTCTCCTTGCACTGCTGACATGTATGTGAGTCAGCTGCACCCCACTGTTGGAGTTCATGGCCGCAGCTGGCTGGTTCCAGTCTGGTCTATGTCTTCCCTCAACCTGCCCACTGGGTCCTGGTGCAACATAGGGTGCTTTTCAGGATGGCTGCTGGAACCTCCACCACCATGGTCTCCTCTTCTTCCTCCACCAGTTAAGAGAAAAAGTCTGAATTAAGATGAGCATCACCTGAAACATTTTTGGCTGCAATGCTAGGTACCACCGGATAGCCTTGGGTTCATGTCCTTCATTCTTTGGACCCACTGCAATGGTGCATCACTGGTGACTAATGTGAAGGATGCCCTCAGAGGTAATGTTTCAGTTTATCAATGGCCCTAGGGAGGGGACAGGTATTCACAATACTGGCCACTTGAAGCACCTCAAGGCCTGCTCTGCTTCCAGTGAACACTATACCCATTAAGGACTCCATTTCTGTATCATACCAGTCAACGGGGAGGCTATTAAAGCAAAATGGGGAATGAATCTTCTATAATAGCCTGCTAAAATGAGAAACCTTTAAAACCTTGGGTGTGTGTGTGTGTGACAGGCTGGGCCCACAGCACAAGGGTCTAGAACTGATCATCCACCTGGCATACCTGCTCCTGCCCCACCTGGAATCCCAAATACTTGTCTATGGGAACAGCTGGCAGCCCTGCCTTCTGTAGCCTCTGTGACATCTGTGCCAAATGCCATGGATGCCCTTCCCACTATATATAAAGACCACTATATTATTGATGTAGGCCAGCAAGCAGCAGTCTAGTCCCACCAACATTTTGTCCATCATTTTATCCAAATTGCATGTGTGTAAACTCATAGAGGCCCCAAGGGGTTGGGAAGACAGTTTTCTTTTGGTCCTGAGCCTGCAGAGGGATCTGCCAATACCCTTTTTGTTGAATCCAGCATTGATATTACCTGGGCCAATGTTAGCCTGTCAACTAAATCATCCTCTTGGGGGAGGGGATAGGCATAGAATTTGAGATTCCGTTGAGTTGTCTGAAGTCAATACAAAATTGCACCAACCCTTAGGGTATGAACACGAGTGCTAGTGGGCTCCACCATGGGCTCTTGGACCCTTCTAGAACCCCCAGGTATAATATGCTTTCTGTTTCTTGCTCAGTTAACTTTTGCACTGCCTGAGGCCAGAGTGATATCTCACACATACCACTTGACCCAGCACTGTTTCAATAGCATGCTTTGCCCCCATGGTGCATCCTGGCTGGCCTGACAGTATGTCCTGGAAGTGGTCAGCCACTGTTCTTACCAGCCTTGCTTGTGGTTCCATCACCCCTGGGTCCAACCCTAGCTGTCTTCTTTCCACACCTCCATCACATCTGGCCCTACGCTTCCTCATCTTCTTCCTCCTCAGGTCGTACCTTGATGTTCACCACCATGGCACAGCCTTTGCATTTGTGCCTGGCCTTCAAAAGTGATGACTGGGTAGGAATATCCAAACCCTGTCTCCCAGCCAGTAGGTCTGTACCTTCACTTACCTGTCATAGGGACTTTTTTGTATACTTCTGTGCAGCTCCCAGATTCGCCCTGGCCTTTCTGGCCAGATTGCTCAACCATTCCCTAAAATGAAATACATATTGCACTACTACCTATCTTGGCACACACCCCCTTTCCAATGGACCTGCCCTAAATCCAGTACCCCCAGGTACAGCAGCTCGAAGAGGAAAACCCTGTTGACATGGCACAACTCTGACTGCAAACTATAAGGGACCCAATAGGTGATCCCATTGCTAGGGCTTCTCCTGTACCAACTTAACATCTGTTTTAAGGTCTGGGTAAATTGTTCCACTACTTCATTGGTTAGGTGGTGGTATACCACCATATGGATGGGGTGACCCCCAACAATTTTAACAACTTCTGGAATACCTTCCCAATTAGATTGAGCCCCTGATCCAAGATCACCTTGTGATGAACTGACTTCCAAAAGCAGGATGTTTAGTGCATCAGATTCAGAGAACTGGAAGACTAGGGGTTAATGCCTCACTGTAAAGCACAATTTGATTGACAGGCTGCTGCCTGTGTGTACCCCTTCTCTCTGATTGGTCAACGCCAGCTGAGGAGAACTTTCAAAAAGACTTGTCAGTTTTGTCAGAGGGACTTAGTCCTCATTTGGACTTTGGCTTGGCAGTAGCCAGTCAGGAGGAGTGTGTATGTCAATCTGACGGAAACAGACAAGTCACTTGAAAAGAGAAGGGACACAACTCCTTGCCCTTACTGTATACCAACACATTTGAGGAAAAGTTCAGAAATCAGAATCAGAAATTCTGTTTATTCACAGTCTCCAGAACTGGGGTTTAGGTTTGACGTAAGAGACCAGACAGGAGGTTGAAAACTGCCTAGTCTAGCCAAACAGAAAAAGGATTATCGCTCCTAGAAAGTTATTCAGAGGGCTCAACTCAGAAGGAACCCCTGGTTTGTGTGAAAAGTGAAAGTCTTAGACTCCTCAAGAGTAAAAAAGGGAAAATTATAATCCCACAAGGGAAATATTTAAATACAGGAAGAAAGTACTAACTTTCCAGGAAACTAAGATGGTTTTATGAAACTTTATTAAGACACATTGTTGCTGAAAGAAATCTCCAAGAAAAACAAACCTCTCACAGTTAAGAACTGAGTCTCTAAGCATATAAGCTTCGACTATACTCTGTTGCCTGTTCAAAATATTATAATTTGTATAAACAACCAAATTTACCTCAACTTCTCATCCCCAGCCCTATTCCTAACTCAACTATGTCTGTTCAATAAAATCAACCTTTCAGTTTGAACTTCTGCCAGGCATTTAGTTAGGAGGCTGCCACCGCTGTAGAGCCCTGGTCTTCAGTATCTAGCCAGTGCCCCAGGAAGACCATGAGCACAGTGAATCTCAAAGACTAGATAAGCCATCCCAAATAACCATCTCCAGCACTTTATGAAGATAAGCCATCTTGAATAGCCATCTTCAGCACTTTTGTATTGAATTGTTTTATAAGATTTTATGGTTTTAATTGTATTTATACATTTACTGTGAGCCGCCCTGAGCCTGCATTGAGGGGAGGGCAGGGTATAAATGTGAATAAAAAATAAATAAAAACTTTATGCCATATCAAGTGCCATTTCTACAGGGTTTTATGAGAGGGTTCCTGCTGCATTACAATAAATCTCTGGCCTGGGCAAAAGCCAACTAACTTCTCTATCACAGAGTGGGACATGCAGAAAGTTATAATTCTATAATTCAAATACGCTACTAAGAGGCTGCTCAGTCAGAGTGGGGAACAGTGTTTTGGTGGGAAAGTTTGCCTCACAGAAAAGAAGCAGGGGGTCCATCTTACTCCTCTCTGGAGAATCCCACTCTGGTGCATACCTGCACCAGTTCCTTACAATCATCTCCGACATGATACTTTGTATGGCCACAGCCTCTGGGAATCTGTAGCTCTCTCCCCCCCCCCCCCCCCCCGACTTCTCCAACAGTCCCATGAGGTCGATCCCAATTTACTCAAATGGAACTGAAATTATTGGTAAGGTAATTGCTCCTCCCTTCTGACACTCAGGGCAGGAGGCGAAGAGGTGCTTCACATGGATCCTAACCTGTCCTGTAAAAGTATCTCACCAGCCTCTCCCAGGTCAGTGGCTAAGTGGCCCACCAGTGGAATATCATGAACCAATCGCAGAAGGGCTCATCTATACCTTTATGGTACCAGAACCTTGTTCTCTCTCCTTGTTTTCCAATATATTAATTCTGTTTTTGTTCTCAAGCAGGGTCCTTGCTGATTGGGAGGGGGATCTACTACTGCCCACTCACAGTCAGTCTCACTGAGAAACAAACAAACAAACAAACAAACAAACAAACAAACAACAAGAAGAGTTGTTTTTTACACCCCACTTTTCTATACCCTAAGGAGTTTCAAAGCCGCTCACAATCACCTTCGCTCTCTCTCCCCACAACAGGTACCTTGTGAGGTAGGTGGGGCTGAGAGAGTTCTGAGATGACTGTGACTGGCCCAAGGACACCCAGCAGTGTGATGTAGTAGTTAAGAGTGGCAGACTCTAATCTGGAGAACTGGGTTTGATTCCCCAGTCCTCCATATGAAGCCAGCTGGGTGACCTTGGGTCAGTCACAGTTCCCTCAGAACTCTCTCAGACCCACCTACCTCACTCACAGGGTGTCTGTTGTGGGTAGAGGAAAGGAAGGTGATTATAAGCTGCTCTGAGACTCCTTCGGGTAGTGAATACCAGAATGTAAAAACCAACTCTTCTTCTTCATGTGGAGAAATGGGGAAACTAACCTGGTTCTCCATATTAGAGTCTGATGCTCTTAGTCACTACACCACACTGGCTCTCAGACAAACAAACAAATACACAAACACACAAACTACAGTTGCACTTGATGAAATTGTGCTCTCTATCCAATGATTCAAGGTACAGGAGCCTTCTCAAGGTCTGGGCACAGCAACATTAAAATTAATTTCAAACATAAGGAGCCTGTTTGTGTGTGTTTTAACCACTGGGTGGCAATACTGCTCCAAAAAAATCTTGTTTATATAAAACATTCTTAATTTTGTATGGAAATGGCTTCAGTGTTGCTTTCCATTCTAAGAAAGGAAAGTATTCCAGCAAACTAAATTTTCCTCAGGTTCAGCATCAAGAATGTTTGACCTGTTGATGGTCCTGGAAGTGAACATTCAAGGTTAATGAGGTGGCACAAATTTTGTCACAGATGTGAGTACGATTTTACTGGCCATAACTGTATACAGAAAATCCTATATGAATCTTAAAAGAACCTGAAGGACAGATAATGTGATCCCCCCTCCCCACAAGTGATTTCCCCGGCAAGGAAGTAAGAAGGAGCAAATCTGACCTAGCAGGAGCTTTGGGCTTGTATTCTTGCCAGGGTTGCCAGGCCCCTGATGGGGGCCATTTCCTGCTGCTCAGAGCAGCTGTGGGAGGAAAGAAAGCTGACATCACTTCCAGGGAACACTTGTTTCTGGGGATTCCAAGAGAGGCACAGCCTTACTTTAGGTTCCCTCAGAAGTGACATCATGCCATTGCCATGCACTGCCCCCCATGTCCTTGCCTCCCATGTCTTTATACTCCTACTGTTCTGGCAACTCTAACCTGTTCTGTTGTTGCCTTCTGTGCTCTGTGCCCGTTGTGGGGGGGGGGTGCATCAGGGGAGGCTTCAGTCTCCAGCTTCTTCTGGAGGCATCTGCCTGACCACTGTTGGAAACAGAATGCTGGACAAGCTAGAACTTCTGTCTTTCTAATCCAGAAAATCTACTCTTACCTTGTTAAAATGGGCCATGACCATCTCTCAGTTTATTTCCTAAGGTTGTTTTGGGGAATAACTATTTTCACTGCTCATTATATTTAGCAATGTTTAGAAATGTTTGAACACTCACTGATTTGGCTCATGTCCTATTTGCCAGTGGCAAACAGGGAGCCAACTTTTTTATAGACTATAAAGGTGTTTGTTGACTGGCCTTGGCTGTTTGGCAAGATGCTTCATCACTATATCCCTTCCTAACTGTGCAGTATAATACTTTTCATGCAGCTATGGCTGGCATTTTCTCCACTGTGAAACCGGAAGTTGTTTTGATTTTTTTTTTTTACTATCGTGAATTGATGTTCTAGTGATGTGCTGCTGTGATCTCTAAAGTCTCAGCTTTCTTTTCTGAAAAGAAAATTAAGTCTCTCTAGGCTTTACCCTTGTAGAGTTATAATGGAAAATGTTCTGCATCCCTAATTTTGGGGACCCAAGAGTTCCCTCCATTGGTCCCTGCTTCTTTCTCTTGGCTGTTACTCCCAACCACTGCCTCAGCCTTCCCCCTTGCCCTCCCATGTCCTTTACTTTGCCACTTTTCTCCCCTGTCCATCTGCCTCTACCTCCTTTTCCTCCTCTTGCCTCATTCCTTCCCTGCCCTCCTGCTTCTTCCTTTCTTCACCTTGCTGCCACCCGTTCTTTCCCTCACCCATCAGGTGGTGTCATGTCCTCTTCTCCTCTGACTGTTGTTTCCTCTCACCCTCACTGGCCTGCCTCCTCCTTCCTCCCCCCAACTTTCTCTTCATGGTGCCAATAGTAATGGCAGCCATTATTGCAGCTGTTTTCTCTTGCACTGGGCTTAGCCTCCTCCTCCCTTCACCACTGCATCTTTCTCACTCCCCCACCCTCCCCCTCACTTGTATAGCCCTCTCGCCATATTTTAAATTCCATACCTGTACATGGCCACATTGTGCATTTTTTTTCATCAGCACTTTGGGGGTATGTCATGATCAGAATTAGATACTAGAAGATGTATGATTTGCCCCCCAGCAGAATTTCTGAAGAAAAGTGTTTTTCTCCTTGAAGGTGGCCAGTGGGGGGGGGGGGGGGTTTCCTGAGGAAAGAGTGAGAAGAGAGCGTTCTGAGAAGAAAGACAGAAGAAAGCCATCTGAAGAGAAGAATTTTTCCCCCCTGTTCAGAGAATGCAGCAGCCTCTAGAGATCTGCAGCATCACTAACAGCACCAAGAACGGATCTCCACAGAGAGCCTGAGCCAGCCTGCAAAAAGACCGTGAGGCTGTCAAAAGGCCTAAACAGAGAAAAAGACTTGTCACCTTTCTAGTTCTCTTATTTTTTTCCAAATTTGAGTATTTATTCATGGTTTTCTGCTTTGATTGCCCCTATCCTTTGCTGAATAAACCCTATTTGTATTTTTAAGTGTTGCTTGCAAAGGGTAAGAGGATCTGTGAATTTGTTCTAACATTGTATTTTCCTTTCTTTTGCCTATCAGGAGAAGTAGAAGTCAGTGGGCTGGAGGCACTGCTACTTTTCATCCATTCACTACCTCCCCCATATTTAACAGAGTCTTACTCAAAAGGCACTTGATACAGCAAGTTTTGTAAAGTTAAAAATGTCAAGTTATAGACATGCATAGATGGGAGGTGCAGTTTTGTAGTCCCACAAGAAACAGAAATGTAATAAAATACAGAACAGACAGGTAATATTTATTTTTAATAAAATATGAACAGGTCTCAGCCTGTGTATACTACATGAACTCTTGCAAAATATGTGCACGAGTGAAAGCATTTCTCTTAAATGTGATGGAGCCCTCATTCCCCCATACTTTCTGGCTAGTCTGAGACTAGTGGGCATCCCTCACATGAAGGGATTAAAGCAGATGACCCCTGTATGCTCTGGTCCTGTTCTTCTGATAACCTGCTCCTACAGACTGACTTTAGCTTTACCAGCACAAGCAATTAACTGCAGCTAAAGTGTGATCTTCCTTTTTCTAGGTGAAGAAAACCAAACCAGCATTACTCTGCATTTAAGGAAAACTTTTTACCTCCTCTTCCACTGGAAGATAGCAGATTTGTGCTTATCTCTGGGTTTCCCATGTTCTATAAAGACCTACAGAATTCTGTGCAAGAGAGCCAGAAAGAACCCTTTACCCTTGCTGTGTCTTTCCCACCTCCAACCAAATAATTCTTGCATATCCCAGTGACCCATGGGCTACCCCCCACCATGGGCCGGGGGGACCTGACAACCCTACCCATGGCCTGGGGAGGGTTGAGCCATCAGTGCTGAAGTGCTGGTGGTTCATCCTACGCAAAGAGTGGAGCTAGGGCTGGGTCCCAGTGCTGAACCCAAGAAGAGACAAGAAGGCCTGAGAGGATAATGAGTTGCCCTCATAGATCAGTGATAGGAACGTTTAGCAATTTAAACCAATAGGCCACTGTATTCACCTCATGCTGTAGAGATAGAAAGTTTAATTTATGTGTGTGTTCTCAAGCTTACACTATACAGAGCATCTATAGGGCTGTATCACATACTCCCTCAAAGCACACGTTATTAACTCTTCTGTGCTGGTTTATTAAACCAGATTAATGGTTGTTTTATGGTAGAAGAGCAAGACTGACAGAATAAATCGATGAATTATGGGCAATGTCTGTAAAGAGAAAGCGCCTATAACTAAGTCCAAGTAGTTTGGACAAAACAGATTATTTCTAGAGCACTGTGGGTAATCAATAGAAGGTGTTTCTTTGCCAAGCCTACCGTGGGAGTGCAGTTGGGAGATGCATTTATTCTTGACTCTGGGGCTGTCACAGTCAGAGAGATAAATGTAACAAAACACTGTGCATAGGCTGCTGCCAAGGTATCCATTGTACAGCTGGAAAAAAAAACAGGAGCGCAGCACTCTACCGGTGTCACTAACGAACACCACCGCACCTCCTTCTCATCCTGCAGAGATAACCAATTTGCTTATGCTGTCTGACTGTTTTATATCATATAAGAAATAATGAGGGATACAGCAGGAAGAAGGCTAATTTGTAAACTGGGAAAAATCATTGGATTATAATTTGATAGCTGCGGTTAATGTTGGTAGGGAGGATGGGATTGGTAATTATGCATTGTGTGAAGAGGTGCTTTCTTTTTGTCTGTCCCAAATCTACTGTCAATCAATCAACAGCATACAGGAAAAATCTGGCCTAGTTCCATTACTGCAAATCATCACTGCATTGTAGCCTGCAATTACTTTTCAGCTAATTAATAGACGCTAAAGGCCCAAGCATATTGCTTCTTGATGTCCCAGGAATGAGGTTGGAGCCACACAATTTCTCATGATCCATAGACAAATTTTGCTGATGGTTAGTCAAAGAGTAACAGGCGGGCTCAAAACAAGTCATATGAAAAGTCCAGGGCTATTTTTGAGCAGGAACGCACAGGAACGGATTTGCAGCTGACTCCTGAGTTGGCCACGCCCACAACCAAAACCACTGGCATATGTGGCTGGGGTGGGTGGGTAGGAAAGTAGAAAGGCACTTCAGCAGCACCTCTCTTCAGTTGTCTGGTTTGGAGGGGGGTGGGTAGGAGACTAGAAAGGTGTTGTTGAAGTACCTGGGATCTTTGATGCTAATGAGCTGTGCTGTCAGGGGTATGGCCTATTATGCTAATGAGTTTCTGCTGTTGGGTGTGGCCTATTATGCTAATAGGTTCCTGCTGGGCTTTTTCTACAAAAAAAGCCCTGGAAAAGTCTATTGAATATCCTGAGAAAACATAATGTGAATGGATACAGTAAGGCTTCCAAGCATGAAGTAGACCGCCTTATGGTGCAAGCAGTTGTTAGGTTGAGACGAAACCTCTCGTTTGTAAACCTTAAGCCACTTTTGAATGATAGAGATGAAGCCTGCTGTTGAGTTTCTGTGTCAGCCAGAATTCCTGTGTCAGAACTAATGCAAGAGCTTAGGCTTTCTCCTTGCAATGAGAACAGGAATTCCAGACTCTGCCTGAAGAATTCCCTTGCAAATACACAACACATTCCTTTTGCTGGGGTTCTCTTCCACAGGCTTTTTGTGGACTGTGTACAACAGTGCTTTGCTGACATGAGAGTGAAGCAGCAAACATCCTTCTATTCTCATCTTCTTGGCAAACTCCTCCTTTCTGAAAAAAAAGAATGTGCTTTGCTTCTCTCAATCAATATTATCCATTAAGATCCATGTCTAACAGTACTGAGCCCAAATGAATAAGTGAATGAGCTGCCTCCTGCTCTCTTAAACACTTTGAAACAGCAAATGTGCTGCTAAAAGGAGTCATTTGATGTCTCTGCTCTAGCTAGTTCAACAAAGGGTGGCTCCTTTGGATGAAATGTGGGAAGAAAATCGTACCCTATGGTTGATAGGACTGGGAGGCCAACAGAAACACATCTTCATTTTTCAGCTGGATTAATATTGTTAAGCCTGGCGCTCATGGGTGCCAAATGCAACAGATTGAATTAATCTGTGGAAGCGGAGTTGCATCCAAGAGCAGAGACTCCAAACTAATCTCCCCATAAAGAGACGTGTGGCCCAGTTCTCAGCACCTTCACATTTAAATGCTCGAATTTAAGCCTGTTTAGCTCTGTTGAAGTCAGTGAGTCTAGGCTCTGATGGAAAAACCAGCAGTTTCCATTCGTCTTTTAAAGGCAAATTACCCCCCTCTCCCTAATCTACAACATTTACTGGCACAATCCAGCAGGAATTCTGTTTCTTTGGACTCTGGATTGGAGCCCTGAAGCAAAGGGAACCTTTTATGATCCTGCATGGCTTCACTAATTAAACCACCCCTCTCCACTCTTAAACTTTTAAAATAAAAAGACTGGCACCTATTTTTTGTTATCTTAAAAAAGGGGCATAAGTACATGGGGGGGTGTTTTTAATTTGCTTTGGGGGTAAAATGGCTACAGCTGGCCCTTTCAGCACTCTCCTTTTAATCCATGTTAATCACCGTGTCCTCCAAGCAATTCTGCACTAAAATCAAATTCAACCTTCTTTTTATTCCAGGCTCCCCCCCCTTCTGCACTAAATTCGAATGCAACCTTCTTCTTATTCTTTTTTCCCCTGTTCTGCATTACATTACCTCCCTTCAGTGGTCAGCCTGGTTTCAGCCTGCTGTTGCCCTAATTTTTTTTTTTTTGGATGCTGTTTTACCACAGATTTAAATCACCTTGACTTGAACACTGAGAAAATCCGGAGTGGCAGGCAAATGCAGAAAGGACTTCTCTTTGCCCTCCCTGTGTACCCAAAATATCACAGTTAAAAAGCACATCTCCAGTTGGCTCATTTGCTATGCTCCTAAATATATCTGTATTGGACCAAAGGCCATCTAGTCCAGTATTCCAGTAGGAGGTGGGGCAGGATGGATTTTTATAACCTGAGAATGTTAACGCACAACTTGATATCACCATTTTATTTTACTGATTTTTACTTCATTTATACCCCACCTTCCTCGCCGATGGGGATACAAAGCTGCTTACATCATTCTCCTGTCCTCCATTTTATCCTCACAACAACCCTGTGTGGTGGGTTAGGCTGAGAGTGTGTGACTGGCCCAAGGTTATCCAGCGAGCTTCCAGGGCACAAGTGAGGATTAAAACCTGGATCCTCCAGATAGTCCACCACATGGCATAGACCATGGAGAGAAGCACTGTATGAATCATTTGCTAAGCTGTCCAGAGGAGCATAAGTGGAGTATCACCGAAGACAAGACTGGATTTGCAGTATTGTGAAGTCAGCTGCCAGAGAAATCCCCCCCCCCCCCAATGCTGCAGCAGCTGCGGCGAGTATCTCTACCTCCCCTCAGGGTGCCGCTGCCTGAAGGAACCTCAGGTAAAAACAGCCTCAGTTGAGCACAGCCTGAGATTATATTTTATAACCATGAATGGAATTTCACTTTCTCTAACAAGAAGAATTGTTATATTGCCTGGAAGGGTATTCTTGCCCATTTGCATGCATTTGAGGTGCCGCAGAAAGAAATTTCTTTTGTTTAGGCAAGCTTGTAAGTATGCGCTGCAGGAGTCTGCACAGCACACAGCAATCTGAAGTGCCTTTGCTTTTCTTTTTGCCAGCCCGAGAGTATGTCTCAGCTTTAACAGCAGCTGAATGTTCGGCTGGAGTGTGATTGGTATTCTGTAGAACTCAGAGCTCCCCTGTTAGGCATTTGCTTGGTCAATACTGTATTTTTCCTAACAATCAATGCCATTTGTCAGTGCATTTGACCTGGAATTTACACCTATATTTTATGATAGTCGTGTTTAAGTTTTTGTTGTTGTTGCAAGATTGGCTTTTATTTGTTGTTGTTTTGTAAGCTACCTTGAGATTCTTTTTCAAGAAAAAGCAGGATACACATATAAGCAGGAAATAATATACGCACATTAATCATTTTAATGGAGTTTCTGTTTTCTAAAAAGGTAGCACTAGTTTACTAGTGTTATTTGCAATGCCATAGACTGTTTTTGAGCTTGAATGCTCTTCAATATTTCACAGATGAAACTAAGGACACCCATGTATACCTGTAGTGTCCCAGTCTCATATACAAGATCTCAGCCCCAGTGACCCCCCCCCCCAACACCACTGAAGGTGTTTGTCCCCTGGCTTTGTATTTACAATACAATAGTATTGGTGCGAAGCCCATCATGATGCTGCTTGGACACACTCACCTGGGCCTGGAGAGGACTGAAAATCCTTCCCCACAGTGGTCAGAGCCTGTCCTGTTGGTGGTTCTGCCAGCAGCGTGGATGGCATCTGCACCCACTTCTGCCAGTCTATTAACCAGCTGGCCTGGGAAGGAAAGGCCTACAATGGCTACTCCAGGGCCATTTTTAGAAGTGTAATAGAATTTTAATCTCACAGTGGATCTGACTGTATTATCCAACAGCTGCAACTGAAACACACTCAGCAACATTTAATAACTGAATAGGCAATTAGGGGAGGAGAAGAATAGAAGGGAAGCAAGTACACTGGAATTTTATGCCCATGTACTTTAACACATATGCACACTAAGATAAAGTCACCCCTGTGTACCATACAAAGATACACAATAGACCAGGAGGAGGGCGCTGGAAGCTGAAGCAATCTAGTGCACATGCATGAATTATAACAAAATCTTTTAAAAGTACAATTAATACAATTAATATCTTCTCCAAAGACAGAAGAGACACAGTCTTTACCAGAGAAATGGACAAACAAATATGAGCTCACATAACTATTTCTATTTACCAGTGTTTCTGTACTGGGGGATTTAAACTTTATGGAGCCTGTGTGCAATTTTGGAATTTTGATAAAGGGTAATGGGCACCACTACAATATGGCTGCCATGGGAGTTGGGAGATTCCAAGACAAGCGTCTTCCTGTCATGGGGGCAGCTGTTTCCAAATGGGTGCTCCCTGCAGACTTCAAGATGATGCCTCCTGGAGTTTTCTGAAGTGCCTTCTGCTCCAATAAGGTGGAGAAAAGCAATGCTCCCTCTAAGCTGTGGAGTCTTGTGAGCAAAATTCTACTTTGTGAGCTACTGGCATTAAAGTTGTGAGTGAGTGATTCAGCTGCTGCATAAATTAGTTTGCTCTGGAGCCATCCTTCCTGAGCTATGACAGAAATGCATGAGCCAGAGGCTAAGAAACTGTGAGCTAGCTCACACTAACTCAGCTTAGAAGGAACACTGGAGAAAAGCAAGATTGGTTCTTTGGTTTGGGGAAGAATCAGATGGGCACAAAGGAATCCATTGATGGGCATTATGGTGCCTAAGGGCTCCATGCTGGGTATCACTGTTCTACACTAATATTACAATGGACATCCCCCTTTCTTCACAATCTTTCAACTATTGTGTTTCCTCAAGAAGAGCTGTAACAGATTGAAAGACTGATGGATGGGTGGAACTAAATTTTAATGAAGACAGATCTGGGAGAAGATTTTTTAAAAATTTTATTAGTTCAGTGTATACCCTGCACTCCTCGCAAAGCAGGCTCAGGATGACTTACATAAAATACATATATAAATACAGTAAAAATTAAATTTTCTTGAAACTCTCAGTGTACAGCTTCCACATTTTAGAATATACATCCCTTTCCAAAATACAAACTACCAAACATTATAATAAGACAGAAATTAAGACTGCATCTCTACTAGGGGTCCTTTCGTAAAAAAAGAGGTGCAGGAGCTCATTAGCATAACTTATTTGCATATGCCACACCCCCTGACGTCACCGGAAGTGACGCCATCGGCAGTGTGTCAGAAGGCAAAAAGAGAGGGAGGGAGGGGGAAGGAAGGAAAGGAACAGTAAGGAAAGGAACAGTAAGGTAGGTAGGTAGGTAGGTAGGTAGGTGGGAGAGAGAGAAAGAAGGAAGGAAGGAAGGAAGGAAGGAAGGAAAGAAGGAAGGAAGGAAGGAAGGAAGGAAGGAGGAAGGGGGGAAGGAAGGAAGGAAGAAAGAAAGGAACAGTAAGGTAGGTAGGTAGGTGGGGGGGAGAGAGAGAGAAGGAAGGAAGGAAGGAAGGAAGGAAGGAAGGAAGGAACAGGAAGGTAGGTAGGTAGGTGGGGGGAGAGAGAGAAGAAAGGAAGGAAGAGAGAGGGGAAGGAAGGGGGAAAGGAAGGAACAGGAAAGTAGGTAGGTAGGTGGAGAGAGAGAGAGAGAGAGAGAAGGAAGGAAGGAAGGAAGGGCGCTTCTTCCCCCACTGGGGCCATCGTTTCCCTCCCTCCCCCCTCTTGCTTGGGCCCCAGGGGCTTCATGCCCCTGGGGCCCGGCTTCTCCCTCCCTTGCGCCCCCCTCGGGCCCGGGAGTGTGAGTGGGGGGGAGGAGGGACCCCCGGCCCGCACGCCTGCCCGCACCTGCGCCTCCCCAGCCGCCCGTGACACTCTTCCTTCTGGCCCCCGCTGGGCCGGACTTTGCGGGGGGGCAGGCCCCGGCAGTTTCTGCGCCCAAGGACTTGGGAGGGGCGGCCGGCTCCTCCTCCTCCTGGAGCCCTGCTCCTGCACCCCGGACGCCAAGCCTTGCACGGGAGGGGAGGTGCGGAGGGCTGGGTTCTCCCCTCCCTCCCCCCCAGCCAGCCGTGGGCCACCGCCACCACAGGAGGGCCTTCCCTTCCCTCCCCGGGAGGAGGGCTCTGTGTGGGAACCGGGCCGGGCCGAGCCGGCCTTGCTTCGTCAGATGCAGCAGTGGCAGCGGCAGCGCCCAGCTTGGATTACACAAAAGAGGCCGGAGCCGCTTCCTCCCCCCCGTCCTCCTGCTGTGGCCCAGGTGGCGAGGCCCAGGAGGGAGGGAGGGAGGCTCCCTCCAGCCCAGACACAAAGCCCGGTGGCCCAGGCAAGGCAGCCCCGCACAGGTGCGCACACAAAGGACGCGTGGGCGAGGCCGGGCCGCCGCAGAGAGCGGGGCGCCCGGCTGGACGCGTGGCGGCCACAGTGTCTTACCGAGCGTGGAAGGAGGGGGAGGGAGGGGAGGGGAGGAGTGGGCGAGACAGGCCCTTGTTGAGCAGGCCCTTGTTGAGCAGGTGGGAGCTGCCCATCAAGGAGGAGGCGGCGGCGTGCGTGGAGGGCACAGCTCCTCCAGCAGTGGCGGGGTGATCTCGGGTGCAGTCCAGTGCATGCGGCGGCCCAGGTGGCCCCGTTGCTCCTCCCCCCCCGAGGCAGCCCCGGACACGCCGCACCCGCCAGCCCCCGCCTGCCAGGGAGAGTCTGGCCCAGCCCAGCTCAGGTGTAGCCAGCCAGCCAGCGAGGCGGTACTCCGCGCGCTTCCGTCCCCTGGTTGCCGCCCACCTCCCCTCACAGAAGCCGCGCGGGCTGGCGGATCGGGCCCTGCGCAGGGGGGAGAGGGAGGGAGCGGAGCGAGCGGCAGCAGCAGAGCCCCACCTGGACCACCCCAAACGCCTTCGCCGGCCCCCGCCCTCCTCTCTCCCCTCTCCCGGAGCGGCGCTCTGGCGCGCCCCGGCCCCAACGGAGCCCTGATCTCTACAAAGCAATGTTGTATAAAATAAGATATACTTTAAAAAGCTCTCCATAATTATTTGGAATTACAGATACCCTTCCTCCATAAATTTACTAAAATTTTTAGAATTCTCATTATGGTAGATTATGATTTCCGAAGCTTAACTATTATTGGAATTATGCTTTTGATACATTTATCCAGTATACAAGAAAACCTCAAAGAATGCTGAAGGCTGCCTCTGATAGGCTCCCATACTGAAGCATTCCTGGAACTCACTCTGGGTAGTCTTTCACACAGAGGCTTCCTCCTGGGAGAGCTACTTCAGCCATCTTCATTAACCTCATAGCTCCTACTGAGGCCTTGTTCCTGAGTAGGTCTGGCTTACCTACCCATGGCTTACCTACCCATGGCAGCACTGCACCACTTCCTGGCCTAGCTTTGCAAACTCCAGCTTGAACATTTCCTGGACATTTTAGGGCAGAACCTGGAGAGAGCAGAGTTTAGGGAAGGGAGGGAGCTCAACAAGGATGTGAGGCTATAGATCCTACCCTACAAAGCTGCCATTTACTCCAGCAGAAATGATCTCTTTAGTTTTGAAATCAGTTGTAATTCTGGGAGAACTCCAGGCTGCAGCTGGAGGTCAGTAAAGCTATTCTGGCCACATCTCACTAGGGATGCCAGCCCCCAGGTGGGAGTGGGGGTTCCCTCAATTTTTGGGGCTCCCCCCAAGACACCAGCCAGTTGGCCAGTGGTGGGAAGCCCCACCCCTAACAGTCATTTGCAGCCCCACACATGCCTGCATCTATTTGTCTCCTGTCCCTGGCACTTCCCTTCCCCCTTCCTCCTCACTCAATGGTTCTTTCCACAGCAAGAAAGTCAGCCAGCTGAGCATGACTGAATGTGGCTTTGCAGCTCCCAAGCCCAGGATGCAAACCAGCTAATCACATTCACAGGGCAGGAGACAGAGAGGAAGG
This sequence comes from Lepidodactylus listeri, assembly GCA_029233225.1. NCBI lineage: Eukaryota > Metazoa > Chordata > Lepidosauria > Squamata > Gekkonidae > Lepidodactylus > Lepidodactylus listeri. Next base: position 55,251,728 of record JARCFY010000005.1, on the reverse strand, counting down.
CAAGGGGGTGTTTCTTGGGCATGCACTCTGACTGGCTGCTGGGGCTGGGAGTGAGGCTCCAGTGAAGCAAGGCTGAAAGCACAGCTTGCTCTTTCCCTCCTCCTTCTCCCTCCACACAAGTAAGTTTTCTTTGGAAGCCAGGGGTCCCTGTAGCCTTGGCATCCCTGAAGTCAGTGCTGCATCCTGGAGCCACTGCAGTGCTTGGGCAAGAAGACTGTTTAATCTGCAGAGCAGGAAGTGTCTGGGACTGGCCACCTTGCCACCTGGGCAGAGTTTGGCTGGTGAATGTGGCATGGTGGGGCTGCTGCCTGGGGCTGGGCAGAGGTGGTGCTAGGGGCGCTTGTGTGTGTGTTCATGTGTCATTTTTTTTTAACCTGGAAGAGGGAAATTTCACACAGAAAAGGCAGAGAGGGGGAAAAGCAGTGTGTGTGTGCGCACACACAGAGTGTTGCGTCCCCAATGTGAAGATGTCACTCTACATGACATCATCACATTGGGGACAGCCCCACCTTCTTCCAGAACTTCCCCCCAAATCCCCACACTGGGGAGAGGATGCGACCTGGCAATCCTACATCTCACCCATGTTAGAGGTCTATAAAAGATCTATGTGGCTATGGAATGAGACTTCATTAGGAGCTTTGGGACCAAAAGAGAAGCCTGGTAGAGTTTTCCCAGGATGAAGCCTCAACATGGCAAATCTTTGTCAGTCCTGCTGATCTTGTTCCTCGGCCATGCAGGTCTTTTAGAGACCTCTGAATTGGGTTGCAAGTGGCCAAGAAATGGTATGGCACTACCATGGGTGACTCTACCACCTCCCACCCTCCTCAGAGGTTTGGCATGGATGTGGAATAAGACCAGCAGAGCCTATGGAAAAAGCTGCCTTCTCCAGCCCAGGAACCTGACAGGCAGTCAGCTGATTGTTGCCACTGCCTCCATTTGGTACTCATACATAAGAAAGGGAAATGCCATAGACACATCTCTGTTAGAAAACATTGCTATAATTACCATCTATAATACAGTTTCATATGATGTGGTGCTTCTCAGAAAATATCCCCAGAGTTAGAGGAGGTATGATCGTATTCTCCTTTATCAAGCAACTGAAGTACGGTTGATCACTGTAAATCACAATACCATATTTTGAAAAGAAACTGCAGATGGAAAATCCTAATTTTACAGCTCATCCAGCATACTATTAAATTAATTTAAATTGATGTAATTCCCCCCAAAGCTGATGGAACTAAATCAATCAAATAAATCCATCATCTATGAGCTTCATTGGACTTTCAAAAGGTTTTTGGCAAGGAACCTTTCGAAAGACTCCTAAGTAGACTCAGGAGACTTGGGATAAGAGGATGGGTTCTCTTGTGGATTAAAAACTGGTTACATAACAGAAAGCAAAGAGTAGGAATAAACAGACAGTTCTCACAAGGGAGGGGCCGGTAATATTTAATCTGTTCATAAATGATCTGGAACTAGGGGTGAGTAGTGCAGTGGCCATGTTTGCAGATGACACAAAATTATTCAGGATGGTGAGAACCAAGGATGACTATGAAGAGGTCCAGGAGGATCTCCACAAATTGCGTGAGTGGGCAACAATGTGGCAGATGAAGTTCAGTGTTGGTAAGTGTAAGGTAATACATATTGGAACAAAAATCCCAAGTTCAAGTATAGGCTAATGGGATCTGAACTTGCTGAAACTGAGAGGGGAAAAGATCTTGAGGTCATAGTAGATAGATCAATGAAAATGTAAACCCAGTGAGCTGCAGTAGTGAAAAAAAGGCAAACTTTATGCTGGAGATTATTAGGAAAGGGACTGAAAATAAAATGAATGTTATTATAATGCCCCCGTTTAAATCTATGGTGCGGCCTTCTTTGGAATACTGTGCAAAGTTCTGGTCACTGTATCTCAAAAAGGACATAGCAGAGCTGGAAAAAGTACAGAAGATGGCAACCAAGATGATTAGGGGGTTGGAGCACCTTACTATGAGGAAAGGCTGAAGAGTCTGGGATTTTTAGAAAAGAGACAACTAAGGGAGGACGTGATCGAGGTTTATAAAATTATGAATGGGGTGAACAGAGTTCACAAAGAGAATTTTTCCTCTCTCTCCCCAAAGTACTAGAATTTAAGGCCATCCAATGAAGCTGATGGGCAGTAGACTCAGGATAGACAAAAAGACATAGTCTTTATTCAGATGCAGTAAACCTCTGAATTTCAGTGCCAGGATGAAACATCAGGGAAAGGCCTCTGCCTCTATGCCCTGTTATTGGCTGTCCAGAGGAACTGTGAGAGACTGGATGCTGGACTAGATGGACCACTGGTTTGATCCAGTAGGGCTCGTCTTATGTTTGTATTGGCCTGTAAACTAGTGGAAACTGTAGACTAGTGGGAACTACTTTCATCTCCTTAATGAGATTTGCACTACTATTAATGTGATACACTTTTGTAAATATAAAGAGACAAAAGAACATCAAACTGTGCACTACTGCAATGTCACATGAAACTTCTCCAGAAATTGAATTCCCTGTGGATCTTTTCCCCATTCCATCGATACAATCTGACTGTTTTTACTATTTCTGCTATTACAGAACTGAGGAGTGAAAATGTGTTTTTCTTCTTTGAATTAAAGGGTGTTTTTTATCCTAGAGAGATGGTAAAAGCATCTCAAATTATGTTCTGAATCATCAGAGTACAGCAGATCAGTATCTTATCTCTGTATGAAATTGCATGTCTATGCAGTAGTATTACACCGGCTTTCAGTCAAGACATAAATTCATAGCATTGCTGGCTCTAAATAGAAAGCTTATTGGACCCTAAATTGCAAGTGAACTATGTATGAGACAATTTCAATACTAATGAGCTCTGTTTGCCATATAGCAGTAGAATGTTCATTATAGACTGTGGTTCCTATTGTGAGGCAGGACACTGTTCTTTGAAATTTCATTAACCTTAAAAATAGGAGAGATGGAGATGGAAATGCTGCACAAACCTTTTCAGGAGAATGCTAGGACCAAACAGCTGTGAAGCAAGTGCTATGATTTTCATATCAGTCCTCTACTGCTACCTGCCCCAATCCTACACAGGCAATCACTTTATCAAAATGAAGCATTGCTGGGCCTGGATTCTCCTGTATGCACAAAAAGTTGATGGGGGAACCTGTATCCTATATGACACCAAAAGAAAGATTAATACTGGCAACCCTGGTCATCTCTTCTGGGAAAGTGGAAGGGATCGAATTCAAATTTTGACAGGGCTGATTTGCTTTGCTGAAGAGGGTAACCAAAGATCCTTGCATATCACCGTGCAAGAGACTCACTAGATCTGGGGAAATGGCTCCTGTCCCCTCCTACCCATCACAAAACCCCCCTCTTTTCTGATTTTAAAGTAGTGGTACATATTACAAAACAACATGGATCTTTAGTATCTGGATAAGTGGTGCATCAAGGTTATTGTGACAATCATGGAAGACCTTTGAATCAGGAAGAAGGGCCTTGGAACCTAACAAACTGGTAGCAAGAGTGTGGGTGAAAAGAAGGTCAAGTATTCAGTTGGATTGAAATGAAAGACCCAGTTCTTTAGAGGACAGACCGCTGTTATCAACAAGGGAATGGGGGGGGGATCTCACTTTTCCATGTACCCCCCTCCCCACACTATCCATCTGTCCATCCATCCATCATTCTGTCTGTCTGTCTATCATATTTATAGCCCATCCTTCCCGCAAGCAGGCTCTGGGCGGGTAACGACATTCCAGTAATGCAACAGACACTCTGAAGAAGGCATCAATATTTTTCTTATTTAAACATTTCGGTTGTTGTTAATTGTTATGTTTATTATTCCTTATTTATGTATTTATCAGCTTGCCCAAGGACAGCCAATCCATCACCAAACAGGGAATTCTGAATCTGTGTCTTATACAACAAAACACTCTGTTGTCCTGATACAGTTGAAATTAGACAGTAACTAGACCCCACTGAGTAACAGCCCTAATAGCCCAGACTAGCCCAATTGCATTAGAGCTTGGAAACTAAGCAAGATTGACCATAGTCAGTTCTTGGATGAGATACCACCAAGGAAGGTTGAAGCTACTATACAGAGGAAGGCAATCGTAAACCACCTCTGCTCAATTCTTGCCTCACAAACCCAAGGAGGTGGGATTTCATGGGGTTGCCATGAGTTGGCTGCAACAATGGCTCACTTTACAATTAAACCCTATTGGAGCCAATGGAACATGTTAATCAAGGTTAATATAAGCACAATTGCCAGATTTCTGCAAGTCCTGTTGGCAGGTCACCAGCAGTGCCAAGCCTTCTTTGCCAGCCAACTTTGACCTGTTCTGTTTGTTTATTTAGGATGTTTCTATGACTTACAATTAAATCACATCAAAAAATTAGAAACAAGCTACTGGACAAAAGTGGTGTTAAAATATCTATAAAATAGAAACAGACCATTAAATAGCTGATATAAACCTCTAATTAAAAGCCTGGGTAAAAAGATGTGTAAAGCAGGTGTCAAGCAAGCCACAAGGGGAATGGTGTTCCAAAGGTGAGGTGCTACCACAGAAAATGCCCTCTCTCTAGCGGCTATCCACCTCACCTCTGATGGCAAGGACACACAGGACAGGACTTGGAAAAGATGATTGTAACTGATACTCCTGATAGTAGATAGCATATGTCCAGAAAAGAGATCTGTGTTCTTTGTGAACTTCAGAGAATTTGGCAGTGGAAAGGGTTGGTTTTTCTTCCTTCCCTAAGTTTTCTGCAGGGTTGGGGCAGGGGAAAAGTTAGAGGCCACCATGAAAATCGCTGGCTTTTAAGTTAAGTCAAATTTGCAGATCACTGTCCTCTGCTTTTAATAGCAATAAACCCATGATTAGCTTTAGTTGGATAAAACAATTGTCTTTGAGTAACAATCTTCAGTTACCACCTGAGTATCAGTGTGCTGAGAGTCAGACATCCCAGCAGGCTGGAACCACAGGGCTGCAAGAAAATAAAGTTTCCTTACTACAGCCACCATTGTTTCATTATACTGGTGTCTGAATTACCTATCAAGTTGACAAGGCATGCCTTTCACAGATACCACTTCTTATGCCTAACTCTGCTTTAAATTCTATACAAATTACTGACTAACCTCCCATAAACTTTGTCAAAATTTCAGTTGATGCAAACAAATGAACACTTCCCTTCAATATAAAACAAAATAAATAAATATGAAGATCTATCCAAGAGCAGTGAAGGAATCCATTGTAGTATATTTAGAGAAACAAAAGTATTTTCTAAATACTGCACAGAAGTTGCTGTTGTTAAGTGATACAAGCATGGGCCTGTCAGAAGGCTGAAAGTGATACATTCCTGAGGGGATCAAAGATGTTTTGGCAGGGAGAAAAAGAACAGTGACATACTGGAAGATGAGTGGTGCGCAAAGAGGTATTTCAGTTGATTCCGGTTATTAGGTGCAGAAAGATCTATTGGAGCTCTCTCAAGGATGCTGAGTAGAGTTTGGAGCCAATCCAGGGAGACAGGCTAGGCAGTGAAACTTCACCAGAGGACCCATGGGAATCAGCCAGTGAAAAAACTGTGACTGCCGGCCATAATGGGCAAATTAAGGACTCTCCTTCTTTTCCTTATATCTGGGGTGAGGTCATCAAGGGCTGTCCAGAGCAAAGTGAATGACTGAAGAGGGAAAGGTTACATGTTCTTCAAACAAATGAACCGACTCCCTGTGTCATCATGTGTCTGTCCTTGTGCCGATAAAAGAACTTTACACTGCCAAATCTGGTTGAGGAGTTGTTAACCTCAATTTACTGTATCTCACATTGGTTCTTTAATATTTGTGGATGTTTTTATATTGTGGATTTGTCATTATTGTTGGTGTTACTTGAACATCCTATTGCATTTCCAGTTTTCATAATGAGTAAAGACTTCAAAGCGGCTGATTTGTGTGAGCACTCTCTATGCATATGAACAAACATATTTATCAGTTTTGGAGTGTATATTGAATATGCGCATGCATGATTTTCATATTGCTTCCAAGCCACAAGGGCATTGTGTTGTATAGGTACCTTATTAAATTGCTCTTGAAAGAATAACGGGTGGCAGGAGGCTTTAATTACAAACTCAATGTGAATCTGATGTGATGCATGTGGCTCTCCTAATCTCAGTCCAACAAAACACTTTAGATTTAATGTTAAACATGGGAGTAGTTTAGTTTAAATCAATGTGGCTACTTTTACGTTTCAGTTCAGGGGTATTTCCTACATTCAGATTTTCATTTAACAGAGCTCTTTCTCTAGTCACCTAGAGTGAGAAAAAAAGAATATCATCAGAATAATTATAGCTGTATCTATTTGATAGTAAGAGAGATATAGGCTGAGGATTCAACATATGGAATATATAGAGGGAAACGTTCCAGCATTGGTCCAGAAATGCCTGATGTAGATCTACTTTGAGACTAAGCAGAAAGTGGGAACTTGGAACCCTGCTCATATACTGAAGTCCTTAGGAAAAAGTTTTACATGGATTAAATACAAAAAAATATATATGTAGCTATCTTATACTGAATCAGGCCATTGGTTCATGTAGCTCAGTATTGTCTATAGCTGGCAGCTGCTCTCCAGGGTCTCAAACAGAAGAAAGTCTTTCCCAGAAGCTGGCAAGGTCAGTATTGTTTACTCTGGCTTGTAAAGACTCCAGAGTTTCAGACAGGGATCTTTCACACCAGCTACTACTTGATTCTTTTAATTGGAGAAGTTGGAGATGCTCCTCGGACTTTCTGTACACCAAGCTGATGCTCCTACCACTGAGTCACAGCCTGTGTTCGCTTGCTTACCTGCAAACTCCCATACTTGATAAAACCAGCACTGGAAGCCTCCTGGAGACTAAAGTAGTTTCATGAACACTGATACAGGTAGAGGTCAGATGAACAGAGGATCAGAAACAGATGCAAGGTCCACATGGTATGACTGAAACAATACAAGTCAGGCTATAAACCAGGATACAGGAGTCTAAGATTAAGCAGATGCATGGTCAAGATCAAGTAAGGAGGCTCAGAAACAGTAAGACAGGCCAAAGAGAAGAGGCATGAGGTCAAATAAAGGCAGATCCAGTAGGAATAGTAGTCTTTCAATACCAACTACTTGCTTGCTCAGACTGAAGAGCCAGACCTGGAGGCAGTTGTTTTATATTTGCAGGCTTGATCTTATGGGATTCTTCAGTCAATTCTTTGCTGTAGTTAAGGTATCCCTCCAAATAGGGTGTGCTATCCATCTTGAGGAGCTTGCAAAGGAGATTAGGCTGAAAGCAGGCAGCTCAGCTGGCATACAGAAAAAGTCTCTGGAGCTTTTGGCCCCAGGTTTTATGTCTGAATCCTCACAGCACCTGACAACTTACCACCTGGGCCTAGGCTGGTGCTACACCAAGTTCCTAGTCAGAAGACACCCCCCCCCCCGGAAAGAGCATACACACAGAGTGATATCTGACAGAGCATAAGCACAAAGTGACAGATAGTAAAGCTGAGAAAGATCTTTGCCAAGATTTGGAAAGCTGCTTTAAGTCAGAGAAGAGAATACAGGTACCATTAGATGTTCACCTACTGGCCGAAAATTTGCATAGATGCCTTATCCAGATTTAAAGGGTTTTATTAGCCTTAGTCTTCATAAGTCACAGTAGCAGTTAGAGAGGTGTCTGGTGCAACCTACCTAACCTGTGACTGGCTGTCATGGGACTATGGGACCTACATGAAAACATTAGGCCTTATTTCACAATGTTCCTCCCACCTGCTGTATTCTGCATTTCTCCTCACACACATTCGAGTCTTTTAACTTCTACTCTAATTTTCCCTTCCTCTCCCTGGAGTGATATAATGCCTGAAAGAAAACCCCAGAGTCACATCTTGGGGGGACATCTTATCTCTCTGCTCTTTGGTATCATTTCCCAAAGCCACAAGTGTAGGAAGCAGCTGTCTTCTCAATGAACAGTTGAAGATAGCTGTGAACCCAATGGAAGGTCTTCCCAGTGGGCCAACTCCTCTGATCAGTGTATGTTTGGCTGTGGCAAATAAGTTACAGCAATGCAACACAAAGCATGATCAACCTTGAAGAATAAATAACAGATAAAAATATAGCTCACAGCTTGGATTAGACATCTAGAGGCAAGGCAACCAGGAAATCAAACATTCATTAATATACTTCCCTCCAGTGAGTAATAATCTCCCAGCAGGCATTTTGAGGGTGTAGTGGGGAAAAAAAAAGAAGGCTAACAGCCAAAAAGCCAGGAGTAAATGAGGTCATGAAAATGGTTAAAGTCTGGGAAAGGGACAAGTGAGACAGGCAACAGGCATTGCCTCTGGCGGAAGCGGACAGAAGGTTAATTATTAATGTTAAACATTCCAAGCCAAATCATGCTTCCCCATGGTGGGTTTTCTTGGGGTACAAAGAACAAGGATTCTTTACTGGAGTTCTGAGGAACCAAGCTTATGGATTTTTACATTTGGTATTTCAAAATAATTCTTCTCCCCCCCCCCCCTTTAAATCATCTGGCCTTTTGTCACCGACCATGTTTCCTACTTCCCTTTGAGGGTTCCTGGGAGAGAATAATACCACCAGCATAAAAAGCAGCATGATCTTGCTTGGATTTTTAAGGGTAATAATTATCTTGCCTGTCAGCTTGAATGATGGATATCGCTGTTGAATTTCTGCTCTGTCAATTTTTCAGTACGTCAGCCATCTGTCTGTTGACCTTATGGGCTGTCAGTATCTCGAAGTCAAACATATGGACCCAACAGGGATCACACATGCGATTTTATATTTTCATGAATGACAGTGATGGAGAAATGAAGAATGAATAATATTAATCTAAAAAAAGAGAGAGGGAGAAAAGGAAACACTGACTCTGATGACTGCTGCGAATGGACCTAGAAAACCAAAATGCACACTACCCATTACTTTCTTCTGAAATGTACTCAATGAAAATAATAGTAATCTATGATGAACTATTACAGTTCAATACATTAAACGATGGTGGTGACATAGGATTCAAGTAGGAGAAATGTGTACCGTATACCATGAAAAAAGCTATAATCATTTATATTCAGGGCATTCAGATTTTTAAAAATACTGCTATCTACTTCTTTTAAGGAAATCTGCACATGAAAAAAATTGCTGCACACTTCACATTGAAGAGGTACATTCAACAGACTCAGTGTTGAAAAATTACATTTTGTTGGAAAATGAAGACAAATGCATCATTTATTCAACCACAGCATTCACCCTAGATGCAAATTGCAATTTTAAATTAATTGGTTTATTATTAGGTAAATCAATATTAGTCCAGATGATGGGAACAAACAATGGGATACGACTATTTCTCTGCTTATGGGCTTCCTGGAGGCACCTGTCTGCTTAGTGTTATAAACAGAATGCTGGGCTAGGATTGGTGGTCTGATCCAGCAGGATTCTTTTATGTTCTTATATTTTAATGCTAAATTGTCATAAATTCGGACTTTTTGTAGCAAACTATTTTATTTTAGTGCCCACGTCCAGTGTTGTTCAATATCTTCATGAACTAGGCGATAGCACACATATGATAAGATCTAAGGAGTTATTCTAAACATGGAGAGCATTATCTAAACATTAAAGTGATCTCAATAAATCAGACACTGGATTACAATAAACACATATATTGCAATACCTAAGAGAGAAGGAAGAAACAAAAACATTGGACAAGGTGGAGCTGAGCTGTCGGACATCAATCTGTTCATCAGTCAGCAATCTGATGTACAGCTAGATTTATTTTATTTTATTCATTACTTTGATTTATATCCCGCCTTGCTGGACAAGCTGGCTCAAGGCAACATACAGACATTAAAATGTGATAAAACAATAAATGCAATAAAATTCACATAACAACATACAATAATAATACTAATTAGAACCATGCAGGTGATGGCGGCAATCAACATATAGTCCAATGACGGTATATCTAGCGGTATATCATAAGGGCCGTGAGTGTTCCGGTGGCATGCTCATCAGTGACGGCTCCTAATTGAAGGCCTGGTGGAAGAGCTCCATTTTACAGACCCTGTGGAACTGTAAAAGGTCTCGCAGGGCCCTGGTGTCCTCTGGGAGCTCATTCCACCAGCATGGGGCCGCCACCAAAAAGGCCCTGGCTCTAGTAATAGCCAATCTGGTGTCTGTCGGGTCGGGGAAAGTCAGGTGATTTTGTGACCCTGACCTCAGTGCTCTCTGGGGCACATATGGGGAAAGGCGGTCCCTCAGGTAGGCAGGCCCCTGACCATATAGGGCTTTAAAGGTCAAAACCAGCACCTGGAAATAAATCCAGTAAGCTATTGGCAGCCAATGCAATGCCTTCAGCACAGGCTGGATGTGGTCCCATATAGATATGAGTCTGATAGCACCTTAGAGACCAACAAGAACTTTGGGGTATAAGCTTTCAAGAGTCAAAGTTCCGTTCATCAGATACAATTTGGTGTAGTTAGTCTTAGGTAGGTAGCCATACTGACCTGTAGTAAAATAGCAAGATTCAAGTCCAGTATCACCTTCAAGACCAACAAGATCTCCAGGGTACACTCTTTTGAGAGCTTGACTCTTGAAGGAGCTAGTGGACTTGAATCTTGCTCCAGATGATGTAGTGATATAAATGGCTAATGCCATTCTAGATTCCAGTAAGATGGAATCTTGGGGAACATTTATATTGCTGCGCTCAATACTGGTAATAGCTTCTCTGGAGAGAATATCCTCACTTCTGGGCACACAGCACAAGATGGATTTTTGTTTACAGCAGTCCATGCCAACGTGAGTTCATTTATGCCAAGGGTCACGCTGCAAAGTCTTCTTAAATGCTTCATTTGGCATAGTATTGCAACATGAATCATGTACTTACTGCTTCTTAGTCTCAACTCCATGGTGGTGGTCAGCAGTGTATATTGGCCACTGACCCATAATGGGGACTTGAATTATAGCACACTGCATCACATATGCTCCTACTAGTTGAAAAGCTAAAATGATTCCAAAAACTCCTGAGTAAATCTCAGCTCAACACAGGAGCTATAAATCTAACATATTTGACAATGGAAACTCCCAGCTGTGTCTCTAATAACTGCATCCTAAACTGGCTGAACGCAAATTACCATTGTACCAAAAACACCATGGTCAGTGTGCAACCATGTGCACAGCCACTTGTCTGTTTTGTCTTTCTGCTTGATAAGGATGACCTTTACCATGCCCTTCTCCCCCACATTTCCAAACTGCAGTGAGAACATAGTAAAAGACTTCTCATCCCCTGGGCAGAGCAGCTTCTTCATATGATAGTACGGACACCAAAATAAGTTAGCTGGTTGTTTGACTTTCCCTCAGGTGACCTTTCATTTGACTATACTACTCTATGGAAAAAAAAGAAGAAAACTCAGTGTGTTGGGGGCTGGAAATGGTTTTCACTTCTGTTACAGAGATAGATTTCTTAAACTTGGGGAGGGGGGAATCTGAACTTAAAACATCCCCCCCCCCACAACCTAGGCTCTATATGTCAGGGCCTAAAATACAACATTGCTGTCATCCTGAAGAGGCTTTGGAAGTGAATGCAGCACTGATCACAATTAGTGCAAAGCAATTTTAAATTATTTGAAGAGTCCTTACATCATGAAGTGTCCCAATAATTTGTAATTACTTAATGTTTCACCTGCTCCAAACCCCATTTACTTCCCAAATCAGACTCTTTAAGGGATGTGAAGTGGCACATTGCAAAGTGATCAGAGCATCCTGGAGTAGTTGCTAATTCTAGATGCACTTCTGGAGTTTCTGCATATCAAGTGTTTTCTATAGATGTAGTTCTCCGAAAGGTCACTTGAGAATTACCTGCCAATGGGTGACAGGAAATAAAAAAGGTGGTTCAGAGAGACTTGGAACACAATGAACATCAATAGCCCATTATCCATTCTCAGTGGAACTGGCAGCAGTGGTAGCAAGTATAGCATTAGGGGCCACAGGGGAGAGCTGCTGCTGTGATCAAAGTCAACAGGGATGATGCAAATGGAAGCAGCAGGTGAATGCAAAGGGTGAAAAAGCTACATCCACAGACAGATACAAAGAACTCTTGTGAACTGACATCAGCACAGTGGATGTTTTTAGAAGGAAGCTACTCCATAGCTTCCTAGTCAACCAAGCTGGTAATAAGGAATAACAAATACAGCTCCTGTTGCAAAGAGACTAGAGCCTTGCAGTTTCTCTACTTGTGTATTTTTTATTGCACCATGGGGTCAGATTGTTCTTTAGCATTGTTAGTTCTGCAGTACTGTACAGAATGCAAACTAGTGCTGTTAGGGTGGCCACTGTGTTTGCTCTAAATTTTTGCATGAGCTAATCAAAGTATTTCAGGCAGTCAGGTCAGTCATATACCAGAACTAACACCTATAAAACATACTGCCCTGTTGGGGTCTAATCCCCAGCTCTTCCCTTTCTCATAGCTAGTCAACACTTCATCAGTCAATGTCAGAATACTTAATTTGCTTCTTTCTCTCCCATTCTTTTTGATAGCTGGTTCCCAGAAGCCTGTCATTTTTCTCAAAGCAAAAACTATTACTGTTTGGTGTAGTGGTTAAGAGCAGCAGACTCTAATATGGAGAACCAGATTTGATTCCCCACTCCTCCGTATGCAGCCAGCTGGGTGACCTTGGATCAGTCACAGTTATCTCCTATCCCCACCTACTTCACAGGGTGTCTGCTGTGGCGAGAGAAAGGGAAGGTGATTGTAAGATTCTCTGAGACTCTTTCAGGTAGTAAAAGCAGGGTATAATCAGGGGTTCGTTGGGGCTGGATCGCTCAGCCAGCTGAGGAGTGGCCACTAGGGCAGCCACGGGCCGAATCAGATTCTCTAATCTGATTCAGCCCGCTGCCGAATTGGCGCCAAAATTCAGCAGCAACTTTAAAAGCAACTGGAGGGGAGGTGGTTTGAGGGAGAGGCTCCAATCTTGCAGGGTAGCTGCTGGGGCCTCTTCTCGAAATACCCACCAAGTTTCAAGAAGATTGGACCAGGGGGTCCAATTCTACGGGCCCCCAAACAGGTTGCCCCCATTCCCTCCATTGTTCTCTATGGGAGGAAAAAATTTTTTCCCCACCATAGAGAACAATGGAGGGGATGGGACAACCTGTTTGGGGGCCCATAGAATTGGATCCCCTAGTCCAATCTTCTTGAAACTTGGTGGGTATTTCAAGGAGAGGCCTCAGCAGCTACCCTGCAAGTTTGGAGCCTCTCCCTCAAACCCCCTTTCCTCCAGCCCCTCATATACCCGATGAGTTTTTGCCATTGATTTCAATGGCCCATAGGATATAAGCGGGCTGAAACTGACATTCCCTTTCTGACACACTTCTGGTGATGTCAGGGGACGTGGCATATGCTAATGAGGTATGCTAATGAGTTATGCTAATGAGCTTCTGCACCTCTTTTTCTACGAAAGGACCCCTGGGTATAATAACCAACTCCTCCTCCTCCGCCTCCTCTTCTTTCCAACATTCACAGAATCTATGCACTTTCTAGAAAGCACTATCTTCTATAGCAGACAAAAACTTTAATATTTAAAATATTTTTAGCCATCTTTCTACCTTACTGCAAATCAAAATGGTTTACAATTTAAACAACAATAAAATAGAATAAATACATAAAATAAATAAAACCACTAATTTAAAACCAACAATTTAAAACTGTAATAGGCAGAACATCTAAAATTAATTAGACACCATCTTGAATAAAGGGAGCTGCCTCCCAAAGGTCAAGAGTGAGGAGTCCAGGTGCACCTTCCTGGGGAGGTTGTTCCATAATAGTGGGGGCTGACATAATTGTGTGGCTCAAGTACCTGAAAGGTAAGTTAGAAAGCAAAAGCAGGGCCAAAATCTAAAACTAAATATGAACTAGTTGTACATAAAAATACAAGTATTTTTAAGAAAGATATTTAAAAGCATATCAGGTCCCAACACAAGCCTTCTAAGATAGTAAAAAGTAATATGTGTCCAAGAGAAAACAGGAGTGACCTAACGTGTTTCAACCCAATGGGGCCTTCTTCAGAGGCCAAACAATAGAAGGTACAAATAAGTTCTTATTGCGATCAAAACAGAATACACAAGTAGATATAGGATCAAAACAGGAGTGTTCAAAAAAAGAAATCAAAAGACGCAAGAAAAAATATTTCATGTGAGCCCTCCTAGGATATAGCCTGGTGTCAAACAAAGATGCACATGAGTTGAAAGATATGGCTGTTGTGTGCCTTCCAGTTCTGCCCCAAAGGCTGTGTGTTAAACAACTTATCAGAGCCAATGTGGCTTCAGTATCAGTCAGTCCTCACATGAAATATTTTTATTGTGTCTTTGAAACAGGGCCCCAACAATGCAGGTACTCATCACAATTCTGTTGCTGGCAACTGACTCTCCAGTTCCAGACACCCTTCCTCTCCTCCACATTGTCTGCGAAGACACATTGGCTGAGGACAGACTGACGAGGTGGCCCGCTGTGCCTCTGCTTTAGAAGCAGAGGCAGAGAGGCCGTCCAGACAGCCACAGCTATCCCTTGCCGCTCGCGCACACTCACCCGTGCCTGAAGTGTGGTCCTTGCGCTTCAGGCAGAGACCCCGGGGAACCGGTCTCCAGTGGCTGGGTGCGCATTGCTGCCGCTTCTTGTGGCTGTGGATGCACTGATGGCACGTCGCATGAGCCGCCAGAAGTGTGGATGGGCTGTTCCGGCTGCTGCGGCTATGTGCATAGCCGAGCCAAAACAGCCAGCAGCCACGCACCTCCTCCCCGGGAATGTTGTAGCCAGTGTGAACAGGGTGCCCCGGGCTGCTTTTCCCGCACAGCTTTCGGCCCCGCGGCTGTTCCGGGCCACCTCGCCAGTCTGTCCTCAGCCATTACTAAGAACCTGGAAGGAAAAAATCTCTCTTGCTTCATGTCAAGTAAGCAGAGGACTCAGGGAATGAGCAGCCCTTGCTCTGAGCCATGACTTGACAGAGCTCAGTAACTGCAAGGGAGAATTTTGCTCCCAAGAATCTCCAAAGCCTGGTACAAAACAAAGTTGTTTAGGAGAGCATTTTTTATAAAGGGAATAGGACTGTGGACTGCACTACTGCATATAGTATATATTATCTGTTTGCCGTATGTATTGGTTTGCTCTCATTGCACTGTTTTCTAGTTATGTAACACTGTTTACTGAATTGTTTAACACATAATGTATAATACTTAAGCTTTGTTTTCATATTTCTGTAATCCTTGTCCTATTACATTGCTTATTAGATGTCTCATCTTATTGATTCCATTGATTTATACTATGTAATCTGCCTTGGGTCTCAGTGAGAAAACTGAACTATAAATACCATAAAAGAAGAGAAGAAGAAAATAAGAGATTGGATTTATACTGTTTTTCAAGAACAGCTGGTACAGAGCTATGGCTTGCCCAAGGTCATTCAGCAGCTGCAAGTGGAGGAGTGGGGAATCAAACCCGGTTCTCCCAGATTAGAGTTCACACATTTAACCACTACACCAAATGTGTGTAAAATAAGCACATTTTCTTTCCCTTACTCTCTGCATGTGGCATACAGCAAAGGGCTCAAGAGATCACATGTAGGATTGTGGCTGACTGCAAATAATAGCTGCCCCCACCCCCATAGCAAAAATTTGCTGATCCTGGTTAGATGCATGTTTGCAAAAATCCCGATGCCTTGTTGCCACCTATAAAGCATCGTCGTCTTTTGGTTTTGTTGATAAAGAGGGCAGGATTCGACTCCTGTCTGCACTCCTTTTTAGGTCTGCTTTTTAACCTCTAATACGTTTAGCTTATTCAGCTCCATCAGCCTTGATTTCAGTCAGCCTTGATTAAATTCACTCTTCAGGGGCCTAGCAGTAGGGCTTGGGGACTGTCATCATTGTCTCTTTCAGTCCCCCTCAGGCCTGCTGGAGCTGAAGGCACACCTTCCCTAGCAACTGTTGATGGGATCCATCTGGATTATCCTTTCCTATCAACTCTCCTCTTGACATTTCTTTCTATCCTGATACTGACATCTTTATTTCCGCTTACAATTTCCTTCTCCTTCTCCTTCCCCTTTTTCCTGTTTATTTTTTCTGCAACTTTTTTGTTTTATTTCTTATTCTCCCAAGGCTTTTCCTTTATTCTCTCCCCTGTCCTCCATTTTTCCATCACATGTTTTCTTTGATGGTTCAGCTTTGCTTTCCCTCAGCACTCCCCAAAAGGAAGGTAAGGGAGGAGGAGTCATTCCTAAGATTTTTAGTTTATGACAAGTCAATAGTGATCAATGAAATGCAAGCAATTAATTGATTTCAAGGAGGACATTGGTGCAACTAACTTTCAGTAGATTTCAAAGAGGTATCTGCTGCAGCAAAATCAAGCAAGAGTACTGTGGCAGCATAAAGACCAACAAATATATTTTGGAATGGGGTTTTGTGGGTCAAACCTTAGTTCATTAGATGGGCTATCATCTTAGTACATTTTGGGTACTGAGTGGAAGAGAATTTTTTTTTATAAACTGTGTTTGAAAAGATCCAGCAAAGAAAGAAGTGTTATAGGTGTGTCACATTAGTAGGTAGATTATCTGACAAATCATGGACCCTGAAATCATATGTGACAATGTATCTCTTAGTCTTGAAGGTGCCACAAGACCCATCATTTTTCTCTAGACTGATTTTTTCTCTCAATTTCAAACAGTTTAACTCCACATTGTTTAGTGCTTCAAATGTACACTCAGAATGTAGATATAATGAATTTCCATATGTATCACACCTTATACTCCAACAGTCCCAATTTACTGGGAACAGACTCTATTTCGTGGTACTGTTCTCTGATTAATCACTGTCCTGTTTTTGCCTGTTTGAGGAGGTTATATTGTTTTGGTATGAGCTGCTGGAGTTGTTCTCTAGGGATCAGACAACTCCCCCAAGTCTCTAGAAATTAAATTGGGAAGAGGAGAGTTGACTGCATCTCATCTCTAGCTCACATCCAGGCACAATGCAGTGCATAACCCACCATTTCATACACTGCATCTGCTGTGATATATTTTGAACTGTTGATAACCTATTTTAGGACAATTATGGTGGGACTTTAAAGTCTATTTTTATGAAGAACAACCAATCTTCTGGTTCTTAAACGTGTGAAAGACTAGCTATTACAAAGGCATGTAAATTAAAGATACAGCAGGCAGAATAAATCCTTCAAGAGTACGTCATAGTTGGGGAGGGAGCTTGGGCAGTGACCCTTGGTATAAGAAGCAGGGTGTTACAAGCCCTGTTCCTAGTTTGGTACGTGACATGTTGGAGGGTATTTGTACAATCCTAAGCAGAGACACCTTTCTAGGACCATCGATTTCAATGGATTTAGAAAGGTGCTTAGGAATGCAGAAACAGGAAAGCTTTGGCGAAAATCATTTTCAGGATCAAAAATACAAAATTCTGAAAAAAAACTTTTAAACTCATATGAAAAGAACAAGGCGAGAGCTGAATTTGAGAATCTATGAAAACATCAGAAGCACTACTTACATACCCAAAGTCAGCCTCACTAAAATAAAAATTAATAAATAACCCTATGGAGAAAAGGCAAATATTTACCATGATGATTTTAAATGGTCAAATAAGCCAGACATTTAACAAATTAGCCAAACATTATATGGAGTCTCTAATTTGAACGAAAGACTTTCCTCTCAGTGTCAAAGTTCAAACAATGTTCACATCATTCTAAGCAAATTCTTGCAAAATGTAGATTTTCTTTGCCAAAAGTATTATCTACAGGGGCATTTAATTACATCTGTTCAAATACCCACAGTATTAAGGACAGCAAAGGAGTGAGTTTTCATTACAAATGCAGTCACATTAGATTAATTCTTGCCTCTTTTGCAAGTTCAAACAGACTTCTTTTCATCACAAGCCTTAGAAATTGTGAATTGCAGCAATAACCCCTCACCCTACAGCATAAGGAATCCAGCTCAGCGATCAAATTTAAATTACAATATGCAGTTTGAAGCAGTTCCTAGCAAAAATAATAATAATACTAAAAGAGAGAAAGACACACACATACACACACAGGAAGAGAGAATTTTATATGGCTTGATCAGTTTTGCACAGTCAGATATTTGGATTGTTAAAAAAAAGAATGTGGAGGGAAACGGCTAGAAGTTAAAATTGTCTCCTAGCTGAAAAGTTTGCCTTCTTCAGGGAAGACACTGAAAAGTCAAATGATGATCGTACCAGCCAGAAGGGAAGTGGATCAGATGCCATGAGTTGCTATGAGGGCAGCAGCATCACCACGGAAAATGAAGACCTGAAGCACACTCTGAAATGCCATCAAAATAAATCCTGTTTGTTTAACCCCACTATAGCACCCAGAATTTTTTTAGCCTAAAGAATGGACAAGAGCATGGAACCGCGAGAATGAGAGAGAAAATACACTGAGCTGGAACTAAACTTTCCTTTGCTATTAATGACAGTGCCTTGTAATACACTTAAAATGGAACTTCAGTTTACAAACGCTACCTTCCAGGATACTAGTGCTTGTTACTGAGTGTGTCTTTGGAGCTGAGGGAACTGTTTAGAATGAAAACCTGGAGAAGCAAGTTAACTGAACAGCAAAAAAGACTTTCTTCCATCTTCATTTAGCCTAAGAAATGGCTCCTTACCCTGATTTTGCTGATCTGGCTATGCCACAGTAGCCTTGAGGCTAGACTGCTGTAACACATTCTGCCCTTGAAGGCAAGTTGGAAACGAAACTCCAGCTGGTACAGATCAACACAGCTCAATTACTATCAGGAACTAGGTGGAGTACGCATATTGTATCTACTCTGCAGTCACTCCATTGGTTACTAATTTGTTTCCAGGTTCAATTCACAGTGCTGGATATTATCTTAAAGTTCATCGCATCTACAGAACCACTTGTCTCAATAGATACAGCTTCACTCATCTCAGCAAAACCTTCTGAAGATGCCTGTCTGCAAAGAAGTAAGAACAGCAGCTACCCGCACTTGAACACTCTCCATCGTGGGTCCCACTTGGTAGTGGAATGGCCTTTCTGACGAGGTCAGCTGGGCTCCCACACTTTTATCATTGTGCAGAATATGTAAAATGAAATTTTTTGGAAGGACATTTTTTTAAGTAAAAGGACTACTGTGGCAGCTTAAATGCCTGAAAAATTTAGGCAGTTTTATTACATTGTTTATTGTATGCATTATACTGTTTTTATTGCATGGTTATTTGCATGGTTAATTCACCTTGAATCTCAGCAATAAGGGTAGACTATGAATGAAGTAAATTAATAAGTACTTTCTGCATTTCCTGTGCTTCTTTCCACTGGCTTGCTTTCTACAAGCAGCAAATTTTCAATCTCCTTTCACACCTGATATGACATTTCCCCCCAGTTTTATTTCTGTTTTTTTTGCTGGAAAGTCCCTTTTCTCCTTCTTTGTTTTGTTGTCTGTCCCACCAAGTTGCTTAAATGTATATACTGTCCCATCCTAGGGAACCAACAGAAATCAGTCTTTTGTGTATGTCAGATTATGCCACAATAAAGGCTGATAGTAATTCAAAACAAACGCTTTTATTTCGCTTCTATGGGGGGAAAGGAACAGGTAGGTATCAGGTTTGGAATTTGGCAGGGGAACAGGCAACAGGAATGAGATAACTTTGTATAATTATAAACCATAGTTTGTCACAATAAAGTAGCTGTTTATTCTACAGACAGGTCTTTAAAACTGTGGAGAGAGATCTCTTGGTAGTCACTGCTATTTGATGTCTCACCTCTTGAAACTTAGGTCTTATTATGAAAACTTAATCAAATCAAAGAAAAGGGACAATGCCAAATCATTATAGAATGAACTTGAACTGGCTGTCTCAAGGAAAGATGAAGCACGTTTCTGGGATATTGTATCCTGTGGTATTAACAGCTCCTTCCGGCAGGTAGCGGCACATATTCCTCCCAAAATTTGGGTACAGCATTTTAGCAAGGTTTTTGGGTCTTGTGCACCTTCTTTCTCTGTAGTTATACCTCAGTCACAGAGACCCACCTTAGGTATCCCAGACCTCCCTGAATGGGCCCCAGTTTCTGAGAGAGAGATCAAAGGTATAATTAACTCATTAGCTTCAGGAAAATCACCTGGGGAAGACTTGATCCCATCACATTTTTATAAAGCTTTTCCCACATGGTGGTCATCTGTGCTGGCCACAGTTTTTACACAAATTAATGGAACAGGTTCAATTCCCTCTGGCTGGAAACTAAGTATTATTGTCCCCATTCATAAGAAAGGGGACAAAACAGATCCACAGAACTACAGACCAATAAGTCTGATAGATATAGCAGCAAAGGTTTATAGTAAATATCTGTTGTTTAAGCTGTATGATTGGATCTTTGAGAACCATATCATCCACTCTCATCAAGCAGGGTTTAGGAAGGGTCTTTCCACCATCGACCACTGCCTTACTCTTCATCAACTGGCTTATGCAAGCTTAAATGGCCCCACAAAGTCACTATATGTAACGTTTGTGGATTTGGCTGCTGCGTTTGACTCCATCGATAGGAATAGCCTATGGCAAAAACTGGCAGATCTGAACATTGATAAACGGTTATTATTCCTGTTACGTGAGCTACATACAGATATTAGTGCCCAAATTAGAGTTGGAATGTCGGGGTCCCTAACTAACAAAATCCCAATTCATAAAGGAGTGAAGCAGGGGTGTATGTTGGCCCCTCTATTGTTTAACCTATATATAAACAAAATTGTTGATAGGCTATCTGGCCCGCAATTCT
Source organism: Lepidodactylus listeri (assembly GCA_029233225.1). Lineage (NCBI taxonomy): Eukaryota > Metazoa > Chordata > Lepidosauria > Squamata > Gekkonidae > Lepidodactylus > Lepidodactylus listeri. Next base: position 55,230,938 of record JARCFY010000005.1, on the reverse strand, counting down.
TTCCACCTACCCTTGGGAAGCATAAAATTTCAATTTTACTTTATGCAGATGACATGGTCCTAATATCACCTACAAAAATTGGGATGAGAAGATTATTGCAGCAACTAGGACTATACTGTAAGGAAAAGACCCTTAATATTAACTTTGAAAAGACCAAAGTGATGGTCTTTAGAAAAAGGGCTCAGATATCCTCTTGGAGCATACTTGGCAATTCAATAAATCAGTGTAGCACCTTTAAGTATTTAGGGATTACATTTAGAGAGAATCTGAACTGGAATGTTCATATTGCCACATTAAAAGCATCCGCAACAAGGATTGTAGGATCCATTTTGAGGTTTTACTATACTAAGGGGGGTTTTCTTATTGATCCTGTTATAAAAATATTTAAAGGTAAGGTCATTCCCCACCTTTTGTATGGTGCTGAGGTTTGGGGATGGAAAGAGGATATACTTACTAGTACTGAAACAATTGAAAAACAGTTTTTAAGGCATATCTTGGCTCTTCCTAAGGGAACACCAGTTGCCCTGATGAGAGCGGAAACTGGTTTGCCTTCCTTAAGGGTGTGGGTGCATCTTGCAGTTCTAAAATCCTGGAAGAAAGTCAGAGCTGCTAGCACTGATTCCTTCAGCCAACTAGCCTTTAATTCAATGCTATCCAAAGACTCAGATCGTTCCTGTTTTCTTAATAATTTATTACTAAGATACACCATCCCTGACAACCTTCTTAGTCTTTCAACAAACATTTCAGATCTTAGAGAATGGGTATTTAAGCAGGATACTCTGTTAGACAGGCAGTTAATTCTAAAATCACAGTCTGTTACCTGGTTTAAATAATTTAAGAATGATCATTTTAGATCCCCCTACCTGGTCAATATAAATAGTCATAACCTCAGAGCAGCTTTTATATCTCTGCACTTTGAATCAATGCCAACAGCCGTACTAGCTGGCCGCTACAGTAGAGCACCCAAGGAACAGCGCTTAGGCATTTGTGGCTCTTCTGTTATTGAGGATCTTCCCCATTATATCCTTGATTGTTCATTTTATATCCAACCTAGGTTAAAATTTCTCTCTGGTAGTCATTGTTTAAATACAGGCATAAGCTTCTTTGTCTCAAAAATATTTAAGTTTGTGAAGACAGGAACATTTACACAAGTTCCAATTTTCCTTCTAAACACTTGATAGGGATCTTCCCCCTTTACCAGGAGCTATTTCCCACAGGAAAGTACTACTCATCCCACTTCCCTAATTCAGGATCCTCCTCAATCCTTCACTCTGCTTAGCTCACCTCCAACTGAACTGTCATTCTCAACAGCTGCTCTCATCTGTAGAATTCCAGAACCCCCTGTCAATCAAGGCTCTCAGACTGGGTTAACACATTAACCAAGGCTCTCAGACTGGGCTAATGCATTAACCATTCACTATTCATCTTCTCTCAGTATGTAACCGTGACGAACACTTCCGTGTTTTTAGCAGAGCTTCAGAATAGGACTGACATCCTTTTAAAGAGGCACAACAGAAGTGTTATTTGGAATCTATTCTTGAAGCATCTGACTTTGCATAACAGTATGATGGTATCTCCTTCCTGTTTTCCAGCGTAAGCCTCTTGATATTCATTGATAATCCATAGATCTTCAGTCTGGTCCCAAATGCCAGCATCCTTTCTTTTGTTCACCTTTCCCATCTCTCAAGCAGCTTCTCACTGCCTTGCTCAAACACTCACAGTAGCCATGGAATAAAAACTATTGATCAGGAAACAAATACCTTTCTTTTTCTTTTTTTAAAAATATGGTCTTTTAAGAGTAAATTAGGGGGGTGATAAGAGCACAGAAGCCTGAAAAATGTGTATGATTCTCAGATTTAATCACAGCAATAATGTATATTTACTGACAAGGCTTTTTTTTTGTATATAAAAGAAGACCCGTTTATCCAGTTTATCCATTTATCTGGAAATCAGTTATTGAAATAAACAACACGAGGACTTACAGGCAAGGGAGTCCACAGCAATAAATCAGCATTTGTCTGATCCACAAATATAATGGCAGGCCTCAACATGGTAATGCAGCAATGGCCTAGTGATGAAGTGGAGGGCTCTACACATGGCCACTGAATCAGATATGATAGTATCATCATCCAGGGGACTCTATGGCCGAGGACAGACTGCAGATCTGCCCCGGGACAGATGCGGGGCCAAAAGCCCCGCGGGAAAAGCAGCCCGGTGCGGCCCGTTCGCACTGGCTGCGATGTCCCGGGGAGGAGGCGGGGAGGAGGCGCGCGGCCGCGGGTCCGTTCAGACTTCTGCCCCCGCTTCCGGCGCGCTGCTGACGCATCCACACTGCCAGGAAGCGGCAGGGATGCGCGGCCGGAGAGCCGGAGACCTGTTGAAAGTGGTCTCCGGCTGAAGCGGACGGACGGCGCCTCGCGGAGGCAGAAGCGGAGGCAGAGCGGGGCAGATTGCCAGTCTGTCCTCGGCCTATACCCATGCATACATGACCAGAATCACTCAGTTAGAAGAACTACCTAGCCTATCCTTTGATGATCTTCACAAACCACAAGCAACAGATAAACGAAATTCAGGTCCCTACCCAAATCTACCTACCTACCTACCTACATACCTACCAACCAACCAACCAACCAACCTTACCTTCCCAGTTCTACCCAAATACTGAACTGGAGCAACTGCATTGCTAGTTTTCTAACATGGTTAAATTCATGCTGGCCTGGCACCAAGATCCAGGAGGCAACTGCATGCACATAGCTGGGGTTGGGGGGTGGAATCTGATCCCAGAAATTGTAAATGCCTTTTTCAATATGCACACTAACTGGATAGTACTGGGGTGAAAGAATGGATGTGCTAAACTGCCCTGGAATTGTCTGTAGAGTTGGGGGAAACCACCAAGGAAAAGAAAAATACATCAACTGATGTACACATTCTCTGCTTCCTCTTCTCACAGTTTATTTTGGTTATAGCAATTGTATAGAATTTCCTCCACACCAAGTTCCATAAAAGTTTATCCAAGAATAATAGCAAGTATCCATGGTGCAGGAGTCCATGTGTGGGGAATCAACCATTTTAATTCTGCATACATCCAATTTCTCCCCTCAATTTGCTGAGGAGATATATTAATCACATATGATTCTTGGGGCTTGTTTCTGATTATCTCTTATTTAAGAAACTTAATTTGTCATGCTAAATATAAGGTAAGATGAAGCACTCATTCTTTCCCCCCAAATAGAATTCCCAAATAACTGAAAATGGACTTGTTGGGGATGTCTCAGTGTTAATAAAGAAAGTGGAACAAAAATTGAATTATACAACAGTTTATTCAGCAATGGGGAAGGGGTGAAGAAGAGCATGTCTGCCTGTACTTGATAACATTTTAATAATTTACTAGTGCAAATTTCACACAAGGAATAGCTTGTAAGGAAGATGATAGAATTCCAGGGGCCATAAATAAAGAAATAAGTCAAGAGAAAATAAACAACAGTGTTCCACTGTTAGGGAGGAATTCGGGCAGTGCAGACCAGTTTGGGCTGGATATGATAAATTGTCAGTCAAAAGCCCAGTATGAGCAACACACCATAAGCACATATGAGCAACACACATGGTGTGTGTATGTGGAAGCAAGATTATACATATTGCTATTGTCCATCCCCTACACATATACACCCTCATTTCACCATAGATCCTATGCTCATACAGAACAAAATGTACATTAATGAGCTGTGTCCTGACATTCAGAAATGGTGCTTGTCTGGGGTTCCTGATTATGGAAAGACAGTCTCTGTGTAAAAAAGTTCACATGCACGAAAGCTCTGTGCTAATATTAGGCTGAGAACATGCAGGCTAGGATGGATCCACTGGATGCTATCACCCAAGTTTCACATGGCCAAAATGAGGAGTGAACCAGTTTATGTTCACACTGTCTTGAGAAAGTTAGTAGGCTGGCCTAATATGGATGATTTCATCTGCAAACTGGTTTGGACTATGCCAAAGGAAATATACTATACCTGCAGAATTCTGATAAGGTGCAGGCCTTCCTTGGATAATAACACAGGAAGGGAGCCATGTGTTTGAATGTTCTTCCATCTGAAAACTCCCTGCACACAGGGAGAAGGTAGTGCATGCCATGTTTGTCTTTTACTGGCAGGTTGTTTTTGACACGGAGAAGCATTCAGTCATTTGCCACTGTCTGAATTCTGAAGTGTTCCACTCCCACAAGGTCTATATTAACCAGCACATGCCAATCTTGTTTTGGTCAGTTTAGCCAAGCCTAATTTCTGCAGTATGAAACTGTTAAATGCCAATGGCAAGCATGAAATCAGTTTTGGGGATTAATTTTCAGGTTGCTTCAGTGTGCATGTAAAATTTATGTTCATGATGCTTCTGAGATTAAACTGCCCATGTGTCTAAACACTGAAACCTGAATATTGTTGAAATAAATGATGTTTAAATTCAAGTTGTTCAAAGGGTGGTGGTGGTGGTCAGACTACCACATCCAAATTCAGATTTGGGGTTAAGTTTAAAATGGCTTTTCTTCAGCCCACTCATCTTCAACATGATTGGAAATTCATATGTTTAAACTTAAAATTTTAATTAGTTTCATATCCAGTTAGTAGCTGGAGGGCCTGAGAGAGCACCATAGCAACTAATAGAGGGGAACTCAGAAAGAAGGATTATAAGTAGGCCTGAGCTGAAATCTTATGGGTGAAAATTTTTGGTGTAAAAGGGGGAACTTTTGAGATGCTCAAAATGTTCCCTGAAAGTCTCCCAGTTACATTCCTATTTGCTGCCCCTCTTGGCAGCTGCTTTGCTATTTTTTTTTAAAGTTTTACTTGCTGATTACATGATCCAGCCAATCAGGAACCATGTTGCCAGGGTGATCATTATTTACTTAAAACATTTCTATGCCTCCTTTCCACCCAATCAGGGTCCCCAAGACAGAAAATATGAAAACATTAAAATATTTCAACAATTAAAAACATTTAAGATTATTTTATATATGTATATACACCATAGAAGCCAGTGAGGAGGGCAATAACTGTTATTTGAGGTATTCCAAATCAGGAAAATGCAGTTCAGTTTGTGGCATGCCCGGTTAGTGAACCACGAACTGTCATGAATTTTTAGGGGTGCAACGAGCTGGTTCATTTCCGGTCATTTTGACAAATTCAGGTTCAGGAGTGTATGGAACAGATCCTATGCAAGCTAGAGACATCAGACTCACAGGGGACCTCCCCCAGAGGCTCCTCTATATGACCTCCAAGCAGTGTTCCTTCTAAGCTGAGTTAGTGTGCACTAGCTCACAGTTTTTTTAGCCTCTGGCTCACACAATTTTGTCTTAGCTCAGGAAGGATGGCTCCAGAGCAAACTAATTTATGCAGTAGCCAAATCGCTCACTCACAACTTTAATGCCAGTAGCTCACAAAGTAGATTTTTAGCCCAAAAGACTCCACAGCTTAGAGGGAGCATTGACTCCAAGTTATGTGGCTTTGAAGTTTGGTAAACATTTTGATTCAGTAGAGCCAGTCTATCTGGAAATGTATCCATTCACAAACCGGCATGAACTTCCACGAACAGCTTGAAAGTTCATTTATTTATTTGGATTTATACCCAAACAGCCAGCAAGGCCGGCTCTGGGGGCCTTCATGGAAAATTTGTGCGACAACCCGCACTTTGTGAACCATGAACTGGCCAAAAATCATCATGAACTTTAGTTCATGCCCATCCCTAATGCCAAATAAAACAAAAAAGTCTTTACCTGCTGGTGGAAGACTCTGATAATACTGCTCCACTGTAGCTAGTCAGTTTTGGCTACATGATAACACTGAAAAGCTAAATAAGAGGCAAAGCAATGTTTCCTGCCCTCATCCTGAATGACAAAACATTTTAAAGCTATTTCTCAGATACCCTGAATTATCAACAAAACATAATTTCACAAAGCAAAATGCAAACTTTTGTTTTGACTTACCTCACATCCCAAGCCAATTTGAGGTAGTGCATGAAGTGTTTTTCCACACTAGGAATGATTAGTTAGGCTTCAACTGATCAAACCCAGAACCAATTAATATTGCTATTATAACTGTAGCTAGGAGGCAGGCCCCAAGACCCCAACCGATGGCTGGGGGCCTCTTGCAGATCTGTCAGAAATAAACATGATTGGGCCAGAAGTAGCATACCTTTGTTGGCAAGAGGATGGGGCAGGGCAAATGGCTGGAAGGTTTAAAAGTCAGAGCTGAGGAGGAGGTTGGTCAGCAGAAGCTGTGGTGTTAGGAAGATGAGTCATGGTGAGGTCTCAGGACAGGGGCTAAAGAGTTGGGAGTGCTCATCCAAGAAGAGGCGGCAATCATGGAGCAGGAGGCCAGAGAACTGAGCAATGGGCACAGCACGGGGACAAGAGCCCAAGTAGAGGTGAGATCCTCCTTGGAGGAAGGGAAGGCTACCAAGGCAGCAGCAGACCCTCATACTGTTTTGGAGGGTCTACAGAACACCAGCAGGAAGAGAGCCAAGAGTGGTGAGAAGTGTTACTGGCCCAAGATCAGCAAGTAAGCTTCATGACTAAGGGGTTTGAATCCCAGTATCCAGAGCCTAGTACAACAGTCTAACCACTATACTGGCTCTCATACTAAACCCAGCATCTTCTGGTGCTTTAGCTAGCTGCACTGCATGTTTTTGTTCTCAGCCAGGTTTGTCCTCAGGCTAGGAGTGGGAGAAAAGTACTTTAAGCATTAGAACACAACAAAACATGAGGAATAGGGTTCAGTTTGGAACAGGTAGATTCATTCATGAGGATTCTTCTGTTGTATACTACCTGCTTCCTTGAATTGCCAAGTTTCTGACACTACCTGCAAGTGAGTAGCTAAACGTTCCAGGGATCCCTTTGAAGACACCCCCAAACTGCCAATTTTAGAACACCTTGGAAGTAAGGGAGTTCTGGCATCCCAGAAAGTGAGTCCCCAAACCCTGAAGCCATATTCTTTCCAGAACTGTCAATGTAAAGAGAGGTGAACCAGCTGAACCATTACAACTTCAGTTTCCAGAAGTACAAATATTCTTTTTTGGAACTTTGTTTGCAGATAACCAAAAGCAGAACAGAGAAAAATGAAAACATTCCAAGAAGTCTTTAAGACAAGCCTATTGCATTCATCATGCAGTCAGTGAAGCTTGAGGAAGACTTTCATTCCTTAGCTGAACCACAACATTAAAAGGACAGACCTACAGAAACCAAGGGAATTCTGATCTCCACAAAAATCAATCACTAGGCCAACACAGAAATCCATAAGTGTGCTGGTTTAACTAGCGGTTGCAAAATGCAGCGATGAAGTTACTGGTAATGCTATTGAGAGGGCAAGCAAAACAAAAAGGGGTTGGGGTTGGGAAATCATAATGGAATTCTGTTTGGATCAGTCCAGGGCTAGCCAGCATGAAAACAAGCAACTGAATGAATGAAATCTTTTCTGCCAGGTTCATTGTCATCTTGGTCTTTTAAAGGGGGCAACTTTGACTGGAGGGAATAAAATCAGTCTTCATTTTGTTGGCCTCTAGATGGCAGCATTGCTCCACTAGAAGCTGCTAGAGTCTGGCTAGATATCATTGTTATTTTTGGCTTGTCACTTAAGTGACCCTTCCTGATTAAATTTGGGGAAAAGGGTTGCTTCTTGCACTTGGATTTTTTTTTTTTTTTGCCTTTTCAGTCCAAGCCTCCTGTTGGGTTTCTGAGCAGTGAACAGTTCAGGGAGCGAGACGCAGGCCAGTGACTGCTCGTTTATTGGGGGCACAAAGATGCCTCATTCTGGCAATTTCAACCTTTAAGCACATAACGCACAGGGTGTTGATGCAATGGCCATATTCTGCTATCCCCTCCCAGCTAATCACTGTTCATTGCAGAAGCTCTGAAACAAAAGTAAGACTACTGAGTAGAAGAGGCTGGCCGGCAGTTCCAAATTGGAGGGATCCAGAGAGGGACTGGAGAGCAAGACAGACCGTGTTGATGGCGGCTGGCTGGAGCAAGCAGGTTCCCAGGCAGGAATAAAGAACAAAGACCAGCAAAGGAGCTGGAAATTAGAACACAGACTACACTTCAGTCATTTTAACAAAGATCCAATTACAAGATCCCCCCCCCCCCCCCCCCGGACTGAAAATGCATTCAAAAACTCTGTTTCAAGCGGAGAATGGAAACAAAAAAAAACACTGGCTTTTTTTTTAAGCATGTAAACCAGAGTTAGTACCAGGTTTCTATAATCAATAACTGGGATTCAAAAGGTGATATAAAGAATACTATGGACACACAAAGGTTTTTAATGCTCCTTTTCTACTGGAGCCCCCTTATGCTCCTTAGTGGAGGTAGAGTCTTATTTCCTCAATTTATATCCCACCTTTCTCTGGAATGGGGACCCCAAATGGCTTACATCGTTTCCCACCCCTCCATTGTATCCTTCCAACAACCTTGTGAGTTAGATTAGGCTGACTGTGTGTTCCCCAGCAAGGTTCCCCAGCAAGCTTCTACAGCAGAGTAGGGATTTGAACTTGAAGAGTACTGGACTTGGGAGACCAGGAACGGTGAAATCATGAAGCCTTTATTGAGTGATTCAGCATGTCTTCATTCCTTCATTCTGGGTGTCGGGGGATCCATTCAGCCACAGGCAGCTGAGTCATGGCAGAGTGACATGAACTGTTTAGTCCATTTAGTTTCAGCTCTTCCATCACAGGAGATTTCCCCAGAGCCACTTCTCTTCTATGTTTCTCTTGCTTTATTAAGTAAAGGAAGCCAGATCATGCCTGCGTTTGGGGTAACAACAGCCATAGCCACCTCATTCCTCCACCACTGGAGACCCTCATCATTTTGATCCTCATTAAATGGCAGCTGTGACTCTGGCTTGTTGAATGCCTGATCAGGGCTGTGTCAGGTCAGCATTTGGAGTCCAAACCTTTCTGCAGGAATGTGGCCAGCCCCTGCCTCTTAATCCCATCTTCCCTGTCCATGAAATGGAAATGGCAAAGAGTTTCTGTGATGGTGATAAAATTACTGTTCCATCAACCCATTGGTTCTGAACAGCTGTACGACAAGCCACAACAACTGAGAGAAATTGGGCTATGGCCAGATTGATACATTTTTGTTTGTTTCTCAGAAGCCACATCACCCTAGCAGGGGGTGGAAGAGAGGGTAAGGCTTCTAGAGGGAAAATCAGCTCATTTCTGTACTCTGCATGGATATGGCAATCAAGTAGGATATGATCCACAGTCTCTATTTTCCCATTGCCACACAGGCATAACCTTTCTGAGTACGGTTGCTTTACACAGCACCTGCTGGTAACTACTAAGAGTTGTACATTTAGACATCCAAGGATAAAAGCGCTTCTGTATTTTGGAACAGTTAGCTTTTTCGCATAATCTGGCATCTTTTGGGAAAGTGGTACATCTAGAACTCAGAGTAGTGTGTTTCTCATGTATTCTTTCACTGTATCAAAAAGTTCTTTGATATCCAGCAATACGATAAATCGTATCAGGAGAGATCTTGGGATAATATAGTTTGGAGTCCAGCAATAAGTCCCAGATGGTATAAGATTTATCCTGTCTTTCCTGATGGCTGAGGGGTGACATGATCGAGGTTTATAAGATTATGCATGGGATAGAGCAGGTAGAGAAAAAAGTCCTTTTCTCCCTTTCTCACAATACAAGAACTCATGGGCACTCCATGAAATAGCTGAGCAGTCGGGTTAGAACAGATAAAAGGAAGTACTTCTTCACCCAAAGAGTGATTAACACATGGAATTCACTGCCACAGGAAGTGGTGGCAGCTACAAGCATGGACGACTTCAAGGAGGAATTAGATAAACATATGGAGCAGAGGTCCATCAGTGGCTATTAGCCACAAGGTATAGATAGGAACTCTCAGTCTGAGGCAAGTGATGCTCTGTATTCTTGGTGCTTGTGGGGGGGGGGGGGACAGCGGGAGGGCTTCTAGTGTCCTGGCCCCACTGTTGGACCTCCTGATGGCACCTGGTGTTTTTGGCCACTGTGTGACAGAGTGTTGGACTGGATGGGCCACTGGCCTGATCCAACACTGGCTTCTCTTATGTTCTTATGATACAGGAGTCCCTCAGTGGGAGTAGTTCTCTATGTTTTGAGCTTCCATTTCAGAGCTATGATCCAAGCTTCAGTTTTGAGGGATTTCAGGCTGAATTTGGCTCGCAATATAACTCCCGACACACATTTAGGGACTCCAGAGGTTGATCGTAGAAATTTCAGCAAGGGGTTATCCAACTTTTCATTAACCTTCAATCCAAATCAAGAGTTGTTGTAAGAACAATCAACATCAGGATTTTAAGGCACTCTGGCCTGGTTGCCTTATGTATTTCAGATTTACATCATCACCCCTCCTCATAGCCTAGAGTTTCTTACCACATTCATCTGATGCTGTTTTCCTTTAGGCAGCTCTTGTGGGCTAGTCTAACACTTGCAGTAACAGGAGGCAAACTGCACAGAATGGGAAGAATGGTGATTTTTGCAGACGCGGATGTGGTTCCACCTTGAGAATATTTGACACTAATGATCTGAAGATCAAAGGGCCACCTGAATTCGAGCAAAGAACTGCAAAAGGTTATACACTGGAAGGAATCCAAAAAATTACCATGCTCGGCGGGCTCGATTAGAAATGCTGGGCTCCCTCCTCCTCCTCTACCCTTATCTATCTAGTTCAATTCTGCCTAACCATCCAATTCCATTACACCTATCTAATTACTGACCAACAATTAAAAGCTACATTAAGCTAGATCATCACTTGGCATATCTATCATACCTATCTCTGAGTTTTCATTAACAAAGATTTGCCCAACAGCCAATCCATAAAATGTACATTATAAAGGAATCCTGATAATAGCATGCTATTAGATTCATTAGCATTAAGAAAAGGGAAATCACATATGGCTACTGCCTGATAATATTCAATATAAAAATCCATTTCACAAAGTTGGATGGGTTGCAATGAATGAGGCAAGCTGCTGAATGACTGAGCAGCAAGGCTAAAAATAAATAATGAACAGCGTCCTCACTCACAGAAGAGCCTGCATGCGCGATCAGATCATTACAGCCATAGAACAGTATGTGAGCCAAAAATGCCCGGAGGGGCTTGGCCATTGTTTGGAAGCTTGATTGTGTTAGGGAAAAGTGCACAACATGGGATGAATACAGACAACAGTTTTCTAAATTGTAAAGTGCTGCAGTGGGCAAACAACTACCAGAGGAGTCTGGAACATGTAGTACCTAGTGGAGAGGCTCCAGCCATGCCCCAGGTTCCCTCTCCCTGTACAGAAAGATGCTACAGCCTGCTGCTTATATGGCCAAAGGCTGGCTAGCAGACACACTTCGTCACATGACACATAATAAAGTGATGGAATTCTCATTCACAAGACGTGGTGATCACAATTATCTTAGGCAGCATTAAACGGGGTTAAATGTATTCATGAAGGATCTAGCAGTATGCCCCTGAAGCCTGCTAGGTGACCTTGGGCCAGTCACAGGTCTCTCAGAACTCTCTCAGCCCCACCTCCAAGGTGCCTGTTGTGAGGAGAGGAAGAGAAGGCGATTGTAAGCCGCTTTGAGACACGTTAAGGTAGAGAAAAGCAGGGAAATGAAGTAGGTTTTTTTATACCCTGCTTTTCTCTACCTTAAGGAGTCTCAAAGTGGCTTACAATCGCCTTCTCTTCCTCTCCTCACAACAGGCACCTTGTGAGATTGGTGGGACTAAAAGAGTTCTGAGAGATCTGTGACTGCTCCAAGGTCACCTAGCAGGCTTCATGTGGAGGAATGGAGAATCAAATCTGGTGCTCCAAATGAGGGTCCACCACTCTTAACTACTATACCATAAAGGCTTGATGTTCAGGGGCTGTGTAAGTCTGGATGCTGGTGACTTCAATGGACTTAGAAGGGAGTAACTCTGGTTAGGATTACAGAGGTAGAAGAAGTGAAGAAAGAACAAGTCAGTGGAGTTCCCTCCTTCCTCCCTCGATTCCCACTTCTACACAGTTCTTATTGAAATATATATATATTGGGCTCATGTAGATGTTCTGGGCTGGGGATGGCCATAGGTCTATGGGAAAGCCCTGCGAGACCTCCAATCCCATGCCTGAGGGTACAGGGACTCTGAGCAGGGCAGAGGGGCACTGGCCTCCCCATCCCTTCTCACTCTTTGCTGGGTATACTGCAGCTTTTATTGCCCCCACGCCTGTAAACTGCAGCATAAATAAGAGACTCTCAAACTAATTCAGTATAATAAAATTACTTGCGGAATTCTCTGAAGACTCTTAAATTAGATTGGATGTTTTTTCAGTGTGGCTGAGGCTATTGCATTATGTAGCTCTGTTCAGCAGGTTTATGATGGAATTATGAAGGTACAGTTTTTTTAAAAAAAATTATAAAGAGGTTTAAATGGGGGCACTTGGATAAAAAATTCAAAGTTCCGGTGTGTTTTGCAGAGCTTTTAAACATATTTTAGGGTAAACTGAATTAGTCTGAGGGTCTTTTCTTTGTTAATAGTGTTAGGGCATTTGGATGCAATATTTAGATTTCAGTTGTTTTCAGTGTTTTTACAAATGTGTTATTTCCCTTGATAATTCAGTGGGCATACCTATCCTTGCAACTGTCTCTTTTGGATGGGCAATCTGTAGTCTTCTTCTCTTCTCCTCCCTCCATCATCTGCAAAGCAAGCCAGCTATCTATTGTGAGGGCAAAGCCATATTCCCCCAAGCTTGCCCTCTCTATTTTCCAGTATATAAAAGTAAAGCCGTTGCCTTGCCTGCTAAGCACATGCACAGTGCCAGATAATTGAATAGTTCAGTCACTCAAGACCTATGCTTACCACAATATTTCTCATATTCACTGAGGTAATGATTGGCAGAACATAGACATACTATCCACAAACACACCAATCCTGTTTGGTGGGAGGATAGACTGACTATTCAGGTTGGATGATGTCCCTGTCAGGTACATGTCTACAGAATTACTCTCCTCTTGCTGTCTCTCCAGCTTCCCTTTGCCCAAAACTAAACAACACAGTGCCAGAATAACTTTCAGATCAGAAAGCAGACACACACTTCTGAATGTTAGAAACAATTTTGCTTTGATTCAAATATTTCTGACGTTTCTAAATGGGGTGTTCAGATCTTATTTAATACATTGCTGATGGAATATATTACATAGAGGGCCTAGAGTTTTGAGGAATGTCTCTTATAAGCTACATCTAGTGAATGAGGCTTTATGAGCATGTGTAACAAAGAATGGTGCTTCCATATTATCTATTATAAGGGGCAGACATCATAGATCCCAGCCAGCAGAAGAAGGAAAACAACTCTAAAGAAAGGAAGTCCACAGCTTTAATTGGCTGACTTGCTAATTTCTTTGTATTACAACTGCCCTATTCTCATAATATCCACTCTGGCGCCCTTGCAAGTATCCCAGAAACAGTGCATATGGTAGATGTGGAAACATGTAATATACCTGCTGCAGAAGATAGCCAGTGATTATGTCCTGCAAATTAAAATGCTATTCAGGATATTCTTCTTCCCCTATGGAGAGATAGATTCTGAGACATGGAAGCTACAGGTAATGACAGTGCTGGAAGAAAGACATATAGCTTTGTTGCAAGGAATGATGAACTGGATGTCTATTTCTCAGATGCCTTTCAGAAGCACAGACCATCAGAATATCTGGGAAGGCTAAACAGGTGCTGAAGCAAAGTAATAGAGTACAAAACTTGGGCACAAAACACTAAGGCACAGCTGCCCAAGTAATTCATCTGTGGATGTCGGGAGGAATCACTTAGCTCTAACTTGGGCTGAGTTCAGACTGGCAGTTTGGCCCGATATAGGCCCGCTTTGCAAGCGGATTAAGAGAGCACTGTGAATTACCCCACAGTGTGAATGCTCCATTCCGCCTCCTGCCCGGTATGGTCCCACATCAATCTACACAGTCCGAACGGAAAACCCCGCAACAACTCGGCCTGGGCCTTTTTGCCTCGCTTCCCTTGCGCTTCATTTTGCCAGTCTGTTCTCAGCCTTGATATCGGCAGTCTTCCTAACGTTTAGAAACTTGAAGCAGAACAGGAAACCAAGGAGATTAACACTGCAGTGGAAAGTACTACTTTCATATGGCAGTACATGTTGACAGATAGAGGGTATTTTGTCTCCCACAGACAAGGGCTCCAGAAGGCTCCAGAAATGTATAGGTCAATTTTTTTAAAAAAATTCTGTATTGAAGGATTAGCCTCTATCCACCAAGACAGTTACCCCCCAGAAAGTACAGGAACATCATGATATTGGTATTACAGGGAGCAATCCCTAATAAGCCCTATTTGTTCTTCTATGATTGTGGAGAAAATGGGTATTCTTAGTTCTGAATGCACTGAAACTTTTGAATGCAGAGTTAGTAAGAGAAGCTCATTTGAGACAGGCAACACAAATAATCACATAAAGAGGTTTCATTCAAGATGTCTGAATATAGTTGTAAGTAGAACAAAGAGCTGTACCAGACATGCACAGGGAATGCCATATTCAGAGCTCCCAGCAATTTTTTTTAAAAAGATGTACTTTTCAGGTGCTCAATGGCCCAGTTCAGAAGGAGTGTTTTTAATTTTTTTTTTTTTAAAAAAAGGAAAACAGGGCAAATAGCTGCTCCTCAGGGTTGTGTCTGGCCAGGAAAACAGTTCAAGGAAAGGCTTAACCCTCCTCCCTCCCCATGCACTATGATTCCAAACTGAAATGGATCAAACCCCCACCCCCACCCCATGCCCGGGAGCTCCAAATCTGGAACTCTGAGCACAAAGCTGGTATGGCCCTGAGGTTCAGGGGCCCCTGCAAGCAGGTCTTAGAAGAATTCGTGAATGAGACATGACAGTATGAAGCTATTTACTGATGGTATTGAATGGAACTCTTAGTTGACATAGGCGTACTAGTGACACACCTCACTCACAATTTCTATAGCAACCTATTGGCACATCAGGAACTGCATCCAATGGGTGATGTGTTGCAGGTGATAGAGGCTACTGACAAAGCAGTTTTTTATATGGGGCTACACTGTTGTTTTCATTGGCCTTCCCAGGGAACACTGTAGGCCAATACAAACCATAGGGTTCCCAGCCTCCAGGTGGGGCCTGGAGATTTCTCGCCTTTACAACTGGAGAAAATGGCTGCTTTGAAGGGTGGACTCTATGGTGTCATACAATGCTGAGGCCCCTCCCCAAACCCCACCCTCTCCTGGATCCACCAACAAAGTTTCCAGGTATTTTCCAAACCAGACCTGGCAACCCTAACAGATCAAGATAATCTTTGCACAGGCTACACCCTGCTCAGAGTCCTCCACCATCACTGCCACTTATTGTGAGCACAAAATTTAGAAAATTTAGAGAACCCTGTGAATAGCACAGAAATTTTGGACTAGCAGTTGAATGGGCTGAGATAGATGCTGTTCATAGAGTCCAGAAACGTATTCATGGGGAATCTCTGCAGTGGACACCGCAAGTTGCAGGGAATAAACCAGTGCACTGTCTCTTGGATCACTAACAGAAGTTGCTGGAACAGTTCAGGTCATATCTTTTGTGGAAAATTGGCCCATCAAAGATTGGCTTTGTAGAAGATGTAGATAAACCAGATTTATATTGTCCTGCTTTATCATTTGAATTTTTACAATATTCTTCTGATTAGGTCTATCTTGTTCCATTTTCCTCTGTGTAAAAACTTTTATGTTCTAGCATTCATCTTCTTTGTGAGTTATTACCTCAGAAGAAGGTAATAGAAGTTGTTATTTTCCTTTTAATAATAATTGTTGTTTCTTTTGTTGTGTAAACCTCTACCTCCTGTTTTGTCTTGATCTGCTATTTTAAACAACGAACAATAAAACTCTGGAGGGAAAAGCTGAAGGTATGCTAGCAGATGCACTCGACCAGGATTTTCCTGGGGGATTTACAGTGAAGACAAAGTCTGCCAGAGCACCCTGCACCAGAATTGTTCCACAAATCCAGACGGCAATAAGCTCCCCTGCAATCATGCTTCCTTAGAAGTTAATGCCTGCCATGGGAGAAATCAGAAGGGCTTAAATCAATGCCATTTTAAGTGAAAAGATAACATTATTCTTTGTTCGCATTTTGTGGATGGGCCATTGGCCTGATCCAGCACTGGCTTCTTATGTTCTTATTATACAGGAGTCCCTCAGAGGGAGTAGCTCTCTATGTTTTGAGCTTCCATTTCAGAGCTCTGATCCAAGCTTGAATTTTGAGGGATTTCAGGCTGAATTTGGCTCACAGTGTAACTCCCGACACACATTTAGGGACTCCAGGGGTTGATCGTAGAAATTTCAGCACAGGGTTATCCAACTTTTCATTAACCTTCAATCCAAATCAAGAGTTGTTGTAAGGACAAACAACATCAGGATTTTAAGGCACTCTGGCCTGGGTGCCTTATGTACACACTCCAAGTATACATTGCTTGATGAGATATTCATGGCAGATAATGCTGTGGATCAATTTGCTCTGCCCCCCATTAACTTCAAATGAGGTACGGGGCACTATTGGTTCAGCTGCAGATTGGTCAGCCAGTCAGGAGAGGTCAGTAGACTGCATGCATAGCTGTATCCTCTCACTTCCAGGCATTTTTGCTATGGCTAACCTGCCCTCCCTAATGGCAGCATGAGATCAGCTGGTTGCTATTGCAGGGCTGAGCAGTAATTTGTTGAGATTTCACCCAGTTGGCTCTGTGTGAAGCCCAGTTTTTGCCTGCTCTGTGCTGTCCCTGCATGTCATGAGTCAGTGCTAGTGTGTTCTTAATTCAATAGACTTAGTTGCAAGCTGGTCAGGCCATGACTAGTTTGGCAGGTACAGGGTGCATTGCTCGGGATAGATAGGATTAATCAGCAAACACTGAGGGATCTGGTGAGATGGGGGGGGGGGGTGAGTGAGTGGCATCTTTTGAACCTGGTAGGAGCTTTATGGCGCATCAAGGGAGAGGAATGAAGCTTGGCACTCTCGGCACATATGGCTGTGCAGGCAGTGATAGGCAAGGCTGGTGGAAGCACTGGCTGAAATCTGAGCCAGGGTGAAACTGCCACTCAAAAGGCATCTCAGGCAGATGCCTAGCTCAGACCAGCCTCAAAATTGTCAGCTTATTTGAAGAAGTATTGTAGATCAGCCATTTAATTAATTTAAAAATATTTCAGTACATAAACTAGTTGAACCCACGTTGGTTGTCTCATGTTATTGGGGGGAGGGGGGTTGCCAGGGCAAATGTAAAGTACAATACTTTGGATTTCTAAAGATACTGGAGCAGTAGAAGGCTAAATGCCAGTGAAAGGAAGTGCCTTGGGCATCCACTCAAGTCCCTAGCCATTCTGTGTGCTAGAACCGAGTGGGAAATCCACCTTTACTTGAATGGGGTAACATTTGAAGATGCATGTAATAGAAACCCTTTAGCATACTCTGTTACAACTGCAACGCTGGATGCTACATCTCATTGGTGATTGGCAGTATCTATGACTGTGCCATTGAACTGGGAAGCTGACCGCAGATAAAAATAGGTTGTCATGCAGGCTCCATAATTTAGACACAAATGCACTTAAATTTCAGGGGAAAGTTTCAGAAATGTGATCTTCTGCGCATCCTAGGCTGAAGGACTTGCACTAACTTTCACCAGCTGCATGTCAAAAATACTTGGTTCAGCCTGTAAGGTTGCACTGATTTCTACCAATTCCCCCCTGAAGACTTGGGAGAGCTCCTCCCAAAGGTGCCAGTACTCAGTACCACCCCCCAAATCCCTGGTACATCCAAAGAATAATCCAGCCACCATTTCTTCATGCAAACTCCACTGAAATGAAGGAGAATATCCCTGTGCAACCATTCTTTTCAGTGGGCTTGCACATGAGATGTTCCCAGTAAATTATGGCAAATCACTGCAAGCTTTAGCTGAGGATAATAATGGCAACAAAGTTAACATGTAAATCAGCTATATGCTGGTTTCTGGTGGTGTATTAGTGTATTAGCCCATCGTGTTGCCATCTTCCTGTTGCTGACTTTATAAACATCATTTGGGGGGGGGGGGGATTGTCCTTGGTTGCATGCATCCAATCCTGTAATGTACATTTAATAGCCCGCCATCTATCATCCCTTCTCTTCATTTATTTCCAAGACACATTCTGATTGTTTTGTTTACTGCTTACTGTGTTTATTATTATTTTCATGGAAAAATGTGATGTGATACATTTTGTATGAAGGTCACTGCTTAGATAGTCTCAGTGGATATACTTTATCCAAGCAGCACTGATTTATAATGAACTCATAGCAGCCTCATGCAGAAGGGCCCTTCCTTTTCCACACAGGGGGCCCATTGTAATCTGACATTAGCGGCATGCTGAATAAATAACATTACCCGCCGTAATACTTTGCAATCACTGCAGATGGGAGAAAGGCCACGTCGAAGTTGTTGAGGCCTGTACTTTCATCCAGAGGTTAATATATTGTCAATAAGCACGGACACAAATGGCATGAGAGCGACGCAGTCATAGGTGGTCCCCGAGATGGCATTTGGCAGCCATTGCCTCCCATCTAGCCATATAAATATTCATACATACCTCAGGAGATCTTCTCCTACTGGCACTGATCTCAAAAACAAAAGCTTGGCAGCATCAGTCTTCTTTTGGAACAGCTAGACTGAACTGTCACTCTCAAGCATTTGCTTTGCCCTGGCAAGAGCCATTTCCAGCCCAGAGAAATCAATGGCATTTTTTTTATTTTCTTTCATGAGGGACTGGGGGGAGGGGAGGAGACACTTCAGTTTACAGTTAAACTATTCGATCAGACCAGTTCAGCTGAGTTTAGGGCATGCCTGGGGACTCTTTTCCTTGATCTGTCAGCAGACCCAGCAGTAGAGGTCAAGAATGCTTTTAAGAAAACATTATAAAAAACAATAAAAACAACCCTTGTAAAACCCATAAAAAGTCACAATTTCAAAAAAAAAAACTCCAATTAGGACAGCTAATAGTAGAAAACCTGAATCAATCAAATGCAGTCCTAAATAAAAATGTCTTCAGCTGCCTCCTGAAGATTGACAATGAAGGGGCCAGCCACACCTTCTGGGGATGCTGTTCCATAATTGTGGAGCTGCCACCAAAAAGGCCCTCTCTCATATACCTACCATCTTTAATTGGTGGGACAGTTAGGAGGGCATCTCCCTGCAATTTTACTTCCCAGGCAGAAACCTATAAGAGAAGATGGTCCTTCAGATGCCCCTGTCCCAAGCCATGTAAGGCTTTAGAGGACAAAAGCTGTAGCCTTTCCTGGGCAGAAGAGATCTGGTCAAGTTGGTCTGGTCTAGATTAGATTACTGCAATGTGCTGTATGTGAGGTTGCCTCTGAAAAGGGTTTGGAAACTTCAGTTGGTACAGAATGCTCCATCTAGGCTAATTGGAGTGAGTCCTAGGGACCATATCACTCCCATCTTGGCCCACCTACACCAATTTGTTTCTGGGCACAATTGAAAGTGCTGGACATGTCCTTCAAAACACACAATTTCTGAATTGTCAATATGAGAAATATGGCTGAGGGGGAGCAGCAGCCTGATTGCATGCTCTAACTTGTGTACTCTGCAGAGATCTTTTTCCATACTAGCCTTTAAGGGGAAACAGGCATATCCTATTGTGAGTTTCCAAATTATTCCACTACTTCAGGTGCCTGGGGAAAAACTGTTCTCTCTCCCTCCCTCCTAGCCCCTGATCCCATTCAACATTCCTTTCCGCACTGGACCTTAAATCCTGGTTCAACCCTGTCCCCAAACTTACATTCTACACTACACACAAGTTTACCACTGTGATTATCTTGGGGTATTTTTTGTTTCCACATTATACTGAAGTTGCCCCGGTTTCACCCCACGCTTGTCCCGGGATAAACAAATGCTGTTATAACCAGGGATAAATTCAAGGTATTGTGTTGTGAGTTGATCTCTGATAAAACCAAGTGCGGAAAGGACCAAAGTTTGAGGTAAGTATTGCTGGAGCAATAGAGACAGTAAGGCCTAGAACCTTACTATCACCCCAGTCATGTTACAGTGACACATGTATCACCTGCAGGGGTCATTTGGGGCTGGAGTGAGGTGGAGCGGTGCTCCACCAGCCCAGGAGTGGGCACCAGGGCAGCCACTGGCCGAATCAGATTCTCTGATTTGGCCTGCTGCCGAATTGCCACCAAAATTTGAACTTAAAAAGCGGCTGGAGGGGAGGGGGTTTGAGGGAAAAGCTCCAAACATACAGAGTAGCTGCTGGAGCCTCTCTCCCAAATACCCACCATGTTTCAAGAAGATTGGACCAGGGGGTCCAATTCTACAGGCCCCCTAACAGGTTGCCCCCATTCCCTCCATTGTTCTCTGTGGTGGGAAAAAAGTAACGTTTTTTCCCACCATAGAGAACATAGTGGAGGTGATGGGGCAACCTATTTGGGGGCCTGTAGAATTGGACCCCCTGGTCCAATCTTCTTGAAACATGGTGGGTATTTTGGGGAGAGGCCCCAGCAGCTACCCTGCAAGTTTGGAGCCTCTCCCTCAAACCCCATCTCCTCCAGCCCCTCATATACCCTATGAGTTTTTGCCATTGACTTCAATGGCCCATAGGGTATGATGGGGCTGAAACTGATATTCGGCCAGGGAAATGACTCCCCAATGGGCTTGCACTGCCGAAACTGACATGCGCGGGGGGGGGGGGGGGGGTCATTTGGCAGCCAGAACAGATGCAGCCTGATTTGGCCCGATCTGAATCAGGCCAAAAATATTTTATTTGCACACCCCTAGTGGGCACAAATGGCAGTGGTGGCAAGCCCCTCCCCCAGCTCCCAGTGGGCCTGTGGAAGAAGCGAAGCGACTGTTTAGAGTCACGGGGCAGCAGCAGCATGATCTCTCCATTGTATTCTATGGGGCCCTTCTCACTTCGCTCCCCCCCCCCCGCCTGCCTTGGCAGGCCAGCTGGGGAAGGGAAGGGGAGGTTTCTGAAGATGCCCCCCCCCTTTGCTTCCCTTTCTGACACACTTCCAGTGATGTCAGGGGGTGTGGCATATGCTAATGAGTTATGCTAATAGGTATGCTAATGAGCTTCTGCACCTCTTTTTCTATGAAATGACCCCTGATCACCTGCGTACCTGTTTGTAAGAAAGAGTGGGGCTGAGAGAGCTCTTTTAAGAACTGCCCTTGAGAGAACAGCTCTGAAAGAACTTGTGACTGACCTAAGGTTACACCAGTAGCTGCATGTGGAGGAGTGGGAATCAAACCTGGTTCTCCAAGATTAGAGTCTGTGTTCCTAACCACTACACCAAACTGGCTCTCAGGAGCAGATACAAGACAACTTGTAGGCTATGCAACAGTTCACGAGCTTGATTTGTATAATTAGCAAACAGTTTGCATCATATGCAAATTAAACCTGCTAGATTTGAGGAGCTGAAAGGCCTTTGCTAAATCACCCCAGTATCACCCAGTTCCTTCCGCTCCCCAGTGGTGTCTCATTTTCCTAGCCCACACAACCCAGTAGTTGGCCTCTGCCTCTTCTCTCTGTTCTGGGCTAGGAGCGAGCTGAGTGGCTGTGATACATGAATGCTCTGTTCATTACGCAGCCACAAGCATTTGCTTGGGTGGCTTGACTGAAGGCCGGCCCTGCAAGTAGGATTGCCAACCCCTAGGTGTTGCCTGGAGATCTCCCACTATTACAAAGGATCCCAAGACAACAAAGATCAATTCCCTTGCAGAAAATGGATGCTTTGGAGTGTGGACTCTATGGCAGGGGTGGGCAAATTGCGGCCTGCGGGCCTCATGCGGCCCGCCACAGAGTTTTTTGCGGCCCGCCAAGACAGTTGGCCATGTGGTTTCAGTCGGGCCCAGAGCGCAGAGAATATCACTGCTGATATTGATACAGCACCTGAGGAGCTGCAGCTTGAACTTATTGATATGCAGTCAGATCACACTGTGAAAGAAATGTTTCATGCTGTGACATTAGTTGACTTTTACAAATCTTTGTCTGCTGAAAAATTTCCATGTATGAAGAAATTTGCTGGGAAAATGTTCTCTATATTTGGGTCTACATATATTTGTGAGCAAAGTTCTTCTTGCATGAAGATCATCAAGAGCAAATACAGACATTAACTTGCAGGCTGTGATGAGAATCTCAACAAGCAATCTCACTCCTGATTTCAAAAAAGTTGTAGAAAAGTGTGACAGGTTACACTTGTCTCATTAAACTGATTCTAAAATTAAATGTGCTTGCAGCTATAGACGATATGAAATTAGCACAATAAATAAATTGAATAAAACTACCACTATTTTATTTTATTTATATTTATGGATTTTTATGATACAATTTATACCTTTTCTGAAATGCAAGGTTAACTAATGAATGCAATCATTTTAAAAGATGCGGCCCTCCGCTAACCTCCGCTCCCACAAAGTGGCCCCTGAGCCAAAACAATTGCCCACCCCTGCTCTATGGCATTACATTAGAGTTGCCAACTCTACATTGGGAAATACCTGGAGATTTTGTGGGTGGAGCCTAAGAAGGGTGGGGTCTAGGGAGGGAAGGGACTTCAGTGGTGTATAATGCCACAGAGCCTATCTTCCAAAGCAGCAATTTTCTTCAGGTGAGCTGGTGTCTGTTCTCTGAAGATCAGTTGTAGTAGTGGGAGATCTCCAGCCTGGAGGTTGGCAACCCTTCATTATATACCAATGAGGTCCCTTCCCTCCCCAAACCCCACCTTCCCTGTGCTCCACTCACAAAACTTCCAGGTTTTTCCCAACCCATAGTTGGCAATGTTACATGTAAGGAACAAGGGGATATAGCTGGCTTTTCAGAAATGCAAAGAATGCACGTTTCACAGTCTACTTGTTTAGATTAAGAAAGATGTTATGTTTAGACATGAAGCACCTACTTGGGGACAAAATGCTGCAAAGGAGAAATGAGGCACCTTTTAAACCTTGATGTCAGGGGTTGTTTTCCCTGCACAATAAATTCCTTCATTTCTAAACTGCTACCTTTTATCTTGCCACTAACCCGCGTATGTATAAATTCCCATTTACCATTCTGCATGCTCTTGTCTCCTTGTTTCTGTTTGTTTGCTCTGTGATTTGCACTCTGTGTTTTGTTCTTCCCGAAATAACTTGTGATCCTGCTTCACAGTTAGCGTTATGAAATTATGATCACTTGTAAGCAAACACAAGGTTTAGAGACATATTTTCTCAGCTAAACTTATGCATATAGACACTTTTTCTTTTGGTGGTGGAGTGTCAGCAATATCTCAGAAAGAGATGCATGCATATGCGCATGTGCAGTAAAGAGTAAGCACTTTTCAAACGGGCTTGTTGTTGTTCAGTCACACAGTTGAGTCCGACTCTTTGCAACCCCATGGACCGCATCACGCCAGGCCCTCCGGTCATCCATTGTGCTCCAGAGTTTGCAGGGATGGGCTACACTGCCTAATATTCATATAAATGTGCACCTTGCCTGGTTCTAACCAAACCTGAGGGAGTTATGTGGGGTAAGGAGTGAAACAAGGCAAGGCAAGGCAAGGCTGAGAGGAGGCGCATGACACAACTGCATGACAGCTCTGCTTCATCCTGATAGTTCAAGTTTCTTTGATGAGTTTTCCACGCCCAGTACAAACCCCAGTCATCCTTTCTCCCCAGTCATATTAAAAAGACTTGACAGAAATATTTCTATTAAAGTGACTTTGTAAACTTGAGTATAAACAATATTGAAAGGACGTATAACAAATAAATGGCATTAAAATGCATTAAATGGTATGTAATCAAAACACAACAACACGGTGCCACAGAAGAAACAAGGAATGGAAGCTTGCCAAAGCAAATAGGCAAAATGAAAATGGCCTTCCCAACCATACATAGAAATTAAAGAAATTTTAAAAATCCATATTTGTATATCCCTAATACTAATGCAATCTCATCACATCTCTGAAGCCAAGCAGGATAGGTTCTGGTTAATATTTGGATGGGAGACCATCAAGGAAGTTCAAGGTCACCATGCAGAGGCAGGCAATAACAAACCGTCCCTGACCCTCTCTTGCCTTGAAAAGCCTACAGGGTCACTATAAATTGGCTGTGACTTGATGGCAAAAAACTAATGCTGAGTAAGGTACAGATGACTGTCCAGTTAGCAGTAAGGAACACTGAGCCCCCCCTTTCTTTCTTAAACCAAAGCGGAGGGTGACTGGGCGTGTTCTCCACAGGATGCTGCTTTGAAATACATGATTATGAACACTTTGAAGAACAAGATGTCAAGCAGGAGGAGAGGCAGATACTTTTGTGAAATGGACTAACAACAAAAGGCTTATGCTCCACATGATAGCCAGGGTGGTGCAGTGGTTAGATTGTCATACTAGGGCCACGGTCACACGACCCTTTAAAGCAGGAGGAACTGTTGTTTCCTCCCACATTTAAAGGGACTGTTCATACAGGCCGGGACCACTCCCGCACTGAAGTGGGCTCAATCGCGCATTCCTCGCACTGTTTCCGACCCCCGGGAAAATCAGGTATTTTCCGGGTGTTAGCATGAGGAACCCATGATTGAGCCAATCTAAACAGCCCTCTCTCACAATCATTGCGAGAGAGGGCTGTTCAGATCGTCCTGGACATGTTTTTTTTTCTCCCTGTTTTTGCACTTGGGTGCTTGGGCACTCAAGCGCCCAAGTGCAAAAATGGGGGGGAAACCCACCCCGCACTCCGCTCCCAGCCCCGAATCCTGCAGAACCATTGCTGCCTTGCCCCCCTCGCATTCTCTAACCCAAAAATTTAGCAGGCAGCGACCAGCGGGGTTTAGGGCCTGAAGCGGAGCGTGGGGCGAGCCAGGCAGCCAGGATGGGTCCGGCAGCGGCTGGTGGCAGTGACTGATGGTGGGGGCTGCTGGTGGTGAAGGGGGTGTAGAGCACTCTCCTGTGAACAGGAAGGGTCCCTCCCCCGCTGCCACCGCATCCCAACCCAAAAGAAAAAAACCCGGATAAAATCCCAGCGGGAATCCAGTGCAGTGTGACCGCAGCCTAGGATCTGGGAGCCCCAGGTCTGAATCCCCACTCTACCATGGAAGCCCTCTGGGTGATTTTGAGCCAATTATACACGCTCAGCCTAACCTACTTTGCAATATTGTAGGGAGGATGAAATAGAGAGTTATAAGCCATTTGGGTCTCCCTTAGGGCGAACTGTGGTATAGATAAAATAAACAAATAACAACTACATGTAGTTTTAAAAAGATAAATAGGTAAAGATACTAAATTACAAGATAATAAATATCAAGCATTGAATAATAAAGGTAAATTGGAAGACACTGGCAGCATTAGTTCTCAAGAAATCAATTAAATTAGGTTGCGGTCACACATGCGAGATAAAGCGGCGGGGGCAACGCTATTTCCTCCAGCATAAGTTGACCCACAGTTGCACAATCACATGGGCCGATTTCGCACTAGCGTTTGCCCCAGGTTTGCCCTCATGCTTGCACCGGAGCTTCTGGTCGATTTCACACCAGTTGCTCCCGGCTCATGTTTTGCTCTGGAGTATCGCCCTGCTGCACCGGAGTTTACCTGGAGCAAACAAATCCTGTTTTTAGAGGATTTTCCTCTTTGCTCCAGGGGAGAACCCAAAATGAAAACATGCCCACTCACCTGCCTTTCATCAGGGCCGCCCCATTGTGGGAGTTTCTAATTTATTTTGGAGAAAACCCTTCGTCATGCTATATCGAAAGGGCTGAGGTTCCAAGTGGGAAAATGAAGAAAATACTCCGGAGGAAACTAGGAGGGGAAATTCCGGAGAGAACGAGAGGCAACTGGCCAGTGTGAAATCGGCCATGGACTTTTGTAGATGCGGGCACAGCCCGCCACTGCGTGATCAGACACAACCATGGGTGAGTCAGATTACCATCAGGTTGCTAACCAGCCAACAAAGTAACAGTGAATAAAGCTTAACAATTTTTAATTTATAGGCCAGTCCCCAGATTTTTTTTAAAGAGCAAGAATTTACTGCTGGTAAGCTATACTGTTTATTTATTTGATCTTTGTGTCATCCTTTCTCCATGGAGATACCACTCTGGGGCTGAGGACAGACTGGTAGTCTCGGCCGCTCTGCCTCCACTTCAAAAGCGGAGGCAGAGCGGCCGTTCAGATGGCCGCATCTGCCCCGAGGAGGCGGCCCGGATGCATCGCGTCCGGTGCCGCGCTCCTCCCGCAGCAGCCGAGCACCACTTCAAAGTGGTGCTCGGCTGCTGCGGTGTGCGTCCCACCCACCGGAGTGGGTGTGAATGCGCGCTGGGAGGGGGAGCTGCGCGGCATCCACAAGCCCGCCATAGGAAGTCGCCCGCAGTCTGAATGCTGCGGGTGGCTTCCTTCCAGTGGCGTGCGAACGCCGCACCACGGGGGAAATTCCCCCCACCTTAGTCTGCCGCGCCGCGGAGGCGCGGCAGACTACAAGTCTGTCTTCAGCCTGAGTTTCATGGCTAAGTGGGGATTTGAATTTTAGTCTCCCAGGTCCTAGTTTGACATCCTATCCACTATACCACACTGGTTTTGAATACAAGTCAGCATTTTAATTTTCACTTCGTATCTGTGCTCCAGCTATGCAGTGAATACACACCAAGTGCCCTGGTTGTTGAACTCAGCCATGATGCCTCGTTTCAAAGGCTGCCCCAGGTGAGACTGCAGGGTGCTTCCGTGTGCCTTCTCCATAGCTGCCCCCATCAGGCTCTGTAGAGCTTCCGGAGAGAAAATGGGTGGGGGCAGAGCAACAGGGTAACAAGGAAGTGCCAGCATGAGTAGGGATGTGCAGGAACTGGCTCACAAACTAAACTTCGTCATGGATTTTGGCCTGTTTGTGAAGCAATGTTCACGAACTGAAGAGCCACCACAAACTTCCATGAATTTTTATGTCAGTTCATGGTGGTTCATAAAGATCAGGAAGCAGGGGTTTAAATGGCTTGTAGCCATTTAGACCCCCACTTTCTGCTCTTCACAAAAACAACTGAGTGGTGGGGAGCAGAAAGCAGGGGTTTAAATGGCTCATGAACCAGTATGAACCAGTTCAGTCTGCAAACTGGCGTATCAGTTCATGGTTCAGCCATGAAGCATGAATTGAACTGCAAAAATGGGGTTTGTGCCCATCCCCATACCAGCATGAGAACTGGTAGGATTGCCATAAAAATTTGCATAAAAAAAATTCAAAGGAAATGAAAGGCTCCTGCTCAGGCAAAGCATCGGTAGAATTTAAAGGGAAGCCAGATGAGACAAACAACACTGGGGGGGGGGGGTGTTTGCACATAAACTTGACTTTGGATTCATGTTTAGTTTATCAAGGTAATTTTAAATTCTAATTTAGCCTCTGAGTGTAGTGCTTGCAGTCCTTCCTGGTTTTATGTTTCATCAATTTGATGAGCATAATCTCAAGCAGCTACTGGGACTATTGTTTTAGAGCTGCTTTATTTTTAGATGAAACACTTCTCATCCCTTTGTTGTTTCTCATAGGTTAGAGAAGGACACTAGACATGAGCAGATCTCCCATAATTTTTAGTCTTCATAGCAGCCACAAGGGGCCCCTACATCATGCTATGGAAGGAGAGGGACTTTCCCTTTCCCTTGTACACCATATCGCTAACAGCAGTTGCGCCCCTACCAAGCTACTGTTTATATGTTTCCAGTATCTGCATGCTTTCTCCCTCCAGGCAAAGAGCAAGCAGGAGGGGGTAAAGCTGGAGAAATGTTGCCGAGAGGAATGGCTAAAACCATGTTGCAATCTGGATTAGATATATTTGAACACCACAGATTCAGCTCATGTCATGCTTACTGGCCACAAGCAGGGACCCAGTTTTCCATGATCTGCTCATATGTTTGTTGACCCATTTTTGGTCATTTATGTCAGTGATTCTTTCCTACCAATATGGTGCAGCACAATTGCCTTTTTGTGCACGCACATCCTCATGCAGCACAGGGGAATTTTACTTCACCCTTCCTCATTCTTCCTCTGCTTTGCTCGACAGCTGGTTGTTTAAATAGACAGTTTAATTGTATAAATCAGTCATAAATAAATGCTTTGTTTCAAACACTGTTAGGTGTTCATCTAAATGGTCCTTAGGTCAAATTTACATCTGACTTTCCCGCTAGAATCATTCTAGTTTCAAAAAAAAATTGTCTATACCTGTTTCTAGTTTCAAACAAACCTGTTCTAGTTTATAAATTATTGTTTACATTCATTAATTGCCCTCCTGTGGTCAAGCTAGCATTATATTGCTTCAAACAAATGCTGTTGCTTAGTACTCTTCAGACCCCCTGGAGTGAAATTTGAAACCAGTGTGAAATGAGCTTGGGAAAAGACAGCAGTCAAACTACTTCAGAGGGGAGGTATAAATTGGGCCTTAGTAAAATAAATGGCTGCAGATCTGTTTAGATCTACCTAATGTACCCCACTGGATTGTGGAGAGGCTACAGTGAAGGACAGGAGAGCAGGGTGCACATGGACTGATGGTGAGATGATCAGCACCATCCATTCCATCAGCTCTGCTCATCTGATGTTCTGAGCAGGTCTGCTGAGAGCCACCATGGGCCCCTGGACAAAAATTCCACCTGCCTCCCCATATGACCCTGATCCAAACAGAATATCATAACAAAACAAATCACTCTACTTACCATGAATCTATAGTTACCATGAATCTAT
The DNA here is from genome assembly GCA_029233225.1 of Lepidodactylus listeri. Lineage (NCBI taxonomy): Eukaryota > Metazoa > Chordata > Lepidosauria > Squamata > Gekkonidae > Lepidodactylus > Lepidodactylus listeri. Next base: position 55,202,235 of record JARCFY010000005.1, on the reverse strand, counting down.
AGTAATGAATCTATAGTCAGAGTGTCTTTTACTGTGCTCAGACTTCCCTGCTCCCCTAGTGGCTGCAGACAGAACTGCATCAAAAGGAAAATCATTGGAAAGGCATTTGGCTGGATGCAGCATGATGCTGGTTTCAGGGACTCTCCAGCTGACTCCCCCGCCCCCCGATTTTGTCCCCTCAGCTCCCCCCTCCCAGCAGCCATGCTTCTCTCTGTGTAGACTTTTCATAGATACAGGAGAAAGATGTGCAGCAGCTTCTGCTGTGTTCTTCATTCACCAGAGAGAGGTCCCAGTGTTACAGAACTGGCTCTGACAGAAAAAAATATATATAATTGGAAATTTTCAGTACAAAGCAGTCAAGCTACTTTGCACAGTTCTCAAAAATCAATTATAGATAGAACTGCAATTTTGGATCTAATATAATAATTAGAAACCGAATGCAATTAATCATGGTATAAACATCCAATAAATGCAATTGTTAGTGCAGTGTATGTCACTGAAGCATTCAATAATTCATATTCTGACATAATTTCAATAAACTCTGCATACTCTGGGACAATGCATTCAAGGAGAATGCAAATATAGCTAAGCTTTGTTGTTCTACATGCAAATTTTAAATGCACACATTGAAACCTAAAAAAGCAAAACTCCCCTTTACAAAACAGCTGCAAACATCAGTTCATTATCAGTCGGTTGTTACCTTTCAGGAACACTTCCTAAGGGCATTATGAAAATAAAGGATAGCAAATTGGGTATATGCTGGTGGAAGGCCCAGTTTTAAAAAATCCATGCCCAGCAGCCATGTGCTCACTTGCTACCTTGGGCAAAGCTCTTGGTGAACCCAACAGGCTTCATTTAAACATAATGCTGGTGAGCATGAAGAGCTCAACCATCCAAGTGTCTATGTGCACAGAGTCTCATGTAAACTATACAGCTAATTCTGCTATGTATGCAGCATTAATATGTCAGCACAAAACATGTCTGGATGATGGATCTCTATCATGCTAAAGAGGCACATAGGAGGAAAGTGAGCCTTCTGGAGTTTACTTTTCTCTCCAGTGGGGTAGACCAAGGATGCCATGGGCATCTGTCGCCTTCCCAATTCACACTGCCCGTGACAGCTCCCCTTCTTCCCAGGAGGCATGGGCTGGAAAAGCCATGGGTATCAGTTACTTCCTTGACTTGTGCTACTTGTGTCCAGGAGGCAAGAGAGCTTGCTTTCTTGTTCGTTGAGGTATGAGTGACAGGCCTCCCAAAGCCATGCTGCTGCTGACCAGGACTTGGGAGGAAGGCAAGACCTAGTGGTACTGACAGTGCCACTGCAGGTCACTTTCTGCCCAGAAGGTGGGTGACAGGGCAAGTCTGGGATATGACAATGGATGCAAATCAAGTATAGATTACCCACATCCTACTTATACCATAACTGATTTGCTTGCTGTTGCTTCTTTCTTCACACTGCTTTTTAATTGTTTGTAATAAATTTCATTTCAATTCACAGACATACAAAACATACTACCATACAAACACATAAACTATTATCATTTTTATTCAGATGAATGTACCTATATGGAACTCACTTATATTTGCTTTAAATATATCATTTTGGGATGCCATTCCTCAGTTGGGGGCAGGAAGCCCCTGATTTTTGGGCCTCTTCCTCACCCCCAAATGTGATATGACAACACAGAAGAGACATCATCACATTGGCAACACTGTGCAGCAGTGTTCTGCTATTCGGGGCAAATACCCCAAATACCAGAGTATCACCATGCAACGTCGCCAACATGATGACATCACTTCTGTGTGACATCCTTATGTCATATGCATGTGGTATGCTCCACCCACTCTTGGAAAGTCCATCCCCCCACCACTGGGTCAAACTGACCTGGCAACCCTAATATAATTTCTATTAAAATATCTTTGTTCTATTTTTTCAGTCTATCATCTTATCTAACAGCATTTTTTCCTTCTATATTTATTATTTCAATTTGAACTTATCTCAGTTTACAACTATATAGTAAAAAAAAAAAGGGTTTCTTGAAATTCTGATGTTGGTCTATTATCTATATAAGATGTTAAATTTGCCTTTGTCACATATTCACAGTTTATTCTTCAATTCCTTCAAATCTGGATATTTTTCAGCCTTCCATTTTGCTGTGAAAATTACTCTTGTTGCCACATACTTGAATAGTTCACTGTATGTTTCGGTAATATTGCTTGGTATTATATTTAATAACATGTTTTTGGGATGCAGTCCAAACTTAAGTTTCAAAGTCTTTTGCATTTCTTCATGTATCTCTATCCAGTATTTTCTTGCCTTCTTACATGTCTACCACGTATGACAGAATGTTGCATCTGTATTTTGACCTTCCCAACACTTCCCATTATAATCTTTATTGGTTTTTACTGTATCTTTGGGAGTAATGTACCATCTTAAAACATCTTATACCAATTCTCCCTTAGTATTTGACATCCAGTAAATGTAATTCAGTTCACAGAGCCTTTTAGAGATGTTCTGCGGTGGCCAGCTGGGTCCTTCTGGGGCTTCCTCCAACTCCACCAGCGTTCCATAGGATAGTGGGCCACATTAGTTTGTGGTAAACTCTGTTCTTACCACTTGTCTGTGCATTTGGACAAAAGGTTACCATATCCCAAATAGTCATGGCCTACCATTTTAGCAGTTTGTTCAGACCAATGCGGAGTTTGCTCAAGAAGGCACTGGAGTTTTATATTTTAAAACATTTCCTTCCCTCATTTTTTCATTCACCTGCACAAATATATTCTGGCATTGCACTTCTCTAAGTTATTAAAATGGAAAAGGAATACATTTGAAATGATAGAATCATGAGGAGAGAAGCTGGCCAGGCAGGCTGAGGCATTCTGGACATGGAGAGTTGCCAGAGGCAATTAGCAGGCTGCATGAATCTTCCTCTCTCGCTGACCAACTATGTGCAAATGGTGCTTCTTGTCCTGTGGGTTATGGAATGGCAGTTTAGCCTGTCAAGTTGCATTGAAGTTTGCTGATTGAAAGGGCTTGGACTATGCTATTACAAAAACTACATTTAAGAAAACACTCTTAATCCCTGTTTTATGAGGCACTCATGAAAAAAGGCAGCTCATTTCTTTGTGGGGAAGTAGCAACATCAGCAGTTAGCAAAGAGAAACACATTTGCAACCTCTGGTTTGGACAAAGTCAAATTGGAAGCAGCAAATAAAGGTGTTTATGAACTCCTGAAACCCTAGGTAAATACCTCAGGCTTTTACCAGAACTGATATAAAAACACAATGAGCTATTGATTTTTCAGCTTTTTCACCTCATTTTTTAATCTTATAACAATGTAATTTGCTTCCAAAGTCACTATGAATTGGCACATTTGATCGAGCTCAACAGGGGCACAGCCAGATTCAGAAGGAATAACAAAGACTCATTACCCTTGGATTCATAGGAGTCCTTTGAACCATTTCATAATCTCTGAACAATATCACCCTCTTAACTAAGCCACAAAATACATTTGACGTGCTCTTATTAGCTGGGCTGGTTGTACATAAAGGCAGCAGTTTTTGGACCCACTAAATCAATAATAGGCACATCTCCAAAGGTACAGACATTTGGCTGGCTGTGGTGAAAATATCTCAGTATTTATACTGAACATGTGCAAGTGACTCGCATCCAAAAGATGCCTATAGCTGAAATCAATGAAAGGCAAAATAATTGAACAGCAGTAATAAGTAACTATCAGTAAGAAGGGCACTGATTTTATCAGGACACTGACATGGCCAGTAATAATGGTGACTGCATTCCTTTTATGTCCCATAGACCTACTTCAACTACTTTAGCTTTATCGATCACTGTCTAGAAAACCTTCACCTACTGAATTTCTGCCTATGATAATGATAAGGGCACAGATATATTATTGTTTGCATTTTGTTTTTCTCCATTAAAAAGAGAGAGCAGGTTTAACAGCTGTTCTCGCAACAGTGGTTTGCTTTCCCTAAAGCCTTATCAAGCTAGAAGAGCAACTGTTACAGCCTATTTTTGTAGAAAACAAACATAAAACAACTGTGAGTCTCCCTAAGTGTATAGAGAAAGAAAGAGCAAGAGAGACTGACAGACATAATGATAATTATATCAAAAATACAATATATTTAAAGTCATGGACTTTCTAGCTTCTTAAATTGTTCTTTTCCCCCATTTTGTTTATTCTTTTTGCTTCTCTACAAATCTGCAGCATGAGGCTGTACCATTAGCCCACAGTCCTGCTATAATGAAAGACAGTGCAAACCCATGCTACCAATTTATGCAGATAGCAAACCAAAAGGAAGCAAAATCCCAACCACCATCAATGAATGCTACCCATCAAACAGATAGAAAGTAGGCTAACCTAGAGACATAACCTTTTTGAGCCTGAGGAAAATGGTCTGGTACTGAGCATTTCAACTCACATGCAACATCCAAGATGAATTTGTTTCTTCTGATCATATGTACCCAGAAATAAATCCCACCGACTTTCAGAAGTAGTGCTACCTCAGTAGAATTAAAGCAATGCAATAAGGCAAATATGGATATTTTTCAGTACAGATGTGCAAGTCAGTTTTAGTTAATCAGTTGTTAATGGTGTTGACCTTTTAGATGGCATGCAAAGTGCTTCACAGCTCATCCTTGCAATTATCTTGTGGGACAAACTTTTAATATTCCCATTTTACAGGCGGAAAAAATGAGGACAGAATACAATGACTTGTTCAGAGCCACCAGAATTCATGTAGGTCTACTGAGTTTAGAGATTATTTGGAGCTGGAACCCACCTTTCAAAACCATAAATGCAAAACTCTATCTTGTAATGTAGATAGTGGGTTGTTGTTTTTTTGTCTGAACTAACATTCTGGAATTCTCTGGCTAGCCTTTGGTATCACTATGTCAAAATTTAATCAGATCTGAAGATAATCTGTGTTAATTGCAGCCTTCTAGCTCTGTGACTGTATAAACTTGAGGGTGAAAAAAATCAAATCACTTTTTTATTTTTTTAAAAATGCAGACAGAATAAACAACAACAGGAGCCTTTCTACTGTACAGCCATGAAACTGGCTATCTCAGTGCTCATAACTTTAAACCACTGGACTGATTTCCTTCATACCTGGCACATGATAATGCGTACTGTGTTGAAACTAATAACTCGCTTGAGAGGCAGCTCAGCTGTGGCAGAAGAGTCCATTTGTTTTATTCATGGAAATGCTCCCGCTTAAGGTTAATTTCTATGTTATGGCTATAATTCTCAACGTAGTCACCTCTCTTATTGATTAGCAATTTCCCGCCTTTGCTCCTGTAGCCTTTCCTAGGACATTTTGTCCCTGGGAGTGTGAGTTTTATGCTCCTCACAGTTTTTAGCCTGGAGATTATGAATCTTCACACTGACACTGGTTGAGGTGCTCTTCATAATCCAGGCATTGTTGCACACGTGAAGACAGCCAGGTCAGCTTCACAGGCTACACAGAAGCGGCAACAGAGGGAACGTAGTTCCCATTTCCTGGTGTAACTGGTCAAATGAACTTCATAAGGAGATGTGCTCGGTGCTGGCAATCAGACATCTTAATTTTAGAAGCCATTCCCAGTTTTCTCTAAATGTTTTTTTCTCATGGAGTTGACTTTATGCATTAAAGCCAGATCTTTAATTTTTACAGACCGATGTAGGGATAATGTAGTGGTAGAATTTATAATTTAGAGACATTCTGTTGTATTTAACAGTGTTAAACAAACAAACAAGCCCTGTGATAAAATGACAATAACATTTAATAACTCTTATAAATATCAAATATTGTGTAAGAAAAGTCCAACATCCTATCTCGGGGGGGCGCATAAATGTATTTAACAGCATTTAACACTGTATTTAACAGTGTTACAGAACTGGTAGCATGAGAGCTTGCCCTAAAATCACATAACCTTAGTTTGTTTTAGAATAAGCGTAGCACAGACTCACCTAGCCCTGTCATGTGCAGATCTGGAGAGGGCAAGGCAGGGAGCTTTGGAAGGGGCAGGATCTGCCAAAGGGTGGACTGAAACCTTGGACTGCTTTACAACAGGGTTGCCAGCCTCCAGGTGGGGCCTGGGGATCTCCTGCTTTTACAATGGATCCCCAGCCGACAGAGATCAGTTCCCCTGGAGAAAATGGCTGTTTTGAAGGGTGGACTCTATGGCATTGTACCATGCTCAGGCTCCTACCCTCTCCAAACCCCACCTTCTCCTGGCTTCACCCCCAAAGTCCCCAGGTATTTCCCAACCCAGACTTGGCAACCCTATTTTATGACTTTGCCTTTGATTGTGTTATTGGACCCTGGACTGTGACTTTTGGACTGCTACCTGAACATTATCAAAAGTGAGGAGAAAAATGTCCTTCAAGACCTCAACCTTCTCAACCAGCAATGTAAAGTACTGGCTATCACATGCAAAGCCTTTCATGGCCTTGGACCCTCATATTTGCAAGACCGCCTCTCTCCTTTTGCTCTGCCACATCAGTTTTACTGATCTCAGCAGGGCCCTCTGCTGGTGTCAGCCTGCAAATGGGCAAAATCAGCAACTGCCTGTATGCATGCTTTCTCTGTTGTAGCCCCCACTTTCAGGCATGGCCTGGTCAAGGCGGTCAGGAAGGCTCCCAGTCTCCTGACTTCCCACAAATTATGCAAAACTGAATTACTCAAGATAGTTTTTCTGCACAGGTAATAGGGTTGCACTGTACAAAATGGTTCACAAACTTACTTGGATAAATCATTGGAGATTGTAGTCTATACTGTTGTGTATACCTTACTATAAGTAAGGTCCTATTATATAATTTTGCACTGCTTAATATGTCATCAGTATGGTTGGTTCCAGACTTCTCCAATCCTAATACAGTTTATTAAATGTCCCATTTTGTTGGTTTTACTGATTCAATATGTGGAACCCACCTTGAGTCCCTGTGAGAAAGGCTAACCATAAATAGTGTGAATGAATGAATAAATGAATGAATGAATGAATGAATGAATAAATGCAAGTAATGGTCTCCAGCTGGTTTTATTGGCAAAGCCAATGTGTGCTGGTTCTTTCTTACTAACTTTCATATGCTCATACATAAAGAATGTACCTGTGTTCACTGTAATGTGAACATGGCTTATTTGTTAAATAAAAAGGCAATATATTGGGAGTAGTCAAAAGCACCTATAATATTATCCAACCTGACTTTTCACTGATTTCAAGTCATATGATCCTGAACCTGGGAGTTTTACAAATATGGATGTTAACTACTTTGCCCTAACTCTCATCCTGAGGATCTGATTACAAGGGTATCCAGATATAAATTGACTGGTCAGCCAAGTACACCCTCATCTAACCTTACTCATAAGATATCCTTAACTGTGGCCTGGTAGAAGCAAAGTTTCATGTCCAATTTGCCTGTGTCTCTTGAATTACACAGAGCTATATCCTGCAGTTCAAGAGGCAGAACTTGTGGTGATAGCCTGAAGCAACTAGCATTCAAAGCTGCTTTATCATGTAGTAAAGAGATATGTAAAGACATATTTTCTCAGAAATTGCTTTTTTACAAAACTTAGCATAAAATAATAATCAGAACACGTGGCAGGAAGGATAATAACTTACTTCAGTTTAGCTGAAACGTTTGCTTAAAGCAACAGGCTTCTGAGGAAAAAAATGGTCGTTATGCATAATCTGGTGAAAGTGAAAGCAGAGCTGATCAGACAGGTTTGAGTCATTCTTTCTGAGTGTCTGCAATGGCGGACACTTCAAGTTTGTGCATGTTTCATATGAGCAGCCTAGTAGATGAATGCAACCAAGGGGCTTACAAAAGGGATGATCAGTGGGGCTTGCAAGTACTGCAAACTGACTGTGAGGCATTTGTATTTGGTGTGTGTATGAATGTGTGTGGTGGGGGGGCAGTCTTGGCAAAATGGCTAGTCATATGTTTTGATTGCCTGTGTCAGAGCTTCAAGGTTGTGAGTCACAAAGTAATGAGAGACATTACTGTGCTATAATTTCAGCCATAGCCAATGGTTTGTGAAATAAAAGGCATTTGATAGTAAGGCCATCCAGATGGGATTCATTGGTTTGTGTTATATTGTTTGTACTGTGCAGAGTTCACATTGCTTAAACTGCAGTATGTTAACATAACTCTCATTTGACACCAGATCTATTGATTCTCCTCTCTATAGGTTGTTGTCAGAACCACTGATCCAGAATGGCCCACTGCCTTTTTGACTGATCAGCTGAAAGAGGAGAGCAATGGGGGCCCAAACCACTGCAGACATATGAGCCACTGCAGTGACACCCAAACCATCACTAGACTCCTCCAGATTTCCCATTAGAGTTCAAATAGCTACTCATACCCATTTCTGAGCAAATTCCCTTCCCTTTAATCCCATGAACATCTTCTTCTCTTCTTCATGCTGTCCTGTAGTTTCTGATACGTTCAGCCAAACATTTTCCTGAGTCTCTTTTATCTTTAGTTGGTCATTCTCTTCATCATTAGTATTACTGATGAATCACACCATTAAAATCTCCCCCCCCCCAAAAAATAACTACATCCTACAGCAAGCTCTTTGTCTCTATGGATTGATTCACATATTATATTAAGAAAATACACTTTATTCTGTCTAGGTGTGCACCATGGGAAGTCTCAGCCAATCTGGAGTACCCTGGGGTGCATGTCCCTACACTGTATACATTTTAAAAACATGTGGAACACCAAATGTTACATTTTGATTGTTGTCAATACAACAATGCACAACAGCATGTGCACTCATCATCCTTAGCTTTTGAAGCCCTCTTGGTGTACCTGGCTTGTACATTTACATGGATGCATTTCAGTGCATTAGTGTTTCTCAAATCCAGTCCTTACTATTGAACATATACCCATAGTTTATTCCACAAATCTGTCTTCAGGAGTTTATTCTTGAAATTGGCCATAAATAAATCTTCAGTGAGGAACATAAATAAATGGCTGTAATTTGTGGTAGTTTAAAATAACCATGGCTAGTATATTAATAGTATCACCTCCCAATTCTTTCCCATTTTTTTCCAAGTATCAATAAATGTAACATATATCCTGCTTTACCTGGGATTACATTATCCATTCAAGTAAGTGAATGGTTTCATAAAGGGATAATGAATGAGGGTCACTGAGGTGGCTTGGCTGTAAATCAGTCTGAAGACTTCTGATGGGATCAGAGAACACAAGATCTCTGGCTAGGCTTGCATATCTGTTAAAGGTGCAGGAGCTGTCCCTAGGGGAAAAAAGCGGTAATTTCTCCATTTGTTGTCCAACCTCTTTTTGTAGTCTTTTTTGTAGATTTAAAGAATAAAAAGAACAACCTATCCTTTCATATTAAAATATTGTAATGTTCATGTTACTAGGAAACTCTGACCAAAATCAAATCATCATAGATTGCAAAAAACAAAAACAAAAAAACAAGCAAACAAGGGGTTTGCAGCTTACTGCTGGAACCTCTGGTTACTCCCCTGTGCTTTGCAAAACTTATTTATTTATTTGTTTAACTTATATCCCGCCTAGTCAGTTCTGCAAAATGGTTTCACACATTTCAACTTTCATGAAATCAAAGTAGCTACATTTCATTATGGGACTGCATGGTGCTTTGCAAGCTATGTCACATGACTCCTAATGTTAAACAAGCAATGTCTTGCAATATTGTAAGACAATTTGGTACCTGAAGGTTTCCTTTTATATCCATTATATGGACAGACCCCACCCACCCCCAACTTGGAGTTATCTTCCTATTGTTTATTTACATTAGGTAAAATGATAAATATGGGGCTAAGTAGTTTAAAGTACTTATGTATCAAGCATAAATATTCTTGGAATCATGGTGCTTGTACAGTTCATATTTGTCCCTGCAAGGGACAACGTTTGTATCTGATGTGCTAAGCCCAAGATTCTGGGGTGGTCTATGAAATATGAACCATGGTAGGGAGGCATGACCAACTGCACCTTCCTGCCTGGACACTCACTAAGGACAGGTGTTAATCTCAACCCAAAAGAAAAGAATCTCAGTTCTGCCAAGTGGTGTGGTATAGGCCAACTTGAAGGCAAGAGAAATATAGGCCTCTGAAATGTAGGTAGCACAAGAACTGGATTAGGCTGAAAGGGTCTTAGGCAGCCAGGGTGCACTGGCCATTTAACAAAGAAGGAGGAGGAGGATATTGGATTTATATCCTGCCCTTCACTCAGAGTGCTTACAAACTCCTTTCCCTTCCCCTCTCCACAACAGACACCCTGTGAGGTAGGTGGGGCTGAGAGAGCTCTGACAGAAACTGTTCTTTCAAGAACAGCTCTGACAGAATTATGGCTTGCCCAAGGTCATCCAGCAGGTGCAAGTGGAGGAGTGGGGAATCACACCCAGTTCTCTCAGATTAGAGTCCGTGCACTTAACTAGTACACCAGACTGGTTCATTTCCTTGTGGGCTGCTGCCCTGGAGAGCCACTGGCAGCAATGGACAAGCATAGTCAATCCCTCATCCCTTTCAGTGCCTCAGGGGTAATTTGGTTTGGACTCTTCAGCAGCAACATTGATCAGTGTCACCAGCTGCCACCTCCTCCAGTTCCACCAGTTTGTGGGAGGAGGCAATGAGGCAGTCAATATCCATTGTTGGTGCCACAAGGGCTGATCATCTTGGTTTGTGCCTGGGCCATCTCAACTCCCCATTCTGCCCTGTTAGGCAATACCCCCACCATTTTCCCATACTCTTCTGGGCCGCAGCATTTGAAAGCTGCCATGGACTGCTAAGGATTCCCTGTGACCCTTCTCTACCATCCAGACCCAATCCAAACAAATCACATGGCTTGTTTTCAGCATGAATAGGCTAATAAGAGACTAATAATCTTCATGTGTGCCATAAATTTGTTCTTATTCTGTACTTTCTAAGTATATCTTATTTGTCCAAAGAACTCAGGGCAACATACATGAACCATGAATCTCCCCCTGAGACAGATGATAGTGTCCCATTTTCCCTGCCCTTCAGCATTGCTGAATTTATAGCTGTACCCCAAAAGTATCTTACCATGACTTACCTGGAATTCTGTCTGCCTCCCCTCTCAGAGGTTCTGCACAGAAAATTTGGTAGTTAAAGCCTGTGCTGGTATGCTTCCTCTATTCTTCCATTTCTAATATATGTCCTTAGGGTCAAATTGCCAGACCACTGACAGAGAAAACTCCTCTCAGTAAATCATTGCAATGGGGCTGAACAGATGACTAAGAGCCTTGGATAAAATTCATTCATAAAGCTGAATCCAAAAATCCATACACAGTTCATCTAATTAAGCAGCATAAAGATAATTACTTTATACCACATTAAGGAACATTGTGGCATTACTGTTGTTAGCCAAACTGCCTTGATTTCTTATCAATATTGGGGAATTATAGCTTATTAATTAATTGGCAATAGGCAAAAAGGGGTCACCACCAATATATACAGAGGTCCCGCCTCTTCCAAAAGCACCAGAAATAAACAAGGAGGCTGGCTTTAGTAATAAAATAGTTTCTTTACTGAAAGGTTCTTACTTAGGCAAACAATACAGATTCACACATTCACTTATACAGAGCCTAAGAAATAAAGATAGAGCAAAGACTATTGCATTAGCAGGAATATCGTTGGTATCTGTCGAGGGCAATAATTACCTGTCCAGAGAGATGTTGATTTCCCACTGGAAAAATGAGGGGAGGCTAGGAGGGGATTAGGGACATGTGTCCTGAACCCGCAGCAACATGTGTAGACTCTGGCTGTGCAACCAAGAGCCATGGAGGCAGGGTAGGTTAAGAAGTAATAAAGACTAGAGAGAGAACACGTTGCTGGGTGTCCTCTTTTATTAGGGGGCTCTGGGGGAGGGCTTGAATGGACCCCTTGATGGTCTGCCCCAAAAGTCCTGTCCACTAGAAGAGAGGGGCTTAAGGGGTTGGGCAATGTTACACTCTACCTGACTGTGACAGAGATACCTAGAGGACGGATATGACTCATCGGCTAGACCCTTTGTTTCACTGATGGGCTTAATGTCTCTGAGCTGCAGAACTGGTTTCTGGCTAGCCAAGTCCATTGTCTATGTGAAGGCTGGAATAAGCATTTTATTTCTTCAGAGCAAAGAATGTTTGGGGGGGGGGGGTTGCCTGCACGAGGAAGAAGAACATCGCTAATGGCATCTGAAAGCACATGTTCAAACCACAATGGTGAGTGGTTGTTTCTGTGTAAATATCTGTGTTAAGGGAAGTCTCTGGGAGCTGGCGACCTTGATAACCACTGGCACATCGTCTCAGGCATCGGCTGGCATGTGTGTGCAGCTGGCATCGTGATCTGGTCATATTGCATCTCAGTCCCTTTTACACATTCAGCAACACAGTTTATTAACACTTATAGACTTTATCGACTTTATGTCTATAAGAGCGCACAAGCGCCTTGCAGGGCAACACTGTCCAATAAGAATGAATTCTGATGTTATTACATTGTAAGATGGTAGCAGATTAAACAAAAATTAAGTGGAATTGCTAATGAAGTTTTCTCAGTGTGAAAGTTGAGATGAATTTGGTGGACCTTGAGCAGACTAAATATCTATAGTAAATTAAAAGGAAAGTGAATTTTTAAAAATTATTTGCTAGGCTTCAGTCCACATGTATTCAGCAAAGACAATTGTACTGCAGTTTTCAAGATATATGGGTAGCTGGCTTCCTTTACATAGATACATACATACACAGCAAAACCAAAAGATGGGGAGTTCAGGAGACATACAATAACATCTGACAGAAATCCCAGTAAATGATATAAGAAAGAGAAATCAAACACTATTGTTTTGATAGCAAACATTATCCTGTTATTTAATTCAATACAGTGACTCTATTGTTCCCCCCCCCAAAGCATTTCAAAATCTGATGGACAAACTTTTAAAAGACATTGAAAATGAGTACATTACAAAAACTAGAAGTCTTTCTGTGTTGAACATTTTATATAGATGGGTGTTAGTTTACAGCAGCACAATGAAAAGGAGTCCAGTGACATCTTAAATACTATGAAAACTGGTTTCAGCAGAAGCTTCTATGAGTTAGAATTAGGGTTGGGCATGAACTGGGAAATTGTGGTTCGATTTGAGGTGTGCTCGGTTCATGAACTTTTTGAGGCTAAACGGATCAAATCAGTTTGTGACGTGGTTATACAGTTCCCTATGTATTTGCAAAAGAACATTCAAGCAAGTTACTTGATTTTTACATTCCTTTAACCCCTATCCAAACTTGCACTAGGAATCTCTAAGGTGTATCTGGAAAATGCATATCATTGAGGGCTTAACACTTACAAGATGGAATATTTTGCTGATTGCCCTACAAGATTCATTTTAATTTGTTGATTGCTATAAGCAACAAAAAAGGTCTGCTTTGGAAAGACTGCTGTTGGATTGCCCTTGACGGTGATGAATATCCTTTCTTTCATGGTTTTATATGTTTTCTTCTACAGTAAAAGAGCTGGAATTTCTTTTTATTTGGAGTGGATTTTTAGGGTGTGTGTTCCATAACAAAAATAAGCCGTTGAAGAAATTAATGTAAGTGAAATTCTTAGAGAAATTGCTGACACTTGATGCTGTTTTATACCAAGTCAAAGCATTGAACCATCTAGTTCAGGGGTGTCAAACTCATTTGTTATGAGGGCCAGATTTGACATAAATTGGGCTTTGTCGGGCCAGGCCATGCGTGTCATAAAATGTAGCAGAGATGTAAACTTTATAAAAGACACAGACAAACACAATTAAATATATTATAGCAGTTATTCTATTGGAGCCCCACATTAGGAGGATGTGTGTGTGTTAAAACTAATATTTATCTACAAAACTGGAGTCCCTTGAGTTTGCAGAACTCTATATTTTAACCCTGGCTGGTCCCCACCCCCCTAAAATGTAAACTACAAATATAAATGGTCTGAGCCTAGGACCCATGGGGGAAACATGAAATGGCTGAACATTGCAAGCCTCCCCCACTTCCAAGTCTACTCAGAGTAGCATTGGCTCTAGGGCTGCCAAGTCAGCCCGGGGGGCGGGGATCCCCCGCTACAGGGGTTCCTGATCCGCCGGCCAGCATTCGGCCGGCGGGGGGAAACCCCACCCCTGAAGTCGTCCAATCAGGATGACTTCCCCAGCGTAATGACGTCACCCAGAAGTGACATCATCACCTTGGGGACGTTGCCAGGACAACGCTCTAGCAATCGCTCCAAAACTCTATGGTACCATAGAGTTTTTGGGCGATTGCCAGAGTGTCACCCTGGCAATGCCCCCGACATGATGATGTCACTTCCGGGTGACATCATCGCGGCGTGCACGCTCCCGGCCCCAGGAGGACTCCCCCTCACCAGTAAGTCAGAAGGACTTGGCAACCCTAATTGGCTCTCCAGGGTCTCAGGGTTTTTTTTTTTTACAGGGTGGTTTGAGATAATAATCTTGGGTGTCTTCTTCAGCATTTGTTCTGCTATTGTTCCTCTGGAGTTTCACATTAGGAGGGTCTCTGTGTTAAAACTAATATTTCTCTGCAAAACTGGAGTCTCTTGAACTTTATATTTTAACCCTGTCTGGTCCCAACCCCCCCCCCCCCCTCCCCACATACACACACCCTTAAAAAGTGCCTGTCTAAATTGGAAAGGTAGGGAAACAGTGGGATTTTGCAAAATGAGTTTTAAAATAAAAAAGAAGAAAAAGAAGAGAAGAAGAGATTGGATTTATACCCCGCCCTCCACTCCAGGTGCAAGTGGAGGAGTGGGGAATCAAACCCGGTTCTCCCAGATTAGAGTCCGCGCACTTAACCACTACACCAAACTGGCACAAGGATCACAGCAGAAGGACACCTACCTGTGAGGAAGACTACAGAGACCAATGCAGAGGCTGGGAAGCCCCACCCTCTGCTTCCTGCTCTCAGAGGCAGCCCCACCCTCTGTTCTCTATACTCTGAGGCAGCTCAAACTGAGAACAGAGATGATGGGGGGGAGAAGAGAGCCCACACCCAGGCCAGATTAAAGGCCTGGGTGGGCCGGTTCTGGCCCATAGGTTTGACACCCCTGATCTAGCTTGTTTGCATCCAGTTTTGTCTTCAATAAATAAATAAAGCCAAGCATTGTCCATGTTGACTGGAGGCAGCCTTCTAGGACCATAATGAAAGAATGTTTCCATCACTGGTGATACCCAGGTTGACCATGGGGCCTTCTGCATGCAAACTGAGTTGTTCTGCCAGTGAGTTACAGCCTTTCCCAACTCTGGCAGTGAAAACCGAGACCTCCCCTCTGTTGCACTTTGTGTTTACAAGCAATTTCACATCTGAGACAATGCTTTTTTTAAAAAAAGTCCCTACTTTGTAAATAATTTTGTAATTTAAAGGAGAACAAGGTTGGGCATTATGAAAATCTGCAAAGCTAAGACCATGGCAATACCTAAAAAATGGACGTGTGTATTACAAGCAATAACAGTTTTACAATACTACCACCAAGCTGGAATTTATCTTGTACACAGCCTCAGAATACCTTAACATTGCATCAGTTTCTTTGCCTGACTCATCCTCCCAGCTATAGTCTATTAATATATAGAAACAGAAAGGGAGCAAATGCTCTGAGTGGCACAGCTGCATAGCAGAATCAAAAATATAAAGGTAGCTGGCGATTCAGCCTTATCTTTTCCATGGAGTGAACAAATGTTTTACATTGTTATCAATTTGGATCTTTCAGACATCCTGCATTTGGAAGTGCTTCAAGAAAAAAAAATTATAATATCCAATCTGGGGGTTGGGGAAAATGTTTACCATGACTGCTGATTTTGAGGTAGGAGGGTACCAGTTCAGGATTCAAAACCTTGTTTTTTTTCCAGGAATTTTTCTGGAATTTTGGGACCATTGTTTTCAATGGAGAACCAATTTGCAGATCTGTGGCAGCTGTTTTTAAAGATAATGTCACCAAATTTGCTCAAAACACAGTCCCCCCTCTAATCTAAACACTAACCAAGGTTCAAGCAGGATGACCAAAGGGATTTGATTTTCCAGACCCTCAAATTAGGTGCCTTTTGGTGCAGGTGCACTTCTCTTAGGGATGCCAGTCCCCAGGTGGGGGTGGGGGATTCCTGATTTTTGGGACTGCCCCCCAGTTGCCAGACAGCTGGCCAATGGGGGAAGCCTTGCCCCCAACAGTTGTCCTTGGCCCTGCTTTAAAAGAGCAGGTGCCACACATGCCTAGCACAAGCAGCTTCTGCTTTAAAAGAGTATGTGTATATGCATATGTTCAATTGCATGGGATGAATAATCCAGTTGTTATGGGACATGTTTTGATGCTGGGTATCCACTCTAGAGGTACCTTAATTAGTAATTAGTACTATTATTTAAACAGTTCCTGGAGGAGGTGGTGGAGGTGAAAGGTTAGGGCATGAGCGTCCAAGGGCTGAGGTACCGAATATATTTGTTTACAAGTTGTCTGAGAGTTCACGGCTTTGATCAGAATCACCTTCTGCCCTATTCAGGTACATGTATCTTGAGTGGTAATTCAACTGTGGTAATTCAACTGTGTATCTTCCTATTCTGGTCCCAAGGAAGTCACTTTCAAGTGCAGTATGGAGCCAATGTAATATAGTAGTAGGCTATATGCTACTATATTACATTGGCTCCATACTGCACTTGAAAGTGATTGCATGGACATTGATTAGAAAACAATCCCAGCTTGGTCCTAAACATATTGAGTAATTGTTGTAATATTATTGCAGTGTCTGGAGGTAATGTGTAATAATTATGCTTGACCACTGAAGGCCATAAGTCTGAAATGCATTTGGTCAGGGTCACATATGGTCTTTGTTTGAGATAACTGTATGATTTTAACCTGTATTGAGGCTCTGTTTGAATCCGTAATAGCTTTTAAATCATTTTGTAATAAATACATGGGTTTTTGTATATTTGATAAATATTCTCATCTTATATTTAGTTGTTTTAAATACTGGGCTTTTAATTTTAATTCATTTAACCTTCTAGGTTCTTAATTCATTCTTTTGGGTTAAGTTCTCTCTTCCCCCTTTTTTGGTCCTTTTCAGAAAATCACAGTAACAGTCAAAAACAGTGACTTTGTCATGGGTCAGTCAGAAGAGAAGGACTCTTCAGGAGAAGAGTAGTCTTGTGTAGAGCCAGTTTGGTGTAGTGGTTAAGTGCGTGGACTCTAATCTGGGAGAACTGGGTTTGATTCCCCACTCCTCCACTTGCACCTGCTGGATGACCTAGGGCAAGCCATAGCTCTGTGCCAGCTGTTCTCTCAAGGACAGTTGTCTCAGAGCTCTCTCAGCCTCACCTACCTCACAGGGTGTCTGTTGTGGGGAGGGGAAGGGAAAGGAGTTTGTAAGCTGCTCTGAGACTCCAAGTGAGTGAAGGGCGGGATATAAATCCAATTTCTTCTTCTTCTTCTTCTTCTTCTTCTTCTAGCCAGCTCTGAAGCAGCAGAAGCCAGCAAGCAAGAAGATGAACTTCAGGGCGGACAGCTGTTCACAGCGGACAGCTGATGCAGAGCCAACAGCACCTTCCAGTTCCCCAGGTGGTCATTACCAGCCGTCCAGTTTCACCCATACTCTTTGAGCACTGGATACCAAGACTTAGAATGGAGCTCCGGAACAAGACAAAGTTCATACCTCCTGGCCTGATGCCAGCTGCTTGCTGATGATGAGTAGCTACAAGGTTACTTCCAAGAAGTTGGCTGCAAGTAAGACCTTGCAACAGATGCCTATAAAAGCCAGTCAAGGGAGATTGCTTGGTGTGGAAGCAACAAGTCACCACCTGGTGGACTCAGTAACCACAGCTCCTGATTCTTCTCCTCTCCAGTGTCCTATGGACCAGCTTTGGACTTGGATATTGGACCTTCTTGCTCCTGTATATGACCTTGGACTGCTAGAGCTTGTTTTCTGGACCATGCTCTTAAGGGGACTCTGATCTCTGGTAACTGACCTTCCAGACTGAATCTTTACTCTGACTTCAGACTCTGACTCAGCTTGTACTTAGACTCTGACAGACTTTCATGTATGTTTTTGGCTCAGGGATTTCTGAATGCACACTCCTAATGTTAAGAATGACACATCTGGTCAACTAGCCCACCACATCAATTGCCTCCAGTGTCTTCATAGAAACTGGCTACAAAGACGCTTCCTGTCTCTTGCCCATCAACTAATGAATAGATCCTATAAATATTGCCCAGCGCTACCTGAAACTTAAGTCCTCCGTTTGTATGGAAGCTTACTGCTGGACAAATTGACAGACCATATTTAGATTCTGTTTATTTGCTGCTGCGGGAGTTGCAATGGTGTTCCTTCTTGGCCCCCATGGGAGTCCTAGTTGCTAGACTTTGAAAGCTATATCCCTTGTCTGTGACTAATGCCTGCTTGAACTAGATTTAAATTTGACCTGTTCTATATAAAGGGCAACAGTTATATCTCTGGAGCACCACATCAAAGTCACTCATCCATATCAACAATTTTTTCCATGCTGAAGCACTTCCCAGGATAGGAAGGGTGATTTCAGTTTTCAAGAAAAATAATCTTGTTGAGCTTAATAGAAGCTGCTGCATGGATACATCACTCTGCAAAATCCGAGCACCCCTCAGTAATCTGCATCCTAAGAGTCAAGTCAACAGCATAATACACATAACCTTTGACTTTCAGCAATCCCAAATAATATTTACTCAAACTTAGTCATTGTTTTCACTGTAAATATTCACATGTAAGTGGTTTAAAGAGCACAACAGGGATTTTTAAAAATAAAGAATAGTTCTGTTTATAGGCATTATCGCAGTAGGTCTTTTATATACAGGACTGTTTAGTACATTAAATATTGTTAATAATTTGTAAGCGTCTTTTAAAAAATGGGCTCCTGTCACATACAGAGCAAATTAGATCAATGGTGCTATTGTTAATCATTATTACTATTTAAAATTTTGAACTAAAGAGAGATTCACAAATGTGCTTGTTTACTTTTCAAAAACAGTATTTGGGTTACTACCAACAAATTAACTTAGATATTCATTGTGTGCTGTATTTTTTTTCTTTTAAAAAAAACTTCCTAAATTCTGTTATTCTCAGTGTTAGAATACTTCGATTATTAAGATAACAATGTGCTTTGAAACCTTAATTGCTCTTACTTGAGACAATATCTTACTATAAGGTATGTTATTTAATATATTTATATCCTATAACCTCAATTCATTGAATTTCTGAGATGGAGCACAGAACAAATTAAACAGAACAATAAAAATATAAAATATTTAAAAAGAGCAATACATAATAATAGCAGAGAAGTAAAAACAGACCCTTTTAAACCAGGGATGGGATGTTTGAGCACCCTCAGGTTTGGCTCACATTCTGCAGGAAGCTGATTTTTTTCATTGACCAATTCAGCTGTTCATGAGTGGCGAAAACCTGTTTGGTGGGGTATTTCCATGCATTCAGTATGGTAAGGTGCATTTGGCAGAATTTCACACATGCACATTCTCTCACAGCACAGTGAGGTCTCAGTTCCACCAAACACAGACTTGTCATCACTGCATGCCACCTGACAGTGAATCATTTAAATCAAAATGGTGCAAACCAGTGAGCCAGCCAGTGATTACAAATAGACAGTGTTGCTTTAAAAAAAAAAGGTTTATCATTTGGTTTCTGTCTAAATCAGTGTCACTGAGGATATTTTGCAATGGTGCATTTTTGTAGTCATTGTTCCCCCCCACCACCCATGTCACTCTCAGCTTAACCTTCTTCTCAAGATCATTGTGAGGATAAAATGAAGGCAAGGAGAATGATGTAACCTGCCTTGAGTCTCCACAGGAAAAAAAGGCAGGGTATAACTGAAGGAAATAAAAATAAATAAATAAATAAGGGAGAATCTAGTTCAGCTACTGTTAAGATTTTTAAAAAATGACTTAAATGCACAAGGAAATGAAACTTCATCACTGCTACTGCTGCATACCTAAAGCTGTCTGGAAGTTGCTTGAGTATGATGGCAAGGAGATCCAAGGTTCAGTTTACAAGTGATCATGGGCCGAGGACAGATTGGCAGTCTCGGCCGCTCTGCCTCTGCTTCAAAAGCGGAGGCAGAGCAGCCGTTCAGACGGCCGCATCTGCCCTGACAAGGCGGCCCGGACGCATTGCGTCCGGTGCCGCACTCCTCCCGCAGCAGCTGAGCACCACTTCAAAGTGGTGCTCAGCTGCTGTGGCACGCGTTCCACCCGCCGGAGCAGGTGTGAACACGCGCGGGCAGGGGGAGCCGAGTGGCGTCTGCCCGCCGCCATAGGAAGCCACCTGCAGTCTGAACGCTGCGGGCGGCTTCCTTCCGGCAGCGTGCGAACTCCGCACCATGGGGGAAATTCCCCCCGCCTTAGTCTGCCGTGCCGCGGAGGCGCGGCAGACTGCCAGTTTGTCCTCAGCCCATGACTGTTGAAAATGGTATGTTTGCCTAAATTTAAGGATTGATTGATGCATTGGTCTCACTACAGCTTTAAAGAAGTAATAGAAGTTTCCCTTTCATTATTAGGAAACCACTGAGTCAAGAACACAAAAAGAGACCTGCTGGATCAGACCCATGGTCCATTTAGTTAGACAGTGGCCAACGAGTTCCTCTGGAGAGACAGCAACAGGGTTTCTATTAATTACATTGAAGCCTACTCCACTGAAGATGGGGCAGCCCCATCTAATGTGGAAAGCTGACTGTGACCTTGCTGTAACTCTAAGCAAGTAAACTGAATTGCAGCTGTTTGTGCTATAATGCTATTTTATTTTGTACTAGTGCAGGGATGTTGTATAGGTTCATCTCCAACAGTTCCAGTCCAGGTGGAGAGGCAGGCTGGGCAAATTCCAGTGGGACAGCTGTGTTGGTCTAGTGGCAATTTAAAGATTAACATTTATTCCAGTATGTGCATGCATAAGGCAGGTTTCACTTCTTCAGTTACCTCTGTTTGACAGGCTAGGCAGATGCCCAGGACACCACCACTGATACCCACCTCAGCTACGCAAACATCTTGCATCTATACTTTTAGAGGAGGCACACAGAGGCAGCTTAACATTTTGTTGGTTGGATGTTATCCTGGGAGTCCTAATGAGGAGCTGTCAGCTCTCTTTTGGTTGCCAAGGGCATAAAAAGAGCTCTCAGAGGGGAAGAAGTAAAGAAATGACAGGCATTCATAATGAAAATAGCAAAGTAGCATCATGATCAATTCTTGATCATTTCGGATTAAAGAGGACTAAGCTATTGATCTCACTGCACTGCTTTTTTATGAAAAATACTATAGAAAGAGGAAAATCAGTCTCGCCTAAGCCATCAATCAGAGAATGAACACCTGTAAGGATTATGGTCTTCTCATTCCTACCGGAAAGACCACTACTGTAACTGCTAGAAGCTCTTAGACTGTAGAAGAAAAGGGAGAGACACTCTGATCTCTATCATTGGCCAGAGAACTAAGGGTCTGTGGAAAACCCTTCTTGTCCAGGGAGACCTCCACTGACCTTGCCTCACCATTGACTGGAGAATAAGCCGCTACAGGGAGCTTCCTGCCAGCTCTGCTGCAAGTGCCCAGATATTCCAGACACCACTGTATTGTTTTAGTCCATTGAAAGCTACCTTGGAAACCATTTGACTGAAAGGCAGGATATAAATTGTTAAAATACATCAATAAATGATGAGCTATTCTTATGC
Source organism: Lepidodactylus listeri (assembly GCA_029233225.1). Lineage (NCBI taxonomy): Eukaryota > Metazoa > Chordata > Lepidosauria > Squamata > Gekkonidae > Lepidodactylus > Lepidodactylus listeri. The sequence continues at coordinate 55,180,533 of JARCFY010000005.1, read as the reverse complement.
TTTTTAGCATAAGCTAAGGCACAAGTGATGCAGTAGCAGAAGTTTAATTCACCTTTGACAGCAAATATATAAACACCCTTGGGACAATCCTGATCTCCAGTGTCTATTCTAGTCTTATGAAAGCGGAGATTTAGTTTCTGTTTTAAATTCTTATCCCTCCTTAATCAGGTGGGCTTTAAGCAAGTTCTGTCAGGGCTGAGAAGAAGCGTATGAAGTCTTAAGTTTTCTACCAGGCCAACACTGAATGGTCATCTAAAAACCAGAGTCAAATTCATTTTTTTCACTGGTAATGTGAAAGTTTTACTGTCCTAGATTACAGTAGATTACAGTAGATAGTCACTCTCAGTCTGGGGCAAGTGACGCACTGTATTCTTGGTGCTTGGGGGGGGGCAAGAGTGGGAGGGCTTCTGGTATCCTGGCCCCACTGGTGAACCTCCTGAGGGCACCTGGTATTTTTGGCCACTGTGTGACAGCGTGTTGGATGGGCTAGTGGCCTGATCCAACATTGGCTTCTCTTATGTTCTTATGTTAATATTTACAATAATCAGAAATAAATTCTAAATGTGTCCCATCTCTTAAGTTAACATTAAAACTCCAGGAAGTACAACAAATGTTCAGTCTCAGCTGAAAAAATTCTATTAATGGTCCATTCTAGGCATCTCTCTTTTAATCATGCATTCTTATTAAATAAAATTATTCAATTCCTTCTTTGGATTGAAAAAAGTTTAATGAAACTTTAACACAACCCATTGGCTCCCTCTTTAGTCCAACTTCCTTTCAGTATTGATCTGATCTGATATGTACTATACCATAATGTCCCATTAACAAATCAACCAACATTAATATACCCTAATATTCATGAAATGTTAAGGAGAGATCTAGAGGAATCATCCTTTGTAACTCAAGGGTGAACTCAGCCAGTTATAACAGAATCTACAATGTACACGGGGGCATTGCCCTCTTAAATTCCTGCTAGTGTTGAGATTGGGAGGCAGGGACTGAATGTTCTGCAGGCCAGCCAACACTCCTACTGTTGGTCTCTGTTGTGGTTGAAGCGACATCCTCCTTTTTCACTCAAGTACTCTCCTGCAAAGCCTGTCCTTCAGAAGTTTAAGACCCTAGTACCTGTATACACTACCTGCTTCTAACAAATGGAGATCACCTACTGAAGGTCAGCCTCCTTCCCAATGTTGCTTAGGGCCCTGTGAATTCATAACCCCACAAGAACAAGACAGATAATCCGAGGGTCTTCTACTGCACATGTGCAATCAGTCCAACAATGCACCCAGAACCTGCAGATTCTAGGATTTGTATCATGATCATAGGCAGACAGGGATGGAATAAAGTTTTTCCCAGGGAGGTTCCAAATAGTTTTGTTTATTTACAGACTGACTTTTTCCAGAACTTTCTGTATGTAACAAATCAAGGTAGCTTAACAAAGCCAAAAATTATAAAGAAAAGTAATAAGAGATTTTGAAAAGTGTGAAAAGAAGCATTAGAGAATGGGTATCTTACTTTCACCAGGCAAATAATCAGTTTGCTTCATGAATATTTTAGGAAGAAGAAGGTTGGCTCTGATCACTTGTATACATCTTCAGAGTTGTTCCCTTTGGAAATATTATATTTTCTTCTTGAGAAACAAAATGATGAAAGAAAGATGACTTATAAGACCTCCACAAAACTATTCAGCATTGGTTCACTTAGACTGCAAATGATGTATGTGGCTGCATAATGAAGATATTTTGCTTGCCTTATCTTACAAGATTTCCAAACTTGAATGATGTTGGACTAGAAAAGAGGCAATGTCATAAATATTTCACATTCTTTGCTACAGAAGCAAAGCCCCAAATGGCTGCTGCCTAAGTGAAAAGAAGCAGAAGGGAATATTAAAGAAAAAAATTATATATCTCATTTTATCAATAATCTTAGTATCTGAACATTTCTCTCTCACACACACATACAGAGCTGGCTTCCCATGCTGTTTTCTTGGAAATGAAAGAAACTGAATCTTCAGGTATATCAGAGGACTGATGTGAAACTGAAGACTGATGTTTAAGATCAGCTGAAAACATGTTATGTCACACAATATAGGCACTCTCGTCCTGAGATAATGCAGTTTTACAGCATGTTTCCACAATACAGTCCACTTGTGTGTACAACTGGTGATGCTGCCAAAATGCAGCATTGTGGGGGTCTACAAAAGAACTTCCCAATTTTAGAACAAGCCAAGACAAAGACTCCTAAAGTTTGGGTCCAGCTTGTAATATCTCATCCTGGAACCAACACTCTTCTCCACCAGACATTTTTTATTGCTGCTCCTTATCTGAATTATACCTTTGGATCCTAAAGGCTCATATGTTTGTGCAAAGCATTTCTTGACACTGGGAAACTTGGGAAAGGGGATTCTCCACACTTCCTGGCTCAATCCATTGAACTAGGAGTCTTTTGGAACTCAGGCCGAGGACAGACTATTGTTCTGCCATGCTACAGAAGCGCGGCAGAACAAGGTGGGGGGGAACTGCCCCGCAGCGTGGCGTTCAGACGCCGCTGCAAGGAAGCCGCCCACAGCGTCCACACTGCGAGCGGCTTCTGGCTGTGGTGGCAGAACGCCGAGTGGCTCTGCCCGCCCATGCGCGTTCACACCCGCTGGAAGCGGGTGGAATGCGTGCGCAGCCGCCGGGATACCACCTGGAAGTCATGCCCAGCTGCTGCGGGAGGAGCGCACTGCCAGAAGAGGTGAGTCCGGGGCGCCTCCGCGGGGCAGATGTGGCAGTCTGGACGCCCGCTCTGCCTCCGCCAGTCTGATCTCAGCCTCAGTTTTCCATGATTCCCAAAGGCAATTGGTGCTCTCTGTGAGCATCTAGGACAGGGGTGGCCAACCTTGCTTAACGTAAGAGCCACATAGAATAAACGTAAGAGCCACATAGAGATGTCTGAGAGCCGCAAGACAGGAACAAATATCACGCACATGTTTTTATTTTTAAAAATATGCAAATTTGCTTTTTATTAACGTTAAATGGGACTGCCAAAAATAAAAACAAATGAGGAAAACCGGTTATTGATAATGATATTACTTGTTTGCTAATGATATTGAGAGAGAGAGAGAGAAAGAGAGATGGAAAGAAAGAAAGAAGTGGAAAGAAAGAGAGAGAGAAACTAGGAAAGCAAATAGATGGGAGGGAGGAGGGAAGGAAGGAAGGAAGGAAGGAAGGAAGGAAGGAAGGAAGGAAGGAAGGAAGGAAGGAAGGAAGGAAGAGAGAGAGAAAAAGCATGCCTCCCCTTTGCTTCCCCAGCTGCTCTGCCAGGAGCCGCACAATATGTGTGAAAGAGCCACATGTGGCTCCCGAGCCACAGGTTGGCCACCCCTGATCTAGGACATAAAGAGATGCTTCTGACATTGCTGTACCACATTACTTCAATTCACCTTTCTTCCAGAGCCCATGCAAAGAACAATTCTTGAAAAGGGGAGCAGGCAACTGTTTCCCAGAGATCCTTTCCCAGAGAACACTCTGAAAGAATCTAATTCTCCTGAAATTTCTCCAAGAATACATCAAGCAAGCTTGGGAAAAACTAAACTAATTACATGGTGGTGGGCAGAGGTACCCCACCATCAGTTAAGTACTGTTAAGCAGAACAGAACCAACATGTGAGAATGTGGGTTCACTGATCCTCGGCAGAGACTGGCAAACCACTTCTGCGACTGCATCACGAGATGCACAGCTGATGGTGCTGCCTACATGCCCTATATCACTAATCAAGGATGTCTGCAAGGCCAAGGCAAACAAACAGAAGTTAAGCTGAGACTGGGTATATAGTGAAGCCATCATATGAGATTTGTGATGGCCACTGCTGTTTGTATCTGCTAAACCCACCTTCTTGAGATGCATGTCTTGGCCCTGAGAATACTTGTAATATAAGGCCACTATGCAATTACAACTGATCTAGTAGATATATCTCACTTTGGTGGGCTATGCAGAAGCATTCTGTAACATTGCTACTGTGGCACTTTGTGTGACAAAAATGGGTTGATACATTCTGCTGTGCTACAAAACAGTATCGTGTAAAACTGTTTTTATGCTGCTTGATTTTCATGTCTATACATAATGCATCGCAGGGACCAGTGTCTCAGCTTAAAGCAGTGAAGCTGCAGTGAAATGCATCTGCTGGCTGCCCGTCTTTCACACAGGGGAAAAAACCCAAATCCAATCTCGTAACTGTCAATAATCCTGGTAAAGTTAGGCTTTCTCCTGGGTGTTCTCATGTAACACACAAAACCACGATAATTCAGCACATTTTTTTCCCTGCCATTTCTGTTTGCAGATTGTCCCTAAAAAACCTACGTTTTCCTCTGATGTAATTTTTGCTTCAAATCGTTGGCCATACACACACTCACTCACACACACACACACCTCTCTGTGTAGTGCTTGCCCTGTTAACTATTCAGCAGCACCAGCTTGTTGGGAATGAATGAAATTCCCAGTTCAAGCTGTTTGTATTGTGTTGATTAAATAAACAATTCCCAAAGTATTGTTCTTTTTGTTTCCCAAATGGAAATGTAATATTTGCTAAACAGCACACTGCTGAGCATAAGATCTGGGCCAAAACAGGGGAAATGTTGTTATGCTTCCACTCTCTTTCCTTATTTGGTCAATTGCTGAATTGCTGATCGACAAATTCTTGCCAGTTGCTTGGGTGAAAATTATTTTAGTCTTCAGTTTTGCCACTTGTGATGCCACAATGTACTGTCCTTGTAGCATATCATGAATTACGATTAATGGCACCCACGTAGTTATTAAATGGGATGTTGTGTTACAGTGAAGCATACAGCTGTTTATCCTCCCTCACAACTCTCTTTTACACACACACATCCCAACAGTTCAAAATGCTATTTTTTATACAGAAGAGAAAGTGATGGTAGGTTTGAATGCCATTTATGGTGTGCATTATCCCCAATTACATGTTTAACTGTATATTTGATTTTATTTATTGTTTTATCATTGATGTATATCACCCAAGCCCTGTTTTTACAGGGATGGGGTGATTCAAAAATTGAATAAATAATGCTACTAATAATAATCAATTTGGTTTCTGATAGCTGAATCCCCAGGAACCTTGATCTGCTTCGATACAATTAAAAGGACTTGGAGGCAACAGTCACTATGACTACAGTACCAGCAGTACTTATGGGTATCCTAGAGTTAAAAGGTAAGATTACCTCAGAGCTATGCTTTCTCTAACTTGTCATCTTTTTTCCAGATCTTTGTTTCCAAAACCAATCCTCTGCCTTTTTGTCCAGACAGCCTACCATCCTTCCACAAATCTCTGTTTAGGCTTCCCATTTGGAGTGTGTGCCAAGAAAAAAAAAATCATTATACTTTTGTATCCAGGATTTTTGGGGGGGGAGGGTCTGTAATTTCTGATGTTCATGTATGGCATTGCCAGTTTGGGATTCAAACCCATGTGGTTTTTCAGGTTTCAGGTTCAGGTTTGGGACCATTACTTTCAATGGGGAATCTATTGGAGGGTCTGGGGCAGTTGTCTGTAAAAAAAATAATGACACTAAATTTGCAAAGAACATAGTCCTCCTGCTAATCAAAAGCCCCCCAAGTTTCAAGAGAATTGGACCAGGGGTTCAGTTTTACATACCACTGAATTATGTCTCTCTTAGAGCAGGCACAGTTCTCTCCATTGATTCCTATTAGAGGGAAATGGTACCAGCCAATGACATTAAAAAAACAAACAAACCTGGTTTGTTTGTGTTTGTGTTCATTTCATTTTCCTACTCTTATGGTGATTGACTGACAATATATTTTTTGTTTTTTCCCTGAAAATCCTGAGTTTGCCATCCTTCCTTGTTGTGGTCTGTTCTTTGTTTCCTTTCACAAAGTCAGGAAGGAGGTAATGGGAGGGTACAGAGGCTCTTTTTAAGACAAATGACACCAGTATTTGCAGCAGAGCTACTATTGCCTCTCCACTAAAGAACCCCTAGGTTTCAAACAAATTGGACCAAGAGTTCCAGTTCTGTGGTCCCTGAACAAGGCTATCCTGTTTGCAGAGAAGGAAGGGGGGCTTCACCCCCACAAAGGAGGGAATGAAGGAGAATGGCAGCTCTTTGCAAATTGTTTTCAAAGGTGATTGCCTGGGAGTGCTCTGTGCTTCTCCTTTACAAGGATCCAACTGGGTGGGAAAAATGTCATTGCCCTGGAAATCAGTAGAAACAAAGAAAAACACAAACACATGCTACATTGCTGGTAAACATTCAGATTGTTCAGGGGAGGAGGATTCAGTTTCCAAGAATCCCAGATTTGTATTCCCATTCTGGGAAATCACTATGACAACCCAAACCAGTGATTGCTATGTATATCTTCAGCTCAGGAATTTTCTGATGCATGCCCCTACTTCCCATCCTTATGCATCCAACTTAAATTCTTTCCTTAACTCTAGAACTCTTTATAGTTTTCTTCTATCTTTCTGCTCTCATATTTTAACATATCTCTTTTACTGACCCTCACTCATCCAAGTTTTTTTTCTTTTCAGCCACTCGAAGATTTCCTTCTCATTTACTAAACTCTACCCATCCTCCTTTGGTGCCCTGGTACTCCCTCTGAGAACACCTCTGCTCCACTACCTCTCTTTGTTCAAAGCACAGCTCAAAACAAAACTACCTCCTTCTATGAAGCCTTCTGTTGTTCAGGTTCTCAGCCTTCATTATCAGTTAAATATACGTAACAGCATTGTTCAAATTTATCTCTTGTTACCCTTGGTCTCCCTCCCCTACCATCTAAATTTAACATTGATGGCAATGTCTAGACCTATGAAAGCCAGTTCCCAGCATTACATTATGCTTTACTGACATGCTTTTATACCAACACACAAAGTCCAAGATAGGGCTAAGTAGATTAGAGAAGCCTTGTCTCTTCATTATAAAAGGCACCCCAATCAGGGAACAAGACTAGACCCGATCTCCAAACTGCTATCCGCTTCTTCCATGGGTTCCTCAGCTGTGCTGCCTCCTTCCTCCTGGGCTTTCTGGAAGCCGGCCTTTAAATCCCCTGGCTGGCCAGCCAAGTCTCATTCTCTTGTTGGCAGTGTCACATCACTTCCAGCCTGGTCATTTTCATACCTGACACAAGAGGCCTCTAGCTGCCAATAGGGGCTCATGGTGCCAGCTTGCCAGCCACACACCCCTTCCCTTAAAGTATGCCTTACAGCCATCACCTGAAGGTGACACACAGAAAGGAATTATGTGTTGTTATCCTGCCTGATCCTGCATCATAAAGACATAAGGCTGCAGAGCCAGCATCCACTGCTGGACTCTTTCATTGTGGTATCCTTGATTCTTCATCCAACCAAGAGTAGCATGTGAAAGGATTGTATAGTAAGTGAAAGTAGTAGCCTAAGGAGGTCACTGTCTATTTGATAGCTAGTGCTTCTTTCTGTAAAGCTGAGTAAGTGTGTTCTCATGGAAAGAACTTCCAATTTAGGAACAAGGTTAACTGTTGCAATCCCTCTCATTCTTGGGCTTCCTTGAGGCCCACCCCCAAGGCATCTAACTGGGCCAGCTGCTGATCAGGGCTTGTGGGGCTGGCTTGCCCCACAACTTGGTACCTTAACTTGGGGTCTTGGTATAGCCAAGCATGGAGACGAGAAAAGTAGAACTCTCTGCAAAGAAGCCTAGGAAGATGAGTCAGGCATCATTCGATAAATTAGATTATCCATGAGTAATATTCATGCTAGCAAAATGCCCATCAATTTTGCTAGATGTGTATTTTGTGAAGATGTATGACACTGTCAGAACCCACAATCCTCTTGAGCAGGTTGCATACTGGAATGCAGGATCCTCATCAAGTGAGGGCTGAGCCACAGAGCTTCCAGGGCAGAAAGCAGCTGCCTTGCAGCTTTAACTGTCCCTAAGTACTTGTGCATTTCTATGGACTTCTTTTTCCTCAAGATTTTGGGAAAGTGAATATTAAAATGGCACAACATTGAATCTCATTCTAGTGATATTTTTGCAAATCCATGGACAATGTAAATTCCTGCAGTGCACAAAATGGAATGTGTTATCTAGATTGGTGCAAAACAGCAGCTTAAAAAAGACACAATACATGCTAATCCAGACAAATCCATTTCACATCTAATGACTCCTCTATGTCCCTCTAATCCCTGTTGGAGGGGAGAAATTATATTCAGGAAGTTTATTAGAAACATCTGTTGAAGATATCACTAATCCCCTATTCGAAATCAGGGGCTGGATGTAAATGAAGCAGCCTTGTTTGTATGAAATGTGTAAAAAAAATTAAGCAGCATCTTCCTTAAAGTGCCTTTTTTGCATATAGGAAGACAGCTCAGCTCTTGGTGTGTGTTTTTTCCTGGGGTGGCAGTTCTTTATTCCTGTTTTGCTTCTTGATACGGCAGCTTCTGCTGCAAGCAAATTATCTACTTTAATCTCAGACTTCAAAATCCACACCATGTGCCTAGATTCTACTGATTTTACATCAGCTTTTAACACATGGCACTACAAAACCAGAGGAAAGAAGCTGATTATGCAACAACTCCCCCCCTCGCCAAAGCCCCCACTTCCGTAAATCAGCAATATCAAATTAACTTTATCCTCAGATTTCCACTTCTAACAATCTGAATTGCCATCACTTTAAGTATATCTGCATACAGTGGCAAATATTGCCCATAAGGGAGGGAAACAGATGATTTAGCAGAAATAACAAGCAGGGATGTGTCTCTTGTGTGCTGAGTCATTGATTCTTTCTCCTGCCTATATAATCTGTTCCTTGTACTACTGTGGAAATTGACAGCTTTAAAGATAGTTTGAAGCAGCATTTGACAACTGCATTCTATTTATTGCCATAGCTGGGAGGTAAGCTAATCAAAAAAATAAATGTGAATTAAAGAGCAATGATTATAATTGTACAGTTTACAGAGGTAAAGGCTTGCTGCTGAGATCTTATAATAAGAATGAGGCTAGTAGTCTCATGGCTGAACAATCATGAAACACTGGAAATCGTCAAAAGCAAGCATTCATACTTTTTTCTCCTTTATTAAAGATGGATGAAGAACTGAAAGACTGTTTTCATTTTGAAGCCTCGCCTTAGATCCCCACCCAGGGGCACATAGTTCTTGCAATCATGAATTAACTCCAAAGGACTTGCAGAGTTGGCCTGGATCTAATGAAGTTAGTAAATTATTATGCTGTATAATGGCCATGGTGAAATGCTGGCTTTCTACCAGAGTCCAACTCTGACCTAGTAAGATATTTTCATGCCATCTCATGCCTGAAGTGCCTTGAACCAAACTAGGAGCATGGAGACATGTCAAGACAGTGGTTTAATTAGCAATAGATGAACCGTACCCAGTCTATACTGGAAATAATTTGGAGGAACTGGACTGATGTCCTCCAAATGCTGGACAACATAATCTGGACCTCAAGATATACCCCCCCTCCCTCTTGTGGTACAATCCTCTTTTGCTCCTTTTCTTTTTCTCAGACTCACCTGTATGTGTTGGAAGAGGGGGGAGGTGTTCCCTGATGATGAGAATAACGGCAATCAGGCTCCATTAGTACCATATATTTCCCATCAGAAAAGAAATGGACCTAAATTTAACTGCATTGCATATGGCAGCAGTTAGAGCATTCCAGAGGTGCTACTATGGTTCATACCATGAATACTCCCCACTGCTGTGTCCAAGTAAGCGAAGAGGACAGCAGGGAAGGGGTACGTAGGCTCCTTTGAGTAAAAAAAACAAACATTTGGGCTGAAGTTTAGATTCTATAGGGCTCTACCATTAAAAATGGATCTGAAGGCATGTCTATGAATTTTGGTTACCTAAGAATGTCAAACCCTCAAAAAAATCACTTTTCATCAAGGAAGGGAAATTATACTAGACTAAACTGCAAATGTTTTGTAGCTACCCTGTTCCCCTCTCTGATCTGACATCCACCCAGTCCAGCAAACGGGGGGAACATGCTAAATTACTAAAGATGCACTTCCCTTGATTGCCTCAGTCAAGCTGGGATGGTGGTAGGGAAAGCTGTGTGTCTTGCACATTTTGCCTGCCTGGTTCCCAAAGCTGATAGGATATGTCAAGAGTTCTAAATGGGATCACAAATCCTTTGCACATTTTCATACTGCTGGCAGGAATTATAGTCTGATCCATCAAATTCTGACTATGCAGCAGCATGATAAATGCCATCCTCTTATAAATACTGTTTCTTCTGCTGCAATAAAATTAGCAAATACACTCAAAATGAAATGTCTGTTTCAGATATTGCATGGACTGCCCATGATGGTCCTGGGGCATATGTAATCCTAGCAGTCCAATAAGTTGTTAGGATGTGCCAGCAACAGCTGCCCAGCCAGACACTGCACTCAGTGCTGCTAACTGCGTAGATTACTCAAAATGCTGCTCATTTTAAAATGTGAACAAATCACCAATGTAAGCTTATGGGGTGCTCAAGAGAGAAAAAAAACAGGCATTGTGAGCAGGGCAGGTTTGATTTCAGAAGATGGCAGCATCCCTAATTACATGCACCAGCCCAAAAATAATTTATTTATTTATTTTTCACATTTATATCCCGCCCTCCCCGCGAGCGGGCTCAGGGCGGCTTACATGGGCCAAAGGCCCATGATGAAAAATTGGGGGTTTTGTGGAGAAGAATAGTTGGAATGTGAGAAAAGAATCAGGGCTCTTTTTGTAGAAAAAGCCCAGCAGGAACTCATTAGCATATTAGGCCACACCTGTGACAGCACAGCTCATTAACATATTAGGCCACACCCAATGTTACCAGAAGTGTGGTCATCCAGCCACATCTACCTTTTGCTTCTTATTCTGTTTACCTTATTGTCAAAACAGTTTTGACAAAACCAATAAAAACATTATTTTCTGTCCCATCTATAAAAAATCTTGCCTGAACCAATATCTAATGTCCAGCAATTATTCCCACACTGGATTAGAATCAATTCCTAAAGGTTAGGTTCCCATGGAAATCAGCTTGCCTTCCTGCAGAACTAGTACGCTGAATATGATTTTTTTAGGGTTGCCAACCTACAGGTGGGGTCTGGAGATCTCCTGGAATTACAACTGAGCTCCAAACTACAGAGATCAGGTCAATGGCTGCTTTGGAAAGTGGAGTCCATGGCATTATGCCTTGCTTAGGTCCCCCCTTCCCCTAAACCCCACCCTCCACTCCCAAATCTCCAGGGATTTCCTTAACCTGGAGTTCGCAACCCTAGTTCACTGGCAGAACAATGCTAGGAGCCAGTTTGGTGTAGTGGTTAAGTGCGCGGACTCTAATCTGGGAGAACCGAGTTTGATTCCTCACTCCCCCCCTTGCACCTGCTGGATGACCTTGGGCAAGCCATAGCTCTGTACCAGCTGTTGTCTCAGAGCTCTCTCAGTCCCACCTACCTCACAGGATATCTGTTGTGGGGAGGGGAAGGCAAAAGACGCTCTGAGACTCTTTTGGGTAGTGAAGGGCGGGGTATAAATCCAATCTCTTCTTTTTCTAGGTTTGTGGATGCACTGGACGGGAGTAGTTTGTGGACTAATTTATTCAAGGTACAAAATTTTATTCAAGGTATAAGATTTCATGTGCCACCCACACTTCTTCAGATGGAAGACGTGTGCATGCATACAAAAGCTTATACCTTGGATGAAACTTTGGACTCTAACTTTGTTCTGCTGCTTCAGACCAACACGGCTACCCACCTGAATTATTACACTATAATACTTTTTACAAGCAATTATGTACCAGTGGAGTGATTACCATGCAGAGTCTGTCCCACAGGTAAAATTATCCTGTGAACAGGTGGTCTTTACCACATCAAAGTATCACTACCACCACAAGATCACCAATCGTTGGAAGTCAACTCCTCAGAAGCAGAAATCTCTCTTATTAGGAGGTTTAAGAACATCAACTTTGCTGGCCCATTAAAGGCAGATGTCAGCCCAGTGGCAGGAGAAGAGGGACAATCATCTTCATCAGAAACTCTGCCCACTTTTTAAATTTCACAAAACCGGCAATCTCCAAAGTGCTGCTGGCCATGCTCATTTTTAGTTACATCTCTGTTTCTCTGCAGATGTCTCCCAAAGTCCCCCATGCAACAGTCAAGTGTTCTGCCAACACACACAACAATGAAGCTACTTTTTCAGGTGTTTTCTCTTGCATGGCAGTAAGCACCAAACCACTTTAATACAGACTTTAGACACACATATATTTGTAAGCCATTCCCAACAATGAACTCAGGCTTCAAACGTACTTTTCTTAACCAGAAGATGCTATGAGAAAATGAAAGAGATGCTCAAAAACTAAAGATATTGTCAAAAGCAGCATTTCCTGGGCTCTCTGCTTTTTTACATTCCCCCCTTTTCAATATTTTTTTAATAAAAACACAAAGAACAAAATGAAACAAAAGAAAGAAACAGAGAGAGAGAGAGGTGGGAGAGAGAGAGAGAGAGAGAGAAAGAGAAAGAAAGAAAGAAAGAAAGAAAGAAAGATAGATAGATAGATAGATAGATAGATAGATAGATAGATGGGGGGGGAGAGAGATAGATAGAAGGAAAATAAATGGGGGAGGCACTTACCGGAGCAGGGAGAGCGACACGACATTGGCAAGCCAAATGCAGAGCCAGGCCTTTCAGTGCAAAGAGCCTAGCCCTGTGCTTAATCTCTGGGTGGGGCTTTCTCCTGCTGGCTCTCTGTACTTAAAGGGAAAGCACCAGGTGGGGCTTTTTCCTGCCGGCTCTCTGCAGGAACTTTTCCTTTAAGTGTAAACAGCTCAGGCCCAGCAGGGAGGGGGCGGGGCAGGCTTGGATGCCACCCAGAACGGCGTTCCGGTGCATTCCTGCTGAAAAGAGCCCTGAAAAGGATTATATGTTCTGAACATCTAAAATAATGTGCATAAGGAAAAGATACATATTGAGACCTTCTAAGATCATGCAGCTGGCTTCAATGATCAGCAGATCTAAATGGGTTTTCTTTAAATAATTCTAGAATAAAGGCCTTAAGCTCCTCGGAATGTCTTGGGCTTCAGAAATGAGTACTCAAGCAATGATAATTTCAGGATATTCTTTATTCATTGGAATTCATTGGTGGACATAAACTGCAGAAAATGGCACTAAAACAAAAGTCATTCTATAGCTTCTCTCTCTGCATCTGAAATTCGTTATCACTTGCTGATCTATATAAAGACTTTCATCTCTGGTTTGTATCCTGATGGATAGATCTCTGAAAACCCTTATGAGGTAAGTTTTTTTTAAAAAAAAAATCAGTAGAGGAATTAATTCCAGTAAAATACATGAATTTGCCGCTGTCTTGAATAAGTGTTTGTGTACTCAGATGTCATTAAATTGCTTTGATAGTATTCGCACTAAAAAACTTCAAGATTTTTAACAGCCTCATTTAAAAAAACAAAAACAGGACTGAGCAGTGAAGCTGTCTTGGGCCGCAGCCAGATTTAACTATGAACTACTGAACTCGGCAGGTTATAGTTTAGGAACTCATAATACAAGGGACCTCTAAATAGTTATTTTAAAAAGTTAAATCAGCCTCAGCCTAAGCTTCTGGAAGCTGCCTGCTCTGGCTTAGACTGGCCACACTGTCAATTGCTTGGGCAGTCAAAAGAGAAAACACACCAACAAGAAAGTCTTTGAGAATAAAGGATTACATAAATTTATTTCTGGTTCACTAACCTTTTCTTCAGTGAGAGCTACTTCTCAGTAATGAAAGGTCCTTTCCGCCCTAGACCTTAAATCCTGGTTCAGCCATGTCCCTGGATTTACATTCTACACTACACGTGAGTTCATCCCTGTAATTATCTCGGGGTATTTTTTGTTTCCTCATTACACTGAGGTCACCCTGGTTTCGCCCCACATTTGTCCCAGGATAAATGGATGCTGTTATAACCAGGGATAAATGCAAGGTATTGTATCACGAGTTGATCTCTGATAAAACCAGGGATGAGATCCAAGTGTGGAAAGGACCAAGTTTGTTCTGCCCTAGAAAGAGAACATGTACTAGGAAGAGCACCAGAAATGCAGCAGTCAGCTAAGCAGCCAAGGGGAAAAAAAATCATGTAATATAAAAGTTTTTTAAAAACCAACAAAACCTACAGCAGATCCTATCAGCATCTTTTCCTGGGTTTTCTGGAGGATGCATAAGCTACTCTACAGCAGCCAGTGAGCTACTCATTGTTCATGAGCTGCTTATTGGAGACCCCTGATTTAAACATTTATATCTCACTTTCCCCCATTGGCTCAAGACATGCTTGCTTGTTTGTTTATACGTATGTATGTACGTACGTATGTACGTACGTACGTACGTACATACATACATACATACATATCCCACTATTCCCTCAACCAGTGAGGCTCAGGGTGGCTTACATCAAAGTAAAATACAATTGAATATGCGGTCTTAAAAGCATTACTAATAGTCTTACAGTACCTTCTAAAGGATGACTGATCATGGTCCAAGTTTAAACAGAGATCATCTGTCCATACAGCCAATGCTAGCTCAGCTCCAAAACAGGTCTGAAGTCCAATTGAAAAGGATCAAGAGCAGATGTGTTGTCCAGAAACCTCTGGTGCTGCCCCACCACCACACACTTCAGAACCTTTCTTTCTTTCAAAAAATAGGATGTTGGAGAAGGCATCAAGGCGTGACCCTGTTTATGGTCCCAGGCACCCCATCATACCAGGCAACTACAAGGGTCTCCATGTATAAATCCTTCACAGCTACCTGGAAATCAAGAGGATCTATTAGATGTGGGCCATCTTGACCAGTACCCTCGACCAGTCCCATCATAATTCACTCCTCGTCTGGGCCCAAAGCATGAGCTTTGAAGAAACTGTTCTCTCTCTCTCTCTCTCTGTGTGTGATTATGAGCAGTAACCAATTTAGAGGGGGCCCCAAATGCAAGAGGGATTGTGCCTTTACATCCTTGGCTCCCACACAAGATCCATTCTGAGAGGAGTGGTGTCCTACATGAACATATCTAATTGGGTTTAGCTCCAAGGTTTGCATCTTATTGTTTTATTAAATTATTGCTTGCATTTCAAACTGGAATGAACTTTTAAATATTATTTGAAACTGACATAAGTCTTCTGCTTCTAATCCTTTTCTGTTCCTGACATAACAATAATATTGCTAATCATTAAGACTCCTTTTAAGATGTATTAGTCCCCACTAATAAAATATTGATCAATACATTTTCTTGAGGGCCCTCTGTACAAATTAACATTCTGCAGCTCATCAAAAATGCTGCTGCCTGAATTTTACCGCAACACAAGGCTTATGCTAATCCATTCTCTATTCAGGCAGAGTGTGTTCACCTGTTAATTGGGGGAGGGGGGCTGAGACTTCTTCACCAATAGAGCATAGAAAGACA
This sequence comes from Lepidodactylus listeri, assembly GCA_029233225.1. NCBI lineage: Eukaryota > Metazoa > Chordata > Lepidosauria > Squamata > Gekkonidae > Lepidodactylus > Lepidodactylus listeri. The sequence goes on along the minus strand of JARCFY010000005.1, from coordinate 55,165,132 downwards.
GGAATGTTTCAATACATGCCCTGTTTGCCATTTGTGAACAGGGAGCTGATTTTTGACAGGCTGCACTGACCCCTTCATGGCTGCTTGGCAGGTTGTTCCTTCTTCCTAACAGTACCATTCAGCAAATTTTTTCACACAGCCTGATAGAGTTCTGTTTCCTCTCCTCTCACTGTGTCATTGCTCCGCTTAGCAGATAGCTGGTTAAACAGACAGTTAAACTAGTTTATAAATCATATCAATAGTCATAAATAAACACTGCATTTAAAAAAAAATCTTCTAATGCAGTGTTCATCCTTAGCAACATTCATGGCTGCCAGTCTGTTTGGAGCTGTTTTCATCTATGTGCAATTTTGCAAACGCCAGCACAAACCGGTGTAGATGGCATCTGAGCTGCCCAGGGCTAAACAGAACAGACCTGGTGATCAGCTCATGTCTGATCAGCATAGTCAAACATGTTAAATTCTACTGTCAAACACATGTGTTGTGAAACATGTGGCATCTCTTTCCCTAGACGTATATATTTCTCACTCAGATCCACACAGGGCAATATAGTGGTTGCCCTCACCTCACTGCTGATGTCTAGCATTCTAAAGGACAGAGGTTGTGTCCACTATTTAGCAACATCATATTAAACATCCATCTCAAGCAAATCCTAGGAGTCATTCCCCATCATTTCATTTGTTTCCCTTGTTTATAATTAGAATTTCTGCAGGTGCAGGTGCACTGCTGTTAAAGAATATCTGTAAAACACCAGACAGTAATTAACAGCCTGATTCACATGCCAGTTACAGCCAGAATGCCTGGATTTAAATTCGAATCTGGCCCAGGCCTGTGTCCGTTTAATCAGACCTAAGTCCCACTAAATTGAATGGGACTTATTCCCCAAGTATATGTGCATAGGCTAACAGCCTGATCCCAAGTATACTGGAAGATAAGTCTCACTGAGTTCAGTGGGGCTAATTCCCCTGTAAGGCCCCAATACAAACTTGCTATATCCCCCTAACATGCACACACAATCCCATCCAATACAATTTCATGAATTATGAAATTTCTTTTTTAATTCTGAAATATAATTATGCAGCCCATATCATGGTAATGGAAGTGTAGAGTGGTTAGGCTTCTCTGAGATGTATCCAGTAAAGTGTACTTATTTCCCCATGTTTGGCTTCCTGTTCCCATGTGTATATAGAGTGATAGCCATGCACTGTGAATAGGGTTGCCAAGTCTAACTTACCTTGTAGTGGGGGGAGTCCAGTCCTCTGAGAGTCTTCTGGCATCTGCGCAAAGCGTGCATGCTTCAATGACAACACCCAGAAATGACATCATCATTTCAGGCACATTAGGGGTGGGACCTCTATAATTCAAGGGAAAACCATAGAGTTTTCCCTCGAATTATAAAGCATCCTCCCCCGAAACATTCCTGATGTGATGACATCACCTCTGGGTGATGTCATCATGCTAGGCACGTCTCCGCAGCTTGGCAATTTGGGGGTAGGGTTCCCCCCGGTGGTCCAATCCAGGCCGGCAGGGAGCGGGCCAATCGAGCGGGCATTTCCCTGCCTCCCGGGGGTACTTGGTAACTCTAACTGTGAACCTATGTACATTTGCTTATAAGCAGATGAACCAAATGCCCTGACTTGGATAGCCCAGGCTAGCTGAAACTCATCAGATCTCAAAAGCTAAATAGGGTCAGCCCTGGTTAGTACTTGAATGGGAGACCACCAAGGAAGTCTGAGGTTGCTACACAGAGGCAGATAATGGCAAACTGCCTCTGTACATCTCTTGCCTTGAAACTGTATGGGGTTGCCATCAATTGGTTTTGACTTCATGGCTCTTTTTTTTTTAAGTGGACGAGGACAATCTCCTATAGGACTGCTGTTATAATCTAATTGACTCATTTTTAATTGGCCAGTGGATTGCAGCAGAAATTAGAAGGGAGTAAGAAATTCTCTAAAGGGAGTAGGAAATCCTTAAAGAAGAGGGACAGCATTGTGTAATGGATAGACACCCCAATTAATTGGTGATCTAAATATTAATTGGTAATCATACCTGAGATTCAAGTGATGGCCAGGTTTTTCACAGTTCATTTTACCTCCAAATTGTTTGTTTCTTCTTAGCTTTCCCTTTGAATGTAGACTTTTCTATGCAGAATATGCTCAGTAAGATATATAACAGGACCTAACTGTGCAAAAATGTCATGCATGCAAAATCTATGCAAAGCTGCCACTACGCTTCTGCCTGAATCAATTTAAAGAAGATGCTCCATCAAATAGGATAAAACCAGATTAAGCACATACAAATGAAACAGTGTGAGGGCATGGGGCTTATCAGAATTTGTTGGCATGTGTGTAGAATACCAATGGGGGGGTGGGAGATTGTGTTGCGTCTTATATGAAACTCATTTAGCAAATACATCCAAAGAGGTCAGAGGTCAACACAGAAATCCAGAGTGGAGCATCCTATTGAAAAGGTCACAAACAACTGGAGATAACCATGTCACAGGCAATCCCATCTGCATTTACAATAAGCCTGGCCTTGACTTCACAGCAAGATCTGTGCATTCAAAATCTCTCTAGCATTGCAGTTCTAAGGCAGTTTGCCTAAATCAAAATTGGCTTTATTACATAGTATATCAAGTGTCTGGTAGAACTTGCAAAGTAGCTTTTCTACCATTTAATATACAGCTAATTAACATATTGTAGTACATACATCCCCAGCCTTTTATTTTGCTGTACTGTAGATATTTCCATTGACAGTCTATTATTTCAGTTTGTGCCTGGGCCTGAGGATAAGCCAGTCTTGCTACCCTGTGTTCTGATCTCAGGGAGATGGGCGATTTGTTTGATAGAACTGACCATTTGTCTGGTGAATGGTGTTAGGATAACCAGCCCCTGGCATGTATGAAAACATACTTTTAAAGTGTTACTGTTGATTGAGTAGGGAATTTAACTTAAGAGTATAAGAGAAGCCAATGCTGGATCAGGCCAATGGCCCATCCAGTCCAACACTCTGTCACACAGTGGCCAAAAACACCAGGTGCCCTCAGAAGGTCCAGCAGTGGGGGCAGGAAGCCCTCTCACTGTTGCCCCCCCAAACACCAAGAACACAGAGCATCACTTGCCCCAGACTGAGAATTCCTATCCATATGTTTATCTAATTCCCTTTTGAAACCATCCATGCTTGTAGCCACCACCATCTCCTGTGGCAGTGAATTCCACGAGTTAATCACTCTTTGGGTGAAGAAGTACTTCCTTTTATCTGTTCTAACCCGACTGCTCAGCAATTTCATGGAGTGCCCACCAGTTCTTGTATTATGAGAAAGGGAGAAAAGTACTTCTTTCCCTACCTGCTTTATCCCATGCATAATCTTATAAACCTCGATCATGTCACCCCTCAGCCGTCCACTTCAGAGACTATTTGCAAGTGGATTTTGCCATTTCACACATTAAAATCCAGTTGCAATGTGCACTGAAAGTTAAGTGAAAGTGTGTTATTTGGTGTGTGTGAAAGCGCCCAAAGGTTTCTTACCAGATCCCATTAGGACTGTATTGTGTACTGGGTTCATAGCATTCAAGAGTCAGACGACAATGTAGCAAGCAGCATTCTTTATTGGTACACAACTAAGCATGCATAACCGGCTGTGAGGGCCAACTCCATACAGTCCCCAGGACACACCCAAAGCTCCATTGGTGTGTTTGAATTTCCCACCAGGGTTCTTATTGGAAGGCTAGTGGTGGCCTAGGATCCTTGACTCCTATTGTTTCCAGCCTCAGGCTGTATGTCGCTGGTGCCATGTGGCAGTCAGCGAACGTAACAGATTGGAAAAGGACTCCCCTGTGGTCCATGTCTGATTCTGTTTGGATTAGAACAAAGTTTGAGTCCAGTGGCACCTTTAAGACCAACAAAGTTTTATTCACGGTATATATTTGTGTGCAAGCATATTTCTTGAGATACAGTGAAACAGAATTTCCTCAGCCATTACATATTGGGGGGGGGGGTGTTAGTTTCCAGGAAGGGCTAGTAAGAGTCAAGATGCATAAGTAACTGGGCAATTATACCTGAGATTGGATTAAGGTAAGATCTGTGAATGGCAGTAAATTAGCATACAAATACAAGAGTTAACCAGCCATGAAGCTGTTTTTTGGGCTGTCTTCTGCACTCCTCCTAAAGTTTAAAAGGACTGGGCAAGACAGCCCAAAACGGCTGAGTAGTGGGAAGCCTCCCGACCACTCAGCTGGTTTTGTGGCTTTAGCAGGGAACAGAAAGCAGGGGTTTAAATGGTTTAAACCCCCACTTTCTGCTCCATCCACAAACTGCATGAACTGTTCTAAATATCCCACCCTCCCCGCGAACTGACTCAGGGCAGTTTGGTTTGTACCCGTCTCTAGTCTGTATGTGAAGCACTCCATTCCTCCAGCTGCATGATGATGATACTACTAAGGCACAGGACTTGATTGGCTAGGGCAGTAATTGCCCAACTTTTGGGATTTGTCTTTAAGGAAACCTGATAAGGACTCCCTCCATCTAGTCAATTGCTACACATTATTGCCATATGCCTAGGGACTAGCCAGTTGCTTCAGGGTCATGCAGGGATATTTGTTTCACTATGACTGGCACTTTGGAGGGATGGAGTAAATATGCCTGGTCTTTGGACTGGTTTGGACAGGTTGTTCATTATAGGTGGGATGAATTCCTATACCAGCCCATCATTCTTTGCACAGGGAGCTGAACTGGGAGAAAACACTTTTAGTGCTGAGCGAAGTTCATGGCAGGGCAACTGGCACAAACTTTCCACAGACTTTCAAATTTCAAAGCGACAGAGATGTGTGTGGAATTCTCCAGCCTTGGAAACACCGATATGGTGCCTCCAAAGCTTAACTGGGACTGCTGGTTGCCAATAACAATTCTCTAGCCATGTCTGTTGGCCTGTAGCCTCCACCCTTCTGTGCAGAGCTCACACTTTCATTGCATGAGCTCTGCATTCAGGAGAGCAATGCTGCTTTTTATCTGGCGAATCACAGATACTGACCAGCTTGTACTTTCCATTCTTGAAGATGAGAAGAATGCAACCTGGTGTGATGCCCACCTGCAGCTTCTCTGCCATGGCCCTGACATGTGGGAGAACAGCCATCCCCTCAGAGCCTGACTCCAGTGTGGAGGCCAGCAACCAGTCCAGCCCTTGAATCAAGAGGATGACTCTTCCCAGGCTGGCCATATAGGCACAGAGCACATCAGTAGTGTCCTGGAAGGGCTTGAGGACCTGTTTGGATTAGAACAAAGAGGGTTCTAATCCAAGAGGGAGAGGGTAAGCTAGTCATTGGAGCTGATGCTGAGCTCTTCTTCCCTGTGCAGGGCAGTCATGGAGGAGATGACATCCTGCACCATTCTCTTCTGTTCCAGTGGAGTATCTCATATCCCCTCCCCCTGTCTCTCATGTAGTAGACGGGCAGACTTGATGCTGCACACAAAGTGGGCAGCCAGGCACAGCAGGTATCAAGCTAGGATTGCATCTCAAGAGGACAATGTTCTAGGTGGCCTTGACAGTTCTCCCAACCCCAGAGCATTCTTCACCACAAGGTGAAGCATGTGCACCAGGCAGACAATGCCCTTGGGGTGCACAGATTTCACTTCTGCCAGCATGTTGGTGCTGGCATCCAGGACCATCAAGCCATGGATGATGTTGCTGCCACCCATCCATTCCCTGAGGCTACTCTCTATCACACAGTGGCAATGTTTAAGGTTGTGTGGTCTGTATCCATCCCCTAAACTTGGAGCAGAACCACTTTGTAGCCCGGTGGCAAGACTGTCCCCTCCTAGGGCCTGGGCCATGCCCCAACAGTCCTGCTGGCTACTCCAGAGGTCTACCATGAAGTGCACAGTTCAGCCTTGTGCTCTGGAGAACTGAGTCTTGACTTTTGCCACTGCAGCCAGTGAAAGGCTACATCCTTCATGAGGGAGAAGGGTTGGCCATCCATAGCAATTATCTTACTGACAATGAGGCAAGTGACTGCTTTCTGGGCCCTCCACTTAGCCCTTTTACCTCTTTGACAGTGGCCCATGGCACTCTGAGTGTGGGAAGCCTTTCTTGGAGGGGCTTCCTGCTTCCCCTCCACTTCTCCCTGCTGAGAGGGAGTGGCCTCTTCTTCCTCCCGCTGGCTGCCACTCTTTCCTCTGGCAGCAACATAGTTGGGTGCATCCTTTGCAGGTGCCTGCAGAGACTGGAGGAGGATGTTGCGGGTTTGTGCCCCTCTCGACATGGCTGTGGCACACCTGGCACTCTGCCACATAGAGATCACTGGGGAGGGTGAGGAAGTGTTTCCAAACTGGGGGCTGGAAATGAAGCACTAGGACTGGAGAAAGTGGGAGACACAGATGCTTTCTAGCGCTGGGCTGGGAGGGGCCACGTAGGGCTGTACTTGAAGCAGGAGCAACAACAGGGAGCTGGGATGTGGAAGGGGAGGGTGCTTCCCCCCATCCTCTAAATCACTGTGTTGTAAGTCAGTCTGTGCTGAGTGATGGCTCTGATATCTCTGATGAAGGGTTGTCTGCTAGCCCTCAACCAGTAATTGAACAGCTGGCTGCAGCTGGCTCTGAGCCAGAACAACAAGAGATCAGGTTACCAGCTGATTAGGAGTCACAGCCTACAGCTGGAACCAAGCCAATGCCTTGTAGCTCTGGAGCAGTAAACAAGGCTTCAGAAACCACTCCCAGCCCACCTGGCTCACCCACACCCTTGCAGTGCTGATGCTGTCAGAGACGCTTAGAGTTGCAAGAAAGGAGAAGACGTGCGAGACTCATGGTCCATCATCAGCTGTAAACTGAAGAGACGAATGAGTAGTTTCAGGAAGGCTGCCAAGGAATTGGCTAGGAGTTTAGCTCATTAGGACTTGGCTATATATTAAGCTGGGAGAAGCAGCAGTTTGTGGATGCAATGAGTATACTTTGCTGCTACTGGAACACTGCAACTTTGAACTGGACCTGACAATTGGCTTTTCTGGAACCCCTGACCTAGGACTGGACTTGGACTTGCCGTCTAGAGCTCCTTGATCTTAGACTGGAGTTTGGTAAACCTGCTTTTTGAAACCCTGACTTTTGGACTAGACTTTGGTTACTCTCTGCAACCTTGCCTGTGACCTGCCCTGCTGGACCCCAGCCTGTGCCTCCTGGGGAAGCTGTCCTGGTACACACTACTAGAGTCCTCTCCAAAGAGTGATAGCAACTGCTGGTCTTTGGGCAGTGCTAACAACTCTCTTGCCTCTGTGTGGAGCCCCAGGAACAGATATGAGGAAGGAGGCTCTGAGACCCCTGGTGATGCCTTGCTTTGAACCGACTCCAGTGGGCTGGCAGGATGGGTTTGGTGCCTAGGGATGGGGGCCTGTGATATGCAGGCAGTGGAGGACTCCCCCCCCCCCCCCATGAGCACCCTTTACACCCACTTTTACCCTCATGGCACAGAGGTGTTCACACTCAGGAGGGGTGGGAGGGTATAAATGTGGTAGACTTTTGTGGGGAACCAGTAACTTGGAGAGATTATAGAGGAGCAGGTGACAGAGTGAGGTTTCTTATGCACTGGTGTGTGTAGCTTGCAGAGGGTCCATTCTATACACTTTTGGACCTGTGCCTAATATTTCCCCTAAAAGGACTTTCCTGGGAGCATCTTCTTTGGGGGGTCATAACTCAGACCCCCTAAATCCAATCTGCATATAATTTGGGTGCCATGTAGAGGAGAATCAGGGGGATATCCCAGCAAGTTTGATGACTCTAGCTTGAATAGGGTCTGTTCTATACACTCCTGAACCTCCTGACCCTGCACCTGTCCTTTCCCCAGAAAGCACTTTCCTGGGAGCACCTTTATGGGGAATAACTTGGACCCCATAAATCCAAACCTCATCAAATTTAGAGGGCAGGAAGAGGAGAGTCAGCCAGACATCCCCTGTGAGTTTGATGACTCTAGCAAGCTGTGGGAGGCACGTTCTATTACAACATGAACTGAACCAATTTGTTTGGTGCCTAAAGGTTTGTGATGGTTCATGGTTCATGAACAGGGCATACCACAAACCATGAACCAAAGTGCATTTTCCCAGTTTGTGTCCATCCCTACTACTGGATTAGAATCTTATTCTAATCAAATTGAAGCATGGGTGTTTTGTGACTTTATCTGGGGAGGGTGCTCAGGACAAGTCTACATGGATGATCAATTCCAACATAATGTTTTCTCCATATATCTGTGGTGAGCCACTGACAAGCAAAATGTAACGCAAGATCCATTCTTAAGTTAATTCTCTAGTCACAGCCAATATGCATGTAAGCAAAGAGAGGAGAAAGCAGGTCGAATGCTGATCTGTTTTCTTTCACAATGGAAGATGACAAACCAGCACTAAGTTAGCTGAGTTGCAGAATTTGCAGATAATGAAAACCAAACACAGGGAAGCTCTGTTAACTTGATTTTTATTCCTTGCTAGACAAAATATAATACCATCACATTTTCTTCAACATGCATTGAAAATCACTTCCCTATGTGGGAGTGAATGTATTTATGAACAGAATATTTCACAGACGAACCTGAACAAAAGCAAAATGAAATAATCTTTTAACAGACATAAACCTGGAAAATATTCTGAAAATAAGCACAAGCAAGTTGATGCTAAAAACAGGGGGAAAATTGGGTCACTGGTTATGCCATCTCTCATTAACCTATAAACTGAATTACTTCTGTAGGTAAACACTAGCAAAGAAACATCATTCAGATTGATTTCGTTGGTAATCAAGTATGATAATTCTAAATGTATGTTAGAATAAAGTATAATTGGTCAGTATGGTGCAATGGGTAAAAGCGGTGGACTCTAATCTGGAGAACCAGGTTTGATTCCCCACTCCTCCAAATGAAACCTGCTGGATGGCCTTGGGCCAATCATCATTCTCTCAGAACTCTCTCAGCCCCACCTACCTCACAAGGTGCCTGTTGTGGAGAGAGGAAAGGAATGTAATTGTAAGCTGCTTTGAGACTCATTAAGATAAAGAAAAGCAGGGTATAAAAACAATCTCTTCTCCTTCTTCTTAATAAAAGGAGTAATGCCGTGGCCCAACTAAGTGGTGAGGCCTTCTTGACCCAGTGACAATTTTAAGTGGTCCACAAAATGCTTTGAGTTGTGTTTCCATGAAGTAAAGGATCTGCCCCAAATTCTGAATGAAGTGTGCCATATAGATGTTGACATGGGAAGTACCAGGACAGGACTCAAGCCAGAACTCCTACCAGTCCATCCACAGTGCTTTACAGCCCGCATGACAGGGCTAGCTGCTTCACCCTGCATAACACAGGAGAGCTTCCTGAGCTGCCCCTTCCCTTTTGGAATGAGTTCACTGAGTTGGTTTCACAAAACCTTGAACTCTCAGGCTTGGTCTTGTAGGCTGTTTCCTTAGTCAACATGTGAGGACCTGATTCAGACTGAGTTTACTGACAGTGCTCCTCTACCAGTCCCTTGTTTAAATGATCCTCCTGTCTTGGAACTCTAATATGTCTGCCTTGGATCACTTTTCTCACCTGTGGCCCTTGGACTTCAGAATATTCACTCAGAATTCAGAGCCTTGTTCTGATCTCTCAACCCTTCTTCTTACCTCTGGTCTTGAACTGTACCCAGTTCCTCCTGACAAGGATTGATAGGGACAAGAAAGTATAGCCATGAAAGATGATGGACAAGTAGCAGAACACTGCAAGTTCTGGTCAGCATTACCACTCTCCAGTAAATATGTGTTTGGGTACAACGTAATACAAAACTATACTGGGGCATTGTCTCAGTTTCATGACTCATTTCCTAAACACATATCTCCAGGCTTTTATTTGCAGACCTAGAGGCCAGAAACTTGCTTCAGTATAAAAATAATAAAAATTGAGATTCTCCAGATGTTTGGCTTTCTATCACAAATGAAGCCCTTTACTAGTGTGGCAGTCTCATGGATATATGGAACACAACCAATACCAAACGGTATGTTGAAATAACTATATAAACATCATTTTTAATTAGTTCAGGAGCTCTACTGTGGTGTTTCCCAGCCTGTGGGTTGGGACCAAAAAGTGGATCACAAAGCCTGTGAAAGTGCGCCATGGGCCAGTCTCCCATAATGTCTGCCCCGTTCCTTTCCATTGCTCTCTTTTGTGATTTGGAAACCAAGATCTGACTCTGGGAACAGAACCTTAGGAGCATTAAAGGGAGTAATGGAGAAGGAGAAGATGGTCAAAGGCTGGAATGTAACTTCCATATGCAAACATTATGTTGCTTGCTTAGGATTCAGAGTGGGGCAGCTTTGGGGCAGCTATACCCTTTGTGTGATGGCTGTTGATTTCTCAAATACATCTGGTTGGCCAAAGTAGAAAATAGAATGCTGAACTAGATGGGTGCCAAGGTCATAGTTTGCCTAGGGCACAAAAAACATTGGGCCATACAGAGTAAATTTGGACTTGTGAGTCACCATATCAAAAAGGTTGGGCACCACCACTCTATGGCCACCTCTGACAACATAGAGCCAGTGTGGCATAGTAGTTAAGAAAGGCAGATTCCCCACTCTTCCTCCACACGAAGCCTGCTAGGTGACCCTGGGCCAATCACAGTTCTCTCAGAGCTCTCTTAGCCCCACCTACCTCACAAGGTGTCTGTTGTAGGGAGAGGAAGGGATGGTGATTGTAAGCTGCTTTGAGACTCCTTAAGCTAGAGAAAGGTGGGGTTTAAAAAGCTCTTCTTCCTCTTCCTCCAAGCATTTGCTAAATACAGGGCTGGCATCAGGGGTCAGCATGCTGAGGCACTTCCTGTGCCTCATGGCACATGTTGCTCTGATATGTTTGGCTTAATTTCTCCAAGAAGGAGGACCACCCAATAGACCCCTGCAGTACTGAAGGGGCCTGCTGGACACTCTCCTGTTTCAGCCTGGGAGAGGTGTTTGGAAAGAGTGAAATATAACTTATTCTCTTTTAAGCTTTGCTGGTGGCAGATCTTGGTCTGATCTCACAGCCAACCTATAGTGACATTGTAGGGTTTTCAAGGCTAGAGCCCTAACAAAGATGGTTTGCCTTTGAGCAGTGACCAGTCCCTTGGTGGTCTCCCATCCAAGTACTAACCAATGCCGACTCTGCTTAGCTTCTGAGATTGTGGGCCATTTGTGTGTGTGTGTGTGTGTGTGTTAAGTGCCATCAAATTTTCTGCACACCTGCAGAGTCCCTCAAGTGGGCAGGAAAATCTCTTTGCCCCCTATGTGCCCCCGGTGTCTGGATTTAGATATCTGCACAGAGGGGGCATCTTGGCTATTAGTATATAGATAGCCCATATCATGTTAATGGGATTGTAGTGTGGGTACACTCCTCTGAGCCCCTGTAGGATGTATTCAGTAAAGTGTATTCATTTCCCCGTGTTTGACTTTCTGTTCCCGTGTATATAGAGAGTGGTACCCATGCACTGTGAACCTACATACATTTGCTTATAAGTAGATCCTATTGAGTGGAATTTTCTGACCATGTTAGCCCATTCTTGTCAGATCTCAGAAGCTAAGCAGGATCAGCCCTGGTTAATATTTGGATGGGAGACCACCAAGGAAGTCCAGGTTGTTATGCAGAAGCAGGCAATGGCAAACCACATCTGAGCCTCTTGTCTTGAAAAGCTTATGGGATCAACATAAGTCAGCCATGACTTGATGGCACTTTCTACCACCACCATAAATTAATGACATCCAAAACATTCTATCATTAACAGCCTTGCTCAGTTCTTGCAAACTGAGAGTTGTGACTTCCTGTATTGAGTCAATCCATCTCATGTTGGACATTCCTCTTTTTCTGCTTCCTTCATCTTTCCCTAACATTATTGTATGTTCCAGTGACTCTTGTATTCTCATAATGTGACCAAAGTTCAATAGCCTCAGTTCTGTCATTTTAGGTTCTATGCAGAGTTCAGGCTTGATTCATCTAGAATCCACTTATTTGTCTTTTTGGTGGTCTTTTTGTATCCATACAATTCTCCTCCAAAATTACATTTCAAATGAATCAATTTTCTTCCTGTCAGCTATTGTCCAACTTTCACACCCATACCTAGTAACTGGGAATACCATAGTATGATCTTGATCTTGGATGCACGACACACATTCTTACATTTAAAGACCTTTTCTAATGCCCATGGCTGCCCTTCCCAGTCTCAATCTCCTTCTGATTTTTTGCTTGCAGTCTCTTATACACCAAAACAATCTGATGTTGTGGCACACCCATTTCTTTTAAACCAGATATAGTTTTGTCTTGAAAACATTATGGGGTCAACGTTAGTCAGCTGTGACTTGATGGCACTTTACACTAAACCAAAAGCTTTGCTGTAATCTATAAAATACAAGCTGATTTTCTTCTGAAATTCTCTTGTGTGGTTCAGTAACCACACTAAATTTGCGACATGATCTCTAGTGCCTCTTGCTTTCCTGAATGCAGCTTGAATATAGGACCTTATGCCAATAAAGGTCTCTGTGTGTGTGTGTATGTGAATATAGGACATTTCTCATTCCATATGGGGTAACTGTCTTTGTTGGAAGATTTTGAGCATCACTTTAGTTGCATGAGAAATGTGATGGTCTAATAGCTGCTGCAGTCTTTGATATCTCCTTTTTCAGAATTGGAATGTAAATTGAATATTTACAATCTGTGGGCCATTGTTTTTTCCCATATTTGGTGGCATATTGTGGTTAAATTTTGATGGACACTGTTTCTATGGCTTGAAATAGCTCTATTCAGGGGTCCTTTCGTAAAAAAAGAGGTGCAGGAGCTCATTAGCATAACTTATTTGCATATGCCACACCCCCTGACATCACCGGAAGTGTCAAACGGCCACACATCCCTGACGTCATCGGCAGTGTGTCAGAAGGCAAGAAGGGAGGGAGGGGGAAGGAAGGAAGGAAAGGAACAGGAAGGAAGATAGGTAGGTGGGAGAGAGAGAGAAGAAAGGAAGGAAGGAAGGAAGGAGGGAGGAAGGGGGGAAGGAAGAAAGGAACAGTAAGATAGGTAGGTAGGTGGGGGGGAGAGAGAGAGAAGGAAGGAAGGAAGGAAGGAACAGGAAGGAAGGAACAGGAAGGTAGGTAGTAAGTGGGGGGAGAGAGAGAGAGAGAAGGATGGAAGGAAGGAAGGGGGAAAGGAAGGAACAGGAAGGTAGGTAGGTAGTTAGGTGGGGAGAGAGCGAGAGAGAAGGAAGGAAGGAAGGGAGAGGGGAAGGAAGGGGAAAAGAAGGAACAGGAAGGTAGGTAGGTAGGTAGGTGGGGAGAGAGCGGGAAGGAAGGAAGGAAGGAAGGAAGGAAGGAAGGAAGGAAGGAAGGAAGGAAGGGGTGCTTCTCCCCCCACTAGGGCCAGCATTTCTCTCCCTCCGCCCTCTTGCTTGGACCCCAGGGGCTTCATGCCACTGGGGCCCTGCTTCTCCCTCCCTTGCGCCCCCCTCGGCCCCGGGAGTGTGAGGGGGGGAGGGAAGCAGGGGGCTTCTCCCGGGGCCGGCGGTGCTTGCTGCGGCCCCGGGAGTGTGAGTGGGGGGGGAGGGACCCCCGGCCTGTGCGCTTGCCTGCGCCTGCGCCTCCTCGACCACCTGTGGCACTCCTCCTGATGGCCCCCGCCGGGCCGGACTTCGCAGGGGGGGGAGGCCCTGGCAGCTTCTGCGCCCAAGGACTTGGGAGGGGCGGCCGGCTCCTCCTCCTCCTCCTGGAGCCCTGCTCCTGCTGCTGCAGACACCAGGCGCTGCTGCGGACGCCGGGCGCCGGACACTGGGCGCCAAGCCTTGCACGGGAGGGGAGGTGGGGAGGTGCGGAGGGCCGGGTTCTCCCCTCCCTCCCCCCCCAGCCAGCCGTGGACCGCCACCGCCGCAGGAAGGCCTTCCCTTCCCCTTCCCTCCCCGGGAGGAGGGCTCTGTGTGGGGGCCAGGCCAGGCCGAGCCGGCCTTGCTCCGTTGGACACGGCAGCGGCAGCGGCGGTGCCCGGCTCAAATTACACAAAAGAGGCCGGAGCCGCTGCCTCCCCCCCATTCTCCTGCTGCTGCCCAGGCGGTGAGGCCCGGGAGGGAGGGAGGGAGGGAGGGAGGGAGGCCCCCTCCGGCCCAGACACAAAGCCCGGCGGCCCATGCCAGGCAGCCCCACACAGGAACACACACAAGGGGCGCGCGGGCGAGGCCGGGCCGCCGCAGAGAGCAGGGCTCCCGACCGAACACGCGGCGACCACACTGTCTCGCCGAGTGCAGAAGGAGGGGAGGAGCGGGCGAGACTCACCAGCGGCAGGCCCTTTTTGAGCAGGTGGGAGCTGCCCATCGAGGAGGAGGTGGCGGCGGCGCTCGTGGTGGGCACAGCTCCACTGGTGGCGGCGGGGTGGTCTCGGGCGCAGTCTGGCGCATGTGGCGGCCCAGGCGGCCCCGTCGCTCCTCCCCCCCCCCCAAGGCAGCCCCGGACGCGCTGCACCTGCCAGCCCCCGCCTGCCAGGGAGAGGCCGGCCCAGCCCAGCTCAGGCGCAGCCAGCGAGGTGGAGCTCCACGCGCCTCTGTCCCATGGTTGCCACCCACCTCCCCTCGCAGAAGCCACGCGGGCGGATCGGGCCCTGCGCGGGGGGGAAGAGGGAGGGAGCGGAGCGAGCGGCGGCAGCAGAGCCCCACCTGGACAGCCCTAAACGCCCTCGCAGGCCCCGCCCCCCGCCCTCCTCTCTCCCGGAGCGGCGCTCCAGCGCGCCCCGGCCCCAACGGAGCCCTGGCTCTATTGATGTCCCCTCTATCGCTGCTGATTTGTTTCTCCAATTTGTTTGAATACACAACTTCAGTTTCACTTTCTAAAATTGCAAGTTTTTCTTCAAAAGATTCTTCTTGGAAGGAATCTGTCATCCTTTCATCTCTTCTGTATAGTTTTTCAGTGTACTGTTCCCATCTTTTGTACACAAACCAGTGCTTACACCAGGCCTATCATCTTAACTTTAGGGTTGTCAGCCTCCAGGTGTAGCCTGGAGATCTCCTGGGATTATAACTCATCTCCATACTACAGAGATCAGTTCCTCCTGGGAAAAATGGCTGCTTTAGAGAATAGACTTCATGGCATTAAACCCCCCTGACCTCCCTCCTCTCCCCAAACCCCACCCTCCTCAGAGCCTACCTTCCAAATTTCCTGACCTGGAGTTGGCAACCCTACTTAAAGCACAATCCCCAAAAAAAACAGTGCTGAGCAGGTAAGAATGGGAACAAAAATTTTGCTTGACTCCAAAATGTAACCAGCTATTCAGAGGGGTAGGGCATACTCTACTCTCACCTGTCACAATGGCATGACATCCTTTCTGGGGAAAACTCAATTTGACATCATTCCTGTATAGGAATCACAAATGGCTGCCCATGTGCCTTCCTCCCCAGTCTCCCACTGGTTGCCAGGCAAACCCTATGGGGGGCAGCTTATGGGGAACGTACAGAGCCCATTAGTGGAGGTGGCTTTCCTGTGCCCTGTATGACTGGGCAGGCTGCAGAAGAACCTCTTATACAGGAGTCTTGTGATCTATTTAAAAATCTGGGCAAGCACAGTGGTGTCTATCCACTATGACAATTAGGGAATTAAATTCTTACTAGATCAAACTTTAATGAATCCATAGAGAAGGACCAGCAGCTTTTTGAAACTTATTGCAAGTTGGTGAATTGTTTCATTCATTTTTCTGATATACAGCATTTTCATTCCATTATCCTTTTAAATAATCATTGTAAAGGAGAAAAATATAAATTATGACCTCTAACCCCAGTGTTTAGTTAATGGAGTATCAGCTCTTATGCCCTTAAGGAAACTAAAACCTTCAGCATGATGGTCCCATTCTGGGAAAGCTTAAGGCAAGGCATTCTTGTTTAGCTAAGAGAAGCCCACAGTGCCTCCATTCATTTCTCTAATGGCTTGGTTGACCTTCATGAAAGAAAAGTTACATTAAGGATATAAGCCATTTTAGCACGAGAGTATAATAGTATTTGAACTCACCTAGAAGCTCTGTAGCATTACCATATCTGCAATTAATTCATTAATTTTCCTTACATGGAGACTTTGTAATATAGAGGGAAGGGTAGGACAAAATAAGACTAAATTTTTAAATCTAAATATTTATACCGTAACTTCCAACCCAGCAGCTTCACTCATCCTTTGCAGATTGCACTAGGGATATGCAAGGAAAAAAAATTGGATTCAGGGTTTTTGGACCCTTAAAAATATGGTATTGGCTTGAAAAACCCAAATTCCAGTGTTGGTATTGTATTGGAATTCAGGTAAAATTCAGGAATCCCAAATTTTTCAACTCTATTGTACCCTATGGGGCCATTATATTCAATGGCAAGATCTCCTAGGGTATATTCAGTGGGCTGGGGGGGTGGGGTTGAGATAGACATACTGAATTTGCAGTGTAGCTGCTGGAGCCTCCCCCCAAAATAACTCCCAAGTTTCAACAAGATTGGATAGAGTGGTCCAATTCTATGGGCACCCAAAGAGGGTAACCCCATCCTCCACTGTTTCCAATGGGGGGGGGGGAGCATGGAAGGCATACAGCAAGCCTATCAGATTCTCCCAGATAGTCTCTAGAGTAGAAAGTAAGTTGTGGGGAGGGGGCACTTTTGCAAAGTCAGCAGCACAACCGTGCAATGTGCCCAGAAGAACCAGTGCCACTGTGGCAGTGCCAAAACCTAACAGGACTAAGTTAAGATCTGAGAATCTGCAACTCTCTGAAGTAAGGGGGGGGGGCATTTCTGCAAGGACAGCAGAACCAGTGCAATGTTTTAGTTCCCAGAAGCAGAACCCAATGCCAACCTACTGGTGCCCATCAGCAGAACCCAGTGCCATCTTACTAGTGCTAAGCAGTAGAACTCAGTGCCAGTGTGGCAGGAACAGAACTAACTGTCACACCAGAGAATCACAGCAGGTTTTTTAATTATTATTTTTTGGCAGAAACAAGGCCAGTAGAAGCCCAGCAGAACACTCAAAAGTGCAGGGTGGGCAGGCACTTTTGCTAGCCCATCTGAACCAGAGCCAGCCCAATATACAGAATCCCAGTAATGTTGAGCTGCCATTTGCCACAATGGCACTGGGTTCTGCTGCTGGGCACTAGTAAATTAGCACTGGGTTCTGCTGCTGGGCAGTCACTACTGCACTGGTTCTGCTGTCCTGCAACCCCCTTCCCCCTTGCTTGGATTGTGATTCTGTGCTTGACATCAGTCCACTTGAGCTGGCATTTGCTACAGTGCCACAGGATGCTGCTGCTGGGCACTAGTCGGCTGGCATTTGATTCTGCTTCTGGGCAGCTGCTGCTGCACTAGTTCTGCTGCCCTGAAACACCACCACCCCTTGCTTGGGTTCTGTACTTGACATCAGTCCTGTTGTGTTAGCCTGACATTTGCCACAATGGCACTGGCTTCTGCTGCTAGTCTCTAGTAGGCTGGCACTCAGTTTTGCTGCTGGGCAGTCACTACTGTACTGGTTCTGCTGCCCTGCAAATTCAGGATTCCCAAATGAATTCAGGATTCTCTTTTTGGTAAGCTGAATCAGATCAGAGAATCTGATTTGGCTTCACTAGTGGCTGAACCGTGCCCAAAAGACATGATTCAGGTATTAATTCGACTCAGAAATGCCAACTGCACATCCCTAGATTGCACTTGACATTCAAAAAGATTGAGTAAAGCCCTGACCTGGATAGCTTAGGCAAGCCCGATCTCATCAGACCTTGGAAGCTAAGCAGGATTGACCCTGTGAAGTAATTGGAAGGGAGACCTCCAAGGAATACCAGGACTCAGGACACAGAGGCAGACTATCAAGCCACCTCTCTGAAAATCAACCAAGCCCCCAGTAGGCATTGCCAGAAGTTGCCATGACTTCCAGGCATGCAAGCATGCACACACGCTCACACACACATGCATACATTCACTCACACAAATACCCACCCAGCCACCCAAAAAAAAGCAAAGAAAAAAAAAGAAAGATTGAGTAAAATCCACAGGAAAGTGTGACGGCAAGGAAACCATGAATGAGGAGAGCATTAATTAACTGAGAGAGTTATCTGTTCATTTTGGTTCTAACTGAAGTAGTGAATTCCAGTTTTGTTTTGTTTTTCATATATTTTAGGGAGGTGAGATAAGGGGTGCACATAGGGATGTAGAGTGGGATCACAGCAACAAGCTCTGCTCCAGCCTATATACTCTCATTGGAATTGCCCACATATGTTTCTCACTCTTTGCACAATTGGGAAACTTGTTTTTTCATCACATGGAGAGACCCCTATTTGAACACACTTGCAATGTGTAGTCTCTATATGGTATTTCAGTGAATGCAACACATTTTGGTGCAAAGATCACTGCTTCAGTCCTACTGCTTCCCATATATTTTAATTACTCCTCCCACCCTGCAGTGGACTGTAGACAACAGTTGTGGGTCATGACCAACAATCCTCACCTCCCTGCCATTATATTAATGGAACCCATGGGAGACAGATTTTTTCTACTCAGGAATGCAACCATCTACCCCTGGATTACTGCCTACTATTCTCTTTCTTCCAGAGCACTCTTAGGATCAAGCTGCATTTGATGGATACCACAGCTCTTCCTCTTTTAAGGCTTATAGCCACTTGCATCAACAATCTAGATATGGACTGCACTGCATAAGGACCAGCAGACAGACTTATGATTTCCCTCACATCTAGTTTGATACACCCAAACCTAAGGAGGGCATATATTTTACCTTCCTGGCTGAGAACAGAGCAGTGTGCTAGCTGTCCAGATAGGGAGCAGAGAAGAAGGATGATTGAGAAGTAGGCCAGTACATCCAGGAGATAGCTTTAGCTTATTTTAAAACTCAGTTATAGAGTAATATGTGAACATGCTGCTTTCCTCCTCAACAAGCTGATGCTCCTCTAGTAGCATCTTGCAATTGTAACATTCAGAATCGATTCTGATGTAATCATTGTTTCTGGAAGTTACCCAAGACTGTTTACAGATGCAAACATTATCTTGGAACATGTTCTCCATGTAAAACAACTGATGCCAAACCTGATGTCATATTTCTGCTTCCAGGCAGTCACAGAATCATTTCACAAGTTACTCCCTCAGTACAAAATATTGTATTGGGAGAAACTATGTACTCCTTCCCTTTTAACAACTGTGGAATGGTGCTTTGGTGAAAAAAAGGAACTTATTTTTGAAGTAGGTACTTCAGCTTAGAACTATAAACATGTGATGGTGCCCTATATTGCATCAGACCACTGTCTACATATCTGAACACCACTTAGCGTGACCAGAAGTTGATACTTTCCAAAGTCTCACATAGAAGTCTTTCCTAGTCCCAATAACTTAATTCTATAACTGGAACCTAGGTTTTTATATATGCAAAACACATGTTCCAGCACTGAACTGGTGCCCTCCAGATCTTAGTTTCTGAAGAGTCTGACTGAGACACCACATGAACATGAGAAAATTCAGAACAGCACTGTATCACAACTGCAGTTTATCAAATGTATATCTTGCCTTTCACTCAAGACAGCACCTGGAGGGTTTCAAGTAAGACTCCCACCCAGAGCTGACTGGACTTAAGTAGGGTGGTTACATCATGTGTCCCCTGGGAACTGGTGCTAGATAGAAGGGTAAAGGAATCTCTTTGTTACATGCTACCACACAAATACACAAAAAAACAACAACACACACACATGAAGCTGTGTTATACTGTTTGGTCTATCCAGATCAGTATTGTACCTGCTTTGGTGGGCAGTGGCTTTCTGGGGTCTCAGCAGAGCTCTTCCCTTGATATCTGAGACCTTTTAACTGGAGATGTCAGGGTCTGAACCTGGGACCTTCTACATGCAAAGCTGATGCTCTACCACTGAGCCATGGCCCTTTCTCCTACAACTGTGGCTCTCCCCCCCTCCCCCAAGCTATTGATATAACTGCACTGGGAGATGTAATAGAATGCATAGCTATGTTATAAGGCAGGGTAAAAAAGCTAAGTCTGAGGAGCATGCATTCTTTTTCTTTCCCCCTATTTTTCCAATTCCTGAAACAAAAGACAGACTGAACAGAGGCTGTTTAATTTGTGAATTTCACAGATTCAGCTTCACAAGAGAGCATCTCTCCCTCCTGCCCTCCCCACAACAACAGGCATGGAAAGAGCTCCGAGTATTAACAGCAGTTGATCAATAACTAATCCGCAGTGTCCCAGTTACCAGCTTGATGGAGAAAATTCACGGTGCTTAAGTAATTCTAACTAATCTTAATGAATACTGCCATACCCACATGCCTGCTGAGCAGTGTGAAATTTATAGAAAAATGTCATTTTGCTTCTCTGTATATTTTTTCTCACTCATCAAAGCAGCATAAAAAATGTTCTTAGAAATCTGCTATCTCTAGCTGCCAGATGAGGGCTTCAAAAGGCGAGCACTCAGTTTTGTGTGTGTCAAAAGCAGGGAAGATTATGAATACATTATCTAGTTAACATTTTTTTTAAAAAAAATCAAAAACACCTTATTTTACATTCTTACTTATTTATCCTGTGCCCAGAGATTCCTTTGCCCACTGTCATCCCTTTTGCATTCCTTTCTGAACAAAGCACTGAATGCCAGGCTACAGATCAGCTACATGCAAGACCTGTTGATCCATGTTTGTACTTTGTATTTTTTAAATTATTATTTGTTGCCACTTTGAAAGCTGCTTGGTAAAGAGCAATGTGACATTTCCAAAATGCCTCCTTTTTTTGGCATTGGATTGGAGCTGGTCTCTGCCTTCTAATTTCCTTAGCAAGAAACGTAGTGGAGACACATACTTGCAAAGATTATCGTTTTCCTAAGGAGCAAGATAAGAAAAGCCCATGAGACCAGTGGAGAGAGTCATCTGACTTAGGGGCCCAGTAGTATAACTAGAGTAACAATCAGGGTGCCGGCCCATGCATAGCCAGGACAGTTATGCAAAATAGGCCTCAGTGTTTATAAGATTATTTGGCATTGCTAGCTATATGGAAAAGACTGCTTTTCAATATATGCTCAATACAGTCTGTAACCTTCATAAAAAATCACAAAGCAAGCCCAGTAAAACAGCTTGCACTGAAATCAACTTTGTTGCCCAGAATTCCCACATGTCTCATGTCACAGACAGTCCAGCTTTCACAAAAAGCCATGGCTGTTACCTCTTGATGCTATCCCCCGGTTTCTTAGAATCATAGAGTTGGAAGGGACATCCAGGATCATCTAGTTCTACCCCCTGCACAATGCAGGAAATTCACAAATCTCTCCCCCACCCCCAGTGACCACTGTTCCACACCAAGAAGATGACAAAAAACCTCCAGGATCTCCAGCCAAACTGGCCTGGAGAAAAAATCACTTCCCACTGCTTGAGACCAAGGCTTCACTTCCTTGTCTAGGGGTGAGTTTTGACCAGCTGTACTTTGCAAAGGAGGTTGTTTGCATGGTTGCTGTGCCTGCTCTGTTGCTAAAAGTGTACTATGGAGAATGTATCTGTAATGTGCCTTTGGCAGAATGCCCATGGTATGCATTCAGACATTGTTATTTATTTATTTGTTTAAAATTTCTAGACTCACCTGCTCAACTGGTGGAATGGGGACTCACATCAAAGTCCAGATACAGACATAGTGTCAATGGCAGGAATACACCTTGACTGTGGATCCATCGTGCAACCTTAAAAATATGTTTGGAAGGACTAAAGAAACCTAAAAGTATAAGTGGGATATAAATAGATTTTGACAAAGCAGCAGGTTTGTGAAGAATTAAGGAATGACCCTAAATGCTGCCTCTCCATTTTTATATTTTCAGCTTAGGAAGCTTATGAATGGCTTGACACTGATGGAAGTACGTAACAATTAATTAACTTCCATTTCTCAGTCTTCCCCAGGCAAGAACAAGATTCAGCTCCCTCCAGTTGTTGCAGGCTCCTCTCCCTGGACTGTGTCGCTGAAACTCTTATTACTCTTGGTGACACCTCACTTCAAAAGCTTTCCTCTTTCTCGCTGGATGCCTTCAGGGCCCACCTTTGGTGGTACAAAATATGAGCAGGATTATTTTCTTCAGTAATCATTGTAGTTCATAACAAGGCAGACTAGCGTTTTATTAATTTTAGCAGCACTGGTCCCCCTTATGAAATATTCATCCCACAGGATTTCTGCACACAAGAAGATTTCGAAGAAATTGATCTGCAATGCAGTCACTTTCTTAAAAGAACCATGGCTTTATTATCTCTTCATTTCAGTGATACTGTAGAGGCAAGTGGGAACTGATTAAGTGTGCAATCAATCTTGTGAAACCAGATAGATCTGTTTTTAATTGTGAACTAATAACTTACTTCCTAGGAGAGTGAGTGCCAGGGAACATCAGCTTCTATTGAGCACAGAGTATCCTGTGGCTTTATAAGCTCATGCTGTGCACATGAAACATCTAACTAAGTGCTAGTCAGCACTCTTCTCAGTCCTGGAATGCTGCTGCATGTACTCTATACTGTACAGGTTAATCCTCGGTGGCCAATCTCTTTGATACCTCTGTAAATATTGCATGTTGCGGCTGACCAAACTGCACATGATGGCAGCAGCCCCCTGTCTTGATAAGCCAATATGTTCCAACCACACATAAAGCCAGGGTCAGAGATGTGATTTAATGCACACAAGGAGTTCAAGGCCAGAGAATGCTTAATTTACTCCCTGCTTACTGCTTCCCCTCCCCCAACACTACAGTGTCCCCCACCAATTTTCTCCCAGCCAGGTCCTGACAGGGGGGAAATTACGGTAGAGCAGACTGCCGGGGAAGGGGGGGATGGTGAGAAGAGGGGAAGTTCAGCAGTCTTTTACATGCAAATCTGTTCCAACCACATATAAAGCCACGGTCAGGGATATGATTTAATGCACACAAGGCGTTTAAGGCCTCATAATGGTTAATCTTCTCCATGCCTGCTGCTTTCCCTCTCCCAATAATAATCCCTCCCCCTCTCCCCACCAATTTTCTCCTAGGCAGGTCCTGGAAGAGGAAAAATACTGTAGGGGAAAATGGTGAGAAGTGGGTGAGTTCAGCAGTCCTTTACATTTTAAGTATCTAAAACCGATTTCACATTAGCATTTGCCACGCACTCGCCAGTATGCTTGCCCCAGGTCTTCTGGTCAATTTCCCACCAGTAGACCCAGGCTCACCTTTTGCCCTGGATAATGACATGTTTTTCCCAGGGGCTTTGAGATCCTGGTTTTCTGAGAAGTTTCCTGTTTGCCCTGGGGAGAAGCCGAAATGCACACCCCCTTTTTCCATGCCCACTTGCCCGCCTTCCATCTGCCCCACCCCGGGGTGGCTCCAATTTTCCTTTTTTATTTTTTAAAAAACACTTCTTCTTACATTATATTGAAATAATGAGGCAGCAAAATCTGTCCTCACCATCGCTTTCTGTATATAATACACATGTGTTCCAGTTGTCATTTATTTAGGGTTTTTAAAAAACTTTTATAACATAATTTTATAAAAAAAGTTTTCTAGGGAAGCATCCTCCGTGGGTCAAAAAAAAAAAAAATCTGGAGTAGGAGCCTAGATTTGAGGGGATAGTAGGGTTGGTTCAAGAGGACTGGCACTTCTCTTTTGTGCTCCGTAGGTAATCCTGTAGTGCGTAGAAATTAAAAAGGGCAACTCTCTTCATGGTGACGTCATCACATTGGTGACGCCACACAGTGACACTCTGGTATTTTGGTCAAAACTCTATGGTAACCACTTCTGCGTGATATCATTGTGTCACACGCACACCACACACTCCCCCCACTCCCAGTAAGTCCCCCCCTCCCCCCCACCATGTCGATCCAACCTGGCAACCCTACTGATAACAGCCAGTAAATGACCTGTCCTCTATGAATGTGTATGTTCCCCTTTAAAATCCATTTAGGGTTGTGGCTGTCCTGAGCTGGATCTCTCCATAAACACCCTTCTTCCTATTTTAGCACTAAGTTTCATGGGCTTATAAGCAGTATGCTTTGACCATTACATTGCTTTGTTTTAATTTATTCTCCTTAAAGGATTCAGCTTTTAAATAAATAAATGTCCACATCTTCCAGTCTATCCTGCCCAATTTTCCAGAACAGCTCAAAGTGCCTGTTTGACAATGCCATCAAGTATATATTGAGAAGCAATTCTGTAATTGTGTAACTCTCTACCTTGGGAGACTCACTAAAATCTAAACATTCCCCAGCTGGGAGTAGGGATGGTTTCTGATAGCAGGAACCAGCCTTGGACTGGTTTGTGGCAAGGGAATATGTGTTACTATTTCTTACCTTTAATCTCTTCTATTACCTTTAACTGACTATTGCATCCATTTCTGGGATGATAATTACCCACCACAAGCCTTAAAGTGCAATCCTATGACAATTGCTCCAGTCTAAGCCCACTGATTTAAGTAGGCTTAGACTGTAGTAATGCTGCAGAGGATTGCACTGCTCGTCTCCTCTGAGGTCTGTGCTTTATTTCCTCTTGCTTTGGGGATGCCCTTCAGCAGATTGGCACCATTTTACAGAGCACCACAATTGGATTAGCCGAGGCAAGGATTACATGACATGGCAAGAAAAGAGGAAATTAAATTGCTGCTGCAGAACCAGATGTGATCATGCTGGAGAGTGAACAGAAGCTGTGCTTCTGAGCTGGCAAATCTTGCTGTTACAATGTATTGATTAAACAGAATTAAAAGTGTCACATATCAGCAAAGATTGCCTGCTGTGTGCTGAGCTTGAGCATCCTTTCCCGAGGCCTACGGTGTTTCTTTCTCTTCGTCTGGCAGCCTTGCTGCTATAGCACTCCATGCTTCCCATGAATGAAAGCTCATTCGAAGCTATTAAGTGGGTGTGTCTTTGCTTATCTTGGGCATCAAGAATGAGTAAAAATATAAAACTTTAATATAAGGTTAGGATCATTTCTCTGTGTTATATGGCATCATCTATTCCTCCACCACTCCCCCCCCCCCATCTGCATCGCTGAACGCTTGGGCGTTGACAAGGTTCTGAGCAACCATCCTCCCTTTGAAAAGAAGTTTGTGCTTTTGTGAATAATAATTCTCTTTCACCCCAGGCGGTCTCCTTATTTTTTGAGCCTGAACTGTCAAGCAGCTTGAAATTTTACACACACAAGACATTCAGAATTGAACCAGTGGAGCAGTGACTTTTCTTGGCTGTGCCTGCAAAAGAAGCATTAAAAGAGCATATTTCTCACAAAGAATGGCAATGCTGAGGCAATTCAGATTCTCCACTGGCAATCAGTGGCCTTGCTGTGGCACACCTAGGGCCAGAGACATTACAGACAACTGGACAGAAGAGCAGATTAGCCAAAAACAGTCAGATAGCCAGAGAAGGCAGAAAGGTCATAGAATGAGGATGAGATTTTATGACTTAATAGCAGGGGTCATTTCGTAGAAAAAGAGGGGCAGGAGCTCATTAGCATAACTCATTAGCATAACTTATTTGCATATGCTACATCACCTGACATCACTAGAAGTATGTCAGAAGGCAAGAAGGAAAGAAGAGAGACAGAGAGAAAGAGAGAGAAAGAAAGAGCTGGCAGAGAGGGGACAGCTACTAATCCAAGCCTCAGAAATACCACTATTCTAGGAGGATAGCTTCAGTGGCGGCTGAAGCCTTCAGAAGGCTGGTCAGAGGAACGAGGACCTTTCCAGGGGACGGGGTCATTTTGCTGCAGCCATGACACAAGCAGGCATTCCCCCATTGGGGGGGCTGGCACCAACTCCTGGTGCTGCGCTCCCCCGAGCTCCTGCTCGAAATGACCCCTGCTTAATAGAATTATATCCTGTCATATTAATGGAGCCATTAGTATTTTGAACATAATCAAAAAACATGATGCCCAGTCAACTACTAGGGATGGAGAAATATGCCCATTTGTTTTGTTTTCCTTTCTATGCGTTGCCATTGTGAATAATTTTGGTCTCCATTTTAGTAGCTGTTGTTGGTAAATCATTTATTAACACAGTTTATGTGCAGTTTATACAGTGTACAGCATTTATAAGTATATCTACATATAATACTGAAAAATGTGTACAAATTTTATTACAAAAAATAGATGCTAGAAAAGTGGTGTAATACCGGTTTGCTTAAACAGGAGGTTTGTTTTACAATCACAAAGAACAAAGAATTGCAGTCAAGGAAAGAAAAAGAGCAAAACATTGGTTCTGCTGTCTAATTCTTGTTTTAGCTGTCATAATACACAGATTATATTTTACATACCTATAGAAGATCTGTGGCAAAAGGCAACATATATTCTGCTAACTGCAAATTCAAGACTTTCACAGAAGAGTTGGCTGTTGATTTGCTCCAAGGATGGTTCTGTAATATGGGACATGTGCCAGGTCAAGTCTGGGCTTGCAGAATTGGGGGTCAAAAATTATATGCAAGCTTCCCTTTAGGACTGAAGGCAAGAGGGTCATCAGACACCAATTTAGAAAGGATTGTTTGTAATTTCTTTAATATACCATTTGCCTTTGCTAATTCTTTGTTGTTACAAAGTCTTTATGATGTCACCATGGCAAATTGTTCTTATGTGTGCCTGTAACAAGTTTCATACAGATTAATACGCATGTAATCTGTAGTTAGGGTTGCCTATTGTAGGATTTGATTAAAAGTGAAATACTTGAATCCATATTAAGTGGAGGGATTGTGGGGGGGGGGGGGAAGAGAGGCTTACCTAGAATTATCTTGACAAGAATAGCAAAACTTCTACCCTGTCAATCCCACCAAAACACCATGAATTTCCCCCATGTACATCTTGGTGGTAGTTAATTTATTTATTTTTCTTCTTGTCTTTCTCCTTCACTGTGGTTGGGCTTCCTTGAAAGTCATGGTTTGTAACTGGGTTGCTCAACTCCAGATTGTGAAGGCTGCTTCTGGCTGTTCAGGAATGAGGGCAAGGCACTCTTGAACAGGTGAATACATGAAGCTGACTTATACTGAATCAGACCAGTATTGTCTACTCTGGCTGACAGTGACTCTCCTGGATTTTAGGCAGAGGTTTCTCATATCACCTGACCCTTTTAACTGGAGATACCAGGGACTGAAACTGGGACCTTCTGAATGCAAAGCAGATACTCCACCTCTGAGCCACCATCCCTCCTCTTCATATTCAAAAACCCTCTTATTGCATTGCTGCTTTATACAATCAAGGTTTTGGTCCTAATATTTAAATATGGTTCTTAGAACCGGTGGTGACCAATGAAGCATGTTTTATTTCTAGATGCCTCAAACTATTATTTTCTGCAGAGTTTGAAAAAAAAAAACCATTTACATTGAATAGAAATGGACTAGATTACTTTTAATGAGTGGCTCTGAACTATTCATCCCTTGAGGGGGATAGGATACAATAATCTGAAAAACTGTAGGGAAATGTTTAGTCTTGATCCCAGAAATCAGTCAGCAGTGCAGAATCAGGACTCAGGACTGAATATTGATGGAAGCATATAGCAATAAATGACACTTTTAAATGCAATACCCCAGGCATAGTTTCTCTGGACCTAATGACATGGTCTCTCCTCCTCACCCCATGAATACAATCTGATGAAACATGAAAGATAAGTATCCATTTTGTTTTGGGAAAGTCATCCATAGACTATATGATGATAGGGCTGTATCTTGAGCCCCCCAGCCTTTAGCTCCTGGGACTTGGTATAACTGAACTTTCCCTCTCTGCCATATTTGGGCTCTGTTTGTATATCATAGTTTTGAGCTGTGGTTTAAAAGTTTGCAAACAACATCCTGCTGACTTCAAAGTCAGTTTTCCTTACTGGCCTGATCCTTCACTTATCAGGACTTGGTAAGGGAACTATGCGTAACTGAAATGAAATTCTCTGCTTTGTAAAGTTGTAAAGGAAAATTTATGATGAAGTCAGCTTCTGTAAGGAACATGTTTTGAGATGGCTCCATTTCCAGAGTGAAGGCTATTTATCTGATTGATTTATTGGATGGGCAGATAGAAATGCTGAGGAAGGGGGTGATGCTTAGTGTTGCACTATAAATTACTTTCAATCACTTGCCACTGATTATTATGAATCATAACCCCAATGCTCACCTTTTCAAGCCAATTTAGTCTTTTTCAGTATATTTTTTTCAGTATGAAATACCAAAATTTTTATTCAGCATCAACCCCCCCTCACAATTTTGCAAGAATACTGATGTAGCACAATAAAATCAATGCCTATCATTGTACTTTCATAGACGCAGAAATGACAGATATATGGGTATGAAATAATTTATTATATGAATCTTGCAACCTTCTGAGATAAATTATTCAGTGCTTTTTCTCCATCATTTGCCCTTTTTATTGAATGGGGACTAATAATTCACAAATATATTAAATAATAAATTTGACAAATTTTGCACAATGTTCCAGATATAATGTTCAAGTAATATTATCTCTCTTTTCTATGTATTAATGGTGTCGGGATACTCACAATGAGCTCCAAAGGAGCTATGACAGAGGGAACTGCAAAAATCTGCAGAGAACTGTAGTCTAATGTCAAAAACCAGCATGGTATCAAAGGTCATATGCATTAAACATATTTGGCATTGTATATATTTTTAAAGTTCTGGTACTATATAGGCTGTTATCAACAGGCTTCTAATCTTTTCAGATCACATAGAACCCTTTTGAGCAAAGCTGGAAGGAAGGCAAAGAAAGGCAGGGGGAGCAAAGCTAAATTTAATGAGCAAGAATACAGCATGGATTAAGTGCCAAAGACTAAAGGTGATCAGATTAAGGAATTTAGCACAGCCCAGTAAACTTCTGTCAAGACGAATGGTTGTGATGTTCTATGTGCTTACCCTGTCCCTATTGTTTTTGTCCAGTGATGTATTATGTAGTGATACATACATTTAGCTGCAACAGGAGAGGGAGGCTTGGAATAT
Source organism: Lepidodactylus listeri (assembly GCA_029233225.1). NCBI lineage: Eukaryota > Metazoa > Chordata > Lepidosauria > Squamata > Gekkonidae > Lepidodactylus > Lepidodactylus listeri. Next base: position 55,136,242 of record JARCFY010000005.1, on the reverse strand, counting down.
CTTTTCCAGTTACATGAGATCTGGACTGAGCTTTGGTTCCTCCTCTGTTGTGGATATTTCATCTGGATGTTCCTCCTCTGTTGTGGATATTCCTCCTCTGTTCCTCCTCTGTTGTGGATATTTCATCTGGATGTTGCCAAGAAGTTTTTGGTGTGAGCCAAAGGGCAAGCCCATAGATTGTCACCTGTGGCCTTGAGTGAGTAGGACTAGTGACACTAGGATGTTTGAGGATCATAGTTGTTTAAATTGTATCTTTGCCTTCATGTTGTAAGTCTCCAGTGTAAATGCTTAAATAAGTAAAAAGCATGTAGCATAGAAACTTCAGGTACCCTAATACAAATCACTGCAGCAGGAGTGGTTCCTGTCCTGGCATTATCACCATTCAGAAGTAAGGGGGCTTTGTGTTCATACAGGTACATCCATATATTATTTAGTGACAAAATCACAACGTGCTTAGATCTGCTTCATGTATTATCTTTTTAAAGATATACTGTTACACCTAAGATGCTTGACAGTGCAACCCTAAGCAGAGTTACATCTTTCTCAGTCCATTGAAGTCATCGGGCTGAGAAGTTTATCACTCTGCTTAAGATGGCATTGTAAGTACCTTACTTACAAACATGAAGTGTAAAGTGACAAACACATCTCACAAGCACCTGCAATGTCAGTAAATGTCATCTCACTGGGACCAGCTGCTCTTCCAGTTGACTGGTCACCCCATAGCAAACCTGTGTTTGCCACTGTGATAATTACTGAAATAGCCCTGTACATTAACTATAACAAAATCCCCAAGCATTAACAGGGCAACCCTAAACAGAGTTTCACCCTTCTAAGACCATTGACTTCAATGGTTGTAGAAGAACCTAACTCAATTTGAAATTACATTGCAAGACAAGCAATGGGCAAATTACCCTTTGTTCAGTTCAGAAGTTGCTTTTTAATTACGAGCTTTCTCAGGGAATATTTTTTCTGGGATAGGTCTGCTTCTGAGCATTCTCTCTCAGCTTGTGATGCTGATGTGTGCATATTGATGGTAAAGGCACCATATGCTTCATTGTACTGGCCTCTGGAAATGGTAGTTTCTTACACAAGGCCAGAACTGGCTTCCGCTACTAAAACAAGCATATTCAGGAATAGGAGATGGGTTTTGGATTTGTACAGTGGTGTTGGTGAAATAACAATAATGTAAAACACTAGCAAGAAACAACCAAAACAATGGATGACAGTGGAGAAGATACTCATTAAATGAAAGACAGCACAGTTAGGAGGTCTGATCACATCATCCAAAGCAATCAATGGGGATTTTAGCAAGAGTAAGGGTTAACATTAAAGAACTTTGTAGTTTTGTGAAGCAGCTGGCTTTGTAGTTCACATAATTTCACAGCAATCAAGGAGAGCTTCTATGAGAGTAAGGGGCTGAACACTGAAGAACCATTGCACACATACCTACAAAGCAGCTGACTGAGTCCTTGATCTAATGAATGCTGATGACATGCACAAAATCCCGCAGAATCTCATTCAGCATTCTGAAGCAGAGGACCTTTGGAGAAAACAATGTTCAATTTGCCATATTATTAAACACTTCTAAGCTAAAATAGATTAATATTCTGAGCCAGTTTATTATCAACTTCAGATCGATCTAATTAAGACTTTCATTGGGAATGATAGTTTAAAGAATTATTTTGATCATTTCGTTTGATGTATGCATTGTTGATCTCTGTCATAGAAATGACCATGCAGTATGAGCCCATTTACAGAAACCATTTCATTCCAGAGTTCATTTAATAAAGCCTGTTCAGAACTTTTGAGTTTTAAGCTACAGTTTGATGCAATGGTTAATGACAGTCAGCATTAAGTGTATGTGTTATTTTCCCTTTTCTCCTTTTGTTCAATTAGTTGATATCATTTTCCACTGGACCTACTGGTGCATAACATACCTATAAGACTGTCTTTTGACTAATAATGTGCTTTTATGTTGCTGGTTGTGGCTAAGTGTGAAACAGCAATTAGTGTTTGTAATTAAAAATAATTCTAGCTATTTTAACAGGAAAAAAATGAAATCCATCAGAGAGTTGATGTGTTGCTTGAGGCATTTTTCATCTAGTTCTTGATCAGAACAGGCCAAACAGTGTATAAAATGATGTAATGCAATAACCATATGGTTTTTTAAAATTCTCTTGAGATTGTGTTTACTTTTTCTGAGGTTTCTGGCAGTACATGCCTATAGATTTATACATGTTTTATAGGGATTTTTTAAAAGAAAAAATCTGAGCTGGTTTGTTTACCTGAGCTCAATTTTTCATGGAAAGAGGCTGCTTATTTTGGCAATAAAACAAGATTATGGGAGTTCTCTATACAGTGTGTACTTCTCTGTATGTAGGCCTTTTGCCATTATTAAATGTGAATGTTTATGCTGCCATGATATGAATTGTTAGAATACAGATTAACAGGGGTGCTTAGGCCGAAAATTACCTTTGGCGAAGATTACATTGACCATACTCTCCCATATCTGAACACACTATTCATTGGACACCCAGATGTTTTTATTCAATATCAATTCATTCACCAGATACTTTGTTGTTTATTAATAACCCCTAATGAATAGTATACACTCATCAAGCTGTTTTTAAGAACAATATCTGCAGGGGGAAACTAGAGCCAAGTGGAATGTGTATCAAGTTAAGGCTGTATGCTGTACTCCTTTTGCTTTCTCTCTCACTTTCTATTTTCTTTAAAAATATTAAACTACTTATTGGGACAGCACTAAATAATCTTTAATTTCAATGTGGGTTTCAGAGTAGGACATTAATTACTGCTAAAATCAATTGCAAAACAAACCCTCACCTCAAAGCTTGGTTTTTATGCTGGCTCCCTTCCCCCCAATTGACTTCTATTTCTTCCTAATGCCATTTTCCTTCTTCTTCATTGATCTAATTTGCCCATACTATTGTTAATACAACTGATTGTGATTCTTTCTGTGATGATTACAGACATGCCAGATGTAGCTCTGTGATGTCATCAGTGATGGATGAACATTCCTCTGTTCAAATCACAATTTATTTGAAGTTGAAAAGCAGAACCTTCAAACAGTCAGTGCTCAAAATCATTCTGCACTTTTTTGCAAATGTTTTGAGGGTGTACATTCTCATACTATGTCCACATGGTTGTCCCTGTCCTCATCTCACATTCATACCAGTCGCTTAACAGGAAAAAGAAAACTTATAAAAAGAGGTTGCCTTGAGCCTTCTTGGGGGGTGGGATAGGGGAACTGTAAGACTTGTTTCTCTAGTATCCCAACCCTGCTCCCTTTGAATGTCCAGCTCCCAAAGCTGAGTGTGTTCTTGTTAATCATGTATTCTAAAGTAAATCACAAATACATTGTGTACTCTGGCATTGCCCCCTGGGAACTGTAGTTCAGTTATGCATATGTCAGCATGATGAATGCAGGCACAAAAACAGCACATACATGTGAACCATTTAAATTCTTGTTACCTGCCTAGGAAGATCCTGGAGAATATATAGTCCAAGCAAACCAATAAATTGTGAACATGTATTTCTATCAGAAGCACTGAGAATGACTGTTTGATTGGTTAATTGTTTCCATATGTTTAACATAGCAAGGAGATCCTATGATTGTCTGGTAGCCAGAAGTTCTAGCTCGTTACCACGAGGAGGCATTATCTATAAGGAGGTGTTATCCACTGAAATCCTCAAGGAGAATTTCAGTGCTGATGAGATTTCAAAGGCACTGAAGGACATCAAGAGCAGAAAGGCACCAGACTTTAACTGCATCCATAATACCATGTTCACTAAGAAGTGGCTCACGAAGTTTCCCAGTGACATCATGAGAACAGGAAGACTCCCAGGGGAATTCAAGAAAGCAAAGATGACTGTTATTCTGAAACCTGGAAAACCAAAACATCTAGCGGAAAGTTACAGACCCATTTCCCTTCTGAGCTTCTGTTTTAAACTCCTTAAGAGGCTAATCCAGAACAGAATCAGAGAATTAGCGGTGAAGACCAGGTTCTCAGTTTAACAACTTTCATTGCGGCAGGGTATCAGAAATGTCTTAAGACATGTGTTTTAAGGGTATTTATACTTATCATGTAAGCTGCCCTGAGCCTGCTTGTGGGAAGGGTGGGGTATAAATTGAAGTAATAAATAAGTAAGTAAGTAAGTAAGTAAGTAAATAAATAAATAAAAGATATCCACAGTTTTCATTGATCTGACTACTGCTTGTAACACAGTCTGAAGGGATGGTGTGCTGTACAAGTGTTTACATGTTTTCCCCTGCAAAACATTATTTTGTCTCCTAAATAGCATGCTGAGCAATAGAACTTCCCAAGGAATTATGAGTCAGACAATCAGCAAGCAGAAGAAACTGAATAATGGTCTACCCCAGGGCTCAGGGCTCACTCCAGTTCTTTTGTTTTTGTTTTGTATTTTTCGTGTGTCTGTGTGTGAGCACACACACATGTATGTGAGTGTGTGTACTCCTGGAAGTCATGGTGACCTCTGGTGACTGACCCCTACTGGGGACCTGGAGGTTATTCAGAGAAGTGTCTGAATAAAGCCTGCCCCTGTCCATCTGGATGCTGGTATTCCAAGGAGGTCTCTAATCCAAGTACTTGCCAGAGTCAACCCTGCTTCGTTTCCGAGATCTGATGAGATTGGGCTTGCCTGCACTCCAGTTCTTTTCAGTCTATAAATCTCTGATGTTCCTGAGATGATATCCAGGAAGTTTGCTTATGCCGATTACATGGCAATTGCAGTGAGGCACAAATCAATTGAAACAACATTCTCAAAAAATTATGTAGTACAATTTAGGGTGCATCTGCTGCAACACTTACATGCTCAGCTTTGGGGTTGCTGTATAGTACTGTGGAATATGGTTCTTCAGTGTGGCTCAACAGTTCCCATGTCCACAAACTTGATGTCCAACTCAATGCAACAATGAGAACCATCAGCTGATGTATTAAAACCACTCTGATCTATTGGCTACCCACATTGTGCCACATCGCTCCTCTGCTTCTTTGAAGACAAGATAGAATCATAGAATCACAGAGTTGGAAGGGGCCATTCAGGCCATCTAGTCCAATCTCCTGCTCAGTGCAGGATCAGCCTAGAGCATCCCTGACAAGTGTTTGTCCAGACACTGCTTAAAGACTGCCAGTGATGGGGAGCTCACCACCTCCCAAGGCAGCTGATTCCACTGTTGCACAACTCACACTGTAAAAAGTGTTTCCTAATATCCAGCCAGTACCCTCTTGCCCTTCATTTAAACCCATTATTTCAAGTCCTATCCTCTTCTGCCAACAGGAACAGCTCCCTGCCTTCCTCTAAATGACAGCCCTTCAATAGTTAAAAAGAGCTATCATGTCCCACCTCAATTTCCTCTTCTCCAGACTCAACATTCCCAAGTCCCTCAGCCTTTCCTAATAGAGCTTGTTCTCCAGGCCCCTGATGATCCTCATTGGTCTCCTCTGCACACTCTCTATTCTGTCCACATCCTCTTTGAAGTGAGGCCTCCAGGTATGGCCTTACCAATGCAGTGTACACCAGGGCTATGACATCTTGCAATTTAGATGTTATGCCCCTGTTGAAACACCCCAAGATCACATTAGCCTTTTTTGTCGCCACATCACACTGGCTGCTTGTATTTAACTTACGATCCACCCATACCCCCAAGATCTTGTTCACACACACTGCTACCCAGAAGAATATTCCCCCATCAAGCATGTGTGTTCCTCGTTTTGTTACCCAGATGTAGAACTCAGCACTTATCCTTGTTAAATTGCATCTTGATCACATCTGCCCACTTTTTCAGCATGTTCAGATGTTGTTGAATTTCATCTATCTTCTGGTGTGTTTGCTGCTCCTCCCAATTTGGTGCAGCCCCTCCATACCCTCATCCAGATCATTTATAAAAATACTGAAAAATACCAGGCTCAGAACCAAGCCCTATGGAACCCCACTGGACACATCCCTCCATCAGATGAAATGCCATTGGCTACCCTGAGTGTGGTTCTCCAACCAGTTTCCTATCCACCTATCTATCCTAGAGTCCAGTCCACAGTCCTCTAGCTTACTCATCAGACCATCACGGGGAACCCTGTCAAAAGCTTTACTGAAATCCAGGCAAACAACATCAACAGCATTCAGTTGATCCAGTAAGCTCATCACTCTTTCAGAGAAGGAAATGAGGTTGGTCTGGTAGGACCTGTTGGGGACAAATCTGTGCTGACTTCCCTAGATCACCAAGTTGCTCTTTAGATGTTCACAGATCAATCCCTTTAACATCTGCTCCAGTATCTTCCCTGGGACAGAGGTCAGATTGACTGGCCTGTAGTTTCCTGGGTCATCCCTCCTCTCTTTTTTTGAAAATTGGGATACCATCTGCCCTCCTCCAGTCTTGTGGCACATCTCCCATCCTCCAAGAGGTCTGGAAGATGATGGACAAAGGCTCTGCAAGCTCTCCAGAAAGTTCTTTGAGCACTCTCGGTAGCATACCACCTGGCCCTGGTTATTTGTATGCATTCAATGCAGCCAGGTGTATCTTAACTACCTCTCTGACCATGTCAACCAGAAGCTCAGATGCTGTGACTTGCCTACTACCATCTCTAAAAGAGCCTGTTCTCTTTTTCAGGGAAAAAAACTGAGGCAAAATAGGCATTGAGCTTTCTGCTTTCTCTCTGTTCTCTGTCAAAGTTTCTCCATTTTCATCCAACAGTGAGCTCATTGCCTCTTTTACCTTGGGTTTGCTCCTCAAACAACTGAAGAAGAGTTTCTTGTTGTAGCTAGCCTCACTGGCCAGCTTTAAGTCATTGTGAGCTTTGGCCTCTCTGATGGCTGTCCTACAGTGCCTAGTAACCTGTAGATACTCTTCTTTAGAGGTATTTTCTTGCCTCTTTTCCTTGAGCATTTCCTTTTTCTCCCTTAGCACATCATGCAGTTCTCTGTTCATCCATATTGGCTTTTTGGCTCTCCTACCATGTTCCTTTCTTGTTGGAACAGTGATGGCTTGAGCTTGCAAGAACTCTTCTTTTAGGACCCACCCTTCACTTGCTCCCTTCCCTTCCAGCAGTCTTGCCCATGGAATGACTCTCATCATGTCTCTGAGTTCATTAAAGTCTGCCTTACTGAAATCAAACTTACATGTGTGGTTACAAACTTCCTTGGTCTCTCACAGCAAAAGGAATTCCAGGAGGAATCTCCCCTAATGTCCCCACCACCTTCACCCCATCTACTTTCTCTTGTCTGTTGGTCAATATTGTCCAGTATGGCAGAGCCCCTCGTAACTTCCTTCACTATTTGATGAAGGGAATTGTCATCCAGACAGGTCAGGAACATGTGTATCTGTGGATACTTTGCAGAGTTTGTCTCCTAGTATAAATCAGGGAAGTTGAAGTCACCCATAACTACCAGGTTGTTTGGATACCCTGTCAAGCTGTTCAAGGAAGGCAGCATCCACCTCCTCATCCTCCTCATCCTGTAGCAGATCCAACCACAATACTGTCTGTCCTTCCTTCCCTTAACCTCACCCACATACTTATTTATTTATTTTATTAATTCAATTTATACCCTGCCCTCCCCGCGAGCAGGCTCAGGCACTGTGCTGTGGCCCTCCTCTTCCATTATTTCTTGACAAACAAACTTTCTCCTCACACACAATGTCACTCTACTTCCTCTTCAACCCTTTCAGTTTTTCTTGAACAACTCAATCCATCCACTATTACATTCCAGTCCTGGGAATCATCCCATCAAGACTCTGTAATGCCTACTAAATGATATCCGGTCTGTATTAGAATCTCAAGTTCTTCCTTCTTATTGCTCAAGCTTTGGGCATTGGTACACAGACACCTGAAGCCCCGCAGCTTTGGCTGCCTTAAACCCGGTGATCCTCTGTTATTTGCTCTCCTTCATTTAAATCCCTATTTTGGTAATCTCCTTCCCCTTGTGGTGTCAGTTTAAAGCCCTCTTGATGAATCAGATTTCAAGCGAACACATTCTTCCCTGACCTTGACAGGTGAAGTCCATCATGTGCTAGTAGGCTGTCATCCAGAAATACCTAGCCCATGGTCCCAGAATCCAAATTGCTCCTGCCAGCACCACCAACACAGCCAGTGGTTTACCTCCATTATCCTCTGTTCCCATCATATTCCCCTTTCCTATGACAGGAGGGATCAAAGAGAGCACCACCTGTACCCACATTTTCTTTATCAGATGCTCTTCTTCATGAATATAGAAAGATTTATTTATTTTTTCATTCATTCATTTGATTTATAGCTCTCCCTTTCCTGTACAACATGGCTCAAAATGAGTAACAACATTAATAAAACATTCCATATAGTTAACATTTTAAAACAATTCTATGGCTGCGATCACACGCACAATTCGCCCTGACATAGGAGTGAATGCCGAGCAGGGCAAAGGAGCACAATCAGATGCCAACATCTGGGAAGCACCCTGCAGCTGTCAGCAACCTGTTTTGCTTCACCGCACATGTGGAGTAAAAAACCACCTCGGAAAGTCCTCTAGCAAACAGGTTGCAAGAGCCACAGACAGACTTTCCTGTGTCTGATCATGCCAGCGTGCTCCCATGGCATCGGGATAGTTTGATCAGGCTATCCCGACGACGTGTGATTGTTTCCCCCCCCCCATGGTATGCGCATTAGCGTACCCCCTTATAGAGAGACATGACGGTGGAAGTGCGATGCATCGATCCCCCGGGTAAGCACAACAGAAACAAATGTTTGGTTGTTTTTTGTTTCTGTTTTTTAAAAAGGGGTTGTGTCTGATCATGCAGAGGTGGGCTGCGCCTGTATCTGCAGTGCACCACGTGATCGTGCAACTGTGGGTCAACTTGCGCCGGAGGGAATAGCCTCACTTCCCCTCTGCTTTATCTCGCGTGTGTGACCGCCACCTATAATACAATAAAATAACAACAACCAACAACAACTAATATATATAGTATAAAAAGGCACAACATAATGCTTCTTATCCCGGGAGGGAGATAAATAATCTAAAATCTGCCTGATATGAAGGGAGGTGGGGGGAGAAAGGAAGGCAATCTAAGATGGAAAAGCTGTTGCTGCCCTCAACCATATGCCTGGGGAAACAACTCTAGCTTGAAGGCCCTGAGGAACTATCAGTTCCCACAGAGCCTGAACCTCACTCAGCAGGGAGTTCCACCAGGCTGGAACCATTGCCGAAAAAGCCCTGGTTCTGGTTGAGGACAGCTGGACACTCTTTGGGCCAGGGATTACCAGTAGATCATTATCACTGGAGCATAACACTCTTTGTGGGATGTACCAGGAGAGTTAAAAAGATTATTGAAAACAGAGAGTTGCCTATCCACAAAGACATGGCTGACACGGGCCTATCCAGACTAAGATCCTGACACCCAGCAATAATATCTTCACAAGTCCTGCAAAATCTTGATCTAGGGAATGAATGGTTGCGAACATGGACACAATCAGTTCCACCAGATATCCATAACCTGATAAACACCAACTAGAGGCCTACAGGATTTTACTTACCACATAACATATGGAAGACGGCTAATAGACTACGAACAGGCTTTGGCAGCTGTGGAGACCTGTTTAAATGGGGCAAAATACCAAGACCTGAAAGCAATTGTGGTGCAGCCTACCAAACTGTTTTCCATCTGTCACAGGAATGTGACCATTGTGCTTTCCGGGGCGATGTGATGGAGCTCTTTGAACTCTCCCCAGCTATGACTGAGTACATTGAAAATTTAGATATTAGTATTTAGGGGGATTGCCCAATCGGTCTGCATGCCCATTGAATTGACTTTGTTCCATATTTTGTATTATTATATGCTTTCTGTGTGTCACTCTTCTGTACAATAAATAAATAAATAATAAATAAATAAATAAATAAATAAACAATCAATCCTTCAGAATCCCAGACAATAGTGATGAACGCTACCTATAAACATTTTAAGCCCCCCCACCCCATGGCTTGGGGACAGCCATCTATGTTCATATGAACCTACCCAACAACCCAGGTAATCTTCAGAAACACTATTTTTGGTCTCCCTGCCATCTGAGGCTAGAGGGGTAGAAACCAGAGAAAAAGCCTTCTTGACTGTGAGACTGAAATACTGGAACTCTGTCCCCAGAAAGGTTTGTCTGTCTCCCTCTATCATTGTCTTCTGCCAGAAGGTAAAGACTTTTTTTTGGTTTTGGATGACATTCCCTCACTAACTCTTATTAGCCCTCCTCCCAGTGTGTGTTTCTATATGTTTCTATGTTTTTAAAATATACATATATAATTTGTATTTTAAATTAGTTTGAAAGTTTGAAATGTTTTAATGTTTGATGCCTTGAAGACACTGAATTGGGTGGAAGGTGACAGAATTTTTTAAATAAATAAACTGTGTGATAGAAATATTCTTGGAATACTGCTAATGTTAAATTGCAGTCTAATCATCTTGCAATCCAATGGAATGCTCAATTTGGGAGGAATATGAGAACTGCAAGCTAGGTAAGGTCAGTTTTGGGACATCTTTGTAAAAGCTGAATTGTCAACCACAAAATCACATCATCTTGCAAAATCAATCAATAACAATGTGGGTGAATGAGGCCAGCAGTAAGGGTAGACCTATCCTGACATCATCATGCAAATATTTTCTCGAGTGTTGAAAATCACTGAAAATGTGCACATTTTAGCACACACATAAATGAACACAAAATAAGGCAACATGTTTCAGCTCAGCCCTAAGGCATTTTCCTGTTGTGACCAAGGGAGTCAGGCAAGACTCTAAAGGAATGGCTATGGGCATTCTGTGGTATGCCCTATACATCTACCATGTTAATCCCTTGAAGGCCTGGAGAGAGTGGGAAAGCTATGCAGTGGCAGTGAGCCCTGTGGACTGGGAAGGCCCTGACTCTGAGGAGTACCTAAGCCAGATGCTGATGCAACTAGAGTCAAGGGACAGCTAGACCTGGTCTCTGGATTGGCAATCTACCTCATCTGAGAGGTAAGAGGCTGCATATCAGGATGTAGTTAGTTGGGCCAGGGCAGAATTCCCTGGTGGAGCATGTTATTGAGATCCTGCCAGGGCAGATAAAACAGGCATTAGCCTTGGCTCAGGGCTGTGGAAAAGATTGTAGAGCAGGAAGTAGAGGATGTGCTATGTTTTGGGGGGTCACAGAACCCACAGAGCCCATCAGAGCCCACAGAGCCCATCAATCTTGGTACCTATGCCAGATATGACAACACAGTTTTGCATTGAGTTCTGACAACTGAACAGTGTATCTCAATTCGATGCCTGCCCCACGCCACAATTAGATGACTTGAGTGATATCTTAGCGAGTACCAAAATGTTATTTACTCTTGAAAGGATACTGGCAAATTCCATTGGTTAACCAAGACAAATAGAAGACAGCTTTCCAAGCTCCCCAAGGGCTTTTCCAGTTTACCCACTTGCACTTTGGGCTGCATGGGGCTGCTGCAACTTTTCAGTGGCTCATGGACTGGATCCTGGCCAGGTTAGACCACTTTGGTGTAGTCATGGGAACAACACCTAAGACACTTCCGTCATGTCTTATCCAGATTAAGGGAAGCAGTCTTGATGGCCAACCAAAGTAAGTGTCACATTGTGTAGGAGAAAGTGAAGTATCCAGAGTGTGAGGTATGCTAGGACTTTATCCAACCGATGAAAGCTAAGGTCTCAGTCTGCAGTGGTTCCTGGGTTTGGCTGGCTATTATCTACAGCTTATTCTGGCTTTTACACCCTTGGCCACTCCTCTAACTGACATGATGAGGTAAAGACAGCCCACTACCTTGAATTGGACCAAGGTAGTCAAGACAGGCCCTTTGGGAACCTCCAGGCCCTTTGGGAGGCTTTAATCACAGAACCTGTGCTGAAGATCCCCTACCCCTTCCAACTATTCATCCTACAAACAAATACCACTGGGACTGGCCTCAGAGAGATCCTGTCACAAGGGGAGGGGAAGATGAACACCTGGTGCTCTATTTTAACTGTAAGCTATTAGGACAGGAATGACAGTGCATGGTAACAGCGAGGGAAGCCCTGGTGATCAAATGGGCCATAACTGGGGAAGCAATCCTATTGGGTTGGAGAGTATGCTAAGGTCAGAAGAGGGTGGTGCCCTTCCATGCCCATCAACTCAGTTGCAGCTCTTAGGATGAGACTTGAGTGCAATCAAAGAGAGGAGTTAAGAGAACTAAGTGTGGGTGGACTGGATTGCATGCAGAAGGAAATGGATCAGGTGGCCAGAGAAGGAAGTGAAGGAACTAATCTATGAAAAATAGCCATAGTGTCATTCTAATAAAAAAGGCTTTGAGTTGGAATTAACCTGGATTGCTGCTCAGGCTTTTATGCAAACTTCTTCTCTACCCCAGGTGGGGTCTAAGAAGAACACAGGGACCGCACCTATCTTGAGGTTTCCAGGAGAATTCCTTCTTCAGCATGTAACAATCTTTGTTCCTCCTCTGGCAGTGCTAAATTGCTAGAGTCATTCAGACAGTCATTACCATTTAGAAATATGTCTTCTGCATTATTTTTGCTTACTGTATTTATTGGTAAGGGTTAACTTCAATTTTGGAAAATCTTAGTTTATCCAAGATTTTTTTTTTAGTGGTCAGTAACAACTTCATCCACAGGAGTAAGCAGTAGGGGGCAGCAGAGAGCTTTCTTGGGAGTATATTCAAACCCTGCAGCAGCCTGTATGATAATTTAGCTCCTTACAAAACCAGCTGAGTGGTAAAACAGAAAATTGTTAGCAGTAAGTGGAAAGGTTATCTTCAAACAATAGCAATGGTCTATGCTCTTGGTTTTCCCATCTTCTTTTAAAAGGGAAATTTACCCTCAAGCAGCTGACCATCCTACCTAATAATCACAATTATAAGCAAAATCTAGATAAGGCACAATGAGGTTTGTCCACATGGCTGCCATGTATTTCTACACCAAATTTTTGTGCCAACACAAAATATTTGTCTAGCCTTGTAAATAACAGTATCTAGCAATGTCTTTCTCTCTTCTACTCAGTGACAGAAAGCAGTGGCTTGGTTCAGATGTAACATAAAACCACAACTATAAGAAGCTGAGCATGGGCAATTCTGGGAGTCAGACAAATGATGTGCCCTCCTTTGCAGCCTCCTTTGAGTCTGAATCATTGTCCCCTCCCCTCCCTCCATCTGCCTTCCTGTAGATTTCACCTTTCTGAACTTGAGTTGCTTATCTGCTTCCCTCTTGGGGTGGGGGATTGTAGGAAGGATGGATTGGAGGGCAGATCCAAAAGGTTCCTTCCTTTTCTCAATTATCTCAAGATTTCCCAAATGTGACCCAGCTCCCCTCCCAACAGTAGTTGTTTCTTAGGCAGTGGGATTTTGTCCCCCATCTGTGCCTAGGAGTAAATTATTCAGCCCTGACAAAAAGAAGCAAAATTAACCAAGAGCCGTCTGGCACATTACACCACCAAGATGTTATTCCAGCAGAAGCTCTTGTGGACTACAGCCTGTGATAGGCATCTGCTGAATGCCATGTGGAGAATCACTCCATTCATCTGAAGAAGTGGGCCCAGGGAATAAGGTTGCCTGCCTCCAGGTAGGGCCCGGAGTCCTCCCAGAATTATGACTGACCACAGAGAAGAGTTCCCCTAGGGAAGATAGCAACTTTGGATAGCAGACTGGATGGCATCACACCTCTGCAGAGCTCCCTCCCCAAACTCTACCATCCCTTGGCTCTATGCCCAAATCTCCAGGAATTTCCATACGCAGAGTTGGCAACCCTATGTAAAAGCTTCTGCTGGAATACAATTTAGCTAATTTTTAGGTGCCACAAGACCCCTACTTATATTGGTGCAGCAGACAACAGGGTCATCATACTCAGGAAATGCAAGAGGATTCCGGAAGGGGAGCCTAGTGCAAAAGGTTACAACTCAAAAATTATATAGGTATTAATGAAATGTTTAAAAAATCCACTAAAATATATTCTTGTTTTACTTGTTTCATTTCAAATACCAAATAATAACTTTCTTTCTAGACTTGTCAGTTTTCTCATTATTGAATGGGAGGTGGGGGACCAAAATCAAAGTTCACTTAGAGTGTCAAAAACACTTGGGCTGGCCCGTCTCTTGTCACTTGTACTGGCAGGGGATGGAAAGACCTGCTTTGCAGCTACCACGGTACAAGAGGAACTTGGCAGAAGGAGGAGTAAAGAGATGTGTTAACTGATGTGTAGCTAGTGTTGCCATCCTTGGGGCAGGGGGGTTGGGTAGGGTGGAGATCTCTCAGAATTATTAGTACCAGATTACAGTAATCATGTTCCCTGGAGAAAATGGCTGTTTTGGAGGATAGACTTTATGGCATTGTAACCTTCTGAGGTCCCTCCCCTCTGCAAACCCAACCTTCCCCTGGCTCCATACCCCAAATCTCCAGGAATTTCCCAACCCAGAGTTGGCAACCCTTTGTGCAGTGGTGGCTGCCTACCATGTTGTGATTTCTGTGTCATTATAGCACCAGCAGCCAATGATTAATGACTTGGCAGTATTAGGAAGCTTTTCCTTTCAGTTTGTGTCGCAATGCAGGCTGGGATAGCAGCCAGGTTTTTTAATGGAATAATAGATTAGCTAAAACCAGGATTTGTCTAAACCAACCAAGATTTAATTATTGTCTATGAGTGGTGGAATCCTGGTTTCACAAATTAAAATCAACCATAGCGTCACATTATCCAAACTAAGCCAACTTTGTTTGGCCTGAATCAAGGAAAGTCCATGGACCATATCTTGTCCATCAAGACTTTCTCACACAAGGCCTTTTCCTTATTCCTTTTCCTCCAGTATAGTCAACTCAAGGGTGAGACACTGTATGGTGGTAACAGGGGACTGCACTATCAAAGAAGAAACTTTTGTTGGATTAGATATGGTCTGTAGGCCTTATATCACTGCCCTCAAATGTTATAAATACCACCCTAATCAATTGGTCTTGTCCAACTTGTCCCTTCCCCCCCTTTTTTTTTATGCCTAAACCAATATCTTGTCTAAACCAGCAATGAAAATTCTGGAAGATCTAAGTTAGTTCATGCAGAGTTAGCTTAAGAATGGCAGCTATCACAGCACTGGAGGTGATCTACAGAAAAAGAAACACCTAGTCCAGGAATATCTCCTCCTATCTCTAAAAGACCGCCAAGTCTTTCAGTGGGGGTGAAAGGAGAGCAAGGATTATAGCCTGGCCACAGCGTATTGTACTAATGAAGCATCTGAACAGTGTTCAAACACTGCCCCCATGTGCAGCAGTGCCATGTTACAGTAGTTCTAACTTGGATGTGATCAAACATACGTTACTATGGGCAACTGCCTCTCAAGGAAACTCTTCCACACTTTTGAGTGGGTGGATGCCATTGTAACCACTGCAGTTTTTGAATGGAGTATGACACTCCTATTGGGCCATGACTGGAGCTCTGTGTACCTTGGAAGCTCAACCAATTGGAAAAAGAACTTGGGCAGCTGTTTAAACCGGTTCCAGCTCTCTGGTGAAGGTATCTGGTGTCAGTTGGCCACCTTCCCTCCCTCCTTTTGGAATTCTTCTTGGGGCTCAGCAAGAATGTTTGAGGATCACTCAAATGCGTGCAGGACCTTTTTTGTCATCCTTGTGTAGTTAACTAGCTTTGGATTAGGCTTGGTCCATGTGACTGGTTAGGTCATAACAAGGGATGGCAGGAACTATATGGTTTGCTAGAGTATCATTCCTGAGTTAGCCTATCATGGGCTGATGTAGCTGGTGTATTAGGGAGGGGACACACTTGGAGCTGAACAGCATCAACCAAGCGCTTGGTTGCTTGAGTGGCAAGTGGAGGTGGGGGAGAGATTAAATTTAATACATCTTGGTACAATTATAATGTCCAGGCAAGGGGATTTGGGGGGATTTGGGAAGGGATTTCACCTGTAGTCTATGCTATACCACAGAGCTTGCCCTCTGAAGATGTCATTTGCTCCAAGGGAATGGATCTCTAGTCTGGGGATCAATTCTCATTCTGGGACAATTCCAGGCCCCACTTGGAGTCTGGCACCCTTAGCAGCAATCCACTATTAAAAGTAGCCAATGATTTATTGAGGCTTGAATAGTGTAGATCAGTCAAGAATAGAAGCTAATTTAATCAATATATTTGGTGTCTCGTGTCTTCTTCTGGGAGAGGTGCTGTGCGGGTATGAAGAGTCAGCTTGGTATAGCAGGGGAGCTGAGAAATGGCTCTATGGCAAACCGAGGAAATCTGAGTTTCCAGCCACAGACCCAGAGTGAAGAGTACCTCCCAACTGAGAACCTGCTGCTTTGCAGCCTACCACAGAGCAGGCTGATACTTTATTCCCTGTTTAACTTTACCGTAGACAAACAGCACTTCAGTGTTGTCTGGACTGAACTGCCTGCTGCTTCCAATCTGTGATCAAATTACAGTTTTAGAAGCAGAGAGTCCATGCATCATTAATTACTTTTATTTAGATCCCGTGAAATGCAGTTACATTTGTTAATGGTTGCTGCCAGTTCTGCCAATGTCAACTGTCTTTTGCAATTGTGTATGTGTAAATATACCAGGGCCTTAAAATCTGAGGTTGGGTATCAAGGCATACTGAAAAACTCCCTGATTGCTGACTGTTTCCACTTTTAGCATCTGATTCATGCCCATTAAGGCCTTTCCTATTTGGCCAGAGTTAGCCAAGGAATTGCATTGCTGGCAGGTGATAACACATATGACATCAGTCAAATTAATTCTCGAGTCTTGATGAATCAGTCATGGCACCAAATATGCCCTTTGTCACATATTTAATTTTAAAATTCTATTTTTTTTCTCTTGGCCTTTTCTATGAAATGTGGTTAATAATGTATAAAAATCTGTAAATGGTTTGGTCGAGCGACTGACGCCGCAGCCGTCCACCCACACACCATTGACGGCAAGATCAAAGCCAAACTCTGCAGACACCAACAGAAAATTGCTAGTGTTGCCTCTCTGCAGCAATGAAAACTGCAAATTATTCCTGCTCAAACAAATGCTGAAATGGCTAATGTCAGTGAATTGTCAAAACAGTGAACTTCAAACATCTTTGCTAATTTATATATCACCAAAGAAGGAAATAATGGGAAAATAATGAGCAATGATTGTTTCTCTCTCTGGTAGTGATTTCCAAGTTATTTATAAATATACAATTAGTGTTCCAAAAAGTACAGCTGACAAACAGAATGAGTTTGTATTGGTGAGTCCAGTGCAAATGACGAATGCAGAGTATTTCCACCCTGCTTTGGCAGGTTGGGACATGCAGTGTGTGTTCAGGGCCTTCTGGCTAGTGAGCTCCAAAGAAGAAAACAATGCTGGTCTGAATTAAGGCAAAAGCAGAGGCAAAAATGACAGGGTAGAGGTGATTCCCTTGGCCAAATTTCTGCAAGAGAAAGATTGTGGAGACAAATTCCAAAGCAGAATGTGGATGCATTTGGGCAGAGGAAAGGTTGCAGAGCAAGATCCACTATTTTATATGTATAGATCAGGCACAGTCAGCCACATGAAACTCAGTACTCAGTATAACCCCTTGCAGCTCTGCTTAGGTACCCAAGAGGCTGCTGAAATACTGGTGATGAGTTTTCTGAGTTTTGGCCTAGTTGTAAAAAATATTTTACAAGGTGACAAGGGGAGACATGTTTTGCTCCCTTCACCAGCACACTTAATTGTTGTAAAAAGCCAGAACCCCTGCCACCACTTGAGGATCCCAGGAAAGGAGAGAAAGCTCACTCACAGGGCAATTCAACCCCTACCCTGCAAATGAGAATTTTACAGTGAAATCCACCCTTCTAAATTTATTGACAGCTTAACCTGGATGGGCAAGGCTGGCCTGATCTCAGATCTTGGAAGCATAGCAAGGACTGTCCTGATTAGTATTTGGATGGGAGACCACCAAGGAATCCTGGGTTACTACACAGAGCCAGGCAAAGGCACACCACTAGGGATAGACACGAACCAGAAAATGCAGTTCATTTCAGTTCATGGTGTGCCCACACTGTGAGCAGAGGTCCATTAGTGGCTATTAGCCACAAGATATAGATAGGAACTCTCAGTCTGGGGCAAGTGACACACTGTATTCTTGGTGCTGGGGGGGGGCAACAGTAGGAGGGCTTCTAATGTCCTGGTCCCACTGCTGGACCTCCTGATGGCACCTGGTATTTTTGGCCACTGTGTGACAAAGTGTTGGACTGGATGGGCCATTGGTCTGATCCAGCATTGGCTTCTCTTATGTTCTTGTGAGCCATGGACCATCACAAACTTTTATCTCCCAAACAAACTGGATAGCTCATGAGGTTTGTGATGTGGTAGAACATCTCCCCTGGTGTGCTAGAGACACCAAACTTTTAGGGAATCTCTGGCTGACTCTCCTGTACCTGTCCTCCACGTTTGGTGATGATTGGATTTACAGGGTCTGAGTTATAGCCTCCCAAAGAAGGTGCCCCCATCCTCCACTGTTTCCAATGGAGGGGAAAAACAGCAAAAAAGCAAGGGCAATAGAAGCCCAGCAGAACAGAATCAAAGTCCCAGAGAATCTCTGCATTAGAAACTGAAGATGGAGGACATTTTTGCAAGCCCAGCAGAACCAATGCCACTGTGGCAGTGCAAACCCAACAGGACTGAGGTCAAACCAGAGAATCTCTTTAGTAGAAACTGAAGATGGAGGGCATTTTTGCACTATACAAAGAACCCAACAGTACCAGTGCAATCCAAGAATGCCCAGCAGAATTCAGTGCCAATGTGGCAATGCCAGCTCAATCACAATCTAAGCAAGGGGGGTATTTTGCAAGCCCAGCAGAACCAGTACAACGTACAGAGTGCCCAGCAGTACCAGTGCAATTACAGAGTGCCAGCAGAGTCCAGTGCCACAGGCATTGCAAGCTTAAAAGGACTGATCTCAAAGCACAGAGTCACAAATCCAGGGAAGGGGGGATTTTGCAAGCTCTAAGCAAGAAAGTGGGAAGGGAACACAAAGGAATGTTGGCAAAGAGGGGGAAACCCTCTTGAAACTGACAAGATATTTGGTGAAGCAGAGAGAGTCTGTCTGTAAATGTATCTGTTCACAAACCACATGAACTGTCCACAAACTGCTTGAAAGTTCATGGAAAGTTTCTGCCAGTTGACCTGCCCCATACTTCAGTTTGTGAACCATGAACTGCCCAAAATGCATCATGAACTTTGTACCCATCCCTAAACACCACCTTTGTCTCTTGCCTTGAAAACTCAACAGGGTTGCCATAAGTCTGCTTCAACTCCCATAAGTCTCCTTCTACCACCAAATCCCTTGATGTTAATGGGTTTAGAAGGGTGGAACTCTACCTAGGATTGTAGTGCCAGTAGCCTGTAAAACATGAATGCTTTCTCCTATCTCCAGATATTTCTGAAGGAGGATACCTTTGGTATCTATTGTTATTTGTCATCACATAGGAGCAGACCAATTGCCACTACAGCATGCTCAGAATGGGGGCTGATAAAAAAGTGTAGTTACATCAGCCTCCTGGTTCATTTTGAGAGTCTCCACAAACTACAGTTCCTATTATCCCTAGGAAAATGTCATGCTGAGAAAGATTGGGAAGAATAATTTACACCAAACATAGATCACAATAGGAATTATCCCTCATAATTCCCCCTCCCACTTTGAAAATGTACTTTTCATGGCTTAGAGAGGGGAGAGATTGGCAGAGTCCAAGGCAGACACATGTGAGTGTGTACATGCATGCATGCTGTGAGCATTCTGTACATTTATAAATGCCTGAAGGATATTTTCAAGTATTTGACAGGGATGCTTGCATAAATGGATGTGGTTTGGGATCAAGTATGGGAGTGTTTGCCTATCACTATTTCTCAGCTATTTCCCCGCTTCTGATTACTTGTTCCATTTTCCCGATGGGTTAATCACATGGGCAGTCACAGCCAATTAGGGATAATGTAGTGAATGGGATGACATGACATATAACCACTCAGATTAGGTTATGAGAACATCATTGAGGAGAAACAAAGCCAGCTGAGAGGGAGTGCAAGAGAGGATAATACACCTTTCTGCTGAGAATGTTCCTGAAAAACAGTGAGTTTGGCTTCGACACTAATTCTCACATTTTCATGACGTGGCTGACAGTAGATCTGGGCCTTTCTGTAGTGTTGTCCCATGCAGCAAACTGCTTATGAACTGATTCACCAGTAAGTCTTCTTGCTTGCCAATTTGCTGGCTTCTGTGCCAGCTCCACATGCTGGGTAACTGTGTGAGAAGCCACAGAAGTATCCTTGCTACATAGCTTCTTTGCTATATAAGCACTGGAGGTAGATAGCAGGATCTGTTTGTCTTCTGTCACTGACAATGTTTCCTCCTGGCTCAATGCACAGCATCACAACAGGCTTAGCGGGGCTCCCAACAGCAGCCTGGCCATTAAAGTGACATTTTCTCTTAATCAGGGATTTCCTCCTACTAAGAACAGAGAATCATTCATGTTGCTGTCGTCCTGATTATAGCTCTGATCCAGAGGCTCCCACTGACTTGAATGGGTTTTTTTTTGGGGGGGGGGGAATCAAGGCTGAAGAACATCTGATTGCATTGTTGGTAGGCAACTCAGCTGGAGCTGGGGCCTAGTTGTGCTCATTTGCATTGTTTATTTTGGTGAGTTTAAGTGCCTTTTGGATTAATATCTCTTCCTCCCAAAGAACAGTCATTTAATAGGATTATTTGATGGGTAGTTGCACATGTTTGAACAGACGTTGGCTTGATTAGCTTTCTAAAATGGCTTTGTTATTTGCATCCATTCACAACATAAAGTAGCACATGTAATGAAACTGAAGCAGAGGGGAACAGGAAGATTATCACACACACACACACACACAAACTCACCCCAGTAGCTTCAATGAACATGATATGTCTCCAAATTTTACAAGTATGCCCTCTGCCCAACTGGCTTACACACATCCAAGGAAGCCTTGGATGTTACCTACAACAGAAGGGACAAGCCTTGCCCCTGAGGATAGAGAGAAACCAAATATGAGGCTTAAACAGTCGTGCACAGGGGGACTAAACCAGATGTTATATGGGAGATCTGCAATTGCATTTCCTTACCTTTTCAACTGAAATGCATCCTGGGAGAGTTCCCTGTTAATTTGCTTGCAAAAGCAGCATGGAGAGGGACTACCTCCATGGAAATCACTGGTTCATGGTTGATTCAGGTTGGGGAAATAGCACAGAGGAAAGGTTAAAAAAAAATCCCCTCCCCCAGGGCTGTTGCTGTGAAAAAAAACCATCGTCTTTGATGGCTGCATTTTAGTAAAGATGGAAATGTCTGGAGACCCAGTCATGGATCTCTTGTGCAAACAGGTATTTTGATTCTTAGATTTTGATTTCAGGGGAAATCTGACAGACAGTATCCCTTTTTTGTTTCTCCTTGGTAATGATGGGGGGAAGGAACTGGAGATGATGCATGTAACAGAATTCTTTTTTCCTGGATGAACATCCCTCTGAGTTCTTCTCACCTAGTCCCTTTTCTGTTCCTTTGATAGATCCTTCAGAAGAATTGTCAAACATTTTGGTGCCTAAGGCAGAAAATCAACACTGGTATAAATTAATTAAATAATGCCAAATTTCTGAGCTTTCAATAATACCTCAAAATCTGCCACCTGACTTAATAGTATAGAGGATGCTGATCAGAAGCCACAATGTCTACTGTCATTCATCTCATCAGTGGACAATTCTGGTCCACACAGGCTTTGCATACATATGATATCAATTATCCCCTTTGATATACTCCAAAATTTAGGTAGAATAAGCAAACTTGGCTTCAGTTTTCCAGTCTATATTCCTTTTCCAGTGCTGTATGGGTCTTTTTGCTGCTTTCCACTAATGTCAGCATTTTCCTTATATTCCACACCTGGCTATAGGGTTCCTGACAGGACAGTTCTGAAAATGGCTGCCATATGATTTAATTAACTCTTGGTTTAAGAGAGGAGCATATGCATTTTTAAAGTATAAAAAGGAAAAAGGAAATACACTGCCACTGAAATTTTTGGAAAGGTGCTGATCTATAGCCTAGAGCTTCTGATCACCCAGTAAAACCAATATTATCATGACCACCATGATGTTGTTAGCCATTCAGTCATGTCCATCTCTTGGTGATTCTAAGGACCAGCTCTCTCCACATTTTCTGATCTTGTACTCTTTATTTGAGTCATTCTACGCTCAGGCTGGTGTCAACTTTTATGGTATGTAGCCACTGTGTTCTTTGACGGTTCTTTGTCGCTAACCAATCCAAGCATAATTGCTTTTTCTAGTGAGTTCTTCCACATGACATGGCCAAAATAAGTCAGTTGCAGTTTTATGATTTTTCTTTCCAATGACATGTCTGGTTTTATGCATTCCAATACTTGTTTGTTTGTCATCTTTGCTGTCCAAGGAATGCACAGGAGCCTTCTCCAGCACCACAGTTCAAATGCGTCAACTTTCTCCTGTCTTGCATGGTCCAACTTTTGCAGCCATTGGTTGCTATGGGGAACACAATAGCACAGACTAATCTGCATTTGGTTGCTAGGCTGATGTCCTTGGTCTTCCATATTCAGTTTATGCTCATCATTGCTGTGCGACTCAGAGTGATTCAACATTTTAATTCTGGACTGCATTCGCCCTTTTGGTTGATCTGTAATCCTAAGAAAGTGAATTCTTCCACACATTCAATTTCTTCATTGTCAACAAAGCTTTATTTTGGGGGTAATAACATCCATGGATTCTGGTGGGAGGCTGGTGAAAAGGCAATGAGTTTAGCAGAAAATGGCATAACAACAGATCATCTTGTTCATATGGAACACAAACCATAACTTGAAAAGCAGACCATGGTTGTACAAGTCTGGGGCAAGTGATGCACTGTATTCTTGGTGCTTGGGGGAAGGCAATAGTGGGAGGGCTTCTAGTGTCCTGGCCCCACTGCTGAACCTCCTGATGGCATCTGGTGTTTTTGGCCATTGTGTGACAGAGTATTGGATTGGATGGGCCATTGGCCTGATCCAACATTAGCTTCTCTTATGTTCTTAAATCAGAGTTGGATTGGATACAACCACTAGTCATGAATGATGCACTGTAACCTGAGGATCTTTCCCATGTCTTCCCTCCCAAACAGTCTCATTTGACCCTGGGAGAGCTGATTTCCTCACATGATCAAACAGAGCTATTTGACACATCAGATGCTCAGATGACTTCAAGATCCAACAGAGTTTGTAGGGTACAAATAGTATAGTGCATTAAATATGCAAGCTGTTTGATACTGTCAACACCTCAGACAGAGAAGAAATAATTGCTTGGACTTTGTGATTTAATAATCAAACATCTTCAGAATTCAGTTATTTTTGGCTTTGCTTAAAAGAATATGGCAAGATATAAATGTAAATTTTACTACCTCCCTGGAGCAACTTGGGGAGGCTTTAGCAAAGAGATCTGGAAGGGCAGCTGTGAGTCTGAACAAAGTTCAAGGCAGTGATTCCCAGCAGTCTGACAGCATAGAGTGGTGTGCCAGATGGGAGATTCAACTGTTTGGTGAAAAATCAAGCCACCATATGACGTATTCATCACCCTAAACTCATCAGAGCTAGGCAGCTCCATACCCCATATATTCCTTTTGTTTTTTATCAGTTACATGGGTAGAGACGTCACTTTCATTGATATGCAAAGATATACCTGGGTTCTCTGATGGAGGTCACACACCACAGCTGATAGTTAGAGGTAGGATTCCAGAAGCAACGTCATTGTATTGAAAGCATGGTATCCTATCCTCAACAAATGGGATGGTGGGATCCCAAGAGGCAATACTAATTTGGCTAGCCTTGATTACAAGGAGGATGCTGGTCCAGTGTTCTGGGAGATAAATAAGAATAGATATGCATGTATCTTTCAGTGGCTGGCCTGATCTTGTCAGATTTTGGAAGCTCAGCAGGGTAGGTCCTTGTTAGTTCTTAGTTGAGAGACCACCAGGGAAGTCCTTGGTTGCCACACAGAGGCAGGCAATGGCAAACCACTTCTGTCTCTTGCTGTGAAAACCCTATGGGGTTGCCGTAAGTCAGCTGCAACTTGATGGCACTTTCCACTGCCATGTTTCAGTGTAAGAGCAGAAAGTGTCTTCAGTTATATTTCAAGAATACAACAACTGTGTCTCAGGTATCAAACATCTTGGAGACCCCTTTCTGAGTTCTAAGTGTGTGGATGTGTTTCTCAGTTAGTATTTGCTCTTGCATGACACTTGAGTGCTTGTGTGTGGATAACCCCCAATGTGATTTATTAAAGCTTTGCAAGTAAGCTTGACATTTAACTACATAAAAGTAGAGGCTCAAGCTAAAATTGGTTGAAGTTATTGACAGTCATTACTGCTAATTGGTAAGTCTGATTGATCGCTGCACTGAAGAGATATATATATTTGAACAAGATTTCTTCCCTTCAAATCACAGAATTAAGCAGGATTTCATTTCTGCCCGTGCTACTAGGAACTGTGTGACAATCTTCTCATGAATTGTAGAATGTCAAATAAATATCACAGAACCCCCTGATAGTAATTAAGTAAAACCAACTTTATTTATTTCCTCTAACTTAAAAAAAGCAACCCATAATTTGAAGAAATTGTTTTATAAACCAGTCTTAAAGAAAAGTATGAATTGATTCATACAAACATGAAGTCACAATGATATTTTTGCATTCAAGGGACTGAACCCCTCCATGGAGCTCGCTAAATTACCTTTAATATATTACGTAGGCTTAAGCTAGCTGTTCAGCTTTTAAAAGATAAAAGTGTAACAATGTGTTCATATTCTCATTTTACTCTTGACATTTCACAGCAATATAGGGAAGGAATTTCAAAACCTGTAAGATAAAGATCTTGAAAATTTCCCTTATTAAGCACAAATTCCTTTCTGTTTTTTTATTGTAACATCAAGATACTAATATTTTAATTAGACAGATTGGTTCACGACATGAGAAGGTCAAGCTTGCTGACTATAACAAAGTCAAGTTCATTTAATGGAGCAGCTGTCAGACATGACTTTCTTTTATACTGTGTTTCTCATGAATGCCAATTTAGATTTGGGTCCATACTGCCAAATCTTCTCTTTATGTGTCATTCTTTGTTTTCACTTGTTCCTTCATCTCATTTGTAAAATGTACTGTAAAAGGATACATCCTCCCCACCCCATCAGCTGTGCTGTAGAAACTCAGATGGACTGTGCGATTGGATTATTGCAGTCCAAGGAAATGGAAATCTGTCACTTACTGATTCTTGAAGTCAAACAACTTGTGCACAGCTCCTTTATTCAGTCAATGTGCTGGCTGGGAGTCTACATGTACAGCATGATAATTTTCCAGGGCTTTTCAAGGCTTTGACTTTAAATGTTTCTTTAGATACAATGGAAAGCCAATATCACCCCTCTCTCCCTCCCTTTCTCACTACCCAACCTAATTCCAATACTACTTATTCCTGCTCAGCATCACCTTCCTTCTCAAGTACCTTGCTGGCCTTAGAGACACTATAGCCTACTGATTTTTTCCCCTTGGAAGACATTCAGGGATGGAAAAGTAATATTTGGATCAAAATGATTTTTTTAAATGTTAGAACTATTTGTTTTCATTTGAATGTCCCAAAATTATGGAGGAAAATCAATTGTGATTGATTGCAAAGGGATGTTCCTATGGCTTTTGATTGCCCACTATAATGTCAGTATCAAAGCAGGATGCAAGGAGTAGAACTTGGCTTGTGTAAAATGCTTTCAACATATTATTACGCATGCCAGGACACATAGTGGCTATCCAACAGACAATGCTGCCTGCAATCAGCGTGCAGGAGAGAGCTATAGGTGCTCTCAAAAGGCCAAAGGGAAAACACATGAAAGTAAAAAGCAAGTCATCCATTAAGTGTCTGTGCACAGGAATTTAATTGCCCACTGGGGAATCCATATACTTCTAGGCATCAGTGCTCAATGTGCTAGCCAAAAGCCTGAAGCACTGCAGGTTGCTCCCATGTCAGTTGCCACTGGAGAATATGGGCACTGCTGTTGTTGTAGATTTGCTGGACTGCAGCCTGCATCAGTCACTGCTCTTGGCTGGTTTCTAGCACCCCTGGGAAGTGTTGGGCTTTCCCCCACCCCCAGCAGCCTCATACAGAAGAAAAGTATTTTCGTTACAGCCAAAAAACACTTGCTTCTTCTCTCAATAAAAAGAGATTTTTCCTCCAATGTCTGCTCCAGATGTATGCACACCTTGGGGGCTTTAGTGATTTTGTTGGCTGTCCTAGGATTCCCACCAGTATTCAGAAGAAGTTTAGATATACCTGCTCAGGCCATTAATGTTCATGCAGTTCACAGAATACAAGAAGACACATCCCTGCCCCAAAGAGCTTACAGTCTAAAATGTGATGAAATAAGGACAACAAATGAAAAGGAGGGAGGAAGATAAACAGGATGGGCAGTATAGGGAAGAGGGCATTTAAGATGCCATAGCTATATAAAGATATATGGGAATGGGGCTGCACCTGCTGCTCTCAGAGACAAGCCCATTCAATGACTTTCATATGAAAAACTACACCCTACCAAGGGTTTACAAGCACACCCAATGGCTTGTACATTTGGACTATTAGATCAATCAAATTGCTGCATCACTTCACGAGCAGTAGCAAATAGTATTATACAAAAACAAGAAATTAATATAGGAGATTATAAAAATAGTGTGTTAATTAACATGATAGCTCTTTGTATATTACTTCCTTTTAGTTACTCACTTTGTATTTATTATACTTATTTACAATTTTCATAAGCCCACCTTTCTGCCAGGGGTAGAAAAGGGCAAGAGTCCTGTAGCACCTTAGACTAACAAAATTTGGGGCAGGGTATGAGCGTTCGTGAGTTACTGCTCAGAAGTGAGCCGTGACTCATGAAAGCTCATACCCTGTCACAAATTTTGTTAGTCTTTAAGGTGCTACTGAACTCTTGCTCTTATCTACTGCTACAGACATACTAACATGGCTACCCATCTTGATCTTTCTGCCAGCAATTTGGGATCCAAAAAGGGTAATTAACTAGGGCTGACAAACCCCCACTGGTGACTGGAGATTTCCTGGGATTACAACTGATTTGGGACTGACTGCAGCCTGTTGCTGTTGGGAGGTGGAGGCTGTGGGCCTCTGAACTTTAAGGCTCCTCCTAGGCAGAGGTGTGAGCCTTGGCATGAGCCAAAGGGCTCTTGGCCTGTGGCTCGGGCCTGAGGACCCTACATCACTCTAGATACCTTTAAACCACTAACCAGTTATGAAGATAGAAAGCTGGTAGGGGAGCAGAGGCTACCTAGTGTTTTATAGAGAGTGCCACATGTATGATTATCTACTCACGGGGTGGAAATCATGGGTGTGTGCTTGGAGCTCATGGCTCTCAGGGAGCAGGTTCATTCCTTGAGGCTAGGGTTACTGACCCGGAGAAGCTGAGGCTGAGAGAGAGGTTTGGGGAAGAGACCCAGTCTGACTCCTGTGCTGGCAGCTTCCTTGGGCAATGAACTGATATCCTCTCAAACTGAGGATATGCTTAGAGGGCTGGGGGGAGAGGGGCTTTTGGTAGTGGATGATTAGGAATATACAGAGTGGAGTCTGTGATGGGTGTTTTGACCGTATAGTGACTTGCCTACCTGGTGCGTAGGTTACAGACATCACACACTGTCTAAATAGGTTGATAGTGCTGAGGTGTATCAGCAGTTGTGGTGCATGTTGGCACCAATGACATTGGGAAATGTAGTTGTGTAGTCCTGGAGGAACAGCTTAGGTTACTAGGCAGAAAGAGGGCATAGAGAGGGAGCCAAACCTCCACTTTGCATTTGAAAAGGTTTTTTTCCTCTGGGCAAAGAACAGTCAGGAGGAGGGGAGTCAGTTCAGTTGCTTCCTAGACCTACCGCAGTTCACCTTCATATAAATGCTAATAGATCTAGCAGGAGAGATAATGGGTGGGTCAAGCTCTCCCCCTTTCTCCTAGCAGGGAACAGAGGCTTGGAGGAATGAAATGCTAGAAAGATTTCAGGAAGGAGATCTCCAGGAAAAGCCACTTTGACCTGGCATGACCTGGCAGCCAGGCAGAAGTCTCTTTTACTTGGGTGCTGAGGTCATGAGAGGAGTCAGGACTCTCAATTAACGAGGCAACCATTGACCATGTGGTTGGTCTAGACAGATGAAGGGAACTGCAAGGAAAGGGAAACTTTATAGAGATTTAGAACTCTTCTAACTAAAGAGTCTGTCCTATATTTTAACATCTGATAGGGCATGTATAGTGAGAAGGACAGAGGATTTGCATTTTGCTTATTTCTTTTGGAACCCTTGCTCAGTCTGGTGCTGTGCTAGAAGTAGACTTGTAAACATTTTCTTTTTAATAAATACTAGTTATGTGCACCAAAAAAATGGTATTTTTTTGGGTCTGGGTATACCAAACCTGGAAAATACTACTGATATTCATGAAACCCAAAGAGATTCAGGAAATAATTGGATTGCTTTTTACATGGTATGAAGCCATTTAATCCCACCATTTCACTCTCCCCCATTCCAAAGCGAAGGGAGTGCTGAAATTGCTTCTTCCCATTTAAACTGGACAACGTGGTGGGTCAGCCTATCAGCTGATCAGTTTAAATGCCTTCCTTTCACTCGCTGAGGCATGCCGCCACCATAGTGCAACTCAAGGAGTGAAGGGAAGGTATTTAAAGTCTCTTTAAATGTGTTCCCTTCCCTCCCTGAGTTGTCTCACGGCATGCTTCAGAGAGTGAAAGGAAGAGACTACAGTCTCTTTAAATGCCTTGCCTTCACTTGCTGAGGTGTGCCACTCCTGTGACATGTCACAGGGAGGGAAGGGAAGGTATTTAAAGTTTAAATGCTTGACTCACAGTTGCGCCACCGCAGTGGCATGACTCTATAAATCACATGGGTGGCTTGGCTTTGCAAAAGCCATTTACAGGGAACTTTCCCTTTAAATGGCTTTTGCAAAGCCAAGCCGTGTATGAGGAACCTAGAAGCTGTGCAAGTTCACCTGGAAGGTGGATGAACTTGCTCTGCTTCAGCTAGTGAAGCTAAGCCCAAATAATAATACTGGCTTTTATTCGGGCTCAGCTAAATCGGTAGCTGAATCAGATTAGAAAATCTGATTTGGCTGAATAACTACCAAAAAAACCACTAATAAGATATTTTTCAGGTATTTATTTGGCTCTGTATATACCAAGTGCACACCCCTATTTATAACTTTGGATGCTGGTTAGGATTCTCTGTACCACATAGACCTCCACCATCTTGGACATGCTATTTTATAAGGAGTACCAGGGGGAAGGCAGACAGTTGGCAAGTGGCTATTCCTCCAGGGGTACACAAGGTAATGAACTGTTCCCTTGGTGACCAGGTGCGGAACAGTGGGAGACATATAGGCAAGGCCTCAGAACTTGGAATGGAAGCTGGGAGTCCTGACCTTCCCAATAGGCAATTCCATACACAGGCCAGGTGGTGGTGGCGAGCTACCCTGAGAGTGGAAGAAAAACCTCTCCAGGTATTGAGAAAAACCTAGGAGCACAAGGTGGAATTGGGCCTGCAGGCCAGAGCAGGCACATTCCGCCACTACCTCTAAACAAGATACTACAGAACTAGAAACTTTAAGTGGATATGTTGTTGCTACATTTCTTCACGTATGTTATGCCACAGCTTAATATCTAGAAAGGAAATTTCAGTGCAGAATAATCTTTTAAAATCTGCATAAATACAATTATTGGCTGGCATCACCAGAAATTCTTTGGTATAGTATGCTCTGGTACTATTTGTTTCTGATATGTCAAAGAAATTCTACAGCAAAGCCCATATGGTGCAATGGTAGAAAAACTAAACAAAATTAAAAAATTAATTCCTGATTACAGCAGGAGGTCTATAGGTTTAACTCTGCTATAATATTTAAAGCAATAGCAAAATTAGCTGAGACATCTATATAATAATAACAATGTACACTTTACTCAAATCAGTGCTGTTAATATTAGAAGGGAGGTTAAAAAAAATGAAATGAATTTTGAACAAAGACCCTGATCCAGTTATAGGGCAGATGTGTGCAGCTTGGTTCAGCATACACTGATGTTCACCTGTAGCCCCAGTCAGAAAAGCAGCAATAGCAGTGATCAGCTATTTAGGGGAGAAAGCAAAGTGAGAGAAAATGAGTAATCCTAAAGAGGTCTACACAGAAATGTTCCATTTTATTCATTTGGGCTTACTCCAAGACACGTGTTGTTAGGACTGCAGCTTTAGTCTCCCTTGCTCTTGCTCCTCTCCCCTCCTTGAACAACCAGTTGGCCTTAGTACCAATATTCTGACTGCTGCCCTGTATGCATAACTGTAGGTGCAGATTGCACACATAGCAAAATTATGACACATTATTTTATTGGATAATTTGTGATCTTTTAAAGTGATGTCTACTTAATAAATTATTCTTGGGGCAGACGAGAGAGAAATAATTTTCCTTGTACAATTTAATGTCGCATCCCCAAAACATAAAGCAAATACATGAAAAATGTGTTTTGGTTTATCAGCAGCCAAACAGTTGCCAAATTGAAACTGGCAAATGGTCTTTTCAGCCAGTCTCTAGCCTTGTCACACCTTCCTCTGTTATCCAGATGAGACCTGTGCCCAATGTGGGTATGCAATCATATCAGTAGGCAAAGCTGATTCAACAAAGACTCCGTACATCTGAGACAAACCAGGGCTATTCTGATATTGATGTCATAAACAAAGCAGAGATGAATGAGGAAGGTCTCATTATGTCTAAAGAAACAGATAAGGCCATGATTCAGTTCAAGATGGTAGCAAGTGTGATAAAAATCTGTGCTTCTAGCAAATGTGCTGTGTATGCTCAGACTTGTTGCATTTGAAATAAATCAAACCATTTTGCAAGAATAAGCAGACAAAAGAAAGGAAGGGGGCAATGGAAAGAAACAAGAGCATTCATCTTGTGAAGCATACCAATTCTTCTCTGACATACAAACTAATAAAAGATGGCACAGAGAACTGGGTGTAGAAGTCCTGGAGGCAATGGACATTTTCCTGATTTTTTTTTAATACCAGGAGGTTATTATTATGCCACTTTGTGCTATAAGTTTTAATTGAAAACTAATGCTTCACTTATCAAGGACATTGAGTCACAAGTTAATATTATTATCAGCAACTTTAATTCAAAAACGTTAAAAATAGTATAAATTACTGAAATTATGCAAACCTGCATGCACGAGAGTATGGATGACTAGAACACAAAGAAGCAATGGAAATGAGTGAAGCCAGGTTGGCAATATTGCAAAGAATATTGATCCTGTTACAAGAGATGTAACTACTTCATACTGAACTTAGAGATGATCCTGAAGTTTGCACTTCATTGTCTTGGAGTACAAGCTTCAGAAGCTTATAATGCCAATAATTACCGCTCTACATTCTTTAGTAGCTCATATGATGTGACCAGAAAAGATTCCCCCCTCTCCACATTGCCTGCTGATACTCTGGAGACATGAGATGCTGGTGGCAGCTGTAATAGCACCTGGTACACTCTAGGAAATAGTAACAGAACACTGGACATCCAGTTGTCCAATTTGAAATAAATCAAACAAAAGAAAGGAACAAGAGCATTTATATTGTGAAGCTTACCAATCCTTCTCTAACATACAAACTAATAAAAGATGGCACAGAGAAACCAGGTGCAGAAGTCCTAGACACAATGGGTGTTTTCCTGAACATTTGACAGGGAAGCTATCTTTCCCGAAGAGCAGCCGGTATCCAGAAACTGTATCTGAGACAATCAGGGGTGGGGGTTGAGAGGGAATAACTAAAGAGAAAGGCAAAGTGAATCTTCCCCTCTCTTGGCTGGCCACCTGCCACAACCACCACTGCAGAACTCTGTAGCAGTAGCAACAGCAGGTAAGTTGCAGTGGTGGTCATGGCTCTGGGAACCTCACAGTTCTCTTGATGACACCATCAGAAACAGTATGGATTTGTTAACACTCTACCTGATCTATTAGTTAATTTACTGGCCAATAGGTTGGATTATTCAGCAATTAGATCAACATGCAAATCTTTTCTGGAACCAGTATAAATATATTTGATACTTCTGCTTCACATGTTCTTTCCAGAAATTAGAGTTTGCCACCAAATATTCGACAATTTTAGTTTTCAGATCACAATGGACATTTTCCCACCAGGGCAAAAACCTTCCCCCAACAAGATTTATATAGTGCCTTTTCAGCCCTTTTTGACCGTATCTATACTCCTGTTTCTCAGGCTGCTGTTTCATCAGTGCGCCCGTCCCCTGTTGCTTCTTCTTGTTGTTCCTTAATTAGTCACATGGGTGATCCCATTCAATCAGAGGTCAAGTAGAGAATGGGATGATACCATGACTTTTTATCTGATGTTATGCAGTTGTCTGATGACATTAAATAAAATTACAGTTGATCAGATATGGCTACATGGTGATGTCATTGAAAGCAATTGAGAATGAGGGCAAGTGATGGCTATTTATATCTAAGAATGAGCATCTTTCCAATGGGCACTGCTCTTTTTTGACAATGGCAAAACTTTTCATGAAAAATGGTGAATAGTTTCAGCTCAGTCTGATCAGAAATTAATTGCATTCTATAAATATTTTTGGAGCTCCCTAATCAGGACAACCAATATCATCCCTGAGTACAGCTCTTAATCCTGTAGCACATGTCCTACAGGAAAATAGAAAGAGTTATCTTGGGGGGGGGGGAATGTTTGCAGTCATTAACTGAGGAGTTAGGGCTTTTTACATTTTCTAAAAATCAACAATATGATACAATAAATGAGTTTGGATATAGCTATACTTATTTAAAACACACACACACATACATGATAACATGATAGAGGCTCTATTATATTACCCAAGATAAAGCTTAAAGATTCAGTTTCTATCCACAGTGTAAGTAATTGGGAACAAAAAGCAATACATACAAAGCAGTAGTTCTTTTGAAGTTACAGCAGAAAAGATATAATAAATGATATTTTCAATTTAATACATCAGCTTGTGAAAATAAAACTGAACATGAACATAGATTGCAAAGGAAATCTGAAGGTGGAACTAGTACAAAAGAATGCCAGCCACTGTAGATAATTTTCAGCCACACCACACTGAAGAAGACCTCTGCAAAATGGGAGAAGACCATGCACTGCACTTCTCTGTTAGTTATAGAAAGACATATTAGTTACTACTATAATTTTTAAGACTGTGACAGAACGTTGAAGAATGACTGCATTTAGGATTTAAGTGCTGGATGTGAACACACAAGTTGAGATACAATTAATATTAAATACTATTTATTTAAATATTTAATCATCTTCTTCAAAATCTCTAGGTGAGTGAAAATCCTTGCAACAAAACCAACTAAAATCAATTAAGAACTTAAGGCCATATAGGAAGCATTTCTGAGCAATCAAAGAAAACATAGCAAAGCCCCAGCTGAATTAGACCAAAAGTCCATCTAGCCTAGCATTCTGCTTCCCTCAGTGGCCAATCAGATATTTCTGAGAAGTCCACAAAAAGGTAACAGTCCTCCTCCAGTGTTGCCCTGCAGCAAGTGATATTCAGTGACATATGAACTTCATGTCATGCTTGATTTACATCTGCAGGAGAATGAGATAAGAATGCACTTTGGATTACAATTACAAGATCCAGAGAGGTTGTACAGTTCTCACACTAAACCTTTCAATTACCAGAGAAGAGGAAAGTGTCCCTCACAGTCTTGGCTGGCTCATTAAAGTGACATTTTTGTCAAGCAGAGAGTCTGCAGTTTACCCTCTTTTTGTGGCTTCAGAGTCAAATGCATCTTTAAAGTACCTTACAGAGGTTGTCTGCTTTTTGTGCCTGTGTAGTCAGCAATGTATATCCTGAAGTGATACCAAGAATGATACAAGATTTAGGTTCATGAGCAAATACTAAAGGCACACATAGCAACACCTAAGTAGTAAATCTCACCTAAAGAATCTCAAACAGAATTGCTTTACATTTAACTATGTGCTTTTTAATAATTAGATGTGGAGTGCTAGTTTTGGCAGCACATATACTAAAATTGGAACAATACAGAGGAGATTAGCATGGCCCCTGTGCAAGGATGACACACAAATTTGTGAAGCGTTCCAATTAGATGTGGGTGGCAGAAGCAGCAGATAGGTGGACAGGCAGCAGCTGTGAGAAAACATTTGAACAGCTCAGTGAATGATTGAGAACACCTGGTATCCAAACAGATGAAGCTGTTGAACTACAGTGCTGATGAGGAACTAGAGAATGTTCTGGTATTGGCATTCCAAGGGGCAGAGTGATAAGAAGACCCATTAGATAAAGACAGCAATATTGTCTTCCAAAGGGGAGATGTAATGATATCAGAACTGGAATCTTAGGTCAAATCTACATCTGACTTTCCTGCTGGAATCATTCTAGTTTCAAAAAACCCCATCTATACCTGTTTCTAGTTTCAAACCATACTTGTTCTAGTTTAAAAATTACTGTTTACATTAGTTAATTGCCCTCCTGTGGTCAAACTAGCATTACACTGCTTTAAACAGATCCTGTTGCTTAGTACTCTTCAGACCCAGGGAGTGAAATTTGAAACCAGCGTGAAATGAGCATAGGAAAAGACAGCAGTCAAACTACTTCAGAGGGGAGGTGTAAGTTGGGCCTAAGAAGCATCATGTATGAGTGAATAGAGGGAAGCTGTTCTGTGAGTCATGGCAGAGGACTGAATACTAGGCCAACAGCTAGTTATGGAAGGAGTTGCATAGGACCGAATCAGGTTCCCCCCTCCCCATGCTTCAGCTGTTTTTTTGCATCAGCAAATATTACAGGATGGGTTCTAAAAACCCATAGCAAATCATTACAAATTAAAACAAACATGATGCAATAATATTTCATGAATGCAAAAATGAATTCTTCTACTTGAAGCATGATTTTTTTTTCTTTGTTGCATCAAGCTGGCTGGGGGAGGGAAGGAGAAAAAGACTAGCGTTTGCTTCCATTAGTCAGTCTTAGTGACAGATCTTCAAGGATGGACAAAACAGCAGAGAAAAATGAATGGTGGTCAAAGACTGAGCAGTCAGGCCAGACCACAGCTGTTTTTATATGGCATTGGAGACAAGAGAGGTGGGGCACCTCCTCAATTTGTTTATTTCAGTGAGCTGCTGTTATGATTCAAAGGTAG
Organism: Lepidodactylus listeri; assembly: GCA_029233225.1. Taxonomy (NCBI): domain Eukaryota; kingdom Metazoa; phylum Chordata; class Lepidosauria; order Squamata; family Gekkonidae; genus Lepidodactylus; species Lepidodactylus listeri. Next base: position 55,100,984 of record JARCFY010000005.1, on the reverse strand, counting down.
TAGACAGCTGTCACCTGTGATGGATGGATTTCTGTGACTTTTTGTCATATTGATGATTACTCATAGAAGTCTTCTTTATTATTTTATCAGGGAAAGTTATGTGCCACTTATCCAAGGTGAAATTTGGATGGAGGAGTCAATATGGGGAGAGGGGTATGAGTGAGAAAGTGTGTGTGTGAGAGAAGGCAATTGTGGATACTGGAAAGCAATATTTCCAAATTTTATTTAGTACAGGTAGGAAGGAATTGTTCAGATAGGTGAGATGGCTTCTCTTCTGTGAGGAAATCCCTTTTTCTTCTACACAAGATTCACAGGGTTTGACAACAGGCTATTACACTTGATGCCTCAATTACAGAATGATTCCAGACTCCTCTAAAACAGAATTTCCCTTCAAATCTGCAGCTCTAATAAGGTGCAACTGAGATAACTGACAGGCAGGCTAAAATTCATAACTGTTTGACTGTTCCTTTGGGATGGATCCCCCCCCCCCCAATGCATGAAGTCTACTTACCTTAGCTTGGTCTAAACTCCTTCTAACCTGGAGGTGCAGGCTATTATATTGGGTTTGCACAAGCAGAGCAGTGGGCTATTGAGTAAAAGGTCCATTTATGTTTTGAACATGAGACCAAACATCAATGATAATGAAGGGTGGAAGTATGGATGAACATTAGTGATGTGAACACCTATGAACATATTCACTGAGGGCAGTTCTCTTGCCAATCATCCCTGAGGGAAGAATCCTCTGGATCCCTGAGGGAAGAATCCTCTGGATCCTCTGGATCCCTGAGGGAAGAATCCTCTGGATATGCTATTGGCAATCAAGGATTTATTTTGTAATAGGTACATTCTCTGACCATCCCTAAGAGTATAAGGCCTATGGGTCTCTCCATCCTAAGTAGAGTTGCAGCCTTCCAATTCTGTTGAAGTCAATAGGTTTAGTAGGATGGTACTGTGAATTTTTTAATGGGTCTGTATAATTAAATTGTGCACCCTGGCTGGAGAATATACCCTCGGAGATTTTCCATTGACTACAATGACCCCATAAAGGATAATGGGGCAAAAAAAATTCCCAAATTTTACCTGAATTCTAATACTATACCAATATTGGAATTCAGGTTTTCAAGGCAATATTGAATTTTTAAGAGTCCAAAACTACTGAATGCAAAAAATACAATTTCCCCCCTTGCACGTTGCTAGTTTACACTAGTTTCTTACAGCTGCCCCCATCTGTATGCCCCTGCCACCACCTCCAATTTTTTACAGGCACATAGCTAAAAAGAACAAAAAATGAGATTTTTGAGTTAGACTTCTTGTGTCTGTATTTGTGTGCCTTCAGTGTCTGCCCATGAATCTAAAGATCTGTTCTTGTAATCACTTCGTAAATAGATGCTGCTGACTTTGCAGGGACAAAATGTATACACATTGTCAGACACTGGAGGCACAAAGTGCAGGCACAAAGAAGGGATACACTAGCAGTAATTCTATGCTTTAGGGATTGATCAGTTTAATGACCCGGCAATGACCACATGCCTCTTCTTCAGTAAATAAGATGACTTAATGTGTGGACAGAGCAACAGAAACCACCATCTACAACTTGTCATTTAACAAGGCACAACATTGATGTGTAGCACAACTGGCTACTATGCAGGCATAAAGTTGTTCAACACCGCTCTGAGCCTGAGATTGACTTCAACAGAAAACATAAACATAATATGATCAGGAGCTCATCTCAGGGACAGTGAGTAACAGGGACATCTGTGCTGGGCACCATGCTGACAAAAACTCCCACACAGTGTGAGAGCTACCCTTGCTTAGCCCCAGCAGTGACAGCCAGTGGGGGTGTCAGTGGGGGTCCTATCCTGACTTTTTGACCGGGACCTCAAAATCACTGACTGCCCCTGGCTTACCTCACATGTAGGTGAAGGAGTCTGAACACAGTGTTTGCCTGGAAATCGTATTTGTGTCAAAACTCTAAGCATTCTAAGAAATTAGTTCAACCCTATCTGTCAAAGCTTCAGATGTCAAGTTTCTTTGATTCCTACTACAAATAACCAGGAAATGATATGAAATTTCTGGAGCTTTTATAGTCAGCCCTCATGTTTTGATGAAAATGTGAATCTGATAATCTTTATTTCAGACAGGTCAGGTGCTCCGGTCTGTGCTGAACTGCATGACTCCATACCAGTAAGTGGGGTAAGTATGGTTTGGTGACTTCCTCTACTCAATAATGATGGGGAAGCCACCCTGGGCTCACCTTGTAACCAGACTTGGATAAATCAAAGTGCAGATAAATCACCATATATATAATGTCATTGACTGATTTCAAGTGCTTGGATGGAGGGGATAGCTTGGAACCCTGAGGTGTTCCCAATTAAGTTGTTAGGAGCATCATAAAGTTCCTGAAGGCCCCAAACCCATCCAATTTGTCTACTACAGATCAACTTGCCAACTCTGATTTGGAAAATTCCTGGAGATTTGGGGGTACTGCCTGGGGAGGACTATGGTTTCCAGGCCTGCATCTGACAATTCTCGGAGCCTTGGGGAGCACGGCAGGAGAAGGAGGAGCATTGCACAATATGGTGGCTCAACTTATTGGTGAAGACCAAAAAGTAACATCACTACATCACACTTGAAGAATGTGGGGGGCAAGCTGGGAAGAGAAGGCAGAGTTTAGGGGAGGGAAGGAGCTCAGTGGGGATATGATGCCATACAGTCCATCTTCCAAAGCTGTCATTTTCTCCAGTGGAAAAAGATGATAAAGAGGATGAGAAAATCAAGGATATGATGGCCAGTGGAGGGCAGGCCAGAGAAAACTTCTTGTGGCCCTGGAGCTCACCTCATTATGCAGGTGGGCATTATGAGAAGCTGAAGCTTGTAGTTGTACTCCAACAGCAAACACACAGTGGGTGCACTTTGATGGCCTCACTAGGCCTCACCTAGGGTTGCCAGGGTTAGGAAATATCTGGAGGTACAGCCTATGGAGGGCATGGTTTGGGTAGGGGAAAGAACTTCAGTGGGGTATAACGCCAGAGTCCACCTTCCAAAGTCACCATTTTCTCCAGGTGAACTGATCTCTGTCACCGAGAGATCAATTGTAATCCCAGGAGACCTCCAGCCACTGCCTGGGGGTTGGTAACAACATTCATGACACCCTACTCAGTACAGATAACCTGCCTTTCTTTTGGCCATTGTGTACTTTCATGCTTGTGTCCTACATCACTCATTCATGAGCGCAGGAAGCTATTTTTTGTATGAGCCCTCTGAAAACCTGACTGCAATGGGCCTTTATATAAAACACAATGTAAATACTGGTGGTGGAAATCTTGGTGACTCAGGCCTGGTTTTTTTCAGAAGCATCTTGGAGTCAAAGCAAGAGGCCTGCCCTTCCTATATTTAATGAGACAGCACACGGTGTGAATGTATGCACACATGCCAATGTATTATAGTAGTTAGAGTATCCAATTAAAACAAGATTTAGATCCCTCCTTCACCATTAAGGTCACGGGATAACCTTTGGCCAGTGTTATTCTCTCAAACTAACTGACTTTACAGGGTTATAGTGAGTATATAATTAAGGAGGCGAGAGCCATGCATGCTGCTCTGAGCTCTGTGGAGGAAGGATGGAGTACAGATATAATAGACAGATACAGAGATGATGGTGAATGTGGATCCGGAGTGGCACTGAAGAGCCAAGTAAAGGTTTTTGCTTTTTTTAAAATAACAGATAAGTGCCACACCAGATTTTGGATATGTGCACCCTGAAAACACCCAGCAAGGAATGATTTGCTGGCTGCCCCAACATCTGAAGGAAAGCAGCAGAAACATTTATTGAAAATATAATCTCCATAGTAGTGAATGATTTATGCCCCCTACCTAAAATGGTGGCTAGCCATTTTGTTTGATAATCAGCTCCACAGTTCTTTATAACACTATCCTGACAGTAGGACATCATTTCTTGCCACCCTCAGAGAGGAAAGTACAGGAGAAGACCAAAGAAACTGTTATCCCCTATGTCACTAGCAGTAGGGGTGATTTTCAAAGGCTACAGGAAATTATGAATCTGAAACAAAAATCAATTTGCACTCCTGTTGGATGTTTTTTCTAGCATCGAGATTCCTGGAGGTCTGTGTGCACTATAGAGAATTCAGACCAAGTCCTAAGATTTGTGAGTCTATTCAGCATGGTGCTCAGGACAGTGAAAGTGGAGCTAGAATTGTTAAAAAGAGTGTAGGTTGTAGAGACCCTTCCCCATCAACAGAGATGGCTACCAAGCCCAGTTGTGAGTTCAGTGGGATGCATTAACATGGTCAACATACACTGCAGGCAGCTGCTTAGCTGGGCTGAGCTGTGAATAGCAAATGAGGGCTTCAAAGGGAAACATGTTTGCTAACTTTGAATTGTGGAACAAAATAACCCACCTAATTTGCACGAAATAGAATCAAATGACTTCCTTATGCTCCTGTATCTATGACTTCTTTATACTCCTGTATCAATGACAAATGTTTGAAAATATAGTATTTCTGCAGCTGACTATGTCCATATTATGGATGATTGTGTACCTAGGGCTGCCAACCACCAGGTGGTGGCTGGGAATCTCCTGGAATTACAACTGATCTCCAGGCTACAGAAATCAGATCTACTGGAGAAAATGGCAGCTTTGGAGGGTAAAATTTATGGCATCGCATCCCTGCTGAACTCCTTTCCCTCCCCAGGTTTCATCCCTAAATCTCCAGGTATTTTCCAATCCAGATTTGGCAGCCCTGCTGCGTACTCAGAATGGAATGGGGTTGGGGGAAGGCTAGCCTTCCAGGGAATACTTGAACTAGATTCAACTATAGATTATTAGTAATGCTTGACAGATGTGTCAGATGCTCTGGCCTGGCACAATTGTTTAGGGTAATTCCATCCTTAACATCTCAAAATACTAGGAATTTGATCATTAGCTGTGAGGTGTTTGCGAGCTTTTTAATGAATAAAGTCTTGTTGCTCCACCAGGATCTGCCCACTAATGTTGATACAGTAAGTGAACTGGAAGCCCCTTGGACATCTTCAGATCTAGCACTGGACCAGTTCAGCCTGCTCTCACAGCTGGGGTAGACAAGATCCTGGATGCTGTGAATCCTACCTCTTTGACCTGTGTCCATCATGGATGGTTAAAGCCGGCAGTGATGGGATGCGGGCTCCCCTGGTAGACATTATAAACCTGTCCCTGAGTTCAGGGGTCTTCTCAAGGAGTTTAAAAGAGGCAGTGGTCAGATCGCTCTTGAAAAAAATCTTTAGATCCTAGTGATCTGGCCAACTACCACCCAGTGAGGAACTTACTGTTGCTGGGGAAGGTAGTTAAGAGAGCAGTAGCGGTAGCAGCTTCAGGTTTTCTTGGATGTAACCTTGGCCTTGGATCTCTTCCATCCGGGTTCTGCCCTGGCTATGGGATGGAGATGGCTTTAGTCACTGTCACAGATGATCTCCCCAGACAGCTGGATTGAGGCAGGTCAGCACTGCTGATATTGCTTGACTTATTGGCAGTGTTTGACATGGTTGACTATGATCTTCTGAGCCACTGCCTTTCTAACGTGGGGATCTGGGGAACATCCTTGCAGTGGTTTGTCTCCTTTCTCCAAGGTTGGGGACAAAGGGTAGCACTAGGGGAGAGTGTTTCACCACGATACCTCTTTGGTATGTAGAGTCCCTCAGAGGGCTATCCTCTCCCCCGTGTTATTTAACATCTTTATGTGGTCTCTTGCCCAGCTGGCACCACCTGTTTCTCTTATATATAATTCTCTGCTGGTGGTGGCACTCTCCTGAACATTTCACACGCCACCCCAGCATTTGGTTCCCTGGCCTGTCAATCAGAAACTGTCCCTATCCACTGGCTGTGAGTACTTACATGCCATTGGCTGGGTGCTGGGTCTGCTCCTCTTCCCCGCCGAATCCTTCAGCCTCTGTGCCCTGTCAGAATTTCTGGCAGACAGCTTTCTCTCTTGATGAAGACGCTTCTCCTGCTTCCCTCCTGTGGGGGGACCAACTGTTACCTCAGTGGCTGTTGGTAGGTGAAACAAAATGGCAGTTACATGTGTTTATAAGATGGCTGCTGTCTGGAGTTTGTTTAAAATGTTCCCCCATAAGGTTCAGTTGAGCTGTAGTTCCAGAGAGGGGCCTGCAGGAGTATCACTCACTGGGTTGAATGGGGCTTCCTCATCTGCTGGCCTACAGTTCCCAGCGCCCCAAGGCCAAAAAGTGCAGGAAAAGAGGGACCATCCCAAGGGACAGGGCACCATCAATATAGATTCCAGCCCATCCAGGGAGGATTATGTTTAACCCTTATTTCATTCATTCATTCATTCATTCATTCATTCATTCATTCATTCATATTTATATCCCACCTTGCCGGGCAAGCTGTTTTTATGCCCCATTGGTTCATAGTGTGTGCTTACTCCTACAGTTGTGCCTTATTCATTTAGTGTGTGTGTGTGTGCGCGCTCCATAATTGTGTAAGTACTAAAATAAATAATTCTATTTGGACCAATAATCTGTGTTGTGCTCTGACCCCATGGTCTTCCCCGCTCTGCCAATACCAAAGGGAGGGGGTAGCCAGGGAAGCAAGGAAAGCCCAGACCCTTCAGTTGCCAACTTTCCAAGGATCCACCAAAAATTGGGGATTCCATCTCCAAATAGGGAGATTTGGCCACAGGGATCTCACTGTCCCTCTCAAAAGGCAGTGACAATTCAGTGACTGGTGGCAGGGAACTTAAGGAGTGAGATACGCCCACGGGACAAGGGTGGGAGGCGAACAGCTGAGTTGTAAACTGGAGCCTCTTTTGCCACAGTAGGCAACCAAGCTTGGTTCAGACAAAGGAAGGGAATCCTTCACAGGCCTTTGTGAAGAACTCATTAGAACCTGTCCTGACTAGGGTTGCCAGCTCCAGGTAGGGAGATTCCTGGAGATTTTCTGGTAGAGTCTATGGAAGCCAGGGTTTGGGGAGGAGAGAGGCCTCAGCTGAACAGAATGCCATAAAGTCTACCTTCCAAAGCAGTTATTTTCTCTGGGCAGGAGAGATCTGTTGTCTGGAGTTTAGTTGTGATCCCTGGCAATCTTCAGGCTCTACCTGGAGGTTAGGTACCTTAGCCGTGGAAATCAGTGCTTCAGAGCAGGTTCTGCTAGATCCAGGTTCTTGCTGTAGAAGCTGAGTGGGTGATTTTGAACCAGTCACAGACTTTCAGCCTAACCTACCTCACAGGATTATTGTGCAGGTCAAAAGGGGAAGAGGAGAATGATGTAAGCAGCTTTGGTCCCCATTGCAGAGAAAGACCACTTTTCCTCCTGGGAAATTTCTTTATTTAAATTTCTATCCCACCCTCCCAGCCAAGGAAACCATTGTTGCCAATCTCCAGGTGAGGGCTGGAGATCACTCAGAATTACAACTGCTCTCCAGATGGCATTGATCAGTTCCCCTGGAGAAAATGGTGGACTCTGTGTTCTTATACCTTGCTGAGATGCCCTCCCTCCATGACAGCCAATGTGACGTGGCAGTCAGGGCTTCAGAGCACGGTAGAGGATGCAGGTGGGGGGGAAAGATGGAAAGCTGAAGAGTGAGGGAAAAATTAAGGTAGATTGATGCTTGGTTGGGAAGGAGATAGGGTTGCCAACTCCAGGTGGGGAATTCCTGGAGATTTGAGGGGTGGAGCCTGGAGATGGTGAGGTTTGAGGAGAGGTGGGGCCTCAGACAGGTACAATGCCATAGACTCTGCCCTCCAAACCAGCTATTCTCTCTTGGGGAACCACTTTTGCCAATATCCAGGTGAGAGCAGGAGATCACTCAGAATTACAACTGCTCTTCAGGTAGCAGAGATCAGTTCCCCTGGAAAAAATGGTGGACTCTGTGTCATTATACCCTGCCGAGGTTGCCACAGCAGATTGACGCTGAGTGCCCAAGGCCTTGGCACTCTCCCAGAGCCTCTTTCTAGAGCCCGTTGTATTTATTTCTACAATGGGCCTTATTCCTAGTATGTAATATTTGAGAAAATCTGTTTCTATGAATCTGAAGGATTCGTCTCTCATTTCTTGCTCCAGAATTGAATTTGTCTTGTAGGTGTAGATCCCACATCTGTTTGTTAACTCTTGTATTTGTATGCTAATTTACTTCCATTCACAGATCTTTCTTACATACAATCTCAGCTCTAATAACCCAGTACTTATCCATCTTGACTCAAAATGGCCCTCCCTGACAACAACTCCCCCCCTTTTAGTAAGAGGTTATTTCCACTGTATCTGATGAAGTGTGCTTGCACACAAAACCTTATACCATGAATAACTTTGTTGGTCTTAATGGTGCCACTGGACTCAAACTTTGTTCTGCTGCTTCAGACCAACACAGCTACCCCACCTGAATCTGTTATATATGATGGCTCTCAATTTCAGGACCCCAGGACTCCTGGGGATTCCCAGTGGCTTATACTGTGTCTCATCACATGCTCTTATGGATCTGTAGTTAGAGGACTCTTTCAAAATGCATGACGTTTCAGTTCCAGTGTGGTCTCATCCTAATGTTTTGCTGCTAATTAGTTTGTTAATATAAACGGTATGAAATAGGGACAACTCTCTCATCCTTGCTGTGGTCCAGACTGCCTCCTACCTGTTCATAGATACCCTAAGAGCAGTCATGGGCTGGTTCACCCAGTTTTGTAGAGACATACTCATATGTTTTACATGAGGAAAAAAAGTCTTAATGCATGTGACTGTCCCCCAAGCTCTCCATCACAGCTGTCACTCTTTTCTGTTGAGCATTTCTGATTTCAGAGGTGATTTCAAAATACCAAATGTTCTGTGAATAACTGTGGGGAAAGCAAAACCAGACGAAAAGCACGGCTCTCTTTCTATCTTCTAAAAGTCAGCAGTTGCCCTTGACAAAAATTCACATGGGGATGTATGCTTAAATTTACATTCATTAGAAGCTACAGCTTACAAACAAAAGTTACATTATGCAGTCTGGGGCCAGATGCTCAGCTGGTTCCAAGCAGCCAGCAAGAGAGATTGAGCCCTGTTTCTGATCCCCCTCTTCCCCACTCAGGAGGAAGCTCCCTGGCCAAAGTCAATGGCACAAGCTGTTTCTTTCAGCTCCAGCAATCCAAGTAGCTATAGCTTTCCATAATGGGTTTTTATAAAAAGATTGTCCTAATGGGCTATTAAGAAAATATACATTGTAAACCATCAAGAAGCAAGTCAGAGAAGTAAAGGATTATATCTTTGCCTGTCAGAACATGATACACAGCATCATGATTCTGAGCTGATTTACACAACCATGTGAATTATTAGTAGGGATGGGCATGAATATAGTTCAGTTTGGTCTGTGGTTTGTGGCATGTGCTCTTCATGAACCATCCCACATTTTTTGATGCTAGACAAACCAGTTCAGTTCATGAGATTTGTGCTATGGTAGAACATACCACCACCACCACCACCACCCCCCGGGCAGGCAAGAGACACCAAACTCACAGGGGATTTCCAGCTGACAGGCTGCTCCAAAGGATTTGATTGGTTAGCATCAGCTGAGCTGAGAAAAACTTGAGAGATGAATGCTGAGGAGAAATTCAGCCTGCTTTCAGCCCTAACTAAGAAGAGTTGAGTACTGGCAGTTTCTGAATTCAGCCCTGACTGAGAGCAGTTTAACACAGATAGAGAACTGGGGGAAAGTTGGCAAGGAAGAGTGGGTACATAGGTGAAGACTCCCATTTGGGCCATGAAAAGGGGATAGATCTTCTAGTGCAGGCGTGGGCAAATGGCGGCCCGCGGGCCACATGCGGCCCGCCACAGAGTTTTTTGCAGCCCGCCAAGACATGAAGATTAACAAGAGTAAATATAGATGCTCTTTGACAGACATTAACTTGCAGGCTGTGATGAGAATCTCAACAAGTAATCTCACTCCTGATTTCAAAAAAATTGTAGAAAAGTGTGATAGGGTACATTTGTCTCATTAAACTGATTCTAAAATTAAATGAGCTTGCAGCTATAGATGATATGAAATTAGCACAATAAATAAATTGAATAAAACTACCACTATTTTATTTAATTTATATTTATTGATTTTTATGATACAATTTATACCTTTTCTGAAATGCAAAGTTAAGTAATGAATGCAATCATTTTAAAAGGTGCGGCCCTCCGCTAACCTCAACTCCCACAAAGTGGCCCCCGAGCCAAAACAATTGCCCACCCCTGTTCTAGTGAGTCAAAACAAGTCAAACAACCCAGTCAAAACAAAGAGATAGCTCTGAAGAGTGGAAAGATCCTGGGTTTGGTATAGTTAGAAACTGCCTTGTGAAACCTTAAGGGTCAGTAATGCTCAAGTAGAGTAGTAGTGTGTTTAGAGAAGGGGTTTGGGTACTGAATAGAGTATCCCAGCATTCTGGAAACCAAAAGAGTCAGTGAATGCTCAAAGAAAGTGTACTGGAGTGTTTAGGTAAAACTGGAACAAAAGCTTCTCATCTTAATGATCCTAAGTCACTGGGGGAAAGCTTATGAAACTATCAATAACCTGAAACATATGAAATAAAGTCTGTGAATATACTGATTTACATCAGAGTTCTACATTGAGTTACCACCAAAATTTTACCCCTGATTTAACCTGACCTTTTCCTTCTATGTCAAATAGAATATTTTGTTAATTTGGAATTTCAAAGCACCTTGAGTGCTTTTTCAGTTGTTTAAGTTAAAGGAGGCTCCCATTCCTTCCCTCAGGTTCCTGGGCTGAACAAACAGCCAAAATATTATACTGTGGACAGGGTAGGACAACCAGAGTTTTTCGGGAAAGAAGAAATCAGATAATTAGGGCAGCTCAGTCAGAAAGGGAAAGAAAAACAAAGGGAAAATCTTGCCTCTGAGGGAAAGAAGTGGACAGGGGGAACATAACTGCCTATTTGGGTAACAGCATCCCAGGTGGTGCAGACAGTGCTCCCTTGATCCAGTACATCCTTTACCACTAGGTGAAGCATGTGCACTAGGCAGATGATGTCCTTGAGGTGCACAACTTTCAACCCTGCCAACATGTTGGTTCCAGCATCCATGACCATGTAGCCATGGAAAATTTTGCCACCACCCACCCACTCCCTAAGGCTACTATGTATCATGGTGCTGATGTTTTGCACCATGTGGTCTGCATCCATCCCCTGTGAATGGAGCAGAACCACTTTGTAGACTGGTGGCCAGATTGCCCTCTCCTGGGTCTTGGGGCATACCCTGACAGACTGGACAGAGGGTGGCGAGGGAGAGGTAGCCATGCTGCTGGCTGCTTCAGAGGTCCATCACGAAGTGCACAGTTTTGCCCTGCACTCTGGAGAGCTCAGCCTTGACCACTGTCACTGTGTAGTGGTGCATGGCCAGCAAGCGTCATTGGTTCATGGTCCTCCACAAAGAGATGGAGTACCAGGAAGCTGGGTATTACAGCGGCCAACAAAAGGTTACATCTTCCAGGATGGAGAAGGGTTGGCCATCCACAGCAATCTTCTAGCTGACAAGGCAAGTGACAGCTTTCTGGGCTGTCCATGTAGCCCTTCAGGATGGCACTGTTGGCGTCCCCGTGGGAATGACATCTTGGAGGGCGGCCTGCCTCGATGTCCCACCCACAGCACATTAAGTGAGGGGCCTCCCACTCCTCCTATGGTTCTTCCTACTGAGAAGAAGTGGACATCTTCCTCCCACTGGCCACCACTCCCCCCCCCGGTGGTAACATACTGTAGTGTACCCTTTGCATGTGCCTTCAGAGGACAGAGGAGGACAAGTGTTCAGGGGTTGTGTCCCTCTGGACATAGTGTGGCCCACATGGCATTGGTCTGAGAGGGGCCACAGAGAGGTGGAAGGGTATAAAATAATGTGGGTCCTCAGCTGCGGAACCCACTAGCTCAGCCCATCTGCTCAGAAAGATGGGTGGCTCAGACCCCTGAGTCCACCTAACATCAAAACCTCAGCAGGGGAGTACAGTTCCCAGTTATGAGAGAATGTGCTCTGCTACTCCACTTTTAACAAGTTCCCTTCCTCTCGGAGTAACTGCAAAAAGCCAAGAGAAGAGAGGCTGCAGAGCTGAGCTAATCATAGATATATAGCATTCTGATCCTGTTATTGGCAGCCAGCAGTGCCTGTTAAACTTTGGAGGGCTCCTATTGATGATTCCAAGGCTGGAGAATTCTGCCTCCCCCCCCCCCCCCCATTGCCTTGGAGTTTTGCAAACAGTTTAATTAAGGGGAGACAGTCTGTCTGGAAATGTAATCACTCATGAACCACCACAAACTGCTACAAACAGCACTAAAAGTTTGTGAAATGTTTGTTCCTGGCACCCTTTCACAAACATTGCTTCACAACCTATGAACTGGCCAAAATTCATGATGGACTTTACTTTGTGAATTGGTTTGTGCCCATCCCTAATCAGGGCTCTTTTTGTAGAAAAAGCCCAGCAGGAACTCATTAGCATATTAGACCACACCCTTGACAGCACAGCTCATTAACATATTAGGCCACACCCAGTGTTACCAGAAGTGTGGTCATCCAGCCACAGCTTCTTATTCTGTTTACCTTGTTGTCAAAACAGTTTTGACAAAACCAATAAAAACATTATTTCTGTTCCATCTATACAAAATCTTGCCTGAACCAATATCTTATGTCCAACAATTATTCCCACACTGGATTGGAATCAATTCCTAAAGGTTAGGTTCCAATGGAAATCAGCTTGCCTTCCTGCAGAACTAGTACGTTGAATATGATTTTTTAGGGTTGCCAACCTACAGGTGGGGTCTGGAGATCTCCTGGAATTACAACTGAGCTCCAAACTACAGAGATCAGGTCAATGGCTGCTTTGGAAAGTGGAGTCCATGGCATTATGCCTTGCTTAGGTCCCTCCTTCCCCTAAACCCCACCTTCCACTCCCAAATCTCCAGGGATTTCCTCAACCTGGAGTTGGCAACCCTAGTTCACTGGCAGAACAATGCTAGGAGCCAGTTTGGTGTAGTGGTTAAGTGCGCGGACTCTAATCTGGGAGAACCGGGTTTGATTCCTCACTCCCCCCTTGCATCTGCTGGATGACCTTGGGCAAGCCATAGCTCTGTACCAGCTGTTGTCTCAGAGCTCTCTCAGTCCCACCTACCTCACAGGGTATCTGTTGTGGAGAGGGGAAGGCAAAGGAGTTTGTAAGACGCTCTGAGACTCTTTTGGGTAGTGAAGGGCGGGGTATAAATCCAATCTCTTCTTCTTCTAGGTTTGTGGATGCACTGGATGGGAGTAGTTTGTGGACTAATTTATTCAAGGTACAAAATTTTATTCAAGGTATAAGATTTCATGTGCCACCCACACTTCTTCAGATGGAAGACGTGTGCATGCACACAAAAGCTTATACCTTGGATGAAACTTTGGACTCCAACTTTGTTCTGCTGCTTCAGGCCAACACAGCTACCCACCTGAATTATTACACTATAATACTTTTTACAAGCAATTATGTACCAGTGGAGTGGTTACCATGCAGAGTCTGTCCCACAGGTAAAATTATCCTGTGAACAGGTGGTCTTTACCACATCAAAGTATCACTACCATCACAAGATCACCAATCGTTGGAAGTCAACTCCTCAGAAGCAGAAATCTCTCTTATTAGGAGGTTTAAGAACATCAACTTTGCTGGCCCATTAAAGGCAGATGTCAGCCCAGTGGCAGGACAAGAGGGACAATCATCTTCATCAGAAACTCTGCCCACTTTTTAAATTTCACAAAACGGGCAATCTCCAAAGTGCTGCTGGCCATGTTCATTTTTAGTTACATCTCTGTTTCTCTGCAGATGTCCCTTAAAGTCCCCCATGCAACAGTCAAGTGTTCTGCCAACACACACAACAATGAAGCTACTTTTTCAGATGTTTTCTCTTGCATGACAGTAAGCACCAAACCACTTTAATACAGACTTTAGACACACATATATTTGCAAGCCATTCCCAACAAGACACAACAATGAACTCAGGCTTCAAATGTACTTTTCTTAAGCAGAAGATGCCATGAGAAAACAAAAGAGATGCTCAAAAATTAAAGATATTGTCAAAAGCAGCATTTCCTGGGCTCTCTGCTTTTTTACATCCCCCCCTTTTCAATATTTTTTTATAAAAACACAAAGAACAAAATGAAACAGAAAGAAAGAAAGAAATGTAGGAGAGAGAGAGAAAAAGAAGGAAGGAAGGAAGGAAGGAAGGAAGGAAGGAAGGAAGGAAGGAAGGAAGGAGAGAGATAGAGGAGAGAGAGGAAGGAAGGAAGGAAGCTGGAAGAGAGAGAGAAAGGAAGGGGGAGGGATAGAGAAAGAAAGAAAGAAAGAAAGAAAGAAAGAAAGAAAGAAAGAAAGAAAGAAAGAAAGAAAGAAAGATGGGGAGAGAGAGAGAGAGAGAGACAGACAGACAGACAGATGGATGAGAGAGAGAAAGAAAGGAAGGAAGGTGGAGGAGAGAGAGAGAGAAAGGAAGGGGGAGGGAGGAAGAGAAAGAACAAAAGAAAGGTGGGGACAGAGAAAGAGAGAAAGAAAGAGACAGACAGACAGAAAGAAAGACAGAAAGAAAGGTGGGGGGGAGAGAGAGAGAGAAGGAAAAGAGATGGGGAGGTACTTACCGGTGCAGGGAGAGCGACGCGATGTTGGCAAGCCAAATGCAGAGCCAGGCCTTTCAGTGCAAAGAGCCTAGCCCCGTGCTTAATCTCTGGGCGGGGCTTTCTCCTGCTGGCTCTCTGCAGGAACTTTTCCTTTAAGTGTAAACAGCTCAGGCCCAGCAGGGAGGGGGCGGGGCAGACTCAGACACCAGCTGGAACAGCTTTCCGGTGCATTCCTGCTGAAAAGAGCCCTGTCCCTAATTATTAGGAAGAAAAAATTCAGGGTGTGATGTGTGGATTCTACCTGTAAGTCAGAAGGCCTGATGGCTTGCTGAAAAAATGCTTGCTTCTTAGCATGTGTTCCCAAAATACATCCTTTAATAAATCTAAACTCTGCAGAAAGCAATCTGTATGTGTACTAAGGGCAAGTGGTTTTCAGGCAATTTTGCAAATGACCTGAAAAGTCAATATGATAATTTCAAAATATGTTTCATGCTCATGGTTGCTAGCTAACTCTTAGCACCCTCATTACCTCCAAAAGTATTTATTGGAAGGAGACTACATTCAACACAAAGCAAAAAGATGCAAGAAATGTCCCAAACCTGTTATATTACTCCACCCTTGATTAATTGATGAAGAAGGCATTCAGAAGTGTCTCTAAGTGGTCAGCATTTCTTTCTTGGTGGCACGGTCAGGTTGTTTTAGATAATACCTAAGCTTCATGATGTTTTCCCCCTCTTGGTCATTACTTTTCCTTGATTATATTTCCAGTCTCATGAGTTCAAGGGTCGAATATAAGAAACATGCCCAAACAATCCCTGATGAAAGCACTGAGAATAATTTGTAGCATCCTACTAAATCAAAGCCTTGTGATACCACACATATCTTGTTTCTGGTGCCAAATTTTCTGCTTATGGACAACACAAGTTGTCCCTCCAATATAGATCCCCCCCCCCTTCTTATCCACCACTAGCAATTTTTCCCTTCCAGTATTATTCATATGAGAGAGCCCTTCATATTGCACAGATGTGGAGTATTTCCCATTGTTTGTATAACACAGCCTCTGGAGAGGTGGCACAGAAATTTTCTAAATAAATAAATGTCTTAACGGCGATTCCACATGATGTTGTCACCAATCTGCTGCTCTCCTGCACTTTCCCTATTACAGTCCAGAGTTTTGCAGTCATTGATTTTTGTGGAATAGAAGCATAATCTCAGTGATGATATCAGACACAATTTCTCATCTTACTTGCAACTTCAGGGTAGTGCAGTAACAGCTCCAACAGTCACCATTGTTTTAGAAGTTTATTGGTGCTACAATATCATTAAGAATTAGAGCCTTTTCTCACTTTGTGGTTTCGCAGGAGAAAATTTGAATCTGAGAGGAAGAGCGTGAAGTCTCTAGCTCAAGCCACCTAAAAGGGGGGGGGGGTGTCCATAATTATTGAGGGAGGGATTGCACAAATAGGCCCCTGGAAACTGTTAGTGAATTTGACACAAAGAGTACTTCAGCTTTCTGTGTTATACCTCTGAAGATACCAGTCACAGCTGCTGGCAAAATGTCGGGTACTACAATGCCAAGACCATGGCCATACAGCCTGAAAAATCTATAAAAACTAGTGAATTCTCTGTTCAACAGCAGTGTGTGGACAGGGAAACAATGGCATGACATAATAAGGTGAATTGCTTCACTTTTTTAAAAAGTCATGGAGGGAAACCTCTGCTGATACTGGAGAACAGTGGTATGAGGTGGAATAATGCTGGGAACTTTCATAAGTGCTGTCAAGTCATAACCCTGGCATTCAAGGCAAGTGAGAAGCAGAGGTGGTTTGCCAGTGCTGCCTTCTGCAGACTCTTCCTTGGTGGTCTCCCAGCCAAGTACTGATTCTTCCTATTTTCCAAGATCTGATGAGATCAGGTTATATCTTTCCTGATTGGAACAGTAAGAGTTTCTAAATATTATGCTGAGGTGTCTCTCTGTGAGTGAAACAGGCAGGGGTCATTTCGAGCAGGAGCTCGGGGGAGCGCAGCTCCGGGAGTTGGTGCCAGCCCCCCCCCCCCGGTGGGGGGAATGCCTGCTTGTGTCATGGCAGCAGCAAAATGACCCCGTCCCCTGGAAAGGTCCTTGTTCCTCCGACCAGCCTTCTGAAGGCTTCAGCCACCACTGAAGCTATCCTCCCAGAATAGTGGTATTTCTGAGGCTTGGATTAGTAGCTGTCCCCACTCTGCCAGCTAGCTTTCTTTCTTTCTTTCTTTCTTTCTTTCTTTCTTTCTTTCTTTCTTTCTTTCTTTCTTTCTTTCTTTCTTTCTTTCTTTCTTTCTTTCTTCCTTCCTTCCTTCCTTCCTTCCTTCCTTCCTTCCTTCCTCCCTCCCTCCCTCCCTTCCTTCCTCCCTTCCTTCCTCCCTTCCCTTCCCTTCCTTTCCTTTCCTTTCCTTTCCTTTCCTTTCCTTCCTTTCCTTCCTCTCCTTCTGACATACTTCTGGTGATATCAGGGGGTGTGGCATATGCAAATAAGTTATGCTAATGAGTTATACTAATGAGCTCCTGCACCTCTTTTTCTATGAAATGACCCCTGGAAACAGGGATCCCATTTTGGGTGGCAAGCCTGGGTGTTGGTCATGCCGCAGCTCTAAAACCAACCATTCTCACCTTCCCTTTCCTGCCAGCTTTGTTTTGGGGAGGGGAGGCTGGGAGTCTGCTGTTCATATAGACACCCCTACCTCCCTGCTTCTTCCCAAAGGCTGACCTTGTGGTTTAAAGGAAGCTGCACAATCAGACTGTTGTTCTGTGAAGGACACGCTTCACATATTTCCATTCTGTGTTTTCAGAAGCTCTTGTACAAGAATCAATTGGCTCCCTCCCTCCCTTACAGGCTTTAATTGGAGAACAGAAGATAGCGCTACATTCTAATTCAGATGGAGAGCTTTTTCACAAGGACAAGGCTGTGGGGAGGAGGTGCATTCTTTTTGTATAACTTATTCAGGATGTTTTTCCTTAACCTAATAAAGCCTAGAATTCTTCTTTGCCCAATAGACCCAGTACTTCCAGAGCTTTATTGTCTTTTCAAGCCTTTCAGTGGCTGCTTTGTTTACCAAAAACTCATGTTTTCCCCAAATCATAACATGATCCTTACCCTTGTGTGAACAAGGAATATATATTATGCACCCTTTCAAGTCTACACCAAAACATGTGGTGCTTTGAGTAAAAAAACCTTACTTCTATTAAATGCACTTTCCTTACTGACACCCAGAGAGCCTTGTGCTCTGGGGATAGCTATCTGCTGGTTGTCCCTGGCCCCAAAGATTTTATTTGTTTGTTTGTTTAATTTATACCCCGCCCTCCCCACCAGAGCAGGCTCAGGGTGGTTTACATAAAGATAAAACACATAAATAACAATTATACAATCATAAAACCTTCTAAAACCATACAAAATTATAATATTACAAATTACTAGCAAGATCTGTAGTTAGTATTGCTTAAAATAATGGCGACAGTCATATAAATATATTAGGTAGTCTGTCTTCTTGGTCAGCTCATCAGTCTTTTCATACGTATGCAGCAAGCACAGCTGGTAGATGGTGAGCCTGCTTTGGCCAAGAGGGCGGGGTATAAATTTGATAAATAAATAAATAATACATCTTCTGGGCTCTATTTCTTCCAGTTGTTGTTGTTGGTGGCTCCTTAATTGAAGGCCTGGTGGAAGAAGAAGAAGAAGAAGAAGAGATTGGATTTATACCCTGCCCTTCACTACCCAAGGGAGTCTCAGAGCAGCTTACAAACTCCTTTCCCTTCCCCTCCCCACAACAGACACCCTGTGAGGTAGGTGGGGCTGAGAGAGCTCTGACAGAAACTGCTCTTTTTCAAGGACAGCTCTTATCAGAACTATGGCTTGCCCAAGGTAATCCAGCAGGTGTAAATGGAGGAGTGGGGAATCAAACCCGGTTCTCTCAGATTAGAATCCGCACACTTAACCACTACACCAAACTGGCTTTCCATCTTGCAGGCCCTGTGAAACTGTAAAAGGTCCCACAGGGCCCTGATCTCTTCTGGGAGCTCATTTCACCAGTACGTAGCTGCCACTGAAAAGGTCCTGGCCCTGGTTATGGCCAGTCTGGCATCTTTGGGACCCAGGAGGGCCAATCGATTTTGAGACCCTGACCACAGTGCTCTCTGGGGGACATATGGGGAAAGGTGATCCCTCAGGAATGTCTATCCCTGACCATAAATGGCTTTACAGGTGAAAATCAGCACCTTGAAGCTGATTCGGTACACTATTGGCAGCCAGTGCAATGCCTTCAACACAGCTTGGATGTGCTCCTGCAAAGGGAGGCCCATCAGGAGCCTGGCTGCAGCATTTTGCACTAGCTGCAGCTTCCGGATTTGCAACAAGGACAACCCCACGTAGAGAGCATTACAGTAGTCCAATCTCAAGGTGACCATCACATGGATCACTGTTGCCAAGTCTTTGTGGTTGAGGAAGGGAACAAGCTGCCTATTCAGGGGAAGATGGTAGAAGGCTGACCTGGCAGTGACTGCTACCTTGGCCTCCATAGTTACGGAGGCATCCAAGAGAACTCCAAAACTCCTAACCTTTAGCACTGGTGCCAGTGGCGCCCCATTGAAAGTCAAGAGTGGGATCCCTCCCCTCAGACCACCCCAGGTCAGGCACAGGACCACCGTCTTCATTGGATTCAGTTTCAATCAGCTCAGTCTAAGCCAAGAAGAAGAAGAAGAGATTGGATTTAGACATCGCCCTTCACTCAGAGTCTCAGAGCAGCTTACAAACTCCTTTCCCTTCCCCTCCCCAAAACTTGTGAGGTAGGTGGGGCTGAGAGAACAGCTATGACAGAACTATAGCTTGCCCAATCTCATCCAGCAGCTGCAAGTGGAGGAGTGGGGAATCAAACCTGGTTCTCTTAGATTAGAGTCTGTGCACTTAACCACTACACCAAACTGGCTCTCACACCAAACTGGCTTGTAATGCCATGGCTTGTAATGCTCGGTCTAGATCTTCTGGTTTGGAGTCAGACTAGCCACCCAACAACAGATGGAGCTGGGTGTCATCTGCATACTGGTGACATCCCAGCCCATGCCTCTGGACAATCTGGGCAAGGGGGCGCATATAGATGTTGAATAGCATTGGGGAAAAGCACTGCCCCTTTGGGCACTCCACAGTTCAGTGGGTGCCTTTGGGATAGCTGTTCCTCTAGCACCACTCTCTGTCCCCAACCTTGGAGAAAGGAGGCAAGCCACTGCAAGGCAGACCCCTGAACTCCTGTGTTGGCAAGGTGGTGGATAACCATGTTGATGGTCAACCATGTCAAATGCTGCCGACAGGTCCAACAACAACAACACTACTGATTTGCCCCAATCCAGATGCCTCCGGAGGTCATCTGTGAGGGTGACCACTGCTGTCTCCATCCCGTGGCCTGGGCAAAAACTAGACTGGAAGGGCTCTAAAATGGAAGCATCATCCAAAATGCTCTGTAGCTGAACTGCCACAGCCCTCTCTATTATGCCTATCTAAGCCTCAACCAGGGCCAGGGCTTTTTTCAGTCCTGGCCCTGACCCAGTGGACCATGCTTCCAATGGAGATCAGGGCCCTGTGAGACCTGTTACAGTTTTGCAGGATGTGTAAAATGGAGCTGTTCTGCCAGGCCTTTGGTTGAGGCAGGGGACATCTACCAGCTGGCCTCCCTATTGCATCTGCATATGATCATTTTGGTTTGGTGTTGGCCCCTTTATCTCCCAGCTGTAGAAAGTGAAATTGAATGCACTGCACTGTCCATTTTAAATTGGTTTCATTATATTATCTGATTGTATTAGTTATAATTGTACTATTTATTGCTTTAAGCCACCCTGAGCCTGTTTGCGGGAAGCATGGCATATAAATTGAAATAATAAATACATTAAAAATATATAAATAAAAATGCACTTTCCTTACTTACAGGAGGAATGTGTGACATCACCGACATAACTGATTTACCATAGAGTTTCCATCCATTCCTAGAGTTACCCATTGTCACTTCCAGGTTGTACCCAAAAGTCCAGCACAGAATCTGGTGTTTTTTTTAAATCACCACAGCTGCTTGGAGTGGCAATGGCAATGATCAACAGGAGGCCTGGCAACCCTAGTCCTTAATCAATCACACCAGTTTTTCAGGATTTTTGCAAAAGAATCTAGACATCTTTGCCCATTCAGAGAGAGGGCAGGAAATATTGTTCTGTCTGTGATTTGGTTTCAGGATATTTTCATGTAGCCAGTCCGATCAGCTTCGTATGATGTTTCATGTCCTCACTCTGAATGTGCAAACAGTATGTCATTTGGCTTTGGTGCACAGTCACATAGTCAGATCTGATTCACAGGGTGATAATATGAGGCCATCACATTGCCTACATGATCCCTGTCTGGCTGAGATCAAGAAGAAGTCCATGTGTTTAAAAGAATCAGTATCAAAGCCACAGAATGGAAAGGGGAAGGAAGCTGATTAGCCAAATGGAATGATACAGGTCCTTATTCTGATCATGATAAACAAATAAATCGAGGAGTGGAGTCATGAAACATTACACACACACACACACACATCACTCATTCAAATTTAAAAAAAACAAAAATCAGCAGCGCAACAAGGCATCCTAAAACGCATCACCTACTTAGAAGACCAACATAAAACAACAGGAAGCCCAAAAGTATACAAAGCACTACTTGCAGAAAGAAAACTATTGGAAGCCTTGGAATGCACCCAAATACAGAAAAATCTTCTATACTTGAAACAACGACATTGGAGCAAATCACCTAAAGCTCTACGAATACTCTCTTGGAGAATAAAGGAAATAAAATCAGCTACAACAGTTCCTTCTATTACAGACAAAAAGGGCACACAACTACGAAAATCCAAGGAAATAGCTCAATGCTTTGCAGATTTCTACAAAAACCTATATTCCTCCAAAATGCAATCAAAATCATCGATCTCAGAATATCTTGAATCTAATACAATTATAAAAAAAATCAAAGAAGAACATAAAGAAGCTCTAAACAAACACATTGAGCTACAAGAAATATTAGAAGCCATCAAAGGATTAAAAAATAACAAAGCACCAGGTCCAGATGGCTTCCCACCAGAGTTTTATAAAAAATATGCAGCACTCCTGGCTCCAATACTCCTGACAACTTGCAACACCTTACTAGAACTAGGAGATATACCTCCTTCATGGCAACTGGCCACCATAAGTGTAATCCCAAAAAAGGGCACAGACCTGACATCTCCAGCATCATACCGTCCAATCTCCCTATTAAACTACGATTACAAAATCTTAACATCTATACTGACCAAAAGACTTAACAAATTCATAACAAATTATATACATATGGATCAGGCAGGATTCATTCCAGGCAGAGATATTACGCATAACACTATCAAAACATTGAATATAGTTGATTACGGCACCAAATCTAAAGAACCCTCTTTACTGCTCTCACTAGATATACAAAAAGCATTCGATTCCTTAGAACATAACTACCTCCACTTCTTACTCAACAAGATGGACTTTGGGGGAAACTTCCAACGACTAATACGCAGCATCTACCATCGCTCTTTCGCAAGAGTACGGGTCAACGGAACACTATCTGAACGCTTCTCATTAGCTCGTGGTACAAGACAAGGATGTCCACTGTCGCCAATTCTATTTGCAATAGCACTAGAACCAATAGCCCAACAGATCAGACAAAATTCACACATCCAAGGACCCTGCATAAGAGGGAAGACCTACAAGATCAGCATGTTTGCAGACGACATGCTACTTTATGTAACAAATCCAGAAAAATCGCTCATGCATCTTCAGGAAATTCTAGACGAGTTTGGCAAGATATCTGGTTTAAAAGTAAACACATCAAAATCCTCTATCTTACCCCTCAACATAACACAAAAAATAAAAACAGAAATTACTAAGAAATATGCCTATCACTGGTCAAAAAATATCTTTCATACCTAGGAATTAATATAACAACAAACATGAAAGAACTCATACAATATAACCACCAACAAAAATTTCGAGAAATTGAAGCGGACCTCTCAAAATGGAAAACGCTACAACTAACATGGAATGACAGATACCATCTAATCAAAACATTCGCTCTTCCTAAACTCCTATTCCTATTTCGTACTATTCCTCTAAGAATTCCGCATGAAAATCTTCACCACTGGCAAACCACTTTCAATAACTTCCTATGGCAAGGAAAACATCATAGAATAGGATTCTCCACTTTACGCAAAAATAACACTCAAGGAGGACTCAACTACCCCGATGTCAAAAAATATCACAACTCATCCATACTGGCCACTGTGGTTAAACTTCTAAGAGACAAAGGAAAAACAGACTGGAACAACACATTATTACCACCAGAAAATACAAATAATATGTCAGAACTGATATGGAACAAAGCTGAACACCGCCCAAAAACAGTCCACAAACAAACACTACTATCAAATATTCTTAAAACTTGGGACGACCATCGAAAAGTGCTAACACCACCTATATCGAGGTACTCAACCTTCATCCACCAATCCTGGTTCCCCCCAGGAACAGAATGGGGCACCAAGTCAGTCTGGCACCAAAACAATGTGTCAAGATTAATAGATATATCCACTAAAACAGATATAATGCAAAAAGCAGATATTGAACAAAAACTAAATAAAATCATCCCGTGGTTTCAATACCTACAACTGAAACATATGGCCTTACAAATCAAACTTCGGAAAATACTATCAACCCCGCGGACAATATTTGAATATCTCCTGGAAGGAACTCCTTCGGAAAATAAAGGGCTAATCAGCAGAATCTATAATATCCTAATCTGTCTTGGAAAACCAAAAACATTACCATATCAAGATTCCTGGCATCGAGATTGTCAACAGACCTTCTCAGAAGAACAATGGTCGATGATATGGACAAAATCATTAATCAAAACACCATCAATAACAACCAAATTACAAAATTTCAAAATTCTAACGAAATGGTACCTAACACCTACCAAAATCAAACAAATATCAAACACACAATCCTCCAAATGCTGGCGAGAATGTGGAGAAGAGGGCTCCTATATACACTGCTGGTGGGCATGTAAGATTGTACACACTTTTTGGGAAGATGTAATAACTCAAATAGCCAAAATAACTAACTATACGGTCCCTTTAAACCCAGAAACTATATTACTAAATATGTGGCACGAAGACACTATCTCTAAATCAACGAGAGACCTGATCAGTAGTTTATTAACAGCAGCAAAAACAACAATAGCGCAAACCTGGAAATCCACACAAAAGATTGAAAGAAACCTCTGGATGAAAAAAGTATGGGATCAGTTTCTAATGGAAAAAATAACATACCGACTACATCAAACAGAAATCTACCCGAAAACTACAAACTTCATAGAAAAATGGTATCTTTTCTATGACTATGCTGTTAAACACGAAACACTGCCACAAAACAAATTTTGTAAAGATCTAATACTAATATAATACACTAAATCTTTACTCCTTACAAGAAACACTTGCACACTATATAACACTCAATCGTGAACAACCCAATTCAATGTTAAAAATACTAGAAATACAACTACTAGATATATTGAAATAACCAAAGGTTAGTATAAGAAAATAGAAATAGGAATAGGAAACTGTCTATTGGTAAATTGTTAAATGCTTTATTTTAGATGTCAACTATTTTTGAACAATGTAACAGCTATGTAAACAACCACCTATGCTGTATGTTATATAAATATCAATAAAGTTTATTTATTTTTAAAAAATTGTTATTTTACCTTACTGTTTTAACCTGATTCATTGTGTTTCCTAGTTGTTCCCTTAAAACTTTTCTGTAGCATATTATAGATTTTAAAACTTGGGTTATTTTGCTGTGTTTAAAGTTTTAAAAATGAATCATGGTGTCTGCATTTACAGCCACTAAGATCTTTTATATGCAGCAAACAAAACCATTTTTTTAAGAAAGCAAAGGATTGAAGAGTTTGTTTTTTAAACAAACATACAAACATAGAATTTCTTGTTAAACAAACATAAGGCAACAGTAAGGCAAGCAAAACAAGAATTTGAGGAACAGATTGCTAAAAACATTAAAACAAACAATAAACATATCTTCAAATGAATCAGTATATAGCAAGAAATCAGCTAGGGATGTGGTTTGATCATTGTATGAATTGGTGAGTACTGAATACTCTCCAGAAAGGAGTGAATGTTGAGACCAACTGAGCCTCCATTCAAAGGAAAGTGGGAGGAAAACCAGCTTGCTTAAATTGCTGAAAGCCAACATAAATCTTGGCAGTGGACTGGGATTTCCAAATCCCTCTCCTCCCCCCATGCACACACACAATCCATCCCAGCTTCTATCCAATAAAACTTCTGTAGTTATAATTATTGATGAGTTACAACTGGTAACTATGGCTTTGTTTGTGAATATATATAATAGAATCATAGAATCACAGGGTTGGACGGCCATAAAGGCCATCTAGTCCAACCCCCTGCTCAATGCAGGATCAGCCTAGAGCATCCCTGACAAGTGTTTGTCCAGACGCTGCTTAAAGACTGCCAGTGAGGTGGAGTGCACCACTTCCCTAGGCAGCTGATCCCACTGTTGCACAACTCACACTGTAAAAAGTGTTTCCTAATATCCAGCTGGTACCTTCCTGCCCTTAATTTAAACCCACTATTGCGAGTCCTATCCTCTGCTGCCAACAGGAACAGTTCCCTGCCCTCCTCTAAGTGACAGCCCTTCAAATATTTAAAGAGGGCAATCATGTCCCTCCTCAACCTCCTCTTCTCCAGACTAAACTTTCCCAAGTCCCTCAGCCTTTCCTCATAGGGCTTAGTCTCCAGGCCCCTGATCATCCTTGTTGTTCTCCTCTGCACGCTCTCCATTCTGTCCACATCCTTTTTGAAGTGAGGCTTCCAGAACTGCACACAATACTCCAGGGGTGGCCTGACCAATGCATAGTAGGGCTATGACATCTTGCAATTTAGATGTTATGCCTCTGTTGAAACACCCCAAGATCACATTAGCCTTTTTTTGTCACCACATCGCACTGGCTGCTTGCGTTTAACTTATGGTACACCCACACTGCTACCCAGAAGTGTATCCCCCATCAAGCATGTGTGTTCCTTGTTTTTGTTACCCAGATGTAGAACTCAGCACTTATCCTTGTTAAATTGCATCTTTCTTTTTTTTTTAGTAAGTCTTGTTAAATTGCACCTTGATCACCTCTGCCCACTTTTCCAGTGTGTTCAGATGTTGTTGAATTCTATATTCTGTATTTTCTGGTGTGTTTGCTGCTCCACCCAATTTGGTGTAGCCCCTCCACACCCTCATCCAGACCATTTATAAAAATATTGAAAAATACCAGGTTCAGAACCAAGCCCTGTGGTACCCCACTGGACACCTCCTTCCATTCAGATGAAATGCCATGTCTTTGAGTGTGGTTCTCCAACCAGTTTTCTATCCACTTAACTATCCTAGAGTCCAGTCTACATTTCTCTAGTTTACCCATCAGAAAATCATGGGGAACCCTGTCCAAAGCTTTACTGAAATCCAGGCAAACAACATCAACAGCATTGTGTTGATCCAGTAAGCTCATCACTTGATCGAAGAAGGAAATGAGGTTGGTCTGGCAGGACCTGTTGGGGACAAATCTATGCTGACTTCCCCAGATTACCAAATTGCTCTTTAGATGCTCGCAGATCGATCCCTTTAAAATCTGCTCCAGTATCTTCCCTGGGACAGAGGTCTGGGCTGTAGTTTCCTGGGTCATCCCTCCTCCTTTTTTTACTCCATTGTTCTATATGGTGGGGAAAAAGTACTGTTTTTTCCCACCATAGAGAATAATCAAGGGGATGGGGCAACCTGTTTGGGGGCCTGTAGAATTGGACCCAATGGTCCAATCTTCTTGAAACTTGGTGAATATTTGTGGGAGAGGCTCCAGCAGCTACCCTGTGAGCTTTGAACCTGTCCCTCAAACCCCTTTCCCTCCAGCCCTTCATATACCCTATGAGTTTTTGCCATTGACTTCAATGGCCCATAGGGTATAATGGGGCCAAAACTGACATTGGCTGGCCGAATGACTCCCCAATCTGCTTGCATTGCCAAAACTGACATGTGGGGGTCATTCGGCAGATGGAACAGATGCTTCCTGATTTGGCCCTTTTTTTTTTTTGCACACCCCTAATACACACCCTCAAACACTGTCCTCCCACACAGTAACCTCAGCTACTTCTCCTCAGCAGTTAAGGAAATACACCTCATAGGGTGTCTGTTTTGGGGGGGAGGAATTTGTAAGCCTCTCTGAGACTCCGAGTGAAGGGTAAGATATGAATCCAATTTCTTTTTCTTCTTCTATTCCAGGTATTGGGGGGGGGGGTGAAGTCCTGTGTTTAGACAAAAATGTTTTATTCAAGGTTTTTTTTGGGGGGGGGGAAGAGTCCTGTGTTTAAGACCAAAAACTTTTAATTCCAGGTATGGGTGGGTCCTGAGTTTAAGACAAAAAATGGTTCATTCCAGGTATTGGGGGAAGAGGGGAAGAGTCCTGTGTTTAAGACCAAAAAATGTTTTATTCCAGGTATGAGAGAGAGAGAGAGAGAGAGAGAGAGAGAGAGCACATCCATCCCATGGCATTTGGAGAGATCCCCCTTTCCATATTTAACAGATGGGGGAACCTGACAGCACAGCTTGCATTTCTTATTAGTGAAAGGGAGCAAGAGTACAGCAGCACCTTAATGACTAACAAAATTGTGGCATGGCATGAGCTTTCATGAATCACTGCTCACTTCTTCAGATACAGCTGGAATGTGAGTCCACCTGTCCTTATATTTTAGAGAGCAAAGTGATTTCAGATGCCAAACAACAAGAGCAGGCATTTCTAATAAGAGAAGAAACCTAGGTCTCAATTCAGTCCAGGAGTTTACATTGTCCTGAGCTTCATGATCAGTTGCAATTCAGCAGTCTGTCTTTCTAATCTCCCTTTGAAATTTCCTTTGTAAGAGAATTGCTACTCTTAAGTCAGCAACTGAATGTTCCCCCACTGGTTTTTGAAAGTTGTGAATTCTAATAGTGGTAGAAAGAGTAACAGTCCAGTACCACTTTAAAGAGTAACAAAATTGTGGTAGGGTATGTGCTTTTGTGAGTCACTGCCTCACTTCTTCAGATTTATTTCCATTTATTCTTTGCAATATCTTGGACTGAATCCTCCTGTACCAAATTGAAACCTAGGTTTCCTGACTAATTACCAATGCTCAGGGCTATTTTGGGGCAGGAGCGCACAGGAACAGAGTTCTGGCTGCCTCCTGAGTTGGCCACACCCAGCAGGAACTCATTAGCATAACAGGCCACACCCAACAGCAGAAACTCATTAGGACTGGCTACATTAGGGGTATGTGGCCTAACATTCAAATTAATTCCTGCTACAAAAAAAGCCTTGGGTTTTGACAACAAACAAGGTAAACAGAATAAGAAATAAAAGGTGGGTGTGGCTGGATGATCATTCTTCTGGTAACATGGGAGTGTGGCCTAATATGCTAATAAGCTGTGCTGTCAGTGGTGTGGCCTAATATGCTAATGAGTTTCTGTTGTTGGGTGTGGCCTATTATGCCAATGAGTTCATGCTGGCTTTTTCTACAAAAAAAGCCCTGCCAATGCTGATATCTCCACCCCTCTGCATATCACACCTAATCCAATCACACTTACTATTGCTGTCTGGCATCTTAAAAAATCTTTACAAAGTTTATATCTCCGATACCTTGTGTTACATTTTATGGCCCAACAAAGGGATATTTGTGTCAGATCCAGCACTGGTAACAAACAAATTTGACATCTCTAAGTGGAGTGTGCATCATATAGAGATGTCAACCTCCAGGTGGGACCTGGAGATCCCCCAGAATTACAGATGAAGAAAAAGAGTTGGATTTGTATCCCACCATTCACTTGGCGTCTCAGAGTGGCTTATAATCACCTTCCCTTCCTCTCTCCACAACACACACCCCATGAAGTAGGTGGGGCTGAGAGAGCTCTGAAAGAACTACTCTTGAGAGAACAACTCTAAGAGAACTGTGACTGACCCAAGGTCACCCAGCTGGCTGCATGTGGAGGAGTAGGGTTCTCCAGATAAGAGTCTGCTACTCTTAATCACTACACCAAACTGGATCATATCCAGACTAAGGAAATCACTTCTCCAGGAGAATATGGAAGTTTTCTATGGTAGGCTATATGGCATTGTACCTGACTGAGGTCCCCATCATCCTCAGGCTCCATCCCCACTTCACATCTCCAGGAGTTTTCCAACCTGGATCTGGCAACCCTACCTCCCCCCACTCCTGCTGGTAACCAGGGGGGACCTGACAACCCTATGTGCATGTCACTTCAGTAATCAATGCAATATTCATACCTTTCCCTTGGATCTAATGAACAGTTGGCTGAGCCTTACCGATCCCACTGTTAGGGCCATTCTTCTGATTATACACTGCTGCTGCTTTGCTTCCCAGAGAACAGTCTGGCCTTGGTTCAGTTGCAAAGGCAAATATTTAAACCCATCCAATCAGGGCTATGGTGGGACCAACTTCCATAGGTTATTGACTTGCCTGTTTCAAGTGCAGCCAGAGGCTTATCAGCCAGCACTGAAGAGGATTATTCATTCCTTTTAAGAGTTCTTTAGAAAGAGAGAAAAGAGAATCAAGACTTTGTTATTTCCTTTTATTTTTCAAATGAAAGACAGGTTAAAATTTAAGAATGCACTGGAAGGGAGGGGGAAACCCACACAGCTAATCCATAAATTGTGTTGTAATCAACTTGTATCCATATAATTCCCTTACATCTTAAACATTGGCTACAGTCACAAATTTATAAGACTAGAGATAAACACTTAACTCCTTCAAAACCAAAATAAAACATTCAGAGTAGGTGGCTCAGCCATAATGTGAAACCATGGTTTAATTAACATAACCACTATACTGTGGTTTCACATTTTGGATGAACAGGATATCCTGATATTATCCTGGTTTGTTTCCCACTGATGCTCTGCATCCGTCCCACTTAGAGAGTCACCTGGCGAAGCTGGCTCAGAAACGAAACTCCTTTTGCATTCAGCTTTTACTAGTGATGACTCTCTTGCCCCTCTCTCCAAACCTGCCCAGCCACAGATTCCTGCCTCCACCCAACCTCCACACTTTTAAAGACATACCAACACAAAAAGCTCCTTCCATGAAACCATAATGAGCCCTGGTCATCTTGATTGCCTGTGCTCCATCCACAAAGTGGTTTATACAAGCGCTGTATTCCAATTCATTATATATTTATTACACTGAACCAATAGAGTTCAAGGCAGAGAAAACAAACAGGGCTGTTTCTCCTCATATACCCCACTCAAGGCTGCCTTGCCTTTCAAAATAAGCCATGCTTCCCTCAGCAAGATTTTAACCACCATGTCTTTTTATACCCAGCCTGTCTAAGATAGCATTGCTTGAAACTTGTGCTCTTAATTCAGAATAAAATCCACCTGTGTGTTTATTGTGAATGGAAATAAGTGGGTTGTGTGCATACTCTTCAACAGTATTTTGCGGGGTTGGGTGCTCTGATAGTGAATACTTGGTAGGTATGCAATGGGTAGGGAGTGTTTGCACAGTGATGGAAACATGCAGGGCTTATGCATACAACTCAGGGGGCATGCAGTGTCGACTACAGTGCCTTACAGCAGACAAGGCATACTTTGGAGGCAGTTTGGTTAAATTTGGTGGGGGGTGCAGAGGTATTGGCAGCAAGTGTCTATTTTCCTGAGTTGGGGGTGAGGAAATGGTTAATGCAAAAGTCTTGAAGTTCCCAGGCTAGCTGCCAAGTGCGGTGCAGTGTGGCTTGCTCTAAGATTAGCTGAAGCTTCCCAAGAGAAGCTCACTTTCCCAGTGTCCTATGTTAGGTGAACTGGTGATGTGGTGAGGATTCTCTATCAGCTGGACAGTGCAGAGCAGACTTGGCATAGCAGCCAGATCTCGGATTGGGGTGGGGAGGGGGAAGAGCACTAGTGTGGGAAACAGTGCTGGCGTCAGGACTGGACATGACAGCATGCTGATCAACTGCTAGATGAATCCTGGTTGAAATAACCACAGTTAAATAAATCATTATTTTGCATTACATCTGAATTTGGCCCACATAATATTCTTCCAAGAATGTGACTATCATAGATTAATGTGGGCAATCAACTTTGAAATATTTAGTAAGGTAGAACCCCCTCCATCCAAGTTCATGCAAGAGGATGAACTTTCTCAACTCCTTAAGGTCAGATTGTGACACCTCCTAATTTTTTTAAGGCCTGCTTTTTTAATTTAATTTAAAAGATGGCCAGCCAATTGAGATGGCATGCCAGTGGTCACCTGGTTTGCTGCTAAGAATTACTTGTAATAGTTTTTCCCCCCATTGGTCTTTCAGGTAATCACTGAGCACACCATGAGATTGCTCCTGCAAAAACAGCATTAGCTAGCTCTCAGTTTGTTTAGCCTCAAAATGCCTTGCTAGGTGCTCACCTTGTTTTCAGATTCAGAAAACTAGATTCATGCAGAGGACCCTTTCACCTGCATGGCATCATGCTGATTTTGTAATTTAAGTTTTTCTCTTTTCTCCCTCATAATATGTCTTTCTCCTCTTATGCAAACACCCTGAACTCATTAAACCACAGAATGAACCAAAGTTTGATCTTCTCCACAGAATCGCTGGCAGGACTTCACAGAAAACACAACAGGCAGATTTGCTTGTAAGTAATAAGCAACAAAACATTGCACCACCCTTGGTCATCCATGATATACCCCTTTACCATTTATCCGCTTCTTTGCACTGTTTGCATTTATATAAATCTCCAATCAAAAAATGAAAAGAAAGGGAAGACTGTAAACAAACAGAAGCATCCATGGCATGGTGGTTGTCTCTATGTTGGCAGAAATGTTTTAGGATCACCCACTCAAATACCAGTGGTTTCATATGTTAGAACTTGTACACAATTTGCCATTCTAAATCTAGCTTTCAGTGGTCTCCAGAACATCCTGACTACATCAGGATCCACCATAAAGATAACTAGTGCCAAGGAAATCTGTGCTGCATTGACATTTCAAGAAGGCTTTGAATCTGGAACAGAGACATGTAGTTCCATAAGGCAGTCAAAGTCCAGTTCAGGAACTATTAAACAGCATTCTCTTATTTTGGTTTTGCATGAAAATAGATGAATTTCTTTTGTTAGCCCACATTCCCCATAAGCCCATACTCATAAAAATCCCTGCATTCTTCACTTAAGTTTGCATTTTACTCTTAAAGCCAGTTCCAAGTCCAGGTAATCATTTCTGGTGAGTTGCAACAATCAGGTGGTCAGGTGGTCATCACCTTCACAATGTCACCATGCAGCTGCTTCTCCCTGCTTCAGCACCAGCAGTGGGGACATTCACTCCACCTCACTCGGTGAGCTAGCTGGCTGGCATAGTGGCAGCTTCTATTCTCCTTCTCCCACCCAGCTCAGGGGCTGGGTGCTCCAACCCCTTTCCCCTACTTCTTATCCAGTCACCTGCCTGGCTTGGGTAGCAATGGTTCCTGCTCCCTCTTCTGCCTACTTCTGGTCCACAGGGGTGCATTGTCTGCAGAAGTGCAGGCGGTATTCCTCTTTGAGGGGAGATTTAACCTCTTTCTTTCTCTTTTCCTTGCAAACCCGGGGGAGAGGTCCCCACAGTTTGCAGAAGAATACCCCTATTCTGAACCTAGCCCCATCCTCTGAATTTATCATCTACATGGGGGCCAGGTTCAGTATTAGATCTGTCTGTCTGTCTGTCTGTCTATCTGTCACCGTCTGCCTTTTTCACTGGGACTCAAGGCAGATTACATAGGCTCAATGGAGTGGAGCATCCAATAGAATCTGACTTTCAGATCTGGAAGCCAACCAAGAGGTGAAGCACAACATAAGCATAAGCATTAACATAAGTAAGCCTACTTATAGCAACAGATAGTACGAATTACAGTGGTATAGCCTACAGTCCCTTACCTTTTCCCCCAAGCTTCTTTCTGAACCAGATTGTTACAGTGCAGCCCTATTTCCTGTACAACAAGCTCTCTTGAATAATTCAGCTTTGAATTTCCTGTACAACAAGCCCTCTTGAATAATTCAGCTTTGAACAGCTTGTGGAAAGCCAGGAGGGTGGGAGGTTTCCTGACCTCATCATTCCATAGGGGTCAGGGCTACAACAGAGAATGCACCTGTATGGGCAGTTGTTGATTTGGCTCATTTGCAGGGTGGAACCTGTAGAAGGCCCTGTTCTGATGAGCAAAGCAGTCATGATGGAGCATTGAGGCGTAGGCAGTTCTACAGATATGAGGGACCAAAGCCATGGAGGGCTTTCAATGTGATAGCCAGTATTTTAAATTGAACCTGGTAATTGATGCACAGCCAATGGAGTGACTGAAGAATGGGAGTAATATACTTGCTGCGTCTGGCTCCCAATAATAAGTGAGCTGTGGCTTTCTGTACCAGTCT
This sequence comes from Lepidodactylus listeri, assembly GCA_029233225.1. Taxonomy (NCBI): domain Eukaryota; kingdom Metazoa; phylum Chordata; class Lepidosauria; order Squamata; family Gekkonidae; genus Lepidodactylus; species Lepidodactylus listeri. The sequence goes on along the minus strand of JARCFY010000005.1, from coordinate 55,067,834 downwards.
CCAGATTGACTTTGAGGGGAGACTTATGTAGAGTGCATTGGTTCCTGGCATGCGTTCTTTCATTCTTCTGAGTGCTTGTGAATGCATTTGTTGTAAATACTTCAAAATGTATTGCATTGCTGCATCAATGCTTTCCTGCAACTTATTAGCATGAGATAAGATGTCACATAATCTCTCGATATAACCAAGACATACACCGGCAGGTATGAGAAGGAATGCTCATTCTTATTATTGTGCTCTTTTCAGGGTCTGGCCACCTGAAACTGTCTTGCAGAGCAGAAGCAGAAATTAAGAAGCATAATGCTTAGACTTCCAAGTGTAGAGCAATGCACTGCTGCCATGCCTTTGAAGCATCCTTTCTTGTGAAGGGTACCCTGGTTGGCTTTCTTTCTCAGATTCTCTGCTCTAAATACTTATTATTTATTTCAAACATTTCCATGCCACCTTTCCACTCAAAGAGGGTAACCAAGGTGGCAAAACTTTAAAACATTTAAACATTAAAACAGCATTAAAATAAAATATGTATAGAATAAACAATTCAATAAAAACATATAAACATGCAAGCATATAAACAACACAATAAGGAAGGAAGGTCAATAACAGTTACTGGGGGGGTACACCAAATGAAACAAAAAAGGCCTTCACCTGCTTAGTGGAAGACAACAATAAAGGGACACAGATAAACCTCCTGCAGGAGGCAGTTCTATGCCAAAGTTCTGGTGCCACAACCAAGAAGGCTATTGCTTGGGTTGCTGCCTGTCTAGCCTCAGATGGCAGGGACACCTGAAGCAGCATCTTCAAAGATGACCAGACTGGATAGGTTGTTTAATACCAGAGAAGGTGATCCTTAAAGTATACTGGCCCCAACCTACACATGGCTTTAAAGATCAGTAGCAGCACCTTGACTTGAGCCTGGAAGCAAATAGCCAACATAGATGGAACATGACCAGAGTGATATGGTCCTTATGACCAATTCCAATGAACATTCTGGCTACAGTCTTCTGTAACTACTGTAGCTTCTGCACACTCTTCAAGGGCAGACACATGTAAAGTGCACTGCAGTAATCTAATTTAGATGTTACCAGGGCATGTACCACAGTGGTGAGATCCTTCCCACTAAGAAGGGCTTCAGCTGTTTCACCAAAGGCACCACTGTCATATGTTTAGCCAACAGGAAGCTGAGTTCAGAAGCACCTTTAAGGAACAAATCTGGTCCTTTTGAGGGAGTGCAACCCCATCCAGAACAGGAGATAATCCCATTCCTGGGTGAAACCTTCCACCCACTAGTAGTACTTCCATTTTTTAATTTTTATTTATTTATTTATTTATTCCTTCGATTTCTAGGCCACTCTCCCCGCTGTTGCAGGCCCACAGCGGCTAACACGACTTGGACAACCAAGATTCATAGATACAATAATAGTTAAAACAGTTAAAAAATTATAAAATAAAAGTAAACATAACAGTTTACATACAATACAGCACTATACGATTTGATGGCATACCATCTATCCCAGCGTTTTCAGGCCCCAGTATTAAATAGCACTGGAGCTAGATGGTATAATCTTAGGCCCCTCGTTGGTAATCATAACATGGGAGGGAGAGGAAAAGGAGGCGGCGGCCCCTATTCATATGCCTGGTGGAAGAGCTCCGTCTTGCAGGCCCTGCGGAACTGCATCAAGTCCCGCAGGGCCCTGATCTCTTCTGGGAGCTCATTCCACCAGTAAGGGGCCGCCACCAAAAAGGCCTTCCCCCTAGTGGCAGCTAGCCTGGCTTCTCTGGGGCCAGGTGTAACCAAATGACGTTGGGCCCCAGACCATAGTGTTTTCTGGGGTACATATGGGGAAAGGTGGTCCCTCAGGTACGTTGGACCCAGGCCATTTAGGGCTTTAAAGGCAAGTACCAGCACTTTGAAGTGAATTCGGTATGCTATAGACAGCCAGTGCAGTGCCGCCAGAGCTGGCCGGATGTGCTCCCATCTAGGGAGGCACACCAGCAGCCTTGTCATGGCATTCTGCACCAGCTGCAGCTTCTGGATTTGTGACAAGGGCAGCCCCATGTAGAGAGCATTACAATAGTCTAGCCTCAAGGTGACTGTTGCATGGATCACTGTGGCCAGATCGGCACGGCTCAGGAGGGGGACCAACTGCTGCGCCAGCCTCAGATGATAAAAGGCCGACTTGGCAGTGGCTGCTACCTGGGCCTCCATGGACAAGGAGGGATCCAGGAGCACTCCCAAACTCCTAAGCACTGGCGCAGGCACCAATGGTGCCCCATCGAAGGCCAGGAGTGGGAGCCCTGACCATGGCCCGCCCCGACCCAGACACAGGACCTCTGTCTTTGCCGGGTTCAGCTTCAGCCTACTCAGCCTCAGCCAGCCAGCCACAGTGTGCAATGCCCGGTTGAGATTGTCCAAACCAGAGCCAGACTGGCCCCCCAACATCAGATAGAGCTGGGTGTCATCAGTGTACTTATGACAACCCAGCTCCGTCCTCCGGACAATCTGGGCAAGGGGGCACATATAGATGTTAAAAAGCATTGGGGATAAGACAGCCCCCTGAGGCACTCTGCATTCAAGTGGGTATCTCTGGGACCGCTGCTCCCCTAGCACCATCCTTTGTCCCCAGCCATGGAGAAAGGAGACGAACCACTGTAAGGCATGCCCCTGTATCCCCATGTCGGTGAGGCGACTGGTCAGCAGCCGATGATCAACTGTGTCAAACGCTGCCGACAGGTCAAGCAACAGCAATACCGCCATGCCGCCCCAATCCAGATGTCTCCGGAGATCGTCTGTAAGGGCAACCAGAGCCGTCTCAGTCCTGAACCCTGGGAGAAAGCCTAACTGGAAGGGATCTAACACTGAAGCATCATCCAGGAAGCTCTGGAGCTGTATCGCCACCACCCTCTCTATTAATTTGCCCAAATAAATCAAATTGGAAACCGGCTGGTAATTAGCCAATTTGGCCAGATCCAAGGATGGTTTTTTAGGAGAGGGCGGACCATTGCATCCTTGAGTGCACTCGGGAACTGCCTCTCCGAGGGGGACCAGTTGATAATCTCCCGCAGTGCACCTTGAAACCCCTCGTGGCCAGCTTTAATAAGCCAGGAAGGGCACAGATCAAGGTCACATGTGGTTGGGCGCATGGTAGCGAGCAACCTGTCAGCTTTGTCAAGGCTGAGCGGGCCAAAGGCATCCAAACCCGGATTAGAAGGCGTGCAAGGGGCCTCAAGTTCGTTCATTGTATGAACTGTGGCAGGGAGGTCACGGTGGAGTGCCAGGCTTTATCTGCAAAATAGCTTGCAAAAGCCTCGCAGCCAGTCTCCAATTCCCTACTATTTGGTTTGCCCTGAGGCAATACTGTTATAAACCGAATTGTCCTAAATAATTGTGCTGGGTGTGAGCTAGCGGATGCAGTCTCAGCCACATAATAGTCCTTCTTAGCATCCTTGACTGCCACCTCATAGGCCTTCATAAATGTCCTATAAGATGCTTTTGTAGCTTCATCGTGAGCACGTCACCACTTTCACTCTAACCATCTGAGCTCCCGTTTCATGAGCCATAGCCCCTGGGTGAACCAGGGGGCAAGCCTAGTACGGGGGTGCAGAGGGCGCCTGGGAGTGATCTCGTCAATGGCTGCAGAGAGTCAGCCATGCCAGTCCTCCACCAGCTCATCCAACGAGCCACCAGGGGCCCTTGGATCCCTCAGAGCCGATAGGAGCTGCCCAGGGTCCATCAGGCTCCGAGGGCAAGCTAAAATACGCTTGCCACCTAAACAGGGTTGGAGTGGGACACTCAGATGGGCCTTCAGGGCATAGTGGTTCGACCATGGTACTGCCAAAGCAGTAATTCAGTCCACTGTTACCCCCGCCACGAAAATCAAATCGAGTTTGTGTCCAGCCTGGTGGGTGGGGGTTGTTATAAGCTGGGAGAGTCCCAGCGCTGCCATGGACAACGTCAAGTCCACTGCCTGTATGGAAGCCGCGTCATCGGCATGGACGTTGAAATCACCCAAGTCTATAAGCCTTGGGGATTCCAGCGCTCAGCCTGTTATGGCCTCCATCAGGGCCGGCAGGCTCTCAGCCGGTGCGTTAGGTGGTCGGTACACCAGCCAGATTGCCACACTCTCCCCGGCCTCCAGAACCAAGCCAACACACTCTAAGCCCAAGATTTCCATTGGCGGGAACACCCTAAAGGAGTAAGCCTCTCGAATGAGCATCACCACCCCTCCCCCCGCCCCCAAGTTCGTGATTGGTGCAGGACCAAAAACCCCGATGGGGTGAGTTGGGAAAGAACTACTGTTTCCCCCTCCCGCACCCAGGTCTCACTCATGCAAGCCAGATCCACCTGTTGTTCCACCATGAAATCCCGTAAGACCATGGCCTTATTATTTATGGATCTGGAATTGCACAGCACCAATGCCAGAGGGGGGTTCTCCATCCTAGCCCCACTGCTGATCACCCTTGGGTCTCAGGCTGGAAGGGTGCCGAGCTGATTTGTTTCTCAGCATCCTTCCCTTCCTCTCTTGCCTGGATCCACTGCTATACTTTCCTCTCCCCAGGAGCACCGGAATCTGTTGGCAAGGCATAGCTGCCCCACGGTCTTCGCATGAACCTCAGATTGTTGGGTCTAACAATGCCGCTTCCAGCAGTAGGGAGATTCCACTGCTCCTAGCAGTGATGGTCTATGCAAACCCCAATTACACTAATTGCCAACCTACCTACCCTACCTCTTATCTTGCAGCTCCCTCCCTCCTACAAGACTAACATTCTAACTCAGTATGAACTATATAAAGGGTGGAAAATACAGTCACAAACAATCAAATTACAATTGTGCAAATAAACCTAATCTAACCTACCACTACTGTCCTAACTAGTCTATCCTAACTATCTAACTAAAAGCCTCTTGCTCCTGTCCCCTGGTCCCCAGTCCCCCCAACCAGTCCAATTTTGTTCTTTGCTGCCCCTGACAGCATAGGAAAACCCCCAGGAGCAGAGAAGGAGTCCAACCTGGCCAATGTTGTCGAACTAGTGCCAGGGGCCCCCCTTTAGTGATGGTTCTAGGAACCGGTCCCGGCCAGCGATGTACCGGCCACATACCACCAGTTCTTCTGCCCTAAGTCCAGGGTGCCACACTCCAGTCCTGTCACTGACGGGTTCCACCAGGCTACAAGGTCAGAAAGATTGCAATTTCCAGAAGGAACGTACACCCCAAAATGAATCTGCCCGTCAAGGCTCGGGCGTTGCCAGTGACCCCTATAAGCTGACCAATGGCCGAGTGAACCAAGACAGGCTGCAGGGGCAGCACACCAGGAGTCCAAGGGCCAAGCGTCTGAGCCGGCAGTACCGAACTGGGTCCAGTCCTGATCAAGGAGGCCAGAGGCCAGCAGGCAGAAGAACAAAGATGGTGACCGGTGTGGAGCTCGCGAACTGAGCTCCGCCAAAGAAGGACACCTTTTATGCCGCATTTTAAATTTTTAGTTTAGCAAGTCTGGTTTTGGTTTTGGCTCTGGCTCCTGTTCCCTAGCTAGCAGGATGAGGTAATAGGGAGAGTTGGGGGACTTGTGGTGCCTGGAGATATTTGGTGGAAGGGATGCTGACTCTTATCGACCTCAGTCCCTGTTTTCTCCCACCACCACCCTCCCGTGACTTTCTACTGACTGGAGAACTCATGGCTTGCCGGCAGTTGGCCCTTGGCTCCCTGGGTCCAGTGTCACTCCGTGGCCTGGCGTGGGTCTTCGGTTCGTTGGTATAGCTTGCTGGTGTCTTGGCCTTCCGGCCTTTCGGCTTTTCGGCTCGTCAGCCTCCCAGCCCCGCCTGGCGCTGGTCTTTGGATCTTTGGCCTTCAGGCCCAGCGGAGCCTGAGTTTTTCAGGATTAAATATCCATTTGTTAGTCCTCAACCATCTCAAAGCTGCCTCCAGTTTCCTCCAGTTTCATGGTTTCCACAGCCTGGTATGCGCTGGAAGTGCAAGACAGAACTGAGTGTCATCTGCATATTGGTGACAATTCAGCTCAAATCTCTGTATGACCTCACCCTGTGGCTTTACATAGCTGCTGAAAAGCATGGAGGACAAGATAGATCCTTGAATGAAGGGTGATCAGTGGTATCGAAAGCCCCTAAGAGGTCCAGGGGAATTAACAGGCTCACACGCTCCTGTCCACCTTCTGGCACAGGTCATCCACTAGTGCAACTAAGGCCATTTCAGTCCCATAATCAGGACTGAAACCAGACTGGAACAGATCCCAACATTCAAGTTCATTCAAGTATCCATGAAGTTTCCCTGCTACAGTTAGGGACAAATAAGACTCCCACTATATGTAAATAAATCAGAGGCCAAAATCCGGAGTGAAGGTGTCACAGGCTTTACTGCAGAAAAGGGAACCTCCCAAGAGAGAAGTTTCCCAAACCATTACTTACATAGCATTATAAATGCATTCATTTAATCTTATGCGAAAGCATCACCCTAACTGCGGCTGCAAGATGTCCTCCCACGTTTTCTGATTGGTTAGGTACTCCAGGGTGTACAGCCTATCTGAGGCACCTACACATGTTGCCTGAATCTCCTCCCCTATTTACAATCTCCCACCTATCCAATTCTAGAGACCCTCTCCCTTAATTATCTTTTTCCTTATAAGGTCTCTGACCCTCTTAGCACACACTAATATGCCCCAGTTGTTCGCCACAAGCTTTGCACCATGCAGGTGGAACAAACCATAATTCTAGTTTTGGCTATAATTTCCTGTTCCAACTGTATAGTTACAAAGAAGTTTCCTATTTTCAGACTGCTGGTGCTTAGCAACATAAACCACACATCTAGTTTCAGGTAAACTAAAGTTTCCTGCTCTAACTGTCCATTTCTATGCAAGCAGAATAGAAAAAAATGATTTTTATATCTAAGTTTCAAGAAAAATTATTCCTACTGTCTATCTTAAATGTAACCTGTGTCTACTATGCAAACACGACAGGTCCCGGAATGCTTTAGGGTATGTCTTACTAATGATAGGTCTACTAACAAAGGCACACACACATTTGGCCAAGGTTGGCTGCATAAGTAACCAACTTTCCTTGTTACTCTGTTGCTCAGTGTGGCAAAGCTTTGTCAATAATTATAGGTTTTCCCAAAATTCACTATCCTCCGTCACACTACCACTTGTTCAATCACTTTGCTCAAGAATGGCACATTTGAGACTGAATTGAGGTTACTCAACTCCCTGGGTCCAGAATAGGTTTCTTTTGTAGTGGATATACAACTGCCTGCTTCAACTGCAACTCGCTCTACGTGGGTCTACCTTTGAACCTTATTCATAAACTTCAGCAGGTAGAAAATGCAGTGGCATGCCTGTTGACTGGGCAATCTGTGCATGCACACATTCAGCCAGTGTTGAACCAATTGCACTGGTTGCCAGTTGATTACCAAGTCAGGTTCAAGGCCTTACACAGCCAGGGACCAGCATACCTGCAGGACCGTCAATCCCCGTATGTGCCCCAAAGAGCCTTGCACTCTTTGGACCAGCACTGTTTAGTAGCCACCAGCCCAAAAGACGTCCACCTTGCCTCGACTAGGGACAGGGCCTTTTCAGCTCTGGCCCCAGCCTGGTGGAACATGCTCCCAACTGGGATCAGGGCCCTGTGAGATTTATTGCCATTCTGCAGAGCCTGCAAAATGGAGCTGTTCCACAAGGCCCTTGGTTGAGGTGGCAGATGTCAAAGAACATTGGCCTCCCCTGCCTCAATTGCCTCAATTACTCCATGGCACTATCTATATTTATTGGTGCCAGGAGCGTTTGAGTTATTCCATCAGAATGATCCACTGCCTTTCCCTGATAAACTCAGTGTGCCCTAAAATACAACTAACAACCGAGCTGCCAATTATGTATTTAAATTAGGCATCTAAATTTTAACTTGTTGCTTTAATTGATTTTATGTTTTATGGAATTAATTGTTTGATATGATATAAAGCACTCTGAGCCTGTTTGCGAGGTCGAGCAAAATATAGATCTCAGTAAATAAATAAATAAAGGCAGGGGCAACCACCTAATTCCCAGGAAGACATTTACTGTCTCCCAGTCACACACACACCCCAATTCCCAGCAGATGTAAACAGCCAAGGGGGGTAAGAATTGTACAAGCTGGTAAGTGATAAACTTTCAAAACTCCTGCCCACATCTTCAAACTGGACCAACTGAAAAGTATGCCACACTAATAGACAAATTAGCACCTTGAGATCACCCGATCCTGTCCCCACTAAAGTAGAGTCCAAGCTGAAATGGATTTGAGAGATTTTATCCTCAAAGTGTCTAGCTAAATGACTGCAGTAGGCTGCAGAGCAGTCCATCTCCTCCTATGGGCTAAAACCCAATAGGCTCCTGACCACCTGGAAGAATTCCTCAGATCTGCACAATGTGGGTGCAGTGGTGGGGGAGAAATATTGTTTCTTCACTGCCATCACAACCACAGAGTAGGCTTTAAAACAAACTTGACAGGTGGTGGGTGCCAGTGTGCTCTAGTGACTAGATTGGTGGGCTTGGAAGTGAAAAACACAGGATCAAATTCTTACACAACTAGCAAGCTCACTGGCTGGGCTTGGGCAAGAGACTCTGTCTTAGCTTAAATAACCTCACTGGATGGTCACAGGGACAAAACAGAACACATGAATACAACACATTGCATATACAAACAGAGCAAGAATGTGCAAGTAGAACTTTCTGAAAAGTGCCAGTGTGAAATTAGGGATGTATGATGCCCTTTTAAAAATCTTCTGGATTTTACAATATTTATGTTGTGTGAGCTTTGCATTTTACCCATTATGTCACTTTACCCATTTTGTCCCATTTTGTCATTTTACCCATTTTGTCACCCATTTTATTGTTGTTGTTTTTAAACAAGGTGTTTAATGCTATATTTACACATTGTGTGCCATTTCTATAACATTTATAATAAAGTGATGCAAAAATAATATTTTAAATTATGTAAATTTACCAGGGGGAAATGGTGGAATGATCATAGAACGGCATGGAGCTCAGATGATTTAGTTTGGGGGTGGGGGGAGATGACAGAATCACAATTGACAATTTCAAGTCAAAATTGTGGGGATGCAAAATTTGGCAGTCTTCCTATATGAAATGACATTTAATAAAGCAACATTTTAGGAAATAGTTTGCTGCTGCCAGACATAATCTGAGCACTGAATGCAGAGCTTCTGCTACAATATTATAAATTCTACACAAAGCAGGTTTTTAAATAATTATTGGATCAGAATAGCCCAAATGTCAGTTCCATCCCATTTATCTTGTTAATTGAGGGAATTATTATTTTTTGTCCTTTAGTTAATTAGCAATTTGCTGTACAAATTAAAAGCACTATCAGCCTATTCCAACCTTGTCTTTAGAGATAGCCATTAACTATGTGATAATGTAGTTACTTCAGAAATGCCTGGATGTTCTAGTCCAGGACAATGGTTGATGTTTCTCTAGGTCAACTTTTCTTGGGTTTTGCTAGAATATGACCTCTGTTAATGAGGATTACTCAGCACAGAGTGATTTCATTAGTAGGACACTAATGGGAAGCAGGGAATTTCAAGTAACATCTTTTTCAAAGTTTCTTAATATTAAGTTTGTTGGAAAATGAGGCTGCATTACCAGGTTACAACAAGCTACAATTAAACGATGAACCTTCTGAGGGCATCTGGTGTTTTTGGCCACTGTGCGACAGAGTGTTGGACTGGATGGGCCATTGGCTTGATCCAACATTGGCTTTTCTTATGTTCTTATCAGCCACAAACATGGTTTGTTGCTATGTTCATGTTGGCCCCTTGCTCCTACCACATGCTTCCTCCTCTAGTTCATGGAACTAGATTGAATACTTCCTGGCTTGAGCAAGCTCTATTCATGGTCACAACTGAAGGCAGATATTCACGGTTGCCAACTTTGGGAAGGAAAACTCCTGGAGATTTTGGGGCCAGAGCTTGTAGGGATGGACATGAACTGCACCATTGCGATTCCATTCATCATTCATGGCTGAACCACAAACCAAACCAAACAGATATACCAGTTTGCAAACTGAACCACTCGTATATGTTCATGAGCCATTTAAACTTTAAACCCGTTTCTGCTGCCTGGGAAAGTGGCAGATGCAGAAAGCAGTGGGTTAAATGGCTGGGAGCCATTGAAACCCTCTTGTTCTGCTCCCCACCATTTTGAAGCAGTGGAGAATAAAATCAGAGGGTTAAATGGCTCCATTAACCCTCGGTTCTGCTCCCCCACCTCGAAGCAGCAGGAAACAGCCAGGAGGGTTTCAATGGCTCCCAGCCATTTAACCCTCTGGATTTGCTCCCTACCACTTTGAAGCTAGGGGAGAAAAACCAGAGGGTTAAATATGGGGGTGAGGTGCCTCCCGGGGGGCACTTCATCCCCTCCTGTCTGCAACTTTCCCCTTTCCTTTCTGCTGGCCATGGCAAACCACAGCAAATAGAAAGGTAGGAGTGAAGATCCCTCGGGAAGGGGCTCCACCCCTTCCATTTAAACCCTCCTTTCTGCTCCCTGCAGCTTTTCATGCCATTTAAATAGCCCTGATTTCTGCTTCCTGTGAAAAGCTGTGGGGAGCTAAAAGCAGAGTTAAATGGCTGGGAGCCATCGAAACCCTCCTTACTGCTCCTTGCAGCTTTTCATGGGGAGCAGAAACCAGGGTCATTTAATCCCTTCTTTCTGCTCCCCATGAAAAGCCACAGGAAGCTGAAAGCCAGGATTTTGATTTTGATCTATTGAGTGCAGTGAGTCAATCCATCTCATGTTGTGTCTCCCCCCCCCCCTTCACAGCGTGCACATAATCACATACTCCATGGGGAGCCCTCAGTGCAGAGGTGCAATTCCTCGTTTCTGCACATGGAGAACAAATGGCAATAAAAAACAGACTCACCAGTGATTGTGTCTAATCACACAATGACGGGCTGAGCCCGCAGCACAAAGGGATGTGTGTGATCTCGCAGCTGTGTGTCACATTCCTCTGAAGGAGATAGCCTCACGTCCCTTCTGCTCCAACTGGCGCATGTGACCACATCCCTAGTCTCCCAAATCTGTGACTGTCCAGTGTGTCAACATTGTTATCTTTTTCTGGTGTAAGGGCATCTTCTCTGTCAAACCTGGCCATCACCACTAATATCAATGGCACTTACTTTTAGTTGGCCTCTCCCCTCTCATTGTCTGTATCACTGACATTTCCTTCCGGGTAGTCTACTGATATCTCCCATTGAACACTGCTAAAACAGGGCTCTTACAGTGTAATCCTAAACAGAGTTAAACCCTTCTAAATCAATTGATGTCAGTGGGTTTAGTAGGGTGTAGCTCTGCTTAGGATTGTATGACAAATCTTTTACCATGTCTTTCCAGCTTGCACAATCTTCTTTTCTTTTCCAGTCTGCTGCCATATTTGGGTAAAAAGTAGAAAACCATTCAGTGGTCTATAGAGCTATTGTGTTGTAGGATTTTTTTTTCTGACAAAGCAGATAACTTAGGTTGAAGTTCTGCTTTTTAGTTGCACACTGCAGGTCTTGGACCCCACAGGAATACTAATGAGGAGAAGATGACTGCTTTTTAAAAACATTCTGTCCAATAGGTGACAACTTGTCACCGTCATTATTTCAATTTTCCCCTGTGCATTATGCGTGAAGTGCTGCATTTGTATTTTTTTATATCTTGTTTAATTTAAATATGGAAATTGAAGTTCTGGTAGATATGTCTACTAAACCCCCCACGGCTACTGTTCTTGAATTCCTTTTTACAGTGTGAGAGAAGTGGATAGAAAATAGCTCAGGACACTTCACTCTCTTCTGTTTCTGTTCCAACAACTCATCCATCATCTTGGTATCCATGAGCATTTGTTGAAGCAACTTGACTAATAGGAAATAAGTTATTTCCTCCTTCATTGTTCATTCTTCCTCTTCCTCCAAGAGGAGGAACTTCTGTGTACTATTTGTCTGCTCTTGGACTATGCCTTTTGATCAGCATGTGAATTAACGCAAAGGCAAATACCTTGGAATAGTAAATGCTCCATTAAATCAGCGTGGAGGGCCATTCTAAAGTAACTGCAAGGATTGCAGCCTGGTAGGGCTGTATTTGTCCCTATTATATAAAAGCCAGGTGGGGTGGCAACATTCCATGTGCTCTCATTGGCTGTAAAATGCTCTCCCTCAGCCATTGGCCCATCAGTCGCCACTCAAGAGTACTCACATACCATTGGCTGGGTGCTGGGTCTGCTCCTCTTCTTGGCCCACTCCCCTTTCAGCCACTGTTTTCTGTCAGAAGCACTGTGTTGACCGACGAAGACGCTTCTCCTGTGGGGGACAAAATTTCCCCTCAGTGGCTGTTGTGAGGAACTCATAGGGTTGCCAGCTCCAGGTAAGGAAGCCAGTTTAAGGAAGCCAGAGTTTGGGGAGGGGAGGGGAAAGGCCTCAGCTGAATAGAATGCCATAAAGGCCACCGGCCAAAGCATTCTAACATTTCCCACAGTGGCTGTTGGTAAGCAACCAAGCTTGGTTCTGTCAGTAAAAAGACAAAGAAACAAAACCCTTTCTACGCCTTTGTGAGGAACTCATTGGGGCCAGTCCTGCCAGCCCCAGGCTGGGAAATTCCTGCTGAGTCCTACCCCCCCCCCCCGCTGCCCCCCGCAGGATCCACCCCCCCCCCCCAAATCTCCAGGTATTTCCCTACTCAGAGCTAGGAATCCTACTTTCCCCTTGGTGCCTTCTGCTGGTCAACCAAGCTTGGTTTCTATCAGTAAAGGACCCTTTCCACACCTATTTTGGCCTTTGGGAGAAAACTCATTGTGCCCTTATACCCTGCTGAGATGCCCCCCCCCCCATGACAGCCAATGTGACGTGGCAGTCAGGGCTTCAGAGCACGGTAGGGGCTGCAGGTGTGGGGGGGAGATGGAAAGCTGAACAGTGAGGGAAAAATAAAGATAGGTTGATGCTTGGCTGGGAAGAAGTTAGGGTTGCCAACTCCAGGTGGGAAATTCCTGGAGATTTGAGGGATGGAGCCTGGTGAGGATGAGGTTTGAGGAGGGGTGGGGCCTTGAATAGGTACAATGTCATAGACTCTGCCCTCCAAATCAGCCATTCCCTTTGGGGAACAACTGTTGCCAATTTCCAGGTGAGGGCTGGAGATCACTCAGAATTACAACTGCTCTCCAGATGGCATTGATCAGTTCCCCTGGAGAAAATGGTGGACTCTGTGTTCTTATACCCTGCTGAGGTTGCCACAGCAAATTGACGCTAAGTGCCCAAGTCCTTGGCACTCTCCCAGAGCCTCTTTCTAGAGCCTGTTGTATTTATTTCCACAATGGGCCTTATTCCTAGTAAATGTAATAAATTCGTCATTTGACACTTTGGTTCTAACTCAGTCTTGCAAATATGCCCACAAAAGATACTAGCCTGACTGCACATACATACCAATTTCAGGCATTGATTGTCTAAAATTAAAAAAAAGAGAGAACTGCCTTTTGTGAAGTTTCTAGTCTGTCTGGTTACTTTAAAGCAAACATACTCACTCTCGGTGGCCAGACCAAACAAATGGCTGATTTCAAGCTTGCCCTATGTGTACTACAAACCTATATTCACTTCCTGTATTATCCAGGCCACCAGTTAAGATCTTCTTTTCGAATCCTGTTTTCTGCCCTCCCACCTGCAGAATTATGGCAGTTGATAGAGAGAGTCATGGCTTTTCCAGTGGTGGTACCTCCCTGAATTGCCCTCCCGAGGCTTTCCTTATGCTTCAGTCTCCAAAAGGCAGCATGCCAAAATATTTCTTTTTAACTACCGTAGTTCTCTAGAAAGGCAACAGATGTATTCTCTTAATAAATAAATCATTTCATACTGCTTCAACTTCTGATTTTGCCTGAGAAATATTGGAAACTGTTGTTTGCTAAAGTGTTTCTGCACACATTTTTGTGCCTTCAATTTTTACTTCTTTTTTGTTTGTTTGTTTGTTTTGTTCCCCCCCCCCCCCCCATTTTTTTTCCTGGCGCTTTTGAGACCATTTTTACCCCAATGTTTTTCTGGAAGCTGGTTTTGAGTCAACTTTTTCTTGCTGTATAATGTTTCTATTAGTTTTCTTTGTCCCACCCATCTCCAGCTCACTTTTCAATGACTGGACTGTCATAATTGTTAAACCACTCTCTCTCCAAGACAGTGATTTCATTTTTTGAAAAAAGCCCTAAAATATCAGCATAACGCTGCAGTAATGATGGTTTAAAGCAGGTTCTCTGGATTCTCAGCTTTCATTTTTTAAAAATAAAATAAAATGTCTAGTTCTTTCCCTCACAGAAATGTGCCTTTTCCCTTATATCTCAGTGAAGAAAGGAGCTAGAGACTTAATATTTTTAATGAAAGCTGAGAATCCAGAGGATCTGTTTAAACTATCATTACAGCACTACAGCATTATGTCAATGTTTTTGATTCATTTAAAAAATAAGGGGGAGGGGTGCTCTGATGTCACTGATAACAACTCCAAGGACAACAGCACCCTCCCTTGAAGAACCTCATTATTTAAGTCATGTGCAGAAGAAAAACTGACTTCACAACTGTAAAAATAAAGTACTGTAAAAATACAGTACAGAAGAACCCTGCCCGAACCTATTCAAATGCTTGTGGATCAACAAGCCCAACAAAATCAGGAGTAACTTCAGCATGTGGAAAAAGTTGTCAAAAGGTTGGATGACCTGTTTTCTTAGCAAACAGGAAAAAAGATTCTGTAAATTCATTCATTTATACATATGAAACAGACCTGCTTACTCAAGGGGAAACAGTCATTTTGATGGTTTCCTCTGTCCTTCAGTACAACAGATCAGCAGGTCTGTAGTCCCACTTTAACTGTACAGCACAGATGTTAGTTTGCTGCTCTGTATGTTTGGATCTTGGGAAACAAACCAACTAATTAAGGAAAACCATTGGAAGAACTAATGAATTAAGTCTCATAACTGTAAATTGGATACAAGAAGGAAGGTGCCAGCTAATAAGTGGAGCAAAATTCTAGAACAGATTTCCTAAATGTGAAATAAATCCCTTTCATTTTAAAAACAGGAAATATTTATACACAGTGTGATGGGATTTTTTAATAGATACCTTGTACAAATCCTTCTGAAATTAGAAATTACTTTGCACCCTTAGATCTGTGTTTTTTTCTATGCCTCTTCAATACTGAAGAGGACAATGATTGGAGATGAAATGTGTAGCAGCTTAGGGATGTACAAATGTGCCCTTTTTAGGGCTCCCAGACCAAAGGAAGATCACACGTCTTGTTCCATCTATAAAATGCAAACTGCAAGCTTGTGTAAATTGTGTGACCTCAATTTGTCTCTGGGCTGTGCAGGGAAAGGGGTGGTAGTTAATTATCTTCCACTTGGTTTTGCTATTTGAAATTAGTTCTCCTGTTTGGATACTAGCGTTTTAAAGAGGGGAAGTGCCCCTTAAAAACATGCTCCCCACCTTTAACATGTTAACAACAAAACAGGAGCCCCAGTTTAAAAATAATAGGTTTTTCTAAAGGCAACAAATAGAAGAAATGAAATTTCCCTAAATATTTTATAATTCCCTCCTTACAAAAATGTGTGTGCGCATGCATACACTCTCACACATACACACAAACATACAGAGTAGGCAGAGCTATATGACATCTTTTGATCTCACTTGGTCTTCAGATGATTTACCATGGCCAGGATGTCCTTCCCCTCACTTGAACAAATGGAACTGCCTTTGACCCTGGTCTTGTCAGCTCAATAGTGCCTGCTCTGACTGGTGGTGGTTCTTCAGGTCCTTCCCAGCATCAGTTACATGTGATCCTTTAACTGGAGATGTTAGGGAAAGGCCTTCTTCACGAACAGCTCTAACACTGAGCCATGCTCCTCCTTTCTGTAGTTACAAGGGCACCTTGCAATTGATTTAAAATCTACTTGTTTCCAGAAATTAATTTCTGTCTCTCTATAATACAGGGGACCCAAATGGGGACCCAAAGCAGTTTACATCATTCTACTCCCCCCTATCTTTACAACAACCCTGCAAGTTAGAGTAAACTGAGAGTGTGTTCTGGACTAAGGTCATCCAGTGAGCATCCATGGCAAAGCAGGGATTCAAAACATCCAAATTTATGCAATTACTACATGTCAGTGAGTTCTGTTTTTGGCATTTGCATTCGATTTAACATACAGCTGAAATATTTTAAGTCTATGAAATATCCTCTTTCACTGTCTGATTCCTAAAATTGCTGATGACTCCTAATTAAAGAGAATGATAATGATAATACTGTGACTTCCAACCTTAGGGATGGGACCAAAACCCAAGGAAAGTGGCACAATTATAGCAGGGTCAGAAAGAACAAATGCCAAACTGGGGAAAATACGCTTTTAAATTAACAATAAGCATGCCACCATTTTCTCCCCAAATGCCCATAAATGCAGTCTATAATTCCTAGATGTACTGACTGTAGCTTAACACTCTCAGTGTCCCTTGAATACCTCAGTGGAATTGCAACCTCATTACATTCAGATGAAAAGGCATTATTCCTTACATTATCTCTAGAGCTAACACAATTACCACTTATGCTCTACTTCTATTTAGATTCTAAAAAGTAATGGGCAGATATGTATTGCAGATGTTTATATGGCTTTTCCAGCAATTTGCAGATGAAATTACTTCTTTTGGTCTGAAAAATGTCTGTTAGCTTCATCTAATTTTTTTGCTATTCTGCAGGGCTAGCTCTGCCCTTGAATTTAGAAACGAAGCAATGGTTTGGCTTAAAGCTTTGGAAAATGCTTTATCATCGATGAAATCGTTGGAGAACATTATTGTCATTCTTTTACCGGGGTGGGGGATGTCTATTCCCAAAATACCTATCTAAATATATTTTAAATAAATATTCTTGGGAACAATTTTAGCTTGACGATTGGCTTAATGCTTTTTAATACAGAGCAGTCCACGTTTTGTGTTTGCAAGGGAAGCTCTGCAAAAATACCAAGAGCAAAGGGGATCTTTTCTTTTTCTTCCGGTGTGGAAGGATTACGGGAGCGAGATCAGGCAGGGTGACTTAGTGGGAAGCACAGGGTGGGCGGTCAGAGGCACAAGTGGGCAGCATGCTGTGATTCTGCTAAAAACATCCCAAGGGAGGACTTGTGCACCCCTGCATTCATGCACTGTCATCCCAGACCTTGACTATCTTGTACCTGTTTATCCTGCCCTTCTTCCCAGGAGCTCAGCTTCTTCTGTCCTTCCACGATTCTTTCCTCCTTCATTTTATCCTCATGGCAATCATATTAGGTAGGTTAGGCGAACAGACTGCCACTAGCCCAAACCGCCCCCTGCGACTAAAGTTCTGAACCAGAGTCTCCTGAGGCCTAGATCAACACCCACCCTGGTTAATGCACAGGATGCTCACAAAAATGTATGTTTTGATACTCACACAAATCTATAACTGCTCTGCAGCCAATTGTATATATACACAGCGAGCAAATTAATTGACATTTAGTGTTCCAATAAGTCTATGTTATCATAAAGGTTATTTTGAATATGCATGTTTTCTCGCAGCCTTGTGGGAATCATAATTCCCTCTCTCCCATGTCATTTAATTATGCCCCCCTGACCTAACAATCCATGATCTTAGGGGAGAATAGATTTCCCCTACTGGATAGATGAAAAAGTAGCTTGCAATGCAAAAGCAAATAAAACCAGAACACCACAGCTACTGTTCAGCCATGACACCATATAGCAGACTCTCCATGCTAACTGCATCAAGGCAAGAAGATCTAAGGCTCAACTCATGAATAACTGCAGATACCAGTTATGGTGTGGCCATATTCAGATCAGGTTTTGATTGCTCACCATCCATCTGCACATCTCTACAATGTAATAGTTGGAACTATCATTTGAAAAGATGTGGATGGTACACATGGATTGGATTGTTCCTTACAGATTGCAAATGACAGGCATGCAACAAAAGAAACAGATTCCTACCAACATGTATGCATCCATTTGGATGGGGCTGTGGATCAGTAGGAGAGCACCTGAGTGGTAGCTTCAATCCTCAATCGCTTCAGTGAAAAAGAGCAGGCAGAAGGTGATGTAAATGACCTCTGTCTGAGACCCTGGAGAGGCACTGCCAATCAGAGCAGAGAATGTTAACTTTGAAAGACCTGTGGTCTCGCTCAGTATAAGGCAGCTTCATTCGTTCATGCAATATCTATTAATCCTAATAAATGTTAATGAATTAAGGCTGATTTTACAGCTAGTAAGCATAAGATGGGGGATCTGTCTTGCCCACAAGATCAACACTTATGATTTATTTCAGAGGAATTATCCTCTTCTTTGATTTTAACCAAGCAAATTTAGGAAACAGATCATGGTTATTGTGATCTGAGATGAGTGAGAGATAGGAAAGTAACTGTGGCAACAGGTATAGAGGAGTTATGGCAATGAGCTCCATTACAGAACTAAATTAATCTTTTGTCCTGAGCATTTTTCATGCAAACTGCCCTCTGTGATGCTTCTTGAAATTTATACATAAATAATATCACAGGGAGGAGAGTTAATGACTGTGGCCAAGGAGAAAAGGTATATCTTCAGACTAGAGCTGGAAAAGAGACAGCAACTCAATGAGGCAGAAAGTTACAAGAGAGGCTTGATCCAGGTCAGCTGTTTAATACTGACCTTCTGTTCTACTAGTCATATGTTGTGAGATATCACTAGCACTCTTGGCATTTGCTACCTTTGACTTTGATTTACAGATGCTGATAAAGAAAGCCAAAAACAAATAACAGACTTTGGGCGGGTTACAGTGGACCCTGAATCAAATACCAAGCGCTAAGTATGCATGAAGGTATCTTTCAGATACATTCATCCTGAGACATTAAAATCACACTTACCTGAATTAGAGAATTAGAAATCAATCATCTAATCCAATTGAGATAAATTCTGTCCTCATTTCTGGCCTGCCGTGTCATGACAACAACACTGGTACAGCAATGAGGAAATATAGTTTCCTCAAATGGCAACAGGTTGTTGTATGAGGAGTTTTTCTCTTGGGCCTCCCAAGATACCTTTTAAATATTTCAGAACAGCCGATCTGACTATATCTTTGACCTTCCAAGATTAAACTAGGGGAATAGCCATCTCAGCTTTGCAACTTCTTACTGATTGGTTTCCGGAAAGCAAGAGCTTTGATTAAACATTTGTTTGTTTGTTTGTTTGACTAGATTTTCTGCCAAGAAATGAGACCTGGTTTATAGCTTGCCTCATGTTTACTGCTGCATGGGATGTTTTGGTTGTAGTTTGGGGTACTTTTGGATCCAGCCATGCTTGCGGGTGACCAAGTATCATTTGTGGCTCAGAGATCATGTATGTCTTTATAACATCCAGGTTAGATTATTGCAATGTGTTATACATTGGGATGAATATAAAAAGCATTCAGAATGTCAGCTAGTTCAGAATACAGTGGTCTATTCATTGATTGGGATCCACCATGCTGAACATATTTCACTGATACTTAAGTGCAGAGAAAGCAGCACTGAGTCAAGTTCTGAAAAGTATATAATCACTGGATTTTTCACAGGCACAGTTAAAAATTCTGGGTTCCACCTTTTATCACCCAAGTGTCCCTGGGTCACAGTATCTGCAGGAACACCTTCTCCTGTACCAAGCAGCCTATGTATCAATATGAGCCAAGACCCTGCTGTGGTGCCTCTACCCCTGCAAGTTAGATTAGTAGCTAACAAGGATAGGTCTTCTGCTGTGGCATTCTAGCCATGGAACACCCTCCCCACTCGATTTGTCTAGCAACTATCTTACTGTCTATTAGGCACCAGATCAACACTGTTTTATTTGCTCAAGCTTTTTAATGGAATATAATTGTGCTCTTTATTATGTTTTGCTATTTTGCTGCTTCTTACTGTCTTTGTAGTTTATTCTTGTGTTGTTTCAGTCTGTTAGAAAGTTCCCTGGAGACAACTTGATCAAAAGGTGGTGCACAGATCTTTCCAATTAATATATAAATGACTTCTCTGAAGAGCTTTCCATTCTTTTGTTTGTGCAGATCTTTTCAACAAAGAGAATTCCAGAAATGTGTTTGCCACATTGCTCCTTTTTCTGGGCCTCAGATCTTCATACCTCTGGGAAGTCCCAGCAAAGCCGATCAGCCTTAATGTTGTCCGGGCTACTGGATGGCGATAGTAGAAATGCCCAAGTGAACAAAGTTAGCTTGTATGAGTAAGAGCTGTAGGCTTGCATCCCAGTTGTGTAGTTTTTCCACCACAAACACAAATGCTTTATTTTCATTTTTACTTCTTTAGAAATATGAGAGCCAGTAGTGCAGCACTCATGAGCAATCCAACAATAGCAAACGACCATTCTGAGTGTGCAAGAAAGAGAAAAGAGTCCATCAGGACATAGATTTCATTATCAAGCATCTGAAAACCTTTTATAGCTGTTTTAAGGAGCTAGTGTGGCTGTTCTGGCTTTTTGCTGAAACAATTATGGAAGAACAGGCTGTCTGCCACAAGTGCTTGCTTGGAATTGTTTTGCCAGTGATGTACTGATCTGATTTGCTCAAAATCTCTTTGTTCTCAATCTTTATTTTCCTTCATCATTCTGTGGGGTGCTGGGCTGGCTTATCCCCTTGCAGACAGGGTAATTTCCCACAAGCAAGCTATATTTTTTGTTGTGCTCACAAATGCATGTTTTCTTGTAATGAGCATTCTCGACTACCACACAGTAGCTGATTTTCTGTTCAAGAGAAACAAGTCATAAAAGAAACATTTGGTGGACCCTGTCTTATTAGAGAATTGAAACAGCTTGCCTGCCTTGCACAGGCAGAATTCCTAGTAATGGAGAATGGAGACTGTTTTGCATTATTAATTACAGATGCTGCACATTTGTATTAGAGCTCAGTCCAAAAACCCTCAGGGGGAAATTGGTATTCCCTGAGGACTTCATGTCATGTTACATCTCAGGGTTCCTAAAACCGGGATTTCTTGCTCTAGTTTCCTGTGTTCACAGCACAGCCTGTTAGATAGAGAACAGGCTGCATACTAGCAATTACATTTGACTGTTTCTTTATGATGAGCTTGTGAAAACCAAGGTTGATAGTAAATTTGTCTGCTGATCTCTCGTTGGATTCATTGCTGCATCAGGCTGCAGTTCCAGGGCTTCCAGCAGCCACATGGGCCTCCAGACCATTTCCCTTGTTCCTCCATATTTTGAAAAAAAAACCCCAGCCAAGATGCTTTGAGTATAACGCATATGCTGCTACTTTCCACCAGGAGTGCCTTGCTCAGCTCCCTGGTTCCCCAAGGCTATCTGAGCTTGTGAAGCTTGCATCCCTAGTGCCCCCACCCCTCAGTTACCACAGAGGGCCATCCTGTGTACCTGGTGAATGAACAGGTTTGACATGAAATTTAATCCTATCTTGTGCTAAATGTTTTAGTGGCCAAGAAGACATACATGGGTTATAAAATATTATTAAAATTTTATAAGATAGGGTCACTTTTGGTCAAGAAGGAAAGGGCAACTTATTCTGGTTATCTGAAAGCACAAACGAAGATGGAGAAATACAATGAGGCATAGGGAGCTTCTGTACTCATCTTCCCCCCCTGGAAATTTTACCACAGCCATGTCAGAACAGAAATATCCCTCTACACTGCATGCCGCCCCCACTCTCCTTGTGCACCAGTTTACTTGGGACTGTCTGCATTGTTTTCTGGACATTCAGGGCTGACTCTGGAGTCACCATGGTGTTGTCCTGGATTATCTGGATGTGATTTTGTGCTGGACCTTTTGCTCCCTCTGCTACCGATTCACAGTAAACAATAAGCAGACTAGTTGACGTGGCTTCATTGATCTCTGTCTGTTCCCCCACCACTATTTCCATTCTGTTTTCTTTCTCTCCTTCTCCAACGATGAAAGAGGAAATGTCCTCCCATTCAGGCAAACTTTTTTAAAAAACAGAAAGAGCATAAGAAAGAATCAGTAACCATAAAGGATTAGGGAATTCCCTGATCCCAAATGTGTCTGTGTGGGCTTGGATTTTCCCCTCCCTTCCCTATCTTTTTGCAGAATCAGGGAGGGAGGTGTTAAGTCTGCCTTTCTCTTATACAAAGCAGCTAGTTAGTTCAGTGACTGAAGGATTGTGCTCATCATATAAAGGTTGCATTTTGTTGATTTTAAAAATAAAATAAAAACAGAATATATATATATATATAGGTTGTGAGTTCAAGCCCTGTAGTAAGCAGGTACATTTTGCACAATAAGAAAAAGTATGTTAATATTTTTTTAAACTCAGGGATGAGTTTAATTATGTTTTAACTCAGGGTTCAGTTTATCACTAAATTTTGATCACTGGTAAAAAAATTTTTATTGAACTGCGAGGTGTATTTGTGTGTATTCTTAGGGCATCAGCGTGACTTCCTCCTTTCCTTTCCTTTTAAAGGTACAGTGCCCTATTCTCTGTGTTCTCATGCCCTGTCAGAGGAAAACATCACCAACATTCAACTAGGATCCTATTCAGCTATCCCCTCCCTCATTAACAGTTTTATTGATGTTTCTTTTTTAATGCCCTACATGCATGGCAGGGATGGCTGCCTCCAAGTTTGTTTCCCTGTACTTGTCACCATCCCCCTGCTGCCTCCCAAAGCCACAAGTGGGTTGGGGGGGTGTCCTGCCAAAAGCTACAATCCCCCCACTGGCCACATGACTTTAGTCTTAGATGGATTAAGTCTCAAACTGCTCTGCCTCAGCCACTCAACCACAGCATCCAGATATTGGGTGAGAGAACAGAGAGCTGCTTCTGGTTGTTTATTCAACTGGAGGAAGATCTGGGTGTCATCAGCATAGTGGTGACAACCAACATCAAACCATCTGGTGAGCTCTGCTAGAGGTCACGTATAGATGTTAAACAACATCGGGGACAGGACCAATCCCTCGGGTACCCCACAGACCAATGGATGCCCAGAAGACCCCCTGTCCCCAAAGAACACCATTTGAGAAATGAGGCAAACCAAGATAAGGCTATGCCACCAATTCCAAGGAAGGCCAAACAGTGAACCAAAATCAAGAGGTCCACTACATCAGATGCTGGAGAAAGATCCAACAAGATCAGAAGTTCTGAACAGTCTTGATCCAACTGCAGCCAGAGGTCATCTAGAAGAGCTACAAAGGCTGTCTCTGTCCCAAAACCAGGCCTGAACCTGGACTGGAATGGATCAAGTGCAGAAGTCTCATCCAAAAAGACCTGAAGCTGTTCAGCTGTTCAGAATGGTAAATTTGACACTGGGTACTGATTTCAGTCAATGAACATAAAATTAAACAAACTCCAGAGCATGACAAAAGACAGGAGGGCCTGGCATGATGTGGTCCTTGGGGTTGCGAAGAATCAGACTTGACTGTGCAACTGAACAACAAAGTAATTGGCTAGTTTTTTTTGTCTAAGGAAGGTTTTTTCAACAATGGTCTAACTATAACCCCTTTTAAGGAAATAGGGAAACAATCCTGAGAGAGAGAGAGATTAATGATATCTCTCAGAGGGCCTCCTGTCACCTCCTGGCTAGATTTAATCAGTTTGGTGGGGTGGTTAAGTGCGCGGACTCTAATCTGGGAGAACCGGGTTTGATTCCCCACTCCTCCACTTGCACCTGGCTGGATGACCTTGGGCAAGCCATAGCTCTGTACCAGCTGTTCCCTCAAGGACAGCTTGGGAAAGAGCTCTCTCAGCCCCACCTACCCCACAGGGTGTCTGTTGTGGGGAGGGGAAGGGAAAAGGAGTTTGTAAGCTGCTCTGAGACTCCCTTGGGGAGTGGAGGGCAGGGTATAAATCCAATCTCTTCTCCTCCTCCTCCTCTTCTTCTTCTAGCATATCTACTTCCAACATTGAGAGCTGGCTGAACTGTTCCAGAAAAGGACCAGGTAAAGCCAACAGAGCCTCCACATCATTAATTGCATTCAAACTGGAGGTGAGGTCCTGGTGGAGCTTCAAGACTTTATCTGAAAAAAAGCTCATAAATAAATCAAAACTAAGAGCTAAATCAGTACTATTTTGGGACTCTCCCCCTGGGATAGTTTGGTTGCTGCACCACCTCAAATAATTGTGCTGGATGTGATCTAAGAGATGTGATGGAGGCAGGGGGAAAAAGCCTTCTTCACTGCCATTTTATAGTTGCTCAGTTGGGCTCTACAAAGTGTTCTTGTGGCTTCACGAGTTTACTGCCAAGATTGCTCTAGTTGTCATAGCATCCTCTTTAATCCTCAATGTACTGGGGGCACAAGAAGCATGAAAGCACAGAGGATTTTGGGGAGCACTTTGGTCAATGGCCTCCCAAAGAATCCTATTTCAGGTCTTGGTAAACTCATTGAGGGAACTGCTGAAAGGTCCAAGGAAATCCCACAGAGCTTTCTGGAATCCTAATGGATCTATAAGTCTCCACAGGCCAGCATAAATCTGCTTATCACCCTTGCAGAGGGAAGCCACAAATATCAGACCAGCCTTCAGGAGGAAATCATCTGACTGTGGCACCAGCTCAGTTTTAGCTGCAATATCCAGATCAACACCTGCACAAAAAATCAAATCCAGTGTGTGGCCACGTTCATGTGTGGGGGCTGAAACAACCTGGGAGAGTCCCAATTTTGCTACAAAAGACATAAAGCTTGAAGTGGCACCTGACAAAGCAGTCACTGAATGTGGACACTGAAATCATCCAGGACCACTAGTTGAGGGCATTGCAATGCCCAGTCAGAGACTGCTTCTGCCAATCTCATCAGGATATATGCTGGTTAGGTGGGTGGACAGTAAAGCAACAAGATAGCCCACCCTTCCCCCAACACCCCACATGAGGCCCACACATTCAATGGCAGGGTTTTCCAGTGCAGGGATCCTCCGAAAGATGAAAACATCATGGATGAGAATTGTGCCTCCACCCTCCTGCCTTCCTGTTTGTGACTGATGAAGTACCAAGTAACCTGAGAACCACCTCATCTTCCCCCAACCAGGTCTCAGGCAAGCAGGTCAGATCGAAGCCACCATGTCGGATAACATCACACAGAGCATTGGTCTTCTGTTTAACTGATCTGGCATTACATAGCATCAGTGACAAAGAGGAAGTGAATCCAAGGGTCTGTTCACCTCCATTCCTAGGGATAGGTCAGAGATTAGAAGAACTCTCACCATGCCTGTATCTCTGAGCCCTTCTGTGGAAAACTCTCCTCCCACCATAGGGTTGCCAGCTCCGGGTGAGAAAATACCTGGAGATTTTGAGGCCAGAGCCTGGGGAAGGTGGGGTTGGGGGAGGAGAGGGACTTCAGCAGGGTATAATGCCATAGAATCCACCTTCCAAAGCAGCCATTTTCTCCAGGTGAACTGATATCTGTCACCTGGAGATCAGTTGTAATAGTGGGAGATCTTCAGCCACCACTTGGAGGCTGACAAACCTATCCCACCACCATTCCTCCCAGCCCCCAGTGTCTCTGGGATGTCAAGTCCATTGGGGCATATCACAGATCATAATCTCAACAGGTAGAAGACCCAACAAGAGACAAACTTCCCACCTAATATAAACTAGAGGACTTAATAATATAACAAGCTATCAAAACTTATCTAAATGCCATAGGATTAATTGAAAATACCATCCCAGATAGCTAGCATTAATAGTACCCATGGAATACTATAACAGCGCATATTCATCAATAGTTCCCTATAGACCCACCAATACAACCAAAACATAAGTTAAAAAACAAACAAACCATGTCCATTAACACCCTAACCAAAGGATTTCCTGCTCCATAGACTGAGTAAAAGCAGAGGGGCATAGTCCTGGGGGGGGACATAGTTCTGGTCAGATATTGGCCTGTCCTGCAGGGCCCATACAAAGTGCCACAACAAGGGCTGCACAATGCCCACTGCACAGCTGTAGGCTGCCAGCTGAGACTTTATAGTCCCTCCAGGAAGGGCAGGGAGACTCAACCTGCCCTGGCAACCAGTGTAGTAAGAGCAGATGAAACTTGCCCAACTTGTGGGAAGCGTGTGAGTTGGAGCCACTTCATCAGGTGTTACAGGTCAGGGAAGCGGATTCCTAAAGAAACCTTTCTGGGCCATAGAATTACGGTCCTTTCCTTTGGTGGTAATTTGAAAAGGTTACAAGTATA
Source organism: Lepidodactylus listeri (assembly GCA_029233225.1). Lineage (NCBI taxonomy): Eukaryota > Metazoa > Chordata > Lepidosauria > Squamata > Gekkonidae > Lepidodactylus > Lepidodactylus listeri. Next base: position 55,041,673 of record JARCFY010000005.1, on the reverse strand, counting down.
GAGTGTTGGGGAGACACCTGAAAATGTCCTCATTTGTTTCTCTTGCATGGAAACATTCTATTCAGAAGTCATAACTTATACTCTACAGAACTCACTAGCCCTAAATGTCTGAAGGGATCACCCTTCCAAAAGGAAATATTGTCCTCATTTTCTACATGATAGACTTGAGAGTAAATAATAAATAACAGTGTAGTGGACGAGTTCCCTGGAATGCCTCTGTGAGGGTGTCAGGCTCATATAAGAAGGGGCTAGGAGACAGCATTACAGCCATTGCCTTTTAACACTGTCTTCTTCCATGTCTGGTTTACCCTTTAACACAGTTAAATTTTTAAAGTCTCCTTTTTTTTCACAAGGTGAAAGCTGAGCAGTAATGTAATGAAAAATTGACAGGAATAGTTCTTTTCCCCCATTTTTTTAATAACTCTTATGTTGTCGAGCTTAAATTGGTTTAACTGGAGCTGAGCTGAATAATAAGATGAGCAAAAAGGAATTCATCTCCTAAACCATGAATATTTTTTAATCTTCTTCAGAGAGGGTTCAATCACTGAGTCTGTAATTCATGGGGAGTGGGCACTGCCTCTTCTTCTGATCTCTATCACAGCCGGAGATTTGTACTGATGGCTTACCACTGTAACAGCCATCTGACTACCTTGGAAAAGCAGGACAGTTTTTAAAAAATCCTATATCATTTTTGTTGTCATAGGGTGCTTTGTCTGAAGCAGCTTGGGTGAAAGTCAGGTGTTTTGGGTAGTGGTGGCCTACTCCCCGCTATACTTCGCACTGTGATTATCTGTGGTTGCACTGAAACAGATGAACGAACTGTGAGCATCATCACACCCAGTCATTCTGGGGCTAAGATATTTAAAGGGCTGCCTGGTCCAATATGAACCTGCTTTATGCACACACACCCCGTTTAAGTGAGTGCAGTGGCAATCAATGCCAGGGCCTTTTCCATGTTGACATCCTATTTATGACATATCCTCCTCATGATAATGCACCACCTGGTACATGATTTTGTAAACTTCAGGCAATAGGTAAGAGCTTTGCTGTTTATCCATGCATTTTGTGTTGTTGTTTGCAAAATTTACTATTACATCTGCTAATACTGTTTGTTAATTACAGGGTTTTGTCTGTTATTTTGAATAGTTGCTTTTAATTTGCTACTTATTACTGCTTTTATCTGTGTTTTATATTTAATGTTGTTTTAGTCTGTTTGATTGAATGTTCAGTATTTTATGCTTTAAGTTTGTCTGACAAGTTGAACATTTTTATGGAAGCTCAGACTATCCCGAAGAGAATAGAAGAATAAGCAGATATTGGAAACCTAGCAGCAGAGATACATGAAAGACAGGATCAAGGGTTTGGACCAGAACTATGTAGAGAGCTAAACTTGAGGTTTGAGGAAAGTATGCAACCAATCTCCTGTCTAAGACATTTTCACTATGAAAAGTTGGGCCAATGCAAAAGAAAAAGCTTCTTAGGATAAAATGACCATGAGCCAAGGCAGCTAACATGTACACAGAAGGATGGAGCTTTGTATTTGTGATGAAATTGGGTAAAATGATGATAATCTTCTCTGCTATTCAAAAGGACTTAGGATGTGCAGGAACAAAACCATCTTATGGTTGATTTTTTTTAAACACAGAGAATATTTTACTCAAAAAATAAATGTCAAGAAGAAATATGTAGAAAGCATGGAAAAATTGATTGTTCAAAAATTGTAGCTATTCAAAATTCCAAATCACTTTATATTGAATAACCTTCATTTAGAAAAATATGTAATACCCACAGCTACACAAATATGAAAAACTCAACAGACGCATCTGCTGTATGATTAGCAAGTTCACATTGGCTAGAAAATGAGACAAGCTTCCATACACATCCCCCAAAATAAAGTACTCTTATTCCAAAATAAAGACCTACCTGATTTGGGTTTGTTTCATCATCCCTTTTTTCTTCATAGTAGGAAATGGTGGCAAATCAGTTTTTACACCTAACTTGGTGAATGTGTCCTTTGAGGCACACATGGTCAGTCCTTTTAGAAATATTTCCATTTAGTTTTGGCATGTGTAAGTGTGCTTCATCATGTTTAAGAAGGGAGATATTCAAAGAACAGTATAATTTGGAATGTTAAGAAAGGATTATTGGGATATTCGGTTAATATAGCAGAATTTTCCTAGTCATAGAAGCATGATAGTGAGTGCAGTAAGTAAATCTCCCAAAAATATATTGCAAAGGAGGTAAACTTATATTTATTCAAGTAGATCCAGTTCCCATTCAAGTTGCAGTCAAACAAAGAAAAAGAAGCTAATCTAAAGACTACTTTCCCTGTCACAAATGACCAGCTTGTCCAGCATCATGTGTGTGGCAGTATAAGGGCTTTGTATCTACAGGAGAGCCCTACAGAGGCGTGTGTCTCCATGGAAGGCCATGTCACACGACTGATATTTGCTGCGGGGCACATTTTGACCCAGGGCGTCATGCGATTTCCTCTGTGGCTTCAATGATCCTGTTTTTTGAGGATCACCGAAGCCCCGGAGGAAATCGCGCGAAGCCCTGGGTCAAAATGTGCCCCATGGCAAATAGTGTGAAATTGAGGCTGCAATCGGGGCAAACGGAGGACCCGATGCCAGGGCAGCACCGGGGCAGTGCTTGTGGGGAATTGGTCTTAGAGTGATATAGCACACACACACACCAATGTCCAGGCAAGCTGAGTCGCTCTCTCCAACATGAATACATAGCAAAGGCCTTCATAGATCAGAGTGCTGAGTAATTCACAATGGAATCACTTACATCAAATGTTGAAAGAGAGGCTGAATGAAAGTTGTAGCAGTACTCATAGTAGCATAATAGGATTTTATTATGCATGTTTTAATTTTAGAAGAATAATTGTTTTTTATACCCTGCCTTTTTTCTACCCTAAAGCATCTCAAAGTGGCTTACAATCCCCTTCCGTTTCTCTTCCCACAACAGTCACCTTGTGAGGTTGGTGGGGCTGAGAGAGTTAAGATAACTGTGACTGGCCCAAGGTCAACCAGCAGGTTTCATGTAGAGGAGTGGAGAATCAAACCCAGTTCTCCGGATTAGAGTCCATCACTCTTAACCACTACACTATGCTGGTTTTTTAGTCACCTCACCTTGGTGCCCCTCGTGAGGGCAGAAAGGTGGGATATAGATTCTTTAAAATAAAATGAATAAGAACAATTGTTTGATGCCCAAAAGGGGTAACAATAATGTACTAACAGTGCCATCTTGTGCAAAGTTGACCTCAATAGACTCAGAATGGTGTAACTCTGCATAGGAATGCACTGTCAGTCTGCCATTCAAATCAACGAGTAACATATAGCTGTAGCCCTAGCCTACTTTGTATAAATAATTCCTAGAGATTAGATGTTTGCCTCATTATCTAATTGTTATATATTTCCACTGTTGTTTCTTACCTGGAAAGGGTACCTGTTATATGTCCAAGTGCTCAGAATAATACTATCCAAAGCTGTCAACAGCCACATGCCAGCCTGTTTCCATGGAAACATGCTCCACAGAGCCCTGAATATAATGAGTAGCTCCCTATGCTGTAGAAACACTGGACTTTACTATGGGTGCCGGGGGACTTGTCTACCATGACAGCTACTGAGACAAAATTCCCCAAGGCAGCTGCACTAACAGTTGTTTATATTGTGTTTAAATAGAGAACACATTGGTCACCATTTAAAACAACAATGTTTAGTATTGGTACTGTCTAAGTGAATGGAGGCTGAACAGGAGAAACAGGTGGGATAAGAATCCACTGGTTGTTCATTGTTCCTGTGGCCCTTTTTCCATCTCAGGGCACTAGTCTGTCAAAGTCATGGGACATGACACTGGGATACAGCAGTTCTTATTATTCATACATGACCACTGACAGTATAATATAGTTTGGCTTCTTCCCAAAGAGTGTTTGATATCATTAAGAGAGGCTGTACTAATTTACTATTTACCTGTAGCCAACTTGCATAAGGTAAGGTGGTGAAAAGGAAAACTCAGCATACACTGATCTAGAAGAACCCACCTGGGTGACTGATAGATGCATTTCAATTTGCAGGATTAAAAACAGGCTGATAAACCTACTTTTTTGGAAGTTTATTTTGTCTAAACTTACTAGTGTCTACAGATAAAGGAGGTTTATTGTTTAGCATTTCTATTAAACTGCAGCATCTAACAACCTTAGAATCAGAATCACAGAGTTAGAAGATGTCATAGAGGTCATCTAGTCCAACCCTCTGCTCAATGCAGGATCAGCCCAGAGCAGCCCTGACAAGTGTTTGTCCAGCCGCTGCTTAAAGACTACCAGAGAGGAGGAGCTCACCATATCCCTAGGCAGCTGACCACACTATCAGCTTTAGCACAGAATTATCAGTTTCAGGACCTTATTGCATATTTACTTACTTATTTACTTCATATGTAGTCTTCCTCTGTCACTGATACTCAAGGCATAGATTGCACAATTAAATCAATACAATAAGAAAACCAGATCAAAAATTAGAGAAAAATGCAATCAAACAGTACAATGCATACAAATAATGCAACAGAGCTTTGAATAAGAACATTATAATGAGACAATCAACGACTGTCCCATGTGACCAGTTTTCACCCAGCATCTAAGGACACAATGCAGGTTGTCTGAATGCATTTTAGTGTAATCTCAGCCTTTTTTTCATAAGCAGTCTTAATTATCATTTTACAAAATCTCAACTATGTTCCTTTTCCTGCATAGGTGATTTCTCGTATTCCAGAATGGGACCAAAGCCACAGTGTATTGCTTTGAAGAACTCAGACTGGATCATGTTAAATTCCTTTTTAAAGGATGGTTTAAAATAATTCTGTGCACCAAGTGGAGACAAGTAGATCTCCTGGGATAAGGGCCAGTTCCCATAGAGAACACCAAACCAAAGATACAAATGCATCATGTCATATGGGCAATCTACATAGCCAAGTTTTCTGGAAAGAACAGCTTTTGTTTACAGCAAGGAAACGGAACTATCTGTGGAAAGGAAAGGAAGACTGATTGACAGTGAAAGAATCAAATCCTCAGAACTATCCAGGATGAGGAGGGAGGTTTCTGTGATGTGGAAAAATAATTGGTGGTTACTGGAGATTATTGCAGCCAGTGTATTTGGTGTGGTATTCTTGTGGAGCATCCATGACCTATGGGGCTTGTTAGCAGCTTTGTTGGGGTCAGCTCTTAATGCAAGGGTTTACCCATGCAACGCAGAAAGAATACTGCCTAATAACTGATGTAAGTATTGTCTAAGAAACAAATATTGTACGTATTTTGAGCAGACAGAGCTGCATTGGAGCAAACACTATAGTAAAAAATGTCATGTAATGCCTTAAGAAGTTACCTAGGCAGATCCAAGACTTTAAAAAAATATTTCATTGCATTTGTGTCAATGATGTTGAAATGGAAAGGTGCAACACACTTAGGAAAGGCACTTTTAGGCAGGATTTTTTTTTCAGGAGATGAAGCTCTAAGAAGATTCGGGGGAGTAGAGAATAAAGTCATGTAAGAATAAAGTTGGTTTGCGAGTAGAAATCTTCATATTTGTACAAAAGCAAATATATCCTATGGGGCTGTACCTAACTACAAGGCTTGGTTCTTGTTAAAAAAAATTAAGCATAATAAAAAAGTGAATTTTGTTAGAAGCTGACAGTTTGGTAGAATGTTCATTATATGCCATTTCAGTAAGTATATAAAATTTCAGGGTGAAGGGAATTCATTTCCCTGTAACAAGCATGACAGACTATTGAATGAAATGGAAGGAAAGACTGCAGGCAGCAGAATGATGAGGCTGCAATCAGAAATTCACTCCACCAGCCTTTACCTGAAGAGGATTTTCATTTTAGGTCTTCAAAAGTCCAGTTCTGTCTCTCCCCTCCCTTTTAAAAATGGGTTAGCTTTATGGTCAGTTCGTCCTTTAGTAGCTTGTTATTCTCAGGTTTAGGGAAGCATTGTGTCAAAAGGGACCCAAGCTCTTCCTCTTGGCAACCAAATTCAGTTCATTGTTTGTTGTTTTGCTTTCCTGTTATTTCAGCACAGAAATTGAGCTCAAATTTTTTTGTATTGGAGCTTGTAACTGCAAGTGTGAAAATTAGGAGAGGAGTGTACAGCTCTGAGTGATGCCTTCATTAATCCACAGAATATGAGACCTCATTGAAGACAGAGATATTGAATAGAAGATGAATGAGGTACCACCTCCTTTAACTAAAAAAGGGGCCAGATAGATTCCTGCACAGTCCTATTTTATTATGTTCTAAAACTCTTTGCCTGGTAAAGGGTCTTCTTTGCTTTGAAAGCTTGCAATTTTAAGGTACTAAAGAATTAAAAATAGACACATAAAATATTATTTACTTCCAATTTTAAACTCCAAGCAGGAAACAATACATAAAAGCCCAGAAACAACCAGTTAAAAGGCAACAAATACTATTATACGTGTGTGTGTGTGTGTGTGAGCGTAATCACAGAATGTCACAACCAGAAATACACATCACCCAATTTCTGCTTGGAGAAATTACCTGATCTGAATTATTTTGTAAAAAAAAAAAATTAAACAAAGTAAATCTAGCCTTTATCCTTACAGAAATATTAGAGGAAATGTACAGGTGGCAATCTGTCCAATTGTTGTGCATTAAGCGATACAGCTTTCACCTTCCAGTATGATGGCCAAGAACCCATTGTTTTTATTATCGTGTCATTGACCCATGCACAGACAAAACTGATGCTTGTTTCTACATTGTTAGGATCAGTTGAAGAAATGCTATGTGTTTTGAAATAATGGCCCAATCTGCATCTAGCATTTGCTCCGCTGTCTTACCAAACCCACACTGGAACAGAAATTCCCATCAGCATTGCATGCCACTTTCACTTTGATTGATTGTTGAATTTTATAGCAGTGTCCAGACTGCATGCCACTTTCACTTTGTTTGATCTCTCGGTTTTATGGTGGCTGTCTACATAGCTGTATGCCTGTTTTATGGTGGTTCAGGGGTGATTCTGTATTTGAATGTGGTTTTGAGCCACACCTTTTTCTGTTCCAGTGTGGGTTTGGTAAAACAACAGAGCAAATGCTAGATGCAGGTTGGGCCAATGTTTTCCTATTTTTGAAGTGGAGAGGGATGGCGTAATGGTATAGCCCAATACTATCAGATCTTTGAAGCTAGGAAAGTCATTACATGGATGGCAGACCACCTAGGAAAACTCTGCAGAGGAAGACAATGGCAAACCACCTCTGCTTCTCATTTGCCTTGAAAGCCCCTTGCTGGGATGACAATAGGTCCACTGTGACTTGATGGCACTTACACATGTATGTATTTTTGCAGCATCTTCTCATCCTCAAAAGTAAACTCTCAGAATTGCTTTTAAGTCATTTCTAGGTCTTCTGAAATTAAATTGAAATTAAAAGATGCCTGCTCCTTGGAAGAGAAGTGATGACAAACCTAGACAGTATAACAAAAAGTAGAGACATCACCCTGCCAACAAAAGTCCGTAAGGTCAAAGCCATGGTATTCCCAGTAGTGATGTATGGCTGTGAGAGCTGGACTATAAGGAAGGCTGAGCACCGAAAAATAGATTCTTTTGAATTATGGTGCTGGAGAAGACTCTTGAGAGTCCCTTGGACTGCAAGGAGATCAAATCAGTCAATCCTAAAAGAAATCAACCCTGACTGTTCCCTGGAAGGCCAGATACTGAAGCTGAAGCTCAAATACTTCGGCCACCAAATGAGAAGGGAGCACTCACTGGAGAAGACCCTGATGCTGGGAAAGACTGAAGGTCAAGGAAGAAGGGGACGGCAAAGGATGAGATGGTTAGACAATGTCATTGATGCAACAAACATGAAATTAAGCAAACTGCAGAACACGACAGAAGACAGGAGAGCCTGGCATGATGTGGCCCATGGGGTAGCGAAGAGTCGGACTCGACTGTGCGACTAAACAACAAAAGGTCTTTTGAAATTAATTTGCCTGTAAGCACCTTGTTGTAGTGAGTTATTGGTCCATTGTGGTATGGTTTGTGTGACTTTAATTTTGAAGAGCCTTTGCTTGTTGCTGGAAACATAGAGGCAACAACTATCCCATCTGATGCCTGAACTGAACTGAAATAAAAGTGTGGCTGGGTGGTAACATTAGATGAGCCATACTGGTTAAAACTGATGGATTTATGGAATGTCTGTACCTTTAACCTTGGCCCCTGCTCTTTGGGTTGCTGATGTGCTATTAACTCCCTCCTTTGATGCCAGCTTGTCTATTCCATAAGATCCAGTAACATTATAGTTGGCCATGTGATGACCCTCTCCTACTGAGATTGCTCCTGCATCTTTCTTTTAACAGATAAAAAAGAGTTGTCTAGAGCAGAAGATTTCGGTGCAGGATTTTTTAAAATGGTGTTTCCTTACTGAGATCTATGCCTAATATCCTGGCTGTAACAACAAACAATGTGGGAATACACAGTGAAAAATGCAATATAAATAGAACAAACTGTGCAAACAATGTGGGAATACACAGTGAAAAATGCAATATAAATAGAACAAACTGTGCAAACAAGGCGTCAGTACAATAATAGTAACAAAGCAATGGAATACAACTTGGTTTCAATTCCAATGACTTTATAACAAGTGTAATATACTACAATAGTCCCGGCATGAAGCTCTCAAAATAACATGAAGTGCAAAAGTTCAGTTCCAACGAAGAGTCTAGATACAGCCTTCGTTTCGTATGTCACCTTTTTCCAGGAACTAGAAGGGCTGCAAAGAAGCAGCTCACACCAAAATAGTAGCTTCAAGGGAACAAAGTCTCCTAGAAAGTTTCTACTGGGCTACCATAAAACATTCACAAAGGGAACTTAAGTTAATGGTTCCTCACCCTCTTGGAGAGGAGTGACAAGTGGACTGTGTCAAGGAACTGTCCTGGGACCTGTTTTGTTCAACATCTTTATCAGTGATTTGGATGAAGGGATAGAGAGAATGCTTATTAAATTTGCAGATGATACTAAATTGAGAGGGGTAGCAAATATGGTAGAAGACAGAGTCAGGATACCGGATGATCTTGACAGGCTGGAATACTGGGCTAAAACAAATAAAATGAATTTTAATGGGGATAAATGAAAAGTTCTGCATTTAGGTAGGAAAAATCAAATGCAAAATTATAGGATGGGGAGACTTGTCTTGGCAGTAGTATGTGTGAAAAGGATCTAGGGGTCTTAGTAGACCATACACTGAACATGAGTCAGCAGTGTGATGCAGTAGCTAAAAAGGCAAATGCAATTTTGAGTTGTATCAACAGAAGTATAACGTCCAGATTATGTGAAATGATGGTATAAATTTACTCTGCACTGGTTAGATCTCACCTAGAGTATTGTGTTCAGTTTTGAGCACCACAATTTAAGAAGGATATAGACAAGTTGGAACATGTCCAGAGGAAGGCAGTGAAGATGGTGAGGGGTCTGGAGACCAAGTCCTGTGAGGAAAGTTTGAAGGAGCTGGATATGTTTAGCCTGGAGAGGAGACAACTGAGAGGTGTTATGATAACCATCTTCAAGTACTTGAAGGGTTGTCATGAAGAGGATGGTGGGGAATCATTTTCTGTTGCCCCAGAAAGTCGGACAAGAACCAGTGAGTTGAAATTATATCAGAAGAGTTTTTGGCTAAACATTAGGAAGAACTTCCTGACAGTTAGAGTGGTTCCTCAGTGGAACAGGCTTCCTCGAGAAGTAGTGGGCTTTCCTTCTTTGGAGGTTTTCAAACAGAGGCTAGATGGCCATCTGTCAGCAGTGACAGTTAAGCTGCATCAAGAGGCTGACACCTTTCAATATAATAGGATTACTCTTGAGGAAGATTGGTGAAATGAGTTTATAACTGGGTGCTCATTGAGGATGATGGACTTTTCCTTGAGGATGTTAGAATTTTCTTTGTAATATTGTATACACTCAATTTGTAATATAAATTGATGTTCATAAGATTTATTAAATGTTATTGTCATTTTTATCACAGTGTTTGTTTGTTTGATATATTTCCTTGTAACTGTGATCCCTTCTTTGGTTTACTCAGATTCTGTGAACTTAGGCAGATCATCAAAGGGGGGGCAGGAAGGGTTGCATCAGTACTTAGTTCTTGTGGCCCTTCTTACATGCCCAGGGAAATGCTGATCACCACTTTGGGGTCAGGAAGCAATTTTTCTCCAGGCCAGGTTGGTTGGAGATCCTGGATGTTTTTTGTCATCTTCTGGGCATGAAACAGCAGTGACTGGGTGTGTGTGCGGGGGGGGGGGGTTATTTGTGAATTTCCTGCATTGTGCAGGGGGTTGGACTAAATGACGCTGGAGGTCCCTTCCAACTCATTGATTCTATGACTCTATGAATAGCCCTGTCATTTTAAAAGCTGGTAACCTTACCTCTGGACCTACTTGGCACATAGAACTTACTAGTAGATGTCTTACTGCACAAACTGATTTGTGTTAGTCTGATGACCTTCCTATCGCTCTTGTTCATCTGATGGTATTACTAAATTCTAGACCAGGAGATGAGTTTGAGATGGTTCTTGTGTAGGAAACTCACCTCATACATGAAACTTATTTTCTCACTTGCCACACACACACCCTGCATGCTTTGCAGTTCTATCCAATTCAGAAAATAATAACATAAACAGAAGTGATGAGAGTAAATGGTCAGGTATCCTCCCACTGCTGTTTTCTCCACTATTGCAGTAGGTGCCAGGAGCAAACACAGCACAGTTGTAGAAAAGGCCCACTACTGCACAATTTGTATAATCGGTAAACAATGTTTATTATATGCAAATTAGGCTGTCCCATTTCAGGGAACTGGGATTGTACCATCACCAAACATTTGGCAATGATAAGAAGAACCAGATGTACTTGTAAGCTGCCATTATATATGTATATGTATGTGTGTGCGTGTATATATATGTGTGTGTGTGTGTGTGTGTGTATATATACATACACATATATATACACACACACACACACATACATACACACATATATATACATATATATATATACATATATATATATATAGTTGCTCTACAGTGTGGTTTGCAAAATTTATCTAAGCCTGCAGCACAATAGCAATACATTGCTCCTGCCCTGTAGCATATGCTGTGTACATACTCTTGGCTGATTAGCATGCAGGAATGCAAGCTTCCTATGGAGAATATTCATTTCAGGTTTGCTGGCATCTCTCCCCAGAATACCTAATGTGTAACACTAACAAAAGGTACTTTGAATAAAGTAACTTTATGGCCATCATTCACGGGGATCAGCACTAGCCCAAGTTCATTACAGACTCATCACAGGATGACATGACAGGTGTATCACACAGCGATGCATTGCCATTCACTACCAACTGGAATGAGGACTCAAGATACCAGGACCTGTCATAAGAGCTTGACAGGAAGCGCATAATGTCTGGTGACAGTGTGGTAATTAACTTGCATCACCAGTGAACAGCAACTTTTTTTTTTTTGCTGGCACATGGCATGTAGTAACAGAGATTAATTTCTGGTATCAGTTATTTCTTTATTTATTGCCAGTCAGAACACTCGGCAGCATGATATTCACTCACAAGAATCTGGTCTATCTAGGTTGGTGAATTCCCTTTTCTGGCTAATCTTCCATGCCTGAGGTCACATTGCTAAAAGGGACAGCCAAAAACTGGGGCAGGAGAGAAATAAGACTAACAGAGAAGAACAGGAAATTCCAAATCAGTGGCTAAGACACCTTGTGTGATCATCTGTTTTTGGAAGTCCCTTGTGTTGGTGCTGGCTGCTCAGATCCAAATGGTCTCAGTGGCATGAAGCTATGCAACGCCTGGGTAGAGAGAAGGAAGCTGGCACAGGCCTGCTATGTAACTTCCCATTGTTTTTGTTTACTGAATGGCAACACGTTTGCTATTATTTTCTCATTACATGCTATATGATCTAGTGAATCTGAACCTGAAAATATATTGGCGCAACAACCTTGATTTGGGAATCTGGGTGTGCTATTTCAGCACCTGAATTCCCTGCAGTACAGACTTTGGGAATGGTTCTGCTAGTTCTGGTTCACATAACAGAAGAGACGAGTCTACCAGAATATGCTGCCGAACAGAAATGGTCCATATTTATATATGTGCTTATTCCTGATCATATTTCTGGTAGTTACAGATGATGAGCACAAAGGTTGCATTAGGATGACCAGATTCAAAGGATGGCAGGGCTTCTGGATCTTCCACTTGTTGGACCACTGCAGCATGAGTAGCAGACACAGCGAAGCACTGTCCTCATTTCCATCTACTCATCCTCCTGCAGGAGCAGAAAAAGAGCCAAGTGTTTTCCTGGGCTGCTGGGCTTGGGGAGCTCTTGGGGTGGAGTTGCATCTGACTCATGGGACAACTTTCACAGGCTGGTGTTTTATACACAGGGGCCAGCTTGAGTGGTTTTCCCATTGTTGTGGCTGCCACTACAGTACAGCTTCCACATGGCAGGTTTCCTTCTGTTTTCCCTGATTCAATCACCCACAGCAGCCATTCTCCTCCACACCACCTGTTTTTTAAAAATGTTATTTGAATATTATTATAGTGATATGACAGCAATCTATCTATTAGATTATCATGGTGCAGGATGGCTTCCATCCTGTACCATGTGGGTTGTCTTAGAGGAAATGTGCTCAACATTTTTGGATGGGCAAAGTTAGTGTGAAAAACTGTAGTTATTACATAACTAGCACAGCATTGTCTGTTATACTTTGAGAGCTGTGGTGGGAATCTTAGTGTGTGTTTGAGGTAAGATAATGTATGGAAAATACCGACAGACTGATGACATCCAAATGTCAAAATGTGCCTTTTGGGGGCAGGGTACCTCTTTGTGAAGAATCATTTGTCTCCATGCCTTTGTGTTATTAAGTAGAAATCGGCAAATGTGTTAGATACTATTTAAGTCATAGAATACACAAGATATTTCCTAAGTACAGTTGCAGTAGTTTTGCTCATTTTTTCTCACACTGCCTTGGATTCTGTGACTATAATATTCTGTATGATAAGGGTTGCTATTCACGTAATAATCACGGGTAATGTTCTAGCTCTGTGGGAATCTTTTGTTTATATGCTTTTGTTTCATATATAATAACAGCACCCTCATTCAGCAGACAGCATATAATTTAGAATACAGGAATAATTGGGAACCAGCATAAATTCATGTGCAATATTTTGAAAAACACAGTTAAGTTCATCTGCCGTGTCATTTTACACCCACTGTACAAATGCATGCATATTGCGGGTACTTTAATTAAATTATAATGCTGCTGCTGTTGTTTTGTCCTGCTTCAAATATAACATTGTAGCTACAACAATTTTTTAAAAGAATGGTGTCTTGATTGGCATCCTGATACATTTTCCCATCCCTTAATGTTCTTGATAAAAAGTAGGTTCCTGCCTTCATGTATCTGTTTCTATCCCTGCAATACACTCTTGTCCTTCTGGTGTCAAGTTTTAAGTGTTACAGATTCAGATACTTTTTCAGACTCTGTTTTAACTAGAAATGTGAGTGTGCATCAGAAGAAATTGTACATCTGAGGATATGGGGTGTCTTATACTATATTCAGCTCTCTTAAATTTGTTGTCCATCTCTGGATATAAACACTAAATATTCTAAAGTAGTATATAAATCATCATTTTCATAATCATTATATTTGGACCATTTTTGTAACAGCCTTCCCATCCACTGGGCATCAAATCTTTCCAAGATCAGTTTTACATTTAAAAGAACAAAAAAGCAAAGATCATTAGAACCTTTTGCTCCATTTTATCAAACCATTTATAATTGCAGCTTGTGCTGCTTTTATATGGCTTTAATTATTGCATTGCTGGCTTGGATCTTTTTAGTCTTCACCAGAATCAAGTGATTCTGTGCTGCTAAATAGTGCTAAAACCTAGTGTTATACTTTATTTATTTATTCATATATCTATTCAGAAAATTTATGTGCTGCCTCTCCAGAGATCTGAACTCAGTGACTCATAAAGTAAGAAACAATACAACAAAATAATAAGAACAGCAGCATACGAGTAATCGTTAATATATAAGTAATGGAAACAAGCCAAGGGTATAGAAATGGTACAAACAACTCAGCAGCCTAAAATGATATTTATGTCTTTTTATTGTATTGTATTTTATTGTGTTATTTTTTTAATTGTTTGCAATACCTTGGGAACTTGTTATATATGTATAAATGTATCAAATAAATAAAAATGACAAATAATTGATTTACGGGCTCCTAATGTTTTGTTGGCAATGGAGAAAGCAAGGGAGTACCAGAAAAACATCTACTTCTGCTTCATTGATTATGCTAAAGCCTTTGATTGTGTGGATCACAACAAACTGTGGCAAGTCTTTAAAGAGATGGGAGTACCAGACCATCTCACATTTCTCCTGAGAAACCTGTATAGGGGTCAAGAAGCAACAGTTAGAACCAGATATGGAACAACTGATTGGTTTAGCATAGGAAAAGCAAGGCAACAAAGATGTATATTGTCACCCTGCTTATTTAATTTATATGCAAAGTACATCATGCCAAATGTTGGCCTGGATGAATCACAAGCTGGAATTAAGATTGCCGGGAAAAACATCAACCACCTCAGATATGCAAACAATACCACTGTAATGGCAGAAAGTGAAGAGGACCTCAAGAGCCTCTTGTTGAAAGTAAAAGAGGAGAGCGGAAAAGTTGGCTTGAAACTCAACATCAAAAAAACAGATCATGGCATCTGGACCCATCACTCCTTGGCAAATAGAAGGGGAAGTCATGGAAGCAGTGACAGACTTCACTTCCTGGGATCCAGGATCACTGCAGATGGTGACTGCAGCCATGAAATTAAAAGACGCCTGCTCCTTGGGAGGAAAACTAGACAGCATGATAAAAAGTAGAGACATCACCCTGCCAACAAAAGTCTGTATAGTCAAAGCGATGGTATTCCCAGTAGTAATTTATGGCTGTGAAAGCTGGACAGATACTGAAGCTGAAGCTCAAATACTTCGATCACCAAATGAGAAGGGAATACTCACTGGAGAAGACCCTGATGCTGGGAAAAACTGAAGGTAAAAAAAGAAGGGGACGACAAAGGATGAGATGGCTAGACAGTGTTATTGATGCGATGGGCATGGAGTTGAGCAGGCTCTGGAGGGCTCTGGAGGGCTCTGGAGGACAGGAGGGCCTGTCGTGATGTAGTCCATGGGCTTGCAAAGAGTTGGCCTTGACTGTGCAACTGAACAATTAACAACAATGTTTTGTATTCATGACAATAGCACTGAATATCTCCAGGCCTGTAGCTACAGTAGGGGATTTGGGGGCCTGGCCCCCGACTTCCTGTCAAGGCCCCCCAACTTCCTGCCAAGGCCACCCGACTTCCATGCAGCCCTGAGGCCCTCAGCTCTTTGGGCCGCCTGGAGGACTCTTGACTCTCTAGGCTGCCCAGAGGATTCCCCACCACTGCCCCTTCCCCAAGTGTGGTTTGCTTCCCCACATAGGCAGGCAGAGTGCAAACGCTGCAAAAGTGAGTTTTTTACAATTTTATTTTAATTTTATTTTTTATTTTGTGATGTTAGCACCTCTTGACTTATTTAAAGGCCCCCCGAATTACAAAATCCTGGCTACGGGCTTGCATATTTCCCCTTCTGAGGTCTCTTAAACATATTCAAAAAAAGAGAAAAGAATTAAGAAGTCTTACATTTTTTTTCTATTTATTCATCACATTTATCTCCCACTTTTCCTTTTCAGATGACAGAGCAGTTTATATGTGGAATCCCCTGGCAATCTCCCTTAGCTGGCAGGTCGTACTGCAGGCCTGCCTAATGTCAGCTGTAGAACCATATTACATGGGCTAAACCTATGTTTGATGTAATTTACAAATGAACCAATACATTTGGCGCCAAGCCTTTATTAGTGGCTTACAATCATAATTAGCCCCAGGGCTATTTTTGGGAAGGAACGCACAGGAACGGAGTTCTGGCTGGCTTCCAAGTTGGCCACGCCTACAGCTGCCTCCCCTCTTTAAACTGCCTCCCCTCCCTTGGGTTCCCCAGGTGCCTCGCAGAAGCTTATCCAGAAGCTGCCTTCCTTCCCTCGGGTTCCCCATGCAGCCCATAAGCTGTGGGGCACCTGGGAAAGCCAATCCTGGGAGGGCCCTGCGCTGTCAGGGGGGGTGGCCTAATATGCTAATGAGTTTCTGCTGTTGGGTGTGGCCTATTATGCTAATGAGTTTCTGCTGGGCCTTTTCTACAAAAAAGCCCTGATTAGCCCAATCATGTCCCACCCACACCATGAAAAACATGTCCCCAAAACCAGTAAAATGACCAAATTAAAAACCTATAAGAATAGTAAAGAGAACAAGCATTGAATTTTTATTTTATTTTTTATTTTTGATCTTAGTTCTTTTTAGAGATATCCACATGTGTATGAAATAAATTGTCTGGTTGTGTGCAATGAGTTCATAATACATTCCAAGTATGTACTTTAATTTATTAGGGTTTTTTTTTTTAATGTCCTCCTTACTATTAATGTCCTCCTTACTAGTTTTTAATTTGGTTATCTTTCTGGTTCTTGTTATGTATTATATTTTTCATAGCATGAGTGGGATATGACAGTGCTCATTATGATTATAAACATGTTTTATTTTACTTGGCATTGTGTTTTATCTTACTATATGCGCACATTTGTTTTCTGTTTTTTACTTGTTAATATATTAAAATTCTGGTGATATATTTTTTGCATATAATTGAGTCTGTTCATTTATATATTGCATCATATATATTTTTGTTTTTTTCTCTCCTTTTTTTTTAATTTGTTCATTTTTAATCCTCAGTCTCTCTGGTCTAACCTATCTTTTTTTAGTTGTGTATCCTTCCTTCCTTCCTTCCTTCCTTCCTTCCTTCCTTCCTTCCTTCCTTCCTTCCTTCCTTCCTTCTCTTTCTTTCTTTCTTTCTTTCTTTCTTTCTTTCTTTCTTTCTTTCGGTGTTTGGTGTTAGAACTATTATATGCCTCTGGACCATTCTCTGAAATTCTTTTTTTATTTTATAATTAAATACAATGAAGAATATAAACAGCTTATTCTATATTTATGTAAAGATAAAAAACATTGCTTTCCCCTGCAGCATTTTGCAAATATACAGAAGTCTTCACAGTTTTACAGCTACCTACAGTTTTATAACAATTGATTTTGGCCTCGGCAACATTGACTCTGTCTGTGTAGCAGGCAAATGTCTTCTAGTGATAGTAAAAGAGAGAGATTTGAACACTGGACAAATGTTCCTGGTCAAGGGAGAAAAGCCAAGAAATGGCAGGAGGAGAGTCTCAGCTCCTGCTGCTGTAATGCCACTGTGTATTTCAGAGTAATGCATCTTCATCTTCTATCCCATTGCTTGAATGTAAGCAACACAAATCGATAGATGGTTTTGTTGAAATATTTGAAATCTGTTGCAGGGTTTGAGGGCAGATTCTGAAGAGTACAGATAAAAACAGATTTCAAGAGCAAAGTTAAAACAGGCATGTGATCTGTGGTTTCCTTTGTTATACACAGTAGAGACTCCTGAATAGAAAAGCTCATCTTTATATAGTTTTTTTTTCTTTATTTCCACAGTATTTTCAACAGTCTATGAAGGAAAAAAAATCTTTTAAAAGCTCATCTTTATGTTGAACTTCTCATGGCTTTAGGGGAAAGCAGTTACTAAGTGATTCACTCATTTCTCTCCTTGTCCCCTCTGCCCATGAACTTCTGATTTTCTCATTATTGTGAAAACTTTTGCTTTCGAGATGAATCAGCATCACTTTTTAAACATATACACAGAAAAGGTTAAAAGCTGTTCTTGCTTGCGAGGTTGTCCCCTCCTTTTCCCGTGAATGTCTGCTGTAATTTGGAATGCTTATGAACATTCTGTCAACTATCAAAAATCATTCAGGGAATGCTGAAAATTGCTCTAGCTGGAGTCAGAATCACTGTAGGGGAAGCAGACGAAAAATTCACCTAAGCTTTAGAAACTGCTACAATATATCCTCCAGCATTTCACAGATAAAAATAGACATACACTTGTTGCAGCCCTGTTCTCATAGAAAAGACCACTACCCAATCTCCCTTCATTGTCATTACACAGTGCTGAGGGTTCTACATCTGTGGTGTGCTCCATTTCTTCACTCATCAGGAGCCTGACCACCACTGATTTAAATGCAAAGAGGAAGCTTTGTAATTTGTCCTAAAATCTGTTCCTATTAGGGCTGCCAAGTCCAACTTGGGAAATATCTGGGGACTTTGGGGGTGGAGCCAGGAGACTTTGGGGGTGGAGCCAGGAGAAAGGAAGTGACATCATTTTGTGATGTCACATCCTGTGATGTTGCTTCCACATGCTTCCACATGAACTCATGAAGTTTCCTAATACTGAATCAGGCCATTGGTCCATCAAGGTCAGTATTGACTACTCAGACTGGTAGTGGCTCTCCAGGGTCTCAGGCTGAGATCTTTAATGTCACCTATTACCTGATCCTTTTTTAGCTGAAGAGGCTGATACCTCCTGCATGTCAAGCAGATGCTCTATCACTGAGCAACGGCCCTACTGAATCCTTCCTCATCTCGGCAGAATATGAAGCCCTAAGTGCTACACAAGTGCTAAATATGATTTTCATATCATAAGAACAGGAGAGAAGCCACAGTGGATCAGCCCATCCAGTACAGCCCATCCAGTACAACACTCTGTGTCACAACAGTGGCCAAAAATACCAGGTGCCCTCAGGAGGTCCAGCAGCGGGGCCAGAACTCCAGAAGCCCTCCTACTGTTGCCCCCCAAGCACCAAGAATGCAGAGCATCACTGCCCCAGACAAAGGGTTCCATTTAGACCTTGTGGCTAATAATAGCCACTGATAGACCTCTGCTGGATGGGGACAGAGAGGGAGAGAGAGACAGACAGACAGCTTTTTCACTTACTCTTGCCCAATTCCCAGGCTTTATTTCTGGCCCTTGTTTCACCCAGCTGTTGTCCATGTAAGTCCCATAACTACTCCCCCCCCCCCCCAGCATAGGCTTTTTGGTGGCTAAAGAGGACCTTTGTCCTCCCCTTTTCGCCAGCAGAAAAGCTAGTTGGATCCATCCCTAATTTAAAATACCGGTTACTTGATGTACAAATGCTTTTAAAAATGCAGATTTTTACTGCCGGAGGGGGGGACACGGTTGAAAGAAACAGAAAATTGGCATAAAAATGAGGAATCCCAACTTTTATTTGCAGAAGGGAAATGAGGATTGGGGGGACCCAAACAGCCACGACAAGACATTTTAAACAATCCCACTCCCAGACCTTCTACAGGCAACCTCTCCTTGTGATGTTTACCTCTTTGGAAGTGACAGTTTATTCCTTTGACAAAACCACAGTGGACAGACAGACAGAAAAAAGAAAGAGGGGGAGGGGGAGAGACAGAGAAGGAAAAGAGCTCGCAGACCCCAGCTTACCCGAGCAGTTTACTCAGCAGCAACCTTGCACGCAGTAGAAAGAGCTTAGTCCCGCCTTAATCTCTGGGCGGGGCTCTCTTGCTGGCTCAGCTCTTAAAGGGGAAATTTCCCTTTTAAGAAGTTCAAGAGGCCAGCAGGGCAGGCTCTGAGGTTCCCCTGCTGGCAGCCATTTTGTCCCCCCGGTGGCCAATCTTGGAAAAGCAGGGGAAAGCTTTCAAAATCGGTGTTTCCCCCGCTCTACCGGGGGACTTGGCAGCCCTAGTTCCTATCAACTGCTCAAAACACAAACAGGTGAAACTGCCTTATACTGAATCAGACCACTGGTCCATCAAGATCACTGACTAGTCAGACTGACAGCAGCTATCCAGGGGCCCAGGTAGAGGTCTGTCCCATCATCCACCACCTGATCCTACAGCCCCTCCCCAATATACTTCAGCAATTACAATGTGTGATATGGCAGGTTATAGTACGCTAACTTACATGCATTTACATACATATACACGAGAGGCAAGAAGCACCCCTCAGTTCAGAGACTGGATGGCAATAATGGCAATATAGCACTTGCAGTGTTCTAAGCAGTTCACATACACTATGGCCAAGGACAGATTTGCAAAGCGCCGTGCCATGGGTGTGGGGCTAAGCAACCCGGGGGCAAAGCTTCCCGGAGCTTGCTGTTCACACTGGGCTCAGTGCAGTGGAAACATTCTGGGAAGGAGGCGGGCCACAGCATGCACACTGTAGCCAGCTCCTGGTGGCGGCAGCAGTGCAGCGCACGGCTGTGTGCTTCCGGTGTGCGTTCACACCAGCCAGAAGTGGGAGGAATGTGCACCCAGATGGCTGGCCACCAGTTCCTCCTGGTGCATGGCTACCACAGGAGGAAAGCGCCGCAGGACTGGGTAAGGATGGCACGGCTCCTCCAGGCAGCTGAGGCTGTGTGACCTGAGGCTGTGTGACCTTGCACAGCAGACCTGAAGCGGGCCACAACACCAGTCTGTCCTCAGCCAAAGATAGTAAACATCACATTACTGCCCTATAAAATATGTCAGTATTATCACTGTTTTGAAGACTGAAAAGTAGGGAGTGGAGACTTAGAGAGAGGGGATGTGGCTCAGTGGTAGAGCATCAGCTTGGTATTCAGAAGGTACCAGGACAACCCTAAACAGATCTACTCAGAAGTATGTCCTATTTTATTCAATGGGTTTACTCCCAGAAATTCTTAGGATTGCAGCCCTAGTGAATTCAAGACAGGACAGACTTCCTGTATCCATAGCTAAGACTCTTAGGCCATGGACAGACTTAAAGTCTGTCGTGCCTCCGCGGCACGGCAGACTAGGGCGGGGGGAATTTCCCCCACGGCACGGCGTTCGCACGCCGCCAGAAGGAAGCCGCCTGCAGCGTTCGGACTGCGGGCGGCTTCCTACGGCGGTGGGCAGACGCCGCGCGGCTCGTCCTCCCACGCGCATTCACACCCGCTCCGGTGGGTGGAACGCGCGCCGCAGCAGCCGAGCACCACTTTGAAGTGGTGCTCAGCTGCTGCGGGAGGAGTGCGGCGCCGGACGCAATGCGTCCGGGCCACCTCCTCCGGGCAGATGCGGCCATCTGAACCGCCGCTCTGCCTCCGCTTTTGAAGTGGAGGCAGAGCGGTGGAGACTGCCAGTCTGTCCTCAGCCTTAATCACTACAATATAGAGATGGGGAAAGAGGCTGAACTCTGAAGATAACAACTGTGGAAACTCTTATCAATAATTCTTTAATAAGATGTCCCCCAAAGGCAAAAACAAGGACAAAATGGAGATAGTGGTTACCTTGTGACAGAGACCAGTAAATAGGAACTCTGCTTGCTAAACAGGGATAGTCGGAAAGAATATTGGCTTAAAAACGGAGCTAAGGAGGCAGGGAATGGATGGGGACCAGCCCATCCACAGACTGTGGATTTGACAGAGCTATGGTAGACAGGCCATGTGACATAGCTGGGAGGGGTGTGATGAGAGAGGCTGAGTTTCAGATTCTATTTAATAATAACCAGCTAATTTTTGCCCAAGTGTCCAAGTATGTGTTCTTATCTTATGGAATCGAAGTTTCATATTTAACAGATGGCGTGTCCTAGTGAGTGCATAGATGGAACTGTAAGGTTTCACATTAAGTCTTTATAATTCATGCATCCTCAAAAAAGTAAGCCTAACCAAAACATTTCATTCTCCATGCATTTGGCATAAATGATAATGTCCAGCTGTTTGGGAGAAAGGACTCTAGATTGGCATAGGTGCCCATGATTTTTCTTCCAATTGTCATAGGCCCTTCTAATGTACCTTCTTTTTTTTCCAATTAAGCAATAACACCTTTGTAATACTGTCTGTAAAGTAATAAAGGATTTTGCACTGTGAAAACACAGGAGGAATAAGGATGGGGTGTGTATTGGGGGGGGGGGGGTCACTTGGGAATGATACTGCCTGAGACACAGAAATTGTGGCAATTACAAAGCAATTTTAAAGAGGGAGAAACGTAATGTTGAGATATCCAGCAACATTTCCCCAACATTAATATTTTTTAATTAAGATAACTGGCAGTGAGTTATGGTTTGAGCATAGCAAGAACACATTCTCTTGACAAGCCTCCAATGGCAAGGTGCCTTTTACGGATACTGCTGCTTCAGTGAGAGATAAAATATTGCCTTGTCTCAGTCCAATATTATCTGCTCTGCACAGATTTCATGACTTCCTGTGACATTGGTTACCAACCATGCCCCCCGCCACTCTGATCTAAGGAGAGACAATGCCTCTGAACTTCTGCTGGAGGTTGGGTCAGGCTTCATAACGGACCCAAAAGACTAATTTTAACATTATGTTTTATTTAAATAGCTTTATGCGCTTACTAACCTATCAGTTTCCTATCCTAATAGAGTAGGGAAGGGATGACCGTATGGTATTACCTGATCTCGTCAGATCTCAGAAATTAAGCAGGGTTGGTATTTATTTTTTTGATTTATATCTTGACCTCCCCTGCAAGCGGGCTCAGGGTGGGTCACAACATGTCAGTAAAATGCATAGAATTAAAACATTAAAACCAATAATAATCCAGATAAACAAATAACAACAAATGTACTAATCAGATCTAAAATGGCAGCTAATCCAGGACTTCAGGTGCCTGATGAGGAAGCTAGTTAAATGGTAATGCTTTGTTGATCTCATAAGCAGGGTTGGTCAGAATGGGCACAATAGCACTGCAGCAGTACAGACCATGCGAGCAGTGCAAGCAAGGGAGGCCAACATGAATTGGATGTCTGCCAACGATGAGACACCACCAAGGAAGATGCTGCAGAGGAAGGCAATGATAAACCATCTTTGCTTCTCAGTTGCCTTGAAAGTCCCTTGCTGTGGTTGCTGTGAGTTGGCTGCAACGTAGGTATATAATACAGTTCTAAACAGATTTTCACCTTCCCAAGCCCTATGGCTCAGATTTCTGCAGATGGAATGATATTCATACAGGGCATACCATTCTTGTAATTTCCCCACTCTCACTGAAGCCCCAAATGCCTCTCTCAAATGCTGCTCCTGAGGCACAGAGGTTCTGGTTAACCACATGGGAGGGTGCTTTGGGCTGCAGCAGGAGACTGAGGCAAGAAAGTTGTGCCCTGCGGGCAGAAATCCTTCCACCCAAAGGACCACAGGGATATTTCCAAAGGATCCAAGCCGTTAACTTCCCTCGGTTTGTTCCCAATATCTCATGATTCACTAATGTTCCTGGGTTTTATTAAAAAGGCTCTGGTACCTGAGTCCCTATACATGCTAGGTCATGGGTTAGAAGTGGTGTCCATAGGCCAGTGAATGTCTAGAATAGCAATTGTTTTCTCTTTGCTCCTCTGCTTGGTACAGACTAGTACAGTGGGCTGCATTTGTGTTCTCACATCAGGTGAGGGTGCTGTGTAGAAAAAGAAAAAAAAGTGAGTGCAATCCCCACAGTACCAGTTTCTGATTACTTCATTGCTGTGCTATCTCCTCCTACCTTTTCTTATGGCCATTGGCTACTCTTGCCTCTTTTAGCTCAACAGAACCAGTATAATGGTGACTGACTAACTACATGCTTACACACTGAAGTCTCACATGCAACAGTAGAATTCTAGATGGTGTACAAAGGCTGATCTCCGTGATGAAGATGCTATTAGTAGCTTCTACTCAAAAAGCTTGGTTTCACTCAACAAATTTTAGCAGTCTACCCAAATTGATGACTTTTAACAAAATAAATCTAGTAAAAGGCCCATAGGTAAAATAACTAACCCTCCCCCCAACTGCTTGGTTAGCCAAGGGCACAACCATGGAGACCCTTCCCTTTACTTGGACAAAGCTGGACAGTCAATAGTGCAATCCTAAACAGAGTTACATCCTTCCAGGTCCAGTGAAGTCAATGGGCTTATAAGGGTAGAAATCTATTTAGGATTGTACTGTGAAATACTCATCTCATACAAGGTTCTGCAACTGACTGGAACTCACTACCCAAGACAAGATCTCCAAGTTAAAGGAAAACAGAAAATTTCAAAAGAGAGACTTTCAGTCTGGGTCCCAATAACGAATAACTTCTGGAAATCTTCACCCACCTTAATTTATTTTTAGTTAAGTAATAAAAAGAAGGGTCACTTCATACTAATCTAAATGCCTCTTCAGTAGCCATGAAAGTACTTGCCACTCATTAACTTGATTCAGAATCCATGCCTAATGCTTACAGTTTAGTGTTTGGTCACTATTACCCTTTGCCTTTCACCTTCATTATACTAATTCTGTTTCCTTGGAGATATTCTAATCAAATCATGGCCCAGCTTAACTTAGGGGAATCTATTACTGGTCAAAGGTCTAAAACATTTGCATCCCAGGATGCTTGAAATATCATAAACAATTTGGCTGGAAATAACTGTAGATACACAAAAAAAGAGACAATATCAGCTAATTTATTAAAAGCCAGAATTGGAGCACCAGCTGTGTTCAGTTTTATAGCTTTGGCAGGATACTGTCTCTGAGCTCCAGTTACCCAACTGGGAAATGGAAATAACAGACCTTCCTCACAGTGTTGTTATAAAGGGAAACACAATATACTAATAATGTTTTACAAATTAAAAGAGCTACACAAATGATTCACAATGGAGCAGAGCCCCTGGTGTAGTTTGTGGTGCACTCACATTTTGAATAATTTGCTTTTCTAGTTGCACCCTTCATGAAAAGTGTTACTGTGGAGTTGTAGTGGGTTTACAAAAAGAAAACATAAATGATCAATGTTTGGAATGGAAGTATTTTGGAATGGAACATCTTTCTTGCATCTATGAATGGCTAACAAAGGAAATTGGTTGACAAAGGAAGCTTCAATTTTTTAGGTTCAAAGACCTTCCTGAGTAGGGATGACACTAAACTTCAAATGCTGTCAGGATCCATTTAAATATCCCTGTTTTGATTCTTTTTATCTCTTCTGAGAAATGAACTACTGAGTCCTTGTTTTTCTCTTTCTACAAAAATTTCCTGTTAAATTTTATTCATTTCCAATATTATTTTTGTATATAAATGCCATAAAAACTGCATAAAGACTCATCAACCACAGCAACAAAGATGAGGCAAACCAAGCATGTGAAATTGACTATGTATGAAATTGAAATTAATCTAAAACAGCTGTATCAGGACCTTCCTGCCTATTAGAATCAGATTGTAAGGGCAATCCACAAGTATGGGCTATCTGCATTACAACCTGCTTATGAAGTTCTGGGGGGAAACCTGGCAGGACACCATCAGAAACAATGCTAGGATAGATAGGTCTAGTAATGTAATTTATGTGTTCTTATGTTCAGTCCTCATGAGAATGTACGACATAGTATGCTGTGCCAGCCTAATGTTAAAGTCTCACAAAAAGATTATGATGC
Organism: Lepidodactylus listeri; assembly: GCA_029233225.1. Lineage (NCBI taxonomy): Eukaryota > Metazoa > Chordata > Lepidosauria > Squamata > Gekkonidae > Lepidodactylus > Lepidodactylus listeri. The sequence continues at coordinate 55,016,270 of JARCFY010000005.1, read as the reverse complement.
ACCATATTCCTAAAACAATCCCATGTTTGACTTAGCCCAATCCCTCTAAGATGAATAGTTTTTCAACACACCTTAAAAGAGATTGGTGTACTGCCTCAGAGTGAGAAATCCTCTCCATCACCCTAGAGTCTACTCCAAATCAAATAAGACTTTTGCTTTTAATAACGGCTCTACCCGCCTCCGCTCTGCTGACCTTAGAATGAGAATCAAAGAGAAAAAGATATCATACATAAAACAAAGAGAACAGAAAACACTGAGAACTGAATTGAATTCCACCTAAATGTCACCTTGCAAGTTGGCTTTTATTATTTGATAGCAAGGCAATTTTGCTGACAAATCTGTTATCGGTGACATGTTGTACAAAAGCAAAGGAAGGCATGCGATAGGTCATTGAAAAGTCATCGTTATATAACAAGGGTCTAAGTAATGTTCTGGAATGCTAGTTAACTCACAACTCAAACGGATCCAAAGGCCATTTGAAGGCCTCACTGATGACTTTGTGTGTTCCACAAATGCAATGTCCAGCCACACAAATGTGAACAGTCAAAACTGTTTTGTATTTGGCTTATACATTTTACCTAACCTGAGGTAAATAATCAATTCCACTGAGTTCACAAGGACAGCCAACACTAACACAATAATGTTGACAGTGTATTGTTTTCCCATAGAATACTAATAATTAAATACTAATAATTTAAAAAACCCACAAACTTACATGTCACAAAAATGTGAAAGGACGTAGAACTGATTTAACATTCTGCCTTCTTCCAAGGACCCCTGGTGAGGGAGTTGGCCTGGGAAAACTGTTGGGGAGAGTGAGAACCCAACTAGCTATTACAACAAAAACAGAGGATATGCAGTACCAGTACAGTACAGTGGCTTGAAGCAGCAGAACAAAGTTTGAGTCCAGTGGCATCTTTAAGACCAATCAAGTTTAATTTCATGTGCTTGCCTTGAATTACCTTGAATTAAACTTGGTTGGTCTTAAAGGTACCACTGGACTCAAACTTCATCCCAAATAGAGTTAAATTCTCCTAAACCCATTGACTTCAAGGGATTTAGGAGGGTGTATGTTTAGGGTCACACTGTTTGTTACTTCTCTGATCCTATTTTTATCATCTCGTTCATTGTATTTGATTATCATGGTTTAATATTCTTAATTTTCTGTGTTTTTATTAAGTCATACACTGCTTTGAAAGGTGATAAAATGTGGCTTGTAAATTCTGCATATAAACAAAATAACAGCTCCATCACACTTTCTTTTCCCTGTAACATCTGGTAAACCAAAATATGCCATGATGCTACTGACGATGTTTTTAGTTTTCCTGCCTCCAGAAGCAGCAATCAATGGGGAAAGCCTGCCTGTGAAGAGATCCATATGCACAGCATCACCTTTAAACCAGATACCACAGACCCCTGTGCATGTAGCACAGCAAGGAGTCATGCCGTTTGGGGACTCCCTTAAGGAGTCTTGGGGATGGAGCCATTCAGCATCATGTCCAGCTCAAGAGATGTCAGCAAGGTCTCACCACCAGGTAGCAAGGGAACCACACAGAGGCTTGAGCCCATTTGGATCCCAGGGCTTTCCACTCTGTGGTTTTCCTCAGCAGGCAAGCTAGAGGAAGCGGTACACTGGGCAGCAGGCAGGTCTCCTTAGAGAAGGATCTGTCCCCATGCTGTGCTAATGCTCCCGTGGTTGTATTCAATAAAATCTTTGGCCATTTTTTCTCCAGCTTGTGTGATTGTTCTTCCTCCTCGCTCTAACTCCCTTACTTGTCCCTGAGTCTGCAAGTCTCAGATCCTTGTGCATGTAGCCTTAGTATACCAGGAATTTACAGCTTGGAAGGAGGCAGAATTAGTATGCTAATACTGCACACCGAGGGGCCTGTAACCCGATTTACATGCAACACCCACCACATAGGGTCCTACACAGGGTTTCATTGTATACCTAGCGTCGCTTTGAACACTGCTTGTAGCTTGGAAGGATAGACCATGCATTACCTGGAATTGTGGATGTTTCCTCTGTTTGTTTTCTCCAAGACCTGTGAATGACTTTCAGGAAGTATTTCTATGCTTTCCCTCCTCTGCTACTCACATCTAACCTCTTCGCTTGTAAACTAGTTGGGGTTAAGGATAGATCTGGAAATGCATCCATATCATGGCAATGAAGCCATGGATTTGTGTACAGACCTTAGCACTATTTAAAATGGTAAAAATGAGACACAGAAGAACTTCCCATTTTAAACCACAAATGTATTCCTGAGCCTTTGGCTTTGTTTCTGTTCCAACAAACTTTCTTCAGTAACACAGTGTTTGGGGCTGCAAGGCAGTTGTGGAGACTGAACATGCTGGCATCTGTTATTTAACACCCTGAATAAAAATCTTTTTTTAAAAAAAAAGGAAAGGGAAAAAAAACACTATAAGGTGCTGCCTCAGCACCCGGGCAACCCATGTTCAAAGGCTGTTGGATGAGAAGATCTCTTGGTCTAAATCCCTGAGTTTAAATGAAGGCTGTTGAATAATGCAAGTTCATTGAAATCAATAGCAAAGACTGAAAACAATTGATTTGAATCAAAACACTCTGCAATCAAATTTGGAAGGATTGAACTGGTGGCTCATATGGTGGTTTCTGAATGGATTTGATTGAATCGCGCTGAAGGTTCTTGCATCTTCATTCCATCGAACTGAAGCTGGTATAAATGATGCCTTTTCTAACAACCTTTATTGTCTTTTCTTGTGTGTGTTGATAGCTGGATTACAACACAGGGGATGCCTGAGAATTAGCTCATATATATAGTGAGATGAGGGTGGGGGGAACAGAAGGAGAGGAGGTAATTTGCTCTCCTTGATGGATAACACTGTGTTTATTCTCTCTAGATTTAGATTCCCAACTGAATAAATCATATATCCACCACTGTGATCTATATCTATTATTTTGTGATGTTTTAGTTTCATGAAATAAAGGCCCTCTATCTTGTCTCCTGTGGGCACGGCGACTTTCTGAGCTACGGACAGAGCAGCCACTGATGACAGCGTGCAGCTTTAATCTCGTTCTTTTTACCTGCTGTCTCAATATTTCTAACATTTTCCCACAAAAGAATGCTAAGTACTTATTCTTGCTTTGCAAAGGCCTTGAAATGTCACAATGGTTTATATCAACCTCCTGTGAATATTTAATTAGCATTAATATAGGAGGGGTTTTTTGTCATTCTTGTTACTACACATTTTCTGTGTTTGTATTATCCACCTGGGTGGTTACACTGAGGGGAAAAATCTGGTGGTCCTAATCACCTTGAGATACCATAGAATCAAGAAAGGCATGTGATTCATTTTCACAGAAGATTTCACTGGGTCTGGATAGTGTGACAGGACTGGGAACCCTTGTTCGAAGGCTGTAGTGATTCTGTGCAGCCCTTCTTGTAAGGTCCATAATATTACACTAAGCTTTACAGACAGACAGGAGCGGCAAGGGGTCTGTCTAATTTGGTGTGACTGTAAAGACCAGTACAATCAGCTCAATGGTTCCTCTGTCATGGACCCCAATATGCCTGTCACTATGCTGATCTCAGATGCCAGGTCTCAATGTTTTAATTGTGCTAGATTTCTCACATTACTGAGATTCTAGATTACTGTGATATTAGTAAAGGTAAAGGTTTCCCTTGTTCGAAAGCCAGTCGAATACGACTCTAGGGATGCGGTGCATATCTCTGTTTCCAAGCCAAAGAGCCAGCGCTGCCCATAGACATTTCCGTGGTCATGTGGCCGGCATCACTAGATGCTGAGGTGCATGGAATGCTGTTACCTTCCCACCAAAGTGGTACCTATTTATCTACTTGCAATTTCTTGTTTTCAAACTGCTAGGTTGGCAGGAGCTGGGACTAGAGACAGGAGCTCACTCTGTCATGCAGCACTCGGGTCTCGAACTGCTGAACTACCGACCTTCCGGTCTGCAGTTCAGCATCTTAACTACTTGAGCCACTGCTCTGTAAATCTCAATTACGGCTCTGCTTGCTATATCCCTTTTTAAAATGATTTCAGGGAGGTGCGAGGGAGGAATTCTACAGTCTGTCATGCAGTTATATATGCTTTATTCCCACTGTCTTTGATCACACTCAGATTTTGTGCACTGGGTTGTGGGCATTGCTTTTAATAATATTTCATCCATTTTGTATACATCCCTATGTAACTAATACTTAATTTATACCAGTGTGAATTTAAGGCATTTTCATTATATTGCTGATGTTCTTCTAACAGCTAGCAATGACACCCCAGCCCCATTACTTCTTAATGAAGCACAGGATTTCATGCCAACAAAAATATCTTAATCAAGCTAGTCGACAATATAATGGTGCAAGAGAGTGTTGCCAAGTAACATCTCCCTTTACTTCCTGCCAGTGAAGGTAATGAGGACTTCAAGCAAAGAAGGGTTTAAAAGAGGACTAGATAGCTTCATGGGAGATAGGTCTATCAATGACTACTAATCATAGTGACTAAAGGGAACCTCTACATTCTGAGACAGTAAGCCTGTGAACTCCTTTGCTAAGAGGGACCATCATGGGAAGATCTTGGCCTCTTTGATGTGTTTGTTGGTCCTACAGGGCAACTGATTGGCCACTATGCAAAACAGGATGTGGGATTAAATGGACCATTGGTCTGGTCGAGCAGAGCTCCTGTTATTTTCTTATGTTGTGTTGCTTGTATTTTTAAGTATACATGCGGCTGTTATGAACGGTCACTTTATACATCAGATGAAGTAAGCTCTCATGAAAGCTTATGCTCAAATTAATTTGTATTAGTATATAGGATACCCTGGAGTGCTGTTTACATTTGCTGCAACAGACTGACAAGAATACCTCTCTGGAATGTCAAAGTGAAAGGGTCCCCCGTCTCAGGCTGGGCATTCAGTCGGTCTGGTACAGCCACTGACAACAGATGCTTGACTACCCTTCTAAAGTGAAGAAATATAGATTGCACAGGTCATCTAATGAAATAATGACGTTCCTCTGTTCATGAGCAACAAGAAATTTGTGTTCTTTCCTACTTGCAAAGATAATGCTTGACTTCATGTGATTGTCTGAAGAATACAGTCTAGTAGTAAATGCAGCTGTACCAGATTAAATACTACAGGAAGAAGCATGTTAATGCAAATCCAATGCAAAATGGTGATACAAGGCACACTATAGGGTCACATTAAGGAATTGTTTTTCTTTGCATACCCAGGGGCCTGTGTATTGGTGAGGGTTCCGGGCAATAGTAACATGCTAAGATTGCTTGTCTCTGCCCTGCCCTGCCCACAGAGCAGCCGTTAAAGCTCTGTGAGCTGCCATTTACATCTTCACCCAGAACCATTAATACCTTGTTACCTCATCACATGCGGTCTACATGGTCTCATTCAAAACTATTTAAGGTAATCAAGCAGCACTAAAATGCACCAAAACATATTGTATGTTGATTCCTTCCATTGTTGATCAATGGTGCTACATTAACTCTGTCAGTGATTTTAAAGGATTGACAATCCTAGTGAGCCTCCCTATAATGGCTAAGGAAGTAGGAACATTTTGGCTGTTGCCAAGGTACGATTTGTGGGTTAATCTGTCTCTAGGCTAACCTCAACTGAAAGGTCTCCTTAGGAACTCAGGTAAGAATGCTGCAGGCAGTGCAGATCACGTACTGGGCTTTCTGTGATTTCTTTCAGACGTTGGACCTATTTAAACCTCACACTTCACACCACTTTCTTTTTTTTTAAATCTGATGATTATTAAGTTCAAATGCATCTCCACTGAACTTTTCAGGTGCCTACCACATGGATATGCTTAAGATAAGAATGTTATCTGCACATCCATGGATACTTGTGATCATTTCATTGTTGGAATAACTCCATGTAAATGTCTGAAGAAATGAGCAGTGAATCATGAAAGCTTGCAAAAAATTGTTAGTCTTTAAGGTGCTACTGGACTTTTGCTTTTTTTCTACTGCTACAGACAGACTAACACAGCTACCCATCTTGATCTGTCTCCTTCCATGTGATCTCATTTCTGCAAGCAACCAGCCCATCAATGATTCTACATTTTGCCAGAGATTGGTGATGTAATGCTAGAGGCATGCTTGTGGAGAAGACTATTCTATCACATGATGGAATCTTTCTCATATAGGCGAGCCCATGTGGTGTGATGGTTATTGAACTAAGATGTGAGAGACCCAGTTTTGAATTGCCAGTCTGCCATGCAAGTTCACTGGGTGATCTTGGGACAATTAAGCTGGGTATCAGAGGCAGGCTCCTGATCCCTAACTTTGATATGTAGCAATTTTTCTTGGGGGGTGGGGAAAGTAGATCAGAAGCCCATTTCCAGCTGGAGCTGACTTGTGGGGGGAGGGATCAGAAGTCCTCTTCCAGTTGGGAGCTGGCTTTTGATTCCCCCCAAAGCTCTGTGAGGGTCGAACAGGCTATGTTTGGCTATTGAACTAGTTCATGGAGATGTTTCCAGCATCCCTAGAACTTCTTAGTCACCCTTGCTCTCTGTCATCCTGCTAAGCACAGCTGCCTCTTGGTTTTCCTTTCTGATAATATCCAGGGCCAGCTGCTGGTATGGGACTGTCCATTGGCTCTTTCAAAATAAGTCCCTCCCCACCAACTATCACAACTCCCTTCTCTTTCCCCTCCCTATTACAGTTCTGCTGGAGGGAGTGCAGCAGGATTCTCTTGCTATCCTTTTAACCCCACTGATGCAAAAAAGTCAGGGCTTTGATTCTTTCAGTACTTCTCCCACCATGGACTGGAAGATTTCCTGAAACAATCTTTCATATTCTGATGGCACAGACATCTGGAAGAGGCAACACATGATTTTCTTGCATTCTGCTGCCTCTAGATTACGGTGATTTCATATATTACACCATTCACACTTGGAATGATCCCATTCTTTGAACTGTTTTTGTTTCTTCCATATGTCCTTTGTACAGTTTACAAAATGCATGTACACATGTTTGCCTTCTGTTAACAGCCTTGGATGATCCTTCTTCTCTTGATAAAACCTGATTCCCTTTTAATTTGTTGGTTCTTTTGGACTCTGCCAGTCAACTCTGGAATATCTTTCTCATGCTGCAGTTCTAATTCTTGCTGGGGAAGTGATTTATTATTGTTTTAATCAGATGTTCTTTGCTTTGTACAAGGTGCCTCTCTTTTTGTTTCTAACTGTGTTTCTCCAAGACTCAAAATGTCTTCAACAGTAGTAGCAGACCTTGGGGAAAAGACTTGTCAGTGTAAGCCATTTTGTGACCATTTGCTAATTTCCTGCCCTGTAGGGTTTCAGCTGCATTCCTCTTGGGCAGGGTAGTGTAGGTATGGGGCTCTGTTGGTGCTAGGGTTGACATATGCCTATTGGGGGCAGGATATCTCCTGTCCCCAGTGAGCCTTGCCTGCCAGTACTCCAGCAGTTAGCTGGAGAAAGTCTTAAAAAAGAAATTGGCTGTCAGTGATGACATAATGTCCCTTCTGGGAAAACCCAGCAGTGACATCATACCTCTCCAGGAATCTAGATTATTCTTAGGCCGAGGACAGACTAGTATTCTGCCACGCCTCTGCGGCGCAGCAGAATAAGGTGGGGGGAATTGCCCCCGCCGTGCGGCATTCGCACGCCACCAGAAGGAAGCCGCCCACAGCGTTCAGACTGCAGGCGGCTTCCTACGGCGGCGTGCAAACACCGTGCGGCTCCCCATCCCGGTGCATGTTCACACCCGCTGGAGGTGGGTGGAACGCGCGCCACAGCAGCCGGGACACCACTTTAAGTGGTGCCTGGCTGCTGTGGGAGGAGCACGGCGCCAGACGCGATGCATCCGGGCTGCCTCCTTGGGGCAGATGCAGCAGTTTGAACGGCTGCTCTGCCTCCACTTTTGAAGCAGAGGCAGAGCGGGCCAGACTGCCAGTCTGTCCTCAGCCTTAGATAGGACTGATGTCACTTCCAAGGAAAATCAGGCCTGACAATCGTATTTGGCGCTGGGCAGCATTACCTAGACCCTAGCTGCTGTACACCATGAGAACAGGGGAGTGAGGTTCAGGGAAGGTGATAAAAGGCATAGAATAGCAGCATAAGTCTGTGCTGAATATGGAGTCAAGATGGGTTGTTCTATGTAAGCGGACTGTTATGCTGCTTTTTAGAATTAACCCACACAATTTAAGTAGATGATAAATTGCTGCATATAATAATAAAATAACATTTTAATAAATATATTTATTTATAATAAATATTATAATAAATGTTTAATAAATATAATAATAAAACAATATTTTAATAAACTTAGCTTAACCCATTTTATTAGGTCTTGTTTCTTCATTCCAGGGTGTGTGAGCAATTTCTGCTTCCTTTTGGCACTGCTCACTTTTAAGGTCCCAACCTGGAGTGGGACCTCGAGATTTCCTAGATTTATACCTGACCTCCAGACTACAGAAATCATTTCCCCTGGAGAAAACCGCTGCTTTGGAGGGTGGGCTCTATGGCATTATATCCTACTGAGGACCCTTCCCATCCCAAAACCCACCCTCCCTAGAGTCCATCCCCAAATCTCCAGGAATTTCCCAACCCTGAGACTCCTCCACTGTACAGTTGTATGCATTTAAAAGTTGAAATTTTCCTGATATGTGAAAAGATTTACTTGGTACATGACTGTGTATCTGACGGCTATTCAAATCTCAAGGGCAGGCCTAATAACTATATGTGGCCATCCATGATGTCTCTTGGTCCTCTGCTTCTGTCACCTTCTCCTGCTTTAATGACAGAGCATGTTTGGTATGACCCAGTCTCTTCCCTTCCAAGTCTCTGGAGTAATTGGTTAATTTTGATCAATTTGTGGGATTCCATTTCCTTGTTGTCCTTCTACTCCTCCTGCCTGCCATCTATACTGCCAGTATGGTATAGCACAGGGGTGTTAAACATGTGGGCCATGGCCAGATCAGGCCCTCGGAGGGCCCCAATTCAGCCCATGAGGCCCTGGCTGTTTCCTGCTTCCTTTTCCAGTTCTGCTGCTGTTGCCACATCACAGCTTGCTTTACCAGTCTCTCTCAATCCCCTGGGTCCTAGACTCAGAACAATGAGCATGAGATTTCTTTAATGAATGTCAATAAATCAAAGGTAGGTTTGCAGCTTACAGATACATGCCTGAACAGAATATTCAGGATTGGTACAGCATAGACATTTTGATGCAATAATTCAGAGCAAGAGGTGTCAGTTATCAGAGACTGTTAAATAGATAAAATATTGCAAGAGTGCTAGTGTTTTAGGCATGTTTTATTTAGAGTTTTAAAAAAACTTTAATTCTTTTTGTCTGTGTTCTTTATAAAGTTTATATCTCCACTACCTGGGATTACATTTTATGGCACATGTGGCCCGGCTCAACAGGGTCTCATTTATGTCAGATTCGGCCCTTATAGCAAATGAGTTTGACACTTCTGGTATAGCGGTTACAGTGACACGAGATTCAGGTTCACATCAGCACTCTGCCATGGAAGCTTGATGAATAGCCTTGGGTCAGTCACTCTGTCTCTCTGCCTAATCTAGTTCACAGGGTTGTTTCTGTGGAGATAAAATGGAGGAAAGAAGAATAATGTTGTGATCCACTTTTAGTCCTCATTGGGGTAGAAAAGCAGGGTATAAATATCTAAACCAAGAACTAATTTCTGTAACTTGTCATGAGGCTAAAGCAGGTTGTGCATCCAGAGTCCAACAGCTCCAATCAAATTGTTTCAGATGCTTATTTTAGCACTATAGATCATTTGTCCTATCCCATGGGCAGAATTATTACCTCAGCTCCCCTGTATTACTGGCCAGGGTTCTGGCTCTGGGAATACAGTTTTTGTACCCTTTCCTATAAGTTAAAGTCTTGTTCTTAACCTAACATATACTACATTGCAGCAACACTGAACACATTAAAGTACCTCTTATTTTAAAACACTGCATCTCTCACCAGAATATCCCAGAACAAACATATGAACTCCATAATGTAAATTTTGAATGGGTGCCCCAATAAAGAGGCTTAAGAGGATAATTGCAATTTCATGACAGGATCCAGTAGTTGCCACATATAATCTAGACCCCACTTTGCCTAATTAAAGCAGTCTTCTTTTTTTTCAATTAGTGAAGGGCTATTTCCTGCCATAGCAATTAGTCCTTTGAGAGCATTAGTGCAGATACACTATGAAGCATACATTGGTTAAAAGTTTCTAATTGACCAATTACTTCTCCTACTTTTCACACAAAAGGACTGAGGGCATATCCAGATGGTGTCTTCCCATGTGTCTGGATTCAGTCTGTGCTGCAGTGTACAAATGGGAACACAGACAGTGTCCTTAGGGAAAAGAAGGCCCTACTTGCCCTGAAATGCTCCCATGGTCATGGCAAGAAGCCAAGAGTCACACAGAGTGCAAAACTCAGGCAGACCCTGTCTTAGATTAAGGTGGGCAGATTCATGTAAAGTAAAGCGAAGGTTTCCGTCATCCCATGACTGGAAGACACTCCGCAATCAAACTTTTCCTGTCAATGCATCAGTGTTGGCTGAATTAAGACACACTGAAACCCTAAGCTGTGTCGCGTTTTAAGGCATTATCAAAATGTGTAATTTTTAAGCCATTATGTAAAACTTGAAATGTAGTGATTTGTTTGTATTTACAGCCCCTTCACAATCTTAGTTTTTACTTTAATAATTGTGGCTCGTTTAGCTTGTGCCTACAGCCAGCTCTGCATACAGTGCTGTTTAAGACATAGGAGCCCAGCCAGGCTTAGCTGGCACCCTGGTGGGAAAACTTGGGAAGCAGGGACAAGTTTTTTTAGTGTGGTGCCAACTCATGTTATCACTTCATGTGTGGAATTTGAAGTGACATCATCATGTTGGGGAGTCTGTGTAGCTTGTACCCCAAACTCCATGTCTAAACCATAGAGTTTTGGGTGACTTCTAGAGTACTGCCCCAATGTGAAGATGTCACTTCTGGTTTTGAGATGGAAGTAAAGTTATGCATTGAACCAATGCTAAATTGCCCCCTCATTCCCTCCTGCTGCCTTGTCAGGTGACAGTGGGGAATGGGGGGCCTGGGCCAGGAGGTATTCTACGATATTCACTGTAGTACAGTGGTCCCACCAACAACTCCAAAACACTGTGGCAGCTCAATAGGCTGGAGGGGGATTAAGAAAAGAATTCCATTGATGCAAAGACTTGGTATCATTCAATGGCAAACCCAGAAGTGATATGATACCGCTCTAGAATTAAACCACAGAGCTTCCACTGAATCCTAGAGTGGTGTGAAGTCACTTCCATGTTCACCCAGAAATGACATGACACCATGGTATTGATTACAATTCCCAAGTTCCCACCTACCCCCAGTCTCCTATGGGGGGGGGGGGGGGCAGCCACCAGCTGGCAACTCTATTACAGTGGGAAACCTGCCTCCTATACAGCCAAAAAAATGTGGCAACCTTAGCTACAGCTCCCTCACACATCTGGAGTGTAGAGCTGGCTTTAAAAAAGTCTGGTCCCTGAGCAAATGGGATTTGCTCAGTGTTTTAAATTAAGGACTGCATTGCACACTCTCCCTTTCCACTTATGTTCTGGAAACATATTATGCTTGTTGCATCTAGTTGTCCATTGCACCTATTTGTTTCTTCAGTGGGAGTTTTAAAACATCCAAACTAAACAGGGACCAAAAGAGTCTAAAGCCCTATCCCTCAACAGGGAGGAATGCTGTGAAGGCTGCCAATTACAAATTAGTGATCCTTCAAATGAGAGCTTGCAATCTGTTCTTGGATTTTATTAGTTTTTTTAGTTTGCTTACGAACTGTTAACATAAATGGTAAATGAATTTTTTCCCAGTTATTTCAAGAAAAGGTAGAAACATGCTCTCTCCTTTTATAATGGTGAAGTGATTAAGACAAATCAGTTATTTGGAAAAGTGTAAGGAGAGAGATAGGTTGAGACTGCACAAGAAGGTTCACAGATCCATGCATGTTCCCATCTATATATATATAAAATAAATTCCCCTCACCATAAAATCAATGGCCAGGCCAAACCGCTAGACGAAGAGGAAGAAGAGGAAGAAGAGGAGGAAGAGGAAGAAGAGGAAGAAGAGGAGGGGGAGGAGGAGGAGGAGGAGATTGGATTTATACCCTGCCCTTCACTACCCAAGGGAGTCTCAGAGTGTCTTACAAACTCCTTTCCCTTCCCCTCCCCACAACAGACATCCTGTGAGGTAGGTGGGGCTGAGAGCTCTGACAGAAGCTGTTCTTTTTCAAGAACAGTTGTGCCAGAACTATGGCTTGCCCAAGGTCATCCAGCAGGTGCAAATGGCGGAGTGGGGAATCAAACATGGTTCTCCCAGATTAGAGTCCATGCACTTAACCACTACACCAAACTGGCTCTCACCAAATTTGGAAAGAGCACTCCTACTATGGCATAGGTGCTCACTAAGAAGGGATTTTTAGAAATTCGACCTTTAAGTGGGTCAAAAGGGGGAAAATGTGCTCCCCCCCATTAATTCCCATGTGGCTGCCCCCTTGCACCCCCTACTCTCTGATTGGTCAGCTGCAGAGCTCAGCATTCTGAGGTTAAAAAAAACAGTTACAGGAGACTGCAGAGAGCTAACAGCAGTTGAGGAAATTAGGAATGGCCAACAACCACCTGTGAGGTGCAGTGATGCTGCTGGCCCAGTCTCTCTGATGGCTTCCAACACACTCCCCCTCACCTCCTACACCTAACAGGTTTGTCAGGTGCAGCAGTGGTTGCAGGGCGCTTAAAGCCATGAGGGAGTCCACCCCAGCAGTAACGCCTTAGTGATTCTGCTGGCCCCACCTCCACAGTGGCTTCTAATACTCCTCCCCTCCCCCTCCCCCTCCTACGCTGGACAGGCAGCTGCCTGTCCGGTATAGGAGAGGATGTAGGATGCTTACAGTCACCAGGGAGGTTTGCTCAGCAGGATTGCCTGCTGGCCCAGCCTCCCAGATGCCTTTAAACATAATCCTTACACACACACCAGACAGGCGGGTCTCTGTCAGGTGTCGAAGCAGGGCCAGGGTACTTTAATGCTACAAGGAGGAGGCAATTTAGGAATGCAGCAAAGACATTTGCACACAGTACTCCTGCAGGGCACTGAGCTGTGCAGGCCAAGTACCAGCAAGATCACCCTGAAGCGCTCAGAACAACACAGTCTCCATATGAACAAAACAATCCAGGAACACCAGTAGAAAGGCCATCACTTTCATGGAAGGTGGCAGGAGTTAACTTAACAGACAACTGCTTCTTAAATAAACAGTTCTATGTTGCCTGCTCCCAAGTGAGCTCACCAAGCAGCCTGGTGATCCTAGCACCTGAGGGCAGAACCACCGATGTGGTCTACAGAGAGGTCCTTCAGTAGAGAGAGAAAAAACAGTAAGTATGACTCACTTCATTTTTTCCCCTACAATCTTCTCCATTAGAATTCCTACAACAAATGTTGCATTTCACACTTCACATCATCAGTATTATAACTGGATTTACGGAACTTAAGTACCATAGTGAAGCACTGGTATCAGGCTAGTATTTTATAAAGTACCATCTCATAAAAAAATAGAATGATGAAAATAATTTGGGGTGAAATGGAAAGCCTTACAGTTAAGACATTCAGGGTGCATTCAGACAGCAGCTAATCCCGTCATTGGCCCAGCTCTAATTTGATCCCGATCTTTTTTATCCAGAGTTGTATGACCAGACAGCTCCCCTGTGAATCCTTGACCATACACGGACTCCGCGGTGGATTATCTAGACAGCATCCACCTGAAGGAGCTGTGCAGTTTTCTGCACATGTGCGGACTTGAATGTTAAAAGCACTGCCAGTACCTTCCTCTTGGTACCATTTCAATTAACAAAGTTCATAAGTTTCACAGGCCCTTCAGACACATGAAATTGTCTGGGACGTCTGAGCGGAGCTCTGTGGCTGTCGCACACTTAAGTGTTTATGTGAATATTGCTAAGAATTTTTTTAAATGGCGGCCATTTGGGATGGTCTGTAGTCAGACCATCCTGACGGGCTGATTGTGTGCTAGAATGACCAGACAGGGGAAAGTCTGCCATTGGCCTGTCAGCAAGCTTTAGATCGGACTTTCAGCAGTATCTTTAAAGTACAGCTTCTTGGCGGGGATCGACAAGCTGATCACAAAAGTGGCATGTTTCCCAGATGTCACTGTCTGAATGTTCCCTTTAAATCTGCCAGGCACTCATGCCTGGGTCGGTTCTAAAGAGCTGTCTGATCGCAACCTCAGTCATGCATATCCATTCGGGAAGCTTCCATAACACTGTATACTTCAGCATGCATAGGTACACACCTCTTGTTTCGATGTAGCAAAATGATTCACCAAAATTGATGCACAGGGTGTCTTTTCACAACGTGTTATGTCACAGGACAGAAGTCTGCAGATCCATGGAACTCACTAGATTCAAGTAAGTACAACACTAGTATCAGGAACTCTAAAATCTGAAAGGAATTCCAGAAGGGGGGGCACTTGGTAGATATATGGATGAAAAAGCCTGATGTACTGAACTTTTTTTGTAAGTATTTTTGTGTGGGTGTGGGTGGGGGGTGGGGGGGGGGGGTGGCTGGAAATCATAGTTGACTTCTGGCAACCCCTAATGGGGCTTGGACGTTTCAGAGAGGTGGCTTGCTATTGCCTGCCTCTGAATCCTGGCCCTGGAATTCCTTGGAGGTCTCCCATCCAAGTACTTGCCAGGATTGACAGGATTGACCCTGTTTAGCTTCTGAGATCTGACGAGACTGGGCTTGCCTGGGTTATCCAGATCAGGATGGTACTGAACTTATTAAAGAGGAAAACTTCCCTATCTCTGCTTCTGGGGCAACTGATATTGGAGGAGGGTAATTCTGGTCAATAAAGACAGCAGCTGTGATGGGGGGGACTGTAAACTAGGCATGAGTGAGTTTTTCATCTTAAGCATATATTTCATATTTTTAGCCTGCCCTTTCCTTAGAAAGCTGGTGTGAATGGTTCTGTGCATCTTCATTTTATCCTTAGGCTAAGCTGAAAAATAAGCAACTGGCCTAAGGATTCCCAGTGAGTTTAATGGCACAGTAGGGAGCTGATTCCGGATCTCCCTGTTCGTAACCAAACCACTGAACCACAGTGGCTCTTAGGTGTCTTTTTCCTCTGACAGTTAAAGTGGCAACCTGACTTCTATAGATCCAGGCTTCCCTTTTGCCACCTCTGTAAGAACCTAAACCTGTAACTTTCATATATGTACAGGATTAAAAAGGTAATGGTACAGGATTAGGAATCAGAAAATAGACATAAATGTGTCTCTATAATGTATGAATAGTCAAATGGGGCTCTGCTTGTGAATTTGCCCTGGAAAAGGCACCTATGCATCCCTTTGCTACAGTATCCATGCACGGTGCAATCGTCTGATGTATCCAAAACACCAATCCTCCCCACATGGCTTATCACTGTAACCCCAGGGAGTATAAACAGCGCAGACACCAGTGAGAGTTGCTTTGCACATCAGTCTTGCAGGCACTGCACAGGGAGCTGGCAGCTGCTGAGAAACATGGCCATATGGCAGCAGCTGATCCTGTCTCTGGAAATGAGGCATGTAAACTATAACACAGGCTGTTGTTTTCCACCGACTCCGTCATTCAAGAAGGGGGGGGGGGATTCTATATGGTAATGAAGATATTTTGTGTCATTGTTGGTGAAGCTTCTGACAGCAACTGGCTGGACTGTCCTGGTGCCACAGAGGAACAGGGCAGCAAGAATGGATGCCATTGCAAGCAGAAGTGTTAAGTTTTCCTTTGCATTAGTAGCAAGATGGCTCTTCCAAAACAAGTTGGACACTCCCAGCCAAGCATATGAAGAAAAACACAGAAATCCAAAGTAACAGCCTGCTGGGTATAGAGACAATAGTTTGGAAAGAAACTGTGACTGATTTCCCACAGCCGCTGCTCCGCCCCTGCTCCTCCCTTTGCCCTGATCGTATCAATTTCCCACTATTTGCCACACGGCCACATTTTGCCCCAGAGCTTCGCCTGATTTCTGCCACATCTACTCAATCCTCAAAAAACAGGATTGAGTAGACGTGGCGGAAATCGGGTGAAGCTCCAGGGCAAAATGTGGCTGCACTGCAAATAGTGGGAAATTGACACGATCGGGGCAAAGGGAGGAGCGGGGGTGGAGCAGAGGCTGTGGGAAATCGGTCTCTAGCTGTGGCTTCCCTCTGATGCAACTGTTGCATCAGATATAATGGTGGGCAAGGGAAGATGACTGTGATCTTGCTGCAATAAGTGCTTCTGAGGAGAAAAGTCTACTCAGCCTTTTAACACACACACACACCTGCACAGTTGGTGAGTGCTCCAGTGCATGGGGAATATATATCTGGGGAAGGGGCATTAAAAACCCAAAACAGTAGGGGAGAGGCTTGTTCTTTCCACTTTTCCTTCTTAAAGGGCTACACAGATTTGGTTAAAACGTTGCTTAGGCAGTCCTCTTGAAACATTTTTTTGCAAAAATTGCCTGAGCATGGGGTGTGTGTAATGTGTACCTCGTCATATGTGGCACTATCCCACGAGGCACCAGTGGCCATCCTTCAGTGAGTGCTAATGATCCAGGTTGGAGGGAAAATCAGGTTTGATCAGTGGAGGGGGAGGGAGAGATGACTATACACTGCAGTGAATAGGTTACAAGGGCACCCTCATTTCCCTTTAAAAAATCATCTATATAAAACCACTGTAGAATAGCAGACATTCCTTTCCACTTGGGTGAGTTTCCCATCTGTTTTTTTAAAGGTAGACTCAAGTGAGAACCATTTTAACAAGAACTAAAGGAACGGAGTACAGTGCCAAAGCCACCTGCGTTTTGTGAGCACGTTGGCTGTGGCTGGCTAATAAGGAAATAGAAACTGCTAGTGACATTTCTCAGGGGAGTTTCACACATCGCTAGCTGTGATGCATCTCTGTACGGCTGGAAGCTTGGCTGGTTCTAATCACTGTGATTTGCGTACTTCTGGGGAAGCCACTGTTTAGAACTGCTGCCAAATCAGTTTTAAAATTCTTTTTAAAAACCTGGCAATGTGGGCTTTGTGTAGTTAAAAGCAGCACTGGCATTACCCATGCCAACAGCCAGTTGGACCAGTATGTTGATAAAAACCATCAAGTGTCCTTCAGCCCATGCTTAAGAACACTGCTGCCAGGCAAGCCATGTGCCCATTCAGCAGGTACCTGACAAGATACAGAGTGTGTCCATTGTTGCTATTTAAATAGCTCAGCAGAGAATTGCTGGTGACTGGCTGATGGAAGTGGTTTCCAGTGGCTACAATTATATTCCAATTGAAGCATGCATCAAAATTGCATGGGCACTGATCAAAACAAATAGCAAACACAGCTTGAACTTCCCACTTAACAAACACATGGGCATTCCAAGTAATGAAGACAGAAACACGGAAGCTCTATGACCAAATTCATTGCAGGCTTGGATCTCAGGGGTGACTCATTTGATAGATCATAAAAAAACTGTCTGCACAAAGTTTGGCAAATTTGCACAGCACAAACCTTAAACGCAGACTAGCCACTGTGGTTTACACGAATGACCATGAACTCACCTGTTCCTGAAAGAACACAGATGCCAGTCTTGGTTAAATATGGCACATATAAATTGGGGCTCATGACGGTGTTCACGTGTAGGAATGAAGAATGTTCTTACTACAAACTGTTAATAATCCTTGTAGCTCAGAAGCCATGATCTTCTACCTGTTCAGAAGACAGAGTATAGTGAACATGTTACAGGTGGTGGGATAAGTTACCGGACATGCAGCCCAATCTTTTACATTTATATATAGAAAGAAGTCTTACTATTTTGAGTGCTAAGTCTGTGTATAAAATTATGCATCGTCTACAGCTTTTTTCTAATTCCAGAGGGAGGAACTGTGATAGTGGGAGGAAAGGCGGCCTGGTATAGCCCACTCTTGTCAGATCTCAGAAGCTAAGCAGGGTCAGTTCTCGGATGGATGATCACCAAGGATGATTCTGTGGAGGAAGGCAATGGCCCGCTTCTTCAAATACAGCTCTTCACTAGGTGGATCTTTTACATGGGAGGTATAGGAAAAAATAAACAAACAGCAGTGTTAAGGGTGAAATATAGAGTAAAATGTAATGATGTAATTTAAATGTGATCATGAAAAATACAGAGACTCCTTACAAGTTAGCAAATGCAATGGGTGGGAAGTTCCAGGTTTTGCTAAGGTAGTCAACTACTATAGGGGATAAGACTAAAGCACCTCCCAAGGCCTGTAAGAGAGAAATATTACTTTACAGGCCTGGGTAGAGGTAGAGGTAGAGTGGTGGTGCACTGGAATGCTTTGAAATTGGTGGCAGGCCTTTCCTTGGTTACAGAAAGGCCCCAACCTAATACACCTTCTTATCAACAACAATAAACTACATAACAGAGACACAAGGTGCCAATTTTGTCCCTGTATGTGTCCAAGTAATACTATGAGAAGTATACCTCAAAACACCAGCCAAGGATCATCCACTTGCTCAGCATCTAATATGCCACCATGTATCAACAATCCCTTTCTGCTCTCTGCACTGGACAAAAAGGTCAATTTCTAGGTCAAAGGATAAATGGACACATATCTAGCATTAACATTCTCATATTCAGAAACCAATGAGAGAGCATTCTGATCTTCTATGATATTCTGCTGTGGATCTAAAAGTCATGATTGTCCTTCAAAAGAACTTCAAATGGAGATAATCCAGTGTGAAAATGCTGAATTAGAATTAAGAATATTACACTCTCCCAGTCCCCAGTGTTAAACAAGAAGCCGGAATGTCTTACTCACTTTAGGTGTCAAAGATCTTAGCAAAACCTTGGACTCCCCACAAATTACAAGTGTTTACTGGTTTCACAGAAATAATGAACAGTCTTTGCATTTTTCTTTATCAGATTTGAATTTTACCTAATTATACCCTGTACTTCCTACATTTCATGGCTCCTTCACTTTGCTGTTTTATTTGTTTTCATATCACCTACATAAAATAAATAAATAAAAGAAAGATCTGCAGAACCACTTATTGCATCTAAAGCAGTGGACTCTAGGTCACAGAATAAAATAACAAAATGTTGTTAGCCTTTAAGTTGCCACAAGACTTGTTTATTTCAGAGCAAATATGTTCAGAGCAAAATGTTCTGTGACACATGGGAGATTGCAGTGGGCAGTGGGTAGGATACATAAAAAGAGGATAGTTTGTCTGTGTGGATCTAGGGAGGAGGACAGCCTGGCACAATGAAGCGCAAGGGAAGCGGGGCAAAAAGACCTGGGCCAAGTTGTTACAGGGCTTTCTGGTCGCTCTGTGTGGACTGATGTGGGACCATACCAGGGAGGAGGCGGAATGGAATGTTTGCACTGTGGGGTGGCCCCTGGCAGCGGCGCTCCGGTTGCATGTGGCTTTGGTCCATTTCGCTGACCTGCACGTAGGTGCATGAGCGCATAGGCGCAGCAGCAATTGGGGCAGGATCCCATGGCTGGGAGCTTTAACGCCACAAGCTGGAAGCATCCCCATGGGCAGTTGTGTGCTCAAGCGCACAGCACACATGGGCGGTTATGCTGGATCACTGGGTTCACCTTACTGGCGCCGTTTGATTGCGGCTTATTTGCATCCACACTTCCAGGAAGTGGGATCAATGTGCACCCAAACAGCTTGACACAGGTTTCACCAGGTACCTTTTTAAAGTGGGATGAAAACGCTTCAGGATGGGGTGAGTACAGCACAGCAACGCCAGACAGCTGTGGCTGTGTGAACTGGCCCTCTTAATCTGCTTGTGAAACGTGCCTATATTGAGCCAAACTGACAGTCTGAACTCGGCCTAGGTTGTTGCATAGCTGACTTTGTATTGAAACACTCAGAGGACAATGTGTAGTTCATGTGTCAGAAACTGAGTGCAGCCCAGGATATAGTTCATTCAATATCTGTGTGTAAATTGCCATCAAATCTCAGCCAGCTTATGGTGACCCCATAAGGTTTTCAAGGCCCCATTGTCCTTCCTCTGCAAAGTCTTCTGAGATCTGATGGGACTAGTTTATACTATACCATTCCACATCCTCAGTTCAATATACTCTGAACCAAAAACAAAGTGTATCTCAAGGTAGCCCAAATTCTGAGTCAATAAATACTGAATTCTATAACACAGATACATTATGCACATTCATCTAACTAGTTTGCGTAATTCTGCAAATCATAGAGAGAGCAAAGAGGCAACTTGCCTCACTGAGCTCTGCTGCTGCTGAAAATCTCACTCAACCATTCCTCTGAGATATCATCAGGAATTGTTCTC
This sequence comes from Lepidodactylus listeri, assembly GCA_029233225.1. Classification (NCBI taxonomy): domain Eukaryota; kingdom Metazoa; phylum Chordata; class Lepidosauria; order Squamata; family Gekkonidae; genus Lepidodactylus; species Lepidodactylus listeri. Next base: position 54,995,928 of record JARCFY010000005.1, on the reverse strand, counting down.
CACTTATGTTTACAGGGCTAGGCACATGCTTTTTTTTTAAGTGAGAACTGAGATTCTCAGTTGTGGAATCACTGAATGCACACAGTGCTAAGCAAGTGACTGACAGGTCCTTTAAGAGAATGTCCTTATGTAGCTGTGTGACACTGTCACAACACGCTGTTACAGGTGTTGCTAGCCCAGCAAGTGGGAGAGCAGCAGCAAACATGGTCTCTCTCTCTCCCCCCCCCCCCATGTGCAGCAGATTAGCTGGGCGTTCCACGAAGGATGGGATGAGGAAGCAGTAACTTGCATATGCCTGCTGGGAATGACAGGCCCCATCACAGTTAGCTCAGCAGCATCAGTGTCAAGGATGCTCTACCAGTTTATGGCAGTGGGGAACCTGCCCTAGTGGTGTACCAGCTACAGAGAAGCAAGATCTCAAGTTTGCCACCAATTACTCAGGCTCTGAAGCATTTGCTGCACAATGGAGGCCCAGGAGATTGGGGGAGGGGGAGATTTTGTTATACCATCTTTACAACTGACAGAGGATGAAAGCCTTTAGAACTCCTCAGCCGAGCTTTGTTTTACTCCGGCTAATAATGGAGGCGGCAGAACAGCCTCTTCCAAGCAGTCTGTTGAAAGACATTGGAGTATAAAAGCAGAAACAGCCAGTCACTTGCTCCTCTCCTGTACTCTTCAGCAGATCAGTGGGGCATAGACTTCAAAGAGTGATGGGTCAAGAAGAGGCTGCCAATTTGAGTCCTCCAGCTGAGATACAGCATCTGAATTCCATTTGCTGCCTAGAAGCGAGCCTGGTTATTTTAGTTGTATGAGTGGTATGCTGAAATAGATCTTAACCATCCACTGGGATGACAGAAGTATCGTACGACTGGTCACAGTGACAGGAGGTCGACTGGAGGGGAATTGCCTCCAATAGCATTTCTTCTGTGCCAAGTTTTTCTTCACTTGGTTTAATGTGCAGGCTCAGAAAGGAACATTTCCTAAGCAGAATTCCTTCTACGCTGAGTTAGTGTGAGCTAGCTCATCATTTTCTAGCCTCCGGCTCAGATTTTTGTCTTAGCTCAGGAAGGATGGCTCCAGAGCAAACTAATGTATATAGTAGCCAAATCGCTCACTCAGAACTTTAATGCCAGTAGCTCACACAAGTAGCTTTTTTGCTTACAAGACTCCACAGCTTAGAGGGAGCATTGTTCCTTAGACCAGATTAGCTAGAGTCCTTGGGCATGCTTTTGCCTTGACTTCCAGACAAGAATTTTTTTGGAGGCGTAGGAAGATTCCACCCCTGTTTTCTGCTTATGCCATATAATGGTCTGGGTAGGTGATACTGTTTGGTGGCAGAAGGTTTGACTCCATGGCATTTTGATGCCTTCCAGTCCTATAGGTCACTGCAATTCCCAGCATTGTGTGCTTGGGTGAGACGGGTACAAGTTGTAACTTCAGTTGATGGCCTCCATCTGAATGCTCCTATTGGGTTTATCTGCTGCCTTTGATACAGTGGGCCATGCAATATTGTTGAGGTGCTTGGAGGCAGAAGCAGGCACCATGGGATGTGTATAAAACTGGCTCAAATCATTCCTCACTGACTGGACTCAAAGGATTGCCGGTGGAGATTATCATCAGTGTGGGGTTCCACAGGACACAATCCACAGTCTTATTTCCATGCTCTTCAATTTCTATGTAAAGCTCTTAGGCCACATCATTCATAGTTTTGGTACTGACAGCCATCAGTATGCTGATGATATCCAGCTCTATATGTCCTTATCCAAATCTCCTGGTGATGTGGCAGAGGTCCTGAATCACTGCCTAATTGCCATGATTAAATGGCTAAGACTGAACAAACTTAAACTAAACCCTAGAGAGACAGAAGTAATGCTGGTTAGGAAGGCAGATGTTAAGAGGGACATTATGTTCCCTGTCTCCTGTAGGGGTTCAGCTGACCCTCGCAGACTCAGTGAAAAGCCTTGGGTTATCCTGGGTCCAGCATTACTGCTGGAGAAGCAAGTTAATGCAGCTGTAAAAAAAAACATGCTTTGTTTCAACTCAGCCTAGCTCAGAAGATGGCCCCTACCTCAAAAAGGATGATCTGGCCACCTGGATCCTTGCCACTCAAACACTGAGACTAGAATAGGAGACCTCTTCTCCCCCATGCTTTGCCACAACAGTTTTGCTCACCTGTAGAAGCCACCCGGCAAATATGCAAAATCAACCACTGCCCATACATGTGCATTCTCTGTTGTGGCTTCCACCTTATGGAATGGCCTGCTTGATGAGCTCAGGAAAAATCCCACCCTCCTGGCTTTCTGCTAACTACACAAAACTGAATTTCTATGAACTATGCAAAGCGGTTAGCATAAATAAGCTAATAATTGGTTTTCTTTATGTGCACCACACATTATTTTTATCCATTCTGTCACATGTATACCCCATCATGTCTCTGAGAAACTCAGGGAAGCATACTTAGTCCTACCTCTTTTTATCCTCAGGTAGGATATATGATAATTTTTAAAAATCCAAATGCTCACCAGAATTGTTTCCCCTCTTTTAGGCTGCCCATCTCCCCACAGATATGGCTGAAGGCTGAGGCTGAATGTACCAGACTCTGCTGTATCTAGACCCTCTTAACATTAGCTACTTCTCTGTGGCATTGCCGGTGCCTGCCCGTGCTGAGAAGCACAATGGACCCGCTAGCAACATTTGTAAAGTTTGCCAGGTGCCTCACAGCACGGAGAAAGGACATCATTAAAGAGTACGACTTTGAATAACTTAACTGACGTGAATACAAAGTCTATAAAAGCAAATGCTGCTGAATAGCTCCTCACTGAGCTAAAAGCTAATGAGGTTCTTTTAACTGCACTGGCTCCACCATTTTGAAGAGAAAAATGGGCTAAAGTTTGAACACTCAGGCTATTAAAAGTGGACAGATATTTTTCTTTACTTATTTATTAGCCAATGTTTATATCCCTTAGGCTCTGGAGAGTAAAAACAGTTAAAATTATATAAACTACATTAAATACAGATTAAAATGTGCAGTTAACATGGAGTCTCCAGCCTGCAAAAGCCTGTTTAAAAAAATCTTACATCATTTCCCAAAATGAGCGCAACCAAGAAAAGAAAGAAATGTTTCAGACTTGGGGAATAGCCAACATCTCTTTACCGGCTCTTGTTGCTGAAACTTGTTGCAAAGATGTCTCTGTTGTTAAGAGAGGGCTTGTGGGGATTCTAGCGAAGGTCTCTGTGGCACACTGGGCCCAGGTTCTGTAGAGCTTCAGTAATCCACTCAAAATCTGTATCTGAAATGGTGCACATTTAGCAACAAGCGGTTTGTGGCTCTGTGGCACTGATTCCATGGAATCTTGGTGACTTATCCACATCAGAATGTATGCTAAGTCTGCAGCCTTTCAGAGAAGCTTCACAACAGGAAAACTTAAGATCATGAATACATGAGTAGTGGTAGCTACTTGCAAATATGGGAAGTATAGCTGTTAAGATAGGTAGGCAATAGAAGGCACAGGGCACCATGGCAACTGGCATGTGAACCTACATGCTAATGCAGATGTGAAGTGTTTTATACTCTGAATGAGTATCTCTAGGGTAGATGCATTACAAATATAACCTGTGACTTCAGTATCCCACAGGTTGCTGACATATCTTATCTATGGGATATCTTATGAAAGCGCAGTGGTTTCACTCTTTTTCACTGCATGGCTACCTGGCTGTAGGTGTCAGTCTGATGAGCTTTTCAGAGAGCCACCCTTAACTTGAGGCCAAGAAAACCTAAATGAGCAAATACATGATTGATACAACCCAGTATGTGGACTCTACAACACAATTTATCTTCCTGCTGTACCAACATACAGCAGAAAGTGAGACCATATTAGCATTGGGTTGCCAGGTCCCCCCTGGTAGGGATGCCAGCCTCCAGGTGGGGCCTGGGGATCTCCTGGAATTACAGCTCATTTCCAGACTACAGAGCTCAGTTCTCCTGGAGAAAATGGATGCTTTGGAGGGTGGACTCTGTGGCATGGTACCCCACTGATGTCCCCCACCTCCCAGGCTTCCGCCCATCCCCAGGAGTTTCTCAATCTGGAGTGACAACCCTACCCTCTGTCCCCCACCGGGGGCCAAGGGGAACCTGGCAACCTTACCCCCTTGTCACTGGGGGGATAGGGGGTAGGGCAGCCAGACCCAGGTTGGGAAACTCCTCAAGATTTGGAGATGGAGCCTTTGGAGGACAGGGGCCTCAGTGGGGCACAATGCAACAAAGCCCACCATCCAAAGCATCCATTTTCTCCAGGAGAATTGATCTCTGTAGTTTGGGGATGAGCTGTACTTATGGGGGATCCCCAGCAGATGGCAACCCTATGTTAGCATCACCAGGACAGTAAGGGTGGCAACCCACCCCTGGGATGCTGGCTTTTGACATCTACTGGTACCATGTTGCTGGGTGATGCCAGAGATGGAGTGCTTGAGGCTACCACAGTCCTGGAAGGCAGTATACCTGCCTGTAGATGTCTTGTGCTGGTTCTTTCTGTAGCAGCAGTCTGGTAAACTGTCTGGGTTATCCCTTCACAACCCTACAGAGGTCTGTGCCTTCATTATGGACTGATTTCTGACATTTACAGTAGAAATATTTGCATGACAACAACAAATAATGACATGGCTCTGAAGCAGCAGTCAGGCCTATACCTTGACAGTGCACTGAAAGAACTTGCTTTATTCAATGGAAATTATGGGGTTTTAATTGTGGATCCTGGCTGAATTCAGTCATAAGATTGGCTTCTTGGGCCAAAGCCACAATTGGGGCTGTCAACAGGACAATCAGTTCCCGTTGGTGGTCCCTAGCCATGTGACAGCCCTTTTGAGTTATGCCTCCCCCCCCCGCACATATTCTCCCCATTCTGGAATATGGGGTCTGGCAAAAAAACCCCACTCCTATCTCATTAGATGCAAGTCAGCTTAGTCATAATTAGTAAATCATATGAGTGGTCACATTCCTCCCCCATCCTCACCCCCAAGAAAGGCCAGCACATTCTATTTCCGCCTCCAGGTCACCCCATGCCAGGCTGGGCAAATTTTCCAGTTATAGCCGTTAACTCTCCCTGTAACACCCTCTTCGTGTCCAACCAGGCTCCTGCCAGTAATTGCTCGGTGTTGGAATGCTGCTGAGGGATATTGGCCTGCATACTTCAAAAGTCACTGGGGAAATTTAGTACAGGATAAAACAGAAAAATTCAGGAGAATGCTTCAATTATGAAGCAAAGCCCAAAAGACTTAAGTCTTGCCTTAGCACTTACTTTTTTTTCCCTGATAATTTTTCATGTAGGTCCAAAATGAAAACAGACGGCTAGCAAAGGCTTCTTTGGAGCATCATTCTGACTGCAGCAGCCAGAGAGGGGAAAGAAGGCTAACTAATATCTTCTCCTTCTGCACAAATTAAAAAGAGAGGTGAATAACAAGGTTTTTAGGGCAACAGCATTGTTTGCACAGTCTCCCAACAGAGTCTTGGCATTATACCGCTGAGATAAGGAAGTGTAAATTACGAGTCACTTGTTTGCTTTGCAAATTGTATTGAAAGTTAATCCTTAGAATGGGAGCAAATTGAGGAGTTCAAACAGACCGACCGTCTAGTCCCAGAAGCAAGTCCCACTGAGTTCAACAGGGCTCACACTCAAACAAGCTTGCATAGAATTGCAGCTGACATTTCTGTTTAGGGCCAACCTAAAAAGGAGGTTCTTTTCACACACAAAAAACCTGTTGAACGCAGTGAAGAGCTGTACCTCCCATATACTGAATTATTGGGGGAGGGGGGATGCTTCTAAGGAGGATGAAAGGGTTTGCTCATTTGGATAGAGGGCAATATGTCCTGGAAACACATCGGCTGCATGAAAGCCATAATTAGATTCCCAAAATGTGAAATGGGCTAACATTCATTGCAGTCCTATTTATTTTCCTGCCAACAGAAAAATGGCAAAATAATGTTTGCCACTGATGGAAGGGAACTTCTGTCAACAGAGAAGGGAGGATTTTTTAAAACTGATTCTTCCTCCAGATTCCCAGTGATAGCCAGTCTGGTGCAGTGGTCAGAGAGCTGGACTAGGATCTGGGAGAAGATGTTCAGACCCCCTCTCTGATGTGACACTGACTGGGTGATCTTGGTCCACTCACTCTGTCTCAGCCTAACCAGCCTCACAGGGTTTTTGTGAAGATAAAATGGAGGAAGTGAAAATGATTGCCATCACCCAAAACTCCTTGGAGGAGAAGTCGGATGAAAAAGCAATAAACAAAGATTCCCAGTGCAGCACCCAGTGCTATTCCTGGGATATAATCTTCCTTCAGTTATTGGCCCATTAGGAAAAAGAAATCCCAAAGGAAAGATCATCTAATGAAACCTTTACATTGATTGCTAATGAATTCTTTGTAATATTACAGCAGAGTGGATGGCAAGATACTTTTTCACACTGAAGTGTTTCGACAGTATAATGCTGCAATCCTGCACATGGTTAGATTGCTTAAATCGTATTGAAACCTTGGGATGTAGGCAGCCAAACAATATGCAGCACTGCAGTCTAACACTTCTCCTGCAAAATGCTAACAGAGTAATACATTTATACTGTAATATTTCCTCTTAAATGTTACTTTAAGGGAAAATACTTTGATATTGCCATGCTAATATTTGTAATAAATAACCATAAGAAGCCTTAATAATGTTCTGGTTGTCATGCCTTGATGAAATATGCTTTTTGTAGGAGTTGATCATAGAAATATATTTGTTTACTTTAAAGAGAGTATATAAGTAGTACATGATGAAAAGAATATATTTGTTTATAATATACCAAGTATAGGATTTATGAGATTATGAACTCTTCATTTTCCTCTATATAAGTTTGGGTAATAACCCTATAACTACATTATCCACATTTGGCAACATCAACTAGATTCTGGACTGAAGTTGTTGGGTTGTGGGGTTTTGTTGTTGTTGTTGTTAAGAAAATACAAATACATAAAAATTAAACTTGTTATTTTCAACTGTTAGTATATATGCACTCACAATTGATATGAGTGTGTCTGATAGGACCCAATAAAACTGTGCCATGGGGCTGAGGGGGAATTACATTCACATTTTAAGAAGCCAGCATCAAATATTTAGGAGTCCTCTTTGCAACAAAACTGTGAACATATTTAAATCCTGTGGTTGTTGTAATATAATTTTGGAGTGCTCCCAGACATCTCACCCAGTATCTTTGAGATGGAATGCCCTGCCTCAGCAGTCTGATGTGTTCCTGATGGCAGCCCAAACTGAAGAAAATCTAGAAACTCCTACTGGTGCAGGAGGCATCTTTGTTTTGACAAAAAGGAACGGTTTTGTGATATCTCATTTGGCTGATGATTTGCTTCTGATTTCAATTCAAGGTGCTCATGCTTAATATAAGCCTTTCATGACCTGGACCCATATAGCTGAAGTTTGCATCCCTTCTCCACATCCCTTCCTGGAGCAGCGTGGTTCAATTCACAACTGTTTGACCCTGAGCATTTCCAGCTGTTGGCTCAACTTTATGCAGCATCTTCCCTGAAGAACTGTGAAGCATCCCTTCTTTAAAGGCACTCCAGACAGAGCTTCTTTGTAGGGCCTTGTTACAATAAGCAGGCACTGGTTGGGCTGATGTTCTACTGAGAATTCTACTAAGAAGTCAGAAGGCATTCTTAGATGTTCATTGGAAGCAGCAGTGCAAGGCTTCAAACCCAGGAAGAGGTTTGGGCAGTTACCAGATCTGCTTTGGTATTTAAGGTTGTCCACTGTTTCTTGTAAAATGCCATTGGTACATCCTGGGAGCTCGTCTACATGCTGTATCCTGAGGACCCTGCTCTGGTGCTTGTTGTATGTTGTATGCTATCTACTTCCTACGTCCCAGTTTATTACCCAGGGAATGGTTTCATCCATCACCTTTATGGCCATCGATCAAATTATTTCAGGACATCAGAATTTTTTAAAGACTTGGGATGACCAGACATTTGTTGTCCGCATAGTAAATTTCACTATATTGTCCAAAACAAGGTCTTTGGAGATGGCCCATAAAATAAAAGTGTCCGGTTATTTTTCAAAGTTTCCATAATTGAGTAGCACTGATAGTTCTCTTGTCACTAATGCAGTTAATACCAAATCTACCACTCAGTGAAATAATGCTGAGAGGATGCTTAAGCATCTAGTAGGCTCAGTGTGCCTGAATCTTCCAGAAACAAGACCATTTGTCATGCCCCCTTGGAGGCATATTTAGACCATGAACTTGAATATTCAGACAGATCAAGTCAGCTTGGCATCAGAAATTATTGCATAGTCTTATGCGGCAAATGCCAACTAACTGACACAGCTCAGATTGTGAAGTATCGGGTATTCATATTGGTGACCTGCTGAAAATCAGCAAATACAGCCAAAAGTAAATTATAATGCCATCTGCTGAATAATTTTAATGAAGTAAATTGGAGAAAATTGCAGTCCACTAATGCTCATTCTGCAAAAAATGAGAGGCCAAATGTATTGAGCATATGGTTTACTGGCTGTATATAGTCACTTACTGGATTCCTTTTCTTCTACTTCCTTTCATTTACATTTTCTTGCTATGTTGGCACAGTAGAAGATACCTACTTGTAGGGCGAAATAGATATGGTGAAACCTTATAGAGGATGTTTCTGAAAGTATGATCAGAATGACTGCCCATGCTGTTTGTTCAATGCTACTATTGTTTTCTAATACATCCTTTTATCAGTGAAAGCTAGAGCAGAAGGAATTTTCTAAACCAATGCTACAAATATTCAGTGAGCCAAACAAGAGGGACCCCAAGCAAATGAAGTATACAAAAATATAAACCACAAGGGTAGACCATCAAACTTGTAACAGCCGAAAACATCCTTCCCAGGTATGCCAGATGTTTCAAAGCAACTTTCCTCAGTTGTACGGCTGGAAAATGGAACATAATTTCCACAGTAATGTAGGCACAGCTCATATCTCAAATGGAATTTGTGGTATTTGTGAAAGTTGTGAATCTTTTGAGGGTCTACCCTTGTGGTTTGTTTTTTTGCATACAAATATTTAGTGAGGCATGGTTTTCTGTTGTGGGGAGGAGAACGGAAAGGAGTTTGAAAGATGCTCTGAGACTCCAAGTGAGTGAAGGGCAGGGTATAAATCCAATCTCTTCTTCTTCTTCTTCTTCTTCTTCTCTACAGGAATCTTCCCAGAGACAGAGACTGCTCAGAAGTAGATAGAGCACAGTGACCTTGCCAGCTAAATTGTTTTCAGCTGAAGTGCCAGGGAATAACAACTGCCCTTGGTCCTTCCAATCTGCACATTCCAAGTAACTGAAGTATGGACCCCTGTGTGTGGGAATGGGGCAGACCTATCTGCAGTACTGTTTCATTTCTTTCCCTCTCTCTTGTCCATCCTTGGATGTCACATGCCTAGCAACCAAAGAGAGTTACATCACCTCTCAGGTAGCTGACTGGTCTAACTGGGCCCAAGTCAATCAGAGACCTTTTCCATAAATCTACTTAGTCCTCACACTATGGCTGAAGGAGTTTGGTGACTACTTCACATGGCAATATGTCAGTGGTTCAACAGCTCCCGGAATGGCATCCTACTTGATTCCTGCCTGGACTGGCTAAGTTGTGAACATCTTGTCTTGCTGGAACTGACTGCCTCTGCTGAATCTTGAATGGTTACTGGAACCTTGTTTCTATGTTTTTAGCTATGCTGGAAAAGCTTAGGTTTATTTGTTTTATTTCCTTCACTGTCTAGTCTTGTTTTAAATATTTTTGCACCTTAAATAAATAATTATATTTTTACTCTGTCAAGGTTTTTGTCTTCAATAACCTCAAAGCCTTTATCTGGAGCCTTGGCTCTTGACCACCTACCAGCTAATTGCTTTGTCTTTGGAAACTCTCAGACTGCAGTCCTGCTCTGCAGGGCTGACATTTCCTGTTAATTCCCTGAGAAACCAGGAGGCCTGACCTTTCGCTCATGGGCTGTTGGGATAGATTGAAAGGTCTGGTGGCAACTATCAAGACTAGAGTGAGTTTTAGACTCTCTCTGGTATTTTGTAACTTTGTTTTTTGTCACACTCCCCTTATACCAAAAGCCCTTACCTGGGGTTGGGACTGGGACTTTTGACACAAGAGAAGGACATACGTAGGGAAACTACATACAAAACTGATAACACACCATTCGTGTGAGGCAGTTCAGGAAACTGGAGCCTAGTGTTCCTGCAGCATTCACTAATTGCACCTGGGCACATGGAAAAGGGCTGCTACTGCTCAGCACCAGCTGACTGACTTCAGTGTTCTTAGCAGTGGAAAGAGTAGATCAGGTACAATGTGATTATGGAGAAAATTTGTTTCCTTGCAGATGGGAGACAAGGGAGGTAACTGCACATCCCGAAAACCTCTAAATTAATGTTTATGCTGCACTGTGAATCCAAGAGCAGGAGGTAGGAGACCTAATGATAATAGACTTATATTTTACTGAAACTTAACAAAACCACCTGGCTGGAGGAAGACACACAGTACCACTCTATCTACAGTCTTCTACAGCTGTGGTAATGACCTCACTTTGTAATCCTGCTCTTGCTATACAAGCCAGGGCATTAGCTGGAAAGGTTTATGTTCCAAGTGTAAAAAATGGTGGATCATAGAGAAGAGATGAAAACACTGGGCTATAGTAATTTTGTTCAGCATCCTCTTCAAGCTCCATGTTAGACCTGAGTGTGCACTTCTCAGGCATGGTCACTGACATGGACACTTTCATAGGCTGGCTTTTGGGACTCAAAAACTGACATCTTCATTTTGTTTCTCCCTTGTGTGAATAGAACCCCTGAGTTTTTATTAGTGCATTATTTTTTCAGGTTGTGTGATATGAAAGACCAGTACCTGAGACCTCAGAAAGCTGCTGCTACCAGAGTAGGCAATATTGACCAATGTTCTAACTCAGTATCTGGCAGTTTCATATGTTCCTGTGTTCAGCCTGAATCTTCCAGGTCCTATCCCTAAAGCTTTAACCACCACAACAGACTAGCTTATTTCATGATACATTCTGTTTCAGTTGTAGGTAGAGAAAGTGCAATGCCTGAAAAGTTTAAATAATACATTTTTTCTAAATATATATAAAAAACATAGTAAAGTAATTGCTAGTAGTTTATGTTCACAAAAACTACTATCATTTTGTGTAATGGTCAAAAGCAATGGTCAAATGCAAATCCATAAATGAAGACAGGTCTCCCCTCTCTTATTCTCTCTGGAGGACTCTACTGCTAGATGGAAATATAAGCCTTCATAAATTATGTTATTACAAACCATCCTGTGTCAAGAAAAGTGTAGTTTGAGCCTTCTCTGAATGGAACCAAGAGAAGACAAAGATGCAGCTGGTGACTGCCACTTGAAGCTCAGGAGGATTCACACAGACTCCAAGTCTTCTTTGAAATCCATGCTGGAGATAATTTGTTAAAGGAAAGACTCAATCATGACACTGGGAGTCAAAGGAAGTCAAGTGAGAGGCACACAGATGTAAAGCAATGTAGGTGGGCAATCCAGGTCTTGATAAGGAAAATGTACACATGAAACAAGAGCAGGAAGATCCATGACAAAGGCTTGTCTTCTTCCCCAGGCGTGTTTCATATTTGAGAACCACTGGATTAGAGAGTTTCACATGGTGTACCATCTGGTTTCAAAGAAAGACCTTGGATCTGAAAACAAAGAGGAGGAGGAGGAGGAGAAATGCTAGCTAAATGCCTGATTGTCAAAGCATCAAAGAATATTATAGTAATCTCCAAGAGTATAAAATGTTAAAAACAGTAACAGTAGCATGTAAAAAGAAATCTGGGGTTGTGGTCACATGGCAAGCTTATCGCAATTTGTTCTCACTGTATATTTGATTGGGGATATTTTATTGTGGGTTGGGATGATCACACATCTCTTCCTGAACCTCTTGCATCGTGCAGTGAAGCTCCAGGAACCGACCAGGTAGTCATGCCACCCAAGCAGTGGCATAGCATGAGGTTTTTTTTGTGTGCATGCCCATAAGCCAAATCCCCATGGCCAAATCCCCACTCCCACTCGGACGTGCTGTACTCCCTTGTTTTTGCAGTGTTCCCCCCCCCCCCCCCAGCAAACAAAACGAACCACCGGTGTACAACCGAGTGCTGGATTCTGTATATGTGCACTTGAGCATTCATGCATTGAATATATTCAGCGCAGGATTGCTCTTGCGGACATCAGCAAAAGCTGGAAAAAAAACTTCAGCACGAGAGGGAGGTTCAGACAACCTAATCGCATTCATAGTGAGAGATGGCTGTCCAGATTTGGTGAAATTGCAGATTCATAGTGCACATATTCAGAAAGTATTTGATTTTCCCGGTGTCGGAAAAATCACTAGGAAATGGGGAAGATTGCGGGGGTAGTCCACTTCAATATGGGAGACAGACGCAGCTGTCTGATCAGCCCTTTTAAATGTGATAGGGAACAGTGGTGAAACCTGATCAAAATGTTCATGTGACCACAACCATAATGTGTCCTCAACAAATGAATGCTGGAGCTTCTAAATTTGCAGTGTTTTCTTCCTGTCTTGCAAGAAGGAAGTGTGTGAGAAAAGTTTAGAGAATTGCCCCCCACAGGTGAAAAAAAAAAAGACAGACAACAGTTTGGAATTAAACAAGGGCCACTTTATTAACTATTTACAGAACATTGCAGCAACGGGCAAACTAAGCAAGCACAGGAACAGGCAAGGTAGGCTTCTTTCCTAGACATAGCCTCCTTGCCCTTGGTATGGGCGGGACACCTAGCTCCGGTCTGAAGCCAGCCACTTCTGGCTCGTAACCGGCAGCCCAGCATACTGGTAGCCCCCCAGGAGTGCCTACCCCCAAGACCACACAGACCTTTGGGGAGGAGCCTAGCCTGACAGGTTCCCAGAGGAGACCCCATTCACTGCCCCGGACCACAAGCCCCAGGGCAGATCCTGATGACCTCCTGTTCCCAATCGGGATACGCCATGAGGCGCTCACCAGTTCCATTTCTTGCTTGCACAAACCTGCCAAGTGACCGTTCTATTTAACTCTCGTCCACCACCTATGCCCTTAATCCCCGACCACAGTGTAAGGTAGGCAAAAAACGCATCCAATCAAGGTAAAGGTGCAAAAATTCCTACCTGGCCCCAAACGACAACCAGCAGAAGCCTACACTACAAACAAGGGCGGCCGGGTGGGTGAGTACGCGGAGCAACTGCCACGGCGGGAGCAGGGCACCTGCCCTTAAAAGGCAGGCCCCACCCCCTGCCAGCTCCAAAATGCGCAGGAGCGCATCTCCTGTTGCTGCCACCCATTTCGCCATGGGGGCAAAGTGGCCCCCAGGCGTCACGGCATTGCCGGGCGCCAGGAAGCCCAGTTGCCCCCCCAGGCGAAATAAAGAGACAGACAACAGGTTGGAATTAAACAAGGGCCACTTTATTAACTATTTACAGAACATTGCAGCAATGGGCAAACTAAGCAAGCACAGGAACAGGCAAGGTAGGCATCTTTCCTAGACATAGCCTCCTTGCCCTTGGTATGGGCGGGACACCTAGCTCCGGTCTGAAGCCAGCCACTTCTGGCTCGTAACTGGCAGCCCAGCATATTGGTAGCCCCCCAGGAGTAACCGGCAGCCCAGCATAAGGTAGGCAAAAAACACATCCAATCAAGGTAAAGGTGCAAAAATTCCTACCTGGCCCCAAACGGCAACCAGCAGAAGCCTACACTGCAAACAAGGGCGGCCGGGTGGGTGAGCACGTGGAGCAACTGCCACGGCGGGAGCAGGGCACCTGCCCTTAAAAGGCAGGCCCCACCCCCTGCCAGCTCCAAAATGCGCAGGAGCGCATCTCCTGTTGCTGCCACCCATTTCGCCATGGGGGCAAAGCAGCCCCCAGGCGTCACAGCATTGCCGGGCGCCAGGAAGCCCAGTTGCCCCCCCAGGCCAAATAAAGAGACAGACAACAGGTTGGAATTAAACAAGGGCCACTTTATTAACTATTTACAGAACATTGCAGCAATGGGCAAACTAAACAAGCACAGGAACAGACAAGGCAGGCGTCTTTCCTAGACACAGCCTCCTTGCCCTTGGTATGGGCGGGACACCTAGCTCCGGTCTGAAGCCAGCCACTTCTGGCTCGTAACCAGCAGCCCAGCATACTGGTAGCCACCCAGGAGTGCCCACCCCCGAGACCGTGCGGACCTTCGGGGAGGAGCCTAGCTTGACAGGTTCCCAGAGGAGACCCCATTCACCGTCCTGGACCACAAAGCCCTAGGGCAGATTCTGATGACCTCCTGTTCCCAATCAGGATATGCCATGAGGCGCTCACCAGTTCCATTTCTTGCTTGCACAAACCTGCCACATGCAAGGCCAAGCCTCTGCTTTGGCCTTTGCTACCCCATTCAGCAACCGAGTGCCATCCGTATCCTGCGCTGCAAGTCCTCTAAGAATATCCCATTGCCCTTGTTGGAGAGGTGCACCCCATCAGGCCTATACAGGTCAGGAAACTCGACCTGTATGTTGGGGTGTGGCAAAAACAGGCCCAACCCAGACTCCATTGCTTTCTTTATTTGACTATTGGCCTTATGCCAGGCACAGTCCATGCACCTGGGGTTCTCCACATGTTGCCACACCTGGCGGGGGAGCATGGCTGACCATATGATCTGCACACCAAACCACCTTGCTCTTATCCTCGCAAGGTCGGCCCTGGCTTGTAACACAAGGGCCACACCCTTGATCAGCCCCAAATCATTGCCCCCCAGGTGTATGACCAAAACATGAGGGGGAGGCCCCCGCCTCTCTTCAAATAACAAGGGAAGGAGCGCTGGCCACCTCATGCCCCTCATACCCAACCACTCTACTGTTGCCACCCCGCTGAGGCCGAGCTGGGAGCTGACGGACATCCTCCGTGCCCGATGAGCTGCCCAAAAGACCATGCTGTGGCCGCAGACTGTGACCCTTTGCCTCATCTCGTGACCCTCAGCGCCTGTAAAAAGAACTCCATTAACAACCGGGACAAACATGAACCAACCTAGATGGGCTTACACATTGCAGGGCCTTACATATAACCCTTGTAACAACGGGATCTCCAATGCCCAATCCTCCAGATTTCACAGGCGCTGTACCCCATAGCTGAAGCTGTTGATGTAGCCCCGATCCTAAAAGAGTGTGAACAGAAACATACCCTGTCCAGTCCCAGGCGGACCAACACCCTCCGCGTCACAGTCCAAAACTTCAACTTCTATGTTGAAACAGGTACCCAGGGCCATTACCCCAAAGTGCTAAATACCAACTGAGTGCAGCAACATTGCACAACCCTGATTCAGAACTAGGCCCCAATTCAATCACTGACCCTTTACCATGCTGGTCAGTTTTGGACCTGCGTAGCTTAATCTTAATCTTGAAATTAAATATGGACACATCCCTTCGCTTGAGTGCCGTGCCCGAGGCATCATTGCGGGAGCCTGCCACCAGCTCACTAACCCTGAGCGCCCCAAAAAAGGCAATCAGCGAAGCCGCATGAAAGAGCCCAGCCTCATAATTGTCACTGCAACAATGAGGGCCACTGGCTCTCGAGCCCACGAAGCACAGCGGGGGTCAAGGGTTCCCTAGTGTCAGCCATCCTGCCGCTCTCCCGTGACCACCCCTCGAGCATCTTCCAAAGATGGAAATCGCCCATGGTGTCCTCATGGCCAGAGGCCTTGCTGGCAAAAGCCAATGAGGCCAACTTGCCCCTAATAGTGTGTGCAGATAGGCCCTCATTCCACAGTGTCACGCAAAAGTGCATTAAGTGTGACACGGGAATGGGCCAAATTTGCTTCAAGCCCGCTTTGGCCCTGAAGGACAGGAATTGCTTACCCGCCTTCATGTAAGCTCTTCGAGTAGAAGGGGCAAGGGCCAGACTCATTGCCCTGTCGGCCTCAGCCCTCCAATCTGCCACATCTCTTCGGGCATCCGCGCCGAGAGTAGGTCAGCTTCTGGAGCCAGCTGACAAAATCTCACCATCTGTTTGTTGGAGAGAGCATCAGCGATCCCATTGTTGACCCCCGGGACATGCCTGGCCTTAAACATGACATTATTCTGTAGGCACTGTAACATGAAAGCCCGGACCAAAACCATAACCCTGGGAGACTTTGACGTCAGGGAATTAATCATGTGTACAGTGGACTGGTTGTCACACCAGAAGTGAACCGTCCGATTAGCTAAATCAGTGGACCAAATCCACATTGTTGCAACAATTGGAAAAAATTCCAGGAAAGTGAGGTCCTTGACCCATCCCGCCCGGAACCAATCCGTAGGCCAGTCACCGGCACACGAATGTCCCCTAAAATACACTCCATAGCCAGAGGACCCAGCAGCATCTGAAGTAATCTGCAGCTCAGCCTCAAGCAAGAGTTCCTCACACCAAAGAGAAACCCCATTGTAGTAATCCAAAAACTGTTCCCACACAAGGAGGTCTTCCTTCATCCCCCTGGTGACTCTGGTCCTATGGTGTGGAAGATGGAGACCCTTCATGGACTCACAGAGCCTTCTCACGAAAGCCCTGCCGGGCACCACAACCTTGCATGCAAAGTTGAGGTGGCCAACCAGCTGCTGCAACTCCAGCAGCGAAATCTTAGAGAGGCACCTAACAGATGCTACACACATTCGCAATGCCTCTAATTTGTCCCTAGGCAACCTACAGCACTGATCGATAGTGTCAATCTCAGTCCCCAAGAAAGTTAACTTGGATGCCGGACCCTCTGTCTTTTCCTGAGCAAGAGGAACGCCAAGTTCTGCAGCCAGGACGACAAAGCTGGACAGCAAAAATTGACATTGTCCAGAGCCCTTCCTACCCCCAAAAAGAAAATCATCTAGATAATGGGCAGTGCTATGGAGACCCATCCTGAATCTCAAAGCCCATTCCAAAAAGGAGATAAACTTCTCGTAGGCAGCACAGGACACCGAGCATCCCATAGGAAGCGCACGGTCCAAGTAAAACTTACCCTCAAAGGCAAATCCAAGTAGCTCAAAATCCTCTGGGTGGACAGGAAGGAGCCGGAAGGCTGACTTAATGTCGCACTTTGCCAATTCCGCCCCACCGCCACAGAGGCAAACCACCCACATGGCCTGATCGAATGAAGTATACTTCACTGGACATAACTCTACCGGTATGGCATCGTTCACTGACTCCCCACGGGGATAGGAGAGGTGGTGAATGAGGCGAAATTCACCCGGTGCCTTCTTGGGCACAACTCCTAACGGGGAAAATCTCAAATTAGCAACTGGAGGGGAATGAAAAGGCCCCAAAACCCTGCCTTCTTTACACTCCTTAGCAATCTTCTCTCGGACTACCTCTTCCATACTCACAACTGGTTTTAAATTAGAAGCCAAGTAAGGCACCCTTGTCCCCTGAAAAGGTATCCAAAATCCAAATGTGAACCCATCTAAGAGGTAAGCTCCATCACAAACCTTAGGGTAATAACCCAACCAGCCCTTTAAAACTCCCAATTTAATTGGGCTGGGTCCCTTTGTCACGAAGGGGGTTGTAGTTACCCCCAGGGCACTTGCCCCCCTTGCCTCCCCCTGGACTTTAGGCTGAGGGCTACTGGCGAAGGCATGAGGCCCAGCACACAGCAGGCACTCATGCCAGAAAGAACAAGATTTGCGGCTACAGGTTCCCTGGGAGGAAAACTCCCAACAAAGTGGGTGTCGTTGAACCGCCTGCCCCACCTGTGGGCGAGAACCCAACTGCACATGTGCTCTCTTCACTAAGTGACCACTGTGCGACCTTTCACCTCCCGACACCCTGCTAGGCAACATGATTTGCAGCCATAGGTTAGGATTAATTTTGTCCCAACGCATAGACAGATTCATGGCTGTCCGCATCCTAAACTCTTCGTCATATAGAAACCAGGCTGGGCTTGGAAAGTCCGAGAAGGCTTTATAAATGATGTCCATATACTGGAACATCGTTGAAGCCTTCCAAGGCTGGTGCTGTACAATGACTGCAGCGTATATAAGGAATCCCGGGAACCAATTGGCCCAAGTCCTGTCAACTACCTGGCGTTTTAAACGTTCTTTTTCGCATTCATCCAAATTGTCTCTATCTTTCTTCTCCATCTCCCGATAGAGAAGACTAAAAACATCCACAAAGTCCCCTTTCAGGATTTTTTCCCTAGTGGCGATGGACAAGTGATCCCCCAAGGGCAAATCTGTGTCCCCGCTGGGCAAAGCCCCCAGAGGGACCGAATCATACAATGCCCCAACTGGGCCTGTGAAGCCCATGCCAGGGTGTAAATAACCCCAAGATGGCCAAGAAACTGGTGAGGAGGGTGAAACACATGGGGACCCATAGGGTGGCCAACCAGTCGGAAATGTGTGCGGGGCGGCCGCACCCTGATAAGCAGGGCCCCACGGCCATCTCCCACCATCACCTGATATATCCATGTCCTTACCTCCCTGCTCCTGAAGCACGGAATGGAGTGCCATCTGCTGGGTCCCCGCGTTCTGCCCTGACTGTCCCGATGACAATCAGGCCGCTTGCTCCATAGTGTTTGCTTCTCTCTTGCTTCTTGAGGAATGCCAGATGCACCAGAACCTGGGCCTGAAAAAACAAATGAGACTCCCCACTCGCCTTAGAGCCTATAGGTGGCAGACCCCGGTCCTTCTCCAGCGCTGCTAGCCGCTGCAGAATGGCGGCATTTACCAGATCATCTTCATCACTAGAAGGAGTCACAGGCAGATGCCGCACCGGGGGCCTTTTAGGGGCCGGCTGCTTACCTTTGCCCTTTCCTTTTCCTTTTCCTGAAGCCATAGTAAGATTAAGTTATATCAGGTAAGGATACAATAAGGGAATAACAGCCTTATTCAATATAGGGTAAAAAGCAGTCCTCAACAAACAAACCCCACAAAAAGGTGATCTAAAATGGCCACCTAACAGAAGCTACCTAAAATGGCCACCCCGAGAATCAAGAAATAGCTGCCACTGGAGGGATGCAACCTTACCAAAATGGCTGCCCCCACTGAAAGACTACCCCGAGGGCCTAGACCCTACCAAAATGGCCACTAAACTGCTGACCGGAGACCTCACCAATCCCCACCCAATGTGAACAAGGCCAGGAGGAAGTGACCTCACCAAAATGGCTGCCACCAAAAAGGCCCACCCAATAGCACACCGAGGAGATGGGCGGCCTGCCAGTTAGCAAAACGGCCCTTGAAAAACTGCCTCTACCCCCCCCCCCCAAGTATGAAGAGGGGTAGAACACTCCAGCAGCAGATGACGCTGGGGGGGCACCAGCCAACTGATCCCTCTATACCAACTAACGAAGGGGTTGGCCCTGAATGGACTGTCCCCACTCCGCCACAGGCGACGCCGGGGGGGGGGGCACCAGCCAACTGCTCCCTTTATGCCACAGAAACTAACAGAGGGGGATGGCCCTGAAAGAACAGCCCCCACCCTCCAAATATGTGGGGAATGCCCTTCAGTAGGCAATGGGGGAGGGGAAGGGGGACCCACCAATTGTAGCCTGCCTTCCCCTTCCAACAAAAGTATGAGGGGGGCCGCTATGCTGGCCATGGTGCTGCAAAGGACGGACTGGCCGCTCTAAAGTGTGGCCGCTGTCCTCCAACCTGCTCTTTAAAACTAGTGTCCCACACCGTCCTCCTCCATTAATGTCCCATGCTGTCCTCGATTGCCGCTGAAAACTGCACCCGAATCCTCAAAGCAGCCACTGACGGGGGGGGGGGGGCCTGGGCGCCGCCGCCCGAAGAACCGAGGAGGGGGGGCAACTCAAGCCACCGCTGCCAATCACTAAGGCCACCAACACCAGGTAGGGCCCAACCAGAGCTCCAAAGACGCGTGCTATCCACAGCAGAGCACGCGGAGCAATTGCCACTGAATGGTGGGATTGTTTTTAAAATATGGAACTATTTATGAGTGATTTGTATGACTTGTGATTTATTTAAATATCTACTTAAACAATTGCCTATGGAATGGAGTAGTCACACAGCAAGCATAGGGAGGAAGTAGAACTCTATCAGGCGGTGTGAAGGCACACATGCACAAAGGGCCAGTTTTGATGTTATTGTACTCTTGGGAAGGAATAGTTGGAGCAACCTGCTGAACAGCCATGACTGGGTTTACAAACAGCTGAAGAGTCTGTTGAAAAATCTTTGCCCTGTTCACAGCCAGCAAACAGGACAGGAGCACAACCAGTGGGCATTCAAATATCTCCAGTAGACATTGTCTGTCCTCTTGCAATGTTGAAAAATAAGCAAATGTATACAGATGTCCTGGACTGGTTGTAACAAATCTGCATGCATTTTTTTTTATTTTGCGCTGGTGCTGCCAATAATGAAGAGATCTTCTGCTACAGTAATAAGTTAGACTTCTAAGGAGGTTTGGTGGTCTGGCCTAATTCTTCAGGCTCGGGATAATGATGGCTCAACACCAAGGGTGAATAATGAGCTAACTGTTCATGGGGCATAAACTCCTGATTCACTCTTAGTAAAATCCAAATAGATAGAGATTTCAAATCATGGAAAGAAAGACCTAGGAGGTAGGCACTATAAATGGCAGCTGCCCCCTGAATTCTAAAAATCCTGCATTATCTCCCACCTGCATTATCTCCTACTTCACCAGACATTACACCTATCTTTTCAGAACTATTGCCACAACCTACCACAATTTGCAACTCACTCTACCCGGGGCTGCCCTTGAGTCTGATTCGGAAACTTCAGCTGGTCCAGAATGCAGCAGCATGCATTCTGACGGGAACACCACTGAGAGCACATATATATAGCTGGTGTTCTGCCAGCTGCACTGGCTTCCAGTTGAATATCAAGTCAAGTTCAAGGTTTTGACCTTTAAAGGCCTATGTGGTCTGGGACCAACATACCTTCAGGACCCTCTCTCCCGATATGTCCCCAGAAGAGCAGTGTGCTCGATGGACCAAGATCTGCTGGTGGTCCCCATCCCCAAATATGTCCACTCAGCTCTGGTGCCAGCCTGGTAGAATACTCTTCCTGTTGAGATCCGGACTCTGTGGGACTTAATGCAGTTTTACAGGGCCTGTAAAATGGAGATGTTCCGTCCGGCCTGTGGTTAAGGCAACAGAGATCTAGTTAGTGTGGCCTCCCTTTCCAGCATTGCTTTGCATTGCTTGTTACATGTAATCTATACTGTCTTTCATCTGCCCCATTAGCATCAATTACCATCCATCTGCACACATGTGGAGAGTTTATGTGGGAGTGATTGGGTGATGCCATCAACTGCTACTATTGTTTATCTATTGATGTTACTGATGAGATCGTTATTTACTGAGGTTATTTTACTGCTGTTTAATGTTTGGTTGTGAAGTTTTATAGCTAGATTGTATATCTGTGTTTTGTTGTAACACACCCTAAGCCTGCTTGTAGGGGAGGGAGAGCTAGAACCCTAATAATAGAGCAACAAATAAATAAAACCCTTGAGGGCTAGAAACAAGTTTAGTTTTTTTAAAGGGATTTTCTGGTTTTTTAAAGATATTCTCTGTATTGTGGCAGACTAAGAAAAAACAGCCCTGGGAAAGGGTCCTGCCTGCTCCAGCCGAGACCCAGTCCCCAAAAGGAGGAGGGGTAAAAAGCCAGCCTAGCTGCCTCTGCTCCACACTCAGGTGTGTGCTTTCTTTGCTTTGTGGGGCTCAGCCAGGCCAAGCACTTCCTTCCCCACACCACACACAGCTCAGACGGGTGCTTCCTTTGTAGCATAGGACTCTTGGAATTTCAGGTGATCTCCGAGCAACAGAGATCAGTTCACCTGTAGAAAATGGCTGCTTTGGATGGTGGACTCAATGCTCTTATATCCCGTTGAAGTCCCTTCCCTCCCCAAACCTCTCCCTCCTCAGGCTCCTCCCCCCAAATCTCCAGTTATTTCCTAACCCAGAGCTGGCACTCCTAGCTGAAGACCTTGTGGTGGCAGCGGCTCATATCTGCCCCACACAGGGTGAGGGCCAACTATGGTTGCCAGACCATGAGAGAGGGTTGGGGGCAAGGACGGGGGGGGGGGGGACATTGGCTATGCTGTTGTGTCACTTCTGGGGAAAACATGGAAGTGATGAAACAGCATAGCTGACTTCTTTTTTTTGAGAATTTTATTTGACAGATTGTATTTAGTACATCCAGCAAATACACAAACAGAAAACATACTACAAAAATAAACTAGCAAACAACAAAGACAATTGAAACAGAAAGCAAATAAGCAGCACAAAAATTAGATCTTTCAACCTATAAACATCCTTAATATTGCATTCCAGTTAAGTACATCAATTTTTTGGGAACCACTCCCATCTGTATCAAATAGTTTAATATTACTGGCCACACTTCTGCAAAATTCAAGGATTATTTCCATTTTATACATAATTCTTTCTATTATGTGCAAATCCCATCCCTTACATTGCCATATATAAGGCATAGGTGCATTTGGGCATTTCCAGTTAGCAGCTATAGATGTTTTGGCAGCTATTAGAGGGTATGAGATCAGCTCTTTCCTAATATTTGGGACTGTGCTATCCTTCCAGTAATTAAGAAACAATATCTTCCATGTGAATGGGACAACATACCCTGTTATGAGAGATATTGGTCCAAAATTGTCTTTTAGAATTGTTTGATCCTCTCACACAACTATCAAAAGATGTTGCCTTTAAAAACAAAAACAAAAATCTCCCACTCTGCTTGGAGTGGTAGTAGACAACTAAGGCTGACATGGTGGGAGATCTGGCAGCCCTGGGACACCCCTTGCTTGGAGCCGGGGTGGTCCTGGCAGGGACAGCCCCTCAGGCCATCGGTTCCCTAAGATTTTTCCCTGTGGCCTCAATGACCAAATTTCCCCTGCTAAGTTTGCTGAACTCTACTGAGTTTTAAGATTCTTCTGATGCTGACTGTGGATTCACAGAACCCTTATAGACTAAGCATGGATGGCTTCAAGAAGGAATTAGATAAACATATGGAGCAAAGGTCCATCAGTGGCTATTAGCCACAAGGTATAGATAGGAACTCTCAGTCTGGGGCAAGGGATGCTCTGTATTCTTGGTGCTTGGGGGGGGGGCAACAGTGGGAGGGCTTCTAGTGTCCCGGCCCCAGTGCTGGACCTCCTGATGGCACCTGGTGTTTTTGGCCACTGTGTGACAGAGTGTTGGACTGGATGGGCCATTGGCCTGATCCAGCATTGGCTTCTCTTATGTTCTTATGCTCCCACACATGCCATTCCTAGGACTGTCTTGCCGTAGCTCCCAATATATCAACAATGGAGTAATAACACCATATATAGACTCCACAAGTAAAATCTATAACATATGTTATTACTCCACTGTTGATAGTCTTGACTGATACTGAGGTCTGTTTGCTTTGCTTATAGCTCCCAACATAGCAGAACAACCATTCAGAAGTCAGTGTTGGCTTCTAGTGGCTGTTGCTTATGTACTGGTACCAGTTCAGTGGCTGAGACTGGCTTCCAGCCCCTGTGCAGTGCTGTTATAATAGCACCATAGTCTTTGTGCTCTGTGCTCAAAACCTGTTTGCGAGCACAGTAGCTGATAGGCTCAGGCCATTGAAAATAAATCTGATTTATTTATAAAATGGAATAAAAATAAGTCTGTTACATAAAACAGCGCGAAAGTATTCTTTTTCTAGAAGGGATCAATTTGCCTCTCTGTGGTACAACAATTTGATTACGTCAAGAAAGGCTTTCAGGGGTATCAGCCTTTGTTTACACGCCTTGCAAATCAACCAAATGTGTTATTAAAATAAAGGTTCTATATTAATTCTAACCTTTTCCTTTCCCGAAGTCAAGAAGTATCGGCTTCCTCCTCTATGCAGACATATTGATTCTGAGTTGAAGACTGGAAGGACAAGCTTATTACCTGCAGCACTTGTCACAATCCAGTGTTTCATAAGACATCAATAAAGGTCTCACCACCTCAAAACAAAGAGAGTTATGTAATGGCTTGGATTTTCTATTTATTAACACACACACACTGCCGGCAAAGCTTTCACATAAAGGCTAGGACAGAAACAAAGACATAGACTTGCTCAGGCATCTACTGGGACAGGGAGAAGGCCTGCAGATGTTTGCTTTGCAATCCTAAACAGAGTTACACCATTCAAAGCCCATTTATGTCAATGGGTTTAGAAAGCAGAGCTCTCTTTGGGATCACACTGGGTCTTTCTAGGCAAATGTCCTCACCATTTCCATATTTATCATGGAATTTTTCACTTTAATCTGTTTCATTTTCCACTTGCTGCTTTCTAAAAGAATCCAATTTCTATTCATGCAATAGTCCACATTATTAAATCCCATATTTACTTGCCTTAGTTAGCAAGCTGATTGACTGAATTTTTATCCCATGGCTCCCCAGGGGATTTGGGAAGGTAGCAATAGTTACTAATAAAAGGGAATATATGTAATACAAACAAAATTTCCAGCACCACATCTATCATGGGCTCCATTAGGTAGACAAATACATTAAGAAAATCTCTAATATATTCTTGTTTACTGAATTTCAGCACATACCTGGCTATCGTTGCAACGGGATGGAACCCTGACAGCTTTCTGCCCCCTCTCCTCCTGAATAGGATCAGCTGTGTCAACACCACAGTACAAGCCTCATCCCATCAGTTTTCTGTATCAAAACCAAGTCTTACTCAGAGGTCCCAAATCCAAGTATTTAACTGAGAAGTGTATTCTATCAAGGCCATTTCATTAACTGCATTGTGCCAAACATATGTGGCCAATCCTGTCCCTCTGGTGTGTTAATGTGCATCATACAGTCAGTTAGTGCCTACACATATTTGGATTTTATGCAGGTTGACAGGCCAGGCAGTCCTATGAAGAGTTACTGGCTCCGGCTGGAGAAATCCTGCATAGAATTGTACAGAAAAAGTTTTAAATTTTTGTTCAAACCACACTAAATGAGTGGGGACTGCTTGATCCCCTTTGGCTCACTATATCTGGAAAAGTTTAAATCCTGCTTTCATTGTGGCATGGCATCAAAATGATGCAGCTGACCCTTAGGATTCCAGGTCGACTGACAACGGGGGGGAGGGGGCGCCTTCATTTGGCCACTCCATTTTGTGTACTGTGTCATACAGAGCCCAATCATGTCGATCATACCTTTGTTGTCCCTTTGTCTCATTTAGAATTTATTCACCTATTTCCTCTCTGGGCAGGGAGAAAAAAGCAAAAAAGGGAAAGCTGCTGATTGATTTCACTCTTGGAAAGTCCCTGTCATCATGTTTGATGACTTCATTGCTGAAATGAAATAGGTAGGGGAGATGCAATGTTTTCAAAACAATTTGGAGCAGGAGGAGAACGCAGGTAGTGGGAGGCAATGGGCTGGCAGAGCCAGGAGACGTTGATGGCCTTTATTCGTCAATTCCCATGTTGCACTGGGCTGGCTGCAGGCTGCAGACAGAAAACAATATTGTTATGGTTCTTATTAGTTTTTATTTTATAAAGCCCAAACTACACTCGGTAGGGGCTTCAGCCAGAGCTGCAAATCATAGCTATGCCTGACTACATGCCTGGGTACCTCATCTCCTCCTGGGTACCTCGTGGACTCCCTATGTCTTGAAAAAGGCTTTTCTAAAACAATAACAGACAGCTTTTCACTCATTAGGAAGGGAAGCTAGTTTGTGAAGATGCAGGCTGGTTCACAATGCCAAGAATTCTGAGTGTATTGGAGAAGTGTGCATACCCCTCCTGTATGTGACATGGACGATACACATCTTCTTCCAAACATTGCTTTTCTTCACTCTCAAAAGGAGAGAAGAATATCGTGCTAATGAAGTGTATAGATAGATATACCCACACATTACCGTGCGTGAGAAGCTGACTTTATACCTTCATGCAACCAGGGGTCATTTCAAGCAGGAGCTCAGGGGAGCGCAGCTCTGGGAGTTGGTGCCAGCCCCCCCCCCCCCCCGGTGGGGGAATGCCAGCTTGTGTCATGGCTACAGCAAAATGACCCCGTCCCCTGGAAAGGTCCTTGTTCTTCCAACCAGCCTTCTGAAGGCTTCAGCCACCACTGAAGCTATCCTCCCAGAATAGTGGTATTTCTGAGGCTTGGATTGGTAGCTGTCCCCTCTCTGCCAGCACTTTCTTTCTTTCTTTCTTTTTCTTTCTTTCTTTCTCTTCCTTCCTCTCTCTCTTTCTTTCTTGCCTTCTGACATACTTCCAGTGATGTCAGGTGGTGTAGCATATGCAAGTAAGTTATACTAATGAGCTCCTGCACCTCTTTTTCTGCGAAATGACGCCTGCATGCAACGTACAGAGAGCATGGTGTGGTGAGGCAGAAGGGTTGCCAGTCCCAGGCTTGCAGTCCCTGGGAGCAAAATGGCACCAGACACTTCAACATCAGTCTCGCATGATACCAAGAATGTCCCATACCTCTGAGACTTGGGAAGTTCCTAAAGGACTGTATGAGCCCCATGCTGCCACTACCAGTTCTGAAATCAGAAGTGATATCAGAGCACTGCTGACACTGATTTTTGTCCCTCCCCCATTTTGCTCCCATAGGAGCATGGAGAGTAGGGGGGGGCTGTCCACCATAGCAAGCAATCTGTCAGTCCCAGGTAGAGAAGGGCAGGTAGCAGGCCTTACCCCAACCTACATTTGGGGTATACAATTGGAAAGCCACAAGGAGAAGCATGAATACCCCACTGAATCTCATTCTATATTTTATGCAGAGGCATGCCTGGCTGACCAATAAAGTCCCTTTCCTGTTAATTTTGAGAAAACATGGTAATATTCTTCATAGGAATGCATACATGACTCATTAAAAGACCGATACGGTACTATAGAATATGAGTGAATTGCAAGAGTCAGGAACTTACTCATTTCCCCCATGCTTCCTCCAGGGGATACAGAATAGCATGATTTTAGGCGTCACTTTGCATTCTGTTGAAATCTCTTCATGTTGAGTCTCCTCTATTGAGGATGATTCACAATAGAAGTCTGAAGGGAATGCATTAGAGGGACTTGTTCCTAAAGCAGGAGCCTCTGAGTGATGCCACTGGGGAAGTGAGGGTATGGATTCTGTCAGCACTGAGCCAGGTAACAGGGATAACAGTGAAGCAGGTTGAGACACCAGAGCATGAGGCTGCTGCCCCAGAGATGTGCTGGCTGATATTAGCAGGGGCGTAGGCCACCTCTCTCACTCTCATCCATTCCATATGGCAGCTGAAGTGACTAGCTGGGTTTGCTATATTTCACTGTGTATCAAGATCTTTACTTCACAACAATATAAGAACCTTAGCAAAGAAGTCCAATCTTCTAGTGGGTTGTGCTGTATTTGGTTCTGTTTGGCTAAAGTAGCATACCCCATTGGGAAAAAAGAAAAAAAATTCGGATCTGTAGAACAAAGTTTGAGTTCAGCGGTACCTTTAAGACCAATCAAGTTTTATTCAAAGTGTAAGCTTTCACATGCAACTCCTCAAGGGTTACAACTCAAGGGTTACTTACGGGGAGGGGAAGAGGGGGGGCAGCCATTAGGAGGGGCCACTCAGAGCCAAAATGCACATGCAGAGCTGAAATTGGAGCAGGTGGCCAGTAAGATCAATGCATAGCAGCAAATTAGCATATAAATGCAAGAGTTAACAAAAAGATGTGAAAATGAAGCTACAGTCCAGCACTACCCTCTACTCTGTGACATGGACCTGGTTCATCTTGATAATGGTGTTTTGCTTACAAAGTCAACACAAAGTCAATGCGATCCTTGGAAAGGCTGAATAACAATTTTTACTTATTTTATTTAAAACATTAAAAACATTTAAGCAATTAAAAATACAGCTAAAATTATAAAATATATAAATTAAAACACATAAACAAACAACATCAGAAGGAGGGTCAGTGACTGTTAATGGTGATATGTCAGATGAAAGAAAAAAAGTCTTCACCTGCTAGTGAAAGACATCAATAGAAGGAGAGAGACAAAGGGAGCTTCAAAGTTTGAGTGCCACGGCCAAGACGACCTTCTCTTAGGCTGCCACTTTCTAGCTTGTTGCCTGAATGGGCAATTACCTGGTTCACTATATTAGTTTGAACAGTTCATAAGGCTCAGCTATAGTACAAACCAAACACCATCTCTTGCATGCCCACACACTCACGTCCTTCTCAAACTAAGGTTCATTACATGCACAGTCACTAGTCAGTAGATCAGTTGTCCAAAGGCTGATGACTTGATGAAATCTTAATTGATTGCTATGAACTATATTGGTAAAACACCCAATGAAACAGCCTTTTGTTTGAAAAGTTTCTTCTTTGTGTCCATTCTCTTTGACTTGCAAATGGTTTGTATAGTTGTTCTCCCATAAGAAGAGCCCTGCTGAAACAGACCAATGGTCCATCTACTCCAGCATCCCGTCTCACATAGTGGCCAATCAGTTCCTCTTGACAGCCAACAACAGAGCATAGAAGCCGAGGCCTTCTCCTGATGTTACCTCCTGGCTCTGGGATTCAGAGGTTTAGTGCCTCTGAATGTGGAGGTTCTTCCCAGTCACCATGACTGATAGTCATTGATAGACTCATCCTCCATGAATCTATCCAATCCCCTTTAAAAGCTGTTTATTCCTGTGGCCATCACCACATCCTCTGGCAGTGAATTCCACATTTTAATCAGTCTCTGTGTAAAGTAGTATTTGCTTTTGTCCATTCTGGACCTACTGCCCATCAGCTTCACTGGATGCCCTCAAGTTCTAGTATTTTGGGAGAGAAGAAAAATTTATCTTTGTCAACTGTCTCCACCCCATGCATTATTTTATAAACATCTATCATGCCCCCCCCCCAGTCATCTCTTTTCTAAACTGAAAAGTCCCAGACTTTTTTTCATAGGGAAGGTACTCCAACCCACTAATCATCTTGGTTGCCCTCCTCTGTACTCTTCCCAGCTCTGCAATGTTCTTTTTGAGATACGGTGACCAGAACTGTACACAATATTTCAGATGAGGCCACACCATAGATCTATACAAGGGTATTAAAATATTGGCCGGTTTACTCTCAGTCCCTTTCCTAGTAATACCTAACAGAGTTTGCCTTTTTCACTGCTGCAGCACACTGGGCTGACACTTTCATTGAGCTATCCACTATGACCCTGAGATCTTTTCCCTTCTCAGTCTCAGCAAATTCAGATCTAATTAGTCTATACTTGCAGTTGGGATTTTTTGCCCCATGTGCATCACCTTATACTTATCAATACTGAACTTAATTTGCCTCATTGTCACCTACTTACCCAGTTTGTGGTGGTCTTCTAGAAGCTCTTCACATCCAGCATTGGTTTTTACCATCCTTAATAATTTGGTGTCATCTACAAACCTGGCCACTATACTACTCACCCCTAATTCCATATAATTTATGAATAAATTAAATAGTACCCACCCCAATAACAATCCTTGTGGGACCCCAATGCTTACTTCTCTCCATTGTAAGAACTGTTCATTAATTCCTATTATTTGCTTCCTGTCTCATTTAACCACTTTTTTATCCATAAGAGAACTCTTCTTTTTACCCTATGAGTCTTTGGTGAGTTACCTTGTCAAAAGCCTTTTGAATGCCCAGGTATATAAATGTCAACTGGGTCACCCTTGTATCCATACTTTCTCACAGAACTCCAAAAAACTGGTGAGGCAGGACTTTCCTTTGCAGAAGTCATGCAGATTTTCCCTCAGAAGACTTTGTCCCTCTATGGCTGCGGACAAACTGATATAGTGCTGCCTCTAATTGACCCAGTTTAAAATGTTGTGGGACATATCAGCCACATAGCACACCCTACTGCGGGTTACCCATGGAGACATTCCATGGGAAAACATCCACATTATTGTAGTGCATCAGCCACAGAATGCACTGCAAAAACAGCCAAAATTCATGCATGCACACATCGCTTTAAAAAAAAAGCCACTGCTCTAGCAGCAGAACGGCTCTGCAGGTTCAGACTGCCAAACCTGTTCTGCGCATGCTCCCCCATGTTCAGACAGCCGGCCATGCATGTTGAATGTGCGAGGAAACAAAAACTCCACTTTGGACGTGGTGGCTTTTTAACCCAGCTCCAAGTCATCTTCTGACATGGTGAATATGCCTGGGGAACACTTAACAGCTGTAGCTGTGTGAATGAACCCATTTAATCCATTTGTGAAAGATGCCTATATCAGGCCAAACTGCCAGTCTGAACACAGCCTATGTGTCTAACAGTCCTGTCTCTCTGTAGGCCTAACAATTCTATCCAGACATAAAACCCATTCTTGTCCCAGGTAGGTATATTTTTTGAGAAGGAGCAGTTGAAATCCAAGCAGCTCTCCAGCAGGACTGGTTCTGTGGGTCAGATGAAACCAAACTAAAGGTACCATGAGGCAATATCACACTGTGCATGTATGTGGTATTCTCAGCATGCATTTGACAATACAATGAGACAGAGGCTATTTTTCTCTAAGAAAGCTTATAAGTGTCTCACTTTTTACATAGTGGGCCAAGAAGAGTTTTACCATCACCAACACATGCCCCCTCCCCACCAGTCTAGTGGTCAACAATAGTGTTATGTTGTGCAGGAATACAGGCAGAGTAGGTCAACAGAGCTAAATCACAGTCAAGAGTCCACTCCAGAGATCAAATACCAGTTTAGCAGCAGGCAGAGTTCATGGGTTGTTCAGGAAAGCAGAGTCAAGGCAGTCTAAGGTCACTGATCAGTAAAGTTCAGGCAGGTCCAAAAAGCAGAGTCAAAGGTCAGTCCAAAGGTCACAGGAGGCAGGCAGAGTCCAGAGCTGTGTTCACAAGGCTATGACAAGCTGTTCCCACAAACTACAGCTCTCCAGGCCTGATTTATATAGGCATTCCTTAACAAGCCTGATTTACAGCCATCTGCTCAGAGGTGCTCCTGCACTTACTCAGAACTGCTATCATTAAGCAGCTGGCATTGAGCCAAGAGGTGAGTACTCTGCCTGCCTGTCCTTAAGTCTTGTTGGAGCCTTTCCCTTCACTGTTCAATTACCAAGGGGGATCATGGTGGGCTACTTTACTGCAGCTGTGCCCTGTGGGCTACTTCAGAACTGTGTGTGAGTCAAGGCCAGCAATGAATCTTGAGTCTCCTGTATCTCTAATTCACTAACTTTAGCTGGTTCAGAGCTGGCTGCAAGAAAAAACAGATTCTCAAAAATCTCATCAGTTAATTGCTACATTCATGACTATTGGTGAAGGCTGAGATAAAGGAAGCCGAGGCACCAGATCATTCCCTTCTAATTATCCAGTATGGACATCTGAGACACCTCAGCCTACCTTTGCAGTCCTGTAAAATCTCAAACATGGTGGAGGCAAACAGAAAACTCCTGAAGTATATTTGGGCCATAATCACCAACTGAAGCATCCACTGAGAATAATCTCCCCCTCATCTGCTCTTCATGCATGTCCACAAATGGAACAGTGCAAACCTATGAAGAGTTACGCCCATCTAGGCTCAATTAAACCAATGGATTCATACTGCAGTAATGCAGCACAGGATTACATTGTGAACCCTACAATAGGTATAGTGTGGGAGCATCATGAAACTGACTAGATCATTCTATAATTACATAATATTACTTCACTTGTTAAAATACCCCAGACTAAAATATTCCTTTCTCAATGCAGAGCAGTTGGACTAGAGGACCTTCCCATTTATTTTAGCCTTCCGGTTGTATGGTTATTATGTACAGACTTGGTCAGCTCTGTGCATTAATATGGAAATATAGATAAGTGCTTATGTCCAACCATGATTTACTGCTTTGGTAACCACACCTGATAACACAAATTAATCTTGGCCTCCTTGTTTCAATTATGGTTGTTGGTTTTTTCCCCTTTTCAGATGTGTTTTGATACATAAATTCTCTTGCTCATATAAATATGTGAGAGCTAAAGTGCAGCACACAGAGCATTCAGTTATATAAAGGGACAATTTTATCATGTGCCCAGGGGCTTTCTCGCTATATAAACTAACTTGTGCTGTAATATTTATTTTGTACACTCAATTGGAAAAGGACATTTAACATGACAGGGGAACTGGGGGGGGGGGGTGTTATGGGATCCAACTTGGAGATACCTGTACATGACTAATCTGCATCCACTTCTGGCAAAGGTAATTAGAAAAAGTTCGCCATAGGCTGATGGGGTAATTTCTGTATATATCAGAACATGGCCTATGCAAAAATAAACAAGAAAACTCCCAAGTGCTACAACAGCAATGGGATTTATAGGAAACTGTCACTGTAATTCACTGTCACTGTAGACTTACCCAACAAATGAAACACCAATGTAAGAATCTGGCACTTCAGGCCTAATTCTTAGTTTCATGATTGGCCTACACCACAGTAAATAGCAATGTATCCCCATATCTGTGGTCAATTTCATGGAGTCCCAGATATTCTGTATTATGGATAGAATGAACATTATACAACATTATTACTTTTTAGAGTGTGTACAAATCTGATTAAAGGAATAGTGAGATAATACCTTGGGTGTTCTCTCCATAGTTCACATCTCAGCCATTAGGAAAGAGGAGGGCCTTCAGTGATTTCTCATGGTTTTCAAGTGGCATCGTTGCTACAACAGGGACTGAAAAGTTCTGACTTTGACCCTGCTTGCTATCACCACTATCCCTCAACAAGATACAGTGGAAGACTGACAGTACAATCCTATACAGAGTCATTCCATTATAAAGCAACTGGTTTCAATAAGCTTAGACTGGAGTAACTCTGCATAGGATTGTATTGTGAATCAGATCAGGAAAATGCTTTGCTGCATGTATGTCACTGAGACAGCCCTAAGTGAAATGACTGATCATATCATTAGATGCTGTACAGATCAAATCTAATAACAGTCCCTGCCTGGAGGATCTGAGTATCATGGACAGGTCAAAAGCAAAGCTTGGTGTAAAGGCTTGATGAAGGAGGAGCAAGATTGACATAGGCAAGAGCTAGTGGAGGGAAGGAGTAAGTGCACAGAGCATTCAGTTCACAAAGCAGGTGATTCTACAGTGGTCTGTGAAAGGTTTTGCTGAGGAAGTCTGAGAAGGGATTTGAGGGGGCAGAATGGCTTGACGGGAGAGAGAAGCAGCAAGTAAACAGACAGAGAGAAAGAAGATGGTGAAGGGAACCTAACAAGTTGGTTTAAATGAATTATTCCCAATTTTACAAACTCCTAAGTTTTAGTGGAAGCTCTAGCCTGAAGCATAATAGCCAGGATCCTGAAAGAGATGCAGAAGGAAACATGGAGGCTGCTGCAATTTGATCCTGCTCCCAATTCCAAGGACAACAGTGTGATGTTGAACAGTGAACTTTTGCCACCTCTGCAAAGTCCACCTCTGCCTCATCAGCAGTCTAAATAGAGATTGGGATATAAATATAAGAAGCCCAATTCTCATCCTATTAGGACTGAGTGCTGTTTTTGGCTCCACTTCCATGGGAAATAGGGATGAGGGAACCACTGTGGGTAGGAAGGAGGAAGGCGGCCTTGTGTGTGCAGGCCAACTGAAAATGCTGTAAGGACTACTTATAGCTTACAGGCCCCTCAGAGTCAGGCTTTTATCTGCAAAGATGCCCACCCTGCCTTGCCCTCCCGTCCCCTCCCTTCAGAAGAACAACATGGCATTAGGTGTTCAGTGGTTCAGAGGTTAAGATGCTGAGCTGCAGACCAAAATGTCGGTAGTTTGGCAGTTCGAGACTCAAATGCTGATGACGGAGTGAGCTCCCATCTCTGGCCCCAGCTCTTGCCAACCTAGCAGTTCGAAAGCAAGAATTGCAAGTAGATAAATAGGTACCACTTCAGTGGGAAGATAAAAGCATTCCATGCACTGCCTTGGCATCTAGTTATGCCGGCAACATGACCACAGGAAAGTCTCTGGACAGTGCTGGTTCTTTGGCTTGGAAATGGAGATGAGCACCGCCCCCTAGAGTCAGATTCGACTGGCTTTTGAGCAAGGGAAACCTTTACCTTTACTTGTGGTCAAGCAGAATTGGGGGGCAGGAGCAGTCTCTAATTGGCTCTGAGCAGGGTCCTTTTTTAGCTGCTTCTCACTATTCCTGGATATTTATAGCACTCTGAGCCTGTATGACTCATTCGACCCTAACTAGAGGGTATGGCAGGATTAGTGCAGACTATGTGCTGGAAGTTTTTTCAAGATCTGAAGCATTTAAGGATGAGGGGAGGTATCCAAACCAGCCACTCATGACTGACCAGGTCCAGAGAGCTAAAGAGGGAACTGTCTCAGTGCTGGACATCATCTTTTGAACCTTTAAACTGACCAGTATCAGGGGAATAGTAGTGATGGACAGCAACTTTCAGAACAGGTGTGTACCTGGGCAAGGAAAGCCAGGCCAGACAGTTTTACTGGGCCAAGTTTGGAGATAGGGTGGAGTTGTCCAAGTGCTAGCAATCCTTAGTCAAAATGTCTTTTAGGGAACCTACACTAAAAAGAAGATTTAAATGACTGCACATTTGAGCTTTGAACATAATAAACGCTTATTTAATGCATTTGTTGAGTCATTTCAGGATATGGAGCAAAGATAGGTGCCAATCCTATCATTCATTCCTGAGGGAAAGGAACTGGGGAGTATTCTACTACCCTTTAGTAATTCCTGATTACAGTTGCATGAAGGGAAGCTATGATGTTGTTGGGTCAGATTGCACACTAGAAGCTAAACCCCAAGGGGAAGAGAGCAGGAACAAATGGATATCACTAACCACATTCTCTAGGCCAAAATTTACCCATGTAGCAAAGTGAAAATGTCTAGCCAAATGTAAGTTAAGAAAGGAAGAGCAGTCAGTAAGCTCCTTGAGAACCAAATCAAAGATGACATATCTTCCTGAAAGTTTAAATACATATGGACAGCTTTCCTAGATTCTTAGCCAATGAGTGATACAGCAGAAACGTTAATGGCACATTAGGGAAAATGTGTCCTTGCTTGGATGGTGACCACCAAATGTTATTTCTATAAAACATATATCTCACAGGAAATTTTGGCCTTCTTCCACCTATAATGTTATCTTTAAAGCTGCAACAATTAGAGACAGAAATTTTATACTTAGAATGGCATTTGTGCAAGTCCTGTTCTGGCACTGGAAATGTGATACCCTGTGCATGGATAATGATTGGGGAAGAAAGACTTGGTACAGAAGAGAACTGCACTCAAATTTGTTGGCTTTATTTCCACCCCTGTCCCCCCCCCCCCCAGATCTGGGAAGAAGTGCACAAGGGCAGTACAGAGGGCAGTGCACAAAACTGAAATAACTAAATAACACAGGAACTATTTAACCTCTAAAGAACTACAAGCTAATAAATTTTTCAAATGTTCCCTAAATGGCACACATATGGAAAGCTGCTTCACATCAACAGTAGTATTACATGCACTATCTGACAGGTGCTTGTGATGGTTATATTCCATGCCACTTTAATTACCACATCTGATGCACTCATTGGGAGAAAATAATGTGTCCAAGATGTCTGAAAGATGTCTGAATCCCATGGAATATGAACCAGGGGCTTCTATGTCCACAGCCCATAATAGAAGAAGAGGAGGAAGAAGAAGAAGAGGAAGAGAAGATTTGGATTTCTTCCCCACCCTTCACTCAGAGTCTACAGGACTACAATTTAGCACCATAGCGACCCCATTGAGATGCCTGGACTCCATTAAAATACACTGACATTCACTACTGCTGTTCCCTGGAAACAAGGAGCTCACTGGATACAGTGTTCAAGAGCACACAGGGGACAACGACACCAGATAGTTTTGAAACCCAGGTGGCAGACTATATATGGTGCTTTTTAATTCATCAAAGCCCAAACTAATAGAAGTCCCTCCTCTTTTTTCATGCTGTGCTGGTACATTTGTGCTTATTGCTATTTTCAGTGATTTAATCTTTAAACAGATATGATACGTACAATGTCTGCCCCAAAATTACCTTTTAAAATCCATGCTGAAATGCAGTAGCAAACATCAGTGTATTTAAATGGAGTCCAGGGATCTCAATGGGGTCGCTATGGTGCTGATTTGTAGTCCTGCTGCAGCGTCATAGCACTCCCAATAGAACATTTTAAAAAAAGGACAATTGCGCACAGGGAGAAAAAGGGCACAAAAAGAACTGTCATCACAGGAATTGATATGGGGCATTTTATACAGCACTCCATAGTGCTTCAGAAGTGGTAGAAGGGATTGAAGACTGGTGGAAAGCAGTTTGAGTGAGCAACACTTCAGGCACACTTCCCAAACGGGACAGAAACATTTCTGTATGAACAGGCAAATATATTCCATCAGGGAACAGTTACTAAAATGGTTCTGTCTGAAATGACAGTACAGAAACTGTTAGTGAACAGTTCCTGAAATGGAATACATATGCTGTCTAGAATTCCTCATACAGATGCAGAATTATTGAGTAAATTAGAGTCCAGCTTTTTGTTCTAGATTCTGGTTAGTTATATGGATGTTCATCACCTATTCAGATTCAGCACATATTTAAGTAACAGTGACTTTTTAAAACACAAAATAAAATTTATATTATCTAGTAGTCACTTCTTTTGGAGCCAGTTTGGTGTAGTGGTTAAATGTGCGGACTCTAATCTGGAAGAACCGGGTTTGCTTCCCCACTCTTCCACTTGCACCTGGCTGGATGACCTTGGGCAAGCCATAGCTCTGGCACAGCTGTTCTTGAAAAACAGTAGTTTCTGTCAAGAGCTCTCTCAGCCCCCACCCACCTCACAGGGTGTCTGTTGTGGGGAGGGGGAGGGAAAGGAGTTTGTAAGCCACTCTGAGACTCCTTTGGGCAGTGAAGGGCAGAGTATAAATCCAATCTCTTCTCTTCTTCTTTTCTTTCCCAAATGCAAGCTGTCAAAGTGAGAAGACCAGAATCCTGCAAACAGGATATCCAGAGACTTAGTAAGGGCATAGTGTGATGGTATATCTCCCTTGGCAACTATCTACATCTTGTCTACATACTGGTATGTTTTAAATATCATACCACTGTCAATTCGAATGATGAGTGTACAAAGGCAAAACATTTGTGCTTGCTTCTAGAACCAGTTCTCCTAAAACTTTTTGCACGGTGTTGTATAGAAAGGTTTACAGAAGTTCCTCTCAGAGTAAGAGTGGAATCCTGAGCAGAGCTGCACCTGTCTAAAGCCGCTGAGATGTAACAAACGGTGTAACTCTTCATAGGACTGCACCATCAATATCTGAGGAACCACTTTATTTCAGGTCCCTCTAAAGCATATGTATAAATACACTACACAGAAGCTTAGTCTCTTGGTATGAAATGTGACCAAACCAACTCAAAGACGTGTTGAAAGCAAAGCTGGCTTAGACAGCCTATAAATCTCACTCAGATCTTCCTTTCTGCCTTGATCAGGAGACAGCTCAGTTATTGTTGCAGACAAATATGCCCATCTTCATTTTACACAAAAAGGAAAGGAAAATGTCTTGACAGGCATTTGCAAAGTGCCTGAGGGATTCAGACACCTTATTCCCATTTAATTTAGTAACAACTGAGTGTCCATTAAATGGCTTTGTAATTGTCAGCCAAGGATAGTACTAAAACTCTCAAGCCAGGATCAAATGTTTGAACCTTTCCCTGAAAGACAGAGTATCCTAATGAGCAATACTAAGCAGATCTATTCAGAAACCTACTAAGGTCTATTTAATGGGGCTTACTCCCACAAAAAGATTCTTAGGATTGCACTTTTTAGTCCCTTCCACAGGAATTATTCATTATTATTATTTTCAGTCGTCAAAGGGCCTTACACAGCAATATAGCCAAAGACTAGTCTTTGATGACAAATTCAGATGGGGTAGAGGGAAGAGAATAAAGGGAGATGCAAGGCCACCCTGTCAGGAGCCTATGACTTAGACAAGTTGAAACTTGGAAATTTAGAACATGATTATTGTTGTTATTGCTTATCATGTCTTTTGGCAATCTCTTCAGTGTTTTTAGTGAAGATTAAAGTGTCTCACAAGACCCACATCACATTTCCTTAGATGTTGGCTTCATTGGAATTAATGGGACTTGTACACATGACCATCTCCACCCATGGTGGCCAGAAGAAAAAGCCAGCCCAGGCTGGTTTCCAGCCACCACAGTGCACAGCGAGGCAATTATAAAGACTCAGTGGTGTATTGGAACCTAAGTTCAAATCCCCATTCAGCAGTGAATCTCCTTGTACAGACTTGAACAAGTCACCATCTGTTGCATTAACTTGCCTTATAGGATTGTTACATAGGTAAGAGGCTACTAAAGCCCTTTGAAGAAGAGTTGGATGGGTATGTAATTAATAACTGTCTCATACTTGTAACAAAAGAACCAGGCTGGAAAGGGATATTGTGTGCTTTCAGCTTAGAGCTTTGTTCTTTTATAGATCTGTTGCACCAATCTGCATTACATAATGGTAAAACTGCCTTGTTGCCAATAATTATACAAAATCTTCACAATTATCCTAGTATTTCTAAACAATGTTTTCACTAAGTTATCATACTTTACCAACAGCTGTCTAAATCATATGAATCTGTCTTCTCATGTAAAACTTTGCTCTCCAGACTGTTATAGTTTTTCTTATAGTGTAAATGATAGTAAAAGGGTCCGGCTTATAGCTTACTCACACCTGACCTTGTTCTAGCACAGATAGTATATATAACCTTAAGAACATAAGAGAAGCCAATGTTGGATCAGGCCAGTGGCCCATCCAGTCCAACACTCTGTCACACAGTGGCCAAAAACCCCAAAAAAACCCTCTTGAATGTTAAGCAGCAATACATAGCAGTAAATTGGCTATTATCAAAGGCAGTCCCTAAATCAATTGATGATATTGTTGCAATGTGGTAAAAAAGTGCTGTCAAATCACAGTTGACTTATGGCAATCCTGTAGGGTTTTCAGAGAGGGACAGAGGTGGTTTGCCATTGCCTGCCTCTGCATAGTAAACTTGGGCTTCCTTGGTGGTCTCCCATCCAAGCTAAGGTTGCCAAACCCCCAGTCCAAGTGAGGGGTTCCCCTGATTTTTGAGGCTTCAGTCTGCCACCAACCAGCTGGCCAGCAGGGGAAGCCCCATCCCCGAACACAGACATTGCCCCACGACATCCCCAATGTGATGACATCACCCGGAAGTGACATCATTGCATCAGGGATGTCGGGGTGATACTTTAGTTTTTGGACAAACTCAATGGTTTTGAAGGCAAAAAATCATAGAGTTTTGCCCAAAAACTAGAGCATCACCCCCAATGGCCCTGATGCAATGATGTCACTTCCAGGAGACATCATTGCAGTGCACACGCTTCACATGCACACAGAAGATCCTGGAGCCCCCCACCACTAACCAGTAAGGACCTGGCAACCCTAATCCAAGCACTAACCAGGGCCAATCATGCTTAGCTTCCCAAATTTGATGAAACTGGACTACTCTGGGCCATCCAAGTTGTTGCAATACAGTTCTGTTAACATGCACTCTAGTCATAGAGCAAGTCTAAGGATGTGGATATGGCTGTACAGCACCATCTCTTTTGGGCTTATTATTTTGTATTAGTTCACTGAGACCAGGTTTTTGTAGGGCCTGAGTTTTTTAGGTTTTTGTAGGCCCCTTTTCCCACTTGGAATTCCTGTTGGGAAGAACAGCAAGTTACAAATAAAGTAAATAAACAAATATTTCAAAAAACAGAAACAAGATTAAAAAAAAAACACAACCTGAGGAGTAGGTTAGAAAAAGCTATAGTGGCATGGTCAAGATTACACAAGTAAATCTAGATTAAAGCTGAGTGATGAATTTTTAAAACCTAGCCTCAAACGTCAGTGTCTAACACTATCATCAAGTGGTTCTCACTAATCACTTTTCAATTCCAATAAAGCACATGCTTTAGGTAAACAAGTGCAAAGACTGGTAATTACCTGACAGTGTTTTATTACAACATGGGGAAAGAATGTGATTGCATGGTGTTTTGGTTATATCTAGGCTGAGGACAGACTGGCAATCTGAAGCGGAGGCAAAGCGGAGGGAACTGGAGCGGGGGGAAAAACCCACGGAGCTGGCCGTTCACACTGGCCAGAGCAATGCGGATCAGCGGCAATACGGAGCGTTCAGACTGC
Organism: Lepidodactylus listeri; assembly: GCA_029233225.1. NCBI lineage: Eukaryota > Metazoa > Chordata > Lepidosauria > Squamata > Gekkonidae > Lepidodactylus > Lepidodactylus listeri. The sequence goes on along the minus strand of JARCFY010000005.1, from coordinate 54,955,798 downwards.
CACGGAGTGTTCAGACTGCTGCATAGCCAGCACGCGCGGCTTGTGCGCGCCGCTGCACTTTTTTTTTGTTTTCCTTTGATGTTTTTCGCATGTGCGCACATGCGCAAAACTTTTTGCCGGTGCGTTCACACTTCCTCCGGATGCCTCCCGCTTCTTCCAGTTCACACTGTTTGGAAGCGGGAGGCATGCGGAGGAAGGCCCATGAACACCGGGAAAAACCGGTGTCCGGGTAAAGCGGAAGGAAAGCGACTGGGAGACGGGTAAGTACGCAACGGAGCCGACGGACAGATGCGCATGTCTGAACGTGCTCCTTTCCTCCATTTGCGAAGCGTGCCTGCCCCGCTTTAGATTGCCAGTCTGTCCTCAGCCCTAGAATGAGCAATGCTAGTTCATTTTTTTAAAAAAAAAATTAAACAGAAGCAATAGAAAAATGTTCAATTTATGAGGACCATTTATTTATTTATCAAATGGCAGGGTTACACACAAGAAGCATGTAATAATATAAAATACGAAACCAAGTTGACACAATGGGTATGCAGACCGATTGGGCAATTCTCCTAAATACTAATATCTAAACTTTTAACCCAGTCAATTGCAGCTGGTAAGAGTTCAAAGAGCTCCCTCACATCACCCTGGAAAGCACGACGCTCACATTTTTGTGAGAGGTGGAAAACAGTTTGGCAGCCTGCACCACAATCACATTTGGATCTTGGTATTTTGCCTCATTTAAACAACAGGTCTGCACAACTACCAAAGCCTGTTTGTATTCTATTAGCCATCTTCCATACTTTACATGGCAAGTCAAATCCTGTGGGCCTCTCATTGGTGTTTACCAGGTTGTGGATATTTGGGTGGAATTGACTACATCCTTGTTTGCAACCATTCATTCCCTAGATCAAAATTTTGTGATTGCAGGATTTGTGCAGATCTTATTGCTGGATATCAGGACCTTAGTATGGATAGGCCCGCATCAGCCATGTCTTTGTGGATGGGCAGCTCTCTGTTTTCAGTTGTCTTTCTATATTCACAAAGAAGAATATGTTGTCTTCATAGATGCAGGGGAGCGATGTGGCACAACGTGGGTAGGCAATAAATCAGAGCAAGTTTAATACATCTGCTGATGGTTCTCATTGTTATATTGGGGACATGGGGACTGTTGAGCCACACTGAAGCACGATATTCTACAGTACTATACACCAACTCCAAAGCTGAGCATCTAAGTGTTGTAGCAGACACACACCAAATTGTACCACACAAATTTTGGAGAATGTTGATTCACATGTGTATTTTAGCTGCTATAAACTGCTGGTATTCAGCCCAACAAATGTCTTTCCACTCTTGGTTGACAGAACATTTGCTGGCTATGAGGTTTGTAAATGTGAACAACATCTACTTCCCTAACTTTTACTATGATTGCATGGATGTCCTTGTGCAAGTTGGTCAATACCAGCTTCACATATTCAATGTTGCTTCAGACATAAGTCATTATGCTGTAGGTATGATGGTAAGTGATGCCAGTAAAATCATATCCCACAATTTTTGTTCTGTGGTGGGCCTGGTTTTTGTTATCAAAATGAGTTTCTTGAACAAGAGCTAAATCTATTTTATTGGCCAGTAAGATTTGCAACAAGTATTGGCTTGCTTATACCTTCAATATTCATTTGGCAGATTTGGATGCAGTCTCCTATACCCCTTGTCAAGTAGTCCTGAGAAGGACTGTTTGATTGGTTGATTGTTTCCATGTGTGTAGTGTAACCAGGAGATCCTACAATTGTCTGGCAGCCAGAAGTTCTAGATCCTTAGTGTTAACTAGGGTGCACCATGAGGAGACAAGCTAGAATTGCATTAAAATTGTTAAGACTAAAAGTCATGGCTAGATTTTAAATTTTATTTTAAAAATTAATTTCCTCAGGTTTTGATAATAGATCTGCAATTTAAAATTACCTCAGACTGTAATCTCAGGTTTTGGAAATCCTTAAAGGTACAATGTGTCAGAAAATCTCAGTCTTTTTTGTGTACAAATCGTAGAGCTTCACCGAGCCGTTTCAGATCTGTGTCAGTTCTTCATTATCAAAGGTATGGGCAGGGGTACCTGAATTCCTGGTTTTCACCAGCACAAGACTGGGCATGCCAGGTCCCAGAGTGGAATGATGACTTCTGGGAGTAGAAGTGTTTGGAGCCTGGAACGACAGGTCCCAGAGTTAATAACTGCCCTTGTGATTGAAATCAGTCAGGGCTATTTTGGGGCAGGAACACACAGGAACAGAGTTCCGGCAGGCTTCTGAGTTGGCCACGCCTACAGCCTCCCCCCCTCGGGTTCCCCAGGTGCCTCACAAGCCGTGGGGCACCTGGGGAAGCCAAGTCGATCCAGGAACTGCCTCCCACCCCTCAAGTTCCCCATGTGCCCAGCAACCTGCAGGGCGCCTGAGGAAGTTGATCCTGGGAGGGAGCTGCACTGCCAGGGGTGTGGCCTAATATGCCAATGAGTTTCTGCTGTTGGGTGTGGCCTATTATGCTAATGAGTTCCTGCTGGGCTTTTTCTACAAAAAAAGCCCTGAAATCAGTGTTCTGCACCCGTAATCACAAAATTTAGAGTGGAATGAAATACATTACAGTGATTTCAATCACAGGGGGTGTTAAGTAATGGGTTCATGAGACTATCGTGGTTTCAGCATAGCTCTTTATTGGAACATTAAGAACAACTCACATGTGGCGAGCCGCAACTATATACAAACCCCCAGTCCCAAAACACCCGCATAAGATACAATTCAAACAATAAGAACATAGTAGCTAGGAGCCTTCATTTGCATGACATTACTTTCTACTTCTATTACCTGATTGGCCTGCTCTGCTAGAGTGGCCAATCTAAATGTAGCTGTAAGGAGCCTCTTTAACAATGCCTATTCATTTGAAGCTCTCACTATATAACAGGGGGCATCATTCCACTCTAGGGGTGGTTGTTCCAGTCCCAGGACACTTCAGCTACTCCTAGGGTTGCCAGGTGCTTACCGTCTGCTGGAGGGGGAGCTCCATATAGCTCCCTGGGATTTTCTTGTGTGTGCACTTTGCATGCATGCCATAATGGCATCACGGAAGTGACATCATCACACTGGGCATGCCATACAGGGGGCACTCTAGCATTTGGACAAAAGCTCTATGGTCACCTCTGGGTGATGTCATCATGCTGGGCACATTGGGCATGGCAGGGCTCTTCAGGGGCAGGGCTCATCCCCTCAGCCAGCTATTTGGCAGTGGATTGGAGCCCCAAAATTGGGGGAAAACCCACACCCATTGGAGGGATGGCAAGCCTAGTTACTCCAGAGGCTGTAATTATCTTTTGGGGGCTGTCATTTCAGTCCCAGAACACTTCTCCTATTCTCATAGATACTCTTCCACTCTGGGGGCTGCCATTTCAGGCCCAGAACACAACTGCTACTCTCAGGAGCTGCCATTCTACTCTGGGGGGCTTCATGCCAGTTCTAGAACACTTCTGCTACTTCTAGGGGGTTGTAATTTCATTTTGGGGGCTGTCATTCCAGTCACAGAATACTTCTGCCACACCCAGGGGCTGTCATTCCACTCTGGTACCAATCATTCCCATCCCAGATCTCTTCTGCTACTCTCAGGGGCTGTCATTCCACACTAGAACTAGTCCTTCCTGGCCCAGAACACTTTTGCCGGGGTGCTCATTCTACTCTGGGGACCAGAGCTTTTTTTCAGCAGGAATGCACCAAAACGCCGTTCCGGCTGGTGTCTGAGTCTGCCCCGCCACCTCCCTGCCGGGCCTGAGCTGTTTACACTTAAAGGAAAAGTTCCTGCAGAGAGCCGGCAGGAAAAAACCCCACCCGGTGCTTTCCCTTTAAGTACAGAGAGCCAGCAGGAGAAAGCCCCGCCCATAGATTAAGCACGGGGCTACCCTCTTTGCACTGAAAGGCTTTTGGCTTGCCGACATCTCTCTGCTCTCCCTGCTCCGGTAAGTGCCTCCCCCATCTCTTTTCCTTCTATCTCTCCCTCTCCCCCCACCTTTCTTTCTGTCTTTCTTTCTGTCTGTCTGTCTTTCTCTCTCTTTCTCTCTCTGTTCCCACCTTTCTTTTATTCTTTCTCTTTCTCTCTCTCCCTCCCCCTTCCTTTCTCTCTCTCTTTCTCTCCTCCACCTTCCTTCCTTCCTTCCTCCCTCCCTCCCTCCCTTCCTTCCTATCTGTCTGTCTGTCTTTCTCTCTCTCTCTCTGTCTGTCCCCACCTTTCTTTCTCTTTCTCTCTCTCTTCCACCTTCCTTCCTTTTTCTCTCTCCTCTATCTATCTATCTCCTTCCTTCCTTCTTTCCTTCCTTCCTTCCTTCTTTTTCTCTCTCTCCCCTACATTTCTTTCTTTTTCTCTCTCTCCCCTACATTTCTTTCTTTCTTTCTTTCTTTCTTTCTTTCTTTCTTTCTCTCTCTCTCTCTCTCCCACGTCTCTCTCTCTCTCTTTCTTTCTATTTCATTTTGTTCTTTGTGTTTTTATAAAAAAAATATTGAAAAGGGGAGATGTAAAAAAGCAGAGAGCCTGGGAAATGCTGCTTTTGACAATATCTTTAATTTTTGAGAATCTCTTTAGTTTTCTCATGGCATCTTCTGCTTAAGAAAAGTACATTTGAAGCCTGAGTTCATTGTTGTGTCTTGTTGGGAATGGCTTGCAAATATATGTGTGTCTAAAGTCTGTATTAAAGTGGTTTGGTGCTTACTGCCATGCAAGAGAAAACATCTGAAAAAGTAGCTTCATTGTTGTGTGTGTTGGCAGAATACTTGACTGTTGCATGGGGGACTTTGGGGGACATCTGCAGAGAAACAGAGATGTAACTAAAAATGAGCATGGTCAGCAGCACTTTGGAAAAAGGAGATTGCCTGTTTTGTGACATTTAAAAAGTGGGCAGAGTTTCTGATGAAGATGATTGTCCCTCTTCTCCTGCCACTGGGCTGACATCTGCCTTTAATGGGCCAGCAAAGTTGATGTTCTTAAACCTCCTAATAAGAGAGATTTCTGCTTCTGAGGAGTTGACTTCCAACGATTGGTGATCTTGTGATGGTAGTGATACTTTGATGTGGTAAAGACCACCTGTTCACAGGATAGTTTTACCTGTGGGCCAGACTCTGCATGGTAACCACTCCGCTGGTACATAATTGCTTGTAAAAAGTATTATAGTGTAATAATTCAGGTGGGTAGCCATGTTTGTCTGAAGCAGCAGAACAAAGTTGGAGTCCAAAGTTTCATCCAAGGTATAAGCTTTTGTGTGCATGAACACTTCTTCCATCTGAAGAAGGGTGGGTGGCACATGAAATCTTATACCTTGAATAAAATTTTGTACCTTGAATAAAATAGTCCACAAACTACTCCCGTCTAGTGCATCCACAAACCTAGAAGAAGAAGAGATTGGATTTATACCCTGCCCTTCACTACCCCAGGGAGTCTCAGAGCATCTTACAAACTCCTTTCCCTTCCCCTCCCCACAACAGACACCGTGTGAGGTAGGTGGGGCTGAGAGAGCTCTGAGACAACAGCTGGTACAGAGCTATGGCTTGCCCAAGGTCATCCAGCAGGTACAAGAAGGGGAGTGAGGAATCAAACTCAGTTCTCCCAGATTAGAGTCCATGCACTTAACCACTACACCAAACTGGCTCCTAGCATTGTTCTGCCAGTGAACTAGGGTTGCCAACTCCAGGTTGAGGAAATCCCTGGAGATTTGGGAGTGGAGGGTGGGGTTTAGGGGAAGGGAGGACCTAAGCAAGGCATAATGCCATGGACTCCACTTTCCAAAGCAGCCATTGACCTGATCTCTGTAGTTTGGAGCTCAGTTGTAATTCCAGGAGATCTCCAGACCCCACCTGTAGGTTGGCAACCCTAAAAAATCATATTCAGCATACTAGTTCTGCAGGAAGGCAAGCTGATTTCCATGGGAACCTAACCTTTAGGAATTGATTCCAATCCAGTGTGGGAATAATTGTTGGACATAAGATATTGGTCCAGGCAAGATTTTGTATAGATGGGACAGAAAATATGTTTTTATTGGTTTTGTCAAAACTGTTTTGACAACAAGGTAAACAGAATAAGAAGCAAAAGGTGGATGTGGCTGGATGACCTCACTTTTGGGAACATTGAGTGTGGCCTGATATGTTAATGAGCTGTGCTGTCAGGGGTGTGGCCTAATATGCTAATGAGTTCCTGCTGGGCTTTTTCTACAAAAGAGCCCTGCTGGGGACCATCATTCCACTCCTGGTACTTCCGACTCTTGGGACCATCAGTGGAGGCCCAAAACACTTTTGCTACTCTACAGGCTGTCATTCCTGGCCCAGAGCAGTCTGTCTGGGCTCAGAGACTTTCATCCAAAATCCATTCCATATTTTCATTTCACCTTTTTTTTTTGAACTGTGATATATTAAATGGAGTCCATGCAAATCAATTGGCAGTCCTGGCTCCCATTATATCCAATGGGATTTCAAGCGTCTCCTGTTGTTTCCAGTGTGCAGTCTTGTCCTTTCTTTTAGTACATTTTGCAGCAAATAGACAAAATTTTCCCAAGTGCACAGGAGCAAATGCTATGTGCTAACAGCAGACTGCAGGGGAAAGCTGGGGAAAGGAATGGGGAGGGAGGCAGAGGAGAGCTGGGAAGGAGACATACCTTCTGTGTGCCCCCTTTCACTTGATTCCTTCAGACTCCTTCCCTCACTCGCAAAAGCCACCACTGTGAGTGGGCCTACTGGCATAGGGCTGCCAAGTCTGCCCAGGGGGAAGGGGATCCCCCGCCGGCCCGGATTCAGCCGGTGGGGGGAACCCCACCCCCGAAGTCATCTGGTCAGGATGACTGCCCCAGTGTGATGATGTCACCCGGAAGTGACATCATCACATCGGGGACGTTGCTAGGGCGACGCTCTAGCAATCACTCCAAAAACTCTGTGGTACCATAGAGTTTTTGGGCCATCGCCAGAGTGTCACCCTGGCAATGTCCCCAACGTGATGATGTCACTTCCGGTGATATCATTGTGTGCGCTTTGCGCACACGCCTGGGAACTCCCAGGACAATGAGGCTGTGGTTCAGTCCTATTCAGTTTCTGGTATTGTTAAAGAAGCCAGTTCAGAATGTCACCAGTGCTCGTGGCAGAAATAAATAAAAAATAATCAAAGAACAAAGATATGGTTGTGGAAGATCTTGTCATGCGGTGGAATTTGGCATGCATGCATATGGAGTGGCATAAGGTGGTGACATGACACTCCAGCCACTTGGAACTCAGCAGTTTTGATATATTTGACTACTGAACCCAGCTCCTAAAATCTTAGATGAATTCTAGAAGATAGAGCAGAAGTCCAGGGAACATTGTGGGAAAAAAGACCATGGCAAGTCATTCTCTTTTATGTACTTCTATATCTCACAGCTCATAGTTCTTCATTACTCCAATGGAGTATCTCAGTTCCCTTCCCCGTGTCTTGAGACCACAGAACTGTAAAAAGACTGTATATAGACTGTGGTCTATACTGCTGTATATAGCTTATTGTAAGTAGGATCCTATTGTGTCATTTCTTTACCACTTAATGTGTCATGTGAATACTTATGTTATGCTTCAGTTCTTTCTGGTGGTTCCAGACTTCTAAATTCCGAATGCATTGGATACTCAATGTCCCATTTTGTTGATTGTGCTGACTCACTGTGTAATCCACCTTGAGTCCCTAGCAGGGCTCATTTCATAGCAGGAGCTCCTCTGCATATTAGGTCACACACCCCTGATGTAGCCAATCCTCCAAGAGCTTACAGTAGCCCCTGAAAGAAGAGCTCTATAAGCTCTTGGATGATTGGCTACATAGGGGTGGGTGGCCTAATATGCAAAGAAGCTCCTGCTATGAAATGAGCCCTGCCTAAGAGAAAGCGGGAATCTAAATAATGCAAATAAATAAATAAAAGTGTTACAGCAGGGTGCAAGGCCTGGATGATTCAGGGAGATGCACCATACAGTATCTAAAAGAGCTATCCTAAGTTCAGTTGTACCCTTCTAAACCTTTTAACTTCATTTTGCTTTGAGGGGTGTAACTCTGCTTAGGATGGTACTGTATGTTATGTTAGCATCACAGAAAAAGCAGTGGCCCGGGTGAGCGCATACGATTTCGATCAGGGAAATGGCATGGTGAGAAGGGTCAACCCTCCTCCCAGTAGCAATCTGGTTTTCTTCCCATGGCTGCTTTGAGTTAATAATAAAGCTGGAAATGCTGGTCATGGTTCTTTTACATCATCAGTTATTTGGCCAAAAGTCTTCCTCTAGTTGAACACCCCCCCCCCAGGAGCTACCGTGTCTGTATTTTGGTGCAGCCATAGCAAAACATCTGGAGAAGACAAAGGAAAACCGGCAACTGTTTCAGTAACATTATCAAAGGGAAGTTAACACTTGTGGGGATCTCCATACCTTTCCTATTTAGTTCCCTTAACATGTTGTAGGAGTTTTCTTCTTCTTCTTTTTTCTGCTGTGCTGCTCCAGAAGAGAAGTGACAGCCTTGCAAAGCTTTGTGTTTGACCTTGGAAGGTAAGTGCATTAATCCACTGCACCACACAGTCCTTCCTGCTCCTAATCCTCTAGCTGATGAAGGACAATATTATCATGTTGGCAAAGTCAGTGGTAATGCCTTACGACAGGCTTCCTCCCTCCGGCAGCCCCTGCATTTTATTAACTTTATCTAGAGATTGCTGAACTGCGGGCAAAAGAAATGATGCTGGGGGGGGGGGGGGTTCTGCCTGACTTGTTAGACAATGACCTTCTTTTTAAATATCCCTGGAGAATATTAAAAAGCTATGTGAGTAAAAGGGATCCATTTCCAAGAGCCTGTACCCCACTGCCCTTATTCTCAGACACAGCGTGTCTTTGCATGAAATGACTTCGCTGTTCCTTAACTGGGGTACCCCAGCATCTTGGCAAACTGTCACCATGCCAACCATCCAGCCAATCAGGCAGCTGCTAGGGATTTTTCATTTGGTGTTGCATTTCCTCCCATTTTAAGAAATGTACTTTCCATTTTTTCAATGGCTCCATACTCATCATAGCACCATTCCTGGGAAGAGAGATATTCTTTTCCTACAAAGCATCCATTCTGCAAGTCTGTTATGCTTTTGAAAGAAGCCCACATTCTTTTGAACTGCTCAAGCTCACAAAAAAGGGGGAACAATGTTGACTGTGGAAATCAGAAAACTGTGCCTTCAGTCTGCCAGCAAATGTAGTAATCTGGGGCAGTCCCCCCTCCCCCCTCAACTGTTCTATAAGCACCCAAACTTTTAGATTCAGAAGTTTTCAGAGTTTTGCTGAATGTTTACACACTTTTATTCAATTGCTTAAATATGTTATATACACATCTTTTAAATACTGTTTTAAGGTCTTATGTTTTAATTTTTAAAGATTTTAATGTTTTGATGTTCACTGCCTTGGGAACCCTCTTAGGGTGGAAAGGTGGCATAGGAATGTTTTAAATAAATAAAAAATAAATAAATAAGATAAAACCCCATCTGGTGTAGCGAAAATGCTGCTTAAAACCAGATCTGGTAACAGTAAGCATAACCTCCTTGGTTTTGCTGTTTTTGCCAGCCATGCCCACAGACAGCTGCCATGCACACCATCCCACCTCTGCTAACATGCTGAGAGCTAAGGCTTTCTGCAAAGGACAGTTTCCCCACTTCCTCAGTTCAGTAGAGGATGTCAAGGGGTGGGGGACAAAGAGACGGCAGAACTAACCATCCAATAAGACTTTGTGTAAAATGCATGAAAAGCAGGATATTGTCCCTTCAGCACTTTGGGGGACCCTGTGTTGTCAGGCGGCCACAAAGCTTAAAGTACAAAGGGAATGAAAAGATTTCTCACCTTTTAAAGCTACTACAATCAATTGCACACCCATGCCCTCCCTTTCCAAGACGAACACAGAGGCGCTCTCTCTCTTTCTCCCTCTCTCTCTCTGATTTTGGTATCAGACCAACCTATACGTCTGTGATTTTCAGTGGCTAAAGGAGGATAACTATAAAATGGGCAGTTCAGAAATAATTTGGAAGGTAAATTGTGTGGAGGCCACATGGGAGAGTTGGCTGCTCTTGGTATTTCATGGTTCCATGGTAGAGTTGCCAGCTGTAGCTCATAATACCCTGGAAGGGAAGGGGTTGTGGCAGGCCCGTAGCCACAGTGGGGCATTTGTGGGCAGAGACCCACCACAGATGAGACCTGCCCCACCCCGGACCCTGCCCCACCCCCACCCTGCCAGACCCCTCACCCTCTCCCCCACAGTAGCAGGGAGGCTATGGAAAGAAAGGGAAGCTGCCCTGCCACTTCTGTCAGTTTTACTCCTGACAAACAGTGGGGGGGCACTATGGAGGGGTGGCCTTCTAGGCCACTGGCCCACTGGGACTCTTCCCAGTGGCCTTAATGGCCAATCTGCCCTGAGCCAGGTACATGCACTATGGCAAAGATACTCTGGCTTGTGTACAGGTATAATACAGATTGAAATGCTTGTATGAATATTTAAAATGCACTTAGTTCATTTGTTTTCATGGACACATGCACTATAAAAACCAGAAGGCTGAGCATAAATACCGGAAAGCAAGCCTCCAATATGGCATACAAGCACTTCAGCTGAATGCTCTTGGCACAGGCCTGTCAATTTGCAGGCGTCTATTTGCTAACCAAAACCATAGCAAAGCTAACAGCCCTCCTCTCTCTGATTTTCTGAAAAGTAAATACTGTTTCCTACACTCCCCCATGGCAGTGGCGAGACACAGCTGAATTCGCCTGGGAACTGGCATGCCATTAATCATTTGCAAAATGGATCGTTCAACCTCACAGTTTTCTGCTGAGGCTAAAGCTCAGCATGGAAACTTGCATTCACCCATTTTTGGCTAGGGAAGATTCTAGTGGTTAGATCTTAGGAGCCAGTTTGCAGAACTAGGATATCATAGTATGTGGGGCCAAGGACCCTCATGACACCACTGGGACCAGACCCCATCCCCACTGTGGGCGCAGCAGCTATCAGCCAGCAATGCTGCTTTGCGGGTGAATGTTTCCCTCCTCCCCATTAAGCATCACTTGCATAGGCTGCCAAGGACAGGACTGTTGGTGCAACCATGTATCTGGCTTCCTTCCAGCTGCTGAAGAACACATTCTTTCAGAATTTCTTGTTGAGTATTTATCACCCAGGTATGCTATGTTTCAATGTTGCTGGGTAATATTCTATTGAATAACTTCTAGATCTGCTTCAAAGTATATACATGAAGTATACACAGAAATAATAAAAGGCAACATTATTTGCTAACATAACAAAGTCTAATTCACTGAATAAAAATGTTACCTTTCCCATTACAATGGTTCTGTGCAGTTGCAGTAGGTTACAGAGAATGGAATAAAGGAAGAGTGATGGTAATGTTCCCAAAGTACCATCACTTGTTTGTTTGTGTTTGTGTGTGTGTGTGTGTGTGTGTGTGTGTGTGTGTGTGTGTGTGTGTGTTTCTGCCCTCCTGGGGTGAGTTATATGGAAAACAAATGGTTTTGTAAGATTTTAGGCAATTCTGAATGGACTAGGAAAATTGCCCATGGTGGGAGCCTATTGGCTAGCACCAGTATATTATCAACATAACGTTTGTTAATTAATTAATTAATTAATTAAAAAAATTATCCTGACCCCCTGGCCAAGGCCAGCTCAGGGCGGCTTACAGTTAATAAAAATTCAACAACACATAAATCACAGCAACAATCAATATAAATACAATATTAAAATTTGATATTAAAACCACAAGTAACATGATAAAGTGCTAGTGATCACAACATCAGCTCAATTCAACTACAGTACTAATTACTGTGACGTCGGCTCCATTCGGCCTCAAATGTCATAGGTTCTTTCAACTTCAGCTATCATAGAAGTGCTCAGATGTCTTAACAAGGGGGTTTGGCTTGGGAAGTAATTAAGCGTCCAGTGGATCAGGGCTCTTCCATTCTAAGATGTCAATTGCTATCTTTTCTAGCAATGGTAGTGGTGGTGGCTCCATTACCTGGTGGTAGTGGTGGTGGCACCATTACCTGGTGGTAATGGTAGTGGTGGCGGCTCCGAAGGCCTGGTAGAAGAGCTCCATTTTAGAGGTCCTGCGGAACTGTAACAGGTCCCACAGGTCCCTGGTCTCCTCTGGGAGCTCATTTCACCAGAGTGGAGCCACCACCAGGGCTGCCAAGTCCCCCCCCCCGGGGGCAGGGATTCCCCCGCTAAAGGGGTCCCCAATCCACCAGTCTGGATCCAGCTGTCAGGGGGAACCCCACCACCAAAGTGGCCCGATCAGGTTGACTGCTCAGGGTGGTGACATCACCCAGAAGTGATGTCATCACGCTGGGCACATTGCCGAGGTGGCACTCTAGCAATCACCCTAAAAACTATGGTACCATAGCGTTTATGGGCAATTACCAGAGCGTCGCCCTGGCAACGTGCCCAGCATGATGACATCACTTCCAGGTGATGTCATCGTGGCACACGCGCAGGACTCCCGGGGAGGGACCAGGACTCCCCCTTTTTCTTTACGGTGAGACTTGGCAACCCTAGCCACCACCAAAAAAGCCCTGGCCCTAGTCGTTGCCAGTCTGGCCTCCTTAATTGGGAGGACCAGCTGGTTCTGGATCCCTGATCACAGTGCTCTCTGGGGTACATATGGGGAAAGGCAGTTCCTCAGATATGTAGGTCCCTGGCCATAAAGGCCTTTGAAGGTAAGAACCAGCACCTTGAAGCAGGTCCAGTATGCTTTAGGCATCCAGTGCAGTGCCTTTAGTGCAGGCTGGATGTGCTTCCAAATAAGGAGCCCCATCAATAGCCTGACCACGGCATTTTGCACCAGCTACAGCTTCCGGATTTGCCGGGTAGCCCCATGTAGAGGGTGTTACAGTAATCCAGTCTTGAGGTGACCATCGTGTGGGTCACTGTTGCCAAGTCACTGCATTTGAGGAAGGGAGTCAGCTGCCTAATCTGCTGAAGATGATAAAAGGCAGACTTGGCAGTGGCTGCTACCTGGGCCTCCATTGTTAAAGAGGCATCCAGGAGCACTCCCAAACTCCTAACCTCCAGCGCTGGCACCAATGTCACCCCATCGAAGGCTGGGAGTGGGATCCCTAACCTTGGACCACCATGGCTCAGGCATAGGACCTCCATCTTTGGCAGCTTCAATTTCATCCAGCTCAGCTTAAGCCACCCAGCCACAGCTTGTAACCCCCGGACTAGATCTTCTGGTTTGGAGTTGGACCAGCTGTCCAACAACAGATAGAGCTGGGTGTCACCCTCATACTGGTGACAACCCAGTCCATGCCTCCAGGCAATCTGGGCAAGAGAGCGCATATAGATGTTGAAAAGCATCGGGGACAGCACCACCCTTTGGGGCACTCCACATTCCAATGGGTGTCTTCAGGACAGCTGATCCCCCAGTGCCACTTTTTATCCCTGATCTTGGAGAAAGGAAGCAAGCCACTGCAAGGCAAGTCCCTGAACTCTAGTGCTGGCAAGGCAGTGGGTCAGTAGCTGGTGGTCGACCCTGGTGGTTTACCATGTTGAATGCAGCTGACAGGTCTAACAACAACAGCACTGCCATTCTGCTCCGATCCAGATGCCTCCGGAGGTCATCTGTGAGGGTGACCAGTGCCGTCTCCATTCCATGACCGAGATGAAAATCAGACTGTAAGTGATCTAAAATGGAAGTGTCATCCAGAAAGCCCTGCAACTGAGTTGCCACTGCCCTCTCTATTATCTTTCCCAAATAGGCAATGACTTTGCAAATGCTATAAACACATAAATACAACATAAACATCATTATAATGAGAAGGGGCAACTTCATTATAATGAGAAGGTGTAGGACAGGACTGATGTTGGGAAAGGTGGCATGGTATAGCCTGATCTCGTCAGCTCTCAGCAGCTAAGCAGGGTCAGTACTTGGAAAGAAGACCATCAAAGCAACTCTGCAAAGGAAGGCAATGGCAAACCACCTCTGCTTCTCACTTTCCCTGAAAGCCCTTGTTGGGGTCATCATAAGTCAGCTGTGACTTGACGGCACTTTACACATGCACACACACACAGAGGACAGGATTGACAGGATCGATGTCTAATATTTGACTTGGTGGCAATGTTCCCTCTAAGCTGTGGAGTCTTGTGAGCAAAAATTCTACTTTGTGAACTGCGGGCATTAAAGTTGTGAGCAAGCAATTTGGCTACTGCACAAATTAGTTTGTTGTGGAGTCATCCTTCCTGAGCTAAGACAAAAATGTGTAAGCTGGAGGCTTAAAAACTGTGAGCTAGCTCACACTAACTCAGCTTAGAGGGAACACTGCTTGGTGGTCTGTATTATGAAAGGGAAGTTGTAATGCTACAGTGAGTGATGAAACATGAAAAAAACCTGTTGTGTACTCTAAAATTGTACAGCTATCTTCACCATAAGACATGCAGTCTCATCAAAAGCTAACTTTAAGTTTCAAATTATTGCAGTTTTTGGAGCTTTTGTATGTGATGGGTTGTACTTTAAAAGCTCATATGTGGAGGAGGAGGAGGAGATTGGATTTGTACCCCGCCCTTCACTTGTAGTCTCAGAGTGGTTTACAAAGTCCTTTCCCTTCCCCTCTCCACAACAGACACCCTGTGAGGTAGGTGGGGCTGAAAGAGCTCTTTCCCAAACTGTCCTTGAGAGAACAGCTGGTACAGAGCTATGGCTTGCCCAAGGTGCAAGTGGAGGTGCAAGTGGAGGAGTGGGGAATCAAACCCGGTTCTCCCAGATTAGAGTCCATGCACTTAACCACTACACCAAACTGTGCTGTGTAAACATGTGAAGGACTGTGAAGGGTTAATGCCTCACAGAGCCAGAGAGCCTTGAATGACAGGCTGCTCAGTGCTCAATGGAATTTGATTGGTTAGCATAAGCTGAGCAGAAAGACTTGTGAACTGACTGCTGAAGAGAACTTATTTTGAGTTTAGCCCTGACTGCGCAAAGTGTAACTCTGACTGAGGAGAGTTTAACTCTGACTGAAAACAGTTTCTGACTGACTGAGAACTGGGAAGGTTGGCAAAGAGGAGTGGGTAGATCAGTGAAGGCTCCATTTGGGCCAGGAAAAGGGATAGATCTTCTAGTTAGATAAGAGATTCCTTGCCCAGTCGAAAGGGAGATAGCTCTGAAGAGTGGATGGATCCCTGGTGTGTTCAGAGAAGGAATTTGGGTGCTTGTTAGAGTATCCCTGTGTTCTGAAACCTGAAGAGTCAGGTAAACTCAAGAAAGTGAACTAGATTGTTTAGGAAACACTGAAACAAAAGCCTCTCATCTCAAAGATTCTAACACTGTGTGAAAAAAAAAACCTCTCAATTGCTGGAAACGTATGAACAGTAGTTTCTGAAAATAGTAAGGTGCTTCAGGGTTTGTATTGATTTACCTCAGACATTTTACCCTGATTTCACCTGACCTTTTCCCCTCTACGTTGAATAAAATGTTTGGTTTATTTTTGAATGTTGTAAAGCCTTTTGTGTGCCATTTCAGAAGTTTAAGTTAAGAGAGTGATCTTGTTTCTTCCCTCAAGTTCCTGGGCTGAGCCAGCATAAAAATACAATAATGTGACAGGGTGGGACAGCCATAAATTTTCAGGAAAGAAGAAAATAGATAAAGGAGCTGCTCACACAGAAAGGAAGAAACCCCCCCCCCCCCAGAGAAAATACTGTGTCTGAGGGAAGGAAGTGTTACTCAAAGAAGCAGTCTCCTAATTATTTGTGGGAATTAGCTTAAAGGAGACAGAGCGAGAGGGGATAACTGGGATTCTCCACCTCTGTATACAATGATTTCCCCCATAAGAGAACTCTCAAAATAAATCAAGCAGAAAGGTTTTTATTTAAAAGAAAATCAAAATCACAATAAACACACAGAGAGAACTAGCTAAGAGAAACACAGGGAGGAAAGGGGTGAGCAATTTTAGGGAAGGGTGATAATTACTGGTCTTGAAGAAGGTCCATGGAAGCAGCAAAACAGCCAGCATTGTGTGAAGAGAAGAAGAAGCCCATGCAGTGGAGGTGCGTGTATGCTTTTGGTACCAGGAACACATACATACACACTGCTGGGAAGCAGGGTGCTCCAGATATAGGGCAAAATGTACCCTGGGGCAGGTTGATATATTTGCCAGAAAAACAATAATTTAATGGGCTTTTCTGAGGTGGACAATGGTGTAGGAGAGGTTTGATGACCCTACAAGTACCAGGCAGGAAGGGCTAATGTGTCAGGTGAATAGAATTAAACATTGATTAACTGCCACTTAATTAAGGTAAGTGGGTGCAGGGGAAGTAAGGTTAGGTGTTCATGGGATTATTTCCAAGAGTGAGTAAGTAGATTCTGGGAGACCCATTGCAGTAGACAGTCAGCCACTCTTACCCACACTTCTAAACTACTTGCCCAAGCTTGTTCCTGACTGGCATCCATTTTGTTTCATTTTGGGCCCAGCAGTGTCATGCACTTATGAATTTTGGGGTGATATTTTAAGAAGAGTGTTTATGGTTATTCTAGCTATAAATTGTCCCTCTGCAAGAGGAGGGGGTCTGACTGCTAACTGAAGAGAGCAAGGTCATCATATACCCATTCATGCTGCTCCCCTCTTTCTTTTTAAGACTGTTCTGTAGGAAATAGTCAATAGTTCTGAAATCTGGTTTATAGTCTTCTGTTGGGTGCATGGAGGTCGGGTTCCTGCCCAGCACACACACGTGACGGGCAGCAATGAGAGGAATGAGAAACAAAGAAAAGAAGAGCAAGACAGGCAGAGGCTTGGGAGAAGGAGCAAGAGGAAGAGGCAGCTGGAGGGGACTGGGCACCACAAAGGGCCAGTGAGCAGACAGCAGGGCACCCAGGAACAGGCAAAGTCGGTCAGTTTCCCAATGAGCAGGGCCGCATAAAAATAAGTTATATAAGTTTAAATACTTAACTTCCAACATTTTGTTTGTTTGTTTGTTGTAGGCAAAATTTAATAGATTTTCATGGGCCAAGCATTTCATTTTTTTCTGATGTGAGAAAAAAAAGCAAGTTTTCTTTGACCTTGATTTTTTTTTCTTCTGATTTTAAAAAGAAATTAAAACAAGAAGTTAATGAGTCTCCAAAACAAAGCAAGGAGCTGTATGCCATAGAACTATTACAGAAGTCTTCCATTCGTGTAGTCTTTAAGTGGTGAGTAAATGATTAGTAAGAGATGATTTGTATCTGGAGAGGGAGTTTGGTGTAGTGGTTAAGTGCGCGGACTCTAATCTGGGAGAACCGGGTTTGATTCCCCACTCCTCCACTTGCACCTGCTGGATGACCTTGGGCAAGCCATAGCTCTGTACCAGCTGTTCTCTCAAGGACAGCTTGGGAAAGAGCCCTCTCAGCCCCACCTACCTCACAGGGTGTCTGTTGTGGGGAGGGGAAGGGAAAGGAGTTTGTAAGCCACTCTGAGACCACAAGTGAAGGGAAGGGTATAAATCCAATCTCTTTTTCTTCTTCTTCTATCTCCATTGTATGTTTGCTGAGTGTTTTGTGACTCTTTTGTATTTTTTGTATTGTATACAGTGAGGATTCTTTGATAAAGATAAAGAAATGGGCTGAAAATAAACCGGGAGCCTGTCAGAATCTTTCACAAGCTGTACTAAGAAAAAGTATATGCTGTAAAATCTTTCACAAAGTTGTATGGAACAAAAGTACATGCTGTTGTTTGTTATTATTGGTTATTGTAAGAATACAGACTATGCTGTAATTTGTTCTATTGATACTAACAACAAGGATCAAATTAGTTACATTGAGCACCAGTGTATTATTCATTAGTAACTTTAAAGAAGAGTCTGTTTATATTGGTTGCCATCTCATGGTATATATTGTGTTTGTATTGAGGTGAAATAGCTCGACACTCAGTTCTTCTAACTGCCCTGGGCAAAACTACGAAATCTCATGGCAACCTGCTTCATATAAAGAGCTGGCGGGGGGGAGGGGGGGAAGCCTATAAGCATTTCGAGTGACTACCACTCCACTATGTAATCACTGCTACTTTACAGTATGCAGGGGTCCTTTCGTAAAAAAAGAGGTGCAGGAGCTCATTAGCATAACTTATTTGCATATGCCACACCCCCTGACATCACCGGAAGCGATGATGTCATCGGCAGTGTGTCAGAAGGCAAGAAGGGAGGGAGGGAGGGGGAAGGAAGGAAAGGAACAGGAAGGAAGGTAGGTAGGTAGGTGGGAGAGAGAGAGAGAGAAGAAAGGAAGGAAGGAAGGAAGGAAGGAGAGGGGAAGGGGGAAGGAAGGAAGAAAGGAACAGTAAGGTAGGTAGGTAGGTGGGGGGAGAGAGAGAAGGAAGGAAGGAAGGAAGGAAGAGGGGAAGGAAGGGGGAAAGGAAGGAACAGGAAAGTAGGTAGGTAGGTGGGGGGAGAGAGAGAGAGAAGGAAGGAAGGAACAGGAAGGAGGTAGGTAGGTGGGGGGAGAGAGAGAAAAGGAAGGAAGGAAGGGGGAAAGGAAGGAACAGGAAGGTAGGTAGGTGGGGGAGAGAGAGAAGATAGGAAGGAAGGGAGAGGGGAAGGAAGGGGGAAAGGAAGGAACAGGAAGGTAGGTAGGTAGGTGGGGGGGAGAGAGGGAAGGAAGGAAGGGAGAGGGGAAGGACGGGAAAGGAAGAAGCAGTGGGAGGGGGGAGTGAGCAGGGGGAGGCTTTTCCTTCCCAGGGCTGGCGGAGTGCCGCCGGCCCCGGGACTCTTGAAGGTGTGGGGGGGAAGAGGCTTCCCAGGGCCGGCGGTGCTCTGCCGCAGCCCCGGGAGCAGTGGGAGGGAAGGGCTTCTCCTTCCCGGGCCGGCGGACCGCCGCCAGCCCCGGGAAGCATTGACGGGGGGGGGAGTGCCGCTCCGGGAGAGAGGAGGCGGGGGGGCGGGCACTTAACAAAGCCATGCCCCCCCGCCTCCTCTCTCCCAGAGCGGTGCTCCGGCGCGCCCCGGCCCCAACGGAGCCCTGACAGTATGCATTTCATTGAAGGAATGCCACACGCACACACACCCAGCAGAAATACTGTGTTTTTAACAGCCATCAGAGGTGTATGCACCTAAATGAAATTTCCCTGCCTTTAAGATGCATAATTCTTTCCTTTACTTTGTTTTAGCCTTGTAATACTCCTGTGAGGTGGACTGGATTTTGAGAGGTTGACTGGACCTGTGAGTTTCATAGTGCACGGGAATTTGAACTTGGGCTTCCAAGGTCCCAGTTCAGTATGATAACCACTGTGGCACACTGACTCTTTAGAGTACCTGCATGTGATACACAGAAAATGCCAATGTACTGCCTCCCGGCGATTCTCCTTCATTAACCACCTCTCCAGATATTAAATTTTGTTGAATATGACTAAGCTGCAACGAACTCAGAATAAGTACAACCATCACATCTGCTGTGAGAGCAAGATTCTACTAAACAAGTTAAAGCCTTTTTTTAAAAAGGTGCTCTCTTATGGTCACTGTACTAATGCCCTTCCTCAGAAGCCAGTGCAGGACAGGCAATTGCTGAGCAAATTAATGCAGAAGATGGAAAAGAGCTTTAAGGGCTGAGCCACTGATTGTTGATGCAAGAACAGGGCTGCTGGAAATACTCAGGAACATCCCTATTGCTATCTGTGAAGTGTCAGAGGTTATTCCATTTCAGGATTTCGTTATAAGTGTCTACATATGTGACTTCTCTTTGTAAAATATCAGTGTAATGCTTTGTTGCTATTGCTTTTCATGGTTCAGACCATCACCTTTTCTTCTGACACACCTTTTTCTGAGCCTTGGAAGGCTGCACAGCAGCTCAAAGGGTAATGCTCTCTATCATCCCATCAACATGCTTGGAAAACCAAACCCACCACATTAACAACACAAGAGTCCAGTCAGGGAAAAGCAAACAAAAAAATAGTCCCTGACAACCCTGCTCATGATTGGTTATTAGTAGCAACTGAAAAAGAAAATTTTGTGCGCTGTAAAGACTTGGAAGCTGAAAGTCAACCAGAAAGCAACTCCGCTTGACTATTTTTTTTTAAAAAAATGTATGTCTTTAAACCAGTCTCCTGATACTTAGGAATGTGAGTGTCTCTTTTGAGACTATGGGAATGACAGCACTGTATTTCAGCAGGAGGGAGGCTGCAGACTGAGCTGCTAAGAGCAAAGAGAGAAACAATGCAGCATTTAACAGCCCCTGGACACTGTGCATTTCCAGAGCCTGCCAGGATGTCATTCTGTCTCATTAGCTGGAATGTTCCATTTCCAGTGCCCCAAAGGTCACTCATCTTGCAAGCTCCTTATTGTTCCATGGAGGAAGAGGCTTTCTTCCCCAGCTAAGGTACAGCTGGTAAAGGTACTTTCTTTACCCACATACATTTCCAAGGGTGTCTGTGAAGCTGGCAGGTGGAAGCAGTCAGTTCCACTCTGCGGCTAATGAGTGGGGCTGCTCCTTCCAAACCCTTTTATTCACTGCAGGTTGAAAAAGTCCCCCCTGTGGCTATTTAAAACACTGTTAATCTTTCCAAGGTGTTTTTAATTGGTGCACCTCACCTGTCGGGCTTAGCAGAGGAAGGAGGGAAGGAACAAAGGTCTCCCTTTCTTTCAAAGTTACAGATTTTAAATTTGGATCTCAATTAATAAGGTATTTTTCATCTCTGGAAGGTCAGCTTTACTGATTGTTCCTCTCTAACAGGCAATTGGCTCATATTGGGGTGGCTTTGTACTGGCATCTCATTTCTCATCCCCTGAAGCATGGTGGTTCAGCAGGCAGGGCTATTGTATGTATGGAGTTGCACTTGTAGCGAAGAGACCCTTGTGTGTTGTTGCCTTCTATCCATCCTGCCCTAGTAAATATGCATATCCTCTCTTGCCATGTGTTCTTCTTGCCACATGCCATGCCATGAATGCATCAGCAGAATAACATAGGACAGGGAACAGAGGGATTTGGTGCTATGCAGAGAAAATACTACTTTCCAGCAGCACCCATCCTGCCAAAATAGGCTACTCCAGGATCCTCCTGATAGTTGCTTGTCATTTGGAGAACTCATTTTAATATTTGATATCCAGCCTTTGATAGTTGACATTCAGTATTAATGTTATCAGGGTCAATAAACCAATGGTTATTAGCACTGCATGGTTGACTCCTGTGACTGATAGTGTTCATCCACAATCAAGCTATTAACTATTTGATTCCTGAGGAACACTATCGCTCACAGCAGCCAGCCTCACAGAGCTACTTGACAGACCGTGGCCTCTTGCTTCCTTTTCCATTTTAATGTCTCTGTGTGGGTGGCTACGCATAGGTGCACAGGACACGGCAGCCACTAGCTTTGTAGGCAGGTGTACTGAAACATAATGGTGTACAGAACCATGATATTGTCCCTTTGCCTGTCTGCACTCCCTGCTTGTGGGAGATCACCTTGCAAGGTAAAAGTGAATATCTGTTACCTACTGTGAGTTCTTCCATAGGGTCCAACTTGTTTTGACTGGGGCATGCCACAATTGCTGGGCGAGGATAGTTTGTGGCTGTAAATGCTGGGCATATTATTTTCCACCTGGAACTCTGGCTCATAGGCCGTGGGCTGCTTATCCCTGTTCCAGTAGGAAAATCCCTTGGTTTAAAGCAGGTTTCGTACAAAGGTTTGTGCCCTGCAAAAGATCAAAAATAAGATCTCCTGGTTGTATTAGAACCATACACAGCGGAGCCTGGATCAGGAAATCCTTAGTTAACTGAAGCTTCTTGTTATCTCGATTCATTGTGTGTTTGTTGCCCCTTGTTGCCGTACCCTTATATACTTCTGTGTAAAGAGCATTCTGTTTTCTGAGAATTTAATTATCTCCATGTTTTGAATTTCCCTCAGGCTATTTAGATAAGTGAAGTTATACTCTGTTACACAATTATCAATTTCTTCTTAAACAGGAAGTGCCAAATTGCCTTCAGAACAGTACCAGGACTGAGTTGAAGGGAAATGTTAATCCCGATTTTATGTGCCAAGGCACATTAACCCCCAGGAAATAAGGCTACGGGTAGCCAGGAGTGCCTTTGGCAGGGCCCTCTGAACACCCGAAGAAAATCCTACACCTTAAAATAAATACATATTAGGCAAACTAAAGAAAGAAGCAGATGTTTCACTGTTCATTCTACAAATACTGCTTTCCCTTGTTGAATTTCCCACAACTTGAGGCTGAAATTGACAAGATCTTGTAACAAATGTTCATAAAAAGGGGGGGGGGTTACATTAAATGTTGAGGAGCAGGTGCACAAGTGATTCACACATCCAATTTTTTGTGCTTCAGCAGGAATTTCTGAAAGAGGATCTCATATTCCACCCCCTTGTGTTCTACGTTCACTTGTTATACTGGAAATAAGGGGAATTTTGCACATTCCAGGAAGCATCGTGAGGGGGTCATGTGAGGGACTCACACTTGGTTTTCCCAGTTCTGCCTTGCTGCTACATGTGTTTTCATAAAGAAGTAAAAAGGACTTGAAGGGGAAACGCCTTTATTTCCAGTCACTAAGCTGTTCATGGGTGATATTAGCCCCATCAAGCTTCTCCAGCTGGCTCACTGAGTCCCTGCCCTTTAGTCTCCTCTTGCTCTTGCCTCCATGAAAGCGGCTACAATTTGCAGTGCTTACTGATACCCCATTCCCAGCTGCTGTTTCCTCAGGATTTTCCTCACATAGGCAGTATTTGTACAGCGTCCTAAGGAAACATGCACGCTAGCATAAGGAAGCATTCCTTATGTGCAGCCTCATAAGGAATCACAGCAGCCAGAACTGAAATGGTAACAGACATTACAAGCAGGAAGTATACAAGGCTTTACCAGTCAGGAGTAATAGGACTTTAGGCTGGGATAGACCAAGGGCTCCCAGAAGCTTCAGTAAAGGGATACAAACAAGGGCTTAGACCGCAGAGGATTTCTGTGTGCAGAAGCAGTAGGCATTTTGCCAGTTTCCCTTCCCTGCTGCAAATGCCCAGCCTCTCCAGTTATTTATGGGGGGTTTCTGTTTTCCTGGAACAACATTTAAGGGAGCATTTGGAGTTGCAGTGGGAAGGGGAAGGTGGGAAATGCACATTCTGTGGATTTCCACAGAAATCCTCAGTGAGATACATCCCAAGAATGTAGGACGGAGGCCAAATGTGAAGTTTGGTGGGATGGGGGGGGGGGGGGGGGATTCCCACAGGGGCTGGCAAGTTAGTTGTAGAACTGAAAACATGGGGGTGAAGAAGGTACTCTTTGGGCTCAAAAAGCTATGGATGATTGGGCCAGGAAGAGTTGCCAGAATAAATTACAAAGCCTTGCTGTTCCCAAGCATGTTCCCTATGCTTGCACTGTTTGTGCTCTTCATGGCTCTGGGATGAGTAGCACAAACTTGTTTTGACAGGCCCATTTTGCCTTGGTCTCTACACTTGGCTGCCCTTTCTCACCTTCTAACAGGAGCCTGTGCCAAGCCCTCCTTTCCTAGCAAAGTGCTTCTTCTAAGTTCCTGTCAGCTGCAAATGCAATTACTCTTCACTTCCCATCAGCTTCATTACTGACAGGGATGAAAAAGGGAGTGAAATCAAGTGTGCTGATTGTATGGCAATGATGTTATAAAAGGAAATACACACTTGTCGTGCCAGACTGCATCTTTTTTCCCAGAAGGTAGCAGTTGTGTCTGAAAGGACAGGAGAAGTAAAATATGCAAAATGATAGGATCCCTAATGCTAGACAGTATTTGGCTGGTGTACAAGTCTGCAGGCTTTCAGAAATCACAGAAATCTTCATCAGATGGCTAATAAAGGAGCAAGATTTCAGCTGTAAACAGAGCATAGTGAATTAAATTCATGACAGGGACAAGTCTCTGAATGTGTTTATGCCACCAACTACTATGGTATTCATTCTCAGATCATATGGTCATCTTTTTTTTTTTTTTTGGCATGGACTTCTAAGGAATAATGTTCTTGCTGATGCTTATTTCACCTGTGCATGTGTTAAGTGCCATCAAGTCACTTCTGAGTTATGGTGACCTTATGAATTAACATTCTCCAAAACAGCCTATTATTAGCAGCCATTATCAGGTCTTACAAACTGAAGGCTGTGGCTTTCTGTTTGAGTCCATCCATCCCATGCTGGGTCTTCCTCTTTTCCTGTTGCCTTCAGCTTTTCCTAGCATTATTGTCTTTTCCAGTGACTCTTGTCTTTTCATAATGTGACCAAAGTACAAAAGCTTAAGTTAGCTTCTAGGGAGAGTTCAAGCTTGATTTGGTCTAGGACACAGTTATTTGTCTTTTTGGCAGTCTACAGTATCCATAAAACTGACCCCCAACACCACATTTCAAACGACTCAACTTTCTTCCTGTCAGCTTCCTTCATTGTCCAACTTTCACAAACACACATAATAATAATGGGGAATACTATGGCATGAATTAACTTGATCTTGGTTGCCAGCAACACATCCTTACAAGGATCTTTTCTAGCTCTTTCATGGGTTTTCCCCAGTTTCAGTCTCTCTCTGACTTCTTGGTTGCAGTTTCCCTTTTGGCTGATGAGAGATCCAAAGAATAGAAAATCTTGAACAATTTCAATTTTTTCATTGCCTTAAAATTGTGTAATTCCCTAGTTGTCATTACTTTTGTCTTCTTGATGTTCAGCTGTAATTCTGCCTTGGCACTTTCTGCTTTGACCTTCATCAGTACTCATTTCAAGTCTTCACTGTTTTCTGCCAATAATGTGATATCATCTGCATATCTCCAATTGTTAATGTTACTTTCACCAATTTTCACTCCACCTTCATCTAAATCTAATCCAGTTTTCCTTATGATGTGTTCTGCATAGAGATTGAAGCGATAGGGAGATAAGATGTATCCTTGTATAACAACTTTGCCAACTGGAAACCATTCTGTTTCTCCATATTCTGTTTTAACAGTGGCCTCTTGTCTGGAATATAGATTGTGCATCAATAATCAAATACTGTGGCATACCCATTGCCTTTCAAGGCAACCATAGCTGTTCATGATCCAAACAATCAAAAATTTTGCTGTAATATAGGAAACACAAGCTGATTTTCTTCTGAAATTCCTTCATATGCTCCAGTAACCAATGTAACTTTGCAATGTGATCTCTAGTGCCTCTTCTTTTTCTGAATCCAACTTGAACATCTGACATTTCTTGTTCCATATATGGTAACAGTCTTTGTTATAAGATTTTGAGCATCACTTTACTTGTGTGAGAAATTAATGTGATGGTCTGATAGTTGCTGCATTCTTTGACTTCTCCTTTGAAATGCTCCTTGAGCATTTCCAGTCTGTGGGCCATTGTTTTGTTTTCCATATTTGTTGACACAATCTTGTTAACATTTTAATGGACTCAGTTTCTGTGGCTTGGAATAGTGCTATTGATACTCCATCTGCTCCTGGTGACTTGTTTCTCCCAATTGCTCTCAGTGCAGCTCTCACTTCACTTTCTAAAACTGTAGGTCTTTCTTCAAAATATGTTTCTTGGAAGCAGTCTGTCATGCTTTTGTGTCTTTTATGTATTTTCAGTGTCTTTTCTGCATCTTTTCTTTATTTTGCCTTCTTCAGTTAATGTATTTCTGTGTTGATCTTTCAGCATGCCTGACAATGTTTTAAATTTCCTCTTCATTTCTTGATCCACAACAGTTCTTTTGTTCTTCCTTTTTTGTTGTTCTCTTCTGTTTCTTTACACTGGACATTATGATAGTTCTCTTTTACTATATGTATGAGTCACTGGAGCACTGCATTTAGGCTTTTGATTCTGTGTCTGTCACCTTTTACTTTTGCTTCTCATCTATCATTAGCAATTTAAAGAGTTTAATCAGTTATCCATCAAAGCTTTTCTTTTCTTTTGACTACAGGAATAGTTTTTGCACATTTTTCCTTGATAATATGTCTGGTTTCAACCCATAGTTCTTTCTGGTTCACATTCACTTGAACTTAGTAATGCAAACCAGTTGTTGGCATGTCATTTAAATTGTATTTTGGCCTTACAAAATTGTCAAGGATGGGGAAGAATATGTTTGGCAGAAACCTGGAGAGATTCATCAAGAGGGCTTTAAACTGACACCACAAGGGGAATGAGACAACCAACATAGGGATTTAAATGAAGGGGAGCAAACAACTGAGGCCCACCTGGGAGGGCCAGGTCTAATGGAGCCAAAGGTGCAGAGTTTCAGATGTCTATGTACCAGTGCTCAAAGCTTGGCTCCATTAGACCTGGAAGAGCTTGAGCTTCTAATGCTGACAGAGGGATTGATTTATAGGCATTACAGAGACTTGGTGGGATGATTCCCATGACTGGAATGTAGTAGTGGGTGGATACAAGTTGTTCAAGAAAAACTGAAAGTGTCGAAGAAGATGTGGAGTGGCACTGTATGTGAAGAGAGGGTTTTGTTTGTCAGGAAATACTGCAGGAGAAGGGTGACAGCCCAGTGGAAAGTATCTGGGTGAGGATAAGGGAAGGAAGGACAGACAGTATTGTGGTTGGAGTCTACTACAGACCTCCTGACCAGGATGAAGATGTGGATTCTGCCCTCCTTGAACAGCTTGACAGGGTATTCAAACAACATGACCTGGTAGTTATGGGTGACTTCAACTTCCCTGATGTGTTCTAGGAGACAAACTCTGCAAAGCATCCACAGTCACACATGTTTCTGACCTCTCTGGATGACAACTTCCTTCATCAAATGGTGGAGAATGCTACAACTCGACTTAATATTGACCAACAGGCAAGAGATGATAGATGGGGTGAAGGTGGTGGGGACCTTAGGGGGAAGTGACCATGTCCTGCTGGAATTCATTTTGCTGTTGGGGACCAAGGAAGTTCATAACCACACATGTTAGATTTCGGTAAGGCAGACTTTAATAAACTCAGAAGTATGATGAGAATCATTCCATGGGCAAGACTGCTAGAAGAGAGAGGAGCAAGTGAAGGGTGGGCTCTCCTAAAACAGGAGCTCTTGCAAGCTCAAGGTGTTGCTATTCCAGGAAGGAAACAAGGTAGGGGATCCAAGAAGCCAATGTGGATGAACAGAGAACTGTGTGGTGTGCTAAGGGAGAAAAAGGAAATGTTCAAGAAATGGAGGCAAGGACATACGTCTAAAGAAGAGTATCTGTGGGTTGCTAGGCACTGTAGGTCAGCCATCAGAGAGGTAAGCTAAAGCTGGCCAGGGAGGCTTGTTACAATAAGAAACTCTTCTTCAAATATGTGAGGAGCAAATACAAGATAAAAGAGGTGATGGGCCCACTGTTGGATGAAAATGGAGAAACTCTGACAAAGAGAAAACAGAAAGGCCCAATGCTTATTTGTCTCAGGTTTTTTTTTTCCATGAAGAAGAGAACAGGCTCTTCTAGAGATGGTAGTAGGCAAGTCACAGCATCTGGGCTGCTGGTTGACATGGGCAGAGAGGTAGTTGAGAAACACCTGGCTGCATTGAATGAGTACAAATCACCAGGGCCAGATGGTATGCACCCAAGAACTTTCTAGAGAGCTTGCAGAGCCTTTACCCATCATTTTCCAGACTGTTTAGAGGATGGGAGATGTCCCACAAGACTAGAGGAGGGCAGATGTTATCCCAATTTTTTAAAAAGGGAGGAGGGATGACCAAGGAAACTACAGGCCAGTCAGTCTGAGCTCTGTCCCAGGGAAGATGCTGGAGCAGATTTTAAAGGGATTAATCAGCGAGCATCTAAAGGACAACTTAGTGATCTAAGTCAGCACAAATTTTTCCTGCTAGACCAACCTCATTTCCTTCTTTGATTGAGTGACAAGCTTACTGGATCGAGGGAATGCTGTTGATGTTGTTTACCTGGATTTCAGTAAAGCTTTTGACAGGATATCCCATGATGTTCTGGTGGGTAACCTAGAGGACTATGGACTGGACTGTAGGGTAGTTAGGTGGATACGGAACTGGTTGGAGAACCGCACTCAGATAGTAGTTGTCAATGGCATTTCATTTGAATGGAGGGAGGGGTCCAGTGGGGTGCCACAGGGCTTGGTTCTAAGCCTGGTACTTTTCAATATCTTTATAAATGATCTGGATGGAGGAGCTACTCATTAAATTTGCAGATGACCCTAAATTGGTAGCAGCAGCAAACACACCAGAAGACAGAGATAGAATTCAACAAGATCTGAACACCCTGGAAAAGTGGACGGATGTAAACAAAATGCAATTTAATAAGGATAAGTGCCAAGTTCTACATCTGGGTAACAAAAATGAGGAACACGCATACTGGATGGGGGATACACTTCTGAGTAGCAGTGTGTGTGAACATGATCTTGGGGTTAAATATGAGCAGTCAGTGTGATGCAGCAAAAAAAAGGCTAATGCAGTCTTGGGCTGTAACAACAGAGGCATAACATCCAAATCACAAGATGTCATAGTCCCACTGTACACTGCATTGGTCAGGCCACACCTGGAGTATTGTGTGCAGTTTTGAAGGCCTTACTTCAAAAAGGATGTGGGCAGAATGGAGTGGGTGCAGAGGAGAGTGACGAGGATGACTGAGGGCCTGGAGATGAAGTCCTATGGGGAAAGGCTGAGGGACTTGGGAATGTTTAGTCTGGAGAAGAGGAGGTTGAGGGGGGACATGATTGCTCTCTTGGAGTATTTGAAGGGCTGTCACTTAGGGTGCAGTCATACGTGCCAGATAAAATGGAGGGAGAGTGAAACTATTTCCTCCAGAGGAATTCAACCCATAGTTGCGAGATCACACCGCCCTTTGAAGCTGCGGGCACAGCCCATCAGTGTGTGATTAGACATGACTGTGAGTGAGTTGGGGGGTTTTTTGCGCCGTTTATTTCCCGTGCAGTTAAATTAGGAATTGATGAACCGCACCTCTGCACTGAGGGCTCCCTATAGAGTTTGTGATGATGCACATACTGTGAAGGTGGAAAAACAACGGCACGGAGTTGGGATGGCCTGATCAGGCCATCCTGACAGCCTGAGAGCCCACTGGAGCAATCAGACAGGGGAAAGTCCATCCGTGGCCCATCGCAACATGCATACTACTGGATTTTCCCCAGTGTCTTCTAACACTGCTTCTGTGGCAGAGTGAAACGGGTTGCCAATAGCTGCGGGATGCTTTCCAGATGTTGTTTTCTGATCACTCCCTTTAAATCCACCCAGCATTTGCGCCTGTGTCGGGTCTAATTGTGCATATGATTGCAGCCTCAGAGGAGGACAGGGTACTGTTCCTGTTGACAGCAGAGCATAGGACTCGAAATAATGGGTTTAAATTTAGGGCAGGAAGGTACCAACTGGATCTTAGGAAAAACTTTTTTACAGTGAGAGTTGTCCAACAGTGGAATCAGCTGCCTAGGGAGGTGGTGAGCTCCCTCTCACTGGCAGTCCTTAAGCAGCAGCTGGACAAACACTTGTCAGGGATACTCTAGGGTGATCCTGCATTGAGCAGGGGGTTGGACTAGATGGCCTGAATGGCCCCTTCCAACTCTGTGCTTCTATGACTGTTTTGGTGTTTTTCTTCTGCTTTATTTTAATTTTTGATATTAACAATTCATTATCTGTACCACAATTGGCTCCTGGTCTTGTTTTAGCAGACAGAATAGAGCTTCTCCATACTCTGCTTACAATGATATAATCTTTTTATTTCTATACTGGCCGTCGGGTGATGTCTACGTATAAAATTGTCTGTTTGGTTGCCTGAAGCATGTGTTTGCAATGAACAAATTGTTGTCTGCCAAAAATTCTATGCCTTGCTCTCCTGCTTCATTGCATGTTCCTAGCCCAGATCTTCCAACAATATTGATTCTGCTTTGTTTCCTACTTTTGTGTTCCAGTCACCCATGATTATCAGCACATCTGGTATAGGTGAGTGATCAACTTCTTCCTGGATATTTGTATCAATGTTTTCAATTTCTTCCTCATCAGCATCTGTAGTTGGGGTATAAACTTGAATGATGGTTATGTTGATAGGCTTTTCATGAAATCCGATGGATATTATTCAGTCAAACTTTGCATTATAGCCCCTGACTGCTTTTGCTACATTTTACCTCACTACTAGAGCAACTCTGTTCTTCTGTGTTTGTCATTTCCCAAGTAAAACACTTTGTAATTTTCTGACTGAAAATGTCATCTCACCTACACATTAAAATATGGGTATATTTGTATGCTGTTTTCTTTTCAGCTATTCCAAAAATCCCAGAATTCCTTCCCTGACTTGAAACTAATTTTCCAAGCAGCATCTAGAATTATGCACATAGTTATAGGCATATAGCCATGATGTACTGGTGAGAACATCAGACTAGGATCTGGGAGAGCCAGATTCATATCCCAACCTCTGCCATGGAAGCTTGCTGGGTGACTTTGGGCCAGTCCTTCTCTCTCAGCCTAACCTACATCACAGGGTTGCGGTGAGGATAAAATGAAGAAGAGGAGAACAATGTAAGCTACTTTGAGTCTGCATTGGGGAGAAAGGTGGGGGTATAAATGAACCAAATAAACAGACATGGGAATGAAGCTTTTTCTACTCTGTTCTACACATCCCTGAACTCTAGATCTCTAAAATAATTCTGAATCCAGCAACCCATTTTCCCCCTGAAATTCAGTCATGTTAAATTTTTCTCCCAGCATTTGTTTGTTTGTTTTTGTTAACAGCTGGTGTGATACAGGAGGAATTATGTTTCACCACTGGCACAATTCATATGATTTTGCTGGGGACAGACACTTAGGTGGAGGGAATATCATCAGGCATCTCTTCGCATCCATCTGTCTTCTGAGGACCTAAATACATTGTGTTTGTGTGGACCAACAATAAAAATGTAATGTGTATAGTATAAAAAGATACATGTATTTATTAACAAAGAATGAAAAAACATATAAGGGCCCAATCACACATCACGTAAAAATACCAGAATCTAGCACACAAGGGCTAATGGACTTGACCTGACACATTTCAGCCTGTATAGGCCTTCTTCAAAGGTCAAACACAATGAGGAGCATATTGCCTTATATCATAATACAGTACAATCATACAATTTTGCAACATAGATACAAGACTGACCAGAAAAGAAATGTTCCAAAGTGAAGCCACTAGGCATAGGATAAAAGTATAAATGAGGCCTCCAAAGATGCAATCACAAACCAAATAATGCTTCACTGATAATAACTTCTGGTCCAGAAAGTGCCTTCCAATGATTGTTTAGCCAAAGCATCCTCAGTAAAGTTGTCTCTTAAGCAAAAAGCAGGTCAAGTCCATTAGCCCTTGTGTGCTAGGTTCTGGTATTTTTACATGAGGTGTGATTGGGCCCTTATATGTTTTTTTTTAATTCTTTGTTAATAAATACATGTATCTTTTTATACTATACACACTATGTTTTTATTGTTGGCCCTCTATTCTGTTTGACTTACCTTTTTAGGTTCTGGATCCCAGCTTTCAGGGTTTAAGTCTCCCCCCCTTTTTTGTCCCTAGACATCCCTGTGTCTGCCATGACTCCTGTTTGCCAGACTGTGCTGGAATTTCTGCACTCAGATCTTAATTCCTAGGCACATAAAGGTAGGATAAATAGCAGTTCTCCAGAGCAGTTTCATGTTGGGAAAACAACACAGGGGAAAGTCTGAAGCCTCATCTTCCTGCAAGGTGCAGCTCCAGTCCAAATAAATTTCTCACACACCTGGGAATTCAGTTACAAGTACACAGGGGTCATTTTGAGCAGGAGCTCGGGGGAGCGCAGCTCCGGGAGTTGGTGCCAGCCCCCCCCCCCGCGGGGGAATGCCTGCTTGTGTCATGGCTGCAGCAAAATGACCCCGTCCCCCGGAAAGGTCCTTGTTCCTCCGACCAGCCTTCTGAAGGCCTCAGCCACCACTGAAGCTATCCTTTCAGAACAGTGGTATTTCTGAGGCTTGGATTAGTAGCTGTCCCCTCTCTACCTACCTTCCTTCCTTCCTTCCTCTTTCTCTCTCCTTTCCCTCCCTCCCTCCCTCTCTTCTTTCTTTCTTTCTTGCCTTCTGACATACTTCCGGTGATGTCAGGTGGTGTAGCATATGCAAATGAGTTATGCTAATGAGTTATGCTAATGCACCTCTTTTTCTACGAAATGACTCCTGCAAGTACAGAACTGCCGGCTCATGACTGGTAGACATAACCCATGGGAGCACTGGGAGAACTATGTTTCATGTAATTAAGCCCTGAATTGTGTTTACACAACAGTACAAAAATAGATAATTATGGGTTCACCATCCCAAGATGAGAACTTGACTCTTCAGACAATAGATTCCAGGATATTTCCAGTCTTCCATTTCCTTTGTCCCTCAGATCAACAACAGTTACTGTAGCCCTTTACATGCATTCAATACGAGTAGTCTAAATATACCTACAGATCGCAATCACAGTCCCACAGTCTCTCCCATCTGTATTCAGTTTATTCTGCAAACAGACTGCACCATACTCTCCAAACAGGGGCATGCTCACAACACTCCAAATTCTCATACAAATGAGTATTGCTTCAGCCCTTTCCTTCCACCTATTACATGTTGCTGAAAGCTTCATCCCTCCTTCTGCATACTCTATTCATGTGCTCTTCAGATAGTTCCCCTTTCAATGATCTGAAAACCAGAAGTATGTTTACTTTTAATAATATATTAAAACTCCACATAATCAATCTTCAGTAGGTCAACCACAGTTTAAAATATGTCATAGCTGCTGCAGTGTTTGAAATTGCATGCAATGCACAACACTGTGTTTGTGCACATACCATTTTTATGGGACATGCTTTTGAAACAATGTTGCTCTGCTCCCCCACTCTAAGATTTGCAGTACAACCCTAAGTGGACAGGGAAGGAAGGGAGTAACTGTATTTAAGATTGGCACTCTGAATTTCTGAAAAATCTAGGAGTCAGCTAAATCTTGCAGAATGACAGCTGCAACTTATCACATGCACTAAAATAGTTTAATGTCCCCACAATGCAAAACAGAGACAAAAAAACAGGTCAGTGATCTATCAGAGACGGAGAGCATGCTAGGTGGATAGGGACAGTGGGAGTATTTGCAATATGTATATATAAACTGTCTGAGTGTTGGTTCTGTGTGGTTAGGAACCCAATCATATGGACAAGCCTATGTAGCAGTACACTTTATACATCAGTAGACTCAGCACAAATGCCAGTGGCAGAAATTGCTACGAAGTTCCCCGCTACTCGGACTGAAGTTTTGTTTCTGTTTTTTAAATTGTCTGTCTTTGGGGAGCTCAGTATTCCCTTTTCTTGATAAAACCATGACATTTCTCAGTCATATTTCACATGATCTTCTGAAAGCGAAGGTATTGAAGAGCTTCTGATTTTGCAGAAAACTGCTCTGTCAATTCTCCTTATCCTCCAATTGCCATGTAAACCAATCAGTGACTGACCAGTGGCTACACATTATATCCCAATTATATTATGTCACAAAGTCCTAGAGGCAGTTTTGAAAGTGATTGTAGAATAATGGAAATACTTCAGGCCTGAAGATGTTAGGATGGATTATTTTTCCTAACCGTTGTTTCAGACAAAATGCAGCAGTTGAAGCTGCAATTGGGGGGGGGGGGCACACAGGGAGAAGAGCTATTTAATACATTAGAGATGTGCACCCCAAAACTTCCTAAATGAAAATGTATACAAAAAATACTGTTTCAGGTCATTAATGAGATTAATATGATTTCTGGAATGTTAAATACAAATCTGTAATTCTTAAGCACTGCAGAAAACATCTCCCCCCAGTAAAACCTGCATTTTTTTTTGTCTTCTGGTGCTTACTGTCATCAGCAGCAGCAGGTGTGTGGTTTTTCTTCCTCCTGATTGTCCCTGGAAGTGTCCTTTCTCCCAATTAGGAGAGCCCTCCTACCAATCGCCACTGGAGACAAGCTCCAGAGAAAGATTTTTTAGATCAGCTCTATCTACTGTTTTCCTGTGTTGCTGCCTGCCTGAGGAGTCTTTCAAGTAGAAGTTCTGTGGTTGCAGAGCTGCTGTTATTTTTTTGCTTTCATTTAATCTGTTTTTGCTTTCTAATGATTTAGTTCTGTTTGATCACCAATTATATATAATGTTACAACAGATTTTTTTTTAAGAGTAGGAGTGGAAGCATACTGCCAGTGTCCCCAATGTAAGCCAGATGAGTGAGCAGGTGGCGGGGGGAGTGGAGAGTGACAGCAGCAGTGTCTGTTAAATTACTGGTCCAATGGTTAAGCAGGGGAGAAGGATGGGTTGTGGGAAGAGGAGAGATACTAAAGGGGGGTGTGGGGAAGAGAATGTACAAGAGGTGCATGTAGGAGGAAGCTTGTCAATAAGATTTGTAATGACCAATTTACATGATTTTGCTGGATATCTTCCCTGAATCCAAGATCCAAAGTTAGAATGAAAATTTTCTCAGAGCACACCCCTATAATTTGTGTCATCTCCCCCTCCCAATCACTACCTCCATACAGTTTTTACTTATGATGGGAAAACATTAAGGGTACTTTCCCCCTTCCCCACCAGTATGGATAAAATCATATTGGGTAGTGGGTGATTCTTCAGTGAGAAAACAGCATACAGGGAAAGAGCTATTAAACAGCCCTTCTTATTCCATGGTGGCTTCTCCCTTCAGATTGCAGTTCTCAGGACTACATTCTGTTAAACAAAAATTAGGTGAAATACTCACTATGTGTATTTCCACTACAGTAAAATGATGGCTGCATGTGAAGACAAACCAACCAGGGAAGGCTCTGTGGTGCACTGTTAGAGGTAGAGGAACCTGGATACTGCTTTGGATACAAACTCTTCTAGGTTCAATCCCTAGCACCTCCAATTAAAAAGGATCAAATAATAGGTAATAGTCCCACTGCACACCACACGGGTCAGGCCACACCTGGAGTACTGTATGCAGTTCTGGAGGCCTCACTTCAAAAAAGGGTCGACAGAATGGAGCGATGATCAGGGACCTACAGACCAAACCCTTTGAGGAAAGGCTGAGGGACTTGGGAATGTTCAGTCTGGAGAAGAAAAGATTGAGGGGAAGACATTATTGCTCTCTTTAAGTATTTGAAGGGCTGCCACAGAGGAGAATAGGGAGCTGTTCCTGTTGGCAGCAGAGGAAAGGACTGCAATAATGGGTTTAAATTGCAGGCAGAAAGATACTGGCTGGATATTAGGGGGGAAATTTATAGTAAGATTATTCAGCAGTGGAATCGGCTGCATAGAGAGGTGGTGAGCTCCCCCTCATTGGCGGTCCTCAGGCAGTGGCTGGACAAACACAGGAAT
The DNA here is from genome assembly GCA_029233225.1 of Lepidodactylus listeri. Taxonomy (NCBI): domain Eukaryota; kingdom Metazoa; phylum Chordata; class Lepidosauria; order Squamata; family Gekkonidae; genus Lepidodactylus; species Lepidodactylus listeri. The sequence goes on along the minus strand of JARCFY010000005.1, from coordinate 54,920,568 downwards.
TAAGGTTGTCAGGTCCCCTCATTGCTGTAGCAGGGGGATTTGGGGTATGTGTTCTGGGGGTGGACAGGAATGCCCCCAAGCCTCCCCCCCCCCCCGAGCAACCACCCACCCGGCCACCCATCTCCTTCCCCTCCTGCCAATTTTAAAGGGCTTCAGCTGATCAGCAGGGACCACATGGCCCACCCACCAGCTGGAGGGCCCTTTAAATGTATCAGGAGGGAGGGAGAAGGACGGTCACAGGCCACATGCTCAGCTTGTTAAAAAAAAACCCACACCTTTAAAGGGTTCCTGGGCAGGAGGGGAGGGGGAGGGATGGCTGGCTGGGTGGTCGCTTTTGGGGGTGGGGCTTCCCCCACCAGCCAGTTGTTGGGGGGTGGATTGAAGCTGGGGCTGGCAACTCTATCAGGGATGCCCTAGGCTTATCCTGCATTGAGAAGGGGGCTAGACTAGATAGCCTGTATGGCTCCTTCCAACTCTATGATTCTATGTGTAACAACTCTAAAACTTCAAGTTAGGCACTGAAATGGCAATGATAGACAGACAGACAGACACTTTGGCAGAGAAATACTAAGGGGTGTACTACTCAACCTGAGTCCTTTTTAAGAGAAAGATTAGCTAGAGCTGACTTCAGTAAGTTTTTTTTAAAAAAAAACTCTACCCAACTTAATTGTTCTAAGTCCTCCTCTCCCAAACCAACTTTTTTCTTTTGAAGTGTTGACAAGGCTCAGTATTATGTACTTGTGCAATATATAGTTAGCTCCTCATCAAAAGTTAGGCTATCTTCTGACCATACAAACTTTTACTCAAATGCTTTCTTGTTTCTGCCTCTGGCAGACACTGCTTGCATGATGTCATACTTTTCTGAACAGATATGAAACCTGACTCATGAAAACAGAGAACCTTCCACAACGTTGTATTCTATGGTGTATGTAAAATGCCCTTAAGTCACAGCTGACTTCTGGTGACTCCGGCAAGGGGCTTTCAAGACATGTGAGAAGCAAAGGTAGTTTGCTATTGCCTTCCTCTGCAGAGTCTTCTTTGGTGGTCACCTTCCAAGTACCAACCCATCTTAGCTTCCTTAGATCAGGCTATACCATACTGCCTTCCCGCCCATATTTTAGTCTAGAGAAACAGAAATGTGGCTCCTTTTTGACTGCCTTGTGAATATGTTTCCTTGACATGGGTGATATCTCAGAGTTGGGATGCCAAACATTTCTGTTTTAAGAGTTCACACACAGAGATTAGTGCACTTACTTTGTCAGAAACAGTACAGTTTAATCAGAAGTAGTATAGTTTAATAACACTCTTAATGAGGTCAGTTAAGAAAGAGCTTTGCCTCTCTCTCATTTCTGGAACCATTTCTGTCATTTCCGTTTAGACATCTCACAGCTGTGAAAGTGGCAACTAACAGCAAATCATCTCTCCATTAGAACATCCCCCCCCCCCCCCGGTAACATCTCATTGTCTGAGAAATGTATAATTAACACTAAAGGATGGTCCTAGTGCCTAGGATAAAACCATAAACTTCACAAATACAGAGGGATATTTTGGGGGGTAGATTATTTAATTCCAAGTGGATATATTTATGCTGATACTACATATTTACCCCCCCCCCCCGGCGTTTGGAATGAGATGGCCACCAGGTTGGAGTGAACTTCAAACATTGAGCTAGGCCCCCAGTAGTATGATAATATTGAGGTTTTATAAATCTGAATGTCCCCCCTGTGATAGAATCTAATCTGGCTTTTGCCCAGCCCAAGAACTTGGCAGGAGAAAACAGGAGCCTTCTTTTTAGATTCCTTGAAATGTCACTGGAGACTGTGTACAGTGAATGATAATAAAGATTTTAATTCCTGCCCTTAACGTCTGCAATCCTGGAACACAAATCCACAACTTTGTCACCTGGCAGCTGTGATGCTTGAGTCACCATGTCCAATTCCACCCCCAAGAATGTCAAAACAAGGGTTTGGCCCCTCTGTCTTTTCATGATCTAATGACATGCTGAGCTCACCCGCCAAGTTAACAAAACCAGCTAAAAACTTATTATTTATTTATTTACTAGGAATAAGGCCTGTTGTGGAAATAAATACAACAGGCTCGAGAAAAAGGCTCTGGGAGAGTGCCCGAGCCTTGGGCACTCAGTATCATTTTGCTCTGGCAACCTCAGCAGGATATTATGACACAGAGTCCACCATTTTCTCCAGGGGAAGATCTCTGCCATCTGAAGAGCAGTTGTAATTTGGTGTGATCTCTATCCCTCCCCTGGAGATTGGCAGCAATTGTTCCCCATGAGGGAACAGGTGGTTTGGAGGGTGGACTCTATGGCATTGTACCTATCTGAGGTTCCACCCCTGCTGAAACCTCACCCTCTCCTGGGTCCACCCTCAAATCTCCAGGAATTTCCCAACCTGGAGTTGGCAACCCTATCTCCCTCCCAGCCAACCATCAATGTATCGTTACCTGCCCCCTGGCTTCAGCTTCCCATCTCCTCCCCCCTCCCTCCTAGACAGCAGTTGTAATTCTGCGTAATCTCCAGCCCCCACCTGGAGATTGGCAACAATGGTTCTCCATGAGGGACTGGTTGGCTTGGAAGATGAGGACTATGGCATTGTACCTGTCTGATGTCCCACCCCCTCCTCCAACCTCACCGACTCCAGGCTCCATACCTCAAATCTCCAGGAATTTTCCACCTGGGGTTGGCAACCCTATTTCCTTCCCAGCCAATCATCAACCTCACTCTTCAACTTTCCATCCCCCCCCCCACAGCCTCCACCATGCTCTGAAGCCCCGACTGCTATGTCACATTGGCTGTCATAGGGGGTCGATCTCAGCCCAGTATAAGGACACAGAGTCCACCATTTTCTCCAGGGGAACTGATCTCTGCCATCTGGGGAACACTTGTAATTCTGAGTGATCTCCAGCCTTTGTCTGGATATTGGCAACCATAGTTCCCCTGTAGAAAAAGTAGTCTTTCTCTGCAATGGGGACCAAAGCAGCTGACATCATTCTCTTCTCCCCTTTTGACTTGCACCGCAACCCTGTGAGATAGGTTAGGCTTAAAGTCTGTGACTGGCCCAAAATCACCCACTCAGCAAGAACCTGGGTCTAGCAGATCCTGCTCTGAAGTGCTGCCTGCTACACCTAGGGTACCCAACCTCCAGGTGGAGCCTGAAGATCACCAGGTCTCACAATTGAACTCCAGGCAACAGATCCCCCCCAGAGACTGCTTTGGAGGGTGGCCTCTATGGCATTCTGTTCAGCTACCCCAACGAGTTTTCTCCCAGAGGCCAACATAGGTGTGGAAAGGGGCTTTCAGAGAAGCAAGCTTGGTTGCCTAGCAACAGGCACTGAGGGGAAAGTTGCCAGCCCCTAAATGCCTGGTGTTTTGGGGGGTGGATCCTGTGGAGGGCAGCATTTTTTGGGGGGAACTGGAATGGAAGGACTCAGCAAGGTATAATGCCATAGTGTCTACCCTCCAAAGCAGCCATTTTCTCCAGGGGAACTGATCTCTGCCATCTGGAGAGCGCTTGTAATTCTGAGTGATCTCCAGCCCTCGCCTGGAGATTGGCAACTCTTCTCCTCCACCCACTGCCAGGTGGGTCTAACGGTCCCCTCAGTGGCCTGCTTCTGTCAGTGAAAACACAATGGACTTTCAGCATGACCCCCTCCCATGCCAACTGCCAGCTTGGCAACCTAGCTTGCTCTGATTAGGGAAATACCTAAAGATTTTTTTGGGGGGGATCCTGTGGAGGGTAGCATTTGGGGAAGATGAAAGGACTCAGCAGGGTATAATGCCATAGTGCCTACCCTCCAAAGCAGCCATTTTCTCCAGGGGAACTGATCTCTGTCATCTGGAGATCAATTGTAACAGCAGGAGATCTCCAGATCCCACCTGGAGATTGGCAACCCTAGGGGGAAAGTCAGCCACAGAGAAGGGGGTTGAAGGGAATGGTTTGATGGTTGCTGGCCCACCTCATTAGCCAGCCAGCCATGGTGGAGCTAAGCAGGAGAGAGAGCCTTTATTGTGACAGGAATATTCAGTTTATTCTGACAGGAATGTTCAGTTTATTATGACAGGAATATTCAGTTTATTATGACAGGAAAGTCAGGCGGGGGAGGGGGGTTATGCTGAAAGTCCATTGTCTTTTCACTGACAGAAGCAGGCCACTGAGGGGACAGTTAGACCACCTGGCAGTGGGTGGGGGAGAAGAGTGGACCCAGCACCCAGTCCTTCCCCTTTGCTGGCTCCCTCCAGACTGAGGCTGAGACGCTGGCCGGTGGCTCTGTGGGTGGGACTGAGGCAATGCAGCGAGAGAATGCAGCCAGTGGCCAGGGACCCCCTTTTGAGTGGCAGTCCTTCCAGCCAACTGATTTTGGCGCCCCATGGAATCTTGCTACTTGAAAATGGCTTTATATAATAAGGAAAGATTAGTAACCCACCCTCCCCAGAATGCAGGCTCAGGGCGGCTCACAATCAGTGTATAAATACAATTAAAACAGCATAAAATCATGTAAAAACAATTCAATTATAAAATACAAATTCATAAAGTGCTGATGATGGTTAATTAATTATTTAAGATGGATTACTTCAAAATACGCTTTCAGATGTCTAGATGTCATTCTGCCCATGATCTTCCTGTGGCACAGGCTAGATGTCAAAGACCAAGGGCCAGGGCTCCGTAACAGTGGCAGCTCCCTAGCTGAAAGCCTGGTGGAAGAGCTCCATCTTGCAGGCTCTGCGGAACTGTAATAGCTCTCGCAGGGCCCTGATCTCCTCTGGGAGCTCATTCCACCAGGATGGGGGCCACCACTGAAAAAGCCCTGGCCCTGGTAATAGCAAGCCTGGCCTCCTTGGGACCTGAGAGGGTCAATAGGTTTTGAGACCTTGACCATAGTGCTCTCTGGGGTATATATGGGTAACTTGGTGCATTGTCCAAATCTCTGAGGGCCCACAAACAGGAAATCATCTATATAATGGGTGATAGCAACAAAACCTGTACAGTGGCTAAGCACCCACTCCAGAAACAAACGAAAGTGCTCAAAAGCTGCTCATGAAATGGAACATCCCATAGGCAAGGCCCTATCCATATAGAACTGGCCATCAAACTAAAAACCCAACAACTCAAAGTTCACGGGATGGTCTGGAAGATGGTGAAAAGCAGACTTAATGTTGCATTTTGCCATTTCCACCCCCACACCATAGTGCCATACCACACAGACAGCTTGATCAAAGGAGGTGTACCTGACTGAACACAGGTGCTTGGGAACTGCATCATTCACTGACTCTGTGTGAATAGGAAAGGTGGTGAATCAAACAGTACTCCCCTGGGGCCTTCTTAGGCACAACGCCAAGTGGCGAAATACGCAGATTGGGAACCAGAAGGGCAGGGAAAGGGCCCCAAACCCTACCTTCCAACTGCTCCTTGGCCATTTCCCCCTGAAACACATGCTCCATACCTTTGACTGAGTACAAGTTGTCAGCCATAAATGGGGACCTAGGGCCCTGACATGGGATGCAAAAACCATAACTGAAACCATACCACAAATATAAACTGTCTTTTCTCTTAGGGTAGAAGTGTAACCATTTCTCCAGTTCCTCCAATTTAACTGGGCTAAGCCCCTTTACCCAGAGGCTGGTTAGTGCTCCCCCCTATCATTTTTCACTTATTTGGTCCTTGGGTTTTGCTCTTGGATAAACCACAAGTGAGTGAGATCCCTTACACTACAAACCTGCCCCCCACGTGGGGCAGCAGTGCCTAACCACCCCCAACCCAGACCAAGAATGGGCTACTAAACCTGACAAGGGGTCAGGAGCCTTGCAGCCTAGTCGCTGCTGGAGCTGCCAGGAAGGGCCACCCCCACTAAGGACCAGAGCCTGTGAGGGAGCCAAAAGCTCTTGTAACTAGTCACTACTTCCATGGAAAGTCCACCACAAAGGACCACCACCGATGCTCTTTTGCAATCAACAACAACAACACTAGGAAGCCACGGACTAGCCCAGGGAGCTGTTCAACAGAGCTCCTTCCAGGCCGAGCATGCAGTCAAGACTGAGGAGGGTGAGGGTAGAGATGCCCTTATGTCTGTTGGCTCTGCCCACCTGGCTTGACTCCAGGAGGCAGTGTGCTGCTCTTCGCACCTCTTCCGCCTTCTGGAGGGCAAAGGCAGCTCCTGGCCACTATCTCCGCAAGGGCTGCCATGGCCAGGTGGAGTGGGAATGTTCTTCTTGATATTTTATTTTGTAAGTCATCCTGGAACCAATATGCTGAAAGGCAGTCTAAAAATCATTGAACCCTTTTGGCAACTCGGTGGAAAATGTCAGATTAATGAGAACAGGATTTTCCTCTGCCCCAAGTTCTTTATGTTTACAGAAGGGAAACATAACACATAATTGGCTGTATTTTAGGGGCATTGTTTACTAATACGCAGGTGACAACATCCAAAAAAGGACAACATTATAGACCAATTTCTCTGTGCAGTTTGTCAAAAGAAAGTGCAACTAAGGTGGTCATTTTTCACTGATTGCTGCGTAATGGTTACATAGTCTTTCAGTTGGCCATTCAGAGGTATGGAAGTGAGAAGGCCTTCTCTTTTCCTATACAGAAGAGATTCCATAGAAAGAGATTTCAGGAAAGGAAGAATTTACTACATAGACAGCTTCAGGGCATTTGCACAACCAGTGCTTGAAAGTGCTTTATGCTATCTAAAAACTTGCAAATATTTAATATTCTTCTTCTTCACAAGGAGCCAAACTGAGTGGCATGATCCTTTGGGTGGAGGGCAGGTAATTAGTCACAGATTTGTAGGGGTAGCACATACTTAGTTCATCCATTTCCTTTATTACAAATTCAAATGTTGCAAGTATGATGTTTATCTTTAAAAGCTGTAGAGACTGGAAAGAATTTGGCTTACCTAAACAACTAAATAAACATGAATGGCTTGTAATTATTTTCTTTCTACACAGCAAAGTTTTATTTCTTGTGGCCCGGATTCAATAACAATTTGAATGGCCACAAAAACTTTTAAGTCAGGACTAAAGTTTACACACAGTATGGCTCTCTTCCTTTTAAGTGAAGAAACAATATTTTTCCTATGGAGATTTTCCTGTCTTCTCCCACATGTTTCCATGCACCAGCTGTGGTCTTCAGATTGCCTCAGTCAGAGTGGCCCGCCAGGCATTGGAGCCCAGAGTTTTTCCATCACAGTTCCCACTCTGTGGAACAAGCTCCCCAAGAGGTGAAGAGAATCCCTTATTGCGTTTTTTCAGGTTGCCAGCTCCAGGTTGGGGAATTCTTGGACATTTGAGGGTAAAGACTGGGCAGGGTGGGGTTGGGGAGGGACCTCAGCCGGGCATAAGCTCTAAAACAGTCATTTTCGTCAGGGGAGCTAATAGTCTAGTCTGGAGATCAGTTATAATTCCAGGAGATCTCCAGGCCCCACATGAAGGTTGGTAAGCGTATTAAGGAAAACAAAGTCTAGCATCAATGACAGACATCATTTGGTGTTGGGAGGTATTTGGAAGTTTTATTTTATCTGGTTTTAATCTGTAATGTTTTAAGTATTACCTGTAAGTTTGTTAGAGTCAAGAGAAAAGGTGAGATGTAAATATGTTAATTGATGAATAAATGAGATTCCATATACTTATCTTCAACATATACTTTAGTTTATAGGCCAATGAAGTTGTAAATTGTACAAAACTCAGGTGGGGTGTAGCACCAGTATAGTTTCTATTGGCAAGGAATCGGTGCCACCACTTCTTAGATTCAGTTAACTGGCTGAGGTTATGATGGGACTACTATAGTAATCTTCAATTTTGTAGTCAGGGTTTTTTTAAAAAAAAGATTGTGCAGAAAAAACTCTTGTAATGAATATTACTGCATGTTGTTGGGAGATATTCTAGATATTTGGGACTGGGAAGTTATGCATACTTCTTTAGAAATAAGACCCATTTAAATTTATAGGATTTTTCTGAATAAATTAGGATCAGACTATAAGGCTGCAGTCATATTCACACTCATTCAAAAAGTAACCCATAGAAGAGAAATCCAGATCTTACTTCAGTCTAGGCTAAATACTAGAAACTAAGAGGTGAGTGTGTCAAAGGTTCAAGATTTGGGAGATTCTTCTTTCATGTTAATGGAACAAATGTACAAACAGAAACTGTTGGAGGAAAACAACAACAACACCAGAGATCAGAGGGCACAAAACCTTGCTCCCTCTTTCTCTCTTCCAGAGAAGTCTTGCTGTTGTCTCATAAGACCGCCTACCCCTTGACCCTGCCTTGCCGATGAATAAAGAATTTGGCACCGTTGCTAGGAGCACGATCTTTCGGTTGCATCTGGCTCATCAGCTGGCTCCTTACTTAGACTCTGCAGACCTAACCGCATTGTACCACACAACTGCAACCTCCAGACTGGACTGCTATAATGTTATTAGGTGCTCTAAGGAAACAAGGTGAGGTATAAGTGGTTTAAACAAACAAACATGTGTGAAGGGTACATAGAGTTGCCAGGTCTAACCTGGCCACTGGCGGGGGATTGGAGGGGTAAGGTTGCCAGATTCAGGTTGGGAAACTCCTGGAGATTTGGGGATGGAGCCTGGGGAGAAGAAGAACCTCACCAGGGTACAATGCAATAGAGTCCACTCTCCAAAGCATCCGTTTTCTCCAGGGGAACTGCTCTCTGTAGTTTGGAGATGAGCTGTAATTCCAGGAGATCCCCAAGTCCTGCCTGGAGGCTGGTGTCATGACTCAGAGGGGGTGTCACCTGATGCTGCCACCACTTTGGATATAGGTTCCCTTGGAAAGGCCCAGAGCACTCTCCTAAGACCTTCAGACCTCCCCTTCTTGGCCGAATAAAAGGCATGAGGACCAGGCAGATTAAAAAACAACAAACAAAAGGTTTATTGCATAGGAGGTCAGCCCAAAATGGGAAGACAAACAAGGTGCAAGGATAATAACAGTAAGTGGGTGAAAAGAAAAGGAATCAAATGCCCTAACATGACTAGCTGACAGAGTTCAACTCCCTTGGAGAAAATGGCTACTTTGAAGGATGGACTCTATGGCATTGTACCATGCTGAGGCCCCTCCCTTCCCCAAACCCTGCCCTCTCCTGACTCCACCCCCAAAGTCTCCAGGTATTTTCCAACCCAGACCTGGCAACCCTACCCCCAGCTTACCAGGGCCGGCTGTCACAGGTCAGGTCATGACAGCTAGCATCCCTACCTGTGCACATTCACAAAAACTATGACTATTCATGTAGACTTTTCCTGTCCACTGGGATATCAGACCAATCCTTGCCTCCAGAATATCAAGAATGATCACACTTTGAGACTGAATGTTAATAAGTATGGAGCTTATCCCCTAAAATACCTCTTGTGAAGGATAAGCAGTTGGGTTTTGATTATGCTCAGAAACTGATCTGATCCATTTGAACTTGGGAAGTTGTTTTGTTTTTGTATTTTGTATTTTGTTAGGCCACGTTAAGGCTGGTGGAGGAAGCTGGTCTTCCCTCAGAGTATGTTCCTTTGCTTCTTAAATTGAGAGTCTTTTGATGTTGTTGGACCTGTTTTGTGCTATACAAATCAACACACACAACTGATTGCAGCAGTGATATAAACATAATCACAAGTTAACATCTGCAGGTCAAGCAGTTAGGCATGGCTATAGTGGTCAGATAAGCCTAGGTCTAGATTCTGTGGGCTGAAATGTGAGCAGACTTTGGTTTATTGGTAGAGGGCAGAAGTAGATTTTGTTTTGCTCTCTTCCAACAACTCTGTTATTCATTTTATACCACTTCCGTAGAACAAAAGTACTCACTTAAGTAGCTGGAGCATCTGACCTCAGAAGGTGCAGGACTTGCAAAGAGCCCTTTTTTCCCATCTCGTAAGCCATTTCTAGCACAATGCACACCTCTGCTCTCACTGAGAGCAGCCATTCCTCACACATTGTCTCACCTCCCCTCAAAGCAATGACTAGTTGGATATGGAGCACCAAGAAGGCTACACTAACAGCTCAGCATTAAACGCCATCCTTCTTCCGAATGTTCAGTCTTCAGAAGATAGTTTCCTGAAAGGGGTCAGTCAAAATAGCGAAACTGGCAGCACCTCCCTTTAAGCATTTATGCCTCAGTTGCTTTAATTCTCTCAGGGTCTGATTAAACTGACAAGGAAAAGGACGTTTCAGAAGTGCTTATTATGAGGGAAGACGGGGCAGAGTGAAACAAAAAGGGTCACAGGGAGTAGTAATTTTTTAAAGCGTCAGAAAAAACCCCTCTTCTTCCATTAAAGTATAAGTGTCTAGTTAGAGACAAATGGGAAGAACCTCCAGTAAAACTTGCTCCTGACAACCCATTAATTTTAATTCCAGAACATCAGCAGACTTGGGATAAGCTAGACAGCTCCTGGAGAGATGACCAAATGAGCTTCAACTTCCAAAGCAGCATACATCCACAGTCCTGGTTGTGATATCAAATAGATAAAGCAATGCATTTTATGGACCAACAGAGAATAATGCAGGGCCTATTTGAGATGAGTATTCCAGATGAACACTTTTATCAGTCTGGGTGATAAAAGACTTCTATGAGCTTCAAAAACTAGCATAATTTGTACATATCTATCCTGGTTATAGTATAGCCTTTTATCTGTTTTGCACCTACCAGCTTTTTGGACCAACATGGCAATCACCATTCACCAAACCAGTAGAGAATTTTGGCAGACAGAATTAAGACATTTATGCAGGGATACACATATCAGACTTTTGTTGTTGTTAACCCTGGGCTCATTAACTGAGAATAATGACAACTAACTAGTTCTGTACAGTCCCAGACATGAGTTATACTTCAAAACCATTCTGAGGAAGCTACTAGCATCTGTTGTTCATGTGATAAATGCACATAGCATCAATGGATTAATGCTCAATTTGTGATTCAGTTGTCATTTGGTTCATGTGATTATTCTATTTATATAAGCTGGGAGTGAGGACCTATCACATACCAATTGTCACATGCACTGAATGTATGAACTGTCTCAAAGACCTCCTGAAACAGCAGTGAATACTTTATCTAACCGGAGTTACATGTGCCATCTGGCAAGCTATAAATCATGGTTTTGTTGCAATCATAAGCATACTTGCAAAGAAAATGAGATTTTCATTTGAATATTAGCATTAGAATGCATGGACGTATCCTTATCAGAATATATATTTTGAAACCTAAAGTCCCAAAGAAAGTGTGTGGTAAAGGGACTTTGAGTGTTAGGACCTGGGGAGCGATCCTTTGCTAGAAGAAAAGAAGCAGCAAGGAGTTAGATCAAGATGGGTAGCCATGTTAGTCTGTCCTTAGCAGTAGAAAAGGGCAGGAGTCCAGGAGCACCTTAAAGACTAACAAAATTTGTGGCAGGGTATGAGCTTTCATGAGTCGCTGCTCACTTCACCAGATACTTCTTCAGCAAGAACTGGTCTTTCTTCTGGTAAAGGGACACTGAGCATAAATTATATCAGCAACACCCGAAAGAATAAGCATTTTAGTTTAGGAGCAAGCAAGAGATTGGGGAGAATGGGAAGCTTTCATGCCAAATCCATCCTTCATATATAGGGTTGCCAGGTCTAGGTTGGGAAATAACTGGAGACTTTGGGGGTGGGTCCGGGAGAGGGCATGGCTTGGAGAAGGGAAGGGCCTCAACATGGTCCAATGCCATAGAGTCCACCCTTCCAAGCAGCCATTTTCTCCAGGGGAGCTGATCTCTGTCAGCTGGAGATCAGTTGTAAAAGTGGGGGGTCTCCAGGCCCCACCTGGAGGCTGGCAACCCTATTCATATATATTCTTTGCCCCCCAAAAGGATTTTTATGTGCAATAATGGAAAGGATTCAGTTGGGTGTGAGGGTCTCCATAAAATCTCTCTTACCAGACTTATGGCTAGCACTGGATAGGGGGAACATCTTTGGGGGTATGCAAAGTTTAGATAAGAGTGCCTGAATTTTTTTAAAAAGTTTGAGAAATACTATTTTAAAAGAACATTTATGCTTTCCATCTGTTCTTTTCTTGAGCTCATTAAGAATAATAGCAGCCCTGTCAAGAAAAAAATAGTGGGGGTGGTAAAGCAATGTTACAAAGGGCTCCAGCCCCAAAAGCCTCATTCTGACCTAGGGAGGACTTGAAGAATCCCTCTGCAAACTGCCCTATAATTTTATTACTTTGCAAGCCAAGTCCTTAATTGAAAATCAGTCTTTCCTGTTGAGTTCAATGGAGTCCTACATAAAAGTCAGTTTAGTTTTAAGAGCCATTATGTTTCCTAGGGCCAACCCAGAAATAACAGTTAACCACAGTTATCCCATAGTGAATCATAATCTTTAATATGCAGCTCATTCAACACAATGGAAGCAAAAAGGTTTTGATCAACTCCAGCATGTGTAAGGAAGGGCGTATGATGTGTTTGCTAATTTGCAAGGTGGTTCACTTGACTTAAAAAAATGTTTGTCCAAGTACAATTAAAGCTGTTGAAGGATAACAAGCACACCCTCCTCCCACATCATGTACCAATCATAGGCACTCACACAAAGCAGTGAATCCTTAAGACCCAAAGTATCTTGTCAACATAATAACCTGCATATTCATAGAGAACAGGGAAGGATGCAGAATCCATGCAATTACAGCAAAACTAAAAATTAAAAAATGGGGGTGAAGAGAAATGTAAATGTTTTCGGTGGAAAATACTGTGAAATTTGGGCTGTGATCACATGCGCAATTAGCCCTGACATAGGTGTGAATGCTGGGTGGATTTAATGTGCACAATCAGACACACATATCTGGGAAGCATCCCACAGCTGGCAGCAACCTGTGTTGCTCCACTGCAGAAGTGGAGTAAACAGGCACTGGGGAAAGTCTGGTAGCAAACGGGTTGCTATGGGCCACAGGCAGACTTTCCTCTGTCCGATCGCTCCAGCGCTCTCTCATGGTGTTGGGATGGTCTGATCAGGTCATCCCAACTCTGTGCTGTTATTTTTTCTCCTTCTCAGTATGTGCATCATCGCACACTCCATAGGGAGCCCTCAGGGCTGAGGTGTGAATCATCGATCCCTCATTTAAGCACATTGGTAACAAACGGCAAAAAATAAAAAACCCAACTCATCCACGGTTGCATCTGATCACGCAGTGGTGGACTGTGCCTGCAGCTTCAAAAGACTGTGTGATTGCACTACTGCGGGTCAACTTCTGCCGGAGGAAATAGCCTCTCTTCCCCCCCCCCCCCCCCCCGCTTCATCCTGCATGTGTGACCGCAACCTAAGATTCAGTTTACAAAAATGTGTCTGCAACTCGCACAAACTGCAGACATTCAGTGCACAAGCATTCCTCTAAGCAGTTGCAGTTCAGGTAGTATTTTATTTATTTATTTTAACTATTTTTATAGCCCATTCTTCTCACTGAGATTTAAGGTGGATAACACAGTGTAAGTCAATGTGATCAGTAGGATGAGACACCTAATAAGCAAAGCACTAAGACCAGGATTACAGAAGTGTGAAACAATAAAATAGAAAAGGGCTCCCAGCATGGTCCCCTTGGGTGCCATGGTACCTGCAGACACCTTTCTGGTCACCTACTAAGTGTTTTTAGAAAATGCGTGGGGCCAGGTGTGGCTTTTGCCCATCAGGGCTTCTGATTGGCCATTGCAGATCTGATGGGCTGTGCAGATTTTTTTGCACCACAGCACAAGTATCTTCACTGCATGACTGAAGATAATCTGTACGTATGCAAGAAAATATTTTTTAAAAATATGTTCATTTAAAAAGGCATTCCGTTAAACAGCTTCTGCCTGAAATTATGAAGAGTTGCTATTAAAGTTATGCATGGCTTCACTCCTTGAGATTTTACAGTTGGCTCTGCCTGAGGTGGCAGCCATTTTGCAGTTGTTTCTGTCTCTTGTGGCAGCCATTTTCCAGTTGCATCCACGATCTAGTGTCAGAATTTCAAAGGTGTCTGCAGGCCCAAAAAGGTTGGGGACTCCTGGAATAGAATATTAGATATGATTCAGAATGCTGATACAATGCAGATATTACATCTATATGCTATTAGTGAGATGTGGCCCCCATCTGCGGATATCTAAATCCACGGATTGGGACCACACAGGCACTAACCAGATGTTTTTGCAAACTTAGGGGACCCCCTAGGTTTGCAGAAAAAGCGGTCTTACCCCACCCCCCCAATAAACAAAAAGCATTCCCTGTGTATGAACGGTGAATGCAGCTACACAGCAGGTTGTGAGCCACACTGGGTCTGGAATCGGTGGCCCAGCAGGCCAGAAGCTGTGCTGGGCTTGGTGGTGGAGGCACAACAGGCCAGGAGCCATGCTTGGCTTAATAGTGGTGGTGGGGTGGGAGCTGGGCCCAGTGGTGGTGGAGGAGGATGCTGGGCACAGGAGCCGCACCAGCCTTGGCCCTGGGCGGGATATGAGATTCTCCCCTCTAGCTCTAGGCCCAGCAGCATCAGCAGAGGATGCTGGACTCAGGAGACATGCCAGGCTTTGTGCTGAGGATGGTGGTGGTATGGGATCCCTCTGTGAGTCTTCTCCCTACTGGGAATCTCCCCACAGGAGGAATTGGCAGCGATGAGGGGGATTCCACTGTGAGTGTCATGGCTCCCCACCTGTAATTAAATAATGTGGAAAAATAGTAGAAAATGAGGGAAAAAATAATATAGTGACAGCAGGATACTACATGCAGGAAACAGATAAATACTTCCTATTCACAGTGATATAGTCATGGTCCTTCCACCTTTATAAGCTACTTTTGGAACCATTGTGTTTTCGGATAGCCCTATTACCTTTGTAGAAATGACCGCCTGAACAATTCTGTTTTACATAGTTTGTGGAGTGACAGATGCCTGGAAGCCTTCTTGACCTCTTCAAGAGCCTGTTTTACAAGGTGGGAGCCCCAACAGAGAATCCATGTATACAGATGGTTGTTGATTTTGCCCATTTTCAGGGTGGCACTTGCAGAAGGCCCTGATCAGATGAGTGGAGTTATTGCAGCAGAACATAGGAGAAGAGGTGGTGCTGCAGCTATGAGAGCCCAAGGCCATGTAGGTAGGGGTGCCAGCCTCTAGGTAAGGCCTGGGGATCCTCGAGACTACAGAGACCAGTTCCCCTGGAGAAAATGGATGCTTTGGAGGATGGACTCTGTGGCATTGTACCCCACTGAGGTCCCTGTCCTTCCCAAGCTCCACCTCCAAATCTCCAGGAGGTTCCTGACCTGGATCTGGCAGTCCTCCCCCCCCCCATCCCCCACTGGTGGCCAGAGGAGATCTGGCAACTCTACATTTAGGGCTTTGCATGCAATGCCTAGTACTTTGAATTGAACCTGGTAACTATTGGGCAGCTAATGCAGTGACTACAGAATGGGTGTAACAGGCATGCTCTATCTGCCTCCTGGTAATAACCAAGCTGTGACATTCTGTACCAAGTAGAATCTCTGAGTTGGTTTCAAGAGCAGAACCATTATGATAGTCTTGATGTTACATGGCATAGATCCAGGTGGCCAGATCAGCTGAATCATAGGGGGGGCATCTTCCGAGCTAGACCGAGTTGAATTTTTTTTTTTGCAGCTGCATTAATTTGCTTCTTCAGAAGTTATGCTGGGCCCAGTATAACCCCTAGGTTATTTAACCAAGTCAGCAAGGGTTAACTGAAAGTCACTGAAAATGGAAAGTACAGTCTTCTTCAGCACCTCAGCCTACCCAGCCACCATTACCTCCATCTTAGTAGGATTTTGTTTCAGTGTGTTTGGTTTTAGCCAGGGCTTTTTTTGTAGAAAAAGCCCAGCAGGAACTCATTAGCATAATAGGCCACACCCAACAGCAGAAACTCATTAGCATATTATGCCACACCCCTGACTGCGCAGCTCCCTCCCAGGATCGGCTTCCCCAAGTGTCCCACAGCTTGCAGGGCGCATGGGGAGCCCAAGGGAAAGAAGGCAGTTTCTGGATCGGCTTCCGCAGGTGCCCCACAGCTGTGGGGCACCTGGGAAACCTGAGGAGGGGGAAGGCAGTTAAAATGGCCTTCCCTTTCTGGATCAGTTTGGCTTTCCCAAGTGCCCCGCGGCTTGCGAGGCATCTGTGGAACCCAAGGAGGGGGAGGCTGTAGGCATGGCCAACTCAGAAGCCAGCCGGAACTCCATTCCTGTGCGTTCCTGCCCAAAAATAGCCCTGGTTTTAGCCATTAAATTACAGAAGTCAGGTAGTGGCTCAAGATCTTTACTGCATCGCCAGGAGATCTGGATAGAAAGATATAGAGCTGGGTGTCATCACTATGGTGATAACATAGTGATAACACCCAGTTCCAAAAGTATGGATGATTTATCCTAAAGGTTTTACATAGAGATTGGATAGCAAGGCGGATAGGATTGTGCCCTGTGGAGCCTGACAGGACAGGTCCCACACTGATAGCAATTGGTCTCTAATAGCAACTCTTTGAGAGCCATCTGTAAGGAATGATTTAAACCACATTTTCTGATATCTACTTCTGCTTCAACATCGCATTAAGATGGGGAGATCCACTACATCAAAGGCTGCAGGTAAATTCAGAAGAATTTTACAGGGCTCTTTTTCAGCAGGAACGCACCGGAATGCCGTTCTGGCTAACGTCCGAGCATGCCCCACCCCTCCCTGCTGGGCCTGAGCTGTTTACACTTAAAGGAAAAGTTCCTGCAGACAGCCGGCAGGAAAAAGCCCCACCTGGCACTTTCCCTTTAAGTACAGGGAGCCAGCAGGAGAAAGCCCCGCACAGAGATTAAGCACAGGGCTAGGCTCTTTGCATTGACAGGGCTGGCTCTGCATTTGGCTTGCTGTCGTGTTGCTCTCCCTGCTCCAGTAAGTGCCTCCCCCATCTATTTTCCTTCTCTCTCTCCCCCCCACCTTTCTTTCTGTCTGTCTTTCTGTCTGTCTTTCTCTCTCTCTCTGTCCCCACCTTTCTTTCGTTCTTTCTCCTTCTCTCTCTCCCTCCCCCTTCCTTTCTCTCTCTCTCTCTCTCCTCCACCTTCCTTCCTTCCTCTCATCCATCCATCTGTCTGTCTGTCTTTCTCTCTCTCTCCCCACCTTCCTTCCTTCCTTCCTTCCTTCCTTCCTTCCTTCCTTCCTTCCTTTCTTTCTTTCTTTCTTTCTTTCTTTCTTTCTTTCTTTCTCTTTCTTTCTTTCCCTCCCCCTTTCTTTCTCTCTCTCTCACCTCCCTCCCTCCCTTCCTTCCTTCCTCCCTTCCTTCCTTCCTTCCTTCCTCTCTCCACTATCTATCTGTCTGTCTGTCTTTCTATCTAATCTCCTTCCTTCCTTCCTTCCTTCCTTCTTTTTCTCTCTCTCCACTCCCTCCCTCCCTCCCTCCCTCCCTCCCTCCCTCCCTCCCTCTCTTTCTTTCTTTCTTTCTTTCTTTCTTTCTTTCTTTCTTTCTTTCTTTCTTTCTTTCTTTCTTTCTCTCTCTCTCTCTCTCTCTCTCTCTCTCTCTCTCTCTCTCTCTCTCTCTCTTCTGTTTCATTTTGTTTTTGTGTTTTTATAAAAAAAATTATTGAAAAAGGGGGGGGGGATGTAAAAAAGCAGAGAGCCCAGGAAATGCTGCTTTTGACAATATGTTTAATTTTTGAGCATCTCTTTTGTTTTCTCACGGCATCTTCTGCTTAAGAAAAGTATGTTTGAAGCCTGAGTTCATTGTTGTGTCTTGTTAGGAATGGCTTGCAAATATATGTGTGTCTAAAGTCTGTATTAAAGTGGTTTGGTGCTTACTGCCATGCAAGAGAAAACATCTGAAAAAGTAGCTTCATTGTTGTGTGTGTTGGCAGAACACTTGACTGTTGCATGCGGGACTTTGGGAGACATCTGCAGAGAAACAGAGATGTAACTAAAAATGAGCATGGCCAGCAGCACTTTGGAGATTGCCTGTTTTGTGAAATTTAAAAAGTGGGCAGAGTTTCTGATGAAGATGATTGTCCCTCTTCTCCTGCCACTGGGCTGACATCTGCTTTTAATGAGCCAGCAAAGTTGATGTTCTTAAACCTCCTAATAAGAGAGATTTCTGCTTCTGAGGAGTTGACTTCCAATGATTGGTGATCTTGTGATGGTAGTGATACTTTGATGTGGTAAAGACCACCTGTTCACAGGATAATTTTACCTGTGGGACAGACTCTGCATGGTAACCATTCCACAGGTACATAATTGCTTGTAAAAAGTATTATAGTGTAATAATTCAGGTGGGTAGCTATGTTGGTCTGAAGCAGCAGAACAAAGTTGGAGTCCAAAGTTTCATCCAAGGTATAAGCTTTTGTGTGCATGCACACTTCTTCCATCTGAAGAAGTGTGGGTGGCACATGAAATCTTATGCCTTGAATAAAATTTTGTACCTTGAATAAAATAGTCCACAAACTTCTCCTGTCCAGTGCATCCACAAACCTAGAAGAAGAAGAGATTGGATTTATACCCTGCCCTTCACTACCCCAGGGAGTCTCAGAGCGTCTTACAAACTCCTTTCCCTTCCCCTCCCCACAACAGACACCGTGTGAGGTAGGTGGGGCTGAGAGAGCTCTGAGACAACAGCTGGTACAGAGCTATGGCTTGCCCAAGGTCATCCAGCAGGGGCAAGGGGGGGAGTGAGGAATCAAACCCGGTTCTCCCAGATTAGATTCCACGCACTTAACGACTACACCAACTGGCTCCTAGCATTGTTCTGCCAGTGAACTAGGGTTGCCACCTCCAGGTTGAGGAAATCCCTGGAGATTTGGGAGTGGAGGGTGGGGTTTAGGGGAAGGAGGGACCTAAGCAAGGCATAATGCCATGGACTCCACTTTCCAAAGCAGCCATTGACCTGATCTCTGTAGTTTGGATCTCAGTTGTAATTCCAGGAGATCTCTAGACTCCACCTGTAGGTTGGCAACCCTAAAAAATCATATTCAGCATACTAGTTCTGCAGGAAGGCAAGCTGATTTCCATGGGAACCTAACCTTTAGGAATTGATTCCAATCCAGTGTGGGAATAATTGTTGGACATAAGATATTGGTTCAGGCAAGATTTTGTATAGATTGGACAGAAAATAATGTTTTTATTGGTTTTGTCAAAACTGTTTTGACAACAAGGTAAACAGAATAAGAAGCAAAAGGTGGATGTGGCTGGATGACCACACTTCTGGGAACATCGGGTGTGGCCTAATATGTTAATGAGCTGTGCTGTCAGGGGTGTGGCCTAATATGCTAATGAGTTCCTGCTGGGCTTTTTCTACAAAAAGAGCCCTGAGAAGAAACAAAAGGGCATGAAAAGATGTTAGGTTAACAATTCCAGCTTGATTGTAAGGAGTTGCCAAAGGTACAAATTATCATCTAGTGCTGCCCCTTGAAAATGGTTTGGCCATCTTGCCATAAGTTGACAGCTCATAGACCTCAGGAGCTGCTTGGGGTACAAAAAATTATTCAGACAAGCAAATAAAGCCATCTGTTTCTCTTCCTTGGGGCACTACTCAATCTAGCTTCTTAGTCCCAAATACAATGACCAGTCACACCCTGAGCATGAATAATAATAAAAAATAACCTCAAGGAAACTTTTACTAGGTATTATATTGCATCAGTAGTCAGGGTGGCATTGTAGCTTGAACATTTAAGTTTAGAATGGGGAGTACGTATGGGCACAAACCAGCTGATGAACTAAAGCTCATCATGGATTTTGGCCAGTTCATGGTTCACAAAGCAAAGTTTGTGAACTGATGAACTGTCACATACTTCCACAAATTTTGGTGCAGTTCGTGGCAGTTTGTGGTGGTTTGTGAGGAACAAAAAGTTGTGGAGAGCAGAAAGCCATTTAAATGAAACAGTTGGGTAGCAGTCCCCATAGTTTTTCACAGGGAGCAGAAAGCAGGGGCTAAATGGCTTACAGCCATTTAAACCAAACAACTGAGCTTTTTGGAAACCCCTGCTTTCTGCTCTCCACAAAAAGCTGTGGGGAGTAGAAAACAGGACTTTAAATTTAAAATGGCTCATGAACTGATACAAACCAGGTTGGTTTATGAATCAACCTCCCGGTTCATATGGTTTTGTGGATTGGTTTGTGGTTTAGCCATGTGGTTCAGCCATGAACCACAAACTGAACCAAACCACAAAAATGCATTTCATGCCCATCCCTAATGGAGAGACCCACATTCAAATCCCACAAAGTTTACTTTGGTCAGTCATTGGGTCAGTCATTACCTTTCAGCATAACTTAACTTTCAGGGTTGTGGTTAGAATAAAGGGGAGGGAGCCACATTTCCTGCCTTGACCAGGTTGTGGATGGGACCCTGATGTCAAGATCTGACAGGAAAAAAATATTTTCCTGATCTAGTGGATCACAGCCAAAACTATCAAGGAAGTGGCAGTAGCTCAGTCCTAAGTACACCAGTTTGGAAATTAGTCCACTGATTCCAATGGAACATACTTCTTAATCAGTCGTCTTAGGGTTGCATCCTTAAATTAGTAAATGGTTTGGTTTGGGTTTGAATTAGAATTGCTTACACAGTTCCTATATTGTGAAAGTAAGCCGATTTCAAAGATTCATATTTGGGCAGAACATCTGAGGATTTATGAAGTAAATCAGAAAAATTTTGATAAGAAAAATGCCTCAAGGTGCCCCATAGTCAGTATACTATGTTGACATAAATGTGTCTGTGTCATAAAATAATACCTCATCGTGAATGAAACTCAGTCCAGGCAGTGACTACCTGCTCCTGACTCCCCCCACCCCAATAGCCTCAACAATAGCTGTTAAAATGGGTGAGGATCCCACTTGCCACTAGATGCTGGCATAATGAAAGCTCCCCTGGTTCTTTCCTGTACTCCTTCTGATGTCCTCAGCAATGACACTTGAGGAAGAAGACCCATAGCATGACAGAGGGGTGCCTGGCTGCTTCCTCAGCTCCAATAATTATTTCATCTAGATTTAGAATTAAGTTATGGTGCAACATTCAAAGTGAATTTGAAGGTTCAAACTAAGACATAGCACAAAAGGAATTTCAAAGGAAGCTTGAAAAGCTGGATATGACTAGAGACATTTCTCAGGATTGTTTTTGCACATACCTACAGTGGCTGCTGCAGAACAAAATTTATTGCTGTGGTGGGTTAGGGATTATGTCCATTTACATCGCAGGCATGCCTTATGAATAGTCAGTTCCACCAACCATAGCAGTAGCTTTTGTCCAATAGGATAATCACATTTTCTGGAACCTGCCTTCTTTGCAATTCCATGCAACAATTGACTATTCCTTCATCTGTAACCAATTCTAAATGCACAAAGAAGGAACTAAAATACAGTAGAAGATGCAATCAAGGGAAAGGGGTGTGTGAGTGTGTGTGAGTGTGTGTGAGAGAGAAGCTTAGCTGGGAGTATAATGCTTCAGAGGATGTAGAATGATATAGCTCAATATTGTCAGATCATGGAAGCTAAGCAGGGATGGTACTTGGATGGGAGACCACAGAAGACTTTACAGAGGAAGGTGGGGCTCACCAGAAGATGGCTGCAACTTGATGGCCCTTTACTCAGGCACATAATGCTTCAGAAGGCCAGCCATTCTGTCTCAGAGTTGTTATGAAGGGGGGGAAATGGCACCTACATACGCGGACCTCTTCGGAGGAGGGCTGGCATTTAAATGTGGTGAATGCTTCACGGATATTTGGGGAGACCCCACCCATCCTACAGATGCTCTATCTTCAGAATGAAATTCCTGCTTTGCATTCCATTTTTTTATTAAAATGACATGAAAAGCAGGAATTTCATAGGTTTGACCCAACAGCACCGGGAAAAAATGCAAAAGCATTTAGAAATGATTCCTGTTTCTCTTGACAATCTTGCTGAGAAATATACCCTGTTGTGAGAATGCTTTTCTGAAACAAAACTCGAGGACTGGACTGGATGAAACCAATGCAGTTCACTGAGGCCATAGAACAGCTACTGGGTGATAATAACTTCCCACAAGCTGGATTTGAGCTAGTGATCTAAACAGAGAATGGCTTCTTAGCACTTTAATAATCCCTTAAGATTTCTTCTCTTCGTGTTACAGCCAGTAAATGAGCTCTTGCCTGCCTGCCAGTTTCTGCCTGGAGATCAAACAAAAACAGCCCAAGAATGACCTTGGACTTGGAGCAATAATTTTGATGCTGATTTTCTTTGCTTGTGGAACAGCCCATAGTAAATTAGCACACATTATTGCACCAGGAGACCTATTGCGAATCCAGCCTTGTGTTCAGGTTGTCCCATGCTTATTAAATGTGAGGCAATGCCTGTGGCACTACTTTTTTCCTAGCAAAGAAGTGACAGAAGAACTGACAGACTTTAACAAAAAAAAAACCTGCAGCAGGCAAAGGGGTAGAAGTGTGTGTAAGATTGCAAAGCACAATAATAAAAATATACAGCTATTTGTAGCATTTTTAATAAACTAGATGGATCTGGATTGTCCTCTTATCAGTCTCCAGTTCCCGCTTTGCTTGCATATGACCTCAAGAGTAGTGTCTTGTGACACTGGGCTCTGTTGTCATGGCAACCCCTAGGATATCATCAATAAATGCATGGTAAGGTTACATAGAAATAAACACCAGAACTTTGTAGGTATAAAAGAAATCAGACTGATAGGACGAATTTCCAGCTCAGAGAATTGATTAGGAAAATAGCTGTGTATGTCAAATAACTCTCTGCAATCTTTTTTCAGTAGATTTATTCCAGCACGGGCCAGCTTGCAGCCTTTGAGCATAGATGTTTTAAACAGGATATAACATATTAATGGTATTTTTAAAGCTGCTTTGTGCAACTGGTGGAACAGTCTGGCTAAAGGAAGGCGGTGCTTTTCACTGACTCTGCTGCAAAATGACAGACAGGTTCACTTGTAGGCTGCGGTGCAGGCTTTCTGACTTCTTTCTCCCCAAGAATGTCAGCAAGATTGCTACAGTTTCCCCTCACCATATCCTCTGTGCTTTCGTCAGCTGCATGTCAAGGTAGAAATCCAACAAATGCAGTTTGTGCCTAGCATGAAGATCTAGTTAATTCAGGAAGAGGTTCTTTCTTGGTCAGTGTGTTCCCCGACTTTAGTGCCCAGACTGCCCATTTTTCCAACTGGCCAACTTTTCTTCTGGTTGGATGCTTGTATCGTTAATTGACAGGTAGAAATTCGTCAAGTGCAACTCTCTTCATTGCTGCTGTTTCCTTATGCCAGGAAAAATGAAGGCTTTTGAATTCCTGCCTGTCACGCATAACAGCCTGGTCAGAAAGAGAGATCAATCCTACCTCTGAAGTCCAGATGCTTGTGACAAACAATGAGGAAAGATGCCATTTTTTTGACCTGCTTCAGAGCATCTGGCTGGCTTTGCTGGAAACAGAATGCTGTATTAAATGCTCTCCAACATTTTACAGATGAAAACAGAGCACCCTTGTAACACCTCTTTTCTCATTACCACTGGCCAAGGCCCCCCCCCCCCATCATTACTTGATGCTGGCAGTTCTGCATCTACATGCTGCGTTAATTTACTCTGCAGTGGCCCAATTTAAAAGCAAACTGGGTGTTTGTTCTTTTAGCTAAAATATGCTCATAGAAAAACCTAATTGTCCTACAGTCTGTGGTTATCAACAGTTCAAAATAAACCCGACCATCTGCAGTGTGTGAAATGGCAGGGTATGCACCACATTGGGTGCTGTTGTTCACACACATGCATATCTTTACGTGCACAATAAAAGGATGATGTATCCCACTGACTCAGAGATTTAATTATTGAGCCTGGGAGAAAGGGAAGGGAGAATGGGAACTGTGAAGAACAACAACTCTTGCAACTCACACCAAGGACATTATAATAAGAAATGCTCCAAACCATGGAGCTGCAACTATCACATATATCACAGGACCTTTTCCAACAGATTTTAAATCACAGGAGGGTTCACTTGGGAGCTGGAATCCTTTGAAGTAGACAAGACCTACTCTTTAAGGCCATTTGCTATGCATTTGCTATAAGGATAAATGGCTGTGCAGTAGTAGTCGTGGAGCTTTTTAGCCTTTGATGTGTTTGTATGTGTTGTCTGGACTATTTTATGTCTGCTGTTTTCATTACTTCAGGTAAGTTTTTTAAAATACTTTTTCTTGATGGTGCTGTTTTTATTAGTTTTATATAATCGGTTTTCTGTGGTTTTATTATGTTAAAGAAAATGTTACACATTTACAGATAAAGTTTGGGATATAACTATTTGAAACAATAAAGTGAATTATCGGTGGAGGAGAAGCAGTAGTGTGCAGGTGTTTTGTGTCTATATGCATGCATTCACCCTAGACAAGACAATTCTTCCCCCTCCCACAATGTGCATGCATGTGCACACACACATGCACACAGATGTTCAGTTTCTAAAGATGTAGAGAAGAGAGCTGACACTTGAAGAAAGAGGAAATAGATAAGCGGCAGGCACAGGTAAAGTTTGCTGACCCTCACCAGTTCACCCCTGATGCAGTGAAAATTAGACTCTCTCCTCTTACTATGTGATTAAAGGCAGTTCTGGAACTAAATAAAAGTCCAGTGCCACTTTAAGGACTAATAACATTTGTGTCAATATGAACTTTCATGAGTCACAGCTCACTCCTTTAGACAGATAGTTCAGATAGTTCTGGAACTGCCACTGCTCTGTGTAGGTCAGCCTCTTATGCTGGTCGTTTTGCTCTAATGGAGAACCGTTGTATTCAGTGGGTGAATAAACTAGAGATCATCTAAGGGTGTTCATTTTTACAAGGTATGTTTATTGGCTACTAGGCAGGAAGTGTGATTTATTTCCCAGATGATTCTTTCCTCCCAAATCTCTTGATGTTTTCTTTTGAAATACAGCCTGCTGTTTTTAACACCTCTGTATTACCTTTCTCTGTTCACTGGAGCCTTTGTTGTTTTAACATCAAAGTGATGCTGTCCTGCTCTTTGAGGAAAGAGCCTGTCTCCTGGTCTGCAGAATACTTCCCGTATTCCAGTTCGGCTTAATGAGTATTAAAATGGCTTCCTTTGGTCTTGTTTGCATGATGATGAAAAGTTTATAAGGGTCCTCCCAAGGTTGGGGTGATGAGATGTGATTTATAACAGACTGTCAGTGGATGCTATTGGTAGATGTGTTTCATTTTAGTGGGGCAGCAGCTGCCTCTCCATAGTCATGTTTAGCCATCCCTCAGTTCCTCTTCAACTAGGGAGGATTGTGAGGCACTCCAAAGGGATCTGTCAAGGATGGGCGAGTGGGCATCAACATGGCAAATGGGGTTTAATGTGGCCAGGTACAAAGTGATGCACATTGGAGCCAAAAATCCTAACTATAAATACACGTTGATGGGGTCCAAACTGGCGGAGACTGACCAAGAGAGAGATCTTGGAGTTGTAGTAGATAACTCAATGAAAATGTCGAGACAGTGTGTGACTGCAATGAAAAAGGCCAATGCTATGCTGGGGGTTATTAGGAAGGGAATAGAAAACAAATCAGCCAGTATCATAATGCCCCTGTATAAATCGATGGTGCGACCTCATTTGGAGTACTGTGTACAGTTCTGGTTGCCACACCTCAGAAAAGATATTATAGCATTGGAAAAAGTGCAGAAAAGGGCAACTAAAATGATAAAAGGGTTGGAACACTTTTCCTATGAAGAAATGACGGCTGAGGGGTGACATGATCGAGGTTTATAAGATTATGCATGGGATAGAGCAGGTAGAGAAAGAAGTCCTTTTCTCCCTTTCTCACAATACAAGAACTTGTGGGCACTCCATGAAATTGCTGAGCAGTCAGGTTAGAACAGATAAAAGGAAGTACTTCTTCACCCAAAGAGTGATTAACACGTGGAATTCACTGCCACAGGAGGTGGTGGTGGCTACAAGCATGGGCAGTTTCAAGAGGGAATTAGATAAACATATGGAGCAGAAGTCCATCAGTGGCTATTGCCACAAAGTATAGATAGGAACTCTCAGTCTGGGGCAAGTGATGCTCTGTATTCTTGGTGTTTGGGGGGGGCAACAATGGGAGGGCTTCCTGCCCCCACTGCTGGACCTTCTGAGGGGTAGGAAGGGCAATACATGTAGGGTTGCCAGGTCTGGGTTGGAAAATACTTGGGGACTTTGGGGGTGGATTCAGGCAAGGGCAGGGTTTGGGGAGGGGAGGGGCCTCAGCATGGTACAATGCCATAAAGTCCATCCTTCAAAGCAGCCATTTTCTTCAGGGGAGCTGATCTCTGTCAGCTGGGGATCAGTTGTAAAAGTGGGAGATCCCCAGGCCCCACCTGGAGGCTGGCAACCCTAAAAACATGAGAACAGCAAAGTTGCCACAAAAAGAGATATTGTTGACACACTGTGAGCAAAAATTTTGCCGGACAAATAACAGAAGAGAAACCACAAGAGTAGGGTTTAAAAAAAAAACCAAATCTTAATCACTCCTGGCTTTGAAGTTTCCATTCGTATTTACTTGGTAAACAAGTCTACAAGGAGTATGAGTGAAGGGGTATCATTTTGCATTAATTTAACATAAGCTCAAATCCCTTACATTTTTTTGCTTCAGTAATCATATATGTGACCATTTATACTGTATAAATATTCTGAAGAAATGACACACAATTATAAAGCATGGCAAGCTTTGCCTATGTAAACAGAGTGTGAAAATCAGCAAAGGGGAAATGGACTTCTAGGGAGAGAGATTATCCCAAAAAAATATTTTTGAATGAATATGTTTAGGATAAAGAATTATTTTAAAGGGCTGTTCTGGGCAGTGAGTGAGCATTGAACACTTAGAGGTAATGGCTAAACATAGGCCTCCATGGTTTAAAAATGCCTTTGTTTGTCCTTTGGAAAAAAAAAACTTAACAAGTTGCCCAAAGTTTCACTTGCCTGCAGAGATTTATTCCTGGTGATGCTGGAAGGCAGCTGATGTTATGTCATTTAGTAACACTAAACGACCAAGCCAAGCATTAAGCCAATTATATCCCAGAAATCATTGCTCAGCAGGGCAGCACTCTCACTTAAGCGATGGGCTGGCAGCTGCAAGAATCAGCAGGGAATTAGCATTGATTGGCTGCCTGGGGACCAACAAGACAGCCCTGCCACCAGATTTCATAGGCCAGTCAATAGCCCTGGGCTGCCCTTGGCCACTTAAAGATGTTCAGTCCCTCCCCTCCTGGGATTCTGAATTCCAAGGCAAAAGTCCTCTGAGCTGGGAGTAGGGGCAGGCAGAACTGGACAGAGGAACGCAGTCCTTTCTGCAGAAAGCAGAATACAGTGTCTTTGTGTCTTTAGCTGAAGCAAACAGAAAAGAATCTGAAAGTCATGCAAGTAACTGGAGGTAATTCTCATACACAGCCCTCTCCTTTGGAGGGGATGGCATGGGGCTTCCTCCGAGGCAGTGAAATCTTCCGAGGAACTGATGTACAGAAATGGCAACTGAGTGTACTTTGTTATCTGCAGTTGGTTGAGCTGGTATTCACTATGATAGAAGCACCTCTTGCGAACACGTGTCAGAACCTTTGGCAAAAATGGATCTATTACTTTTATACAATCTGGCTACCATCTCTACATCTTCCATTGGAGTACAGCTGGTAGTTGATGGTGTTCTATTTCCTATTCTGCAAATTTAGCTCTAAATGGAAAAAATACAGTTTGGAGTTTGCTGGCATTTCTTTTCTTTTTCTTTTTGCTGTCAAATCACAGCTGACTTATGGTGACTCCATGGGGTTTTCAAGACAAGAGATCTCAGAGGAGGCTTGCCATTGCCTGCCTCTGCATCATGACCCCGGACTTCTTTGATAGTCTCCCATGCAAATCTTAATTAGGGCCAACCCTGCTTAGCATCTGAGATCTTATAAGATCCAGGTTAGCCTGGGCTACCCAGGTCAGGGCACTGGCATTGTTAGCTACTCAGAATAAACAGCTGTACAATGTCACTGGGTACCTCCCTTTTTAAAGCAGGTGGATCTAAGAGAATGACATGATGTGGGATTTCTAGGGGAATCCCAATGGGATCACTGACTACATAAGCTACTGCATGTGGAAATAGGATACCATAAGGGCTGTGAGAGGAGGAAAAGCAGGAACCAGGAACAGTGCCCTCCTCTTCCCAGATCTTACATTTCAGAGCATGGATGAATTAGGGGGAGAAGATTAGAGCAGGATAAATTAGGAGGAAAACATTTGGCCCTCATTTTGTAGCATGAAAAGGTATTTGTCATCAGCTACCTCAGCCATGCCTTCTTTCCTGCCAAAATTATACTAGTCACTGTGAAAAGAAAATATGCTTTTAGAATCTCAACCACGAAGGCCACCACCTTGTAAACACTTTGTTTATAGGCCTAGCTGTCTGTTGTGTAGAAAAACCAGTTCATCGTGCAGGCATTTCCTGCTGAAGACAGTGATTTCAGAATCTGAGGTCTAGATCAAGACTTGCACACAAAAAAATTCTACATCCCCTATTAGCAAGAGTGTCTTATTTATACTGAAGAATGTATTACTATAGGATGAAATAGGGGACAGAGCAAGGGTTTGGGAATAGATTATTTCTAATATTATAAGATCTTCCCTGAAAGTCTGTTACAGCTAACTTGACAGTAAACCCCACTGAAATCTTTGACAGGGAAATTTTCAAAGAACATATTTCAAACAGATTTTTTCAGTGAAAAAAAAACACGCACATTTCAATAAAACATAAAGTCTGTATAGAAAAAAATGGATTAAATTCTATTCTACTTTGGCACCTATAAAACAACCCTATGGCACCTAAAGACTAATCTTAAACACACTTTATCAATTGAAAAGATGCAGAATTAGATGAGATCATCAGGATTCTAACCAAATTAACAATATGAGGTCTTTTCTATGTAAGTTCACCCCACAACAACCTAGTTAGTACTTGAAGTGACTGTATCTCACAGGATGGTTTTGTCTTGCCAGAAGGTATTTAGGAACCACTTTCTCATTACACCTTCCTACACTGCTGTAGTAACTTCAGCATGAAAGAGCTACATGAGCTCAGGGAAACAAGCCTGAAGCAACTCTCATGCCACTGGTAGTGTTGGAATATGCAAGGTCTATTGTGCATAAAGAAGATGACAAGAACATTCTGCAGGGGGCAGCAGAGGGGACAACTAGCTAGCCTAGTGAAATTAGGGACTTCCTACTATTTTCAAATAGTCTCCTTCCTACTTCCTGATTGGCTCAGTTGGGGGTTTTCCTGCTCTTGCTGAAAACAGTTCATTACTGACTCTCTCCTAGCTAGTTAGACAGTTAGACTTCTCTTTCTCTCTCCTTTTTCTTACAAAGTTTGTTGTCTTCTTAATAAACTGACTTTATTCTTTAAAGAGCTTGTGTTCTGCTTTACTGCATATGTACACTCTGCCAACAATTAGCACGGGCATGTATCCAGCCATGAAGCTCATCCAACAGAATAACTTTTCCGCTACTGGAAGGATGGTTTGGTGATTTCCAGCAGTACCTCTTTCCAGCTACAGATTTCCACATCATACCCAAGAGTTGCCAGACCCAGCCTGGCAATCATCTGGAGACTGAAGGGGACAGAGATATGGGTTTTGCCAGAGATTTTTGGCCAATTCCTAGAGAGGCATGACATCTCTACTGAAATTACCTGGAATTTAGCCTTTTAATTTTTTTAAAAAAAGCTGACAGCCTTTTAAGCTTTTTCTCATGCTGCTGCTCAAATGCCAGCTGGGGACACCTGCCCAAAGTGAGGGGCTAGAAAACCCTACCCTCTATGCTGTTTCTCAGGGTCTGCTGACCTCCAGGAACAAAATGGGGGGTGTCAGTGGGCTACAGCAGAAAGGGGAAGCAAAAAAGTCCAGAGATGGTTGGATTTTCATTTGTAAGTGGGAATCAGCCTTCAAGTATGAACTCAAAGTATTCTGAATTTTAGTTGCAATAGCTTTTTCCATTCCTTTGTTGAATGAGCTTGGTTTCAGGGCTTTCTCCTTAAATCTTTAGGAGAGACTGGGAAAATCAGACTACCTATTGGAGCTCTTTTTAAAAAAAAATTAAGAATCCTTCTCATCATGAAAGATTCATCCTTGATTTCAAAGGACCAACAATTTGGATTAGTTTAACATTCTTTGGGAGTTCTTTACAACTGTGTAGGTGAATTGAACTGTGAAGACTGGCCCAAGTGAACACTGCCGTGCATGAGCCACTTCCTGATAAGTCTGAGTCAAAATGACCTTTCTTTTTAACTTCTAAAACAAAGCAAAGCTGGGTCATAACATGGTGCAATCTGAAACTCAGCAGGACTTTTCATACATTGCTAATCATCCAAAGTGTTGGGGCATGAGTGTTTCATGGGCTTCCAGGCGATACTGTGTGGCTCATTAAAGCCAGTGTTGGGTACTGGTTAGATTGTTGGACTACAAACTGAGAGACCCAAGTCTGAATCCCCACTCTGCCATGGAAGTTTGAGAGGTGACCTGGGCCAGTCACTTACCCTCAGATTAACTTCCCTCACAGGAAAGAAGCCCTCATCAATATTTAAAATGGATGAAGAACTCAAAGCCCTTTGGTGAAACAACATTCATTGCAGACCACTTACATTCATCTCTCTCCAATGTCAACTACATGCAGTTTACAGTAGGGTACACTAGATATGAAAAAACTCTAGGAGTTGGGTATGGTATGTCTTTATTTGCTGTTGTGTAAAGCATGAATTAATCTATATATCTAATAGCCAAGTGGCCCCCTCAGGGTGGATATCTAAATCCACACAAAAGGGGCACTTTGGGGGCAGGGAGATTTTCCTACACACGTCTGCAGAAAAATCCTAAAAGTTAAAAAAAACTTTCGGGGGATATTTAAATCCTCCCAAAAGTAAAAGTGTTCCCTGAGCATGCAGAGGGAATGCTCTGGGAACTGTGGTGGTCAGTCAGTCAGTCAGCCGCTTCCTCCCTCCCGCACAGAAGGCACCTCAGCTTTTGGTAAGTAGCTAACAGTTAAGAAAATAATGTGTGTAGAAAAGAGATCGCATCTAAAAGTAAGCAGAGCTGTCTCAGAGCCCTTGAAGCAAGAATAAGGGGGTGGGGGGGGGAGTTTGGAGCTGAATGCTTCTCCTCGGTATAAAAGTTAAAACCCTTTTCAACAGATCCCGTTTTTGTTTTGTTTTTTAAAAAAGATTCAAAATGCACAGTGACACAGCAGGGGAGGGGAGAAAGGCAGATGGGGGGGGGGTGAGTGGCCAAGCACGTCCAGAAAAGAAGGAACATCCTAATAATCAATAATAAATAACCAATAAATAACAATCACATGGAAATCAACATGTACACATCCAGCATCAGCCTGCGGTCAGATCATCTGGGGTGGGCGGAGGGCGGGTCTCGGCATTAAGGCAGCTGCTACGATGGTGCCCCTGGTTTCCTGATTTATCTTGGAAGAGCAGAAGAACAAGGACTGCTTACTCCTTTTCCCTATGACTGACTTTCTGCAAATACTAGTATCTTTTCTCCCATGGGGTGAAGAACAGGTGGAGCTGATTTTGAGTGTGGGAAATAAGTGAAGGAAGGGTTATGTTCTCATCTCTGCACAAGCAAACTGCTGTTCTGCTCCTGGCTGAAGTTTTCTAAATACTTTTTTTTTTTTTTTCATTTTAAAAACTCATTAAAATTTGGCCCTCAATAAAACACAGGCATTTAGCTAGGATTTTACTCAGAGAGAGAAAGAAGCAAATAGGGAAAAAATGTGCCTCAGTAATTAAGGCCTTGTTTGCACATTGCATCTGGAAGTTGTTTGAAACATGCATTGTACACAGTGCATGTATCACCCCCATTATGTAGAATCTCCATGGCAACATTTGGGGATGAGCAGAACCACTGGATTTTGTCCCAAAACTTTTCTGCTGAATGGAATGATTAACATTCCACTCTGTGAAAACCCTGGATTGTCACATCCAGAAAAGACGCCACAATCCACTCTGAGCACATGCAGAGACTGAGCACATGAGGTGGACCTAGCAAGAGTCAGAGTCCTCTCAGGTCATGAAATATCTGCCCCCTGTTCTAAAACACACTTGTCACCTGCTAGGAATTTACTCATGCATGCAAATATATTCCTGCCAAACTCTCTCCCTCCAAATTCTCTCACATGGGCTTTCATATCACTTAGCTGTATTCAACTTAGAACTGTCTTTTTTCCACTCCCAGAGAATTATTCAGTGTACCATACCATTCAGAGGATCTCTATCAGGCAGGATTGCCTCCAGAACCTCCAAGAAGGTCCAGGGGATTTCCTGGAATGACAAGTGATCTCCTGGCTACAGGTTACTTTGAAGGGTGGACTCGATGGCATTGTACCCTGCTAAAGTCCTTCCCCTCCCCAGGCTCCACCACACCAAATCTCAAGGAATTTCTCAACCTGGAGTTGGCAACCGTAATATCAGGCTAAACTCTAGGACTCTAGAAGCCCTACCGATTTTGCAATGGTAAAAAGCAAAACCCTTCCTCTGGAAAAGAGGGCACCTCTTCCACAAAAATTCTAATACACAGGATCCTTCCCTTCTCATGTAGATAGTCTCATATTCTCATAGGTCCTAACCACCATTGCCTCACCAATTCATGGAAATATAACTTTAGCTTCCCCTGAGTATGTTCACTAATTTTGTGAAAACTCATTTTTTTTGTGTGTGTTTGGGTACATGTATCACTTCCACCTTCTCATGATAGAGGGAGGCATCTTATTCCTTATGCCCCTGTGTACACATTGACACATACACTACCTGGAATACATACCATGAAAATCTGGTGTGACATTCTGAATTCTTGAGAATTTTCTTTTCCTCTTTTCTAAATGATGCTTCCAGAACATAGGCTTGGAGAAAAGCCATTGGGAGGTGGATGAGTGACCTTTTATCTCTTAAAAGTGCAGATAATTGCTTAGGGAATTAAATCTGTGGTTGATAAAGTGGATGGATATTGGCTGGCATGGATCCCACTCATCAATGAGGCTAAATAGTAAATGCCAGAGAACTTGTTTTGTGCTAAACCATGCCAGTTTGGCTCATTCCCTTTTATCCACAGTGGGGCTGAGCCTGCAGGACAGAAGACATTCTATCAAAAGAGTGCACTTTTTGATTGGTATGTGGGTGGAAATGGCCATGTTGCCCTTCTACTCTCCTGCTGGCTTTGCTAGCAGGATAGGGTGCATTAGTCCAGTCACCTGCACTTAATTTCTTCCAAGATACTGGTGTCATACTGGAAACAAACATCCTGGCGGAATTACTTTATTAATAATTTATTTCTAAACATAGACTATGATTTTCAGAGCTACCCAAGGGCACTCAGATAATGGTGTTTTGAACTTAGATAATTCCAAACATACTAGACAGAGTTAATGGGGCAGAATGAGAGTTGCAGATGGTAGGTACACAGTAGGTTGAACTCTATACTGAGCCTGAAATAGTTTCTTCCTTCCTTTGCACTGCTCACTCTTATTCACTAGAGGACAAATAAAGACATGGGATCACATGGAGATGACTGGCAGCACTGCCATATTTCTTCCCCAGGCTTTATGACAGGAAAGAGGTTTAGACCTGAGCAAGTATTTGTTGACTGCCTTCCAATAACCAAAAAAAGTTATTATAGCTTCTAGAACAGTGGAAGAGCCCTGCTGCATCAGAAAGTGGTCCACCCAGTTGAGCCTTGAGGCTTGTCTCTATGGGTTTCCAAGCAATAGGTCTTGCCTTTGTGCTTTGCACAATGTTCATGACATTGGTGAGAATGATACTACAGAGGAAACTGGAAAGTGCATATTTATTTTCAGGCCAATATATAAGCAGAACCTTCAGTCATGTCTGCAGGCTCTACCTCAAGGACATTAATTAGTTTTGCTGGCATACCCCAACACTTCAAGATGATCTATAATGAATTATGATGGAAGCAGCTGACAATGATTTCTGAAAATCTATGAAGTTAATAATGAGTGAGTTTCGCCATTCCGTGCATTCTCTGGTTATTCTCCATGTAATCATCTAGTAGAAATGTGGTCTTAACTTGACACAATAAAGCTTGTTCCTTGTATCATTCATTTCCTTTTGTTCTCTTTCTAGGAGTGTTGTTATGTGGAAGGGAATTTCTTTTTCCAAAATTCACTTTTTAAGATATAATTATTGATTCCTCTCACTCTCTTTTTTTCTCTTTTCAAAGGGAGATTGTCTTTCATTTTTCTGAATTCTCTTTTTAGAGAAACCACTGTACTCATTGGTATGTTCAGTGCTTGCAGCTGCTTTTTGTTTCATTCCACAGAGTGGTGCTGTAGCAGGTGGATAGGGAAGTTTGAGAAGACACCGATTGCCTCTGAGCATCTGCAGAATGAGGTTCTGATATTTAGTAGAATCTCCATTCCTGCCCCTCCTCTCTTTGAATTTATCTTTTGACCTAAACAGAATTGATTAGAAACAGACTCCATTTTTTTAAAAAAATAGGAAAATAAATGAATTGTTGGATTCCAGGGAGAATCTGGGTAAAAAAAGAATTAAGAGAATTTGCTGCTTTCCAGGAAACATTTTCTACAGCATCTCCCTATCAATGAGGGAAGAGCAAAACCATTGTGGCTAGGGTGATACCCTTCTCTTATTTAACTACTATGCTAGCTTTCTGTTGCTACAAAGGCTTTCAGTAGTTTCATATTTTTACACAATGTATTGATTTTTATGCTATCATCATTGTATTCTTTCACATTTATTTCTCCACCTGGACTAAGCTCTCAGTTTTATGGCATTTTTCATGGTTTGTGATATGAGACGTAGTAGTGTTTTTAGTTCAGGTTACTCAATTCCATTGTCAAAAATAATAGCTTTTTCAAGGATTGGGATCATAGGGTTGTTCCAAGTCCTGAAACATCTATGAATCAGTTATTTTGGTACAATTTGACACCCCCCCCCTTTTCTGTAATAGTGTTTCTAGTAAACATTTGCCAATAATGAGAACTCTTTTTGAGAACTACTTAAAAATAAACAGAGCTTTATATTCTTACTGCCTTTATCAAGCTAGGATGTACAGACTTAATCAGATACAACTGATCATTATATAGAAACAAACTATAGGCAAAGGGTTCGAAGAGCTAACATGACCCAGTATGGCCTATTAATGGTATTTTCTCACTATTAAACCTCCTTACATCTACAGCTTTTTGAATCTTAGCTAACAAGCAGACACTGACAGCTTGCATGGTGGTTTGCAAGAGGATTCTGCATCTTAGTGCTGCTGAATGGGGAAGGGGCTCTAGTGCTCTTACTGGAAGACATCAAGTTAAGGCAACCAGCACAATGCAAGAACTGAGAAGATAGCAGCACTAAGTGCAGACCAGTAATTTTATTCTTTTATTTAAAATAAGATATGTCTGCTTTTCTGCTGAGAGTTCAAGACCTGGGGAGTGGGGTGGGGGGAACAAGCAATGTAAAAGACATTCTACCTGTTATATAGTCAGTTTGTTCTTCCTCAATCAAGGATTAAAACAGTAAACAATAAATATAAATTATATTAAAGTAACCAGTCTAAAAACACCCTGGGAAAACTCTCCCTTTTGCCCAGACTCAGGGCCCGTCCACACGAGTGCGATAAAGCGGACAGGGAGCGTACCTGCGTTGCGTCGCTGCATAAAAAGGCGCGTTAATGCGATCCCACGGTACGTCACAGAATCAGGCGGCAAACGTCGGTGCGCGATCTCACAGCGGCATCGGTGCGCTGCTGCGATCCCACGCACGCCTGCTTCTGGCTTTTCCGGAAAAGACTTCTGTTTTAGCGGTCTCTTTTTGAAGCGCATCAACGGGCGCTCGCGACGTTGTTATGCCGGGCACACAACGCTTCGCAGATGTGCTCGTCTGATCCCGCTGGTTTGCTCCGCCGCTTCATCGCACCACTTCTGTCATAAATGGGTGCGTATGATCGCGCCCTCAGACTGCCCCAAAAGCGGAGCCATGTTTAGAGGCAGAAGCTAGGTCTCTTCCAGTAAATGACCACACCAGCCAGCACTGCAAGCGAGTCCTTTCAACTCTGTTGGTTTACTGTGAACAAAATGTGTATTTATTTCCTATGTGTTACAAGTGGTCTGCTCAATATCCCTCATTCTTCTTTTGTGTGGAAATCACATTTTCTTTAAAAAGAGCACAGAGTCAATGTTTTGCATTTGAGGAAAATGTTGCACTTCCTTCAGATATGATATTCACCGCTGGTGTGATGGGGTGATGGAAGTTGTTTGTGCGAGTAGCAAAATGATGATGACATATACACACACCTCTTCAACACACCCTCCATGTCATGAACTTTGTAAATCTTGTCAAGGAGAGTACTTTAATTCTTTGAATGCCCACTCCATTCCTAGGGCTGACAGCTGTCACATGAACACATGCAGCTGCCTTATAGTGAGTCAGACTATTTGCCTATCAAGGTCAATATTGTCTACTTTGACTGGCAGCAACTCTCCAGGGTCTCAGTTATAGGCCTTTCCTACTCCCTGAGCCTTTTAACTTGAGATGCCTGGAACTGAACCTAGGAGCTTCTGCATGCAAAGCAAATGCTCTACCACTAAACTGTGGCTGTGCCCCCAAATGGATCTCTTCAATATTAGTTTGATCTGAGAGCAATTATCAAGTGATGTGATTAACCTCATGTTATGAAAAGCTTCATGATTTGGAGGTCAGGAAGGCTTTCACATGTCTTGCATTCTGCAAGCTGTGTAAAACAAAAATTTTCGGGGGGGTATTCTATCTTTATGCTTTATCTTGCTTTATCTTCTTTTTAGTGCATTGTGTTTCTGCTTATGTAATACTATGTACTGCTTAATACTTATGCTCTGTTCTGATTTCTGCTGGCCCACTCCTGTCACATTACTTATTAGATGTCTTACCTTGTTGATTACATTGACTTACACAATGTAATCTGCCTTGAGTCTCAGAGAGAAAGGTGGACTATAAATAACATGAATTCACTAATTAACCCTCTGCTAAAGGGACAAGGCATTTTTTCTTGTCCATCTAGCAATCTGATCCATTTATCTTGTTGCTATTTTACAATGTGCAAGGTGTTTTTTTCTTTCTTTCATAAAAAATACAACTTTCCCCACCTGCAATGGTACAATTCAGAATTGCACTGCTGGTCTACTTCCTCATGACGAAGAATGCATAGACTGACCATTAAAGACCATCGTTGCTTTGATTGTTCTACAGACCAGTCACTCCAACCCCACCCTAACCTGCAGCATCACATTAAATTAGCGTGCTGTTCATTTCTTCCTTCTGTTGTTAGAAGGAGTGAAGAAAGACATAGGCTTTCCATGTCATTACTAGAAGTGGCCAAACAATTACATCAAATCCCATATTCTGGGCATTTATCCTTCCTGTTGTTCAGCGGATTAGCCAAAGGCAAAATATGTATTCCAACACTGTATCTGCCATGCATAGCCATTATGGGGATTCTTTGTGAGGAACAACACTCGCATATTGATTATCCACTCCACATGTATCATGTGTCCAATTCACTATTTGTGCTGCATGAATGGTCACCTATGTGTGTTCCTTTCTCTCCCTTGGTTTCAAGTGCTCAAGTTTATAAATAGAAGTGGCAACTGAATAAATCTCTGGAGTTTTTATAAGCAGGACTGGGGAGATGGAAGGGGTATACAGAACAGCTTCCTCTGCCTTGTTGCCCTTACACTTTTCTGTTCTGAATTTGAATCACGTCACTTATTTGCAGCATGGACCAGCAGCAACTTACAACTGCTTAGCTGTTCAATGCAGAGCTGGGCGAAAGGAGTGAAATAACTAAATATTCAGCAACCATATATATTCAAAATGAGAGTCAAGCTCCTGAAAGGTGTTGCATTGACTATGGGAATTTTACTCAAACATACAGGTTCCCTTTCTGATTTTCTACCCTAGTAAGATATTAAATTTAAGTCATGAGTCTTGCCGTGCTGTGATGCCATGTGTAACACCACATGGAGCAGAGGCTCAGTGAGATGATCTCATACATGTAAGAAAATTGCAGTTCAAGAAGTAAAACAAAGAGCCTCAATATTCAGCTTGAAACAGCTGCTGTGTTTGTCCATTTTGCAGGAACAAGCAGACCAGAAGAAAAAAGGAGGACACAGAGTTACATAAGCCAAGTTCTCCAAGATGCAAGAACATAAGAATGCAGAAGCAAGGGGGAAAGAGATGGAGAACTCCCTGATCTGCACTACTGCCAATGCAAGGACTGCAGTTCTGATTCTTCCACTGGGCAGGGGTCAAGTGAAGCTTATATTGGTTACAGAGCCCATATCCCAAGCAAAATCCACACATTAAAACCATGAAATGTCATAGCTATGTGCTCAGTACATAAGAACATATGAAGAGGCCTGCTGGATCAGACCAGCATCCTTTCTTACACAGTGGCCAACTACTTACTCCGGAGTGTCAACAACAGGGCACAAAGGCTGTCCACTGATGCCACCTCCTGCAATTTTTGGCAGCGGCCTTCAGTGGTGGCTAGTCGACGGCGGTGCGGCGGCGGTCTGTGGTTATTTTTTGGAGGCGGCGGTGGGCGCCACCCCTCCTCCCCCCTTGCTGAGGGTGTTTTGAAGGCGGTGTCCCGGCCGCACTTTAGGAGGGCAATTCTCAGGCTAGGCGGTGGGTGGCTCGGAGGCGTGCCCCATTTGGCTCTCGGGCAGTCTGTCCTGCTGTGACCTTGGCGAGCCTGCGGGCCGCCACCCCCCCCCCACTCCCCATTCTTTTGCCAGATAGCAGTTTACCTAATAGGGGTGAGGCAGTGGTGGTCTGTTGGGACAACAAGGGGACTTTTTCGTGGTTGCGGGGGTTTGTCCCCCCCCCCAAATCCACCCCCTCCCTTCGTCGAGCTAGAATTTGGCTGGCTCAAGACTGGAGCTAGGTGACTCGCCCATATCAAGGGCAAGGAGGTTGTGTCAGGGAGTGATGCCTGCCTTGCCTGTTCCTGTGCTTGCTTAGTTTGCCCGTTGCTGCAATGTTCAGTTAAATAGTTAATAAAGTGGCCCTTGTTTAATTCCAACCATTGTCTGTCTCGTTATTCTGGCTAGGGTGGCAACAAGACATAGCCATTCTTCGTTATCTTTTGCACTGTTAAAGTCTTCACTGAACTCTAGGATAATCTCTATCAGAGTGCAGATACTAACTGTTTTAAATACCTGCCCTCTTTCATTTTGTTTGTAATCTGAGGTTTACTACACTACTGTGTCATTTATTCAGAAACAATTGGAAAATGGGACTCAAAAACATTACATTCTGTTTGAAATTACGAGCCAGAATTTGGCTGGCTCAAGACTGGAGCTAGGTGACCCTACTACTATGGTGGAATGAGTCCTCAAATGAGACTGTTGTACCAAGCAGTTAAAAAAAAACACACGTTCAATTTGTAGCACTGAAGGAGCCAATTTAGTTTAGATTCTAAAAAGATGGGAGAGCAGTTCTATGGTCTCAGAAGTGTTTGCTCTTGACCAAATTCATCCTAAATAGAAACATGTTCAGTCTTTCTTCTTGGTAGCCATGAGGTAAAATTGAAAGGTGAAAATGATACAATTTTAATCTGAGTCTAGGGGCATGTCTATACTCAACATTTAAACTATTTTTAAGACTGTTTAACTGTCAGAGCTTCCAGTCAATGAACTTGGAGGTTTGTGGTTCTGTGAAGGAGCTAAAGACCTGAACAATCAAATGTCAATTATAAATGTATGCATGGTTTTCTTATGGTATCTAAAAAGCAATTTAAACAAAAATACAACTAAAGTATACTGAATGATGAATCTATCCTTATTTGTGTGATTTGACACCACTGAAGTAAACCAATGAGATATGGCCCGCCTTAACATCTGGCTTCTGTATGGGACTTGTACCTTTTAAGAGGATGGGATTTGGAGAAAGGCAACAGAATTAAATTGGGATCAGAATAGGAAGCAGGGAGTGAAACTGTCAGGCATGGCCAGAGGTTGGGCACAAGCCAGAGGCTCTGGGTTTAGCCCATGGTTCTCAGCCTCTGCCTTCTAATGAGCCAGCCAATGTAACCAGGATATGGATATGACTGGAATATAGTTTGTTGTTTTCTTTATTTATTGATTTATATTTTATTTTCCCCCTCTTGTTTGGGGATCCTTTTGGGGAGCAAAGTGGGATTAAATATATAAAAATAGAGCCACAACAGTCTCTATGCAACAGAAGTATCAACATCCCATTTTAAAATAGCAAAGGTTCCTACTTCTCCTCTCTGCTCTGGGTCTCTACTCCCAAACCCAGTTGTCTCTGCTGTTTTGATATGTGTGGAATTGAAGAGCCAGAATGGTTGAGAGCTGCATCTCCCTGCCCCAGGCAGGAGTATTGGTCAGTCAGTAACCTGAAAAGGAGAACACTTGCTGTCTTGGTTAAAAAAAAAGGGTGTGTGTGGTGTGATAAATTGAATTATAATAATCAGTAGGCCCTTTTGCTTGCAGAGCTGGTACAGAAAAAGCAATGTTAAGAAATTAGAGAGATGCAGGCCTGCTTTATTAGACCTTGCAGAGTGAGTACTTTCCATTTTTATGGTAAGGTAATATGTCAGATATACATATACCCATGCCTGTGAGCTTTGTCTCTTACACACTCATTGTAGAGGCCTGGAAGTTAGAGCAAAACAAAGAGTGTGGAAATCCTTGAACCCTTTTCTATGACCCAAGAAGGTAAATGCCAAAATGATACCATAGGACACTGTAGGACTACTGATGCTTTCCCCGTCACACCAGTGCCAGGAATCCCACAGAGGCAGGAACAGACATAGCAGGAATTATTTAAAAAATAGAGTTATGGCTTGGTTTCTCCCAAGGGGAGATATGGAAGACCCTGAGTGAGGAAGAGGGATTAATCTGGTCCAGGGAGTGTATTTTCCTTCATTTGGGTGGTATCTCAAGATGGTTTTTCAAATCTAATGGTCTCTGTATTTTTTCTCCCACCATAGAAAGAGGTGACAGTTAGTTTATCTTAGTAATTTAGAGAACTAAGTGAATCAAAATACAGAATACTTCCCTGATGCAAAATCTAAATGTTTTCACTTTCCTTTCAATGTCAAATTAAAGTATTCATAAAAGACTAACTAAAGGTTCATTTTGTAGAAAGATTATTCTGAAAGTAGTTTAGCTGAGAATAAATATGAGATCAAGTTGTTCCTGCAACATACCTAATTTTCCTGTCCCTTTGGCTAATGTTATGCAATGAACTGACATAATAGTTATCGCATAGCAATGTGTGTATTACAGCCAAGAGATCTGAAGATTGTCTGGCAGCCTTAAGTTCTAGCCCTTAGCATTACGCAACACTAAAGTGCTGAGCTAGACTTATTTTTTGAGCTGAGAGAGAATTCTGAAAGAGCTATGATTGACCCCGGGTCACCTAGCTGGCTTCAGGTGGAAGAGTGCAGAATCAAACCCAGTTCTCCAGATTAGAGTCCATCACTCTTAACCACTACACCATGCTGGTTCTCAATGAACTGACAGTGTAAAATAGACACCAATGGCTTAGGTCCCATCAGGGCATCTAACTGTGCAGAGCTACTTTAGTTTGCATCCATTGATTTCAGTGAACTTAGAATAAATCTACATAGGACCAGGGGTCATTTCATTAAAAAAAGAGGTGAGGAGCTCATTAGCATAACTCACTAGCATAGCTTATTTGCATATGCCACCAGAAGTGTGTCAGAAGGCAACACCCACTGCTCAGGCTCCACCCCAAAAATCTCCAGGTATTTCCCAACTCAGAGCTGGCGAGCCAGCTTTACACTTTGACTAAAGACACTTCAGGTTTCCTTTGCTCTTGCAGGGAAGCTAGCCTACAACAAGCATGAAAATACAGAGCAAGTTAGTATGTTTTTGTTTTTTTCCACAGGAGCATCACCATATGTGCTTGCTCCTGGGCTTATTACTCCCAGAACTGTGTTCCTGCACGTTCATGCTTGAAATGCCCCTTGCGATAGGACTGCACTTTAAGTAGGTCACAGAACAACATTTATAATGGTGCAGTTTGTCTAAATGAAGATTATAGCAGACACTGAGAGAAGCATGTTTGCCATTGTATTCCTGGATTTGATAGATTATCTATACCCATTTCAGCACTGTTTTCAGCCTGCTTTGGAGACTGCCTTGGTTACCTTGATGGAAGACCTTCAGTGGTATGGAAATGGAGGAAGTGTGACCCTATTGATCCTCCTCCATTGTCAGTGACATTCAGTACCATCAGCCATGGTATCCTTCTGTTCAAGCTGACTGCGATGGACAGCGAAGGCAACATACCATAGTGGCTCTGGTCCTGTCTGCCTGATTAGAAGATGATGCTGGAGGAATACCATTTAGCTTGGTAACATTTTGCTGTGGAATTCTGTAAGGTCCCATCTTGTTCTCTGTGTAAAAACATACGAGCAGTCTCAACACTGGTATAGCAACTAAAGGATCATTAAGGGCAGGTCTGCCTCTGTGTCCACTAATGATATTCTCCATTAATCATAAGAGGCCATGCTTTGTTTCCCTCACCTGGAGGTCATGAGCTAGCCCATTTCTTCTCATCCAGTTGCTTATCCATCCCTTACAGTATTGCAGTTTCTCATTCTCCTAAGAAGAATGGTTGGATCTTATAGGTGTCACCAGCAATTCAAGTGCCATTTGTGAAGCTTCTGAACATATTTATTTATTTAGAATAAATAAAGCAGGTTACAAAAAATATACTGGTCCATCTAGTTTAGCATCCTGTGTTCAGCTATAGCTAACCAGATGCCCTAGAAGGCTCACAAGCAGAAGCACAGAGGCTGGAGCTTCCCCCTGTCCTTGACCATCATCAGCAACTATCATTCAGAGGTATACTTCCTTTGAACACATGGAAAAGGGAGGCAACAACATCTCCTTTCAGGAAGAATCAAGCAGGGATGGTGATGTAATATATCTGCAGTATAGCCTCATTAAAAGCCTGGTTCTGTTGCTTTAACTTTCTCTTTCAGATGTTCCTTGGGTTCCAAGGCATATGTATCATTTCTGTAGCACCTTCTGTAAAGGCTGTCAAAACTGGCTCTTGCTGGTTCCTGAGTGTACAACATTTACACCTGGATCCCAGATAGGCAAATGCTGTATGCCTGGGAAACGGTGATCTGATTGAAACATGATGTTGGCTGGGTGGAACTCAGGACAGGTAACATTGATTTTAAAATGGAGCCTTAAATCCCATCAGTTGAGGCAGTAGGTCCAGTCTTTCCACCTGACTGAACAAGCTTAGTCTAAGACTAAACACTTTGATCAGCCCTAAATTGAGCAGGATGAAGTGCATCACCTCCCACAACACAACAAACCTTCCTCCATCACGATCTTGGCATATTTCTTTCCCTATTGTGCCACAAACAAGTTGCTTAATCTTGGCTACTTTACAATTTGACCTCATATCCTTTGCTTCTGAAGCTGCAAAAAGTAGCAGCCACCTCTGCCAAGTGTGTTTTCAACCCTTAAAAACATTTGAAAGCTACAGAGAACATAATCCATAGTGCTGTTGCTGCATATTAATAAGCAAAATATAAAGCAGCATCCTTGGAAAAGCTTAGTTTGAAGATACCCCTTTTGGTTTTCTATTGTTTCCAACCATCTTCTGCTTCTGCCCATTTTACCAGTTATACCCCATTCATGCCCATGCTACAGGGCAAGGACAATCAATCCACCATCACCTGATTTTTTCCCCTTAGAGCTGAGTGATGGAACCAAACATGTGTGTTGCTCTGTCAGTGACAAGAGCTGGTATTCAGGTTTGGTTCTTCAAGTATCAGTCAACCAGTAAGGAGAACTTTACCTCTCATTCTTTCTCAGCACAGCCAGTCTATTCTTCTGGCTCTTTCCTATGTTGTGAAGCCTTCTGAACTGGCGAAGGCTTAGCACTGAAATTGGCTGTTCATTCCAATGTCACAAAAAAGAACTGAGGAGCCTGCAGGACCTAGGGAAACAGAGTGAGGAAAGCTAAGGGGCACCGGAAAGGAGTACTGAGACTAGCAGGGGGAGAGATGCATGTGACCAGGACTGGACAAGTGGTGACAAATTTCATATACAGAATCCTGGTTGAATATAATTCCAACTTTTGGGCTGCATGCCCAGCATACAATGCCCTTGTTAGCAGAGCTGGGGAAACAATCCAATCACACACATGCAGACGTGCTTTCAGTAAAGTTTACAACAACAACAGGCTTTGCAAAAAACATTAACTGTATGCCTTCCAACAGCAGAGACACCTTTGGGGTATAAAACAAACTTACAGAAAGAGGAGGAAGCACAACAAGAGGCTGGGAGAAATAAGGGAAGCATTTAGTATGCCCTGAACAGTAGAGACAATATACTACAGCTCTTCTAGAGTTCAAATGGACTAAACATGCCCCCTGGTCATATTTACACAAAACCGCTTACATGCTGTCACCTCTCCAAAAGCCTTTTGGGCAGTCATGTAACCAGTGTACCCTGCATTACCAGACAAAAAGTTAACTGTATGCAAATGTTAAGGTGGTAGTAATGGTAGTAGGGAAGGAGGTGATGAAATTGGATCATGGGAGTTTGTTTCCATCATAGTGAAAACACCAACAGTGATAAATCAATCTTTTCATTCATCCCAGTGTAATAGAATTAAGAATGCCAGATCATAATTTCAAAAGTTGCGGATACTCATATCCAATGAAAATTTCTGCTGACTGGGGGTGGGTGGGTGATTTTTTTACTGATTCCCCCCCCCCCCCCCCCCCCCGTGCTGCAGATCTCTGGTACAGGCTTCCTGTTGAGGTTCAATTAGTACCTTCTCTCTATGTCTTTCACAGGCAAAGTGAAAAGGTTTAATTTAAGATTTCCCCCCAAAAAAAACCTTGAATTGACTTGTGGGCTATGGGTTTGTTGTTGTTGTTTCAAGGTTATTGGTTTTATTTATTTATTTAATTATTTTTATTAGATTTATACCCT
Source organism: Lepidodactylus listeri (assembly GCA_029233225.1). Classification (NCBI taxonomy): domain Eukaryota; kingdom Metazoa; phylum Chordata; class Lepidosauria; order Squamata; family Gekkonidae; genus Lepidodactylus; species Lepidodactylus listeri. Next base: position 54,875,633 of record JARCFY010000005.1, on the reverse strand, counting down.
GCCCTCCCCACTCAAGCAGGCTCAGGGTGGTTTACATTAAAAGTTAAAACAGATTAAAATAAAAAAATCATAAAACATTTATAAGGTGCTACATATACAATGCAAAATATAGGATGACAAGAACACAGTTTTATTATCACCATAATGGGTATACAGGCAGTAATAGTTGTTATAAGCAGCTGTCTGGCCTCATAATCTATTAGTACAGGCACAGCACAGGCAGCTAGTGATGAATTCCAGGGCACAGGCTCTTAAGTCTGTGATGCACTATTAAATTAAATACAACTCCTCAGTTGAATGCCTGGTGGAAGAGCTCCGTCTTACAGGCCCTGTGGAATTGTAATAAATCCCACAGAGCCCTGATGTCTTTGGGGAGCTCATTCCACCAGTGGGGAGCTGCCACAGAAAAGGCCCTTGCCCTGGTCATAGCCAGCCTGGCATCTTTAGGGCCAGGGAGAACCAGGAGATTTTGTGACCCTGAATGTAGTACTCTCTGGGGAACATGAAGGGAAAGGCGGTCTTTCAGGTATGCAGGCCCCTGACCATAAAGGGCTTTATAGGTAAGAACCAGCACCTTGAAGCAAATGTGGTATGCTACTGGCAGCCAGTGCAACACTTTCAGTGCAGGCTGGATGTGCTCTTGCAAGGGGAGACCCAACAACACCCTGTCCACCACATTCTGCACCAGCTGTAGCTTCTGGATTTGGGACAAGGACAGCCCCACATAGAGAACATTACAGTAGTCTAATCTTGAGGTGACCATTGCATGGATCACTGTTGCCAAGTCACTGTGTTCAAGAAAGGGAACCAGCTGCCTGATCAGCTAAAGGCTGACTTAGCAGTGGCTGCTACCTGGGTCTCCATCATTATGGAGGCATCCAAGAGCGCCCCCAATCTCCAACATTGGCACCAATGATGCCCCACTGAAGGATGGGAGTGAGATCCCTAACCCCAGGTCACCACGACTTAGGCCACAGTCACACGGCCCCTTTAAATCCGGGAGGGCTCCCGGATTTAAAGGGGACGCATTTTTATGCCGCGGGTTGGGATGTTTACACATCCCAATCCTGGTGGTGGCGGCGGCAGCAGCGCAAACGGCGGCCGCGGCAGAAACGGTGGCTGTGGCCGCCGCAGTGGCGGCGGCAACGGTGGCAGCCACGGCGGAAGCGGCGGCCACGGCAGGAACAACGGCAGCACAGCAGTGGTAACGGCGGCCGTGACGGCAGGAACAGCGGCGGTGGCGGCCATGGACCCACCATCGCCTGGTGAGTTGGGGTTATTTCCCCCCCCCTTTTACACTTGGGCGCATGAGTGGCCATGCGCCCAAGTGTAAAAAGGGGGGGGAAATGGTGGGGGGGCATCTGGACAGCCCTGCTCTCGCAATGCTTGCGAGAGAGGGCTGTCCAGATAACCTCAAATGCGGGTTGCTCCCGCGACTCTCGGGAAAACACTAGTTTTTCCCGGGGTCGGTAAATGCGGGAGCAACCCGCATTGGAGCCCGCTTCGCTGTGGGACTCGCAGCGGGCCGTTGTGGATGGCCCCTTTAAATGCGGGAGGAAGCAGCCCTTCCTCCCGCATTAAGGGGCCGTGTGACCATGGCCTCACATACAAGTCCTCTATCGTTGTCAGATTCAATTTCAGTTGGCTCAATCTAAGCCATCCCGCCATGGCTTGTAATGCCAGGACCAGATCTTCCGGTCCAGAGTCAGATCTGGCTGCCTAACAGCAGGTATAACTGGGTGTCATCAGCGTACTGATGACAACCCAGTCCGTGCCTCCGAACTATCTGGGCAAGGGGCACATATGGATGTTAAACAACATTGAGGAAAGAACTGTCCCTTGAGGTACTCCACAAATCAGCAGGTGCCTTTGAGACAGCTGTTCCCCTAGTGCCACCCTTTACCCCTAACTCTGGAGGAAAGAGGAAAGCCATTGCAAGGCAGACCCCTGAAGTGAAGTGGTGGATCAGTGACTGATGGCCGACTGTGTTGAACGCTGCCGACAGGTCTAATAGCAACTGTACCCAATGCACCCCGGTCCAGATGTCTTTGGAGGTCATCTGCGAGAGTGACCAGTGCTGTCTCCATCCTATGGCCTGGGCAAATGCTGGACTGGAAGTGATTTAATATGGAAGTGTCATCCATAAAACTCTGCAGCTGACTAGCCACTGCTCTCTCTGTTATTTTGCCCAGAAACGGCAAGTTAGAAACCAGCTGATAATTTGCTAATTCGGCCGGGTCTAGGGATGGTTTCTTTAAGAGACATATACAAGTGGGGGGGCATCTCAGTTTCCCCTCCACCACTGTTTTACTTATCTGAAAGCCTCCTGTAACCTAATCCCTTTTCCTAACTCCTCTCTTTCTCACTCCCCAGCCTAACTTTATCTCCCCCCACGTTTCCTCCTATCTCAGAAACTTCAAAATGTACACCACACTGGCTTGGGGTGTTGTTGTTGAACAGTTGCAAGGTACCAGTCTTGGGTGAGTCATGCAAGCCATGTGGTATAAAGTCACCAGGTGGTTTCTGCTGGGCCAGGACGCTGAGTTCTCCCTCAGAGAGCAAAACAGCACTGGAAAGGGTGCTGCCTCCTCTTTCTCCCTGTTACTGACAGAAACCAAGGCTTCAACTGGCAGTACTTTTGTTCGGGTTGCCATTCCCCAGTTCTAAGTGGGGGATCCCCAGTTTTTGGGGCTTCAGCCCACCCTCCAGCCAGCTGGCCAGCAGGGGAAACCCCACCCCCCAAACAGCGATGCCATTGTGTGATGTCCCTGACATGCTGATGTTATGCAAAAATGATGCCATCATTTTAGGGATGTCACATGGCAATGCTCTGTTTTTTGGGCAAAACTCTATGATTTGATGCTGAATTTACCATAGAGTTTTGCCTCAAAATGAGAGTATTGCCACACAATATCCCCAATGCAATGAGGTCACTTCTGTGTGATGTCAGCACATTGCATCGCTTCGCCCCACTTCCAGAAAGTTCCCTCCCACCCCCTTGTGTTAGGATGAGATATAGGCTATTCTTAGGAAGGGAGAGGTATGGGGGCAACAGACTCCCCAAGGCCTTCCTTCAGTGGCACCACACAATGGGCCCAGACCCATAGCCGGATTTTTTTTTGTTTGGTGGGCATTTAATTTTGAAGGGGGCAGTTAAATTATAGTTAATTACATTAATCTGAATGCCTGTTAAACTCTGAGCCTGTTTCTAGCCCTTCCTTTCAAGCAACAGGGCAGCAAGCAGGTCAATTCATTCGGGGAAAACAGCTCAGGGGGCATTTAATTGCTTTCAGGAGGTATTTAAATGCCTTTTGAGTTCCCTTCCACAGGGCAAGAAAGCTGCGAGGGGCACTCAAGAGTGGTACCTTCAATACATCTGCAACAATTTTCCTATCTGATAGCCTAGTCCTGCTGTATACAACCTAGGTTATGGTGAGTCTTTCAGAAGCATTCCCATGAGCCTTTGGAAAACTTCTAAGCTTTCTTTCTTGCCCTGTGGAAGAGAACTCAAAAGGCATTTAAATGCCTTCTGAGCTGTCTTTTCCCCGGTCCCATGATGCCCCCCCTCAATTCCACAGTGGGAGGGAGAGGGAAGCCCAAGGGCAAGCTGCAGTGCTCTCACCCTGGCCACTGTCAGCAGCAGGCAACTTTTCAAAAATAAGGTTTTTGGCATGGCAATTTGTGGGGCAGGGCTTTTGATTAATAGCTACGGGCCTGAGTGGGCCCCTCCACACTTCCTTCCCCTGCTGCCATCACTCACCTTTCAGCAACTTCTTCAGGTCCACCAAGGTGAAGTGGGGAAATGCAAGGCTTGATTCATAGTTCTTGCAGCATTAGGGTACACGAGGTGTTCAGTGGCTGAACCTGTTTGCCACAAAATTTGCAGAATCTTTAGCTGAAACCTTTCTCTGGAATTCCTACCCCATTCTTCACACTCCATTCAAAATCCATGTAATAAAGCTGCTCACTCACTATTTCCTCCTCCTCTCATATGGTATTACTCCATTCTGAAAGCATCTTGTGATCCTCAGTGAGCATTTCCTCACTAGCATCAATAAGGATTACTCATGAGGTAAGGTCCCATACACTGTGGATGGAAAAGATCAGTTAAGGGTTAACTTCAGTGTCACTGTCTTTTGGACTAATGATGTCCCCAGATGGCACACCGGGTGAGCATTATTTACTGAGGACACCAAGCAGGCAATTGTTCTTTGGGAGAAAGTAATAAATCTTGTCACATTTCAGTGAGTCCATCACTGTTACTCACAGCCGCAGTGATGCAGAGCTCTGCTTTTTCCTTCCCCTTGAATATTGATGCTGTAAAAGAAAGTGCCACTCTCTCCACACAGCCAATCTAGAAGGGCACTTGGAGTTTGGAGACCAATATTATTTCAGAAGTACATGACTTCTTGTACTAACTATAACTGGATGTTAGGCCAATGAAAGCTTCTCTTGTTTGGGGTCAAAAATTTTGACACTGTAGCACACCTGTAGCAGTTTAGAAAAGTGGAGTGCAGGTCAGCATGGCAATAAACAAGAAAAGGACTTTGATGGCAGTATAGAAGACCCTTTTTGATCAAGTTATCTCTTTTTTAATGCAAAAGTGAAGTCCTCTATAAAGTCCAAGCTGACTCCATTAAGACAGCCTGATGAAATCATGAACCCATGTGTTTGAAAGTAATTACCTAATGTACTTTGGTATGGAAATTACTTGGGTTGAGGTGCTAATCAACTGCAAAAAGACCAACCCTAGACAAGACCATTACTCTTTCCTTATCTTAATAGCCCATCCATACCTTTGAAGTGGTAAAATCTGCAAGGCTAGATTCTTTAATCTTCTAAGAAACTACTGATGGAGAATCTTTTCAGCTGTTAAGTGGTGTCTTGCTTCAAAGGAAGAACTCTTAATTCACCTGATTCATGGGAGTCTTGTTAGCATTGGCTAAGGCAAAAATTAGCATATGAAATCAGTTCAGTGTCCCAGAGGCTAACTCCTCCTCCTTCCCACTTCACTGAGATCCCTCTGAACAAGACTTGGGTATTTATGGCAGGTATTCACCCCATTCCTGGGGGACTTCTGGCCATCTGAAGTTGTGAATATACACCAGTAGGAAAAAAATGGCAAGCATGGGCAATTGTGAAGACTGGGGGGAAATAAATGGAAAAATAAAATAAATTGGTGTGCATTTGTCAGTTCTAAAACCCTACTAATGGACCAAGCTACTCTGCAGTATCAGTAGAATGAGTATAAAGGGAGGCTGGAAAGGCCCTCAAGCCTAAAGTTGTGTGTGTGCGTGTCTGTGTGTGTCAGCTACCTTGTCCAGGGACATACCCTGGCAGAGCAAGGAATCAGGGCAGTGACTCAAAAATGCTTACACATTATTCTGCAGATGGTTCCTGTTACAAACCATGAATAAAGGAGCCAGTGGCAGACAGAATAACATCCTGAGGAATGGTCCATCCATGGACAAAACATAAAGAACATTATTTTTCTACATTATTTTTTCAACAGAATGTATCCTTATAACTAATAGCCCAGGGATGGCCCTCATGAAGATCAGTCTGCATAACAAGGCCTATCTATGCTATGATAGATGTTTCCGCAAACCTAGGAGAACCTCCAAGTCCATAGAATGTTTTTGTTTGTTTTGGAAACACAAAAAAGGGGAAATACTCCAAATGGTAAGTGCAATATCTTATATTATTCAGGATGGACAAAAGCAAATACTGCTTTGCACAGAGAGTGATTAAAATGTGGAATTCACTGCCAGAGGATGTATTGATGGCCATAGGAATAAACAGCTTTAAAGGGGGATTAGATATATTCATTGAGGACAAGTCTATCAGTGACTACTAGCCATGGTGACTGAGGGGAACCTCCACATGCAGAAGCACTAAGCCTTTGAATCCCGGAGCCAGGAGGCAACATCAGGGGAAGGCCTCTGCATCGGTACCCTGTTGATGGTGCTCCAGGGGCACTAATTAGCCACTGTGTGAGACAGGATGCTGGATTAGATGGACCACTGGTCTGACCCAACAGGGCTCTTCTTTTGTTCTTAATATTTGCACAAAAAATGGCACCCAACATTGAGATAGCCAGCCTTGGCTGGGCGGGCAGGGTAAAAATCCAATAAATCAAATCAAATCAAATGTAGCCACAACCAGAAGGAAAAGAGTTGGGGTGGGTGGGGTGAAATATCATACCATTGCAATCATTTAATGATTGAAATTGTGCCATAAATTTTGATGTGTAGGTCCTTAACCTCCACTGACTAGATCTGGCATTTACCTACCTGCAGTGGGTAAATCCCCATCATTGGTCCCAATCCTCCACCTTTATATATACTTATTTATATATAGGATTTATAGCCCTCCCTCCCCTGTACAACAGGGCTCAGAGCAGGTAACAACAATATACATAAAACAATATCTGTAAAACTGAACTATTAAAACAATTTACACAACATTACTAATAGCTAATAAGATGGTGCATAAAAGGGAAGGTCAATTTGGTGTCCCTTATGTAGAGGGGATGAATAAGTTATCCTACAGTTAAGCAAATAGGGAATAACAAACACAAAAGGGGGGGCAGGGGAAAGGGGAAGGAAGGAGAGCCAATCTAGAATGGATACAGTCAGTGCCCTCAAGCATAAGACTGGCAGAACATCTGTGTTTTGCAGGCACTGTGGAACTGTATCAAATCCTGCAGGGCCTGGATCTCACTTGGTAGAGTGTTCCACTAGGTCAGACCCAGGGCCAAGAAAGCCCTGGTTCTGCTTGAGGACAGCTGGATGCTGTTTGGGCCAGGGATCTCCAGGAAGTTGTCATCCAGTGAGTGTATGTTGGTCCCAGACCATTTAGGGCTTTAAAGGTTAGTACCAAAACCTTGAGCCTGATCTGGTACTCAGTCTGGAGCCAGTGCAGCTGGCAGAGCACCAGTTGGATGTGGGCTCTGAATGGGGTTCTCATGAAAACCTGCACCACCACATTCTGTACCAATTGGAGTTTCCAAGTCAGTCTCAAGGGTAGCCCTATGTAGAGTGAGTTACAGTAATCTAATCTGGAGGTGACCATTGCATCGATCACTGTGGCCAGGTCAGGGTGAGACAGGAAGGGGACCAATTACCTAACCTGGTGCTGATGGAAAAATGCCAGTCTGGCTACATTTGTGACTTGGGTCTCCATTGAAAGGGAGGCATCCAGAATCATACCCAGACTTCTGACAGTTGGCACTGGTGTTAAAAGCACGGTGTCAAGAGTCGGGAGTTGGCACCCTAACTACAAATCACCTCAGCCACAGAACCTCTGTCTTAGATAGATTTAATTTCAGCCAACTTTATTTCAACCAATCAGCCAATCAACCAACCAACCAACCATAGCTTCCAAACCCTTGGCCAAAATATCTGGAGCAGTATTCAGCCATCCATCCATCAATAGATACAGCTGGGTGTCATCTGCATACTGGTGACAACCCAGCCCAAAATGCCATACCAGTTGGACAAGGGGGCACATATAGATGCTAAATAGCAGGGAGAGGATTGCCCACAGATCCCCACATCAGTAAGAAATAGAGCAGTGGGAGACAAAAAATGTCCAGAAAATGCCCTCCATTGTGACATTCTAAAAACTTTTTCATCTCCATAAAGATTAGGAAAAATTCCTCAGGTGTCACCCTGAAGTGTCATCTCATCTTTCCCAGACTCCACCCTCCCCAGGCACCATCCTCAAAATCTCCTGGTGTTTGTTGAGGTAGAGCTGGCAACCCTCCCAGTGATCCATGAAGGCTAATCCCAAAATTAACCTCAGAACTGTTAGTGTTCTGTTATATACTGCTTGCTCTTAAAGTCTTGGGTATCACAGTATTGAGTTTCCTTGTTCATTTTTTTTGTAAGGAGCATCATTCAATGCCTGTTTCAAAAGACTGAACAAAGTGAGAGAGAAAAACCTGATTGGAACCCTACTGATGTTAAACCAAGAGATAAAGGCTGCACACAGCAGTCTGTGCTGATGAAAGAGCATAACACTATCTCACTAAGTGTAACCTATTCAGAGCCTCATGGGGTAGTTATTAATTGCATCAAGAAAGACAAATGGACAGTAACTATCTTCAAAGGACAATAACTCTGCTAATAATGAGGCTCAACTCCCTAATAGTCATGTTTGATAACTGAACAGTTGCATAAAGAATATTTCATTAATCAAGTAGGGAATGGCAGTCATAAATACGGAATCTATGCGGATTGCTCACAAAAGACCAACACCCCAAGAAAGAGCTCAAGATTAGTCTCTCTCCTCCACAAAGTACATACTGAAAGTTCTGTCATTTCTCTTTCTTCAAAGAACAATTAAACTCTTGACATTTCCTAGTGTTTTTCTTCTATTTGGATGTCAGGGAGAGAGAAATAACATTATGCTCAAAGGAATAATCACAGTAAAGGTAAAGACTCATTCCCTTACAGCTACTTCTCTAATCCTGTTTTGTATAATATCTTCCTCTTTTGTTTTAGAAAAAAACTGGAGGAGACCCACAAGGATGCACCGGGGGGGGGGGGCGGGGAGTAAATTTTGCTGTACCATCAACTCTTGCTTCTTTCTCTTTCTTTTTCTTTCTTTCTTTCTTTCTTTCTTTCTTTCTTTCTTTCTTTCTTTCTTTCTTTCTTTCTTTCTTTCTTTCTTTCTCTGGGCCTCTGTTTATCTTTATTAAGGTTGCCTGGGCAACTCAAAATGGCAGCTGAGATTTTACAAGATTTTGGTAATTTTAAACTTTTCCAGCTTTAATCCTTTAAAAAACTTTTTATATTTTCTTGCAAACCTAGGGGTTATCTATGCTTTGCAGAAACCCATACTTACCCCTGGGTTGCCATCCCTTATAGATTTTTTTAATCAACCGAGGGGGGATGTTGATTCCCATGACTATTAGATGTATGATAAGAACACACTAGGCTTGTCAAGTCCCCCTGGGGTGTGGGGAAACCCCTGCTCCAGCGGCCCATTGCCTGCTGGCCGGGATCAGGCTGCCAGGGGGAACCCCAACCCCAAATTGCTGGGCTGAGCGGACGTGCGAAGCACGTGCACCAGAAGACTCCTGGAAGACAACAGACTCCCCCTGCTCCTAAGCCGGTAAGACTTGGCAACCCTAGGACACACACTCAAAATGGCAGCGTAGAGGAATAAATTTAGGGAGGAAACTGTGAGCCTGCCAATGAAGAGCTTGATGGTTAATAGAACAGTGAATAATAGGAGTGACTCAATAAGAAAAAGGAATGGGTATGGCATGCATGGTATCTGATTTAGGGTACAAGAAGGCATAAGGAATAACTAAGAAGAAGGAATATGTGGGAGACCTCTTGGTGCAGTCCCAGTTTTTTTGTTCATTTTACAAATGTTTTTGTTATATTCTGTTTTCATATTCACTAACTTCAGTAGGAATCATAGTTGTGGCTGTAATTTTTTTCTGACTCAATGAGGATCAAATATTCAAAAAATTTGTATCTCATCCCTGGGATCCTGCCTGCATAATGTCAAGCAGAGAGAAGAAGGCCCCAGTATTATAGTCAATTAAAAATTCTCATGTGCATAATAAGCACAGGGAGGTATTTAACAACCCAGACAGAGCATGTGCAGGCAGGTATTTGGCATCCCAAGAAGGTAGGCAGAATGGCACAATGGGAAAAGAGGCTTCAAACTGTTTGGACAGTATGAGAATGCACTTTTCTTTCACTCTAAGTGTTTGTTCAACAGGCACTCTGAATAACTCACAAGATTTCACTGTTTGGTTTGTCTGCACTGCAATTAATCACTAACACATGCACTTACTGGCATTATCCAACCACTCTGTGCAGGAGTATAAATATTTTAATAAATACATAAAAATGAAGTTTTTCTGTGGCCCTTTCTGCTCCAGCCGCTGCCTAGAAATATTGTTTCCAGAGCGGCTGGGCTTCTGGTGGCGGGACAGCCACTCAGGTTGGAGTAGGAAACTGGAATGAGGGGGAAACATTGCTCCTCCTTCCTCTTCTTGAAGGACAGCTCTGATTTCATTGTCTGGTCATTCTTCATCAATCTGTGTGGATGTTCCTCTGCCCAGATTTTACAACTCCAGGAATGATCTTTGTAGGGGTTAGAAAGGGCTGCAAGAATGGAGAGGAACACATGAAAGCTTCCACATACAGATGGCTGGGTACATGCCAGTAACCTTCAAGGGAAAGAAGATGAAACTCTCAAACACACTATAGCAAATCACACTGTCTCCCACAACTGAGTCACACAGTAGCAACTACTAATAGCAAACTAAGCCACAGAAGAATCTGTAAATATACAGTCCCTCAATGAAAAAGTGCTTACTACTGTTTACACCGAATCCTGAAAGCCCTTCCCACTAGTGAAACAGGGCAACCTCAACTGGAAATGCTGTGCACAGAAACTTATCAGTGCTCTCTTCTTCAATGCCAGTGTCAAAACAATCCTGTCATTTTGTCTACAGATTCATTCTCTCCCTTCTTTCCCTCTCCCACTCCCCTCATTGAACTGCCAGCCAGCTAGGCACCTACCAAGTGCTTAAGATTAAAACTTTTTTCAAAATACTACAAACTGCCAATGTTTTTAATTTGAATTATGTACATTAACTGTACTAAAGAATAGGATATTTCCAGTTTTAGGTTTTTTAAATGAATGTCTGAATGAACAAGGCTGCAGTGGCTCAGAGGTTAAGATGTTGCTTGGCTGTTCGAGTCCTGAGCGCTGTGTGACGGAGTGAGCTCCCATCTCTGGCCCCAGCTCCTGCCAACCTAGCAGTTTGAAAGAAGAAATTACAAGTAGATAAATAGGTACCAATTCAGTGGGAAGGTAACAGCATTCCATGTGCCTTGGCGTTTGGTCATGCCAGCCACATGACCACAGAAAAGTCTTTGGACAGCACTGGCTCTTTGGCTTGGAAACAGAGATGAACACCGCCCCCTAGAGTCAGATTCGACTGGCTTTCAAGCAAGGGAATCCTTTATCTTTACTGAATGAACATCTCTAAAGAGTTCCAGTGAAGAAAATGCTAAACCACTGAGGGCTGGAACTCTCTGACAGTGATGGTGCTCCTACTGCAACCTTTCCCCTTCCCCCATTCTGCCCCACTAAGGAAATGGATTCTCCCTCAGTAAAACCAAGGCTCCACACATCTATACATCAACTTCTGGGACTGAATTTATATAGCTTTCCAAGTGTTCAACATACAGCTGGGCACAAATGAGGTGTTGTTGTTTTTCTTCCCTCAAACAAATTCAAATTTCATTTAAAACCATTTTTCTTTTTCCAAAAGTAAATGAACACTCTCTCAAAATAAACTTCTATCCTTGTCTCACAGAGTCTTAATGGAAAATTTTCTGCTTCATGTGTCAGCAGCTGAAATTGTTTGAAGAGCCATGACAAATTTCTAGTCGCAAAGAAAAAAAAAACCCAGTTTCAGGCCTTTTAGAAATGAAAACATCAGTGGACTTGCCAATCCTTAAAGCACATACCTTGAAGATGTGTTGCATGGATCACAGAACCTATATTAAAAAAAAAAACCAACCACCCTTCTGTCTCCAGTGTAGCAGACTCGCACACAGGATGGGGGAGAACAAAGTCGGGCAAAGGGGAATAAGACACAGGGACAGACTGTAAGGCAGGGGTGTCAAACTCATTTGTTAAGAGGACTGGATCTGACATAAATGTCACTGGATCTGACATAACGGGCAGGGCCATGTGTGCCATGAAACGTAATGCCAGGTACCAGAGATATTTTACCACTGACCATGACCTGTACCCTTCCTCAGCTGAGCTCAGGCTAAACCAGCTGTCCTCATCGCTAACGGTTGCACACTCTGGGCTGGGCAATCCCTGGTATTCTGGGGGAAGACCCTGGGGAGGGCCTGCATTTGGGGAAGGGAGGAACCTCTGCAGGGGGTATAATAACCTACTACAGGCCTTTCCAGTCCACATTTGGACTGGTTTTCCCCCAGGTGCTCATAGGGCTGGTTCTGGCCCCTGGGCCACATGTTTGATATATCTGCTGCAGGGTCTTGCAGCTTGGTCATTCTTCCACAGTCCCATTTATGTGGCAAAAAAACCACACTGTGGGGTTTGCCCTTATTAACTGTGTAGCATATGGATTGTCTCTCTGTTAGCTCCAGTTGCTAAGAGAAGCTGAGGTTGCAGACCAGTGATGGGAGTAAATTTGGAATTGGGGGATCCCCCAGCTTGGAAATCTTTCCCCAATATAATCCCTACCCCTCTTCTGAAGTTGGACATCTGCTGGAGCTACTGTGGTTTAACTCTTTTGGCCATTTCCCCTTTCTGTGCAAACATAGTCTTTGGAGGGGAAGAGATCCATGAGGAGGGCTTGCTACAGACAAGAAGACTTGCAAGAAGACTAACCGCACATAGGCATGCTAAAGTGCTTGGGATTTGTAGGTTCCTCTGCCTCCTACCACAACTCATTGAACTGGCAGAGTGGGGTGAGGGCAAACTCCCCAAGGAGTGTTTTTTCTGAGAATTCTCCAAGAAAAGATTAAGAAAATAGAAATAAATTGAGGTAAACTGTGAGGAGAGAGAAGAGATTGGATTTATACCCCACTCTTCACTACCTGAAGGAGTCTCAGGGTGGCTTACAGTTCCTTTCCCTTCCTCTCCCAACAGACACCCTGTGGGGTAGGTGGGGCAGAGAGCTCTCTCCCGAGATCTACCCTTGAGAGAACAGCTCTGAAAGAGCTTATAACTGACCCAAGGTCATACCAGCAGCTGCATGTGGAGGAGTGGGGAATCAAACCCGGTTCTCCCAGATTAGAGTCCGCACTCCTAACCAGTGTTCCCTCTAAGCTGAGTTAGTGTGAGCTAGCTCACAGTTTTTTAGCCTCTGGCTTACACATTTTTGTCTTTGCTCAGGAAGGATGGCTCCAGAGCAAACTCATTTGTGCAGTAGCCAAATTGCTCACTTACAATTTTAATGCCAGTAGCTCACGAAGTAGAATTTTTGCTCACAAGACTCCACAGCTTAGAGGGAGCACTGCTCCTAACCACTACACCAAACTGTGGCAGGCGTACTTACCCATCAGGGTGATGAAAAAAAATCCTCAAAAACACTGCTAGGCAGAGTAGGTAGGTTAGAAGGAACAATTATCCAACTCAGTGGGTTAGCTTCATATTGTAATAGAAGGGCTAGCTCAGTGGTAGAGTGCATGGCTTGCATACATAAAGTCTGAACCCACACACCTCCAGTTCATAGTTTCAGGTGTCATAGGTAGAGTTAGCAGCTTCCAGGTGTAGCCAATTACAACTGCATAGATAAGATCAGAACTCTCTCCCCTCCCTAGGCATTCCCTCCAGATCTCCAGGCATTTTCAAAGGCAAAGTTGGCAACCTTAGGTAGGGTCTCAATACATGTTACAAAGTCTTAGTAGGGAAAATCACACAACAACTTTGCATCAGTCATGTTTTGTTTCTCCCATGCACACACTGGCCCTTTCAGTTGATGACCATGGCATGCAGGGAGAAGTGGCTTCAAACCTCCCCCCCCCCACACACACACCAGTTTTGTGTCCTCAAAACTGCCTCCCACCCAAAAACCTATTGGCACTGCCGCAAAAGTTAAGTGTAGCTAAATAAGAAATCTGATTTCACAGTGGAATAGCAGTTCCATGGGAGGTTTTGAGGATATGAACATGGGATGGAGACAGCTGAAGCCATTTCTCCCAGTCACCCACAGTCATAAGCAGAAAAGAATCAGCATGTATCTGGGGTCCAATCTGCATCTGCCTTCTGATGCTGTGTCATCCCGCCGTGGTGCTGCCTTTCCCTTGGGTGCAGTTTTGCCTCATTATAAAGGTGGCCTGTATGCATATACTGGAGTTTTCCAGACAGTCAGACTAGGCAATACTATGCTAGAGGTCTAATCCAGCTTCATATGTTCCAACCAGTGCAAGGGGTTTGTTTAGCAAAGGACTGTACCTGTGCACTGATCCTATGAATTCCCAGGGGACTGGCAGAGTTCCGCCTGGCTTGCCACTCTCATGAATGCTAATTTATTATATTTTTAAAATAGACAGCTCTCTTTAACAAACTCATTCATGCGGTGATAATCTCATCATATGGGAACTTCCATTGCTGTCCCCCATTTGCTCCACTCGTTGCTGTCACTGATGCTAGACCCTGGAAAAGGTTCTGTGCACCAGATTTTTGTCTTGAATTACTGCAAATCATTTTACCCAGGCCAGAGGCAGAAATGAGTACACCAAAAGCAGCAATCACCAGAACTGGCCAGAAAGTTTGTAAAATATTTCATATTTCCCCACAAGTGTATGGGATCCTTCTTCAAGAAGCATTGTTTGAAAGATCTTTCATAATAAATTCAACAAACCCCCACTTACGACTATAACTGTTCATGGCTGAATTAATTCTCTGCACTTTTTATGGGTCTCTTGTAAAACAGAGTGAGTCAAGGGCAGGCTGCTTTTAAGCTCTTTGTCCTCCCATTAATTCATTTTATTTCTTGGTAACAGTCCATATAATACAAAACTAAATGTGTGCTTATTTACACACGGAGCTGGCAAGAGTTAAAAGACTATGAATTGCACAGATGAATCGCTGGCATGCATGTGCCTGAAAAATGTTTAAACTCAAATTTGAATGCCAGTGTATGTGTGCCTGTGTGTTAAGTACACACCTACGTGCATGCACCAGATCTTAACCTGCTCACTCAAATACTCTCAGATAGAACACCCATCAGTTTCAACTGGCTTTTTATCTTTCATTTGGTCATCCCACCCAGCACATGTTTGACGCATGAACTGGCTCAGATTCCTAGCTATCGTTTTAAAAACCAAAATCTCTACCACTGGGCTTGGAAAGGTGTAATTCTGTTTAGAATTGCACTGTGGACCTTTTAGATGTGGGGGCAGAAGGCAAAATATTAAAACAGCATTAAAAGGTTAAATCTGGGGAAAGAAATTTGTTACATTATAAAAAATGAGATGATATGATGTGTAAACAATTGCTTAAAAAGATTTATTGTATTATTTTAAATGTCTAGTGTATAAACTATGTACATACACACTATGCTGAAAATACTGTATTTTGTCTTTTCCTAAATTAAAAAAGGGGAGGTAGTAGCCCTATATGAATGTTACAGGGAATGTACATATAGTCCAGGTGCAATGAGGGTCAGCCAACAGTCAGGTTCCCTGCTACAACACAGTATCAAAAAATCAAGATAAACAATTATGAAGGAGATTTTACAAATTGCATCAAATTAAAATTAACATCTTAAATTACTCAGATTTGGAAGGAAGTATGTCATGAACAGCTAGACGTAAACACAGTTAGGATGGAAGCAGGGCTTCCAGGCTCACATCCACAAGCTCTGGAGAGGAAAGCCTTGGGGGAGGTTGTGGATCCTGTGATGACTCCTCAGTAATCACCCAGAAGTGACATCTCAGCATCTGCTAGGGTTCCCAGCCAAGGACAACCCCTGGGAGCTTTGGGATGAAGGCCTAGGCATCGCACAGTGTCACTTCCAGTTGCATAACCAGAAGTGCTGTAAAACCATAGACATTATGGAGTTTGCCAAGCATTGCCATGACATGTGACCAGAAGTGACACTGCAGCATTGCTTCTCCCCCACTTTCTGCCACTGCTGCACTGCACTGCTGCACTGAGAAGCAGTGGACATCTGGAGTGGGGGCAGGAGGTTCTCACTATCGTGGGATTGTCCTCCTAACATCCATGCCTCTCTGCCATTTTTTTTTCTCCTGCTCATTTGACTGAGAGTGGGCAGTTGAGGGCAGTGGTGCTGGCAAGAGTTTGCCTGCCATGAGCAGATAGCTGGCAACCCTAGATGGAAGTGATGCCAGGTCACCAGGAAAAGGATGGCCACTTGGCTAGTCCTTCCCCAGTTCCCTGTGGCATAGGAAGGATTCTGGGAGTGATAAAGGGAGAGAGGAGGCAGTGGTAAGGCCAAGTGGAATTAGGCAGGAAGAACAAATCACAGCCAAGCCATGGAATCTGGAGAGCACTGGAGAGCACAGCAGACAAAGTGATAATCTGAAAGGATGCGCCCTCTCCTTGCTCTCTTCTATGGGAAGCACAATAGTCTGACATCACAGCATAAGCCCTGGGAAGAAAAGGAAGAGTATTTTAAGGTAAATACTAAACTGACATATCCCACTCTGCTTCTCCTCACCCCGTTTTGGCTGTATCATTTCCCACAATTTAAAATACTTACTTTGTGCCACTGATGAGATAGGACTGGATGCAAGCCCAGAGACAATGCAAGGCTCAGTCACAAGCCTCTCCTTTTATCTGAGATGCTTTGCTCAAAACCTTTGAGCCCTAACCCATGACACCATGTACAGTGTACACGATTGTTCTTTGTGCAAATATTGATTAAAAGTCCTTTTATTGGTGCACCAAATATGCATCGTGCAGGACGCACTAACTGCCACCCTGATATGCGTAGTTGCCATTTTGTGTGACTTCGGCAAGGTGCGTACCTGATATGTTGTATTGCTCCCCCCCCCCCCCCCGATTTTCTAATTCTGTAAACTTGGGATGGGAGTAGAGCAGCAGCATGTAACTTACTGTTGGCAAGTAATCTATGACAGCACTTCTCTGGGTTCAAGTTAACTGGCTGAGGTTATAAACTGGTATATTAAGGTGGCAGTCAATTTCTTAAATGCTTCTGCAGAGAAACTCTTAGACCCATATTACTGCATGATGTTGGAGATATTAGAGATGTTTAGGGCTGCAATATAATGCATGCCTGTTTGGAAGCTATTTCCATTTCAATGGATAGGATCGACTTCTGAATACATTAAGATTGGACTTTGAGGCTGTGGTTCTATTCACACTTCATTGACGAAGTTTCATGAAAACCAATGAAACTCCACAGAAATCAATAGGAGATTACTGGGCACAGAACAGAAGCCCAACCCTTATTTCAGCTGTGAAGACTTTCATTACTTCTCAGTAAGGCTAAACATTACAAGTCAAGGGATGTGTGCGTGCGTGCGTGTGTGTGTGTGTGAGTGAGTGAGAGAGAGAGAGAGAGAGAGAGAGAGAGAGAGAGAGAGAGAGAGTGTTTAAGTGTAGTATTTTCAAGCCTTGGGAGAAAAACAAACAAGAACCTCCCACACATGAACTTCTGCCTCTGGTCAGTGAAGAACCATGAACTGCCAGAGCAAGGAAACCGGGGCCCAGAGGGCTTTACTTCCTCTGTCTCTCTCCTGGGCAAGCTTTGCTCTAGTCTTAGAAGAAAACCTGAGCAAATCCTGGCATGAGCAAAAGTGTCAGGTAACAGCATCCTTTCTGTGGTCCTTCCCCAACTTTTGTTTGTGGCAGTTAACAAGCGGAAATGCAAAGCAACTGGCAAATAACACAAATAATTTGCTTGATTTACATAATTAGCTAACAATTTGCATAATATGCAAATTAAGTCTATTCACTTACTTACTTCGTTTATCATGCTTGGATCTGGGCAATCTGAATATGGCATCACCTTGCTTTACTCATCCCTTTTGCTGCATAAAAATGTGCATTTGGAAGATGCAGTAACTAATTGGGTAAAAGCTGGCCCGAATGGTTTTCTTTTTTCTTAAGAAAAGCAAAAGACAAGGTTTCCTTCCCCTTGACCAGTCAATATTTTTAGCTCCCCCCAGATCTGACACAAACCATCCAGCTTCTTCCTCTGGCTCCATCACCAGGCCTGTTCTAGGCACCACCCCAGCACCTTACCCAGGTAGTAGAACTGTTTTTCATCCAAAGAGTTAGCATTCCTGATTATATCTTGGCACTGAAACATAGCTGATCTTATCATTGGAGATCTAGGGTAGCTGATCTTGTTGGTTCACATGTTTCCCCAGGTCAGGACGGAAGCAAGAAAGAATCTGACATTCTTCTGACAGCAGACTGCTGGAAATATCAAACAATAAGCCTGTTGATGAGAGTGCCTATAAACAGTCTATTAGCCCAGGAGTGGGTGAGAACTGATAGCAGCAGCAAGCCTTTAGTCTCTAAGGGATCAGGGCTCATTGGGAGGCTCAAAGAGAAACTGGTGTCACATGTAGAAATGGAAGTCTGTGT
This sequence comes from Lepidodactylus listeri, assembly GCA_029233225.1. NCBI lineage: Eukaryota > Metazoa > Chordata > Lepidosauria > Squamata > Gekkonidae > Lepidodactylus > Lepidodactylus listeri. The sequence continues at coordinate 54,857,531 of JARCFY010000005.1, read as the reverse complement.
CACTTGGCAATCCTGGGAGGATGAGGGGAGAACATGTTACTATTTTACTTTGTGCTACCACTGTATGGAACTATCTGTCAGGCAGCCATCTGTTGGCTATCCCACCAGTTAGGTTGGGTCCATCAGGCATTGACCGGAGCTGGGCCTTTTTCATTGTGGTTCTGGCCCTGCGGAATGTGCTCCTTAGAAAGGAGACAAGGACAGGGTGATCTTCAGGAGAGCTTGGAGATCTTCAGGAGGCACTGCAAGGCATGCCTGTCTGCTAGGGTTATTGAAGGGGTTTGAACAGCAGACATCTTTTAAGGGAGGGTTGCTTTGTTATTTCATTTTTGTTTTTAACTGGATTTCTTTTTTTAAAAAACCCTATTATTGTAAGCTGCCTTAAACGATGAGGAATGTTTTATATATAAAATAAATAAATCTGCAATCCTCATGGACTGAGCCTTGAAGTCTGGGATGTCCATGGTCTCCCTTTGCCATGTATAATCCTCTCCGAGGTTGGCTGCTCAGAGTGAGAAGAGAAGAAAATGGAACAGTGCCGACTTCATCGTGTCCAAGGACAGGAACTTTGAGCTCAAACACATTCTGGGGAACCCTGTGTATGTAAAACAGCAGCGATAGTGCGTGATAAATGCTTGAGGATTAAGTATGGTCTCCCTGATCTCCCTGACCAGCTTGTTTCAAACAGGGTCCAGCTGAGAAGCAGTGATAATTACTAGGTCCTTTCTGTAGTATTTGTGAAAAGCATTTCCATTTAAATGCATATTCTGACCTTCCTCTCAGGCAGAATAAATAACCAATAAATTATTCAAGCAAGTGTTTTACATAGCTGGAAATTAACACTCTTTCAACACAGCCCACATTGACAACCAGCTAGAAGGTGTGAGGAGGAATGAAATCACCACTTGCTGGGTTCAGCCTATACATCAGCTTCACTCAGAACCAATATCTACCCCCAGTTATCTACTGTACTTATGCAGAACAACAGAAAGGCTTTTTATAGTCAGGGACAATCCTAAAGTTCCTGTGTACAAAAAGCAAGAAATTTGACCATACCAATGCAACCCAATGAATGAGAGAGAATCTGGCATCTTTTATTTTAAAAGCACTATGAAATACAGTTATAAATTCATAAAGCCAACAAGTTATTGTGCAAATACTTCCATAGTATCCTGGTCTGTCAGTTACATCACAGCCCAGATTTGGAGCAAGTATGACACTGAGGGAGAGCAGCTACAGAGCCTTTGGAGGGCAATGGCACCATCTGATTGGATGTCAAACTCTGGCCCTGCTCATAAGGCCAAACTTTTCAGTCCTCTTGAACTCCTTGAGGCCTCATATAGGGTTGTCACCTCTAGTCTGGGAAACGCCTGGATTGTTGGGCACAATGCCTGTGGAGGGTGGAATTTGAAGGGGGATTCCACCTAGAATCTATGGCATAGATTTGTCTTCTGAAGCAGCAGTTTTCCCCAGGGAAACTGATGTCTGTAGTCTGGAGATCAACTGTAGTTACAGGAGGACTCAGGGCCCCACCTGGAGGTTGACCAATGTTCCTCACAATCCTCAGCTTTTGATTACCAGTGTATACAACATTCCCAGCAGAAGCTGATGGAAAGGCAGTAAAGCTGAAGAAAAGGCTTTACCCCTTTCTTTTTATTTATTTTTAAAAAATTATTTACAAAATGTATGCCCTGCCTTTCTGCCCTCATCAGGCCAACCAAGGCTGCTAACAAATCAAAAACATACATAATAAAAACACATCTTAAAAAACATTAAAACCAAACAAAAACAAAAAGGCTCTTTGCTGTTTTGGGATGTAGAGCTGGGAAAGGAAGTTAACCATGGGAGGGGTTATAAGGACTTGTTTGTAGCTGTTGACACAACTGTCTGCTCCATCTCCAATCTCCTTTGTTCCTGTTATGCAGTTAGTCACCCCTGCCCTAATGCCTTGATCTAGCATTGTTACTGAGAATATGAAAGGACTTGAAGGCCTTCTCACCCCAATCTCACACATGGCTACCCTTCTTTTCCAAATCTTCTTACCCCATTCCAAATCTACTTAACACATTGGGGGATGATGGTGGTGGTGGAAATAGCGCAGTTGTCTGACAGCATCAGGGAGGCTGACCAGCAACAGAGGTCTCGAGTTTAAATTTGGTCACTCCTCCATTATTATTAGAAAGACTGGATATTTAGTTCCAACATCTTTCCACTCCAGTCCTAATATACTAAACTGGAACATTTGGAAGACAATAGACAAGAACTGCTGCATAATGTTTGGGATCCTCAACATCTTCTTCCCCCAATGTCATAGCTCTCCCTCCCTCTCCATGTTTCAGTGCCTTTCCTCTTCTTGACCCTCCTACCATTATAGGGTGAAGAACTTGACTCTTTCTGCTCTCATAAGAACATAAGAGAAGCCAATGTTGGATCAGGCCAATGGCCCATCCAGTCCAACCCTCTGTCACACAGTGGCCAGAAATACCAGGTGCTATCAGGAGGTCCAGCAGTGGGGCCAGGACACTAGAAGCCCTCCCACTGTTGCCCCCCCAGGCACCAAGAATACAAAGCATCACTTGCCCCAGACTGAGAGTTCCTATTTATACCTTGTGGCTAATAGCCACTGATGGACCTCTTCTCTTGCCTCTGTTGATGGTTCCATGGTATGTATTGCCTTGCTCTCATAGTATTGTTTTCTACTCTTGTAATCCCATTTTTGCATTGTTTTTAACATCTCATGTCCAACCCTTATGCTTTGCTTCTGTAATCTTTGTCCTATTACATTGTTTTATCAGATGTCTTATCCTATCAATTGCATTGACTTATGCTGTATAATCTGTCTTGGGTCTCAGTAAGAAATGCCATAAACAGATAAATAATAAAAATAAGTGCAAAAGAGTCAGTGTTCTGCTCCCTCCAGTACTCCACATATGCTCCAAGATCCTCTAGATTTGTCTCCTATTTCTTGGTGGGAAGAGCATTCAAGGGCATGTTGTAGTTGTCAAGATGGCTGCTGCCTGGAGCAGTGACAGTTTGGGCCTCAAGGTCCAAGCTGCATATATGTAATAAAAACCTCTTCAGTTCCTTCACAAGCAGCTGGGATTAGTTCGTTGTGGAACCTGAAGAGATCTTAATTTCCCAACATCATCCCTGACACATATTCTGTCTGCTAACAAACAATACTGTTCTCCTAAAGATACCCTCTAGAATGTTCACTGGCAACAGGACATCTGGGAAATGAACTTTCAAAAGTACATATCCCATGCTTCACAGGGGCGACAGAGGAATATCCAGTTCTTGTCTATACATGCACATAAATTTGATTATTATTCCAATGCAGAGAAGAACTTCAGGGCTGGGCAACTGGTGGTTATATCAAACGAGCATCACAAACCTACTCCCCAAATAATTTATGAATTAAATAATTAAAACTTTGATGACATCACTAGTTTTGGGTACTTGCTATATGGTCAGAGGCTCTTGGAATCAAGGTCTTGTGAAGCAGAATCAGGGTCTGATGCGGACATTCCAGAAGGGACCATTGACTCATGTCCAGGGTATGTGGCTGATAAGAAGACTGCTAAGAAGGTGCTGTTTGCTGAGGGGTATTTCAAATAGAATTATTGATGGCAGGGCATATGAAGCAGGGGTGACTTGTTCACTAATATGGCATTCAAAATGCATATTTACCTTGTTTGCAAAGTCCATTTTCTGTCTAGCCAAGCAAATCAAATGATCACTGTGATGATCTGCTTGCAGTTCAAAATGTATTTGGGTAATTTTGCATCTTCACAGTTGTGGTGTTTGAGCATGGCAGGTGGCCAGGAAGCTTCTGTTGATGTATGCTTACAATTACTGGCTTTACATATGCCCAAAGATCATCCTGGACAAGTCATGCATAATTATGTATAAATAATGCGTAGAATAGCTCTCAGTGTGAGGCATAAGGACAGGTTATTGTTCAGATTGATTGAGCAGAGCCAGTCTTCTGGCATAAGCATTGTTTGGGATTCATTTGTGGGTATAACAACATGGGAAGGTGCAATATAGGAACCTGAGAATTGCCCTCCTTGATCAGACCACAGATACATCTAATCCAGCATTCTTTTCTGCAATAATGATCATCTAGATGAACTCAGGAAGCAAGGCTTGATGGAGATTGCTCTCCATCAAGTTACAGAAGTTGTTTACTGTCCACATTTGTTAATCAGTTATATGTAACCTCTGAAAATATAGCAGCAGAAAAGATGAGATGATGTATGCTTCATACATAGTTCTGCCCTAACAACCCTTTGTGTGCTCCCTCCTACTTTGGTTTCTTGTATGTTCTCTCCAACTTTGGTTTCTTGGTAACTCCTTGTAGTTTAATCATTGCTAATTATGACAAACCACTAACTATCTGCTATAGGTTTACATTTACTTTATAGTGAGTAGCCTGGATTAATAAATTTGCAGACTGCTATCTAGATTTCACAGTTTAAACAACCCTGGAAGATTATTTGAATCTATTGTGCCTGCTGCAACTCACCCTATCTTTCCTGCTGATCTCTCTTCTTCCATCCTCCGCCTTATCCCTCCACTGCTCCACAGCAGGTAACTTTGTGAAGAAGCGTTGCTTGCTTCCTCTTAACTCCTACTTTCACCTCAGGTTCCTGTGGGTTAATTAAAGCTTAGAGAAGCTGATGTTCAAGAGAAAGTATGGTCATCTTTCCATGCAGCAAAACCACAGTAGCTGTCTGACAGTTTTAATATGGGGTACTTATCTCAGCAGGGATAGTTTTATGCACTTGAGAGCAGGCGAGCTTATAACAGAACACTATCTGCCTAACTCCCTTCTTTTCCAAGTCCCTACATACGTTGGGATAAGCTCTTTAATAACTGCTTTGCTCTCTCACTGTTCTACCACTGTTATCTCATTGCCATTTCAGCTTTGGTTATTTCTCTGCTGCCAATGAGTAAAAGCTAAGAAGTATCAACCTTATTTCAATCCTCCTGCATGCTGTTCAAAAGAGTGACTCATAAGGGATTGTGTATGTGCTGGCATGGGGAGAATCCTCATATATACACAGGATGGTAGCCAGACCTTGAATAAACAGACAATACTTCTGTGTTAATTAGCAATAATGATGCCCTCCTTCTGTAATATGTTCTCACCCTGAGTAAGTCTTGCACTGCAGTTTACCATACTTAATTGTGATGCACTTCACTGCTTCGTTCCCATTTGCCTTTAATTACTTATAACAGCAAATGACCTACACCACCCCCACCACCCCCATATCAATATACTTCATACTGGGGGAGGGCAAGATGCTCCTGGAGAAATGTAGATGGGATCTGATGCTCTGTCACCTTCCTAGGTCATCCATTTCAACAAAATAGTTATCAGAAGAAATGCAAGAATCCTAATATATTGAAGCAGAGTGCTAGTAACCAATTTGCCTGGCAGAAGTGTGCAATTGCAAAAAAGCAAATCCACAATAGCAATCAACCATGAATCAAGAGGCAAATAGGCTTCCCTGGATCTATGCATCATATTTTTGTCACACAGAATGGTGGGAAAGGAGGCAAGTCAAGAAAGAACCTCAAGGAGAGAGAGCTTCGATGCACACTCAGCCAATAGTGCTTGAGTCAGTATGAATGGAGAATTGTGCACTGATTATATATTTTCACTGCAGATTTTTCAGGTAGGGTTACTTGAACACCCACTGTCGGTGTCCAACAGTTGCAAACAGGAAGACAGTTTTTAATAGACTATTTGTCAACCAATTTCTTGTTGTTCAGCCAATTGTTTCAACATACTTCTTACATACATGAACACATGACCCTACTTTATTCTGAATCAGAACCTTGGTCCATTGAGGTCACTACTGTCCACTCAGACTGGCAGTGGCTCTCACTGGCAGTGTCTCTCAGTGTCTCAGGCAGTGGCCTTTCTCATTGCCTACTGCCTGGTCCTCTTAACTGAAGGGACCAGGGACTGAACCTGGGACCTTCTGCATGACAAGTAGATGCTCTCCCACTGACCCTCAGCTCCCCTCCTACAGTACAGTAGTTTGTCTTTTTGTACCTGTGCATTCTCTCACAGCCTGATAGTGTTCTACTTCCTCCTGTCCTAGCTGTGCTGCTGCCTCGCTTGGCAAGCATGTGCTTATAACAGACAGTTAAATCAGTCACAAATCATATAAAACAGTCATAAATAAATATTGTGTTTAAGAAACTCAGCCATTCAATTTTTGTCTCAGTAGTCCTTAGCAACATTAATGGCTGACGATCTGTTTGGATTGGCAGCATTTTTTTTCTCATTTGTGTAGTTTAGCAAAAATCTGATACACACCTGTTAATCAGGCACTGAAGCTGATCAGTGCCAAACTGAACAGACCCGGTGATTGGCTCTGGTCAGATTTTCAGTACATTCAACTGTCAAACACGTTTGCTGCAAAATTTGCAGCATCCCTGGTTTTGGTTTGTTTTTTTCATGTTAATGTTGACCTTACATAAAATGGGTGCATAGGGTAGTAAAAGCTCAAATTGCTTACCCTGCTTTCTGCAGTTCATGAGAAACAGCTGAGTGGCTAAGAGCTCCCTGCTGCTCAGCTACTTGGTTTAAATGGCTCAGAGCGCCCCACGGCTTTTCAACGGAGCAGAAAGCAGGGTTTAAAGGGCTAGGGGCCATTTAAACCACCACTGCTTTATGCTCCCTGTGCCTTTCTTCGGGGAGCAGAAGATAGGAGTTTAAATGGCCCTGCTTTCTGCTCCCTGTGAAAAGCCACAGTGAGCAGAAGGGAGGGCTTAAATGGAAGGGATGAAGGGCCTTCCTGAGGGCACTTCATCCCCACATTTCTGCTGGCTGCTGTGGCCAGCAGAAGGGTGGGAGGGAACAGGTGTTACCACAAGTGGCCTGTCTTGATATTGAGGGAAATTAGCTATGAGACAGAGGAGGCCAAAAGGGTACAAGGGATTGCAGACCTTTATATACCAAGGTTTAGTTCAGTATGAAGATTCCAGATTTACTGTTCAATAGTTTTATTAGAGAATATCCCTGCATAAAATCACACGAAGCAATCAAAATATACACACAATCTAGAATCTCTCCTTATTACTGTTTTTTCTGGCGTATAAGACTACTTTTTAACCCAGGAAAATCTTCTCAAAAGTCGGGGGTCGTCTTATACGCCGGGTGTCATCTTATAGGGCGGGTGATGAAACTTCCAAGCCGGACTGGAGAATCTGCGGTTACCCCATCCCTACCACGTCCACAGCTTAGCCGACAGAGGGGAACGAGGGGGCAACCAAAGGGAAGGGCACTGTGCAGACCTCCAGCCAAAGGGCGCCTTCCGAAAGACGGCGCACGGGGCTTAGTGAGGTGGGGCTAGGCAGGGCCCCCCCTGGGAAATGAAGCGGCTGCTACTTGCGCCGCTGGCGGCCACAGGAAGAGAGGCCTTGGGCCGCTTGCACTGCTGCGGGGAGGGAAACCTCGCATTGCTCGTGGCGGCTGCGGCGAGGTCTTGTGCTGCTCGTGTCGTTGCCGGCCGTGGGGAAGGAAGCCTTGCGCTGCTTGTGGTGGTGAGGCCCTGCGCCGCTTGCGCTGGCTGCGGCGAGGTCCCACGGCCAGGGGTGGCGCAAGCGGCGCGAGGCCTCCCTTACCAAGGCTGGCGGCGGCGCAAGCAGCAGCCGTTTCATTTCTCAGGGGGGCTCGCACCGCTACCGGCCGTGGGGAAGGAAGCCCCCACGCCGCTCACGGGGAGGCCCCGCACCGCTCACAGCGGCTGCAAGGAGGTGTTGTGCTGGCGCACAAACCCCCGCCCCCCCCCCCGGGAATTTAAAAAGATGACGCCCTTGGTGTGAGCTAGCTTACAGTTTCTTAGCCTCCGGTGTCCACAGAGCCACTTGAGAGAGAAGGACTAACTGAAGGTCTGGCGCTGTATTTGGTGTGCATTGGAAGAGGGGTAGTCTTATACGGCGAGTATATCCCAAACTCTATATTTTGACTGGAAAAGTTGGGGGTCATCTTATACGCCGGAAAATACGGTATATAATTGAGTGTTGGGGTGACTCTTTCCTCAACGTTCCACATGCTCCCACAGCCTTTGGCTCCCTGACCTGTCACTCAAGCTGTCCCTATCGACTGGCTGCATTACCTGTCTCGCCTCCCCCACCCTAGCCAGAACACAGAGGTCATTTGCACATGTGGCCTGATTGGCCTTTGCCTCTAACAATCTAAACACTGCTGTTGCTGTTCATTGAATGAGTCCTGAGGTAAAATACATATCCTGGATGTCGCTGGCTGGGAGTGGAGCGAGGCCAGTGGGGAAGCAACCAAGGCACTCAGTTGTCTGGCAACCAGGTCGGAGGCAGCACGGCATAGGCAGCAAGTTGAGGTACTTTGGTACTAGCCTGGGAGGGAGGGGCCCAAAAGAAATGATAGGGGGCTGGGCCCTGTGGGCCCCGTGTTAGCTATAGGCCTGACTGGAGTTGCCAATCTCCCTGTGGGGACTGGAGATCTCCCAGAAATCACTGTGTTCTCTAGCCACAGCACATCATTTCCCCTACAGAAAATTTCCCAGCTAAACGATAGCACTATCAACAGAAAACAAAAGCTTTTTCAAGTGATTTGGTCTCCAATAGTATCTTATCTAACTGAAGGGGGGGGGGGTTCATTCCTAATAATAAGTATTACCAGAATCTACTGTACTTTTAAATTGCAATGAGTGAAATGTATATAAGGCAATACAGTCTTATAATTAATACTCCATAAAAAAAGGAAAAAAAAGAAAATTTCCCAGTTATTACAACTGATCTCCAGATGACCAAGATCAGTTCTCCTGGTTCCCAACCCAGAGTTGGCAACCCTGTACCTGGATATGGAACCGTTTTCCAGACTCTTGGAACCCAAAAGACATGGCATAAGAGGAGGTGCTTTTCTACCTTAGCTGCCACTGCATAGCCCCAAATCAACATAAATCAGGGATGGAGGGAACCATGCTGTTACCATGAGGCTGTCCTCCCATACTGCCCACTTGGGGCAGCAAAAGGACTTGAGACAGCCCTGCCTTATAGCTAAACGGAAGGAAATAAACATGGCTTGCCTCCCTCTGTTTTCCCCTTCCCTCTGTTCCCCCGCTCCACCAGCCACAGCCAGGACACTTACCTGGAGCTTCCTTCTAAAGCCCATTGTACTTCTTCCCACAATGGGCCTTACTCCTAGTTAAGAAATAAAGAGGTGGTGATAGAGATATTTAAGGAGCAGTTATAGAGTTTATATTACCTGCCCAGATGTGCAGACGTCCATGTAGAAGAAAGTGCAAATGGCCAGCATTTCATGCTAAGAGAAGAGACCCAAAATAGATGTTTTGGGGGTGTATGCTGTTGTAGGCACCCTCGAAGTGCACCCTGAGGTGGGGCTTGCTTTCTATTTTTATAGGAATTTGAGGGGCCGTCTCCTTGGCCAGGACTTGATGGGTTTAATGACCATTAATGGTCTTACTGGGGTATGTTGAATGAGTTTGATGACCATTGATGGTCTTACTGGGGTAGGTTGAAGGGGTCCCAGGCTTAGACAAAAGGGAAAAATGGCTCTCTGATAGATGTCAGGAAGAATTGTTAATGATTTTAATGTTTGATCAATTTGCTTCAGTATCCTGAGGGAGAGGGCAGGAAGGGCAGGTGTTGAGACAAAAGATTTCCACATAGGCATAGGTATCAAAGAAAGGGGATTATGTGAGGATATGGAGACAGAGAAGGTTTGCCAGCTGTCTACTGAATGGCTTTGGAAATGCAGATACTTTACCTGAAGGAACTCACTATCATTACATTTGCATACCTTTGTTGGGTGGAGGGGGGGATTGGAGATTGTCCTCTAAGGTACCTGGTGAAACCTTAGACTGAAACCCTTTGCTGAGATTTAGCTAGCTCTTTTGCTCAGGTCAAGAGTGTTCTCTTTGGCCTGGTTCTGTGGGTCTCTGGTTCAGGTCAGGTACCCCATGAGTAAGGCAGTGCCTCTGAGCTACACAGGGAAGTCCCTTCCCAGGAGATCTCCCCTCCCCTTGTGCTAGCTGCAGTTTACCACAGCCAGCAGAAAGGTGGAAAGGAAGTCCCTTCCTGGGGGATCTCCCCCCTTCTGCTGGTTGCTGTTTTTCGGGCAGTCTTCTGCAGTCCATTTAAAGTTTGAAGGGACTGCATAAGCCAGGCCATAACAGCTGCACAGTGGGGAGCACTTCCTCCACACAGCTGTTTTTAGGGCTGCCAAGTCCAACTTGGGAAATATCTGGGGACTTTGGGGGTGGAGCCAGGAGACTTTGGGGGTGGAGCCAGGAGAAAGGAAGTGACATCATTTTGTGATGTCACATCCTGTGATGTTGCTTCCACATGCTGACACATGAACTCATGAAGTTTCCTAATGCTGAATCAGGCCATTGGTCCATCAAGGTCAGTATTGACTACTCAGACTGGTAGTGGCTCTCCAGGGTCTCAGGCTGAGATCTTTAATGTCACCTATTACCTGATCCTTTTTTAGCTGAAGAGGCTGATACCTCAAGCAGATGCTCTATCACTGAGCAATGGCCCTACTGAATCCTTCCTCATCTCGGCAGAATATGAAGCACTAAGTGCTACACAAGTGCTAAATATGATTTTCATATCATAAGAACAGGAGAGAAGCCACAGTGGATCAGCCCATCCAGTACAGCCCATCCAGTACAACACTCTGTGTCACAACAGTGGCCAAAAATACCAGGTGCCCTCAGGAGGTCCAGCAGCGGGGCCAGAACTCCAGAAGCCCTCCCACTGTTGCCCCCCAAGCACCAAGAATGCAGAGCATCACTGCCCCAGACAAAGGGTTCCATTTAGACCTTGTGGCTAATAATAGCCACTGATAGACCTCTGCTGGATGGGGACAGAGAGAGAGAGACAGACAGACAGACAGACAGAAAAAAGAAAGAAAGAGGGAGAGAGAAAGAAGGAAAAAAAACTGGCAGAGGCACTTACTTCCATTTAGACCTTGTGGCTATAATAGCCACTGATAGACCTCTGCTGGATGGGGACAGAGAGAGAGAGAGAGACAGACAGACAGAAAAAAGAAAGAGGGAGAGAGAAGGAAAGGAGCTGGAAGAGAAACTTACCTTGCCAGCCACATGCAAAAGCAGCTCCTTCAGTCCCTCCTTAATCTCTGGGCGGACCTCTCTTGCTGTGGAAGAAGCTCTCTTGCTGACTTCTTAAAGGGGAAATGTCTGGCGAGGCTTTTTACTGCAGGGCAGGCTCTCTGCAGACATTTCTCTTTTAAGACAGCCATTTTGTCCCCCCGGTGGCCAACTTTGGAAAAGCGGGAGATAAGCACTAAAAATCAGTGTTTCCCCCGCCCTACCGGGGGACTTGGCAGCCCTAGCTGTTTTTCACCCCGAAAAACAGCAAAAACTGGAGAAGCTGGCAACCCTAGCTATGGCAGTTCCTGGCTTTTTGCTTTGTCTGTTACATTCAAAAATTGTTGCAGCAGAGACAAGGGCTAAGAACTGCTGTGACAGACAGACTATGCTTTAAAAGCAGGTTTCTGAGTGCAGCTAAATCAGAGAGCTGGGAGGTAAAGAGTTAACTTCCCTGGAATGGGCAGCTTGAATGACAGGCTGCTCTTTTTTTCTTTTGATTGGCCAGCACCAGCTGAGAAAAAAAATACATGATCAGCTGTGTGCTGAGGGGAAAGTCAGTTTGAGGTTTGAGTTCCATTCTGGAGTGGTTCTGTCTGGTAAAACCATTCTGAGGGCAGTCATTTGGTTTCTGACAGAGTTTGGAGGCAGTGTTTCTGATAGAAAAAGTCAGACAGATTGACCTGCTGAGTGAAAGCAAAAGACTCTTTGCCGTAACTGTGTTATATCTATAACCTGGGGAGGAATTCAGATTGAGAATTCACAGTCTCTACGTCAGCATAAGCTGAAGTCTGCTTACACAGACACCAGAACTGGGAAAAAGTTTTGGCCAGAGTGATTGGGGTAGTGTTGGGAAAACTCCCTTTCAAGTGGGGAAAGAAACAAGGTTAATTCTTCTGAGAAGAGGTAAATTAATTCCTGCCCAATGTCAAAAAGGGTTTAGCTACGACGAGGATCCTAGGTTGTGTTCAGGCAGCTCTTTTGAGCTGTGCCAGGCACACGTGCCTGGTGGATTTAAAGTGCACATCCAGACATCAACATCTGGGAAATGTGCCACTTCCGTGATCAGCCCGTCGATCCCCGTTGGGGAACCGTACTTAAAAGATAGTGGTGAAAGTCCAGTCCTAAACTGGCCGACAGTCCAACGTCGGATTTTCCGCCATCTGGTCATTCCACCAGTGTGCAATCAGCTCATAGGGATGGTCTCCAAACCATCCTGAATGGCCACCATTTTAAAAAAGTCTTTGTGATGTGCACATAACAGCTTAAACGTGACGTCTGCAGAGCTCTGCTCAAACAAACTGAACAATGTAATGTTTTTGAAGGTCCCCTGATATTTATGAACTTTGGTAACTGGACTGTTACCCAAAGTAAGGTACAGTTGGCGGTGCTTTTACCATTTAAGTCCACGCATGCACAGAAAAACAAGTAGATGGTGAGACACATATGTGCATGCACAAACAGGATTTTTTTTTTTTTTTTAAAAGCTGACCGCACAGCTCCTTAAGGTGGATGCCATCTAGACAATCCACCACGGAGTCATGCATGGTAAAGCGATTCATGGGGGAGCTATCTGGTCGTGCAACACTGGATAAAAAGATCTAGATCAAATTACAGCCGGGCCAATGGCGGGATTATCTGCCCATCTGAACGCACCCCTAGTCTACTGTAAAGACGAAACACTTTTAGACAGCTCAGGAAATAGAGATAAACTGTAACTTTAACAAAGGAGTGAGTTTCACAAAGACAGTAACCAGCTCCAGGAAATCTGAACTGCCATAGGAAACTCTCTGAGGAAACATTGTTGCTGTAACTAATATACTAAGTAAAACACCTCTTACTGATAAGAACTAAGACTACCTGAAAATAAGCTTTAATAACATCATTTTGCCAGTTTAAAGAAGTGAATTCTGTACCATCTACAACTTTTACCTCAGCAACCCCTATCCCCGCCTGTTGAATAAACGTGTTCTTTTGTTTTACTGTTAAACAGTCTCCAGTGCCATTTCAAAAGGGAAATAAGAAGGCTCCTGCTTTTCCACAACAAATTCCTTGGGCTGGGCTAAAAGCCGGATTATATTCTGCAGACAGAGTGGGACAGGAAGTCTTAAAAAAAAAAACATATTCCTTCACATGCTATTAGGGGCTGCTCAGTCACAGCAGGGAACTAAAAGAATTTTGACAGGAAAACCTGCCTCAGATGGGGAAAGTGACAGGGGTCCATCATAACTGTCTTCCATTTTCCTTGGCTCAGAGAATATCATCTGCCACAACAGAGACTTCCACTACTTGTCATCCCTGCAACCATCAGTTGCCAACAAAAGAGGCAGAGGCCATCCCAGGATACTGTATTTTGTGTTGATTTGGTAATTCTTTTATGCAACCTTGATTCTGTTAATTTCCTTGAATTTGCTCATGGAAAAGGCAGCAAATTAATAAGAAGCTTGAATGCATACTTTCCCCAAATGAGGTGTGCTTCCTTCCAATACAAGGACAGTGCACACCTCTGCATTTGTGAGATGCTGGTGTTTTGACAGATGAGCCATTCCATAATCCACACCTTGCACATAAAGGGGATGAGAACCAGCAGGCTACACACTGACAAAAGGGAAGCTTCATTCTGTCAGTGGTGTATATCTTGTGCAGGCCTGGGTTTTTAATATCATTATACTATTTATTCAAATATATCCTGCCTTTCTTTGTGGTTCATGGTAGCTTACAATTCACAATTAAAAACATACATAACAATATAAAATCCCAAATTCCTTCCTAAAAAGATGCTTGCAGCTCATACTTCATTCTAAGCTCTAGCAAACAAAATGACCTGGTAACCGCATTCTGAAAAATTAAAAATTTTAAGATGGTGCCCCCTCATTTCCTCAGGAAGCCAGTTCCACAAGTGAAAACTACACAGGACCATAGCCACAGGGGGCATTTGGGGGCAATGCCACCCACAAATAAGTGCTGCCCCTATGGGAAAAATTTAAAACATTAAATGTAAGATGCATGTGGGGTTTCCAAAATGACCCCAGGCACAGTCAGGGAAGCTTCAGTCTCATTTTCTTTTTTTCTGGGCTGAAAAATAAAAAAGTTTTTAAAATTGCAAAATAAAATAAAATAAAATTGCAAAGCATAAAAGAAAATTATTTTTATTTTAAAAATATAAAAATATAAAAAGTCGGAGATTTTCCCCGCCCTGATTTATGTAGATGAGGAAGCCAGTAGATGAGGAAGGGGACTTGGCTCCCCCTTTTAAACATGGAAGAGGACTCAAATGCCACTTTAAAATGCCTCTCAAGCCATGAATGGCAAGCCCACCCACAGCAGAGGAAGAGGACTCAGCTTGGTGATACTGGCCTCACTGTGCTGGCACCAGCTGAGCCAGCCTGGGTCATATGATGGCGGGTCACATGGCTGGGCTGGCGTAGGTGCAGTGAGGCCACTGCCACTGAGCTAAATCCTCTACCTTTGCTGTAGGAGGGCTTGCAGCTTGCCTTTCACTGCTTGCTTGCTTTCCCCCCTCAAAATTTTCTGGCTACACCCCTGGAACTATGACAGGAAAAGCATGGTCTCTGTTCAATGCCAAATGGGATACCATACTTATGTCCTGACATCAGAATGAAATCCTGGGTTTAGTTAGCAAACTCCTTTCTGCATGATTTTAGTTCAATCTTACCTTTCTGGGATTGGCATTCTCTGTTACCCTTGAGCTAGACTCTTTCCAGCTAAAGTATCTAGTTTTCAGAAACCTGTTCCATGCCTCCTCCTCCTGTAAATGTTTAGGGGAAAATCTCTTTGGTTTCTGTACCCTGGCCATACGGTTCTCTGCCTCAGGCTGTTTGTCTGCTCAAGGCAACCTGTTGCTGTGATTCTACATTGTGAAGTTAGTATTGTCGGCATGCAGTGCCATGAGATAAGCATGTTTAATTGTGCAGAGAAAATGCACAAGCTTCTGGAAGGCCAAGGATTAATGAGGGCTGCTCAACATGTAATTTTTCAATTGCTTGGATCGAAGTCTATTTAGTGGTGTGTAGCTTTGTGTGGAATGTTACACACAGCCCTTCCCATAGACACAAATCAGTTTCCAGCTTCCCACGAACAACAGCGCTTTTTGGTTCACAGCCAGATCTGATGTCCTCTTGCCTGTATCTGATGGAACCATGAATGATGCACATTAGCTACCAAAAGATTGCTGCTGCAGCTTTCTGGGCTTTCAAGTGAAGTTTCTGTTTGTTGCGCTGGGGAGATCCAAACCTTTGTGGTGTTCATAAATTTAGGTTTGTGCAGCATATGTTGCATAGTCCACACTCCATTTATTTGGGAGAGCTTGGGAGAATGTTTGCCACCAGGTGGAGAAGTGCATTGTGAGAAAACAAATAAGCAAAACTATGGCCGATTCCGCACTAGTTGTTGCCCCGGCTTCATTCCCCGTTAAAATCCGAGGCAGAGCAACAGTTCCCCACATGTTGCTCCGGGTCTGCATTTGTCCTGAATTTAATACTCGTTTTCCCCGGATCTTTCATTTCCTGGATTTTCGGGGGGGGGGGGGGGTTTGCCCCGGGAGTGAAGTTGGGGCATTCAGGTGGGGAACTCCGAAATCGGGATTTATTGCTCCACCCCTTTAATGCCCCTCTGCTTCTTTCTCTCCCCTTTCCCTCCCCTTTCCTGCCCTGGCACAAATGTTTTTTTTTTTTGTTTCCCGCTTTGTTGCGTTACAACACAACACGACATTGATCCACCGTTGACTGGCATTTAAATGTCTTTTTTAAAATGTAGTTTTATTGTTGATGTATCCACATTTCTGTGTAGCATTGTTTGCACAAAAGTTGTGCCTGAGTCACGCCACTGTAAAGATATGTATTGATGGCTTTGAGGCGCAGTGCGAGCTGCCCCCCCCCCCCACATTGCATTACAACAACACAACATGGCATTGATCCATCGCTGTGTGTTTATTTTGTTCGGAGCCAATGTATTGCGGGTGGTGTGGACACATTTTTTGCAGGGGGAGCATGTGTAGTGTTGCATGATCCCCCTCCATTTCCCATCCCTTTCTCTGCCTACATTTTTTTTTAAAAATGGTGGGCGGGGGCTCAAGATTTGGGGCAAGAACAGATGCAGAAATGAATAACCAGCATCAGCCTGGATCAGATTCATGTAATGCAGAAACGCGCAAAATGATTCAGACCAATTAAACCCGGGAGGAAAGGGAAGCAAAGCCCTTGTGCGGAATCAGCCTATGGGACTCTAATAAACAGTGAACAATGAGGAAAAAAGAGCGGCGGGCAGAATAATTCAAAAACCAAAAGGGAGCCACATTTCCCTGTATCCATTCCACATCCTTTAAAAAGATCTCCCTCTGCCCTCACATTTGGTTTTACCCTTCCTTCTTTTTAATTCATTCAGTGAAGCCACTTTGATTGTCACTTTGATTTACTTGAGCTCCGCTAGAATAATGAGCATGTCAGTTGCATAGTGCTGGCCAGATAGGTAGAGGGAGAAGGACATGGCAGGTGGGTGCAGTGAGGCACAGTCTGTCACTCCCTGCAGACAGAAGCTTCCTGAAGCTCTGGTGACATCATCACTTAACAAATGCCTGGCTTGCAAAGGCTGAAGCTGTAGCCACTCTGTAGAGCTGAAGGAGGAAAGGGTGTGTGTGCCATACTGTCCTTATGGAGGGGGGATACGCTCAGTGGCTGTGATTTGATTAAAGCCAGGTGAATTCATTGTAAGTTTTCTTTTCTTTGCAGCTCTGATTCTATTTTTTAATGACACCAGACCATAACTTTGTGGCCCTGTGGTTATATGTCAATGGATCTCCTCACCTGTTGGAGCTCTGCTCACTGATTATGGTGGGCTCTGATGTGGGAGGATACATCTAATGCCACTTTTGGTGCTGCACTGCAGAGGAGATATTTATTTTAAGTGGATCATTGCCACCATCTGCTGAATCATTTCAGTCCAGTGGAAGACTAAAAACATTTTTCTCTTTTAAGGGGCATTCTTGTTTTTTCTGGATGGAACTTAAACTGGGATGGAACTTAAACTGGGAACTTAAACTGTGCACCATTCTCATGCCTATGCCTAAGAGACAAAGAAATCTATAATCCTGATATAGCACTATACAACCAACACAGAAATACCATAAAATCTATAGGCCCCTTGTCACAACATTGTCCAAGCCAAGAGATCCATCAACATAAAACAGATGTGAAAGACTTGTTCATTGAGTGGGTGTGTTCTGATGTTCCGTTCGATCCGGTTTCATCACTGTTCAAGAATGGACTTTATATGTGCATTTAGCGTTTAGATGAGTTTTAGCATTTAGATGAGTTAGTGATCATGCAGAGGCTATTTTCAGGTTAAAAGTTTAAAGGGAAGTGTTATGTTAGAGGGGCTGGCTTGAAGTGGAAATAGTACCTAGGAAGCACATCTTGGGCCAGAATTCATTTCACATATTCAGCTCAGGGCACGCTTTTGGCAAGAAAGTGGCACTTTGCAGTAATGGCTGTTGTTAGGGGGGTCTCCTGGTGCCATGAGGAGACTTTGGAGCTCTTAGCTCTCTGGGGGGCCAAGAAAGTTCAGGAAGACCTCCAATGTTCCACTAGGAACATTGATAATTTCAGGGAAATCTCCAAGGATATGACTGCCAAGGGTTTTAAGTGGAGTGCAGAGGAATGCTCCCTCCTCACTCCCCTCAGACTCCTGTTGCACCTCCTGCACCTCAACAGGTGTGGTGAGCCGCATAGTATCCCATTCTCTTCTGAGCCTGACCATGGCCCGCTCCAGAATTATAATGTGCTGTGAATGTCTGCCCACTGCAAATACAAGTAGGTGCTCAGCATTAACACCAAGTAGTGCCATCACCATTGCAAAGCATACAACAGATCTATGATTGCATTACTCCAGCGGTGGCTTGTTATTTTGGAGGTTTGTTTTTTTTTGTTCACCACCAGTTGCATCTGTTCAATAAAAGCCTTGCTAATGTATGACTGTGTGCCTATGATTTTTCTCACTTTCCTGATGTTGCTCAAAGACCAAGGCAAGAGGAGAGACTCACATTTCTGGCAAGCTGTCTCTAGGCTTGCCTTGACCAGCTCCTGTCCGGCCTGAAGCTGCTCGAGGGTGGCCTGGATGAATTCCAGGCACTGGTCACCTGTTGGGGGGGGGGGTTGGTTGCAGCTGCCTGGCCCCCACTGCTCGGTTCACCAACTCCTGCAAGAGAATGGGAAGCTTTTAGAATGGGCAATGATATTAATTGGGAAGATAGGTAAAAGCCATTGCACTTACCAGTTTGAGTGGCTCCAGGTGCCACTTCCTGCCCCCGTGACTGGGAGGAGGCCATCTCTCTGTCCACTGATCCTAAAATGAGTGGTTGAAAAATAGAGGTTAACAGGGATCTGCGGACGCTCACACTTCCTGTGCGATGTACCTTCAATGATAGCACACCTTAGGTTGAGCCTTACTGCATCTCCCTGGATCCCAATGTGCCCAGGGATGATCAGTCAGTCACTCAGGGTTAAATCTTGATACGGTTACCATTCCAGGCACTGATCATTGTGTATTGACAGATGACTCTCCCAAAATACATCTAAACTTAACATTATTGCTCTCCTCTGGGGATCCAATGGCCTGAACAGCCACGCTCACACATAGTTCCACACCTGTTGAAAATGTAGGGTTGCCAAGTCTGGGTTGGGAAATACCTGGAGACTTTGGGGGTGGAGCCAGGAGAGGGTGAGGTTTAAGAGGGGAGGGGCCTCAGCATAGTACAATGCCATAGAGTCCACCCTTCAAAGCAGCTATTTTCTCCAGGGGAGCTGATCTCTGTCAGCTGGAGATCAGTTATAAAAGCAGGAGATCCCCAGGCCCCACCTGGAGGCTGGCAACCCTATGAAAATGACACAGGAATTTTGATTAAAATATGTGTTCCTGTGTTCTCTCTGCAATGTTCCCTCTCTAAGTAGTGGAGTCTTGTGAGCAAAAATTCTACTTAGTGAGCTGCTGGCATTAAAGTTCCCGAGCTAAGACAAAAATGGGTGAACCGGAGGCTAAAAAACTGTGAGCTAGCTCACACTAACTCAGCTCAGAGGGAACACTGGCTGTAACTGGTATGGGGAAAACAGATACCCACATGCTCCAACATATCTGCTTTCAGCTGGCAATATGAGCATTACCAGTTTTTACAGCAAGTCACAAGAGCTGCACCTCATTACAGTATAGCATATGGTATAGCCAGATCTTGTCAGATTTGGCTCCCTGGCTTCCCATCACTTAAGAAGACTCCAGTAGCCCTCAAATCTTCAGGGGTGAGTATTACACAGTACAGTTGTATGGCCTTTTCAGCCCTGGCCCCCATCTGGTGGAATGAGCTCCCATGTGAGATTAGGGCCCTGTGGAATTTATTACAGTTCTGGAGGGCCTGTAATATGGAGCTCTTTCACTGGGCTTTTGGTTGAGGTGGTGGATGTCCCTTCCCTCCCCCTGGCTGGTCCTCATCAGTAGCCCTGGATCCTTAAAAAAAAAAAATTCCAATGCCATCCTAACAGCTAAGATATCCGCTAGAGTTTACATGGTATTCAGGATTTGTGTATCCCATCTTATATTGTTGTTTTAATGTGGTTTTAACTGTATTGTATTTTTGATTGTTGGAACCCACCCTGAGCCTGCTTGTGGGGAGGGTGGGATAGAAATTCAAATATAAATAAATAAGAAAGATGCTAAGCTTGGTCATACTTGGAAGGGATACCACCAAAGAAGACTCTGCAGAGAAGGCAGTGGCCAATCACCTCTGCTTCTCACTTAGGGTTGCCAGACCTCAGGTGAGAGCGGGGGATCCCCCAATATCACGGGCTCCTGCCCACTCCTGGCCAGCTGGCCAGCAGGGGAAGCCCCTTCCCCAACAGCCATGACCTGGCATGATGTTCTCGACATGAAGGCATTATGCAGAAGTGATGTCATCATGCCAGGGGGATGTCACACAGTGATGCTGTGATATTTTGGGAAAAACTCTATGTGCAGCGATGTCACCCTGCCCCACCAATCCTGGAAAGCTCCCTCCCACCCCCTGCCAGTGAGGAGGTAAGACCTGGCAACCCTATTCTCACTTGCTTTAAAGCCCCTTGCTGAGGTTGTCATAAGTTGGCTGTGCCTTGACAGCACTTTAGACATGCATATATGCAATTGCAGGCAGTGGAGCAAGTTTAATTTATTTATTCAACTTATATCCCACTGTTTTCCCTGCCAAGCAGGGCTAAGGGTGGCTTCCAACAATTAAATGTACAATAAGATCAACATCTTACAATGTTAAGATCCACATATTACAAGTTAAAAACCTATCAATCAAACCAGACAACGAGTTAACATTGCTTTACTCCCATGTGCCCGTGTGCCTAAAATATTGAATACCAAGATTGCTGTTCTTCATTTTCACAATGTTCCAGAGTCCATATTCACTTACATAAAAAGCATTTTGATGCAGAGATACATATGAATACATCGGGGGGGGGGGTTACACTATTTTATCAATGTGCACGTATGATAATATGTGTGTGGGAAATGCAAATGAACAGAAGAAAATGCAGGCTGTGCACCAATTCCCAAATTACTTTTAGAAGCCGTCTTAGTAAGCCGGAATTCAGAAAGTGTAGAGTTCAGAAAGAATGAACTCCCAGAGAACAATGAAGGAACAGAATGAGGAAGGTGTTAGCCTAATTGCCTTGATTTCTCAATAATATAGGGGAATTATAGCTTATTAATAATACGGCAATAGGCAAAAGGGGTCACCACCAATATATACAGAGGTCCCACCAATTCCAGAAGCACCAGAAACAGACAAGGAGGATGGCTTCAGTAAATTAGCAGTTTCTTTACTGGAAGGTTCTTACTCGACAAACAATACAGATTCACTCACACAATTACACAGAGCCTAAGAAATACAGATATAGCAAAGACATTCACATTAGCAGGATTAACATTGGTATCTGTTGAGGGTGATATTTACCTTTCCAGAGAGATGTTGAATTCCCACTGGAAAAATAAGGGGAGGCTATGAGGGGATTAGAGATCATGTCCTGAACCCGCAGTGACACATGGAGACTCTGGCTGTGCAACCAAGAGCCGTGGAGGTAGGGTAGGGTTAGAGGTAGTAGAAGCTAGAGAGAGAACACGCTGCTGGGTGTCCTCTTTTATTAGAGGGCTCTGGGAGAGGGCTTGACTGGACACCTCCCTTGAGACCACCCCTTAATGGTCTGCCCCAAAAGTCCTGTCTGCAAGAGGGAGGGGGTTTAAGGAGTTGGGCAATGTTACACCCTACCTGAATTGTGACAGAAATACCTGGAGGGTTGGAATGACTCATTGGCTAGCTCTTTTGTGGTGTTAATGAGCTTATTGCTCTTAGGGCTGCAGAACCAGTTTCTGGCTGGCCAAGTCCATTGTCTATGGAAGGCAGGAAAAGAGTCTTTTGTCCCTTTGCAGCAAAGAAGGTGGGGGGAGGTTTGCCTGCATGATGAAGAAGAGCTTCACTAATGGCATCTGGAAGCACATGTTCAACCCACAATGGCGAGTGTCTGTGTGAGTATCTGTGTTAAGGAATGTCTCTGGGAGCTGGCGACCTTGGGAACAACTGGCACATCGTCTCAGGCATTGGCTGGTGCATGTGTACAGCTGGCATCACGATCTGGCTACATTGCATCTCAGTCCCTCTTACACATACAGCAACACAGTCTATTGTTAACACTTATAGACTTTATGTCTATAAGAGCGCATAAGTCCCTTACAGGGCAACAAAGGGCAGCGTATGGAAATTCCATGCCACTCCCATGTCTTGGATGTTCTGTGTTCCTCCCCCATTGTACAAATCTGGCATGTTACAAGTTCTTGTTGCCCACTTTTAATGCATATTATGAATTCAGAAACCAAAACAGGAGTCCCAGAAGCAATATGCTCTACTACTATGAAATAGGCACACAACTATCTTCTGTACTATTGCCAACATTTCATGACAACTCTCTCAGACCAATACTAATCTAAAGGCTTGGGAAGCCCTCCAGCAAACCTCCATTATATTGCAGATCAGTTAACTGTAAAAAGAGTATCAGTGAAGTCAGCCTTGAGTGTATAAGAGGTGTGAAGAGGGAAGACATCTCAGTGTGATTGTGGATAAAGTACATTGGCGTTTCAATATCCTTGCTTGAGCAGCCTTGCCTTTTGCTGATATCCTTGTGCAGACAAATGCACCAATCCTTCATACAGTGGAGAGGAAAGGATAGGCCTGGGTGTGCAAGTGCCTTATGAACCGAGATGAAAAGAAGTAGGTTGCCACATGGAAACAGGAGGCAGCACACTAACTTAACTAGTTAGGAAAAAGTCCCAGAACCAGATATACAGAAGGACAAATTCCTACCAAATTTCTTCTTTTAAATGATTTCTAATTTTATATGTATTGTTTCATATTGGAGGGAACAGCACACAAGGCAATACATATTTTATTCTTATTCTGTTTTAAAAATTTATATCCCACTTCTGATCATGCTCAAAGGGCATCGCATGTAGCCTGTGGAGTCATGCATTTTATTTTGAGACTTGGGCTCTGCCCAAACCCTAGACTTGATTTTTATACATTTTTAATCTCTGAGCACTAGGCAGGCAAAAGTGTTGGAAGTCAAGGACTGTACTCTGTCTCCTAGCTTCAGCATCCAGAGGGGGCTACAATAGAGTCAGAGAGATAGGTGGGTTCAGGACACTGACCATCCTTTGTTTTCCTCTCTCTGATGCTATCCCTTTGAAGTAGAATGACATTCTTAGGGAAAGGACTTCCTTCCTTCCATTGTGACACCTTCTCCCACATGCACACACTTTGCAAAAAACTCTCCATCTTGGCATCATGGATGCATCTTGGCATCATGGATGCAGGACATGCATCCTGCATCTGTATCCATCCTAGTCAATTAGATTAGACTACTATCCTGTCTCTGTCCTGTCTAGAATGGAGTTCTATAAATACAGGAACTCATATTAGTTTACAAATATAAAATTGGTTCTATGTAACTTTGTTTCTTATCAGCACACACAGACAGACTGCAGATGCGTTTGTGCACTCTGCTAACTTTCTAAAGATACCTGGCTATACCGAAACAGAGAATCTGAGGGGGGGGGGAGGTCAGTTGCTTCCAAGTATCACCCATCAGACCAATGGCTCTGACAAATACCCAACTATTGAAGCTTTGGAATGCAAACAGCCCTCCTTGCCAAAGACAATAAAAATGGCCAGCTCACACTTGGACTGGAATCTCACATACAGAAGGTAATAGAGGCTTGCGGTGCAGGAAGCTAGATAGGATCTTCCTTACAAACCCAGGATGGAGAGGTGTAGGAAGCTAGATAGGATCTTCCTGGTAGCCTCTAGATAGAGAGACTGGATCCACAGAGGGGGTGGACAGACAGAAAAGATAAAATCCCTTGGCACAGAGTGTGAAAGGTCCATTTTTGGAAGATTTAATCTGGAGGAAGGAACTGCCAGACCTTGATGGACTCCACCTTGATGGGCACCATTGCCACTTGAAGCAGACAAAAGGACAGCTGCCCAGAAAGACTCCAAGGTAATGAAAAGTTCACTGAAATAAAATAGCTCTGTGGGGTTTATGGCAGCTTACCAAAAATCAGACACTCTATGCACCTCTTGTGGTGGGCTCTTGCACAGAATGGGTGCCACTGAGGAAGCCAAGGATCAAGCAGAGACCAAATGAATCTCTGTCAAGAACTTTGGTTCACTCAAAATGAACTTTGCTTGGTTCAATCTAGCTGAGGCCTACTCTTGTTAAAAATGTTGTCTTTAAGCAGGGGTTCTTTTGAGCAGGAGCTCGGGGGAAGCACAGCTCCGAGAGTTGGTGCCACCCCCCCCCCCCATGTGGGGGAATGCCTGCTTGTGTCATGGCTGCAGCAGAATGACCCCGTCCCCTGGAAACGTCCTTGTTCCTCCAACCAGCTTTCTGAAGGCTTCAGCCACCACTGAAGCTATCCTTCCAGAATAGTGGTATTTCTGAGGCTTGGATCAGTAGCTGTCCCCTCTTTCTTTCTTTCTTTCTTTCTTTCTTTCTTTCTTTCTTTCTTTCTTTCTCTCTCTCTCTCTCTCTCTCTCTCTCTCTCTCTCTCTCTTCTCTCTCCTTTCTTTCTTGCCTTCTGACATACTTCTGGTGATGTCAGGTGGTGTAGCATATGCAAATAAGTTATGCTACTGAGTTATGCTAATGAGCTCCTGCACCTCTTTTTCTACGAAAGGACCCCTGTCTTTAAGTCACCTTAGTTCACACAGTCATGCTGGAGAAGAGTGTCTGTCTCTGTGCCTGCAAGATAAGGTGTTCTTCTGTGGCTTTGGCTTGTTAACATTCCAAAGCAATTAAGTCCTGTGAGAAGGCCTGGTGCTATGAAACTGCAGATCATATCACTTGCTCTTCTGACATGAGCAGAGACTAATCAGAAACCCATGATCTCATCCTTTCCTTGATTGGCCTTCTTGTATCTGGAAGATATTGCTTGAACCCTGATTGGTGCCCAGGCCTAGCAACCTGTCTGGGGTTCAGACAATAAATAAGTTACCTCAATTCCTATTCATGGGGCATGATGGTGTTGCATGGGAAGCTGACATGTAATTCTGTCTCACTCACCTTTTGGAAGCTCTGATTGCTGAAGCCAACCAGCCTGGCTTTTGGACTCTGGAGACGAAGTACGCTTGGACCTAGAACTGAATGGGTAACATCTTGTCTTTGAGAAACAAGGTTCTATAAGTGTTTAGCTAGTTTGTTAATCTTTAGCTTTCCTGTTTTATTCCCCACAATATTGTTCTAAGTAATCTGTACTTTTTATTAATATACTCTGCACTTAAGTAAACATATATTTTATTCACCAATTCTGGTTTCTGTCTCCACTGCTGCAATGAGTTAGTTATTTAGTTAGTCAGACTTATATCCCCCCCTCCCCACAATGTAGGCTCAGGGCGGGTACCAACATATATGTCTACAATAATGCAGATTTGCAATTAAAACAGTTTATCATTTACAGTTAAGATCTGCAATTAGAGTTGATTTACAGTAAAACAAGAAAGCACATTATAACAATCCAATTAAAATCAATATAAAAAACCACCAAACTAAGATAATAACATGCCTCAATGGATAATATTGGGGTCCCACCCAGCTTCTGGGAAATGCGGTCACTGGAGGGGAGGCGAGATCAAGTGGTTGCCCACTGCCTAAACTAAAGGCCTGGTGAAAGAGCTCCAACTTGCAGGCCCTGCAGAACTGTAACAGTTCATAAATTATCTGGGACTAGGGATGAGTAGCGTAGTGGCCAAGTTTGCAGATGACACCAAATTATTCAGAATGGTGAAAACCAAGGCTGTTTCCAAGAAGATTTCCAAGAAGACCTCCAAAAAATGAGTGAGTGGGTGACAATGTGGCAAATGAAGTTCATTGTTGGTAAGTGTAACGTGATGCACAGTGGAACCAAAAAAAACCCAGCTTCAGGTATGGGCTAATAGGGTCTGAACTTGCTGAGACTTAGAGGGGAAAAGATCTTGGAGTAATAGTGGATAGCTCAATGAAAGTGTCAACCCAGTGTGCTGCAGCAGTAAAAAAAAAAAAAGGCAAACTCTTATGTTAGGGATTATTTGGAAAGGGACTGAACATAAAACATCTGATGTTATAATGCCTCTGTGTAGATCTATTGTGTCGCCTCTTCTGGAATACTGCAGAACTAGAAAAATACCGAGGAGGGCAACCAAGATGATTAGGGGAATGGTTGAATTTTGCTGATCTAATTCATCACAGTGATATGTTCAGCACTCAAATAACTTCTTACTATCTGCAGCAGCATGAACAGCCTCACAGAGTCTGAGTGGCATCAGAGCTCCCAGAGCAGACTGACTGGAGGAAAATACAGCTGGGCTAAGAGAGGATGTTGGGGCACCAATGGAAGGGTGGGGCGGGCTCCAGCTGGCGGGGCCATCAGATGATGGTGAGAGGAGGGGAGAGAGTGACCAGGAGGAAGGAAGCTGATGGATGACAGAAGGAGCCTGCCCACTTGCCAGTCTTGTAGCAGACAAGGCAAGAAGCGCTGGTGTTAGTCTGATTGCCTTGATTTCTCAATAATATTAGGGAATTAGAGCTTATTATAAATATGGCAATAGGCAAAAGGGAACAACACCAATATATACACAGCTCCCACCTCTTCCAGAAGCACCAGAAATAGACAAGGAGGCTGGCTTCAGAAATAAAATGATTCCTTTACTAAATAATCTTTCTCAGGCAAACAATGCAATAATCACTCACACAATTATACATAAACTAGGAAAAGTAGATAGAGCAAAAACATTTGCATCAGCAGGATAAACATTGGTGTCTGTCGAGGGCGATTTTGACCTGTCCAGAGAAATGTGTTCCCACTGGAAAAATAAGGGGAGGCTATGAGGGGAGTAGGGGAGCATGTCCTGAACCCGCAGCGACACGTGGAGACTCTGGCTGCGCAACCAAGAGCCTTAGAGGTAGGGTAGGGTTAGAGGTAGGAAAGCTAGAGAGAGAACACGTTGCTGGGTGTCCTCTTTTATAGAGTGCTCTGGGAGAGGGCTTTGCTGGACGTCTCCCTTGAGACCACCCCTTGATGGTCTGCCCCAAAAGTCCTGTCTGCAGGAGGGAGGGGGCTTAAGGAGTTGGGCAGTGTTAAAACTCTACCTGAACTGTGACAGAGACACCTGATGTGACTCATCAGCCAAACCCTTTGTTTTGCAGATTGCTCTTTTATCTCAGGGCTGCAGAGCCGGTTTTGTAGCTGGCCGAGTCTATTGTTCACGGAAGGTGGGAAAGAGTCTTTTATGCCTTTGTAGCAGAGAAGGTTGGGAAGGGGGTTGCCTGCGTGATGAAGAAGTGCTTCTCTAATGACATCTGGAAGCACATGTTCAAACCACAATGGCAAGTGGCTGTGTCTGTATGAGTATCTGTGTTAAGGGATGTCTCTGGGAGCTGGCGACCACAGGAACCACTGGCACATCATCTCAGGTGTTGGCTGGCATCTGTGTACAGCTGGCATCATGATCTGGTCACACTGCATCTGAGTCCCTCTTACACATTTAGCAACATAGTACATTATTAACACTTATAGACTTTTACGTCTATAAGAGCGCATAAATGTCTTGCAGTGCAACACTTGAGTCAACAGGAGAACCTGGAAATGTAGCTGTCAGAGGAGACAGCCAGCTCAATGCTGACATATCTCTATTTTATTCTATTTATACCCCATCCTCTCTACCAAGGCAGGCTCAGGTGGAGGAGGACTGAGAGGAGAGTTGGACTTATTGGAACCCCACAAGATGTCACAGTTTTCACAAGTGGGAGTGATGGGGAGCACCAACAGGGCACGTTAGGAAAACAGGAGCACTCGAAAGACAGCCAAGAGTTAGCCCAATCTTAAATGGCCGGTACTTTGTCTGAGGCCTCGGTGAAGGTGACAGTGGCAAAATGGCAGATATGTACACATTTTTAAACATATTCATGTAGAAACTGGAACAATATTTGCTGCAAATGTGTGCTGGCATTCCTGATTTGCTTTATTTATTTTGTAACACATTGCGTTGCCTTCTTTCCTTGCAATATCCAGGGCAAAATGGAATGCAGCAAAACAAAACAGCAAGCCCTGAATTACTGCGGTGTTTTAATGATACAGTTGGGGAGTGCTCTGGCAAAGGTTTCATACCATGAGGGAGCAGTAAAAACTTGTCTCAGGCAAGGTTTAGCTCGTATGGGTCAGTTTCCATACAGTATCTTATCATGTATCCTGAGTCAAGAGCTATTACAGAGATGGGAAACACATTCAGCATAAGCTATTTCAAGAGAAAACCTTGTTACATTATCAGAATTATATATTCACAGACATACACACATTAACACATACAAATACAGCTGAATTTCATTTCCAAGGAGCCTGAGTCAGATTGTCCAAATTCTTAAGCAAAATATTTTGATGCTGAATTTGGAGGATCTAGTGGAAACTATACATCTGAAAAATCTTTGCTAAAAAAGAATCAAAAAATAATTTTGATAAGATAATTTCAGTTTTGCACATCACTACATGGTTCCTAACTTCAATACAGATCTCAGATGAAGATTAATGTTCCAATGGGGGACACACAAGGACTTGGGGCTTCTCATTTCTCTCTCCCATGCTATTTCTTCTTTCGCTTTAATGATAGCCTTAACAGCGTTTTCCTTTTCCTGCTTTCTTCTCTCCTTTCCACCTCTTAACCAACCTAACTTTATTTGCCCCCTTGTCTTCAGCTTTCCCTCCTTCTTACCTTTCCCTGGTAGCCTCTCCCTGGGAAAACTCTGGCAGAGGACAGACTGGCAAAATGAAGTGCAAGGGAAGCAGGGCAAAAAGGCCTGGGGCAAGCTGTTGCGGGGCTTTCCATTCACACTACTTGGAGTGATGTGGGACCATACTGGGGAGGAGGCGGAATAAAGCATTCACAGTGCGGGGAGGCCCCTGGCGGTGGCGCCCCAGTTGTGCATGGCTTTGGTCCATTTCACCAACCTGCGCGTAGGCACATAGGCACAGCAATTGGGGCAGGATCCCATGGCTGGGAACTTTAACTCTGCGAGCCAGAAGTGTTCCCGCAGGTCATTGTGCGCTCAAGTGCACAGCATGCATGAAGGTTATGCCAGATCAGCAGGTTCACATTACCAGCGCCACTTGATTGTGGCTTATTTGCATCCACATTTCCAGGAAGTGGGATCAATGTGCGCCCAGATGGCTTGACACCAGTTTCACCAGGTACCTTTTTAAAGCGCAATGAAAACGCTTCAGGACAGGGTGAGTACGGCATGGCAATGCCAGACAGCTGTGGCTGTGTGAACCAGCCCTCTTAATCTACTTGTGAAATGTGCCTATAACAGGCCAAACTGCCAGTCTGAACTCGGCCTCTGACAAAACTATGTGGTGCCAACTGAACCAGGCCCAGCTGCATGGCATAGAGGCTGCAAGGACTTGAAGGGGGGGGGGTACCTCACTTTCTCCTGTATCCATTCTCCACACTATTGCCTTTTCCCTTCTCCTGACAGCCCCCATATCTTCACCTTTCCCTGGTTCCTTTTCTCCTTCACTAAAGTAGATTAGGCTGTGAGGTAGATTAGGCTGACTAGCCCAAAGTGTGTGACTGGCCCAAAGTCTCCCAGTGAGGTTCCACAGCAAACTGGGGATTTGAACCTGAGCCTTCCAGATCCTACTCTGAAACACTAACGAACACCCCATACTGGCTTCCATGGAGTGTATGCTGTTGAAGAGTACCAAGCAGCCAGGGTGAGTCATGCACATTGCTTGGTAGCAAGTTGCCTGGGGGCTGGTACCAGGCATGACCACAATGAGTCCTCCCTCAAAAGCTATAACAACACTGGAAACAGCCTTCCCACTGCCCTTTACAGATAGAAACCAAGGCTTGAAGGCTAGCAATATTGCTATGGTTGCCTAGCAACAGCCACTGAAGGCATCCATTTCTTAAAGCTACAAGTGGTCCTTTTATTATGGGGAAGTAATCCCACCAATGTATTCTAAATCATTTTTCTGTGAACCTGGGACTTTTTTCAGGTTGTAGAAAGATCTGTCCTGTCTGTTCATGGTCCCAGCCTCTGTATTTAAGTATGTACAGATTTGGCCATGTTGAGAATTAGATATATTGATGATAATGTCTCCATGCAATACTGTATCCAATTAACTGATGACACATTTATTTTATTTATCTATTTCTACCCCACCCTCCCCAACGTGGCAGGCTCAGGGTGGCTTACATGGAATAATAAACAGCTAAAATAAACAGTATAAATATAAAAAACATTACAAAGTGCTAGTGTTAGATGGTTCATATATGATGGTGGACATAAGCAGCATCTGACAAAACAACAATCAGTTACCATCGTAGTCTGGGTTATGCTGAGAGGCTGTTAATAATGTTGTTAATATTGATGTTAATGTTGATGTTAACATTGGGGGCAGGGCCTCAGTTTGTATGATGTGGCTCCCTAGTTGAAGGCCTGGTGGAAGAGCTCCATCTTACAGGCCGTGTGGAATTGTAAAAGGTACCACAGGGCCCTGATGTCTTCCGGGAGCTCATTCCACCAGTGTGGAGCTGCCACTGAAAAGGCCCTGGCCCTTGTCACAGTCAGCCTGGCTTCTCTAGAGCCTGGCAGAACCAGATGATTTTGGGACCCCGACTGTAGTGCCCTTTGAGGAACATGTGGGGAAAGGCAGTCCCTTAGGCATGTAGGTCCCTGACCATATAGGGTTTTAAAGGTAAGAACCAGCACCTTGAAATGAATTCAGTATGCTATAGGCAGCCAGTGCAGTGCTTTTACTGCAGGCTGAATGTGCTCCTGCATAGGGAGGCCCAACAACAGCCTTGCCACCACATTCTGCACCAGCTGCAGCTTCCTGTTTTGGGACAAGGGCAGCCCTGGAGAGAGCATTACAGTAACCCAGTCTCAAGGTTACCATTGCATGGATCACTGTTGCCAGGTCATTGAGTTCAAGGAAGGGAACCAACTGGTTAATCAGCGAAGGAGGCATCCAAAGGCACTCTCAAACTCCTGACCTCCAGCGCTGGCAACAACGGCACCATTCTATTTTAGTATTCATCTCAGTGTGAGATTTAAAATTTCAGAAGTGTGGTTCTGACATCATGAGGAAACACAATATTTTTTTAAAAAAAACAATGAACTTTTGTTCATATGATTGTCCAAACACAAGTCAACTATGTCAGATCAGGATTTAAACCCCTGATCTGAAGTTGGCTTATTAACCAGTTACTCTCCTTAGGGTTTTCCATGATGCATAAACACAGGCATTCTGGCTTATCTGGGTGTAGTGGTTAGGAGCATGGACTCTAATCTGGGAGGACTGGGTTTGGTTCCCTACTCCTCCACATGCTGCTGCTGGAGTGACCTTGGGTCCTCTCAAGAGCCATTCTTGAAAGAGCTCTCTCAGCCTCACCTACCTCACAGGGTGTCTTTTGTGGGGAGAGGAACAGAAATGAGGTTGTAAGCCTCTCTGAGATTCTAAGTGAAGGGTGGGGTATAAATCCAGTCTCTTGTTGTTGTTGCTGTTTCTCAGTGCTACCACCATTCATTCCTCATGCCTGCCCAGAATGGTTCAAAATTCAAACTTCTCTCAGTTTATTTATTTATTTTTATTTATTTTTTGCATTTTTATCCCACCTTTCCAGTGAACTGGCTCACTCCAGTGGTTTAGCCACTATTGCTAGCAGTCTCCCTTACCAATGGAATCAGAATTGCTCAGTGCAAACCAACATTTGAATGATTATCTGGGAGCTGATTCTTATTTTTACAAGTTAACCATAGTTATTGTAAACCCTTTTTTGTTATATTTGAAACAAACCAATATACTTTTCAGGGAATTTTTGGTTTCTACTTGTTCCCTAGAGGTTGGTATTATAAATATCCACCATTAGAAATATTAGACTTATAACACTACAACTAAAATGTCCTCCATTCATGGAATAGTAGGGATGTGCAGTGAGATGGTACCAAACTGAATTCAAACAAACACACCTTGTTTTTAATACAGTTATAAGGCTGAATCCAAATTCAAGAATTGATAATTTTCAGGAACAACCCAGAAAAGTCTCTAATCCTTCATATTTTGATGCTGTGTTCTGCACAGGCGAGAGAGAGTAAGAAGATAATATAAAAGAGAGGCATGTTGACGAATCAGTTGAGTGGCTCTGGAGAAGATTTATTGATTTTTTTAAAAAAAAATATTTCTGTAACTCATTTATATACTCAAAATAAAGTTAAATTAATTTGCAAGTGATGCAGTAAAAACAAAACTAACCAAAACTAAAAGAAAAAAGCAATCATTAACAATTGTAACATTCCAGTTCAGCAGCATATAAAATCCAGTGAGCAGCTTTAAAGTCAATTACGAAAGGCATCAATGTGTGAGAGACATAACCAGCCTCAAATAAAAAAAGAATACTTAAAGCTCAAAACAATAGAAGTGAGTTTACAGTACTTAGTGCCTAAATTTTAACAGAGAAGGCATCAGGCATTTGCATTCCACAGATGTGGTACCACTACCAGAGAAAAGGTCTTGTCTCTTGGGGCCACCTCAATGAACAAGAGCATATAAAGTTGCCAGGACCCGCCTGGCCACTGGCAAGGGATGGGGGGTAGGGTTGCCAGATCCAGGATGGGGAACTCCTAGAGATTTGGGGGTGGAGCCTGGGGAGGACTGAGACCTCAGTGGGGCATAATGCCATAGAGTCCACCCTTAAACTCAACCCTTAAGCTGTTTTAGACAGCCAGTTTTTGTGTGGAATTCTCAGGTACTCTCCTCCTCTGCTTTGCCTTAGTTTGAATTTGGACATCCATTAGTCCAATACATTTTCCTGGCACACACTAAATCCCCTAAACCAGGCTCTTTCTCCAGCAGGGTATAATTTCTAAGGGAGAGGAATGTGTATTTCTTATTTAACCACTAGGAGCTTATTTTCCTTGTTAAGACTCCTGAGTTTTCACATTTGGCTTTTTCGGTTTCCCTTAATATGGAAATCTCTATAGATTCCTCATTTGTGCCAACAAGACTTGTCAATCCCCTGGTACCATACCAACTGTCTAAAAAAACCAGTTCCCAGACTCAACTGCCAAACTCCAGCTGTCAAGAGTTTGTATTTTTTCCCCTTTTTTCATTCAAACACCTCCTGAGTTCTGCCTCAGGATTACATCACCACTGCTAGTCACATGACTGCAGGAACAGGGATCTCATATGCCAATGACATCCCAAATGAATTGAAACAAAAAATATTATATCCTAAAATATGTTTTCAGTAGATAGTAAATGAATAAAGAAAAGAATAAACAAAATGAACACCTGTAATTAAAAAAAATAAATGAAAACATTTTTTTTAAAAAAAAGAAACAAAGCAAAGACAAAGAAAGTGTTGGTGTGCACCTGAGAGAGCACATAATGTTCTCCATAATGATAATGTAATGAGATTTATCTCTACTTGAGCAACACCTCTTACACTACACTTCATACTCAGGTATAGATATTAATATACATGTGTGGAGCATCATTTTTGCAGCTGCACAGAAACTGCCTCATTCCTCTTTAAAATGCACAAGGATCAAACAAGAGAAAATAAGATTCCCATTCAAACATACTTTAAAGAGGAAAAGATCAATTTCAACATGCATTTGCCATTGAAAATTAGAGTCCTGTGCATGTATTTTGTACTTATATAATGGTACCCACATACAAAACATGATATAAAAAGTGACCCTGATAGTCAGGAAAGTTTTTGAAGTCTGCCATCAGCCTGATTCTTTGTATTTATAGTTAGAAGTAATTCTGTGTGGGTTCATTGGGATTTGTTCCTAAGGCAAAATGCATACTATGGTGGCTCAAGATAGATGGCTGTGTGGTGAATTTTTTTTTTCTGGATTCATAAAGTTGCAACATATCCCTTCTAAAAGACTGGCCAACATATAAACTACTCTGCATAAGCCAGAATAGACTTTCCATGCTGTTTTCTTTCTTTCTTTCTTTCTTTCTTTCTTTCTCTTTCTTTCTTTCTTTCTTTCTTTCTTTCTTTCTTTCTTTCTTTATAATTTTGTCTAGAGTGACAAGTTTTGATCGTCTGCTGGAAGTCAGAACCAATGAAGCTGGAAATTTACCTCCATTGGTGAAGGGACAGTGACTGTGAGGAATGGAAAACAAGAATGAACTGCAAGAGAGCATGTCAAGTTTCTGAAGAAAAGCCAAGCTGCATGTATCTGATTCAGATTTCACTTTAGAAATCTTTCACTAACCATTCCTCTCCCCTCCAAGCACATGCTAATGGTTCCATGCCATTTTCCACACTTAGGGAGCTAAAGATTTCCTTAAGTGTTGTGAACTGAGTGGATAATTCACTAATTACTAATCACAATTCACAACATTTTAGTTTTGGAATCAACTCAGGTAAAATGATTTACTTTATTTTTAAGTTTGATTTATAAATAGATCCTGCTTTTTCCTGATTGACAGGACCCAAAGTGGCTAACTTTGTTGAGTGATCCTTGGATGTTTGACATTAAACCACATTACTTACAAACATATTCAGAGTCCAGTTTACTAGTTATCAATCATGTGGAATTAATCTTGTGGGGTTCCACAAGGCTCAATCTTACCCCATTGGCTGTTCAATCTCTATGTAAAGCCCTTAGGAAAAAGCATTCATGGCTTTGAGTAGGCTGCCATTGACATGCTGATAGTAACCAGCACCATATTTATTTATCCTCACTGTCTGGTGATGTTGTATGAGCCCTGAACAAGTATCTTACTGACATGGTTAAATGGCAAAGAGTGAACAAGTTGAAACTGAATCCTGACAAAACTGCAGTACTGCCAGTGAGTAAGGCTAAGCTCTTGAAGGACATTGTGCTTTTCCCTTTTGATGAGATCTAACTAAAAGAAACACAGAGAATATTTGGGGTTGGTACGATGACTGATGATGCATGCTGCAAACATGACAGTGCAAGGGCACTACTCTGAACTACTGATGCTTTTCCTGTAGGTCAGAAAGGGAAGATATGGCAGTGGAGGGCAGGGATCATGGCAGAGGGTCCATCATGGACCCCTCTGAATTGGGCTGGAACTGCTGAGGAATGGACTTTAGAGGTTCTTCATTCATTCAGTTTGACTCTGTAGGCCTCAATTAGAACTTTTGCCCCATCACTTACTGCAGTCCATATTTGTGCAATTCAGCAGTATGAGGAATATACAAACACATTTTTCAGAATTGTCTTGATGGTTTCCTTTTATACCTGTAACATAGCAAAAAGCCATCTTTTTAGAAAGAATGATATATATCCATTATAAGTGGAGGGAAGCAAATAAGTGCACCTTTTAAATCCCCACTTCCCTTACTGCACAATATATATGTCATATTTTTGCATGTATGCAATGTTAAAAATATGCATATGCACTTGCCGCTTTATGGTTTAGTAGGTACAAAATGCAGATCTGTAATGTATACCCATTAAAATCAAAATCTATGAAGAAGACCTTGGTGGGGTACTATAATATGGGATGCTTTATAATTCCTGCAGTGATTACCTAAGAGTGGCGGCCAGTCTTCAGTTTGATCTCAAAGCCCTGGGAATATCTATGTGAGCTGACTAGAGACTGAGTTTGTATTGTTCTTCTTGAATATTTTCACTGTTTCCTTTATTTTTTCATGACATCACACATCACATCCTCAATCATTGCATGCATGGTAGGATTTTTTTGTCAGTCTTTTCCGGACACAGGGGGGTGGGGTTGGAAGACAGAGTACTGATGACTTACCATACTTTTGTGGTAATGTGTTTAGGTACAAACTGAGCAGTGTTAGTCCCAAAATAAGATCAGGTCAGCAATACAAGATCCCCAAAGTAATCCCCCAGGTTAAGACTTCATAGTAATTCTAGTTGAACTAGAAATCAGATTTAAATAATCTACTTTTCAGATCTCTTGTAACGCAACCTTCATCTGTCAAGTCAAAGCTCAATTGGTTTTTATCTCCTATCAACAAATGTTTGGTTTAATTGTGGTATTGTAATGTACCATGCTGAATGCGTGTAATGGCTGTCGCCATATGCTCCGTAAAGGTGACTGCCATGTGGCCTGAGCACATGGTCTGGTAGTGACCTGAGCCTGGGCCAAGGGAACAATAGAGGAATGGATCCTAAGGGGTCTCCAATAAGGAACCTAGGTTCTCCCCGGGGAACCTATGACAAAATGTTGTACATGTATGACCCTATCGGGTTGTTTGGGTGTGGCCAGGGGTGTGGCTCTGGCCAGCATATAAGCGGGCCCTGGAGCCCTGTTGTCCATGCCTCATCTGACCATTACAAATAAAGAGCTATGCTGGTTTCACTGCTAACGGCCTCCCGACTCCAGTACTTTTCAGGTATAATTCTGTTTCTAGATTCTGGATTGGATCTTGCATAGAATCATCACTAGTGTAAGGTATAGGAAGACTGATCTCTCATACAGGGTTGTTGTTGAGACAGCAGCAAGATCATATATGTGAGTGCCACTCTAGAGCAGTACAAAAGTGCAATTGTGGTGCCTTTATTGAAAAAAGCCCTCCATTGAGAAATTGTCAAACTTTAGACTCATATTTTCCACTTTTTGACAAGATGATAAAATGGATAGTGGCAGAGCCACTGCTAATTTACCTGAATGATAGCTCTTCCTGTGACCCTTTTGGTTCCAGCTTTCAGGCAGATTACTGGACAGGGACTGCTTTAGTAGTGCTGGGGGATGATCTCTGGCTGGAGAGAAGCCATGCATCCCTGATTATTTTGTTAGATCCTTCTGCCTCATTTCATTCGGTGGACCATACTAGATAGCTGCACTTGCCGGAGCAAGCCTTTGGAGTGACTGGCTCCACTCACTGCTATTTGGATTTTGGATCATTCAATGGCTGAGGACAGACTGGCAATCTAAAGCGGGGCAGGCACGCTTCGCAAACGGAGGAAAGGAGCACGTTCAGACATGCGCATCTGTCCGTCGGCTCCGTTGCGTACTTACCCGTCTCCCAGTCGCTTTCCTTCCGCTTTACCCGGACACCGGTTTTTCCCGGTGTTCAGGGGCCTTCCTCCGCATGCCTCCCGCTTCCAAACAGTGTGAACTGGAAGAAGCGGGAGGCATCCGGAGGAAGTGTGAATGCACCGGCAAAAAGTTTTGCGCATGTGCGCATGTGCACACATGCGAAAAACATCAAAGGAAAACAAAAAAAAGTGCAGTGGCGCGCGCTGGCTATGCAGCAGTCTGAACGCTCCGTGGCAGTCTGAACGCTCCGTATCGCCGCTGATCCGCATTGCTCTGGCCAGTGTGAACGGTTTTTTCCGTGCGTTTTTTCCCCCGCTCCAGTTCCCTCCGCTTTGCCTCCGCTTCAGATTGCCAGTCTGTCCTCAGCCAATGTATGGCAGAGTGGATGTTTGTGGACTGACCTGTGCCATCCTTCAAGGCTCCATGCTTTTTACTGTGGCCTTCAATACCTAGATGAGACCTTCCAGTGAATTCATCCAGAATTTTGGATGTTGCTGCCATCTACCATGCCTATAACAACCAACCATATATCACTTTTACCAGAGTTTCCAGATGCATCAGTCCTTCGAAGCTGTGGTGAGGTGAATAAGAATGAACAAACTGAAACTTGTTCCAGACAAGGCAGAGACATTGCTGTTTGGGAAGGCAAGTGCTTTTTGAGAGGAGTGAATTACCTAGGCTGGACAGAGAAAGTTACCCTGTTCAATCAAGTGAAAAACAGCCTCTCTCCATGTAGGCCTCATAGCCTTCTTGGATTGTTACTGTTCACTGGTCCTTACTGTGTATTTCCTTTTATAGTTTATTATGAAATGCTTCATATATAAAAAATAAGCAAATTGGGAAAAAAGGAAAAGAAAATTTAAATAAATGCTACATTATGAGCTGTGGATCATCACCTGAAACAAGTTTACATCCCCTCCCTCCTGCAGCAGGAACCCCACCTTAAACCCCTCTGCAATCTGCTGACATGTGAGTAATGGAGGGAATCGTATTTTAGAACAAGGAGAATGTATCCCATCACATTAATACTGCAAAATGACTGTGTTTCATTGATGCTCTACCCAGTAGTCATTCTGAATCCTGTTTTTTTTCCCATTCAGACCTCTGAGCCTGTTGGCTGGTCAGTTAGCATTAATCGTGCACAATTGTATCCCATCCACTCTCCAGTTCAGGCCTTGACCTCTGAAACCCATTACTGAGGTATTTAGAACCAGTTTGCTTCCAACACCAGCCAGCATAAGAGGAAAATTTGTGGAAGAAAACAAGGCTGCCACTTGAAGGCTCCTCTGGTGCCTCAAAGTCAGACAATAGATAGAAAACACACATTGTTTATCTTTTATTTTCCCCTGATGTTCAGTGGATGCATTCTTGATACCCCCGCCCAACACACCGCTAATGTATTACCAGTTTGATCTCTCCTTCCCTCTAGATCAATATTAATAAAGAAGCAGCAAGAAAAATAGTCACGGACCAGGAGCAGTAAAATAATAGGTCTGCAATGTAAACAAAGGAAAAACTAACCAGTGTGAACTGGAAAAAAGCAATTATTTTAAAGAACAGGCCATCACAGCATGCTTTAGTTCACTGCATAATCTCCAAACAGAATTGCATAACAGCATATCACGTAGGTTCCTCTTAAGCAATTAGAAAGAAGATTTAAATGCAAACTGATTTTTTCCTGGCATCTGCCTTTATAACAGAACTCTTCAAAAAGTTGGTCAAAGTTATTTCCCCTACTCTCCCCCCCACTAATTAATTCCTTGTCAGTTACAGACTATCCAAGATCCTCTACCCAGCAGCAGAGAACTTGCTCTAACATCGTATTTTTAAGTTTACCTTCACCTATGTAGAGGCATCTGCCTATATATCTGAACTGTTAGCTTCCATTTCAATGTGTCTGAAGAAGTGTGTGTGTGTACAAAAGCTCATACCTTGAATAAACCTTTGTTAGGCTCATTTTACACCTCCCCTCTAAAGTAGTTTGACTGCTGTCTTTTCCTGTGCTGATTTCACAGTGGTGTGAAATTTCACTCCAGGGGGTCTAAGTGTACTAATCAACAGCAATTGTTTAAAGCAGAATGAAGCCGGTTGCATACTAGCTTGACCACAGGAGGGTAATTAGTAGATGTGGACATTTCAGTGGCAGCACGGTTTCACACCGCACAGAAGTATGGGCAGGGTTTTTTGGAACTAGAATGATTCCAGCGGGAAAGTCAGATGTAAAAACAGCCTGAATCTTAAAGGTGCTACTGGATTCAAAATTTGTTCTACTACTTCACTCCAACACGGCTGCCCACCTGGATTTACCTTGCCTGGTTTATTTAACCTTAATGATATTGCTCCTTTTCACAGTCCCCTTCTCCATTTGAATGAATGAGTCCTGAGACAATTGGCCCTGTTCTGTCCTGGCATAAGCTCTTGAGACACTGGGCTGAGTACCTTTCTGGAGAGTGAGCAACGCACGGCCACTTTAAACTGAAATCCTTTTATTCAACTCCAAAACATATTCATCATAGATCATGTACTCACAATCTTAGGTGAAGGCTGGGTAGCAGAGTTACATCTAGTGATTCCAATCTTCAGTAGCCATGGTGAGAAAGAGGCTGCGGCCACACGGCCCCTTTAATCTGGGAGGGCTCCCAGATTTAAAGGGGCCACATTTTCTACCGCGGGTTGGGATGTCTACACATCCCAACCCCTGCAGCAGCATCGGTGACTGCGGCGGACACTGAAGAGGCGGCCGCAGCGGAAGCGTCGGCGGCCGTGGAAATGGCGGCGGCCACAACGGCGGCAGTGGCGGCAACGGCATCGGTGGGAACAGCGGCCGCAGCAGCGGCAGAAGCGGCGGTGGCGGCCAAGGACCGGCCAGCCACTTGGGTGAGTTTGGGGTTCCCCCCCCCCTTTACACTTGGGCGCTTGAGTGGCCAAGCGCCCAAGTGTAAAAGGGGGGGGGGAATGGCCGGCGGGACTATCTGGACAGCCCTGCTCTTGCAATGCTTGCGAGAGAGGGCTGTCCAGATACCTCAAATGCGGGCTCCTCCCACAACACCCGAGAAAACTGTTGTTTTTCCCGGGGTCGGAAAATGTGGGAGGAAACCCGCATTTGAGCCCGCTTCAGTGCGGGACTTGTGGCGGGCCATGTGGTCGGTCCCTTTAAATGCGGGAGGAAATAGCCCTTCCTCCCGCATTTAAGGCCCATGTGACCACAGCCAGAGATGGTCTTCCCTCTCCTCTCGCGGATTAGGCAGAAAACAAAGGAGCAGGAAAGAATCTAAACTAATCTCCCGCTTCTCATAATTTAGCCAATCAGAGGGATTCCTCTGGTAAGGACTACAATACCCAGAGGCACTTGCATTTAAAGCTACAGCGTCTTATCTAACTTCTATTAGCTGGCTGGGGCAGCACAGGCCCCCTTTCCCCCTCTCCCTTATCCTCATCTTGGTTTGACATACTGACCACACTGGTGCTGAAACACCCTGCTCCTTGAGGAAAAATTAACTTTAACAAGTTAGTAAATAATGCTGCTTATTGGGGGGAGGGGGAATTCAAATGTAAGTTTTATTATGGAGCCTTCAAGCTACCAGGACTCTGCTCTGGGAAACTGAAGCTGTAATTCTATAAGCAACATTTTTGCTAGTGTTTTCTGGAAGGATTTTGCTCATAAACGAGCTCTCCCACCTACTTCCAAAAGCATGATGTATGATCCCATAGTGAGGAAAGCAAACAAGCCTAGATTGCATGTTGCCTTGTTCAGAGAAGTATTCAATACATGAATGCAAAGGGGAGGGGGGAGACTGTAAAATGATGGGGAAAGGGAAAACAAAGGGGAGACAAGATGTCTTTTCTTTTTCCTTAATTAATCTTGGATGATGATGACATCTCAGGATGAAAAATGGGCAGTAAATGCCCTGCTAACAGCCTTTCATAGAGATCTATCTCTTTGACAAATGAGCTCCAAGACACAAGACTAGGGAACTGAGCTCTGTCAGTGCATTAGCAAGGGCTCTGTAGTTGAAAGGAAGCAAACAAGGGGTGGGGGAGTGGATGGGAAGGGGCAAGAAAGAAAACCATCCTCTTGCATTTCCCCAATTGCTCTATTGAGAATCAACCTTCTTCCAACAGCACCGTTTTGTTCAGTGCTTAATTTGGAAATGTTCAAGCACTAGCACTTTTTCCAGGGCCTCTTGTGGTGACTGTGGGTCTATATGCTATTGTAAAAGAAATAACTACATGATCCAAGAAGGACACCTGATGGAATTCTCAAACTCCAAAAGGAAATGTAAGCTTACAGCACTGTAAGCCAAGTTTTGCATTGAGAGAGACAGCTATGGCTGGAGCCCATATTCAGTGAAAATCACTATCCCTCCCTCAAGTGTCATTGCAAACTCTAGATTGATTTACAGTGTTTATATCCTGCCTTATTTCCTTGAACTAAAGCTGTTTGTAGTGCACCAACTAAGTAAAAATCTACAAACTAAATTGTGCTTGTCAAGAGTACATACAATATATTGGGGCCTGTTCGTTGTCTGCCATGCTACTACCATAGGC
The DNA here is from genome assembly GCA_029233225.1 of Lepidodactylus listeri. Classification (NCBI taxonomy): domain Eukaryota; kingdom Metazoa; phylum Chordata; class Lepidosauria; order Squamata; family Gekkonidae; genus Lepidodactylus; species Lepidodactylus listeri. The sequence continues at coordinate 54,816,216 of JARCFY010000005.1, read as the reverse complement.
GTAGAGTACGGGGGGGGGGGGGCTTGAGGGCTTGAGTCACCACCAAAATTTCCCGGGGGGGGGCTCAGCCACCCCCGGGAAAACGGAGCGCCTGCCACCGCACCTCCCCGAGTCCTTCCGAGGCCCGGCGGCCGCTGCTGGAGAGGGAGAGGGAAGGGGTGGCGGGGGGGGGGGGAGAGAGGCACCGGCATCAGCGGCTGGCAGGCCGCGGAAGGGCCCGGGGAGGCGGAGCGGTTTCCCGGAGGGGAGGAGGGAAGAGCATCATCCCAGCGAGTGTGCGCGCTTTGCGCGCGCGCTAAGGAGCCCCCCCCCCAGATTTCCAAAACTCTACACCCCTGGCTACTACAGTCTTTTAAAAGAAAAGGAAAAGAAGGGGGGGGAGTCTAGTCTTCTTTTAGGGCCTCTACTACACTATAAACTTGGGTTCAAGTTTCTTTTTTCTGCATTGGTGAAATCAAAGGGTGTGTGTGTTTATGTCTTATGCATAGAAGTTGGCCCAAGGATCACTTGAAGAAGCCATTCTGGCAAGGCTTATGACATGCTTGAGCCTTTCTTAGAGGCATCCAGACTTTGAGCAGTTGGGAAGAAGCAGCCACTGTGGACATACATGGACTGAAGAGACCCAGATGGAGAAGGTAATGTTGATGGCCTTAAAATTCAAATACTTACCTGAAACTTTTAAGTAGATTTACCTGTCTCAGGGATATGTTTTTACATTTAGGAATGAAGGGCATGTTTTTTCACTTTAATTTTCCTATGCTCAGAGGCTATAGTAGTAGTTCTGATACACTTTACTTTTGTATCTAGTGATATGTTATATTCTTGAAGATAAACTGTTTTTTCACAAAATTGGAATCATTTGGTCTTTGCACACACAGGAAACTTCATGCTTGAGTTCCACATTTATCAAAGTATAAACCAGACAAAAGAGATGCCTGTCTAATGGAGCGAAATCCCTAACCAGAGGAAATTTGATTTTTTTTTTAAAGTGCCTAATTTCATGCTATTAGTCAGCAATTGCAATTCTGTTTGTGGTCTGTGGTGGCTGCTGATAGTAAAGAGAAAGAGAAGGCATGGGATCAAGGCAGGAGAGAGTTCACGTCCATGTTGAGAACCAGCAACTTGAGACCTGGGATAGCTAAATAAATTTTCATTCCCAATAGATAAACAAGGGTCTGCAGGGTTGCTTTCAAAATTTCATTAGGTTTATATTCTGCTTTTTAAACATAGAGTTATCAAAGTAGTTTATAACATTTTAAACATTCTATATTAACTTCTTAGCCTTTTCCCATTCCTAATATCTTACCCTTCATTGGTGACTGTGGAATGGCAGGTGTTTGGATGGTACAAGTTCCCAGCCTTTCCTCCACGGCTAGAGAGCATTAATGCCCTGGGAGCTAAGAGGGAGATGCCAGGTACTTCGGGAAGAGACCGCATTTCAAAAGCAGTCTGTTTCCATTTGAAGTTCCCTGATTTGAGGTCATTTCTGCTCTGTGAAAAACCATCTTGTGGGTCATGATTTTCATGCCTGTTTCTCTTTCCTCATGCTGATTCTTTCCCATTAAAATGAACATTTCTTTCAGCATTGTTTCTGCATCGATTGCATATAAGTGGCATAAAAGAAACAACAGCAAAGAAAATGAGGCGAACTGCAAGGGATGAGAACACAATAAAACAAACAAGAAACAGAAATGGGCATATCAGCTCATAGTTTATGCCACTGTTGAATTTCTCAGGAAAGATGCAGACATTGATTTATCCACTGCATTTATATCCTAACCTACCTCCAAGGAGCTCAGAGTAAAATAAGTAGTTCTTCCCTTTTATCCTTAAAACAACTCCATGAAGTAGATTGGGCTGTTCAGAAAGTTTGACTGGGCCAAGAACACTTAATGAGCTTTATGGATGAGGGGGGATTTGTGTCTGAGTCTCCCCTCTCTTGCAGCCAACATTATCCTTTCCCCAGGGCCAGTCAGCAGAGGAGTTCTGGGAATTCTGGTGGGCTGCCCATGTACTGCAGGTAATATTTCCTAATGTGGCAAATGGTGGCTTCCCCAGACCATTTCCAGTTGCAAAAATGGTTCCGGGGGAGGCTTAAGTCCCTCTCCACATGTACTGGAATCCCAGTTTGAGTTAGGCCCCATGCTTCTGGGGATTGTGCTCCAAACATGGAACTCCCAGAGCATGTCTCTTGACTAGACCCAGGAAAAAAGTATACGTAGTTAGAAAGCCCTCAGTCTAACCACTGTGCCAGACTGGTTCTCCCACATCCCTAGATCATCAAATTTCAGTTAAAACAGATTCATATTGCATTGGGAGTTCTTGCTCAGGCAAAAGGCCAGAGGAATTCCAAAGGAAGATGAAAGACTTTCTTGAAGATCAAGAACATTTCCCAGGAGGGGGGAGCCATACAACTCTACTAGAAGCCGCTGGGCCTAATGGCTGTCACCCAAACTGGACCCAGAGAAGGGGAAATTAGTCTTAAAAAGGGTTTGAGAAGGAATACCTCAAGATTTTGTAGTCTGTGTATACCAGGGTGGATCTCGGTAGGAGTACCCCGGAATAAAATTATGAAGAAAGAAGAAGAAGGGAAGAAGAAGAGATTGGATTTATACCCCGCCCTTCACTTCCCAAGGGAATTTCAGAGCAGCTTACAAACCCATTTCCCTTCACCCCCCCCAACAGACCCTGTGAGGTGGGTGGGGCTGAGAGAGCTCTGACAGAAACTGCTCTTTTTCAAGAACGGCTGTGCCAGAACTATGGCTTGCCCAAGGTCATCCAGCAGGTGCAAGTGGAGGAATGGGGAATCAAACCCGGTTCTCCCAGATTAGAGTCCGTGCACTTATGGTGAGAGAGTGAGAGAGAGACTGTAAGCACAAACAAATAGTGTCACTGTATACAACATAAAATAAAAAGAATAAAAATGTAAAGACCATATACTAAGTACCTGAAAACTGGTTCCCTGAGCAACAAGAAGGTGAAATTGGGAAGTTTTAGGGGAGGGACATACAATCTCAAATCTGGTGGGCCGAGGCTTCAGGTATGGAGAGATCCAGGGACAGACGCGGCTGGGGTCCAAGGAGCAGAAAGAGAAGGGGGAGAAAAGGCCTGCAGAGTATAGCAGGGTTCTCAGAAGAAAAAGTTCTGACCAGCAGAGTTCTGGACTGGGGATCTGAGGAACCATTTGCTAGGGCATGGGGCCCTTTTTTGATGGACAGAAAATACCCAGGGTAGGTAGAGTTTTGGCTGTTCTGGCTTTGGATTGGTTGGAATGTTGGAGTCTCACTGGCTGGTTTAGAGTTAACTGCTGTCAGACTTTGGCAGGAAAAACATGGGGGGAAATACCTCTATTAGGCCACCGTGAGCCAACTCTGCATGGGCACAAAGAGCCTGTGGGAGGCAACATAACTCTGAAAACAGGATGGAAGGCAAATTAATGACTTAAACGCCTTCTGATGGAGTCTGCATGAACACAAAAGCCTGAGTTAGACTGGATAGCTCCTGAAACAGGATGGAGGGCAAATTAATGATTTGAGATATGCCACTGAGCTGGGTAAGATTGCACTTCACCAGTTTCTAATTACAGCACACCCTTCTTCATTTTTTCCCTGGGATTTTCCAATGTCATGGCTGAAGCCAGGTGACTTTATGAGACTCCCCAGGTTTCAGATCCCCTGCCACTTAGGCTTTAAAAGAGGGTGCCCATTGAAACAACTAAGGCCAAAATAAAAGGGGGACCCTAATTGTCTAAGGGGTCTCAGCTGGAGGAGGGGGTGGGGTTCTCACATGGTTACCTCATCCAGACTGCACTCATGTGTACTGACTGGCTCACTGTATGTTTCAGCTGGCAAATGCCATGTGGTTTATCTCCACACCTTTATTAGACTTTCTGGCTAGAGTTTGCAGACTCATCAAGACAAGCTATGAAAGGGTGGGGGGGATCAATCTGTGCTACCCTCAGGATTCTCTGGACCCAATTATAAAATTACAAATCTATTTTTAAATGAATGGGGAAGAAACAAAGCAGGCCTTTACTAACTTTCCCTCCCCCCAAGAATTTAATCTCAAATATACAGAGAAGAAGGGAGGCTGTCTTTGTGTTTATTCTGACAAAGCCTGGTGGGACCACTTAATTCAAAGGAAACACAGTGATGTAACTACAGTCGACCCTGCTTTTGAGTGCTAGTAACGACCTCTGCAATAGAAGTGAAGACCCATAAAAGCCATTCCCACAGGACAACCACAACTATAAAGTTTATTACCCAATAAAGAATGATCTGCAAATTTAGAGGCTTTTTACTGATCAATAAAAGCAGCATTAACTAAATGATCAGTGCTTACCACCCCACCCTTCATGCTAGCCCATCTTAGTCATGTTGAAATCAGACTCCCATCTTTTGGGCTAAGTCCAAATTTCCCTTTAATCAGCTCTGCAAGATGTAAGTAATGTCTAATGTGCAAATGAGTAGCTAGCTTGCAAGGCTGGGATAATGAAGTTAAAAACAACCATCAGGTCTGTAATTCTGTTCAGTGGAAGAGGCAAAGCTCTGCTTGCATACAACACAAAGGCTGTAGCCAGTCCTTCTGTTCATGGTAGCAGGCAGCAACAGTGCCTTGCCAGCCTGCAGGCTCTTGCCTGAGCAAAGAGAGCTCCTTTCCCTACAGTGCACTGACAAATGATTCTCAAGAAGGGTGTGCGTCTCAAAAAATCTCTTTCCAAAGGTGATGCCACCAAGGTCTTGCAGAAGCTGGCAGGAAGCCCCATTGTATCCCAGGCAGGCCCATAGCCAGAAATTTTGTACTTGAGACTCAAGGTGGTTTACATGGTATAGAACACTGTAATCAGACAGCATGAGAGATCTAATAAACAATGCAATAGGACTAAGCTTACAAAAATTACAGAAATGCAAAAAAAAATCAAATATGCTATGTCAAGCAATGCAGAAAATGGAACTACAAAAATAAAAGCAATGCTGTAAGTATGGCTTTTTTTTTAAAAAAAGAAGAGGTGCCAGAACTCTCAAGAGGGAAATGAAGCTTTCTATATGTATACTGAAAACTCATGAACTTCTAAACATTTAAAAAAAAAATGTTGAAGAGGTTCCAGAACTTCATTTCGGTGCATTTCCCCAGAAAAAAAGCCCTGGCTGTCACAGCATGATAGAACATACAACAAATTGATGATATATAGCATGCGAGGAATAAGGCCCATTGTGGAAATAAATACAACGGGCTCTAGAAAGAGGCTCTGGAAGAGTGCCAAGGCCTTGGGCACTCAGCGTCAATTTGCTGTGGCGACCTCAGCAGGGTATAATGACACAGAGTCCACTATTTTCTCCAGAGGAACTGATCTCTGCTACCTGAAGAGCAGTTGTAATTTTGAGTGATCTCTAGCCCTCACCTGGAGATTGGCAACAATTGTTACCCAGGAGGAAGTGGCTGTTTGGAGTGTGGAATCTATGGCATTGTACCTGTATGAGGTCCAACCCCTCCTCCTCAAACCCCACCCTCTCCAGGCTCCACCCCTCAAAGCCCCAAGAATTTTCCAACTTGGAGTTGGCAACCCCATCTCCTTCCAAGCTAACCACCAACCTACCATTAGCTGCCCCTCTGACTGCCGCTGACTTCTGCCCTCCCTCCTGGAGATCAGTTGTAATTTTGAGTGATCTCCAGCCCTCACCTGGAAATTGGCAACAATGGTTCCTCAGGATAAAATGGCTGGTTTAGAGGGTGGACTATATGGCATTGTACCTGTCTAAGGTCCTATCCATCATCAAACCTCACCCTCTCCAGGCTCCATCCCTCAAATCTCCAGGAGTTTCCCAACCTGGAGTTGGCAACCCTATCTCCTTCCCAGCCAAACATCAACCTCCCATTATTTGCCCCTCTAATTTCAGCTTTCCATCTCCTCCCCCCTCTCTCCTCGAGATCAGTTGTAATTCTGAGTGATCTCCAACCCTCACCTGGAGATTGGCAACAATGGTTTCCTTGGCTGGAAGGGTGGGATAAAAAAATTAAATAAATTTTCCAGGAGGAAAAGTAATTTTTCTCTGCAATGGGGACCAAAACAGCTTACATCATTCTCCTCTTCCCCTTTCGACTTGCACAACAACCCTGTGAGGTAGGTTAGGCTGAAAGTCTGTGATTGGTCCAAAATCACCCACTCAGCCTCTACAGAAGAACCTGGATCTAGCAGACCCTGCTCTGAAGCACTGACTGCTATGCCTAGCATAGCCAACCTCCAGGTGGAGCCTGAAGATCACCAGGTATCACAACTGAACTCCAGACAACAGATCTTTCCTGCCCGGACAAAATAACTACTTTTGAAGGTAGCCTTTATGGCATTCTTTTCAGCTGAGGCCTCTCCCCTCCCCAAACCCTGGCTTCCATAGACTGTACCAGAAAATCTCCAGGAATCTCCCTACCTGGAGCTGGCAACCCAAGTCAGGACTGGCCCCAATGCGTTCCTCACAAAGGCCTGCGAAGGGTTTCCTTCCTTTGTCTGAACCAAGCTTGGTCGCCTACTGTGGCGAAACGGGCTCCAGTTTACAACTCAGCAGTTCACCTCCCACTCTAATCGCAAGGGCGTATTTCACTCCTTAAGTTCATTGCTGCTGCTCACTGAATTGGCACTGCCTTTTTAAGGGGACAGTGAGACCCCTGTGGCCAAATCTCCCTAGCTGGAGATGGAATCCCCAATCTTTGGGTGATCCCTGGACCCCCCCCCCCCCCCAGGACCCATCCCAAGGGTCTGGCCTTTCCTTGCTTCCCTGGGCTACCCCCTCCCTTTGGTATTGTGCAGAGCAAGGGAGATTATGTGGTCAGAGCACAACACAGATTGTTAGCCCAAATAAAATAATTTAACTGTTTACACAATTATGGAGCACACACACTCTAAATGAATAAAGGCACACCTGTAGGAGTAAGCACACACTATGAACCAACAGGGCATAAATCAACAGGGGTTAAATGCAATCCTCTTTCCCTACACACAATACTCTCTTTAAGCTTTATAAAAATGCCCCCCAAGCAACTGTTTTACATAGTTTGTAGATTTAAAGACGTGTGAGAGCCTTCTTCCAGTTACTGAAACCTGAAACTGTAAATTCAACCTTCTTTTCTCTGTAAATCACTAACTCAAGGCTTCTAATGGTGCCACCCAACAAATGGGAAAGATCAGCAACTGCCCACCCACCCACACACACATATTTTCTGTTGTGGCTCCCATTTGGGGAATGGCCTTTCTGAAAAAGTCAGGAAAGCTTCCACACTTTTGTCATCCTGCCAACTATGTAAAACAGAATGGCTCAAGAGGGCATTTTAATAAAGGAATAGGGATATAAGATAATGGAATGGTTCAGGAAGGAGCCTTTATAAAATGAACAGGACTGTGAACTGTATCATGGTCAGTGTTCCTTCTACACTCCACAGTGCTGTGAGCAAAAATTCTACCCTGTGAGCGAAAAAAGCTAGTAGCATTAAAGTTGTGAGTGAGTTTACATTTGACTAAGTTTGTTAGAAGATTGTTTCTATAACCTTGTAAAAATCTAAGAATGAATTCTTTTAAATTATATTTAAACTATATTTTAAGAATAATTTTAACATTATAAGAGAAAACAGAATCAAGTCAGATTTCATTACAGAAAATGTTGTCCTCTATGGGGGTAGACCAGACCTCCGGAGAACAGGTCTATCTGTTCCACTATATTGGTAGATCTGGCCTCTAGAGAACAGGTCTACCTTCCTCTTGGTCCACTATATTGGTAGATTTGGCCTCAGACCATCGCCCTGCGCTGAGCCTTAGAAAACATACCAGCATTTGGGGGGGGGGGGGGGGAAGGATCTTGCAGTCAGTTTGGGTTTTTTTTAGTGAAATATGACAACCAGCACTACAGGTCAAGTAGAACAGAGGTGGAACAATCACTATCAGAACCCTGCCTAACCTAACAAACAGGAAGTTACTTAAATGTTATCAACCTACCCAAAATACTTATTTATTCAAATATTTATATCCCACTTTCCCCTATGACTCAAGGCAAAAATTTTGTGTGCCAGTGCCCCCTTGTGCAGTTTAGAGGGAACTTTGATCATGGTATATTATACATTATCTGTTTCCTCTATGTATTATCCTGCTCTTACTGCATTGCTTTCTACCTTTATAATATTTCCTGCATTGTTTGACATACCATGTATAATTATTTTTGCTCTGTTTCTAATTGCTGTAATCCTAGTCTTATTGCATTGTTTATTAACTGTCTCATGAATTATTTCATTGTCTTACACTGTGTAATCCATTTTGAGTCTCAGTGAGAAAGTCAGACAATATATAAAGTAAATAAAAGAAAGAAAGAAAGTGCACAGGATCAGGCTGTGACTAGGATTCTTTTCTAAGTGAACAAACATAGTGTCTAGCAACAGTGGCATGATCCCTGAGGTGCCCAGCAACTTTTCATCTTCAGAGTGAACTGATTTCATAACAACCCCTAATCCTGATTGGAGGGGCATGACAAATGATTGGTGGGGCACCACCCCCTTTTGCACCATGGCTATGTGCCTAATCCCAAGGGTGTGGCAGCAACAGAGGAGTCATGGTGAGTCTCAGCCCCTAATGGGACAAGTCTAAACAAAGAAGCCATATGCAGGGGAGAGCACCATGTGGAGTGGAAAGGGGGAGAGGAGTCCCAGCCTCACCAAGTCTGAGTGGGCTGAAGGCAAGCTCCTTCAGAGGAGGCCAGGGGGGTGGGGCAGGATGTGTCAAGACCCAGGAAGAAGCCTGTTGTGGATGAGAAGCAGGGGGAGAGATCTGTGACATTTATGATGACAGAAAGGCACACTGGTATCTCTGTGACTGGGAGAGTGTGGGAAAGATACTCTTCTCCCAGATAGAGAGCATCCTTTACAATCAATGGGGAAAACATGTTAGCTCAGATGTGTAGGACAAAGGAACAATGAATGTGATTTATGAATGTGATTTCTGACATTTCTCCTGACCTGTATGCTGCCAGCTGCTACTGTGCCTTCCAGGGAGTCTGACCATAGTAAATTCAGATCCTAGCATTTAGCCCAGACAGAAGAGAATTAGAACAGAGTATATACATATATGTTTTATAATTTTATTTCTCTTTAGAAGAAGCAGAATTACTTAGAGCATTATTAATTGTTAAAGATCTTTAGATAGACTTAGTAAAGAATAGAATGGAATGTATTTCCAACTGAAAGACATCTGGAAGAGCAAAATTATGAGATGTAAAGACTCTGAGACCGATTTTGCACATGCTACTTGCCTCTCATCCTGTCCGGAGTTTCCCCATCAAGATTGCCCTGGAGAAATTTATTCAATTTCACACTTGAAGCCGCAGTTCTTCATCTACCCCACATGTTTGTTTTTATGTTACCGGCTGCCGCAAGGCTTCCTGCTGCTGCCCCCTCCCATTCCCCTCCCATTCTCCTCCTAGCCCCTCCCTCTTTCCATCCTAGGTTTTTTTAACCTTTTTTAAAATGCATGCATGATTGCGTTATTTCATTATAATGACTCTTCCCAGAATTCGATACCTCCCTCCTTCTTATTCAATTCTTCCTGCTGCTCTTGCTTGCTGCAAAATGATTGGTCAACTATATGGCCTGCTGCTGTGATTGGTGGTGTCTCTGTTCTATCATCAAAATGTTGGGCACGTCGCCAGTGGGATGTTAGGCACACAATGGTGGATAAAGCCTTTACAGCCACGGTGTCCTATATGCCTCGCAATTTCAATATTACGTAAACTACTCAATTTTTTTAAAAATACATACTGGCGCCATTAAGACAGTTGGCCCTTTTTTATTTGTATGCATAACAGGATTACCTTAGAAAGCCTATGGATCAAAAAAAAAAAAAAGCCAGGCTGCTTGAAGCAACCTATTCGTACAATTCCCCCCACCTAGGATACTTCCCCAGAAACTTTACAAAAGTTAAAAATACTTTTTGCTGGAAAAAGTTCCCCCCACCCCATAAATAAATTCATAATATATGTCAAGTGAACACATGTATATTATATACAGAAAGCAATGGTGAGGACTTGTTTCGCTGCCTCACTATTTCAATATAACGTAATGGGGGGGGGGGTTAAAAAGGAAGAAATTCCCACCCTGGGGCAGGCCAGATGGAAGACAGGCGAGTGGGTGTGGAAAAGGAGAGTGCATTTCAGCTTCTCTCCAGGGCAAATAGAAAAATCCCCAAAAAACAGGATTTGTTTGACCCGGGGAAAACCGTGTGAGTCTCCGGGGCAAAAGGTGATTCTCTGGGGCAAAAGGTGAGCGCGGGTCTACTGGTGTGAAATTGACCAGAAGACCTGGGGCAAACATGACGGCAAGTGTGGTAGTGTGAAATCAGTCTGAATGTTCCCAAAACAAGATCTTCCTTTGTAGAACAGAGCATCTGGCCCCAGGAAGTCTGACAAGAGCTCATTTTCATGAATCTTATCAGGAAACTCTCCAATTTCAGGCTGAAGTAAATAAGCCAGGAAGGATGCCAGGAGAAGGCCTACTGTTCTCCATTGTTTCAGACTACCCTGGGACCAGATAAGCAGATGTAATTACTGACACCCTTGATCAGCATAGGGGTACACCAATAGAGAAGCGCAAAGCCAAATGATGCTCTGATGATGTTACCTGTTGGACACTAATTAGGGATTTCTTAATGTATAAACTACAGTGATGTCATTTGGGGTATAAGACCTATTCCCCTTCCTGGTTGGGCTAGAATACAGCTTGGTATTGCTGGGTGCTAAGATATCCAGTCCTGTATTTCCCTGTTATTGCAATAAACAGATAATATCTGATTTGTTGGACTCCAACTGTGTGTTCCTTACCTGGCCTCGGGAATACATGGGGCACAGATTTGTGCATCAGATGCATTAACACCTCTTGGTTGGAATGTCCATGTTTTGGCAGACTTGAGCCCCTGGACCTAGCACTCAGAGTGGCTAAGGTCCCTGGAGTCCATGTGGGGAGGGGTCTGAAAAAGGGAGCTGTTGGTTGGTCTGTCTCTCCTGCACACATTTGCAGTGAAGACTGACAGAAGGGAATGTTTCAAAAGATGTGCCTAGGGAAATGTAGATGTGCCTAGGGAGGGGGGCATCACCCAATTAACAAAGACCAGGTAGGCCATGGATTGTAAATGGTGGTGGAAAGTGCCATCAAGTCAGATGTTGGCAGGAGCTCTCAGCTTCTGCTGCTGGTGCCTCCAATCACAGAAAACAGACAGGCAAAGAGCAAAAGCAACAAATACCCAAAAGAATTGCTTCCAACTGAAATGGCCACTCGGTGCAAAATCCAACAAGCTCTGTGTGCATATTTCTGTTTCTTTTTGTTAAATCCATATTTTTTGGATCTCTGCAAATTGCCCACAATTCTGAGGCTGGTCCCCTTTTTTTCTCCCCTACTGGTGAAGAAAAGACTTCTTCAAAGGAGAATATAAATTAGGATGATGCTGGTGGTTTCTCCCTCTTCCTCCCCCCACTGCCTCCTCAACCCCCTTCTTCTTTTGCTTGTTTCTTTTTGACAAGCTGCCAGTCCAGGTGCAGCATGAGCAGTGGCAGACATGGGTCCCATCCATGATTGCATTAGGCATGCCTCCTACCCAGGGGTCCTTTCGTAAAAAAAGAGGTGCAGGAGCTCATTAGCATAACTCATTTACATATGCCACACCCCCTGACGTCACCGGAAGTGTCAAAAGGCCACACATCCCTGACGTCATGGGCAGTGTGTCAGAAGGCAAGAAGGGAGGGAGGTAGGGGGAAGGAAGGAAGGAAGGAAGGAAAGGAACAGGAAGGTAGGTAGGTAGGTGGGGGAGAGAGAGAAGAAAGAAAGAAAGAAAGAAAGAAAGAAAGAAAGAAAGAAAGAAAGAAAGAAAGAAAGAAAGGGAGGGGGAAGGAAGAAAGGGGGGAAGGAGGGAGGAAGGAAGGGGGGAAGGAAGGAAGAAAGGAACAGTAAGGTAGGTAGGTAGTTGGGGGAGAGAAGAGAAGGAAGGAAGGGGGGAGGAAGGGAGGAAGGAAGGAACAGGAAGGTAGGTAGGTAGGTGGGGGCAGAGAGAGAGAAGAAAGGAAGGAAGGAAGGAGGGAGGAAGGGAGAGGGGAAGGAAGGGAGGGGGAAGGAAGAAAGGAAGGAAGGAGGGAGGAAGAAAGGGGGGAAGGAAGGAAGGAAGAAAGGAACAGTAAGGTAGGTAGGTAGGTAGTTGGGGGAGAGAAGAGAAGGAAGGAAGGGGGGAGGAAGGGAGGAAGGAAGGAACAGGAAGGTAGGTAGGTAGGTGGGGGCAGAGAGAGAGAAGAAAGGAAGGAAGGAAGGAGGGAAGAAGGGAGAGGGGAAGGAAGGGGAAAAGGAAGGAACAGGAAGGTAGGTAGGTAGGTGGGGGGAGAGAGAAGAAAAAAAGAAAGAAAGAAGGAAGGAAGGAAGGAAGGAAGGAAGGAAGGAAGGAAGGAAGGAAGGAAGGAAGGAAGGAGGGAGGAAGAAAGGGGGAAAGAAAGAAAGGAACAGTAAGGTAGGTAGGTAGTTGGGGGAGAAAGAGAGAAGAAAGGAAGGAAGGAAGGGGAGAGGGAGGGAGGAAGGGAGAGGGGAAGGAAGGGGGAAAGGAAGGAACAGGTAGGTAGGTAGGTAGGTGGGGGAAGAGAGGGAAGGGAGGGGTGCTTCTCCCCCCACTAGGGCTGGCGTTTCCCCCCTCCCCTTGCTTGGGCCTGAGTGGCGTTAAGCCACTCAGGCCTGGCTTCTCCCTCCCTTGGGCCCGGGAAACTGTTGAGTGGGGGGGGTTCTTCCCTGGGCCGGCAGCCAGCCGCGGCCCCGGGTAAGGTGACTGGGCGAGGGAGGGGGCTCTCCAGCGGGGCCAGTGGCCAGCTGTGGCCCGGGAAGGCGACTGGGCGAGCGAGGGGGCGAGGGAAGGCAACTGGGCGAGGGAGGGGGCGAGGGACAGGGCGAGGGAAGGCGACTGGGAGAGGGAGGGGGCTCTCCAGCGGGGCCGGCGGCCATCCGCGGCCCCGGTAAGGCGACTGGGCGAGGGACGGGGTGAGGGAGGGCGACTGGGGGACGGACGGGGCCAGGGAGGGGGCGAGGGAAGGAGACTGGGCGAGGGAGGGGGCTCTCCAGCGGGGCCGACGGCCAGCCGCGACCCCGGGAAGGCGACTGGGTGAGGGAGGGGGCGAGGGACGGGGCGAGGGAAGGCGACGGGGCGAGGGACGAGGGAAGGCGATGGGGCAAGGGACGGGGCGAGGGAGGGGGCGAGAGAAGGTGACGGGACGAGGGAAGGGGACGGGGCGAGGGATGGGGCAAGGGAAGGCGACTGGGCGAGGGATGGGGCGAGAGAAGGCGACGGGGCGAGGGACGAGGGAAGGCGACTGGGTGAGGGAGGGGGCGAGGGACGGGGCGAGGGAAGGCGACGGGGCGAGGGACGAGGGAAGGCGACGGGGCGAGGGAAGGTGACGGGGCGAGGGACGGGGCGAGGGAGGGGGCGAGAGAAGGTGACGGGACGAGGGAAGGGGACGGGGCGAGGGATGGGGCAAGGGAAGGCGACTGGGCGAGGGACGGGGCGAGAGAAGGCGACGGGGCGAGGGACGAGGGAAGGCGACTGGGCGAGGGAGGGGGCGAGGGACGGGGCGAGGGAGGGGGTGAGGGACGGGGCGAGGGACGAGGGAAGGCGACGGGGCGAGGGACGGGGCGAGGGAAGGCGACTGGGCAAGGGACGGGGCGAGAGAAGGCGACGGGGCGAGGGAGGGGGTGAGGGAAGGCGACTGGGCGAGGGACGGGGCGAGGGAAGGCGACTGGGCGAGAGACGGGGCGAGGGAGGGGGCGAGGGAAGGCGACGGGGCGAGGGACGAGGGAAGGCGACGGGGTGAGGGAGGGGGCTCTCCAGCGGGGCCAGTGGCCAGCCGCGGCCCCAGGGCTGGTGACTGGCAGTGGGAGGGGGCTCTTCGCCAGGGCCGGCGGCCAGCCGCGGCCCCGGGGACGGTGATTGGGGGAGGGAGGGGGTGAACGGGGGAGGCCCGCCCCCCGGCCCCTTCTCTCCCGGAGTGGCGCTCCGGCGCGCTCCGGCCCCAACGGAGCCCTGCTCCTACCCCAAATGCACTCCTCACCCACCTCTTCCCCATCTCTTTTCTCCTGTGCCCTGGGCAGCTAGAAAGGGGTCAGGTTGCACACACAAGCCCTGCCCTGCTGGACAAAAGGCCCCAGAAAGCCAGGCCATCCCCTCCCCTTAGCCAAGAGGCAATACCGCCTTCATTCCCCAGGCACTACAGCCTGGAAAGCAGTCTGCAAGCGGGGGGTGGGGGGTGGGGGGGTGGCACTGAGAAGAAGAGGTATCTGTCCCCCTGCACATGATTAAATAGTAATTCTTTCCTGAGAGCCAGTTGGGTGTAGTGGTTAAGTGCACAGACTCTGATCTGGGAGGACCGGGTTTGATTCCCCACTCCTCCACTTGCAGCTGCTGGATGACCTTGGGCAAGCCATAGTTCTGGCACAGCTGTTCTTAAAAAAGAGCAGCTCTTGAAAGAGCTCTCTCAGCCCCACCTACCTCACAGGGTGTCTGTTGTGGGGAGGGGAAGGGAAAGGGGTTTGTAAACTGCTCTGAGACTCCCTTGGGTAGTGAAGGGCAGGGTATAAATCCAATCTCTTCTCTCTTCTCTTCTGGGGAAAAAAAATCCTGGCTATATGTTCCCTACTAATAACAGATGAGGTGCAAGGCAGGGAGAAGGGAAGAACCTTGCAGCAACCCCCCCCCCCCCAGGGAATGGGGGGGTTGCATTAACTAGAAGTACATAAGAGGTGAGGGTGCCCCCCCCAACCCATCTTTACCCCTCCACAGAAAATTGCCCAGCTGCGGGGCTGCTCCTGCCAGTCTCCAGAGTCTAGCCCCTGGAGCAGAGGGAGAGGAAGAAGCTGGGGATGTCCATCCAGCAGGGAACCCTTCAAAAGGTGGGTCCAAGAAGGTCTAGGAAGAAAGGGGTTGACCACACTCTATACCACAAAGGGAGAGGATGTGAGCAGGCCAGAGAGAGAGAGGACTGGGTAGAAACAGCACCCCCTCCCAAGACCGTCTGAGGCCCTCCTAAGATAAAATAAAAGGTCCCCCTGTGATGGGCAGAGGTAAAGGCTAACCTGACAGCATCACAGGAGTCTGGAAGCCCACCAGCTCACCTGCCATTTTCCAGCTGTGGAGGCAGCTTCTGCCATCTCCAATGTTGGCAGCAGGGTGAATCCTTCAGCAGGGATAGGAGCACAGTAAGCCCAAGGCCAGGCCAGTCCTTTCCTTTTTAAAATTTAAAAGGCCATGGGTATGGCCAGGTCTATCAGCTGTTCATCAGCAATGCTCTTCCCTGGAAAGATACCAATTAATAACTTCTTTTGCAGCTGACTCCCTCTCTTTTCTTTCATATTCCTACATTTCCCTGAAACTCTGAAACACTCCTGAAATTTCAGGATATAAATGTTTGTAACTCCCAGAATTTGGGGAGGTGCTTTGGACCATTTCAAGTATCCCCAAGGCAAAACAACTAACTTCGGGTACAATTTTGGTGATGTACCCATATGTGCACTTCTCATTTTCACCATAACACCACTATTAGTTCTTTTTCAAGGTATAAAAATCTGGTTGTTAGAATCCACACTCCTTGCACAAGGACTAGCTCATACCATTTTTATGGCCTTTAGCATGAAAAGAGTTCTCAACTGTCCTTCAACATGTCTTGTTATACTACCTTGCCTATTGCAGGCTTGGGTCTACTCTCATGTATAGACACTTTAGCCTGCTTGTGGACCAGACAGGTTCTTGTGTGATACCATCCCTGCTCCAGAATTCTGCATGATGTGACTGCAGGCAACAAACATGTAGCAGGAGAGCCCCTGGTCCCGGAAATGTGGCAGGAGATTAGTGATACATCTGATATAATAAGAAATATTGTTCTTGCAAGATAAAATGTTATTTCAGAATCCTTCATAACAAAAGAGGCAGAACCTCTGTCTTCCAGATAAGCCTCATGGTAGATAGTTATAGATTAGCCGTGTATTATCATGGAATCGGGGGGGGGGGGGGGACGACTAAAATGTCCCCTGCTAAAAAAAGCCATGGTCACCTTCCTCTTTCTGCCTACCAAAATCCATTTGACCATCCAGATTATGCAATGAGCCACTGGCAGAGGATTCACAAAGGAAATGACTTCAAGTGGTTACAGCAATCGAAGTGAGCTCCGTTCTCCAGAAGAAAAGTAAAACAAAAAGGGTCCCATTCTAAGATGCTGGCTCAAACGCTAAGGATTAATTCGTATTTCTTTGACTTATTTTGTTAATATTTACAATTGGAAATCTTAGGGCCTCTTGTTTTCTGCATGTATTTCTCTCGGTTATGAAAATCAATAAGCAGCCAACCTGCAGGGACCACATCTAGCAGAAGTCAGTTCCGAGGAACAAATGTTGCATCGCAAGGAAAATAATTCTCCAGTTCTCAGAAGTAGTGAAGAAACTGTCCAATAGTTTCAGCCTCCTCATCTTAGAGAATTCTAACATGATTTTCTTTTCAATATAAACTAGCAGGAGCGGGATCTTCTTGAATATATATGAAGTTATTGGAGAAGCCAGCCTGAACACCTAAATATTCATTCAGGCACATGAAAGCAGCAAGCCACCCCCTGCAGTGAAGTGACTGCTGGCATCCTAACAGGCTTTGGTTTAACCAGGCCAGCTTCTAATAGGTGTGAAACGAGGCTGCATACAAATATATGAGCTGCTGAGCTTCATTACATATTGGGGACAGTAGTAAATTGTGCAGAAGAGAAAGAAAATAATGTTTACTCCAAGGTGTTTTCATGGGTAACTAGCGTTGTTTGGATGCTGAGTATCAAGATTAACCCAGGTGTAAAAAAGTGTTGCTAAGGGCAGCAGGCATTTACAATTGACAGACTCCTGAAGCAGGATGGCTTTGCATTTAAAGCGCAAACACATGGTGAGAACAATGCACTACTGTGGGACACTGTGCCCAGTCCTATGAATATTTACTTGGAAGTAAGCCATACTGAATTAAATGGGTAAGTATGCATAGGATTGCAGCCACAGTATACACAGCCATCTTTTGTATACCCTTTAAAAAAGTAGTCAGGTAAAACAAATCTGGGGCCTTTTTGAGATATGGAAGAAGGTGCGAGACAACACACAGTTTAATTATGAAAGATACTGGTGGTACCATAGAATACCTTCTATGGTATTTTCTTTTACATTCCCCAACACATTAATATAAGAAAACCACATAACCTCAAAAACAACATTTGTGCCTTTAACTGGTAGCATCCCAAATTAAACCCCACTGATCAATCTAGTGCAACTTTGCTTGATTCAAGACTGCAGCTTTCATTTTCTGCTCTATTACCTTTTTTAAATACAATTCACAAAGTACATTTGGGGCTTAAGTGGCGATTTTTTTTTGGTAGTCCAAAAGGAGCATCCCACCGCATTCTACCAGCTCCTAGTATATGTCATTGCAAAAGCTTTAACAATTTCTAACTAAATTGAGAGATGGACCAACGGGTATGTTGTCCTGGCTGTTTCTTTCACTGTGAGCCAGTCTTTCTGGCAAATGAAGGAAATCTGTCCTCACCTGAAGCTGCTACCAGGGTCAAGCTGAAAAGTTAAAGCAACCCTGGAAAAAAAAATCATACTGGCCCTGCCTTTACACTCTGCTGCTCAACACAAGGCTCCCACAGTACAGTCATATTTATATCTACCCACTGTGTTCAGTGGGGCTTAGTCACATGCAAATGTGGCCCTGCCTTTATACTCTGCTGCTTAACACAAGGCTCCTACAGTACAGTCATATTTATATCTACCCACTATGTTCAGTGGGGCTTAGTCACATGCAAATGTGGTTAAGATTGCCTGATGGAGTCAACACAGATGGAGGGACAGCTCCCAATCCGCCAAGGGAGGGCCACTGCCTGCACCCAATGCAGCCAGAGAAGGAGTCCCACTTCCCAACTTGGCATTGACACTACAGCGGTCACTCTGGGAAGTTCAAAGCCAAGGGCAACACAAACTCACCTGCCCAGTTGCCAGGGATAATGGAGGGAGCGTGAAGGAGGCTCACTGTGCTTCCTGTGCCCCTGTGTTCTAGGATGCTTTCCTTTATCTTCAAAACACTGGCAAAATTTTGTGGAGAGTTGCTGTGGATTCTATGAAAGGTGTCTTTAGCAGGGTGGGAAGAGATGGGTCCTTTTGGTCTAGGGTTCTAGCGGAGCCTTGATTACTCCCTTTTCAGATTGTTATCACTCAGCTTTTACATTAGTGTTTTAGTAACATGCAATGTTTGCTTGACATGGATTTTTGAACTGCACAGATACTCTCTTGGAAAACTGCTAATTTCTAATTTGGTTGTATGTTTGTTTGTTTTTTTAAAAATATCAGGATTGCTTTTTAGTCTATTTGATGATAAGCCACATGCAGCGTCCATTGGAAAAAGACTCTTCTGTGTTCTTATCTTGCAGTTTCGACTCCCAGGATACAACATCCGCTTAGAGGCCCAGTTCAGCCAATTTATCAGCTGTACTTGTACTTCTGGGACACCCATTACTTCCCTGCTCACTCAGTATGCCAGCTCCATCTCTGATGCTAGTGGATGTCTGTTTGGTGGTCTAATATACGGAGAGGGCCAAATCCATTGGGCAAATACTCCCAGTGTGTGGTTCAAATGCTACATTTAATCTGTTATTTCTTCCAAGGATATGGAGCCTACCTATACTGGATTTGGCCAAGTCACACATACATCATCCACCAAAAACAAAGATACAGAATCCCTAAATTAAGTATAATTGTATAATGTCTGGAATGCAAATAATCACAACACTTCAGTGAAATGTTACATAAAAGTAAACATGCAGAAGATAATCATGACAACCAACTGCAAAGATGTCCAATAACAGTATTATGTTGTACTTGTATAAGGAACAAACACCTCTATAGCAGTCATTACATGGACACAACAAACATTTGACAAGATCAGTTGACAAGAGAGCCAGTTTGGTGCAGTGGTTAAGTGCATGGACTGTAATCTGGGAGAACTGGGTTTGATTCCCCACTCCTCCACTTGCATCTGCTGGATGACCTGCCGGGTTTGATTCCCCACTCCTCCACTTGCATCTGCTGGATGACCTTGGGCAAGCCATAGCTCTGTACCAGCTGTTCTCTCAAGGACAGTTGTCTCAGAGCTCTCTCAGCCCCACCTACCTGACAGGGTGTCTGTTGTGGGGAGGGGAAGGGAAAGGAGTTTGTAAGCCACTCTGAGACTACAAGTGAAGGGCGGGGTATAAATCCAATCTCTTCTTCTTCTTCTATGGGAACTTGCTGAAAAATGCCAATTATTCCTTTAAAATGGACACTATTTTAGAGATTGAAAATAGGTTCCTTTAAGAATTGAATAAATCTTAATATACCCATGGAGGTGCTGGACCCAAGAATCTCACTCCTGGCCTCCATGCAACTCAGACACTACTCTATTGCATGGACAGGGACACCTGTTGGTCCCAGAAGTGAGGGTATGGTGATGAGCTGAGAGGTAAAGCACACATCCATTTGTGTACACATAAGGCATTTATTATCATCTACTTTAGCTCAAAGTTAATCCTATTCAACTGATATACAGCTGCAAAGCACTAGTAGTTCCTGGTAGACACCAACTGTAGCATTTAAGAAAACCCCACTTACAGTACATGTGCCTGAGCCAGATTAGCATTTAGGAGGAAGCAGGGGCTATGGTAAATACATGTACAAGCAATAGTGTAGCTGTTTCAGGGCTGACTTAAAGTTTTAGGGGTCTTATCACCCTCCTAAGGGTGAGAAGCTAGGAGGACACACTAACTTCTACAAGAATAGTTTGCTGCTTTTTCATTCTAAAATTCTAAATTACTGTCCCGTTTCACACATATTCTTTCATTCTTAATATATTTCTCTCTTTTTTATAGATGAGAGCAATAGATGTCAATATTTTTCTTTGAAAACCCATGGCAGAGAGAGGGCAATAATTTTGCCCTCAGGCTCTGCCTCCTGAGTCACAAAAGCTGAGCTTTGAGAGACATGGCAGCCCTATATTGCCTTATCTACTGTGAAAAAGAGCTTTTAAAACATGATCCACTGAGTAAAATGGGACTTACTTCTTCTGACTATTGCTTAGGATTGCTCCCAAGTCAAGCAACAGAGATTTCCAGATGCCACCCTCATCCTCTAAATACAGAATCATCAGGGATTCAGGAAGAAATCTTTCATTTTATTACTCACCATTGAACACACACTAAAACCAGCGTCTGCTCTAATAATGCCTTCCTTCATCTTCAACTAGCCATTATCGGCACAGGTGGGAGAACCAACTCTAAAACACTAAAAGCTGCAATCAACATTATTGATGCCACTCTAAATGAAACGGAGGAAGCAGGTGAGAGACAAATAAATTATAGCCATCATTATTGCGGCCATGCGCATTATGTTGTGTGTGTGTGTTACATTTTATGTCTAGCAGGTTCATTTTGTATGCTTTGTCTGCTGCTATTACAGGGCTGGTTATTAATTAGTGGAGCCTAATTAGCTGATTCTTTATGGATCTAGAACATACTATTCCATAGCCGAACAAAAAGTGCCATGGTTTGTGCTTGCAATAGGTTTTGTACCATAACAAATGCAGGCAGCAGGGGCATTTCTCTCGACAAAGGGTGTAGTCAGACATGCCATTTGCTTCATTGTTGTTGCTGGAGCCCCACAGATTTAAAATATACATTCAGACATCCACATCTGTATTCTGTTCCTCAGTCGCTGACCTCCCGTACTCACCACTCTCCTGGCACATTATTTTCAGAACCTGGGGAAGTCCAAGGTTTACAGATTCCCTGTGCAGTTCCGGATGTCTGAACTTTCCCCTGTGCAATCAAGACACTAAGGAAGGGAACTGTCCCTTCTGTTTCAGTGCCATTTTTTCCTCCCACTTAGTGATATGCATATAAGATCATAAACACCCCTGGGATTTAAATCAGTGCTTGTGCGCTCCTGTTCTGCACTACCTTTTTGGGATCTGGAGCCCGGGGGGGGGGGGTTGTTATCAGTGGGAAATTCAAGGAATACTACCTCTTCTTTTGTTTCTGGGGGTTGGACAGCTTTAAAAATAGTCCCTAGTCAGGCTTGCATTTCAGGGGCCATTTTCCTCATCTGGAACTAGAATCAAAGTCATGTGACAGTGTTCCTCTGGCAGGACAGTCTGGGTGCTTGCCCACAGGGTGAGCGTGTAGCGAAGCAGGTATCAGGGGAGAAGTCTGAACAGTTCTCTCCAGAACACACAAAAACAGATGAAATTAGAGGCGTGGTCAGAGCTCGGAAAGCACACCGTCTGACCGCACTCAAAGACAAACTGAAAGAAGACTGAACTAAATTTCAAGGAGGGAGAAGAGATGACAGCTTCAAACATGGCTGCTGAGAACTGCCATAGGCACCCAGACAATGGTTCCTTCTGGCCTCATACAACCCAGGCCATCCAAACATCATATGGAAACAAATCAAATGACTTGCCCCTGTAATTCCGTCCCCCTTGTCCTTTCTCTCAGTTTCAATATTTACACATTACTAGGAACTACTGTGCACCTTGACGTCTAGTCATGCCGTCACATGACCACGGAAACATCTTTGGACAGCACTGGCTCTTCAGCTTGGAAACGGAGATGAGCACCGCATCCCTAGAGTTGTATTCAACTGGCATTCAAGCAAGGGAAACCTTTACCTTTACCTAAGGAACTTCTTAGAGAGGCATTGTGGGATAATGGATCAACTTAGTCTTGAACCAAGGAAACTTGGCTTCAGTTTCCTGTTTAGTCATGATACTCACCCTGGGCCATTCATGCCTCAGCTTCATTAACTTCTCAAGAGTATTGTGAGGATAAAATGGGATATCTATTTGTATGCCATCATGAGTTACACAGTAGAATGATAGGATACAAATGGTAAATAAATATGCAAACCTTGCAATAGCTTTGAATTTCTCACCTATCACCCATAGGAAGCTCTCCCACAATCTTAAATTGTTTTATAGTAAGACAGACTATTATGTCAGTATTTGCATGGGCGAGCCGAAGCTCTCCAAGATTTCCAGCAGAAAAGAAATATCATTGTCAGTGCCTGCTGTCATATTGTTTGGGATTTAACCACAGACGTTCAGCATATCTACCACTAAGCTATAGATATTTGGCTTGTTACAGAAAATAGTACCTACATGTCCAGATGGCCTGTTTCACTGCAGTTCCTGTTGTACCTCTGTGATTTTTCTCACTGTCTTCTCTGCTAAAAATAATGATGTCTCCTTAGCAGTGTGGTTCTCCCCTGTTCTAGACAGCAGGACTATGCTGGTGTCATTGTGAGAAGGGTCTTGACAATAAACTCTTTTCTTCTCCTGTGCAATGGTTTCATGTTATTTATATGTACTGGAGCATTTCTATATTTTGGAGTATTTTCCCTTGACAATGCACATTCTTGTTTATAATCTCAATGAAGTAAAATAAAATAATCATACAATATTTTTTTTAAAAAAACACATATCATCTACCACAGGTATATATAGGTTCAAGTGGGGGGTACTGTGAGATTTTTTTGGGCGGGGGAATAGTGCCAAAGATCCATCTGCTGCCAATGTGGCTGGTTGAGCCCCTCCTGCTGTCCACCGCCACCAAGCTCAGAGCTCCTCCTTGCACTGGCCACCACTAGCTCTACTGGCAAGAATGTTTTAACCCCCCTTGTATGATTTGTGTGTGTGAGTGTGATTTCAGATTTTTATGCAAACCTGGGGCATCCCCCAAGTTTGCAGAAAAATCTGTTTAGTGTTGGTGTGGTCCTGATCTGCAGATTTAGATATCTGCAGATGGGAGCTACAAGTAACTATTAGATACATAGATACATATGGATATAGACTATCGGTAGCACATCATCTCCTTGGCATACATTTGATGAGGATGTGGCTGAGTGATAAGAGCATCTGCTTGGTATTCTGAAAGTCCCAGGTTCAGTGCCTGGCATCTCCAGACTCAGGTGATGTGAAAGATCTCTACCTGAAACCCTGGAGGGCCACTGCCAGTCAAAGCAGACAATACTGACTTTGATTGAAATAATATGCAACTTCGTGTATTCAGTTTTATTAAACAGAAGAGCTGATGAAGAGAAATATCTTCACTTGACATCTAAAACTACACAATAATGTTTCTTTGGGGAATTTCTTACAGAATGAATTCCACAATTGCAGCAGTACCCAAGCAGAAAAGGCCTTGCCCAGCCACTTATTAATTTAAGCTTCACATGGGAGTGAGAACTAAAGCAGAGCTTCCTTTCTTGATCTTGGCAGGTGGGAGGGGGTGTCACAAAAATTCTCTAAGATATGGTTATTGACAAGAATCAGCACCTTGAATCATGGCCAGAGTCAAACTGCTAATTATTAGCAGAGATTGGTACAGTTAGGTCAATGCATTCTGCAAGCCAAGGGTTCTCCTCCCACGATGTTCTTCACAGCTTCAAGACAGCCTGAAGAGGCATGCTGCTTTCCACCTTGGACCCCAGGCTGCAGCAGCAAGGTCTAGATGGCAATGATGAGTGCAAGCCACACCCACCACCACTTGTCCCACATTCCACCCTCTCTCAGCGTGATGCCCAAAGCAGCTGCTTGAGAGGTGAATGGCCCTGCAGCTGGGAGAGAAAACAGCATAGGTTTATTGTGCCCAGCCCCAGTGTTTTGCACTAAGGATATGCATTTTGATATTTCCGAGCCAAAGTTATAACAAATTTTGATGTTTTGTTTTGCTCCAGAGATATCTGAAACAGCAGAAGGCATTCCCAAAATTTTGGGATTACTGAAATTTGTATTCCAAAGTTTTAGGTTCTTTTATGATTGAAGACAGTGGTGGTAGACCTGGCCAGCTATACCACTACCCAATATTTTGGCTTGGGGGAGGAACCCAGTACCCAAACTGGATTCCTGAAATACTATCAATAATCCCAACATTTCAAGATAATAAGAATCATGCCCTTTCTGAAATACCAAAAGAAAAAGAAAATTCTTGAAGTACACATTCCTGTTTTGCACCAGATGTAATTTTCAAACAGTCTGTAATCAAAACTCTGTAAGGTCACCAAAGCATGGAGGATAGGGTTGTCATTCCCCCAATGGGGGCAGGGCTTTACCTGCTTTCAGGGCACCCAATCCACTGGCCCTAATCTGGCCAGTGGGGGAACCCCACCCACAAAGAACCCCATCTGCATCAACGTGCCCAGCATAATGACATCACCTGGAGGTGACGTCATCATGCAGGGCAGGTTGCGGGGGGGGGGGGGACGCTCTACTGTCCTAAAATGATAGAGCATACCCCTGCAATGTGCTCTGTGCAATGATGTGACTTCCGGGTGAAGTCACTGTGGTATGTGCACAAAGCCCATGTGCCAAAAACTCCAGGAGACTAAGAGGGAGCCCCCCACCCGCAGCCAGGTAAGACCTGGCAACCCTAATGGAGGAGGATGGCAAAGATTTTACCCTCTATGAATGGCTGTAATCAGTATCTCAAATGAAACTTCAGAAAGCTCTTCCTGGCCATGTGTGGACACACATGAGGAGCAAAGCCAGGACCATGGAGTTTTTCAGGTTTAGAATCTCCTCCTTTAATTCTTGGGTGATCCAGGAGCAGTAAAACTCTCAGCAATTACACATTACACAAGTTACTCAGGATTCAACCACAATTTATCCTTCACCCAGCCTTAAAGAGAGTTCAGGCACTTAGAGACCTAAGTATTGCTTCTGGACCAAGCAGAAAACAAATGAGGAGTTGGTTGCCATCAGCATACTAATGATCCTGCACTAGGGTTGCCACCCTCCAGGTGGGGCCTGGAGATTTCCTGCTATTACAATTGATCTCCAGACAATCAGTCCCCTGGGGAAAAAATAGCCACTTTGGAGGGTGGACTCTAAGGCATTGAGCCCTGCTGAGGTGCCTCCCCAGGCTCCACATTCAAATCTCCAGGAATTCCCCAACCTGGAACTGGGAACCCTATCCTGCACAAGGGATTATTTTTATATCCTCCCTTCTTGGTTTGCATTTCTCTTAGTGTAAAT
The DNA here is from genome assembly GCA_029233225.1 of Lepidodactylus listeri. NCBI lineage: Eukaryota > Metazoa > Chordata > Lepidosauria > Squamata > Gekkonidae > Lepidodactylus > Lepidodactylus listeri. The sequence goes on along the minus strand of JARCFY010000005.1, from coordinate 54,791,096 downwards.
ATAGTACTTAGTGTAGACTCTAAACCTTTGTTTAATTCCAGAGACAAATTCTAAACAGTCAAGAAAATATAAAAGTTGCAAACTGAAACTCTCCAGGGAGAAACCAGTTCATAAAGAGGCATGCATGAAATGGAGTAACCAAATAAACTTATTTCTGATGTTCAGCATTTATGTTCCTTTCATTATCAAAGGTGTTAAAACACTGTACCTAAGCAAAATTTGTTGTATAAAATGATCTGGTGATTGCACTGTTCATGAAGGTGTGAGTTTCTGTGGCACTGTTAGGTTGTTTCACAAATCCTACATGGAATGCAGTTTTCTGGGGTTTGTGGGGGATTTTTAAACCAGTAAGCCAATCAAAGGCCATCATATTTGACAATCCCACAGATCTGCATTGTGCTAAATGTACATTTTTGTCTCGTTAAGTGCCCCAAGAGCCTGCTAATTATCAAGAAAGCCAAATGTTAGTAAAACAACCTTAGTCTTCAGAATAAATTTCCCGGGACTAGAAGGGTCTGTTAGGAAAACAGAGAACAAAGGCCTAGTTCTTTCTTGAAAACGATTGGTGACAAAAACCAGAGGGTTGGCTGTGTTTAGTCTACAGCTGCCAGAAGAATAAGAATCTTGTGACACTTTAAAGACTAACAAATTTATTATAGTGAGCCAGAACCCGTTTTGTCTAATGCACGAAGTACGGACTGAATGCAACACATTAGACCAAGTGGGCTCTGGCTCACAGAAACTCATGCCACATTTGTTAGCATTTAAGTTACTACGAAACTCTTTGTTGTGCTCTCTGCCTTGCTCCACCACCACCTTGATAAATCTAATTCTTCGAAGTTGCAAAACAAGGGGGGAAAACCAGAGGAAAGAAAAATCCTTACTGTAGGAAAATCTTTCCTATGTGTCCCGCGTGTACTCAGAACAATGAGGGGGGGGGGGAGAAGCAATGGGCAGGGGAAAAGAAGAATCCATGAAAAGGGGGAGCTTAACAATTCTATCATACAAAGAGTTGGCAGGAATTAGCAATTTGATCAAAAAATATAAGAAGATCCCTGCTGGATCAGACCAGTGGTCTGTCCAGTTTAGCATCCTATTTCACACAGTGAGCAACCAGTTGCCAACTTGCCATGGAAGGTCAACAAATAGGATAGTGAGGCCAAGGTTTTCCCTTGATGTTGCCTCTTAGCACTGGCATTCAGAGGGTTACTGCCTCTGAATGTGGTAGGGCTGCCAGTTTGGGATTAGGAAAATCCTGGAGACTCTGGGGGCCAAGCCTGGGGGTGGGGGGAAGGCATACAGTCCACCCTCCAAAGCCGTCATTTTCTCCAGGGGAACTGGTTTCTGTTATCTGGAGATCAGTTGTAATTTCAGGAGATCTCTAGACTCCACCTGGAGGTTGGAAACCCTAGAATCTGGAAGTTTCCCTTAGTCATTATGGCTAGGAGCCATCCATAATTCTGTTTAATCCCTTTCTAAAGTCATCCGTGCACCAGGACATCACTACATCCTCCAGGAGTAAATTCCATAATTTCATTACTCAGTTAGTAAAGCAGTAATTCTTTTGTTCACCCTAAATTTATTATCTGTCAACTTCACTGGCGGCTCCTGAGTTCTACTATTATGGGAGAGGGAGAACATTTCTCTCTATCCACTTCCTTTACCCCATGCATAATTGTTATAAGCCTCTATCATGTCCCCCTTCGGCAGTCTCCCCCCCCCCCAAATAGCTAGAGTTGCCAGCCCATCATGGCAACACCTGGGGGCTTTCCAGGGGCGGAGGCCTGGAAAACACCTTTGCCAACTTTGTGACATCATTTCCAGATGAAAACCCAGAAGTGATGCAACACCCCCCCACACACAACCCTCCCACAAATCTCTAGAGATACATGAAATTCCTAGAGGGTCACAACAGTCTGTGACATTGCTTCCAGGGTTTGCCCAAAAATGGTGCCATGAATCTGCTATAGAGTTGCCAACCTCCAGGTGGCACCTGGAGATCTCTTTCTATTGTAATTGATCTCCAGATTACTGCAAACAGTTCCCCTGGAGAAAATGGCTGCTTTGGAGGGTGGAAATTATGGCATTATACCCTGCTGAGGTGTCTCCCCTCCCCAAACCCTCCCTTCCCCAGACTCCAACCTACAAATCTCCAGGTACTTCCCAGCCAAGAGCTGGCAACCCTACTCTGCCAACATCTTTCCCCCCTACACGTTTCCTCCCCTTTTTCCTCCTGCCACCACACTAATCAGGGGTGGGCAATTAGTTGGGTGCTGCAGAGGTGGGGGATTGTTTTCTGCTGCCTGGCAGTTTGCCACCCTCCACAAAGCAAAGGTGCCCCAACTTCTTAATCACCTTGGTTGCTTTCTTGTCTGCATTTTTTCCAGATCTTCAGTATCTTTTTTTAAGGTACAGAGACTAGACATGAATGCAGTACTCTAAAGGAGGCCAGCTATACCATAGATCTATATAAGGTATTAACATATTGGGGTACTGAAATCCCAAGCAAGGCCAGCCTTCAACTGGACTGAAAGTGCTAGAGACTGTGCTCATCACAGGGAAAAGAAGTTCTAGTTCTTTCCTTTTTTTCCATCTGTGGCTGTTGACAAACCTAAAACTAAAGACAGCCTTGAGTTTTATATGTTTGGGCAGACCCTTGGCTCTCACATTTAACAAACCCCATTCATTGTGGTGCTTTTCCTAACAGGAATCAAATGAGACCCCTGCCCTTAGATGATTTATTTCATCCTTCTCAGCAGGCACACATTAATCTTTGTTCAGTGAAGAGATGGTGTCATTTCTCAGAGACATATGGCAGCAGGAATCATGGAGGCCCATAAATTAGAAACAATTCCAGAACAATTTGTCTTCCTTCCTACACTCTGTCTCGGCCTACCAAGGCCTTTGTTAGATTTGCCCTTGTCTCTTGCCTCCAGAACACAGCACTGGATCATGGTCAAGAGATGGCTCTGAAGTCCTCAGGCACCTTGGCCTTTTTATTGGCTAATAAATAAAAAAGCCTCAAGATAGTACCAATGGGGGGGGGGGATCATTAGCCATGCACAGCAATTTACCATCCACTTGCAGAGAGAAATTTATGGCAAAGGGCAGTGCCATAATCAGCTGTCGGCATAATCAAGCTCCTACCAAGAGCCACACCAAGGCAGGAGGACAACTGCCCAGAACTATACTTTTCCTCCTCTGTACAACAGCTGCTGATCAAGACCTGCATGATTGCACTAGGGTTGTCAGGTCCCTTCCAAACACCAGCAGGGGGATGGGGGTGCACTCCGGGAGCTGGACGTGTTGCCCCTGCCATGCCAACATCAATGGAAGTGACATCATGTGCCGTGCCTATGTCACATGGAAGTGACATAGGCATGTTGGGGGCAATGCTCTGGTTTTTTGGGGAAACTCTATGGTAAAGTCGGCCTCAAACCATAGAGTTTTGCCCCAAAACCAGAACGTCTCTCCCCCCCCCCCCATGGAATCACTGACATGCCTATGTCACTTCTGGGTGACATAGGGACATTGCTTCACATTGCTGTGTGGGGGGGGATTTCCTCCCACCAGCCAGCTGGCTGCCAGCAGGCAGAAACTTGCAAAGCTGGGAGATCCCCTGCCCCCAACTGGGGATTGGTAACCCTAGTTTGCACCAATATGACAAAGAACAGCTCTGCAGGGTGTATTTCAGGAATGGAAAATGGAAGGGAGGGAAGGCCTAACTTCCTCCCCCACATCAGGGTTCCAGTCTGAAATGGGCTCCTCTTGCATGCATGCCTTTTAAAAATGTAAAACCCTACTAGGGAGCTCATCTATAAGAATCCCAGCATAGCATCCAATGCGGCCCTTCAAACAAGCAGGTCATGAGACTTAGGGTCCAGTCACACGGTCCCTTTAATTGGGTTTCGCCGCTGTTCCCTTGCGCATTTAAATTTGCTGATCAGACAGGCTGATCAGCCTCCCGCACCGAAGCGGGCTCACTCCCGCAATGCTGTCGGGTCCCTAGCGCATTTTCAAACCCCGGAAAAATCAAGTACTTTCCTGGAGTTTGTGCTTTAAATCCACAATTTTGCCGCTCTGAACAGACGACTCTCGCTTGGATTGCAATTAGGGTTGTCTGATCAGTCTTCACAATTTTTTTTAAAGTTGCTTCTTTTGAGTGCATGAGTAACCATGTGCTCAAACATATATATAGCTGCGGTGTTAGGAGGGAGGGAGGGAGCCCCTGTTGTGTTCATGCAGCAGCTGCTGCTGCCACCGCCATCCCTGGTTTCCAGGGACCCTCCGTTTCAGCTGCTGCATAAGTTGTCTGCTCTGGAGCCCTTGGGTGAAGAAGAATGTGAGCCGGAGGCTGGAAAACTGGGGGGAGCGAGCTCATGCTGAGGGAGCCCAGGTTGCAGGCAGAGGTTCTGGGCTCCAGTGGGGTGAGGGGAGCTGGGGTGCATGGCTGCTGCCTCACATGAGCCGGGCTTTTGTTGGTTGATGCAAAGGCAAAAAGCTCACCCGGGAGCTCAGCCAGCGCGCCCGGCAGGCACCCCCCCACACACACTTTAAACTTCGGAGTGAAAACCTCCTGCTCCGCATTGTCAAGCTTGTCCCGAAGTGTGTGTGTGCATGTGTGTGTGGCCGTGTTGCTCTGAAGCAACAGAACAAAATTAAAGAGCCCGGGAGATAAAGGAACCACCAGAGTCCAGTGGCACAAAGAATCCAGAACAAAATCAAAGAGTCCAGAGTCCAGGTAAATTAAAGTGGCTGTCTAGACGCTGCTGGAGCTGCGTCCCGCAATCAGGAAGGGATGTTTGATCATCCACAACCATGAAAAAACCTCCTGATTGTTTTTAAAGCAGGAACAATATTGCGGTTACCTTGCCATGTGACCACAGTCAATCAAGAAGATGCAGCAGTTATCACTGGTGGTTACACTATCTTCTCACTGTGGATGGCAGTGCACGTTGGACCCAAGGAAAGTCGTAAAGGAGGGCACAGCCATGAGGCAGCAGGAACACTCAGGAAGAGGGCATTGAGGTTATTTTGACCAAAGATTTCCAGTACCTGAAACTGCCACCAATGGATGGAGTCCTCTTCTTCGGCCTTCAAGACAGACAATGGAGAAAAGACATTATCTTCCTGTTTTCTGGATTCACCTTGAGGTTGCTATTTACTTGAAAAACTACTGGGGAGTGATGGATGTCTAATTGTTCTGGTTTAGGATCTTTTGCCGGCAACATTTAATGTGTCCAAAATAAGACTAATATGACCTAACTTGCTCTCCTAATGTTTTCTCAGGGTGGTGGACATCACATGCTGTATCATACCTGCGAGCAGGGCCTTTTTTTCTTCTTCTTCTTTTGAAAAAGAGGTGCTGGAACTCTCAAGAGGAAAATAAAGTTTTCAATCTGTATACTGAAATTCATGAACTTGCAAACATTTTTTTAAAAGAATTTTGTTGAAGAGGTTCTGCAACTCCATCCTGGCGCATTCCCCCAGAAAAGAAAGCCCTGCCTGTGAGATAGGCTTTCCAACCCCAGGTGTAGAAATACCTGGGAGATTTTGAGAGTGGAGCCTGGGAGAGTGGGGTTTGGGGGAGACGATGCTTGGTAAGGTATAATGTCATGCAGTCCACCTTCCAGAGCAGCCCCTTTCTCCAGGAGAAGTGGAATGAATGTTTCAAATAAATAAGCAACTGATGTAGTCTGGAGATCAATTGTAATTCCAGGAGTTCTCCAGCCCCCACCAGGAATTTGGCAACCCTAAAATGTGAGAATGGATGTTTTAAAAAGAAGCATAATGCCAAGGTAACTAGAAAAAGAGGGAGGAGAGCCCCTTTGGGAAGTGATGGATTTCTTGCCAAGGGATCTTTTCTTCAGATGATGCTGATCTATCCTCATGGGTCAGCATATGATAGTTTTCCATCGGGATCATCCCCATTACATGGAAAATCTACTGCCACTCAGTGTTCCTGGTGGTGGTTCATGACTGTATGTATCATATAGACAAAAGAGCATTGCCTCTTGCACCAAGCCAATGGATAACAGATTAACAATGCTGTCCTGAGCAGTTACACCTTTCTAAACCCACTTATTTCAATGAACTTAGAAAGGTGTAATTCTTCTTAGGAAGCCACCACTAGGGATGAGTGGATTTCCAGCATTCGGTTTTGCTAAGTTCCCTGGCTTCACCCTGCCCCCAGTTCCATTCCATTCACCTTCAGTGTAACTCAGAAAATTTCTAAAATTAACTTCAGATTCTGGAATGATGTTATATACAGTTTGATGCAGTTCTCAGCTCAGATGTGCACTAGGTTTGCCAGTGCACTAGGTTTTTCAGGGTGGGAATCTCTGTGTGACATCAGAGACGCACTGACATGAATTCCGGAAGTGACATCATTGCGTTGGTGACATCAGGGGGGTGACACTCTATTTTTGGGACAAAATCTGTGGTTTGTAGCCATTTTTACCATAGAGTTTTGCCCAAAACGTGGAGCATCATCCTGACATCGCTGACACAATGACATCACTTCTGAAAGTGACATCAGTGCACCACTGCCATCCCTCCCACCCCCAGAATGCCCCCCAAATCCCTCCATTGGCAGGAGGAAGGCACCTGGCAACCCTAATATGCACATATGTGTCGCATTCCAAAAAGTCACATTCCAAAAAGAGCCTTAATCTGATGCAGTGATCTGAACACAGACTTGGGTCTACTTAGATTTTTACATATTAACATACACTCCAACTACAGCCAGAATTCTACAAGCCAAAAACTGGAAAACAGAGAAAATTCCCTTAAGAGAAGGTATATCATCTAAGTTGTTGGAGATAGTGGAACTAGACAGGTTGAACATTGAATGGCAAGGGAAAAATGAAGAAATATATTTGAAAAGATGGTCTAAAGTTTATAATTGACTAAATATTAAGCTGGAGACTTAGACTCACAACAATATTATGTGCAATTAATGGAAAGATTATCGTTTTGATTATGTTAAAAATTATTTATGCATGTTACAAATCTATGTATGTTGTAAAAAAACCCTATAAATAAACTGGGGGGGGGGGGGGAAGAATATAGAAAACAAGCAAGATAAGTGAGAATAAACAGATGGGTTAATTATATTAAAAAAAATGAACACAGACTTGGGTCTTGGAGACCTAGAATCAAGTCTCACTTCTGCCACAGCTTTGCACAAGTGAATGCCTCTCAGCCTTCATTAACTCATTTCTGCCTTTGCCCTGCATCACACATAGAGAGGCCACATTCCCACTAGCATTAGCTGGTTGTTTGCATCATTGTTCCATATCTGCAGGAGTTGTCACTGCAGCAGTGATATTTACTCCTGAATCCTAATCAAAAGTTTTAGCCAGTGAATGAATACATGATGCTGCCTTATACAAAGTAAGACCAATGGTCTGTCAAGGTCAGTGTCATGCTTGGAGTCCACACCACCAAGCTAAGGGTATAACTCTGCTTTATTTATGTCACAGCATAAAGTGGTTCGGCCAGGCATCCATCTTAAGAAAACTACTCAAGCCCTACCTTTCCTGTGGAGCATGGCCTACTCTGACTATGCTGTTCTTGTCACCATATCTCAAAAAGGACTTTGTGGAGCTGGAAAAAGTTCAGAAGAAGGGCAACCAAGATGATTTAAGGGGTTGGAGCTCTTTTTCTATGAGGAAGGCTGAAGAGTCTGGGATTTTTCAGTTTAGAAAAGAGATGGTTAAAGGAGGACATGATAGAAGTTTATACAGTTATGCATGGAGTGGAGAGAGTTGACAAAGATAATTTTTCTGCCTTTCCCAAAATATTAGAACTGGAGGGCATCCAATGAAGCTGATGGGCAGTAGATTCAGGACAGAAAAAAGAAATACTGCTTCACTCAACAAGTGATTAAAATGTAGGTTGCAGTGCCAGAGGATGTAGTGATGGCCACAGGAATAGCTGGCTTTAAAGGGGGACTAGAAAGATTCAAGGCGGATAGGTATATCAGTTACTATTAGCCATGGTGACTAAAGGGAACCTGACAGATTCAGAGGGAAAGTTTCAGGTGGGTAGCCATGTTGGTCTGAAGCAGCAGAACAAAGTCTGAGTCCAGTGGCATCTTTAAGACCAACAAAATTTTATTCGAGGTATAAGCTTTTGAGTGCAAGCAGACTTCTTCAGCTTTTTTGTTGGTCTTAAAAGTGGCACTGGACTCAAACTTAATTCAGAGGCAGTAAACTAGGAAGCAACATTAGGGGAACGTCTCAGCCACTATGCCCTGTTGTTGGCCCTCCAGCTGAACTGGTTAGCCACTGTGTGAGACAGGATGCTAGACTATTTGGAGCACTGGTCTGATCCAGCAGGGCTCTTTTTTTTATGACTGTCAAACCAAAGTATCTGCCACTTGGCCACAAGGGGGCAACTACAAGGAATACATATTACAGTCAGTACTGTCTAATCTGACCGGCAGCAGCTCTTCAGGGTCTCAGGATGAGCTCTTACACATCACCTATTATCTGATCACTTTCACTGGAGATACCAGGGATTGAACCTGGGACCTTTTGCATTCAAATGCACTAACCACTGAGATCTCCTTCCTTTTCATGGTTTGACAAAGTTAAAGCAATCAGATAAGTAAAACCCCTTACTGATGTCCCCAAACTATTAATAGTTGATAACAAACACTAGTATGACATGTCTGAGAAGAATTCCCTTTCCCCCGAGTTATTCCCCTTCTCTGGGGGCGCACGTGTCTCCGTGTAGTGAGGTAAAGCACAGGGACAGCCATTTATTTGCCATTAATTTTTAAAGATGCCTTGTTTCAGATGAGAACCTGTCTGTCTTTGTCTATTTGTTGCTTCTGAGGAGATTCATTACTTTGATGGATCTGTGTAATTTTTTTCAAGTGCTGCAGGTGACAAACAATAAAATATGCTTTAAAAAAACTCACTCCACTGCCAGGCTGAATAGCAAAATTGGAAGGAAAAGAAAAAAAAAACTGTGGAATGGACCTTTCTACAGGGAATGGATTTGCATGCACTGTTACCTAGAATTGAACTGACTGCCATCTGCTGAGACTGTTTCCCAAGGTACACTCTGACAGGATATTAGCTGAGATTGTTCACAACATTTTAGAAAATGGTATTGCCTAATCCAAAAATTCCCTAATCCCTATGCTGCTTTCAATATAACTCCTCTCCACCCACTAAGTGCACTGCCTTTCCCCTTTCTCCCCCATATCTGCCCCGCAGATGGAATTCTCACTCCCATGCTCTCTAAGGTTGATGAAGGAGTCAGTGCGCTATTGCTATATTCCCTCGAGTCTCCTGAGCCAGAAAACAAAAAATTGTTCCAGAAGCCACTGTGACACTAGATCTCCAAGGAGACTGGTTGTTTACTTATTTTTATTTACTTCATTTATAGGCAACCTTTGTTGCTGAAACTCAAGGAGGATTATACCTTGTAAGACAATGTGTTTAAACAGCATGAGACATCCAACAGACAATGCAGTAGGGCAAGAAAAGCCACAAACATTAGAAGCAACTTGCACAGAACACACTCCTCCCTCTAATGTAAAGACCAGCCAAATTTCAACTGAATTGGATTGGAGGTCAATTTTACAGACCCCTGATTTATACATCTCTTGGTGCAGACTCGGTTCTCTCCAAAGATTCCTAAAATATTTATTTATTAAATTATATTTGTTAGGCTGCCCTTCCCTACAAGTACACAACAAAATAATCTACAAATCTCAGATTAAAACTAAATTAAAACAGCCCGATAAATACCAGTACATAAAAGCAACATATATGAGATGGCAAAAGACAGCATATATAAGATGGCGGAAAGGATTCCAACTCCCCAGCCTCCTTAGAGGGAGGGGTTAAAAGGGATGGAGACTTCTGCAAGAGTACCAAAGGACACCTCCATCACTGTCCTCAACCGAAGGCCAAGTGGAACATCTCTACCTTGATTGCCCTGTGGAATGGTAACAATTCCCACAGGGCATGGATATCTTCCAGCACAGTGTTCCACCAGGCAGAGGACAGCTGGACTTCTCTCGGACTGGGTACCACCATGAAGTTCTTATTTCCTGTAGATAGGGCTCTTCCAGGGGCATGTTGGGAGCAGGGCTGCCAAGTGCCAACGACTTACCGGCGGGGGGGAGTTGTTCTCCCCCCGGGAGCTCTTCTGGCGCGTGCGCTTTTGTGCACACGCCGGCGATGTAATGACGTCACCTCCGGGTGATGTCATTACATGGGGGAAGTCATCCTCACCGGACGACTTCTGGGGCGGGGTTCCCCCCGCCGGCCGAATGCTGGCTGGCAGATCGGGAACCCCTATAGCGGGGGATCCCCCGCCCCCCGGGCTGACTTGGCAGCCCTAGTTGGGAGAGGCAGTCCCGAAGATATGTAGGTCCCTGACTGCTAAGGGCCTTAAAAGTTGAGACCAAAACCTTGAACCGGACCCAATGCTCCATAGAGGTCAAGCAGCAGCCTAGCAGGAGAGCTCCACCGGTCACAGCATTTTTAAAAAAAAAAATCTGCATTTTCCTAGTTTTAAAATAACTGACAATAAAAAAAATCTTACCTTTTCACCGAAAACTCTGCATTTGCCATCTTTCTTTGTTGTGGCCTGTTTGTTTCCTTCCACAAAATAAAAGTGGCTTCCTTGCAGATCCCACCCATCCCTTTCTGTTGATTTACAATAATGGGGATGTACTCAAATGAATGACCAAAAGACCCTTTGGAAATAACTGGAGCCAGCAATGCCAGTTGACTTGCATAGGCTCTACTGAAATATGTTATAGCACAAAAAAGTTACAATGAAAATGTGGAATGGATTACAAGAAACCTGCCCTGGATCTGGAATGGCAGCCTCCAGAATGGAATGATGGTCCCTGGGAGTAGAATGACAGTCCCTAGACCCAGATAAATGTTCCAGGATTGGAAAGACAGCCCCTAGAGTGGGATGATGATTCCTGGGACTGGAGTCAGTGTTCCTGGGGGAGCAGTCATTTCTGTCCCAGAGCAGTTTAGATGGTACCAGGGACCATCATTCCACTCTGGGGCTATCATTCTAGTTCCTGAAGATGCAGTACAGTCTCAGGGGCTGTCATTCTACTTTGGCAGCGATCTTTCACATCCCAGAGCATTATCTGGGCTCAGAGCAGGTTTCTCAGAATCCATTCCACATTTTTATTGCAACATATTTCTATGGGGCCTATGGGGCCCTTTGGCATTTGTGGCTCCCATTATATTCAAAGAGCTTTCAGGCATCTCCCATTGTTCCCAATGGATATTCCTGTCATTTGTTTTAGTACATCCTTCCATTATGCCCCATGGGAGACTTTTCAGGGGGGCTGGAGTGGCTGTTTTTCAACCAAGTGACTCCAAAATTGCAGCAGAGTGAGTGCCACCTGTCTACTGGAGGACCAAGTTTCAAGCAAATTGGACCAAGGGGACAAATTCCATGTACCCCGAAACAAGCTGCCCCAGCTCTCTATTAACCCAGCCATAGAACAAAAGGCTCCGCCCTCACAGAGGAGGGAGGGAAAGAGAACTGCAGCTCTCTATGGCTTGTTCTCCTTGCTTACAAGGATCCAATTGGGAGAAATGCCATTGTTCAAAAAATCAGTAGCATCCAGGAAAAACATGAGCACATGCTGTAGCGAGCTAGCAGCACCCAAACTCAAAAACAACAGAGATTTCTTTGGGGAGGGTAGTTTTGTTTCACTAAAAATCTCAAATTTCTAATACCATTCCAGAAAATCACAGTAATGACCCAAAACAGCAGTTTCTGTGTATATCTTTGGCTTGGGCACTTCATTTTGCTCTCCGTTCCATTATACTACAGCCTTATTTGCTTTATAGAAATGCCCTCCTGAGCAATTCTGCAGATTCAGAATGCCAGAAGTGCCGGGGCCTTCCTGACCTCCTCATGCAAGTCATTCCATAAAGTGGGAGCCACAGCCAAGAAAATGTGTGCATGCCAGTCTTACCTGTTTCCTGGTTACAGATGTATCTCAGGCTGGCAGAAGGGCACAGTTGTTTTGTGCCACTTTTCCCCTGGCATCCTCCCATCAGGAAGAAGAAAAAGGAACCAAATGGGTCTGTGTGATCAAAGGGATCTTTGGGATGATCTCTCATTTCTTGGCAGGAGCAGATGACCCAAGCATCTTTTTTAGCAATCAGGCTATGAGCCTTGACTGGTGATCCAGAATGCCGATTCATGACACAAGCCCTAAAGTCTTTGGTAGTATCCACTGAGTTGAGTCTGTAACCAATAATGTGACAGTTCCTGAGTCCCTGCATTCCAGTTCTTGATGCGAGGGAGAGGAAATTTTCCTCCTCCCATAGTAACTAGCAGTTTTGTTACCATTGTGTCCAGTTTGACACAGGTTTCCTGGATGGCAGACGAAACTATGGTTTAACCAAGACTGCATTAGTCTGTTCACCACAAGTTCAGAAAAAGCAATCACATTACTGCTGGAAAACAGAGAAGCCTCTTAACTATCCAAATGGAATTCAGACTTTTAGTGGAGAGTCAATAAGCTGGCTAACCTTACTATAAGCGAAGATGACACTGTTGGTTCATCAGGTGGCATATTCCAGAAGCATGACATTTTTCTATATCCAATTTCCTATTCCCTGCAATTTTAAAAAAGAAGGGAAAGGAGATTACTCTGACTTTTGAGTGCACTGTGGAAGTATCTAAGCAGTAAAACTTAGCAATGTGCAATTGCTAGTACACTGGGTTTGATTGTGGCAAACTCAGGTTCAAATTAGTTATTCTCAATTACCTAGCAGTTCAAGTCACACCCTGCTCACTGGCTACACTCAAGTAGTCAGTCATTCACCAAGTTGTTTGGGTACATTCAAACAAATCTAGATGTATCTGTTTGCATTATGACTGTTAACCAAATCAGTCCTTAAGACCATGTCATGCCAGAGCATTTCCTTACATATGCACAATCAGAGCACAAAACACCGGGGCCAAAACTGAAATTGGGCAGTCCAGTGTCTACAAAAATGTTTGAAGATGAGTAAGTGAATGAGCCTGAGATGGTGTAGTTGATGTTGTTAGGTCCAGTGATGGTGTTGCCTGGGTATATGTGGCAGCAAAGTTGGCATCTGGGTTTATTGCAAGCTCTGATACCAGTGTCCATGTTCAAGGTAGATGCCATATTATTGTTGGTGAGGAGCTGTTTGCCATTGGGAGGCTGTCCGTGGTCAAGACAAGGTTTGTCCCCAGTACTTGTGAAAGAAAACTGTCATTGTCCAGCAAAGGTTGTATGTTGCTAATGATGTGCTGAAGTTTTTAAAGCTGAGAACTGTATGAGACAACTAGTGGTGTTCTGTTATTGTTTCTTTGGGGCCTGTCTTACAACAGGTTTTTTCTGGATACCGCTCTGGCTTTTTTAATCTGTTTCTTGACTTCACCAGGAGAATATTTTAGTTCCAAAACGGTTTGTTGTAGATCCCTCAGATGATAATCTTTGTCTTTAGGACTGGAACAGATCCAGCTGTAGTGCAGAGCCTGGCTGTATGCAATGGATTGTTTGGTATGTTTAGGATGGTAGCTGGAGGCATGTAGATATGTTTGTTGGACAGTAGGTTTCCAGTATAAAATGGTGTCTATGTGTCCATTGTGTATTTGTACAGTAGTGTCCAGAAAATGTATTTCTCACATAATTTCATTGTCAGGCTGATGATGGGGTGAAAGTCATTGAATGCCTGGCTGGTGGAATTTGTCCAGGACTACTTTACCATGTATCCAGACAATAAAGAGGTCATCAGTATAACTACCCACCTGAATCCATCCTCTGCACAGACACTATAGAATTCAATGCTTTAAGCATAGCGAATGTAGTCTGAAAACTCTTTTGCTGCTTTGAAAACACATAATGTCTTTGAGTTCAGGGGGTGGTGGTGGTTCAGTTTTGAATATTTCAAGCATGCTGAAAAAAGCCAACCATGATAGGTGAGTATTGGCTATCCCCCATTTCATCATCATATCCTCCTACAGTTGGTGTAGTCGTTAAGAGTAGCAGACTCTAATCTGGAACACTGGGTCTGATTCCCCACTCCTCCAAATGCAGCCAGCTGGGTGACCTTAGGTCAGTCACAGTTGCCTCAGAACTGTTTTCTCAAGAGCAGTTCTCTCAGAGCTCTCTCAGTCCCGTATACCTCACAGGGTGTGTGTTATGGGGAGAGGAAGGGAAGATGCATGTAAGCCACTCTGAGACTCCAAGTGAAGGGTGGGGTATAAATCCAACCCTGCTGCTGCTGCTGCTGCTGCTTGCTCCTCCTCCTCCTCCTCCCCGCTTTTCCCAAGAGCAGTACTGTACTGGTTTTTAAAATATTCTCTCTCTCTTTCTTTGTAGAGAGAAGGGTGGATGTATTAACTTATATGAGGCAGGCCCTGCAAGGCTGGGCATCATCAGAATTACCACACTTCCCTCAGCTTGACAAAAAGTTGACAGACCTGGGCTGGAAGTTGTGTACCACTGCCACTGTCTGGGCAGAAGGCCCCCTGCACCTGCCTGGGGATAAAAGGGAGACAGGGATGCCTGGGTGACAGAAAAAGAACACGACTTTGAATAGCATGAGCCTGCCTTGCTCAGTTACAGCTGTAGCAGTGAGGGAAGGCATGGAAGGGTAGGGACTTTACGGGAGCTTCCCCTGATGGCTGAAGGGATTCCTCACTGATGTATCTTGCAGTAAGGCACTGGTAAGAGAGAGCAGTGGTTAAGACAAATGTGTTGACAAAATAAGAGTCTATGAAAAAGCACATGGAGAAAGTCCTCCTGAGTGTGCATTTGGCTTGTTCCATTTCTAGGGCTCCCCCCCGCCCCCAGTTTATAGATGCATATTTGCTGCTTTCCCTAAAAAGACAGAAGCATAAGAGGAGGGAAGACTGAGAACAGATCCAGCATTCAACTTGCATATGTGTAAGGCAAGTTGCAAGGCAGGCTTCATAGCCCAGGTGAAGAATCCACTTTGGAAATTCTTGGAGATTTGGAGCTGGAGCCTGGGGAAGGTAGGGGAAGGGTTTGGGGAGCAGAGGGACCTCAGCACGGTATATAACCCACAGAGTCCACTCTCCAGAGTAGCATTTTCTCCAGGGGAACTGATCTCTGTGGTCTGGAGATCGCTTGTAATCCCAGGAGATTTCCAGGACCCACCTGGAGGCTGGCAACCTTAATGGTGATCCACTGCAAAGAATGTGATGCCTGTCTTCTACACCCCGAATTGTCCAGAGTACTTGCCCCCTTCTCCATCTTAGTCACTGCATCAGTGTAACAGAGGTGGGGGTGGCAGGGCGGCACTTTGAATAACGTTACTATTTTATAGGAAAAAGTCTAATCTGTTTCTTGCAAGACAAATTGTTCGAAAGATATAAAACTGCATGGATTACTCAGAATGTGGGAACCCCTGTTTGATCAATGGCTGATTTCACACATCACTGCTGACCCATAGTGACGCTAAAAAGTCTAGTATCTACTTTATGTCAGAAAGAGAGCAACATTACCTTAACCTTATTTCATACTACCCAATAGGCCTCAAGAAGGGTTGAAAGAGGCCTAGCTACATTGGATTTATCTGGCATTGGAAGAAATCTTTGATAGTGTTCTCCTGATTAAAAGCAAGAGAAAGAGTAGCTTCTTTGAAGGACAGCCTCAGTTCCCACACAAAAGCCCATTTCCAGTCTCCAAGGGAACATGGCCATGATCTATGGCTTCAATGCCCAAGGAGCAAATGAAATGTTTTCTCTTTTCATCCATGGCCTGAAAGCAAGCACTGACTGTCATGAGAATTGAGAATGCCTTATGGAGAGGAGAAATTACCTGCTCCCCCTTATTCCACCCTCTGCCTAAAGAACAGCCAGCTGCTTGTTGTTTTGTTCATTTTGTGGTCTTGTGAGGTATGCCCCAGACATACTTTTCAGTTTCTGGAGGCAGAGAAAGAAATGAAGGTGTGGGGTTACACAAAGGGGAGAGGAAGAATAACAAGGAAGCAGAGAGACATAGAAATAAAGGGGCTGGTTTCAGGGGAATAAACTTTGGGGGACAGTGGGGTTCATGTCCCTGCTGGGATTTCCTGTGGGGGCAATGCCCCCTCCCAGGGCTGCCAGGCCCTCCAGTATTTCCTGTGGGGGAAATGCCTTTCCCAAGCTGCCATGTAGCATGATGAAGTCACTTAGGCTGTCAAGTTCTCAAGTTCAGTCAGTCCTGTTTTTCTTAGTAGCAATTTAATTTATTCATAAGAGGCACAGGACTGGTTTTATCTGTTTTGGTGTTTTTAAGAAACGAGGGGTAGGGACTTTCAGTGGATAATACTGTCTGCACAGAAACCCATTTTAGGAACTAGCAATGCCTCACTTTGGAACAGATGAGTTCCTATACTTTACAGTTATTTCTCTGATATTCTTTTGTGCTGACTCCTATAATGACTGCTGCTTTGCCAGCCAAAACTGTGCAATCCCATCCTAACCCCTTGTGCAGAGGCTGGCATCGCTGCTTTTCTTTCTCTGGGACCTTGGGACATTTTTTTGCCACACAGGACTGCTCTTTCCCCTGCCTTACCATCTTATTTTTTTTCCCCCTTGGGGCCCTTGGAAGATCTGCCTAAAGCCCCTATTCTCGATCTGTAGATTATCAAAACAGACAAGGTACTCTACCCAGCTCAGCAGACAGACAAGGTCAGGTAAACTCCTTCTCTCTGTTCATTCTTTTTCTCTCTTAAAAACTCTCCTCTCTTCTTCTTTAAATCACTCTCTCCCACTCTTCCTCCTGGCTGTTCAGTGGTACAGAATTTTCATTCAGCCAGAGACTTGACTCTCTTTCATTTTCTCTCCTAACTAGGGTTGTCAGGTCCCCTCATTGCTTCAGCGGGGAAATTTGGGGGGCGTTCTGGGGGTGGGCGGGGATGTGGTCCCCTCCAATCAGCTCAGGCCCTTTAAATTGGGCATGTCTAAGAATATATGTGAAAGGGAGCACAGGTGGTAACCATAGAAAAAAACTGGTTCCCCAAAGGTAGCAAGGTTATCCAGCTACCTAGACCCTCTTGCTCAGATTTAGGAACTTGTGTGCTGGGAGTGGGGGAGCAGAGGCCTGTGACCTAAGTGGTGTAAGTTGATTTTGGTATCCTGTGACCTGCTTTAAAGAAAAATAAATGAAGGAGATGGGAATATTTCTGTCTTTAGCCATTTTTGCTGGTTCCCCAAATATGGAAAGTGAGGTGATTCTGCTATTCTGGACCCTACTTCAAGCCAGTATTTACTCTGGATTCTGAGATTCACATGGAGATTCATACTGAGTGTCCAGTAGCTGAGCAGCATAGTTGTTAGAGTGTTGGTCTAACATTGGGAAGAGGAGGGTTCCAATCCCCACTTAGCCAAGAGACACACTATGTGGCCTTGGGCCAGTCATACACTTTCAGCCGCATAGGGTAGTTGTGAAGAAAAGGGGGGGGGGTCATACACAAATGAAATATTTACTCTAATTGTCTCAGTGAAGTAGTTAATGGCATCTTTTCCTCTTACAGAGTCCTTTTTCGTTGACTGAGTAGGCTTGCCAGGTACCCCCAGCAACCAGTAGAGTACATGGGAGGAGACTTACTGCCAGGAAAACTAGGCCTGTGTTGCTCATTTTTTACTATAGAGATTTTGTCCAAATATCAGAGTGTTCCTGCCTTGCCAACAACATGATAACATCATTTTTGGTGTGCACTGGAAATTACATTGTCACATTGCTAGTAACATGTATTGAGGCCTAGTATTGAGGCCTGATCAAAGTGGGGGGGGCACAGCAAGGGATCCCCTGACCCCCACTGGGTCCTGGCAACCGTGACTGAGAGTTAGACTCTTAAGAGTGTGTGTGTATATATGACTTGAGTATATATAGGTACATGTTATAAGCTGTCTATGGAGCTGGTCCATACAGAGAGAGAGAGAGAGAGCACCACATGATTAATTGTTGATGGCATATGGTTTTTGGAAATATAAATATAAATGAATTCATATGGAAATAATTTAAAATAGATAAAATAGATTTAAAATAGATGACTAAGAATGGCACTGGGACAGGGCCCCATACTCACCCATCTGGAAAACTGAGAAGTCTGTGTCTTTTGCTGGTTTAAAAATCATAGGTAAAATGGCACAAGATATGAGGAGAAAGAGAAAAATCTCCATGTGACCAAAAGTCCCTAGTCTTATTTAATTTTTTACCCCACTCTTTTGTCTTAGGACTCCCTGAATGTCTTGCAATAAAATATTCAATTAAACACAATAAAACCATAACAGATAATAAAAGTGGCAGAGAGAGATAATCTAGCAACAGATAATAATATCACACAAACAAGCATCTGATATTAGCTCAAAAAGACAGCAATAATCGTTAACCCAGCATCTCACTGGAAAATAATTGTTTCATCCTTTTCTTCAAAAGCTGGAAGGGACGAAGAAAAAGAAAAGATTGAATCTATACCCCACCCTTCACTCGGAGTCTCAGAGCAACTTACAAACTCCTTTCCCTTCCCCTCCCCACAACAGACACCCTGTGAGGTAGGTGGGGCTGAGAGAGCTCTGAGAAAACTGCTCTTTCAAGAACCATGGCTTGCCCATGGTCATCTAGCAACTGTAAGTAGAGGAGTGGAGAATCAAACCTAGTTCTCCCAGATTAGAGTCCGTGCACTTAACCACTACACCAAACTGGATGGGGAGAGAGTTCCACATTTGGTACTGTCAGCACAAGGCCCTGTCTCATGAATCTATGGTGAGGAAACACATAAGAAGGCCACTCCAGATGACGTAAGAGTACAGGTAAGTACATGTTGTAAATTATCTATGGAGCTGGTCTAAATTTTATGGTTTTAAAGATCAAAACTAGCACTTTGAATTAGGCCCAGAACAGGAGTTGCTTAGCCATGCCTGGCAACCAGTGAGAGGGTTGGGCCCTGGAATGTGGGGGACTGCATCATTTAGGGCTGGACCATCCATAGCCAAAAATAGGCAGTTGCCTAGAGTGCCAGCACCAAACTGGCCTACCTGCTGCCCCACCCTCCCCTCCCTTGCTTCATACCCTGTTCGGCTGGGAGAGGCTCTTGGAGGAAAGTGCTGCCACTGCCGCCCCTTCTCTTGAGGAGGGCAGGCTCTTTCACCCCCTTCTGCATAGAGCCGAGGCGGGTGTGTGTGCCTGGGTGGGCTGTGCACTTTCCCGGCTGCCCCTGCAAGTGGGTGTCATTGGGCTTTCTGCATTCCTCTGACCATGCTGGCCACTTTCCCACACCTGCTTGGGCTCCGCCTCTGCCACACCTGGTGGCTTCTCCTCAGGAAGGGAAAGGTTGGTGAAGCAAGCTGACAAGACCAGGTGTGCCTGGTCTCTGGTTTGGCTGGAGAAGATTCTGGGCCCCTTTAAGAGCTTCTGCAGCCGGGTCTTCACTGTCAGCTTGCTTCTCCGGCTCTGTTTGACTTCGGCTTGATTCTGGACCCTCTGGCTCATGACTTCGGCTTATTGTTGACTCCTCGTACTGGTTTGCTCGTGAGTTTCCCTCTCTGACCCTGGCTTGGACTGACTCTGCTTTTGGCTTAGTGTTTTGGACTTGTTATCTCGTGCCTGACTTGGCTTGACCTCGGAATGTCCTGGACTTTGGCTTGGCTCCTGACCTACTGGCACCCAGCCCGTGACACTCTCCATGTGATCATGAGTCCTCAATTGTATGGAGAGAAACATACATATGTCCAGGGGTCATTTCAAGGGGGAACGAGCAGGAACGACATTCCAGGAGTAACAAGCCCAGGAGTAGGGAACCCAGGCATGCTTGCATGCCTGCCCTTTGCTTCCCCAGCCAGCCCGCTGTGGCGGGTTGGCTGGGGAAGGGAAGGGCAGGCAGGCAGACATGCTCCCCTTTTCCCCTGAGCCCCTCCACTTTTGCGGAGAAACTCGGTGAAGTAGGGGGGATTTAAATGCTTTTCTTTCCCTTCCCCATCTGGGGAAGGGAAAAAAGGGCATTTTAAACATGCTTGGGTTCCCTGCCTGATCTTCTCCAAGTGCCCTGCAGCCACGGGGCACCTGGAGAAGATCAGGCAGGGAACCCAGGCATGCTTGCATGCATATCCTTTGCTTCTCCAGCCAACCCGCTGCAGCAGTCTGGCTGAGGAAGGGAAGAGCAGGCATGCAAGCGTGCCTCCTCCTCCTCCCTTCCCTATCTGAGCTTCTCTGCTACTACAGAGAAACTCGGAGAGTGAAGGGAAAGTGGGGGAGGGGATGTTTCAATGCCTTGCTTTCCTTCCCAAATCGGGGAGAGAAAGAAAACCATTTTAAACATGCCTGGGTTCCCTGTATGATCTTCTCTAGGTGCCCCTGGAGAAGATCAGGCAGGGAACCCAGGCATGCTTACATGCCTGCCCTTTGTTAGGGGGTGTGGCACACGCAAATAAGTTATGCTAATGAGTTATGCTAATGAGCTCCTGCACCTCTTTTTCTATGAAATGACCCCTGCATATGTCAACTCTAGGGTGTCCCCTGGTAGCAAAGGAGCTTGCCTCTGCAAGCTCACTCGTCCCGCTACAAAAGTTCAGTTTTCCCCTCAGAACATCTGAAAACAGCCACTGTGATCTAACGTGATCAACCATTTCCCATTGTACAGTCGTAGTCAAAGCCAGAACTAACTTTGACTTAGATATATAGATAAGGTTCAGTCTGCACGTTCCAACCATTCCATGGAAGTAGCCTGATGGATTGCTTTCATTGTATGGAGAGATTCCGTGCCATTCCATCAGATTATCCTGATGCTAAAAGTCTCCGCAAAATGGGTGCAATCCACATAACTGGCTATTCTACCAATTATGGCCATCCTATGTGTACCATTCAGAGGGTGTTTAAAACTGGTTCCTTGCAGTGATAGTAACAAATAGTATGGCTCACAAATGTAGAAGTTACCCCACAGTGATTTCCTCTTCAGTTCTTTTGCAGTACCCTGAGCATGACCACAAGTCTGTGACTACAGCTCCTTTGGTTTAGAAGTAAGCATATTATTTTTTCCCCTTAAAATGATATTATATTAAAGCAAAGAATCAGAGGAAGTGCTGCCTTGAATGGGGTTTTAACTCTGAGTTTGGGCATAAACCAAGCATTTCTATTTCTAAAATAATATAATACCATGGAGAGAAATTTGATTACTTAAAATTGCTCCATTAGATACGTGACTCCAGACAGAAAATCAAGTGTATACAATTTCATAGCCTTTAGAAAGCATTCATTTTTTTTTTCATTTTCTTGCTCATTTCATTTTTAATGCTACCCACTTGCACCGGTGATCAGTAGAAAATCATTTGCTACTGGACAAGAACTATCAATTATTCTTATTCCTGCCGCCCAATCTTATTCTACCCAATTACAAAATCCAATAAATAAAGGAATACCAGCTCAGAATTATTTGTATTATTTTCAGCAGTGCCATATCCCCTGGATAATTTGAATCTTACTTGCCTCAGGGCAACACTGTGCTGGGCAAAACTCATTACCATCTATGTAACATGCTGTAACCAAGATCAAGCTTGGGGTGGGTGGGGGGAACCAACTTGTTTTGAGACTGCAGGGGATGCTGATTAGACATCGAATTTATTTAGTAGAAAAGTACACATGAGTACTGTCACTAGAATAACTTTAAAACCGGAAAGGAAAGTTTTCAGAAATTGCTCGCTAAATTGAAGCTTTTAAATCCTTACCTAGACACACAAGGAAATGGCCCCATTTACACAAGTATTGATCACCGCAGTTAAAGAAAACAGTGTCTGACAGGCACTCAGCTTTTGTGGAAATGAAGCACTTATTTAGATGTCAAAATGTAGACATAAGCGTGTAACACTTGGGCCCCTTTATGAAAAACATTGGCCTCTGTTTCTTTCGAGTGAAGGTTGTTGCTTTCTAGAGAGCATATTTCCATTCTGTGTCAGAAAACACAGCTGTGGATATTGATTAAGCACATGGGCAAAGCCCTGTCAGTCCTACCTGTTAGCTTTATGCTTTGGCCTTCCATTAAGCAGGATGGGGTTAAAAAGATTTAACACAGTTATTATTTCATGGATCTTCCACACAGCTTTCCCCCAAATAGGCAGTGTGGCTCTATTTATTGGTCTGCATGTGTTGCCAAAACTAGAGTCCAAACTGTTCTCAGGCTCACACTGGTTCTAAAGTCAGGAGGCTCTCACATCGTTCTCTATCAATTTTGCCAATAATCTCCACCCATAATTTTGAGAGCCTGTCTAATTGCAGTGGTCAGAGTATTGGACTAGAGCCTGGGATACCTGGATTCAAATCCCCAGTCTGCCATGAAGGTCAATGGGTGATCTGAGCTGAAAGAGAGGATAAAATGCAAGAGATTATGCATACCAGGCTACACAACATGGGATCGTTTTATAGCATTTTCCTTTTTTGCCTGTATTTCACAAGAGCATCATTTGGCACTTCTACAATCTACAGGAAAACAAAATCACTTTCAAAATTAGCCCTTTATTTAACTATTTAGGGTTTGTGGGAATGAGGGTTGGGGTGGGTTGCAAAAGGGGGTGGATGTTGAAAGGGTTTCTCTCTGTTTTTAATTTTATGTTGGAGCTCCAGGATCCAACTTTTATAGGATCCCTGATTCTTGGACTGCATCATGGCATACCAATGGGACTTGAATCCCCTCCTCCTTTGTCTGTGGTCTCCTTGGACACCAGAGAAATGGGAGAAAGCATTCTCTCTTTAATCCCTGTGATCTGTTCCATGAAGTTTCATGGAAATCACTGGAAGCTTCTCAGAACAAAACCTCTGGGTTAAAGACAGAACAAATCCTAATCAGGATGGAATGGCAGGAATTCTCTTACTCCTGAAAAATGGGCTAGGTGCAATAAATTGAGACATAAATATACATTTGTCCCACAAAAATCTGATTGTGTAGAAATGTCCTGAGTAAACTTCAAGAGCATTAAGTCCAACAATGTAAGATTCATTCAGGCATTATTTTCTCTGGGTTTGCATACATGTGAGTCACTCATGCATTCACATATCTAGATTAAAAAGGCAATGTGCAAATAAATTAATTCCTGATCTGGTTCATATGCTCGGTATAGTACTTATTTGAGTATGTGGATCTGATTACAGTGAGATTCATGTTATTTATTTAAATTTTGGGCATCGTCACAAAAGGGAAGCCTAACAACTATGCAATAAAACAATACATAAAACGCACATAAAAATAGAAAGCACTGTTCTGAATAATAAGAATCCTTACTCCCAATAATCAAAACCAGTGCAAGCATGGAGATTTTACTGCTCTGTTCACAGTTTCTCACATTACATTTTTCCAGGTATATAGGGAAACGAATAATCCCTGTATTTGCAAAACTCAGAGGAAATCCATGTACCCACAGTTGCAATACATACATGTGCATATGGACATTTCTCTATATAAAGTTTGTCAAAGTCAACAGCATTACAAGTTCCTACTAAGTCATTTCCCAATAGTCCTTGTTAATTCCTTAAGATTTTTACCACCTCTTTTCAAAGTCTAATGTTCAAAGACACAGAACGGAGCTGCCTCAGCAATTTCCTCTGTTTTTCAGCCTAGTTCCGTCAAGTCCATTAACTTCCCCTTGTTCTCTTTTTCTGTAGCTTCCTTGACAGAAAACTGGTCCTGCTTTTCAGACGAGGCAGCAAGGCAGAGCTGTCAGGAGAATTCACTCCTTTATGCTGTTCCGGGAGTTGCCCTCTTGCTTGTTTCTCTTCACAAATGCTGAGTCCATCTGCTTCACCTTGGTGAATTCCATGCCCTCAAACCTCTGTTTCTTATCACACAAAAGCACAGCACTTGCCGTGTTAGGCTGTGAACTTCAGTTTTGCTGTAATAAGGTGTTATGGGACAAACACCAGAAAATCACAGGAAGGGGGTACTTCTTCCTAGCATTTGAAAAAGCTGCTTTATTCAGTAAAGAAAATGGCACTGCTTCTAAAGTTTGGCTTCAGTGCAGAGTTTCTGCCTGGGGCCTTCCACATGCTACAATTGTCTGGCTTTGTAGTATATTTTTGAAGGTATGTAGCTTCTTATGTGGTATGTATCATCATCATTATTCTCTATCCAATGCTGTCTTGGTATTTAGACACTAAAACCACAATTGCCAGGCTGGGCAGGACAACAGTGCTAACTTTAAGAACTTCACTATGGCTTATTTCTTTGCTATGTGACATCATGCAGACACTTGACAACAACATGCAGACACAATGACAACAGGAACATATTTCTAGACTGGAGTGGTGGTAGAGGAATTCTAGCTCTCACACTGGGCAAGCTCAAGTTGCCCCATTTCACTTCTTTATTGGCAAGGTCCTCCACATTTACATCACCATTTATTAATTTAGTATTTAATGAATGATACGAACCCTTCCTTTCCTCATGGTTCATGGTGGCTTACAATAATAGTTAAAATATCCCCAGCTACAACCAAAAATAAAATAGCAAGCCCCAACTCTCTCCCTCCCCTTAAAAGATGGTGCTTGTAGACCTATCTCTCATAGTGTCAGGGCTGCTCCTGCTTCCGTGAAGTTCTCAGGAGCTATTAGAGCTTGGGTCAGTTCCTTTCCCTGCAGCCATGGATGTTGCCCCCTAGTGAAACTACAAAGTTCAAGCTAGGATTCACACTTTGATAATCAGATATATGAATGTGTTCTCAAATTTCTTTGCAAATGTGAACACCAGACTCAGATTGCAAATGTGAACACCAGAACAAGTATTTGATCAGATCCATGTGTCTTTTCCCCTCAGCTAAGTAGACCTAATAGCAGTGTAATTGTATGGTCTCACTAGAAAGATTTGTGCCTGTATATGTGTGTGTGTTTGTATGGAAAAAAAAATGTCAGTGTGCTACTTGAGGGACCGCCTTTCCCCATATGTGCCCCAGAGAGTACTGAGGTCAGGCATTCAACACCGCCTGACTCTCCCTGGTCCAAAAGACGTTCGGCTGGCCTGTACCAGGGCCAGGACTTTCTCGGTGGCGGCTCCACACTGGTGGAATGAGCTCCCGGATGACATCAGGGCCCTGCGGGACTTATTACAGTTCCGCAGGGCCTGTAAGACGGAGCTCTTCCGCCAGGCCTTTCCTTAGGAGCCGCCAATGGGGCGATGTAGGATATTATTGCCCAATCTGCTGAACCTTCTGCCATCGCCTCTCACCACGAGAACCCTGTTGCTGCCAGTATTGATTATACTGTTATACTGTTTTATTGTTGATGTTGTTTATTTAAGTTTGTAAACCATTTTATGGTATTTTATGGTTGGTAGCCGCCTTGAGCCAGCTTGCTGGATAGGCGGGATAAAAATGCAATAAATAAATAAAATAAATAAATATACAGGTATGTCTTTGCACACTTCTGACTGATAGCACTTCCTTACAGAACAATAATTAAAGATTCTTTCCTGGTGGTTGAAGAGAGCCCCAAATATTAAAGAAACATTCCCTGAATTTTCTTTCAAGCTGTGCTCTGTTCTAAATGGCAGGAGCTGCCATTCTTGACCGCTCTAAGAACAAAATGACTTTGAAAGACCACTCAAATCACATTTCATTCACTGCTGACTAAAGTTTAGCTGCAGGGTGTGCAAACCAGAAGTTCAGCATGAGTAAGAGCTTTCACAAAGCTCTTGGTTATACATATGCTCAGGAGGGGCCATTGTTCACATACCTAAGGAGAACGCTGATCCCCCTCTGGTCCACTGTGTAGACAATATCTAGTGTGAATTGAGTGTTCCTCCCCTAAGGAAAGGAGGGAAGGGCTCTATGGTGCTTAACCTATGGTTCATAGCCTATATTTAAACCAGTCAGCCAATCAGGCCAGGAAGAACCCAAGGTTTAGTTGTTGGAGGTGTTGTTTGTTGTTTATTCATTTATATGGGTTCCCCCCCTCCTATAAGCTGCACTGGGTCCCTTGGAGGAGGAGATAAATAAATCAATGAATGAGTAAAACACCCAGTTCAAGAGATTGCTCTTTCTCAGAACTGGGAGGGAGGCTAATTGTGCACACCTGGTCTCTGCATGCCAACACATTTCAATGAAACCCCTGGTTCATTCTAGGTGTTTTCTGCATGATACGGAAGAAGGGGTGAACTCACTTTAACACCTATAACAGCATTTGGTTGGGCTCTCAAAAATACAGGGCTTTCCTAATGTAAGTCCCATAGAAATACAGTGTTCAGCCCTACAACATTCCTTGTTAGTGCCAAAACAGACATGATCTCAGGGTCAGCTCTCCCCAAGCATTTTTCTTAAAAAGGCACCCAGGACTCCAATGCTCCCTCTAAGCTGTGGAGTCTTGTGAGCAAAAGTTCAACTTTGTGAGCTACTGTGAGCATTAAAGTTGTGAGCAAGCGATTTGGCTATTGCACAAATTAGTTTGCACTGGAGCCATCCTTCCTGAGCTAAGACAAAAATGTGTGAGCCAGAGGCTAAAAATCTGTGAGCTAGCTCACACTAACTCAGCTTAGAGGGAACACTGGCCAGTGGTTCAGTGAACACTGAACACTGGTATAACCAATTCAGATAGGGAATATGGTATGGGGTTGGAGGCTTAAGTCACACCAAGTCCCATACTGGTTGCCCAATTTGAAACAGTCCAATAGAGCTCCTGTTTGCCCCTCCGTAGAAAACATATTGATGCTGAATATAGGGCCTATATCTTTGATCTAGAAGCTCCTCAGGGTTGTTTCATGTCAGGGAAACAGTGATGGCAGAATGCTTAAACTTCTGATCAGATTTGCACTGCATCACATCTGTTTTGGCTCTTAGCAGGAAATGCCAATAGAAGCAAATTGTAGGCAGCAGAAATAGCAGCAAAATGGAAAGTAAAACAGTATGAATGGAAATGAGAGATGGCATAGCAACACCAATAGAATTCCCCACAACATCCTTGACAATTCTGCTATTACCCATCAGTTGCCCTGTATTGCATTGATAATGATCCCTCTGTACCTGTGAAGAGAAGGCATTAATCATCATGCAGGGATGCCATGATGCTGATATAGGACCCAATCCATACCTCCTCTTATATACAATATTTGTGCATGCTGCTAAGAAGAGCCCACAGTGTCTTCTCTATCACAAAATCCATATCTGTTAAATAGATAGCAACCTGCAGAAAGGAATCTGATACTATAATTCTAAACTGGGATCGTTAGAAGTAAACCCTATTGGGTTTAATGGGACTTACACCCTAAGTGTGCTTAAGACTGCAGCCTGAGTCCCCTTGTAGTCCAAACACACCTGGCAGCGGCAAACAAATAATTTTGTTGACAGGGAAATGGCCAGGACCAGACTGGAAAGGAAGGGTAGTCATTCCACTTGCAACAGTAAGCCACCCCAAGGTACAATAGCAAGGAGGTCTGTCCATAAACTCACAGGCAACAGGCTCCCCAAGAGTCTCTCATTCCAGACAGGGACTTGGTTCCATCTGATGGATCCATGGCTGGAAGTATTGCAGCAGATCATCCCCCCTCCACTGCAGCCCAAGTAGCAAGCATTTCAGAGGGCATTTGGGGCTTCAGTAGTAGGGAGGTAAGAAAGTTATACTTCATGGGAGGAAATCCTTCCAACTTCAGAAACACTTGGGTGGATCCAATCCATGAAATGCATATACCTGCATACCATGTTTGCATAGCTGTCCATTAGCTCTTCTGGAAAAGCTGTTTTTTTGTTTTTTTTTACAGAGCCCTGTTCACAAGTTACAGGGAATGTAGCAACAATCTGTACACAGTGTAGACTTTTTTTTTAAAAAAGTGCATTAAGTAAATCTTATATTACACTCAATGTGTGTGTAATATGTGATGCAAACCCCACATTTATCCAAGTACTGCTCCTTAGTTTCAGTTGTGCAGCGAATGTCCATTGGCTGCCCATTGGCTGCCCTTTGGCATACAGGATGTACATGCATTCACTACAACATGTGAACAGGGCTACTGAATGAAACCACTGGTCCATCAAGTTCAGTATTGTCCACTCTGGTTGGCAGCAGCTCTTTAGGGGCTCAGGCAGAGGTACCCTGCATAACCTACCACTTTTAATTGGGAGGTGCTGGGGACTGAGCCTGGGATCTTCTGTGTGCCAAGAAGATGCCACAGCCCCTCCCATGAGCAAGTCACACAGAGAAAAAAGAATTAATGCTGCAAGCTGCAAAAGGAAGATCATTGGCTTACAATAAAAAACACAGCATGTTTTTTAAAAGCTGTTAAAAACAAGCCATTAAAATGCGCCCACAGCGCTCTCCTGTACTTCCCATGGCACCGTCCAAGCATGTAAAAAAGTGGACAGTGTCATTGTAGAGTAGGTCTTGTTATTGACTGTCCTTGTTCAAAGGAAAGGATTTTCCATGGCTGCAAACTAGTAGAGGATCTGAACAATTATTACACTCATGGGATTTCCTTAGTCAGTGTGTGGCTCTGTTCCCCATTCAGGGTTATTTTTTTATCCTCCCTTCCTCCTCAGGCATTTCTTCATTTCATTTTATTCCCCAATCTTTTTCTGTCTCCCTCTCAGGCTCTCCTTTCTCTCTTTTTATTTTTCCTTCTCACTCCTTCCCCTCTGGTTTGCCTTCTTTTGTTTTTTATCCCTGCTTTGCAGTAGGCTTGCCAGGCTTCTCCTCCCCCTGGCAAGTTCTGTTGTCCACTGCCTCTCGGAGTGGTGGTGAGAGCTACATCACTCCCAGTACAACCCAGAAGTGACAAAGGGTAGCTCTAGGAAATGCTGGAAACTTTATAGTTTGAACACACCTATGTGATAGACCAGAGAAAAGAAAGGTGGGGGAGTTCTTTCTTACCTAAGAGCCAAACTAGACATTACATTTTTTTAAAAAGCTGAGTTCCAGTTCCCCTTCCTATATGTGCATCAGCCCATAATGGGGAAATAACTCCCCCAGAATATTGTTTCAAGTAAGGAGAGGGTGCAGAAGGAAAAGCAAGAACCCTTCCTTCCCACATTGTAGTTCACAGCTCAAATGGGAACTCCCCACATCAGCTGCTTGGTTGTGCAGGGAGAGAGTTAAAAAATGGAACATCTAGCCTGGCTCTTACCAATGCTCCCTCTAAGCTGTGGAGTCTTGTGAGCAAAAATTCAACTTTGTGAGCTACTGGCATTGAAGTTGTGAGCAAGCGATTTGGCTACTGCATAAATCAGTTTGCTTTGGAGCCATCCTTCCTGAGCTAAGACAAAAATGTGTGAGCTGGAGGCTAAAAAACTGTGAGCTAGCCTACACTAACTCATCTTAGAGGGAATACTGGCTTTTACACATACATGCAAACTGATGTCCAAGGGAAGACTTACTGTTTGGCCTAGAGCAACCTATTTCAAAACTTCCCTAGGTAGAAGAAAGGATTACTAAAGAATATCTCTTGAGTCTAAGAGAACTGGTGTGTAAAGCTGCACAGCAGATTTGGAGGCAGGGTTAGAATATACCTAGGAACAAAATGGTCAGTTTCAAAAGAAATTCAGATTTGTTTCTCTTTTCTCTTTTTGATCGATGTATGTTTGGGAGGGGTGTGTGTCCTGTACAAACAAATAAATTGAGGTGCAAAAGAAAAATCTATCCAGTAAGTTTTTATACACCATACAATTCCACCAGTCAGATTGCACAGAAACGGCTTTCTAAGCACCAGTGGATGCTTTGAATATCCACATTGCCCACAGTGAAAGCCACCACGTAAGCATGGCATAAGTAATAGAAGTATCATATAAGTCATGCTTCTTTCAGCAGCACAGGCATTAGATCTCTCAGTGCCTCAGTAGGTCACTTCAGTGCTTCACCCACAGAATTAATGCTGAGCAATTATACCAAGCATTAAAGGATTCTAACTGTGTTTGTAGCACATATTTAGAAAGCTGCTGTAACCTTATGCCCAGTAGAGTACTACTTTCTTTTCAGTACTGCACTCCATCCAAAAGATAAAGTTAAAATGAGAACATCTGAAGATATGAAGGTCAAGAGTATAGAAATAATTGTATAAATTAAATGTTTCCCTCAAGACTTTAAAATGTTTCCCATGAGTGACAGTTTCCTGATATTTTGAAGCCGTCAAAAGTTGCTGAAAGTAGAAAAATGTAATAAGTGCTGTTTCTTGGCCACGGTAACTGGTTAGCATGAAATGTATGAAACCGTTTTGAATCTGGCAAATTTACAGTGACCACCAGTCCTGAAAGCAAATGTGATTGCTTGCAGGCCTGTGACCCAATGTTGTAATTTTCAAACCACATATCCCAGAGTAACTCCCATAAAGAAAGTGATTTTAACATCATAGGCTAACAGCCTGCCATGGACATCCTCTGATAAAATAAAAGATGAAGGAACAAAGAATGAAATGTAACTATCTAAATCTATTTCAATGGGGTCTGAAAGCAAAAATAAAACTGTAATTGTCTCTGATTCCCTTTAAGGAAATTTACAGCTTGTGAAGTGCAAAGGCTTGAAATGGCTCCCTGCAGAGGAAGCTCTGAGCTGGGAGCAAGAAACGTATCAAGTGAACTCATTCTCCGTCATTAGCTCCCCAAATTGATTCAGCATTAATAAAGGAGTAAACTGACCTCAAATTATTATCTCATTAACAGCAAGAGATCTCTACAGTGAAGCGGCGTGGGTTATAGCCCCGTTTGTCCTACTGTACCAGGGAAAAAAAGATATATTTTTTTGGGTTAAAGGTCAGTGGTTAGGCCCCTTAAATATTACTTTGGCACACTGAGAACTGTTTTCTGTGGTGTCATCCATAGCCTTGTGATAACATTATGAAGGCCATCAAACAGATTCCAATAATTTTCACTTAACAGGTCTTGGGAAGCAGGAAACCCTTTTCTGCCTAAGATCCTAGACAGGATAGATGGACCAATGGTAGGACTTGGTTTAAAGTGACTCTATACGTTCAGCCACTTCAGTAAGGCCAACAGTGACTTGTTTCCATGGACTGTGACAGTTCCCAGTTCATCCAAAGCACTTCATGGTCTCCCCAATCCTAGTCCCATACTCTACCCAAAACGCTGCACTGGCTCTCAGGCCTATGAGTTCAGGTACTAACTCATCAACTTCAACCTCTATTGACTCACAAAAAGGTCATTTTTTTAAAAAGGCAGGAAGAAGAACTAGTGGATGCCTCTGCAATGAATCCATATTGGAAGGGATTGCCCACTTTATCTCTGAAAGTTCTTCCTGAACAAACAGCTCCTTTTGACGAGTTCCTCACTCCTTCTAGTTTATCTGTGAGAGCTAAGCAAGAAAATATATAGAAAGCCAGGGGGAGGGTAGTCCAGAGCAATCTCCCTATTTTTATTTTATTTATAACTCGGCTTTTTGCAAATAAGACAACCTTTCATTTAAAATAAAAAAGGATCTCTTTGACTAAGTGCCAATTCATCAATGCATTAGAAACAGAACATTAATCTGCTCCTCATGTCTCTGCCATAATTGTAACATTTTCCTTTTAATGAGGTGGAGCAGGGAAATGGGAAGGTAATTGTGCCGATACTGATGGAAGGTTTCTTTTATAGTTCCCAGACTAATGATGACATGCAACTTGTACTGTGGTTTTTTCCCCCCAGCAAGGCGCTTTCTTCGCAAAGAAATGGATCAGCGGGGGGGGGGGGGGGGGATGTCACAGAGCCTGCTCCAGCACCTCCCCCTTGAGAATGTGAAAGCCTCCCTTCTCACACTTGTGGCCAGATAATGATGACTCATTTATTAGCAATATGAATGGACTGGACTCAGCAGACTGGATGAATGGAAAGGCAATGGCTGGGAAAGATGCAGAGAAAAACTAGACTGATGTAAGCTGGCTGGCATGAAACTACCATCCATATGCCACCCAATGCCATGGTTTTGAAGCTAATGGACAAACCTGTCTTCTGTTTCTGCCTTACACAAGGCACTGGGATCCAAAAAGGAGAGTTGCCACAACAGATTAACAACAGATGTTCTGTTTGCCATTAGGCAGACAATTCCCAGCCTACTAGATAGCAATGCTGAAGAATCTTGTCCATCTGTAGGACCAGCTGCTGCTTCTGTGCTCAGACAGGATGTTCACATCTACCCTCAGAAATGGGCTGGCAATATGTATGTGGATTCTGATTATTTTTCCTTTAGAATACTTTCAAGCAGGGCTTGCCATTTCTGGGAATTGAAGAGGGAAAACTGTAGTTCATACACCTTTAGCATGACTTGCTCATTCCCCTGATGACATTTTGAGCACTACTCCCCTTGTCATCAGGATTCTCTTGAGTCCACAGACTGTCCCAGTCAGAAGGGAAGTTTTAGAATAGTTACTGAGGCAATGTCTGCTAGGCTGCCCTCAACTAACGGGGCTCATGGGGGTGGCACTGAAAGAGGTTTTGATGGACAAAAGAGAGTATCTGAGCCAACCAAGTGCATGAAGGAGAGGCCTGGGCAAGTGGGCTGATGACTAAACTCCTCCCTGAGGTCATAACATGGATAGTTCTAGATAGAACTGGGTAAATAGAAAGGGGAACACAGAGCTGGAGATCCAATTGAACCCCTCAGGCAGGTGCATAGTCACAGAGAGACATTGTGGAGATAGCCAAGCAGGAGGCTATGACAGTCTTTGAACAGGCTGATAAAATTATGCCCCTGGAGTCTTCTGAAAAGCCGCAAAGGGAGCCTACAGTAAGAAGTAGGGGGGACCCTGTAATTGCACATGCACAGTCAGCTATGTAGGATTATGCTGATGTCAACCTAAACTTTATTTCTGACTTTTTCTGGCCCTGAAACAAGTGTAAACAGTCAGTGCATAGCTCATATGCATGGGCTTATTCACAGCTTTTTTCTCATCATACTCTTGGTGAGAGAGATCTGCAAGCTATATACTGTCCC
The DNA here is from genome assembly GCA_029233225.1 of Lepidodactylus listeri. Classification (NCBI taxonomy): domain Eukaryota; kingdom Metazoa; phylum Chordata; class Lepidosauria; order Squamata; family Gekkonidae; genus Lepidodactylus; species Lepidodactylus listeri. Next base: position 54,758,224 of record JARCFY010000005.1, on the reverse strand, counting down.
AGCTCTATAGGGACACAAAACCCTTGCTCTCTCCTTGCACTACAATCATGTAATATTTTGTCTGTCTCCAACTGGGTTTCAACATGATCTGAATGATATCAAAGCCCTGAAATAGGCAGAGAGAAGACAAAGGGGACCATCAATGTCAGAAAGGAATCAAGGCTGAGAATAAGACCATAGGACAATGTTTCTATGCACTGCACCCTTCATTTCTGTACATAAAGCTTGATAACATTATTTTTGTGTCATCAGAACAATACTAAGGACAGAATGTATCATTTCAAGCATTTATTTACTGGGAAGAATAATTTGTCCTTTCAAATTCAGACAGAGTGCAAATGCAAATTCTACAGGCGAGGGCTTTTGCCTCAGCCAATGTTACATTTAAATCAAGCCTTAGACATGCAATGGGATCCGAATTGGGATGTCCAGAACAGGATTAATTCCCTGAGCCCCAAACCATCTAGTTGTCTGAAATGACTTATCAGAAAAAGGAAAGGAAGAAAAGGAACTTTTTCAAAAGAGATGAAGCAAGGCCTCCCTATTTGTATTTCTCTGTGTTTTTCTTTCTCTCCCATTTTCTGCTTCCCACTTTCCTAGTTATTTCAGGGTGTATACAGGGGAGCCAGGGAAGTTCTAGGGAAAATGTAATGTCATTAGGCACTAATGTTCCATTCTTGAGTGTGTGATACCCCAACTATTCCAAGTTTTCTTGGATTAAATGGGTTATCTGGATCATTTTTATTCTGAGTATAATACCCAAATGCTTTGGTCACTTTGCTTGACCCTGATAGGATAGTGTCCCTGTTGATATTTTGGGCTGTTCAGTGGCTTCCAACACCCTTAGCCATAGTATCATTCTATAGTGATTTTCTGAGTTTGGATTGGGGGTACGGATATCTATATCTGGGAGTGGCCATCAGATGATTTGGGCTTCACATGTGCCTCTCATTTTCATCTGATCCTAAAGAGGCAGCAGCTGTATGGAGCTGCAATGTTCTGTGATTGAATCTTCTAAATTAGCAGTTCAAATGTTTAGAATCACTCTGTGACATATCACAGTTCAGCCAATTGATGTAGGTGGAAAGCTTACCAGTAGGGAAGAGCAAACAAACCAAACCAGTTAATTGTCAGCATATTAGATGTGTAATTTCAGGTGATACCAATGCCCTTTAAGAAATATGGGGAAATACAATGGAAGGAAATATTTTGTTTCAGACTGCTAAGTATCCAAATGAAGCAATTTTTAAAGAAAAGAAAGTAACTGAAGATGAGCAGAAAAACTAAGAGAGAAGAGAAAAAACTAAGAGATGAAAATTGGTTTTGAGAAAGTATAAAACACTGCAATTTTGTGAATATCTAGCAATATAAATATTTTGGATTCCTTTCAAGAGAGCATGACAACATGGCTCTATAAAAATACAGTTTCATACACAAAATGACAACCAAGTCTCTGGTTTAGTAAAAGTTATTATCATTAAAATTGCTAGTGTTTATCATAAAACTAGGCATGCACTTCACTGTGATTTTACCAACAATCTGAGAGGAAAAAATTGGATGATAAAAAATATAAAATGTAAAATCTGTAAGCTTCCTAAGAGTCCATCATTACAGCAGTTGAGAAGTTGATACAACAGAGAGCTTTGCCACTGATTAGTAATATCTTAAAATTTAATCACATAAGGGGGAACAAAACACAATATTTGGAAAGTGAGATAGCTGTGAAACAAATTGTGAATAGCAATGCATCAGGAAGGAGAACCAGCAACCATGTTTACATGGATCGATAGAACATGCAGTCATTTGCAAAAATTAGGAGCAGATGGTGTAGAAAATGTTTGCTCAGAATAAAATAAAGGGAGAAAGCAGCCCTAATCCTGCACTGGAAAAGATGGAATATAAAAGATGTGATATTGGCTCAGCCTAGAATTTCATCTCTTTCAGCATTCAGTCTCCTACAGTAGCACACCAACAAATACGTTAGCACAGTTTTCAAGCAGTCATAACAGTGATGTCCATTGCCTGTTGGTTACCCCAGGATCTAATCAAAATGAAGCTGCATAAACACAGTTTCTAATTAATACCGAGTTGTTATCTGACAAATCCACCTGAATCCTTTGTCCAGTGGCTTGCTGTGAAGAACAAGCAAAAGTGTGCCATAAGCTATATGATGAGAACCATGGATCTTCTCCTAGAAAAGGAAACTGGTGCTAGATAGGCTACTAAGACTTTATAGAAAGGATGATCAACTTCAGCATTCTCAATAATCACTCTGTTCTCCAGATCATGTTCCTGGGGACTGAAGTCTATTTTGCCTCCGGTAGTCGCTCCCTACAATAGTTGGTGCCACCTACCAACAGGACTTTACAGCATAGCATTTAAGCATCATTGGAACATTACAGTCAGTCATACAACAAGAGATATATGAGATATTATCATTATGAAATCTCTATCTCTAGCGACTTCAGAAAATAAATCACATTATCTGATTAGTGAAATTGCAGAACTTTTTATTCCAATTTAATTAAAACCTGGTAGGATTACATGGACTCTGTCCTGGATGGTCCAGGCTAGCCTGATCTCATAGATTTTGGAAGCTAAGCTGGGTCAGCCCTGGTTAGTATTTGGAAGGGAAACCACACAGAAATTCCAAAGTTGCTGTACAGAGGCAGGAAATGGCCAATCACCTCTAAATGTCTCTTGTCTTGAAAACTATATGGGGTAACCATACGTTGGCTGCAACGTGAAGGCACTTTACACATGCACACAAATAGGGTTGTATGGGTCACATAAAATTGGCACTCAGACTAGATTTGTCCCACTGACTGCAAGAACAAGGACACCTGAATTGTAAGAACAGTGACACTTGAATTGTGGATCATTGGTGGTCCATCATATTTTATCAAGTTGTCCATGAGATCATAACAAACATGAAAGAGGAAAATGATGCAGACTTTTCCCAGTGCAATGGTGAATGTCAAAATCAACAACATTTCTCTTGTGCTAGACAAGAAAGGATCAGAGAACTGAGGAATATCATACAGTTGTAGATGGGTGCTGGCAGAGTTACTCATGCTTTTTGTCAGACATTTGGCAATCAGTATAATATTATTCAGGTGTTACACCATCATCAGGCCTCAACCATTTGGAAGTGAAAGGAGCCATCTCATCAGGAAAGAAATCAGTTTTTATCAGAGATGGCATAGCTTTTGCTGGGTGGTTGCAACTAACTGACTGGGGGGAAAGGAAATGCTATTTGAGACAGTTGATTGGGCCCGATTAACTGAGAAAGATTGTTTCCTTCCAGTAGCTTCCTCTTTGTAAGCCTGCCCCCCTAAATAAAAAGCTGATGAACAATTTATTTTTATCTGTTTGGTTAATTGCTGTTGCTGGAGGAGGAGGAAGAATGCTGGGCAGGGTGGGGTTGGGACTAAAGATATGGTATTAATTCATTTACTATCTTAAAACAACATAGGAGTTGTGTTTGGCCAATGGAGAATCTTGAACCTACCTATGAAACCATACATGATGTACTGCTGGAATAGCTATGCTTGGAATGATAATGGGTTTTCACTAAGAGCCTTCATAACCACCACCTACAGGTAACAAGGGCCAAGATGGAGATAGAGGTGATCTTTAATTCAGACACCCTTTCAGCTGCTTGCCATGAGATGGTTGCCACACAAGATGTCAGAAGCTTAAAACATAGCTTCTTCTGGATAAAGAAGCAGTTGAAAAGAGTCTAGATTTAAAAGGGAGCTGTGGATAGGGCTAACTGGAAACCCCAAAAGGTGGAGATTGTATCAGTTCACTGAAATTTATATCCAAGATGCAAAGGAAAAGAACTTCACTAAATCAGCAATAAAAAGTGGTTGTTGAGTTGGATTAGTCACCATTGTTTATCCAAGGAAGTGAAATTTCCTTATAGTTTTTTCCAATAACATAACAACAAAGAATTGAGTTAGCACAGATTTTCTGCCTGGGATGGTAAATTTTCATGATAAGTTTACAAGGCTGTTTAAACTGTTCAGCAAATAATAAAATGTAATCTAAATATTCTTAATCAAGGATCCATGAACATGGTAAGCCAAGGTATTAATATACATAGGATGATGTTTGAAAAGGATAGAAAATATAAAAAAGAAGACTCACAGTCACATAATACGTTGTGCTTTTTTTGTGTGCAGCTTCCAGTTTAACAGCAGCAGGTATGGGATATTACAGTCTAGTAGAAAAGTTACAAGTTGTGACCGTCAACTAGTTTACACAAATTTTGAATTAGCTATAGCACAAGTGGATTATTTTACCTTAAGGGGACATTAGTTCTCCAGAAGCTGAGCATCATGGCTATCGAGAAGCATATCTGACCCCCTGCATCTGTTTCTTAGTATATATTTATTAAACTGGTATTCCAGCTTTTGACTATATGCTCTTTTTTATTATAAGCCAGGTGAACTTTTTTTTACCACCACCCCCATTCCCAATATCTTTATTCTCCATATAGAACAATCCATGACATCTTATAATATACCTATCTTGAATATTTTGTAACTGAGTAAAGACAATACCTATCATTATTCTCTGAACGCAAAAGCATTATTCTCAGAGTGACATCTTCACAAATGGACATGCCATTTCTCCTTCCACCACTAGTTTAGTCATTGCTTCTTGAAATCCTTAAAAGAATTGTTTGCTAAAATGGACAACACAACAATGGATTGTTTGGTATGTTTAGGATGATAGCTGGAAGCATGTAGATACGTTTGCTGGTCAGTAAGTTTCTGGTATAAGGTGGGGTCTATGCATGTAGTATCCAGAAAATGCGTTCCTTGAATATATTGGTTCATTGTCAGGTTGACGGTGGGGTGAAAGTCATTAAATGCCTTGTGAAATTTGTCAAAGGCTTCTTTAGCATGTGTTCAGACAATAAAGATGTCATCAATATATCACAGGTACAGGGGTCATTTCAAGCAGGAGCTCAGGGGAGCACAGCTCCAGGAGTTGGTGCCAGCCCCTCCCCCCCTGTGGGGGAATGCCTGCTTGTGTCATGCCTGCAGCAAAATGACCCCATCCCCTGGAAAGGTCCTTGTTCCTCCGACCAGCCTTCTGAAGGCTTCAGCCACCACTGGAGCTATCCTCCCAGAATAGTGGCATTTCTGAGGCTTGGGTTAGTAGCCGTCCCCTCTCTGCCTGCCTCCTTCCTTCCTTCCTTCCTTCCTTCCTTCCTTCCTTCCTTCCTTCCTTCCTTCCTTCCTTCCTTCCTTCCTTCCTTCCTTCCTTCCTCTCTCTCTCTCTCTCTCTCTCTCTTGCCTTCTGACATATTTCTGGTGATGTCAGGTGGTGTAGCATATGCAGAAAAGTTATGCTAATAAGTTATGCTAATGAGCTCCTGCACCTCTTTTTCTACAAAATGAGCTCTGCATAGGTATAAGAATGGGTAGGAATTTAGAGAGCGTTGCTTCAAGTCAGCCATGAAGATGCTAGCATACTGTGGGACCATGCAAGTGCCCATGTCTGTACCATTGATCTGAAGGAACAAGTTGTCACCAGTGTTCCCTCTAAGCTGAGTTAGTATGAGCTAGCTCACAGTTTTTTAGCCTCCAGAGTAAACTAATTTTGCAGTTGCCAAATTGCTCGCTCACAATTATAATGCCAGTAACTCACAAAATAGATTTTTTTGCTCACAAGACTCCACAGCTTAGAGGGAGCATTGGTCATCACCACATTTAAAGTGGTTATGGATGAGAACACAACAGCAGAGTTTGGTGGAAAAATTTGTTGTGGTATTGTCAGAAATCATGTTCCTTATGGCTTGTAATCCATCTTTTGTGGGATGCTGGTACACAGAGATTCCACATCCATGATGGCTAAAATAGTATTCCCTGAGAGGCTGTTCAAAGATTATGTTTTCCTCAGAAAATCTGTGATGTCACGCACATAACTAGGAGCACTGATGGAATAGGGTCTTAGAATAGAGTCCATGTATCCAGATACCCCCATGGTGATAATTTTAGGTAGAAGATAAAGGTACCACAGGAACCTCAACCAGGTACATTTTATGCTGTATGCTAATTGCTGCTATTCACAGATCTTACCAGTTACCTTCATCCAGTCTTAGCTATATTTATCGTTCAGTTACTTATGCATCTTGACTCTAATTGGCCCTTCCTGGCAACAACCTCTACTATATGGTTAACAACTTCTGTTTCACTGTATCTGAAGAAATGTACATGCAAACAAAAGCTTATATCCAGGAATAAAACTTTGTTCGTTATAAAGGTGCCACTGGACTCAAACTTTGTTCTGCTGCTTCAGAGCAACATGGCTTCCCTACCTGCATACTATATGTTGTGAGGGCTGACCACTCTTTAAAGTCCTTTATGAGGTTGTAACATACAAATAATATATATTTAAAAAACATACAGTGAAAAATTTCATTCACAACATTAAGAAGTCTCTTTGACTTGATGCTTTCACCGTCAGATAGTTTCAGTTAACCGCTAGATGTTCCTTGAAAGAATGTGAACAGTGCCTGTTGATCTCAACCACTTTTCAGTCAGCACTTCTCACAGAAAAATTACACACAGACCTAAGGTTTCCCCACTGAATAACATCCATTTTGTTTATGATTGATGACCTTGGTCTAGGCCAAAGTTAAGCCCACCCATGGCAGGATTTCTCAAGGTTCATAGGGTCAGATTAATACCCTCTCCAACACACTGATTCCCTTTTAGGGGGAAAAAATGGACCTTTCATTTTTAAATCCTCCAGTATCATCACATTTTTAAAATTATACAATATTAAAATTACATACAGCAGGGGTCCCCAGCCTTTTTTGGGTCTGTGGACACCTTTGGAATTCTGGCACAATATAGTAGTCACGGTACAAAAAGGCTGCTGACCACAGGAGGCAGATCCAGCCATAGAATGGCTGCCACAGCTTACCTTCAGTCACACAGTAAAGATACTTGTGCTGTGACAGAAGCTGCTGTCAAAGCAGTGTTTTTAAAATTCTAAACAGCCAAAACTCCAATGGCCAGTGAGATGTTTTGCAGGGCAAAAGCCCCATATGGCCCCAATCACTTTCTAAAAACACACAGCAGGTTCCAGGAAAGGTGTAGGTGGGAACCATGGTGCCCCCGGGCACCACATTGGCACCACATTGGGAAGCTGGGCCTGTAGCTCTCCTGAAATTACAGACTCTGATCTCCAGACTAGAGAGATCAGTTCTCCCAAAGGAAATGACAGCCTCAGAGGGTGGACTCTGTGGCAGCATATCTCCACTGAACTCTCTGCCCTTCACAAACTCTGTCCTCCCAGGAATAACCCCCTTATTTCCAAGAATTTCCCAAGCTGGAGCTGGCAACCCTAATTTGAAAACAAATATGCAAAGTACATATTCACTATCAAGATCAGCTATCACAATATATAACCTTTAAACAGTTATATGTGTCCATACATTGAACAATAGATTTCTAAAAATTTAAACTTTTCAGGCTTTAGGATGCGATAAAAAAGTTAACCTTTTGGCAGAATTTTAAATACGCAAAAGGAGTGGAGCTTAAGCTGCTGAAAAAATACACAGTTTTATTTAGAAGACAAACAGCTGCACAAAGAGGAGAGAAGACTGTAATTATGTAACCATCAAACTGTGTAATGAACAACTAGGGAGAAAGTGGACTCAAACAAGAAAGTCTCCAATGAGCCAATCAGGAGACAGGAGGGGATCATTTGAAAATACCAGTAAGTCTTTAATCTGACTATAGCAGCTACATAACCCCTCCAATGCCCCCTGGAAGATATTCTTATCATTCTTGCTTCATGCACGCAGCAGATCTTGTGTATTTTAACATAATCTTACCATATTGAGAAGATCTGTAATTGGTTCTATCCTTTCTTTTTTTCATGAGATTGATGATTTTTTCCAGCATTGTAAGTAAGCCAATCATAATGCTATGATAGAATCAATATATCTCATTCTTAACGTGGCACTGTCTATGGGTAATTAAATCCAGAGACTGAGGACATGGACCGACAAGACAAAGCTTTTTACAACCTTGAGAAAAGCCCCAGATTTGCAGAAAAATCTGAAATCTTAACAAAAAAACCCATTGAAGTTTAACCCTCCCGCCACGGCCAAAATGATAAAAGGAGTGCCTGTAACTTTAAGAAACCAATGCACTCAGTGGCAGTTTCTACACAACAACAACAGTATTGTCAGCCTTCAATCCTTGGTTTCCGTCAGTAAAAGGTGTGGAGTAGGACCCTTTTCAGGGTTGTTTGGTCTTTGAGGAATGACTCAATGGGATCAGGCCTGCCAGCGATCACCACATGACTTGCTACCACATTATTTGAATGACTCATCCAAGCCGAGCTGCTTGCTATTATTCAACAGCAGCCACCCCATGACACAGTTTCAGACTAGGATCTAAGGCCCATATTCAAAGCCCCACTCTGCTGTGGCAGCTCCCTGGGTGACTTTGGGCCAGTCACTCTGTCAGCCTCACCTACATCACAGAGCTCTTATGAGGATAAAAAGGAAGGGATGGAGAATGACATAAGCTGCTTTGGGTTCCCATTGTGGAGAAAGGTGGAACATAAATGAAGTAAATAAATAATAAATATTGCTGGAGATGCAGGGCAGGAACAGATAAAGGTAGGCTGGTATGTGGGTAGAAAGAAAAGAAAGAATGAATCAGGTAAAGGTAAGAATGTGGGTATTGCCAGGAAGGAAGGAAGATGAAATAGTGTGGGAAAGAGACACAGGGGAAAGTGAAGTGCCCTCTGCAAGACCTTGAAGGTTCCTTACCACACAAATGGGCCCAGGCCAGCCAGTATCACATAACTCTGCCAGAGTTTTTCCAAGGAGAGGCTGCCAGTGGGAGGGAAGAAGGGAAAACTGAAGGGGGGGGGGCAGATAAAGGTAGGCTGGCTGGTGGGTGGGCACTAATCCTCTGAATGCCAGAGCCAGGAGGAAACATCAGGGGAAGGCCTCGGCCTTTATGCCCTGTTGCTGGCCATCCAGAGAAACTGGCTGGCTGCTGTGTGAGACAGTATGCTAGGTTAGATGGACCACTGGTTTGATAAAGTAGGGCTCTTCTTATGTTCTTAAGGAGGAAAAGGAGAGAAGCTATGAGGCCTATCAGGGAAGGGAAAGAGGAAATAGTGGGGAAAATGAAAACGAGATCCCCCCCCCCCAAGTCCTTGCGGGATCATTGGGACATTGTTTAACAATAAGGTTTCTGTCATACAGTGGCTGAAGACATACTGGCAATCTGCCGCGCCTCCGCGGCACAGCAGAACAAGGTGGGGAAAATTGCCCCCGCCGCGCGGCGTCCAAATGCCACGCGGCTCCCCCACCCAGGGCACATTCACTCCTGCCAGAAGTGGGTGGAACACGCGCCGCAGCAGCCAGGACACCACTTTGAAGTGGTGCCTGGCTGCTGCGGGAGAAATGCGGCGCCGGAGTTGCGTCCGGGCCACCTCCTCCGGGCAGATGTGGCAGTCTGAATGGCCACTCTGCCTCCGCTTTTAAAGCGGAGGCAGAGCGGGCCAGACTGCCAGTCTGTCCTCGGCCAGTTAATTGCATGGCCAATTCCAATAGTAATAACTTTAGATATCATGTGCCAAAGTATAACTACGCTTCTACAACATAAGGCAGAATGATGTGTTTTCCTTTCTGCAGTAGCCAGCTCCTTCCCTCACTGTTATAAATTTAATCCATCTGATTGGTCCCTCCCCATAAATGTAACCATTTTGAGGGATCAAAATTTCTCTTCCTCCCCTCATGCCTATGGACAAGTTTCGGAAATCACATGAGCCTATACAATACAGAATGAGCTGAATAGAGTTAGGGCGGTATGAACAAATGAATCTCCTGTACAGCAGGCTATGATGTAGTTAGCTTATCATGCTGTAAATTTCACTGTGAACATATTTACCAGTCAAACTTACTACGTCTGGAGATGTCGGTCACACATGAGTTGATCACCCAGTCTGTTCAATTTGTGCTGAACAGGTTTTCATTGAGTGTTTGAAAAACTGCACATGTGCAAAGATGCTGCCAATTTAATCACTAGGGACTACTCAGGTGAACACTGAAGGTAGTTCCAACGATATTAAGGCTCTTGTTCCTCATAAAAAATAATTTGTGATTGGCTTATTCTGTAGATGAATTTTGAAATTTGAAGATTGGTTTCAGACAACTCTATGCAAGAGACTGTAATGAAAATGCCTTTGGAGTCGATCCTCTTCTGAGGAAGACTTCTTATGAAACAAGTGGAGACCTAGGTGCTCGTCAAGTTGATGCTTATGCCTGCTGCAAGAGTTTGTCACAAGCTGGAACAAGCTGACACTTAGTCAGTTGAAACTTTGTCAGTGTTGTAACTGGCTTGTTATTTAGGGGTTTAAATCTGTAATTGTTGCATATAAAAATGATTCATTACAATATGTGATTTGTGCTGGGTCTATTCAACATATGCATTCAACCGTACTCAGTGTAAGTTGAGCAGCCATTATTCACCGTGATTTTTTCCCTATTATCTACTGTTAATTGTCTGTTTCAACAACTGCTTACAGTTACGCAACAAGGATGGGGAAGATAGCAGCAGAGTGAGAATGTGCATGCACGAAAAGCCAATTGCACTTTGTGAAGAATATTGTGAAGCAAGCTGCTGAATAGAAGAACAGGTTGAACCTATCATTGAAAAATCAACTCCCTGTTTGCAATTGGTGAATAGGATGCATGCTGAACTGGTGAGTATTCAAACATCCCTACTTATAATGAATGCCCATTTTCTTTCTCATGGTTCCTCTTTTGCTTACTGCCCTCTGAGTAGCATGGCATTATTTCTGGAATTATAGTTTCAAAGGCAGGTCTCAGCAGTCATCACTGTCTTTGGATTTGTTTGATCTACATATCTTTAAGTTTCTCTCCTGACCATCTTCCTCTTTGCTAATGTTCTGGTCATTAAAATGCTGTAACATTCTTAAACTTCATCAGGTATTAAATCAAAGACTGGCTGGCATGTGTGCCTACAAACTAATATGATTTAAGTGACACCTCAGCCATCCACAAATAATTTACTGTACATAGAAATAGACAGGAGGCAAAAAGCCAGTCATGAATATATAGGATTCTGATTAGTATTATAGACCAAAAATAGTTTTTTATTCCCTGTGTGCAATACAAATAAAAAATAAACCACACAGCTATCTGGGCCACTATTGATTTCAGAAAGCAAAAGACAACCCAAAAGCACAAGAATACATGAAACATCTAACACCTCATTGAGGCAACAATTTAAAGGATTTCAAAGTCTGTTTTTATAAGCCTTTTGGGACTCAAATGTAGTATATTGATTAAACTTCAGGAGCAGTTAAAGGCTGCTTCAGCATGGCTAATTAATACAGAGATGCCCTGATGCCCCCTGCTTGTTGTTTTACTATGGTTTATTTTGTCAAATCAATTAATATTCATAGCCCCAAAGAAAGCAGTCGTTGTTTATCACCTGATAAATCAATCAATGTATTGATCCATTGAAACAATTAACTGTCTTGTCCTCTGGGACTGATGCTTGCATTCCCAAAATGTCCAAAGGGACTACGCATTAGAATGGAAAACATTAATGTAACACAGGGGAAATAACACAGAAGACTTGTTGACTCAACACAAGGAGCAATTGAGTTTCTAATAACAGGGAGCCTTCAACATCCAGCTTTTTAAGTAATGCTCAGCAGACTGTTGGAATAATATCTTCCCTGAAAGAAGCGATCTTTCTCGATAATGATTTCTGTCAGAAGATCTCTTTGCTTTCAGTGCATGAGTCTTTTGACAATTCATTTTGTCTTTTTGTGGCCCTGTAAAGCTGAACAGGGACTGCTTGCTGGGGGTGAAGAAAATGGACCCTATGACACCATGCCTAAAGCCTTATTTTCAGTCCTGGCTCAGATTAAGCCCTGAGCTGATGCTAGAAGAAAATGGTAAGGAGTTCTGATATTCTGGCCTCCAATTTCAAGATCTGGTCAGCTCTGAGATGTCACATACATAGGAAAGCAGGTGGAAGACACGAACAAAGCTTCCAAGAGCCACCAGGATGGAGTGATTTAAGCAAGACCATGTGTCTCATGAGCATCCTAGTTTTCCGTTAAGACAAAGGAGGCTGTCCAGATGCTAGTACCAACATGCTATATTTGTTACAATTTTAGTCTGTCCAAGGAGTTTAAAGCAGTGGTGTTGATAAGTATTGGAGTCGGGAGTCCATGGAATAGTGATGAAGCATACAACCCAGGACTCGAAGCCCTCCTTTTATGCTGGTCAGGGACAATCCCCTGACCTCACCCAACTGGCCTGATAGGCTATTAGAAGTCTATTTACATTTCATAGGTTCCCTGGAAGAAACCTAGGTACATGATTGGTGGCCGGTTTGAATCCACCTGGCCTTTGTTCTACCTGGCTGAAGCTCAGGTAGTTTCTTGGCCATGTGCTCTGGCCATGCTCTGGCCATGTGCTCTGGCTATGCGGTCGCAATTAAGGGAGCACATGGCGACCGCATGGTCAATACATAACAGGTGTAGAAGTAGTAAAAATACATAGGTGACATTGGTCTTGTCACCACACCTTTAGCCATGCTTAGTTAGCATTGTTTTCCCATCCTAGACTACACCCACTCATTAAAGAATCATCCTTTTCTCACACTGTCTTTCTTAGCACTACTTCATACTATCCTTCATTTGAAAGCTGACAGGAAGCTGAAGGGACAATGCCCTGGCTTGGAGCCTCTACCTTTGGTGTGACTTCTGTTTTCTTAACCTAGAACTTACATGGGGAATGAATGGTGTTGGAAAGCTAAGCAGGGAACAGAGCCATAGATCCCAGTTCTTTACTTCAGAGGGAGAAATTCTAAGTAGGTCTACTCAGAAGTAAGCCCAATTTTATTCAGTGGGACTTACTCCTAGGAAAGTGTTCTTAGAATGGCAGTCTGGGTTCCCAGCCTGAGGGAGGAGAATCAGGTATCATTCTCTTCCTTGAAGTGCCCCACGAAGTGCACTTCCTCAGCGGAGTCTTGGACAGGCATGGTGAATGCAAGGCCACTGAAGCAAACATATAGACTCTTTCTGCTTCAGGCTCACTATGTGAGGCAGCATGAGTTATCTCATCACCCAAATTTTCTTTCCACTTTCATTTGCCCATTTTATGCAACTTCTTATAACAACATTCCATCTGTGCTATAGAATACTGAGCCATTAAGCATGTGTAGGGAGGGGACTCTTTCCTTATATATAATTCAGTAGTGGGGTGGCACATTCTGAACATTCCACACGCTCCTAAAACAGTTGGCTCCATGATGTGTCACTCAGAAGCTGTCCCTATCCACTGGCTGTGTTGCCTGAGTCCCGCCCACAGTACACTCTAACAGCCATTAGCCCGTCAGCCACCATTCAAGGGTACTCACTTGCCATTGGCCAGGTGCTGGGTCTGCTCCTCTTCCCCGCCCACTCCAGCCACTGTTCCCTGTCAGAATTACTGGTAGATGGCTCGCTCTCCTGACAAAGACATTTTGCCTCCTTGGCTCCTCTGTGGGTCTAACTTTTCCCTCAGTGGCTGTTGGTAGGCAACCAAGCTTGGTTCTGTCAGTAAAAAGACAAAGGAATTCCACGTCTTTTCGAGGAACTCATTGGGGCCAGTCCTCACTAGGGTTGCCAGCTTCAGGTTGGGAAATTCCTGCTGAGTCCTTCCACACACCCCCCCCGCAACACTGCCCTCCAGAGGATCTACCCCCCCCCCAAACCTCTGAGTATTTCTCTACTCAGAGCTAGGAATCCTACTTTCCCCTCGGTGCCTGTTGCTGGTCAACCAAGCTTGGTTTCTGTCAGTAAAAGGCCCTTTCCATGTCTATTTTGGCCTTTGGGAGAAAACTCATTGTGTCCTTATACCCTGCAGAGATGGCCCTCCTATGACAGCCAATGTGATGTGGCAGTCAGGGCTTCAGAGCATGGTAGAGGCTGCAGGTGGGGGGGAATGGAAAGCTGAAGAGTGAGAGGGAAATAAAGGTAGGTTGATGCTTGGCTGGGAAGGAAATAGGGTTGCCTGCTCCAGGTGGGAAATTCCTGGAGATTTGCGGGATGGAGCTTGGCGAGAATGAGGTTTGAGGAGGGATGGGGCCTCAGACAGGTGCAATGCCATAGACTTCATCCTCCAAACCAGCCATTGCCTCACAGGGAACCATTGTTGCCAATCTCCAGGTGGGATCTGGAGATCACTCAGAATTACAACTGCTCTTCAGGTAGCAGAAATCAGCTCCTCTGGATGGTCAGCTCTGTGTCCTTATACCCTGCTGAGGTTGCCACAGAAAATTGATACTGAGTGCCCAAAGACTTGGCACTCTCCCAGAGCCTCTTTCTAGGGCCCATTGTATTTATTTCCACAGTGGGCTTTATTCCTAGTAAACCATAATTTTCAAGTGTCTGGTTGATTTACATTCTAGCTAGGAAAGAGACTGAATTTCAAGCTGTATGGTTCAGTTCAAATATTCCTATTCAAACTTTGTTTTTCTCTCATGAGAAATGAACTTGTGAATCTTCATTTTTGAACCACTTTCTCTGTTATTTTCAGTTTCTGTTTTGTTGTCAATTACATAGAAATGGTGTAACAATGAAATACAAATATCATCCAAGGAATGAAAGAACAAAAACAAATTTGTCAACGATAACACAAAAGTGTGGTGAAGCTGAGCAGATGACAGGGGTAGAGGATAAAATCAAACAGAAACAAAAATGTCAGCCCATCCCTCAATTTCAGTCTTAAAAGAGATCGAGCTTCAGTCATGTAAAGGAGCAGTCCTTTTCAAGAGCTACAACCAGGAAATGGCAAAGGCGACAAATAGATCCAGCTCCACTGGCAATAACTTTTTTTTTTTTTGAATGGAGTAGTTTCCCAGATTGTCATAGTACTCTTTCCACATTATAGTGATTATATGACAATGATACATAACAGCATAAACAGTTGCCTTCCCCTTCTCTCTCCTCCCACCTCCATAAAAAAGCCATAAGGGAAATGCAATTGGGAGGCTGTTGGAGCCAAAGAGTCACATCTCAGGCAATGAAGATCTGCCCCTTGGCATGCTGCACCTGTCGCCAATCTGCTGCCTCAGCCCTGTTGCATTCCATTCTGGACAGTTCTCTATCATCCAGAAAGAAACTGACAAATTGGTGGAAACTGAGAGATGCAGAGAAATTATTAGGAGCCATAAGGAATGATTGATTGACATGAGATGAAAAGAACTATATACATCTAGCTTAGCAACAAGATGCTTGATAAAACAGCAAATATGTAGCATGCAAAATAGCCACACTAAGCATGCAAAGTGGGATTATTTATTATTGTATGGGAATGGAAAATGAACGGGAATGCATTCAGGAATAGGAGAAAAATGAGGCCCAAGATGTGGCTGTGTGTGCCAGCTTTCAAGGAAACAGCTCCTCCTTTTTCTAGATGTTATATCCTATGTCTTTAAGACACTAATCCCAATATCTTTAGTGCAAGCAGAAGAATAGGACAGACTACAGGTTCAGTTCCCCACTAGTAACCTGCAG
The DNA here is from genome assembly GCA_029233225.1 of Lepidodactylus listeri. NCBI lineage: Eukaryota > Metazoa > Chordata > Lepidosauria > Squamata > Gekkonidae > Lepidodactylus > Lepidodactylus listeri. The sequence goes on along the minus strand of JARCFY010000005.1, from coordinate 54,742,630 downwards.
GAGTGCCAGGCTTACAGAAACTGTTCCGAATCAGGCCAGAACAATCCTGGCCTAGGAGAGAAGAAGCAGTTTTTAGTTGTTATATTTATTTGTTCAAGCCAAGTGATGTGCCCTGAATTTTCATTGTTAACAAAGAACCCATTAAGTGAAGAAAACTGGGTGTTTGTTGTTGCTCAGTTCTATCCTACTCCAGCCACCTCAAACATCTGAAAGAAATCAACCCCACATTCTTCCCACCGCTCTGCTCCTGAAACATAAGCATGACATGAATAATCACAGTCTGATTAAAGATAATTTGTATGGCTGGGAGAGGGATCTTTTTATTTTACCCATCTGGTCATAAAGCAGAGCCCTTAGATGCAGGCCCAGCATGGGACAGGGGAAAAAAGGGGGGTTCTGTATCCCTTCCCCCATTGGTGATCCTTTTCAGAAGTCAATAGCCAGCATCCTTTCCAGGGTTGCTAAAAGATGTGAAGGGCCCCGCCTCCCAGTTCCCTGCATGCCCACCAATCCTTGTAATTACCTCCTTGTTTCCATCCCGCCTTCACAATCATTACAATTATATTTTGTAAAACATGGCAATTATTTATTTATTTATTTTAAAAAGGAGCCAACACAGCATCAAAACAGCTTCTCTGCAGACCGCGGGGTGCCAAAGCCTAGCAGCGCCACAAAAGAAAAGGGATGCGGAACTGCTTGTAAACAGGAGGGGTGGCCCAACACAGGAGAACACAAAAGCCGCCTTAATTACTATTCCTGCTCAGCTTGCTAATTGGCTGAGATATACCAGCCTCCCCGCACAGCCTCTGTGATCTGTCTAATCATTGCTGCAGATTCATAACAAGCTTGGCAGCAGCATCCAGAAAAGCTTTTTCTTTCTTGCCCCACTTTCCCCTCTAATCTTTAATCGTAGTGGCAGTAAAGGTCAAGCATATTATTCATTAACTTCCAGCCTGCAGAGCTCAAGATATCTCAGAGTCCTTTGGCATTTTGGGGTGAGGGGAGGACAACTAAGATAATGGGAAGATATTTGAATTATGCCACCTATCAGACCTATTCTAACGAACAGAGGAGGGGTTCTTGAGCATGGAATTAAGAAGAAGAAGAAGAAGAGAAGAGAAGAAGAGATTGGATTTATACCCTGCCCTTCACTTCCCAAGGGAGTCTCAGAGCGGCTTACAAACTCCTTTCCCTTCCCCTCCTTACACCAGACACCCTGTGAGGTAGGTGGGGCTGAGAGAGCTCTTTCCCAAGCTGTCCTTGAGGAAACAGCTGGTACAGAGCTATGGCTTGTCCAAGGTCATCCAGCCAGGTGCAAGTGGAGGAGTGGGGAATCAAACCCGGTTCTCCCAGATTAGAGTCTGTGCACTTAACCACTACACCAAACTGGCTCTTAACCACTACACCAAAATTAACTGGGTATTGCTTGTTGCAGGTAAAACAGTCTTGTTTTTGCAACACTTGTGCGAGGCCTCAGCACCACCTGCTTCTCACCCATCACTTTTCCAAGAAGACCAGTGCCTGCCCATAAAGCAGGCACTAGCATTTGCCCACCCCCCACATCTTCTTGGATGAAACAAATGGGGAGTGAGCCAATTATGGCTCAGCATGGGAGCCCTGGCCAATCAAGAGAGAGCCCATCGACCAGGTCTGGCAGCAGCTGCCCTTTATGACCAGATCAGCCCAGTGAAACCCACTTGCCCTCTTTTGGACCTTGTGGGATTAGCTGGTTGCCATTTGGGGGGGCTGAGCAGGAATTTTTTGGGCCTCACCCAGACTGGCTGATGGAGGGGTCTTTTTTCCACCTGCTTCACATGGTCAGAGAGGGTAAGATATAAATAGGTCTGGTACAACTGGTTAGCCCCTAACTGGGAAGGTGGGGAAAGCACAAGTTGAGGAGATTTTGAGTTGGCAAGCAACCTGAGATATCAGCAATTGGGGGGGGGTCCTCATTACTGGGCTCTGCAGTCAGGGTGACTCAGTTGGGGGCCTCTTTGGGGTGGGGGAGCATATGACAAGCCTTAAGGCTTTGCAGCCATGGGCTGGTATGTGCCCCCTCCTTTCTACGCACTGGCGTGTGGGCTGTGACAAGTAGGGTCCGGAAGGATCCTGAACCTGGCTCTGAGCCAGCGTGGGTTTGCAACCCATGCTTTAAAATGTTGGAACAGATCAGCTTATGTATAAATAAAATTCCCAGTTTAACCCATAACTTGTGTTATGTCTCATTCAAGGGGTGGGTGGGCAAACAGTGTGTATGACCAGACCTCTATCAATGGCTTTGAACTGTGATAACTGAAAAGACCTCATCCTAAACCCAAACCCAACATCATCTTATTTAGGTTGAGAACATAACCTCCAGCCCTTGTAATTATCACTGTGACATTTGCATTTCATGCCTGGTATCCTACCGAGTTCACTCAGCAATGTTTGAAGCCTTCCTTTAGATTAAGAACCCAATTGGCATCCCCCTGGTAGAGCAGCCATTGCTGGTAAAGGAAGGAGCTAGCCATTATGTAAGCAAGTGGAAGGATACAAGCTAATGGCTTTCAACTGTGGCTAGTGATACAGTTCTCAGACAGTAATCACCTTCCACCCTGTGTGACAATCAAGAGGGGAGGGGAAAGACCACATTTATGGCAAAGGAGACATCTCATTCCATGTGGTACAAGCATTGATCAGCTGACAATATTTAATATGGATTGCTGATACCAACAGGTATTTGAGGCAAATAACTGTGTGTTTGAACAGTGCTAACTAGATTCCAGTAAGGACAGATTTTCTCCTTCTTGTCTTGATCAGGCTTGGTAACTTGTTCCAGCCACAGGACCACTTCACCAGCTATTGCTGCTGGTTTAACCACCATGCTTCCTCTTTCTTTCCCTTTAATTAATTATTTTTTGTTATTAGTTTGTGTTAATGAGCATAGTTCAGAAATTGTTGGTCTGCATTCTTGCATTTAATGTTATAACAGAAGGTAGCGTCATTGCTCCAATCTATGCAGTAATGCCTGTCCTCATTCCTGAAGCTACAAGGGACAAATGGCAGCAATGCCACCTTATAAACATGCCATGCCCCTCCATGAATGCCTAGCTTTTTAAAAAGGAAGCCTCTATCCCTTTTTGTTGAAGAACTATAAAAGAAAATGTGAAACAGGTTTTTATCCAATTGCCAGGAAAGGCATCTGGAGGGGAAGCAGCAAGGGGGCTGGACCTTGGTCAGTTAACTCCTTCTGTTGGCCAGCAAGGCACTTTGAGTGCTCTTATGAATTATGAGATTCATAAGCTTGAACTTTGGGCTGCCTTTAATGGAAGGGCCATGTGCTTTCTTCATGATAGGAGCCAGCTCCAGCCCATGCCAGGAGGCTGACACCCTAGACAGTTCACCTGGGACAGAGACAAAGAGGTTTTTCTCTCTCTGTCTCAACACGCTGGTCAAACCCCTGCCCCCTCTCCTACACATCTGGATAGTTATGCTAACTAAGCTGCCTAGCAACTAATGTGCCAGACATTAACCAACAGGCCATAGTCATTGACTAACAATAGACTTGGCCAGGTGAGTCATCGGACCCCAGACTCAGTGTCTGTTTCCTGATGAGATCATACTCTTGCAACATTGACCATCCCCTGGCCCTCCTCCCTTTGTCCACCTTTCACCTATCCGAGGGTCCAGAAGCGACGGACTGCCTAATAGGTGTGTTAGTGGGATGTGGTCTGCATAGCCCGCCCCAAGACCCCCAATAAAAGTCCAAATCCAGAGACACTCGGCCTCTTGAGCTGTCGCCCTCTATCAGCTTTACTACCCCTTCAGTCCGGCTTTCTGTACCCAACCCTTGCCTCCATCTTTAATCCTCTCTCTCTGGAGTCGCGATCCAGGAGAACCACGTGGTCTTGCAGGTTCAAGCCTCGTGTCCCCATAGCCTTTATATTTTTCTCCCCATCCAATTCTTCCTGACATCGGACAACGCATCTAAGGTACTGTGCTTTTCCCCACCAATGATAATCTGCTCATGCGAATGTGCTATTTTCTCCCTTTATTTCATTAGGCCTGTGTGATTGTGTGTGTGATTACGATTTTGGTGTGCTCGACCAACATTATTCAGTAAACAACATTGAACTGGAGACCTGCCTCACGTGCCTCTTTCCTTGAGAACTCCCGGGAGGGGTGGGACCCTGGTATAGTTGGCAAGAACCCGTGTATTTTGCTGATTGCTAAACATAAATTAAAGCAATTCGGCTAACACTTCCAGACAAAATTCATTCTCATGTTCTCTGTCCCATGATTAATCTGTTCTCCTGGCCCATAGCTACAGCGGGGCATTTCAGGGCCTGGCCCCCTGACTTCCTGCCAAGCCCCCCTGACTTCCATGCAGCCCCCAGCCCCCTGGCTCTCTGGGCTGCTCAGAGGACTCCCCACTCTTTGGGCCTCCTGGGGGACTCTCCATCATTACCCCTTCCCCAAACACGGCTTGCTTCCTTGTGTAGGCAAGCAGAGTGTGAATGCCACAAAAGTAAGTTTTTAAAATTTTATTTTATTTTGTGATGTCAACCCCCCCCCCCCCCCCGACTTATTTAAAGGCCCCCTGAATTACAAAATCCTGGCTACAGCCCTGCCTGGTTCCCTTTGCTCCATGCTTGTTTCTTTCCCTTTTAATTTTCACAGTGACAAGTGGGCAGAACATTAGGCAAAAAATGTGAGTTCAATTTATACTATTTTGGAGTTGCCTTTTCTATGTGCTGTGGAGAACTTCTCTCAGGAGTATGTGAGGCAGGAGCAGAAAGATGAACATGCAAAGTCGCTCAGCCTGGTATCTGTCTGTAATCATTAACCGCAGGCTACTGTGCTGCAGCCCTCCTAGCTGAAAGAAAGAACATATGCCTCTGAGTGTGCAGAGAATGCCTTTGTACAGCCCCTGTCCCAGTCTAGCATTAAGGCTGAAGCATGGATTTAAATCCCAGAACCTCTCACTACAGAAAAACAAGAACATCACTGTACAGGGGCTGAGTGGGTATACCATGCAGAACGTCTTAAGCCTGCCACCTCTCATTACAGAAAAATAAGATGGGGGGGGGGGGAGGCTAAATAAATTTGAACCAGGAATAATCCCTCATCTGAACACCAGCACTGCAAACACTCTGGACCTCTGTGAGTGCCTTTCCTCTCTGCATCGTAACCTTGCATCTACCTACCTGGTATTAAGAAAAAGGAGGTTGAAGGGAGTGATTTGCTGGTAAGTGTAACTTGGGAATCTCCCATTTCACTAATTAAAGTACTGATTCATTGCCATCTCCCCCAACCCTTAGCATCCCCAATGCAGTTTTGATTCTTACCACCCAGCCTTATACCTAGCAATATTTCCTGTGAGAAGAACATAGGTACACCAATTACATCAATGGCTGATTCATGAAATAATTACAAGCAAATCACTTTCCCTTAAATAGCTGATGGTATGCCATATAACAGATATATTAGCTTTGTATTCTGTGACTTGAGTTCTGACCTGCTATATACAAATGCTATCCTCTAAGAATTTTTTTGGTGTAGTAGTTAAGTGTGCGGACTCTAATCTGGGAGAACTGGGTTTGATTCCCCACTCCTCCACTTGCACCTGCTGGATGACCTTGGGCAAGTCATAGCTCTGTACCAGCTGTTCTCTCAAGAACAGTTGTCTCAGAGCTCTCTCAGCCCTGCCTACCTCACAGGATATTTGTTGTGGGGAGGGGAAGGGAAAGGAGTTTGTAAGCCGCTCTGAGACTCCCTTGGGTAGTGAAGGGCGGGGTATAAATCCAATCTCTTCTCTTCTTCTTCTTCTTAAAAAAAATAAGAAATCACCAGCAGAAATGAAATAAAGTCCCTCAAAAAAGTATACAATATTTTACAGACTAAATAAATTACATCTGGACCCTGTGAGGTAGGTTGTGAGAGTGTGACTGGCCCAAGATCACCTAGCGAACTTCCATGGGGAATCAAACCCAGATGCTAGTTCAATAAATTTAAATTAATAGACCAAGTAATCTTTCAGCATATCATATTTATTGAGGTGTCGGTGTTTCATTATTACTTATAATAGCTCCCCCCCCCCCCCAAAAAAGCCCTGCAATAACTTAGACTTTGGCCCTGAAACTCAGGTTTTGGGGCTCCCTTCTGAGCCCCCAGAAATGTAGACTGTAATCATAGATTTGGATGCTCATTCTCAGGGTAGCAGGTGTAGTGGTTAGGACCATGGACTCTAAATCTGGGAGAACCGGGTTTGATTTCCCACTCCTCCACATGCAGTTGCTGGCATGACCTTAGGTCAGTCACAAGTTCTTTCAGAGTTGTTCTCTCACAAGCTGATTTCCACTTCTTTATTTCTTAGTCTAAATAAACAGCCTCTGTCTTCAAAGCCGCATGATTATTTATTTATTTATTTTTGGAATTTCTATCCCGCCCTCCCCGCCTTACGGCCGGCTTATGACCTCATACATTCACAAGGGCCTATTGGTATGCGGACGTATTACCGTTAATACTGCTACTCAACATGACATCACTGGCCTCCACATATCATTTCATCAGTCTCCGCACAATGAGTTCCAGGTATGAAATGATGGGATATATTTATGCCTCCTCACTATACAATTTCTGACTACAGGCTTGATTCACTGCTTCAAATGTCTTATTACAACATGTACTGTACAGGGCCACCTGAGAGGATTGCTTATATGGACTCACAGGTACTGATCCTTATGCAGAAATTCATATGAGTGTATTCTATGGTAGGGAGTTTTGTATGTCCAAATAAGTGCCTATATCAAGGACAGCTCACTGGATTAGAAAAATAGACTTGCAAATCTCAGTTGCTACTCTTATTTGATAACAAGGGCTTCAAATAGTCAGTGACATTGTGATTAAAATATGCTGTGATGGAATGGACTCACAAGTCCCATTCCCTCAGATCCTGGGGTGTTGAAAACCCCCGTGGCTGTATCAAATCTCCTCCTTATGCTGACTTCCTTCCCCTTACTGCAGGGGATTTCAGACTTCTCAAAGGATAGTTATCACTGCTACCAGCAAATCTTCTCCCCGTTGGTGTGTTTCATACATTCATATTTTTGTGTCTGTGCATAGGCGTAGACTACGCGGGGGCTCGAGCCTCCCCCGGGAAAACGTAGCGCCTGCTGCCTCGCCTCCCAGGGCCCTTCCGAGGCCGGCAGCTGCTGCTGCCGGTGCCTCTCTCCCCCCCCTCGCCTGGCCACTCTTCCATCCTTCCCTCTCCCTCCCTCTTTTCCCAGCAAAGGGAGAGGGAAGGAGTGAGGGGGGGAGAGAGAGAGGCTCCGGCAGCAGCGGCTGGTCGGCCTCGGAAGGGCCCGGGGAGGCGCAGAGGTTTCCCAGTGGAGGGGAAACATCACCCCAGTGAGCGCACGTGCAAAGCGCGCACGCTAAACAGACCCCACCCCTGGATTTTACAAAAGTTTACGCCCCTGTTTCTGTGTATTTATATTATGTTTTATTTAATTGTTTTAAATATTTATATACATATACAGGGCTATTTTTGGGCAGGAGCGCACGGGAATGGAGTTCTGGCTGGCTTCTGAGTTGGCTACACCCACAGCCTCCCCTCCTTGGGTTCCCCAGGCACCTCACAAGCTGCGGGGTGCCTGGGGAAGCTGATCCAAAAACTGCCTTTCTTCCCTCGGGTTCCTCATGTGCCCCACAAGCTGCGGGGCACCTGGAGAAACCAATTCTGGGAGGGAGCTGCACTGCCAGGGGTGTGGCCTAATATGTTAATGAGTTTCTACTGTTGGATGTGGCCTATTATGCTAATGAGTTCCTGCTGGGCTTTTTCTACAAAAAAAGCCCTGTACATATATATGTATTTTAAATATAATTTTCAGTGTTTGAAATGTTTTAATGTTTATCACCTTGGGGACCTTGAACTGGGTGGAAAGGCAGCATAGAAATGTTCTGAATAAACAACAATAACAACAACAATAATAATAAACCTCAAAATGTCAAGGATTGAGGTTATACATAACTCTGATAGTAATTCTTCAACATTTCATTCAGAGGGTCTCTTTAACAAGATGCTTTTTACGATGAAGATATTATTTTAATATTTTCTTGTGTATGCAGCTTACCTTCACCCACACAGTGAGGATCATTGAACAGTGGCAGCAGCTGCTACTGAAGCAATGTTTTCTGTTTTATTTTTAAATCTGTACAGCCAACCAAATTTCCACTGTAAATCATAAACCCTGCTGGACAAAAGCCCCACCCTGCCCTGTTTACTTGCAAAAAAGCCCTTGGCAGGTGCCAGGAAATCTGTCCCTTTAATCATGAAAGGAGAGCCCACCATATTCTCTCTGCAGTAGCCTTCTAAAGGTGGCCCAGGGGGATAATACCAGATGAGTATTCAGCAAAAGTGGTAAATTCTTATACAATTTATTTGAAATATTGAGGGCAGGAAACTGATGGGACAAGAAAATATAGAGGGTAGAGTTAACTGGACCATCTGCAGATCCTTCATTGCTTTTTGCCGCTTTCATAGCTGATCATAGCTTACTACAGGAGATCCTCTTATATGCAGAGAGAGAGAAAAGTGACCCTGAATAAGGAACCCAATTCTGGGAGTTTCTTGATTTCCATCTGTTTGCATCCAGGCAATGTCTGTTCCACAAGGGTCATGTGAAAGTAAATTTGTAAGAAGTATTGACTCTTGGCCTTCTGGAAGGGTTTGATGGAGTGGCCAGGACAGGATCATCCTAATCAGGGCTATTTTGTGGCAGGAACAGAGTTCCAGCTGGCTTCTGAGTTGGCCATGCCTACACTCTCCCCCCCCCCCCCCGCCAGGTTCCCCAGGCGCCTCGCAAGCCATGGGGCACCAGGGGAAGCCAAGCCGATTCAGGGAGGGAAGGCAGTTTAAACTGCCACCCCTCAGGTACCTCAGGCAACTCTACTCCCCCATCCCCCACCAGTGGCCAGGGGGGACCTGGCAACCCTATGTTAGAATAATAACTGTGAAGTAACATGTTTTTTTATCTGGCTGACTCTCTTTCTCCCTCCCCCCTCCCCTTTCTCATTCTGTTTATCATCTGCCTTTCCTCATGTTTCAAGATGGTTTACAAATCACAATTCAAATATCACCATTTAAAACATAAAGAATAAAACCCCAAAAAAATCCCCTCCTCCATCCCCTCTTTCATGAGAACATTCTACTGAAAATCCATCTAACACAGGAGTGGGCAAATTGCGGCCCGCGGGCCACATGCGGCCCACCAAGACAGTCGGCCATGTGGTTTCAGTCAATTGTAGAAAAGTATGATAGGGTACATTTGTCTCATTAAACTGATTCTAAAATTAAATGTGCTTGCAGCTATAGATGATATTAAATTAGCACAATAAATAAATTGAATAAAACTACCACTATTTTATTTAATTTATATTTATTGATTTTTATGATACAATTTATACTTTTTCTGAAATGCAAAGTTAACTAATGAATGCAATCATTTTAAAAGGTGCAGCCCTCCGCTAACCTCCGCTCCCACAAAGTGGCCCCCGAGCCAAAACAATTGCCCACCCCTGATCTAACAGAACTCAAAAGAAAAGGGGAAAAAAACCTTGGTTGATGAACTAGAAGAAGGAGGTGATATGGATATAATAACATATTTGGGAAATCTGTTGTCAGAGACCACAGTTGGGTCCCCCTGGGTTATTGCTCCTGGATCTTTGCTTGGACTCCCTGAACAACTTTCCAGACCTGTGAGTCCTTGCGGCAGAATGCACACAAGAACACCAGTCCTTATAAAAATGTATAAAAGGCTTATTAAATCATCTAAAAGAATTCACTAGCAGTACAATATAGCTTAGCAACAAGAAAATAAGCTAACTTTTCTATCTAATACATTGAATACTTTGGTATTAGATGGCAGATCTCTTGCAGAATAAAATCCAAGCAATAGCATAAAAGCATTCTATATATTGCAGTCCATCATGATGAAGCATAACGTATCTAAGCATATTAGCGTAACTCTCTTTGGCTTTCTACCCTATAGCATCAGGTGGTCTTTCAAGTCCAATTAGAACTCTTCTTTTCAAGAACTTTCCAGAGGGTGTTGGCAACTGCTCCTAATTTCCTCCTCCTATCGGTTATACAACTGCGCACAGGTTCTCACGATTGAGCTTAATCTGCCTCCAGCCTTGAAGGAGATAACCATGGTAGTTGCAGGAACACTGAAATCATGAACACCTTCAAGCAGAACTAGACCTTCCAATATTCACGTTAACCCTTGAGGGAAATTAGGGTGCTTTGCCTCTTACTTGTTCATGAGCTGTGCTGCTGGATCAAATGTTAATAACCAGATAAAAATTGATAGAACTTTTCAAATTAATGGCACTCAGACCAGGAATGAAAAGGTGCCTGCGGATATATTAATGAAGTTCCATGACTGGGTCTTGAGAAATATGATGGCATGTGTTTTTTTGGAATCAGTTGATAGAAGTGTTAACTTTCTCTTCTTATCCCATTGAGCAAAAGAAGATAAAAGATTTCTAACCAACAAACGGAAGAAAGAAAATATATGTAAAAATTAATGGTTATATTCAACTTGGAAAAGACTTTCAGCACAAGCTGAGAGTTGTTGTAAGCAAACAGGAGTTCCACAGATTTTTTGTTTACAAAAGATAAATTCTGGTAAGTAAAGTAATATCAGTCTTCTCTAGGAATTGCTGGAAACTCTATGGGTTTCCCCCAGAAGTGATGTGATGTTATTGCCAACTGCCACCCCCCATGTTCCCACCCTCTGGTATCCCACTAGATCAGGGGTGGCCAAACTTGCTTAACGTAAGAGCCACATAGAATAAACATCAGATGTTTGAGAGCCGCACGACATGAACAAACATTACGTGTTTTTATTGGGAAATATGCATATTTGCCTCTTATCAACATTAAATGTGACTGCCAAAAATAATAATAAAAGGGGTAAAAGCAGATATTGATAATGGTATTTATTTGTCCAATGATATTTGTTTTCTAATGATATTTAGCTTCCCCAGCTGCCCTGCCAGGAGCCACATAATATGTGTGAAAGAGCCGCATACGGCTCCCGAGCCACAGGTTGGCCACCCCTGCACTAGATGGATGTCATTGGCTTTAGGATTTGATAATATCTTCTGTTTGTAGTGAAGCAGAGTTAGTTGAAAGAAATAGAAGAGCCTTTGATATTTAATATGAAAGATTTTATTAAAACATTACGTAGGACAAGAATGGATTGTTCATAGCAGCCTATATCTATGATCTTGAGGAATTGTTTTGTTTCTGTCACATTAGCTGGATTGGGGTGTGAAAATAGTACTGAAATAAAGATAACAGAGAAACTAACTTTAAAAAAAATATCAGGGGCTTGAGCAATCCCTTCCAAAGGTGGGGTAAATAAATTATTGAGAGGTTTAAAATCTGTCATTGTTTTTCTTGAAAAATGTTGAAGAATAAAATAATGTTCACCTTCAGCATGAAGGCATGCATTATGACCCTGATGCTCATGGATACTGGGAACCTCCACAAGGATGGGGGAGTCAGTTAAGGTGGTCAGGTTCCAGGAAGCTGATGGATCTAGATGATTTCCTGATGTTTCTTGGAGTTTTTCTGGTCAGCAAGGTTGGTGCTCCTGTCACAGCCCTGATCAGTCTATGGAAAGCAAAGATGACCCAGGCTGTGTACACAATTACCCTAAAAGGCCCTCTTTCCTTATGCAGAGCCCTGAATGCAAAATGGTTTACTGAGGAGCTTGGAGCAATTCCACAGTTGTTGCAGTTCAGTCTCAGCATGCTATTGGAGGTCTGGTTCTAGTTACATGGATAACTTTCAGCTGGTGAGGCCTGATAAAATGGATGTGCTGTTTAAAAGTGTTAGTCTACCATGTCTACATTCAACCCTTGCCCTTCATGGCTGTTGGTGCTGAACCAGGCTGGATTGGTCGGTTGGCTCCAGAAAGTAATAAACACCACACTGCAGGAGGGTGTCATTCCAGTGACCTTGAAATAGGCAGTTGTGAGACCCATTCTGAGAAAGGTGTCCCTATACCGTAATGACCTAAACAACTACCACCAGTGGCCAGTGTTCCTTTTATGGGCAATGTGCTTGAGTGGGTGGTGGCTGCACAGCTTCAGGCTGTCTTGTAGAGTTCCCAAGTTCCCCGGGGGGGCAGGGAAACCCCCGCCCGAGCGGCCAGCTCCCCGCCTGCCTGGATTGGGCCACCGAGGGGAACCCCATCCCCAAATTGCTGGGCTGCAAAGATGTGCCCGGTGCGATGATGTCACCTCCGGGCACCTCCATCGTGCTGGGCATGTTTTTTGGGGACACTCTATAATTCGAGGGAAAACTCTATGGTTTTCCCTTGAATTGGAAAGGTCCCACCCCAGAAGAATCCCCAACCAGCAAGGACTCCCCCACCCTGGCTGAACAGCAATTAAGACTTGGCAATCCTACAGTCTTGGAAGAGACTGATTATCTAGACCCATTTCAATCCCGATGCAGCCTGGATTAGGACAAAAATAGCCTTGGTCAACCCAATTGATGATCTTTTCTGAGAGAGTGACAGGGGGAATGCATCACTGTTGATTCTTCTAGTCCTTTTGGTGGCGTTTGATACCATCAACCAGAGTATCCTTCTGCAGGGTCAATTCCAGGTTTTTGTAGGCCCTGGCAAGATAGTATAACCAGGACCCCTTTCCCACTTTGATTCTTTGTTAGTAAGGAAGACAGGGTACAAATGAAATAAATATCTCAAAAGATCCCTAGAAAAAGCTATTATGACACAGTGAGCCTAGATTAAAGCTGAGTGATGAATTTTTAAGACCTAGCCTCCCCAACATCATCAAGTGGTTGTCACTAACTGCTTTGCAGTTCCAATATAGTACACACTGTAGGTAAATGAGTGCAAAGGCTAGTAATTACTGTTAAAACATGGAAAATAATGTGGTTGCATGGTGTTCTGTTTACACTTAGAATGTAAAAATTAAATCTCATGGGCCATGCTAGTTCATTAAAAAAAATAAACAGAAACAATGGGAAAATGTCCAATTTATTAGGACTGAAAATCACAAATAGATTTTGAATTTTATTTTAAAAACTATTCTCAGGATTTGGTCATAGATCTGCAATGTAAATTTACCTCAGAATGTAATCAGGTTCTGGTAATCTCAAGAAGTATAATATGCCTGAAAATTTCAGGCTTTTTTGTGTACAAAACTTGGAGCTTCACCAAGTAGCACTGAGCCACCTTAGCTCTGTGTCAGCTTTTCTTTATTAAAGGTATAGGCAGAGATGTCTAAATTCCTGGTCTGGAATGGCAAGTCCCAGAGTGGAATGACCGCCCTGGGAGTAAGAGAACTTTTCTGGGGCCAGAATGATGGGCTCCAGAGTGGAATGATGGTCCCTGGTAGGGATGTCAGCCTCCAGGTGGGACCTGGGGACCCCCTAAAATTACAGCTCATCTACAGACTACTGAGCTCAGTTCTTTTGGAGCAAATGGATGCTTTGGGGGATGGACTCTATGGCACTATACCCCAATGAGGTCTCTGTCCTCCCCAGGCTCCATCCCAAAATCTACAGGAGTTTTACAGCCTGGTTCTGGCAAACCCATCCCCCTATCCCCTACCTGTGGCCAGCGGGAACCTGGCAACCCTAGCCTCTGGGAATAGCATGAGTGTACTAGGCCTGGAATGACAAGTCCCAGAGTGGAATGATGGCCCCTGGAAGTAGCATGTTGTGTTTGTGTTTTGGACTATTGAAGCAGCAATAGCTTGAAAGGGCTCTGGTATCCTAAAGCTCCATTTCTTATTGGCTGATGAATAAAGACTCCCATTGGTCCTGAAGCCAATCTAGATACCCAATCACTGAGCCCTGCTTGGGTCCAATAGTATTGCTTGTATATAGTTACATTGTTGAAAGTTATGTGTTGGAACAGTATAAATTAACGTGCCACTCTCATAGAGCTGTCTTCAGAGCTGAGCAATATCACTGAGTAAAAGCCTGTTGTTTGAATTCATCGCCTCCCGCTCAATACATAAAACTGGCGACGAGGATGGGATCCCAGTCCTAACTGAACGGCTGAAATCACTCTGCCTGCCCAGCTGAAATCACTAAGGGCACCCAGAGCTAAATCACTACGGGTATGGCATCCAAGGGCCATATTGAACCGTTCGACCCAAAAGTTGGGAACTGGGAATCATACCTTGAGCGATTTGAATGCTACCGCGTAGCAAATCGTATTGACCGGGACGATGTCTGCCACGCCACTTTTCTGAGTACCTGCGGCCAGGCTGTATTTGACATTGCTCGAGATTTAGTTGCTCCCTCTAAGTTACTCGAGATCCTCTCGGCATCATCAAGGCCTGGCTGACCGAGTACTTCACCCTGACGACGTCGGCTGCCGCACACCGATGTGTGTTCCATCAGCAGAACCAGAAGGAGGGCAAGTCTGTCACGGAGTACCTCACTGCATTGAGGCAGGCTGCTAGAGACTGTCACTTCACCGATTTGAAGTCCGTCCTCCTAGATCGACTGCTCTGCAGCCTTCGGGACGAGAGCATCCGGCGAGCCCTACTCTTACTAAAGACTCTAATGTATGAAGCGGACCTCGAAGAGGCTCTGAGAGTAGAGGCCACCAACCTATCCCTCTGAGAACTGCGATTAGGTCCCCAAAGCCACACGCCAGGCCACTCTGACGTGGTACACCAGAGCAATACCGCTGAGTCCAATGACACCTGGGACGACCAATCTGATGTGTCCGATGACGGAGTTTTCAATGCAACAGCCAACCAGAAGCTGCATCACCATCGCAATAGCCTGTGCCACTCTCAAAAAAGCCAACAAAGAAACGGCTGTGCCAGTTGCATAGGTGCGCACGCGCGTCGAGACTGTCAGTTCCACGATGCCATCTGTCATGCGTGTGGGAAAGCGGGCCACCTCGCCGAAGTGTGTCACTCGTCTCAGGGTCGTGATGCCCCAGACGAGTTCCAGCGTACCTGAGGGTCTGTGAATGCCCCCAGCCGATCGTACCATTCCAAAACATCTCAGCCATCCAGGCAAAGACAAAGGTACAGCCATGAGGCAAGCATGTCTGAGGACTACACCAACCGCCTCTATATACACCAGGGACTACATCCGTGTCCGAAGATCAAAGCCACTGTCTTCATCGAAGGTTGAGCATGCAAGATGGAGGTAGACTCTGGGTCGGCATTATCCATTGTCTCATGGAGCACTTTCCAGCAAATCTGCCTGCAAATTGCTGCTCACCGCCTTCAAAGGTGCACCTTACAGTTGTTCGATTTTCAGAGGAACCGAGTTCCAGTCGTTGGCATCGCCACAGTCCAGGTCAAATATAAGAAATTCTCTGGCCGTCTGAACCTGCTCATGGTAGAGGGTCGCCGCACAAGCCTGATAGGGCTGGACTGGTTCGCCGCCTTGGGCATTGACGTTGTTGGCATGAACCAAGTCAAGCCGCAGCCTTTATTGGACCTTGAGACAGAGTTTCTGGAGGTTTTCAAGACAGAGCTTGGCTGTTACAAGGGTCCACCTGTGTCGTTTAACCTGGATCCTGCTGTACCACCAATCTGCCTCAAGCCCAGATGCTGCCCCATTGCTTTTAAGCCCAAGATTGACGAGCAAATAGATAAACTGTTGGCCCAAGGGATCCTCAAGCCAGTTCCCAATGCCAAGTGGGAGACACCTATCATCACTCCCCTCAAGCCTGATGGCTCCGTCTGTTTGTGCGCTGACTATAAATGCACCATCAACCGGGCCCTTCAGCTGCATGCATACCCGGTTCCTGTGGTGAGCCACCTTCTGGCCTCGGTCTCTGGGGGCCGGGTGTTCGCCAAGATCGGCCTCGCCCAGGCATATCAGCAGTTGCTGGTAGATGCAGCCACAGCCAAAGCACAGACTATTGTGACACACCGAGGTGCTTTCAAGGTAAATCGGCTGCAGTTCGGGGTAGGTGTCGCCCCTGGCATTTTTCAAGAACTCATGGAGCATCTTCTTTGAGGTCTGCCTGGCATCATACCCTATTTCGATGACATCTTAATTGCCAGAGCCTCAGACCTTGAACTGGCTGCTCGAGTGCGAAAGGTCCTTCATCAGCTACAGGATGTTGGCCTTCAACTGAAGAAGGAGAAATGTGAGTTCTTCGTCCCTACCATGCAATTCCTGGGTTACTGCCTAGATGCAGAGGGCATCCACCCTGCTCTGGACAAGGTTGCTGCAATCCGCAACGCACCCCCGCCAAAGTCTAAGAAAGAGCTGCAGTCCTTCTTAGGACTATTGAACGTCTATCATGCTTTCTTGCCCAACAAAGCAGCTCTTGCAGAACCACTCCATCGGTTACTGGACAAGTCAGCACCATGGGCATGGGGTCGCCGGTAAAACACCTCCTTCCAAGCCGTCAAAGCCCTCCTTGGGTCTGATGCTGTCCTAGTGCAGTACAATGAGAAGAAGCCTCTCGTCCTAGCTTGTGATGCATCACCTTACGGGATCAGGTCTGTGCTCAGTCACCACTTGCCATCTGGCCGGGAGGCTCCCATTGCCGTCTATTCCAGAACGTTATCTTCACTAAGAGAAACTATGCCCAGATAGATCGAGAGGCACTAGCAATTATCGCTGCAGTGAAGAAATTTCATGATTTCATCTACAGGCAGGAATTTGACATCGTCACCGACCACAAGCCGCTGCTTGGCATCTTCACGGCTGACCGTCAAACCCCTCCAGATCCTGTCCCCCTGGATGATGCGCTGGGCAGTTCTTCTGTCTGCCTACTCCTTCTGTCTCCTCCACAGGCCTGGCAAGACCATCGGGCACACTGACGCCCTTAGCCGGCTGCCGCTTCCATCGTCAGGACCGCCCGAGGCCCCGCTCCAGGAAGTTTTGTTAATTGAGGAGCTGCCGCAGCCTCTGCTCTCTGTTGCCGACGTAGCATTCCACACTAGCCGGGATCACATGCTCGGCAGAGTCTACAACCATGTGTGGAGGGGATGGCCATCAGGGACACTCGACACCAAATTCCAGCCATTCCTATCGAGGTTGTCTGAGCTGTCGGTAAGCAAAGGATGCCTGCTGTGGGGAAACAGAGTCGTCGTCCCTCCCCCACTTCGCCAACGGGTGCTGGATGCCTTGCATGAAGGGTACCTGGGCATCGTTAAGATGAGGGCCATCGCAAGGAGCTATGTTTGGTGGCCCAGCATGGATCAGCAGATTGAGCGGTGGGTCCGGACATGTCAGCCGTGCCAGGAGTCAAAACCAGCAGCTCCAGAGGTTCCTGTTCACCAATGGGAGAAGCTGAGGGGGCTGTGGTCCCGCATTCATGTGGACTTCGTTGGGCCCTTCTAGGGCCAAACACTCTTGATTGTCGTGGATGCGTACTCAAGTGGTTGGAGATCATCCCTGTCACCTCCATGACATCAGCCATCGTCACCCGCTGCTTAGACCGCCTCTTTGCCACCTTCGGCCTGCCGGACCTCCTTGTGTCCGACAATGGAACTCAATTTACATCGGCAGAGTTCCAGTCCTTCCTGGATGAGCAGGGTATCCGGCACGTCACCTCAGTTCCTTTCCACCTCGCAACGAACGGCCAGGTTGAGCGAATGGTGCGAATGGCCAAGGACTCACTCCGCCGGATGGGTGACGGAAATTTCCCGGCCAAGCTCACCGGGTTTTTGCTGCAGCAGCACTCCTCGCCGCACACGACTACCGGGAAGTCACCAGCAGAGTAGCTTATGAGCTGCCAGCTGTCAACCCACCTGAGCTGTCTCCACCCAGACCTGGCACCAGACATTCACTGCGACCCTATCACCACAGGGTCCTCTCAGTCCTTTGCGCTGGGAGATGCAGTATATGCCAGAAACCATGGGGCAGGTCTGCACTGGGTCCCAGCAGTTGTGGTGCGCGCCACTGGCACTATCTCATACAAAGTGAGTGATGACACAGGGCAGGTCTGGCGCAGACATCTGGCCCAGCTGAGACGCCGGTGGCCAGCACCAGAGGATCAGTTGCAACGCTCTCCAGTTCCTGAGCCGGAACAATGTTTGCAACGCTCCCCAGTTCCTGAACCGGAGCAACCTTTGCCACGCCCCCCAGTTCCTGCAACAGGACAACGCACCCTGGGTCCTGGGGCCAGCCTGGGAGACCTCCCGGCACAGCGAGCTGCTGGCGCCCGGGGAAGTTGTGTGACAGAGGGCAGCCCTCTGCCAACTCCAGCCTAGGACATCCCAAGAGAACAGCCTGCCAAGCCACTGCCAGCTCGGAACGAGGTAGGCCCCCTGCTGGAGCTGGGTCGTGCCCCAGAACTCTTGGAGCTCCCGGACTTTACAGACCGCTCCCCCGAGAGTCTGTCGCCACAGCTCCTGCTGGCCTGTATGGGGTCCCCAGACTTAAGAGGATGTTCCCCATTGGGCCCATTTTTGCCACGCCGGTCCCGACGGACCAGGCGACCACCGCCGCACCTAAGAGACTTTGTTGTTTGAACTTAGGGGGGAGAAGTGTTGTGTTTGTGTTTTGGATTATTGAAGCAGCAATAGCTTGAAAGGGCTCTGGTATCCTAAAGCTCCATTTCTTATTGGCTGATGAATAAAGACTCCCATTGGTCCTGAAGCCAATTTAGATACCCAATCACTGAGCCCTGCTTGGGTCCAATAGTATTGCTTGTATATAGTTACATTGTTGAAAGTTATGTGTTGGAACAGTATAAATTAAGGTGCCGCTCTCATAAAGCTGCCTTTAGAGCTGAGCAATATCACTGAATAAAAGCCTGTTTGTTTGAATTCATCGCCTCCCGCTCAATACATAAAATAGCAGAAGTGTTCTGGTCCTGGAAGACAGCCTAGGGTTGCCAGCTCCCACATGGGAAATACCTGGAGATCTGGGGGGTGCAGCCTGTAGAGGGTGGGGTTTGTGGACGAGAGAGACCTCATCTGGTTACAATGCCATTACCCACCCTTCATGTTCTCCAGAGGAACTGATCTCTATTGTCTAGAGATCAGCTGCAATAGCAGGAGTTCTCCAGCCACCACTTGGAGGTTGGCAACTGTATGACAGCCCCCAGAGTGGAGTGACATTCCCTGAGAAAAGCAGAAGGCCTTTAAGGAAGGAAAGGAAGGGGGAGTAGGGCAAGCTTTATACTTTCCAACAAAGCAGAACAAGGTGTATGACTCCAGAAAGGAGCTGACAATCAGGAAAATCACTGAGGTGGAGCTGATTCAAGGATAATGACACAACTTCCAGAAATATTAATATGTAGCCCAGTCTCATCATATCTCAGAAGCTCAGTGGGGCTGGCTAGTATTTGGACAGGAGACTACTAAGAAATACCAACATCACTACATACAGGCAAGCAATGGCAAACCACCTCTGGACATCTCTTGCCTTGAAAACCCTACATGGTTACCATAAATTGACTGCAACTTGGGGAGGGGGAGTTTTTCACTCTGACGTTTGAGATTATAGATACAGAGTACTGATTTCAATCACAGGGATCATCTTTTTACTTTGGGATTTGTCATTTCAGTCTCAGAACACTTCTGCTACTCCCAGGGGCCGTCATTCTTGTACCGGAGCACTGATTCTATTCCTAGGGGCCATCATTCCACTTTTGGGCTTGTCATTCCAGGCCTGGAAGCTGAGCTGTGGAAATCCAGCAGCAAATACTCGTCATGTGCTTCTTCCACAGTGTGCATGAGCAAATACTGCATGCAGAAGGCAGACTGCAAGGGAACAGCTGGGGAGTAGGCAACCCTTCCCCCATCTTAAGCTGATTCCTCCAGGCCCCCTCCCTCACTTGCAGAAGCCGACACTGTGAGTGGGCTCATTGCCAGTTCTCATTGGTCAGCTGGTGCCCACCTAAGCCCACCCATGATGCCAGCCCTGTTCTTCTGGAGGAACAGGCTTGGTTGGAGTGGGGGACATCATGCTGCAGTGGTTCTGCTCTTATGTGACTGGCTGGTTCCAGACGCAGTGCTGGGAGATTGGTGCTTGGCCCAGTGGCATTTATGCTATGGGATTCCACAAGGATCCATCTTGTACGCCACACTATATGAAACTACTGGAGGACATTATCATGGGATTTGGAGTGAGATGCCACCAATATATGGATTAGATGAAACCCAGCTCTACTTGTCCTTAAAAGCTGAGACAGGAGGATCTAAGGAATTCCTGAACAGGTACTTGGAGAAGGTAATGGGATGGATGAGGGCCATTAAACTGAAGCTCAGTCCAGATAAGATGAGGTATTGTTGGTCTGTGATGAAACTTCTTGAAGACTAAAGGGTCAGTCTGTCCTCAAGTGGGTTGTATTCCCTCTAAAGGAGCAGGTTCATAGCTTGGGAATATTAGAAACATAGAGTTGGAAGGGGTCATACAGGCAATGCAGTCTGCCCCTCTGCTCAGTGCAGGTTCAACTTATAGCATCCCTGACAAGTGTTCATCCACCTGCTGCTTGAAGACTGCCAGTGAAGAGGAGCTCACCACCTCCCTAGGCAGCTGATTCCACTGCTAAATTACTGTCATTACTCCTAATATCCAGCTGATATCTTTCAGCTCATAATTTAAACCTATTACTGAGAGTCCTATCCTCTGCTGCCAATAGCACCAGCTCCCTGCCATCCTCTAAGGGACAGCCTTTCAAATACTGAAATAGAGCCATCATGTCTCCTCCCCCAACCTCCTCTTCTCCAGGCTGAACATTCCCCTCAGCTTTCCCCATAGTGCTTGGTCTTCAGGATCTTTGTTGTTCTCTTCTGCACCCACTCTGTTCTGTCCACATCCTTGGCAGTGACACCTCTGAACTCACACAGTACTCCAGAAGTGGTCTGACAAATGAGGTGTACAACAGGACAATGATATCTTGCAGTTTGGACATTGTGCCTCTGTTGATAGCCTTTTTTAAAAAGCCTTTTAGCCTTTTTAAAAAAGTACTGGGTCCAGAACTGAACTCTGTGGCTCCCCACTGAAACACCTCTCTCCAGTAAGATGAAATGCCACTGACAACTACTCTTTGGGTCCAGTTCTCCAACCAGTTATCTATCCACCTAACTATCCTAGAGTCCAGTCTGCAGTCCCTCAGTTTACCCATTAGAACATCATGGGGATCCTTATCAAAATCTAGGTAAACCATGCTTATGATGTTCCTATGATCCCATAAGCTCTTCACTCAGTCAGAGAAGTAAATGAGGTTGATCTGGCAGGACCTGTTGGGGACAACTCCATGCTGACTTCCCCAGATAACCAAGTTGCCCTTCAGATGCTCACAAACTGACCCCTTTAAAATCTGCTCCAGTATCTTCCCTGGGACAGAGGTCAGACTGACGGGCCTGTAATTTCTTGGGTCATCCTTCCTCCTTTTTTGAAGATTGGGATGTTTTACCTCTTCCAGTTTTGTGGCACTTTTCCCATCCTCCAAAAGGTCTTGATGGACAAAGGCTCTTCAAGTTCTCTAGAATGTTCTTTGAGCACTCTTGGGTGCACACCATCTGGCCCAGGTAATTTGCACTCACCCAGTGTAGCCAGGTGCCTAACAACCTCTCTGCCCATGTCAGCCAGCAGCCCAGACACTGTGCCTTGCCTACTACCATCTCCAGATAAGCCTGTTCTCTTCTTCAGGGGGAAAAAAAACTGAGGCAAAATAGGCACTGAGCCTTTCTTCTTTCTCTCTCTCCTCTGTCAAAGTTTCTCCATTTTCACCAACAGGAGGCCTATCACTTCTTTTACCTTGTGTAGTGCCTTTTATTTTCTTCAGACGTTATTCCAGCTATGGCCTTCCTCAGAAATTGTGATCTGGCCACAATGATCCATGCTCTGATGACATCCAGGTTAGATTACTGCAATGTGCTCTACATGCTGCTGCCTTTGAAAATTGTCCAGAAACTTGAGATAGTCTAAAATGCAGCAGCTGGGATATTGTCAGGAGTTAAACAGAAGGATCATATCACTCCAGTGTACTGGCTGTCCATTTGTTGCTGGGCACAATTCCGAGTGCAGATTCTTACTTTTAATATACTCAAGGGCTTAGATCCAGGGTACTTGATGGGCCCCCTCCCCCTGCAGTACCCAGCCCACCAACTAGGGTCTTTCTTTTAAGCCCTGCTCTTGGTGCCCTCTCCTCCAGCAGTGAGGATGGTGGTGACTAGAGACAGGGATGGCACCTCCCCTGTGGAATGCTCTTCCCTGATGCCTGTGCTGCTCTCTGTCAGGTGCCCTGCCAACATGTCTCTTTTTGACCAGGCTTTTAATTAAAGTTTTTAAATGGCATTTTTAGTCTATGAAAATCTATTTCATGCTGCTTTACACTTTTCTGCTTTTATGTGCTGGCTGGGTTTTTAATGCTGGGTTTTAATTAACAGCTGTTATGGTGTATTAAGGTTTTTTGTTACATTTTGTTCTGTAAGCCACCTTAGGCATGTTCCCTGGAGAGGCGGCATAGAAATGCATTAAATAAAGAAAGAAATGATCCAGATCATAGTTTATCACAAGCCACAGAAGAACTGTTCCTTCTCTCCTTTAGCCGGGCTTCTCTGCAGAGGCTTTGGCAGAACTACACCCAAGTGGGAATACAGGAGGACAAATGAGTCCTTCTTTATTCCTCTTTTTTCCTGCCCATCAGAAAGGCAAAATGCGAGCAGTTAAAAAGATAGCATCCAAAAAGTAATTAATAATTTCAGCGCCTCCTTTGTTGTTGCTCACTGATGCAGAAAGGCAATTTGATAGAACCGAATGATAATTTTGGTAGCAACAATTAAGATATTTGGATGTTGATGCTGTATGTGGAATACTGGACAGTATTATTATATAAACCACCTTAATATTCGGTGAATTGCTCACTGTTATACATAGCAACCTGCCCATCAGTTAGAAAAACTCCAGTCTGTGTATCCCTTCCCTCAGAGCTATGGCAAAAGGGATGAGCCACAGGGCTTTTTCATTGGTGGCACCCCAGCTGTAGAATTCCCTCCCTTCTACGATTCACCTGGCAACAAACTTGCTGCATTTTAGATGCCAAGAAAAAAAAAACTTTCTTATTTCCTTAGGCTTTTTTTGTCAATTGTCTTTGTTTTTCTTGTTTCTATTGATGATGTTGTCGTCAATGTTATTGATGGTTTTATTGCTGCTGGTTTGTTTGATGGATTCAATTGACTGTTTTAGCTATTGATTTATGGTTGCAATATGTTAACAGCTAGGAACTGGGAAGAATATGCTATCAAAAAGTCTGGTATAGGGCACTACTCAGTGAAACTGCTGTCATGATGTTTATGCTTTCAGGGAAGGGGGGAAATGCTGTCTGGGTGTTTGTTAAGAAATAGCAGCAATTTGTGGGATTTAGGCACTGGAGATATTGGTTAGAATCCTGCAGATCCATTATGCTAATTAGGGTGCTTTTGCCCAGCACAAGGGGGCTTTTGCTGGTACAACAGCTTCTTCTGCTAGTGGAAGAACCACCTTCATCAAGGGAAGGCTCCATGTATCAAGGAAAACCACTGCCATGAGCAGAATGAATTGGTGGGTTCCAGCCCACTGGAAAGGCAACTTTTGTGTTCACATTTGGTCTACATGATTAGATACCTTTAATATACACCCTCTTTTAAATATATACAATCTAGTAAAGGTGTGGGAGAGATAGGCAACTTTATCAGTGCAGAAGCCTAGTGCAAAAAATATTTTACTTCCAGCTATTTTATTTATTTATAGCTTAGCCAAGCTGACTTTTCTCCCCCATGGGGACCCCAGCTGGTTATAACATTCTCCCTACCTCCATTTTATCCTGGCAACAACCCTGTGAGGTACATTAGGCTGAGAGGTTTGATGGGCCCAAAGTCACCCAGCAAGTTTGCATGGTAGAATGGGGATTTGAACCTGGGTCTCCCAGATCCTAGTCTGACCCTCTAACCACTACACCACACTGGCTACCACCTGTATGCAGGAGCAATTGTGTGTATTATGGACATTCACAAAATCATTTTACACAGCCCAGATGAAACATGCGGATTCTCCAAAATGGCCCATATGGAGAAATGTGCTCCACCCAAGAATTCACACCAGCAAGGTCAGTTCAAGGTTTTGGGGGGCCTAGGCAAGAGAGTCCCCAAGGCCCCCTAAGGCCCACTACCAGGCTTGTGTTCCTCTCCACCCACTCGCATGTCCACACCATCTGCACACCCTTTCCTTAATGTTGCTGTGCAGTGGGTAGGGCTGCCAAGTCCCCCGGTAGGGCAGGGAAAACACCGATTTTTAGTCCTTCCCCCCGCTTTTTCAAAGTTGGCCACCGGGGGGACAAAATGGCTGCCTTAAAAGGGAAATGTCTGCAGAGAGCCTGCCCTGCAGTAAAAAGCCTCACCAAACATTTCCCCTTTAAGAAGTCAGCAAGAGAGCTTCCACAGCAAGAGAGGTCCGCCCAGAGATTAAGGAGGGACTGAAGGAGCTGCTTTTGCATGTGGCTGGCAAGGTAAGTTTCTCTTCCAGCTCTTTTCCTTCTCTCTCTCTCTTTCTTTTTTCTGTCTGTCTGTCTGTCTGTCTGTCCCCATCCAGCAGAGGTCTATCAGTGGCTATTATTAGCCACAAGGTCTAAATGGAACACTTTGTCTGGGGCAGTGATGCTCTGTATTCTTGGTGCTTGGGGGGCAACAGTGGGAGGGCTTCTGGAGTTCTGGCCCCGCTGCTGGACCTCCTGAGGGCACCTGGTATTTTTGGCCACTGTTGTGACACAGAGTGTTGTACTGGATGGGCTGTACTGGATGGGCCGATCCACTGTGGCTTCTCTCCTGTTCTTATGATATGAAAATCATATTTAGCACTTGTGTAGCACTTAGTGCTTCATATTCTGCCGAGATGAGGAAGGATTCAGTAGGGCTGTTGCTCAGTGATAGAGCATCTGCTTGACATGCAGGAGGTATCAGCTTCTTCAGCTAAAAAAGGATCAGGTAATAGGTGACATTAAAGATCTCAGCCTGAGACCCTGGAGAGCCACTACCAGTCTGAGTAGTCAATACTGACCTTGATGGACCAATGGCCTGATTCAGTATTAGGAAACTTCATGAGTTCATGTGTCAGCATGTGGAAGCAACATCACAGGATGTGACATCACAAAATGATGTCACTTCCTTTCTCCTGGCTCCACCCCCAAAGTCTCCTGGCTCCACCCCCAAAGTCCCCAGATATTTCCCAAGTTGGACTTGGCAGCCCTAGCAGTGGGTGCAGCTGGGAGTGCTTTTGCCCTAGTCACCAGGAGCACTGCTGCTGTATGCACCACCCACATGCCCTTCCCCAGCACTGCTAGGCAGCATATACAGCCAGAAGCATGGGTGATAAACTGATAAAGCACTGTCAAGCAGACAAGGCATGAGGGAAGGAATCAAGAGATGCATGGGTGGGAAGTCCTCAGCAGTGGACCCCACCAGAAGCTCTGCCCTGCTTCAGGGTATGCTGATGCCAGCCCAGCACCCCATTATTTCAGTTGTGACTGCTCTCTGTCCATGTACAGGAGCCCAACTATAGCCCAAATAGGAGGGGTTGAAGAGAGGAGCCACCAGACACCCAGAACAGAGCACTCAAGTTCTTAGTTCTGCTAACAGCACTAGCTGTTACCGGACAATGGCTTAGTATCGCACACCCTGCTGCCAGATCGCACCTAGGAGGGACATAGGCTGCTAACACCAAATAGCTAGAAAGAAAACTCTTCAATTTGGGGCAGGAAGATCCAGATGACCCCCAGGCAGTATGGACTCTACACAATAGAATATAACTTCTAAGGATAAAGGAGTTTTGGGCAGTGTTTTGGATGGGCACAAGCTATGATGGACTACTCTTTTATCTAAAGACTCTATTGCATCCATCAATCAGGGACAACAGAGAGAAGAACTAAACATGAGAGCTAAGGGAATGATGAACTTTAAACTATTGCAGTTTGGAGTAAAGCTAGCCCATGCTAAATGAAACATCATTTAGAAAGAACCCACTGTAGGGAGAGAGGACTGTGTGTTTTCCCTTTTTCTTTGTTCCCTTGTTCAGCCCAAAAGCTTGAACAGCACATGTGTATACTTTTATTCATTTATTAAACTTTCTTACATTTTCAAGGCTCTGTCTGATATCTGAAAACTCATCCCACCTATTTGGCCTTGCTATCAGAAGTGTGGTAACAGGGAGGTGCAGTGGAGAAGCTTGCCATCTTTGGAGTACAATAGCTCTACATTGCAAAGTTGTGATATATCACCCAGCACTTGCTTGTAGAAGCATAGCAGGAAGCAAGGCAACTAGGCAGAGCCTCTAAATGGCAATGCAGCTAAAGAATGCTAGACATATGCTTCCATCTGCCAAGAGATACTCTCAGAGTCATTGGCTGAGGACAGACTGGCAATCTAAAGCGGAGGCAAAGCGGAGGGAACTGGTGCGGGGGAAAAACCCCCACGGAGCTGGCCGTTCACACTGGCCAGAGCAATGCGGACCAGCGGCGATACGGAGCGTTCAGACTGCCACAGAGCGTTCAGACTGCCGCGGAGCCGGCTCACGCACGCCGCTGCGCTTTTTTTTGTTTTCCTTTGATGTGTTTCGCATGTGCTTCTTCCGGTTCACACTGTTTGGAAGCGGGAGGCATGTGGAGGACGGCCCCTGAACACCGGTTTTACCCGGTGTCCTGGTAAAGAGGAAGGAAAGCGACTGGGAGACGGGTAAGTACGAAACGGAGCCAACGGACAGATGCGCATGTCTGAACGTGCTCCTTTCTTCCGTCTCCGAAGCGTGCCTGCCCCGCTTTAGATTGCCAGTCTGTCCTCGGCCATTGATGGCAGTAGGTGGCTTCCCAGTTTGTTTTTTGCCAACTCTGGGGGGTGAGGGGATGAGGAGGAGTTGCCAAGCAGTCTTGAGATGGCCATGACCATGGGAGGCCTACCAGAAGGAACAGGAGCGGCTTGGAAGTCTGTTCCTTCACAATCTAAGAATGTATCTGATGAAGAAAGCTTTGACTCTTGAAAACTTACATCCTCAAAATCTTGTTGATTTCTAAGCAGGGTCAGCCATGGGCGTCAACTACGGGGGGGCTCGAGGGCTCGAGCCTCCCCCGAAATTTCCCGGGGGGGGCTCAGCCACCCCCGGCAAAATGAACACCCGCCGGTGGCCAGTCAGCCGGCCGTCGCCGCCTCTCCTTCCCCCCCACCCCCGGCCTGCCCTCCTGCCTCCCTGGGGCGGGGTGGGGGGGAGAGAGAGGCGGCGATGGCCGGCTGACTGGCCACCGGCGGGTGTTCATTTTGCTGGGGGTGGCTGAGCCCCCCCCGGAAATGCGAGGTGGAGTGGGAGCCGGGTGCCCGCAAGGGCGATGCGCCGGGTGCCGGGGACTCCACGCGGACGGCCCCCCTCGGCGGAAGCCCCTCCGCCTCGCGGTGCAGGCAGCCCGGTGGGCGTCAGCGCCGCCTTGCCAGCAGCAGCATCCCAAACAAAGTGCCGCCGCCGATCCCCGGGGACGCCGACTGGGAGGGGCTGGGTCACGTGGGCCCCCCGCCCCTCCGGCACACGCCAGCCCTCGGGGCCGCCGCCGCCGCTGCGCGGGAGGGAGGGAGGGTGCCAGCCAGGCTGTGGCGAGGAGGAGTCCACCCGCACGACACCCAGGGCACGAGCCAGACGCCGGCCTCCCTGCCGAGGCTCTCTCCAGAAAGTGCCAGCCCTGGCAGGCGGGAGGCGGAGCGGGCTCTCCTCGGGCGTCCGACTCTCTCCCCTCGGAAGGCGCAGCAGGCGGGCGGACCCTCTCCTCCCCGCTCCCCGGCGCTCCTCCTGACTGCTCCCTCCGGAGCAGCGCTCCTTCCTTCCTCCCGCCGAGGTCGGGGGGCAGCGGCTTCCCTCCTCTCTGCCAGACACCGGGGGGGGGTTGGAGGGGGGGTCAGGCAGCAGCAGCAGCGATCCTACCCCGCCGGTGCCCAAGGTGAGCGGGGGGAGGGAGGGGGGCGGGGAGCGCGGCGGGCGGGCCCGGCCCGGGGGAGGGAAGCGGCGGCGGCGGCTCCCTGGGGCAGGGGGGAGAGCAGCGGGACATGGTCCCGAGCGTGCGCGCGCGCAAAGCGCGCGCGCACGAAAGACAGCCCCCGCCCCCCCCGGGGATTGAGAAAGTCTACGCCCTTGGGGTCAGCCCTGGTTAGTATTTGGATGGGAGACCACCAAGGAAGTCCAGGGTCACTATGCAGTGGCAAGCCACCTCTGAATGTCTCTCACCTTGAAAACCCTACAGGGTTGCCATAAATTGGCTGTGGCTCTATGGCACTTTCTGCTATCAAGGTGCTAATGGGTTCAAATCTAGCTCAGTCCAAGAATGTGTAAGTGGAAGGCTTCAAGAATGCCATGTAAATGCTGCTGGGTAGAATGAGTTGGATCCTGACCCAAATTTCCCCCTCCCAGGTCATACCTCCAATTCCCTTCAAGCTATTCCTGGGTGAGCCCCCTCAGACAGAAATCATTCAGTGTGCAGACATTTTAGGCAGGATCTAAGCCAATAACCTACCCCATCTCATCTCCTACCCCATATAGTTCCTAATAATCTTCTCCTATGGATCATACAAGTTTGCTTTATCACATTGATTTCTCAGTAGAGTTTATATGGTACAAAGGCCAAACATTTCATATAATCTACACTATGTGTTAGAGAGCTAAATGTCTTACGGCATGAATAGGGCTGCCAAGTCCCCCGGTAGGGCGGGGGAAACACCGATTTTTCATGCTTCCCCCCCCCGCTTTTTCAAAACTGGCCACCGGGGGGAGGCAATGGCTGCCAACAGGAGGGGAACATCGGAGCCTGCCGGGCCCTCTCCCTTCCAGGCCTCTTAAAGGGAAATGTCTGAAGAGCCTGCAGTGAAAAGCCTCACCAGACATTTCCCCTTTAAGAGTTAGCAAGAGAGCCCCGCCCAGAGATTAACGAGGGACTAAGCTCTTACTGAAGGGCCTGCTTTTGCATGCGGCTGGTGTAAGATTGAAAGGTTGCTGCTGCTGGGCCTGGGGTAAGTCCATCTGCCAGCTCTTTTCCTTCTCTCTCTCTCCCCCTCCCCTTTTCTTTCTTTTTTCTGTCTCTCTCTCTCTCTCTGTCCCCATCCAGCAGAGGTCTATCAGTGGCTATTATTAGCCACAAGGTCTAAATGGAAGTAAGTGCCTGTGCCAGCTCTTTTCCTTCTCTCTCTCTTCTTCTTTCTTTTTTCTGTCTGTCTGTCTGTCTCTCTCTCTCTGTCCCCATCCAGCAGAGGTCTGTCAGTGGCTATTATTAGCCACAAGGTCTAAATGGAACATTTTGTCTGGGGCAGTGATGCTCTGCATTCTTGGTGCTTGGGGGGGCAACAGTGGGAGGGCTTCTGGAGTTCTGGCCCCGCTGCTGGACCTCCTGAGGGCACCTGGTATTTTTGGCCACTGTTGTGACACAGAGTGTTGTACTGGATGGGCTGTTGGCCCAATCCACTGTGGCTTCTCTCCTGTTCTTATGATATGAAAATCATATTTAGCACTTGTGTAGCACTTAGTGCTTCATATTCTGCCGAGATGAGGAAGGATTCAGTAGGGCCGTTGCTCAGTGATAGAGCATCTGCTTGACATGCAGGAGGTATCAGCCTCTTCAGCTAAAAAAGGATCAGGTAATAGGTGATATTAAAGATCTCAGCCTGAGACCCTGGAGAGCCACTACCAGTCTGAGTAGTCAGTACTGACCTTGATGGACCAATGGCCTGATTCAGTATTAGGAAACTTCATGAGTTCATGTGTCAGCATGTGGAAGCAACATCACAGGATGTGACTTCACAAAATGATGTCACTTCCTTTCTCCTGGCTCCACCCCCAAAGTCTCCTGGCTCCACCCCCAAAGTCCCCAGATATTTCCCAAGTTGGACTTGGCAGCCTTAGGCATGAATTTGTAGCTCATCAGCTTAATAATTCTGGAATACATGGCTGTCCTACAGAATTTTATAAAATGATCCATAACTTTTTGCCCATAGGGCTATTATAATGGGAAATGAAGAATAATGCTGTCTCCACGTTTATTCTGTTCATCATTCACAGACATCAGTAAAACATAGGATAATGCTGGCAATTTTCACTCAGATATGACAATTTTCCTAGGTTTAGTCAATCATTCTGATACAGTTTTAATTGGAAACATGTCCTCAGCTCCGTCCTCCCACCCATGAGTTGTTATCAGCAAAGTATTGCAGTTACCAGGCTATACAGTGATTCAAGTATGATAGTCTAATAAACCACTTAAGAAATATTTTATCCATATTCAAATAAAATGACTAACTACATTAATTTTTTTGAATTCTTTGGGTTTTTTAAAAATAAAATTGGTTATTTTTGCTATCAAGTGTCTTACGTATACTTGAGATTTTAATCACTTGCTAATGTGTTCCTGTTGTCTTCTACAATTCATTTTTACAATTCTGCAGTGATTGGTACAGTAGGGAGAAGCTACACAGCAGCACTTATAATCGGGCTGCTTTGATTAATTTCCCCAAAGATCCCTCCCCAAAGATCCCTCTTCTCCAAGAACTTGTATGCATATTTGCTGTACATGCATATTTGACTGGAATTGCACTGCAACATGGTATCTTTGTGTTTACAATTGTTTATGCATTCAAGCTTACAATCAAATGAGGTGTCACAGGATTTACTATTTCACAAGATGGTTTGTCATAAACACATTTTAAAGTACTGCTGCAATACATAGAAATCAGTCTTTAGTGGAAATAATACACTGAAAACCACCTGCCTGAATGTGAAGCAAATTTAACAAAGCACTCCAGATTTTCGTAACGTTGTCAGAATTCTTTTTGAAGTATTATTCATTGTTGACAGAACCACAGTTTTCAACCCATAAAGCCACTACCTCAAATTTGAGAGACAGCATTGATCTGTAGGGAAAAAAAGAATACAAATCATATTCTTAGTCTACTGTAGTTTTAGAAAATATGAAGACAAAGTGGACATTTTTTTACTGGATTTAGGCTTCCCAATAATTATTGATTACCAACAATGATAAGCGATCTAACACCTATTCGGCCTGCAGCTCAGCTGCTGAGAATAACCATTGCCTTGAATCTGATAGACTCTCATTTCCATATGTGAGAAGTGAAATCTTTCCACAATATAGGTCAGATCATTAAACACTGGCACTTAGAATTATTTATGAGATGTTATAGCTATGCAAATTGTGGCTCTTGAAGCACTTTCATAAGTATTTATGAGTAACCATGGGGCTAGTAGATCATTATAAGATTCCGGCAGAGAATATGCATTGGATTTTTTTTAAGTAATATCTCCTTTGTGTTAATATTCTGCTAGTTCACCTTTTGGGGACTTGGATTGTTATTTTTTTATATCTGCAGGTTAAATGTCAGACTTTACCAACTTACTGCAAAGATTAACTATAGTCTAAATAACAAGTGCTTTCTGAGAAGACT
This sequence comes from Lepidodactylus listeri, assembly GCA_029233225.1. NCBI lineage: Eukaryota > Metazoa > Chordata > Lepidosauria > Squamata > Gekkonidae > Lepidodactylus > Lepidodactylus listeri. The sequence goes on along the minus strand of JARCFY010000005.1, from coordinate 54,711,208 downwards.
GAGAGTCTGCAGAATGGTAAAATCTTGACTCTGCCAGCAGGTTATAAATACATTAGGCCTGTTTCATACTACACCTGAAGAGGCATAGTTTCTGCTCTCCTCTAGTTGCTACCTAACCATGCTAGTCTCAGTATAATCTGAAATTTTTGCTTGCAATGATTAGTGTGTATTGGATGATTGTGTGTAACACAAGCAATATATTCCCTAAATGGATAGCTGTCCATTATTTGTTTATTTTATTTATTTGAAGAATTTATATGCTGCCTTTCCACCCAATTCGGGTTCTCTGTTACATGGTACATAATCATAATATCAGTTCTTTTTTTAATAACTTTCTTTTTATTTCAAACAAATTTCCATAAAACTAACATAACACAATTATTACAACTCATCTTCTTTTCTTAGTAAAATAGAAAATCCACAAACTTTTCAGGTAAGGCTCTGTTACAATCCTTGGTTTTTGTTGCATAGTAAAAAAATTTAAACCATTTTGTTACAAAACACTCTTTGTTTGTAGGGTTTTCCAGGGCTCTTCTTGTAGAAAAAGCCCAGCAGGAACTCATTAGCATATTAGGCCACACCCCTGACAGCACAGCTCATTAACATATTAGGCCACACCCAATTTCCCAGAAGTGTGGTCATCCAGCCGCATCCACCTTTTGCTTCTTATTCTGTTTACCTTCTTGTCAAAACAGTTTTGACAAAACCAATAAAAACATTATTTTCTGTCCCATCTATACAAAACCATCTATACAAAACCTTGCCTGAAACAGTATCTTATGTCCAACAATAATTCCCACACTGGACTGAAATCAATTCCTAAGGGTTAGGTTCCCATGGAAATCAGGTTGCCTTCCTGCAGAACTAGTATGCTGAATATGATTTTTTAGGGTTGCCAACCTACAGGTGGGGTCTGGAGATCTCCTGGAATTATAACTGAGCTCCAAACTACAGAGATCAGGTCAATGGCTGCTTTGGAAAGTAGAGTCCATGGCATTATGCCTTGCTTAGGTCCCTCCTTCCCCTAAACCCCACTCTCCACTCCCAAATCTCCAGGGATTTCCTCAACCTGGAGTTGGCAACCCTAGTTCATTGGCAGAACAACGCTAGGAGCCAGTTTGGTGTAGTGGTTAAGTGTGCGGACTCTAATCTGGGAGAACCGGGTTTGATTCCCCACTCCCCCCTTGCACCTGCTGGATGACCTTGGGCAAGCCATAGCTCTGTACCAGCTGTTGTCTCAGAGCTCTCTCAGCCCCACCTACCTCACAGGGTGTCTGTTGTGGGGAGGGGAAGAGAAAGGACTTTGAAAGACGCTCTGAACTCCCTTGGGGAGTGAAGGGGGGGTATAAATCCAATCTCTTCTTCTAGGTTTGTGGATGCACTGGATGGGAGTAGTTTGTGGACTATTTTATTCAAGGTACAAAATTTTATTCAAGGTATAAGATTTCATGTGCCACCCACCCTTCTTCAGATGGAAGAAGTGTGCATGCACACAAAAGCTCATACCTTGGATGAAACTTTGGACTCCAACTTTGTTCTGCTGCTTCAGACCAACACGGCTACCCACCTGAATTATTACACTATAATACTTTTTACAAGCAATTATGTACCAGTGGAGTGGTTACCATGCAGAGTCTGTTCCACAGGTAAAATTATCCTGTGAACAGGTGGTCTTTACCACATCAAAGTATCACTACCATCACAAGATCATCAATCGTTGGAACTCCTCAGAAGCAGAAATCTCTCTTATTAGGAGATTTAAGAGCATCAACTTTGCTGGCCCATTAAAGGCAGATGTCAGTCCAGTGGCAGGAGAAGAGGGACAATCATCTTCTTCAGAAACTCTTCCCACTTTTTAAAATTTCACAAAACAGGCAATCGCCAAAGTGCAGCTGACCATGCTCATTTTTAGTTACAACTCTGTTTCTCTGCAAATGTCCCCCAAAGTGCCCCATGCAACAGTCAAGTGTTCTGCCAACACACACAACAATGAAGCCACTTTTTTAGATGTTTTCTCTTACATGGCAGTAAGAACCAAACCACTTTAATACAGCCTTTAGACACACATATATTTGCAAGCCATTCCCAACAAGTCACAACAATGAACTCAGGCTTCAAACTTACTTATCTTAAGCAGAAGATGCCATGAGAAAACTAAAGAGATTCTCAAAAATTAAAGATATTGTCGAAACCAGCATTTCCTGGGCTCTCTGCTTTTTTACATTCCCCCCTTTGCAATAATTTTTTTATAAAAACAGAAAGAATGGAAGGAAGGAAGAAAGGAAGGAAGGAAAGAAAGAAAGAAAGAGGTAGGTGGGGGAGAGAGAGAGAGAGAGAAAGGAAGGAAGGAAGAAGGAAGGAAGGTAGACAGACAGAGGAAGGAAGGAAGGTACGTAGGTAGGTGGAGGGGAGAGAGAGAAAGGAAGAGGGGAGGGAGAGAGAGAAAGAGAAAGGAAGAAAGAAAGGTGGGGACAGAGAGAGAAAGACAGAAAAAAAGACAGAAAGAAAGGTGGGGGAAGAGAGAGGGGGGGAAGAGAACGCAAGGCACTTACTGGAGCAGGGAAAGCCACGCGATGTCGGCAAGCCAAATACAGAAAGCCTAGCCCCTGAGCTTAATCTCTGAGCGGGGCTTTCTCCTGCTGGCTTTTTTTGCTCTTAGAGGGAAAGCACCCAGTGGAGCTTTTTCCTGCCGGCTCTCTGCAGGAACTTTCACTTTAAGTGTAAACAGCTCAGGCCAGGCAGGGAGGGGGCAGGGCAGGCTCCGACGCCAGCCAGAACAGCGTTCCTGTGTGTTCCTATTGAAATCGAGCCCTGGGGTTCTCCATTTTCACAATTTGCAAGGCCAGTTTGTCATTTGCTACAGTATCCCACACTTTTACAAACCATTGTCTGAGCATTGGTAAATGATCCGTTTTCCATTTTTGGGCAAGTACTGTCTTAGCAGCGATTGCACCTCCGCAAGTTCTCTATCAGTGCCTGTAGGTTGTTGATCCTCCCAGTGGTTGAGCAAAATGCTCTCTGAAGTAAATGGTAGTTTTATTGTTAGAATTTCTTCTATTTTGCTCACCACTGTGACCCAATAATGTTGAACCTTGGGGCCTGACCACCAACAGTGAAACAGTGAGCCCGAGTGTCCACATCCCTTCCAACGCACTGGGTCTTTCTTGATCTTAGCATGGTATAGCTTTAACGGGGTTATGTACCCCCTTGAAAAGAGCTTATACTTTTGAAGTCTGATTTGTAATGCTTTTGATGTATAGAGTTTAGATGACCACAGCTGTTCCTATTGCTTTTGAGAAAGAGTTATATTGCACTCTTTGTGCCATTGAACTTGTTGGGTTGACAAATACTGCCATTGCTTAGAGGCTAGTGCTTTGTAGATTTTTGATATAATACCCCTCTGTTCATAATATCAGTTCTAATGATGTGGTTGGAAGTTGCAGTTAGTTTCAAGAGTGACAACAGAGTAAACACAGGATACCAGCAAGGACATTACTGTAATTAAGGATAAATGAAGTTTTACCAATTCAAGGATGTAATTTCTTGGCTTGACCATGTCATTTCAAGATCATAATCCCTTCTTTGAAACCAAAATGTTTCAAAAAATGACCATGTGCATGGAAAACCTAACAAATTAAAGTTTCTTTCTTCCTAAAATGTAAATTTTCCACTTGCAGAGAAAGTGGGGAGCTTTTAAACAAACAATCTTCCATATTCATTCATTGACAGAAGTCCATTAGAAGAATGTACAATGATTCATTCATTTATTTAAAACATTCTCAGGTCACCTTTCCACCAGCTTAGAATCCCCAAGGCAATAAACCACAAAAACAAGGTAAAAACACATGTAGATATGTACAAAACAATTAAAATGACATGGGTCATCCAGGGCTCAGCAATACTGAGGACTGCTCAGGAGAAGAGGAGCCCTGTGTAGCCAGCCTTGAGTTAACAGGAGAAGCTGACCAGTGGGAAAATGAGCTGCAGGCTTCTCAGGATTCATAGCCAACAGCTGGACAGAGCCACCAACATCCACCAGTATCACCCACACCCTTAGAGCACCACAGGCGAAGGGTGAGAACAGAGCTACAAACAACATGGCAAAGTGCATGCCTCCTGGCCTGATGCCAGCTGCTTGCTGATAACAAAGATGAGTAGTTGCAGGATTACTTCTGAGCAACTGGTTGCAAACCTGACCTTTAGGCATGGGGCTATAAAAACCAGTCAAGAGAGGCTATTAGGCATGGACACAATATGTACTATAGATGCTAATCCACTGTCTGTGCCTTGCCTGACTTCTGAACCCCTAACCCTGGATTGAATGACCCTGCCTTGCCTGACTTCTTGCACTTGATGCTTGGATCCTGCAAGTCAGTACATAAAAACAATAAAACAAATATAGACAAATCGATGGGGGGGGGGGTCAATGAGAATCAGTGAGAGAACACACACAAAAAAAAACCTCAGAAAAGTTTTTGCCTATTGGCAGAAGACAATGATAAAAGGGGACAGTTGAATCTCCCTAGGGAAATAATTCAACAGTTTTGGTTCCATGACCAAGAAGGTCCTTTCTTGAGTTACTGCCCATCTAGTTTCAGATTGCAGAGGGTGCCCAAACCAGTCCTCTGAAGATGACCATAATGGTCAGGTAAATTCATATGGGAGTAGATGGTACTTAATAAGGGTTAACAGTCTCAAGATGGAGCCCAGAGTCCACCTAGAATTACAACTATTTGTTTTGTATTTTTGCATTTGTGTGTGTGCATGTGTGTGTGTTTGCCTGTGCCTGGAAATCATAGCGACCTCTGGCAACTCCTACTGGGGCATGGAGGACATTCAGAGAAGTGGCTTGATAGCCTGCCTCCGGCCTCCTGGCCCTGGTATTCTCTGAAGGTCTGTCATACAAATACTTACCAGGGGCAGCCCTGCTTAGCTTCTGAGATCTAATGAGAGCACGCTTGCGTAGGCTATCCAGGTCAAGGCCTGGAAGTACAACTAATAAACTGAAGCTTAATCCCAGCAAGATTGATGGTCAGAAGGACTGAGTCTAAAACAAGATGGGATTGCACTCTCTCAAACAAACCAAGTTCATAGTTTCAGGGTGCTTTTGGATCCAGGCCTCCAGAGGGATTAAGTATGTGGCAGTGGTAGCTGGAATCTGTCACCTGCTACAATGGATTAAAAAAAATTACATGCTCTGGTACCATCTGGATCAAGTTACTGCAGTATGCTCTACATGCCCTTGTCCCAGGAGAATGTCCAGAAATTAGTATCGTTGGTACAGAATACTGTGGTAAGAATGCTGACTGGAGCGAGTTGTAGGGACCATGTCACTCCAGTCTTCTTTCATCTGCACTGGCTTCCAGTTTGCTTCTGGGACCAATTCAAAGTTCTGGTACTGACCTTAAAAGCCCTGCATATCTTAAGGATTGTCTACTCCAGGGGCGTCAAACTCATTTGTTATGATCTGACATAAAGGAGACCTTGTTGGGCCAGGCCACGTGTATCATAAAATGTAATGCCAGGTAGCAGAGATATAAACTATATAAAGGACACAAACACAATTAAGGATTTTTTAAACTTTAAATAAAACATCTATCTATCTATCTATCTATCTATCTATCTATCTATCTATCTATCTATCTATCTATCATTATTGGGATTTATATCCCGCCTAGCCAGCATTAGCTGGCTCAAGGTGGCTCACAAAAGTTAAACACAACAATATAATTTATGATAAAATTACAGTTTAAAATACATACAATCCACAAAGGATCATCAGATTTCACCGAATTTGACGGCCAACATTACTTCCAAGGAAGTAAGCCCCCGGCCAGGAGCTTACACCAGTTGATTTATCTCGGCACTTTCCAGAGGCTCCCTTTCCCCCAGTGGCGGCTCCTAATTAAAAGCCTGGTGGAAGAGCTCCACTTTACAGGCCCTGCGGAACTGCAAAAGGTCCCGCAGGGCCCTGATGTCATCCAGGAGCTCATTCCACTAGTAAGGAGCCGCCACTGAGAAGGCCCTGGTCCTGGTGGTTGTCAACCTAGCCTCTCTCGGGCCGGGGAGGGCCAGGCAATGTTGGGTGCCTGACCGCAGTGCTCTCTGAGTTATATATGGGGATGCTTAAAATATGCTTAAAACACTAGCACTCTTGCAATATTTTGTTTATTTAACAATTTTTGATAACTGACACCTCTTGCTCTGAATTATTGCATCAAAATGTCTATGTTGTAGCAATCTTGAGTATGCTGTTTAGGTGTGTATCTGTAAGCTGCAAACCTACTTTTGACACTTATTACAGAAATCTCATGCTCAATATTCTGAGCCTAGGACCTAGGGGAAAACATGAAATAGCTAAGCATAGGGAGCTTTTGTACATAAATTGCTTCATGTGCTGGTCAAGAACATGAGAAGGCATCCTGGCACAGACTGAGGGCTATGTGTTTGTCTACAAAACTGTAGTCTTCCCCAGTGAAATAACTACAACTCCTATGAGGCAGTGCAAGAATAGAGAATCAGCAATGTATAGTGGTCAGTATCAGCCTACTATCTGGGAAGCCTAAATTCAAAATCCCCCATCTACAAAGGAAATGTGCTGGGTGAACTTAGTCTGGGCACACACTCTCAGCCTAATCCATCCCACTGGCTTGTTGTTATTCCTCAAGTTTCAAGGTAATTGAATAAGTTCCAAGGTAATTGGATAAGTCTCAAGGTAATTGGATAATCACAGATTTAATCACAGAACATAACACCAAATGAATAAACTCACTTACAGGCTATAAAGATCCATTTCCTGGAGGAAATGGCAGCTTTGAAGGGTAGACTCTGGTATACTTGAAGCACCACCTACTCCCATACAAACCCATCCAACTGCTAAGGTCATATTCTGATTTGGGTGTTCCGGCCTTCTAAAATTATGTGAGTGGCAATCCAAGAGACAGCCTTTTCAGCCGTGGCACCAAAACTATGGAACTCAGTTTCCTTCTGACACTGTCTTCTACCACCAGATGAGGACTTTGTTTGTTACCTCTGCCATTCCCTTGATCCTTCCTTCCTGTTCTATGTTTTAATTACTGGTTCGTGTGCTGTTATTATGTATTTCAGTTCTGGTTATAATTGTTTTTATGATATGCTTTGATAATGTTTTTTTTTTAATGGTTAGTCACCTTGGTGGCCTTCATTGGGAGAAAGGCACCATACAATTTTTGTCAATTTCTTTTTTTTAAAAAATAGATTTTTAGAATTGCCCATTTCCTACCACTGACAGTGAATAGAAGTAGAAGTAGACTGGAAGACTCTGCCCCAAATCTAGTCCAAACACAGTTCTCAACAGATCAGCTCAGAGAGGCCACTAGTGGAGAGTAGGCAAACCACACTGAGGCAGTACTCTTATGCACATTTACTTGGGAGCAAAGCAACTGAACATACTGATAGTTGCTCCTGAGTAAACATGCACAGGATTGGGCGGCATTGTGTCTGCAAGGCAGTAGATCAAGAAAGCAAGCTATGGCACAGACTACAGCAAAGTGTGTGCCTGTACGTGTGGGGGTGTGTAATGTTTTTAAAAAACCAGTACAGAGGCAGATTTTTTTTTGTCTCTTTGTCTAATTCTTACTTTCATTCCTTTCCTCCTCCTTCCTTGCTTGCCTGGGATTCCAGATGTCTTTAAACTTTTACATCAGAAGTAGCCACTTTCAAGCAAGAATAAAACAAACAAGGTCATTGGAAAAGATAAAGAATAATGAGGGTTTTTTGCTAGGACTCCTTACTCTTCATTTTGGTTCCCCCCCCCTTCCTTTTCCTCTTTCATCTCGCTCCGGAAAAAGAAAAAGAAATCTTTACTAATCCCTTTGGACCTCTGGTTCCTGCTCTGCCTGTGATGTGAGAGGATGCCAAAAATAAAAGAACTTCATCAAATCATAGGAGAGGAACAGTTTCTCCCCCTCCCACCTCCCACCCTCTTCTGCTGCTTGCATTGGGGGGGTGCAGTCACTGCATCCCACGCTGCCTTGTAGTGGGACCACAGCCACGTAACTAGGTCACATTTACACATACCTCAGACTCTGCAGAGATTTCTCTTTCCACTTTAATTTCTTTCCTTTCAGTCTCTGGGATTTGGGCATTGATGAAAGTCTCAGAGCAGGATTTTAAATAGTTGATTAAACAGCAATCAGCAGAGAGCCAGCTATGAAATGACCCTTGGAGAATCAGACTGGCTTTTTCTCTCGTCCATTCTGTTCTTCTGCCTTCATTCTCTTCTCTGGTGGCCACTGGACAGGTTGTTGGGTGGCAAATACAGGCTTGCTTGCCAGTAGCAGAGAGCTGATTGGATGGCGGTAGTAGTGGTTCAAGGCCATGGTGCTATAGTGGGAGGATAACCTCATTCATTTCCTGTGCTGTTTTTCCAACAGAAATCCACACAAACCCCTTTGAAGCTGCTTCTAGCCATGGTGAGGGGGAAAAGATCTCCCACGAGGCACGTAGTTTTAGAGGGTTCGGTAATCAGTTTTCACATTTTCAGTTCAGTCTTCAGATGCAGCTGCTTAGCTGGGATATTCACTGCATTCTTCAGTAAGCATACCTAGAAACATCCAGGCTTTCTAGATACCTTCAGGAACCTTATGTAAAGTCCAAGGGAATGTACTAAAGTCTATGAAAAGTCAAAGGAAATTGAAAGAATGTTGTAATTCATTAGCTGTGTTGGTGGCCTTATGAGGGCAGAAAGGTGGGGTATAAATTTTGGCAGCCTGCATTCTCCTTGCAATGATTCCCCAAAGTCCATAAAAATACCTGTTGTAGTAGCAGTAATAAGACAAGTAACGTCCAAAGAAGCCTAGTGACTCGCTACTGCTGCTGCGACTACTACTGCTACTACTTGCTACTTTATTTGTAGTTAAAAACAACTTGATTTCAGTTTTGTGGTGTCTTGTCTAAGAATTTGATAGCACCAAGTTGTGATTTTCTTATGTATTTTTAAATTTTTATTGGCTGTGTTGGTGGCCTTATGAGGACAGAAAGGCAGGGCATAAATTTTGTAAAAGGAAAAAAAAAGATTTGATTATTCCTCTAGCACCTATACTAGGTTATTATGAAGTATAACACAAATAATCATAATAACTCTATCTTCTGTTTATATTGTGTTGCTGTTGTGTCTATGAAGCCTCCAACACTGATGTCCCGTCCCGGGCCGTTCTTCACCCGCCGACGCCCCCGCGGTGCCGGGAGCAGCGGGGAGGTCATGGGGGGGAGTTCCCCAGGGGGCCCGGACACCCCAGCCGAGCCGTCAGCACCCGCGGGGCAGGGAGAGAACGCCGCGACCAGCCAGGAGCCGCCAGGAGCCCCGCACGCCCCGGCAGCAGAGGCCCGTGCCCCAGGGGGCCAGGCCCATCTCGTCGTCCGTGACCCGAGAGGTGGACACCTACCACGGCCCCGACGAGGGGATGACGATCCCGGCAAGGCAGCGATCGGACCCCATCCACCTGAGGAGCCGGCAAGATGGGGGCGGCGTGGCGAGGGAGCCGCGCCGGCTCGGGGAGAGAGAGAAGCCCAAGCGCTTGTTCGGGAGGGCGACGGGACGACGCCCGACATAGAACGTGACAGTCTCACACGACCCAAGGGAGGCCGGGGGCAGGAAGAGCTGCAGAGTGTCTGGCTTAATAAAGGGGGGGGGCTTAGTGGAGGGCGGTGTGATACGGCGGGGAGAGGGAATAAAAAGGAGGCAGCTTGGCCGGCCGAGGAGGAGACACCGGGAGCAAACAGCGGGCGAATGAGCAGTCAGAGAGAGAGAAAGCCAGAGCGGAAGCAGGGAGCCTAAGCTGGGGAGCAAGAGAGAAGGGCCAAGCCCCAGAGTCCTGCAGAAACAGTGTTGCTCCTGGTGACGGGTGGGTGACTACGGGTGCTGTCAACCTTCACCCCCCGTCGTTCTGAGGCCAAGACCGAGGCCCCTTTGCGCCCTCCAGCGGTGTTACAGTGCCCTGCACGACCCGAGACCACGGCCACAGGCAGGGACCCCTGGGAAACTACAGAGGGGCGTGACAACTGATTAGTAGAGTAGCAGTGGTGGCACAGAATAGTCAGCTGCTCAGAGAACCAAATAAATTATAGTCCAACTTCTGTGAGGCAAGGGAAAGTGGTCCATCTTATATGAAAAGTTTATGCACAGACCAGGTATGAACTATGCAGGTGTCTCTGGATGTAGAAATGCTAAGGGACGGTGGCTGAAGGTAAATGAAGGGACGGTGAAGAGCAGCAATGCTACTAAACGTTATATCTGCTTGGTCATGTGTAAGAATGTTGGTAGTTCATAATGCTTACCTGCAATCTATAGTGAACATTACAACTAAGGATATCTGTTATATCCAAGCACCCATCAGTTCTGCTCACATTTTATTCACCCATTGCAAACAGGGAGCCAGTTTTTTATTGGGCAGATTGCCTGCCCATGAGCAGTTTGAGCCTGTTTGTAGGTTACTGTCCCACCATCCATGGACTTCATAGGGTGGGACTTTGCTGCTTCTCCCTCCTCCAGCAACTCACTAAGCCCTTTGATACCTTGTTCCTGCAGACCCTCTTGACCAACATAAGGGCAAAATAACTGTCCAGATATGGGCCTGCACCCAGACTCAATCCCCCACACACACACTAAGGCCCCCAGAGCCAGAATACTTACCTGTAGTTTGGAGCTCAGAGGGAAGGAAAGGCACCAGAGAACAGCCTAACAGCCTAAGGCACACAAGATAATCTATAGGAGCCAGCCAGCAAATGACTGAAGAGGGGTACCTGGGTTGCAGAAACAAGCCAGGCCAGGCCCAGACAGGTTGGGGAGGAAGGAAGCTGCACAGTGCTGGAGAGGGAGGCAGAGTGCTGTTCCAGGGGAGGAAAGGAAGGACCTGTGGTGCTGAGCTGGCATCCTACCTTCCCCAGTTTTGAGGACTAAGGAGCTCCAACATCTTCCACTAGGGCTGCCAAGTCAGCCCGGGGGGTGGGGGATCCCCCGCTACAGGGGTTCCCAATCCGCCGGCCAGCATTCGGCCAGCGGGGGAAACCCCACCCCCGAAGTCGTCCAGCCTGGACGACTTCCCCCGTGCCGGGCGACGTCACCGGAAGTGACGCCATCACGTCGGGGGCATTGCCAGGGTGATGCTCTGGCAATCGCCCCAAAATTCTATAGAGTTTTGGCGCCTCCAACGTGCTGACCTCACTTCTGGTGACGTTGCCTGGCGCGTGCGTGAAGCGCGCGCGCCGGGGAAGCTCCCGGCCAGCAGAGGACTCCCCCCCGCCAGTAAGGTTAAGAGACTTGGCAACCCTATCTTCCACAATTCCATTTATTTGGAGGAATTGGGTGGTTGGATACACGCTATTGTGATTTTTAAAGAAAAGTGTTCATTTCACTATCAGTGTTAATGGCTGCTGATCTGGTTGGACTGGTAGCATTTCATCTATGTCAACAACAGGGAAAACTGTTGTTCTTCACCAGGGGTCGGTTGGAGCCAGTGTGCAGCGGAGTGCCGCTCTGGGAGTGAGGAGCCTAGGGGGCGGGCACATGACCAAGGCCCGCCCCCACCAGCCCTCAGTTGGGCCGCCGCTGAGTCTCCCAGGCCCCACACAGGAGCGCCGGTCCTGGGAAAAGGCTTTGGATGCTGCGTTCCCCTCCCCACCCCCCTTACCACCACATCTCCCGGGCCTAATCTCCCCCCACTTGGTATTCCCAGGCCGTGGCAGGCTGCTGACCCTGGGAGAAGGCCCAATCCCCCTTGCTCACTATTCCCAGGCTGTAGCAGGCTGCTGGCCTCAGGAGAAGCCTGATCCCCTCCACGTGCTATTCCCGGGCAGCAGCAGGCCGCCGGTCCCAGGAGAAGGCCTGATCCATCCGTGTGCTATTCCTGGGCCGTGGCAGGCCGCTGGCCCCAGGAGAAGGCCTGATCCCCCCCTGCTTGCTATTCCCAGGCCACAGCAGGCTACCAGCCCCAGAAGAAGGCCCAATCCCCCCCACTTGCTATATCCCCATCCCAGCACCTGGGCCATGCTCCCATGTGCGCCCTGCTTCGTGGCGTCTCCACCAGCAGCAGCAGCAATGCAGAGGCAGCTTTTTGCGGCCAGACCCCCCCCCCCCCCCCCGGCTCAGGGCAGGCAGCAGAAACTTGGCTTGGCTGTCGGCGGGGTGCTTTGGGACACGAGCAAGAGTGCCCAGGAGCAGGAACTGGCACCTCCACCTGCGCCCTTGGCAGGCCCGGCAGGAAGGGACAATGCCACGGTGCCGGGCCAGACTGCCTGCAGGTAGCCAACTGGCAACATCAGCGGTGAGTTCTTGGGGCCCCCACGCTGGGCGTCTGCCTTTGCCCCAATCCCAAAAGCTCTTCCCCGCCTCGTGTGTGCTCTCTCTCGGGAGGGGGTATCTGGCTGCACTTGTGCTGGATGGGGGGGGGGGGGCTCTTTCTTTCCCTTGGAAGCGAGTCCTTCTCGGATCAGTTGGGGCAACTGTCAAAGTTAGTGTCAGGTGTTGGGAGATGCTGTGCCTCAGGAATTCCATGCCAAAGTATTGTTTTAATTCTAATGCATTTCATTTACATTCTTGGGGTTTGGGATTTCTGTGTCTGAATGAAGTTTTAGTAACCTGTTTCCCTGAAACTTATAAATACAACATCTCCCAACACCTGACACTAACTTTGACAGCTGCCTTTTTCCTGATTAGACAAGAGAAAGAGGAAAGAAAGGGATGGCTGAGAAAAAAAAACTACCACCAGGAACAGGCTTGCAAGTACTGGGAGACAGTGAAATTGTAAAAGCTGTAGAAAAGAATTTCTTTGAGTTCTGCTGTAAGACTGAATCTCAAGGTAGAGAGAGACCTTGTTGATCTAAGGGATCAAAATGGATCGTACAGAAGAGATAGCCTTTTAGATATGTTGAGAGCATTCCTCTTGAAGAGGAAGAACAGACACCCTCTGAGGTAGGCGCATGTTTTTGAAGGAGTTTTTCTCCAGGTAGCTCTGAGTTAGGAAATACCTGGAGATTTTTGGGGTGGAGCCTGAGCAGTGGGTGTTGCCTTCTGACACACTTCCAGTAATGTCAGGGGGTGTGGTATATGCAAATGAGTTATGCTAATGAGCTCCTGTGCCTCTTTTTCTACGAAATGACCCCTGATCTTCGTACTTTAACAACATCCCATCCATGACCCTGGGGGACTGATGTCCCCTACTAGAGAGATGCAGTACCAAATGAGCCAATCAGCACTGTGTACAGCTGTTTGGTTACAAACAAGAAAAAATGGGTTTTTCCCAAGCTCGATCCTTAAAATCAGATTGTATCTGCACCACAGATCTGAGCCCGCAGCAGGTTTATTGCTCATATGGAATGCACTCCAAATTTCATAGGCTCATTTGAACTCTCCACCCTGTTATTGGCTGCAGGCTTCCACACACTGGTGTTGCTGTTTAATCTTGGATGTATTGAAAAGCAAGCCTCTGAACCTTGATACAAATCTCTCCCTACCCAGTTTCTTTGCCTCCCCTTCCAGATACCTGAAATGGAGTCAATAATTGAACAGTGCTGGAACTAAGAGAGTACTAGAACTGCTACTGCAGTGCAAGTATAAAGTGAGTCTCTTGTGGACTGTGGACTTTTATTAACTGAAGAGATTATTCACAAAATATTATTGTGTTGCTGCTCAATCAGTTGTGTAACTACTATGTAACAGGTCTATGCACTGAAGGAGACCGCTGCACAGAGACAACGTGCATAGTTTAATTCAGGTGCTGGCTCTGACCTTGGAACACGTGCAAGGACAATCCGGGCTTTACAGGTTCCCAGTGGTTCTTTTGCATTCTGTTTTGTGTATTCATTGCAGATTTCATACATCGATAACTTATCTCGGTTGGCAGTATACCTGCCTCTTCGGAACAGAAGAGAATGGTTTCTGTCATATCCCTGGCAACCGCTGAGGATCTGTTCTTACTTTGGCTGATTTTTGCCTATTACCTTGCTCATGATACCACTCAAAAGTATGCTTAGCTGCTTAGAATCTCATCATCTGTCTTGATACAGATCTGTAAATTTGGTTCTGTGTACTTTGGAAGCATGTGTCACCTTGCAGAAGGACGAGCCCTAGCACACACATAAGAGGAGCTTTTTGGGCCATTTTTTAATCTTAATCACTTTTTTAAAAAAATCCATAGCAATGTTTTTGTGACACTTTTTAATTTTTTCCCATTTGTTACTATCATCATTCCAAACCAGGGATCCAAGCTTTGATTCCAAACTTGGGTTCGGTTGCAGATAAACTTTGCCTTAGTATGTTTTTAAAAAGTGGCCTGTGTTCTTCTACACAGATTTCTGTTTTTTGTTGTTCTACTTGCATAACTCAGTTGGGGATCAGTCCAACATTGTGTGATTTACTGAGAAGCTTCTTCCATTAACATGTGGACCAGGATATCACTGTAGGAAAAGGGCATCATGGCAGCTGGCCAGCAAGACTTCAGGAGAATGCACTGATGACATTAGAGAGAAGAATCCTTTACCTAGAAGCAGCCTGGATTGGCCTGACACTTGGAAGCCTTACATTAGTTTTAGCTTGACCTCATTATTAGTAGCTCACCAAATTCTGATTTGTTTGAAAATCAGAATCTGTTGTTTTCACCTTTATTTTTGAAGACTTTAATCCACATTGTAGCATCCCCCAAAACACCTCTGTTTCATGGATATAAGAAGGATGCCGTGCCTGCTATAGTTCCAGCCCCAGATTCATGTCCTGTGCTTCTTGGTAGAGTTTTGAATGAAGCATTAGCCTTCTGGCCACTGAGCTACAGAGATGAGTCTTGGTGCAATCTTTCAGGATCTATAAGTGTTTTGCATTCTACAAATGTATAAATTATCATAGGTACCCTAAATCCTACTATTTTATCACATTGCAACATGGCTACAAAATTGTAATCTCGTTGAAGAGGCAGGGCTGCGCAAAAGAGACTCTTGCTTGGAATCATGGGGTTGCAGGAGACCAGAAACACTCTTATCCCCCCCCCCCCCCCACACACACACACACACTCTCTATGGTGTTCCTGCATCATAGTTGGGAATGTTCGAACACCCATCAGTTCAGCTCATGCCTTATTTGCTGGTCATGAACAGGAAGCTGATTTTTCAATGACTGGTTTAACTGTTCAAATGGCTGTTCCCAAGGTTGCTTCTCTTTATTTCTTCCTAACCATGCATAATTGGTTTTTTGCCCATGCACATTCTCACACTGCCCAATTGACCTCTACTACCTCCCAACCTTCTGTACAATTTTTCTGCAATTGTTTATTATGGTCTTCTATGATCAGCCACAAACCATACAAAACAGTGATAAATAAATGCTGTGTTTTAATAAAATCCTGCCATTCCATGTTTGCCTAAGTAGTGACAAATGATGCTAATGGTTCCCAACTGGTTTGATGCATGCACAGTTCAGCAGGCATTTGCAGCTGGTTGGCATGAACTGAATAAGCTGGCTGATCAGTTTATGTCTGACCAATGCCTAGTACATTCAATTGCCAAAGACATTTGTGGCAAGACTCTCAGCATCCCTGGTCACATTGCACTCACTTTTTCCCCACACAGGTAAATGTTTGCCATTTATTCCTATGGTGAAAATCTAAGTGCAGCAATTGGGAAGGAGACACCATTACAGTGAGGGCAAAGGCTGCTTTCCCTCCATCACTGAAGCTGGTCCATAGGGCCACCACTAACCAGGGATATAATAGAACAAGGCTTCCAACATTTCCCCCTGTATTCTTGCTTGTGTGTGTGTGTATCTGTGACTGGAAGTTGCTCACACGTGCATGTATGTGTATCTGTGACTGGAAGTTGTGATAACCTCTGGCAACTCCTACTGGTGCATGGAGGTTGTTCAGAGAAGTGGCTTGATAGCCTGCCTCTGTCTCCTGACCCTGATATTCTCTGGAGGTCTCCCATCCAAATACTTGTCAGGGTCGGCTATGTTTAGCTTCCAAGATCTGATGAGTTCGGGCTTGACTGAGCTATCCAAGTCAGGATAGAGTCCTCAACCTATTTGAGCCTGAGGTTACCTTGGGAGTTCTGGCATAAAATGGCTGCCACAGTTTACCTCCAGTCACTCAGCGAAGAACCTTGTGCTGTGGTGGCAGCTGCTGCCAAAGCAATGTTTGTAAAAAACCTGCACAGTCAATTAAATCTCCAATAGTCTAGCCAGAAGACTAGCTGGGCAGAAGCCCCAACTCACCCTGCCCACTTTCTAAAAACACTTGGCCGGTGAAACTGACAAGGTGCTGTTTGAATGTTTGAACATTGTGTAAACCTGCACTTCGATGTATAGTTTTGGTGAACCTATTTTTGGTAATACTTGACACTAATATTTATATAATAGTACAGAAAAAAATAAAAATAAGAATGAAAAGCACAGAATAGATCTACCTTAAGCATACATCTATTATACACAGTGTCATATATTTTTCCATAGCCACCTGGAAGTTGGCAACCCTAGCTCCATCCCCTGGACTTCCTCCCAGCATGCTCAGTTCCCTGTGCCCTGTGGTGGGCCTGCCAGCTGCTGAGCTGGTCTCCCCCACCACTGCTCCCTGGCTGCCATCTCCCTCATGTGCCTCCTGGAAGTCACCTGGCTCCAAGGTACATTGAGTTACCATTCCTTCAGCTGGGTGCCTTGCTGCAGCCTGTCTGGTTGCCATGCTGAGCCCAATTGGGCTCTGCCTGCTGGCAGACCCTTAACCAGCAAAGACCATCAGCACCAATCTGAACTAAAGTAATATTTTTTTCAGAATAAAAGGGGAGATTTGATAGATTAGAGTGGGGGTGTTGAATATTTGATAGGGGGCACCACTATCAAATATTCAACACCCCCACTTTAATCTATCCAATCTCCCCTTTTATTCTGAAAAACTTTAGTTCAGATAAGTGCTGGTGGTCTTTGAAGGGAGCCCTCTTGTGAGAGTCCTCCACAATTCCTAATAGAAGTTCAAGGAGTGAGACCTTTTCTGTCAGACATATTTGGAATGATCAAGCTAATAATAAGTGAGGGGTTGCCTCTTTGATTTCACTAGAAGAGAGCTAAAGTGCTTAACACTAGATGAATCTCACTTTATATTATCAAACTATTTTATTCCCTTGTCAAAGGAAATGTTTTTTCTGTTCTCTCCCCCCCCTTTGTTACAATGTTTAGTCTGTTACCAATAGATTGTGAATCCTCCTTATCTCTTTGGTATGGAAGTATTGTTACCACCTCAGGACCCTTAGTGAAGCTGGATAAAGTACAAAGACAATGAACTAAACAAACAAAGCAGATTGACAGTTGCCACAAGTTCAATGCAGCATCCGTATATTTTCCTGACTGTTGTCTATAGGAAGAACTCACTCCATCTCTTCAAAAATGTTTGCATCAGCTGCAGTTCCATTTTCCATATAATCAGTAAGCCTTCAACTTGCTACTCTGGGTTGGTTCTATGAGCGATTGACCACTCCCTTCAGGCCAGTGAGTGTCAAAGTCCAGGATGTCTCTGTATGTGTGTCCGATTCAGAAAATCCAGCACCTTTTTTTGCCAGGCATTCGGTAGCTGAGCATATGAGGCTGCATTACTCTTATTATGGTACATGTGACAGAATATATACCCTCCTGAAGATGAAAGCAGTTTCCGTTGTGCTTCCTTTGCTCTTGGAATCAGTCTCCGTACTATTTTTTTTTTCTGGTGTCAGAGTTGTTTGTTTCTCCAACAGTGTACTTTCCAAATCTGCCAGTGTGACCTATATACACCTCTTTCCCTGGCCTGCAACGTGGCAGGGCTTCAGATGAAAACTGCCAGTGGTGCCTGGAGAGATTGGATGAAAGCTTTGTGCTGAAATCGGTTTTGAAGAGAAAGACCTGAGATGGGGCTGGGGGAGAGGCAAAGGGTAGCATCGCAGCTGTTTTCTTTTATGTTCGCTAAAGCTGCTGTTATGTCATTTTTTAATTAAAATGTTTTCTGAGGCTGATGTGATTTATGGCCCTCTGTCCTTTGCTGAGGGACGTTGATCCATTCAGCTTGTAGCCTGGGGTAATCCAGAGGCCGGATGCAGACAGCAGAGCCATCAAGAGAGGCACAGAGGCTCAGGTATGATCTCAAGAGATTATCTGTCCTTTTATGGCATCATTTTATAAAATGGGATAAAGGAGCAGGGAAAAAAAAGGAAACCCTTTTCTGCTGTTGATCTGATCCTGGCCACTGGAAGCTGCTAGCAAACAAGAGCTGACCTTAACAGCTGGGTGGGTCTACATTTCCATTGTCTTCAGACAGTGTCCTTTGTTCACCATGAAAGGTTAAGCATGTCAACGGAGAGTTGCCAAAGCCAGGGGACTGGGATTCCCACTGCTTCTCAAGAACCCCTTGGGCCCTGGTAGCTCACCAGGGGGGTGTCTTTTGACATGTGGGGTTCTGAGACAAGTTGTTCAGCCTCCTGTAATATTGGAGGCTGCAGTGAGAATTGCAAACATGAAAGATAGGGTCATGATAGGAAAAAGGCTCTCCTTTTGACACATCACACAAAAATTTCTATTTGGCCTATAGTTTCAGCCTTCAGAAGCTCTTTCTTAGAAGAATAACCTTATCACCACAGCACACCTTCCCACACACCCAGCCTGAAGCCATGGGGAGGGACTTTATTTAGGAACAAGAATCTGATTGTGATAAGTGGATTAAACTGTAGCAAGGAGACAGAATGAGTTTCAGTGCACACCAGCTTCCTGCTCAAAGTCCTTGTTCATTATAAGAGAATGCAATCCAGATCTAATGAAAAGGTCTCAGTTAATTACCACGCTGTTGTGCTGCCTATACTCCTAAAGTATATGCAGAGGATTACTGAATGGTTTGAACTGGGAGGGCACCTTATAAGCACCTTATAAGCACCAAAATACCAGTACTCAGCAAGAAGCCTTTTTTGATGCTCATGTGCTTTCTGACAGACAATGTTATGGGTTAAGCTAAGGTTTTACTGAAAACTAAAAGATTAAGTTTAATTTCATATATTCATGCATGGCTTCTGAATGGCTTCCCAACATATTTACCAGTATTTGGGTAGATTCACCTATAGCCCAGAGGCGCTGCCTTACTTGTGGCACCCCACTTCTAACCTGAAGCAAAAACCTACAAAGTCAGGCCAAGAAAGGTACTGTTGGTCTGAAACACAGAGCTAGCTACAGCTTTGTAAAAGAATCTCCATTTTCAGGTTGCACAAGGCTGACCTCGAAGCAATCTCCAGGCTTCCCCCTCCACCCAGCAAGATATGTATATGAAACTATGGTGAGTTCCACCAGGTAAAGTATCTGTATTTCTTAAGGCTATTCAGAGGCCACCTGGCAAATAGCCCTTCTGTCTCCAGAACTTCACATAGCCCTTTTGTGTGATACCTATGTCTATGTGGAAATCCTTTCTCTCCACAACTTCCCTTCCTGCTCCATCCCTCAGAATACTGAGATAAACCATTCAGACATTCAAATGTTTAGCGATCCTTTCTGATGCTAATCAGGAATCATTTTCCACCTTTTGTGTAAACCTGGGAACCTTTTCAACCTGCCTTGGCAGGACCAACAGTGATCATCAAACCCATTCAGCCAGCTCCAGTAGAGTCATCCAGTACCTGGCTAATCTCATCAACACTATTGTGAATCCAGACTCTGCCCCTCTGGAACCTCATTGGTCACACCTAGGTTTTGTTCCTCCTGGTGTCACACCCCCTGGGACCCCTTGTCAATCCAGGTAACCTTTTTTCTTCACCTGAGACAAGCCCTTCAAGACCTCCCATCGGTCCACATTGTGTTCCAATGTCTATATCCATCCAAGCACATGGCCATCAAAGGGTACACTCTGACAGCACCTATACTTTGAGTATACCCCAAAAAAGTCTCTCCTTTGGGCCTCTTCCTTAGCACATAATGCTGGTCATTGGCGCTATTCTCTTCAAGGTAGTATCACCCCATAACTGGAAAGGTAGTATCACCCCATAACTAACCCTTCTATTCACTATCATAACCTCTATTTTCTTAGTTCTGAATCACTTCTACTTGCTTGAATGCTTAGTGTGCTTGTAATTAGGGAAACTCTTTAATAAAAACTATTTAATTTACTCATCAAATCTGGAGTCTTCTACTGTACCAGACCTTGGTTTAAACAGGTGTGTGATGCCTGATACCCCTCTGGCCTCCCCTGCCACATAAGCTAATTTCCCCAACATCGAGGCAGGCCATTGGTGGTAACACACCCAACCTCCTGACCTGAATGGCCTAGGCTAGCCTGATCTCATCTGATCTTAGAAGCTTAGCAGGGTTGCCCTGGTTAATAGCTGGCTGGGAGACCACCAAGGAAGTCCAGGGTTGCTACATAGAGGCAGGCAATGGCAAACCACCGCTGTACAACTCTTTCCTTGAAAATCCTACAAGGTTGCCATAAGACAGCTGTGATTAGGTAGCACTTTCCATCACCATGCTGGCTCCAAACTTACCCTTGCTTTTCCTTGACCCCACAGAAAACCTGGGCCAAGTGATATTCATCAAAACCATTCCCCACACTGGCCAGTGATGAATCTCAACATGATAGTAGGGGAGTGCATAATAGAATTCCTGAGCTGAATATATCTATCTATCTAGCTAGCTAGCTAGCTGTAGATATATATATATATATATATATATATATATATATATATATATATATATATATATATATATTTTCACTGTTTCAGTTGTTTTGTGGGATGGTATTAGCTATCCAGGATTCATAGTGAAATGTACTCTCTCTGAAAATATCCATGTACTTCATGAGTTTACCAAGCTAGCAGCAGCACGTGCATGCAATGCTGTGGTGTTCTTTGCTTCCATTGATTCCCGGGTGTCCCAATGGTGTCCTTCCTTCCAATCAGATCCTTGCAAGAGAAGACCACAGACTGCTTCCAGTCAATCACTATTGGCATTATCTTCAGTGACTGCTGTCCCAGATGCTGGAATTTGCAGTCAATTGATAAGAACACTGTCTTTGAGGTCTAATAAAAGAGAACCCCTTTGTTGCACATGCTTGAAATTCAATGGGTCTTGAGAGGAGAGGAAGGGCTGTGTTCAGATTGGTTTGGGTGATATTCTGTTTAATAACTGCAGCCACAGGCCCTGGAATTGTCTGTCCATTGAAAATAATAGTGTATGCAGTGCATGTGCATGAAAACCCACCTACTTCAGGGTCCAATAAAACAGAGCCTTTTGTTACATGTGCTTGAAATTGGGGGGAGGGGGGGTTGAGAGAAGAGGGAGGACTGCAATCAAAGCAAATTTGTTGGCATTATCTCCAATGACTGCTGCCCCTGACCCTCAAATTAGCTGTCAATTGAAAAGGGTGGTCCCAAAATCTAGAACTCAAAAACACCACATGGATCTCTAACCCGATCTGGTAATGTCCTACCAGAAATGTAGCAATCACAGTAAAAATTCCACACACACCTCCCAAGCCTGGATCCAAAACTGCAATGAAATTGTTCTTGGTTCAGAGCCCTAATGAAGAGATTTTCTTCTCCAGGCATTTGAACTGGTCAGCCTGCAGTGTCTGATTGGTAATCTGTTACTCTGCACAGATGCCTCTAGGCATTTGCCTTCCAACAAAGATGATAAATACCTAGCCTGTGTTACTGACGGATCCATGTGTTTATTATGACAGATCAGGCCTGTCCTATTTTGAGCTTGCAGTAAAGCCCAACACTTCACTTCGTGGACATGGACACATCATGTCCCTGTCTCAGATGGGAGGGGGGAAGAGAGGAATAAACATACAGATGTCAAACCTTTGCCATCTCTCACAGACTCCTGTAAACCCAGTGGAGGGTGGATCAATGGAGTATCTCCCCAGTCTGACATCTATCACTTACTCAGTGCATTCAGTTCATAGTTTGCTCACTCTACCATTTTGAGGAGTCATGAAAAAAAATATCCTGGTTTTTGAAAGTGAACGTTTATTCATCAAACCTTCCTATGGCAAGAGTTTTGAAATGGTGCCCCATTTTTTGATTGGTCCAAAAAGGGAAATTCCTGGCTTGTGGCAGCCCTAGAAATATGACTGCTGAAACGGTATTCTTCTGTCAGCCTGGCAGTCTGTCAGCAGGTCAGGTGGTCAGTTTATCACCTTTTGCCATGTGCAAATACCGGCTGGGTGGCTGATCCAAAGGAGGGAAGATGCTCTGATATTTTCATTAAGTGTTCAGGTACTGAGCAATTTTTTTAAAAAAATCCTATATTCTGCAGTGTGGACTGGGCTGAGGGGCAAATGATTTGCCAGGTTCACCCAGTAAGCTTCACTGTTTTTATTCAGATGTCATGTTGCCCTGCAGGGACCATCAGTACATAGCTAAGATTTTGGGGCGGTCAGGTCTAAAATAAATGATTTTCAGTTTGTCTTTGGAATAAAACCCCAACCTCCCCCTTTCATGTTTATGGCTGCATGTTCACATATAGTATTTAGACGTGTCTGAAATTTGATTAGAGATTTTAATTGATTGTCATATATTTGTCAATTAATTGATTAAATTATGCATACCCACATAATATTTATTTGTCCATTTGTTTGTTTATTGTTGGGGTGTTTCCGTGCCACTTTTCTCTCCAAGGGGACCCAGAATGGCTTACAGGAATTCCCAGACCAGATTAACAGTATAGTTTAAGCAAGCAAAACAAACAAAACAAATACATGGGGGGGTCCTCATTCATGGGGCTAGAATTCAAGGCCCAAAGCTGTGAGCCTTGGGCCTTGAATGCTAGCCCTTTGACTCTTACTGGCACTCCATTACTAACACCTCTCACTGCACCTAGATTGAAGTCCCTGCAGGGAGAGGAAAAGCAAGGTCAGCCCAGATCAAACCAGCTGCATCTAGCAGGCTCTTCCTGCCTGCCGAGAACATGTTCTATCCAAATCCACAGTATGGGATCTCCGACTATTAAGGAGAAGAATCAGCAGGTGTCACTCATCTCTCTGCTGGTCTTCATTCTGGATCCTCTCCTCTGTGTTGCAGCTCCTCTGTGTAGTTATGAAACAGACCCCTGCCCCCCGCCCTTAACATCCATGAAGCTAAATTTAACTTCATGGGCATGGTTAAAGATGTGGTTGCATGCTGAGGGGTGTGTTCAAGTCCACAAAGAGTAGTTTTGACCTTGGTTCTTTTCAGAATTGTTTGTTATGTGTTATGTCCTGGACGCCTTGCAACTGATTCCACTAAAATAGCTTAGAAAGCTGATGGCAATTTGAACATAAATAGTTTTATAGGATTCTAAGGTCAGCAAGATAGAAATCTCTGCAAAGCTCTGAGCTGCTAGAAGAGAAAATCATTTAATCCTACAGAGGATGGTGGCCTAAAGAGTCAAAGGAAGAAAGAAAAAAAGAAAGAAAGCTAAGAAACCACAGACATTTGAACTGGTAAAAATCACCATGTTGTTTGATTTCCCTTGTTATTCTCCTGTAACTAAGCTTCCTTTTGTGGAGGCAATGCTGTGCAGTCCAATGTATATTCCAGTTACTTTTTTAAAAAATGGGGAAAGGTGATATTATTCAGAACACTTAGAATTGTTTTCTCATGCTTAACTTCAGAAGAAGGGTATATGAGAACACATGGTAACATTTACTTGTGATTTAACTACAGAATAAGTCATAGCATAACTCCCTTCCCAGGGAGAGTCATCTGTGTCCCTCTATTGTTTTCTTCTGCTTGTGTGTGAAAATTTTTCCTTTCTATTTTGGGTTTCATTTGATGTCCCCCCACTAACTGCTATTGCCCCCCCCCCCAGTTGTGTTACTATGTCTGTGTGGTTATATGCTTTGTTTAAATATTTTACATATACCTTATTTTAAATGCTGCATGAAATATCTTAATGTTTCAATGTTGAATTTTTTTTTTTTAATGTCTGCCACCTTTGGGACCCTATCTGGGTGGAAAGGTGGCACAGAAATGTTTTAAATAAATAAATATCAGGGGATTAAGTCAGGCAAAGGGATGGAGGGAGAATATCACAGTCCTGTGTGACAGTGACTGG
This sequence comes from Lepidodactylus listeri, assembly GCA_029233225.1. NCBI lineage: Eukaryota > Metazoa > Chordata > Lepidosauria > Squamata > Gekkonidae > Lepidodactylus > Lepidodactylus listeri. The sequence continues at coordinate 54,687,156 of JARCFY010000005.1, read as the reverse complement.
TCTCTTCAGCCTGCCTTTTCCACCGTTTAATTTAAAAAAATAGAATAAGGGAGCCATTCATCTTGTTAATAAGGACTTAGATCTTGTCTTCTCAGGAGTGGCCTGTTGTTGCCTAAACATTTATGTAGTGGTTTGTTTAAAAAAAAATTCTGCTGCTGTTCCAATAAACTGTTCAAGGTGGTTTACAGCAATAAAATAAGTATCAGATTACAAATATCACCCCCATTTTACGTTACGTTAAATACAGCAATTTCATACTAAAGTCACATTATGACAAGCAGCGTCCGCAGCAGTAAAACACAATAAAAAGAGGGGGGGGATCAATATTTAAAACCTGTTTTCATTGTATTATTACAGCAGCATAGTCTGTTTGCCTTCAGCCCCTGATCATTGGTCCCATACCATATAACACCCATTTTCTTGGCAGGATTGGGAGCCAACAGTTCTCTCAAGTCGAAGGCAAAGGATTAGTCCTTCCTTGCATTAATGAGTTGGAGGGCTACACAATATCAATGTTGTACCAGCTTATTCTGAGTAATGAAGTAAAGAGGGCAGAAACTGGCAAGGAGAAAAAAAACCACATCCTAACTCTGTAGAATTTCAGCATCTGTAGGGTTGCCATCACTAGGCTGGCATCACTAGGATGGCAACCAGCACAACATTCACAGTATGAGATAGGACCTTGCCAAGGACATCACAACATCACAAGCAATGCAGTAACTTACTTCCATCATAACTCAGAAGTGATGTCACTGCATTGTCCATAACACACTAGCATTCTCCCAAAAATTTATTTGAGTGAATGCTACAGTGTTGCCTGATGCAATGACATCAGTTCTGGGTTATGCTAGAAACAGCATCACTGAATCAGGATGCAACTAATTGCCACCACCCATTCCCATTTCCCCCCACTGCCTAGCTGAGCAGTGGCATAAAGGGTCAGCAGGAGGTGGGAGGTCTCCTGCAGAAGTGAAAGGTCTGGCAGATCAGCATAGGTGTAGGGTCTGGTAGTGCCTGTGAACTACCAGAATTAGAGCATGACTGACATCACCTACCATGTTGCGTCCCTTCTCTCTCTTTGTGCTGCTGGGAGCAGAACCAGCAGGCAGATCAGATCAGTTTCTACCAAATCAAAGTAAAAGCTCTAAAGGCAGGAAGTATTTGTTGGTAGAGTGTAGATAGGCAGTAAAAGGAAGCACAAGCTCTTTAAGGAATTAAGTTGTTTTATTAAGAAGAGAACAGACTTTGTAAGAAAGAGGAGAGAGAAAGAGAAGTCTAATTGTTTAACTAGTTAGGAGGGAGTCCCTAATCTCACTATGCTAACTAGTTGTGTCCTCTGCTGCCCCCTGCAGGATGTTTTTGTCATTTTCTTTATCTGTGCACAATAAACCTTGCATATTCCCATGCCCATTCACAAAATCTGCATCCAGACCCTGCCCTGAACCTTGAAGCTCATTAATGGTTGTCAAGTCATTGGGCATGGACACCAGTAGCTCCTCCTAATGAACTACATGTCCTATTTTTGCTGTATTGTTTTTGAGTCCTAATACAGCAGAAAGCTTTCTAGTACACCATCAACATAAACCTATACCATTCACTTTACTCCTAAACTACTCAGTGATACATTTGTTCTTCCTGGGCCTTGTGGGGTTTTTGCTAGGAATGTAAAGCTGGAACTGAATCTTCTTTCTATTGCCTTGGAGGGATGGACATATATTGAGACTATGGACTCATAAGCCTTAAGAAAGCATGCCATCATAGTGACACCATATTTTGCTCATAGTTCTACTTTCTAATGGCAGGAAAGCTTCACTCGAACTATCCTTACCTGATCATGAAGCTTTCTGAGTTTTTAAAACAATGTTATTTATTATTCATATTTTATGTTCCACTCATGTTTGTATGATTGATTGTAATGACTTTTGGCCATGTACAATTGATGCTTCTACTACTAAGCTTTCTGAGTTGAGCACTGGTGTGGGAAATAGCAGTAGGATAAATACAAAGTCTGTCTTCGCTTTGGGTTTTGCTCAGAGCTGCATGTACAGTCCCTACAAAATAACATAAATTTGTCTTTTTTCCCCTCATCTCCCAGCAAGTTAGGATAGGTGTGACCTTCTAGAACTACACAGTCCTTACAAAATAACATAGAAAGATCTCTTTTCTTCCCTCCCCCAGCAGGTAGGCATAGGTATAATCTTCTAGAGCTAAATGTGTTCACTGTATCTTAATGATATTTCATACATAGCTACAACCCACTCCAACTCTGATCCAATCATCCTGATCTCCAGGGGTCATTTCGAGCAGGAGCTCAGGGGAGCTCAGCTCCGGGAGTTGGTGCCAGCCCCCCCTGCATGGGGGGAATGCCTGATTTTGTCATGGCTGCAGCAAAATGACCCGGTCCTGGAAAAGTCCTTGTTCCTCTGACCAGCCTTCTGAAGGCTTCAGCCACCTCTGAAGCTATCCTCCCAGAACAGTGGTATTTCTGAGGCTTGGATTAGTAGCTGTCCCCTCTCTGCCAGCGCTCTCTCTCTCTCTCTCTCTGTTTCCCTCTTCTTCCTTTCTTGCCTTCTTCCAGTGATACGTCCGGTGATGTCAGGGGGTGTGGCATATGCAAATAAATTATGCTAATGAGTTATGCTAATGAGCCCCCTACACCTCTTTTACTACGAAATGACCCCTGCTGATCGCCGATTCTAAGAGATGTATATCCACAACAAAAATCCTTTTCCTCTTTCGCTAACCAGCCTGGAGTGGATTTTATTGCAGAGAAAGGAAAAAAAGAGCCAAGATTGTTTAAAAACAGGAAAAAAACCCTTCTCATTAAGTAGGACTCCTCTTGATAAATAATTGCTCATTCTATAGTAAAGATTTACATATTTTACCTGAAGTTTTGGAATTCTTGATTGACTATGAATTTGTTTTAAAAGCATGGCACTGGCTTGCTTTGTAAAGATCTGGCCACATCCAAATAGTTAGGTACACTGAAATCCCAGTGAAGTCAATGCAGCTTAAATATGCATAATTCTCTTCCAGGCTTTGGTATCTTCTAAAAATACAGCCAATTTTATAGCAGCCATCAGCTGCTTGTCTGGTGTTTCTTAGATCCAGTGCTATGGTTGATTGAACTGTTCCACCCAATATGATGTACCACAGCCTTGAGATCTGGCTGGGTCTAGATCAGCTTTGGTATAGTTTCTATTCCAGTATGGTGATAGCTTACAACTTCCTCACTGTAGCTACTCTTAACTGTAACATATATTATGTCGAATTGTCTGTGGATCCTCTGGGCAAGCTGCCACTTCATATTTTAAAATGCCTCCTCCACCCAAGGACTGCGTAGGGACACAGTGTCATCTAGAGTGAAGCATGTGCAGAATCTGCAGGACCAAGAGTGTGGCAATAACAACAAAGCTTTGTTAGGCTTCAACTAAATTTTTTCCAACTTTTCCGATCCCAGGACTGGTTTTTAGAGTTTTGCTGTTCAGACCAATAAAAATAATGGCCAGTATGCAACCCTAACTGCTAGCATAAGGTAGAGTTTTTTACTAAAATTGCAGTGGATAGTTGGCCATGTGGGTCTATGATGGATTGGAGCAGGGAGCTGATTTTTGGTGATCAGTTTGATCCATTTTTGGCTGTTCAACATGCTGCTTCACTGTTTCGCTTCCTAACCATGCACTATGGTGCGATTGGGGTTTTGTGTTTTCACACTCTCACACAGCCAAGCTGAGTCCTACAACCCCCTGTCCTTGCTGCATAAGTGATCTGATCAGCAGAAAGTTGTTTAAACATACAATTATCTGGGCCAAAACTAATATATATCAATCATAAATGAATAATGTGTTTGTTTAAATAGTTTGTTGTGACATTAATGACAGTAGATTGGATCAAATCAGTAGCATCTTTGTGCATGCACCTGTTTAGCAGGCATTTGTGGCTGTTTAGAATGAACCAAACAGGTTGGGTGATCAGTTCACATCTAACTTGCACCTTTAAACTAGGTAAGTTTGACTGTCCAACATGTTTGCAGCCAAATTTGTTGCATCTCTATGTTACGTCCTGAAAGATGGTGAATGGAGCACGACTAAAACGGAGTCTGGCCTAATTTGAAATGAAGCCATCTCATTTCAAATTGTATTGTATCCCCCCAGTACAATGCAAACCAGACCCCTGAATGGCAGGAGTGCAGAAGAGACCAATTGTATGAACCCTGAGCTAGCTCTGTCGTCCTGGCTTCTTTATCTTTGGATAAAAAGAACTGTCTTATAAATACTGAATCTACATATGATATTTTTGAGGTAATAGAATGCTAATAGGATTCATTAGCAGTTGAGACACAGTTTATTAGTCCCATGTCATCTCTCCTACAGAGGGCTAGTGAATTCCTTTTTAAACATCATCCTGATTATAAGGAAAGCTTTTTAAATATAAAAATTATTATTTTCACTGTGTTATTTTTCTTTCATCTTCTAATTAGGCCCCAGAAGGTTCAAGAAAAGTTTAGAGAAGTTTTAAATTGAGCAGATTTTCAGAGTTTACTGCATTTTATTCCTTGCTATTAAGTGGTCCATAACCCCAGGTGAAGCCAGCCTGGGAGGTGGCTCTTCTTCCTTTTGCTTTTCATCTCTCTGTAGCCCTGATGTTACACATCTTTAAGGTTGACAATGAAGAAATTGGAATTGTTCAAGATTTTCTATTCCTTGGCTCCATTATCAACCATAAGGGATACTGCAACCCAGAAGTCAGAAGGAGATTGAGACTGGGAAGGGCAGCCATGAGGGAGTTAGAAAAAATCATTAAGTGTAAGGATGTGTTGCTGGCAACCAAGATCAAGTTAATACATGCCATAGTATTCCCCATTAATATGTATGGAGGTAAAAGTTTGACAATGAAGAAAGCTGCAAGGAAGAATGTTGATTCATTTGGAATGTGGTGTTGGAGGAGAGTTTTACAGATATCGTGGACTGCCAAAAGGCAAAAAAGTGGATTTTAGACTGAATCAAGCCTGGACTCTCCCTAGAAGCTAAAATGACCAAACTGAGGCTATCGCACTTCAGTAACATTATGAGAAGACAAAAATTCCTAGAAAAGACAATAATGATAGAAAAAGTGGAAGACAGTGGGAAAAGTGGAAGACCCAACATGAGATGGATTGACTCAATCAAGGAAGCCATGACCCTCAGTTTGCAAGACCTGAGCAAGGTTGTTAACAATAGGATGTTTTGGAGGTAATTAGTTCATAGGATCGCCATAAGTCAGAAGCAACTTGACAGCACTTAACACACACACAACCCTGATGTAGAATTAGTTTGCATATGGGGCGGGATCAGGTATAAGCCTATTGGCTCTGCCCTGACCTTCATGCATTTATCCAACATCACCAACATTTGTGAACACAAGCCATCCACGAATAATCTTTAGCTCTTGTCAAATAATCATAGGTAAGTAAATAAATGCACATAGATTGTGACAACAATCCTCCCCCCGCCCCACAACCTATGCACATCTAGCACATTACCCACATATATAGGCCTTGCTCAGACAAGTAAAACCAGGCAAGTGAATATTTGTTTGGATGGAGCAGGATTCTAGTGGCAAGCCTCACTCCTGACCTCTGCACAGGGCTATTTTTGGGCAGGAATGCACAGGAACAGAGTTCTGGCTGGCTCCTGAGTTGGCCACGCCTACAACCAAAACCTCTGGCACGCGTGGCTACAGAGTACGCTGCCCTCCCCATGTTACACACAAGAGGGAAAGGCGACATGTTAAAATAACATCCTTCCCTCTGGGGGGCCCTGGGGATTTCCTTGTCAATTTCACTCCCCACCAGTCAGCTGAGAGTGAAATTGATAAGGAAAAGCCTCTCTCTTCCTTCCCTTCTCTAGCTGACATGTCGCAGCTGGAAAAGAGCAGGCAGGGAACCCAGGCACTTTGAAAATGCCTTTCTTTCCCTCCCTGATTTGGTTCCTCAATCAGTGCCTTTCCCCAGCCGTCTGGTTCGGGCGGGAGGGGCGGTAGCCTAGAAAGGTGGTGCTGAAGTGGGGTGGAGAAGCTCAAGGGGGGAAAGAGGCAAGCTTCCACCCCTGCCTAATATGCTAATGAGCTGTGCTGTCAGGTGTGTGGCCTAATATGCTAATGAGCTTTGCTGTTGTGTGTGGCCTGTTATGCTAATGAGTTCCTGCTGGGCTTTTTCTACAAAATAAAGCCCTGCCTCTGCACATTCACTCTACTATTTGAATTGTTCCTATGATTATAGGTTTTGTATGCCTGTAGTAAGTTATAACTCTACAAGGAAAAGGACTAGATACTTACTGGGGGGGGGACCCTAAAAGCTGGGGATTCAAAGGTAATAGAAACCGATAGTTAGAATATTAAAACACACTTTTGCAATAGCAATTGTCTTTTGTTTTGTTGGTTTTTAGTCCTGGGGAAGTCCTTCGGTGACACAGCAGGGAAGATGGTGGCTACAGCTGCAAGAACAGTCCTTTGTGCTGCACTGCACTGTTAAGAAGGAATACAGTGAAGCAGTATGCTGAACAGCCAACTCGATGAATGGTTGAAACCAATCACTGAAAAATCACCTCTGTGTTCACAGTCAGTGAACAGGACATGGACCAAATATATGGGTGTTTGAGGATCCCCTAACACTTAGCTGAGAGTAATCCCATTGAACATAATGGAATTTACTTCTCAATAGACTTGCATCTGATTGTGTTAAGGGGTTGGGATAAGGTTGTGGCTCAGTGGCAGAGCATCTGCTTTGCATGCTGAAGATCCCAGATTCTATCCCTGGCATCTCCGGTTAAAATGATCAGGCAGTAGATAATGTGAGAAACCTCCACCTGAGATCCTGAAACAGTGCTGCCGGTGGGAATAGACAATACTCACCTTGATAGACCAAGGTTTTTTGACTCCTTATAAGGGAGCTTCATGTCTTCATGTTGTCCTTCTAGTCTTCTTCACTGCTGGGATTTCAGAACTATGTTACAAATATTAGCAGGAAATTCAAGCAAAATCCTAAAACAGCAGCCATATCCTTTCTATATCTCCCCACTTGCCTGGAAAATTCACTGGAGCCACAATGGAACAGATTACAGTAGGGAAGGTTGGGGAGTTTGGGAACACTTGTAGGTGTGTTGTGTTAGTGGCACATGGTTAGGGCTGCCAAGTCCAACTTGGGAAATATCTGGGGACTTTGGGGGTGGAGCCAGGAGACTTTGGGGGTGGAGCCAGGAGAAAGGAAGTGACATCATTTTGTGATGTCACATCCTGTGATGTTGCTTCCACATGCTGACACATGAACTCATGGAGTTTCCTAATACTGAATCAGGCCATTGGTCCATCAAGGTCAGTATTGACTGCTCAGACTGGTAGTGGCTCTCCAGGGTCTCAGGCTGAGATCTTTAATGTCACCTATTACCTGATCCTTTTTTAGCTGAAGAAGCTGATACCTCCTGCATGTCAAGCAGATGCTCTATCACTGAGCAACAGCCCTACTGAATCCTTCCTCATCTCGGCAGAATATGAAGCACTAAGTGCTACACAAGTGCTAAATATGATTTTCATATCATATGAACAGGAGAGAAGCCACAGTGGATCAGCCCATCCAGTACAGCCCATCCAGTACAACACTCTGTGTCACAACAGTGGCCAAAAATACCAGGTGCCCTCAGGAGGTCCAGCAGCGGGGCCAGAACTCCAGAAGCCCTCCCACTGTTGCCCCCCAAGCACCAAGAATACAGAGCATCACTGCCCCAGACAAAGTGTTCCATTTAGACCTTGTGGCTAATAATAGCCACTGATAGACCTCTGCTGGATGGGGACAGAGAGAGAGAGAGACAGACAGACAGACAGACAGACAGACAGACAGACAGACAGACAGAAAAAAGAAAGAGGGAGAGAGAAGGAAAAGAGCTGGAAGAGAAACTTACCTTGCCAGCCACATGCAAAAGCAGCTCCTTCAGTCCCTCCTTAATCTCTGGGCGGACCTCTCTTGCTGTGGAAGCTCTCTTGCTGACTTCTTAAAGGGGAAATGTCTGGTGAGGGTTTTTACTGCAGGGCAGGCTCTCTGCAGACATTTCCCTTTTAAGGTAGCCATTTTGTCCCCCTGGTGGCCAACTTGGAAAAAGCGGGGGAAGGCACTAAAAATCGGTGTTTCCCCCGCCCTACCGGGGGACTTGGCAGCCCTACACATGGTTGATCACGTTAGATAATGAATTCCATGTTCTGTAAGAAGCCTGCTCTAAACAACCCATGGCTGTGATTATATCAAGGCCCTTACACTCTTCTTCATGAAAGTTTACCCTTTTCAGAAGTTCCTAGAACAGTGTTCTGTTTAATCCTGCCCCTTTTCTCATGAGTACTTAGGGCTGAAATAAATGTGATGCAGGAAATCAATCTGTGATCATATCTCTCAAAAGACAGTGCTGTACAGTGGTTAGAGTGTCAGACTAGCAGGGCTTTTTTGGTTGGGGGGAAGTGCCAGAACTCTCAAGAGGGAAATCAAGTTTTCAATTGGTGTTCTGAAAACTCATGAATTTTTAAAAGTTTTTGTTGAAGAGGTTCTGGAACTCTGTTCCAGCGCATTCCCCCAAGAAAAAAAGCCCTGCAGACTTGGATCTGAGAGACTCCATGTTTGAATTCCAGTTCTGCCATGGGTAATCTAGGGCCAGTCACGCACTCTCAGCTTAACCTAACTCACAGGATTGTGATGAGAATAAAATGGAAGAAAAGAGAACAAAGTAAGCCATTTTGGGTCTCCATCAGGGAGAAAGGTAGGTATGAATGAAATAACTAAGTTAACAACTTAAACATAAGCATGGGTTCAGGATATTGTTCAAGAGCCCGTGATTCAAGAATCTTGCTGAAAGCAGCACTGGGTCTGCTCAGTGCTTGGATGTGCCACCCTGGATTTCATGTTGAAAGAAAGGCAGAGTATGAATGTAATGAATACATAAATAAGAAGACACATAACTCAGGTGGACAGCAGAATCTATATCAGGTTTTGCAATCAATGCCAGAGTTTTGACAGAACATAATTGATACCAAACATTTTGGAGCAGTACCAAGTAGTGCTATGCATCCCTAACTAAAAGAATCACAAGGATTGCACCTATTTTTCAATCTTACTTTTGTAAAATATATTCTCTATGGGTATGTGTGTGAGAGAGAAACAAAGAGAGAGAAGAAATACATCCTTGCCTACAAATGCTGGTGCTGCACTAGCCTTTTAGGTGCTATAGCTTCTTGTTAGCTTTGCATACTAATTGCATTGCTATTGTTATAATTTCTTGGACAATAGATGGGGAAATGGAAGGTGAGGAGCCCGCAGAGAAAAAGCATGAGTGGTTTGTACAACTTCCTTCCATTCAAATACACAAGACGAATTGTTCATTGCCTTTCTGGAGAAAGGAAAAGATGTGATGTCCCCACATTTGGCGTACATGTTTCTCAATGTATGATTCCTCTTTGCCGTAGAAGAGTGAAGGTTTGAAAAGAGCAATCATGTGTTTCTGCTCTTGTGTAATATGAATACTTTTTGCTTTTATCCACTGCACTCAAAATGGCAGGATGTTGTTCTTAAGTTAAAAAAAAAAGGCAGAACCATGGCTTTCCAAGTGTGAAGCAAGCAGACAGTCCTAAAACAAACAGATTTTTCCCTGGGAATTGGGAAAGAAACCATGGTAATCCAGTCCTGCTACCACACTTCTAAACTGAATGTAATACTTTCTCCACACACAATGTCATGTTCCCTGAAATGCATTGCTCAGCTGGCTGCTTAGGATAGCCAGATCAAAGTGTCAGAGACAGGAGATCTGTTGGGGATGCCATGTCTGAAATAAAGACATTCCATTGCACTCTACACAATGGTAATGATCTCAGACAAGCAGCGGTTCTTTAAAGAAGGAAAGTCCCTTAAGACAAAGGACATCTGGCAACCTTATCTGCGCCATACAAAAATTACAGCTGCAGTTGCGGCATAGAATAAATTGAAAAGCTTTCTAAAATGTGGGCTTTTATTGAATTAAATATTAACATAAATAACAAAATGACTACAGCATTGGATGTGGTATTGATTAAATATTTAATCTGGTAAAGGAAACTATGGAGGGGGGAGCTGCCAGTGGTTCATATTGCTCAGCCCTGTCTGCTGCAAATGTTTAAGGTTTCCTCCAAATGGCTTGAAAATTAAAGAGGGGGATCAGAGGATTTTGATTAAGAATCACCGGGGCCCTTGCTGGTTTGCGCAGGTGATGGACGGGGTAAAATTTGCAAGTGAAGATGCTGCAGCATTTCATATACTGTTGGCATCTTGAAATAAAAGCCATGGATTTACCTGTTCTCCTCATAAAGGACTTTGTAGGAATCTGGGCCATAGACCGGGCAAACTAGTTGTTTCTCCTCCCACTTGACTTTTGAAATGGCTGAGAGAACTATACTGGGTAATATGAAAAGGGTCCTTCTTCCTTTGTGGTTGTAAAGGGAAGCAGGATTGCAGTGATATATAGGTACTCTTTCTACTGGAGTTGTCCAGCTATATGAACCTGCATGAAAGTCAGCTTAGTGTGCCACCATTCAATGAAACGAGGGGTGATCATGGAAGCAGTGAACTTTTGGGGCTGGTACCAAGTGTGCTTGGTTTCCAGCACATTTATAGATGTATGTGTTCACTCATGTGTTTTTTGAGTTTTTTAAAAAGTATTTTTAGCGCTGATGCTATTTTTCTGAGGTTGCTAAGAGATGTTCAGTAATTGCTATTACTTTAGTGTAAGTGATGTATATTTTACTTTTCTTTAGTATTTGATTATTTTCTGCTGGCATTATTAACTTTTTATACTGTTCTGTCTGTAAGCTCCTTCAAGTGACTTAGGTGGAGAGCTTAAGGTAGAAACGATTAAAATGCAGGAATACACCTATAAATGCGAACACTCATTTTCATCATCATTCAAAGTGCACTTTCATATATGAAATGATGTAAATTTCTTTTTCTCCAAAGCATCTGGTCACTACCATTGGTTACTATTGTTCCTGTTTTACAGAACAGAAGCAAGAACTAAGAGAGAAGCAACTTGCTCAAGACTGCATACCTGAGATTGGCTTTCAGTCCATCTCTGTCCATCGTATCACAGTGGATCCCATGTTCGTGTGCTTTTGCTTTTGTGTTTGTAGAGTTATATGTATTACAGAGGCTAGAGGAAAGAGTTAGAAGAGATAGGGTGCCAATGGCTGATTACTCCTAACTTATCTCTTGGTATGAATGAGTTATGTCCATTTATAAATAAAGAGCCTCGATGTTGCATGACTCAAAAAGTTGTGGCGCAACACTGAATCCACCAAAATATTAACATCAAAACCATAAAAGACCAGTGGGGGAGATCTCCATCTGCTTGAAATATGCATAGCTTTAGTATTTCCATCAGCTGTATAAAATCTAGTTTGGATTTTTTAAATTAATATTATTATTATTGTTTGCATATGCATTGCGAACATCTACCAGCTGGAAGATGAAAACAGAAATATCTGCATATTTGATTACTGATTGATTTTAACAGTGATTGAATGGCAATATTTGAGTCTTTGCTGAAGCACAGAGAGCAAAATTAAACAGAAAAGGGGACATATTTAGCATCTGTGGGTTCATGTGATGTGGTTTTCAGGGGAAATACTGCAAGACCAAAAGGGGGCTAATGATACTCTGCATTGTATTTTGTGGTCTCTGCACATACAATATGAATTTGAAAAGTATTCAAGAGAATAACATGTTCTAAAACAAGGGAAAATAAACAGAGTTGAAGTTCAAGAGATCCTGCTTTGCGCGGAGATTGAGCAAAGAAAAGAAGGAATGGACAATCAAGGATAGCAGCTGGAGCATAACAAGCTTTCACAAACATGGCTAAATCAGAAACGGATTTGAAATGAAAGAGCTGGCAAGTGTTGATTCAATTTTTCATTTGATTTTTGCCTGTAAAGATCTGGCTTTTTAATGAAACAAAATGGGGAAATTGACAAATGGTGAAATTTCAGACGTGAAATGTTGGGAGCTGCCAGTGTCCACATTAGAAATAGTAATAGACAAACACACTTCTGTTCAAATCCTAACTGGCTTGCACATTGAGAACAGCACCCTCAAATGCTACAGAAACACTTTACTTTTTAATAAACACTTTAACATTGCTCTGATCTGTGTTACAAATGCCCTTGCACATGCCCTTTCTTGACTGTGGCTGTCCCTGCCTTATCCACACCAATCCAACCAATGTGTCTGCCAGAAAAAAACACCCTTTAGAAATAGGTACTCTATCAGGGAACAGTGGGAAGCTGCATGGCTTGTCTCTCTACCTCTCTAGCATTCCAGCTTTGGTCCTGCCTGCCTGATTCACTAAACCTGAATATCTGGGTCCTATTTTAACCCAGCACCTGAACATGGACCAGTAAGGAACACACCCCAACTCAGTAGTCTGACTTGAGTAAAATAAAAAGTTTTCTTCAGCACAATATAAATCATAGACCACTAAGCAAATAAAACAACATATGGTCATGTCTTATTTTATGACATTTATACTGCACCTTTCTCAAGAAGACTCAGAGAGAACATAAGAAGAGCCCTGCTGGATCTAACCAATGGTCCATCTAATCCAGCAACTCACAGTGGCCAATCAGTTTCTCTGGACAGCCAATAACAGGCCATAGAGGCTGAGGCCTTCTTCCAACATTGTCTCCTGGTTCTGGGACTCAGAGGCTTAGTACCTCTGAATGTGGAAGTTCCCCTCAGTCACCACAGCTGGTAGTCACTGATAGACTTATCTTCCATGAATCTATCTAACCCCTTTCAAAACTGTTTATTCCTATGCCCATCACTGTATCCTCTGTCACCTAATTCTATATTTTAATCACTCTCTGTATAAAGTGGTATTTCCTTTTGTCTGGCCTGAACCTACAGCCTATCAGCTTCATTGGATGCTGTCAAGTTCTAGTGTTTTGGGAGAGAGAGAAAAAGTTCTCTTTGTCAACTCTTTCCAACTCATGCATAACTTTATAAACCTCTATCATGCCCCCCCTTTATTCGTCTCTTTTCTAAACTGAAAAGTCTCAGACTCCAGCCTTTCTTCATAGGGAAGGTGCTCCAACCCCCTCATCATCATGGTTGCCCTCCTCTGTACTTTTTCCAGTTCTGCAATATCCTTGTATTCCAAGTGAGGCTGCAATATAGATCTATACAGAGGCATTACAATATTGTCCATTTTATTTTCAATCAATAACCTTACACTTATCAACACAGAACAACATTTGCCACATTGTCGCCCACTGACTCACTTATCAACACAGAACAACATTTGCCACATTGTCGCCCACTGACTCAGTTTGTGGAGATCCTCTTGGAGCTCTTCACCTTCAGCCTTGGTTTTCACCATCCTACATAATCTGGTGTCATCTGCAAAGTTGGGCACTACGCTACTCACCCCTAGTTCCAAATCATTTATTAAAATATTAAGTAGTACCTACCCCAGTAGTGATCCTTGTGGGACCCCACTGCTTACTTGTCTTCATTGTGAGAACTGTCCATAGATTCCTACTCTTTGTTTCCTGTCATTTAACCAGGCTTACTCCATAAGAGAACCCATCCTCTTATCCCATGACTGCTAAATTTACTCAGGAGTCTTTGGTGAGGTACCTTGTCAAAAGCCTTTTGAATGTCCAGGCATATAAATGTCAACTAGGTCACCATTGTCTACATCCTTGCTCACTTTCTCAAAGAACTCCAAAAGGCTGGTGAATCAAGACTTCCCTTTGCAGAAGCCATGCTGATTTTCCCTCAGCAGGCTTTGTCCCTCTATGTGCCTAATAATTCTTTCTTTGATTACAGTTTCTCCTACTTTGTCTGGAACAGATCTTAGGCTGACTACTAGCCTGGGATTTCCTGGTTCCCCTCTGGATCCTTTTTTTTTTTAAAAAAAATGGTGCCACATTTGCTATCCTACAGTCCTCTGGTACAGCAGCTGAATTTAATTATAGATTATATATACAGGTTAGTAGAGCAAATTTTATATCTGAATTTCTTTAGAACTTTCAGATATATGCCATCAGGACCTGGAGACTTATGTGTTTTTAATTTCCCCAGTAGATCTAGAACTTCATCTCTGGTCACCTCAGTTTGGCTCAGTTCTTCAGATTCCTTTCCTGAATAGAGGCTGTGGCATGGGTATGTGCCCCACATGTTTCACAGTGAACACAGAAGCAAAAAAGTAATTAGCTTCTCTGCCATCTCCCCACCTTCTTTTAGCAATCCCTTTATTTCTTTGGCATCCAGCTGGTTTCCTGCTCTGTGACCAACTGTTCCAGTGCACAGTCATTTAAGATATCTAGGAATCTCATTTCTACAACATGACTCAAGCACAAGTTTATCCAGTCAATGTGAGGGTAGTTGAAGTCTCCCAGTATAATAACATTACGTGCTTTAGTCACTTTCCTTATTTCCTTCTCCATCTCAAGATCAGCCTCAAAGATTTGATCAGGTAGTCAATAGTATACCCCCACTTTTAAGTAACCCTTAGGGCCTACTATTTCCACCCATATCACTTCTGTTGGAGAGTTAATTCCCCTCATGTTTTCTAACTTATTTGATTCTATACCCTCTTTGATGTATAATGCAACACCACCGCCAACTTGTCCATCCCTATCCTGCCTATAGAGCTTATACCCAGGAATGACTGTATCCATAGATTTTCCCCATTCCACAATGTTTCTGAGATACCTACTATAATTAAATTGTCATTGAACACCAAGCACTCCAGCTGCTCCATCTTGGCTCAGAGACTTCTAGCATTGGCCTATAGCCACCAATAATGTGTTTCCCTCTCCAGTAACTCTTGCCTCCCTCAGCTCCTTAGTCACTACACATGGCCCTCAGTCACTATCATGCCCTCACTCCCAAGTTCTATTATGCTTCTATCAATATTACCCTGACTGTTTGCACAATAATGTTTTTGGACCGACTTGTCCCCAACCAGAGGTTCCCCAGCTCCTGTCGGCTTTCCTCCGGGGTTAGTTTAAAAGCTGTTCTGCCACCTTTTTGATATTAATCGCCAGCAGCCTGGTTCTCTTTTGGTTCAAGTGAAGCCCGTCTCTCCTGGGTTCCCTTTCCCAGCCCAGGTGGCTCGGTCAATTAATCCATCATAGAACATCATACATGAATGAAATCAAATACAACACATGAACAGTGAAAAGAAATTATACCGACAAATAGAAAATAGTACATAAGAAGTTCAATATCCTACCTCCCTAATCACCACTCAGTGAAAGAAGAACCTGGGATTTAAAAAGAAAAAAGAGACGCTACTGCTAAGATAGCATGAGGGAAGGAGGGAGGGAGAAAAGAGGGAAAGAACTTGGTTAAATAAAACTTGAAAAATCGAGAGAGGAAAGTCTGACCATCGTGCTCCACTCTGGTCTTTTAATCCCCCTTATCACTGATAAGAGGAAACCCCTCTCATTCTTAGTGGAAGTGACAAAATTTGTCTGCTTATTTGATTATAAAAAATCTTTTGGAAGGTCAACGTAACTGATTGTTTTCCTAGAAATTCCCTTCTGTGTCCATCATATTCTCAATAAAGGAAGCTTAATTCTCTCATCACCACACCCAGGTACACGCAAGGCCATTTGGTTCATTATAATAATTAGCTTTGTACATTTGGCTCTCTTCAGCTCTTTTATACGTAATGTCTTCAGTTATACCACAAAGGAATGCTGCCTCTGTCTTCCCATCATTGAGACTGCAGAATTACAATTTTTACATGACATTTACCACAGCCCTGAACTCTTGAGATCACATGGTTTGACTGCTTCCATTTGTGCCAGATTCTTCTTGTCCATCATAACTATTCTTGTCAAGAATCTTCTGGATAGCCAAACTAGACTTCTTTAAGGTTTGGAGAACAGGGAGGCATTTATGGTATAGTATATATTGTGTGTATTATTTTAATGTAAGGGTTTTTTGCATGCCACTTCATATGTTTGAAAAAGCAGGGTAAAATATGTTTAATAAATAGTTGGGTCTCCATGTGGCTTCCTTCTAGCTTTAATAGTAGAGGGAAAAAGCAAGATGAGATTAAAGCGATCTAAAAGAGGAGCACTATTGGGAAGATCCTTCAGGTGATGCGATAACTGGAATAGTTTTTGCATGAACAGACCCTAATATATACTCATGTTCAACCATGTGCAGTGCATTTAGATCTCCAATGGACTTGATTCCACCCCCCACCCCCCTTCTGACTGCTGCTGTGCAGTGCATGGCTTGAAAGCATGGAAATGGGCCCACAATTGCAGGCTACTTTACTCCACTGAAACCTAGTTCTCCATAGGAGGAGAACCAAAGAGACTACCCCCCCCCCCATAAAGCGCATGTCTCTCTGTGTTTTCTGATACCCCTTTGTCAAATTCCATCTGTTTCACGATCTCTTTTGAGAAGGTGAAGATTAGGGAGTTTATTGAGTTTGAAAGTTGCTCTGCATGGGACGTGCCGGCAGAGAGAAAATGAAAATGAAAAAGAGCAAGAGCGAGAAAGCAAGCTGCTAAGACAGATGAAGAAAGACAAGGAGCAGTCAAGAGTGACGGAGAGTGACCAAAGAAGACCATGACAGGAGTGTAGGAGTGTGAGGGACTCATTGGGATGCAGAAGCGTTGAAGCAGAGAGGCAGGCCATGGCTGCCAGCAGATGCTGTACAGTAACTGGGATTTACTGGCAACTGCAGCCATGCTCAGATCCTGCTGTGCAGGGACTTTCTTAGGGATGCTTTCAAATTTCTCATCCCTGGTGGTTCAACTTTTTTTAAAAAAAAATCATATTTTTACTTCACTTTTCCTTTTTTTGTGAATGGAACTCCTGTTTGTGTGCTGGTTTCCTGCCTCATCATACTACACACTTTCAAAGAGCTCTCTTGCATCATGTTAGCAAAGATCCTGACTCCTGACCATTATCAAATGCCTGTCAGCTACCTGTCCACGGCTACTTAGCTGCATTATTCTTTGTCAGTGATGACACAGATGTTTCTCTCTAAATCACAGATGGGTTGCCAGACAGGAGAATTCTGCCCTGTACGGCACGCATCCAGCAGCATGCGAGGAAACCATTTCATGCTCGTACATCCCATTTAAGCCCTTAAGCTTCGATTTGAATGCCCATTGTAAAACACTGAACTGATTAAAATAAAAAAGGAGAATCTCCTTAATCCTGAGCACAGATTCTGTTGACTATTACAGCTTTGGCTACTTTTTTATTCTCTCTGTACATCCTGAAGTAGTAAAAGGAGCTTTCCCTGCTTCCTCTATCTACTTAGCCCATTTAACAGGGACCATTTCCAAATTAAATGGAAACCAGTGAGGTGCTATAAGTCCCAAGAAGTGTGTGTCCAGCTGTGCATGCAGCAGGGTATGCATTTGCCTTTATTTATATACCACTTTTGTCCCCAGTTGGGACTGAAAGCAGCTTAGAACATTCATTCTCCCCTCCTCCATTTCCTCACAAGAACCCTGTGAGATAGGCAAGACTGGGAGCAAGCTTCCCTGGTCGAAGTGGGGATTCTAACCCAGGTCTTCCAGGATCCTACTTTGCCACTCTATCCACTCCACCACACTGAGCCTACTGCTGAGATATATTCATGATACTTTAAGCACAGCCATCATCAGGGGGGGAAATGCTCTTCTGGTTTGCAACATAACAGGCTGTGCACAGTACTGATTGGCCAGTCCTTCTGTCATGCAAGAAGCAACCATTTCTCCTCCCTCTTCCTGAAGCAATTTTCAACTGTAAAAAACTGACTTACATAAATTCCTAAATAAGCATTTAAATGTGTACAATAGCTAGATATGCTTGAGAAAAAGAACAGTGTTGATAGTTTGCTGAAGGATCGGGGAAGGGATGGAGAAGTAGTAGTAGTCAGTCTTCCATTCAGAAGCTGTGCAGGTGGTCTGTGTTTTATTTACACTGGGAGGTAGGATAGGCTGAGAGTGACTGGCCCAAGATCACCCACTGGGCTTTATGGATAAGAGGGATTTGAGCTCAGTGCTCCCCAGTCTAGGCACAGATTCCTTCTAGGATTTCTTTGGGCACAGGGAGGAGGGGCTATCTTTGCCTATTCTACTTCCACGGGTAGCCAAAATGCATCCTAAAATGCTGGTGCTGGCGGGAGGGGGGTTATTTGTCAGAAATCAAAGGAGAAGGGGGATCCACAGATTTCTATGCAGGATTAAAGCTTTTGTCCAACAATGTATCCACCACACAATGTTGGTTCTGTCTTTTTGAGTTTCTCCAGACTCAACAGTTAAACACATTAAGTTGCTGTGACATTCAGAGGATTTAAAGATGTGCTCTCATGGTGGCATGGTGTTTCATGCCAACTCACAAACTAATTCTGTCTTAGATGAGGAGGGGGCAACTATCTTGAGACAACCTTGTTATAACCAGAGATGAAAAATTTTATAGAAATTCTGAAACCGGGGGGGTGGGGGGGTCCCTTAATTATCTCCAGGGGGAAAATATAAATTGTGTAGAGTATTGAAATATATGCAATGCTTTCTTATTCAACCTGAACTTATTTTGCCACTTGAGCAAAACAAAATTAATCATTTAGCCAGTTTGGTGTAGTGGTTAAGTGTGCGGACTCTAATCTGGGAGACCCGGGTTTGATTCCCCACTCGTCCACTTGTACCTGCTGGATGACCTTGGGCAAGCCATAGCTCTGGCACAGCTGTTCTCTCAAGGACAGTTGTCTCAGAGCTCTCTCAGTCCCACCTACCTCACAGGGTGTCTGTTGTGGGGAGGGGAAGGGAAAGGAGTTTGTAAGCCGCTCTGAGACTCCAAGTGAGCAAAGGGCAGGATATAAATCCAATCTCCTCCTCCATTTATAACTTAACTAGTAATAAAGCCAGTTGTGGAAATAAATACAACGGGCTCTAGAAAGAGGCTCTGGGTGGGAGCCCTGGCCTTGGGCACTCAGCATCAATTTGCTGTGGTGACCTCTTGTTGTTGTTCAGTCACACAGTCAGTCCAACTCTTCACGACTCCATGGACCACATCATGCCATGCCCTCCTGTCTTCTGTCATGCTCTGGAGTTTGTTTAATTTCATGTTCATTGCATCAATAACACTGTCTAGTGGTGACCTCAGCAGGATATAATGACACAAAGCTTAGCGTTTTCTCCATGGGAACTGATCTGAGGAGCAGTTGTAATTCTGAGTGATCTCCAGCCCTCCCCTGGAGATTGGCAACAGTGGCTCCCCAGAAGGAAATGGCTGGTTTGGAGGGTAGCTTTGTACCTGTCTGAGGTCCCACCCCTCCTCAAACCCCACTCTCTCCAGGCTCCACTCCTCAAATCTCCAGGAATTTCCCAACCCAGAGAAGGCAGTCCTATTTCCTTCCCAGACAACCATCAAGGTACCATTATCTGCCCCACTGACTTCACATTTCCATCTCTTCCCCCCTCCCTGTAGCCCCTACCTAGGAAAACTACAGTCTTTCTCTGCAGTGGGGACCCAAGCAGGAGGGAAGTGCCCTCAGCAGAGGGAAGTGCCCTCAGCAGGGTATAACAACACAGATCCCACCCTGCAAAGCAGCTGGTTTTTTTCCAGGGGAGCTGATCTTTGCCATCTGGAGAGCAGTGTTAAGTCTGAGTGATCTCCAGCCCTTACCTGGAGATTGGCAGCAATGGTTCCCCAGGAGGAAAAGTACAGTCTTCTCCACAGTGGAGACCAAAGCAACTTATATCATTCTCCTCTCCCTCTTTTGATCTGCACAAAAACCCTGTGAGGTAGCTTAAGCTGAAAGTCTGTAACTAGTCCGAAATCACCCATTCAACTTCCACAGCAAGAACCTGGGTCTGGGAGACCCTGCTCTGAAGCGCTAACTGCTATGTCTAGGGTAGCCAACCTGCAGGTGGTGCCTGAAGAGCACTGGGTATCACAGCTAAACTCCAGACAACAGATCCCTCCCCCCTGGAGAAAATAACTGCTTTGGAGGGTGGGCTCTATAGCATTCTATTCAGCTGAGGCCTCTCCAAACTCTGGCTTCTATAGACTCCACCACAAAATAGACTCCTGCCTTTGCCTTCTTACTGACAGAGCCAAGCATGGTTGCCTAGCAACAGCCACTGAGGGAAAAGTTAGTCCCACAGGAGCCAAGCAGGAGAAGTGTCTTCGTCTGGACAGAGAGCCGTTTAGCAGTTTATTCTGTGAGAAGAGTGTCCAGGCTGGCAGTGGGCAGGGGAGAGGAGCAGACTCAGCCACCAGCCACGCGAGTACTCTTGAGTGGTGGTTGATGGGCCAATGGCTGATGGAGCACACTGCACAGCCAATGGGAGAGCTGAAAATGGCCAATATGTAAGGGATATATGTGTGTGTGTGTGTGTATACACAGAGAGAGAGAGAGAGAGAGAGAGAGAGAGAGAGAGAGAGAGGATTAGCACAAAATTATTTGGCATATTTATGCAATTTAAACCTATACATGCCTTAGTTGTCTATAAGAAAAACTGCAAATACGTCAGATTCTAAATATCTGGCTGTCCTCAGACAGAGCCAGGGCCTTTTCTGCCCTGGCTCCCACCTAGTGGAACTCTCTGCTGAATAGCGTCCACACCCTGCAGGACTTAATGCCATTCTGCAGGGCTTGCAAGGCAGAGATATTCCGCCAGGCTTTTGGTAGATGACAGTGACGGGTACCATCTTACTGGCACTCCCTCTTTCCTCCCATGTTCCCTGCTTCTCTGCCCTCCCCACAAAGCAGACACACAATTGGAATGACGCGCCATCTAAGACTATTTTATCTATTATATATGTATTATTTAAATTGTCTTATTATTCATGAATATTTTTAATCTTTGTTGTCCACCACCCTGAGCCCTGTGTACTCAGAGGAGGGTGATTTATACATTCAAATTGTAAATAAATAAATAAATAGAGAGAGAGAGAGAGAGAGCTGAAAACTGTTGTACCTTATGCTACCTTACCACATGCTTTCTCTTTATTGGGCTGCCCTTGAAGAATGTCTTGAAACTACAGCTGGTGGAGAATGCTGATGTGAGAATGCTATCTGGAGTGGGTTGTAGGGACCATTTACCTCTAGTCTTGTTTCATCTACACTGTCTTCCAATCTGCTTACTGGCCCAATGCAAATTCCTTTAAAGTCTCATACCAGGGGTGTCCTTTAAGGAATTCCTTATACCAGGGGTATTCCTTTAAAGTCTCATACCAGGGGTGTCCAACATCTGGCCTGGGGGACAGAACTGGCCTATCCAAGCCTCTTACCTTGCCTGCAAGCAACTGATGTGAGGGAGGGAACGCAGGAGGCTGCTTCGGGGGGGAGATGTGTGTGAAATATGTGTGTGTGGTCAAATCTGTCAAGAAATAGAAAAGATATGTCTAGGGGAGGGGCTTAGAGGCTAAGTTAAAATAATGTGGGGGGAGTGGAAATGAAGGCGGAGAAATATGAGGTGTGTTTTTCCCCCTTCCACCTTCTCTGACCACAGATCAGTGAAGATTAGAAAAGCCACTACATGGGGGCGGGGAGTGGAGTTGAGCTGCCACCACCGCTGCCACTGCACCAACTGGCTTCGATTTTTTTTTCAAGTGGCAACCATGGGGGGGGGGGGGGTGAGAACAGGCGCACAGAGTGGTAGTTAGCTGACAAAGGGACAGGCTCAGTGGGGAAGAGAGGAGGAGGTCCGGCACGTAGACTGGGAGGCAACTGGGCTGTCACTCTGAGGGGGAAAAGACCTTCTGGCCTCAGAAGGAAGTGGAGGAGCAAACAGAAAAGAGGCATTGATGTTGCCACTGCATGTCTAAACAGTCACAGAGCTGGGAGGCAAAGTGAGTGTTGGAGTGGGTGGGGGACGGTGACCTCCCTTCTCCCCCACACCTGTTTTCAGCCTGTGAGGTGAAAGAAGTCATGGGAGGACAAAAAGCACCCCCTGAAGGTTTTGTAAACAGCCTTGCCATCAGGTCTTTCCTCAGACTTGCCGCTTCTGTAGGAAATGTAGGAGAGATGGGGGTGGGGGATCTGGAAGAGCCTGGCTCAGACCCCTCTCTTCTGAGCTAGGACCCTGTCATCTGGGTCACTCAAGGTTGGTCGCTCAGCCTAGCCCATCTCACAAGGGTGGTGATAGTAGTGGTGGGAAGGGGTTCGGTGTGCCTCCTTGGGACCCTCAGAGGTAGGATGGGGAAAGGAAAAAAAAAAGCAAGAGATGGATTGTAGCCATGCTTGGCTGCTGAGGCTAGGCATATGAGGAGCTGCTGAAAAACTACCTCATTTACTTGCAAGGATGATGACTCATCTCCTAAAAGTGCTACATATATAAAAAGTGGCTAATTTGTATGGAAGTGTAAGATTACCCCCTCCCCCTTTATGGTACCCCTTGGGAAAAATCCATCTTGCATATGATTAAATACATTTATTGGGTCTTTTGTGGGTTCCCCAGTAAATCAATTGCTTTCACTGCTAGGAATCAATTGCTTTTGTTTGTGTTTTGAGCAAAAAAAATATATTGTTAATTAGGTTTGTCTGTGTCACTTATAAAGGTTATATCTCCAGTGTCTGACATTTTATGGCACACATGGCCCAGACGGACAAAGCATAATTTATGTCAGATTCAGACCTCGTAACAAATGAATTTAGCACCCCTTATACAGCCTGCAACTTGCATACCTTAAGGACCACCTTCTCCCACATGAGCCTACCTGGCCATTACAATAATCTTCAGCAGCCTTGCCTTAGATGCCCCCATCATGTAAGGCTGGACGGAGGAACCCAAGAAAGAGCCTTCTCAGTTGTGACAGCAAATGTATAGAATTTCTTCCACCGAGAGACTTGTCTTTCCCCATTGATCATTATCGTCCACCAATGGGTGAAGACTTTTCTGTTTCGTTTGCTGTACCCTGACACTCCTCCTTGCTTGGTTTTAATTGCTGGTGTGTGTGTATGTGTGTTTGTATACATTTTTATAGAAGTTGCTTTTATGTTTGCTTTTATTGCTCATTTTAAATATGTATCTTGTGAGCTGGTTTTAATATCTTGTCAAGTGTTCACCACTTTAGAGGCCCTAATTGGACAGAAAGAAGGCATACGAGCATTTTAAATAAATAAGTAAATAATAAAGAAAAGTGATTACAAAATAATAATAAAGAAAAGTACCTTAGTTTTTTTTTGTCTGAGAGGTGTGAAGAATAGTAGTCGAAAATAGAAAACAGAAATGTGTAGTTTAAAAAATAACGTTATTATTGTCATAAACAATCTCATATGGTGATAACAAGGCTATTTGGAGATCAAGGTAAGCTTTATAACAATAAAAACACTGAATTCTTCAGTAGTGCATTATCATAACATTGTAGCGTATTTATTGTGGACAAAGCTACTCACATATAAACAATAACTGTGTCCTTGAATGTTGTATATGTCTACAGTTTAAGCAGAAATCATTATCCAGTACTGTATATCTTTACATAATGATCTTCATGTTACACATTCCATGTAATTAACAAATACCCTTGTCTTTAAAAGTATTTCATTCCAAAAGAGAAAATATTTCATAGGCTTTGTATTAGTGCCTATGGCTAGTTTTGCCACTGGAAAAATGGGGGGAAGTTCTTGGGTGGAAATACAGAAAATACTTACCAGAAAATAACCTACCATTGGTCTTTTGACTGGAACATCTCCTGTTCAAATGGATCCAAGTGGTCATCCATGTTGGTCTGAAGCAGCAGAACAAATTCCAGTGGCACCTTTACAGAACAAATTCCAGTGGCACCTTTAAGACCAACAAAGGTTTATTCAAGGTTATGAGCTTTCATGTGCAAAGCACACTTTTCAAATGCAGTGGAATGGGATGTAAAGTTCAGACTTGTAGGCGGGCTGAAAAAGAAATTAACATGTAACATGATAAAGATGTTTTAAGCGATGCAAAAACAGAATTAAATAACAAGCTAAGGTTATAAAGTCAAGACCTTATAACCTTAGCTTGTTATTTAATTCTGTTTTTGCATCGCTTAAAACATCTTCATCATGTTACATGTTAATTTCTTTTTCAGCCCGTCTGCAAGTCTGAGCCTTACATCCCATTCCACTGCATTTGAAAAAGTGTGCTTTGCACACAAAAGCTCATAGCTTGAATAAACCTTTGTTCGTTGTAAAGGTGCCACTGGAATCTACATTTGTTCAAATGGATTCAAGTTCTTGGGGTTTTCCCCCCCAGCCACTGGAACAGAGCTGTCCTTAACTGGCATGTTGGCAAAGGCTATAAGAAATCAGAATGAGTAGGGAAGAATGCTGAGATTCAGAAATGGCAATTGGGATGGAAGAAGAGGCGAGCCAGGGTAATGAAGGAAGATGAGGAGTTCATTAAAAATAAAGAGAGAGCAGTTGGCTGAGATTAAACTGTGGTAGGAAAGAATACAGCTGCAGAAGAATCAAAGAGTGAAAGAAAGGAATTGTAGGAAAGGGAAAAAAATACCAAAAAAGAAAAGGTACAGGTCGAAGAAAACAGTTTAAAGGCAAATTAAAAACACCATGGCTATGGTCCTAAGAACTCTTGCTTTTGCCCATTGAATCAAATGGGATTTACTTCTGAATAGATCTGCTTGAGATTGCTGTCCAAGAGGACTCAGTTTGCTGCTTGCCAACCGGGCAAAGTGTACAACAGAAAACAACTAAGATGGCATATTCTTGGCTGGGAGCAGCTGTTGAACCAGAGCAAGACACTGGGCAGTAACTGTAGCTTCATTTCTCAGACATTTCAGAGGACTTTAAGTGAGCAGACAAGGGCTCTAGATTAGTAGCCAAACCATGAGAACTGGCAGCTTTCCATCCAGGGCCAGCTCTATCACTAGGCCAACTAGGTGGCCGCCTAGGGGCGCGGCTGGCAAACAGGGCAGCGGAGAGACTGAGAGAGACTCAAACCAGGAGATAGTGTGCTTTATGCAAACCATGATTTACCATTATGTCTGAATGTAGCTTTCCATTCAGGCTAAGTTTAGCCTTGGGCCAATGTAGATAAACTTGTAGGCACTGCGGCCAGCTGGTGCAGGTGGCTGCTGGCGGGGCTGGAGAGCTCGTGAGCCTGGGCAGGTGGGCGGGCACTGGGGCCGGGGGGGTGTGGCCCTTGTGGGTGGGTCTCCAGTGGTAGAGAGGGCGGCTCTGCGGGGGGGCACTACAAGGCAGCTTCACCTGGGGGGGCACCACAAGGTAGTCTGGCCTAGTGTGCAAAAACCCCTGGGGCCGGCCCTGTTTCCATCAATTGAGATTTGCCATAGGATCCTAACCAAAGTCTGTTCACACACTGCATGTAGTATCATGGAACATTTTTAAAGAAGCACAAACGCTCCAACCAATCTGGAAATGGAATTCTGGTTGGTAACTCTATGTGGAATTCAGTGTGAGCCACACCAACTATTCTCAGGATGTATCTGGGAAATAAGCTGGTGCAGATGCATCTCAGGAGTGGATTGCACCAACACAGATGTGAAAGCGAAAATGGTTGCATTTTTTAGACGGGATGCCCTTTGGACAACATGGTGCTTCATACACTCTGTAAGATGCTCCACTGGTTCTTTTGCAGAAGTCTTGGCTAATGCATAGATAACAGGACTCCTTGTGACTTAATAATTATCACATATCATCTTGTTGCCCTTGAACTGACTGCAGTGGAGGTCCACTGAAGGTTCAGCACACTGGAGGTAGAGGTGCAGAGGTGGAAGTCCTCACCAGGAAGCAATGGAGAGGATAAATGTGTTGGCTGAGGGAAGAAACCACAGCTCAAGGGGCAAATCCACCCCCTCCTGCCCAACAGTTGCCTTGTGGGTGAATGGAGGCTTACCATCAATTCCTTTGCATTTGTAGTGGTGGCAACAGAGAAATGGAGATTCCTTGCCATGTGCAGCCCTGCACAAAAATGATACCCTGTCTTTGGCTCACATTCCACCTCACAGTGGTCACCTCAAGGCTGGAAGAAGGAAGATTCCTCCTTCCCCCTGCAGAACAACTCTGGAGACGAAGAAGAACGTATCCTAGACACGATAGCCACCACATACAGGTAGCATGCCCCTGGGACCTGGACCTTTTGTTAAATGCCCTCCTGCCTCATTTAGGGACAATTCCAACTTCCCCCACCAGGGGCGGGTCTGGAATTAAACAGACGACAGTAATATTCAAAGGAATATTCAATAGCAAGTGTGCCAAAGGGTTTGTTATTCAACACGGTGGATTTTATCTGTATGCACAGAATGATTCTTTCCAAGATGAAATTTTGTAGCAAGAAATCAATCTAAAAATAACCTTATAAAATAATAATTACACTTTATGGATACCTGCTTGAGGAGGGGGAGAGGGGGATTCTTGTTTTCTCTTCCGGTTGTATTTGATGTATGGTTTGTACAATGTAAAGTCCCTAACTGCCACTAGGGGGCACCATTCTACCTCAAACTTCCTTTTTTAAAAAAGCAATCCGAAAAAAATGTCTATGATATTATAAATGCTGACTGGAACACACAAACCAAAAGGAAAAAAAAAACCCTGGCCTGGATGCTCCCTTACTCCCACCCTGAGCACCTTATCTCAACCTCTAGCCTCTGTGCGCACAGACATACACACAAATGAAAAGTTTCCTCTAAGCAGGATGCAGCAAATGTCCTTTTCATAAACATGCAAATTGCATAAGATCAGACTTTAATAGGCAGGCCAGAGAAGAGCTTGCAGATACTTCATTTGCTGAAGTAGGTGTGCACATATGCATACTAGTTGACTTTAAAGTGGAGCAAACCACATTTAGTAGCAAGGTAGCTATGGAAACATAACCAAAATCATTCCAGCACCTTTCTTGCTGAGACAGTTCCTACAGCCAGAAAACACTGTCGAGGGAGAAGAGAATATTGTTTCTTATAAATAATACAATGTGAGGTGCTGCTAACGGAATCAATACATTAGCAGCTCAAAGCGGGAAGGCTTCAGGCAAACATCCCTAATAGACAGAATGCTGGTTCCAGAAGACGAAATTACAGCATTGGGTTAGCTTTCCCCTAAATTTGGTGTTGGCATTCAAGCAGAGCTCATGCCAGTGACTCCTAAATCTTTCTCTATATATGCAGTCTAAACACATATAAATAGAGCTCTCTCTGTGAATGCGTAATATTATTCAGACCACCATCATCAGGGAAAAGGCTGCCTGGTAGGTAAGGATGGCATATAACAATTGTGCTTGCCAATTTTGATTGTCTGTGGGGGACGGGACGGACTGTTTTGAGCTTCATGGCCCATGTAAAAATTCTTCTGGATAGGACAAGAATTGGCTGTCTTGGCCAGGGACCAGCTCAACCTTTCTGATCCTGGATATGGCAGACAGACAGATAGAGAAGACATTGGGAAATTAAGCTCACCTTGCTCCCAATGCCAATTTCTTTTTGTACTAAACACCTCATATGATGGCACTGATGATTGGTTCACAGTTTTGTTTTCTTTTTTAAAGCATGGTTTCAGATGGTTTTGCAGCTGCACCAGGGCAGCATTCAGTGTGGCCTCTGGCCACTACTCACAATTTACTGGCCTTACTGAGAGCTTCAGGATAAACAGGGTCACCAGCTCGCTCTTGATTACACACAAGGCAAGCTCCTGATTAGATAGCCTTGATGTTTCCTGTCAAACAAATTTAGAGGCACCTTTAAGACCAACAAAGGTTTATTCACAGTATGAGCTTTTTTGTGCATGCACACTTTTTCAAACACCCATTCAAGGTCTGAGCATTCATGTGCATGCCCACTTTTTTCAAATACTTTGAATAAACCTTTGTTGGTCTTAAAGGTGCCATTGGACTCTAAATTTGTTCTACTGCTTCAGACCAACACAGCTGACCACCTGGAACTATTTTCCCATGAAAGTTCATTTTGAGCACACTTCTTGCTAAGCAGCTTTGTACAAGCACAGTAGTTACCATGCTGCAGGGTAAGGTTGTGCAGCTTGTGGATAAGCTAGGTGTCATGAGTCCTGCTGACGATGCGGCCCCGGCGCCAGCTGAGCCCGTGCTCCCGGCTTCAGCACAGCCCACACCTGACCCTGATGAAACCTCGGAGCTCGCCAGCGTATCCCTACCACCTGTCCCAGCAACAGTGGCGGAGGAACAACGCCTGACAGGCAGCCCCTCAAGTGTGTTTACGGAACCAGCTCAGGCAAGACTTAGCGTCCCAGCAGAGGGAGGCGCGCTTGCACAGCAGGCAGTCCCTCAGCCCTGAGTTCTAACAGAAGCTGGGTCACACACACTGAGCACTAATTAACCCCTGCACTTCAGGGGTATTTAGCTCCCCCCCCCCCCCCCCGCCGACGCTGGTTCCTCGTGCCAGAAACTAGTAAGTTCGACGACACTCTGCACCTCCCTCGCCTGTGCTCCTGATTCCTGATTCGTGCTTTGAACTCTTGGCTCCTTGACTCCGGCTTCCAATGACTATGCTCTCGGTTTCTACTTCAGACTCTGTTCTTTTGGCTCCTGCTTGCTACCCCTTGATTCTGACCTCAAACTGGACTTGGACTTTCACTCTTTCTCACCCGGCCAGCACACAGCCTGTGACACTAGGTTCATAAGCAGACACCAGACACAGAGACACCTCAGTAATAAGGCTCCTTGACTAAAAAATATTAAACAGGACTTTTCTTTCTTTTTTATTATATGCCTTTTAAAAATTGAAGCAGCAGTGGCAGGCAAATGCTGGGGGTGGGGGGAGCTCTGTAAACTTTTTAATGGTATAAATTAGATGCATCTGAACAACTTTCCGAACAATCAGCTCCTTGCTTACAACAGGTGAGCCAAACAGGAAGTGTTTGAGCATAACTAGAATTTCCACTGGATTAATGTATCAACCATTTTGAGTGTATGTGCTGCTTTCCACCTGTTCAGTCAATGTTGTTCATCTGCTGGTGGCATCCAACATATTGACACATGCAGTTAGCCTTAGGATTAGCCTGTTAGGAAGGAAGGGAGTTGAGGAGGGGCATGCATGGAGTAGGAGAGGTGGTAGCATTGTGCAGGAGTTCTGGAAGCCAGTTCCAAGTATCAGGGCAGCAAAAGAAAAGGGTGGGAAGAACATGATGCAAACTGCACAGAACATGGCATGGACATGGTCTTTCACCTTGTGCAGACATGGGTTCCTAGAGCCAGAGTGAAGCTGAACAACCTTGGCCATTTACCTTCAGTATTATAACCAGCAGAGTCAACTGTAATAGGCATATGCCATACCTGTGCCAGACCTGTACCTATGATCCCAGGGAACTGTTTGGGGGAAAGACCTGGGAATGGATAGCATCACTGATACCATAGGGATTTGGTCTGTTCCTAGAGCATTGTGCATTCAGGGATGTATGACTGTACTTCCAGGTCTTTCCAAGTGATACCAAAATGTGCTCTCCCATCCATGTTCCTCCCTCTCCTGACCAGAGCAAGGGCAGGCAACAGAAGTGGAAATTTCCTCTCCCTCCATGGGTAGCTGGAAACCCTAACCACACTGGAGAGCACTTTTGGCTGCCCTCCAGCAAGGTCTCTGTAAAAAAATAATGGGCTTCAGTCTATGGGTAAGATCCAGACTATTGCTTCAGTTACATAGGGCTTTGGGGATTCCATGCATAGCAAAGCCTTGAAACATAGTTTTGTAACTGAAATTGAAACCAGCTATTCAACACTTTGCAAAAAACAATGTTATAAATATGTTGGCAATATCTGAAAGCTGCAAAGCCTGAAGAAGGCCTTGGGCAAGGCACACTGTTTCCAAGGGGTCCAGTGTGGTCATCTATGGTTTCCAGTTCTATAGTTTTCAGCTCTTTATTGCTCATCCTGTTCCTTAGTTTCTTGCTTCTTCTCTTTCTCTGCCTTCTCACCCCTCACTACGACAGAATACATTTAGGGATCCCATATTCTAAACCTGGTCAGCAGTCCAAGGTTCAGCCTCCAAATCTGCTCAGAAAATCATTTGGAGGGTCAGTACTGTTAAAACAAAAAATTATGCGTGTATTACTCCCCCCCCCCCAATCCCACACTTGCTCCAAGGAGCCCAAAGCAACATATAGAGTTCCTTACTCTGCATTTTACCACACTGTGCAATAGATTAAGTGGCGAATGCATCATCACACACGTGAGCTTTATAGCTGAGCAGGAGTTCAAATCTTGGCCTTCCTGTTTTAGAAACATAGAGCTGGAAGAGACTCCAGGGGTCATCTAGTCCAACCCCTTGTACAATGCAGGGAATTCACAGCTCACCCCCCCCCCCACTCCCTCAGTGACCCCTGCTCTATGCCTAGAGGGAGGCAAAAAACCTCCAGGATCCCTGGGACAATCTGGCCTGGATGAAAATTCCTTCCAGACCCCAAAGTGGTGATTGGCATTACCCTTAACATGTAAGAAAGGGCCACAAGAGCCAAGCACTTACTCATGCCTTCCTGCCCTCCCTCTCACGATCTGCCTAAGTTCACAGAATCAGCATTTCTGTCAGATGGCCATCTAGCCTCTGCTTAAAAACCTCCACAGAAGGAGATCCCACCACTTCCCAAGGAAGCCTCAATAATAAATGTACCTTCAAGAAAGTCAGTGGCCTGTACCTTTAAGAAGATCAGTGACCATTTTGTGGGTTGCTAGACAACCACAACAGTATTTAAACCTGGTTTCTGTTGGCAGGTAGAGTGCCCTTTCCAGGGTTTTGTGGGCTCCCAGTCTACTCTGTTCACTTCCCTTCTGCCCTATAGGGGGGACTCATTGGGCTAGCAACTTGCTGCCATGCAATTTGCATGACTTATCCAGGTACAGTGACGGCTCTTGGATGACTTGATGCTGCATAACTCACCTGGGCCTAGTGGCAGCCTCTCCACAACTTGCTCAACTTGGCCATGCCTGGAAATGGCCACCACACAACTCACCTGAGCAGCTTACTACTGCATGGCATTTGCAAGTTGGTCAGACTTTTCCCAGGGAGAGGCTGTCAGGGGAGGGAAGGAGGGAAAGTTGAGAACCAGTGTGGTATGCAATCTAAGGGATGGTTTTCCCATATGTGGTGGGAGTGCCCAGAGGTTAGTGCATTTTGGTCCAAAATATTACAAATTATTAAAAGAATATTTAAAGTTTCATTGACCATAGACTTTAATTTAATGTTAATGGGTACAGTAGGGAATCCAGCAGTAATCAAGGAGGACCAAGCTATATTTAAAGCCATGATATTAGCAAGCAAAGCAGTGATTGCTCTGGATTGGAAGGATGAAAGTAAATGGACAGTAGAAATCTGGCATAATTATTTGTTTGGATTTATACAGTCGGATATAATCGAGAAACTGAACCAGAACACCACATGGGCAGACAAGACCACAGACATCAGGACGAAATGGAAGACCTACTTAGAGTGGATACCAACAGAAGGGAAGAAGGACATTCAGTGCAAGATTCAGACTTTGTGCCCGTGGCTGGGAATAAAGGACTAACGCATGAGAACAGAAAGGGGAGGATAGGAGGGAAGGTGTAGGGTTATAAATAGATACATAATGTACGAGTTAAAAGACAATAACTAATATGTATCATAAACAATTAAAAATAAAAAGGATTAAAAAAAGAGAACCAGTGTGGTATAATGGTCAGAGTGTCAGACTAGGGCCTGAGAGACCCAGGTTCCCCACTTGGCCAAAGGAAGCTTCCTTGGTATCCTTGGGCCCATCACACTCCATCAGCTGTGAGGATAAAATGGAGGTTAGGCAGGCCCACTGCCAGGTTTTTTTGCACACTAGGCGAGGCTACCTTCTGGTGCCCCGCCCCTGGTGCG
Source organism: Lepidodactylus listeri (assembly GCA_029233225.1). NCBI lineage: Eukaryota > Metazoa > Chordata > Lepidosauria > Squamata > Gekkonidae > Lepidodactylus > Lepidodactylus listeri. The sequence continues at coordinate 54,655,340 of JARCFY010000005.1, read as the reverse complement.
CCCACCGATTTTCAAACATAAATGCATTTTAGGAAGAATGAAAAACACATTCTGATTCCCCACTTCTCCACATGAAACCTGCTGAGTGACCTTGAGCCAGTCACAGTTCTCTCAGCCCCACCTGCCTCACAAGATGCCTGTTGTCGGGAGGGGAAGGGAAAGCCACTTTGAGACGCCTTAAGGCAGAGAAAAGCAGGGTAGAAAAATCAACTCTTCATCTACACCAGTCAAAATTAAAGAAAGCTGAACCCAAAGGATGTCTCGAGGCACTTGAAAGGCCAACAGATTAATTTAAAGGGTGCATACACACAAACTCAAAAAGGCAAAAAAAAAAAAGTAGCACATCCTCCCAACAACAGCCCTAGGATCTGGCCTTCAACAATATACACATCAATCAGTCAGCTTGCCTTAGGATGCCACAAGATTCATGTTTGGCTCAGGTTTAGATGTTAAAAATACGTATTCCATTTTAAAAGAAAAAGCATTTCCCATCTCTCCAACAGCTTTTAAGCCCTTCAAGTGCACTGCAGAGATAAGAAAACAATCCTTAAAAGGTCTACTTAGAAGTAAACCCTGTTTTACTGAATGGGGCTTACTGCCAGGAAAGACTTTTTAGGATTGCAACTTAAGTTTCCCAAAGCAGCCAGAAAGAGCACGAGCCCTTGTCAGCCCCACCTGAGCGCCGACCTGCTCTCATGGTCCTTCCCGGCTGGCACATTTGGTACTGGAAGCAGCGCCTGCCCTCATGCAGCTGAATCCCTTAGCTGTGCTGGAAGGCTTGGGGGAACAGCCACCCCCAGCCCCGAGCTTCAACTGGCTGGTCCCAGCAAAGAGTCCATTCCTCAGCCACACCGCAGCCTCCTCAGCATGGCAGCAGAGCTTCCAGCAGGGCAGCATGACACCCCCAAACTGTGATTATTTGGCACTTTGCTTAGGGCGGGGTGTGTGTGTCATGCATTGTAAACAGAAAGGCATCAGCATAGCTCAGTACGCCACATATCGATCAGATCAAAGACAAGATTACGATTACTTTAACGAGCAGGAAAAGGTCTCTCTTCTCCCACCTCAACAGTTCCCTTTAATAGCTTCCAGGAAAAAGAAGTGGTTACTTTCAGCATGCCATGTGCTAAAAGCACCCCCCTCCCCAAAACCCAATCTGTGCGGGGGGGGGGGGTGCTAAACAGCACAAAGCCATGGAGGGGCTTCCTTTGCACAGAAGGGGAGAGGAAAAAAGGGTGGATCCTACTGCCACAGACTGGCCCTGGATTTTTGCAGCCCCCCTGTCAAGGTCCAAACCTGGCACAGAAAAGAGAACTTGTGGGGGTGCAATTAAGTGCAGGCCAACCTTAGAGAAGTCAGCAGGAGCACACCTACTTTCTCCACCTCCCTTGGCCTTACGCACTTACACCTCTTCCCTGTCACAGTCACCAGAGAAAATAAACATTCTCCCGCTGCCTTCACAGACTCCAGGCCAAACCATCCCCCTGAGAAGGGGGGGGGGGTTTGCCAGAGACATGTTTGTAGGGTGGGTGGGAAGTTTCCAAAGCCGCTGCTCTCCTGCTGCCTGCCTCCCACTCCCCCCATCCCATCCCAAGCCCGCAAGCCCCACTCACTCTCAAGAAATTAGCCTGGATTGAGGTTTTAAGCACACCAGGTGGCCACGGGGCACTGGGGGGAGGCATGCGTGCTGCTAGCTGCTGCGTGTGATGTGGGGGGTTGCTTGCCTGCCCAACCCTGGGCAAGCTGTGCCCTCCATGCCTGTGTGTCTCCAGGAGGGAGGGCAGGAGGGAAAGCAGGCAGTTCTGCATTCCTGTGTGGTCTGCACCCTTAGGCTGCCACCTAACTTCGTCTAATGGGTAGCACCGGCCCTAAGGTTAGGAGACTGGTATAAACTGCTTTAAGTCCCTACTGGGGGAAAGGTGGGATATAAATAAAAGACAAAATTTGTTCATGAGTGGTAAGGAAAGAAGGAAGCAGAGAAAGTGGAGAGGATATAGGAGCTGCCAGGAGGAGCGAAAGAGGAAAATAGTGTGAGGAAGGAGATACAGGGGGAAATGAAGTGACCCCTGCATGTGCTTGCAGGTTTCCCCACTTGCACTAGTATATTCATGCGAACAGAAAAACTTGCAGAGTATTATTTAAGTTATGTTATTTGTGTTAAAAATGCATCTTTCTTTGGTGCCAAGTTTGGATTTGGGATGGGAACAGTATCTGCTCTCTTTTCAACTTTTGATGCCGGTGAGCTCACAGTCATCTAGTGTCAGCTACTGCCTTTGAAGACAGTCTGGAAACCTTAACTTGCACCAGGTGCTACAGTTAGAATGTTAATGGGATCTGCTGCAACAAACAGATTAAAACATTACTGTCTCAACTATACTGGCTCCCATTTTGATTCTGGACCTGATTCAAGAGTGCTGTTTTTGACATTTAAAACCCTTAATGATTTAGATCTGAAGCGCTGTATGAACTGGCTCGGATTCTGAGTTCAGGTGGTGAGTCCTTACTGCACGAACCTGAGTTTGCAGAAGTTTGGCATGGCCATGGGAGGATCGTCTTGTCTCCTGCCCTCAGACTGTGTAAGTCTCGTCCCCAGGATGTGCAATTAGCACCATCATGAGCCTCCTGGCACTGTCTGAATGCTTGTTTATTGCAGAGGCCATTACAGAAAACTTATGGTCATGCCTGAAATTTTACCTTCCTATATTTTTTCCTGATGTATTGTTTATTAACTGCTGTTGCATTGTATGTTTTATCACTCGCAAACTGCCTTGGACATCTTAAATGGAAAGGCAGCAAAGGAATCCACTAAATCAATATATATGTATTAATAAATACACAGAGAAGAGCAGAATCTCATTGAGGTTGGATGGGACAACTTAAAGAACTGTTAAAAAATTAGAAATGATGTTCGACTGAAATAGTTATGAACTCATATGCCTGGCTCGTATGAAGCTGCTTCCTCTGGGGCTCCCTAGCTCAGCAGCCCTCCAAAAAACCCAGGATGCACAGGCTACATTTAAAGTTAACATTTTCTCCTTTCAAAGGAGTCTCTGAGCTCTCCAAGACACTGACCAGTCTCATCTGTCTGCCGGTGGAAGCAACACCTTGAAAACTCCCCTGTACCTGGCACACACCAAAATGTGCATATCTCATGACAGGAATTAGACAGAACTCTTTCTCCAGTCCACAGAAATGTGGCTTTCAACAATCAGAAGGAAAATTTTATTATCCGTTGTTAAACTTTACAGTTTAATGTTTTAATAAACAGGCAAGTTCATCCTCCAAATCATTAAATCACCAATAAAACAGTGCAGGGGCAAGTTTACGATACCCTGTCAGCATCACTGGCACACTGAAATGTAGAATGAAGGTAGAATGAACCAGTCTTGGAAGCCAGGATTCACTGTCAGGCTGAAGAGCCCTTGAAAACTTAACAGTGGGATCCATAGAGAGAGACAGGAAGAAGAGACTCCAACCATTCCTGGAAATACAAATAGGATCATATTGAAGGTACTAAAACCATTGAATACCCTGGGATTTGTCTTTCAAAAAGCATGCTTAGCATCATGCTGTGCATTGAGAAACTATGCACATGTTCAGCTAGGGGTGCTACTGAAATGCAATCTTAAGGAATTATTAGGATCAAACTCTATTCCAAGTCACATGACTAGTAAATGCTGACTTTCCTTTGCCGGGTGCCAGATTCCATCATTATTTGATGGAATCAGTACTGGTAGAAGTCCATAATGGTTTGAGAATGCACACATAATATTCTCACAGTGATATTTTTCCTGGTCTCCAGGCTTCTTGTGTTAAATGGCAGTGCGGTATTTTTAATGTACACGAAACAATCTGTGGTTCTGTGCCAGCTAATGTACTATCAGTGTATTCCTGTTGGGTGTTCCAGCAGAAGGAGAAGCTAACTGACAAAGCATGGACTACATAAGCAGCCAGCATCTGGCATAAACCATCTGGCATGTTCTCCCTCTAACTAGCATAAAACAGAAATGTTGTATTCATGTGATGATGTCAGAAAAATGAAGGACTCCCCAGACTACCCTTCAGTTTGTGTTTGGGGCCAAAACTAGTGTCTTAGGGGAAAAGACAATTGATGGTGAGAATAGCCATCTTTATTCACCCTCTTGGTGTCATTGTTCCCATATTGCTAATTTGGGTGCCATCTGAAACAGTCAATGAATCATCCAAGTAAATTAAGGATCACGTGGTACACAGGAAGCCTGTGCAGCCAATCAGCAACCAATGTGTTCTGAGTGAGAAAGCCAGCACTTCCTCCATCAAATACATGAGAGAACACGGCCGAGCAGAAGACAAGCAACAATTTCAGCACAATACAGAGCAAATCAGGTTCATTCTGTGGTAACATCACATCCTATGTCATCCTGATTTAGGAACCTGGGCATGCCTTTAAAACAGTGATCTCCAGTGGGTCATAAAAATGAATGTCCTTACCTATGATAGGCCATACATAGCAACAGCACAACTATGTTTTGAAAATAAGACGGAAAGAAACCAGGAAAGAAATACTGATTGGGGAGAAAGCAAAAGAAGTGGATGGATGGATTTGGGATCTGGAGAAGCTGACAGCCACTGCTGTAAAGTATAGGGATCTGAAAACTCCAGGGGAGATATGTTTCTTCCTCACTTCCACTCAATCAACAACTACAACCAGAATATTTGAGTTAAACAAGATTGTTCTCTGTTAAGTCAGTGGGCTAAGCTGCTTAAATCCAAATACTTCAGCTGAACTCATTTGCGGATCACAGCTGAAATCCCTCTGGCTTTGCATTGCCTGGCAATTGCACATTCTTTCCCTCTCTCCCACAATCAAATATATATATATATATATATATATATATATATATATATATATATATTTAAAAATCCAATGGTTGGAGCACTTTTTTGACGTATCATATATGGCAGGGGTGGGCAAAATGCGGCCCGGGGGCCGCATGCGGCCCACCACAGAGGGGTTTTGTGGCCCGCCAAAAAGATTTCAGGACTTCAAGAAAATTGAGCCTAAATTCAATTTGCTCTCTTATCCCATCACTGCTGATATTGATACAGCACCTGAGGAGCTGCAGCTTGAACTTATTGACATGCAGTCAGATCACACTGTGAAAGAAATGTTTATTAGTTGACTTTTACAAATCTTTGCTGAAAAAATTTCCATGTATAAAGAAATTTGCTGGGAAAATGTTCTCTATATTTGGGTCTACATATATTTGTGAGCAAAGTTTTTCTTGCATGAAGATCAACAAGAGTAAATATAGATGCTCTTTGACAGACATTAACTTGCAGGCTGTGATGAGAATCTCAACAAGCAATCTCACTCCTGATTTCAAAAAAATTGTAGAAAAGTGTGATAGGGTACATTTGTCTCATTAAACTGATTCTAAAATTAAATGTGCTTGCAGCTATAGATGATATGAAATTAGCACAATAAATAAATTGAATAAAACTACCACTATTTTATTTAAGTTATATTTATGGATTTTTATGATACAATTTATACTTTTTCTGAAATGCAAAGTTAACTAATGAATGCAATCATTTTAAAAGGTGTTGCCCTCCGCTAACCTCCGCTCCCACAAAGTGGCCCCCGAGCCAAAACAATTGCCCACCCCTGATATATGGTAACCTGAAAATTGCTTTTGGCTGCTTTCTTCCTCTCCTTTTCCCCATCCAAGGAAGTCACATTGTGTATTTACAGAGGCATAAGAAGAACTCATATTTATTTTTTACTTCCTTAAATTCTCAAGATATGAATGTGAGTAGTTGCCCAGTAGGCTCAGAAGGTGATAAAAATGATTGCACATTGCATTACAGTAATTGTTCATAAATTAGAGTTGCTCCTCCAAATCTCTGATGATAGCTTTAAAGGCTTTTTCTGCTGAGAACGAGCTTTATTCACTACCCCAACACACATATGAGGTTGCCAGCATCAGTAGTCTTCTCGAACCACTGGATATGGTTCAATAAAGAATTTTGACAGAGGCACAGAGACGATCGTGAAATGGGTCACACACATATAATTTCAAAAGACTTCACTGGGAGAGCCAGAGCAGGCCTTTTCCCAGTGTAGGTAGCAGACCAAAGGTAATTGCTAGAAGAATTAGAACTCCAAGCACTCAGGGCTTTGTAGGAGATCCCCCCCCCCTGCGTTGCCGCCGCCCACACAGTGGAATTGGAACATCTGTGCAGAACGCCACTCAGACACAATGAACAATTCAGCACCACTCTAGAAGAATTAAATGAAAAGGTTTAACATTTCTCTGAGAGCTTTGGGAAAGGGACACAGCTGAAATCCTGCTCATACGGGAACAGCAGCTTTCCACTCTGTGGAGGGGCTCCATGACTGTATGGAGATTAAGACCAGAGTGTGATGCAGTCATGAAGCTGGGCTAATCCCTGTCACAGCGGCAGGCTTGCTCAGGTTGCTAGCAGAGGAAATTAGAACCACAAGCCCCATTCAAAGAGATCAGGTTATTTTGAAGCACAGCTAAGACAAAGCAGGAATGATACCAAAGCAGTAAAATAAATCAGTGACAGAGGTGGAGGGGGAGAAGACAAATGGAGTTCAAATTCTTCCTTGTTTATTTGAATGTTGGGACCATTTTCCAGTTGATTAATGCATTTGCTTCTTATATTTTTTCCATTTTTTATTTATTTTGGAGTTAATTGGATTTCGAAGCTTTGCAGCCAGACACTGTAATTGATCTCTAAAAAGATGGATTTGTCGCTTAGCCAGGCACAAGCTTGGCAATTGGAAAGAAAAGGCAAATACACAAATGTATATAAAACACACATACTCACATATTCCCCTGGCACAAGAAGTAGGTCAGAAGATTTCACACTCGCAGTCTGCCTGAGCTTGAACTACCCATGAGACAACTTCTACTTCCACACTGGTACAGGATGATGTAAACAGTTCTGGGTGGTCCCAGGGTAATGCAGAAGGTATAGTGTACAGTTGGTTGTGCAAGGACACTTAAGCTTTCCAATGCTTGTTCACAAAAAGGGAGAGTGCATCTCCCCATAGAAAGGTTCACAAGTTCCAGACAGATGTGGAGCTCATGCATCACCCCATGGAGAAGATAGCCTGACCTCACTTTTGGCAGATTATGGCTTGGGTGTGTGTGTGTGTGTATGTGTGTGTGTGTTAAGTGCCATCAAGTTGCTTCTAATTTATGGTGACCCTATGAATGAATGACCTTCAAAACTTGACTTGGATCCCGCCTAAAGGTTCTACAGATGGAAGGGATGGTTTGTCACTGATTTCCCTATCCTGCAGCAGACCTCCAATTTCCCCAACCTATTCTCCCCCCCCCCCCCAAAGCAGGATTGCAGGGGCATTTGGAGCTGAAGTGGGGGGAGGCAGGGAAGTTGAACTCTGCAGACAGAAATCCTTCAGTACACAGATATTTAAGGTGGGATCCAAACCTGTATCAGAATGAAGTGGCCTGAGTACAACAATCATGCATCTATCTTCCCCCTCTTTTTGCAACATGCAACCCCATCAATAATGCACCATCTTAATCCTGTAGTTATTTTTACCATAAAAGAGTCCCCTGTATTTCTGTACTTGAAGCATCACCATATTGGGCCAATCTGATCTCCAAGGAAGTCTCCATTTCCACTGAAACGTGTGTCAAGAATCCCCAGTCCAAGGGATTCTTGGTACTGGCCGGCAGCGCACAAAATTACAAAAACCCTGGGTTCTGGTATCTGCCACTAGCTCTTTGGACTATCCACACAGTCAGAAGCTAAGAGGCAGGCTTCTAACCTTACTGGGATTAATCAAGAAAGTAAGCCCTGCAAGGTAGACCACTTGCAGAATGAGTTTCCACTACAATTAACCAGATAGGTGGACTTTTGTCTAAGATACTGTAAAAGGCTTGAGGCATCTGAAGGAAAAAGCACACCAAGTATAATCAAAGGATATTTATTAAAGTGTGCAAGAATATTTCAAAAGAACACTAGCAGTGAGGACTAAAACAAAGACGCTAGATTTAACAGACTAACGACCCAGTATGACATCAATTCATTGTTACCAGATGATACCCTTCTGAGGTGAAGTCAGACAGCAATCCCTATCTCTCTGTCCAGAGAGCATCTTGCCAGGCAAGAGCCTGGTCTCTTCCATGGTTAGCTCATCATACCTCATGAAAGCTGTGGCTAGGTACGAACAAAGAACAGAAAACTAAACTTTTTAAGGCCTAAAATCTCAGTGGGCTGGGGCCCATTAGCCCAATCAAAAATCAGACCATTGAAGTTATGTTGACATGAACCTGTTATAACAGATGGCCCAGGAGGGGACCGCTTTATGATGGAGTGGAGGGGTTATCGGCAATCTAACCCATCTCACCAAGTCCTGTTCCTGGCAAACAGATGGTTTGTCCCTGTACCTGAATTGTTATCCAAAGGTCAGAAGGTCAATTTACCAAGTTTCAATATCAACAGCCAGTTATTTCCCATTTGGTCCCTTGAACCCATTTGCAGGCCTAGAAATTAATATGAGGCCTAATGAAAGAACAAGAAATTGAACTAAAGGTCCAGTTTCATGACAGTGTGTATGTTAATGTTCAGGATCTCCACAGCACCCAGATCATCCATTCTTATGTACATCACTTTTACAAGGACATGATTTTAGTCTTCAGCATGATCAGCAACTTCAGTGAAATGTGTGTGCTGTACATCTCCCCATCAGTAGGGAACAGAGAAGAACATGTAGCCCACAGCATCAGCCAAATGTGGTTCATACTTTTCTTAGGCTTTAAAAAAGCCGTGGGAGACCCCAGTCATGAACCTCTTCATATTTTATCTTTCTTGACCTTAAGGTATCCCCTCAAGTTTTGAAAAAAACCCTAAGAGTTTGATACCCAAATGACAAAGCTAAACATTTCAGCTAAAGTCTGCACAGAGGCCTGATTTTTCTGAAATGACAGTTAACTCAGAGCCAAACTAGATGTGCTGGAAGCCCACTTGTTCAAGTATTCCCCAGTCTCATATAAAGCAGAGCTGGGATCTGAGCTACAGAATAAAAGAGAACCTGAACCCTCCCTCCCTTCTTAGCATTTGTCCCTAGAATCACCCCAAACAGTTTTCCCCCAGGCTAGATTCACTTGTATCCAGGCTACAACCTCTCTGTACAGCATATCCTTAATGGGACAGCTGTGTGAGAGATACGGTAAAGCTCTTGGAGACAATGGGTCCAGCATTAGGTCCAACATTTTTTAAAAAACATTTGATGCCACGTTATAGGTAAGTGACATAAAATGAGTCTAGATGACCACTGCCTTAATTAGCCATTTACAAGATGTGTGCAACAGACCCAAGACAGCTGTACCAGCTTCCAGTTCAGGAGCTTTTTGCCATATGCTTTGACTTGTATCATTCACCCACCCACTTTAGCAGAAAGAAGGGATAATGAGACGAAACAACTATAATCCAGCCCTCAAAGGTTTTTTTTACAGCTATTAAAATACATCTACTACTTTGCTTGTTATCACAAAAACTTGGGCTCTCTCAGGGGCTGAGAACTATCCAACAGAAATGTTTCCAAATCCAGGGCCCTTCTTCTCAAAAACTTGAAGTTTTTCTTTGTATCAAGTGTTCAGCCTTGAAAGCAAGCAAGAAGGGTTGCTGCTTCTCTGTCCCTTCACACAAAGGATTCCCTGGTCTTCACTAGGCCCTTACATCTGTTTTGTGTTTGAGAGGCTTAGATCAGGAAACAGAAAGACTCTGTTTCCACCAGACAGGATCTCTTGTTGATTTCTAGCCAGCTCCTGAAATCAATCTTTGTCCCTGACATCAGCTGAAGTTGCTAGAGAGTTGCTTCAGCTGCCTCTTGGTCCTGCCATAGTATCTGCCTTATTGGTATTCGATAGCACCACCTCCCTTCATAAAAGGAACCTCTTCTGCATTCAGGGAGCTGGACCAGGTTTTGTTTTTCATTCATGTGTCTGGAGTTCCCACATTTGGGGAAATTAACAAGCATCGCTCAGACTCCTTGATTTCCCCCTAGACATTTCCCAAGAGTGCTGTTCTACCATATAGAAAGAGCTTAGTGTTCCTGCCTTCCCTGCAGATTGTTATATCATCCCTATAGTTTCATCCAGTCACCCCACTACCTGACATTGTTGAATAAAATTCCCTTTAAGTCTTGGGATTGTGCTGCTAGACATGCACACATTGCCATGCTGTATGTATAGGAATAATGAATGAGGCATACTATAACATTAATAAATGTACCCCTTCTTCTCCATATCTCTCCCATTTCTCCCTTCCCTCACCTTCCTTTGTGGTCTCTCCTAATGCCAGTATTTAGATTGTAAGCATTTTGGAGCAGATATCTGTCTCTGTTACTCTGTAAAAATATGTGTGTACATCGGTGGGTACATAAAAAGAGGAGGAGAATGGGAAGGATGCTCATTGCCTCATAGTGAGTTAGACCATTGGTTGGACAGCCCAATACAGACAGTGGTTCTCCACATTCTTGTTCAAAGACCTGCTATCCTTTTTAGCCAGAGATTGAATTTAGGAAGTTTATCCCTGCAATGCATGTGCTTTGCTACTGAGTGGGCAAGTATGCATGCATTCCTTCTTTCTGGCGGGTCTCATTCAGGTAAAGCAAAGAACAAAAGCATAGAGGCTAAGCAACCAATGGGATAATCCCCAGATTTCCATTACAGTATTTCTATGGAATTTGTGGAGTGGGGGGGGGGGGGTAAAGAGGATTATTTTACCCATAAATCTTAGTAAGGATATGTAAACTCTCCATTATTATGGTCCTTATTGTAGGTGGGGGGTGAGTTTAAGGGAAGGAGGGAGTGTGGGTAGTATTACTGGCTGTACTGTTTAGTTTATTCCGTATCCTTTGGCATTCCAGTCTGATGTTCTTTTTGCACCCGCTTCTTGCCAGCTAGCACCCAATGGTTGCAGAGACTGAATCCACCTCCAGGTTTGTCCATGGCAGTGCAGGAAATGGGCTTCAGTGCCTAGCACAGCTGTGCTTTGCAGACAAGCCACTCAACACAGACTGCTAATTCCCCCTCCTCTGTGTTATTTTGCTCAGCATAACAAAGTCTTCAGGGATAAGATTTCCACCAGAACTTGTTAACAATTTATAACTATTGGCTTGATCGTGTGGGGAAAAAATCCTTCATTAAATTAGTCCCTGATCCAGACTCCCTGAAGGAAAATATATTCTTCAAAAATGCAAGGATTATAAGCAAGCCTCTCAAAGCCAGTAAAAATAGAAGCAGTGAGGGTAGGTGTTTGCTGTCAGGGAAGATCTAAAGCTGTCAGAAAGTGAGCCTTTGTATTGTTCTTTATAGTTTTACTTGTCATTCTTAAAGGGGCCCTGCTGCAAGCAAAGTCAAAGAAACATTCATTCTTGCTGCAAGCAACTGCAGGTGAATAATTTTAGACTGAGGGGTCACAAGAAGTGAGGACAGAGAACACTCAAGAACTCCTGGTCATCAGAAACCCCACCCAGGCTGTGAAGGAACCAACACAGGATCTTCAACCAGCTAATGTTTTGTGAAGTGGGACTGGTGCAGTATGGGGAGACATCAGCGAGAACTGCCCTCCTCACCTCTGCCAACAAGTGCCGTGTCAACAGCATCATTGCCATAATGCCCGTGGAAGAGCACTTTTGGATCCAACCTGCTATGATGATTCATAAGTTCTTGAGAATGTAGACTATTCCTTTTGCATGCTGTTAAATTAGGTTTGATTGTCTCATGAGTTGGCACTGATGGTCATTCATTAATTTGTCATTAAATATGGTATACTAAACTATCTAATACAGCCTATGTGCTTCAGTATACTGTGTCTATCTATTAAAGCCTACAGCACCCGGTATTCCCAGGCAGTCTTCTCATCCAAGTACTAACCAGGCCCAACCCTGCTTAGCTTCCGAGATCAGATGAGATCAGGTATGTTCAGGTTGGTATGGACGTATGAGTGACTGACTGGCTATTAATGCATTGGGGGGGGGGGGGTAGGGTGGGCCCTGAAATTATGTTTTCCTGAGGTCTCTGCAGCCCTGTTGTCTGATCCTGGGACTTTTTGCATGCAGACCATGTGCTCCACCACTGGGGCATGACCCACAGTTTTTAAATATCAGAGTTCTGAGTATAAGTCCTCTTTGACTCCTTACATTTAGAAACTATTTCTTAGGGAAGCATGCTTAATAAAAAGGCTAAGTAATAAAGTCCCAGGCTAAAAGAAGAAGAAGAAGAAGAAGAAGAGATTGGATTTATACCCCACCCATCACTCACTTGGAGTCTCAGAGCAGCTTACAAACTCCTTTCCCTTCCCCTCCCCACAACAGACACCCTGTGAGCTAGGTGGGGCTGAGAGAGCTCTTTCCCAAGCTGTCCTTGAGGGAACAGCTGGTACAGAGCTATGGCTTGCCCAAGATCATCCAGCCAGGTGCAAGTGGAGGAGTGGGGAATCAAACCCAGTTCTCCCAGGTCTGAATAAAATGAACCAACATGAAAAAGCATTTGCCCTTATTCATGGATTAGACCATGTGAAAACACACATTAAACATAGTTGGTGAATCCTCATTATGAAACTAGTAGACCAATTTTATTCATGTTTTCTCTGAAGGAAATCTTATTAAGTTCAATGGGATTGACTCCCAAGTTAAGTTTTCACAGAATTGTAACCTTTGGTTGTCAGAGATATTCTCATGCAATGAGTGAAATGGATCCTCAAAACTTCATGAACTGTCTAAACGTGCAGGTACTATACATGAGACAAAGGGCATAAAGTGAAAGCAGAATGAATGCTCTAAGCTCGGTATGCTGCAGACATTGTTCTGTTCTCATTGGACATGTTCTCATTGGACATGTTCAGTAGGTTGGCATACTGTGTTTGATGGCTATGATCACCTGAGCTGGACCTCCAAAGTGTTCCTGTTGGCTATCCACCGGCACACTAGCCTTGGACTGCCAGGGATAATTCTACCAAAGATAATATGAGATATGAGATAATTCTACCAAAGGCCATGAATGGTATAGTCAGGTAATTAAGTAACGTGAAAGGGGGAACTATGCCACTCACAAGGATGTATGAAAAGAAGCATGCTCAAATGATGTCGATTACATGGATCTGAACATCAAGTTGTCTTAAAAATTCAGTGTTTCTTTATAAAGTGACAGATTTGCTCACTGTTTGTGTATACCATTAACTGCCCAAAGGCATGCAGCTACAGTAGGTCTGTGGGGGAGGGGAAAAGAAGGAGCCATGAGGTTGGGTGAGAATGTGCATGCATGAAACACTGCCAATTGTGCTATACTGTACTATCTGGCTACAGGAAAAGTAACCCAATGCACAGGCTTGCACTGTCTGTGAACAGCCAAACTGATCAATGAAAAAAAAAACCTCCCTGTTCACAACAGGTAAACAGACTATGAGCTGAAACAGCAGGTATTTGTCTTTATTCACAACCCAAAGGAATGCATGATATCTTGAAGAAATGTTGCTATTCTTTGTTAAAGGCTTAACTTCCCTCAACATGATGATAACTGTTATTATCCAGGGCCTTTTATATCACTGCACATTTTGCTAGTTTTAAAAAGAGTTATATAAGTGAAACCCTTTATGGAGTTAATCATATTGAAAGGGGTTTATATTCCTTTAAAATGCATATGGTGCAAGACTAGAGTTGCCATGTCCCTTTCACCCTGAAAGAAGTGAAATTTTGGAGTGGGAAGTGACGCCCCACCCACCCCCAAAACAGTGACGTTGCATGTGACATGCCTGCATCACTCAACAGTGACGTCAGCATGTTGACAATGTTGGGAGTGATGCTCTGGTTCAGGGCAAAACTCTATGGTAAAATTGGCATCAAACCATAGTTTTGCCCAAAATCCAGAGCATCACTCCCCCATGTCACTTCCACTTGATGCAGGCACATCACGTGCAATGTCATTGTTGTGGGAGGGATTGATTCCCTCCTGCTGGCCAGTGGCAGACAGGAGCCCACAAAATTGGAGGATCCCCCGCCCCACCGGCCAAATGTAAACCAAGGGGGCTGTAAGAAAGAATTGTCCAGTAAATAGAATCCACCATATTCCATCCCAATCCCAGGTGAGTGAAACACTGAAGCTGTTGCTGTTCACCGGTCAGCCACAAAGCCAAAGCCCTCCGGCATGTCTTCTGGCTCTTTAGCTATTTGCCTAAGTAATGTGTTCTTTCCATTATTCCTTTCTGCATTTCAGACCCAGCAGGGGAGCTGGATGTCTCCACCCAGTGCCCATCAGCATGTGAATTGAGGAGGAAAGACTACACCTCATCACTTCTGCCGAATTGGTTTCCTAATTGATGCTGCACATTTTTAACAAGCAATCATGAAGAATTCTGGTGGAAAAAAAAGTGGGAGGGGGAAATGGGCACCTCCACTGTTCAGGCTGTTAACTGTAATTAGCCTGGTTTCTGAGATGTAATTATCTCGCAATCTCAAAGCAAACACCCTGGAGGGAGCTGCACAGTTAAAGACAATGTGGTATTAAAAATAAATTATTAGAATGATGCCCACTCACTGCTGCTACTACTTCAGGATCCTTCCGTGTTTCCTTTTCTTATTTAGGAAGCTGCATTCAGTTACCCGTGGCTTCTCTTACCTGCTTGTCTGTTAGGGTACAGCATTTTTCTTTCTCCAAGTATGTTGGGGGGGGGGGGGGGAGAGAGATTCCAGCTCTACTATGAGCTCTGTTTTGCTTTGTCACATTGCAATTAGGAAACCCGCTACATTTGTGAAGGAATTAAATTCTTACAGGCTATTTAATAGATCACACTTGACTAAGTGTTTTAGGTGTTTGAAAACAAATGGGTTGTAAAAAGAGCATAATACAGAAAAATCTCCCAAATGCTCATAGGATTTTCTTTTTCAATAGCCATTTGCATGAGAACACCAGAGCATAGCTATTGGGGCCAAAGTAGAAATGATGGTATGAGATCATCGATCCGTTCTTCCCCAGTTTTAAAAAATTGTTAATAGTGCATCTGAGGGAGGGGGTGGCTAATTGGATCAGGGAACTGGGGGAGGGGTTTTCCACTGTGCCAGCCACTGTCCTGATCTCCATCCTCTTATCAAGGCTACTGTTTATCCTGAAGGCAGGACTGGGGGGGGACGGGACAGGATGACAAAATAGCCCTGGCCTTGATTGCTGCAGGAGGAAGAATCCAGACAGTCCCATTGCCCCATCTCGCTCTCAGTTGGTACAAAGCCTGTAATCTCAGGGTACAGAAACACCCAGAAGCATCTCTAGGAACCCTATTTGTCACTGCAAGCAAAGGGTTAAAATAAACAATAGGGATTCCTAGACAGGCTTCTTCACCTCTGTTTCATTAAGGATTGGTGCATTATCTTTCATGTCTCTGTTGTGTTCTTTTTCTTTAAATGTATGAAGGGCTCTATCAGAAGGAACGTTTTTTGCAGAAGCCTGTGGTGGCTCTGGGCAGCTATGTCTGCCAGGGGATAAACTTAGGGCTTACCAAGAGCAGTTTCAGGTGCATGACTTAAATTTGGAATGCTATGTAAGAAGGAAAAGTTAACTTCCATCTCCTTTAGTGTCACAGCCCAGATCCAATTCATACATCCATTGCAGGTGACTGCAACCATTTTTAAAAATACAGGTGATCTGATCCCTAATCGTCTGACATCATGTCCTGTTGGGCCTGACACAGAATTGGCAGGGCCCAGGTCTGTCTGGAAATACTGCACTCAGTTCTGAAAGACCCTACCCCTAATACCTTGTGTGTGGGAATGCTGAAGTTGAAAACAGATGCTGAGTTGAGTCTCTGGCACCAAGAAATTTTGCATTATTGCCAAATCAGCTTTTAGAAAAAGTCCCAGTGGGTGGATAAATTAAGGGCTGTTTCTCACCTTACACTTGAAACAAGGCTTTCACTGTTGCCATATTTCTCAGTTGGATGTCAGAATGCTTTTTCACAAGCTATTTCTTTACTAGCCCTCTTTTGTGGGTGCAAACGTGTTGCATCCATATTTCCTCCTTAATATCTTCTCTTCCAGATCATGGAGTACTGTGTGCAGCACTCCCTTCCTTTGATATATGACTTCCTCTCAATGATATATTCCTTTGATATAATACTTATTTTCCAGATCACTTTCCACCCTGAAGGGTCTCCTTTCTTCCCAGTGTGCATCTATGTGGCCAAAAGAACAGCGCCGACCCAGTCCAGTGATACAGCTGGGAACTGGAGGTCCCGGAGCAAGACATATTATTGATCCTGCTGCACCTCCACCCAGCCTTTGCCACATGCAAAGCAATCATATTTCTAATTTTTAAAAAAAAATTATGCTATTTATAGTCTGTTTTTCTCACATGGACTCAAGGTGGATTACACAGAGTGAGTCAATACAATCGACAGGATGGGACATTCAATAATCAATATGACATTATTAGGGTTGTAGAACCAACAAGAATTTGAAAAACAGAATGGAGGCAAAGCATAAGCGTTAACCTGACTCATTAAATGATGCAAAAATTAGATAGTAGGATCTTAGTTTTGGCAAGGTCTAGTAAAAAAGGCCATAGTCCCTAATGATTTATCCAAGTAACTTTGTGAATAATTTAGTACAGGCAACTCTATTGCCTACATAGAAAAACCTTTGTGAACAATTAGGTTTTGCATAGTTTGTGGAAAGCCAGGAAAATGTGAGCCTTCCTAATCTCCTTGAGGAGGCCATTCCATAAGGTTGGAGGCCACAACGGAGAAGGCATGCATTCATGCAGTTGTTGATTTTGCCCATTTGCAGGTTGGCACTTGTTCAGATGAGTGAAGTGGTCGTGGTGGAACACAGTGGGAGAGGCAGTCTCACAGATATGAAGGTCCAGGGCCATGATGAGCTTCATATATGATAGCCAATACCTTAAATTGAGCCCAATAACTGATGGGCAGTCAGAATTCTTACTGCAGGATGGGAGGAATATGCCTGCTTCATCTAGCTCCTGATAATAGCCAAGCCATGGCATTCTGCACTAACTGCAGGTTCTGAATTGATTTTGAGGGGACACCAATGTACAGTGCACTACAGTAGTCTAGTCTTGATTTTACTGCCATGTAGATCCAGGTGGCCAGATCAGCCATATCAAGGTAAGGGGCCATCTTTCAGGCTTAGCCAAGCTGGAAAAAAGACTGTTTTGCAGCTGTATTAACTTGCTTCTCCAGTAATAATGTTGGGTCCAGTATAACCCCAAGGCAGCTGCTAGCCCTGTCAGAAGAAGGTTACTTTAATACAACTAGTACAAGAAGTGTGGTCAGAAAAGCTGGCCGATCCACTGGAACAGGGCTCAGTTTTCTTGAGCCAACATCACATCTGTGAGTGTTACAACATCATTGGTCAGGATACTGATGACACCATGTTGTCGGATCCAAAGAAACATCTTCCTTTAAAGTCACTGGCAAGGTGAAGTAGTGGAGGCAGTACTCAGCCACTCCAGTGAGCAGCAGGTGAATGGGGAGGGGCCTGTCCTCTCCCAGAGGAATATGCAAAGTGGTAGCTGAAGCAGGTGATGACTGTTGCCCCTGTGAAGGTGCATGGCTTTGAAAACAATGCTGTCTGGCCTTGACCTGGATAGCCCAGGCAAGACTGATCTCTTCCAATCTCAGAAGCAAAGCAGGGCAGATCCTGGCAAGTAATTTGAAGGGAGACCTCCAAGGTATGCCAGGGCCCGGGATACAAAGGCGGGCAATCAAGCCACCTCTCTGAAATGTCCAAAGTGCACTAGGAGTCACCAGAAGTCACCATGACTTCCAGGCATGCAAGCACACAAACACACACATACACACAAAGAAAAGGACACTGTCTGTAGCAGGACACAAAAAGCACGCTGGCTATTGACCACCTGGATACTTTTATAGCTTGGTGCTGACACAACCTTCCCCTACCTCAGCTGCCAGTCCAGGAATACCCCCTCTTGACTGCCACTCAGTGGCAAGTGCTGCCTCCTGTTTCATGAGTGATTTTAAAGGGAAGATGGTTTTCCAGGAGGCCAGTCCAGCAAACTTCTCTGCAGTCCCCTGCTTCCTTGAATACCTGCACAAAATGAGGATATTTCTAATGAAATATTGGTGGAGGAGATTCTTATGAGCATAATGATATATGCAGAATTACCACATCACTGAAGGATCTAGTCTTCCATATTTAACATGAGAACGAGGCTTTAGTTGTTCCTTTACTGGCATGCAATTAATGTACACTTTTGGATTGGAAGCTAGACTAATAATGCACGAGACTTTATAGCAGTTTTAACTGCAGCAGCTCCTCTTAGGTCAACCTCATAATTCTTCATACGGCAGGAAGCGACTGCATCATTTCTCTTTCTTCCTCTCCTCCTCCTATCTAGTCACTCACAGGATGCACAGAGCGAATCTGGAGAGCCCATTAAAAGCCACTCATCTGGAAAATAGTCTCTGGGCCTTGCACTCATGCCGGGGCCTTCGCTGCTGAGAGGAATTCGACAGCAGCAGCTTCGTGTCCGTGGGGAGGGAGAGATGCAGTTGTTAATGGCTTCACAGATAGGATACGGGGCCGTTTCTTAAAGTGATTAATAATTAACATGCTGGGCCCATTCAGATCTGTGGAGTCGGAAGTCTGCAATCTCCTGTTCAAAGAATCCCAGTACAAGAGGCAGAGAAAGGAATACAGGCAGCCATGTTGGTCTGTTACAAAAGCACCCAAACAGCAATGCAACACCTTTCTTAGGATCAACTGAAAACTCACAAAGAAGTGAGTAAGCTTTTGAGTTCACAAGACTGCTTCTTAGGGCTTGATGTTAAACAAAACACATACGCACAAAGGGGAAGACGAGGGGGAATGGGAATTGTTGCTAAGCAGGATATAAAGCCCAAGAGTGCATTTTGTACTGTTCTTATGATGGAATGGAGAAGATGTTTTCTAGACTTAATTCTGTTAGATTGTGCCTGGTGCAAAAAAGATCTCACCTTGTAGCAAGGTATTCCCAGGTGAGGGGACAAGGCTGGCTCTCCTTTTTCAAATATAAAAGCCAGCAATTTGGATCTGCCTCTAGTACTAATCTGAAAATGGAAATACCTTGCAAGCAGAGTATAGAAGAAAGAAAAGTGTGGTGGTTCTTAGTAGCAAAGCTGGACATTTTAGAGGGTACACTAGGAACAGTATTCAGAGAATGGATGTATTTGGATATACACGGATATACACGGATATACACGATATACACATTTGGATATACACGGTTCGAATATATATCCAAAAAATACCTTATTGGTATTATCCAGATACATTTGAGTCTCTGGATGGTATTCAGGATTTTCTGGGATACCAGGAAATGAGTTCCAAAAAATCCTGGAAGAATTCAGCAGTAACTAGAGATATCGGTAGCCAGCATTTTAAGGTTCTCAGAACTATTTTTTCTTTATTTTTTAATCTCATACATGAATCTTCTCATCTTCCTCCAACTCTAGGACTCCCATTCTGCATGGCTAAATTCAGTTTTCAAAAAAATAAAAACAGGCAACCCCCCCCCCCCATGTAAACAGCATTGATAACATAGTGAATGTATTAGAACTGACTAAAAAAATACAAAGTAGTTTTTTGTGTTAGTGCTGAAGGGGGGGGGGGGTGCTTTTATTGATAGAAAGCTGAAAACAATTCATGTATGCCTTATGAGACTCAGACCTTAGGAAGACAATTTTCCTTGTGAACAAGACACCCACCTGCAGTTCAGAAGGCCTGTGCCTTTGTTTCCAAGGAACTGAATTTCAGCAATTCCCTGTACAATATTTCCTTTCACACGTATGGTTCTCTTGATATTGATTGACAAATGTATGTACATCACTTGTTTTCTTTAGACTTGAATATTGTACACTTGGGACAAATTCCAACAATATACCAGCTCTACAGGTGGTGGAGATTGGAGGGGGGGTCACATTCCAGTCCACACAAGCACACCAACCCCACCTTCAAGACTGACAGCATCCATGTGTTGCCGTATCATACCATTTGATGTGCTCAGATTCAGTTTTTTTTCCTGCCACACACTGAGCACTTTCACACAAACTAAATAACACACTTTCTTTTTTTTATTTCTTTTTGTTTTGCATTTTTTTGTGTGTATACGTGTGTGTGTGTGTGTACATGTGTGTGTGCATGCATGCCCATGCCTCGAAACCATGGTGACCTCTGGTGATTCCTACTGGGGCATGGAGGATGTTCAGAAAAGCCTCTTTCTCCTGGCCATGGTATTCTTTGGAGGTCTCCCGTCCAACTACTTGCCAGGGTCGGCCTTGCTTAGCCTCTGAGATTGGACAAGACTGGTCTTGCCTGGGCTATCCAGGGCAGGGCTAAATAATGTACTTTGTATCCACTTTCAATGCACTTTGCAGCTGGATTTTACTGTGTGAAATGGCAAAATCCACTTGCAAAGAGTCACTGAAGTGGATTGAAACTGCATTATTTAGCATGTGTGAAAGTGCCCATTGAGTCAAGGCATCTGAAAGTGTGAACTGCAGCACTGTGATGAACATTCTACTTGTGTTACTTCACACATGCAAAACTGGTCCCGGCTTTTCTGGTTTCAAACATTTTAACAGGGATTTGCCCAGCTTTCCCAAACATTTTCACCAGCTTTCCCAAATGTTTTCATTTCTAATGGTAAGGATTTCAGTAAAAGCTGAGTTTCATCGGACTCAGCAAGAGTTGTGTGTCATGCAGTGGGCTTAGAAGGAAAGCACTACAAGCCAGATCCGCAGGAGCTGCTCAGCTCAGCAGCACCAACAGTGGGCATCCGTTCAGCCATTGCCTCCTCCCACAAACCATCCAAGTCAAGTGGCCTGAGGCTCTGGCAGACTTGGCTCTGCTTGCTGCTGGTGACCAATGGTCCTCTAGGACCTGTAAGTTAAATGGTCAGGCCACCTCTGACTGAACAAGCTATTACAGATCAAACACCTCAAGACAGACTTTTCACGTCCCTCCCTCAAACACAAATCTTTTCAGTCCAGTTGATTCACATATACTTGTGGAAACAGTCCTGAGCATCTGACCCACAAAACAAGGTAGTCAATAAGACTTACAAATTTTGTTTTCTATATACTGCTGCCAATAAACACTGCATAATAACAATGAACAAATTCCATCAAATAATAAGAAAATTCTTGTATCAGAATAAATCAACGTCATCTCCAGATTTTATAACAACGTTTCAAAAACTGGATCTTCCTCAGGAAATATTCTATACAGTGGTACAAGAGCTTTCTTGCTCAAATAGTGCTGTCATAGAACCAGGAATGATATAATGCATTTAGTAGTAGGACGCTGATCTCAAAGCTATTCAGGCTACAAACATGCTACTCAGTTTCTGACAGATCCCAGACTGAGATGTTTTCTCTTGCAGTTCAGTAAATTCTTTGAAAGCCAACTACAAAGCATGGATTGGATTATTTCCAGAACTCTGTCAACATTTTCTTCTACTGAAAAATTAAAGTTAAAAGAATCTGTCCTCTTACGCATCCAGTAATCTCTCTTGTTCACTCATCTCTCTGCTCCCCCCCCCCTTTTTTTTTCCTGAAAAAGAGATCTAAACAGATGAACCCAAAAGTGATGGTACTACTGATGCAACCTCTCTCAGACTGGGATGTGACCCATTTGTGGAAGGCAGCCCACCAGCAGAAGATGAGTGATCAAAGAGACTATGCAAAGCGTCGTGAGTAAATTATGGCAGAACTCCTTGTTTGTGCCTGAAAGGATGATCATTTCAGGATTACTTTTTAAAAAACACCAGTCTTTTCTAACGATTGTATGAGCAAGGTCACATTATTTTCTCATTAACAGCTACACTAATGCTGCTTTTCAAACTTTTTCTGGGCCATTTGATGTATAATACTGGCTCCAGATGGTTGGGTTATTGTTTTTGTTTTTGCACCAATCCTGACTCCAGCCTCCTTCACCTAAGCAGCTTTCCCCCTTCTCCCCACTATGGGTCCAGCTGATGGAGTGGAACAATATGCCTTTATGGAGCGCAAGGAGAGTCAGGATTAATTGTACGTAAGCCGTACCACAAGCCGGCCTACAGCCGGCAACTCCGGACAACCTCATCAATTCTGCTAATGACCAGGATAATGATGGCGTTCTTGTTAGTAACTGTGGAGATAACAAGGCAAATGCTAGTCTCAATTATTGTAAAATGTGCAGAAGGCAATTTAGAATAATAAATGTTTTGAATGTTTGGACCAAAAAAAAAAGGTGGCTATCATTAGCTGGCTCTGTGTCTAGAGTATAAAAGGACCCTCTGGTGAAATTCGTGAAGCAGAGACCTTGAGTGCATTGTTTTCTAATTTACCAAAGCCCTCTTTCCACGTTCAGCAGGATTAATGAAGACCTTCCTGCTCTTTGGATTGTAGAGCAGCATGAGATCTCACCAGGGCTTTCCCCAAAACGTAAGCCTGGCTTCTCTGGTGTATGCTTCTATAACCTGTCTCCAAAGTGGATTCCATTTCTATCAAACATCAAATGACCATACATTCTATCATATGGGTATCATATGGGTCAATAATCAGATTAAACTGGAAACACATCCACATGGCAATTTTGAAGGATGCAAGTGGTTCCATCTTGTGCTGTTTTCCACCAACCCCTGCATTTCACAGAGTAGATCATATCAAAACTGTAAGCAAACTGGAGGTCAAACTGTCTAGAAAGCACTAGGAAAACTGTACCTTTATTTGTAGGAACTTGTTTTTCCAGTTTCCCACACTTGCACAGAAAGAAAGAGAGAGAAGCAAGACCTCAACATAGCACAATTACATGGAAATGGGGTGGAGGAATTATTTTCTGTTACTGTGAAAATTTTCTACGCACTTGGAGAATTTTTTATATGTTTGGCAACATTTAAAATGGAATTATCGGCTTGATTCTGAAATAGAACAGTCCATACAACCATGTTGAGGCTCCATCACAGTAATCTCCATAGTAGTGGGAGGAAAGGGGAGGGAACATAATCCAAAAAAATTTGGATCAAGAACCAAAAACATTAGTTATAAACCAAGTATAGGGGCGATAGATAGATAGATAGATAGATAGATAGATAGATAGATAGATAGATAGATAGATAGATAGATAGATAGATAGATAGATACTAAGTAATATCAATTTACACAAGGCATGTGTAAATACAAAAAAAACAACTGACCAGAGCCCATGTACCATAAAGGGTGACTGTATACCTTTTATAGTACATGGGTTCTGATCAGTTGTTAGCACCTGCATTTTCTCAACCAAAATCGAAAGGTATAGAATAGCAACATTACTCAACACATGTGCATCTGACTATGGCACAAGGCTAGACTCCAGGAGGCCTCATAAACATTCTCATGTCTTGTATGAATTGATCTTTATTATAAGACTCCTTTTTTGGTCCCACATCAATTTGTGAATTGTTTCACTATTGTATCATGAGTATGTGCAAATATTGCTTGACCACTGAGGAAGGCCTATTAGGGTCAAAACAAGTTGGGTCATACGCACAATAGTTCCCACTTATGTATATTGTATTTTTATTCCGTAATGACGCTACAGTTGGGCCCATAAATGTTTTTAACCCTTTGACAATAAATACATGTATTTTTGATATTACTTAGGATATATATTGTTTTTAGTAATTGGCCCTATACTTGGTTTGTAACTAACCTTTTTGATTCTTGGTCCCCATAGTAGGGACCATGGGGGCTTATGGTACCAATCAATGTAGAGAGCCAGTTTGGTATAGTGGTTAAGTGTGCGGACTCTAATCTTGGAGAACTGGGTTTGATTCCCCACTCCTCCACTTGCAGCTGCTGGATCACCTTGGGCAAGCCATAGTTCGGTCAGAGTTCTCTCAGCCCCACCTACCTCACAGGGTGTTTGTTGTGGGGAGGGGAAGGGAAAGGAGTCTGTAAGCCTCTGAGTGAAGGGCGGGGTATAAATCCAATCTCTTCTCTTCTCTTCTTTCCTGACACCTGGTTGCTTCTTTAATCTTTGGGATGAAATCCAAAGGGTCTTGAATGGAACAGGGAGACACCATAATCACTAACAGAACGGGAAAAGGGGGAGGAAATATGCTTCTTGTCATTTCTACTATCTGACTATAAAAGTGCTGAGCTCGGCAAGGCATGTACATCACAGTCATGTGCCCTCAAAATGGCCACACTCACAGTTTTGGAAGCTGAAACCAAATGACATTTCTTCTTCAAAGCAAAGAGACTCATGGTAGTCACTGTGTGATATAGCCTTTTGATAGCCTTTTTGGCAACCATTTTGTAATGGCAACCACTACCCTTCTTCAGAATTCCAGAAGTACCCACCAGCTCAAAAAAGTTGGAGATTCCTCTGCTACTGCTTCATTCTGCTGCATTTGTAAACTGGGCCAAGCATATCAGGAGTGACGGGGGAGCCCAAATAATGTATCTATGAGCAGACCTCAGTATTTCAGCTGGCCAAGTAACAGAGAAGCCAATATCAATCTGTGATTCTCTATATTTTGATAGGCTTACTTCAGAGAAATTGCCTACTTTCTCTGGTCATATACCTTCATCTGAGTAAGGACAATTCATGGAACTACTTGCTATTTGTATCAATCACACTATTTGATGGAACTTGCCATACACTTTCCCAACATCTTGATGCTTATTGCCATGTCCATCCCTCCTTTATTCTGTAATGTCAGCCTTTATCTGCATCTCCCTTCCTTCCCCTAAACGCTCTTGCCTCATGCCTGCATTACATGCATTTTAAGAAGCTAGTTGCTGGCAGGCTGAATTGCACCCAGCAAATGCTCCCTCTAACCCAATGACCTGTTCCTGCCAAGGCTCATCACTAGATATTTCAGAGGAAGTGACAGCGACATCCAGTCCTAAATAGCAGCAATCCTTTGTTGAGACTTATCTTGAAAATGAGAATACCAGCCATCCTGGTTAATAATCACAGATCAGGCTTTCAGCTTTTAATTTGTCCTGTCAGTTTATGAGTTGAACTGCAGTTTTAGCTTCTCTAGCCTTCATTCTTCCTCTGTGAAGCTGGGAGTTGTAATAATAGCCCTAACCTGGTCCATGAAGAGGAAAGGATGATAGTTGCCTGCAGGATTTGTGATCGTTATCCTCAGGAAATAGCTGTCTTCTAAGATGATGACTACCAGAGGGAAAATGAAATTATGACCATTAAATATTTCTAAAGCATCTAAAAAAGTGCCTGGCTCTTTATACCATAAAACGAGCAGACAATAAGATCAGAAACAATATGAACTTGTAGAGGAGACAAGTGAGTTCAGTGCTCTACCATGGACAAGTGAGTTCAGTGCTCTACCATGGGTTTTAGATGTGAGCTTCTGAAATCCTATGATCTCTTTGGGCCTCAACTGCTTATCTGTAAAATGTGATGAATGATCCCTCCTCTCAGTCTGGGGCTTTGGCATACCTCTGTAAACAGCATCCATCACACTCTGGATGAGGATAGGCTAGTATACACCACTATAATATTAGCAACCGTGCTTAATGCTTTGAAAACCTTGCTCATTCCCAGGAGATCAACAGCAAGGGTAGCCAACTGTGAATCAATGGCTGTGGACCGTTAGATCAATGACAACCAGAGTCTTCCCTCCGGGAGTCGTTAACAGCCTTGCTGGTCCCCAAAGGCTTTCTTTGCCATTAACTGATTAATGAATTCATTAATGCCTTTTGCATCAGGAAAGGGTTGGCACCCAGCAGGCAACCCCTGTATCTTTGCTAGGATTTTTTCCTCCTCTTTACAGAATGGAGAGCTATTAAGTGCTTCTGCTTGTTGCAATGATCCTCTATCGATCCAGCAAGGACCAGCCGCCTATGGCCCTCACCCCAGCCCAGTGTGATGGGATCCGTAATGAGCTGCTATAATAAAGGGTTTATTGCCATAGTAAACCTTTCCTTTGAGATAGGCAAACACTTCTACTAATGGTGTGAATTTCACTTACACTGTGCCATTTTCCCCAGTTATGTGTGAAATGCTCCTCCAGGATTCAAAAAGAGGCCAGCCTACAGAGGGCATAAAAGGACCATTTGGTATTTTAAGTGGCTGGTGTATGGGGCTGAGCCTTACCTCTACTACCATGTAAGCATCAGGTAAAGCTGCTGTAAAACCAAAAGTTTCAGAAAGAAAATTATTGTTGATTGCAGCAATAAGTTCCTTGGGGCTGTTCAGGAGGCTCTGTTGATTAAATGCAGGTGTCTTTTCCCAGCCAGGAGTGTCTCCAAGCAGCCAACATTCACTAGGAAGCACTGAGGCCTGAGTGCACTTCATTCCTTCTCGTTCTCAGTTGGACAAAGTTAGGGTCCAGTGGCACCTTTAAAATCAACAAAGTTTTTTTTTTTCAAAGTGTGAGCTTTCATGTGCAGGCACCCTTCATCAGGCGATGAAATGGAAAGCTCACACCTTGAATAAACTTAGTTGGTCTTAAAGGTGCCACTGGACCCTAACTTTGTTCTGTTGTTTCAGACCAACACAGCTGCCCACTTTGATCTCAGTTAAACAGTTACCAAGACTCAGAAATATTTCCAAATTCTTTTGGACTTTTCTGTTTGGGCCCAGTTTTTCTCTGGCAGGATGAGCTCAGAGAAAAGGAATTAAAGAAAATATTGCCTAGGATTCAGGTTCTTGTTACTTTTTTAAAAAGTGTTCTTACTACGTGTATTTTTTCTCATAGCCTGAATAAGCACTGAATTTGCCACTAGGCAATAAATATTGGATTAGCCTGTTCAGAGTGTGGGTTCTTAAGAGCATATTTGATTCTATAGAAGAATGACAAGGATGTAGATTGGGCCTAAGACTGCAGATTGGGCCTAAATAGGTAAATATTGCACAATTTAGGGTTTTTTAAAGTTAGCTACATACCTTTTAAAAAAATAGGGGACTTTTTAATTTGCAGTTGTTTAGTCATATGCTTTATGTGTATTTTAGATCCATGGGTATATGAAATATTGTACATCTTGATGAGTTGCCCATGTTGCAATTCAAGAATATTTATCACCACTTACACCACCAGTGAACATCTCAGTGTGAGAACGGTAGTTATCCCAGTTCCGTATATTTCAAAATATTTTTTTAAAAATTAAAATGTTGTTTAACAGACATATAGATAATGATTTTTCTCCTCCCTCCCCCTTCATTTTAGGTCCATTCTGTGTATGATGCATTTTATGTATATTTTTGTTAAATTTATGGAGTGCTCAGTTTCAATTTTACCGCTGAGGAAGGCTTTTAGGTGAAATGCATTTGGTATTGGTTCTTGTATATGGATATAATTTGTACCTTTTAACTTGAATTTATATGAGTGGACATTTGTCTTTATATTAGGATTAGTTACTTATATGCAGAATCACAGGACTGTGATTTTTAAATAATATTTTAGTACTTTTGAATGTATAATTGAATTATAGATAATATTCTTTACATTAGCACTACATGTGTAACTGTATTTTAGTTTCTTTCTTTGTCTCAACCTTTTTGGTTATTTTTCTCATGTAGGGTTGTGTTTCTCTCCCTTTGTTTGGTCGCACAAATGATAAGGTTGCCTCATGAAGCGGAGGAAGGAAGAACCTCTGACTTTTTAAAGCTCCCTTTGTGACAGTGTGCTAAATAGCTGCTTCCCTTCTTCTGATATTTAAGCTTGGTGTCACTGGACAAGTATTATATATGAATAATGAAAGCAAATGAAGTTTCTGGGAAGGCCTGGCTTGGCATTGCCCAGTTCAATCCCAGGAAGATATATTCAAATTGGTCAGTTTGGCTTGGATGGTACTCCCTCCTCTTTAGATACATGGCTTGGTTGTGCTGTCAAACATAATTTCTGTCTTCTCTTCACATTGTAGAAATATGCCTCTAGCAAATTAATGCTCTGGAAAACAAGAAGCCTGCATTACTGGAAGGGGACCTAAGGAGGACCATAGCAGGATGGCCAAATGCAACCACAGAACCTACCTACTTGTTGCAGAAATTGTGAGTCAATGTGAGGGCAATCAAACTGGGCAGCTGTAGATATGGTATGATGAGTGGTCATCTGAGCATCCTGTGACCAGACCATTCCTTTATCATAGCTAGCCAAGAAGCATGGAATGTTGCCCCTTCTTTGCTGAAAATGTTAGCTTTTAAGAATAATTGAAAGAACTACTGAATTGCAAAGGAAAGGAAAGAGGCAGGCAATTTTTTTGTGCTCAAACAATTTCCAGCTGTTCCTGTATTTAACTTCAAATGTTAATCAGTGCAAACATCTAATAAGTTGAGGCTGTGCTGGTCCCCACCCTGGAAGCACAGTTCCTTCTAAGCTGGGGTAGGGGGTGCTGGCACACAAATTTTTAACAGGCAGCTCAGGGGTTGTGAGTTTCTGTTCACATTTCCCCCTCCATTAGAAACATTGAAGGATGGGGCCACTTTCCACTGGGGGTCATAGAATTGGACCCCCTACTCCAATCTTTTTGAAACTTGGGGGAGGGTTAAGGAGAGGCACCAGCAGCTATGCTGCAAGTTTGGTGCCTCTACCTCAAAAAACAGCCCCCCAGAGCCCCAGATACCCCCAGATCGATTCTCCATTTTATCCTATGGGGCCTATTGACTATAATGGTCCCCATAGTCTACAATGGAGCCAGGGGAAATGATTTTTTTTTGTACATCCCTATTATGCTTTTCAGTATAATTTCTAAGCTGCCTTGAGTCACAGGGGAAAGTGGGATATCAATATTTGAACAAATAAGTAGTTTGGGCAGGTTCATAACATTTACACTACTTCCTGTTTGTTAGGTTAGGCAGTGATTGTTCCTCCTCTGCTATACTTGACCTGTAATGCTGGTTGTCATATTTCACTAAAAAAAAAAAAAGCAGACTGCCTGAGTCAGGCAGCATAAGGAGAGGGAAATCAGCTGTAATTGTCATGGGTCAGCCAGGGCTCAGCAATAGCAAGAACTCCTCAGGAGAAGAGGAGCCCTGTGTAGCCAGCTCTGAAACAGCAGAAGCCAGCAAGCAGGAAGATTAACTGCAGGCTTGTCAGGGTTCACAGTCAACAGCTGGTGCAGAGCTACCAACACCCTCCAGCCCCAATTCAGCAAGTGAAATCCAGTTGGTCATTTCCAGCCCTCAAGTATCACCCTCACCCTTAGAGTGCCGCAGATGGAGGCTAAGAATGGAGCTGCAGGAAAGACAACAAAGTGCATGCCTCCTGGCCTGACATCAGCTGCTTGCTGATAGCAAAGTTGAGTAGCTGCAGGATTACTCTCAAGCAGCTGGCTGCAAGCATGAGCCTTCAACATATGGCTATCAAAACCAGCCAAGGGAGGCTGTTGAGCATGGAAGCAACAAGTCAAAATCCCTCCAGCACTGCAACCACTGCATTGGGTCCTGCCTTGTTCCTGTGACTTTTCAGACTGTACCCATACCTTCATCTCACCCTTGAACCTGCTCATAGTTAACTCTTGGACTTCCAGACTTTGGTGTACGAACTAACCCTAAGGCTACTGATGGTTCTTGACTCTGTGCTTTGACCTTGGACTGGACTTTGACTACATGGTTTGAGTTTGTGCCCTTGCCTTATTTGTTCCATGTTGTGATGGCACAGCCTTCACCACCACCGGCTCAGCTCCTGACAGTAATGTAGTGGGAAGGGGCTTACTGGCCTACAAATGGTCCCTGCACTGTCCAAAACACAGGTAATGCAGAGGGAAGATGATCAGCTGTAGGGTGGTTGGGTGGAAGACCTTCTTACAGCTGATCTCCTGCACTTTCTGAGACTCATGACAAACACAGAGGGACTGCCTTCCATTCATGTTGCCTCAGTGATTCTGGGGGCCCATCCTCAACTTTTGCCCATGGCCTCAGAAGCTCCAAGGCTGCCCTGGTTACAGCCTGTGATCAGTCAAATATATTGGGAGGGTCTGTGTTTTGTGGAAGAGTATAAAACATGTACCAGAACCACCTGAGCCTGAGGGGCAAACTAGATGTTACTTTTTTTAATGAGTCAGGTTCTCCTAACCCAACTCATTGGAAAAGGTAATATCTAGTTTGAGCCTATATCTTTTGTTGCAATGTATTCTCTTTTGCTGCTCCCTGTGGTCCAAACCCATAGCCATATTAATTTCTTCTCTGACATTTCCTTTTTTCTAAAACCTCAAGCAGCCAAGAGACGGGAATTTGGAGCAGAAGACTCTGGTTGGTTGGTTGGTTTTCCCTTTCTCTGATTTAGCATGATTTAACTGTTTGCCTAGAAATGATAAAAGGATGCAAAGACCCCAACAAATGGGCAATTCTAGCATGGGCAAATTCATTGCAAGTAATAGAGAGGCATCCAGATCCTAAAGAGGGCTCTTTAGATGAAATGTGCTGCTGAGTAACAATTTGGAGGGTGTCATAGATAGGCACTGAAGAGTCAGCACTTAGAATGCTACAGCTGGTCTTGGGGAATCGGAAGTTGGCTTTATCTAAGGCCCTCCACTGGGTGGCCTATGGCACATTGTCCTCCTACAGACTCAGTTCTGCACCTGCAAAATGGGAATAACAATAAATCTCTCTAAGATGACTGTTGTCAGGCTGCATAAGATCAGAATTGTGAAGTCTGCATTTAAATCAGCAGATTTATGATAGCTAATATGCATGACTGGAGCAATGGTTTCAGTCTTATGTTCTCATGGAGAGTGCCTAGGGTAAGGGGTCCATGTAGATGTGGAGAGTAATCCCTAGGGATGTAATATGGCATGATGAATAAACATAGGTACCAGTGTTCAGTTGCCTCATCCTGTTCCCCCCCATTCCCCACAGACACAACTTTGATGCATATGCTTGTCCAGAGAGAAGCAATCGTTTCTAAATGTCACCCTCCCTCACTAACTCTGCTGACCTTATCAGAGAGCAGGATCGATACACCGACCCTCTTGGAGTGCAAAGCTGCACATGAATGCTGAAGAGAAGCAATTAAAATGGGATTTCAGGGATGAGGAAAAAAAGATTTCCTCTACTGTGTCCCCAGGGAGAAAAACGAATGATCCAAAAGCAACTGCGCCTCTTAGAATTATCATAAACATAATTGGTATTTGATAAAGCAGGAAATGAAACATAATGTCCATTAATCATGGTGACAACTGCAGAGTTCCACATGTGCCATGGTGCAGATGTGTCTGCAGCAGATTATGTACTCCACTCCAGGGTCTCTGGGGAACTTGGTAGCAGCAATCTTGAAGCCCCGCTTGGAAACTTTGGCCCCACAAGTTGCCAAGGGCAAGCCTTGTGATGTCACTTTGCTGGATGAATTCTCTTTGTGTTACCTTTGTGTGGCATTATAGATGTACAAAATTCTCCTGAGAAAATATTGCTGGTACTGCTGAAATACTTTAACTTCTCTTGAAATTCCTACCAATGTTATGCCAAACAAGAGCATCCAAAGTTGCCTAAAATTTTGCATTAAGCTTAATTTGGCAGTAACTAACCTTTCTAAGACATTTCACTCACCCTTTTGAAACCATTTTGGCACCTTTGGAATTCCTGCAGATGTAGTTTCATGATGAAATTCAGTGCCAGTTTTATGTGGCACTTAAAGATTAAGCCTGATTAAAAGTTATGCTGGGAATGCAAGAAAACTCACCCTTGTGAAGTTACATGATTAGAACTGAGTTAATTGAAATTAGTTCTTATGTGTACAGCATTAGCATGCCACTGCAACATTCCCTGGTGTCCTAATGCTACATGCATAGGAAACAGTGACCCAATTTAAGTGTGACATTGAAAGTATGGAACCACACATGAGTTAGCCTTTTTGCATGCACAGCAGCACTTCTAAATTAAACCTAATATATTAATTCTCATAGTTCTCATAGGCTATAGCTCACTTTGTTGGATGCAATGTCAGATGGGTTGCCTAAAGATAGGATGATGGAATAAGCCACAATACACGTGAACACATAAAGCTGCATTATATTGAAATAAACTACAGTGCCATCAAGGGCAATATTGTCTACTCAGAATGCCATTGTGTTAGCCTGGCTGCTCTTTTTATTAGTAATATTTGGGGGAATATTAGCTCTTAACAATTTGCAGCAGGCGTTGCGGATCTCCACCTGTGTCTACAGAGGCTGTGCCTCACCAAGGCTTCCCAGGAACTAATGCAATAAATGACTCAAAATTAGGAAAAGCACCTGGACCAGATGGATTTACAGCGAAGTTTTATAAAACGCTACAGGAGTCGATCTCACCAGTGTTACTGCTATTAATGAATGATATAGGAGTTACTGGTGAGGTCCCAGAAACTTGGAAAGACGCAACCAACTCACTTATCCCGAAAGAAAATCAAGTCTTAACTAATGTTAAGAACTACAGACAGATTTCTCTATTAAATAATGACTACAAGATCTTTGCTAAGATTATAGCTGACAGACTAAAAGAACACCTTAAAGAAACTATACAAACAGAACAAGCAGGGTTTTTACCCAATCGCCAAATAAGGGACAATCTAAGAGTAGTAGTGGATGCTATAGAATACTACGATAAACATCCTGAAAAGGAGGTGGGTTTTTTCTTTTTAGATGCGGAAAAAGCGTTTGATAATTTAAATTGGGATTTTATGTTTGAGGTTCTAGAATATCTTGAAATTGGTGAATATATGCTTAACCTCATTAAGTCAATTTATAAAGAACAGAAATCCTCTTTAATAATTAATACTGAGAAGACAGATGATTTTAAAGTTGAAAAAGGAACACGACAAGGATGCCCACTTTCGCCGTTGTTATTTATTTGGATTCTAGAAGTTCTACTAATAAATGTGAAGGAAGATAAAGAAATTAAAGGCTTAACAACCAAAGGTTTTTCTTTCAAATATAGGGCCTTTGCAGATGATGTGATGTTTATAGTGGAAGACCCTATGACTACACTACCATATTTGTTACAGAGAGTAAAAGAGTTTGGTGACTTGGCTGGATTTTATGTAAATAAGAACAAATCAAAAGTGATGTGTAAAAATATGTCAAACAACAAACAAACTGAGTTACAAAATCTTATAGAATGTGAGGTGGTGAAAAAGACAAAATATCTAGGTGTAAACCTAACAACGAAAAATATTTATCTTTATAAAAATAACTATGAGAAATTATGGCTGCAAATTATGCAAGATATTAAAAAGTGGAATGTATTAAATTTATCATTGTTGGGCAGAATTGCGGTGGTTAAGATGAATGTATTACCACGATTAATGTTTTTGTTTCAAACTATTCCAATTGTGAAAGAGGTAAAAACATTCAAATGCTGGCAGAAGGAATTGTCTAAGTTTGTATGGGGAGGGAAAAAACCAAGAATCAAGATGAAAATAATGTATGATGCTAAAGATAGAGGTGGGTTCCAATTACCAAACTTAAGGCTATATCATGATGCAATATGTTTGACTTGGGTAGGGACATGGACTATGTTACAAGATAGAAAGTTATTGTCCCTGGAAGGCTATGACTGTAGGTTTGGGTGGCATGCATATTTGTATTATGGTAAAGCAAAAATGGACAATATGTTTAAACATCATTATTTGAGAAGAACGTTAATGGATACATGGACAAGATATAAAAACTTTTTCCCAGAAGAGATACCTATGTGGATTGTACCTGCAGAAGTTTTAAATCCTGTATCACGTCACAAAGGACAAGATTGGTTGAAGTACAGAGACTTATTAACAAGATATGGTAAAGACTTTATATTGAAGGAGCAGCATCAGATGGACTTTGATTATGGTTGGTTAAGATATAGACAAATATATGACATGTATAGAAGTGATAAAAAATCCGGTTTTAGAGAAAAAAATAATGAAATAGAACAAGTTTGGGAGGAAGGTGGGAAAAAATGATTTCTAAAATGTATAAAATTTTGTTAAAATGGTTTAACGCTGATGAAATGGTAAAGGAACAAATGGTAAAATGGGTGATAAACTTTAACAAAGATATTGAAATGGAATCTTGGGAATTTTTATGGAAAATGCTATGGGTATATCTACATGTTATAACTTAAAAGAAAACTGTTTTAAAATGATGTACAGATGGTATATGACACCAAAAAAAATTGCAAATATTAATCAGAATATGTCTAACAAATGTTGGAAATGTAAAAAGAAAGAAGGTTCTTTTTATCATATGTGGTGGACTTGTGATAAAGCAAAGACTTATTGGTCTATAATACATGCAGAAATGGAAAATTTTTTGAAATGTACATTTAAGAAGTTGCCTGAAATGTTATTGCTTGGACTTAAACTAGAAGAGATAAATGTAAAGAAAAGGACAATAATATGGTATATGTTAACAACAGCAAGAATGTTGTATGCACAAAATTGGAAAAATGAAAAAATACCAGATGTGTGGGAATGGTTGAAAAAATTGTTATATATGGCTGAAATGGATAAATGGACTAGAAAGTTGAATGACCTGTACTCAGAGACCTTTTTAGAAGATTGGAAAGATTTGAAAGAATATGTTGAAAAATACTGGGACATGAAAAATTACATCTATACATGGTTATAATAACATAAAGCAATAAAATTAGAGTATATGAATGTATTAAGGATAATTAGATAATGAAGTTGTTTTTATTTTAGAATTATATAAGAATATAGAAAGTAAGAATTAGTATACAAGTATTTTTAAGATATATGACCGTTACCAGAAATGTAAACATAGATATAAGTATTACTATTTTGGATAATGTGGAAAATGTGTTATGCTTCAGATGTGGTGGGAAACCGCCAATACAAGATAAAAACAAGATTATACAAATAGAGCAAAATGTGATATAATATGGAAAAAAGGATTTGTATAAGATAAATGTATTAATTTTAATGTGTTGAAAAATAAAAAATAAAATTACAAAAAAAAAAAGGCTTCCCAGGAACTGACACGTGACTCGAGTTAAGAGTTATAAAGAAAAATTGTTTACTATAAAAAGGATAAAAGATTCATAGGCAATATTACACAATCATACACACAGTTACACAGATCTAAGAAATTAGGTAGAATTACAGAGAGGTCTGCATGAGCAGGAGAATTGATGGTGTCCGTCAAGGGTGATATTTACCTCTATAGGAATCTAGCAAAGTCCATCTGGAAAAGGCGGAGGGGAGAAGTATGGCAGAACTGGTCCATCAGAAAGCATCCCGCTGTTTTCACACCCTCGTGTGAAGTCCTTTGATGTGCCAAATGGAGGGGGACTTGTAGGAGGGGGTTCAAGTGGTATGTGTCTATAGCCAAAATGGGGTTCCCGCGCCTCGGCATAGCCGTTGGCGCGGGGGCCGAGTTGCCGCCCAGGAGGAGGGCGGGGCAGGCAGCTTCATTGCGACGCTGGCGTCGCAACAGCGGGGGCGGGCGCCGCCCTTAATAGGGCGGCCCCGCCCCCGCCTCCGCAGTTCGCGCCGGAGATCGGAGGTTGCAGGGAGGCTGTTAGGCGAACAGCCTCTGCTGGCGCGGCCTGGGGGCGGGATTCGACGCGGTCCTCGGCGGCGGCAGGAAGCTTTCGAGGCAGTCGTTTGGGCGTCGGATTCTGAGGACAAGGCCCCCCCTCTCGCTAGCGAGGGTTTGGCCAGAGGGCTCCCCCCTCCCCCTACCTTTGGGCCCAGTTTCTGCGGCTTCTTGGTGCCGGGCAGCTAGCGGCGGGGCGGTTCGGGGTGGGCAGCCCCCCCCCCTTCTGTCCTCGTTGTCGAGCTCCTTGCAGCATCCCACTTTGGGCGACGGCTGCTAGCGGCGCGGGGGCTTTTAGGACGGGAGGTTCCCTACTCCGCCTCTCATTGCTGTGAGCGGCCTTTACAGGAGGCGTCAGATCCGGCGTTGCAGGGGTGGGAAGCCCTTTAGCTTGGTCTTCGGGCCCCGCTCTCACGGCTCACGGCCCGGTGGTCTTGGGGCTTGAAGCCTCGTTTTGTTTTTCTTGCGGCCTGGGCCGTTAGCGCAGGATTGGCTGAAGCCCCCCCCCCCACTTTTTCCTCGTGGTTTGGGCTCAGCTGGTGGCGCTCCCTCCTTTGTTGAAGGCCACTAGCGGCGCGGTGGTTTCGGGATGGGAGGCTCCCTACCCCACCTTTTTTCCCATCGTTGTGGCTTTTGGGCGGGACGCTTGGTGGCTTTGGCGGCCCACCCACCCACCCCCCTCCTCAGCAGGTGTTGCAGCTTGTGGGCGTCTAGTTTGCCCCTTTGGTGGGGCTGTTGTTGCCCCCCCTCACCGGTCGTTCCAACCCCCCCCCCCTTTTTCTTTTGGGTGTTGTGTTTGGGCGGGGAAAAGTTTTGGGCTTTGGTGTGGTTCTCTGGGACAACTTTTGAGGGCTGAAGCAGGTTTGTCCTGGTTGCTGTTGAGACGGCCGCCGGTGTTCCTTCTAAGCTGAGTTAGTGTGTGTGTGGGTGGTAGTTTCTTGGTGGCAGTTTGGTGGAGTGGGGAGGGGATTGTAACAACTCCCCCCCCCCCCCCGTTTTCTTTATTTACCCAGTTGGTGTCACTGAGGTTACTTTTACTTTCGTTTCTGGATTTTAGCTCTTCAGGAGTTGGTTTCTCTTTCCTCCCCCCCCCTTGTGGTGGGAGGGCTTTGAGGGTTTGGCCTTTAACTATATTGGATTGAGCCATGGCACCGAAAAAGGGCCAGGGCTCTGGTAAGGGTAAAGGGCCTGCGCCTAAACGGCCAGTGCCACAGCCCCCTCCAGTGTTGCCTGTTGATCCTGTTTCTTCTGATGAGGAGAGTGACCCTGTTAATGCGGCAACTTTGGCTAGGCTGGCTGCGCTTGAGCAGCAGAGGAAGCAGACTCTGGAGGTTCTCCCCAGGCCCCCTCCTGCTAAAAAAGGAAAGTCTAACTCAGTTTCTTCTTTCCAGGCGAAGGTTCTAGCTCGCCTGGCTATGCTGGAGGAGGGTGCCAGTGACAGGGCATCTACATCTGGTGCGGTGGGTGATCTTCCGAATGAGGGCACTACGGGTCAGCAGCTGGAGCAGTTTACAGGCTCGATGCCCGGGACAGGTAGGTCTACCCAGCACTCAGGGCAGGGGCATGGGTGGCCATGGGGCTTAGGCCAGGAAGGGGCTTCTGGTAGGACACCACTGGGTTCACCTCCGGCTGGGGGTTTGGGTCCCTGTCAACATACTTTAGGGTTTGGGTGTGGGGCTCCTTCTATGGCATGTCAGTGGTCTCATTCTGGGTGGCCAGGTTGGTCAGCGCCAGTGCCTGGGGGCCAGTCATGTGAGCAGGTCCCTGCTAGGGCCTTGCCCAGTGGCGACTTGGTTTTGCCCCTGGGTGACCACCTGTCTTCAGCCACTAGAGAGAGGATTTTGAGGGGCGATTATGTGGACGTTTTTACTCTCTTGTTTCGGGAATTAGAAAAGAAGGATAAAGAGGACCTCGACGAGTGGGAAAAAGAGCGGATTAAGAAGTGCAGGGCCGATAGGTGTTGGCAGAACTGGTATCCAGGTTTTTTGATTTATACTGGTATTATTGTTCGTTCCCAGCCTTGGAGGGCCTCTTCCCTGCTACAGTACATGGATATAATTTTTAAGGCCTATACGGGGTTTATCGGGAATGGTTGGCTGGAGTACGATGAGGGCTTCCGCATGCGGGCTGCAATGAACCCATCCCTGCGGTGGGATCAGGTGCATCCGCCCCTGTGGCTTCAGTATGTGGCTCCCGCGCGTCCTGCACCGGGAGATCATTCTGACAGTGGTCACTTAGTCCGCCGGTTACCTGGAGGGACTACAGCAAAGGGAGCGACAGGCCAGGTTTTTCAGAAGCGCCCCTTGTGTTGGGAGTTTACCTCGCAAGGTGTGTGTAGCAGGAAGATTTGTTCCTTTCGGCATGAATGCCCCTTGTGTTCAGGTCCCCACCCCCTTTCGAGTTGCCCCAGGCCCAAGGCCAGATCAGCCTCTCGGGGTGTTAAGCGCTCGCCTGCCGGAGGTGGTCAGCAAGGTGGTGCTGACAAAGGGGCCTAGTCCCATTAAAGTTCCGATGCTTGCTCACATGCTTAAGGACTACCCTAAGGAGGAGGATCGGCATTATTTGTTGGACGGCTTTTGTTTTGGTTTCCGGATTCCATATCAAGGGGACAGGAGGCCCTTTTTGGCCCCCAACTTGAAGTCTGTTGTAGGGTTGGAGCACGTGGTGTGGTTAAAAATTCAGAAGGAGTGTATAGAGGGCAGAGTTTTGGGCCCCTTTCCTGTTCCACCGGTTCCTGATCTGCGGGTTTCCCCATTAGGCGTTGTTCCCAAGAAGGCCAAGGGTGAATTTCGCCTCATTCACCATTTGTCCTACCCACATGGGGCTTCGGTGAATGATGCTATACCTCATGAACTTTGTTCAGTCCGGTATACATCTTTTGATCAGGCTTTGCAGGTGGTGCGCAGTTGCGGCCGTGGCGCTGAGCTTGCGAAGTGCGACATTAAGTCTGCCTTCCGCTTGCTTCCTGTTCACCCGAACGATTTTTCACTGTTGGGTTTTGCGTTCGAGTGGGCCTTCTATATGGACCGGGCGCTCCCGATGGGGTGTTCGGTGTCCTGTTCCGCCTTTGAGAAATTTAGTACCTTTCTGGAATGGTTATTGCGTTCTCGCACTGGTCGGAGTAGCACAGCACATTATTTGGATGATTTTTTGTTTGCTGGGCGGGTAGGTACTGGAGATTGCCGATTTCTTTTAGAGTCTTTTATGCAGTTGACCCAGGAGTTGGGAGTTCCATTGGTGCATGAGAAAACGGAAGGTCCTAGTTGTGTCTTGGTGTTTTTGGGAATTGAGTTGGACACGGAGCAGCAGTTGTGCAGGCTGCCGGTGGAAAAACTGCGGGAACTTCGGAGGCTGGTCACATCTGTGATTCACTTTAAAAAGATTACCTTGGTCGAGTTGCAGCGCCTGGTGGGTCATCTCACCTTCGCCTGCAAAGTAGTGCCCCCGGGCAGGCCTTTTGTTTGCCGCCTTTGTGACGCTATGGCAGGCCTGCATCGGCCGCATCATAGAACCAGAGTGACTTTCGGGATCAGGCAGGATCTTTTCGTGTGGTTACAGTTTTTGGAATCTTATAATGGGGTTTCTTTTTGGCGGGAGGATCTTCTGGTTGAGGCAGAGCTGCAGGTTATGTCTGATGCAGCTGGGTCCTCTGGTTTTGGTGTTTATTTCAGGGGACATTGGTGTGCAGAGGACTGGCCAGTGGATTGGGTTCAGGCGGGTTGGGTCAAAGACCTGACCTTCTTGGAATTTTTCCCAATTGTAGTTGCTGTTCGGCTTTGGACGTCGGCTTTTGCGGGACGCACTGTCCATTTTTGGTGCGACAATCTTGCCACAGTTCAGGTTATTAACTCGTTGACTTCTAAATCAGCACGGGTTATGGCGCTGGTTAGGGTCTTTACGTTGATTTGTTTGCAGCATAACATATTGTTTAAGGCGCGCCATGTTCCGGGTGTTAGTAACGGGGTTGCGGACGCTCTCTCCCGTAAACAGATAGAGCGGTTCTGCCAGTTGGCCCCGGAAGCGGACCTTTACCTGGTA
Source organism: Lepidodactylus listeri (assembly GCA_029233225.1). NCBI lineage: Eukaryota > Metazoa > Chordata > Lepidosauria > Squamata > Gekkonidae > Lepidodactylus > Lepidodactylus listeri. Next base: position 54,615,803 of record JARCFY010000005.1, on the reverse strand, counting down.
AGGATGCCAGTGGGTTTTTGGGAGATTGGTGGGCTGAAGCGGACAGGGCGCTTGGTTTAGCTCTGACACCATCGACCCGTATTGCTTATCAGAGGGCTGGTCGGGAATTTTTTCATTCCGGCGTGCCATGGGCTTGGCGCAAGTTTGGCCCATTCCAGTTTCACATATTATTCAGTTCTGTGTTTTGCAAAGGAACAAGGGTCTTGCTGTGAGTTCTATCCGGGGCAAGTTGGCGTCTTTAGCCTTTGCCAGCAAGGCAGCTGGTTACGTTGAGTATACGGGGGATTTTCGAATTAGGAAGATTTTAGAAGGATGGTCACGGGAGTCGCCCCCAGTACGTGATAATAGGGAGCGGCTGACTCCGGCGGTTTTGAAAGGTTTGCGGGCTTTATGGCCTCACCTTTGTTCAGATACCTATGAAGCTGCCCTTTTTCATGCAGCAGCTTTGGTCGCCTTTTTTGGGGCCCTTCGTGTTAGCGAGCTCGTGGCGGCCTCTAGGCGTGACACTTCAGGTCGTGCCCTTCAGTTGTGGGATATTTCTTTTGGGGGGCAGACGGTCAAAGTTCTGATTCGCCATTCAAAGACGGATCAGAGAGGTAAAGGTCTTGAGGTGGTTTTGGGGGAGTGTGAAGATAAGGAGCTGTGCCCCATGCTGGCGCTGCATCACTATTTAGCGGGTCGGGGGTGTCGCGAAGGGGCTTTGTTTTGTCACTGTGATGGCTCCTCGCTTACAAAATATCAATTTTGGTCTGTGACCCAGAAGGCACTCAATGAGCTAGGTTTCGGTGCCTTTCGTTTTGGGACCCATTCTTTTCGGATTGGGGCTGCATTGTCTGCAGCTGCTTTGGGTTTTTCTCCGGCCTCTATTCAGGTCATTGGCCGTTGGCATTCTAAGTGTTACAGAACCTATGTTCGGCGCTGTAAGTTTTGATTGTCTTATTTACATAGTTCTCATTTCAGGTGCGGGTGGCCGGCATGCAAGAAAGAAAGTCCTGATCTGCGGCCACAGTATGATTTTTTGGGCAGCTCATCGGGCCAAGAGAATGCCTGTCGGTTCTCAGCTGGGGCTCAGTGAATGGGCTGAAGTGGAGTGGCTGGGTAGGAGAGGCATGAGATGACCTGGTCTCCTCACACTGCTTTTTGGGGTTCGGCATGGTCCTCCCCCGGATGTTTTGTTGCTTCACCTGGGAGGCAATGATCTCGGTCTGTTAAAAGGCATCGCTTTGGTGCTTCAAGTGAAGGCTGACCTGGCCCAGATTCAAGCACGATGGCCTGATACCCTGTTGATTTGGTCGGCAATTTTGCCGCACCGCATCTGGCGTGGCTTGGGAGATCCGCGGGGTTTGGATTGGGCTCGGCAGAAAGTTAATCGCCAGTTGAAGAAGGCCCTGGAAGCTGGTTTGGGGAGTTACCTGCCTCACCCTGGGATTAGGGTCGAGTTTCCAGACCTTTACCGGGATGATGGAGTGCATATGTCAAACATGGGCAATGATTTATTTTTAGCAGATTTACGGCAAGGGATTAGGGCAGCCTTGGGCTGTTGAATGGCCGCTTTGGTCAAAGCAGAGGCTTGACCTTGCTGGTGGCAGAGTATAGGGTAAGGAGAGCAGAACCGGTAAGCACTTCAGCCAATCCCTGATTGGGATAGGGGGTCATCAGGAACGGCCCTCAGGCTTTAGGGTCCGGGGCTGGGAATGTGATCTCCTCTGGGATCCTCTCGGGTAAGCGCCCCTCGTGGTTTTAGGGCCCGAGGGTAGGTGCCCCCGGGGGGGGGGACCGGTCAGCTGGGCTGCCAGTCTGGGGGCCAGTGTGATGGCCTTAAGCTGGAGCCGGTGACTTGCCCATACCAAGGCCAGGAGGTTTGCTGATTGACACCTGCCTGGCCTGTTCTGCTCCCGTTAGCTCCCTTGCCGTTGTGGTTGTGTGAAAAGTTAAATAGTTAATAAAGTGGCCCATGTTTGATACCAATACAGTTGTCTGTCTCGTCATTCTGCATTGGGGGGCAAAGCCTCACATGGCTTTGTGTGTGAGAGAGTGTCTTTGTGCTTTGTGACATTCTTTTGGACTTTTCTGGTGATCTATGAGAGCAGTGAATGGACTATGTTGACAGTTATGTGAGTTAAAATAGTGCACAAGGTGACCAGTGGGAAAATGATAGCAGATGCTTCCAATGAAGGTTTAAAGCACCATTTTCTGAGGTTACCACCTCCAGCCTGGAGGTTGTCAGAAAGCACAAAGACACTCACACACACACAAAGCCATGTGAGGCTTTTTGGCTAGAGACGCATGCCACTAACTCCATGAAGGTACAAACTCCATACACATACACAGACTTGAACCCCCTCCTACAAGTCCCCCTCCATTTGGCTCATCAAAGGACTTCACATGAGGGTGCGAAAACAGCAGGATGCTTCCTGATGGACCAGTTCTGCCGCCCGGGGCCCCCTTTCATCTAGAAGATCATGCCAGATGCAGCTGACGTCAATATCCTGTCCTGACCATCAGGTAGATCTAAATATTAACCACTCCCATAGGACCCTCTTAGTGGCTAGGGACAGAGAACGGACCATCTATAGGCGTTCCTGGGAAGGTCTCATACCTTGCCAACCTCCTGGGAACACCCCCCAATAAATACTGCTCCCCAAGAGTCACAAGTCAGACTTTCCTCCCCACTCCTACTTGTTCTTCCTCCCTCCCTCCTGGATCCTTGGGTGCACCACTTGGATCTGCCTCATGGCCTCTGCTGGTTCAGAACCACGATCCTTTCTCCATTGTCTGAAGATACTTCTCTCCCCCCCCCCCACTTTTCCAGACGGACTTCACTAGATTCCTATATCACCCTCGATGGATACCATCAATTCTCCTGCTCATGCAAACCTCTCTGTAATTCTACCCAATTTCTTAGATATGTGTAACTGTGTGTATGATTGTGTAATATTGCCTATGAATCTTTTATCCTTTTTATAGTAAACAATTTTTCTTTATAACTCTTAACTCGAGTCACGTGTCAGTTCCTGGGAAGCCTCAGTGAAGCGCAGCCTCTGTAGACACAGGTGGAGATCCGCAACACCTGCTGCAAATTGTTAAGAGCTAATATTCCCCCAAATATTACTAATAAAAAGAGCAACCAGGCTAACAATTGGCTCTTCAGGGACTCAGGTGGAGGTCTTTTTCATTACCTACTACCTGACCTTTTTAACTGAACTTGTTGGGAATTGATCCTTGGACCTTCTGCATGCCAAGTTGATCATCTATTACTGAGTCACAACTAGGATTGCCAACTCTGGCTTGGGAAATTCCTGGTGATTTGGGGATGGAGCCTGGAGAAGTGGGGTTGGGGAGGGGAGGGGAGGGACCTCAGCTGGGTATAATACTATAGTGTCCCTCCAAGCACCCATTTTCTCCAGGAGAACTCATCTCTGTCACCTGGAGATCAGTTGTAATTCCAGGCAATCTCCAGGTACCAAAGCTGGGCAAAGTACACAGCAAATGCAAACTTGTAACACTTTAATTAGCAGCATTTTAAGGACTAGAATGCCAGATTAGCATTTTATCCACCATAGGAAGAGTAATGGACTGTGATAAATGTAAAGGCAATAGCAGTTTAACAGACAGTGGGTGTATTTAGTGTCCATGTTCTTAAACTTCGGTTTAGCCAAACATTTACCTCTTGGACACAAAGAAATGGATAGGAATACATAATAGCAAACAAAAGATAATTATAATGCATCTTCATTGCTCTATAAAAGGCCTTTAAGGGCTCGTGAAACATTCTGCTAATTAAAAGACAACAGTAACCTTAGTGGTATTTAAGTAGGGTTACAGTATCCTAGCTTTGATATAAACTTTATTCATAAGATTTCCCTCCTGCTCTTGTGATATTTTTTTACATCAATCGACGCATGTATTCCTGCATCTTTTGGCACAGCAATCATGAGAATACAGCTCTAGATTAACCCATAGGTATGTCTTCGTGATCAGGTAATCTGCTTGGTCACTTTAACACTGAAATATTTTCATTGTGATACACAATGACATGCATACTACTTAGGATCTCAGGCTATGATAATAGAAAATATGATGATGATAGATAGACACTAGGTGTCCATGAAAAGTAAATGCTATGCAGATTAGATCATAGATCATTTACCAAAAACTTTAAAATACACTCCAAACATTAAATTAAATGGGTGGGGGGATTTCACTGGCATGTCCAGGGGCCTATGGATACAATCCACATTTATCTCAGTCAGGATTAATTTTCAGATGTCCAGCAAACATCTGATAAATTAATACATTTACAATAGATAATTTTCAGAAGAGGCTCTTCTCGTTCTTAATGTTCCATATTTTTGAGATTGTGGGCTATGATTATTTTAAAAGAAAAATTATGCTGAATTATACAAATCCTGTGTGCATCAACAACGAGTTTAAAGCAGTTTGCAAAAATGTAGAAGTAGGACCTGAAAACATCTTTGTGGGACTGTGACACAGCAAGGATTGTAAGCAGGGAAGAAGGGGCCTAATGGTTCCTTAATTGAAGACTGGTTGAAATAACCTGGAAAGTGTTGCTTGTGGTTAACCCATCAAATAAATACTTCAAGAAGGTGAGAAGACAGTAAGGAGCTTTTCATTATATCTGTAATATCTCTTTTTATTATTCAGTGAAACACTCACCATAATGGAGATCTTCCCTGTGAAATGTAATTATCTTGATCCACTAATGACATTTGAAATAAAGAATTTATGTCAATTTAAGTAATATATAGTGAAATAAGAAAGGTAATAATATATATGTTGAACCAATTTTTTTTTTAAAGATAAAAGTAGCTCTTGAGTGGATGTGCTAACTTTCAAGACACCTACCAGTAAAGCATTACTTTGGTCAGGATATGTAATGAAGACCTTCACAGGAATCTGCTCAGCAACTGAACACATGTCTTGGTCCCAGAAGGTCTCTTGTTCAGTTGCATCTCCAGTGAAAAGCAGGGCTGGGGAAAGACTCTTTCTGGGCCCTTGGAGAACTTCTGCCAGGCAGCAGACAATATTGGTTTAGATTAGGCTTGCCAACCACCAGATGGAGCCTGGAGATCCCCTGAAATTACAATTTGATCTCCAGGTGACAGAGATCAGTTCTCCTGTAGAAAACAGATGCTTTCAAGGGAAGACTCTATTGTGTTATACCCCACTGAGGTCCCTCCCTTCCTACCCTCCCCAGATTCCACCCCTAAATCTCCAGGAATTTCTCAGCCTGGTGCAGGCAAGCCAAGCCTACATAAACCAGCCACCTCACACAATGTAAGCCATCCTCATATGACTGTGAAGCCATAACCATACTATTTCCAGATACAAACTACATGACAATCAGCAGGTCTAGCTATTCATGCAGCTGGTGTCTGCCTGAACCTTTGTTTTATTCCCTGCAAGACCAGAATGGTGTCTAATGAGCCTTCGGAGCCTGTTAAACCTTTTGGCTGGGCAGAAAGAGCACTGTGAAAAATCTCTTTCTGAGAGAATCAAAAATGTAATCAAAGAAAGCTTCTGCTGTCCTGGGAAATTCTCCATGCACCATGAGTCTCATCTAACCATGGGAAGAAAGCAATAGCAAATTTAGCAGTGCCAGCCACAACATTCACAGATGGCTGCTGCTCCTAAATAAGCATTGCATTAGTATAAAATGGGAGGGGGATTAAAAGAAGAAGAGAAGAAATAACAGCTGCATTTTAAGGTTGGTGGCATGTTAAATCTTTGTTTGGCAATGCTCTGGGTGTTAACCATAAAAAAGAGCAATGTTAAAAGGATGGTGTGCATTAGACATGTTGGGTTTCTACTAGCCTTCAATCTAGAGTGTCCTACAAATTCACTTGTTGGAGGAAATGTCAAAATCACAATAGTATTCTGATTCATAGATTATCAGATGAATGTATCTTTCAGCATGTTTTGCTACCTGTTGCATTCCTGATCTAGAGGCTGTGTTACTCCTTCTTCAAGTGCTTGCCCCCAAGACTATGTAAAACAGAACTGGAATCTTTAGACATCTCTATTGGCTTGCAGAATTGAGATCCTGTCATCGTTGTCTCAAATAATATATGCAACATTTGAGAACAATCTCTCTTTTTCATGGAAGAGCAACTCCAGTGTTAAAAAATGACACATCTTTGATAGAAAGATCATGGAGAAACATCATTGATTTAATCTGCAGCTGTATTTGGGTTGCAGCAGGGAGAGGAGTACTGTTCATAGCTTTGACTTTTCTCACCATGAAAGCAAATCTCCAAATCAGATTCCATGAAAACCCCACTGAAGTGAATGGTGGTTGCAGATCAAACCCTTTGAAAGCTGAAGCTACTTTATACTGAGTCAGATCCTGGGTCAGTATTGTCTGCTCTGACTGTCAACATCTCTCCAGGGTCTCAGGTAGAAGTATTTCACATTACTGGATCCTTTTAAGTGGAGATGCCAGTGGCTGAATCTCTGCCACTGAGTCTGGTCCCACTCCCCATAGGCAGGGCCTGTAGTGACCTCATTTGTGTCTAATGGTATCCAGCCTCTCTTCATTTCCCTTTTAAAAATCATTATTATTGTCCATATCCCTCACTTCCACACTATTTCTCCAAGCATATTAACGTAAAAAACTTGGCTATTGGACATTGATTTCATCCTCATGCATGAGGCTAGAGTCAGGAATGGACTTGCACATTGGTCTGAGTCAGAAGGCCATTTAATTGATGGACAATCTCTCATGCAAGTGAGCCATCTGAATACAGCCATGGGCTAGTTAAAGGCCAGTCCTATGCCACCTTCAGCTTCTTTCCCCAGGGCAAATTTTCCATCCATCTATCCAGCAATGCAAGGCAGGTTTTCTGCATAGTCAGCTGGGGGCCAAGTAGGACTTTTTTGACCTGCTGTTTCATATAAGGGCTTGGGATTTTTCCCTCCTACTTCATACTGCCTGTAGTTAGGGTGGGGGACCTATCATGGTCTTAGCATATCACATTGGTTGCTTTAACTAGGTCATTCATTGGTTACAGCCTGCTAAAGCAGTATGAGTAACGTTGTTAAAATATGATCAGGCAGGTTTGCTGAGCATCCTGAAGCATCAATTGGATGGTGAAAGGTGTGTTAGTCAGACCAGTACCTCAAGGCTAACTTGACCCAGGGAACTGGGACAAGAACTCTTGGTGCAATCATGATTCTCTAAGCCAAATCTTTTGTGGCTAGTGGAAAAGACTCAGGCAGGCCTCTTGAACCTTAGGAAATGTTTGGCTAGAAAAAGCTTATGACTTTGCATGGGCTCTCAGCCGTAGCAGAAGAACCCAACTGGTGAGCATGCCAAATTGGAGGAGTCCTAGCTTCATCCCTAAAATTTAGCTAACTGCAATAACAAAAGAATGAGAAAGTTCAGTAGTTGACTCTGCCCATTACAGATCATTTTTGCTGTAACCTAAAGAGAATAGTGTCTCTTATTCACCAGTAATGCTTTGCTCTTTCCACTCTGTTCTTGCGCTGAACGTTTGCTGCAGCTTGTTACATTTTGGAAATGAATTTTCAATAAAAACAAAGTTAAAAAGTGGTTTTCCTAATCCAATGTTACATTTATTGCTAATTGTGACTGAAGTGCAATTACAGTGAGCCAAGGTCTCAGAATAGGTGGGGAAACAGGTGAAAAAAATATGACCAGTGTCTGGTAACTATCAACATTAATCTCTGGGTAAATGTGTCATAAACAAGATGCCTTGCTGTGTAACAGAATAAGTAAAGGCCATCCATAAAGACCTGGGCTCTCCTTTTCTGCAGGGGTCACAAAACAACTATACTGACCGATTTTGCCTTTCATGCTATGTGCTTTTTTTATGATGGAAAAATCATAAGTAAGAAATTCATGATTCTTTACAGTAATGAAGGAGATGTGAGGATGGTCATGAGAATGTATATTCCGATACGTTATCTTAGCAGAAGGATACTATTGAACCACACTATTGAATCAAACAGTTACTGAGACTGCATCTGGGTAAATAACGTCTTCCTTTCACATTGCAAATGTAGAATGAATTCAAGACCTGAGAATACCTTTATAGAACCAAAAATAGAAATGAATGCCCCATATTTTTAAGCTTTCTACACAAGATTCTGTTACTTTTTGATCAATTCAACAGAATTTCTATGACCTAAAATGGATATATCCACATGCCCAATTCATGTCAGATTGCATTAATCATTGTAAAGTTGATGCATTAGAGCCAGTGGAAAATGTCCCACTGATGGAAAGGGAGATGATTTTCACCCTTTCTCTTCTTCCAAGGGTGATCATATGCCTCCACTTGCTGCTGCCCCCAGGAATCCTCTGTTCCCAGGAGAATCATTTCCGGGGGCATTTTGGGCTGCTGTAGCATAGCAGAAATGGGCTGCAGTGGCTCAAGTGGTTAAGACACTGAACTGCAGACCAGAAGGTCGATAATTCAGCAGTTTGAGACCCAAGTACTGCATGATGGAATGAGCTCCCGTCTCTTGTCCTAGCTAACCTAGCAGTTCGAAAGCAAGAAATTGCAAGTAAATAAATAGGTACCCCTTCGGTGGGAAGGTAACAGCATTCTGTGCACCTTGGCATCTAGTCATGCTGGCCACATGACCACAGAAATGTCTTTGGACAGCGCTGGCTCTTTGGCTTGGAAACGGAGATGAGCACCGCATCCCTGGAGTCATATTCGACTGGCTTTCAAGCAAGGGAAACCTTTACCTTTACCTAGAACAGCAGAGGCACAGGAGTTTCAGTAGAGATTTTGTGAGGAATCAAAACTATTTATCATTAATTTCAATCCCACATTTCTTCTGTCATATAATTCAAGGTGTTTTACATAGGATTCCTATGGCAGCTTCTATCCAGGCATTGATCAGCCCTAAAGTTGGTAGATCATACTCTGGGACACCATATTCTGGAATAATTCCATCAAATACAGGTTTTGTTAAAGCTCTGCATCCTGCAAAACATTTTGGCCAAAGAATCTGAGAGACAGACAGGCATTTTCACCCTTACATACAATATGTTTAGAAAAAGAGACTGCAGCTAAGTATCTTTAGGGAGTGGCTCTGACTGCACTAGCAGGGCCTGAGCAGAACAAAACTGAACACTTGCCAAGTTAATCTAATTTCCTGGTCAAATGAAAATATCTCGTATCAAGTTAACATATTTATATCTTAAACATGGATTTTATACCATTTCCAAATTTCTGGCAAAGTATATTTACATGGGATCATAATTCTTTTTTTTTTACTTCAAGAAAGCTTGACATTGTGCAATGTCTCCACATTCACAATGTGAAAGACTCCACATTCAGACAGAAAACAGGGTACTATGCTATATATGAAACACTAAAGGGTAAAGTGGGACCCCAGAACAATTTTGGGACTGACCAGGAAATTAGATTAATTTGGCAAGTGTTCAGCTCTGTTCTGTTCATACAGCCAAGACTACTCTCTGAAGACCAAGATTTTCCATCAGCATACTTTCTTGTTTTGTTCCATCATTAATTTTAAGCTGCCCACTGAGTCTCGGTCTCTGTTTTGCTTTTATTAATCTATGACAAAGTGTGAAATTTCTATCCTATGCTGGTTCTCAGCTGTAGAACCTGTTGATGTTGATTTATGGAGGCCTTTAGTGGCTACCTAATGAAGGAAGGGATAAGATAATACAGGAGCAAAAGAGACTATGAAACTTTCTGCCAAGCAGGTCAATAGAACAGGGGTGGGCTTCACACCTTCGTTTCTCAGGTCCTTTATGGCTCTCTGCTTTTTCAGGTCCAGACGCTTGATCTCTGGCTGTTGGTTAGTGATTCCACTTAACAAGTTAGTCCCAGATCTCATTTCACCCCAAAGCACTTGCTGACAAACCTCACACAGTTAGACTGTTCTCTGCTAGTCCAGCACTTCTATCTACTCTTTTGTCTTTTTTGCAGGTTTGGTTGCCTTGCAGGATCTTTGGTCAAAAGCCAAAGAAAAAAGCTGAAATTGGAAATAACAGTCAAGCTCCCCAAAGATATTTTGCTTGACAGGAATCTTCAAGTTCTACTGAACTTTTTTTTTAACAATTATCCATCTCAACCAAAGGATGTGAGAATCCCCTTCTCACCTCTCACCCCCTTCTCATCTCTAGCTTTGTTCCAACTCTTTTAGCTTCCCTTGAAATTCCCTGGAATTTCTCTGAATTCACCTTAAATTGCAGTAGCATATCTTATTGGCCTGTATATGATGGCTCAGCCCATCACAATAAGGGTGGAAGTTGGCAGAGGGTGACTAGAAAATACAGCTGCCAGAGGCAGGAGGGTTTTGTGCTGAGCACCGATGTAAACCTGAGTTCACTGAAGTAGCACAGAAATTTTCTGATCAGGCTAAGAGCTTAGCAGTGCCTTGAACTTAGCCATTGCCTGTCATAGCCTTCCTTGTCAAACTCTGTTGCCTTGAAGCCAGACAAAGGGCTGTTTTTTTGCCCGACACATCCCCCCACCTCACTCCAGATTTCACTTTCTTTGGAGTCACATTTATTTAATACCATGCTGTTTACCACAAACTCAGTAGCAGTTTAGACTAGTTTTTCTGATTTCACACCTGACCTCAGAGAACTCCCAATCTAAACAATTTATAATGATTTGATACAGTGTAAATCTGGGGACCAGAGCTCAATCCCAGATGTGGTGGGGGTGGTGTCTGGAGCTCTGCCCAGGAAGTGGATGGATCTTCACTCCCAGATCCTTGAACGCCTGTCCTGCAGGAGCCAAACCAATTATCAGTAGAATTCACTGGGGGGGGGGGGACACTGCAGAATGGATTGGGCTGGGGGGAGGAGTGATACCAGGGGTTGTGGTGATGGTACCTTTGAAGATCTACACTAGATGTAGGTGTTCATGTGGAATTCACTGCCACAGGAGGTGGTGTTGGCTACAAGCATGGACAGCTTCAAGAGGGAATTAGATAAACATATGGAGCAGAGGTCCATCAGTGGCTATTAGCCAAAAAGTATAGATAGGAACTCTCAGTCTGGGGCAAGTGATGCTCAGTATTCTTGGTTATTGACAGGGGGCAACAGTGGGAGGGCTTCTAGTGTCCTGCCCCCACTGCTGGACCTCCTGAGGGCACCTGGTGTTTTTGGCCACTATGTGACAGAGTGTTGGACTGGATGGGCCACTGGCCTGATCCACCATTGGCTTCTCTTATGTTCTTATGTTCCCCCCCCCCCCCCACGGGATACCTAGATTAATCAATCTATCATGTGTCCTAGATTAATTTGCTTTATGCAACAGATAACTATATTTGGAACTGTCCTATCAGGGCATCCCACACTGTTCGTATAAACTCAGGTCATTTCTTGTGAGGAGCCAGTAAGAATATTAACTCAGGCCATGTACATTCATTTGGAAATATGTTAATATCTGACCTGAAAAAGCACTGTTAGCTAGGTTTGATAGGGTAACCAAAATGAATGGGGGTAACAATGAATAAATTACTGTCATTTGCTCTTGTTGTTGCTAAACCAGCTATGCCTCTGCCAAAAATTATCGGCTATGATATCCTGATAGGGTATCTGATAGGGAGGGCAACAGAGGCAGCAGACCTGCTAAATCCATGGGACACAGTTACTGAATGACTAGCCACGCACAACATAGCCGTGACCTGCAGAAAGCACTAGGGATGACAACCTCCAGGTGGGACCTGGGGGTCCCCCAGAATTACAGCCCATTTCCAGACTACGGAGAAAATGGATGCTTTGGGGGGTGGACTGTATGGCATTGTATCCCACTGGGATCCCTGTCCTCCCCAGACTCCACCCTCAAATCTCCAGCAGTTTTCTACCTGGATTTCTCCCCTACAGGTGGTCAGAGGGACCTGACAACCCTAGAAGGTGCTGGTAACCATAGCCACTATTGCAGTCATGCTCAACAGATGCTTCCTTTCTATCGAAACATATGGAAATCAAAAGGAATGTGCTAACAAAAAAGGAACAAGTTCAATGTGATTAATAAAGTGGGAAACGAATGAAGTTTACGAAATCAAAGTGTGGAATGCATATCCTTACTCAATGAGCAATTAGAAATTCTGGTCTCATGTTAAGAGGTCTTACATTCACTCTTGTGGCTGATGACTTCAGTGTAGTTAATGCCACAATACAGATTGCTTTTATTTCTAATGTGCTCTAGACAAGGTTATTATAGCACTCTCCTTCTCAGGAGACCTTCAATAAGGAGTAGACTGGCAACGCAGATGCCCATTTTATTACCTGAGTGTCACCATGGGTCTGCCTTTTTCCTACAGAAATACTGATGCCTAGTAACAGAGCACAAACCACCACTTTGCAAGCAATCAGGTGGGTTATTAAAGTATTACAATTATCCCCACTGCAGTTCAAAAGCTGCTTTATCATTCTTCAATATCAAAACATTTTTCCTTCTAAATGTCGCTCTCCTTGCTATTGTTTTTTGTAAGTGATCCATATTGCAATATTCACACTAATTGCATTCCTCAGCCTCCACAGCTCAGGACTGTATCCAGTTAGGCAGCATGATCCCTGCAGAAAGAAATCAGAATCTTGGGTTTTCCACAATGCCAGCTCCTCACAATTGGAGGAGGAGGAGGAGGAGATTGGATTTATACCCTGCCCTTCACTCAGAGTCTCAGAGCAGGTTACAAACTCCTTCCCCCTCCCCTCTCCACAACAAACACCCTGTGAGGTAGGTGGGGCTGAGAGAGCTCTTTCAAGAACAGCTCTGACAGAACTATGGCTTGCCCAAGGTCATACAGCAGCTGCATGTGGAGGAGTTGGGAATCAAACCCGGTTCCCCCAGTTTACAGTCCACACACTTAACCACTACACCAAACAATTGTAAGAAGGGCTTTAATGCTGAGAGACTGGGGATGGCCACTGGCTTGAAAGGATTTAAGAAGTGAGTGGACAGATTCATGGTGGATAGATCTATTGCTGGTTATTAGCCATGGCAGCCAAATGGAAGCTTCTGGTTCAGAGGCAGAATGCTTCTAATTGGCAGCTGTTGGGGACCACTCAGCAGGTAAGGACTGTTGCCAGCAGGCCCAGCTTGTTGACTTCTCTATAGCACTGGACTGGCATATGGATGAACTGGCATATGCATGAATAAGCAAGTCCTTCAAAACTTTCCAGTTCTCTCTTTCTCAAACCAAACTTATCCCAAAGAGTGACTATGGCCTATTACACATGCACAGTTTACTACAGATTTTCCAAGCAGTAAGCCTTTAAGCTTGACTTTGGATTCTGTGTCCACCTTATGCACCATACTTTTTCCTCTGATATATTTATTCTGCAGCTACAATGTTAAAAAATGCCCTTTTCTGAATTGGGATGGGAATGCCACTTGTGACATGTGGGGGGGCGGTGTCCAAAGTTTTTTTTTTTTTTTAAATTATGCAATTGCCCTATTGCTGCTACGCAGTAGCGTCTGGCAACCGCCTTCCATTTCAGTCCCCATGGTTCAGTTTTTTCATTTTAGAGTTAGTTCATTGAATGAAAAGGAACACACAAAGGAAGGAAGGCAAAAGGGGAAAACCTATGTTGAAACTGACAAGGCTATTTTTGAAACTGACAAGCAGCCCCAAAGCCAGTTTTCCATATTGCCAAGCACCGGGGGGGGGGGGGGGGTTCTGCTGTGTTATCGACCACTATGAAAAATGGGAAAGAGTCCCACAGTCTCATACTGTGGGGAAACACATTGAGTGTACAGAATGCACGATAGAACCCAATGACACTGGCATTGCAAGCTTTGATCACTGGCAACATGTGTCTCTGTGTGCATGCACGTGCGCCTGTGCAACATCAGCTGCCACTATTCACAGGACTGCAATTTGTATGGGGGAGGAGTCTCTGGCAGAAGCTCTGGAGAGCTTTTTTAGTCTTGTGTCACTAGACTGGAAAAAATGGTATTTCCGCTGATGCTGTAACAGAGCTGCACAGTAATACTAATTTCCTGCCCTTCCCTGCAAAAATGTATGGCTTTCCATTTGTGATTCTCTAATTTTATCCTGCACACTATACATGATATTGGCAGTTTTTTAAAGCTTCTCTTGTGCTGATTGCACTCTTTCCTCCAAATGGATTGATCCCAAGTAATTCTTACGTTCACCGGTTTGCAGAATGACCATATGGCTCAGCCACCACTTTAATGTTAAGCTTCCAGAGACTGCCAAAATTGCCCCCCCCCAACTTTGTTCATTAAAGGGAAAAATGTTTTCAAAGGCTTCCATCCCATCCCATCTTTATATCTCATGTCAATTTCATTCTGTGCTGATGATCCCCCTCTATTTTGTTACATGCAACACTGAAATCATTATTATTATTATTTTGGACTGGGGATGCTGCCATTTGCCTCCTCTCCTATCCCCTTTTCAAGTCAATAACAGCAGAGAACTAAACCTCCCAAAGCTCCTTTTAAACTCCCTTCCCCAATTGTTTTAATTTTTTTATTCAGTGATCCAAGACAAGCAATAGTGCCATGTTGCTAGACTCATGCCACTTGTAATTTAAAAAAACAAAACAAAACAAGGGAAAAATCAATGGAGTTTGTACACCAATGAAAGAGGGAGGATGGCAGAAAGTGCAGAGTGGGCAGAGCGACCTCAATGTGGGCAGGGGAGTGACCTTCAAGGGGCAGCAAAAGGGTGGAGGGGGAAATCCAAGGAAATCTGTACACTGTACACTTCCATCTTGAAGCATAGCAAGGGAAACATCGGTACAAAAGCAGTCTCAGAAAACCCAGGGAAACAGAGACCGGACACCAAACTGAGTGCTGAAAGGGAGGAAAACCTATGCAGAACAAAAAAGAAAACCTGGCATACATGCATGGTGAAAGCAAGGGAAAACACCTGTGTGTAATAGTCCTTAGTGTGTATGGGGGGGGGGGGTCCTTTTACAGTTGCGAGCCACAGATGATTCAAAATGAGGCCCACCCATGCAGTTTGACAAACGTGTGGAGAAATAAACAAGACCAGCATGACTAATAGTTACAGATAACTCCTGGAAGCTCCAGGAGATCTGACCAGTGTAAAGGACTGTTGCTCATCCTTTGCAGAGCAGTGCAAAAATAAGAATGACAAAAAAATAAATAAACATCCACAGTGGATACTGTGGACCAGGGAAAGAGAACAGGTGGAAGTAGTGGTAAATGAACATGAACAAAATATGCATCATTGCTTGTTTCATGCTAAAACCAGTCAGCTGGGGAGGCAGGGTGGAAAATGCATTTGTTTATTGCCACATTTCCCCAAGATACTCGGGGAAACTTACATGAACATAGCCAGTTTTACCTTTATAACAACCCTCCAAAGTAGATTAAGCTGAGAGTTAATGAAGCATACTCAGGTTACCTAATATGCTTCAAAAGTGGAGGAAACTCTGTTTCCCTTTGGCACCAAGGTTGCTGCTGTGAGAGGAAAAGGTTAATATTCTTCAATGGGACTTTGACTATGAAAGATTTCTGAGCTCATCAGAGCTCTTATGGCTGTTTGCAAAATGCAAGTGGTCCCCCCCCCCCCATGTAATTATCAACCCATTCACACCAGCTCTACGCACAGAGACCTGGTTTAATTGTACATTGTTCTGTTTGCAGCCCCTGCAGCCTCTTAGGAACAATTTTCTTGTACATGCAAAAACAAAAAAAGGAGCTTGTGGCTCCTTAAAGTAACAAATTTATTGTAACATACACACAAATAAATATGTTCCAGCCTACAAAAGCTTATGCTATCATAAATCTGTTTGTCTATCAGGTGCCGCAAGACTCTTCTTTTGTTTTTGCTGCAACAAACTAACACAGCTATGTTTGGGATTTGTATATGTGCATCACCAATAGTCTACTTCTCAACATGACCAGACCTGTGGCTACTTACATATGGAGACTGAAGACATGAACAGACAAGACAGCTCTTTCCAGAGATAAGCACAAATGGCTCACTAACAAATTTTCATCATTCACAAAGTAATGTTCATGGAAGGTCAATCTGCATGAACTTTCCACAAACTTTCAAGGGGCTCCTGGCAGTTCATGAATGGATACATTACCAGACAGACTGTCTCTGCTCAATCTAAATATTTACCAAACTTCAAAGAAACATTGGGGGGTGGGGGGTGGGGGTGGAACTTGGAAGGCATGCAGAGGAGCATCTGGGGGGGGGGGGTACCCTGCAATTTTAATGTCTCTGAATTGCTCAGAATCCATTCTATACACTCCTAAACTCCCTGAACCTGCCCCTGTCATATCCCCAGAAAGCATTTTCCTGGGGGCACCTTCTTTGCAGGGCTGTACCTCAGACTCTGTAAATCCAATCCTTACCAAACTTGGAGAGCAGGTAGAGGAGAGTCAGCCTGAGATCTCCTGTGGGTTTGGTGTCTCTAGCTTGTCAGGCAGCCATTCTATCACATCATGAACCTCACAAACCAAACCACTTAGTTTGGCAGCTAAAAGTTCATTACAGTTTGTGGTTCATGAACTGGGTATGCCACAAACTATGAACCACACTGGGTTTTCTTGGTCCATGCCCATCTCTAGCTCTTTCTATGAACAAAATCCCAGGTCTGCAGAAACCTCTGAAATCCTTTAAAAATGCATTTGGGGTCACCCCCCCCCCCCCAATAGTAAAAGCACAGCCTGTAGCTTTACAAAAAACCAACAACAGTGGCCATTGTATAGAATCTTTATCAGGTTTGCAAATACAAAATGGTTCTGAACAGAGCCAGTGTCAGGATGAAATGTTCTAGCTGTCTGCATTCTATGGATTAACAGTATTATAAACCAGGCTTTCCAAGGCAAAATGGCTTAATAGGGATATGGGGGAAAGGTGGGGAACATGACTTCATGCTAAAGTAGTGGTAACTCAACATCAAACTAGATTAATTCATACTTTTTTTTCAAACTGCAATACATTTATTTTAAATAAGTCAATGCTGGGTGAGACCTAGCTTTTCTATTCTTTTTGGTTAGGAAGGATTGCTCCTTAGACTGCATGTGATGCCTAAGCCTGCTGGTATGAAGGCAGTCTTGGACACTGCTTCTGAGAGTAGGAGGAGAGTTGAGTTAAGCATTGAGCTTCCTAGATGAGCCTTATAAGGCTTTCCAGTTAGGGATGCCTTCAACTCTCTTATTCCGTGGGCTTCAGAATACAAACCTCCACATATTGTAAGGCTCACCTTTAATACAAGTTCAGCAAGCATGGCACCATCAAATACTTACCCAATTGAACTGAAGAAGTGCCACCCCACATTTCAACTTACTTGCAGATACAGAGGAGGAAGAGGAAGAAGAAGGGGAAGAAGAGGAAGAGGAAGAAGAAGAGTTGGATTTATACCCCACTCTTCACTCAGAGTCTCAGAGTGGCTTACAATCTCCATCCCTTCCTTTCCCCACAACACATACCCCATGAGGTAGGTGGGGGCTGAGAGAGCTCTGAGAGAACTGTGACTGACCCAAGGACACCCAGCTGGCTGCATGTGGAGAAGTGGGGAATCAAACCCAGTTCTTCAGATTAGAGTCCGCCACTCTTAAATGCTATACCAAACTGGCTCTTGAGAAAAGAAAAGATGCCTTGTATCAGGAACTACATTGCTAATGATTCATGGATGCTTCAGACAATGCAAAAACAGCATCCAAGGTACTGGGATGGGGTGGGAGAAAAGCAACACACACACACACACACACACAGGGGAACTCTTACTTCCATCAGTTGACATCCTGGGCACTGCCACTTCTACCACCATTGATCCTTGCAGCTGTTTGGTTAAGAGAAGGTGGAGGTGAAGGAACACTTTTGGAATCCACTGGTTCTCCTAATGACATTTTGGGGAGTGCCATGGACTTCTGGGCTTAATTCCAAATTCCGAACTTTGCATGGTAAAATCAAATTGTTAGAAAATAGCTCAGTTTAATCAAACTCAATTCTAAATGGCACCCAAGGAGGTGCCCATTGTTATTTCCAGCACAAATGAGGAAAAGAAGAAATAAATCAGAACAGCCTAGGAGGATTCAGTGCAGTTTCCATTCAACATCGAGGGGGGGGGGGGGCTTTCTAAAGGCAAAAGCAGCTTCAGCAAGACCCCGAAGGATGAAAGCAACTAGCTGGCAGTCATTTTGTGGCATGAGCTCCATCTTTCCACCTGGAATCTTGGTTCATGCACAAGTTGAGTATGTTCATACTAGGGAACTGAAATGAAATGTTGAGCCATGCTCTGAGGCACTTTAATTGTGTATTAATTACCACATAAATCACAGTGACACCTATGTGCATGCTACCTATGGTTCATTCACAGCACTTTGGCTCAGCTTGTACACTAACGATATTCTCTGCTCCCAGTTTTCCTGACCAGTTTGGCACTGACATTTATATAACTGACCTCAATGCAGTTGGAGGGGGGGGGGGGAATGAAGAAGTGGGGATGGTGAATCACCAATGAGAACTCCAAAAGTCCTCCCAAGCACTATACAGTCCCTTTGGACCCTTTGGACCCTTTGCTCTAATCTTTGAATGGGAACTCACAGGAACTTTCTAAAGGCCAAACCATTGCAGGGACACACAGTTTCACTGGCCATCTGGATAAATCCCCAAACAGTGACATGACAAGAAGCAGCACTTGAACTGGAGCACATAATTGAGGATCTGATGCTGCAGGGAAGTCGTCTCCTGTTCAATGTGCTCAGGATGCCAGGCCACAAAAACTGGCTGGCCACTCTGCGAGGCAGACTAGATGGACTAGACGGACTACAGCTCTAAGGTTCTTAGGGGAAAGCATTGCTTGATGTCCTGGAAAATTAATTGCAGTCTTGGTGCATTTTACAGACTAGAATTTTATTCCAGCATATGTTTCTGTGGACTAGCTCCTACTTCTTTAGATATAGTGGGTAGATCCTCACTATGCAGGCATTATTTGCTGCAACAGACTGACATAGCCCTCCCTGTGGAATTACTGAAACCACAGAAAAATACTGCCTGTCAGTATTAATCAACACTATAGCAGATCAGCAGTGGACCAGACTGAAAACCACTTTTTATATTCCAAAAATGTGGCAAACTAGAAATACAAGACTTTTCCAGTTCTACTCACCATATTTTTGGGTCTTGTCCAAAGAAAATTTCCCCTGCAGGGGTAAAATGTGCATCTTCACATAGCCCAGATGTACATCTCCTCCTTTTTGCTAAGGTATTTCCTCAGCTAAACCAGTATTGCCTATAGGCATAGCTGTCCAGACGCAGCTTTTAAACAATCTGTTACCACCCTCAGTTTCACAGAGAATTTCGGTCACTTTAAAATCTGTATCTCTATGCAGAAGCATGACACATGCAGCTTCCCACAGTGCCTTTCTCACCACTGATGACTTCTGTGGTTCAGCAATCTGCTAGACCTGCCTGTTAGAGTTTTATAACAGCTTCAGCGGGAATCCAGGTTCACCACATTGCTCCATAGCTTTACAGAAGTAAAATATGAGAAGGCACTAACTTGGTTGCTTACCCTGGATACAAAAACAGCTATTCTTTATAGACATGCTTTTTAAAAAGGTAGGGAAAGAAAGAAAAGTAAAAACATTACATATGATAGGGAGGGGGCAGGTTGTGGCCAAGTGGTAAACTATCTGCTTTGTATACAGAAGGCTCCAAATTTAATACCTGGCATTAAAAAGATCAGGTAGTAGGTGATATGAAAGACCCCAGAAAGCTGCTGCCTCTGGTCAGAGCAGGCAATACTTACTTTAATAGACCAGTGATATGACTCAATATAAGAGAGTTTTGTGTGGCCCCAAACCAATTTCAGTACTCTTTGAGACTGCCAATGGATAAGACACACATGTTATTCCAAGCACAGCTATTTGTGCTGCCTTCTACCATCTCTGCTTCAATGCAGTCAAACAAGGAGACTGTAGTAATAGCTTCTGACATGAAAATGCTACCAAATCCAGCAAGAGAAGTTATTTATTGTTTATTTTTAAAAAATTCATCTCCAACCGCACTAAGCTTAGAAGCCTCCCCAAGGAGTCTTTCAAGACAAAATTAATGCAGTATAAAACCACACCCAATGTGATAAATAAACACTAACACTACAATACTTAACAGATGGCACAGCTCTGTAGTCCTAAAAAGATTTACATAGAAACCCATAAAATTAAACCCATAGAATTAGAATTCATTGTAGTATTGTAAGTGTAATGTATGTAAGGGCGGTCGCCATGTCCAGACATGTCCAGACACACAGGGCCAGGCCAGCTACCTGAGCTTGAGTCCGGCAGAACAATAGCTGGCTGGATTGTAACTTGTCACCAATCGAGCGTCTAGGTTCCCTGAAGGCACCTCTGACATGTAACCACAGTCGTAAGGTCCTATTGGGACATTTGGGCGAGGTCAGAGGTGTGGCTCCAACCAGAATAAAAGAGGGCCCCTAAGCCCAGGTAGGCACCCAAATAAAGAGCTTGCTATGAAATCACTTCTCCTGGTCTCCCGACTCTGGTACTTTTTAGTAAGAAAATAATAATTGGAAGAAAAAGGAGGAGGAGGAGCCTAAAAGTCAGATACTGTGATATAAAAGATAATGAAACAGCAACGATTACAAAAATAATTGAATGGGCACTGGAAAAACAAACAAACACACATCTAAAACACTTGGAAGAAAAAAAATTTTAGCTGGCACCTAAAGGTAAACAGATTTGGGGCATTCCCTGTCTCCGTGGGGACAGAGTTCCAGATCTATGGTGCCACTAGTGAAAAGACCCTGTCCCTGGTAGGCATCCACCTCACCTCTACAAAAAAGTACATAAACAGAAGGGCCTTTCCAAAGTATCATGACCATTGGACAGGTTGTATAGGAGCACGTGGTCTTTAAGTATCCTTGTCCCAGATTATGTAGTGCTTGACTGATAATAACCAGCACCTTGGACTGATCTCAGAAGCAATGCTCTTTTAATACTAGCAAATTGTGTTCCCTGTAACCTATGCCAGCCAGCAATTTCATAGCTGCTGTGAATATTACAGTGACCCCAGAGTGCCTGAAACATTCTGCAGTAAATTCATTCATTGGAAGTGTGGGTGGGACCAAATGGTGCTACAGCCATGCATTTGGCAAATGTGATTTCAGCCCACACTATTCCTTAGCCATTTTTTAAAATAAAAAACTTGGATCATCACATGGGAAGGCAGATGTTTCAACAAAAGGAACTAAATCCATCCCTTCTGTCACTTCACCAGTAGCTCTGCATTCTAGCAGAGAGGTCCAGCATTTTTCTTTTGCCCTAAACATGGAGAGAAACAGCCAAGGCCCGACAGGGGCACTTGCTTGCAATTCACAGCTCATAGCCAGCCAAGCAGTAGAGCTGCCTTCAGTGGCTGTGCACCATGCCAGTGCTATATTTCAGGCAGAAAAGGAGCTACAACAATCAGAACCATCATACAGTTAGACTCAATCACAGAACAAAGATAAAATGGGGGGGGGGGAGAAGATGGAACAGGGAAGGTCAGCAGGAGCCTCAGGAAAGCAACCCATGGCACTTCAGAAACAAGAGCCAGGAGGCAGGCAATCTCCCCAGATTGAGCTCTCCTAATCACACAGAGCCAGCACTCCCCTTCCGTCTGCTCTGCCAATCACGCCTCTGTCACTGCTCCATAGAGGGACCTTGCCTTGACATTCTCCCACTGCAGAGTATAAACCAATCAGCAGCAAATATTTCCCCTCCATCACAGGCCACCTTATATTTATGGTACACTTGGATTTCCAAGTTTTTTCTCCTTTTACCTGTTTTTTTTATCCCCACCTCCACCCCAGAAGGGCTATTTTCTTTGTTTGAAAATGGATATAAAAATCCATCTCCCAGATGTCATTTCTCATAATGATGTTTACATCAGCAGATTGGGGGGGGGGGGGGGTGATTTTAAACAGAATTTATTATCCACTGACCCAATGCTTTACTATACATCACTATGGTTTTGAAAGTTAGTTTCCACAGCAACATAATGTAACTATCCAGCCTGTCTATATCAACAATGGAATTTAACTCCTGAACACCTGAATCACTTTCCCTTCCCCGTTTGCTGGGGAGGGGGGGAAGACAGCTAGGCTTAATCAGTGTCAGATGTACATGGTGTTTATTTAGGTTCACTAGATATCTGGAGATAGATGGAAATCCCATTTTTACTAGCTATCTGGCTTGAATTGCCAAGAATGTCATATGGAGGATGTTAAGATTTAGAACACTTCAGAGAGCCTACAAAATATGGCCTCAGCAAGACAGAGACAAATGAAAAACAAATTAAAGCTTGTCTAGACCATCAAGAGAAAAAATGACATGTGTATGTGTGCTCTGTAGGCTTTGGTCCAGATCATCTCAGCTGCCATTGTTTTAAAACTTCACATGAAGCTGCCTCAGACTGAGTCAGAGCATCAGCTGATCACAGTCACTACTGTATATTCTGAGTGGCAGCAGCTCTCTTAGGTGTCAGCGTATAGGCCTGTTACAGGGGTGGTCAAACTTGCTTAACATAAGAGCCACACCGAATAAACGTCAGGAGTTTGAGAGCCACAAGTCATAAACAAATATTGCATATACATTTTTATTGAAAAATATGCAAATTTGCTTTTTATTAACATTAAATGAGACTGCGAAAAATAAAAAACAAAAGGGGTAAAAACAGATAATGATATTTATTTGTCAAATGATATTTATTTGTCTAAGAGAGAGAGAGAGAGATGGAAAGAAAGAATAAAAGAGGTGGAAAGAAAGAGAGAGAGAGACAAAGAATACAAATAGATGGGGAAGGTGGGAGGGAGGGGAAGGAAAGAATGAAGAGAGAAGTAGAAAGAAAGCAAATAGATGGGGGAGGGGGGACGAGAGAGAGATGGAAAGAAAGCAAATAAATGGGGAGGGAGGGAGGGAGAGGTGGAAATGTGTTCTCCAACCCCCACCCCTGGCTTGAGTTGGAGAAGGGATTTAAGAGACAAATGCTTTCTCTAAGCAAGCAGGCGGGGGGGGGGGGGGGCTTTGAGAATGCATTTAAAGTTATAGTTGCTTTCTTTCTCTGCTCCTCTTACTTTAAGCCTACCCAGGGAAAGGAACACTAGCTGGGGAAGAGAAGACTGATTGGGGAGGCATGCCTCCCCTTCACTTCCCCAGCCACCTTGCTGGGAGCCGCACAATATGTATGAAAGAGCTGCATGTGGCTCCTGAGCTGCAGTTTGGCCACCTCTGGTCTATTACATCGCCTGCTACTACCTGATCCTTTTAATGGAAGTGCTGCTTCTTGAACCTGGGACCTTCTGCATGCAAAGAAGATGCTCAACCACTGAGCCATGGCCCTTCCCCAATTCCAGTATCACATATTTGAAAAGATAAGTTTGAAAATGTACTAGAGCAATTGCTAAGTGGCTTGGGAGCAAAAAAAAAAAAAAAAAAAGAGGCAAGGGATACTTGCCCCATTCTTCTGTTTGTCCATCATTATGTGTTTCTTGAGTTTCCCCCCACATTTGACAATAACAATTTTGGAATACAAATACTGCAATGTAAATGCAACCGATCCACTTATTGTAATTTGGCATTGGCTTACTTCCATAAAATTATAAGCAAATTATGTTAACTGCACACAGGCGCTGCCAGAGAGGCAGTGTAAGAATAATGTGCAATACTTATCTTCAGCTTGTCCTTTTATTACTATATTGGATGCTTGTGGTACAGATCAGAGAAATTCCAGGCAGATTTTACTAGCACTTGACTTTTATAAAAGGGCTCATCTCCTATTCATTGGGATACCAGACAGGTTGAAGGGAAAGGCGAATTTCTTTAAGAGGTTAAGCCACACTGATGTTATTAGGGTACTTCTACTTGGAGAATTTTGGCAGACTGGGCTCAGCACAATTGATCTCTCAAAGCCATATGGCATAGCTCAGATAGTACCCTTGACAACCATGTAAGTAAGCCTGGAAACACTGAGGAGGAGGACAGACTGGCAGAATGAAGCGCAAGGGAAGCCGGGCAAAAAGACCTGTGCCAAGTTGTCGTGGAGCTTTCCAGTCACACTGCGTGGACTGATGCTGGACCATACCGGGGAGGAGGCAGAATGGAGCGTTCGCACTGCGGGGTGGCCCCTGGTGGTGGCAGTGTGGTTGCACGTGGCTTTGGCCCATTTTGCCAACCTATACATAGGCGCAAGGGCGCACAGGTGCAGCAGCAATTGGGGCAGGATCCCATGGCTTGGAGCTTTAACTCTGTAGGTCGGAAGCATTCCCATGGGTGCTTGTGCGCTCAAGTGCACATCATCCCTGCCAGATCAGTAGGTTCACATTACTGGCACCGCTTGATTGCAGCTTACTTGCATCCACACTTCCAGGAAGTGTGGTCAATGTGCACCTAGATGGCTTGACACCAGTTTCACCTTTTTAAAGCGGGATGAAAAGGCTCCAGGACGGGGTGAGTACGGCACAGCAACGCCAGACAGCTGTGGCTGTGTGAATCGGCCCTCTTAATCCGCTTGCAAAACATGCCTGTATTGGGCCAAACTGCCAGTCTGACCTCGGCCTGAATAGCCATGTATGGGACAACACAAATCCATACAGAGAAAACAGTGATGTTACCTGAAACCTTGAACAATATTGTACATTTATCTATCAAGCACTCCTTCCTGTATATTAAATGTGTCAAACCAAGAGCATAGAAAGGTCCTGTGCAAGTTTCCCTGTAGTTCTGGGATGGCCAAGTGTAATGTAGTGGCTAGAGTACAGGACAAGGGGCCCAGGCTTGAATTCCCTCTCTGCAAAGAAAGGTCACTAGGTGACATTGGGCCAGTCAATTTTTCTCAGTTTAACTTACCTCATAGGGTAGTTGTGTGGATAAAATGGAGAAGAGAAGAACAATATAAGCTGATTTGGGTGTCTTCTCCACTGGAGAGAAAGGGAGAGTGTCAATGAAGAAAACAAACAATCAAACAAACAAAAACAGATGACGTGTGAGCTGAATCCACCTCCAAAGCAATTTTACTTGGCCCTTGGAAACCTTACTAAGGAAAAAAAATTTTAATGCCCATAGTCGCACTCATAAAGTTATATATATATATATTTCAATTTTGTATGAGGGTTTCAGCTTATCTAAAGAGTTGTCATATAGGAGACAGCAAAGACTTGTTCTTTATTGCTCCAGAGGACAGGTTTAGATCTAAGGGGCTTTAGTTACAGGATGGTCATTTTCAGCTGAGCACCAGAAGAAGCTTCTTTATGGTCAGGGTACCCAACATCACCCAGCGAGCTTCCACAGGAAAGTGGGGATCTAAACCTTGATTTGCCCAGATTCTAGATTCTAGTCCAGCACTCTAACCACTATATCACACTGTCTCTCTATATTTTATTTACATGCCATTAGCACAAAAATATCAAAGCTCTCACACTTCTGTCATTCTGTAGACTGTGAAAATGGAATTGTTCTGGAGGGCATTTTTATAAGCGGACTAGGGCTTTAGTATAAAGGAATGGTTTAGGAAGATGGTTCCATATGAAAAGGAATAGGCTGTAGTTTATTCCAGTGTTTATTGCACATTTATCTTGCCCTTGCTGCACTGTCTTCTACTTTCCATTTTTTTAATTTGTTTAGGATATATCATAGCTAGCTATCTTTTTCTTTTGCACTATTCTTCTTACATTTATAATCCCAGTCCTATTGCGTTGTTATCATATGTCTTTAGGGATGCCAGACTCCCTGGTGGGGGCAGGAGTCCCCCACTGCCAGGTACCACCTCTCAGTGGGGGGACCCCCCCCCCAAAGGGATAACACTCAACATTTCAATGACATGCCTATGTGATTCTAACATGATCTGGAGGTGATGTAGACACCTCTACCATAGAGTTTTTGCCCCAAGACAAGAACATCATTCTGATAGCCCTGATGTGCCTAAGTCACTTCAGGGTCGTGTTGGAAGTCACATGGGTGTGTTGCTGGAATGTGGAACATTGGAACCCCAACCTCACTGGCTGCCCAGAGGGACCTGGCAACCCTAGATGTCTTAATGAAATCTGATCATTGCTTATATTGTATGATCCACCTGAATCCTAGCAAGAAAGGAGGGCTATAAATAAAGGAAATAAAATTAAAATAGTATTAATTTTAACAGTGAAAAATCTGGCACAAACAAACAGAAAATTGTGCGAAACTAAAGACTCAGATGCTCAATTTGCCCAAGAGAAAAATGAAACTGAAATGGGGATTTCTGAGTCCAACCAGCAGGAATGAGAAATTCTCTAGCTCCAGCTTAATTATGAAGTTTATCCATTCATGAAAGGTCTTTTGAAATCAAAATGCTCTCTGTGGTAAGAATCGAAACTGAGCATCTCTCCTACCATTCCTGGATGCACAATCATATCACAGCCGTTTGCTCCGAGCAAAGTTAATGCTTCTCACTTTCTTAACCTTTCCCCAAAAACAGCCTCAATTTCTTCCCATCTTCCTCTAAGACCACATCAATAATGCTAGTTGAAGAAAGCACAAAAGGCTTTTATTGTGGAAAAGGCCACCTACGTGCTAAGTACTGTTAAGAGTAAGACAGGGAGCTCTTCCCTGCTTCCACTTAGTCAGTAGTCCTGAAAAGAGGCCAGTTCTGTATAGTTTTGCTTAAAAAGCTTTGGAGTGTCCTATTAAAATAATCCAAGCAAATCCTTACTTATTGGTGCAGCATTAGTGACTGGTCACTTTTCAGCAGGTTTGTCACCATCAAACACTTAATTTTTTTAGCCAGTTGCACATTATTCATAAGTTTTAGATGACTTCCTCATCTCCTAGTCTTCAGCTTCTCAGTTGGGACTGGGTATTGGTCAGAACCAGTAGGGTTGCCAGCTCCTTCCTTTGAGCCTAGGTTTTAAAAATTCATCACTTAGCCTTAATCTAGGCTCACTGTGTAATCTCGACCAGATCACTATAGTGTTTTCTAACCTACCTCTCAGGGTTCATTTGAAATATTTCTGTATTTACTTCATTTGTACTCTGTCTTTCTTTCCAACAGGAAAGGGGGCCTGGTTATACCCTCTCGCCTAGGGCCTACAAAAATCTGGAACTGGCACTGGTTGCATATTACATTCCACTACATGTTTTAGAGGAATTTAACAGAACTGATGTACTAACACACAAGTTATACCACCAGTACCTGGAGCTTGCCTGAGGGTATCTGTGATATCAGCGTAGGCCTTACAATCATTATTGCCTGAAAATGAAACAGTACACAAGACACTTCTGTTTACATTTTTCTTATGAACAAAGAAACTATCCTTAGAGTGATTATTCTATAAATATTAGGCATATATAATTGCTTGTGGCATAGAAAGAGAAAGGGGATGTGAGAGAGTGGTGTAATATGGATTCCCCCCCCCCCCCCAATTTTGAGGTGTGTTCTAAAGAGTTGTATGATGCCAACAGACAACTTTCCAATTCAAGGCCAAATCCACACAAAAGGACCTGCTAGCTTAATTTCAATATCCAGTGTAAAAGCAACCTCAAATCCAGTGACCTATATGAGTAAAAGATCCATGAGACACCTTAGTGTTTCAATAAAATAAATGTAGGTTGCAGACATTTTATTAGTTTTTATTAGGTTGGGGGGAAATTGGAGGTTTTATTGTTTTAATTATGTTTTTGTAAGCCACATGAGTTATTGAGAAAGGCAGGATATAAATGCTTTAATAAGTAAATACAATTAATAATACCTTAATAAAATTATTCCACTCAAGATGGGTGACAAGTGGCCAAAAAAACAGAATACTAGAGAAAGAAAAAGTGTCCACAGTACAGTCCTAGCAGAGTATTTACTTCAAGCTCAGTTTAGGACTGCTCTCCAAGCATCAAGGCAGTAAACCACCCCAAAATGGAAGCAAAGCAAGCACACATGTCTCTGGGGAGGATCTTCAAAATCTCACCCAGTGAGATTCACTTGTCTCCCTCTATTAGTGTCTTCTCCCTGTCTCCCTCTATTGGTGTCTTCCACCAGCACGTGAAGACTTTTTTTGTTTCATTTAGTATGCCCCCAGTAACAGTCATTGATCTTTTCCCTGGTACTAGTTTATGTGTTTTTATTGAATTATTTTATAATTGGGTGTGTTTTTAATTGTACAAATGTTTTCATAATTTTTGCTGCCTGATCAGGTGAAAAGGCAGCATAAAAATGTTTTAAATAAATAAATAAATGTGTGAACAGGATCCTGTGCAAGCCACCCCCCCCACAAGTGGTATAGAGCCGATCAAAAATGCACTCAACAAGAATCAAATTCTTGGGGGTGGGGGGACAATCTGGGGAAAGTTTCTGACCTGATTATAGGACAAGAAAAATAGAACTTTCTTAATGTCCTGACAGAGCAGTTCCTCAGTGGAACAGGCTTCCTTGGGAGATGGTGGGCTTTCCTCCTTTGGAGGTTTTTAAGCAGAGGCTAGATGGCCATCTGACAGAAATGCTGATTCTATGATTCACTGTGAATTTAGGAAAATAGTGAGAAGGAGGGCAGAGATGAGCCAGTGCTTAGCTCTTGTGGCCCTTTCATATATGCTTAGAGTAATGCTGATCACCTTTTCGGGATCAGGAAGGAATTTTCCTCCAGGTCAGATTGGCCCAGGGATCCTGGAAGGTGTTGTGCCTTTCCCTGGGTGTAGAGCAGGGGTCACTGGGGGAGTGGGGGGAGGTAGCTGTAAATTTCTTGCAGTGTGCAGGAGCTTGGACTAGATGACCCTTGGGGTACCTTCCAGCTCTATGTCTCTATGTCTCTATGCGTCTATGTTTTATGTTTCTTTCTTAGCTTGGCGAGAGAGGAGGAGACAAAGTGGGGGAATTAAGTGTATTGCTTAACTGGACAAGGGGGGAAAGGGTCATGGGGGGGAATCTAAACAAGGTAAAAGAGAAGTTTCCTTGAAAAGATTGGGTGTGTTTGGAGACAGTCTTGGCTTGATTACTAAAATGAGGTCTTAGCAGGCAATTCACATAGTTTAATTTAGATCTTTGCAATAATTAATCTAATGCCTTTCTGTTGGAAATGCTTGTACAACAGTTATGCAACTGATTAATCTCTCAGAATCCTTAATTAACAATTGGATAGCCAAACACTGGGCATAGTGAGGTTTCTTTCTGGGATAACTGTTCTTCTCCAGTAAATGTGAGATCTGATGGGCTCCTAAAGTTCTTGCTGGCTTTCTGCCTTTTGTTCTGATAATGGCCGGAAGCCTATTTATTGTCTCTAATGTGACATGCAGAGCAGTGGTGGCTGGTGCCCAGTGGGAGTTGTAGAGCAGGGTACAGGGTAACAAATGGTGAGTAAAGCCAGGACAAACTAACTCTGATTTTTGTCTCCATCCATGTCCCTTGGAACACTAAGCACACTCAAATACAGTGATCAGTTTCTTAATAAATAACATTTGAATGAACTTAAGAAAATCTATTACTTTGGTTCATTAGGCTTCTGTGCTGTCAGACTTGATTCTCTTAAGGGAAAAAAAGGTGTGGTCTCCACTACCCCTTCCAACTACCTCTATCCTCCACACCCAGCCCTCTAACCAGTAGGTAATACCAATCAATTACACTTCTTCCTGTACTGATCTTTTTTATACACAAATAAGTAACAAGCTTTGTCAATGTCAGATCACCATTCTGTGCATGCATACTTGAGAAACTGACCTACTGGAGGTAGTTTACTTCCAAGAAAATAAGCATATGACTGGCTTGACAAATGAAAAACAAGACAAAGGGAGGGGGACCCCTTTCTGACAGGGTTGTTCTCTTCAAAGTTACTCCAATTTAAACCCATTAATCCCAGTGAATTTAAACAGCAGCAACTCTGCATATGAATGCACTGTAAGGATCCTATACCTTCTCAGCAATGGCCCAACCAAAGAAGTAAGCTTTCTCTTTGTAAAAAAAAAATGTTTGCAGATTATGTACTTTCATGTATACTTTCACTGCTTTTATATTTGCTTACTATCTCATACACAAATGACAAACTATTGTTATTACTTCTCCATAAATGCATACGGTACTTTGCAGTATAAAGTCAGCAGAAAATCTTAAACTCAGGCCTCTTCCCCCTGAAGCTTGCAATCTAAATTTAAACATAGGGTAAGATAGTGGAGAATGATACAAGGAAAGCTGGAATGAATAGAAATTCATGTTCAAAACAACCCTTAAAATGTGAGCAACTATATGAGCTTTTTGGACAACAAGTTAACTGTTCACCAAATATTACATTACGCTAAAGGTCTCTGAGATATCTTCAGAAATATGGGTTCTTGACCAAAAATAAAAGAATTGCATGGAACAGAGTTCATATTTCAGTATATTCATGAGAGAAATTTAAAACACTGTATTTAAAAAAAAAAATTAGCACGGCAGAGTACACAAGCTTTTATACTCTTCAGAATTCTTCATCAGTCTGGATGTTTAGAAGCAAATAGAAAGGGAGACAGTTTCTCAGGAAGTCTCACTGGCAAGGGATCTAGAGATTTGCATTGCAATCCTAAACATGTTGACTCAGAAGAGAGTCCAGTTGAGCTCTATGGGGCTTACTTACTAGTAAGTGTGTTTAGGATTACAGCCTTTGAGTACTACTTCTGGGGGGATAGTGGGACTCACACACATCTTTGATCACAGTAGCACAACAAAGCAAAAAGAAAATGCCCTTCCCCTCACCATATTTCTAGATAATGTATTCTTTCTATAAAAGGAATATACATAAAAGTCAAATCTAGATGGATTGTCACTGATTCCTTGTTTTGTTTTTGTTTTTTACGCACACATGTTATGATCACCCTGGCAACCCTACAATCACATCCTCACTCTTTCTTGCCCTAACTAGACCAAATCTATGAGCCAGATGCCTAACAGCCATAACTCAGGCTCTTCCCAAGCTACTTCCACTCACAATAACTGTGAATATCATCAAACTGTGGGAATGAGTACCAAAGCAGCCTTCTAAGTTTGACAAGCTGCCTGCACTGCAATGTCAATGGTTTTCTTTCAAACGAAAGCAAGAACTGGAAGATTCATTAGACCTGAAGGCACAGGACAACATGTCCACTTTAGAATGAGCTGGTGAGTGCAAATAGAAGCTGGCTCTTCCAAAGGGAGTTTTGAGACCATGACACAGCTTTGCTATATGGCTGCCTGCTTTTTGTTTCTGCTTAACAAGATTAATGTCATTATCAAACTCATTCTCAAGACGCTTCTTCCTCCATTTATCTTCAAGCCCATGTGTCTTTCAGACAATGACATTGACCTCTCTACCAAAAGCTGAACAGGCTATTTATTATAAGCCTCAAATTAAACTGCCTACAATGCTAAAGCTTTTTCATAAGTGGAAGCACAATCACTGAGCAGGGTCAGCACTAGAGAGCTCACGTAGTATGAACTCCGAGCCAGGGAGTCTCCAGTTCAAATCTCAGTGTAATCACAAAGGTGGCCTTAGTCAAGGCATGTTCTGTCAGCCTCAGTCCCTCACCTGCAAGGTGGAGATAGTAGCATTACTCTACCTGTCACAGTCATAAGGCTTACTTATGCGTATGAATGTACAACATAAATACCAAGTATAATTATTAGGCAGAGTGAGATTCTAGGTACTATTAAAGAGCAGCAAATCAATTATTTAATGAACATATTTAATTGTTATGTTTTTACTCAGGCATCATAATGTCTTTGGCCATATGTTTAAAGCTGAACTCAGCCTCGGCTGTGAGATGCCCTGAATCAGAAAGCTTTAATTGTGACCTAAGGTTCAATCAAACAATTTAATAAATCACATTTTTATCCTTACAACCATGTGTGTAAGTCAAGTTGTTCAAGTTGGTGGTGCAGCAGAAAGCTTTCTGTTGTGTTGCAGCCAAAAATGACAACAAAATGGCACCAGCAGCTATGCTGCAAATTTGGTGCCTCTGTCTCAAAAAACAGCCCCCCTGAGCAGTCTTCCCTCTAAGCTGAGTTAGTGTGAGCTAGCTCACAGTTTTTTAGCCTCCGGCTCACACGTTTTTGCCTTAGCTCAGGAAGGATGGCTCCAGAGCAAGCTAATTTATGCAGTAGCCAAACCGCTTGCTCACAACTTTAGTGCCAGTAGCTCACAAAGTAGAATTTTGGCTCACAAGACTCCACAGCTTAGAGGGAACATTGCCTGAGGCCCGGATACCTCCTGATTGATTCTTCTTTATAGTCTACTAGGAGTAAGGCCCGTTGTGGGAAGAAATACAACGGGCTCTAGAAGGAAGCTCCAGGTGAGTGTCCCGGCTGTGGCTAATGGAGCGGCAGAGGAAAGGGGAAAATAGAGGGAGGCAGCCGTGTTTATTTCCTTCTGCTTAGCTATAAGGCAGGGCTGTCACAAGTCCTTTTGCTGCCCCAAGTGGGCAGCATGGGAGGACAACCTCAGGGTAACAGGTATGGTTCCCTCCACCCCTGACTTATGTTGATTTGGGGTAGGGTTGCCCGGTCTAGGTTGGAAAATACCTGGAGACTTTGGGGGTGGATCCGGGAGAGGGCGGGGTTTGGGGAGGGGAGGGGCCTCAGCGTGGCTATAGAGTCCACCATCCAAAGCAGCCATTTTCTCCAGGGGAGCTGATCTCTGCCAGCTGGAGATCAGTTGGAAAAGCAGGAGATCCCCAGGCCCCATCTGGAGGCTGGCAACCCTAATTTGGGGCTATGCAGTGGCAGATAAGGTAGAAAAGCACCTCCTCCTATACCATGTCTTCTGGGTTCCAAGGGTCTGGAAAGCGGTTCCATAGCCAGGTACAGGGTTGCCAACTCTGGGTTGGAAAATACCTGTAGATTTGAGGGGTAGAGCCTGGGAAGGGCCAGGTTTGGGGTGTGGAGGGACTTTAGCAGGGTATAGTGCCATAGAGTCCACTGCCCAAAACAGTCATTGTCTCCAGGAGAACTGATCTTGGTCATCTGGAAATCAGTTGTAATACCTGGGAAATTTTCTGCAGGGGTAATGATGTGTTGTGGCTGGGGAACACATTGATTTCTGGGAGATCTCCAGGCCCCACAGGGAGATTGGCAACTTCAGCCAGGCCCATAGCTAACATGGGGCCCACAGGGCCCAGCCCCTTAGCATTTCATCTGGGCCCCTCCCTCCCAGGCTAGCACCAAAGTACCTCAACTTGCTGCCTGGGCCTTGCTGCCTCCAACCTGGCTGCCAGACAATGGAGCGCCTTGGCTGCTTCCTCACTGGCCTCGCTCCACTCCCAGCCAGCAACATCCAGAACAGCAGTGGTGGGAGCAGTTCCAGCAGCAGGAGGTGCCTGGCTTGCTTGGTGGTGTGGTGGGTGGGCAGGTGGGCTTGCTGGGCTAGCCAGAGTGAGTGGGCTGGGGAAAGTGTCCTGCTGCCTCTTCTCACTCCCACTGTCAGATCTCTTTCTCC
This sequence comes from Lepidodactylus listeri, assembly GCA_029233225.1. NCBI lineage: Eukaryota > Metazoa > Chordata > Lepidosauria > Squamata > Gekkonidae > Lepidodactylus > Lepidodactylus listeri. The sequence continues at coordinate 54,582,415 of JARCFY010000005.1, read as the reverse complement.
CCCCTTCCCTGCCAATCCTCCTCCTGGATGCTGCTGCTGCCCACTGCCTGCTTCTCCCTGCCTAGCTTCCCAACTTGAGCAGGTATGCAATTCCCTGGGGGAGAGAGGAAGCTGCGGCTGCTGGACATTACCCCCCTCACTTGCCCTGGAGTCTGGTGGGGGTGCAGGGCTGCCTTAGAAGAAGGCTGGCTTCTAAAGAGTTTCACTAATTAAATTTGATTTAATTAGTTGGTGCCCCCCCAGGCCCCCTCCCAAAAATATCCCTAGCTGTGGGGCTGACTCCAGTGACCATTTAAGGGAAGATATTTTAACTTAGGACTCATGCAATGAACAGCAACAGCAAACTGTTTGGAATGTTAGAGGCAAAGGCCAATCAGGCTGCGTATGCAATGACCTCTGTGTTCCGACTGGCTATAGGGGGGGAAGGCGAGACTCAGGCAATGCAGCCAGTGGATAGGGACAGCTTGAGTGACAGGTCAGGGAGCCAAAGGCTATGGGAACATGTGGAACCTTGAGGAAAGAGTCACACAAAAACTCTATGATATAATAAGGAGAGATTGACTATAATGGTCCCCATAGGGTACAATGGACCTGAAAAAAAATTGGCAATCCTGAATATTTACCAGCTCCAGATACCATACCAGCACTGGGATTTGGGAATATTGGGATACACTGATATTTTGGGGGTCTAATATACCTGAACCCAAAAATTACTAGGGTTTTTTTTTTTGCGCACCCCTAACTACGACCCCAAGATTTTTTTTTCCCTTTCAGTCTCTTCAAGTTCAGACCCCCTTACACTTTGCAACAGTGAACTTCATTTGCCACATTGTTGCTCACTCACATAGCTGGCTCTTCCGTGCTATTCAGCACCTCCCTGTTCATTTTAAATCTGCTATCCTTGCTCATAGTACCTTTTACAGGAAAGGTCCTCATTCAGTTAAAAAAAAAATCTTCCCTTGAAATCCAAATGAACACACAGCTAAGGAATCCCCAGCCGGCTGTCACTGTTTTGAGCATGTCAATGTTTCTTTCTCTACTGGGCCAGCTAGGCTGACCTCCGACTTCCTTGGCTTTTGAGCTAGTGGTGTTTCTAACAACTTTTTTTTACCAAACCGATGGAGAGATCATCTACTTCAGATGGTATGTTTTATCTGAACAGAAATTTGGCAGTCAATGGTGTTTTAGCAAAACCCTCTGCTAATTGTTTTCAGCACACACATACCTGAGACCACCATCACCCAAGGCAGCCTCATATACCTGATGCCTGCAGGCCAGGATTGCACTGTTAGCCATCTGGTAGTAAGTATAGCCCACTTCATCTTTTTGAAAGGAAGTCTCCTCTTTCAGGAATACCGGATTTTCTTAGTACTTAAGCATTGATATAGAAGAAGAAGAGGAGATTGGATTTATATACCACCCTTCACTCACTTAGAGCCTCAGAGCGGCTTCCAAACTCCTTTCCCTTCCCCTCCCCACAACAGACACCCTGTGAGGTAGGTGGGGTTGAGAGAGCTCTGAGACAATTGTCCTTGAGAGAACAGCTGGTACAGAGCTATGGCTTGCCCAAGGTCATCCAGCAGGTGCAAGTGGAGGAGTGGAGAATATATAATTGCTGGGGAAATGTCATTCTTTCTCCAGCTAGCAGGACAACTGTAATCTGGAATGTGGTTATAAAAGTGTCCTATGGAGTTACTTGAGCCCTGTGATATCACTGATGATTAGCAGTACAGTCTCTGCTCACTCATATTATGATAGGATAGTGCTAGTCTGCTGAGAAGGTATCTCTTCCAGACTTTTCTGAAAGACTTGTTGGTCTTAATTCCCATGCAAACCTCTTATGTGCAAAGCTGTTTTTCTCAGGGGCTGTGCTGAAGCATGCATACGCTGCAGCACACATAGTCCAGCTTTTTGTGTGTGGGCGTATTGTGTGTGTGTGCCCCTGGAAGTCTTGGTTGATCTCTGGAGACCCCTAGTGGGGCTTGGACATTTCAAAGAGGTGGCTTACTATTGCCTGTCTCTGTGTCCTGGCCCTGGTATTCCTTGGAGGTCTCCCATCCAAGTATGTTCCAGGATCAGCCCTGCTTAGCTTCTGAGATCTGATGAGATCAGGCTTGTGTGGGCTATCCAGGTCAGGGCCAGCCTTTATATATAGGGGGGGATTAGTCTACTGCTAAAATTTATTTAGAAGAGAGAAGAAGAGAACAGATTGAATTTATACTTCACTACCCTTCACTACCCAAAGAAGTGTCAGTGCAGCTTACAATCAACTTTTTCTTCCCCTCCCACAACAGACACCCTGTGAGGTAGGTGCTCTTAACCACTACACCAAGCTGGTTCTCCATTGGTCCATCTACACTAAGGATGCTGTGAATTTAACAACAAATGTGTTTGATAGTCACCCTTACCATGTTAAAAGGTAGCAATTATATGTAATTTGATTACCCAGTCTTTTTGGTTTATACTGAACAGCCACAAATCCCTGCCGAACTGGTTAGCATTATGTTTTTGCAAAACTGCACATGTGCAAAGATGCTGCTGATTCAAACTGATTGGTGGACAATACTGTAGCTAAGGACTACTTAGATGAACACCAAAGAGCAGATTTTTACTGTAACACAGAATTTATTTATAAATGACTCATGATTTGTTAAAGTTCTAATTGTCTATTTCAGCAGTTCCCTGCTGAGGTACACAGACAGGCTGTGGTATGTGTAGATCTCAAGTGGTCTGTATAAAAACACAGACACAAAAAGCCAGCTCTACTGCACTGCATGGTTAGTAGGGAATACGGTGAAGGAATACCTGATGAACACCAGCAGACAGATGCCAAACTGTGGAAGTGAGCATAGGAACATCAGACTTGTGTTTGTGGCTACAGGACAAGATGCAAGCTGCATTAGTGGGTGCTCTGCAAGGACTTCGTGATTCCCAGTCATGTTGCCTGAAAGCAGGCCACTACTAGCCCAGCTCGGGACTGCAACATTCCTGGTGAGACCAAAAGTTGCACATGGAAGATAGGCCACCATGTAGCCAGGATTTTTCGGGGGGGGGGGGGGCCCACTGGGGGCACTAATTAAATTCGGGCTTTACAGGCTGAAGAGCAGTTACACATGACTATTCAGAACACAAGAATGTGTACCCCGGGACAGCTGGGAAAAATCACAATCTACTCCAAAGGACTCTTTCTCACTTTCTAGTGCCCCCCTATTTACAATTATAAATCTGAATCCCCACAGTATTTAGATCCTCTTCTTCAAAAGTATGATGGCCAGTCTGACCATGGTAAGATCTCCCATCTATTATCCACTCACAACTCTGAGATTATTGAGACTGTGGCTAAATTTATTTGCCGCATTGTTAAGAAGAGAGAGATGTTTTAAAAGCTGGAGTAATGTTCCCTCCCTTGTTGACTGTGCATGTGTACAATGTTATGTCAATAAAGGTTATTGTTGTTGTTGCTGCTGAATCCCCACAGTGAGACCCCATTCTGTTGGAGGTGGACAGGAGCAAAGCATTGCAATTGGAGTATTAAAAGAAACTTGGAGATTGAGCTTGCTTCTGAAGGTGGCACTCCTTAGTTGGGGCTTTGTTCTTCTCTTCATCAGGGAAGCCTGAAGTGCCATGGCCCACTCTCCAGTGCTACTGAAGCCTCGGCTTATTGGGGAAGTGCTTCCTGTTCTTTTCCAGGGGCTCCCACCAGGCACACTTACACTGGCCTTCTCAGTCAGCCTCGTGTTCCACCTGCCTTTATCCCTTGGTGCTGGAGCAGCAAGCCCTGAGCTGCTACAGCAAGCAGAGGCTAAGGAGCAGGCACATGTGGCCCTTGAAGTGGAGATGCCTGAGGAAGAACCAGGAACATTCTAAATACAAAGCATGTATTTATTGCCATGAGCTATGAGTTCTATCTGGTTTAAAATAGAATACTTAAAATGATACAGGATACATGAACTGGCTTGTCCTCAAGGGGTGCACTGAGCTGAATATTTCTCCTTTGCAAACTTTATTCTAGTGCAAGAAAATGGTATGGAACCATGTTTGGTGGACTGTAACCTTCTGTAGGATAAAGACAAGGGTCTTATGAAAGACAGCACAATGGAATAAGTAATTGTTTTGTGTTCATTTTTGTCCATGCAAATGTGAATACATTATATAGATTAATGGGTGTTATTGCTAACACTAGTTGCAAGTGTTCCAAAAATAGCAATGCACTTTTCTCTTCTATAATCATTTGCTTGCCTCAATCAGTTATACACGGGCAGTCAATATCCTCACTTGATACATTACCTAAACTATAGCACAACTACAGATTCATTGGCTTATACTTGTTGCTTGAAAACAGATCCCCCCTTATTGGAAATTAGTGAAAATATAACAAAATTATAGGGAAAACTGCAGTTATGGAATACTACTCTGATAGGACAAGATGGGCAGCTGTGTGAGTATGTCTGTAACAGTAGAAAACAGCAATAGTCCACTAGTATCTTGGAGCTCACACCCTGCCACAAATTTTGTTAGTATTTAAGGTACTACTGGACTTGTGCTCTTTTCTTCTACCCTGGTAGGAGATAGCAGGATGTGAGCAAGCAGGAAGCTCTTTCTACATGGGTTTAAATGCCTCCGCCCCCCCCCCCCCCCCACACACACACACAAGAGAAATAAGATCAGAGTTTCAGATCTTGGAACATAAGGATTTACCAGATATCCAGTTCTTATGCTTGCCAACTTCCAGATGGGTCCTGGAAATTTCCCAGAATTGTAAATGGTCACCAGACAATAGAAATCAGTTTGCCTGGTAGCTTTTTAGGGCAGTCTATGGCACAACATTTCTGCTGGGGGCCCTCCGTCCACCCTGCCCAGTCACTACCCACAAATCTCCAGAAAACCTCCCAAACCAGAGCTGAAGACCGGAGCAGTCCTTGCATTTTAATTTTCGCAGCATAGCTCTGCATATGTACATGTACCGGATAAGACCAGGCACTTTCATCAAGGGAGGGGAAATTGTGGGAAAATGGCTGCCAGCTGTTTAAGATCTAGGCTGTGCTTTTGCTTCCCTCCTGTTGCAGCATGGGCATGGCCACAGGCATGAGAAGGGCTACACCTGAAGGGGTCTTGTTCTTGGCTCTTAATCAATGGCTCACAGCCTGTGGTGTTAATGGATCACCCCAGGGGAGTGCAGCCCAGTTCAGTTCAGGATCTTCAGTGTATGCTTGGTTTATTCCTATATGTTTATTTAAATTATATTAGTATTTTTTGAGAGTCAATTTGAGTCCCCATGGGGAAGAAAACTGGGATAAGAAATGTTTGGTGTAGTGGGTAAGTTTGGTGTAGTGGTTAAGAGCATGGACTCTAATCTGACAGAACTGGGTTTGATTCCCCACTCCTCCACATGCAGTTGCTGATGTGACTTTAGGTCAGTCATAAGTTGTTTCAGAGCTGTTCTCTCAGGGCAGTTCAGAGCAGTTCTCAAGAGAGCTCTCTTGGCCCCACCTACATCACAAGGGATGTTGGGGGGAGAGAAAGAGAAAGGAATTGTAAGCCACTCTGAAGGGTGGAATATAAATCCATTCTCCTCCTCCTCTTCTTCTCAGTACAAACAGCAGCTTCATATGTTCCAAATCATACCGCTGTTTGGGGGGATTAATTGGAAAACACAGATCAAGCTGAATTATTTGAAGCCATCCACATGTTAGCAAGCAGGAAAAAGATATTGAATCAAATGTTCTGAGCTGATGGACCTTTTGAAACATTAAATTAGATGTCAATGAATTCCAAGTTGACCATTCAAGGCAACATTTTTTTTCAATTTGATTTTTCCAGTTGAGAAATTCGAATACTTTACTGTAATCAATATTTTCATGTAAAAATAGATTTTGATTAACATCTTCAGACATGTAGCTTTCAGAGCACGGAGTCTTTGCCATTTATATAGGTCAGGCTTCCATTGCAAGAGACAGCATTTCACACAAAAGTATAATATTCTAGACACTAAAATAAGCCTGAATAATTTTATTCCCGATGTGAGTGTTTTCTTCCCTTGCACGCCAACCACTATTTTGAAAAATAGACTGCTGAATAATAGAAGAATTGCATACAGATATTCACAACTCTTTTTCTGTGGTTCATCTGGGTTATACAAAGAATCTCATTCCCAAAGTAAGAAGGCTCTCTTAAAGAAATGGAGTTCATGGTTCACTTAAGAGATTCTTAACTTTAGTCAGATTGTCATGTGAACATAATACTTAAATTGACCAGAATGCCCATTTATATTACTGTGTCTTTTGTATTGAGAACAATGAGATACTAACATCAACAGAACAAGAAAAGTTCAAAGATTATTTGAAGTAAAACACTAAGGGAGACTTTCTAAAGTTCTCAAGGTGTACAGGCAGAAGGTGCCGTTCAAAGTGCTGTTTGTTCCAGGGCCCTCTCTCTACCTTTTGAAGCTCCTGGGCTAGGCAGACCCTCTCTTCACTCCCTGGAGTGCTAAGCAAAGTTAGTGATTCATTCATTACCACAGTTGCTCAATACCCCCAGCATGGTCCCTCTTCTCTGCATCTCACAGTCATTTCTGGTCTTGAGTCCTAAATGATAACGGAGACTCCACCATTTGTACCTTACCCCAGACTCCCACTAACTGTATCCTAGAGGCATATGCCTACTGCCTGACTCTTCCTCAGTTCCCTATAAAACCATTTTTCCTTTACTCCCACTATTGTGGATCAGAGTGAGCACCAAGAAAGTCCTTACACTAACAGTTTACCTCCCCTACAAAGTGCTGGCCAAATTGCACCTACTGGAAAAGGCAGACCAGCAATGGGGACTGGATACCACAGTCCCTTTTTGCTCTATCAACATTTTCAGCCTAAATGTCTATGCACAGGATGGCTTAACAAAAGCTAATGGACATGGTATTATACCTCTGAGTGTCTTAAGGATTTAGTACCCAAGAGAGGGAGGGATTGTTGAAAAGGGGTGTAGAAGGCTGTGTAATTAGGATTAATGTGATGACATTAGGCAAGGGAAAATTTACACTGAATCTCAGGAAGGGAGAAAAACCACCTGACAGTGATATTTATGAGTCTGAGGAATGATGTCCCAAGGGAAATGGCTTGAAATTGCTTAATTTATTCAATCTCCTCTATCAGTCTGTCAGGAATGAGCCATTGAGAGACCATTTCAGGATATCTCTGAATTCACAAATGCAGGTATAATCAAACAGAAGTCTTATCTTGTCCAAGATGAGAAAAAGCACCTATGAAATATGCGACCAATCAAAATGGAATTGGCTATGCTAGCCCCATGTGAATTAATGAACAGAGTTTTAGACCTATTAGCAGGATCCAGTCCAGCAGATTATTTTCACTTTTGACTGGATCTGTAAAAAGCGAAAACCAGCAAGCAGGCATTTGGTTGAACACAAAGAGGAATTAAATTCATTCCACCATACAGTTGCCAATGCTATGGCTCATCTGTTCTACTGTAGCTTAGAGGGATCTAGGGGAAGGGACGATTCCGGCCTGAAAAGACGATGCATGGATGGGAGTGCTCTGGGCTGTTCCTAGGGATCCTAATTCTGTTTAGGTCATCAGAAAATCACCGTAACAAAGTTTGAATCCAGGGCCATCTTTAAGACCAACTAAGTTTTACTCTGGGTATAGGCTTTCATATGCACACACATATCATGTGCACATGAAACCTTATACCCAGAATGAAGTTTTGTTGGTCTTAAAGGTTTCACTGGACTAAAACTTTGTTCTGCTGCTTCAGACCAACATGGTTCTCAACTGAGGAAATTACCATCATATTCTAAAGCAAAAGGCATCTCTTTCAAAACAGGAAAATATATTAAATCTTTGAAACCTATCAGCAAAAGAAATACGAGGCTCAGTTCATACTTTATTGATATGACATCACTGGTTCCTGTACCATTCTGGTAGCATCAAAATAACATGATCTCATGGACAGTCCTGGATCAGCATGATATCCATTGGTGGGACAGTAGCAACTACTAACAAATCAGCCAGAGCTAAAAATTGTATATTTTCTCATCATGCTTTGATGGGATCTCCTCTCCCTGTATGCAAGCACACCCCAGAGTCAAGGCCACTTTACAGAAAATGCAGTTTTCAAAATGTAATTTCCTGGTAGGAAACTGGTTGTGTATGGTGCAGCCCTCTCCTCTGTCATAATCAGTGGCTCTGAATCAACTAGCAGCCATTTGGCAACTAAATAAAAGCTTTGACGAAGCACTAAACTTGTGATTGTCAAAACAATCATTAACATTTTAAATCAGTGCTTCATATTTTACCACTTAACCTTATACACCCCCAGCCAAGTTCAATGTTTTGATTTTGCTTAGTCTAAATCGGTGGATAGAAGTCAGTAAATTCTAGTTAGATGCCTGAGCATCTGCAAGGTCAGTTCACATTCTATTTGCCAGTAGAGATCAGGCAGTCAATGAATCAGCAGGCTGTTTGACTGTTCATATGTTCACAACTTCTTCATGTCTATCTCCAGGAACCGGTTAACTGCAGCTATCAGAAGCCAATTCTCAGTTAATGAGGGATCAGATGGGAGTTGGCTTCTGATCTCCTGCTTTGTACCCAAGCAACCTTTGTGGGGAGGGGATCAAAGGCCAGCTCCCAGCTGATTGTGGGAACCATCTTGAAGTTGAGTTCTTCTGATCATCTTTACTGGAAACTTAATGGAAACTGGAGGTGCAGCATATCTGGGGAGGCTGACAGATTGGACTGTAGGGAAAAGGAGAAGATTGCTATCCACATCTGAAGCTCTCTGTTTGGATTGCTTCTCTTGTCCCCACCCTAAACTGTCTGCTTGAACTGCAGAGAAAAGGATGAAAACGATCTCTTTTTCCTATCCTTTTTGAACAGGGAGTTCAAAAGCATAACTTTTTTATACCCTCCCCATAGCTTGGAAGGGACAGAAGAGAAATTGCCTGCTTCTCCTGCCCCTTTTACAATGGGGAGATCAGAAGCTGATATCCAAATTGCTCCAACTACAGCAATTTTTCAGAGGCAGGCTGGATCCTCCATCAGCTGTGAGTCAGCTTTTGGTTCCCCCAAAGCCTTCCTGTCGTCCAGCACAACAAAGGTACAATGAAGCTCTGTGAGATCAGAACTGGACTTTCAGCTGAGCCCCCCATTAGTCAACCTCTGACCAGACTTGTTCAGCAGCTGTTTGAGTTGCTGAATGCAAACTGAACACAGTGTTGATCAACACACAATCTGATTGTTAGTACTGAACATGGTACGTTTGGCCACTGAACAGTTCCATAGAAAAATTCACAGCATCCCTAATTCTAATCTCTATTTGAGGACCCAAATATCCTCTTTGTGCCATGTCATACTGGTTTAAAAACCCAGCTGTCAAACCATCCTCTAACAAAAAATTAAGATGTTTCAGTATGTTTTATACAGAACCTTCAATAACAGGTATATCTAGGACCAGGGGTCATTTGGGGCTGGAGCGAGGCGGAGCAGCATACACCAGCCCAGGAGTGGGCACTAGGGCAGCCACGGGCTGAATCAGATTCTCTCATCTGATTTGGGCCACTGCCGAATTGCCACCAAAATTCAGCGGCAGCTTAAAAAGTGACTGGAGGGGAGGGGGTTTGTGGGAGAGGCTCCAAACTTACAGGGTAGCTGCTGGAGCCTTGCCCCAAATGACCACCAAGTTTCAAGAAGATTGGATCAGGGGGTCCAATTCTACAGCCCCCCAAACAGGTTGCCCCCATTCCCTCCATTGTTCTCTATGATGGGAAAAAATGTTACTTTTTCCCCACCATAGAGAACAATGGAGGGGATGGGACAACCTGTTTGGGGGCCCATAGAATTGGACCCCATGGTCCAATCTTCTTGAAACTTTATGGGTATTTTGGGGAGAGGTCCCAGCAGCTACTTTGCAAGATTGGAGCTTCTCCCTCAAATCTCCTCTCCTCCAGCCCCTCATATACCCTATGAGTTTTTGCCATTGACTTCAAAGACCTATAGGGTATAATGGGGCTGAAACTGACATTCAGCAGGCGGAATGACTCTGGAATTGGCTTGCATTTCCAAAACTGACGTGTGAATTGGGCCAAAAAAAATTATTTGCACACCCCTAGTGGGCAGAAATAGCAGTGGTGGCAAGCCCCTCCCCCAGTTCCCAGCAGGCCTGTGGAAGAAGCAAAAGCAGAACTTCTGTTTAGAGTCACGTGGCGGCATGATCTTTCTATTGTATTCTATGGGGCCCTTCTCGCTTTGCTCCCCCACCCCCCGCCTTGGCAGGCCAGCTGGGGAAGGGAAGGGGAGGCTTTTGAAGATGCCCCCTCTTTTGTTTCCCTTTCTGATACACTTCCGGTGATGTCAGGGTGGTGGTGGCATATACTAATTAGTTATGCTAATAGGTATGCTAATGAGCTCCTGCACCTCTTTTTCTATGAAATGACCCCTGTCTAGGACTACCCAGTTTTTCCATGATAGGTTTCTGATGACTGGGCATATTAGCCCAGTTGTTTCATATTTGATTCTGTTCAGAATATTTCTGCTATTAATGTGTGAACAATTTTCTGAAATATAGGTTAACATCATAAACAAAAATACTGAGTACAGGGAACCTTTAAACCACTTTTTTTGTGCTTGCTCATCAGCTACTTCCATTTAGAGAAGGAAAAATAAACTCCTGTGGAATTCTTTTCATGGCATCTTTCCCAAATGGCTAAAACCACCTAAACCTTCTTTCTTTTTGTTCTCATTTCTTAAAAGCTGAATTTTTACCTCTTGATAGTAGAACAAAACAGCTTATGAACATTCTATTTAAAAAATCAGGCTCCACAATCAAAAGGACTGCCCCTCTGGGGGAAACCTTAAAGCCTGATTCAGATAAGGACAGTGTCACATAACTCAGAGGACAGTAAAAAAGAGAGAAAGAAATCTTAATGCATCTGACCAATTAAAGAATTCCATAAATGGAAGGAACTATCTTTTTCCTGACCCTTGAAGCAATCAGCCCTTGACCTGAAACATGAGAATTGATTACCTTCATCTTACAGTAGCATGTATAATTACAAATATTATTATTGCCCATAAAATTATGTAGCCCTTTCTAAAATCCTTCCATAAGAGAATTTTACTCTTTGCCCTCTAAGATAGTGAATTTTATAGAATTTTTTTTTTAAGCTGGAAGGGGGAAACACTATTATAACTCTTGTCTTTGGTTTGCAATATTTTTAACAGAAAGTGAGAAAGGGAACTTTGAACACCAAGCACATCTTTCCCAGCATAGTGTATACATCTTGCTGACACATAGCATAAGCATCAAAGAAAATGGTGCAAATATTGATAAAAATAAAGTGAACAGCTTCCAAGTGCTATTGCCATCCTTCATTTTCAATTATTTGGCCTTTAAGTTGATGTAGGGGTGGAGACAACCCAAGCACTGCTTCGTCTTTTGCTCTATTAATAACATGATGGTTGTCAACAAGACACAGACTAAAGGAAAGTCATCAGCTTCTCCTCAGAGTCTGAGAAGGTCATAGTGCGGTTTACCTGTTAAATTGTGGGTTCAAGAGGCTATCATGATTTCAGCATAGCTCTTTATTTCGGTAAGATTAAGAACAACAACATATGCAGCAAGCTGCAACTATATACAAAACCCCCAGTCTCAAATACACCCACAAAATACAAATAAACTAATAAGAACATAGTAGCCAGGATCCTTCATTTGCATGGCATCACTTACACTTCTGTTAGCTGATCAACCTTCTCTGCAAGGGCGGCCAATCTGAATGTAGCTGCTAGGATCTTCCCTAACAATGCTTGTTCATTTGTAGTTCTCACTACACAACACCCCTACCCCCTAAAGACAGCATTGTACCTGGTTGCAGATATAGTCCTGCAGGTAGCAGGGTGGAGCCTGCACCCGGTGGGAACGTCTTAGTTCATTGCTTGGTGCAGACGAGCTACAGTCTGGTGTGGCCGGCTATGGTGCCGCTGGCGGAGGTGTGGTTGTATCTCTTCAGTGCAAGTGATGAGCTCCAGGCAAGCAATCTGTGAGGAAGCTGCAGCAACCCCAGAGAAGGAAGCAGCAGAGAGACAGTTGCTCGTGGGCCTGTGTGTGGCCATATGATTGTCACCCCTGCCTTAGATATTTGTGTGTTTTGGCTTAGTCTCATGAGGTGGAGTCCCTGTTTAGTTAGCTTTGTTTGTTAATTAGAATTGTAGACTTCATAATCTCCCTTATCCTGAAAGCAAGACATTTTTATTGTTTTATACTTACAGTATCTATTTGTATTGTATTTGTAATGATTGTATTTTAAATGTTGTAATCTACCTTGAGTGCCCTGTGGGCAGAGGGTGTGGTGTTTCAATTATAAATAAATAAAGCAGTTGTTCCCATCCCAGTATGTTCTTGCTAATAAATGGATGTTGTTTTGAACATACCCATCTCTGCTGTGTGAACCTAAAAGCAAGAACCAGAATACCCTATTCCTGATATACAAGAAAAAGGGAAAATCACATACATTTTTAAAAATGAACTGCAGTATCAACTGATGGAGGGGGGGGGGGGGTGATGGATAACCCATTTAGGAGAAACCAACTCAAACATCACCACCACACTTCACATAAAGCAAAAAAATGGCAGCTCCTTATTTAGGATGAAAATTCCCATTGAAAGATTGGAATTTCACTTTTATAAGAGAAATTCCACTTACGGTGCAACTCTAATTATACCTTCATTATCTTTGAACATCAGTGGCTTTTAGTAGTATTCAGCAGGATCCCAGAGGAATCTGAAGAAGGCTTTGAGCTGAAGTTTGTCAGAACTGAGAGCCTGGATTTGTCTTCCTAGGGGATGAGAAGAGTTTGTAATGACAAAGGAGAAATAAACAGATATACTCTGAGAAGCAGACAGACTTCTCTGTTACTAGATTTTACATCTAAACAATGATAAATGGCCATTGTACTAGGGAATATCTAGTAATAGCTGCCTTGAACAAGAGGAAAGGCGGGGTAAAATATTGTAATAAATAAATAAACTAAATAACCTAGGATGCCGCATATGCACTCTGAATGCATTTTTAAAATGTCCCTGGAAATATCTGTTTTTACACTCTTTATTCCTTATTTTAGTGTTTCTTTTAGTCAGTGAATCCGTGTGAACTCTTTCTCATACTGCCCACCCTCTTGGTTGTCCAGCTACTGAGTGGAAGTCTTGGACTGGAAACAGCCAGCATTTAACAGTAGGATGCCACTTTACACAGATTGTTGTCTCAAACATTAGCAGACTCATGCTACCCAAGCAGTAAATGTTAAATCTCACCAGAGCCCCCTGAGAAGACCTAAAACAAGAAAGCATCCACAAGCCCGTCTCACCCACTTGCCTCCAAGCACAATCGAAACCTTTCCTCCAATTTCCAAATACCACCTTTGTGGTAATAAAGCAGCAATTCTTTGTTATACAGGTCTGGAATCAGCAAAGAACAAAGGGGCAGTTGTCTGAGTATTGTGAGAAGATGTCAGAACAAAGCTGACATATCTAAATTTGCTATCTAATTAAATCTTTTTAATTATCTCCACCAGCTCCAGATCTCAGTGTGTGTTAATAAAACAGGGATGCACCTGCGAAGCAGTTAACCATTGGTCACCCAGTCTGAGGAAATGGTAAACTAATAAACGACAGCAGAAGGCAGTTTGGAAATTGTAAATAAATGGTGATAATGAAAGAGGGAAACCCTTATTTTGTCCCTATGTTTCCAATCATACAAGGCTTTATTAATTTTTAAAAAGGAAACCTTTTAAAAAACAGAGCTGTTTCAGGGATTGGGGAGGGTTTTTTGGGTACATCACATCATCCAACCAGCACAGTGTCAAGCCAACTTTTGCCTAAAACTTTCAGCACCTATTTTCTCTGAATTCAGTCCTGGAGTTGAATAATAAGTATGTTTTGAACTGTACATGGTACAGAAGCTTCCAGAGCATCCTCACTGTTTTAAAAATACAGTGTCTATCCTCTCATCATCATCATCATTATCATAGACCTTTATTGGTAGGGCATGGGATAACAGGAAGTTAAAAATAAGATAAAACTGAGAGTTTTATGCCATAGTAGTAGAGGGGGAAAAGGTCACACACAATCAAATTCAAAATAACATATCCCAAAATAAAACTCAGTGTTAAAAAACTCTTGCCCTTAGCTTCCATACAAGTGAGAGGAACTCAGCTACAGATGCAGTGATTTGGGGGGATTTATCAGAAAGCAAGAAGTTAAACTCATTATCAGCAGTCTTTACAGAAGGCAAAAGAGGACGAATCAAGTGATGGCATAGAAAAGAATACTGGGGGCAATGATGAAGAATATGTTGCACAGAATCAGGTTCGTTGAAAAGGCAGGAACAAACTCTACCCTTATAGGGGGTACCCTTGTATCTACCTGTCAAAACAGCTGAAGGAAATAGATTAAACCTAGCCAGCATGAAGGCTCTGTGATGAAGAGGGATTATCAAATTAAGAAAATACTGAGCCATTGAATCTTGTAGGGAGGGGATGCATGTGTCCTTTCACTAAAAGCAGAATGGTGTTTTAGTTAGTTGGCCTAATCCTGCTGCTGACGTGCTCTGTCCCATCTCCAAGCATTTCTGGGCTATGGAACAGCTTTACATGATGCTGTTAAGCCATGGTGTCTGAACTGGAAAGCTCGGTCAAAGTGATTCTTCAAGGTTTCTGTTGCCAACCATCCTGCCCCTGCCCCACACATTGTCCCTGTATTCCTCAGTATGTTCCAGCTTCTTGGCATAATTCCAATTGCTATAATAGCAATAACAGTTTAAGACAGCTGTGGATGATGGCTATTATGATGGTTTTACATTACTGTAGTGTCCCAAAGTACCTTTGCATTCAGAAGAGGTTCAGGGACATCACCTTAGGCAGTGGACAGCTATCAGAAGTAGAGTGCTGCACCCTAGTGAGATAATGGTAAAAAAGAAATCAATATCCAGGCTGTGCATAAAATAGATTTATTGTTTAGCAAATGGATAGTGAAAGTGTCAACTTTTAGTGAGAGCTAATGCTTGTAAATGGGGGAAAGCTAGCAGCATGTCCGTCTTGATTTCTTTTTTGTTACACTGACCCCATTGGAAGAATGGGATTTTAGCTCTTCAGAAGGAACCAGGTAACCCATCCCTAAATGGCATTTGAGTACATCTCAATATTCATGGGGAAATAGTTAAGTTTCTATCTAGCCATTCAAAACTGGGTGATGTACCTGTGACCAGCATATATGGATTCAAGGCTGAGTGTTGGTTCATACTCAGTTGTTGACAGGAATGCACAGGGAAACTAGCTAGAACAAAGAATAACTAGGTTAAAATGTGGCACCATTCATATGTGCCAGTTTTCACATCAGTAGGTTATTCACAGCTATCTTGATTCCTTTCCTGTGATAGCAACAGTACTACTTTCTAAGCTACCACTATCTCAGCACTTATCGTTAAATTGCATCTTGTTCACACCCACCCACTTTTCTAGCATGTTCAGATCTCATTGAATTCTATTACTATTTTCAGGTGTGTTCGCTGCTCCTCCCAATTTGTTGTCATCTGCAGATTTAATGAGTAGCCTCTCCACACCCTCATCCAGATCATTCATAAAAATATTGAAAAGTACCAGGCTCAGAACCAAGCCCTGTGATATCCCACTGGACACTTCCCTCCATTCAGATGAAATGTCACTGACAACTATTCTTTGAGTGCGGTTCATCAACTGGTTCCCTATCCACCTAACTATCCTAGAGGCCAGTCCACAGTTCTCTAGTTTACCCACCAGAACATCATGGGGAATCCTGTCAAAAGCTTTACTGAAATCCAGGTAAACAACATCACAGCATCCCCTCGATCCAGTAAGCTCATCACTTGATCAAAGAAGGAAATGAGATGGGTCTGGCAGGACCTGTAGGGGACAAATCTGTGCTGACTTCCCCAAATTATAAGTTGTCTGTTATATGCTTGCAGATCTATCCCTTTAAAATCTGCTCCAGTATCTTCCCTGGGACAGGGGTCAGACTGACTGGCCTGTAGTTTTTGCTGCTGTTTTGCTGCTTTCTATGGTGTTGCTGCTGTTTGGGGGCTCTTGGGGCTGCTGCAGATCTCCAGAGACTGCAGGTCTGCTTTAGGCTCCTCACCCAGCTTAGCTGTTCTCTGCACAGGACACTCCTTCTCTTTAGATGGTTTTCACCTCATAAAAATCTTTCCTTTCCCTCAGAAACCTATCCTCTCAGCCCCCCACCCCACCCCAGCTCCCTCACAGGGACAAAATATCCTCCCCCACTCCAACACTGGGTCAAGACCATAGGGTAGGGGGACCACCAGCAGGGGATGGGGATAGAGATGCCAGATCCAGGCTGGGAAACACATGGAGATTTGGGGGTGGAGGCTGGGGAGAACAGGGACCTCAGTACAATGCCACAGAGTCCACCCTCCAAAGCATCCATTTTCTTCATAGAAATTGATCTCTGTGGTCTGAAGACGACCTGTAATTCCTATGGCTCTCCAGGTCCCACCTGGAGGCTGGCATCCCTACTAGGGTTATAGAAGTATAGCAGTGGAGATCAGCCAGAAATTCTCAGCACACAACAACACATTAGGTAACAGAAAAGCTCAATCCCCCCCAAAAAATCAGTGCATTTAGTTTCACAACAAAGTCTATTTTAAAAAAGCCAATCTGTGTAATCATGCAGACTGAACACAGAACTCACAATTCCTAAAAGACAGAAAGCCAAGTCCCTTCTGAGAGGTCCTGCTAAAGAGCTGCTACCTCATTCACTGTATGGGTGAGGTAGGCAGTGATAAGCACCTCTTCCATTCCTTCAAGTTTGGAGGATGGTGCTGGCACAGCACACACATAGCAGTCACTGTTCACAAACAGTTATACAGGAACACAAGCACCAACAGATTCTGTGTTGCCTCTCCACTGTATCTTTTTCAAGCCTAAAGTTTTAAGTTGTGTGCACATGTGTGCGTGTGTGTGAGACAGAGAGAGAGAGAGAGAAGTGCCATCAAGTCTCAGCCAACTTATAGTGACTCTAGCAAGGGGCTTTCAAGGGATGTGAGAGGCAGAGGTAGTTTGCCATTGCCTTCCTCTACAAAGTCTTCCTTGATGGTCTCCCTTCCAAGTACTGATCCTGCTTAGCTTCCGAGTTCTGACAAAATTTTCTGTCCAGTTGGAGAATCTACAATTTTGCATAGCAGTTCCGTACTCCATTCAGGCATGAAGCCTATGGGATGTCCTTGGGCCCATCACTTTCTGGCTTGGATCCAGTGATGTGCAAGCAGAAACATAAATGGACTTGGCACAGTTCTGCTTCCTAGTGCTACACTAACCACTTTCTTCCATATATATTGTAATGCTAAGAAACTGGTTTCACAAGATATTGCACAAGGAGAAATGCAAGTGGGAATACAATAAGTTTAACTTTTCACAAGTGGTTTGAGGACTTATGGATATGAAGTGTAAGTATTATTATTGCATGTTGCTTTTGAAAATTGAAATCCTAATGGCATTGCGAGGTTACATTAATCTTTGGAGGTTTTTTACCAGCAGCTTATTCTCCAAATAGAATATGGAGAGAGGGGGAGAGACGTAAGTGATAGAAGAGCTGGAGGGTAGGTTAAGCGGAGGAATGTGAAATGATAATCTGAAAACATCAACATGAAAATGAATTATGCTTATTTTTGTACTATTTCAAAGGCACATAATGGTCTTTATGAGAGCCAGCTTGGTGTAGTGGTTAAGTGCGCAGACTCTAATCTGGGAGAACCGGGTTTGATTCCCCACTCCTCCACTTATACCTGCTGGATGACCTTGGGCACGCCGTAGTTCTGGCACAGCTGTTCTTGAAAAAGAGCAGTTTCTGTCAGAGCTCTCTCAGCCCCACCCACCTCACAGAGTGTCTGTTGTGGGGAGGGGAAGGGAAAGGAATTTGTAAGCCATTCTGAGACTCCCTTGGGTAGTGAAGGGTGGGGTATAAATCCAATCTCTTATCTTCTTCTTTACCCATAAGAAAAAAAATGCATTCAGTAATTTGTACATAAACTCTACAGCTTTGGACTCTTAAGTGCCCTTTTTTGGATATATCCAGACAGTTTGAGGTGGTCAATGGTCCTAATTTCTAAACTAAACATAGTCTCTCTGTTCAGATGTCACAAACAAGCAGAGGTTGTTTTTTTTTTCTTTTGTGCACAAACTTGGCTTGCCGTGCTACTGCAACCCCTACTTCCATCTCTCCTAACACGCAAAACAAAAAATTAGACATTCTGATATGGGAAGTCATTGATCTAACTGTCAAAATATTTAAATGTGGGTAACTGGACACATTGGAAATTGCTTATTTCCCACAAACTGGGATTCTAAATCATGTTTTAATCCAGTTTTAAATATTGGTTTGTAGGTAAGAAACATAGGGAGCATGCCTAAGCAGGTCTACTCAAATCAAATCCCACTCAATCCAATTAGACTTACTCCCAGGAAAGTATGCACAGTTGTGACAGACTGTGCTGTAAAAGCTCATAAGTACTGTGTAAACATGTGAAGGACTGTGAAGGGTTAATACCTCACAGAGCCTTAAGCGATAGGCTGTTCAGTGGAATTTGATTGGTTAGCATCAGCAGAGCAGAAAGACTTGGGAACTGACTGCTGAAGAGAACTCAGTTTTGAGTTTACCCCTGACTGTGGAAAGTTTAACTCTGGCTGAAAACAGTTTCATACTGACTGAGCACTGGGAAAGTTGACAAGGAGGAGTGGGTAGATCAGTGAAGACCCCCATTCAGGCCAGGAAAGGGGATAGATCTTCTAGTTAGAGAAGATATTCCCTGCCCAGTTGAAAGGAAGATAGAAGAAGAAGAGGTTGGATTTATACCCCGCCCTTCACTTGGAGTCTCAGAGCAGCTTACAGACTCCTTTCCCTTCCCCTCCCCACAACAGATACCATGTGAGGTAAGAGGGGCTGAAAGAGCTCTGACAGAACTATGGCTTGCCCAGGGTCATCCAGCAGGTGTGAGTGGAGAAGTGGAGAATCAAATCCAGTTCTCCCAGATTAGAGTCCGTGCACTTAACGACTACACCAAACTGGTTCTAAAGAGTGGAGTGATCCTTGGTTTGTTCAGAGGAGGAATTTGTGTGCTTGGTAGTCCTGCCTTCTGAAACCTGAAAAGTCAGTTAAGCTCAAGAAAGTGAACTGGATTGTTTAGGAAACACTGAAAGAAAAGGCTCTCATCTCAAAAATTCTAAGACTGTGTAAAAAGCTTTAAAACTCTCAATTGCTGGGAATATTTTGTGAAAATATTAAGTTACCTCAGAGTTTTTATTGATTTACCTTAGACATATTACCCCTGGTTTCACCTGAACTTTTGCCTTCTACGTTGAATAAAAACAGTGCTGTGGCTGTGCTCCACTTCCCAGACTGTTTTATTTTATCTTATTTTAAATTTTAGTATCTTTGTTTTGTCAGGTGTTTTGCTGGCTGGTAGCCACATTGTTAAGAAAGTAGTTTGTAACTAACACTTGCTGTTTTGGCTCTGTAAATTCTCCTTAAAGTAGGCTTGAACAAGGCAGACACTAATATGAATGCTGAAGTCTCTTGCCTGGAGAGCTGGCTATAAAGCCAGGGTTGGGAGGTAATGCTGCCTTGTACGGGAGACCCTTTTTCTTTGTATTCCTTTTAATTTTTCTCCTCTTTTCAAGCTCTTGTTATAGCTTTAAACTTTGGGATTGGGTATTAGGCTCCCAACCTTTGATGGGGCCCGGTTGGAGCCAGCGACTAAGGTGAAGAGCCATGGGGTGTTCCTGGATGCCTAACTGACTATGGAGGCCCAGGTCACCACCACTGCCAAGTCTGCCTTTTTTCATCTGAGGCAGATCTGGCAGTTGGCCCTATACCTCATCCCCCGCAATCTGGCTGGGGTGACCCATGCAATGGCCACTTCCAGACTAGACTATTGTAACTCTCTCCATGTGGGGCTTCCCTTGACATCCCTAGGGCCAGGGACAATCAGGAGATGTTGGTTCGTACAATGCAATGTTCTATGGGCTTAATATGGGGTGAGGTGGTCTCAAAGATATGCAGGCTCTTACTGGATAGGGCTTTAAAGGTAAGCACCAACACCTTGAAACAGATCTGGTATTCAATAGACAGCCAGTGCAGGTCCAATGCATCCACTGGCATGGGTTCAAATGTCACTACAAACTGGAAATAGATAGAAGTCTTCTGCAACCATGCACAAGTGAAGAAGAAAGTGGTAGGAAGAAGAAGCATGAAAGCATAACCACAGATAGTCTGAATGCAGCCGTACTCTTCTTGCAGGATGCTATGGACCACATCACATGTATAGTTTATAATACATACCTTCTGAGGATGTCTTCTGTGACCAGGATGCATAGAGGCACATTCCTAATTGCACAACACATTAATTTCTTGTCCAGCTCCATCATTAAAGGCAGTGTTTTACATTTCATATCATATTAAGGTTGTAGGTGATATTTAATGAGCTTTTAGGAGTAGTCGTTAAGGGAAATTACTTCACCTATTCAACTTTCATTTCCTTAAATCCATGGCATCACAAAGAGATCCACAGTGCTGAAATTGGTGGATATTGCATGGGGGAAATTATGTTATAAAATGGGCCAGTATATAGACACAAATAAATATTAGTTTCAATAAGCACATTCTCCCTGGGGATTAGCCACACAATACCCATCCCATATTATAGTGCTGATAAGCTCAGAGAAACTTATTAAAAGAATCAAGGTAATTTTATAATTCACACTTGGACTGCAGGTCTAATGGAGCTTGCAGTAATATTTAATGAAATATTACATTGTTTAAAGTGTTCCCGGTGAAATATGTTCTTAATTGATTTTTGACCTGTGAAAAATACCACAGAGAGAGACAAGATGAGATATTAGACAAGACTCTTGTTCTGTCTCTCCGTCACCATTTCCCTTCCTTCCTGTGCTTTCCCCATAGAGAAACAATGTGACACAGACAAGCACAGTATGGAAGATAACCACCGAGCTCCCTAATAAAATCACATGGTGGGATTAAAACAGCAAGGTGTTATTAACACGATAAATAACATGGTAGACATAAAAGTATTGAGGACCCAACCCCAACTTGTTGCCCACTGAGTTCCAGTATAGGTGTAAATAGCTTTTACTGTGATCACAATATGGGAACATATTCCTTTGATCACACAATTCAGCACTGTTCATTGTCTCTGGATCCAAGATATGTAGCTAACTTCAGCCCAAAGCTAAAATGACATTTCTCTTCTCATGTTAAGCTGCATGCACAGACCTCTACTCTGACTCTGCAGGTTCACAGCATGTGCTGATACAATTTTGAATATGTCTCACCATTTCCCACTCTACAATCAAAGTTTGTTCTATTTCCCCTGAAGTGAACATGGATGGTTTTATATCTAAATATTGTTCTTTCTCATTAGCATTTGATTATTTCACATTTAATGTGTACACTATTTATTTCATTAACAGGTTTATTTTAGTCTTCTTCCACATTCATCACATTATTGTGATGATCACAATCAGATATTTGACTGGTAGATGGTGTTCTGCTATTCAAGATCTAGCCAAGTTCTTCGGAACTGCAGATGTATCTTTGCAGGATTTTTGCTGTTCCAAGCAACACTGTCTTGTGGAGCTGAACTGGTGTTATTTGTTCAATGCCCAGAATGTCCAGGTGTTTCTTGAGACTTTGGCCCATTACGCACACACATCTTACTGCAGATTTTGTGAGCAGTAAGCCTTTAAGCTTGACTTCAGTTTCTGTGCCTGCTATACACACCATTCTTTTTTTTTTTCTGGTGTATTTATTCTGAAGCTGCAATTAAAAACACACTTTTCTAAATTGGGTGGGAACATCACTTGTGACATGTGGCGGGGTGGCTTCCAAACGTTTGTTTGTTTTTTAATTATGCAGTTGCCCATTGCAGCTGTGCAGTAGTGTCCAGCAAGTGCCTTCCATTTAAAGCCTCATGGTTCAGGTTTGTGCATGCATATTAGCATTAGTTCACTGAATGAAAGGGAAAAGAAAGCAAGGCAGGCAAATAGGGAAAACCAATGTTGAAACTGACAAGACTTTTTTTGAAACTGACAAGCAGATGTGAAGTCCTGTTTTCCATATTATCAAGCAGAAGGGGATTCTCTGCTTTATTAATGGCCACTGTGAAAAATGGGAGTCACATGATCTCATAATATGGGGAAACACATTGAGTGTACAGAATGCACAGTAGAACCCACTGACACTGGCATTGCAAGGTTTGGTCATTGGCAACACATGTGTGTGCATGCACACCTGTGCAAAGTTGTCTGCAACTCCACCACACTTTGCAAAGTCAGCTGCCACTATTCACAGGACTGCAGTTTGTATGGGGGAGGAGTCCACTGGCAGAAGCTCCGGAGAGCTTTTTTCGACCTGTACCACTTAATTGAAAAAAAGGTATTTTCACTGATGCCCTGGTGCAGCTGCACAGTAATGCTAATTTCGTGCCCTTCCTTGCAAATTTGTGTGTTTTTTTCTTTGTGATTCTCTTATTTGATTCTGCACACTGGGCATGATCTTGGCAGTTTTTTAAAAGACTCTCCTATATCAATTGTATTCTCTCCTCCAAATGGATCGATCCCAAGCGATTCTTAAATTTGGCAGTTTGCAGAAGGTCCATGTGGCTCAGCTGCCATTTTAATGTTAGGCTTCCAGAGATTGCCAAATGGTTCTCCCTCCCAAATTTGTTCACTAAAGCATTACAGGGATTTCCCCTCGAAAGCTTTAGGCTTCCCATCCCAGTCTCTCTCTTGCTTTACATCTCATGTCAATTTCATTCCACAGTGATTCCCCCTCCCCTTTATTTTGTTTGCACGCAGCACTTAAACCCTTCTTATTTTATACTGGGGGTGCTGCCATTTGCCTCCTCTCCAATCCCCCTTTCAAGTCAATACCAGCAGGGAAATAAACCTCATGCAGCACCTTTTAAAAGTTCCCCATCATTTAAAAATGTTTTAAGACTAATGATAGTCTCATATTGCTAGACATGCTGCTTGTAAAAAAACCTCAAAAATTTAAAACAAGGGGAATAGTAATCAATGGAGCTTGTACACTGATGGAGGGGGGAGGATGGTGGAAGGTGCAGAATGGATGGAACAATTTTGATGTGGGCAGAGGAGTGAACTTCAAGGGGTGGCAAAAGAGTGGGGGGATTCAAGGGAATCTTTTGAATTACTTTCAGCTAGGAAGTGAAACGAGGGAAAAATCAGCACAAAGGCATTCTCAGAAAACCCAGGGAAACAGCGACCAAAAAGTGAACTGAGCACTGAAGGGAGAGAAATAAATGCAGAATGACAAAGAGAGCCCGATGGACATGCATAGTGAAAGCAAAGAAAAACACCTGTGCATAATATGCCTTCTAGGCACTAATCCAAGGTCTCCAATAACAATTGACATGCTGGTAAACTTCTTCTCCCAGAGGCACTCTAACTCTATTACTAAGTCTTGGTATTTTGTGATCTTCTTCCATTCTGCTATCTCTTGGAATTGCAATGGTAATGATCCAAACTCTATTTCTTATTTTTTCCCCCTACAATTGTGATATCAGGGTAGTTAGGCTCCAGGTGTTTATCTCTATGTAATAGGATGTCCCAAAAATCTTTGTTTCATTATTCTCCATGATCTTGTCTGATTTGCGCTCCAATGAATTTTTGGGTGATAGTAAGCCATACTTTTTGCAAAGATTCCAGTGCAACATAGCTGCAACTCTATCATAACATACTTTATAGTTTGTTTGAGCAATTTTACTGCAGGCAGTGACCATGTGGTTAACTGTTTCATCCTCTGTCATGCAAAATTGACATTTACTGTTATCACTGTTCTGAATCTTGACATTCATATTATTTGTTTTGAGTGCCTGCACTTGTGCAGCTAGAATGAGTCCTTCCGTTTATTTCTTCAAGTGCCTATTTTGGAGCCACTCCAGATATTTTCACTATCAACTTTGTTGTCTTCCAAATATTGCCCATGCAAATCTGTTTCTTTCCAATTGTCAAAGTGAGTTTTGATTTGCAAACTTTTTGTAATCTTCTATGATTTCTGTAACCTTAAATAAGTCTGCCTTGTGCCTTTCAACTAGCAGCTTACTGCTTTTCTTGGTGTAGCTACTCAGTGCTCGTTTTTCTTTTTCAACTGCTCATTTAACTTTCAGGAGTAGGGAGGGGCACAAACCAGCTAACAGCCTAAAGTTCATGAGGGTTCATGATGAATTTTGGCTGCTTCGTAGTTCACAAACTGAAGTTTGTGGCAGATCAACTTGCACAAACTTTCCATGAACTTTCAAGCTATTTGTGGCAGTTCTTGGTGGTTCATTAATGGATACATTTCTAGACAGTGTTTCCACTCAATTATAATGTTTACCAAACTTCAGAGCAATGGGGGGAGGGGTGGAATTCTCCAGCCTTGGGAACATCAATAGGGGTCCTCCAAGCTTAACAGGCACTCTGGTGGCCAATAACAGAGTTCCCATTCTGCTCTATGGGATCAGAATCCTCAGCTTAGCTCCGCACCCTCTCTTCTGTTGGGTGTTGGCAGTTAGACAGAGAGGCAGGGAACCTGTTAAAAGCAGAGCACCTCCATTTATTCCTGATTGTGAACACCTCTCCCTTGGTGGAGTTTGAGTTTTAGATTGACTCAGAGCTCTGAGCACCCCCTCCCATCTCCCTGCTCATGCCAAGCAGAAGGACTTAGCTACTGGGTGCCTCAGCATAGGGGGTGTTCCAGCAGGTGGGTAAGTCTAGGATAAGCTTATGCGCCTCAGGCTTATGCCCCTCTCCCTGCCTCTCATGCAGCAAATGGGCAGACTTCATGCTGTGTGAGAAGTGGGCAGCCAGGCACTGGCAGGTCTCAAGCAGGTATTGCATCTCGAGGGTGGCAGAATCCCAGGTGGCCTTACCAGTGCCCTCCAGCCCCAGAGCATTCTTCACCACCAGCTGAAGCATGCTCACCAGGCAGACTATGCCCTTGAGGTACAATCTTCACCACTGCAAGCATGTTGATGCCAACTTCCTTGACCATGTAGCCACGGATGATGTTGCTGCTGCCATCAGTGGCTATTAGCCACAAGGTATAGATAGGAACTCTCAGTCTGGGGCAAGTGATGCACTATATTCTTGGTGCTTGTGGGGGGGCAGTGGGAGGGCTTCTAGTGTCCTGGCCCCACTGGTGGACCTCCTGATGGCACATGGTATTTTTGGCCACTGTGTGACAGACTGTTGTCCTGGATGGGCCATTGGCCTGATCCAGCATTGGTTTCTCTTATGTTCTTATGCTCACCCATTCCCTCAGGCTACTCTGAATCATGGTGGCAATGTTTTGTGCCATGTGGTCTGCATCCATCCCCTATGGAGCAAAACCACTTTGTAGCCCAGTAACAGGACTGTCCCCTCCTGGGGCCTGGACTGTGCCCTGATAGTCCAAACAGAGAGGTCCTCTGTTTGACACCAGTGGGTGGTGAGGAAGAAGTAGCCATGCTGTTGGCTACTCCAGAGGTCTGCTGTGAAGTGCACAGTTCTGCCTTGTGCTCTGAAAAGCTGGGCTTTGACCATCACTACTGTAGAGCAGTGCATGGTGGGCAAGACTTGTCAGCTCATGGTCATCTGCAAGGGTATGGAATACCAGAAAGCCTGGGGTTGCAGCAGCTGGTGAAAGCCTATGTCCTCCACAGGAAAGAAAGGCTGGCCTTCTACAGCAATCATCTTGCCAATGACATAGCCCTTTTGGATGGCACTGTTGGCTTCACCAGGGGAATGGCCTCTTAGAGGGTGGACTGCCTTTATGCCACACCCACAGCACCCCAAGTCTGAGAAGACTTTCTTGGAGGGGCTTCCTGCTCCCCCTTTGCTTCTCCCTGCTGAGAGGAAATGGACCTCTTCTTCCTCCTGCTGGCTGCCACTCTTTCTTCCAGTGACAGCATAGTTTGGTGATGGTGAGGGTGTACCTCGTCAAGCTCCCTGAGCCCACTGACAATGATCCCCTGGAGTACTGGTCACACAAGGGTGTCATCTGTCCCAACCTCTCTTGCATGGCTATGAGTCTTGCATGGCCATGAGACATTCTGTGCCCCCACCACTCCCAGGTGGAACTGGCCAGGGTGGACAAGTTGGCCTTCTTCAAGGTCAACCTCCCCCTGCTTCCACCTGAGGTCAACCTCCTCCCAGCCCCCAGGTCCAGTGGTGATGTCATTGCATTGGGGATGTTGCATGGCAATGTCCCTGTTTGGGGATGGGGTTGCTCCAGTGGCCTTCTGGCCATTGGTGGATCCAGGCCTCCAAAAGGGCTGGGAACCCTAGATGGTATGGCTATGTTGTTGGGTCCACTGATGGTGTTGCTAGGATTTATATGAGAGCAAAGTTGGCATCTTGGTTTGTAGCAGGCCTTGATGCCAGAGTCCACATTACTGTTAAGTAGTTTATTATGGCAACTGAGAAGTTGTTTTAGGTTAGTGAGCTGCCTGTAAGTGAGAAAAGGCTAGCCTTCCAGTGCCTGTGTGAGAGAAGTGTCGCTATCCAGCATGGGTTGTAGGTCATTAATACTGTGTTGAACTGGCTTGAGTTGTAAGCTGTAGGTATTCTGTTGTCATTTTCTTTGGGCTTGTCTTGTCATGCAGCAAGCTTTCCCTGGGTATCATTCTGGCTTTTCCAATCATCTTTCTCATCATATCAGGAGGATATGGTAGTTGGTTATCTGTAGGGATGGGCACAAACTGGCTGGTGAACTAAATCAAAGCTGGACAAATGGAGGATCCAAGTCAGTCTGTGAGTCCTGAGGTAGAGTATCTGTAAGGTTCTAAGTAGATCAATATTATTAATGTGTTGCAACAACATTTGTTCTCTTCCTTGGGTATGTGTATGGATGGACACAAACTGGCTGGTGAACCAAAGTTCAATGTTCACAAACTGAAGAGCCACCACAAACGTCTATGAATTTTGATGCAGTTTGTGGTGGTTTGTGAAGAGCAGAAAGCAAGGGTTTAAATGTCTTGGAGCCATTTAAACCAGTGCTTTTTCTTCCCACAAAAAGCAGGGGGAGCCATTTCACTCCCTGCTTTTTGTCCACTGCCAAATGCCATGGTGAACAGAAAGCTAGGGGTGAAATGGCTTGGAGCCATTTAAACCCCTGCATTCTGCCCCTCCTGAAAAGCAGTGGGGAGCAGATAGCAAGTGTTTTAACTTTAAATGGCTCATGAACTGATATGAATCAGTTCAGTTTGTGAACTGGCCTATCGGTTCGTGGTTCAGCCACGAGCCACAAAATGAACCGAACCACAAAAAATGCAGCTCATGCCCATCCCTAGTTCTTTGTGCTAAGTGCTCTTTTTCGACAGTCTCTATAACCAAAGTAAGTGTTGCAAGTATGCACAACATTGGAGCAGAAAGATTTCAACCTGTGTTGTATATGCTATTATCTGAGAGATGTCCTGGCAGAGCTTTATATAGTGCTGTGATTAGTTACAGACCCATAGTGCAATCCTAAATAGAGTTTCATGTTTCATGAAATCAATGAATTTAGAAAGGTGTAACTCTACTTAGTAGTATACTATTAGTGCATTAAACTACAACACAGTTGTGCATGCATTGTAGTAGTCAGGCAGGGGGACTTTCCCTTTGTCTAGTGGGAGACTTCTTGGCTATGTAACATTATGCCAGCATCAGAGGTAGCACATATCAAATCAAATCAAATGTATTGTTACAATCAATGGCCAGCGCACTCAATCATTCTGAAGTAGCACATGTAGGATACTTACTAAGCCATGTTCCTCCTTGGAGCTGCCCATTTCTGGCCCCTCCGGCCATCCCACAGCAGTTTACACCTGGGCAGCATCAGCAGGCATGTTTCCAAGTTACACCAACATAGGGCTTAGCCGCTATTCTAAGCAATTTACAGACTGGCCTTTGAGGAACAGAGGAACTGATCCTAACATCTTTGGTTCGTGCTTATATTGTCTGCTAGGCATATTTCCAAATGATAACCCATTACTATTGCATAATGAAATATTTACGTTACTGTTTCTTTCCATATCTTTCTAACCTTCTCCACCCATCCAAGTCAGAATACCAAATGTAACCTTTCTTGTTTTCCTTGGACAAACCTATTCCTCCATAGGAAATGTGCTGACAGTTAAACAATATCCAAAGTCAGGATGATTCGTCTGTCTATGTCCTTTTTATCCCTATTCCATTTTTATTGTATTTTATTTTATCTTCTCTTAAGAGAGTCGTTAATCTTTTTCATAGGCACCCATCTCAGACAGGTGGGGTCTCAGCTTCCATGACATTGCTAAAGAAGATTTTTCCATGAGTTTTCACCCACCCTTCATAGCTCACCAGTTACACAATTTTAATGCAAAGACCTGGGAGACTGAGGTCATGGACAGAGGAGATGAGAAGGGAGTGAGAGGAAGGAAAGGCTCTGCAACTCCCACAAGGAACTCCAGATCCTACTGAAAAGGTCAATGTGTATTTGAATCACCTGCACTGCTCTGTGACACATATATACACTCAGCCCAATGCAGAGATACTTGATAAAGAGGGTAATGAAGTGGAAAGGCTGCTGCAAGAACAGAATAACCCTCTTGCCCTCTGGCCTCCCATGATGCACCATGTTGTTGCCATGGAGATTTGGAGAAGAATTTTTTGTTGTTGCTGTTTTGGAGGGCCTTCTGATTCCTACACTAACCTTGACCTTTTGTGTGTGTGCATGTGTTTTTGTAAGAGATAAGGAATTCCATTTCTTCTTATCTGGTCATGGTTGGCTGCCTGGCAGGCACTGATGAAGGCAAGAGGGATATGGAGGGCTGTCGGATAGTCTCAATATGTTTAGATTCCAAGACGATAAGCAAAAGAAAATAAAACCAGAGATGGTTAATTAAAGGTGATGCTGCAAAGACCATTTTTGTGCTGAATAATGAGTTCCGTATGCCTCAGCAACAGAAAAATTTATTAGATGCATGTGTGAGCAGGAAATGAAGACCAGGAGAAGGATTATAAGAAATGTGCCTGAGGTCAGCCACAGAGTTGCCCTGGGGACTAACTTGTGTACAGGTTCAATTAAAAAGAAGCGTGTGGTTGCTATGATCACAGATTATGTTCAATAAGCAGCACCAGGATGCTTCCTGCTGGTTTCCCACAAACTAAGAATAGGGGAAACAACCAATACAAAAAGATTTGGAATCCTTTTTGGTAGGTTAGAGGTGGGTAGGTCTTAGTGACATTGATAACAAAAAGAAACTCCCCAGCCAAAGCTTGGAACAGTCACTCTTGCATCCAGGGATCAGAAAGGACAATGTTCTGCGCATCAAACCGACCTTTGCGTCCTTGGAAGTACCTCTTTCAATCATGACCTTTGCTCTTGAATTGGTTTGCCTTCTAGGAAGTCTTCTTTTGATGACTCTTAAGAAATTGCCAGGCTATTGGTTTTTCTGGGACATATGCTAAAGCACAGTTTTTACATTCCAAAAGAGGAGATGAGTGCAACTAAGTGCATGTGTATATTACGCTAAGAGGCCATGGTGGGTTGATTGATGAAAACAGCTCAATAAAATTAACCCTCACATCAATAAAAGTAGATTAAATAGTGAGTGATAAAGGACAGCTTTTATGGCTTTAAATGTCTGTGTCAATTTAGATGATGTTCCAAAAGCAGTTTCGTGCAGCAGCTGTAGCACTAAACCGGAAGTTTGTGCATGTGGGAAACAAATAAAGAGATGCAAATCAAACTGGGAGTTTGGTGCTATTGTCACTTTCCTTGGCCGTATTAAGCATGGACAGCTTACTGTAGAGAATCCAAGCAGTCAAACCTTTAAGCTTGACTTCAGATTTGTGTACCTGCCATGTGCACCATTCTTTTTTCTCCAGTGTATTTATTGTGTATTCTGTGTATTTATTCTGCAGCTGCAACTAAAAACCACAGTTTTCTTAACTGAGGTGGGAATGTCACTTGTGTCATGTTGGGGGTGGCATCCAAAGATTTTTTTTAAAAAAAATTACACAATTGCCCTATTACAGCTGCGCAGTAGTGACCAGCACACACCTTCCATTTAAATCCTCACAATTCAGTTCCTTAAATGAGAGGGATAACAAGGAATGCAGGCAAGGGTTCTTTAAAAAATCCTGAAATTGACCAAAGTATTTTTAAACTGACTAGAGAGCAGCTGCTCTCAGGTTTTCCTCCCCCTTTGCTGCTTCTCCAAGGTCACTCCCCTGCCCAGATGAAGGTTGTTCCACCCACTCTGCCTCTTCCGCCATTCATTGGTGTGCAAGATCCACTTTTTCCCCTTGTTGTTTTGCATTATTTTTTTTGAAAAAAATTACAAGCAGCATGAGTCTAGCGAAATAAGATTATTGCTGGACTCAGACTGCTGGGAAAAAATGATGGGGGGGATGTGGTTCTTTGAAAGGGGGAGGGAGGGGAGGGAAAGGGAAAGACCAGCTGATGCTTCCTGCAGACATGCTCCATTATGCCAAAAGTGTTTCTAAGAAGGACAGAGTTCAAGTAAATTATGCAATGTAAATAAAGCCCCCTTGCCCTCCAAAGTGCTCTGGATCCTGCAAGATCCTGACAACTCAGATCACTGGGTAAAAAATGACAGGGAAAAGAGTGCTTCTCTGAAAGGCAGAAGGGAAGAGGGAAAAACCGGCTGCTGCTTCATGTAGATGTCAGCATTGCATATTTTTTCTGTCATTTTTCCCCAAGCAATCCAGGTCCAGTGATAATCTCACTTAGCTAGACTCATGCTGCTTGTAAAAAAAAATTAATACAAAACAACAAGGGTAAAAGTGGATCTTGCACACGGATGAATAGTAGAAAAAGCAAACTAGGCAAAACAATCTCCATGTGGGTGGGGGAGTGACCTTTGAGGGGCAGCAAAGGGAGGGGAGAAAATCTGAGGGAATCTGTACACTTTTGAATTACCTTTGGCTTGGAAAGAGAAGTAAGGGAAAAATTGGTACAAGGTGACTCTCAGAAAACCGCAACTGAAAAGTTGCTGTGCTCTTCCCTTCTGTATCAATATGTGCAGCTTTATATTCCATCTCAGGATTCACTTTATGTTTCTGGTGAAACAGGATCTAGCTATGATACTTATGCTAGAATACACGTTTTGGTCTTTAAGGCAACACCTTTTTGGTTTCACTGCAACAAATTAAAATGGCTAACCCTATGGAATTTGTCTGCAGAATTAATTACTTATTTTGTGCCAGCAGTCAGAGTGGTGTGGTGGTTATGAGTGGTGGACTCTTTTCTGGATAGCTGGGTTTGATTCCCCACTTCTCCTCATGAAGCTTGCTAGGTAACCTTGGGCCACTCACAGGTTTCTCAGAACTCTCTCAGCCCCACCTGCCTCACAAGGTACCTGTTGTGGGGAGAGGAAGGGAGGGCAATTGTAAGCCACTTTAAGACTGTCTAGGGTAGGACCTCCTCTCTCATCACTTCAGTCTGACTCAGGTCTTTCAACACCCCTCCCAAAATCAGTGGTTCTGGAGTGGGCAAGCACTTCTCATCTTCCACAGTGAAGACAGAGGCAAAAGATGCATTCAGCTTCTCAGCCATTTCCCTATCATCCTTCAGTACTCCTTTTACCCCTTGGTCATCCAAGGCCCCCACTGCCTCCCTGGTTGGTTTCCTGCTTCTAATGTATTTGAAGAAAGTTTTATTGTTGGTCTTTATGTTTTTTGCTATAGGCTCTTCATGTTCCCTTTTTGCCTACCTGATCACAGACTTACATTTTATTTGCCACAGCCTGTGTTCCCTTTTATCAACGAGACTAGCTTTCCACTGCTTAAAGGAATCCTTCTTACCTTTTACAGCTTCCAGTACTTTGTTTGTTAACCATGCAGGCTTTTTTCTATACCTATTTGTGCCTTTCCTAACCTGTGGTATATATTTTATCTGAGCTTCTAGGATTGCAGTTTTAAATAGTCGCCAAGCTTCCCCAATGGTTTTGACCCTTTCTACTTTTCCTTCAGTTTCCTCCTCACATGTCCCCTCATATCAGAGAAGTTACCCCTTTTAAAGTTAAAAGTGGTTGTGTCAGTCTTTTTGGGCAACTCCCTATTTATACAAATGTTGAACTCAATAATATTACAATCACTGTTCCCAGGGGGTGCAATCACTTTTGCATCTCTCACCAGGTCTTGGGCATTACTTAGAACCAAATCCAGGATTGCCTCTCCCCTGGTAGGTTCTATGACCATCTGCTCCATAGCACAGTCATTGAGAGTGTTAAGAAACTCAATCTCTTTTTCCTGACTTGAGCACATATTGACCCAATCAATGTGTGTATAGTTAAAATCACCTATTACAACATAGTTATTTCGTCTAGCCACTATCTTTAATTCATTCATCATTTTATAATCCTCCTCTATCTTTTGATCTGGTGGGCGATAACACACTCCCAGCGTTAAGCTTCCTTCTGGGCCCACTAATTTAACCCATAGCATTTTCAGAAGCAAATCCAATTCTCTTACCCTCTGAGTCTTACTGGACTGTATACCCTCTCTGACATAGAGAGCCACCCCACCTCCAACCCTTCCACCCCTATCCTTCCAATATAATTTATAACCAGGAATCACCATATCCCACTGATTTTCCTCATCCCACCAAGTTTCTGAAATATCCACAACGTCTATGTTTTTCCCCAACACTAAGCAGTCCAACTTCCCATTTTTACCTCAGACACTTCTAGCATTAGTATATAAACATCCATAGTTTCCCATACATGTTAAGCCCACAACCTTCCTCCTGCTGCCTCGAGACCTTGCCAGGCTGTCCCTATCATTTACCACAGTCTCAGTGGACAATTCTAATCCTTTTCCTTATAGAAAAGTAACAGCTACTCCTTCTTTTTGAGATGAGCCATCCCAAACCAGAGACTTTTCATCTCTTGTCGGCTTTTCCCCAATATTCAGTTTAAAAACTGTTCTGTCACCTTTTTGATTTTAAGCGCCAGCAGCTTGGTTCCTTCTCAGGACAAGTGGAGACTGTCTCTCTTGTACAGCTCCCTCTTGTTCCAAAAAGCATCCCGTGCCTAACGAACTTGAACCCTTCCCCCCTACACTATCGTCTTATCCACGCATTGAGACTCCTGATCTGTGCCTGTCTCTCCAGTCCTGCACGTGGAACAGGTAGGACTTCCGAAAAGACTACCTTGGAGGTCCTGGCATTGAGTCTCCTGCCTAGCAGCCTAAATTTTTCCTCCAGGACCTCACAACTGCATTTCCCCACATCATTGGTGCCAACTTGTACCATGACCACTGGCTCCTCCCCAGCACTATCTACCAGCCTATCTAGAACATGTGTAATGTCCGCTACCTTCGCACCAGGCAGGCACCAGGCAGGCAAGTCACCATGTGGTCAGTACGTGTTTCGCCACCCATCTGTCTACCTGCCTAAGGGATGGTTCCTTGGTGTGAAAGGATATCCATTCACCAGCTCAAGAAGAGGTCCCTTCTGAGGGCACTTTCCCTTTACCCACAGCATGGTGCCCTGCTCCCTCTTGACCCTCATGCTCCCTGACAGCAGCGGGGCTTCCAGATTCAGAGTGGGACATATCCAACAAGTCCCCGAGTGTCCTTTTGTTGTACATAGTTTTTTATTTCGTTTTCATTACCAGTAAGTTTAACATGGTCACAAGGCAGTTTACACAAAGAATATTGCACGTAATTACTAATTTAAAATGTTATCTATACAGTTACCAACAAAAAACATTACTTGATTCACAACAGATCATGAACTTAAACTTTTGATTAACTACCTTGTTTAAATATAACAAAAAGATAAACCCTTTTAACTGTAGATCAACTTGTTATCTTCTATTGTTGAGTCCATCATTTATTTTCCAACCATTTATAAAATTTCGACCAAATATCTCTAAACAAAGCCTCATCTTTCCTATGAATAATATTACTTAACTTAACCATTTAGGCTAACTCCAGTAGTTTACTTATAATTTCTTCTATGGTAGGGACCTTTTCAGATTTCCAATAAGTGGCCCAGCAAATTCTAGCTGCTGTAAAGGTATATATTAGAAAGGCGGAGTCACCATGACAATATCTCACAATGACTAAATTTAACAAAAAAGCTTCTGGTACAAGCAGTATATTAAGACCTACAACATCTGCTATAAACTTTTGAATAGTGATCCAAAATTCCTGTGCTTTCGAACATCTCCACCACATGTGAAAAAATGTCCCCACATTCTTGCCACATTTCCAACATAGATTTGACATGTTATCATAGCATTTGGCTAACTTATCCAGTGTCCAATGCCATCTATAAAATATCTTATATAGATTTTCTTTATAAGGGATGGCAGTCAAAAGTTTCAGAGTTCCCCAAATCTTAGTCAAATTATCAATTTCCATTGAGTAGCTACCCGAGTGTCTTTTCCATGCGCCTGACTGTCTCTGCTTTTTCAGGTTAGCCACCTTGGCCTCAAGGGAGCAAACTCATTCCCTGAGAACCAGGAGCTCATTGCACTGGGTACACACCCAAGACTTCTGCCCAGTGGGCAGATAATCAGACATGTGACACACCATGCAAAACACTGGATAGCCTCCAACCCCCTGCTGGTATTCTGGCTTCATAATTGCTTTAAAAATATATAGATCCTTTTAAACCCTTTGTATCCTCCTTGTAGAAGTCAGCTTACCTTACTGAGAACCCAAGGAGACTAGGGCCCTGGCATTCTGGCTCTTCTTCAGCTTCTCACAGAGCCCCTAGTCTAAGAGTCCCTAGGCTTCGGCTCATGCCTCTGGCCAGATGCTGCCTTAAATAGAAGCTTCCCCCAGCAGAGGGTGTGGCTAGCAGCTATTCAAATTCACCCAGGCACTCAGTCACAGTCAAATAATGACCCTTTCTCAAGCAGCCACCACTCTGCAACAACTCAAAACTGACTCACACACTCCCAAACACAGTCCCCACAAACAGAACCCTCAGCTAAAATCACCTCAGCTGAAAGCAAATAAAAACTACTCACCCCTCCTACAGCTCCTGCTGCCTTTCAGAGCTCAGCTGGGAGGTTCATTCCATGGAGTGCTTGCCTGCCATGTTTGCCTGCTGCAAAGCTTGCAGCATCCCAAATTTAGTGTGAGAGGAGGAACTGCAAAAGGTCTGAAGGACCTGGAAGAGTCACTGAGAACTACAAGATACATTGAGCCAGTGTAGAGTAGTGGTTAAAGATTTGGACTATGATCTGGGAAACCCAGGCTTGAATCCCCACTCTGCCATGGAAGCTCACTGGATGACCTTGGGCCAGGGACACACTCTCAGCCTAACCTACCTCACACAGTTGTTGTGAGAATAAAACAGAGGAGAGGAGAAGATATAAGCCTCCTTAGGTCTCCAATAGGGAGAAAGGCAAGATATAAACAAACAAACAAACTCTGGATGGTGTCATACTGTGTTATTCTTTCAAAATATATTATTGTAATATACACTTAATGACACATGCTATTAAACCTGCATACCAAGGACCCTAGATAGTAATGAAATCGGAGCCACTGTGGTCTTAGCTGCAAAGCCATTGGTGGGATACTTGGCCTGCATCATATTCTATTATGTTCTATTGCATGAGATCATGAAGAAAAGAACCCCCATCCTAGGGACTGCTGTCAATCTAATGAGCCTTGGTTCGGATAAGGGCTTTCTGAGCTCTTTTCCTGTAGCACATGCACCAATAATCTTTTAAGTCCATGCTACTCCTTAAATTGTCTTTGTGTGCATCTTGGCCCAAGTCTCCCTGGAGTTCTTGCTTACTTGCAGAAATGCGCCTGACCCATCAGTCACTGGCATCCTGCTACATTTCATCTTCAAGTGTAAAAGGAAAAACAGTCATAAAAGATTTATTGAAACAAATTTCTTTTTCAGTGGAGACTGTGGTTGATCTGATCACCTTTTCATTTTGTCTTTTTCTCTCCTCCTGAGCTTACAATTTGAACAATTGCCCAGGCGTGTTTGCCCATTCCCAGCCTGCCAAACCACTTTCAATAATAAGATCCATCGCTTCCTCTTCCAGGCTGCATTGTCTTCATATCCTTGGAGATCAGATGCCTGTACTCCCTTTTATCGCTTGAGCCATATGTGTTGTGATTGTAAATATCTTGATAACACTCTTGTTAGCCCCTCAAAACCAAAATAATAAAGGCTAGATAACATTTTTAGTGGTGATTCTCTCTCTGCCATCATACAAGTGACATTACAAGAAGCTGGCAACTCTCCTTTTGATAAGGATCTTGTCACCAATGATGTACACACGATAAACTATCTGAAATAATAACCTTGTTCATGTTCCTTTGCTCAGGTTAGGTAATCAGTATAGTAGCCCTATTTCATCTCAAATTACCACTCCCCACATGTTAAGTTAGAGATTTAATATGAGGGATACACCAGAGGAAAAGGAAATATAAGTGCTTTTTAGTAAACGTGATATTTTATTGGCTAACTGCTCTCTAAATTATGCTGCTGCAGCTGCTATCTTCTAGCCAGCAAGGAACCTCTGTAAACTTTGGTGGTATGCTACCCAAAGGAAGGATCCAAACCCCATTTAACATTCCTGAGGGAGTAGGGTTGCCAGACCCCAACTGGGGGCAGAGATCCCCAACCACTAGCAGGCACTCCCCACTGCTGCTCAGCTGGCTGGCAGGGGGAAATAGTGCCAAGGGAGGGGCATCAGCAGCATCCTGATGTGCTAACATCTTGCACCCCATGCACCTTGAAGTGACATCAGCACATTGTTGGGGATGCTGTGTTTTGCCCAAATGCCAGAGTGTCTCCTGCATCTCCCAGCAATGCACAGCTGCTGGTGACATCAGAACATCACCACTGAGAGCGCCAACATTTGGAAGTCCCCCAACCCCCTGGCAACCCTGTGAGGGAGCTTAGCTGAGGTAGGAATATGACTTCTGTTCCAGCCTCTGAGCAGGACTGCATCTCTCTAGGTCATCTTGAGGGCCATTTGTCTGAGTGGGGAGCGGGAATAGCCTGCTTGGGTGCTGGGAGGAACTGTCACACTTTCATCCTCTATGTTTCTTGTGCGTGTGTGTTAAGTACCATCAAGACCCTATGAATTAATGACTACGAAAATGTCCAGTTCTTAACAGCCGTGGTCAGGTCTTGCAACCTGAGGGCCATGTTGCAGAGATGTCAGGCCAAACATTGAAGAAGTAAGTCTAATATCCTGTCCATACAATCCACCTTTCCAACCTTTAACACACATTCCAGAATTCAATCACAACCAGATTTTATTCCTATGAAAGTCAGTCAACACTGCATGCTTTGGAAAGGATAAGGCTGACAAAAGATCATTTCTTTACTTTCCCTTTTTTGTAAAAGTTCATTATTACTGGACAAATCTAGTAGTTTTGTGTGTGTTAAGTGCATCAAGGCACTTCTTTTTTTTTTTTAAAAGAAATTTTTATTAACAAATTCAAAATATACAACTAAGAAAATCAGTCGAAGTGCAATACATCTACAATAGCAAACATATAGTGAAAATATTGAAAAACTTCTGCTAATCATGAAAGTTGTAATCTGATATCACAAACAATCGAGGAATTAGGCAAAACCCACAATTACCCAATGTAAAGTGTATTGAGTAGTCTTTAATAAATATCAAATATCAAATAATGTGCAAGTGCAATAGTGAGGAAGAGTAGAAGTAAAGCAAGGATAGAAATAAGGACAGCTAAAGACCAGTGAGTGTAGCTACATTAGAACTAAATCTCTACAGAATCTATTTTGAGGCAAGATATTTTGTTTGACTGCAAATTCATAGAAAGAGTACCATTTTTCAACAAAGTTTGTTGATTTCGGGAAGATCTCTGATTGGTATAAGCGATATGAGATTTTCTCCATTAGAAACTGATCCCAAACTTTTGTCATCCAGGGGGACCTTGAGAGTGATTGAGATGATTTCCAAGTTTGTGCAATTAAGGCACTTCTGACTTATGGCAACCCCATGCATTAATGACCTCCAAAATGTCCTATCATTAACAGCCTTGCTCAGGTCTTGCAAACTGAAGGCCATGGCTTCCTTTATTGAGTTGATCTATCTCATATTGGGGCTTCCTCTTTTCCTGCTGCCTTCCACTTTTCCTGGCATTATTGTCTTCTCCATTGAGTCTTGTTGTCAGAATGTGACCAAATTACAATCACCTCGGTTTGATCGGTTTAGCTTCTATAGAGACTTCAGGCTTGATTTGATCTAGAACCCACTTATTTGTCTTTTTTGTGGTCTATGGTATCCATAAAACTTTCCTCCAACACTACATTTCAAATGAATCAGCTTTCTTCCTGTCAGCTTTCTTCATTGTTCCACTTTCACATCCAAACATTTGTAACGGGGAATACTATAGTATGCATTATCTTGATCTTGGTCACCAGCAATACATCACTAAACTTGAGGATCTTTTCTAGCTGCTTCATGGCTGCACTTCTCAGCCTCAATCTTTTTGTGATTCCTGGTTGCAGTCTTCTTTTTGGTTGATGATAGAACCAAGGAACAGAAAATCTTTAACAATTTCAATTTCTTTGTTGTCAGCCTTATAGTTCCTCAGTAATCATTACTTTTGTCTCCTTTATGTTCAGCTGTAATTCAGCTTTAGCACTTTCTGCCATAACCTTCATTAGTAATCATTTCAGCTCTTCACTATTTTCTGCTAACAATGTGGCGTCATCTGCATATCCCAAATTGTTAATATTCCTTCCACTAATTTTCATTCCACCTTAATCTACATCTAATCCAGTTTTCCTTGTGATATGTTCTGCATGTAGATTGAAGAGACAGGAATATAGAATAAACCCTTGTCTGACCCCTGTGCAAGTTGGAAACCATTCTGTTTCTCCATATACTGTCCTAACAGTAGCCTCTTGTTCAGGGTATAGGTTGTATAACAAAACAATCAGATGTTATGGTACAATCATTTCTTTTAAAACCAACCACAGTCAAAAGCTGTTCTGTAATCTATGAAATGCAAGCTGATTTTCTTCTGAAATTCTCTTGTATGCTCCAGTAACCAATGTACATTTGCAATATGATCTCTAGTGCCTCTTCTTTTTTCTGAATGCAGACTGAACATCTGGCGTTTCTCTTTTCATTTACAGTAACTGTCTTTGTTGTTAGATTTTAAGCATCACTGCGTGAGAAATTAATGTGATGGTCCAATAGTTGCTGCAGTCTTTGCCATCTCCTTTTTTAATTGGAATGTAGATTGAGTGTTTCCAGTTTGTGGGCCATTGTTTTATTTTCCATATTTGTTAGCATATTTGTTAGCATATTTGTTCAGACTCTGTTTCTGTGGCTTGAAATAGCTCTATTGATATCCCATCCACTCCTCATGATTTGTTTTTCCCAATTGCTTTCAGAGCAGTTTTCACTTCACTTTCTAGAACTGCAGGTTCTCCTTTAAAAGATTCTTCTTAGAAGCAATCAATCATCCTTTTCTCTCTTCTGTATAGTTCTTCAGTGTATTGTTGCCCTCTTTTCTTTATTTTTTCCTATTCAGTTAATGTATTTCTATGTTGATCCTTCAGTATGCCTAACTGTGCCTTAAATTTCCCTTTGGATTCTGTGGAGCAGATCCCTTCTTCCTTTTTTGTTGTTCTCTTCTATTTCTCTACATTGATTATTATAATAGTTATCTTTGTCTCTACATGTTATGTCACTGGAATGCTGCATTCAAACTTCTGATTATGTTTGTCACCTTTTACTTTTGATTCTCATCTAACTTCAACAATTGTAAGTGTTTCATCAGTCATCCATTGAGACTTTTCATTTCTTTTGGCTACACGAACAGTCTTTGCACATTCTTCCTTGATAATATCTTTGGTTTCAAGCCATAGTTCTTCTGGTTCATGTTCACTTGAACTTAGTGATGCAAATCTGTTCTTTACATGGTCTTTAAACTCTTCAGGAATGTTTAGATTGTATTTTGGCACTATGAATTTTTTGATGTTTTTCTTCAGGTTTATTCTAATTTTTGATATTAACAATTCATGGTCAGCACCACAATCAGCCCCTAGCCTTGTTTAGCAGAGAGAATAGATACTAAATTATAGGAAGTAAATTACAGCAATCACTACTCTCCACTGTCATCTTTTGATATATATTAAATATATGAAGTTTACTGAGCAGCCTTGGGCCGGTCATAAACTGGAGGGTGTGAGAACCACATGCATCACTTGGAGCTCTTTTAGTGGAAGGATGGGATTAACAATGTATTAAATAAATTTCCATCGTTAACTCCAGTACTTAAACAGTACTAAAATTTATGAATGTTTTAAAGAGAGTATACCTCTTTCCACGTTTGTCAGAAAAGATCTAGCAGCAAGCATCAGAGCTACCATATAGAATATAATACATAGATTCTTCACTGTAGCTTATTTTCTTGCCTTGACCAAACACAATGTGTGTTTTACAGCATTGTGATGTCTGTAATTGCATAGGATTTGCTCCCCAGGCAGCAGTGGATGTGAAGTGCTGTTAAAGCAAAAATGTTTTGCTTTTGCATACTGTATTAAACCTCTGGGACATTTTATGCAAAAGAACCCATATCATAGTTTTCTGCTCTAGGATATAGTCAGATTCTTCAAGAGCTAGCATCATCTAGTCCAGAGCCTATTAAAAAATAAGAACATAAAATTATCACTGGGTTAGTTGCTGCATGCAAGGAGGCATGGAAAAGCTACGTGAGAAGAAAGTGAGAAAACACATTCACTTAAGATTGGCCAGTGGAGTGACTCCATTTAAAATGCAGTCCTAGAAGGTTTCCTGTCATGCCCCTAAGGACCTTGGTTAACCAAGTAATTTTGGATAAGATTTATTACCATCAGGGTGTTGATTGAGCTGCTAAAAGCACATCCCTGAGGATATGACAGACATTTGCAAAAGCCACAGCATGGTAAACTGCTCCAGTCCCTGTAATCTTGATCACAGGGGACCCCAAGGTGATGATTACAGAAGGGCTCACTGGTCTGTGTCATTTTCTTTTACCCGGTAAGCTTTGAATTGATCTTCGTAAGCTTTCAAATAATTTAATAGCTTTCTGAGAGCCAAATACTTTTCCAAGTCACTTTTATCTTCCTTGTAGAATTTGGAAATATGGTTCTTTTTGACTAGAGTGAGACAGCATTGTGTGGTGGTTAGAGTGTTGGAGGACTAGGATCTGAAAGACCCAGATTTGAATCCTCACTCTGCCATGGAAGCTCATTGGGTGACTGTGGGCCAGTCTCTCTCTCTCTCTCTCTCTCTCTCTCTCTCTCTCTCTCTCTCAGCTCCACCTACCTTACAGGATGGTTGTGAAAACAGTGGAGGAGAGAGAAATGTCGTCAGTGCCCTTGAATCCTCATTGGAGAGAAAAACAGGATATGAATACCTAAATAAATGAACAATAAGATATGCACCCTTATTTTAGGTATGTTTACTTGGATGTAAGCCCCACTGAGCTAAACTAGGGGGATGCAAAGAAAGTACCATCAGACAACACTGCCTCTAGATACCACAGTTCCCAAGATTCCTTGGATAATGGTAGCATGGAGGATCTAAGAGCTTTCAAAAGAGGGCCAGAAGGATTTTTCCCCTTATAACCACACACTCTCCATGAAATCTGAAGTACCCCAGGAACCCATCCCAGCTGAGAAGAATGTATCTTGCGGAGTTAAATGAGGCATACTTAGAAGTCCTGTAGACATGATCCTCCCATGCACTGACTGAATGGAGAAAAAGAGTGGGCATGTACGCATTGCCCCCTGCCTCTTTGCAAGATCACTGGCTTGTGAGCACAATCCTTATGTAAGGGGTAATTTCCATGGGTATGCTCCCTCCTAGGGTTGCCAGGGACCTGGGAATCTTCCAGAATTGCAATTGCTCTCCAGATGACAGAGATCAGTTCTCCTGGAGAAAATGACTCCTTTGGAGGGTGACTCAGCTGTGGCCTCTCCCCTCCCCAAACCACATTCTTAAGTGAGGCTGTGGTCACACCGGCCTTTAAATCCAGGAGGGCTCCCGGATTTAAAGGGACCAGGTTTTTTATTTCAGGTTGGGATGATTACACATCCCAACCCCAGTGGGCGAAGGTGGTGGCAGAGGAGGCAAACGGTGGTGGAGAAGGCTTGTGATGGCAGAGGAGGAGGCTTGCAACAGTGGAGGAGGAGGCTTGCAGAGGAGGCTTGCAGAGGCGGAGGTGGTGGAGGAGGCTTGTGGCGGAGGAGGAGGCTGGAGGAGGTGAGCGGAGGAGGTGAGCAGAGGCGGCAGCCAGGGGCACCCTTCCCGAGCCCCGCCAGCCACCTGGTAAGTTTCCCCCCCCCTTTTGCACTTGGGCACTTGAGTGCCGAAGTGCCCAAGTGCAAAAAAGGGGGGGAACCAGAGGGACTATCTGGACAGCTCTTTCGCAATCATTGCAAGAGAGGGCTGTGCAGATTGGCTCAATCGCAGGTTCCTCACGCGACCACCGGGAAAACACTTGATTTTCCCAGGGTCGGAAAATGCGGGAGGAACCCGCGATTGAGCCCACTTCATCGCAGGAGTTGTCCCGGCTGTTGTTAATGGCCCCTTTAAATGCAGGAGGAACCAGCAGTTCCTCCCGCTTTAAAGGGCCATGTGACCGAAGCCTGAGAGTGCAAAGGATTGAAGTAGAGGAAGGAGGTAAAATGAGGGAACAGTGTGATGTGTATAAGGGGCCCCCTGTCTTAATGAGAAGTGAAATCCTGATTCATCAAAAGACCTGAAGGTATAGTGTCCAAGAGATGTGAGAGAATGCTGGTTTTGTTCCTGCAAAGGCTTATAACTAGATTACGAAGGTATTTTGAGTATTAGGCCCTGTCCACACTGTCACTTTTGTCACTCATTTCTCCCTATTGCTTCAGGTTCCCCCACCCCCCATATGTTTTGTTCTCTCTAGTAGTCCCAGAGGGAGCAAAACACATGTGGAAAAGTGGGAGGAACCCAAAGCAATAGGGAGAAATGAGTGACAAAAGTGTGGACGGGGCCTTAGTGGTGGGGAGAGTGAAAACATTGGAAGGGGGGAGGGGTTACACCATATTACTTAGGGTACAATAATCATTTTTCACTTGTGTCCACTGACTTTAGTGGCACTTTAGTGTGTGTGGGATTACAGTCTTTCTTCACAAACCTATGCCCAAGTACTCATCATTCAAATGTGTATAGGACTACATCCTTAGACTCACACAATATGTTTAATCATCCCCTCAGCCAAAATGAGCCATTTCATTATAAGAAATCCCTAAATTCATTGTGCCGGAGACTTGTGCAAGTCATAAGACCTGAGAAATATCAGAGAAAAGGAGCCACCTCTTCAAAGTACCAACCGATCCTTCCAGTGCTATACCATCTTCCTGAGATAATAAACCAATGCCATGGTCAACAAACCAGTAGGGTCTTTAGAACAGCATGAGCAGCCATTAGCACGCTCTCAGAAAGCTCTTTTGATAAGATGTGCTGGCTTTGTTTCCAAACCACAACTGTCCTCTTTTATTTAGGTTCCTCTGCTCGCATTTAGTTCAACACCAAAGTACAGCCTACTTCCAGCCTCCATCTTTCTTGCTTGTGCCTTGCCTGTGTCTGTGGCTCATTTTTCTTTGTAGGCTCTAATATGTGTTTAACATGTATCTTAATTATTTGATTACAATGGCGTAATTATATAATTGTAACGTATTGTGTGTGCTGGCTGGAAGGAGCCTGGAGATGCTTGCAGAGTGACGTTGGGTAAACAGGATAATAACAACATTGAGAGGGAGAATAAATGCAATAAGAGAGGCTAATTTAGAAGCATTTAAGGAAATGGGTGTTTCGGAAAAAAGAAAAGTGGCTGTGAGGGCTTTGTCATCTCTTATGCCCTCAGCCCAAGGTTGCCAGCATGAAAAAGCACTGCAGCAGAAACATCAGCTTGAAACCAGGGCTCGGATTCTTCTGCCAGGACCCTCAGATGTTGTTTAAATCCATCCACAGATATAGCAGTACCCAACATTGTTCCCAAAATTATAGGCAACAAAGGAAGGGATTTTTTTTTTACCTAGCCTAGTGAATAGCATGAAATAGGAATGTCCCTGAAAACTAAGGGTCACACTATATGAGACAGAGACCATAGATCTCCCTGCAGCTTTTGAAGTTCAAGTTCAGGCATGTGCCTAAAGCTGGACAGCAGCTATGTTGAAAGGGAAGTGAAATTTGAACCTTTCTATGCCACAACGGTGTTGTTAATTGAAACCAGTACCATGCTACTGATACTAGTTCTTTAAAGGGGACAAATGAGTTCCTGTCTCTTTTTACTTTAACTACAGCATGGTTAGTAAAACTGTGGAGGTCGAAGGCTTCCTTCCCACAACTGAAATCAGGGCCACAGACACCAGAAATCTTGTGCTTAGAAATTTGCTTAGAAGAGCCAGTCATGAATTGCCGAGATTTTTCTCTGTTGACTCTGGCCGGTAACTACCTTCCTCGTGTTTATATGAATTATACAGGAGGTGAGTGGGATAGTGTGGAATGTAAAGGGGGGGGGGGGGGGCAGTGCTATGCACACATACCTGGGAATAAAACACCATAAACATAGTGGGACTTACTTCTGAGTAAATCAGCATAGGATTGCAGTGACAGTTTCCTACTGCTTCTGCAACAACAAAGGAATCCATGGGGTTTTTTTTTCTGTTCCTGTTGCATTTAGGCATAGTCTCAGGCTCCTTTGGTAAATCATTCTTATTTTTTCATCAGCTCTTCTGCTATTCAGTCTCGTTGTTCTGTTCTCACATAAGACACTTTGATTT
Source organism: Lepidodactylus listeri (assembly GCA_029233225.1). NCBI lineage: Eukaryota > Metazoa > Chordata > Lepidosauria > Squamata > Gekkonidae > Lepidodactylus > Lepidodactylus listeri. The sequence goes on along the minus strand of JARCFY010000005.1, from coordinate 54,537,532 downwards.
TGAAATGTGATTCTAATATTTCCAGAAACTAAAAATATACGGCATCTTCTCCCTTTCCCCTTTCTAACATAATGAAAATGCAAGAAAAGGGGAAAGGAGAGAAGAGTTTGATTTTATTTATTTATGGTGTTGCTTGTTTAGGGATTGTTAAGTTGCCTCTCGCCTCAAATATTGGTTTCCAGTTTTCACATGTATGTTCACAGGGTCACAATGAATGTGTTATGACCTGTATACATATGTTAGAGAGGTGATTTCCATTACTTTGTCTACTTTATTATGTGGGAAGGGGTGGTGAGGTGGCGGGGTTTGACTGCAATCCTAAAACATATTTCCTTGGAAGTAAATTCATTTTAAAACAGTTGGACTTGCGTGCTGATACATGTGTTTACCATTGTGGTGCCAGTAAATTAAGGTGGGAAAGTCTCTTCTCCCATGCCCCCTAGCACTTCTGAAATAAAACGCCACAAAATTTGCATTTTTTAAAATCACAATCAAGTTTTTAAATAAAACCAGTATAGAAGAAGCCGGTATTCATTTTTTTTATTTATTTACTTTTCTTTACTGAAAAACCCTGATAGGAATGTACCATGTATGCAAGTTTACCTTTCAAAGATCGTGTTACATACTGTTTGAAGGGAATGTCAAATCATCCTCTGGGCTCTTTACATAAGAAGTCTCCTAGTGAATTTTTTAAGTACTGTTGGATTGTCTGCAATCTTTCTTTCCCTTCTGCTGCTGTTGTTGTTTTTTCCATTCCAGTCCATCCCTGCGTCTTTCCCTCTTTTTTCTTGACCTTTGCTCTTGCTTTCCCTAGCAACTTCCTGCACCTCTGTAGAGGAACCACCTCATACTTGGAGGACTATTGATGTAAACAAACATTGAGAACAAGATGCAAAGTTTGGGGTCATGTCAGAAGCAAGGACCACAGAGAGAATATTGTCAGAGAAAAGCACAGGGCCCTGTCTGCCAATGAATGCACTCTTTGTTGGCAAGAGGTTCCCAGGAACACATGACACAGTTCAAAAGTGGAACTTTTTATGCACAGCTGTGCCTAAAATCCTGGCTTTTGCCTTGAGGAATGCTCTTAATTAACCACACAAAGCATGTTGCAAAAAAAAAAAACTGTAATGGGAGACCCTGACCCATTTTAATGGATATGAACATATATCTGGTCCCTTCAAAATGGGCATTTCACAGCTGCTAATACTGTCAGTCCACTGAAGTTAATAAACTTACAAACCTAATTAAAAATTACCACGTATCCATCAACGATACTAATATGATTAGTCAAGGGGCAGACTCCATGCTATCAGAGTAGACTCCTGGCTATATAAATGCAATAAATCCAGATTATGTTATTTGCACATGGTCCTCACTTGAGAAGTTCACATCATATCAGACTGGATTAACCAAAGATTCCTTCAATTCCAGTTTTTGTTTATAGTTCATGTCAGATGTCAAGGCTTGATTCCTCAGAACATTGTAGGGTCTTTCCAGGTGATTTAAACACAGATTTGGCCAGTCATGTTCCATGAGTCTCTTGCTCTGTTTGTAATGTGGTGTCCTCACAAATTAGGTAGAGTGGGGAGTCTCCTAGCAGGAGAGGAATTACTCAGAAGCTGCCAACTTCCTCCTGAAAGTATCCATGTCAACAACATCACCTAGCAGACTTTTCTTCTCAACTTTATCCATGTTTCTGAATGGCAGATCAGTATCCATTTTCATCTGATAGTTGAGCTATGGCACCACAAGGACATAGCATTCCAGAGTGAGAAAGTGCACAACTTCTGAACATGTATTTATATTTTTAAAAGCCTAGCTAAAAGCTTAGACTCGGGGGGGGGGGGGGGTAAAGAGGAGTGTTATTTGTCATCCGTGATGTCATAGGTCTTAACAAATATTTGTTGTATGATTTGGGAAGGTCCATATGGTGATGAATAATTAATGAAGGGACAATCTACATAGATTTTGAACAGGAGCAAATACCACCATTCACTGTCCTCCAGAGAATTATGGAATTATTACAGCATGCACCCATGACAGAGCAAATGCACCTCCTTCAAGAACAGGAAATTGGTCCTCACAGTTCTCGGACACCTTTGACTGAAGGCAGTAATAAGTCCAAACCTCCATTTACTTCTTAAAATGGTATTTCATATTTTAAAAGCAGCTTGGGGGCGGGAATGGGATTTTTGGTGTAGGCATATAATGCTATTTATATTAATGATGGACAAACAAAATAAACAGCAAGATTCAGCCAGACTCAAGTACTTATTTAGATCAAGTACTATATTTTGAGACAGCCAAGCATGCCAGCCTTGCTGCTGATTCAGATGTGTGGATTCAGAAATCACGTGGTTAGCATACAGAGAGGGCATTTTGTTTTGTTTTGTTTTGCTTTGTTTGGGGTGGGGAGATTTGGGGCTCTTTCAGATTTGGTCCACATTCATTGGGAACAATGCATGTATTGCATAGACAAGACTAAACCTTTTCCTTTTTTGCTGACTCAGTCAAATGCTTCAGGCTCTCAACTTTAATAAGTGCATGCATAGATCTAGAACCAATATTGTGCATTCCTAAATGCAAGGAATTTAGATTCTGTTTAATGATGCTTGATCACTTGCTGATTGGTTTGAGATCTGTCTGCAAACTGCAGTCAGCACAGTCAAATATATGATAGACTTTGCCCATGTTCAAGCAGTTTGCATGTTTTATTGTTATGCAAGAAAAGCTGATACCACATGCACATGCTCATACTGGTTTTCCCCAACTTCCCCTCAGCTGCCATCACTGCCCTGTCAGAGTTCATCACATTCTTTAAACATTAACAGAACACTAACATTTCACAGTTATTGACATATAGATACAAGGGCCGGATTAGAGTTCATATAGATACAAGAGGACAGATTAGAGTTCTGCCACGCTACAGGAGTGTGGCAGAACAAGCCAGGGCGAACTGCCCCGCAGTGCGGTGTTCAGACGCTGCCACAAGAAAGCTGCCCACAGCGTCCACACTGCGGGTGGCTTCTGGCAGCGGTGGCAGAATGCTGCGCGGCTCCGCCCACGTGCGTTCACACCCGCCGGAAGTGGGTGGAACATGCACGCAGCTGCTGGGACACCACTTAGAAGTGGTGCCCGGCTGCTGCGGGAGGAGTGCGCCACCGGACGAGGTGAGTCCGGGGCGCCTCCGCGGGCCAGACTGCCAGTCTGACCTCAGCCAAGATGCCTCCCTGTGTCTCCTATGGATGCCTGGTTCTTTTTGTAGCAACGGCAAGCAAACTGTATCTGGAACAATTCTCACATTCTTTCACAGCCTTTTGGGAGCTGTACTTTTTGGGACAACCACTCCCCATTCAAATGATGCATTATGACTGTGCAGATATAAAAGGGAGGCAAACTGTGGGTGATATATGCTTGCCCTGACCCAGTGATATATGCTTGCTCTGACCCATGACCACTGAAGGTATGCATACAGTTTGGATCTAGTGATTCCCCTTCTGCTTAGAGTGGAATTGTTCATTGGAGGAAGGCTTCTTTCTCTGAAGAATGGGAAAAGATTTTCCCCTAATGGAAAATTCCTCAATTAGCAGAAGGGAGTTATGGGATCCAATACAGTATGACGAAGTGGAACACGTCCATAGAAGCATGGGTGGGTGAATATTCTCTATTTCAGTTTTCAAAATATTTGCTCATAATTTTTTGAATACATTTTATTCTTGGCTTTGCTCCGTTGGTTTCCTAGATACATCCATATTTTATATGCACATTACATAGTTTTCATATGCAATTTGTGTGATACCTCTAAACAATATACTCCATTTACACATATGCTATATTCATAATGCTGATTGATTGATATTTTTAAAAATGCTACAAAATGCAGAAGTTTGCAGGAAATGTTCAGTATGAGGAAACAAAACATAGCATGAAAATAACCAATTATGCCTTCATTTGCACAAGATATAAAGAAAATTGAAATGGGGATTTGTGGGTTGAACAGTAGGGATGAGAATTTCTAAATCATTACGGTCCAGAAGCATAGGGCATTCAGAGTCTTCCCTCAGTGCCACTGTATCTGTACTTTTTAAACTGTCACATTTAATGTTTGTTGCTATTTCTACTGTGTTTGTAGATTCCTTGCACTTAGCCTGTCTTTTGTAATTCCAAAAAAAATGATGCAATAAAAACAATTTAATATTTCTTACTCACCTCTGATCACAGTATTCATTGCTTGCAGAAGAAAAACACATTTTTAAAAAGGTACAAGTGACATTTCTGATTTTTCCACATCCTGCACCTGCAGTGGAACATCTGCCTGTTTGTATGTAACCTAAGCATCCAGACTTTGCAAAGAAGATGGAGGAGAGTGCAGAAGGAAGAGAGTGAAGGACCTAGTGAACCCGTATACAGATGTCATCCTGCTTGCATGGTAGAATAATAGGGATGCTTCAAACATGATGTAGGTTGCTTAATTGCTGCTGAGACATGACCAACAACATGGAACACACTTGTCTATATATCACTACTAACATTTGGAACCACTCATCCAAGACATACAGGTGGGATGACTTCCTTTCTTAAAAATGCTAATCAATGGTGTTTCCTACAGGTTCTCATAACTGACTATAAACTGAGTAATCAAAAGACAAATAGGAACTAAGTGGAGACTTTCACAGTCTCAGTTGTTTCTGAGTAGGAAGGCAGAGGATCAGAACTGAAGGAGCAGCGTGTTTCCCACCACTGCTCCGGCATCTGGTGGGAGAAAAATCATGTTTTAAAAATCACCAATGGGCAATGGCATGATGTCACTTCCAGAAAAACCCTGGATAGGATGTCTGTCCACTGAGAAAATCTATGGTTTTAACCATTCCAACAGATGTGCCACTTCCAGATTTTCCACAGAAGTGACACCATGCCATCACACAATGGCACCCCATCCATTACCCCCAGACTTCCACTGGGTGTCAACCAACTAGGATGGTAAATATCAGAAGGGTGCAGGATAATTGTTTATTTTTATTTGTTTGTTTAAAACATTTATTAGCTGTCTTTTTCCCTTACAAAGCTCAAGGCAGTGTACAGCATAGATAAAACACATAAAAATACATTAAGACCATATAAAGCAATTCAGATGTCTGAATGAATAAAGTGATGGATGAACGCCTCATCGCTCTATTTAAAAATAACTGAAGTTTATTGACTTTTATGGGGAAAACTCAGGAAATAATTAATAGGAATAAGACGAATTTAATTGGTTTAAATCTTATAAGTGCAATAGAATCAGAGATTAACACATGGTATTACTTAAATTTCTCTAAGAAGACAGCAAAATATTCCTTCAGATTTAGAAGATCTGTCAATAATTATGTCCCGATGGTGAAGAACATTACAACAGATTTAAAATACTTCAGCCAAATTAAAAACCTCTTGACTGGGAAGAATCTCAGTAATTAAAAAGAGTATTCATCTTTGCAACCCTGTATTAAACTGAAAATATACCTATAGCAATTTCCTGTAACATCTTGAATTTATAGCAAAAATTATATAATTATATTTGGACCTAGAAGAAACCTGACATTTTAAAACATGTATTACAAACACCTTATAAGTAAGGAGACTTCTTTGTGTCTAATATAGCCTTCTATTATTACACAAGTTCTTTGAAAACTATTGGCACTTGGCTTTTGCAGGATAAAGATGCTCCATGGGGAATCACTGAGGAATATTCATCAAGGATTCCCATAGAACATTTACCTTGGTATTATTCCAAGTTGTATAAATAGTGCCCTGTCCTGCAATGAAATGTCCTAATTAATGCAATTTTGAGAATTTGGAGCAAATATAAGAAGTTCTTGAAAACTAGAGAGTTATTATTAATTCTTTTATCTGTGATCCATACTTTCAATTAAGGAATTATAGTTAATATAAGAAATGGAGTGATAAGAATGAGCTTGATAGAGTTCAAAATATTTTGACTTCCAGTAAGAATCTAACAGTGTGATCCCAAACACAGTGAGACCTAGGGATGGGCACAAATTGGGAAAATATGGTTTGGTTCATGGAGAACTCACAAACCAAACCAAAACCATCATGAACTAAAAAGGCTTCAAACATACTGGAGCAGTTCATGAAGTCTGTGATGTAGTAAAAAACCACCCCCCAGTATGCTAAAGACACCAAACTTGCAGAGAATCTCCAGTTGACTCTCCTCTATGTGTCCTCCAAGTTATGTGGAGATTGGTTTTATGGGGTTCAAATTACGACCCCCTAAAGAAGGTGCCCCCATCCTCCATTATTTCCAATGAAAGGGAAAAAACTCAGAAAAAATAGCAAGGGCAATAGAAGCCTAGCAGAATAGAACCAAAGACCCTGAGAATCTCTGCAGTAGGAACTGAAGTTGGGTGGCATTTTTGCAAACCCAGCAAAACGAGTGAAATGTGCCCAGCAGAACCAGTGGCAGTGCAAACCCAACAGGACTAAGTTCAAACAGAGAATTTCTGCAGTAAAAACTGAAGGGGGGGATTTTTGTGTGCCTAGTAGAAAAATGCAATATACAGAGTGCCTGGCAGTACCAGTGCAATCAGAGATGCAATGCCAGCTAAACAAGACTGATATCTAGCATGCAATCACATTCGGGGGGGGGGGGGGGATGTGTGCAAGCTCTGTGCAAGAAAATGGGAAGGGAACCCAAAAATGGCCAAGGGGGGACTCTTGATACTGACAAGAGCAGCTGGAAAGCCAATAAAAACCTGAGACACGGGGGGGGGGGGGGGAGAAAACAGTCCAAGGATGGAGAATTCCACCCACCTTGTTGCTTTGATGTTCCTCCCCCTGTTGCTTTGGAGTTTTGTAAACAGTTTAACTGAGTGGCAACACTCTGCCTGGAAATATATCTATTCACAAACTGCCACTATGAACATCAAAGTTCAATGAACTTTGTTTTTTGAACCATGAAATGGCTAAAATTCATGAAGAACTTTACTTCATGAACCAGTTCATGACTATCTCTATTTAGACCATTCTCATCTCACTGTTCAATAGATCTAGAAGGGATTCTTCTGTTTAAGACTGCACCAAAAAAGAATTGCTGTCCAAAATATATGATGAATTGGAAAAAAAAAACATGAAGGGAATTATTTTAAAGTTCAGTGGGACAAAGTGGCTAACAAAATAATGCCTTGTGATGTCTGGCATTATCATATTTTTACAAAGCTTCCTATGACTTCCCTTATATTAAAGAAAACAAATACAAAACCATGCACCTTAAACTTGCAAAAAAATATTTCTTTGCTTTGTTTATACCCCACCTTTCTCCCCAATGGGGACCTCAAGTGGTTTAAATTGTTCTCCATTTTATCCTCACAACAATCCGGTGTGACTGGTCCAAGGTCACCTAGTAAGCTTTCATGGCAGAACAAAGATTCAGACTTGGGTCTCTCTGATCCTAGTCTGACACTAACCACAAAACCACACTGGTTCTAAGAAAGATATACAAAAATGCAGAAGACACTGGATACCAGAATGGAAAAACCTCAGTGGATTATATTCACATCTCGGTGAACAGTGTTTTTTATTTTTCCATTTTCCATTGTTATTCATAACTCTTTTAGTTTGTAAATTTAAATTTCATAGTAAAAGTATTTTAAGAAAACAATTACCAGTATTTGGAATCACTAATCCCAGATATAAGGTGGCTGACCTTATATTGAAGGCAATTCCTATAGTCTCTCATCATGAAATATAAATCACATAATCAAAAGATACATGGCAAATTAAAGTCAGACTTTCATGATCTCTGTTGTTTCTGAGCAGGGAGGCAGAGGACCTGAATTCATGGAACAACCAACCAAGGTCAAGGATCAACCAGCTAAAGTTAGTAGAAGCCAGAAGGGCAAAGGACACTTAGGCTGAGGACAGACTGGCAGTCTGGCCCGCTCTGCCTCCGCTTTAAAAGCGGAAGCAGAGCGGGCGTCCAAACTGCCGCATCTACCCCGCAGAGGCGCCCTGGACTTACGTCGTTCGGCAGCGCACTCCTCCTTCAGCAGCCGGGCACCACTTCCAAGTGGTGTCCCGGTGGCTGCACGCGCATTCCACCCGCTTCCGGCGGGTGTGAACGCACACGGGCAGGCGGAGCCGCACGGTGTTCTGCCGCCGCCGCCAGAAGCTGCCCACAGTGTGGATGCTGTGGGCGGCTTCCTTGCGGCAGCGTCTGAACGCCGCACTGCGGGGCAGTTCGCCCCGGCTTGTTCTGCTGCACTCCGGTAGCATGGCAGAACAACAGTCTGTCCTCGGCCTTAGTATACCTGTTTATTTATGTTATCTGGTGATGGATGAAGTGATGAGAAAACTCAAACTGGCTCAGAATTGCAACATTGAGCCACTTCTGCAAACATTATCAGCAACTATCAGCCTTGACCACTAAGTTGGGACAACCACACAAGCACCAATGCAGTACAAAAACTCAAAATAATTTGAGGGTGAAAAGAATTGATGTAACAAAATTGAAAATCATGAGCAGGGAAAATTTGTATTACAAGTCAATTGTTTCACTGTTTCACCCTCTGCTAGGACCCTAAAGTCAAGGGACTTATAGATTTATGATCTCAGCATGTATGAGCAAAATCACCTTTGACAGACATTTGTTTCCAACCTTTCTCCCATGCCTTTTCCTTTTCCAGGTACTCTTGGATGGTCTTCCCGGTACCAGCAACCCTCTGAAGCTTCAGATGAATACATGGAGGAAAAATGTTTTCTGTAGATGGCTAGCTTTCCGCGAAAGCATTAAAGATCAATTATATGAGAAGCTATGTAGTGTTTTAATTATAGCCATGAAAAATTACCTCATTTATCAAGTTTCTAATCAGCTAGTTCTTCGCAATAAGGAGGTAACAGTTATTCTATTGATTAACTCTTAGCAGACCACTGGCATAAATCAATCCTACAGTCTTTGAACACAACATATTTTTACAGTGGAAAATTGTCTGTCAGCAAGAAAAGGCCATCTTTCTAGGAAATCAGGATTATCTCACAGCTGATCTAGACAGCATGGCTGCCTCTGCAACTTGCTCACAATCATCATCACCAAAGCTTATTCTGGCAGTATGAACTACCCTTTGAAAAAGCAGTTACCTGCTCCATATTTGAAAGGCACTTCCTCAGAATGGACCAATAGATGGGATGAAGGAAGCAGGGTTAGTTATTTTCCTTCTTAATTTTCACCTAGTCCACTCCCGCTTAGTTATAGAAACTGATAGTCAAGGCAGACATGGAACTTGCTGCCGTGGAATGTGGTGATGGCAGCTATTTAAGGTCATTTTAAAATGGGATTAGATCAATCCAGGAAGGATATGCCTCTCTATGGCTGCTAGCTTTGATGGCTGAATGTCTAGAGATACTACATCTCTGAATGTCAGCTATAGAGTAGTAGCAGGGGAAAGCTTTGACCTCTCTTCTCCTTCTGTGAGCTTTCTGGTGCATCTGATCAGCCATTGTGGGGGAAAAAAGAATGCTGGACTAGGTTATCACAACATCTTGAAGCAATGAATTCCAGAAGTTCAATTATGCATTACATGAAATACTTCCTTCAGTCTGTCCTGAATCTACTGTCCATCAGTTTCATGGCTCACTCAGAGTTCTAGTGTTTTATGGAGGAAAGCTCTCTCTAGCCATTTCCTCTACACCATGCTTACAACCCCTATTACTTGTTTTATTTCTAAACAAACACCCCCCCCCCCCCCCAGAATTTCTTAGAATTTTTGTGTAAGGAAGGTGCTGTAACTCCCTCAGCCTTTCTCAGCTCTGTGATATCATTTTTTATACAGGAAACCAAAACAGTACATTGTATTCCACAAGCAGCTGCATGATGTATGCAAGAATATTACAATATTAGCCATTTTATTTTCAAATTCTTTCCTAATAACTCATGTTTGGAATTCCCCTTATTCATGTGTTCCCCATACTGAGCTGACATCTTCATTGAGCTGTCCACTCTGACCCCATTTCCACTTTGTTGCTGAATTCTCAGAGCTTCTTTTGAGAATTTAAATAGTGCACATGCAAATGATGCCCCATTTGTTAATATAGTCATTACAACTTATTTGATTTTTTTTTTTAAAAAAAAGTTGGCAGGAGATAATATTTAGAAGGATTCAGATTATTTCAATGCTTCCCTTTCCTTTATAATTTAGAATGCAAGAATTTCAAAGGGAGGGTAGCATGTGGAGCCAGCAACTCAACAGATGTGAAACTTAACAGGAATGTTTTTTCAGTAGCAGAGATACATGTAGATCTTGCTGCTAAAGAGGATTGTACTGATAAGTCTGTGTTTCTAGAAGGCTGTTTGCACCAATCTTGTTGCTAGCTCAATAGCTTGTGGAAGAGCTTTGAGCCTATACAAGCATTGACTCCTCTTTGCTTGACGCTCTGTTCTCACTGGTGCTGTGCCTGCAGGCCTCAGGGGCAAACGTTCTGCCCTATCAGCAGGCAGTGCCATAGACCTGGACTCAGAGAGAGAGTCATGTGCTACAGTCTGTCTCATTTTTCAGTAATGTGAGTGCACTGCAATGAGTGTGTGTGTGTGGGGGGGGGGGGGTGTCAGCTATGCTGCCATAGTGAGTGGGGGATGGTTGGTGGAAGCTAGGTGAAGTCTGTGTTGAAGACATATATCTCTCTTGGTATTTTAACTTTCATTTCTTGCTCTGTGTCTTATCTCACTGCCTGGATCTGACCTTGGAGTCTAGTTGCTCCTATTCCCCTGGGAACCTGTATTTGTTATTTTAGGTGGGCTTGCTTGCTTTTTATGATTGGCTCTCTTCCATCCCGGGGTATCCTTTGAATTCTGTATAACTTCCCAACTCCCACCTGGAGAGCCATTCCTGACACTAAATGTGTACAGATGACCTGCCTTTCCTGATCTCAGTAAACTGAATCCTGGTTAAGGAACGTTGTTGGGACTGACTGATGTGGGACTCTAACAGGGAGGAGAGAGAGGCGATGTCCAGACAAAAACACAAAAAACAGCATTCTAGATTTTCTCAGTTGTTGCCCTGCTTCCAACTGAACTGCACCAACAACTGTGCTTCCTCATGGAACCCTTTCTCCACTTCATCTTTGCTTTGTGTGTGTCTTGGCCTTTCTCTTACACACTTGGTACTTTCATTGATACTTATATCGATATGATGGAATACCATGGGGGGCTAGTTGGTTTTGTGTGATATATCACTAGAAGCAGGTTTGTTAACAATGGGATTGGAGAAACTGCATGTGTCCACAGGGGAAATATCAAAAAGTTGTCAAAGTACTTCGCATTTGTTAATGTAGCCTGTAAATGCTTCCCTGAAAGTAAGTAAGCCTCACTGAATTAAGTGAAACTTATTCAGTGGGCTTTCTACAGTGATACAACTTGGGGGAAATCTGAAAAGCAACAGCCAAAAAATGACACTGTGTGTAAGCTAGGAAGGAAGATCAGTGCAGTTAGGAAGCTTAACTACAGCAAAAACACTGTGCAGAAATGCCAGAAAGTGAGAAAACTGTACAGCCAGAGAAGCTGAAGAAGATCTGGGCTGAGTAGACTGGGAGGGCAGAGATGTACTGAACTGGCATCCTGTGGTGCCACAACATCACTTCTGGCTGCATAACCAGAAGTGACATCACTGCATTGTGGGACACTCTAATATGACCCTGAAACGATACGTTAAATATCAGTTTCAGATAGATCCTAGAGCATCCTGCAATGTGGTATCATCACTTCCAGTTACGCAGACAGACTTTACTTTGTGGCATTGCAAAATACCATTTCCCCCACTCACACCTTATCAAGGGGTGGTAGGGGAGAGAGGCCAAGGGCAAAATATTGTCAAAAGAAGCAGCCTGGCTGCCACAAGACTGAGCTTCCATTCTTCTCCAGTGACTGGAATTTACCCTGCACATGGCCAGAGTTGTGGCTTCTGTTAGCCCAGGGCTTGTGATAGGCTGACACACTGTGAGTCAGCCAAACTACTGCAACTATAATCAGTTCAGGATGTTAGAACATTGTATTGGATATGTTTTTGTCTGACTGATTTTTATAAGCTGCTTTGAATCCCCAGAAAGGGAGAAGTAGAAATGCCTAAATAAATAACTCAAATTAGATAAGATGTGAGGAAGCACCAATGATGATCTGAGATCTCTTAATATCTCTAATCTCCCTTAAAATATGGACCTGGACCTTAGCACTGAGAAAGGAGAATTAACTCTTTCTCTCCATACTGATTTGCTGATTACACAGCTGCTATTAGACCCTAAAGAGAAAAAGGTTGTGAAGCCAAACATTTTTAATTTCTATTAGTTTTATTAAACTAAAGGAAAACTAGATCTAATGGGGATATCTTTGTGCATTTACACACATGGAAAATAAGTGGAGGTTGGGGCCTTCTTTCATAGAAGAACAGAATGTCTGGGCAATGGGACTGAACCCCTTTCCTACCTAGACCGTACGTGCTAGAAGCATTTTTCTCCCAAATCAGCTCTGATACTGGAAGCTGACAAAAATACAAATGAATCTGAAATATAGAGGAGCATTCACTTATCCTTACTAATAACTATTGGGGCTTCTATTCTCTAGTGCTATACCAGAGGAGTCACACCTGAATAGTAACCAGTTTTTAACATTCTAATCCTCTGAACATCTTCCATTTTCCTAAACACATACATATCCTTCTGGCCCGTATCTAACTTACCCTATTTGGGTAAGCTAATCGAGAAAGCGGTTGCGGATCAGTTACAGAGCTATTTGGATGATGCCTCTGTGTTGGATCCCTTCCAGTCTGGCTTCCGGCCAGGCCATGGGACGGAGACAGTGCTGGTCGCCCTCACAGATGACCTCCGAAGGTATCTGGATCGAGGCGGTATGGCGGTGCTGATGTTGTTGGACCTGTCGGCGGCGTTCGACATGGTCGACCATCAGCTACTGACCCGCCGCCTTGCCGATACTGGGATCCAGGGGTCAGCCTTGCAATGGCTTTCCTCATTTCTCCAGGATCGGGGACAGAGGGTGGCAGTGGGGGAGCAGCTCTCCTGTAGACATCCACTGACTTGTGGGGTCCCGCAGGGGGCAGTGCTTTCCCCCATGCTGTTTAACATCTATATGCGCCCCCTCGCCCAGATAGTCTGGAGGTATGGGCTTGGGTGTCATCAATATGTAGATGATACCCAGCTCTATCTGTTGATGGGTGGCCAGTCGGACTTCAACCCGGGAAATCTGGACCTGGCGTTGCAGGCTGTGGCTGGTTGGCTCAGACAGAGTTGGCTGAAACTGAATCCGATGAAGACGGAGGTCCTGTGTTTGGGCCGGAGCGGTCTGGGGGCGGGGATCCCACTCCCAACCTTCGATGGGGTACCGTTGGTGCCAGCGTCGGAGGTTAGGAGCTTGGGAGTGCTGCTGGATCCTTCATTAACGATGGAGGCTCAGGTGGCAGCCACTGCGAGGTCAGCTTTTTACCACCTACAGCTGGTCAAGCAGTTGGTCCCCTTCCTTGAGCGTGACGATCTGACCACAGTGATCCATGCTTTGGTCACCTCAAGATTGGACTACTGTAACGCCCTCTACATGGGGCTGCCCTTGTGCCAAATCCGGAAGCTGCAGCTAGTGCAGAATGCAGTGGCGCATGTCCAGCCCGCCCTAAAAACACTGCACTGGCTGCCTATAGCATACCGAATAAGGTTCAAGGTGCTGGTACTCACCTATAAAGCCCTATATGGCCGAGGACCTAGCTACTTGAAGGACCGCCTCTCACCTTATATTCCCCAGAGAGCACTTCGATCCGGGTCCCAAAACCGCCTGACTATCCCAGGGCCGAAGGAGGCCCGCTTGGCGGCAACAAGGGCCAGGGCATTTTCTGTGGCGGCCCCTTACTGGTGGAATGAGCTCCCGGATAACATCAAGGCCCTGCGGGATTTATTGCAATTCCGCAGGGCCTGTAAAACGGAGCTCTTCCGCCAGGCTTACAAATAGGGGTCGCCCACAGTATATACATCGGGCCCGGCCTGATTTTTTAGCCATCAATGCCTGAATGCTGTTCTGATATCTGTACTAAAACACCGTCATCTATGCAATTGTGTAAGGTTGTTTTTATGTTATTTAAAAAAATTTTTTTTAAAGTAATGTATTGTGCCTAATGGCTGTTGTTAGCCGCCCTGAGCCCGCCATATGGCGAGGAGGGCGGGATATAAATTTTAACAAATAAATAAATAAATCCTGGTGGGGTGCGGCTTCTTGTAGTAACATATGAAGAAAGGGCTGAATAAGATACGGGTGGCAGAGGAGTAAATGAAAAAGAAAACCAAGATAGTCCCCAGGATAACATTAAGACTCCTGTCATTTGGAAATTATTCCAAGTAGCCATTTGGATAAGCTTCTTCTGTTTCAAGGATTACTTTCCCATTGACAGTCTCTTCAAAGCATCTTGAGTCTTTCTGCTCGTGGGGAAAAGTAGTGAGAGTAGAGGCAAGTGCAGAGGCTATTAAACCTGGATTAAGTGTCTGAGGCCAAACCCTCTGACAAAACATAAATTTAGAAGCCAGGATGTATTTGATGGGGCTGGGGATTCCATTTGTTACATCAGATGACTACTGTACAGGCTGTTAATTAAACAATAAGACCAAGATTTATTCTTTTTGTTGCCAGAGCACCGTAAATTAAACACGCAGCCTGGCCATCCTGTTTGGCCTTGAGAAATGGTTTTGGACTCTGGTATCAGCCCTTTAAGGACACTGTGATAAAGCAAATATAATAACTCTGTGGTTAGGTAGTACTCTCCTTTTCTTCTTAGCAAGGGTGCTTCACAAACAGCAATACAACTGCATTGGCCAAAATAATCTTTTGTTCTCTGAGGATAGCGGCGATAAAGCCACCAAAAGCTGGCAACCTTAACTTCAAGCACATATTAACTTTCATCTGATTATTATGCTGTTCATTCATTCCTTTGACTGAACTGGTTTGAGAGCCTTGCAGGCAGAAAAAAAACAGGTTCACAATTAAATAAATAAGAACCAGCTGCTATGAGTCCCGCTCAGGAAGCAGACTGGGGGAACTGCCTTTCAACCATATTGTGGGCCTAAGGAGAGAGAGAAGGAATGGATTTGAAACTGTCAGGTCTGAGGGATAAGCTGGTCTTTTCATCAGAGACATTGGACAAGGTGTGAGCAAGAATGGGATCATTTTCTCTTAAGTTTTTGGAGGGGAAAAACAGGCTTTTTGTAGTTTGTAGTTTCCGCGTAAAGAATGAAGTGTTGTTTTTAGAATAGGGATATTTATGGTTAAAAAAATAATCAGCTGCCAATGTTACTAGCCTGACGGAAGTAACTGGAGTTCTCCCAGGATTACAACAGATATCCAGACTGCAGAGATAAGTTCCCCTGGAGGAAATGTTAGCTTCATAGATGAACTCTATTGTATAATGCAGAGTTTAAGAGAAACAGAAGCTCTAGAGTGATGTCACATTCCTGCAAAGTTCCCTCTCCTCCACAAAGTTTGCGCTCCTTAGCTGCCACCCCCAAATCTCCAGGAATTTCCCAAGCCAGAGTTGGCAATCCTAGTACTGTTCCACCCATCTGATAGGCTCCACTTTGCTCATGCCATGTTTGCCTGGCTTAAGGCGAATTTTGGGGAAATTATGCTTAAAATTCCCCTTTAGCTACTACGAGAGTAAGAATAGCACTGTTCTTAAAGGTTAATTTAGTGTCCGTGAATGGTTAGTGTCAGAAATATGCAAGTTCAATTAACTGTTACGGGATGCAGGGACTTATCAGCAGTGAAGAGGAGGCATACGCCGGTGTCACAGCTACATTGTCAGTGACATGTCGATGTCCCTTCCAGCATGCATGGGCAGTGATGTCATCACATCGCCAGCATCGTTGGGACACTCTGGTATTTGGGCAAAAACTCTATGGTAAGAGCAGTTTTTGCATTAGAGTTTTTGCCCAAATACCAGGACATCCCACATTGCCAGTAAAGCAAGGATGTAACTTCTGGTTTGCATTGGAAGTGATGCTGCTGTGCTCCTGGAAACATCACTGCAATGGAGACTTAGGCCTCCCCCTACTGCCAGTAACTCCCCTGCCAGCTAGTTGATCAGCAGTAGGGGCAGGGCCCAAGAACAGGGGATCACCCACCCCGGTGGTCTTGGCTGCCCTAACACTAAATGCCACACGAAGCTGCTTGGAGTTGTCAACAGGGTTGAGGTGTTTCTGTTCAGATTACTCACAGCAGCTCCACAAAGTGAGGGACACTTTACAACCATGGATTTGGGAATATCACTGGGTCACCACCCTTCAAAATGAAAAGAGCCAGTAAACAACAGATACAGAAGAACTGTGAGCCAGCCCCAGTTAACAATTTTGGTATTATTTAAAGCAGCAGGGTAAGAGTGAGCTGCATCTTTTACAAGTCAGGTCCCAGCACCTTATACCCTGAGCCTCAAGATGTTCTGTCCCTTTGATGGAGGCTTAATGTATTATTCATCAGATAATGCTTGTTACTTGTATACCATGCACATATTAACTGCCTGTTTCCACATATTAAAGGGGTTTTGGTTTTCATTCATGCAGTTGATAATCCTACTTTTGGCTTGCAGTGTTACCTGATTTGTCCTTCTCACAGGACACACAGGATCATCTCCTCGGTCTGGGACAGACCTGCTAACCCAGTCAAAGGTCCTTCTTTTGACTATTCACATTCTGTCTGATCTCCCTGAGAACTGACCAGTGCCTGATGTTGACCTTGCCTTCTTGTCTCTGAATATCTGTGCTGCTGACTTTCTTCCCAGGCACCCTGAAATACTAGAAGGAAACATTTGAACATAATATAAGAAGAGCTGTGCTGGATAGCTCAATGGTCCATTGAGTCCAGCATCACACGGTGGCCAGCCAGTTCCTTAGGAAGGCATAAAGGCCAAGGCCTTATCCTGATGTTGTCTCCTGGCACTGGTATTCAGATATTTACTGCCACCAAGTCACCAAAGCAACACCCAACACATTGCTCCCTGTCCCATCTATAGAGTTTATACCCAGAGATGTCTGCATCCTGTTGATTTTCTCCATTCCTCCAAATTTAGGATTCAGATTAATTGGTGGAATTAGCAAGCATGGGAGAAAGGAGCATTATTATTGTTTAGCTCCTTTGCTTCTGATACTCTTCTGAATAAATAAGGAACTCCTGAAATAATATTTGTTCCATGCTTCAGGCTATATATTTATTTACATGTATGCATTCATTAATATCTTGCTTTTCTTGTCAATTGGGACCCAAAGTAGCTTACAATATCATTTCCCTCTCTCCTTCCCCCAGCAGCAACCCTCTGAGGTATGTGAGGCTGAGAGAGTGATGGTCCAAGACAATTCAGTAAACTTCTTTGTGAGTAGGAATTTGAACCCAGTTCTCCCAGATACTAGTCTTACACTCTGGTATGTCCTCAGGAGAGCATTACACTCTGCTGAGAGCAATCTGCTGGTGATCTCTGGCCCCAAAGATATCTGGCTGTACTTGACCAGAGCCAGGGCTTTTTCAGCCCTGGCTCTGATTAGGTAGAACTCTGCCAACCTCCATCAGGGCCCTGTGGGACATAATGCAATTCCGCAGGGCCTGTAAGGCAGAGATGTTCTGCCAGGCTTTTGGTTGAGGCCAGCAATGGGTTTCCATCATAGCTTCTCTCCTACACTGCCCACTTTGGCTTTCTCCAATAACTTGACCATGAGATGGAAGAACAGTCCAGAGGAGGTTTTTAAGTTAAATTATAGACATCTGGAGATTGTGAAATTAAGATAAATTGATTGTTGATTTTAATCTGTATTTTTGTATGTTTAAACCTGTTGTAAATCGCCCAGAGCCCTGTGTACTCAGGGACTGGGCGATTCAGAAATCTAATAAATAAATAAATAAAATAACCACGACACAACACTGGCTCTTCTGAATGCAGGATGTGATCAGTCTTCCCTAGTAGGCATAAAAAGACTGGCTCTTGCCAGGAAGTGCATATTCCTGGATGCAGCATTTCCTTCTCAGAACAGAAAGAGGGGCCCTTCAAGAGCCTCTTTGGAAGTGAAGAAAGTTGTTCCACAAGAAGTAACAACAGTGTTGCCTGCTCCCATTGCCACATATCATGGGTAAGTTTCCTTCTAAAAGCCTGCCCTTCCTCTCATGAGCTCAAGATGCTGAGACACAAATGCCCCATTTTATGTTCACAAGAATCCTGCAAAGAATCCTGTAAGATATAGTGATTGGCATAAGGTCACCGTATTAGCTTCATGGCAGAGTAGAGATCTGAATACTGACTCTCTCCATTCTCTACTTCAATCCTCTAGCCACTATACTACATTGCTCTGTGTTACTGTTCCTTGTAGCCCCCTCCCTCTTTAAAGCACTTCTGAACCAAGATAATGGGGGTGAGTGACTTTCATATCTCATATCCTGAAAACCACCACTTGTCCCTCATTATATTTTACTCTTGTGAAAATATTTTAATCATACTGTAATGGTTCACTATTATGTTTTACAATTAAGTTACACCAAATAATCTGTAGACAGATACTTGGGAAGACCATCCTTTTAAAAAAACACACAACACATTCTGATACATTCTGAATGCTTGGAAACGGGTCAGTGGTCCAATAAGGTCATCTTTTTAAAAACTGAGAAGGCAGTGAACTTTGTGATGATAGAGATATGAACTGTAGCATTGTTTGTATTATTAAATAAATGCCATCCATTGTGAAGGCTGAGCTCTTTAATGTTGCTAAGGAAAGCTGGACTCATAATCATTAGCATTTATAAAGCACATGGCACATCTCAAGTGCTCAAGGAACACCCTATACATTATCTCAGTAAGCCATACAACAGCACTCTAAGGTAGACTAAGATATAGTCCCCCTTTATAGCAGGCAGAGGGACACTGAGGCTGAAGAAATAATACCTTACTTAAGGCCACCCTGTGAGTTTGTGGTTTAGGTGAATTCTGACTATACCAGCATCTGGCTCAGAGTTCACACTGTTAGATGAAGTGTTGCAACCTCAGAACACAGAGAAGATTATCAAGATTTGGAATAAAGAATCATGACTCTTCCCACATCACACTACTTTAGTTTCATTCTCTGAGTAATAAATAAAGTGTTCTTGGTTTGCAGCCACAATTTCCTGTGTGGTTTGAAATACAAAGTTTTGAGTACCTCCCATATAAAACTGGTGTATAGATTACTGAGACATGGAAGCAGAGCAAGTATCCAGTTGCAAGCTAGAAGAACATTCTTTGACAAGGGTGGCCATCAAGAAATGGAGACTCAAATTCTATCCTAAAAGACTAGAGGAAAAGAAAACAATGAGCTGCCTGTATGTTCCTCCAAAGGGAGGGAGGGCCACCATGCTGGGACGACTACAGCTCCCTGTGGATACCAATATGGCATCTACCTGCAATGGCATCCTGATTAGGGCCTCATTGTCAGATCTTAATATGCAAGAGGATATGTACAGAAAATGTGCCCAGACTGTTAGAACCATATGGCTCAAAACCAGCACTTTAAATTGGGCTCAGGAATCAATAATCAACCAATGCAATTGTTGGAGGATTTGAGCTATAGGGTCCCTCCAGCCCACACCTGTTAGAAGATGGATGGTACAGGTTACCTCACTTTTCCCACCGGGAAGTGAAGCTGGATGGGGGTTCTGATGCCAGCCCCATCACCACCACAAAGGCAGGCCAGGAGGGCTGGGCAGGGCTCAGAGGGGGCAAGAAGGGAACATGGGTCTTACCTATGGCTCCAGAAGCAAAGTTAGTGGTCAGTGTGGCTGTGAGACCAGGCTTCCTCGTGGCAGCAGAAGCAGATGATGAGCTGCCAGAGCTATGGATTTAAGCCCTAGCAGGCCAGAAACCAAAGTCATACCTCTGTGGCTTAACAGCAGCCTGATGGAATCAGGCCAAGGAGGAAGCCAGAGAAAAGTTGGCCACAAGGTGGCACAGACCATTCATTCCCATGCCTTTTACAGGGATGGGGGGCCACACATCAGATTTGATAGCTTCCCACAAACCAGAGGAGGAGTGAAGGGCTTGCAAGGACTGTGAAGAGCTATTTAAGCTCCTCCAGCCCAGAGCCAAGGAGGACATGGTAGAGGGACTATTTCCTCTCCATGGAACTAGCTCAGAGGGAGGAGGAGGAGGACCAGGGTGAAGATTAAACCCCCTTCCAGTCTGAGGCCTTTGCAGGGATGGAGGGTGAACTCATTATGCATACTGGTGGCATGCAGTCTGGACATGCAACATCATTGCTCATTACCCACTAGCCATAGGTTGTTGCACAGCCTTTCTTTTATACACACCTCATCACAGGAAAACCACTCGCAAAGCTAGAAGCAGAACATTAAGTCAAAGGTGCTATAGAAATGGAGAATAAAAGGGCACAGAAAATGCCTGTGGGTGAAAGGTAGGGCATGTGGGCCTCTCCTCCCCAGTTGTGTTGTGTTTGCATGTTTGCATGTTTTCACTTACAATCTATGTTATACCATAGAGTCTGCCTTCTAAAACTGCTCTTTTCTCCAAGGGGATTGGTCTCTGAGGCCTTGAGATCAGTTTTAATTTCAGGTCTCCGCCCCCACCCCCAGAGACTGGCAACCCTGTTCTGTAGCAGCCTCTCCTCTCATATGGTCCTCCCACCCTGGTTCTTCTTAGGGCTGCCAGCTCCCAAGTCAGGGACAGTGGATCTCTCCCCCCCCCAACAGATGCTGTGCCCCTGCCAATCAGTTGGCTGGCGGGGGAGATGGGGTTAAACAGGAGGGGGGACACTAGGTGCAACCTGACACACTGACATCACTCTCTCTGTGCTTGTAAGTCATGTTAGTGCATCACTGGCAATGCTGAAGATGCTCTGGTATTTTGAGCACAGATACCAGAACAATCTGGCATGTACTGGAAGTGTCCTCACTGTGTCTGCATCGCTGGCCTGGGCCTCCCCCCAGTAAACCCCGCCACCCATTGCCGGGGGGGTGGGGCATCTGGCAACACTAGTTCTTTCAGATTTTCCAGAAGGAAGTTGATCCAAGTTCTGTCATACCACGAGGTGAAGTCCTGGAGCAGAGGTAGGGCAAGACATTTTCTGTGGTAGTCCTACAGCTTTCCAGGAGGACCTGCCAAGCTACCTCATTACTATGTTCATGTGCTGAGTGGATATGTTTTATTATTCCATTCCTGTTGCTTGCTATTTCATTGTTAATACCACTTTTGTTACTTGAATTTTTCTTTAAACTTTATACCTTGCATTAAATGCAGAGAGGAGATCAGCAAAATGCTATAAATAATAATAACACACATCATTCACTCTCCAAGCCAGCTGTTGAACAGGATGGCAAGAACAGCACCTTCCCATCTTCCCTAAGTCCAACAAACTACAATACTGTTGAGAACTGAACTATTGTGTGAATTGTTGTATCCTGTCCACTAGGACAATTTGGCCTCTGCACACAAAGGCCCAGCATTTCCCCAACACTTCCTGCATAACTAGTTATTGTTTCTACCTTTTATCAAATCCCTACAATATGCCTGCTTGCCAGCAGACAATGGCAAACCATCAGTCTCTGGGAACCATCTGTCTGATACTCATCACAAACCATCAGCATGACAGCATTGGCCCATTTCAGAAACACTTTATTTGGCATTTGGCAGCCAAGGACTCCCCTCCACCTAAGCAGAGCTGGTAAGTAATTTTACAGACTAAAAAAGAATGAAAGCAAAGGGATTACACAGAGCGGAAAACATGGCTGAATTTTGACAGTCCAACATAAGTAGTGGAAATGTGAGTTGTGAAACCTTTATAGGCAATTATATCATGTCATTGAACCCCTTTTGTGCTAAATCTGATACAATCAGCTGTATCAATTTTATCTACATATTTGAAAATTCAGTCACCTTTTTAAAAATACCACGTTTCTAATTGCTCAGGCTAATATTTACAATGGTAAATGTAACATTTTGCTGTCCAGTGTTTACAGACCACTGTTTCCATTCAAATAGGGATTATCTGAATAATCAAATCATCAGTCAATATAATAGAATAATGATGAATTACAGATTAATTATTAATCTAGTCTCTATCAGAGTAGGCTTCTGGCCAGCCCTTTTGCTTCTTGTTAGGGAAAAGAAGAAGCAAAAGGGCTGACCACAACCCACTTATTTGTCTTTTTGACAGTCCACAGTATCTGTAAAACTCTTCTCCAACACCACATTACAATGAATCAGTTTTCTTCCTGTCAGCTTTCTTAATTGTCCAGCTTTCATATCCATTCACAGTAGTGGGAAATACCATGGTATGAATTATGTTGATAATCTAGTGGTTAATTTTTGGTAAAATAACCCAAGAACAGGGCAAGCTATTCTACCAGTGACAAAGCCACAAGGAGTATTGCCCTGACCTACAGCATGGGTGGAAATTCTCTGCTATCTTTAGCTAGAAAAGAGAGTTACATGCTGGCTTTAAGTCATAATCAACATGTTGGTGTGCTACATTCAGGTGCCGATGAGATCAGCAATATAACAGTTTTACTGCAACAAACAAGCTGTCACTGTTCCACTCAGAGTTTGATTTAGACCAGCCATATTTCAAGTGCCTTTCTGGCTTTCCAGAGCACCACAAGGGACTTCCATGGTCACTGGATGCTTATGGATCACAGATCTAATTCCCATCACACTGCCTCTAGGGAGACATGAGAACACTAGCAGGATGAATTACACCCCTTTGCCTTCTGGAGGCAGCACTCAGGAACAACAGCAAATCATTTTCTGACATGCCACCCTGCCATCCTGGGTTGTGACCACATCACCTCAGACTAGCTAAGCAGCAGCCAGAGATTGGGGGGGGGGGGGGGGGAAACAGAAGTAAGCATTATGCATACTGAAAGACTTTCACAGAAATCATTTGCCCATTTTAAAGTGATATCCAATACCAAATCAGAGAGATGTCAAAAGCTCCAGCTTTTCTATCTTTTGCCATCTCATGCACACAAATGGATGTTGGACAAGCACATATAACTAACACACACACTCATCTGCTCTTTCTCAAAATAGATTTGGGCACCAACAACAGGGGACCACTGTGGTCCTCACGCCCAGCTGCTTCCAAGTTTCCCTGAGCCATTTGTCTGTCCACACAGACTGCTGGACAATGAAGTTAAGGTTGTCCAAAGCCACAAACTGAATAAAAGGTAAAAATGCATCCTCAGCCCAAAGCACCAAACCGTCTCTCAATCCCACATTTGCTGCTGTAGCTCAACAGCCATTTCAGAGAATGCAAGCCAGTCATTTCCCCACGCAGGTTACCCCCATAAGTCCCCCTTCATTAGCTATCCAGACCTTCTCACCATCAATCCTTTTATCAGCTGACCCCCTGAAGTTCTGATTTCCCCACCAAACAAAAAGACCATTTTTGTCTGACATCTTGCTGAGCCTGTACAGCTCAGCCCTGTTTTTCCCTGCCTTCTCCTAAATGAGACAGGGCTAAGACAGCAAAGAAAGACATGCATGCTGTGACGGGATTAAAAAACAAACCAACCTATGACCAACAGAGTGTGTTCATAGAACCCTGCTGTGTCACATGACAGAGTGAGGAGGGGGCCGTTTGGGCTCAGGGCTCTTGGTTATTGTCCGTTAACAGACTCAGAAGGGAAGGACTGAGGGAGTGAAGTGACTTTCGCCTCTGAAGAGACTCTATGGAGAATTCTGTTTCTAGGAGGAACAGACTCAATCATAGTGAACTAAGCGAACACAAACACTAACATACATCAGTCCTGGAGAGCCTGTGAGATGTGGTTTTGTGGGAGGGCTGAACTCTGGCAGGGTCTAGACAGCTGTGTAGAGGCCAGCTGTGACTCAACGAGGCCAGTAAGACACAGCTATAGAGGAACCACAAAGCAGGACAGGAAAGAGTATAATAGAAGAGTGAGTGAATGTGTAACCATCTGTATGCAACAAAGAGTCTTCTGTACAAACAACCGATATTCCCCTGTTGTGTTCTGCCAATAAATTACAGTTTTATTTTATCTTGAGAAAACCTTGGTGCCTGACTCATACTAAAAAAAAAAACAAAAAAACCAAAAACCAATCCCCGAAGAGACTAGTTAAGAAGAGAGGGACCTGAGTAGTATTCATAGACCATTGGGCTGATCTGTTCCCTCAGAGGGAAAGTTCAAACCACAGTTTGTAAAGAGGAGTAGGGTCATACATGCACAGGACACTTGCCAAGCAACCAGCAGCAAACCATCCTGGCCCTTTAATAGAGGCTTAATCTGTGAAAATGGGCAGCCAAAGCTTATCATGCCATGGGGAGGAAAAAATATCATCTAGTAAATGTTCTGTCTCTCTGTTAAAAGGATGGGACTTTCCCCCTTCCAAGCAGTTAGCAACCCTGTTTGTATAAAGAGGTTCAATCATTGGAGACTCGAGATCTCAAGTAGCAGGTGTGGTGAAAGATCTTTTTTCTGCTGAAGACCTGGAGAGATGCTGCCAGTCAGAGTAGACAACACCAAGCTAGATGTATCAGTAGTCTGACTCAGTATGAGATGACATATATTCAGCCAGGCTTCCCCCCCCCCTCCCACTGGGCACTAGATAGAAAATGATAAACATATGTAAGCAGACCCCTACACAGGGGAAATACCACAGGGTTATAGGTCTCCTCCTAAACTTACCAATGTCCAGGTTGGGCCTGTAGATCTCCCAGAACTGCAGTTGATCTCCAGACTCCTGGAGAAAATGGCTGTTTTATACCCCACTGAGGTCCCTCCCCTTCCCAAACCCCATCCTTCCCCCAGGCTCCATCCCCCAAATCTTCAAGGATTTCCCAACCCAGAGTTGGCACTCCTATCACCTTCACTGATCAAATAAAATAAATGCAGTCTTTTCTCTAATCTCCACAGTAGAATGGACCTAAAGTGTCCAACTTTTCCTTCAAGGCTACCTGGAATGTAGAAATCGACACTTGGCTATGGGAAAGGCAAGCTCAATCAATCTCAGAGCAGCATGAGTAAACCAGGTCCCAGAGGGAGAGAACCATCAGCATTCCAGTACACGTGCATGTGGACGGAGGACTAGGTGGAGTTGCTACAGAGGTCAGTGTGTGAAGAAGAGGTTACCGGGAAAGCAGGATGGGAAGGGGAAAGTGATAGAGCATGACACTAGCTTCATCTCTTGGGGTTCTTTGTCATGTGAAATGTGTTACATGTGATTAAAACTCCTGTCCACACATTAGATTCTCACTACTCCAGGCCCTCCTCCCTCTCTCAACTCCACCTTCTCCCCCTGTAATCTTCCCCATATGAAGAGGTCCCAGTGTGACCTTCCTTTTACATATCTGAAGAAGTGAGCTATGACTCACAAAAGCTCCTATTGAAACAACTGCTGTTAATCTTTAAGGTGCCCCTGGACTCTGATATTATTTTGCTATGACAGACTCCCCTCACCAACCTGGTATTTGCTTTTACATTTGTCTCCTGCTCCTCCTTGCAGGAGTTCAGAGGGGTGCATGAGGGCTTCCCTGGTGTACTCTCTGTAATGTTTCTTGCCTGTATCCAGGTAGGGGGAAGGAACCAACTGGCTTTGCATGGAACTCTTTATCAGGCACTTTTAGAGCATTTTCAGGTCCAAAGAAACCAGGTAGAATATGGGGTGATAGTTTCGCTGTGGTCAGGCTCTTGAAGATATCCCCCCTGGAAAGCTATAGTTTCCCTGTGACTGAATCCATTCACCCATCTGCTCAGAGTGAGTGTTCTCGCCCAATGCAAAGACTCGTTCCACAGAAATAGGTATTTTCTTCACAGGTTGTATAGCTGCATAACAAAATATCCAATTCCTTCCCTGTCACTGTACAACCTCTCAACAATGGGGACACCTGCAGAGAGGAGGGAAGCAACTGTTTGTGACAAAAAAATTGCTGTTTCCCTGTTAAATATTTCACAGATGAGAAATTTTGCATTGTGTAATATTTTCAGTTAAGCTTGGCCGATTTGTGTCAAAACACATCAAGATTCAAATTCAATCTTTATTTTCCAATAACATTTTAGAAATTGAATGCTGGAAGTTTTCTTAAAAAAAAAAAAAGTGTGAACCTTTTGTTTGAAAGTAAGCAATGCTTCCTTTTCCCCACTAACACTGGATACTTTTCTTCTGAGCCAAAATACAAAATGGGATTGTTTGCACAAAAATAGTGTGAAGTTGAGCTCAGAAAACTTTCCAAGTGCTATTTCTTTCTGCACATTCTCAAAGGATCTGGTGTTTTATACGCCCTTCAGGAAAGAAATTATAGCCTGGCATTGAGTCCATTGGCCACTTACAACTTGTCTGGGTTTATCCAGCCCCTGAGAACTAGAGGGATCCATAAGTAAAGGTAGCTGTAGTCCTGGGTTGTGTGCGTAAATATCAGGCTAATGAGATTTTGTTAACAGGAGGCAGAGACGCCTGCCATGCAGAGGACGGGGGTCTTCCATAGAATCCAGCCTCAAGCCAGCATTAAAAGTTTTAAACTGTTTCTTGTCCTCATCCTGTTCCAACTCTTGGCTGATGCTCCAGACATGTGTGGTCTGAACTCCAGCTGAAAGGAAGGAATTCAAAGAAAGTCAGAAACTGCAGCCAGTCACTGTGGAGAACAATGTGAGGAGAGAAAAGGGGGGGGGAGAGGAGGAAGGAGCTGGAAACTCTAACAAACATCAATCAAAGCTGGATAAAGAAAGAAGTAACAAGCTCACTTAAAGTGTCACCTCACTGAGAGCAATTTGATGTATTCTTCACAAAGGCAATTATTTATTCATAAATAAAACAAAAAAGGGTGATTTTTCAAAGGCTGCATTGTGTGAAGAGGCAAAAGTAGCAAGAAGCCCACCCAAGGAGAGCTGTCTGACATTTTCTCTCCATTGTTAGAGGGCAGGGTTTTTCATCACACCAACTGATTTAATTATTTTAAATGAGAAGAAAGCAGGGCACAGCTCCTGCAGGAACCGAGGTTTTGCTGCCTGATCTGAGGGACTTTCTGTCTCACAGATAGTTTCCAGCATCACATACTGGGCCCTGAGAAATGAAGCTTCCCCGGGCCACTTGAAATATTACAGTTTTTCTATACAGAAATCATGTGAGATCCACGAGTCATTCTACACAAAGGCTGGCACTACTGCTTCCTGCATGGGAATCCTTTCTATAGAGCAGTGCATTGCAAACATCATAACTGGACATGTGCTTCCATCTGCCACTGTTAGGATTTGGGAATGGCACTGCTATAGTTGCACCTCTTTCAATAAAAAGGGATCTATGATGCTTTAAGAAGAGTATGCCACATGTTGCACTTGCCTTAATACGTAAGGCAGTCTTTCAAGTATGTGAGTCTCAGGTTTATAGATGAGGAACTAGTGCCCAGAGTTGCACCTGAAAAGAAATAGGCAATCCATTAATTCTTATATTGTCAGTGTTCTATGCTTGGGTTAGCCTATCCAGGTTAAAACTTGAAGAACAGCATTTTACACCAATAGTAGTTTCCAAGTTTGAAATACTGTGTACAATTCTGGTCAACACACTCAAAAAAGATAGTATAGCATTGGGAAAAGTACAGAAAAGAGCAACTAAAAATGATTAAGGGGTTGGAACACTTTCCATATGGCGAAAGGTTAAAGAGGTTAAAGCTGTTTAGCCAGGAGAAATAACAACTGAGAGGGGTGACATGATGGAGCTTTACAAAATTATGCATGGGATACAGAAGGCAGAGAAATAAGTACTTTTCTCTCTTTCTCACAATTCAAGATGGGCACTCAATAAAATTAATGAGCGGTAGGTTTAGAACAGATAAAAGGAAGTACTTCTTCACCCAAACAGTGATTAACTCATGGAATTCCCTGCCACAGGAAGTGGTGGCAGCTACAAGCATAGAGAGCTTTAAGAGGGGATTAGATAAATATATGGAGCAGAGATCCATCAGTGGCAATTAGCTGCAAGGTATAGATGGAACACTATGTCCAGGGCAGTGATGCTCTGTATTCTTGGTGCGGGGGGCGGGGGGGCAGCGGGAGGGCTTCTGAAGTTCTGATCCTGCTGGTGGATCTCCTAAAGGCATGTGACACAGAGTGTTGGACTGGATGGGCCATTGGCCTGATCCAGCATGGCTTCTCTTATGTTCTTAAGTATAACTATTCATGGTAGCTAGGGCTTGGTTAGCTTTGTATGGAAGACAAACAATATCAAGACCCTATGATAATGAAGCATAAGTATCTTTCCTAATGATGCAAGAGGCTGGCTCTATCACCCTGGGTACAGAAGATAAAATGTATTTGTTCCAACCTAAACCTCGTGTTCAGCTGCCACATCCAATGCCGTCCATTCCAAACCATTAAAATGTAGAAATGAGTGAATGTGACACTGAACCTTGGGGGAAAGCTATAAACCTTTGATTTGGCATCATTGGACTGTTTGTATTTTATTTTATTTTTAGCATGAATATTTTTTGCAATGTTTTCCCCCCTTCACATGTTGCCAATTGTTGGTAAAAGTAACATCATGCCGATAGCAAAGCACTTAGCACTCATGTTTTCATCTCTCTGGCAAACAGAAACTTATTATAACTGGAATCCCATGACATTTAATTAATTCAGAAAAGGTGTGCTGCTGCAAAGCACTGCCAGGGTACAAACACACAAACAAATAGATGTTTCCAGAGTGTGCCAGAAATGAAAGATTTTTAACTTGTTGCCTGCCATTTGGCCCCTTTCCCCTTTCCAAATCTCTTGCCAGGCTTGTTGTCTTGACACTGACCCTGGGACTCTGGTTTTTCAAAAGCCTGTTGTTACAGACCATTTGATTTAATGATTTACCATTCTTAATTATTAAACAGTGAATAAATAATAAATAGCATGAGAAACATTCTGTACTGCTAAATGAAGACACCACTTACCAGGGAGAGAAGGGTCTAGGGGAGCCAATGCTTTGAGCTGCCAGAGAGATGGATGCATTAATCAAGGACTGGCTTAGCATTCTTCTTCAGCATGTTCCCATGGGTGCACAGGTGCAGCTTCCATCAGAAGTGAGCCCAGGCTGACAGATACCAATGGGGAATTGGGCCCTATGGGAGAACCTGCTGCCCAAGTATGAAAGACAGTACCACATGTTTGTATATCCCTTTTTACAGAATGGACAGTCTAAAATGAAAAAAAAAACATGATGTCATCCTTATCCAGCTAGTAAGCTATAGATCTGCTTTAAAATATAAGCCATCTAGCTATGCTTCTGACTGTGATGTGCCTCCAATGATGTGTCTGAAACTGTGGATTTGCCTACTCTTAAAAGCTTTCCCAAACTATGAGTTTAGAGGAGTAGGAGTCGTCTAGAAAAGTGTTCCTAAATGTCTTGCGTGCTAGAGAGAAGCCTGATCATGTTAGGATTTAGAAGTGATCCAAATTTTACTTTTTGTAAAATTCAGTGTGTGCATCAGTCCTTGCCTATATAAGTTGCTGCACATCGCAGTATAAAATTGTGAAGGAAAAGTTACAACAGATTGTGCCGGGGGTGGGTAGGATATTGTCTGGTCTAATGCTTCTCCCTCTCCATTTTTACATGTTCATATATTATGTCGGCTACAATTAAGAAACCTGCAGAAGATCATGCATTCTAAAACATTGCAACACATTGGTATGCAACATTTCCTGTGTACATACAAGCACTCACAGGTGCTCACTGGCTGCAGTCAGATGACTAGTTTGGCCCGATATAGTTGCTTTTCCCTAATGGATTAAACTGGCTGGTTCACACACCCACATCTGGCAGCCGTTCCTGAGTTGTAATCACCCTGTCGTAAAATGGGTTGGAGACAGAGTAAATAGACAGTAGTTGAATTCCGGTGCTAATTGATCTTTATGCATTCATCCTGCACTTCTGGTTGTCTGAACTCCCCTGGTGCATGCTCAAACTGGATGTCTGAACTCCCCTGGTGCATGCATGGTGAACCTTTAGTTATGGTTTCACCATTCTGTTTTTTAAATGGTAGAGTATGTGCACATGGGCGCACATGTGCACCCAAAAAATGTTTTCCAAAAAAAGGGTCAAAGTTGTGGTGTGTGTTTTTTAAAAAAGACCAGACTGCACGTTCCATGGTTGACGCACAGCACAAATCTGAATGGTCAACCACAGAAGAAGCATGCAGTGTGGCTGAATCAGGGTGGGAGTCTGACTGAAAATCCCAGTCACAAAACGTGACAAAGTAATTAGGGGCATGTCCAAACTGTGCCGACCTTCCAGTCTTTCCTCAGCCACTGTAAATAACAGTTTCTCCAGTTTCTTTTCCAAATTCTATGTAGAACATAAAGTGCATGTTTCCCTTTTGTGTGTAAAATAAAGCTGGAGGCACAGATCCATATGGAAGTATCCTGAGCTAGTAAGAATATCATGAAGTAGAAACTGCATACCTGCAAGCTCTCTCACTCGCATTTGACCCAAATTGACCACTGTATGCTATTATAGATGCACTAAAATAACTTTAGTCCAGTGAGGGCATTTTCTGCCCTTTCAGACAGATCTCTCTTATTAAGTAAAAAGCTTTTTGAGTTTCAGCATCCCCACACCTCTTCTCTGTACCCAGCACTCACCAAAGCCCCTGTTGGTTATCTTTCCAGGTCACTGATCATCATATTGGATCCCAGGTGTAAATGTGCTTTGTGGGGAGAAGGGAAACAATAGGGAGATTCTGCTCTAATCTGTATGGTCTCTGGAAAAAGCATGGCCTTTGATCAATTCTGCAGTCTCATAGCCTGGACACTCGGGGAGCACTCAGTCTCCTGCTGAACAAGCTGCTAAAAGCACAGCTTTCTTTTATCATACCAAATAATACAATTTTAGTAATCTGTAACTTGTGGTTTCAGGTGTAAACTAAAATACAATAACAAGATTCAAACTGGAGTCCATTAAAGGGGCAAACTACTACTGTTCTACCACTGTTATCATGTTTGGTCAGAAAATACCCTAGACACATTTCAGTATAAAATATGGCCCACTTTCCAATCTGAGCCCCTATTCTATGCTCAACTAGCCTGAAAATGCTCCTTCAGCTGCTTCTCATTCCTTAAAGCTGCTGGTTTAGGTTTTATAACCAGATTAAGGAATCCCTTCAGTCTGGGCAATGGCCACAATAACAGGAAAGGACCTTCAGACAAGTGGGGAGATGCCTCTTCTGGAGGAGACAACCTTAATCTGCCTCAATTAGTATGACTGTGATCCTGTTCCTGTGTATTATATCATGAAAATGACCAGAAACAATCTTACTGGCACCACATGACACACAGAGAGGATCTGGTCTTAGTTTCAAGATGGAAAAAAGACAAACCAAAATGGGAATTACCCGGCAATACTGAATGGAGCCTTACCAACCTTGTCTCCACTATAAAATGCCCTCAGGCAAGACTGATTTGCATTGTAGAAGAAGCAAATGGAAAAGGTCACAATCTTTCTCCTTCTGGCTGATTTGCCCTGAAATCCCCCTGACTCCGCTGCTTTTACCCCACCATTGATTGCCTTACAAGAATGGGTCTGGAATCCTGGGGTGGTAAAGGCAAGTGGGAAGTGAAGAGTTGAAGTGACAATGTGAGTAGCAGGGAGACAGCAGAGCATCAGCTTATTTCCCATATTTTGTATGATGCCATTCACCATCTTTCAAGAGCATTTTGCAAGGGAGAAGAATCCATGAGATCTGATTGAAGTGCAACATATAGTTTGTCCTTCATACTACCTCTTGTCTGGATCTGGTTGTTGTGTTTTAAAAAAAAAAATTGTTACCAAAACCCATAGACTGTTGCAAGACTTCTTGCCAAGGTTGATGAGAGTTGATGAGAGAAAAAAGGCATTTCCAACAGGGTGAGTTTGATTTTCAAACCTGTGATTGGTGAAGATTGCAGCAGTGATATTTGTGAGTGCCAATATTATTCCAAACTGGCAGACCTAGATCAGGCAAAGCATGTATGGAAAAGGAGGATCTCCTCCCCAAATGCTTGACAATCAAATCACTGGTTTGTGCATCCATTTCTGTGTAAATCTGTCTGCATGTTTAAACTCCTTCCTGAAAGCTCACCTGTACTATACTGCCTATAAAGCATCTGATAGTAATTAAGCAGCTGCTGTAATGTAATGACTGTTTATTGCACCAGTTCTAACAGTCATGCTCTTAACTGTGCTTGCTTGTGACAACCATTTGATGTGCATTCCCCTGCATAAATTGTGAACCCTTTGAGCAAAGACTTCGTTCACATTGTATATAAGCTGTCTTCTCTAAAGCTGCCATATTGCAAAATGCAGTCACATACCAGGAGGTTTATCCCTTTGCACCAGACTTCCACAACCTGCCCCAAGAAAACCATTCACACGTTTAAGATGCATTATCCAAGCTGATTTATGCAAAAGTTTTAGTGTACACCTTTATGTAAATCTGCATGTAGATTTTACCATATTCTACAGTGCTTTTTTTTTTTTTTTTACAATGATAAGTCATTTAGTGGCAGGAAGAGAAGTACTGATAAGTGAGGGGAGGAACAAAGATCCAGGTAGTTGTGTGATCCAAAGAAAAATGTAAAAATGGAAGTCCAGCCAAAATGACACAATACAATGTGCAAGTAAACTACTGTGAGGCAAAAAAAAAAAAAAAAAGCTTTAACAGTGCCATCCCATGCAGAATTACAGCCTTCTAAGCCCACTGACTTCAATGGACTTTGAAGGATACAGCTCTGTTTAGGACTGCATCGTCTCAACATGAAAGCCTTTTGCGAATTCTGACAGCACATTTGCGGACGTATTAGAAATTCAGTGACTGCCAAGTATCCAAATGCTGTGCCAAGATATCGTATTCATTACAAAATTTAGGGCAGTTTGTCTTTTTTTCTTTTTTTAAAAAAAACTACCCTAAACAGAGAACATGAGAGAGAGCAATCAACAATAGATCCATTTGACAGCACGATAGGTTCACCAACTCCAGGCAATCCTTCTCTAACCATGTAACCTTTCAACAATAAAGGAGATGTCACCCTGACATAAGGATTACATTTTAACAATGTAGCAACAGGGCGATTTTTCTTTTAAGTTCTCAACATCATGTGACAATATTAATTAAATGCATCTCTGACCCTGCTGGGCTTCTTTAAATATTTGCAGTTCTCCACTGCGCTGTTTGGTTAATGAAATGAAATTAATGAGCTCATTAGATTCCGCCTTAATCTTTCCAATGCAAACGTGACAGTCAGGCTTGCTCTTCCTATGCTCTCTCCCCTTGCAGTGAAATCAGATTCCAAATGCTGGAATTATCTGTTATGGGAGCAACCAGGCAAGGCGGAAATCTAGAAGCAGTGGGGATTATATTCTTCAATCTCAGAGATATAACATTGGGCTTCTGCATCTTATTTAAGTGCCCACGTTCTTATTTCTGCCTACTTTTAAATGCTTTGCTTATCAAAAATAACAAGCCCACAGTGGATCCTGCAATGGAAGAGAGAGAGCTCTCAGAATTAGACTGGGTACCAAATGCCCTGCGCTGGAGTGCATTTATTTGGAAAGCATTCACACCAATTTAAATGTAATTTCCAACTGTGTTCAGGTTTGTCACAGTCTTAATTTTAACTGTGGGTTATAATATTAGACCCTGGATACTTACTAGGTCTGAAGAATTTTATGTTTGTATTGCATTGGACATCTATATAAAGCACCAACAATAACAACAGTGGACATAAGCTCTCCCCTTTTCATTCCCTTCCTTCCCTTTTGTTGTGTGTTTCGGTTTATTTGATGGAATGTTGATCATTTTGCCTCAAAAAACCACTTACTTCATTTCGGTTAAACTATTGAGTCTCTGTGTTCCTTGCTGCCTCAATATGGCCCACTGAGGCAAATGGGGCCCAGATTGATGCCTGCCACTGCTGCATTCTGGCCACTACCAGGCTAGGAAATGGAGATAGGTACAGATGCTCTCAGGAAAAGCTTGGGAGAAGTTTTGGGGCCCTATTGCACCCCCAAGTGATGTCACAGTCGTGCTTAGAAGTAAATTCAATAAATTGAACAATCTGTCAATTGGAGGCAAGAAGCTATCTCATTTTTTCAGAGCCCAGTTCCAAACTGAGCTGGAACAGAATTCATTAACCAGTAGTTGTCCACAATCCCAACTGTTGGCTGGCATTGACTCACTAGGACCAAATTTTACAGTTATGTTAGTGTAATATGATTGACTTGGGTCTAATCTGAAGAAGTGCAAACTTCAGAACACTGAGGCCCATTGTTCATAGTGGGACGGTTGCATGAAAAGACTGGTGTTCAGCACCATGGCTAGCTCATGAAGTATGCTGTAAAGAGCTTCTTCTAGTGCCCTTGTCCCATTTTCAATTACACCAGAACAAAAGCAGCCAGAAAATGGCTGAAGATGGCCATCTTTGTAATACTCAGAGCATAAGAGGACAGCATGAGCATGTTTGTAAAAAGGATAGTTGGTACTATTCTACCTGTTTCCTGGTACATATTTTACAAAGGCAGAAAAAGAATAATAGCACAAGAAGAAGCCTTAAGATGCAGTGGCACTGACTGTTCCTTGTGGCTCTTATAATCTTTGTGGGGGATTTTAAATCAATAAGTTACTGTGGCAGCACAAGTGGATAGATGATTCCCCCCCCCCCC
Source organism: Lepidodactylus listeri (assembly GCA_029233225.1). Classification (NCBI taxonomy): domain Eukaryota; kingdom Metazoa; phylum Chordata; class Lepidosauria; order Squamata; family Gekkonidae; genus Lepidodactylus; species Lepidodactylus listeri. Next base: position 54,502,856 of record JARCFY010000005.1, on the reverse strand, counting down.
CCTTGACACCATACATTACATTACAGAGATCTGAAGATATACGTATTTTGCAGATATCTGAAGGGAAAGGATTGGTGTGACCTCAGAAGTGTTACTGAAATCAGTGGACCTATAGGCTGGATTATAACTCTAAACAGGAATAAGATCCATAGTTGCAGAGAATAATGTGCCATCACAAATGGGTGAGAAGGGTAACATTGTTCTTTTGCTTTATACCCAATCTCATATGTTTCAACATATATGAGAACATGAGCAATCAGTGGCATATGTATTTGAAGAAGGGACTACAATTTAGTGGCAGAGAATATATTTTGCATCCAGGAGATCTCTGATTCAAGCCCTGACACAGGGGATCAGGGGCCATCGTTAAGTACATATGTTGTTCACAGGAAGTCTCAGGTTTGACACAGTTAAAGGATCTCTGATAGCAGTCCAGTCCAACTGGATGGTACTGGGGTTATTGGACTTCCCCAGGATTGTCTTGGATTGTTGTTGTTGTTTTTCTTCTTTTCATTTTCAAGCAGCTTCTGGCTAAATGCATAATTTTAATAGCAAAGGTATATTAATTTTTTTAAGAGTACAACATACCCCTAGGCAAACATTCTAGGCAAGTACAAACCCTTGCATTTGGTGCCTGTGCGTACCACCATACCTGCATGCTCTGGAGGGGAAATGTGGGGGGGGGGTTCTTTGTGGTATGAAAGCCTATGGAAAGAAGCTGATTGCAGCCACTCAGAATATGTTCCTATAACTGTTTTTGCATTTCTGAAGTGCATTTCTCTCTTATCTTTGCTGTTTACCAATATGTTCAATAAATCATTCTTCTTTATCTGATATGATGCCTGTGCTGCATTTTAAGTGAAGCTTACAGTTATGGGAAATGCAGCATGAGCAGAATATAAATGACCAGGTACAGTAAATGGCCCAGCCATGCTTAAGACTTAGCTGGTCAAGCGATGCTGCTGGCATCCCAGCTGTGAAAGGAAAAGATGGTTTTATGGAATCCCACACCAAAGACAGAGGGCAGAAGAAGCCAGAACACCATAAAATTTTGCATTATTTTCTCTCCAACTGAAGCAGTCCCTGGTTAGCAAGTGATTTTTTTTTTTACAGGAGGCAATATTTTGCATTGAGCCAAAAATACAGGAGGAATTGCAATCTTGGCTCAACTCTTTGACTCATGCTGGCTTGAGTTGAAGATACAAGCAAGGGGCTCCTCTCCCCTTTATTAATGGCAAAAGAGGTTTTGGCAAAGTCCACCCCTTCTTCACCTCAGATGCTCAGTCCCATTCATCTGTGTCTTGTCTCACCATCCATGGGTCTAAGTACCTAAGGCACATGTGGGGAGAAGAGCTTCTGTTGTTCGCATTGTCTATGAGAAGGTTAAAGTTCCCATTGCTTGTACCTCAGAGGTTATGGCTGAAGTATATAAATGGGGAGGCCTTTGCCAAAGTCTCCATTCTTGTCCACACTGATGAGGCAAGGTATGGAAATAGAGAGGGGAGGAAACCACCTTTCAAAAATATTAAGACCTGATGTTCACCAGTCAGCAACTAAAACCAACGCCAAGTTCACACATGCCACTGACTTTTGCTTTCCTGTCCTTGTTCGCTGTCGGTGTATACATGTAAAAAACCCCAGAAAAGCCTTGTTCAGTGTGCAAATATCAGGTTTTGGATGTGTGAAAAACAGAAAAGCATCCTTCAGTGTGCTTGTACCAGGTGTCTGAACTGACTGATGCTCACTGAAGAAAGTTGATTTCCAACTGCACTTCAGCTTTTCTGAGCTTTACAAGGCACAGGTGATTTGGGTCTATGTTTTGGCTTTGATTTCTTTTTGCCACTGTAGTTGATCTCCAGCCTCTTTTACAGCTGAAGGAAAAGTCTTTGTGTGATATGCACATCTGGATCATTTGTCCTCTGTTCTAAAACCACTTGTTTCTATATCCTGAGCTGGGTGCACAAGACTTAAGAGTCTGCAAGTGCCTCATTCAGTTCATCCTGGCAACGGCTGATAGCAAAGGCAAAGGCAAAACAGAGAAAGAAAAGCAGACAAGCAAGAAAGTTTCAGTTGAAAGCAAGAAAGATGTTGTGTCCCCTACAGAGCAAACCATGGCTTCCACCCCAATGGGCCTGTTCCTGCTCCAGCCGTGGTGCATACAGAGCCGGGTACTCAACTAGCACAGCGTTCTTGAGGCTGCTTCACCAAAAAGTCAGACTTGGACCTCATAGAACTGAACCTGGGAATTTAAGTTCATTTGTTTGGTTGGTTTTTACTGTAGGCTTGAGCAGGCATGGCCAGGAAGGTGCTGCTGGGGGGAAAAAAAGCATCTCTGGGGTAATAGCAGATTCTTTCCCCACCTCCCTGTAGGATTCAGGATCATTCACCAAACGTCTACTACATGGTCACAGTGCCATGAGTTTCTGAGCCTGTATCAGCAACAGCCCATGATATGAAATGAGAACAGAGAAGCTTACAGTGATGCTGTCAAAATGGTAAACACACCAAGTGGAGAGGGAGAAGCCAGCTCAGGGACAGAAATTTTAGTAGCATTTCTAAGGTGGATCTAATACTGTTCCTGCTGTCTGTTACTAACCATGGGCATTTTCCCCCTCAGCCTTTGTTATACTTGCAGATTAATAAGCCTCACTATGAGTATTCCAGTGCCCTAAAACTCCTGGTCTTGAACTTGATTTGGTCATAATGAAAATTATGGGTGATCTTTCCCTTTTTTACACACACCACACAGAGAGCCTTTAAGTAATTCAAGGCCATGCTGTTAAATTAAGGATTTTGGAACAAGAAAGGTCAAACAATAATACACAGGGAGGTCAGGAGCGTGTCTGCTTTCATTGCCTGTGAATTGGTTCCCTGACCTCTACTTTGCAACCCTAAGGCTGAACCTTCATTTGCAATGCTGAAAGACACGAGAAATCAAGCTATATGAAAATCAACTATAGCACATCTTTAAAACAGGCAACAAGGAAGTGTGACATCCAATTTCTGGAGAAGGGGAAGCATAACTGTAATTAAATTTTCTGATCTTGTTAGCCAATTTCTCCAATCACTGCCCCAGAACTGGAGATGGGGAAGGGAGAGGGGACAGGCTTGCGTCAGCAACGCTGGTAAGGGAAATTAGGTTTTCACGGATTATTGGGTTAGTTCCACTTCTCCCACTTTTTAATTTATTTGTCTGCATGTTCCACAGAGCTGAAAGGCCGATTTTTTTTCTTTTTTTTTAATTAAATCAGAGGGGCTTTTGAATGATGAAAACTTGGAAAGGGTAGAAGGGGGGATGTTAGAGGATAACAGACAAAAATCAGGGTATTATCTCCTTTCATTGCAACCTTCATTGTTGTTCTGTCTTCAAAAAGAACTTGTTTCTGATCAAAATGCTAACAAAATAGCCTCTGGACACTTTTACAAGGAAATAACTACTTGCTACTATGGTTTAAAAAAAAAAAAAAAGAATGAAAATATTCTAACATATTGCCAACTTTTCACTTCTTTGTTTTCTTTTCCCATAACAAAGAAATCAAACCAAGAATCAATGTTTAGACCTCCAGGGTATTTCTCAAGGGGCTCCAGTGTTGACACTTTTTCCAATTGCTTTCTAAATATAAAGAAATGTCCCAAATGCACACAACAGAAATGTACAGGTAAATTACGTGTGATTATTTAAGACTAACTGGGGAGTGGTTTCACAGAAACGATTTGCGGATGCCGTCATGTTCACATTCTCTGATTTACGTGTTCCTCTTTTTTAACTCTCTGGAGCTTTTGGAATATGAGCAGTGGAAAGCGTATTTGCAATTTGTATTGTTATTCAATAACAATCAAAAGACACTGTGATACACTGTGAAATACAGTGGGCTTGGGATGAGAGGAGAGAGAGAGATTGATTGATTGATTCAGGGTCAAATCCATGCTCAGCCATGAAGGAGAGCCTTGCTCTTAATCAGTGCCACCCAGACAAAGCTATCTTAGGCCACAGTCAGACGTGCCATTTGGTGCAGAGGGGAAACGAGCCTATTTCTCCCAGTGGAAATTGACACAGCATTGCACAATCACACATCCTTTGTAACTGTGGGCTCAGCCCATCACTGCCCAATCACACAGCACATGTGGGCAAGTGGGTGGGTTGCCTTTTGTTTCCCATGCACATAAACAAGGAATCATACCTCCGCACTGAGAGTTCCTCATGGAGTATGTGGTTATGCACATACTGCTAAGTGAGGGGAAAAACAGCACCAAGTTGGGATGGAATGAGCAGACCTTCCTGATGGCATGAGAGCGTGTTTGAGCAATCAGACAAGGGAAAGTCCATCCATGGCCTTTCGGCAAGCATTAGGACTGGACTTTCCCCAGTGTCTTTTAACTCCACTTCCGTGGCGGGGCAGCACGGGAAGCTGACAGCTTGCACGACCTTTCCCAGATTTTGCTCTCTGATCATGCCCTTTAGATTTGTCAGGCATGTGCCGCTGAGTCAAATCTAAAGGCACATCTGACTGCAGCCTTACATAGTTATAAGGATAAATGACATACAAATTATAAAGCACTTTGTACACTGAAATATGTTGTAGAAAAAATCCATGATCTAGGAAAGCCAGTACATATGTACCACGGTCATTTTCTGCTGCCAGTTATGGAATGTGAAGAGTCAGAGCTCTGGGTCATTAGCATGGTAGGTAACACTAGGTCATTAATAAAGTACTAACGATAACTGTAATTCTGTGCATGCACACACATGTGCAGAAGCTGCATTCAGACATCACTTTAACCTGACATTAAGCTTGGATGTGTATGAACTCAGCTTGTTGCTATAATCAAGCACACACTTCACTCCTTTCTCCTCCCCCACCTCTTGCTTGGAAATTTTTTTTTAGAAACTATCTAAGTCAGTGAAAATCAATGGACATAGAAAGGTATAACTCTGCTTAGGATTGTACTGCAACTCTATCCAGGGCTGCAATCATACGCACAATTAGACTCGACATAGGCGCGAATGCCGGGCAGATTTAAAGGGAGCAATCAGACAGCCACATCTGGGAAGGATCCAGCAGCTGTCAGCAACCTGTTCTGCTCCACTGGAGAAGTGGAGTTAAAAGACACCAGGGAAAATCCAGTAGTAAACAGGTTGTGATGGGCCACGGGTGGACTTTCCTGACTGATCGCTCTAGCGCACTCTCATGCTGTCGGGATGGTCTGATTAGGCCATCCTGACTCCATGCTGTTGTTTCCACCCCCTGCTCAGTATGTGCATCATCACAAACTCTGTAGGGAGCCCTCAGTGTGGAGGTGAAAATCATCAATTCCTCAGTTAAGCACATGGGAAACAAACGGCAAAAAAACACAACTCACCCACAGTTGTGTCTCATCACACATGGATGGGCTGCACCCACAGCTTCAAAGGAAGATGTGATCTCACAACTGTGGGTCAAATTCCTCCAGAGGAAATAGCCTTGCTTCCCCCACCCCATTTTATCTGGCATGTGTGACTGCAACCCAGCTATGAAGTATATGAGTGCAGGTGAGTGGATTAGCCAGAGTTTATTTCTTCCTTCTATACAAACCTGCTTAATATAGGCTTAGAATCCCAGAGTTGGACAGAAGGATTTAACTCTGGTTAACTCACGCATCTCAATTTGTCCATCACAGGCAGCTTGCTAACACAGATTCTTGATGCAGAGGCGGGAAAGAAGGAAGGAACAAGGTGCATGCATGAATATAGCACAAATCTGGCTTGTGCATATCTAGGCTTAAAGTCTGCTTAAAGTACCATCAAAATGTGTCAGAGTTTCAGGAAATGCCAAATATTCTTTGCTTACTGTATATGCTGAAACCTTCCAACTCCCTGATAAGAAGTATAATATCAAATCCACTGACAGGCTGCTATAAAATCTTGGTGTGGGCAGCCTTTCCCACTCAAAATTAACACTGAAGTTATTTTCTATTTTTTTCCATTACTCATTCCTTGTGATTGGGTTTAGGTGATCTTCCTTCATGGTTTTGTCAAGTTTACCATCCATCCAGGCCTGTCAAATCTGTAAGGCAGCAGGAGCTGGTTTCCGGTTGGGAGAATGGAGGTCTGACACGCTTTGCAAATGCGCAAGGCGGACAGCGGCTCTTCCTGACAGCTTGGGTGGGTTAATCCACCCGACGCAACCTCACACAGGTAGTGTGAGGACCAGCAAGCAATATAATCCAGGTTTGAGCAACCTCGGTGAAGGGAAAGTCTCGGAGGAGACTTTTCCGACACCTTGAGCACTGCAGCCGAAGAGGATTCTTGCGAGTATCTCTAAGGAGCCGAGCTGAGCTGAAAAATTCAGCATAAAACCTCCAATTCCCCTGATTCCTTAACAAAGAAGACAAAGTTTAAACGTTGGGACCACATCTGAAGCGAAGTAACAACAAAAGGTAACGGAAAAAAGTTTTTTGCCTTACCATTGCCACGTTTTGAAAGATGAAAAACAGATCGGGTGAAGCAATAGACTGATGTTGATTGGATGAGAGCAGTTTTGAAGTGCTAAAAACCTGAATTTGAACTTAAAAAGCCAAAAAAAACAAGTTGTTTAACATTCCTGCGGTTAAAAGGAGTCGGGAGGGGAGACAAAGAGGGAGAAGGGAACCAAGCATCGCGAGATTAAGACGTGAGGACTGAATCAGGAAGTGACGGCTAGAAGAGCAGACAAGAAGGAAAAAGGAGAAGAACCGGAAGAAGGTAAAGGGGACTCTAAATACTGCCGGACCAGAAAGGGGACTCTAAATACTGCCGGACCAGAAAGGGGACTCTAAATACTGCCGGACCAGAAAGACCATAACAGGAAGTGACGTGCAGAGAGCAGACAAGTAAAGAAAAGGAAGGGACAAAAGGAAACTACGGCAAGCCAGAAGCAAGGTAAAAAGACTATAACCTTTGACATTAACCATAGAGAAGTCGCGGCCGCCATTTTGGATTTATAAAATTTTTAAACTGCAATATCTCAAAGATTATATAACGTAGAAGGCTGAAACCAACATAATTTGACTTGGCAAGATTAGCTTGTTTGAATGCACTAATTGGTGTTTGATTTGGAAGACAAGATAAAATCGATCTTTTTAAAGAGGCAAAACGGACCGCGGACTAAGATCGAGAGCAGCCACATGGTCCTCTCCTACAATGGCAGCAAAAAAAGAAAAAGAGCTACTAGCCGTTATGGAAGCAATGGAAAAGAAAATGTTAGACGCTATAGGAGAGGTAAATGTTAAAATGAATAATATAGCGGCTCAAGCAGATAAAAATTGCATGGAATTAAAAGCAGAATTTCAAAAATTATCCACAAGAACACAAGATATAGAAACTAAAGTAAAAGAACTGGAAGAAAACACCCATAAGACAATGAGAGAGAACGAGAGGATGGAAAAGATGATGCATTATAAAGATATGCAAAACCACTTGAGATTTCGAGGGATTGAGGAAAAACTGAATGAGGATATTTTTACAAGAATGCAAGAAGCAATAGCAGATTTTTTACAAGAACAGGAAGAAGTTGTTAAAGAACACATGGATCTTGTTTATAGAGTTAATTCTACATATGCAAGAGACAAAAACATACCAAGAGACGTGGTTGTCCAATTTACAATGAAAAGAACAAAAGAACAAATCTACAGGAAGTGCTTTACTGACCCCTTTGTAATAGATGGAAAGAAAATCATAGTAATGAAAGAATTGCCTAGAGCAATACTGCAAGAAAGGAAAAAATTCAAGCGTCTGACGGATAAACTGAAGGAGAAAAAAATCAGATTTCGTTGGGAAATACCTCAAGGACTAAGTTTTTATTATGGCAACTCCAGAGTAGTGATTAAAAGCACAGAAGAAATCTATGCATTCCTGGGAGAGAATAAAGATGATTTTGGAGATATTTAAGAATATATCAAAATGGATTACAAAATACTTACATGGAATGTAAATGGACTAAATTCACCCCAAAAACGTAGAATGGTAGGTCATTGGTTGGAAAAACAAAAATGTAATATAATTTGCTTGCAAGAAGCTCATCTTAAAAACCAAGACCATAAATATTTAATAAGGAAAAAATTGGGAGAAGAATTTTATTCTTTAGCAAGCAACAAAAAAAATGGTGTTGTAACATATGTCAAAAAAGATTTGGAACCCAAAGTAATATTTAAAGACAAAGATGGAAGATATTTAGCTATTGAAATTTTACTGCAAGGAGTGAAAACTTTGATTGTGAACATTTATGCTCCGAATGGAGCTAAAGAAATTTTTTTTAAAGAACTTCAAATGGAATTGGACAATGTAAACTATGATCAAATTATGATGTTAGGAGATTTCAACGGAACTGTAGATAATAAACTAGACAGGCGCTCTAAAAGAAAGGATGAGACGTTAGGGAAGCTTCCAAAAAACTTTTTTGAACTGATAAAACAAGAAAAGTTGGAAGATATTTGGAGGAAAGCTAACCCACAAGGAAAAGACTTTACCTTTTACTCTAATAGACATGACTCACATTCAAGAATTGACATGATTTGGATGACTACTAACCTAACCTTCAAGACAAGAAAAGTGGAAATTTTACCCAGAATAATCTCAGATCACAATCCGTGTTTATGGACAGCTGGGCAGATTAAAAAACAAAAGAGATGGAGAATAAACGAGGACTTATTAGATAATCAAGAAATAATTAAAAAATTACTTGAAGAAACAGACCTATACTTCCAAGTAAACATGCAGAAAGAAGTTAAAATTCAAACCGTATGGGATGCATATAAAGCAGTGATGAGAGGACTATTGATATCGTTAAATGCTAAAGATAATAAAAAGAAAAAAGAGCAATATGAAAATATTTTACAAGCCATTAAAACAAAGGAAGAAGAACTGAAGAAGAAACCAGGGAAAAAGAAACTGCAAAAGGAAATTTGGATGCTACAAGACCAAGCAAAAGCCATTTTGAACCAGGAGATGTACTGGAACTTAAAAAAACTTCAACAAAAAGCATTTGAAGGTGCAAATAAACCCGGAAAATACTTAGCATGGCAATTAAAGAAAAAACGTGAAAATAAATTTATCACTAAAGTGATAAGAGATAATATTGAGATAATAGATAACAAAGGAATAAAAAGAGAATTTTTTAAATACTACGCAAAACTTTTTAAGAAGGAAAACAAAGACAGAAGAAAGATTAAAGAATACCTGCAAACATTAAAGCTACCAAAACCAACAGAGAAAATTAAAGAACTATTTAATAATCCAGTATCATTACAAGAGATCAAAAATGCAATAAATGACTCAAAATTAGGTAAAGCACCTGGACCGGATGGATTTACAGCGAAGTTCTACAAAACGTTACAGGAGTCAGTTTCACCGGTGTTACTGCTATTGATGAACGATACAAGAGTTACTGGAGAGGTACCAGAAACCTGGAAAGATGCATCCATCTCACTGATCCCGAAAGAAAATCAGGATTTGACCAATGTTAAGAATTATAGACCGATCTCTTTACTGAATAATGATTATAAGATTTTTGCTAAGATTATAGCGGATAGACTAAAAGAGCACCTTAAAGAGACTATACAAACAGAACAAGCAGGGTTCTTACCTAATCGACAAATAAGGGACAATCTAAGAGTAGTAGTGGACGCTATAGAATACTACGATAAACATCCTGAAAAGGAAGTGGGCTTTTTCTTTTTAGATGCGGAGAAAGCGTTTGATAATTTAAACTGGGATTTTATGTTTGAAGTTTTAGAACATCTTGAGATCGGTGAATATATGCTTAACTTCATTAAAGCAATATATAAAGAACAGAAATCCTCAATAATAATTAATACCGAAAAGACAGACGATTTTAAAGTTGAAAAAGGAACAAGACAAGGATGCCCGCTTTCGCCGCTGCTATTTATTTGGATTTTAGAAGTTCTACTGTTAAATGTGAAGGAAGACAAAGATATTAAAGGCTTAACAACTAAAGGTTTTTCTTTCAAATATAGGGCCTTTGCAGATGATGTGATGTTTATAGTGGAAGACCCCTTATCCACATTACCACATTTGTTACAGAGAGTAAAAGAGTTTGGTGACTTAGCAGGATTTTATGTAAATAAAAACAAATCGAAAGTAATGTGCAAAAATATGTCAAATAAGAAACAAAACGAGTTACAAAAACTTACAGAATGTGAGGTGGTGAAAAAGACAAAATATCTGGGTGTAAACCTAACTATGAAAAATATTGATCTTTATAAAAATAATTATGAAAACTTATGGTTGCAAATTATGCAGGATATTAAAAAGTGGAATGTATTGAATTTGTCATTGCTGGGTAGAATTGCGGTGGTCAAGATGAATGTGTTACCACGATTAATGTTTTTGTTTCAAACTATTCCAATTGTGAAAGATGTAAAAACATTCAAATGTTGGCAGAAGGAGCTGTCTAAATTTGTGTGGGGAGGGAAAAAACCAAGAATTAAGATGAAAATAATGTGTGATGCCAAAGAAAGAGGAGGGTTTCAACTACCAAATCTAAGGTTATACCATGATGCAATATGTTTGACCTGGGTAGGGGCATGGACTATGTTACAAGATAGAATGTTATTGTCCCTGGAAGGTCATGATTGTAGATTTGGGTGGCATGCATATTTGTATTATGGCAAAACAAAAATGGACAATATGTTTAAACATCATTATTTGAGAAGAACACTAATGGATACGTGGACAAGATATAAAAACTTTTTTTCAGAAGAGATACCCATGTGGATTGTACCCGCAGAAGTCTTACATCCAACATCAAGATATAAAGGACAAGATTGGCTGAAGTATAGAGACTTATTAATAAGACATGGCAAGGATTTTAAACTGAAGGAGCAGCATCAGATTGACTTTGATTATGGTTGGTTAAGATATAGACAAATATATGACTTGTATAGAAGTGATAAAAAACACGGTTTCAGGGAAAAAATAATGAAATAGAACAAGTTTGGGAGGAAGGTGGGAAAAAAATGATTTCTAAAATGTATAAAGTCTTGCTAAAATGGTTTAATGCTGATGAAATGGTAAAAGAACAAATGGTAAAATGGGCGATAAACTTTAACAAAGACATTGAAATGGAATCTTGGGAATTTTTATGGAAAAATGCTATGAGTATATCTACGTGTTATAACTTAAAAGAAAATTGTTTTAAAATGATGTATAGATGGTATATGACACCAAAAAAAATTGCAAATATTGGTCAAAATATGTCTAACAAATGTTGGAAGTGTAAAAAGAAAGAAGGGTCTTTTTATCATATGTGGTGGACTTGTGATAAAGCAAAGACTTATTGGTCAAAAATACATGCAGAAATGGAAAAAATCTTGAAATGTACATTTAAGAAGTTGCCTGAAATGTTATTGCTAGGACTTAAACTAGAAGAGATAAATGTAAAGAAAAGGACAATAATATGGTATATGATTACAACAGCAAGAATGGTGTATGCACAAAACTGGAAAAATGAAAAAATACCAGAGGTGTGGGAATGGTTGAAAAAACTGTTATATATGGCTGAAATGGATAAGTGGACTAGAAAATTGAATAATCTTTACTCAGAGACCTTTCTGGAAGACTGGAAAGATTTGAAAGAATATGTTGAAAAGTATTGGGATATGAAAAACTATATCTATACATGGTTATAATAGCATAAAGGAATAGAAATATATTATATGAATGTTTTAGTTAAAATTAGACAATGAAACTGTTTTTATTTAGAAATACATAAGAAAATAAGAATTGGTGTATAAGTATAAGTATTTTAAAGCTATATAACCGTTACCAGAAACGAAACATAGATATAAGTATTACTATTTTGAATAAAATGGAAAATGTGTTATGCTTCAGATGTGGTGGGAAACCACCAAAACAAGATAAAAATAGAATGTACAAATAGAACAAAATGTTATTTAATATGGAAAAAGGGATTTGTATAAGGTTAAATGTATTATTTTCGATGTTTTTTTTTTGAAAAATAAAAATTTCTTTACAAAAAAAAAAAAAAATCTGTAAGGCAGCAGGAAATAGTGAGACCGCTATGTCATCTTACTTTTTTTTTAAAAAACAGTATATTTATATTCTGGTTTTTCCCCCAATGAAGACCCAAAGAGGCTAAAAATACACAGAGAAAACAAATACAGCAACAAACAATGGGTAAGGGAATCTTCCAATTGTTAAGCGGGTTTTCTCTCTCCACCACCTTCTGCCTAGCTAGGCTCTGACTCACAGACTAAGAACCAAAGAACAAGAGCCCTTTGGTTCTTGCCCTTTAGTTTGTGCCCCAAAAATCACACCTCTGGGCATGCCTAGGCCTTAATTGGTGGTGGGAAGTGTTGTCAAATCACAGCCCCATAGGGTTTCCAAGACAAAAGACAGAGACAGCCTGCCTTTCTGTAGAAACCCTGGACTTCTTTGATGGTTCCCATCCAAATACTAACCAGGGCCAACTCTGTTTAGCTTCCAAGATCTGACAAGATCAGGCTAGCCTGAGCAATCCTGGTCAAGGCAAGCCTTAACAACCTGTGTGCAGAGAGGAAAGCAAATGCAGTGATATGTTACTCAGCTGCTGCTAACTAGCTAGATCTTCCCTAGCTCCTCCCCAGCTACTTTCAGCTCTACTAAGGAGTGTCATGTTTCCAGGGAACTTCAGGATTCCTTTGATGTGACAAAACAGGCAGCTGAAGGGCTGCCCTCCATCATAGCAGATTAAAAGTGCAATGAGTTCAATGGCCTCAGAAGGTATATCTCTGCTGAAGACTGCAGTGGAAATCCAGCAAGGAAGGCTACTACCGATTAGGGCTGTCAACTCCAGACTGGGATATTCCTGGAAATTTGGGGGTGGAGGGACCTCCATGGGATATAATGCCATAGACCGATTTTGCACTAGCGTTTGTCCTGGGTTTGCCCTCATGCTTGCCCTGGAGCTTCTGGTCAATTTCACACCAGTTGCTCCGGGCTCACGTTTTGCTCTGGAGTATCGCCGTGCTGCACCGGAGTTTCTGCAGAGCAAACAAATCCTGTTTTTAGAGGATTTTCCTGTTTGCTCCAAGGAGAAGCCAAAATGAAAACACGCCCACTCAACTGCCTTCCTTCTGGCACACCCCATGGTGGGAGTTTCTTCTTTTAAAAAAGAAAAGAAAGAACCCTTCCTTACGTTAGTTCGTAATGGTGAGGCAGCGAAGCAAGAAGTGAGTCAGCGAGGAGGATTTGCTGGGCTTTTTGGGAGCAGGAGCCGGGTGTCATTGACCTGAGAGCCCCCAGACAGGCGGATGACCGCTGCCCTGTGTCCAGGGTGCCCTGGCCACAGCCTTCACAGAGCAGGTGGGGGGCGCTTTCCTCCTGGCACCTGTGGGGGAGCAGCGGCGAGCTGGTAGGTGGGCTAGGGGCGCGATTCTTCCACCCCACTCACTCTCTGGGTGTGCTCCTCCCAGCCTGAGGCTGGACTGTCTTCCCTTTTTTAAAAAGAAACCCTCATTACATTATATCGAAGTATCGAAATAGTGATGCAGCAAAGGAAGACCGCACCATTGTTTTCTTTGTATAATACACATGTTCACATTTATTTAGTATGTATTTTTTGGAGGGGGGACTTTTTCTTCTGGGTTCAGATTCACTGTGCTGCAGCCAGGTGCGGAGCAAGGTGACTGGGCTGCCATTGCCGCAGCTCCTCCTCGGCTGCCACCGCCATCACTGGAGAAGAACCCCAGAAGGAACCGCGATTTTCCCCTCCCCACCCCCTGGCTCATGCTCGCATCCAGCACCACGAGTGCTGCTGCTGCTGCTCCTGCTGCTGGCAGCATGGTGGATGGAGGACGGTGGCCAGAGCAGGAGGGAGGGAGATGGGAAGCCAGTCCCCCTCCCCACCCCCTGGTTCGTGCTCATATCCAGTGCCCTGAGTGCTGCTACTGCTGCTCCTGCTGCTGGCAGCATGGTGGATGGAGGATGGCGGCCAGAGCATATGGGAGGGAGATGGGAGGAGAAGAGGGAGGGGCTAGGAGGGGAATGGGAGGGGGCAGCAGCAGGAAGCCTCGCGGCAGCCCCAGAGCATCCGGTAATGAGAAATGGAACTTGCAGGGCAGTTGAGGAGCTGCGGCTCCAAGTGCAAAATTGATGAAAATGCTCCGAGGGAAATTTGGAGGGGAAACTCCAGAGAGAATGAGAGGCAAGCGGCCTGTGCGAAATCAGTCATAGAGTCCACCCTCCAAAACAGCCATTTTCTGCTGGGGAACTCATCTCTGTAGTCTGGAGATCAGCAGTAATTTCAGAAAATCCCCAGACCCCATCCAGAAGTTGCAACTCTACTACCGGTGGATCCTAGTGAGCCTGTAGATACAGTGGCATGCTCTATCTGCCATTCACATTGACATGGAAAAGCTCTTGAGGCTCTCTCTTCTCGAGTGGTGCCTGGATGCAGAGTTTGTTTTTGCCTGGAAAACCTGAAATTAAAATGTCACAAAATTGTTTTGTTTAGCAAATAGGAAACCTGATCCCCACCGCGCAGCAAGTGGCAGTCTGCGGCTCTGATTCGAGAGGCCCCTCGCTTTGAGAAAGAGGCCCCGTGAGCCGGCAGCTGCAGCCGGAGCCAGGGGGACCCTAAGTGGCAGCAGAGCATGCGAAGAAGGGGGGGAGCGAGGAGAGAGAGGGAAGAAAATGCCGTATTTCAGCTCAGGTAACAAAAAAGCGAATATGTTTGTTCTGCCTTCAGCAAAGTTACAGCCAAGAGAATGGGGCCTTGGGGAGTGCTAGATCACACAGTCCAGGTGTCTGCTCGAAGGAAGGAGAAACGCTCCAGGTTTCCAAGCTGCCTTTGCCAGAAGTTTAGTAATTGAAGTTCATCTTGACCCCTGAGTGCTTGTCTGCTCTTTGGGAGGAAACAGAGAGGTTGGGCATAATCGGAACAAGCTCGTAATTAAAAGCTTTTTAGCCTTTATGAGTTCCCAGCTCACATAGCTGTGGCAGGAGGAGTTGTTTTCATTTTACCTCATTATGTCTGGAGCAGTGAAACCACAATGAATATAAGTGGGCTTTGCCAGCTCTTGTCGCTGACTGAACAAAGAAGGCATCGGGGATGCGAGCAACTGCAACAGAGTTCATATAAATGTTTGGGTTTGCTGGCAGAGATTAACCGCCACCAGGAAGTAATTTGTTGGGAGTGTGGCAAGGCAGCAGAGAGGCGGGGAGATAGGAATTTAGCTTTCCCAGTGCTATGGATTGGCAGCCTGAAGTATGCGAAGCCATTGGTTACAAGCAGTATTTGAACTGTCAAAACATGGTGCTACACCCTCTGCTTTGCTGCTCTGAAATCTCTGCCAGGTTTTGAGTACAGGTGAGAAAGAAAGTTGATCTCTGGATTTCAGACAGCTCCCAAAGTGAGTGAGGACACACAGCACAAGCCTAAGAACACTTTCCTGGAAGTAAGCCCCACTGAACAGACCTGAGCCAGATTCTGCATTAGAGCTGCTGTTAAGCCAGAAGCCACCAGGGGGCATAATGATACACTTGCTCTCTCTCCCCCCCCCCCCTCAAATCTCCAGGCATCATCAATCTTTGCTGAAGAGCTGTGGTCATTTTGGAAGTGGAGGTATTCAGAGGAAAATTCTGTGGAAAACTTCAAGAAAGTTGTTGTGTCCTCTGTCTGTCCTCTCTACATCTACAGAGCAGTTTCAGTTAACCTTCAAAGAACTGTTACTCCTTGGAAGGTGTAGATCTACTCCAATACTGTATGTCCTTGTTACCTTTTCCTCCTTGCCCATGAAAGGTATACATGAGGCAAACACTCATTTTTTAACAATAAAAAAATCCATGAATTTCTATGTCACTGTTTTCTCTGAAGCCTCTTATTTTAAATCTTATGAATGTTTAAAGCTGCCTTGCACTGAGTCAGCCCATTTTTGATAGCTTGATAATGTATTGCTATATACACACTGGTAATGTATGTGTATATATACTGATAATATACACATACTGACATGAGAGAGAGAGAGACATATGGGAAGCTAAGCAGGGGCAGCCCTGGGTAGTACTTGCATGGGAGACCACCAAGGAAGGGCAGGGTCGCTACACAAAAGCAGGCAATGCCACCCCACCTCTGTTCATCTCTTGCCTTGAAAACCCCATCAGGGACCACCATGAGCTGGCTACAATTTGATGGCACATTATACACAAGCATACATATACGCACACATATATAATAAGCCAGTGTGAAACCATATTAGGGAGTAAGCCCCACATGGTCTGCTTTGACTGTCACCAGATCTTTTCCAGCACTGCCATCCGACACCCTTTCTGTGGGCCTCTTGGGAAGTCAAGCTGACACCTTGTGTGTGCAAAGCAAGTGTTCCTCCATTGAACTATGGGCTCTTGATACAGATTCCCTTGAAAGGCCCATAGTTGCACTGCAGCAGAAAGGAAAATGCTGTTGTGATGATGGCAGGCACTCAGAGGTTACAGAACAAAGATTTTCAGACTGTGTGAGAGCACCAGCCCTGAATGTTCAGATTACAAGCTTTGTTGCTTCCCACTTGCCTCTTCTCGTGGATGTCATGAAAATGTTGAATTCTGGCTCATACCATATCTGCCTAGTATTGTTGGTGTTGCCACAGTCTATGAAGCCCTGAAGCAGTATGCCAAGTAGATCATCCTGGCTTGTTTCAACAGAGTTTTACAGCTGAACAGCAAAGGCTCTGTTGCTGGCAGAGTCATCATTTCCTGGCTTTCTTAGATGCAGCTCCCACATCTCTCCTTCAAGTCCAGAAGAGCATCCAGCAGACACAGGATGTCAGGTTAGTCTCACTCTTGTGAGGGAAGCTGTCTCACCCAGTCTAAATCACAGTGGAGTGATGATCATCTTTGAATAGAAGGAAGATTTGAACTTTGGTGCACCACGAAGATAAATGCTACAAAACTGGAACTGTAGACAATGTATTGGCCAGCTTTTGAAGGAGGATGTTCCTCTTCTTACGCCTAACAGACACCCATCCCAACTCCCTCAGACTCACAGGGTTACATTTTGCAAGTGTTTGGTTCAACCTTCCAGAAAACTGCTCAAGAGCTACCAGTGAACTACTAATTAAAGGGGAAATGTTTATTTTAACTTGAATCTTAACAGCTGGCTGGAAAACATGCAAAATGTATAGTTTTGTGAAATATTTCGGAACGCTAACACGGTATTTATTTCAACAAAAATGTGAACTCACAGAACAAAAATGTGAACTCATAGAACTCATAGAACTCATTACCCTCACGTGAACTTTGTTGCATAACTATATTTTAAAATGTTTTGTAATCTGCCTTTTAATTCATGAAAACCACAAGGCAGCTGAACATTTTTAAAGCCTTTATATGTTGTGTCACCATAGCAATAAAACAATGCAAAATCAACAAACATCAAATGAAAATTAGTAGCAGAAAATAGTGACTTTATAGAACTTTCATAGTCATTACAGTTTTGGTACTCCTACTTTGTATAGTGGGAAAGCTCTCTGTGTGTGATCCTCTCAATAGAGGATTTTTTGTGAACAAGGCAACATATAACATACATTTTCCAGCTTTGATACACATGGTGTGTACCCTCAAAAATATGCACATTGCCCTATTCACATAAAGCAGTAACCATACAATTCAAGAGGTTCATTCATACTTGCTCACTTGCAGGTCCTCCCAACACCTCCACTCCTGGCTGCCCAGCACCACGAGGGGAAGGACATGTGGGTGGTATATGGCGGTGGCATTACCAATGGTGGCACTTTCAGATGCATGCACCAGCTGGTTCCCTTGAGGAAAAGTCATGCAGGTGGCAGTCAGAAAATCCCAATGGCCCTCCAATAAATCTTAATTCCATTCCAGGGTCCATATTCAAGTGCCATGTGATGGGTTTCCTTCGGGCAGGGAAGGGTAATCAAAGGCTTCTCGTGTGGAATCCAAAGGACCTATAGAATAGATGCTGTTTTCCTGCCATTCTAAATAATCATTGGCTTCTACCCATGGCCATGCTGTCATACCCCACTAACAGGATGCTCCATTGCCAGGAGTGTAAGAAATCTTTGTTTGCCCCATTGCAGTTAAAGGAGCCATTTACAGGATCCCCCTGCCTGGTTTTCCAAAGTGAGTCTTGAGATTCAGTCTGTCCTGGTGCTGACCTCCTCCTGCAAAACATCCCAGTGGACTGGATCCAGGCTAATGGCAGTTTCCACCAGTTCCCTCTTTCTACTGCAGACTCCCCTCATGTCATCCCTCATGGTCCTTATTCCCAAGGAGCAGCAAGCATCTCTTGGAGACCAGTGGGTTGCAGGGGGAGGGGGAGGCCTGTAAATCCCATCCTGCCATTGGAATGTTTGACCTGGCTCTAGCCCATTGAACAGTGCTCCTTTTCACAGAAGAGTGTACTCACACATGTTGGGGAGAGGGGTTGTACAAAGCTACTTTATGATTTAACTCTCAGCCCTTAAGTCTTGAAGCTACTGGTTCCAACCATCTGGGGAGCCTGACCCAAACCATTCTCTGGACAAAGAAGGCCCCTTTGATTTCAGGATGCCACTGGGTAGAGAGCAGCAAGATGCTTGGATCTGATGGCACCCTGCACATATAAAAGAAAGGGGGAGGGGGAGGAAGATGAAAGGAACACCTGTGCTCATATTCTGGGATGACAAAAACACTCTGGTGATGATGCGCCTTGGCTGCAGGAGCTCCTGCTGCACTAAATCAAGGCAAAGAATTTACAGCAAATTAATGAAACTAATTTTCTGACTGGAATCATCTTCTGTGAATTATCGTGTCCTTACTCATTAAATAAATTATCTGTGTCTTCCAAGACATTAAGAACGCATCGTAAATTATACTTCTTCATAAATAATTTGTTTCTGCATGGGCTTAAATATATAATAGAAAAAAGGGAATATAAAAAAGAGGGGGAGGACCCAAAAGTGTGTGTGAAGAACAGGGGAAGGAGGGCATGCGAGATAATTAGAGAGGGAGGGGGGCGAAGTGTCTTGACAACGGAAAGCAAATGAGGAAAAAAGACAGAGGGAAAGGAAGGATGGGGGGGCAGGGCAGGAGGAGGAGGATGGTTAAAATAAGCAGAAAGGATCACTGTGAAGACAGACTGGGAGGGAAGGGCAGCAAGAATCTGGCAAATTATCCCTCCCCGCCCCCCCATATCTTTACATTTGGACCAACAAAAACATTACAAAATAGCAAGCAAGATTCTTAAGTGCTCTATAGTTCTTTGTCAGGTTAGATATTCAGTACCAAATAGAAAGAGGAGGAGGAGGAGGAGGAGATTGGATTTATACCCTGCACATCAGAGTGGCTTACAATCCCTCCCCCTTCCCCTCCCCACAACAGACACCATGTGAGGTAGGTGGGGCTGAGAGAGCTCTCTCGAGAACTGCCCTTGAGAGAACAGTTCTGAGAGAACTGGGCTCTGGGCAAGTGGCTTGCCCAAGGTCATACCAGCAGTTGCATGTGGAGGAGTGGGGAATCAAACCCAGTTCCCTCAGAGTGCTCCTAACCACTGCACCAAACTAAAAGGGGGGAGGAAGAGAAGATGTTTCAAGACATGATGGAGAAGCCCCTAGTCGTCATTCAAAAGAATTGTACAGTGGAATGCTGGATGTGCTACGATTTTCACTGGATTGGATGGTACTGGGTTCACAACAGGTTTCAAGAAGCTTTTTTTTTTTTTTTAAGCCACTCATACTGGTAGTGTAAAAGTCAGCAGTTAGATGCCTCTCCAGCACTTCAACTGTCATGTAACAAGTTTTTATGAGTTATGACCAACCAAAATATTTTTTTTTAAGGAGCAAACTTCCAGGTTCACCAGAAATCTTTGTCTAGTTGGACATTTAATACAAAAACTGGGGGTGGGGAAGGAATGGGCCAAAAACCTCTCAGCAAGTTAGTCCTTCCTAGGGATCATTTCGAGCAGGAACGCGTAACAAGCCCAGGAGCAGGCACATACAGTGATGTGCTGTGGAAAAAGCTAAAGCATACTAACTTGATCTGTATTTTCATGCTTGTTGCAGGGTAGCTTCCCTGCAAGAGCAAAGGAAACCTAAAGTGTCTTTAGTCAAAGCGTAAAGCTGGCTCATCAGCTCTGAGTTGAGAAATACCTGGAGATTTTTGGGGTGGAGCCTAAGCGGTGGGTGTTGCCTTCTGACACACTTCTGGTGTCAGGGGGTATGGTATATGCAAATACGTTATGCTAATGAGTTATGCTACTGAGCTCCAGCACCTCTTTTTTTTAGGAAATGACCCCTGGCTCCCAAACAAAAGGTTTCTTTTGTGTTAAAGGTAGATTTCTGTGAGGGAGCTGGAAACTAGAGACCAAAAGGCAGGAAGAAGTCCTGCCTGTTAATCAAGGCCTGTCTGGCAGGTACATCAGAGTGCCACAGCACTGGCTAGCTACCTTCCAATATCTGCTTGGTAATGACTAGAGACGGATAGCCTATATTAATGGCAGCCCATAGGTAGCAATCAGTCAGGGCTCAAATTTACCAAAATGCAATTAAAAATGGAGGAAGATTGGATCACAGATGCAATTTTTTATACTGTAGACTTTCCCATCTCACCAAAGTCAGGGGAAGAGAATAGTAGATAGAGGGCAGGTGGGCAGACAACCCTTCTGTGGAGGTGGTGGGCAGTTGGTTCCTATTCTTAGACACTGCCCATGGGCTATGAGCAGGAGAAAGCCCTTCTTGTGAACAATAACCTACTCATGAGTAGGGCTGGGGAGAATGAAATTCTACCCATAAACCCATATGTGGCCATGTGGGTTTCTCCAACAGGCCGAATAGTTCCCTCCCAGAAACATTTCAGGGTGGGAGAATGGTGCAGCAGAGGAAAATGAAGGCCTTTCTCAACATGTGCCACAGTTGTACTGAACTGGGCAGCACACACACAGGAACTGAGCAGAACTCACAAGTCATTTCAGACGGTTACGTGGGACACAGTATGAGGACCTTGGACCCAACCTGTGTACTTTGTAATGTGCAAAGGAGAAGAACTGAATTACTACCCTGGGAGATGAACAAACTGTCTCCTTCCCTCTGGCTGAAACCAAATGTATGGAGCAAGAAATTCCAAATGTTGTCACTGTCATCATCCAAAGACAGATTATGGAAAGGGGGGGAGGAGAAGGAAGAAGATTGGACTTATACCCCCCCTTCACTTGGAGTCTCAGAACGGCTTAACAAACTCCTTTTCCTTCCCCTCCCCACAACAGACACCCCGTGAGCAGGGGCGTAGAGTGTTTTAAATTCTGGGGGGGTGGGGACTCTTTAGCTTGCGTGCTTTGCGCGTGCGCTTGCTGGGGCGATGTTCTCCCTCCAGGAAACCACCACACCTCCCTGGGCCCTTCCAAGGCCCGCCAGCCACTGCTGCTGGTGCCTCTCTCCCCCCCCCCCCGCCCTGGCCACTCCTTCCCTCTCCCTCCCTCTTTTCCAGGCAAAATGCCCAGTGTGGTGACGTCACCCAGAAGTGACACCATCATGCTGAGCACGTTGCCAGGGCGACGGTCTGGCAATCACCCTGATACTCTATGGTCCCATAGAGTTTCAGGGCAATTGCTAGAGCGTTGCCTAGCAATGTGCCCAGCATGATGGCGTCACTTCTGGGTGATGCCACCACACCAGGAATTTTGCCCAAAAAAGAGGGAGGGAAAGGGAGAGGGAAGGATGAAGGAGTGGCCAGGCCGGGGGGGGGGGGGAGAGGCACCGGCAGCAGCAGCTGGCAGGCCTCAGAAGGGCCTGGGGAGGTGTGGCAGCAGGCGCTCTGTTTTGCAGGGGGTGGCTGAGCCCCCCCCAGGAAATTTTGGGGGCGGCTCGAGCCCCCTCCCCCCCCCGCCCCGTAGTCTATGCCTATGCCCATGAGGTAGGTGGGGCTGACAGAGCTCTTTTAAGAACTGCTCTTTCATGAACAGATGTGGCAGAACTATGGCTTGTCCAAGGTCATCCAGCAGGTGCAAGTGGAGGAGTGGGGAATCAAACCCAGTTCTCCCAAATTAGAGTCTGCGCACTTAACCACTACACCAAACTGGCTCCTCCCCAAACAAAGGAGGAGGATGTAAGCCACTTTAGCCATTGGGGGAAAGACAGATTCTAAATGAAGCAAATAAACATATCTGGTGCATGAGTAACATAAAGACATTATGGAAAACTCTTAGGGGTTAGATTAAACACTTCAGGGAATGAGTTGCCACTGGACCTGATGCTGTAGCTGCTGTTGTTGGGCTTCTTAAAGTGAGATTTGGGGAAGAAAACAGCAACTTCCTTCCACTGAAGAATAAGTTTAAAAACACATATTATGGTAATGAATCACACATCATAAAAGCATGTAAAAAGTCTGTCAGACTTACTTTTTTGGGATGAGAGGCATCCTTTTGACATTTATTAGAATGTAACTAAACCATAAGAGAATGCAAGGCAACTGCTCTATAGCTACAGTATACTTTATGAGACAAAGATTCTGTTCAGCCCCATTTGGGACTACTGTATATCATTATATTTAATAGTTAACTGGCTGGCCCCAAATATAAATAACAGAAGCTGTGAAGCCAGGCCACCCACAGAGAGAGAGTAGGTGTTTCTACCAACTTGCAGAGGCAGGGAGGGAGGAGACTCCAAGTAGGCAGGAAAATATGACTTTGTAAATTAAGCAAATGGGGGAAATGCAAAAAAAAACAAAAAAACCTCCTAGCCTGGTGAGGTCTGACTATGCTCCAGGACTGAATAGTGAGATCAGTTAAGAGTCAGCTGGGGGTGGTGGTGGTGGCAGTTTGCTAGTTCAACTCCCTGAAAGCCTATAGAATCCGAGATGGGGACCCTGTGAAATGTGGGACGGATTTCCAAATTTCTTCCCTTCCTGCTTCCAGCCAGTTTGGTACAGTGGTTAAGAGTGGTGGACTCTAATCTGGAGAAGTGGGTTTGACTCCCCATGTCTCCCAATGCAGACTGCTGGGTGACCTTGGGTCAGCCACAGCTCTCTCAGAGCTGTTCTCTCAAGGGCAGTTTTCTCCGAGCTCTCTCAGCCCCACCTACCTCACAGGGTGTCTGTTGTGGGGAGAGGAAGGGAAGGAGATTGTAAACCACTCTGAGTCTCCAAGTGAAGAGTATAAATCCAATTCTTCTTCTTCCTCTTCTTCTGTTAGATTAGTTTTCTTTCAAACATTTTAAAAAGGATTGCTCAGGTAATGTATATGGAGACTGAATGCTTAATATAAGAATTTTAACAAAGAATTATTAACGCAATTATTTCTGTTTTGGTGAAGACATTCAGATGAGGCCTAAACCACTTATGCCTGTTAAAGATTGCCAGCTCTGGACTGGGAAGTATCTGGAGATTTTGTGGGGTGGAGCTTGAGGTGGGAGGGGTTTGAGGAGGGGAGGAACTTCAGTGGGGTATAATTCCATACTTCCCACCTTCCAAAGTGGCCATTTTCTCCAGGTGAACTGATCTCTGTCACCTGGAGATCAGTTATAATAGCAGGAGATAGCAGCTACCACCTGGAGATTGGTAACCCTATGCCTGTTCCACATTTTCAAGTTCACCTTCATGGAAACAGGCAGGCGCATAACATACCCAAAAGCAAGAGGACAGGACAGATAACAAGAATAGGCCTAATCATAACAATCATGGTGATCCACAAAGAGAGAGCGGACTACCTGTGGCTTTCTCACTACCTTATGTGAACAAGGAAACACATATATTTTCCAAGTTCAGAACCCACAATCAGAATCCAATGTTTTTGAGGATTTTGTAACTACTGAAGCTGGAAAAACAGGTGTGTTGCCATATTCGTATAAAAGGACAATCGCATGTATCAACAGGATTGCAGGGAGCTAATTTTTAATTGTTCAGATGTTTTGATGTTGGCTGCCTTCTAGACTCTGATGTTTTAAATAAAAATCAAAAAGATGGAGCAGGGCTAATGCTGAGGTCACTCAGCTGAGTCCCACCTTGCTGGAATGAACTGCTGGGAGAAGGAGGCTTCTCAGGCGACAGCACCTTGCCTCATGATTCCACGGGCCTTTCACTTTGCTGCTAAGAAGCAGATATGTTTATACTGAGCCAGAATTGGGATTTAAAATAATAATAATAAATTTCCAAAACAGCAAGCAAGCCTAGCCAGGTGTGAGCCAGATTTCTTTTACACAGCTTTATCGTTTTGTACTTTGTGTCAAGATGGTGACACGGGCCAGCCCAGTGGGAGAAGCTGGAAATTCTGCTGTAGCACCAGTTGTTTTGCATGTGTTTTCCTTGCATAATTATCCCCTTGGAGCTGGTGACTGGAGGATCCCAGGAGGGCCTGGATTCAATATGGTGTCTCTCAGCAGGCTCACATGCTCTGTGCCGAAGGGCTGAGAGGATTTGGAAAAAAGGTCTTTGTGCTCAACATTTTTTATGTTCTCAAAATCTCGGAGCAGGAAAAGTTAGCTGCTTGTGAAATCCCTCCATCTGTGATCTTATTTATCCATGCTGCCAGGGCTATTTGTTTAGTTTCAGGCTGGAAACTATGCTGGGATCATGGCTTAATTGCATTGTTTGCTGAATTAATTGTTCTGTTTGATCTGCCTTTCTCACAGGGATGCCTGTGGGAACAGGATGGTTTGCCGAGCTCAGAAGCAGAGGATGGGTTTCTTTTCTGCCAGAATAAGGTGCAGGGGCACGCAACTAGGAGTGGGAGGGGGGAATCATTACCAACCTCCTTTGCAAAGGAATGTGTACAGTAAAGATCACCATCATGGGAAAAATACACAAATCAAGGAACAATAGGATAGAGGGAAGCTGTGTGTTCAGATTAAAGTTTGGAATGTGAATTGATTTTTTAACAACTGGAGATAATGGGTCTGCACCATAATTACTGCCCTTATCAATAACCTTGATGCTAAAATTTAATCTCTCCCCCTACACTACCCAGATGTAGAGTTTATCAGTTTTATACTCATAGCACAGGAGGCATTAGATGAAAAAGTAACTGCCTGAGAAGATTACTAAACTCTTGTCAAAAGGAAGGATGCAAAACAGACTGCTGCATTTCAGTCCATGTCCGTTCATGAAGGGACTGTGCTTTTCTTCCAGTTCAACCAATGGTAGGAACAGCCACACCCAGGGCTACTCTCCACAGATATTACAGCCCAGAATCCCTCCTCCCCAGAAGCAGACTCCGGGGGTGGGGGGGGTGGGGATCCATCTGTTCACCATTTTTCATCTACCCCGATTGTGAGAACAAAAGCCATGGTTCAGAATATAAGGCGACATAAAGCTTGCATGTCTGGCAAAGTTCATGTGATGCAAGCAAACTCTCTTGTCTGTGATATAGAATGGATTGGACTTCTCAGAAGATCAAGAATTCCCCCTTTCTGGATCCTACTCATTCTAACTGCCTTTTCTGCTCCATCAAACAGGAAGGGGGAAGGAATTATGGCCAGTCTCGGTAACCCAGGCAGAAGGGAAGGAGGGGTTCCTAGGACACATCCAGATGGCACAGGCTTGGACTGCAGGCTCCTGCTGGTTCCATGCCGCTTTCCGCATAGATGGGTATGGATGAGCCACAGGGGAGGAATCAGCTTGGCTTCATGTACACAGCTCTCTGGGTGTGCTCCTCCTCTTCCCCTCTGAGATCGCAGCCATTTAAGGACTGACCAGCACAGTCTGTCCCCAGATGACCTGCCATCTTGCAGGATGGTTAAGCAGCACCAAGAGAACAGAGCTGAAAGCAAAATCCTCCTTTCCCAGCCAGCCACCCCAAAAACTAGCAAAAAAAAATTCTTAAGTTCATAGAGAAATCCCAGGTTGTGGAGGTAAACTAAAGAATACCAGGGGCATTCAAAATTTGCTTCGAATTGTGCTGGCTTTTTCCCCCCTACACAACTGGGGGTCTTTGGATGGCTGAAAAATTGAGTGGATTTCTGTTCATCTCAGCAAATCTTCTGAGTGCCATAATTTAAAAAAAGTAGCGCACAGGCTAGCAGCAGAATCCATATCACCCTCTGCCCTTTACGTGGAGCTGTTCTGCATGAAAACACAACACACATGACTTCACAGCTACCCAGGAGAGCACTGGCGAGCCTTCCCACATGGCAATGATTCAGAACTTGGCTCATCAAGGTTTCCACCTCTCAAGCATCTTCGGCAGTTGCCTTATGATCTAAAGGCCGTCTCTCTGCTTGGCTAAGGAGCGAGAGAGATCTAGGATGCTGTGGGCCAGGGAGGAGGGCAGGAATGTAACAGGGTTATTGAACAGTTATGTCCTTTCTGCACCATTAAATTATGTTCACTTTCTCTTCAGCTGTCAGAACACAATAGGAAGATGGTGTGTAATCTGACCTTTCCCACCCTGACCTACAGACTTGCAGCGCCTCCCTGAGCTCACTTGATGGAATGAAGACCACTTAGAAAGGCAGCAGGATAACAAGTGCAGATGGCTAAGCTAAGTGACCATTTGCACCTAGGAGAAAAGCTTTTGGAGGCAGTTTACATACTATTCCCATCAAAGGGCTTTTCTGCTGACAGCAAAACCAATTTGGGTAGAGAGCATATCTTTTAATATCTTCTAATGTTTTGGTTTTATTATTTTCATTGTGACCCTGATATTCCATGGTGGTGAGGGTGGAGGAGGAGGAGGAGACAAAGAAGATGATGACGAAGAAGAGGAGGAGGAGGAGGGCCCCTGCCCTTCACCACCAGAAAGAGTCTTGGAGTGGCTTATAATTTCCTTCTCTTCCTCTCCCCACAACAGACACCGTGTGAGGTAGGTGGGGCACAGAGAGCTCTGAGAGAGCTGTGACTGACTCAAGATCACCCAGCTGGCCGCATGTGAAGGAGATGACCAGGACTGACCCTGCTTAGCACCCAAGATCTGATGAGATCAGGCTAGCCTGAGCTATCCAAGTCAGGGCAATATACTAATGTATATCTCATTGCAATTCTTACAACAGCTATGTAGAGTAGGGCAATATTATTGTTCTTTTATTGAAGACCAAGGGGTTGAGACAGCGGCTTGTCCAAGGCCGCATAGTGAGTTTATGATGACAGAGGCAAGTTTTGACACATGGGGCCTCTCAAATCAGTTTGTTCTGATCATTCTTAATGGTTGTGCTATCCCTGCACAGCTCCCTTAGGTTAATTTTGGAAACATTTCACTAGTCATCATGGTGTTCAAGAATCTACATCCATAGCTATACTTTTTGCAAGGTATACTCTTTGCATGTTTTCTCTCCATGTTCAGTTTCTGTCACCAATTATTTTCCAGCATGACCATTTGGATTGTAACATCACTGACCTACCTTTTGCTTACATCACCACATGATTGATGGTAAGAAAGAAAAAACCTCAACAGATGAAAGAGTCTTTTGTCTGCCACAGCACTTTATACATTATAAAGGAGCTGAAACAGGAGAGTTGCAAATGATTCTTGCCTGTTTGTACTATTTATACAACAGGCAATGGAGGAATTCACATTTCTCCCTTATGGGTCTTGTGCATCAGATCATGCAGGAGATGCTTGAGGTGCCCCTTTTTATTTATTTCTTTAGGTATTTTCACTCTGCTTTTCTCCCAAATGGGAACCTAAAAAGAGTTTACAACATTGATCCCCTCCTCCATTTTCTTCACCAGTCACTCTGTGAGTTTAGGATGAGAGAGAGCAACTGGCTCAGGGTGACCCAGAGAACTTCCATGTCAGGGTGGCATTCAGACTTTGGTATCCCAGATCCGAATAAGCCACTCCAGGCTCTAACCACTACGCCACAGTAATGGATTCATGACCTATTTTGTCTTCTGTCACTGCTGTGTGATATAAAAACCCAGATAGGAAAACCAAGATCACTCCTCTGGCATGGAGAATTTTCATGACCCCTGAAAATATTATTATTATATTATTTATAAAATATTATTATATTATTACATTATTATTTTTATTTACATTATTTATATAGTCACCTTTCTCATACGGACTCAAGGCAAATTACACATAGTGAATCAGTACAATCAAAAAAATAAAAAAATACAATAATGTATTCAATAAAACGTATTCAATAAAAATATATCCGAATTTCAGAGAACTGAAGCATAGCATAAGTATTAATATGACACATTAAGCGGTATAAGATACAAAGAAAAAATGCATACAGTGAATATACAAGACCTACACAATAACTGATGATTTCGGCATATAATTTCTTGGCAGACAGTTTAATTTCCACATCCAGCATGTGATATGTTACAATTATCTTCTGTTACAGGTTGTGGACTACCATGGTACAAAGTGGTAACAAGTAATGGTTGGCAGAGTTTAGATATGCAGTAAATCAGAGCACAAGCTGTTTAAAGAATAAAACTGCTTTATTAAGAAGGGAACGAACTTTGTAAGAAAGAGGAGAGAGACCGGGAAGTCCAACTGTCTAGCAGAGAGTCAGGAAAGAAGCAGCTCTCATTAGGAGCAGGAAAAGCCTAACTGAGCCAATCAGGAGACAAGAAGGAGACAATTTGAAAATAGCAGGAATCTCACTATGCTAACTAGTTGTCCCTTCTGCTGCCCCCTGCAGGATGTTCTTGTCATGTTCTCTATCTATGCACAACAGACCTTGCATACACCAACAGTAATAAATAATACAATAACCCATACTAACTGGACAATAATACCATTTTTCTGGGTAGCAGCATAAGTAGTTTGTAGGTTTGGAAAATGGATTCAAATCAAGGAAGATGTTAAAAACTTGAATATATACCATACTGAAAGGCTCATGAATCTTCCAATTAAAAAAAAAACATTTAGCAAAATTGACATCTGAGGAAGATTCAGAAAACAGGCAATAAAATAAAGTTTTGTGCAGTGTGCCAGTTCTGTAACACCATGAGGCAGATGGTAGGACCCAACAGCAATCTTCCCTGCTTTTGTTTTTATTAATGCTTTTAGCTGCGTACTCCTTTTTGTGCTTTTATTGTACCTCTTTTAGAGCATGTATTGTTTTATTGATCATTCTTTTAATTTTCTAAATTGTAAACTGCCTCAGGAACCCTGTTGAGAGTGCAATGCAAAACTATCTCCAGTAAACAAGCAAATGCATTATCTGGAGCTCAGAATGTCTTTCCCCTCCATACTGACCTGAAGCTTGCTCTGACCATGTGCAGAATGTCACTCCCTCATTACAAGAGAGAAAAAAGCCCGCTCCATTCTCTTCAACAGCATCTAGAATCCAGGGCAGGTTTGCTGGGTCAGAAGATGCCATTGCAATGTCTGGAGCACCAACAAGTCTCTCTCAATATGTTCAACTCCCAGAACAGAATCTAGTTCTGGAAGAGAGGGCAAAGGGTGCCATGCTCTGCCTCCACTCACCTCACAACATGCTCAATAAAATGTCATAAAAGCAAGAGAGATTTAATGATAAACACAAATAGATCAATAGCATTAGAGCTGCTTTTAATAGCTGCCTCAGGCTTTCCATACACTCTGTTCAAAATTGTCCGGTAGCCAGTAATTAATGACTCAGCCAAGTAATTACTTTCTTGATTTTTCTCAAAACTAAAATTTAAGGAAGAGGACACTGAATGCTGCATGGGCTGTATGGCAAATCATTCTTGTAAGTGATAGTATTACATGGTTGCGAAACCTTTAAAATTACCCTGACTGCAAGTGAAAAGATTGGCTAGGCATTGTTCTTGTGCAGGAAACTTGCTTATGCCTCTCTTGACTGGGAAAGGTTTAGGGGGCAGAATTCGAGGGGGCATTCACCCTGGGGATTCAAGGAGTAGAAGATGCCAAGGGGATTTATTTTTTTGGATCTTTCTGCTATTATTATGTCCTGAATAACAGATCACACTAAAATACCAGCTATCACTATGGTGCCTGACCCTGCAGCCTACAATATCTCAACATGGAAAATCCTTCCATACTTTGGGAAAAATCCCAAACCCATTTCACATTTTTAGAAGTATAGAGGATGACTAATTGTAGTTTCTGTGGCTGGATTGTATGCTATCTTTGGTCTTGTTTTGTTTTACTCTCAGGGGTCATTTCGTAGAAAAAGAGGTGCAGGAGTTCATTAGCATACCTATTAGCATAAGTCATTAGCATAACCAGCCAAATGTCTTTTTCAGCCCTATTATACCCTATGGGCCATTGAAGTCAATGGCAAAAACTCATAGGGTATATGAGGGGCTGGAGGAGAGGAGGTTTGAGGGAGAGGCTCCAAACTTACAGGCTACCTTCTGGAACCTCTCCCCAAAATACCCACCAAGTTTCAAGAAGATTGGACCACGGGGTCTAATTCTACAGGTCCTCAAACAGGTTGCCCCATCCCCTCCATTGTTCTCTATGGTGGGAAAAAATGTTACTTTTTCCCCACCATAGAGAACAATGGAGGGAATGGGGGCAGCCTGTTTGGAGGCCCGTAGAATTGGACCCCCTGGTCCAATCTTCTTGAAACTTGGTGGGTATTTGGGGGAGAGGTTCCAGAAGCTACCCTGCAAGTTTGGAGCCTCTCCCTCAAACCCCCTCCCCCACAGCCACTTTTAAAGCCACCACTGAATTTTGGCGGCAATTTGGCGGCGGGCCGAATCAGATCAGAGAATCTGATTTGGTCCGTGGCTGCCCTACTACCCATTCCTGAGCTGGCGGAGCAGCGCTCTGCCTTGCTCTGGCCCCAAAGGACCCCTGTTTACTCTTACCTGCATCTGCTGATAATTCTGCCTCAAACCATTAGGGACAGGCAGACTGTAGGAGGATCAGACCCCATACCTTGCTTGAATAGCTCTTCAGAAGACAGAATGTAAGCTGGCATGGCTCATCATGTCCTAATACAGAACAGCTACACCACAGACCTTTTTGCTGCAGACTATCTGGGTTCCTTAAGTATAGGCTGGAAATTGGGCATGACATTCCTATTAATCATTGGTTACTATTTGCCCCTGGGCCCAATTCAAGAGGCTGCTTTTAACCTTTAAAGTCTTACACAGTCTAGGACCAACATACTTGAAGGTCCACCTCTCCTTTAAATTACTTGCAATCTGGTCACCAAGCACTGTTCAGTGTTTCTTCTTTGCATTAAATTAAGACAGTGGCACTGAACAGCAGGGCCTTTTCTGTGGTTGCTCCTAAACTCAGGAAAGCCCTCCCTGCAGACATCAGGAAGCCCACACCCTTATTAGGATTTTCTAAAGGCTGTAAAACCTTGCTTTTCAGAAAATATTTGGATAACTTAAGAAGTTCTATGGCTTATTTGTATTTCATTTACATTTTCATGATTACTGTTTGTGTTTTGATCTGTTATTCAACATTTTGAGCTATTGGGAAAGTGCTTTATAAATATTTTAAATCAAATGCACTTTAAAGTTCCTACCAACAATGAAGGAGATGTCTCAAGAAAATTGCCTTTTCCTATGCTACTGGTAAGAAAAGAACTACAGTGTATGGTGTTTCTTCGATCCTGTTCTCTGTGTGTGCATGCAGGCATGTTTCCTTGTTTAGTTTTTGCACAGTTATATTGTGGACATAACTACATTATAAAATCGTTTTATATGAGTTTCATTATCATGGCTTTTCTCTCCAAAGAACCCTGGGAAGTGTAGTCTCATAAAGGTTCTGAGAATTCTGTCAAAGAGCCACAGCCCCTGACAGCCCCTCCCCAAGAACTACAGTTCCCAGAGTTCATTCAGGCAGAGGAAAAAAATCAGTTAAACATGGTTGTCCATTGTCTAGATATGTTCTTTATTACTGCTCACCTTTTGCCGCTGCATTTGTGTCTCTTGGGACTGAATTCCTGCTGTGAATGCAGTGAAGTGTAGATGCGTGTGTTTGTGCGCACCAGTGAGACAGATACAAATCAATAAGCAAATTAAAGTAGTAATCCTTCCCTCTTCATCAGTAATGAATTATTGTCTCTGTGCTCTGATGAATGTAACTGCAGCTCAGGAGCTTAACATTAAGTCTGACACAGACCTCCCCTGTGCATTTTAATCCCTGCAGCAGCATAAGAATGAACTCCTTTCACACAGGAAGCGCCATGCTCCTTTCCCTCTTTCCAGTATTATATTTTTTTAATTGGCTGAATGTATCCTTTTTGTGTCAAGTCAAAGCCTGTTAAGTTCTTGTTACAAGATGGCATTGAGAAGGCAGAGACAGAAACAGAGAAAATCTGAAGGGTTAGAATTAGCCAAAGCCTCCCTACAGTCAGTTATTGATAAGCATCAAATGTTTCAGAGATTTGCTTTTTTCCCCCCTCACAGCAAACATTTAGTCTGGAGCAAATGACTGAGAATCAAGAAGGGATGCAGTTCTGCTGATCTGGACCGAAGGAACTGGAAAAGAGAATAAAAGCTGTAGAGAGAATTAGTTCCCGTGATATCTTAGCCCTGAGGGGAAAGATCTATGCCAGAATTAGAGTGAGAGAAATATGGAGAACCAGTGGCAACTATGACAGAAAAAGACAGTGAGCTCCAGCGAGAATGGGAGACCTAGCATCGTCATCTCTGCTGTAGTGTCCATTTTGGACCTCAAGCAAACATCAGTCTTCTTCAGTTTTGGTTCCCCTTCTGCCTAGGTAAAAAAAAATGGTAATAATAGCAAATTCTCTTATCTGGCTATTGTAGGGTTGCCAACATGAGGCTGGAAAGTTCCTGGAGATTTGGAGGTGGAGCCTGGGGAGAGTGAAGTTTGGCAAGGAAAGGGATCTCAGCAGGGAATAATTCCATGCAGGCCGCCCTCCCAAGCAGCCATTTACTCCAGGGAAACTGAACTCTGCAGTCTGAAGATCTGCTATAGTCCCAAAAGCTCCCCAGGCCCTAGGCTACTGTATCACCAAACAAGAGATCTCAAGCATTTTGCAAATATAAGAGTCCCAGAAACTGCCATGAGTTGGGACATTTGTCACAACACAGTCGCACCAAATATGTGGTCATTGGCTTAGATAACTTTCAAACAATTCATGGAGGATAGATCTATCACTAACCAATAGATGTGATAGACTGATAGCAAATGCAACTTCCAGGTTCAGAGGCAGCTAATATCTGGATTGCAATTGCTGGGGGGCAAACCATAATGGAGAGCTACGGCCTTATGCCTTTCTTGTAGCCTTCCTGGAAGCATCTGGCTGTCCCCTGTTGGGAACACAATGCTGATCTTTCATCTGAACCAGCAGGACTCTTCTTTAAATTAATTGTCAGAGCCAGCAAGGGCCAGAGCCAGCGGTAGAGGTGTGTTAGCAAAAAGTCTATGCCTCCCTCACCCCCACTCAACCTCTGTTAGGCCTGCTCGATCAGCCCCAGTGCAAATCTTGATTGCCATCAGCTACTGCTTCCCAGTGTTGCTGCTGCTACCACCAACAAGATGGCTGATGCCTGCTCTGCCCAGAGGCTAAGAGCAGGGGAGTGAGAGGAGGTGGCTGGTGCTGCAGCCAGAAACGGCAGGGAGCAAAACACCAATGCCTGAGATTAAGGGGGAAAGCCATGGGAAGAGCACATGAAGGGCTAGGTGCAAGGATCAGGCACCAATGACTGTCCTGGGTGAGGAACAGGCTCTGCCACTCAGGAGGGGGCAACTGATCAGGTGGTATGTGACAGCTGTCTACTCTGGCCCTGTCCCACTAGGAAAGGAAGAGCTGCCATTTCCTATGGGAGACACATGGCCTGGGAGGGGAGGAGAAAGTAGTTCAATCATCCCTAAAAGTCCAGTCCTTGCCACTGCACAAAACGAAAGGGTAAGCAGAAACAGCCTTCCCCACTCCTCCACTTGCACCTGCTGGATGACCTTGGGCAAGCCATAGCTCTGTACCAGCTGTGCTTTCAAGGACAGTAGTCTCAGAGCTCTCTCAGCCCCGCCTACCTCACAGGGTGTCTGTTGTGGGGAGGGGAAGGGAAAGGAGTTTGTAAGCTGCTCTGAGACTCCAAGTGAGTGAAGGGCAGGATATAAATCCAATCTCTTCTTCTTCTTCTTCCCCAGACAGTGGTCAAGGTGGATTGATGGGAGTCAGAGTCAGGCCCTCAGGGGGAACTGGGACCCCAGCATCTAATGATGCAAAACCCTGGTACCAGTCCTGAGATTGAGACCTGTAACTAAATTAGGTTATGAAGCCAGCAGGAAGAAAACCAGTGACTTCTTCAGCATTGTGGGCTGAGGCTAATATAAGGTGGATACAGACATTTCCCACCAACACATAAGCTTTTGATGTATATAGTCATCAACCTCCAGGTGGCACCTGGAGATCTCCTGCTTTTACAATTGATCTCCAGATGACCAAGGTCAGTTCTCCTGGAGAAAATGGCTGCTTTGGAGGGTGGACTCTATGGCATCATAGCCTGCTGATGTTCCTCCCTTCCCCAGGTTCCACACCCAAAATCTCTAGGTATTTCCCAGTCCAGAGCTGGCAACCCTACAATAAAATTATCCTTGCAAGGACAACTATGCTACCCTACAGGACAAGAGAGATTGCCCACATGTGGTTTTCTGCATGCACTGTTAATTTGGTTATCTGTTAGAGCTGTTTTGTGACAAAGTTGCAGGATGCCATCCACGGCACAGATGAGGACAGAAACAGGAAGCAGGTATGAGAAGTAAGAGAAAAGTAAGGCTGCCTTCTGTTAATTCAAACACATTTGCAGTTTAGACAAGAAAATACAGTTTTCAGTCTAAGGTAAAGGAGCCTTTAGGAAGCTAGCCTGGGAGATGAAAGATGAAAAGGCCATCACGTTTTCAGCTGTATACAAGAAATGCTGAGAGTTGAGTTTGGATGATGAAACAAGCCTTATTTCCCCTCCCTCAAAATGAGGCTGGGAATCATACAAGACCATAGTGTTTAATCATAAGATTTAAAGCACTTTTAGGTTTCCAGCGGGTCAGAAATTCCTCAAGAAGAGCTGATAGTGCAAGATTGCAATGTTCTGGCTTCTGGACACAGTCTGAGTGAGGAAATGCAAGACCGTGCACTTTTTAAAACAGGATTTTCCCACAAATGCTAACTTTATTGAACTTCCGAAAAGGTTTAACATCTTTTCAGTTCAGGTTCCAGACGTAACAATAGCTTTTGTTCCTGGCTTTTTATCCAGTTCTCTGAATTACCGAGTACATCTACACTTTATTTTTTCATAATCTGAATCAGGGTCAAGTGAAATAATTGAAAATCAACCCCAAGCAGGTGGTGAGGTCAGTATGATTTCCAGCTAGCTGCAAACTGAAAGGTCTTTCCGCTTCTTTCATCATATGGCCAGCTCTATTTGCTGCACAGAAGTGAACACCGTCCTCTCACTGCAGGCTGAAAATGCAGTTGGATTATCCATTTGTTATGCAGTAAACCACACTGTGCTAGTTTGTGTGGCCTGGGACAATTCTGGGTTGTTTGAAATAGCCCTTGATCATGTTTTATCTATTTTATTTTATTTCCCACTTTTCTCCCCAAGGGAACCCAAAGCGGCTTACAACAGCATTTTCCCCTTCTTCATTTTATTCTAATCCCAACAGCCCTGTAAGGTAGGTACCTTAGACTGAGAGAGACTGACTTGCCCAAGGTCATCCAGCAAGCAGGGATTTGAATCAGTATCCAAGTCCAGCACTCAAACCTCTATACCACACTGGTGTTAGAGTGGCATACATTGCCTAAAATCCCACCTAAAGACAAAATAACTTACCCTTATATGCCAGTGAAGCCAGTGAACTTTGAAAAGTGTTACGCTGCTTAGAATCACATTACAATTAACTTTTGTGAGAGGTTGTGCAGTACATGAGCTGGGAAATCCTCAACTGGCTTAAGCAAGCCCCTGTTAGCTTAGCTTCAATTCCCTATTGTTAATACAGAGTTAATACAGTTATCCCTGCTGCATCAGTCTAGTTATCCTTCTGGTCCAGCATCCCATTCCACAAAGTGACCACGGATCCCTTGATGTTGCCTAACAGTATTGATATTCAGAGTTCACTTCTCTTTGCACGTGGAGATTTCTTTTTATACTTTACCCACCATGGCTAGTAAGCCATTAATGGACCTCTCCCCCATGACTCTTCCCCAAACCTCTTTTAAAGAGAGCCAGTCTGGTGTAGTGGTTAAGAGCGGCAGACTCTAATCTGGAGAACCAGATTTGATTCCCCAGTCCTCCACATGAAACCACATGAAATCCTTTAAAACCTTGGGTCACTCACAGTTCTCTCAGAGCTCTCTCAGCCCAACCCATCTCACAGGGGAGAGGAAGGGAAGGTGATTGTAAGCCACTCTGAGACTCCTTTGGGTAGTGAAGAGCAGTGTATAAAACCAACTCCTCCTCCTCCTTGCAAACTGCAAATGGGTTAAACCAACAACTGCTTTCTCCACTGTGGCTCCCACATCATGGAATGGCCTGTTCAAGTTCAGAAAGGATCCCATTCTCCTGACTTTCCACAAACTATGTGAAATGAAATTATTCAAGAGAGTTTTCCTGCATGGGTAATAGGGCTGCACCGTACAAAAATGTTTTTTACACCTACTTGGATAAATGATTAGGGATTGTGGTCTGTATTGCTGGGTATAGCTTACCGTAAGTGGGATCCTATTATGTAAATTTTTCACTACTTGTGTCATGTTAATACTTATGGCATGTGTCAGTTCTTTCTGGTTGGTTCTAGACTTCTAAATTCTAATGTGTTGTTTATTGAATGTCCCATTTTGTTGACTGTACTGATTCACTATGTTTGGTGTAATGGTTAAGTGTGCAGACTCTAATCTGGGAGAACCGGGTTAGATTCCCCACTCCTCCACTTGCGGCTGCTGGATGACGCTGGGCAAGCCATATTTCTGTCAGAGCTGTTCTCTCAAGGACAGTTCTGGAAAGAGCTCTCTCAGTCTCACCTATCTCACAGGGTGTCTGTTGTGGGGAGGGGAGGGGAAGGGAAAGGAGTCTGAGACTCCAAGTGAAGAGCGGGGTATAAATCCTCCTCCTTCTCCTCCTCCTCCTCCTCCTCCTCCTCTTCTTCTCTGCCCTGAGTCCCTGTGAGAAAAGGGGACTCTAAATAATGTGAATAAATAAATAAGGCCTTCTGTACTGGGGGCCATCACTACCTCCACTGGCAGTGAATTCCACAATTTAATCACTCATGGAGAAAAGATAAGAAAGGAACTGTAACTAAGGCAATGCACATGAAGCACTATATAGCACTTGAAATGTGCTAATAAATGCTATTATTCTTACCATTGTTAGGCATCTGAATGCCTACCAACATGCATGCAACCACCCTGAATGGAGGAGCACTCATACTTCAGCGATTCAGTGTTGTTGTGCTATGCTAAAAAGGAGCCCACAGATAGGGAGGAGACAGAGGTGAATGCACAAGCCTGTTTTTAATCAAAGAGAAAGGCCCATTTTAAAAACAGTACCATTCCTGTCTTCTTTAGCCTAGCAAAGTGCCCTATTGCAGCATGACACTAGGTGAGGGAATCCTTTAAAACAGTTTTATAAACAAGAGTCTCTTGAGGCTTGTGTTCTTCGAGAGAGGTTGAAAAAGAAAGCTGTTCTTGCTCCAGATGGAAGGTTTCTTTCCAGCTCTCATAATCTTTCACAAAGCCGCCAAACTTTCCAAACTGGTGTGGGGATTCTCATGCGGCTGCAATTGGCTTTAATGGGAAGTGAGGCTATTAAATTCCTGTGTAGCCCATTAGAGCTGAGAAAGGAAGTGTTATAAACCAATGGGTGGACAGTAAATCTAATGGGAGATGTGTGGTTGTCTGGCCAATGTCAACTCAATAAGCAAGTCTTTCTCCAGTGGTGCAGTGCTAAGTTTTATGAGCACTGGAGTGTTGGAGGCTGAACCCCATACAGAGAAAGCAAATTCACAGGAGAAGAATTGGAGCTCTGCTTCTGGCCCATGATTCCCTTGTAAATACTTTTTTCCCCAGTGCCTGACAATACTGGTATATACCACCCACCTAGTACTACTTTACTTCCCCCAAATATGGCACATTGCCATTATTACTGAAAAATAATGTCTTTTTTTTAAAAAATCATTGCATTGAAATGTGTTAAATGTAGTGACACCATATTGTTTTAAGTTTCCTTTATGAATAACATTCCAGTCGTTTGCTGTATCTGTCTCACATGTTAAATTTAAAACAGGAGCCTTGGTGGTTTAAAGTATCTGGGGGGATACTGCTTAAATAACTCACGCATATTGTCAGCATCAAGTCATTAGGGAAGGCTTGAGAAAGGGTCACTACTGTGTCACTGTGCCTCACAGTAGAACCTCTCAGGTTTTTGATTATTGAGAATGTAGGAGAACAGCCTCATTGTACTCTGGGGTGGAGTAATAACTAGGTAATAACAAAAGTGGCAGGGAACAGAAAGCAGGGGGGTTAAATGGCTTGGAACCATTTAAACTCCTGCTTTCTGCTCCAGGCTGTTTTTTGTGCAGAGGTTTGTGTAAACCTCTGCTTTCTGCTCATTTATTTATTTAGACTTATTAGGCTGCCCTTCCCTGCAGGGAGGGCTCAGGGCAGCTTATACCAATAAAAATACAATAATACCAAACTTAAAACAGCATTAAAATTTGACAACCACAGTAAAACAGTACAATCCAAGATGGAGATAAATCTCGAATACCTGCTTGCCCCCTGAGTTAAGTAAAATACAGAACAGAGGAAGGGGGGCGGGATGTGAGAGTGCCAGGCCATCGCTGTCCTCAACCAAATGCCTGGTGGAACATCTCTGCCTTGCAAGCCCTATGGAATGGTAACAGATCCTGTAGGGCATAGATGTCCTCAGGCAGAGAGTTTCACCAGATGGGGGCCAGGGCTGAAAAAGCCCTGAAAAAGCCCTGGCCCTGATTGAGGACAGCTGGATCTCTCTCGGGCCAGGGACCACCAGGAGGTCCTTATTTCCAGATCATAATACTCTTCCTGGGACATATGGGCAGAGGTGGTCCTGAAGATATGTGGGTCCCTGAGCGTTAAAAACCCTGAAGGTCAAAAACAGAACATTGAACCAGATCCAGTGCTTCACCAGAAGCCAGTGCAGCTTGCATAGCACAGGTTGTAGATCTGCCGTCCAAGGTGTCCCTGTTAGGATTTGTGCGGCCACATTCTGGATCAGTTGGAGCTTCTGGGTCAGGTGCAAAGGTAGGCCCACACAGAGTGAATTGCAGTAATCTATCCTGGAGGTAACCATTGTGTGGATTACCATGGCTAGATCAGAGCAAGACAGGTAGGGAGCAAGCTGCCTAACCTGGCATAGTTGAAGAAATGTCAGCTTGGCAACTTGCATGATGTGGGCCTCCATAGAGAAGGGAGCATCCAGAATCACGCCCAAGCTCTTGGCAGTCGGGGCCAGAGATAAGGACACCCCATCAAGAGCTGGGCTCTTCCCCACTCAGCCACAAAACCTCTATCTTAGCCAGATTCAGTCTTCACAAACCACCATAAGGTTGCGGTCACACATGCAAGATATAGCAGGGGGAAGTGAGGCTAATTCCTCCAACGTAAGTTGACCCGCAGTTGCACGATCACACAGACTTTTGTAGATGCGGGCACAGCCTGCCACTGCATGATCAGACACAACTGCAGGTGAGTCTTTTTTTTACCATTTGTTCTCGATGCGCTTACACAAGGAATCGATGAATCACACCTCCGCCCTGAGGTCCCCCTATGGAGTGTGCAGGGGTGCATGCTGATGCGCATACTGCGATGGGGGGAACAATGACACAGAGTCAGGATAGCCTGATCAGACTATCCTGTTGCCATGGAAGCGCACTGGGGCAATCAGACACAGGAAAGTCCATCTTTGGGCCATAGCAACCCATTTGCTACAAGACTTTCCGAGGTGGTTTTTTTTATACTCCACTTGTGTGGCATAGTAAAACGGGTTGCCGATGGCTGCAGGGTGCTTCCCAGATGTTGTCATCTGATATTGGTCCTTTAATCCACCCGGCATTTGCGCCTATGTCGGGGCAAATTGTGCATGTGATCACAACCTAAACTGCCTTAAAATCTGTGGAAGTTCGTGACGTCTCTTCAGTTTGTGAACTTTGGTTCGTGAAGCACAAACCAGCCAAAATTCGTCATAAACTTATGTTCATGAGCCGGTTTGTGCCCATCCCTAATAAGAATAACCTCATCATTGGTCAGCTTAATCTCCATTGGACAGCTTTTGCCACTAATGCAGCAACTGTTGGCTCCTCCATACTCTCTTGTTGTGCCTGCGTGGAGAGGCTGGTCCCTTAAAGGAGGCTACCCCAATCTGCCCTTTTGTCTAGATTGCAAGGCGGGAGAATCATTGCTGGATTGCAAGGTGGAACAATCCACTGCCTGTTTCCCACTCAGGCTAAGGAAGTTCTAGCAATGAGATCTCCCTACTCTTCTGAGTAAGGTACCTTACCAAAGACTCCTGAATAAACTCAGCAGTCATGGAATAAAAGGACAGGTTCTTTTATGGATTAAAATTAAATGGATTAAAAACTGGTTAAATGACAGGAAGCAATGGACAGTTCTCACAACGGAGAGAAGTACGCAGTGGGGTCCCACCAGGATCGGTATTGGAGACGGTACTATTTAATTTATCCATCAGTTATCTGGGACCAACGTTGAGGGAGGGCTGGAACCATGTCTGGAATCGCCCTCAGCCACCTCGCCCAGGAGAGGAAGGCCTGGAGGAATTCGGTTTCATAGCTGTACCAACAAAAAAAATCCAGATGGTACGATGTAGCTCATGAATTGGGAATGTGCTATTCCATGGAAGAAAGGGACACTGTGGGAAGGAGGTTTATTTAAATTATGGATGCTGTTCAAGGATGGTTATCCTTCTTCTCCCCCAAAATGCAAGTTTGAGCCACCATTATTCCACCTGAATGTGTACCCTTCAGGTACAGTGTGTTTGTCCATCTTAGAAGATAAGGATTGGAGGCCTGCCATCAGAATTAAACAGATCTTGTTAGGAATCCAAGAACTCCTATATGAACCAAATATTCAAGATCCAGGTCAAGCAAAGGCCTACACAATTTATTGCCAAAACAGAGTGGAATATGAAAAGAGGGTTCGAGCATAAGCCAAGAAATTTGCACCATCATACGCTCCTGTCATGCAGCATCTTAAAGGAAGGGGTTAATTTGGCAAGAACTTGTTTACAAAACTTTTGCAAATCTAATGTTGCGATGTACAATTAATAGTCACTTAGGGGAGGGGGTTGTATGTGTGCCATTTTCCCATATTCACCACTTGTATACAGTTCTAAATTTGCTGAATTGCCCCCAGTTTTTTCATACAGGGTCTCTTCCTTCAGTCTTTTGTATTTTTGATTGTAATATAAAACTTGCTTTTATTTTAATATTGATGTCAGTATTTCAACTGCTGTAAAACTATAAAATTTGTACTTCTATAAATTCACTAGTATCTCCTAGTTTCTTTGCTCTCTGATGCAGGCATGCTTGAAAACCCTTTGGAAGTATATTTTGCCTCTACCTGGCTGTATGAAAAAAGCTCTCCACCCTGTTCCTTCCCTTACTTTGTTGTCTACCAAAAAAAAATTAGGTGGTTGTTGCTTAAAAGCCTCAGATTCAAAGTAAAAAAAAAAAATCAATGATCTGGAATTGGGGGGGGGGGTGAGTAGTGTGGCGGCCATGTTTGCAGGATGACACAAAATTATTCAGGCTGGTGAAAATGAAACCTGACTGTGAAGAACTCCACAAACTGAGTGAGTGGGCAACAATGTGGCAAATGTTCAGTGTTGGTAAGTGTGAGGTGATGCACAATGGGACAAAAAAATCCCAACTTCAAGTATAGGCTAATGGGATCTTGTTCAGATATGCAGGTGTCAACCCTTCTGTCATGCAGGAGTTAAACTGTTGTCTATGTATGCTAATGTTACCTAGTTAGCTTAGGACCAATTAGGTGCTAGGCACGTTTTTCCCGGCAGAGAGAGGGTTGTACTATTCTTAATGAGGTGACCTTAAGATCAACTATCGGCTGATGAATATTTTGGAAGATATTACGTGCAGTTTGGTACATACCCAGGCGGTGGGACCTTGGGGGGGGGACTTTCCTTTGTTCTATTCTCAGACCGGAGAAGAAGAATAGAGCTTAGAACTAGTTAGTAAAGATGTTATTTTATCACATGCAATGGTTCCTTTATTTTCTAGTAAAGTTTTCTTAAAGCTAAATACTCAGGTGTACTGTGTTGCTTTATTCTGCTATGCATATTAGCTCTGCTATCCAACAGGTCTGAACTTGCTGATACTGAGAGAAAGCAATCTTGGGGTCATAGTGGATAGCTCAATGAAAATGTCAACCCAGTGTGCTGCAGTGGTGAAAAAGTGTTAGAGATTATTAGGAAAGGGACTGAGAATAAAATGGCCAATATTGTAATGCCCCTGTACAGATCTATGGTGTGGCTTCATTTGGAATACTATGTACAGTTCTGGTCACCATATCTCAGAAACGACATTGCAGAGCTGGCAAAAGTACATCTAAGGTAGCCAAGGTAATTAGGGGGTTGGAGCACCTTCCCTATGAGGAAAGGCTGAAGAGTCTGGAACTTTTCAGCTTAGAAAAGA
Source organism: Lepidodactylus listeri (assembly GCA_029233225.1). NCBI lineage: Eukaryota > Metazoa > Chordata > Lepidosauria > Squamata > Gekkonidae > Lepidodactylus > Lepidodactylus listeri. The sequence goes on along the minus strand of JARCFY010000005.1, from coordinate 54,460,353 downwards.
GGTGACTAAGTGGGGTCATGATAGAGGTTTATAAAATCACTAGGAATAAGGCCCATTATGGAAATAAATACAATGGGCTCTAGAAAGAGGCTCTCGGCAGGTGCCCCGGCTTTGGGCACTCAGCATCAATTCTTTGTGGTGACTTCAGCAGGGTATAATGATACAGAGTCCACCATTTTGTCCAGGGGAACTGGTCTCTGCTCTCTGAAAAGCAGTTGTAATTCTGAATGATCTCCAGCCCTCACCTGGAGATTGGCAACAATGGTTCCCCAGGAGGAACCGGCTGGTTTGGAGGGTGGAGTCTATGGCAGTGTACATGTCTGAGTGTACCTGTTCCTCAAATCCCACCCTCTCCAGGCTTCACCCCGCAAATCTCCAGGAATTTCCCAACCTGGAAGCAGTTTGGTGTAGAGGTTAAGTGTGCGGACTCTAATCTAGGAGAACTGGGTTTGATTCCCCACTCCTCCACTTGCAGCTGCTGGATGACCTTGGGCAAGCCATAGTTCTGTCACAGCTGTTCTCTCAAAGACCGCTCTGGAAAGCCTCACCTACCTCACAGGGTGTCTGTTGTGGGGAGGGGAAGGGAAAGGAGTTTGTAAGCAGCTCTGAGACTCCAAGTGAAGTACGGGGTATAAATCCAATCTCTTCTCTTCTTCTTCTCCTCCTCCTCCTCCTCCTTCCCAGCCAACCATCAGCCTATCTTTATCTGCCACTCTGACTTTAGCTTTCCATCTCCTCCCCACTTCTTGCAGCCTCAACCTAGGAAAAGTACAGTCTTTCTCTGCAGTGGGAACCAAAGCAGCTTACATTATTCTCCTTTCCCCTTTTGATCTGCATAACAACCCTGTGAGGAAGGTTAGGCTGAAAGTCTCTGACTGCACCCACTCAACTTCCATGGGAATAACCTGGGTCTGGCAGACCCTGCTCTGAAGTGCTAATTGCTGTGCCACATTGGCTGTCATAGGGAAGCTGCTGCTGATGAACAGGAGCAAGCAGCCATGTCTAGTTAAGTCATGCCAGTCAGGTGTCATCAATTCACCAGTGGGTGCTAGGCCTAGGGTAGCCAACCTCCAGGTGGAGCTTGAAGATCACCTGGTATCACAACTAAACTCCAGATAACAGATCTCTCTCCCCCTGGAAAAAATAATTGCTTTGAAGGGTAGACTATATGTACTTTATTCAGCTGAGGCCTCTCCATTCCCCAAACACCGGCTTCCATAGAGTCCACCACAAAATCTCCAGGAATTTCCCAACCTGGAGCTGGCAACCCTAGTCAGGACTGGCCCCAATGAATTCCACACCAAGGCAAAAGTAGGCCTGGAAAGAGCCTCCTGCCCTTGCTTTTTTACTGACAGAACCAAGCTTGGTTGCCTAGGAACAGCCACTGAGAGGAAAATGAGCCCCACAGCAGGAGGAGAAGAGAATGGTTTGACAAAAGGAAATACTACTTTACACAGAGAATGATTAAAATGTGGAATTCGCTGCCAGAGGATGTAGTGATGGCCACAGGCATAGACAGCTTTAAAAGGGAATTAGGTAGATTCATGTAACATAGGTCTGTCACTGCCTACTAGCTGTGATGACTGAGGGAAACCTCCCCATTCAGAGCCAATAATCCTCTGAACCACAGAACCAGGAGGCAACATCAGTAGAGGGACCCTATGCCCTGTTGTTGGCCCTCCGGGGGAACTGGTTGGCCACTGTGTGAGACAGGATGCTGGACTAGATGGACCATTGGTCTAATCCAGCAGGGCTCTTCTTATGTTCTTATGAGCAGAACCACGACCCTCCTCTGCTCCAATCTACTGCTCTTCTAGTCTTCTGTTGCTTTGGATAAGTGCTGAATCTGATTTCTGCCCTTTTGATAATGGCATCGTGCAACTTTCCATTTTTGGTTCCAGATAGGGTTCCCAATTTCCAGGTCAGGGCTGGAGTTCTCCCAGAGTTACTGCTTTCCAGACTATAGAAATCAGTTCCCCTTGGAGGAAATGGCAGGCTTGGAGGTCAAACTCTATGAAATCGCATCCCTGCTGAGCTCCACCCTCCCCAGTCTCCACCCCAAATCTTCAGGGATTTTCCAAACTGAAGTTGGCAACTCTATCTTTTTCAGGCTTGCTACCAAAGATTCATTTTAGAGGATGTGCCAGGAATTAAATCTTTGGGCATCAAGATGGCTAATGGTCAGCTATGCTGCTGAGCAGCAGCCCTTCCCCCACATATCTGCCTGCGGAGTTTCACTTCTAACAGCAACCATATTCACAGACAACAGGATTTATTCCTCTTGCTTTAGTCTGCAGCTTCATTCTGTGGAAATCTGTGAGGTCCATGTAGGAAGTGGAAGCATTAAGTAAGGCTCCAGGACTCTTAAGAACAATAAGAGAAGCCAGTGTTGGATCAGGCCAATGTCCTATCCAGTCCAACACTCTGTCACACAGTGGCCAAAAACACCAGGTGCCCTCAGGAGGTCCAGCAGTGGGGCCAGGACACTAGAAGCCCTCCCCCTGTTGCCCCCTCCAAGCACCAAGAATACAGAGCATCACTTGCCCCAGACTGAGAGCCCCTATCTTGTAAGCACTAATAGCCATTACCAGCAACAATGCCAACACTTTTTCCCAGAATGGCCTTTTTTTTTCTCTCCAAAGGGCTTTTAGGGCCTGCTTCTCTGCTCCTATTCTTTGGCCTCTTAAAGGGTGTGAAAAAGCAAAAAGCAAAACAAAAAACAAAAAAACCAAGCCCCAAGTGGGATAAATCAATGTGTCCATCCTGATTTACACCAGTGTAGGCTCTGGTTCTAATAGTTTTCATTCAGGGCAAAAGGAGTGAACCCGAAAACACCTCTGACCTCAAAAGTCCTAGAGAGGCAGAAGGGAAGAGGCATGTGGAATGGCAATAAAGATTACAAGAGTCTGTTTTATGAGTCAGACAGAACAGCCACAATCCCTGTGCCTCATGTTTCTCTGTGTTTAACATAAACAGAAGGGGAGAGAAAGCAAGGAGGGAATCAACAATTAACAATTAACTTTCCTTATGAATTAATTGCCCATTTTATTGTGGGGGGGGAACAACACTAGAAATTCACAACCATTTAGTTTGGAGCATGGAACTGGCATTTCTTCCACACATCCCTTCTTTTCAGCCCACAAGCTGGGATAATTATTACATTATGTGACAGCACAGTCATGGGCATGCAGTAAAAAGAAAAGATATATATTTCCCTTTGCTTCTTTTCCTCCCTAAAGAGGCATACAGAATGAAATGTTGAGGGCAATAATATATGGTTTTTGGCTGGAAGAAGAGGCATTGTTCTCATGCTGGAAATGAGTTCCATCCATGGGCCCAGAAACATCACTCCCCAGCTCCTCTGTAGCCAGGCAGTCTCCAAGGACCCAGTTTCACAACTGCCCCTGGATGAATCAGCACTGGCAAGAGGGCAGCAGCCTATGGGGCATCTCCAGGAAGAAGAACTTCTTCAGCCTCACATGAAGAGCAGAGAGTGTGCTGCCCTGTCAATGGTGGGGCTGAGGCTGAGCTCAAGAACTAGTACAAAGAGAGGAATTGTCTTCCCAAACTGACCTCTATGCCCAATCCTGCAAGCTGTTTCAGAGAATGAGGCTGTGAGATTATTTTCCATTAAACTTGGAGAATAATCAACATTTAAAATACAGCCAAATAACTACAGTAAATCCTTTCTTAAAATCCTTCTCTTACTTCATCCATTTTTTAAAAAAATTCTCCCAAAAGTACTGTATACAGCAATGGTGGATTGTTTGTTTGCTTGTTGGTTTGGCTAACAAAAAAAATGCACGTGTAAATTCTACTCATTTCATAAAGCTGCTATACAGCCTAATATAAATTTATTCATACCCTTCGTTTCTGCATGCTTTGGATATGCATGGAAATATGTTTCTTCCTCATTAGGTTTTTTTATACTTGCCGTGTGTGCCAACTTCCATCTGGATAGGAAGCAAAATTCAATTTAAAAAACCCCTTAAACCTGGCATTTTCCAAATATTATTTGTTAAACAAAAGCACCTGCAAAGCATTGTGTACCTCAGATAAAACTGTGAAAATCTGCAATTTTACCTTAAAGAGAGATCAAAGGTAAATATGGTAAAAGCTTTCTTGTGCAATTTAAATGAAAGGTCCTGACATTTGGGGAAATGTTATAGTTGTGCATGCTGCAGTTTTGAGATGGAAGAGATGGAATACAAGATGAAGTTGGAGACAACAACCCAGGATGAGGCTATTAGGATGATCATTACTGGGTCCTTCAGAAGTCTCATAAGTCAACAATTTCACACACCAATATATTATTAAAACTTAATTCTTCCCTTCATTGCTTTTCTTCCTCCATCTTGCCCTTCTTTCCCATAGTCACTTGTTACGCTTATAGATTCCATTCCATACTCTATGGAACCCAATGATTGGACTGAGGCATACTCTGGAAGGCTCTTTATTTAATGTGGTTGCCAGTTTGGGACCTGCAGCAGATTTTTTTCCCTGCAACTCCATAAACTGAATTTTGCAATCCCACACAAAGTTACAGTCTGTTAAAAGCCAAATTACATGTTATTTTTTAAAAAAACAAGTCAGGCCTAGGCTGCCTTTCACCAGTTTTATCTGATTTACCAACTGTAACCCTTCTTAGACAGAACTAAGTGCCACCTGCAAATTCCTGACAGCTCATTCTGAATCCCAAGATGCTCTTACCCAGTGGTTTCTTGTAGATAGGAGATAGGCCAAATTGATCTCTAGGGCATCCCGCAGCCTAAATACCATCATGTGAAATCAGGGCTTTTTTTGTAGAAAAAGGCCAGCAGGAACTCGTTAGCATAATAGGCCACACCCAACAGCAGAAACTCATTAGCATGTTAGGCCACATCACTGACAGCACAGCTTATTAACATATTAGGCCACACCCCCATGTTACCAGAAGAGTGGTCATCCAGCCACACCACCTTTTGCTTCTTATTCTGTTTACCTTGTTTGTTGTCAAAACCCAGGGCATTTTTTTGTAGCAGGAATTAATTTGCATGTTAGGCCACATACCCTTAACGTAGCCAATCCTAATGAGTTTCTGCTGTTGGGGGTGGCCTATTATGCTAATGAGTTCCTGCTGGGTGTGGCCAACTCAGGAGCCAGCCGGAACTCCGTTCTTGTGCGTTCCTGCTCAAAAATAGCCCTGTGTGAAATAATCCCCCAGAACCACATTCTGGAATCTGCCTGATTAGTTGTTTCTAATTCCTAAACCTGATGACTGATGATGATAATGTTGTTGGTGTTACCAACAGCCACTGGGAGATCCAAGAGAAGCAACGAGGTAACACTTCTCCTTTCTTTCTCAATACAAATAACCCATTATGGTGACTAGAACAGTTTTGGTCCCATAACTCAGCAAAACACTGCATTGAAATGGGTTGAGATCCTCAGTTTTACCAGGGGGCTCTAAAGCGGTATGACCAGCACCTATTAGAGTACCTTGTCCAAGATGGGAGACATTTGCTATCAGAAGATAATTGGGTTTAGGCACAGCTTCCTCAGAAGTGGACTCAGTGCTGTTTCCTTCAACACAGTTGGGACCACCTTCTCTCAAAAGGTTTCTCTGCCAATGCCCTACAAGGTAGGCCAGCATATGGACTCTTGTTTGCGTTCAGTCGGACTCACTCCAAGCTATCTTAGGCCAAATATATTTCCCTCAGCCTTAACCCCACCCCTGCCATCTGAATGGTGGGGAAAATCTTAATACTGGCATGCACATTTATTGAAAAATCTACACATGTGACGCACTATGTATATCCAAAAATTGTAAGTATTCTTATTACTGCAAAATCACAAGTCTCCAGTATATTTTCCTCACAGGCAATGGCAATTGGTGCTTCTGGGGCGAGATAAAAAAATGCATCTTTCCCACATCAGGACCCGTACAGTACTTATACAAGAAAGAGCTCCTTTAAGCATGTACATGTTCAGAGGGTGAATGTGTTGGTCTGCACTACAATGGCTAGTTGGTGCAGTAGCACTTTAGAGACCAATGATCCTTTAACCTTATACAGACTGCCAAGGTCTCGGTGCTGAGAAACATCAGCTATTCTCTTCATATCCATGGATGGGAAAAAGGATATTCACGTGAAAGGACATGAACATATTTTATTGATAATGATGATCTCCATCACCTCATATTTTGAATTGAAGCCATACCACATGTCAGAAAATGCTTAATTCTGGTTGCATGCAGTTTTGGAGAAAGGGCTGAGAAAACACAAACCCATTCAACCTTTCCAAAACCAAATCACTTCTGGCCATATGCTAAGGAAATCTCAGTAGGGTGTGATCACAACCCACCTTCACATTTTGGGAATTAGGGAGAACATCTTCCAAGTCTTGGAAGAAGGGGAATAGTGTGACAGTCAGTGTAGCATTCAGACAGGTTTGAGACTTCACGCTTGTTTCATTTCTCAAAGTCACTTGCCAATTGTTCCTCAGATAGACCCACAAGAAAGCCAGACAATACAAAGCAAGTGTGGAATGAAAGTTTGTTTACCATTGTTGAGAAACCACAATCTGGTTTGCTGTCTGGTGGGTGGATGGCTGTATGAACCCCTTACTTTACACTCAAGAGTCTCACACTACTTCCCCCAGACACACACCCACACAAATGACTCATTGCAAATTAATATCCCGCTCTGCTGAGGCATCCATTTAAATAACAAATGACTGTTTAACTAAATCACAAGAGCACTGGAAGCTGGGGGAAATTATCTTAATTTTTAAATACTGGAAGAACTAAGGGTCTGAATGCTAAGGTGTACAGCACAGGGACTGGGGAACAAGATCCAGATGCAGACAGGAAATAATCTGCAGGACTAGTATAGCTCAATATAGTGGTTAGAAGTCAGACTAGGATCTGGGAGACCCAGGTTCAAATCCCCACTCTGCCATGGAAGCTTGCTGGGTGACCTTGGGCCAGTCACAAATTCTCGCCCTCACCTACCTCACAGAGTTGTTGTGGGGATAAAATGAAGGAGAACAATGTAAGCTGCTTTGGGTTCCCATTAGGGAGAAAAAATGGGGGTATACATGAAATAAATAAATAGAAGCATAGTTTATTATGTAGGCAGGGACAGCTGACTGAAGCACATGATAATTCAGATTGCCTTTGGACTGCACAGAGGCATCAATTCCCACCCACACCGTCAATTCCAAGAAGTAAGTGTTGGGCTCTTTTCTTCCAGTCCCAGAGCCGGCAATTGTGTTTGCCTTTGGGGGAGAGGGAAGAGTGGTAGTTAACAGGTGGCCAACAGGTGTCCCAGGATTCTATTGGCAAAGCTTGAGCTGCCAAATTATGGCTCCAATCGGTGGAAATGACCTGTTTAGCTATGTTCCCAGGAGGTACCTGCAAGCATTAGATGTGACCTCATGCTTGACTACCAGTTTTGAGTTTGAGCATTAGATTAGTTTGAAGGACCAGCAGAACAGGGTGATGCAATGGTCTTTCATCCCTCTGATTAGGCAGGACAGCTGAAATGGGAAGGAACTGGGGTGCCATATTCTGAGGGTTCAAATCATGTGACTTGTTTTTATATCATATTGGGATTGGGGCTGGATGGTGTGAGCAGAACCCACAGGGAATCTCAGTGTGGAGATTTATGGTGGCTCTCAGCAGCCATTTCATCAAAAGGCCTATAACGGCAAAGCTGCCTGTGCTCACAAGGAAACTGCCCTTGTAACATTATGCTGAAATTGCTCAGGGAAGTCAAAGGCTCAAAAAAACTGAAAAGCTTATGCAAACGAAAGGGCAGTGGTATGCATATGGCTGATTCCTTTCCCTTTCCTGAACCTCTGCTGGTCCGTCCAAATTAGCCCCCCCTCTACTCATTGTGCATAATTTTAACTTTCCCTTTTTCATCCCCCCCCCCTTCCCCCGGGCTTCTGCTGCTTGTAGAGGTAGAACAGAAGACTGAGGCAAACTAGCAACTTCAAAGATACTGGGTGTCCAATATGCAGCAAGTGATAAAAAAAGACACCCCGCACAGCATGTGTTGGATAAATTAATGTAGCCTCCAGAGCAATTAGTTGCCTAGTCCCACAAGTCCCACAAGTCCCAAAATGAGATGTGACTCGGAAAGAAAGGGGTACAGCACAGAAGAAAAAGGAGGAGGAGGAGGGCTTGGGTTAATCTATGCAAATTGACTAGCATGCAAATTGCCACATAGTTAAAAATAATCCATTGCATGAGAAGGAAGGCCGTTTTTAAAGAGCCATTCATTCATGAAGCTTCCTCCTTAGACCTTTTTTTTTCCCCTTTCAAGACTTCACTTTTTAGAAAGTTTGCAAACTTGGTTTTTCTCATTTGCGCTCTGTCCCCACTGATATGGAAATTGTCTGCCAGAGCCAGCTCTCCCTCTCTAGTCTGTCCTATTTTTTAAAACCTTATCTTTCCTTTCCTTCCTTTCTCACCACATGTCAAGGTTATCTACCTTTCTCCTACAGCCAGCCTTAAATTAGAATTCTCACATGATGGGAGCAGCCATTCTAAATTTATGAAAAATTTAAAGTTATTTTTTTAAAAACAGTGATTTTTATAAAAAAAAATCCTGCCTCTGTATTTACCTGTTGCTATTCAGTTGTTTCTACCATAATTGGGAAGGAAGGCATCCTTACCTTTGCACAGTGTATGACACTGTTATACCCCGCTATGTGAGCTAGCTCATTAATTACAAAATATGTAAAGGTATCCCTTGAGTCAGCCTCATCAAAACCATGACTCTGGTTTTAAGCTGTTACATTTTAAAACCACAAGGAATGTGTGCTTTTCTTTCCTGCACCTCCTGGAAGCTGATCCCCGCCATATTTATTGCCATCGTATTTTAAAATTTATCTTCACAACAATGAGTTCCAGAAACTGCTTCTATTTTGCCAGTCTTAGCACTCAGCTGGGCAGCTACCCAGCTGCTAATGGCATTCTCTACATTCCAAATACTTACTTCTACACTTTTGAACAGTCTGCTTTCCTCTTCATGGACAAAGTGATCTTCAGTCGGGGGTTTCAGTATTATTTCTGGCCATGTAGAGCATGCAAACATATGAAGCTTCCTTACACTAGCCCTTTACAAACCGTGTTCCTCTGCATTCCGGCAACAAGCATGCTGGCTTCACCCATATCCTGTGCATGATGGCCAGCTCCTAAGCATGGGACCTACATGTAGAAGGAAGTGCACCCAATATGTTCCCTTCCCAGATGCTGCTTTCCAAATGTTCCTGATCACTGGGCAAGGGGTACATGTGTGTACACTTCCTCTGCACATAGGCATTGTGCTCAGGCTTCAGCAATCACATGGAGACAGGGGGTGGCTAAGCCCCTTGAAGAATTAGGCTGAACCCCTTGAAGAATTAATAGTGTGGCTGAGCCCCTTGTAGAATTAGTACTTGGTAATTGGAAAGTGAGGGTCATGCTTTCCCACAGCATCATGGTGCTGTCTTGCCCCTCTGGGAGTTTCCCCATCTTCTCTGTGCTGTTTCCAGAACTGTTTAGCCGCTGTGTTCTGGGAAAGTTCACATAAAAGCTAGAACGCCTACTGTGGTATCTTCTGCATAGATTTATGGCTGTTCAGGGGGGACTTTGCAGTCAACACAGTGTTGCCCAGGGGTATTTGAATGTGGTTTTGAGCTGCACCTTTTCCTCAGTGTTGAGAAAATGTGGAGCAAATGCAAGATGCAGAATCAGCCATTGTCCACAGCAAAACAGCATCCAAATAACCTGGGCAACAGCGGGCTGAAACTGGACTGACCACTGAAGGGAGGTAATGGGGAATGCAGAATTGGGGGGGGGGGGGGAAATCAGAATAAAAAGAAGGTTGAACTCGATTTTAATACAGAATTGGGGGGGGGGGGGTACCTGGATTTAAAAGAAAGTTGAATTTAATTTTAGTGCAGAATTGCTTGGAGGACACCACGGTGAACATGGATTAAAAGGAGAGTCCAAAAAGGGCCTGTGAGGGCAGGAAAACCTAGATTATCCCAGTCCTGTCAATAATGGCCCGATTTTCCCTGCCCCAGTCCTTGTGGTGGCCTTTCATCCCCTGCCACCAGGGGAGGCTTTTTGAGTGTGTTTTCTCCCAAATGGTAATTGACAGATCAATATACTGATATAATGGTATATTGGTATAATATTGGTATAATATGGTATATTGACATGTCAATTGTGAGTTTTAAAAACTGGAGAAAGCACCCACCCACCAGCCTGTCACAGTCACTGGAGCAGGGAAACGCACCTTGTGGAAGTTCTGTTGTCACTGTTTTGCACTGGCAACCAAACTGACAACAGTGAAACCCTGGAGAGCAGCTGTCAAATGGAGCAGACCTCTGTTCCCTTTCCATTCACCATGATAAAATTTTATATAACTCAAAAGCTGAAGGCCAAATCTTAAATTACTCTGGGGGTCCTGTAAATGAGCTCCCAAGTAATTTTATGTCCTTTTAAATAGCAACTGTGAGGAACCTCAGTACAGGCCAGGAAATATGGTGCAGGCAAAGGAGAGTTTAAACCTCCCTCCTTACCATTTTCCTGTCTTGAAACATCCCCACAGAGCTGCTATGTGCCCCCTTGGCTCAGTCACATTTCCTGTGAAATTTCACAGGACAGCTCCCCCCCCCCCCCGTAATTTCTGAGTTGCATCCTTTGAAAATACACCAGCCAGATGGTGACAGAGATGCTATGCTAGCACATTCTTCCCTCACCTGCTAATAAGCAAGGGATTTTATTGCTTTACCAGTTAATTCCATCTCTCTCGGGAAAGCCTTTCTTCTGTCCTGCGTGTGATAAGAGCTGTAAAATTCATGTGGAGCCTAAAGAAGTCTAATTACAGCAATTAGCATTACTAATTTTATTTCAACTATAACCCTAAATCAGTGCACAAATAGAAATTTTTACTTGCAAACACTAGAATCCAGATCTAATGGAAGAATGGAGTACAACTAGAAATCCTGTGTGAACTATCTAAATTGGCCTCATACACACAAAGAGAAGATAGTAAATAATATTAAATCCTGTTACATATCAAATATGGGGCATGCTTTTGTGACATTCACCTGTTCTGGCATACCCCATAACAGAATTTTAAAAATATTGTTAAATGGCAATATTTTACCTGCCATCTATAAAGCAAGTGTGTTGTATTAGTAAAGGGAAGACCTGGGTTCAGTTTCCCATTTATCCAGAATCACACTGAGGAGCCATTGCAAAGGAATAGCCAGGATAGTCTGTTGTAGCAAACTAAAAATGCCCGGTGGCACCTTAAAGACTGGTACTAAAAAGGGAGGGAGGGGACTCAAGCCAACAAAATTGAATCAAGTACCCGAAAGGTAAGTTAGAAAGTAAAATGAAATATGAACTAGTTGTTCATAAAAATACAAGTATTTATTACAAAGACATTTAAAAGCATATCAGGGCCCAGCACAAACCTCGTGATATAGTAAAAAGTAACATGTGTCCAAGAGAAAACAGTAGTGACCTAACATGTTTCAACCCAATGGGGCTTTCTTCAGAGATCAAACAATAGAAGGTACAAATAGGCTCTTATCAAAAGACAATACACAAGTAGATATAGGTTCAAACAAGAAATCAAAAGACACAAGAACAATATTTCTTATGAGGCCTCCTAGGATCTAGCCTTGTGTCAAATGAAGATGTTCACAAGTTGAATGATATAGCTATTGTGTGCCTTCCAATTTTGGTCCAAAATGTCTAGGGGTGAAACAGCTTATCAGAGCCAATGTGCCTTCAGTATCGAGCATCTAGAAAGCACCCCCACCACCACCACCTGGCCACCAGCACCCCGACCCTCCTCGTGCTCGGCTAGCAAACCCACCTGCCTGGCCACCAGCATGGGGCTGGCAAGGGGGACAGCTTGGGCAGTCGTTGGGAGGCAACTGGAGTGGAGGGGTAATAGAAGGCTCTATCATGAAGGACCAGTTTGTGGAAACAACAAGGGGCTGCTTTTTATTTATTTATTTATGCGATTTATATCCCGCCCTCCCCACCTTACAGCAGGCTCAGGGCGGCTACCAACATATATATTACAATAATATCATTAAAACATTTAAAACACACAAACTGCACAATAGCACAAACAGCACATTACAGGATGGCGTATCTACATTAACAGGTAGCGTCTTAGATGTTAACCAATGTGGTCGGTGGGAGATCATTCAGGCAAGTGGATTCTAAATCGGGCCAGGACCAGGTGTAAATATTGGGTGGCCCCTACTTTTGTGTGGAGCGACTGAATCAGATCTTGGGGGAGGGGGCTGTGGAAGGGAAGACACTTGCATTGCATGACTTTCCGCAACCCCAGACACAAGAGTACATGTGGAGCCATTTGAAGGAATGTTATTTCCAGTTTTGTTGTTGTGTTTATTTGAATTAGTTCAATGTTTTAAAGCCAAAATGCTTGCACTCAAATGTGACTTTCATCCTCTGTGTCCTGGCCCCAAGCCTCCTTGTCCTCCACTAGCAAACCCGCCTGCCCACAGCAGCTCTGGAAAGCTCCTCTACCATCACCTGGCCACCAGCACCAAGTGGGAGCCCAGGCCAAGGGCAGGTGGCTACCAAGTCACCAGAGTCCTACTGCGGGGCTGGCGAAGGGGACAGGCTCAGGCTCAGGCAGTTGTTTGCATTCTGGGTGGGGGAAATCTGGCAGCACAATTCATGCCCAGCTGCTTGCTTGCTTGCTCTATTCCTTCCTTTTTGCTACAAAAAATTAAAAGATGAAAAACCTAAGCAATAGTGGAGCTATGCGGAGGGGCATCAGTTTCACCTTCACTAGCATCATTCCAATTTCTGCATTTGCATTTGAAATCCTTTCAAGAGTGGATTTTCCCCTTTTGCTTGTGTTCCTTTCGGTTCTCTTTCAATCAATGAACTAACGCTAAAAGGCATGTGCAAAACCTGAAGAATGTGGAGTTAAATGGAAGGCCACTACTGCAAAGCTGCAATGGGACAACTGCATTTAAAAAAAAAAACCCTTTAGATGCTACACCCCCACACACATGTCCCAACTGATGTTCCCACCCTAATTCAGAAAATAATGTGGTGTTTAGTTGCAGGTGCAGAACAAATACACAGAAATACACTGGAGGGGAAAAAAAGGTGCATACAGCAGGCACACAAATCCGCAGTCAAGCTTAAAGGTTTGACTGCTTAGATTCTCCGGAGTAAGCTGTCAGTGCATAATGTACCACAGTTAACCCTCTGCCAACTCCCCCTCCCATGAACTGCCCATCTGGCAGGTTTCTCCACAGTGTACCTGTCCCAATCCTGCCATAATGGCCACAAATCTCCTGCCCCGGCCTACTGCCGTTTTTGCAGGTTTTTAAATGGGCACTAGAATATTGCTATGCTGATGTAATGTTCTACCAACATATGTTCCAGGTTCTCTACATTCCCAGCTTTCATTGTTTAAAAAAAGGCTCTAGCCCTTTCTGTTAAAGAGACACAATTTTCCCTTTAGATATATATGTGCTGAGAGTAAATAGAACCTTACTTTTTTAGAAAAATGAAAACTGGGAATTCAAAGAAACTGGTACACATGTACCACAGTACATCTTACATTGATAAAACAATATTCTACTGCAATTTTTTAAAAGAATTAAAAATCCCTCCCCCACCCCCAGGTTGAGCAGGCGTTGCAATGCTGCAACAGCAAGCAGCCAGAAAAGCAAAGCAGTGTTGGTCACACGACTACATTCATCCTGTCTCTCCGATTCTAAACCTGCTCTTTGCCAGCCAAATCTCCAGCTTCTGCTATTGAGTTGTATTTTTAAGGTGAGAGCCCAAAAGGAGGACATTTGTACCTTTGTACTTTTTGAAACATAGCAGAAGAAATGTTCTAAGTGCAGCTTTTCTCACCTCTGCATGGCCATCCTCACAGCTACTAAAAATACAGGAATGCTGTCCTCTGCCAGGTCAGGTAAAAACCTCTTTCAGACTCACCTTGGCAAGTGGATGTCTAACTAAATGGCTGGTCAATCCTACCCCATCATTAATGACAGGGCCATGCTCACACCTATGGGAAGAAACATGTATAATGATGACTCTCCACACTATACCACCCGTTTCAATCAACTGTCCACAAATGTTTGGATCTAGGCTTGCTCACTAATGTCCATTGAGCAACTGCCAGGGCTCATTTCATAGCAGGAGCTCCTTTGCATATTAGGCTACACACCCCTAATGTAGCCAATCCTCCAAAAGCTTACAGAACTGTTCTTACAGGGGCTACTGTTAGCTCTTGGAGGATTGGCTACATCAGGGGTGTGTAGCCTAATATGCAAAGGAGCTCCTGCTCCGAAATGAGCCCTGGCAACTGCAATTAATCGAACACTAGACTGGGTTGTCATTAATCTTACAGCACTACTGGCAATTCAGTATGATCTGACAATGTTAGTAAAAGCAACCAAAGACTAATTATCATGCAATTGTTTGCTGGAAAAAGCATGCCAGGGATGTTACATCTATGCAGTGTTGAGGACTGATCTGGCTGGTGGTTTTATTAACCTGGCGATCAAACTATGCTGCCTGAACTGACTCCAGCTCTGCTTTCCATGGCAGTGTGTTGTATACTACCAGGACTATTTGCAGATATTCCAAAACAAACAGAGGACAAATTGGAACATATCATCGGCATTGTCATTCAAAAAGTAAAGCTGCCTTCTCTTTGATGAATCCAGCTCTCTGCTCTTACAAGCACGAGGAGATGCCATGTGGGAAACAGGGAGAGCTTGGCAGCTTAGTCTAGATGAGTAGGGCTGGTAAGTGAAATATAGACTCCAGCACTCTGCATTTGGTTTAGTAATCTAGGGCATGGCGGGTGGCTGTTTTCATAAACTGGAGTGTGCCCCCCCCCCCCCCCCCGGACCACAGAGCAGGCTTTGGAATGAGGAGCCTTCACAGCTCAGAGAACAAGGCTGTGCCATGTGAAATTCTCATTTTACAAGGTTGCTGCAGCAGGCAAGGCAGTGAGGCGGCTGCTGGAGAGAGCCCCAGTCACCTCTCTACTTGCTGTTCTCTGAATGGCTGCCTTTGTTATTAACTCTGGAGTACTTTTGGTTGTGTTTTAGGGGCTATTAATCCATACCAATGCAAAGGTTCCAAAGAGGTAGGAGAAAGGGACCTGCGTAGGCCTGATTCGGCTCCCACACCCTCAGGCCTGACTGGCTGGGCACCAGTCTCTCCTAAGAGCTCAGCTGCATATCAGATAAAGTTGTGGCTTGTATGCATGTTATTACTATTATAACACAAAACTTGGGAGCTAAACAGGTCCAAGGAAACCCAGGAAGCAACATTTCAACACCATTTGGTTCAATAACTCACCTAGGTGTTACCTTTGGCTATTCGGATTGGTGCCATCTTAGGCAGCACCTCGGGATGTGAGGCAAAGACTGTAGCTGGCAGACATGAATCTTCATATCTTTTTTCTTTGTCTGTGCTACCCTTCCAACACCCCACTAGTTTGATCTCTGAGAATGTTTCCAGATGGTGAGCTTGGCAAGTCTTTGGCACTGCGAAGCAGCACTCCTGACATCCAGAAACCATACTGGTTCTGTGCCAATCCCTGCACTGATTACTACTAATCCAAATGGCAGACCCAGAGACTAGTTGGACCAGCATGACATGAGGACTTTTAAACAAAACACCATCTTTAGGTGGGATCTCTCTCTCTCTCTCTCTTTAACTTACTGTACATTTTTCTCCACCTCCATTTTAACACCACAATGCTAAATCAGCCAGACAGGAAGGTTTGAAATGAATGCAACTTAACGCACTTGGGCCAGTTTGGCACTTCTCAAACAGAGAGAACAGACTCACTCTTTGTGATGCTGCTGAATGGAGAGGTCATGTGGAGCATAATATCACACATTTGGTTTATAGAACCAAAGCAGTCACACACATACAACCCCCATCTCTTTTTATTTATTTATTTATAAAAACTGGAAGCATGATCTCTTTGTGTGTGCACATAGATGCACAAACATACACATGTGGTGGCATGCTTTGCACAATTACCTCTCTGTGCAGTAGAGAATTTTATGTGGAGAGGAGCAGGGAGTCACTGGGGGGTACTAGGAAGATCCACCATAAAATCACTGGGGGGTATTAGGAAGATCCACCATAAAATCTTTGAGGCTTCAATCAGGCATGTTCTTTGATCTGATATTGTTGCTGTTGCCTGGTGGATTTTAAATGCATTTTCAGACAGTAAAATCTGTGAATGGTTCCCCAGTTGTTGGCACCCTGTTCTGCCCCACATTTGAATCTGAGTCATTAGGCACTGGGGAAAGTCTAGTCCTTATGGATGCCTGTGCTTTCACTCAGCAGTTCTAGAAGTCTTCTAAATCCATTGCGCTCTCAAGCCGTTTTGGAAGTCTGAACATTTCCCTTCTGGTTTGCTGCCATTTTTTTTTGAGGCAGTTAGCAATATATGCATAAGTGGATCTTCGTGCCAGGGTTTTGAAACACCACTTGTACATTTATCTTTTACAGATGATTTACAGATCTCTCTCTCTCTCTCTCCTTTTAAAAACTTCCAAAGAAAGACCCCTGAGTTTTTCAGCTTTGTGGCACATGGGATAGGGAAGGGGTTAATTGAAAAGATCACTTTTTCAGAGAGGGAGGAGCCAGTCTGAGAATGATGCCTGTGTCTCCAGCTCCATTCCAAGCTTTTAAATAAAAACAGCACCACATAGGACACAACGGCTTCTCTCTTTTATTATCTCCACCGACCTTGAAATGCTTGAAAGGTTAGATTTTCCCAAAGGAACAGTTTCGAAAACACTTCCTCCCTGCTGGACTACATATCCCAGCAGCCTCGTCCAGCAATTCCATTGGCCACCAGCTGCCAGCTTTCTGCCAGAAGTTTGAACTGCTGCTTCCCATACATGCTTATGTGCAGGCTCAAAAGACAAATAATTTAAAAAAACCTGCCCGACCACCTCACTCCATGGCTGCCACATCTGATCAATCAACTATGGGGTGAAAGTGCCTTGAAGCGGGTTAAGTGGGGGAGATCTGGTCAAAACTCCCAGTTACAAAAACAAAACAAAACCCTGGATCAATGAGAAGCAGGGCCATGCCAGATCAAACTGCATGTCTGACTGCAGCCTGAGAATGCAGTTTATAGGATCCAAATAATAGTACCGTTTGTCAGTACTGATGGGGGCCCTTCATGCATGAGGCTCAGGGCCCATACTCCACACCTTGAAAAGGATAGGGCAAGCTGAACTGATAGCAAGAACTGAGCCAGAACTAGCTGCCTTGCTGCAGTGTGTGACACAGTGTGAAAGCTATCGATCCCCTTTAAAGCTGAATGGAATGTTCACTGATTCAATAACAGCCAGTCAGGGTCCCTGGAACCTTGACCGAGCAGGTAGGAGAAGACAGCTGAAGCAAAATTTGCTGTTTTTAATGTAGTATTTAATCACCAGTGTGGCAAGTCAGGGAATCTTTGACCACAGGAGACAGGAGCCCAGTTTGCACATTAAAAGGTTCCCAACTCCAGGTTGGGGGATTTCTGGAGATTTGGGAATGGGACCTGAGAACTGTGGAGTTTGCAGAGGGGAGACATTGGGGATATAAAGCCCACCCTCCAAAGCAGCCATTTTTTCCTGGGGAACTGATCTCTGCAGTCTGGAAATCAGTTGTGATTCTGGGAGATCTCCAGGCCCCACCTGGAGTTTGGCAACTATGATGCACAGCAATTCTGCATGTGGGGAGAGAGACTGGGGGTGTTTTCTCACTAGCTTTCCCCCGCGGTTTACACGGAAGCTAGCACCGGAGCTTCTGGTCAGTTTCCCACCATTTGCTCCCTGCTCACAATTTCCTCCAGAGTATCACTGCACTGCTCCGGAGCTTCCCAGGAGCAAGAAAATCCTGCTGGAACAGGATTTTCTTGCTCCACGGAAGCTCCGGAGCAGTGCAGTGATACTCTGGAGGAAATTGTGAGCACGGAGCAAATGGTGGGAAACTGACCAGAAGCTCCGGTGCTAGCTTCCGTGTAAACCGCAGGGGAAAGCTAGTGAGAAAAGGCCCTGGGAGTGATTGCCATGTCATCTGCATGGGCAACTGCA
The DNA here is from genome assembly GCA_029233225.1 of Lepidodactylus listeri. NCBI lineage: Eukaryota > Metazoa > Chordata > Lepidosauria > Squamata > Gekkonidae > Lepidodactylus > Lepidodactylus listeri. Next base: position 54,442,230 of record JARCFY010000005.1, on the reverse strand, counting down.
CTTTGTAGGGCTGTCATCAGCACCTAGCTAGAATCTGTCTTCAGGGGAAGCAGGCCAGTAAAGTGTAGTATCAAGGAAAGACTTAGACTGATTTCCCACAAGCAGCTGTGCCACCGTCGCTCTTCCATTTGCCCTGGTTTCATTGGTCAATTTCACACTATTCGCCCCCTGGCTGCATTTTGATCCGCATCTCCCCCCAACTCCCCCCGTGTCTTCTCGATCCTTGTTTTTTTTAGATGTGGGGAAAATCGGGGGGAGATGTGGGTCAAAATGTGGCCACACAGCGAATAGTGTGAAATTGACCAATGCAACCAAGGCAAATGGAAGAGCGACTGCGGCACAGCTTCTTGTGGGAAATCAGTCTTAGAGTTAGCATTTAAATAACCTTCTTTAGTTTTCCAAGGCTGAGGAAAGGTAAAGGGACATGTTGTGGTTTCACATATAAGCATTTTAGTAGCTCAAATCTGGGATTCAGTCATCCAGCGTCCATTTATTCAGAATTTTTCTCTCAAAGCACAGATTGGCTGCTGCTAGTCACTCACTACTGTCAGAACAGATTGTTATATCTGTAACTGTAATGTCTCCTGCCCAGCTAAAGCTGTGAGTTACATTTGTCAATATCTTCATGCCTGAGAAATCTTACTAAGCTTTTAACTCCTTCCAGGAAAACAAATGAGAGTTGTTTGCTTTATTGCTCCTCATGTCTCCTGTATGGCTACAGAGTAGCTATGATATTTTCCTGAATAATAACTAAAATAAATAAAAGGCTTATAATACCAGCACGACACAAATTCAGTTGATCACTCGTATCAGCTGAAGTTTAACCACAGACAGGCTGGAGGTGATGGCTGCCATTAAAATCCATATCGCACTACACTACATATCACATACTGTAACTGATTTGATCTGAAGCAGAGCTGGATGAAGATTATGTGACATCAGTCCAATATAAACATTTCCCCAGGGGCTTTGGGGCTACCCCTCAGCACCTTGTAAGGTAAACATGAAACTCTATGATGACCTGAAGCAGGAGTGGACAAAAGGCTGGGAAATAGAACTAATCTCCACACAACAGAGATCACTTCACCTGGAGAAAATTACAGCTTCAGAGGGCAGACTTTATGGCATCACATTCCCACTGAGCACTCTCCAAATTCTGCCCTCCACATGTACCATCCCAAATCTCCAGAAATTTCCCAAATTGGAGGCAAAAATCCCACTTTAGTAGAATTCATGGGAAATCTGTATTTTAAGTCTGACTTTGGCCTGGCCTGGATAGCCCAGGCAAGCCCAATCTCGTCAGCTCTCAGAAGCTAAGCAGGGCTGACCCTGGCAAGTACTTGGATGGGAGACCTCCAGAGAATACCAGGGCCAGGAAGCAGAGGCAGGCTATCAAGCCACTTCTCTGAACATCCTCCATGCCCCAGTAGGAGTCGCCAGAGGTCACTGTGGCTTCCAGTTATAGGCACGCACAAACACACACAGAGACACACAAATGCAAAAATACCAAAAAGGTGGGGGGGAAGACTGTTTTTCTGCTTTTTAAGACTATGAACACATCTGGGTTTGTTTCTATTAACTTGTTACCATGTGATACCCCTTAAAAGCCTGTTTCCTGTACAGGCTTGGCTGCTGTATATGCTACAATATATATACCTGTATCCTAATGTTTGAGGTTTTTAAATATATGGTGAAAGTACTTTTAATGCAGGTGCACGCGGCAGAGAAATTATGATTGGCCAAGGTTCCTTGCAGAATGTACTTTCATGGGGGGGGGGGGGGTAGATGTTTCCACCACCACCCCTCAATGTGTAAAGTGGCCCTTAGAAGCTGGGAAGATTTAAAAATCTAACAAAAGCCTGAGTTCTTGATTCACTCCTTTTAAAAATCCCACTAATGGTCTAAACATAGCAAGCTACACTAAAAAGGCATCAGGCATTTGATGTCACAGGCATCTCCCTTCAGACAAACAAAACAGAACTGGCCATTCTGTGGCCCAGCATTGCCTCTGGAATGCATTGCCCCAGGAAGCCATAGAGACCTGAACTGTGGCCCAAAATGGTTTTAAAGGCTTGGATAACTTTATGGGCATTAATAACATTTGCAGCTATGCAAGCTTATAAAACGTTGCAGGGCTAATCAAACTTCATGCTTCAGTGTGTAAGTTGATCACCTGGGAACACTACGGAGGGATTTCCTCTCTGCACACCTGGCCAGAAAGATTGTGTGGTTGTATTGTTGCAGTTGTTACTAGGATTCATTTCTTTTCCTTCCTCTGAAAGGCTGGAGGGCATGACCAGGCGCTTTCAAAGTCAGGGAGGCTCTGGCCATTTCCTTCCATTAGGAGAGTCAAGTCCAGACAGGATGCAAGACTAGGCTGAATATGGGACTGTAGGGAGCAAAATATGTTTCACCCTCATAGCATAACTGTGTGAAGCATTACCAGGAATGCTTCTATCTCTTGAAAGAGCAGTGCACTCATTCTGGAAATAATGTGCAGTACAAGCCATAAAACACTTTCAGATCATGGCAGAGGAAATGGAAAGCCACAGCCATCAAAGCACTGAGAAAAAGAACCACTTGGAAAGGGTGGAATTCTTTTCTTCACTCACTCACTCTGCGTGTCTGTGTTTACAGTTTTCTTACATGGCAGGTGAATCACCGTTATTCATAATATGGAGAACTGATTCTAAGAACAGTGACTTCCTCACATCCGTCTAAGGTTGCCAGCCAGGGTTGTTATGCCAGCCCACTAGAGGGGAAGGAGATACCCCATCCCCTGCTCCCATGTCCCACCAATGGCCCACCAGTGGCTTTCATTTCTCACAAGTGGCCATCAGCCAATAGCGCACTGGAAACCCAGACATGATGTCATGCCTTTCTAGGAGTCATCACGAGTCTGATGATTCCAAGAGGCGTCATGCCATCGCTGCCAGCCAATCCCCATGTCCATGACCACCCCACCTCCTGCAGTTTGCCATGCCATGCCTAGCAAACCTATTGCCAGTTTGGGAAGTTCTGGGATATTTGAGGGCAAAGCATGGAGAGGGCAGAGTTTGGGGAAGGGGAGAGCTCTTAGCAGGGATATGATGTCATAAATTCCACACTCCCAAAGTTCCATTTTCTCCAGAGGAACTGAAGCCTGTAATTGCAGGAGAACACCATGCCCCACCTGGAGGTTGGCAAGCCCGTGCTCCTAGAGAGTCCATGGCCTAGTACAGCCTTGCAGATAAGCTCATCATAGCCATTTGTTCACATGTCTCCCCCTGTCTGTGCCTGGGAGCTTGAGCAATGAGTCTGGTAAGCCCAGGAGGAGTTGTTCTTCGCCCCATGCAAGAGTCAAAATGCAAGGCTGACCAGGCAGGGATTTTGACCCCAAGTCTGGAAGGCCCCGTCAACTGTTGGACTGTATTGGGTCTAGTCTCACTCTCAACATACATCCAAAGTTCGACAGGAGCAGAATCTCTTCCCGAGCATCTAGCATTCAGGGACTTTGGTGAGCTGTTGTCCTAACCCAAGCAAAGACAGATTTGAAGGAAGGGAATTAGAGGGAGGGCAGAACTGGAAGTATCTGACTTCTCTCCATTACTACAAAATAGAAATATTCCTTCTTGGAAAATATTCCATAATTATGCATCATAAAAATAATTAGGTTATGGTGAATTAGTACAAATGTTTACAACAAAATTGCCATGCAAAACATTATGGGTAATAATATGCTAATTGCTGCAGAAGCAAAAGCTGATTATGTTACAGCAATATCAAAAATTGCCAAGTCGGCGCTTCTAACCAAGCCTCAGTATCTTTCGACAGCATCTGGGAGACAAACAAAGCAAGCAGCCAACACACTGACCCAGGTGGCATTTTGGCAAAGCATCCTGGTGCCTTGGAAGTGTGTCAACTGCTGAATGGAAACACATAATCACCATGAGGATTCCTACAGCTGCCCACATTCTAAAAATGCCACAGAAAAGGATAGGGTGGCTGTAGTCACCTCACCCACAGTCAGATGGAGGAGGGGGAGGAGGAGATTGTATTTATACCCCATCCTTCACTTGGAGTCTCAGAGCAGTTTACAATCTCCTTTACCTTCCTCTCCTCACAACAGATACCCTGTGAGGTAGATGGAGCTGAGAGAGCTCTGAGAGAAGTGCTCTTGAGAGAACAGCTTTGAGAGAACTTGTAACTGACCCAAGATCACCCAGCAACTGCATGTGGAGGAGTGGGGAATCAAACCTGGTTCTCCCAATCAGAGTCTGCTGCTCTTAACACCAGACTGGTGTCACACTACTGGCATAGCAAACTGGTGTAGCACTACGATGGAAATTTTCTCTATACTCTTGTATAACAATACATCCTCCTGCTTTATTTCCGGGCTGCATTTGTATTTCCATGACCTAACTTTGGCCTCCCCCCCCCCCCCTTTGCAGTCTTGTGGTTATAGCTGGGAACATCTCTCCCCCACCCCCATGGGTCAATCTGACCCAATTATCCTCCTTATCAGAGCCCTCATTCCACATGGCTTTTGTTCACGCACATCCCATGACCCCAGCATACCCTTTGAGGTGGTTAAATGGGACCCTTTCCTACCATTTTCATCAACAGAAAACCTGGCTGGAGCCAACCCAACATCTAGCATAATCAGGGGTCATTTCGAGCAGGAGCTCGGGGGAGCGCAGCTCCGGGAGTGGGTTCCAGCCCACCCCCCGCAGGGGAATGCCTGCTTGTGTCATGGCAGCAGCAAAATGACCCCATCCCCTGTAAAAAAACCCCACTGAAGCTATCCTCCCAGAACAGTGGTATTTCTGAGGCTTGGTTTGGTAGCTGTCCCCTCTCTGCCAGCTTTCCTTCCTTCTTTCTTTCTTTCTTTCTTTCTTTCTTTCTTTCTTTCTTTCTTTCTTTCTTTCTTTCTCTCTCTCTCTCTCTCTCTCTCTCTCTCTCTCTCTTTCTTGCCTTCTGACATACTTCCGGTGATGTCAGGTGGTTTGGCATATGCAAATAAGTTATGCTAGTGAATTATGCTAATGAGCTCCTGCACCTCTTTTTCTACGAAATGACCCGTGAGCGTAATACCATGCATGAAGTGATGTCAGCTCACTGTACATTGGCCTGTCCTGGCCTCACCACATTGACTCTTGGTGGCAGGGACAGGGTAACGCACGGAACAATAATCCTACATCCCACATTCTGTTAAGCTACAAGAAGAAGAGAGAGAGTATAGTGGCTGCTCAGTACCTCCTATAATGTTTAGCAGACAGCAGTAAAATGCCCATAATTCATAAGTTATTTAATGAAAAGACTTAAAAATATTAGTCCTGTTGTTAACTGCTGCATACATGTAATTATTTAGCAAAGCAAAAGGAAAATATAATTAAGAATTTTATTTTTTTCCCTCAGGAGACAAAACAGTATATCAGCTATGATCTCTTTATCTACTGTTTTTCTGGGGAAATGAATTATTGCTAGACTAGAGAAGGCACAAAATGATAACCAGTTCTTCAGAACAACAAATAAAGCAAGCTTAAATGGTTTGGCAAAGTACTTGAGATGGTTTGACTTGTTCAGCACAAACCGTTTGCCATATCTCATGCACACAAAGGACCAAGCCATGACCTTACCCTGATCCCACAACTCCCTCTTCTTTACCCACTTACCATGCCTATAACAGGGTAGATACTAATAGACAGCCTTTCGGCGTGATCATACGCACCCATTTGCCATGGAAGAGGGACGATTCACCCCTGGATCAAAGTGGTGCGATCACACCAGCACATCTGGGAAGCATCCCACAACCGTCATCAAACGGTCGCAAACCCTTTTGATCCGGTGAGGAAGCGTGGTAAAAAGCTACTAGTGAAACACCAGTAGCAAATGGTTTACTGCAGTTCACAACCAGAGTTTCCCTGTTTGATCACACCAGCACGGAAGTGTGGCGTCGCGGATAGTGTGATCACACGCTATCCCGATGCCACATGGTGTTTTTTTTGTCCCCCTTCTCCGTGTGCGCATCATCAAAGGCCCCCTTAGGGGGAGACGCGATTCATCGATCCTCCCACCCCTTGTTGAGGCAAATAATCGATTGTCCTCCCACTCCCAGTCTAAGCAAATCATTGATTCCCCCTTCCCCTGTTGAAGTGCTTCATCGATCCCCCCATTTAAGCACCTCGGAAACCCACCACAAAAAAAAACCCACTCACCCGCAGTTGCATCTGATCACGCAGCGGTGGTTTGCCCCAGCAGGTCCACGGAGCTGTGTGATCACACAACTGCAGTGCAAATTGCTCCGGCACAAATTTGCATCAATTCCTATCCGGCTTATCTCGCTCGTGTGGCCGTGACCTTTATTTATCAACCACATTAAATAATGAATACCCACTGGAAAAGGGAGTTGGTTAAAAGAGAATAAGTACAGACACTTCACATTTGGGGAGGAAACAGAATTTTTGCTGGAGATAAACTTTTTTTGTGGGATCCAAATCATCTGCTGCATGTTTTTGGTTTTGTGGTTTTTGGTTTTGTGGCATTTCTTATGTTTTCAATTGTGCTTTCAGTTTTAATTAAATCAGAATTAATGAGAAGGAGGTGGCATGTGATTCTTTGTGTGTATACAGGTCATTTCAGAGACTTGCAGACTGTGAATCCACTGAACAGAACCCAGTTCAGCACAGTTGTGAGGAAGGAATTGTTGTTGGGAATATACATTCTTTAAAACAATCTAGATACAATGCCCGTGGGGGGGGGGGGGAGTTTGTCGGCTTTCCTCATGTGTGTTGAATGCCTCCAGCATTCAGTGTCATCAGCGTTTCAGATTGTCCAGGTTGGGATCCATAAATTAGGCCTCAGGCTTTTCCTCACCCATAATGCAATTAAAACAGATTCACAAAGAGCTGGTGAGGAGCAGCATTTTAATACTGAACCTTCTTTGACAGCTTCTGCACAGTACAGTTTGAATTCCCTAAACTGATCAGTGGCAAGATTTTTAACTAATAACAGTTCATAGGCAAGCAAAGTGTACGTGTTCTTTCTCTACTTGCCTCCCTGAGCTAAGGATTCTTCTGCTTAGAGAAAGGCAACACACGGCATAACTCCTTGGTTATGGCTGCTGCTGCTATTTCTGCTGCCCATTCACCTTGTTGCATCCTGCTTGCTGCCATGTTTTCTATGGCTTTTTAAAAAGTGGCCACTGTACATAAACAAGTATGTTGAAAATAATAGGGTGCGAAGACAGTAGATACAGAAAATGGTAGTGGCTTCAGGGCAGACAAAATGGACACCTGGGCAGACAAAATGGCCACCAGGCACCTTTCTAGGACAGCATAATATTTAACGCTGCTCCTGTAGTTGTGTCAGCATTTTCTGTTTCTGGTATATCCTGTAATAGGCTTTTATGTGCATTGTACCCAAGCAATCTCCACCATGCTGTGAACTTGCCTTTCAGTATTTTATGTCTGTGCTGCAGACAATGTGAGCTGGTATGGCTACCAACACAACAGCTCACATTGTTGGCAGCACAGACATAAAACACTGAAAGGCAACTTCACAGCATGGTGGAGATTGCTTGGGTCCAGCATACATAAAAGCCCACTGGATGCACCTTGAGGCTGTACAACTCTACTGGTGTACACAGCTTTGGAAGTGCTCAAGTCTATGGTGATGCATTATATTCAGTACTTGACAGGTTGTTATGGTCATTCACTACAATAAGTCAAAGCCACATCTTCCCTTGGCTACAAATCCAGAAAAAAGATGATATATGAGAACTAGGCTTTGTGCAGTTGGTGAATTGTTTGGGTTCACTTCTAAGACATCAGTTTTTTCCTGAACAGTGACATTTCTTGGTCCTCATCCAGTCCAGGTGGTGATGGACTGGATGAGGACCAATAAACTGAAGCTTAATCCAGAGAATACTGAGATGCTTTTGGTCAGTAATATTATTCACCAAAGGGCTGAACAGTGACCTTGCTGTAAGGATTCTTTTGTTCTAAAGGAGGAAGTTCTCAGCTTGGGAGTACTACTATATCCAGGCTTACAGGTGGAGGCGAGTCTCCTCAAAATCAATATTGTTACTGTACGGGGTCTGTACATGCACATATTAGATACATTTTTTGTGTAAATGGGCCCGGTTACCTCCCAAACTGGACCCCAGGTCACACAAAAATTGCCAAGTATAGGACAGAAACTTCCACAGACCCTCACTGTTGTCCTAACAAGAGCCATGGATTAAGGTCCCAACACCTGGCTGGAGATGCTTATACAAATGTGCACTTAGACTACCAAACCCTGTTTTAGTGATCTGTGATTGACAGGGCTCCTGAACAAGTTTAGAAAAAAATGACTGAGAACTGAGATCTAGAAAACTGGGATAATTTACTGAGTGAAAGATATTGTACACTGTACACAGTCAAAATATCATCTAGCACACTTATAGTACAAGAATGCCACAGTAAGGGCAAATATTCCAACATTCATGTACATACAATAAGAAAAGTTAGGTTTGCCTGGCCTGGCCAGGCAACTGGTGGGAAACAAGGGGGTGGGGACAGTTTCCCAGGAAGTGATATTGGTCCTCTCTAGGAATTTATTTAACAGTGTAACTGTAGAGAAGAGAAGAAGAAGAGAAGAGATTGGATTTATTTCCCACCCTTCACTTGGAGTCTCAGAGCAGCTTACAAACTCCTTTCCCTTCCCCTCCCCACAATAGACCCCTTGTGAGGTAGGTGGGGCTGAGAGAACTCTGACAGAAACTACCCTTTCAAGGACAGTTCTGGCAGAACTATGGGTTGCCCAAGGTCATCCAGCAGCTGCAAGTGGAGGAATGGGGAATCAAACCTGGTTCTCTCAGATCAGAGTCTGCACACTCAACCACCACACCAAGAAATGCCTTGTCTCCTAGGAGATTGGCAACAAGCAGGGCTGCACTATGAGTTTTAACCATTTTTTCCTCTGAGCTAAGAACAAGCAGGAAGGGGAAAGAAATTAGTCCATGGCCTTTGGGACATCTCTCTTAAGAAATGCTAATGGATCTTGCAGGGAATAGAGGTGGAGGTGTTAATTGCTAGACAGGGTACAGGAAAGGACTTCCAATTGGAGACAATTTGAAAAGATGCCTCGATATGGGCTGACTGGGGTCAGGGGGGAGGGGAAACAGATAAAATCTTTGGGAAACAGGAAATAGCTTTCTTTCTTTGGGATGCTCAGGTGATGAGAGGATACAGGACCCTTAACTCCTGAGGCAGCCATATTGACCATATGCTCACATGGGAGACTGAGAACAAGCTTCAAGGTAATGGTATCTCTGCAAGGAACTAGAACAGCTAAGCTACGGAGCCGGTCCTAGATTTTACCATTTGCTAGGGCGTGTATAAAGAAGGGACAGAGGATGTGTATTTCACCAATTTATTTTGTCTTCCTTTTTCAAACCTGGTGCTATGCTAAAAGTATCCTTGTAAACATTTTCTTTTTAATAAATATTTTAAGCTTTTGACATTGGGAGTGGTTCTCTGTACCATGTAGCCTTCCACCATTTCGGACATGCTATTTTAAAAGGGGCTCCAGGGGACCTGGCAAGCTGCTATTCCTTCAAGGGCACCTGAGGTAGTAGACTGTCCCCACAGTTGCCAGGCACTGGGCAAGTGGAAGACAGAGGCAAGGCCTCAGAATTAAGAAGAGGAGCTGGAAGTCCTGATCCTCTTAGTGGGAAATCCCTAAATTGAGCAGGTGGTGGTCGTGGCTACTTGAGAGTAAAAGAAAAGACTCTCCAGGGTGCTGGGAACCCCTAGGAGGGCATGCCAGAATGGGGCCTGCAGGCCAGAGCAGGCACGTTCTGCCACAATTACACTTATAAAAACATATTTAAAATAATATAAATAAGCTTTAAAAATACATCAAAGGTCAGGATTTAGATTTAAAACTCCAATTAGGACTGCGAATAAATAAAACCTAAATCAGTCAAATACACTCCTAAACTGTCTTCAACTGCCTCCAGGATTTTTATCTTACATGATAAAACATTTGGGAATAAATCTACCAGAACTCGTGGAGAACCTTTTAAAATCAGGTACTTTACAGAACCAAAGGAGACTGAGTTAGAAGGCTGGAAATTCAGACAATTAAACTTGTGTCTTGTTGACAATGCCCGAAATGCACAAACATTTTTACGTCTCTATAACTCACTGTCCATTGTGACTCGAATATTCTCTTTGACCACGGTTTGCAAGGCCTTGCTTCATGTGATGTAATATATAGTTGAGGGTCAGACAATAATAACAGTGAAGGCCTTTATTAACAAAACTGCTTGTGTGCCTTCTTAGCTCTCCCTGCTAGTTTCACTTCTCTCTCCTGCTGCTCCTGTATCACTTCCTTTAGCTGTTCCTTCATTCTCTCTTCCCCGTGTCCCTGAGTTGTCACCCTGTCTATTTTCCTGATTAATTCAGTTCCACATATATTGTTGCAGGCCCGGGAGTCTGCTGGGTTCTGCTGGGACTGGCTGGGCTGAGACCTAATCTCCATTTCAATGAGAGATGTTGAACCCCAGTCATGTGATGTGAGAATTCTGAAGGAGGTGATACTGACAAACAGGAACAATGAAGCTGCAAAGGAGTTTGGGAATTGTAGCATGACAGAGTAGAGACCATACTGTTGTCCCTGCTGTTGTACTTGGAAGAGAGGGTTGCCAAGTCTGGGTTGGAAAATACCTGGAGGCTTTGGGGGTGGATCCAGGAGAAGGTGGGGTTTGGGAGAGGAGGGGCCTCAGCATAGTACAGTGCCATAGAGGCCACCCTTCAAAGCAGCCATTTTCTTCAGGGGAGCTGATCTCTGTCGGCTGGGGATCAGCTGTAAAAGCAGGAGATCCCCAGGCCCCACCTGGAGGTTGGCAACCCTATTGGAAGAAGATAGTAGAGTAAAAGTTGGACTCAGAGTACAAGGCACCTACACAAACAGCTGGAAATATAAGAACAAAGTTTGAGTCCAATGGCACCTTTAAGACCAACGAAGTTTTATTTAAGGTGTAGGCTTCCTTGTGCAAGCATACTTCCTCAGATGAACTGAAAAAAAATTTCTTCAAGCCTTACATACAGGAAGATGGGTGGTGGAGGAAGCATCAACAAGCGGGACCAGTCAGAGTTAAGATGCATAAGTGAAGCTGAGTCTGGATCAAGGCAGCAAGATCAATGAATGGCAGCAAATTAGCACATAAATGTGAGAGCTGACAAACAGATGTGAGAATGAAGCTTGAGGTGCCATTGGACTCAAACTTTGTTCTGCTGCTTCAGACCAACACAGCTACCCACCTGAATCTAGAGCAGGGGCGTAGAGTTTTGTAAATTCCAGGGGGGGGGCTCTTTAGCACGTGCGCTCGCTGGGGCGATGTCCCCCCCCCACCGGAAAACCTCCGCGCCTCCCCAGGCCCTTCTGAGGCCTGCCAGCCGCTGCTGCCGGGGCCTCTCTCTCCCCCCCCCCACTCCTTCCCTCTCCCTTCGCCGGGAAAAGAGGAAGGGAGAGGGAAGGATGGAAGAGTGGCGGGGGGGGGGGGGGGGAGAGGCACCGGCAGCAGCAGCTGCCAGCTTCGGAAGGGCCCCAGGAGGCGTGGCAGCAGGCTCTATGTTTTCCCGGGGGGGGGGCTCAGTCCCCCCTGGGAAATTTCGGGGGAGGCTCGAGCCCCCCCGTACTCTACGCCTATGATCTAGAGGGAAATACAGTAGGCCTGTTCTGCATTGAGGTGTTTGCTGAGACAGACTGGAATGTACTGGGACACCCAGACAACATCCTGCTAAAGGGCTGAGAAGGAAGAAATCCGTTGAAGAGCTGCTAAGAAGAACTGTAGATGCTGGAGACAGCAGTATAATACAGTTTACTAGAGTCTCCTGCAGACTAGGGCACATAGAAGTTTTATGTGTCTCTGTAAGGATAAAATTAAGCAGAAGGGAAGGGAAAACACAGTTCTGCTTTCTTTTAATCCACTTGGTCAATCAGTTGTTAATCTCTTGTACATCCTTCCTACCTAAAATTTCTTAGTGTCAGTTGTACTATTCTGTACCAGAATTCTTTTTAAAAATGATCCAAGACTGCTAGTGCAAGACCAAGCTCTCAGAAACACTGGCTTGTACCATCCAAGAATGCATCACCATCGATGCCACCTTTGCTAGCTGACACACATCATGGACCACTTGCTGGCACTTCTTTCACAACTACACTCTCATCTGCACCTGCTGATAAGCCTCTAGTGTTTGCTGATCCAAATACACTTACTGTCATATGAGGCATGTTCTCATATGCCCCTTCATCTGCCAATAATGAGGAAGAAATTGGGGACACTCACACTGTTGTTGGAGATGCTGAAAACAATACGTCTAAGCCAATTATGTCTGGTGATGGCGTGTCAGGTCAGAAGGTTGTTATGAAACCAGCTTCCAAATTAGACAACACCTTTGAACATTTTGATCAAAATTGCCAACACTATATTCAATGTAGAACATGCTTCAAGTTTCCTATTATTTTCAGAGATTACTCAAGTGCCCCCATTACAAAAGAATATGGGACTATTTACAGGACTGAGATAATTCAAAAACATTTGGAACAATCCTATCACATTGAAAGCACAAAAGAACTCTTGTCTGTCAACCGTGACAACTGTTGAGACCACATATTTCTTCTATGGGAAAAGCAATATGCAAGGTCAGTGAAACCGGCAGACAACTTTGGTGGCCTCTTCCTGCACACTTATGGAGATGCAAAGAAACTGACTCTGAGTGCATACACATTTCCTGCAAGAGTAGTTGTGTGAGTACATTAGCCTCTGACTGAAGATACATTGGTGCTGGGTCCTAAGGTGTGATGGCACTGTGGACTGAACCAGAATCATCAGAATTGATGTAATAGTGGAAGTTATAAGATTGGGTGATTAAAAGCAGTGCTTTCTAGGTGCCAGTGAACTCTGTAGCCATGGTGCAAGAGGAGTACTGGATGCAGTTGAGAATGCCTGCAGCAGCACAGTTGGATCCAAAGCAGCTAGACATATTTTCATGCATGTATACTCCTTGGTCACAGTTGGAGCATCTGTGAACACAGGTGATGCAATGTTCCCTCTCATTTTTTCTCCTGTTGACTAGAATAGCTCACATCCTTAGCAGAATATAACTGCTGTAAACTTAAAATGGGCAATGGGCAATGCAGGAGCCATGTACTGATAAAGGCAGGTTTCTGGACTCTTTTCCAATCTAAAATCAGGGGTATTGGTCAAGAATCTTCTGTCTCTCTTCTGAAGACCTGGTGTGCAATCCACTGGTCAAATCTTGGACATATACAAATAACTCAGTCTGTGAAGCTGAGCATATGTTCAAGCAGGTTACAGGGCTAAATGCATGTTTCTATACATCCCTTCTGGCACTCCCCAAGGTTTTTGAGGTCTGGTGGAGAGAGTTTCCCTTCTCACTAGTACATTCAGTCCTTGTATCCTGGCATTCCCTAGTCCTCTTCATGAAGAAGTCCAAGTGGAAGGCAGCTTATGGGTTCCATGCATTCCTCCTTGATGAAGATAACCTTTTACTTATGTCTTCTCTGGCTAATGTACTTACTGTCTTCAGTAGATACCAGAAGCGGTGCAAGGAGATGGTGTCACCATCAGGGGCATTGAGTTTTTAGTTTCTGGGGGGCGGGGGCTCTGGGACGATGTCCCTGCCACCACTGCTGCCGAGAGCCTCTCCCCCCCACCCGGCTCCCCTGCACTCCCTCCCTCCCGGGGCCATCCGGGCAACGTGCCCAGCGTGATGGCATCACCTGGAAGTGACGTCACCACGGTGGGCACGTTGCCAGGGTGACGCTCTGGCAATCGCCCTGAAACTCTATGGTGCCATAGAGTTTCAGGGCAATTGCTAGAGCGTCTCCCCATCAATGTGCCCAGCGTGATGTCACTTCCGGGTGATGCCATCACGCTGGGCACATTGTCTGGATGGCCCTGGGAGGGAGGGAGTGCAGGGGAGCCAGGGGAAAGGTTCTCGGCAGCAGCAAGGAAGGCAGGGAGGCATGGTGGTGGGCACTCCATTTCGCCAGGGGGGCTCAGTCCCCCTGGGAAATTTCAGGGGTGGCCCCCGCCCCTGAGCCCCCCGTAGTTGATGCCTATGGTCACCATCCTAAGTGTCATGACTCACACCTGCCCCTGGAGTAACACTGGTTTCCAACGTTGGGAAGCTCCCAGGCCTCAGAATGGGGGTGGTGGTGGTTTGGACCACCCTTGTCTTCCTCCTGGCCAGTCAACCCTCCTTACACAGCCCAATTGCTGGTTTCTACTCTCCCTGGCTTGTTATCAGGAGCTTCCTTTTGCATTCTTCCCCTTCCGGCCCCTCCCTCTCTATGGCCTTCCATTGGGTCTCCCTCCTTTGTGTTTGACTGGGAGTGCTCCCAGAGGCCAGTTCCCAAAACCCCTCTCTAGGCTTCTTCCTCTTCCCGACTGGCCAAGCCCTCCCTGCCATGAGACACAGCCTGTGGCTGAGGCAAAGCCAGGGAGTCCTGGCTCCTGTTCACCTTGACTTTGCCCCTGGGAAGTCCCACTGCCTCTTCCCCTGGCTGTGCCGCCTTTGGAGCCTGTTGCAGCTGGCTCAGACCAGAGACAGGCCTTCTCTTCCCTGCCTGAGTGGTTGCTCTGCCTGGTAATTCAGGAGTCAGCAGGGACCCTGGGAGTGTCTTGGGTGCTGCTGCCAGCCCAGACTCCTCTGGCCTCCATGCTGATCACTACTGCCCCCCAAAGTACCTGTCACTAATTACTGCTGCTCCCATGGGGCTGCTGCTGCCATCTGGGGCTCTTCTGGCATCAGGACAGTCCACTGATGCCTTCCGGATGTCATTGCCACCCACAGTTCCTTAGGGGTTGAAGCCAAGCCTTGCAGCATCCTTCCAGGTGCTGCGGTCTTTGCCATCAATGTAACCCCTTTCCATGCTCCTGCTGGTTCTCTCTCATGGCTGGGTAAGTTGGACTTGCCCTGGCTAAGTCTGGGCATCAGAGCCTTGTCCAGGCAGGGGTCGGGGTTGGCCTGAGTTCTCCTCCTGCAGTGGAGAGGCATCTCCAACCTCAGACAGTTGGTAAAATCAAACCTGTTGACACTGAAGGAATAGCACTTGCTTGGTGGGTAGGTCAAGACTTTTAAGGATGATGAGAGCTTGCCAAGACTGGGGGGGGGGGGGGGCTCAGCAAAAGTTCCAGTAAATTCTAGCGAGGCAAGATCCTGGTAGTAACCCATGTAGAGTAGTCATGAACACATGAAGGGGCCCGAGAGTCAGGTGACATTACATGGCGTAGATAAAATGTTTCTGCTTACCCAGACTCTTGCTTCTGCTTAATTGTGCAGGCTTACTTTGTGTTGCTTGTTTTGAATTTATCAAATTTTATTTTGGTCTTTTGTTTTAGATGTGAACTGGGTACACTTTTAGCACCTCATGAATTTCCTCCTGCACCTGGTTCTTATGCTTTACCAGATTTGTATTTTAGGGATTTCATTAAACTGTTGTTTTGAAAATGTTGATGGTTAAGATTGGCATTTGTATACCATTCAGTTGATGTTTGGTTATATTTGAAATCACTAATGTAAACCACCTTAAAGCCCTTTTTAGGCTGCGAGGCAGACTATGCATTCTATAAATAAATATATTCACAAAAGCTGATTTGGAGTGCTGGTTGCCCACAAATTGTGCATGCCAGCAGAAGAAGAGCCCTGCCTGCTTCCGTCAATGCTAGTCCACACGGAATGTCAGGACCAGCATAGACTGAGGGCTATTCAGCAAGAATAAACAGCAGTGGAAGCAGAAAACATCTTCATTAAAGTGATACTTCCAGTTTCAAGGACTCTCTTCCTGCTACTGTGGTTTTTAGCAACGCCATCAAAAAGCACCCTAGATATCTGAGTCGCCTGTCTACAAAAAAACAAAACAAAACACCAGGGATCCCTGCCTGTCTGCCATACTGCAGCTACAGTCGCTGAGAATTGTGCTGGCTTACAGGAAAACAGAGGCTTGCTTTGCATCAGGCAGAGGAGACAGTTGTCAGCTGTCAATAGGGACACTGAAGGCAGCAGCTAGCTTCACTGCTGTCGACAACAGAGAATGAAGCTTATGGTGAAGGCCAGAAAGTAAAGCTTCCCCTGAATGCTTCTGATCCTGTTTTCACAAGACACATGCACATTACTCTCAGTCCTTCTTTAACCACAAAAGGGCCATCACGCCCAGCTAGGAAGACATGTGGCTGTAGTTTAAAATTTCTCAGCCATCTTCCTATATTGCTTCTGAAGAAGTTGCTTCAGATACAGAGGCAGCTTTCAAAACAGGGCCCTTCCTGCATCTACTGGATTGTCTCTGCCTTTTCCTGTCCTGAAAAAAAACCCATCACGGCCAATCAGTTCTGACGCCTATGCTCCTTAGTACTCTTCAGAGATAATATTCATGCAAACTGGGAGCGCACAGTTTTCATAATGCACCTCATACACTTGATCAGTAGTGTGAATTAGGCAGTGATCAGAACACATGTTCTGAGGGCATCGTGGGGAGCTTGCACCCCCAGTACTAGCTATCACCTACAAAGCTTTCCATGGCCTTGGGCCTTCATATTGCTTGGACCATCTCTCCTGTGCACTGCCATGACAAGTGTCCGTCAACTGAGTAGGCCCTTCTAGGGGTGTCACACTGCAAATGGACAAGACTGGCAAGCTCTGGACATGTGTATTCTCTTCTTGTATCCTTCACTTTGTGAAATGACCTGCCTGAGGAGAAGGCTCCCACACTTCTGTCATTCAGCAAATGATGTAGTTGTTTGGGAGAGCATTTCTATAAAGGTAAGAGGACTGTATTATAATGAAACAAGTGGGGACCTGCAAAAAACTCACGGGAGCAGCTATCCCATTCCCCCTACCTTTGCTTCTCCCCTCTCCCCCTAATTCTCTCTCTCTCCCTCTGCCACCACTTTTCTTAGTCTCTCTCTCTCCTCCATGCCTGTCACTTTCTTTCTGCCTCCCCACCTCATCACACTTTCTCTATCATTCTGCCACCCCCATGCCATTGCTGTCTTTCTGCCCCCAAAAACTCTCCTGGCCTCCCACCAGATGGTTCAGAAAAGCATTTTTATAAAGGGTACATGATTGTAGGCTGTACCACTGTGTAAAATAAAATCTGTTTTTTGTATGTATTATCTGGCTATCATTGGAGAGTTCTCTGCTTTTGTAATACCATTTGGCATTGTTGAACATATCATGTCCAATACGTTATGCTTTGTTTCAGATTTCTGTAACCCTAGTCCTTTGACCTTGGTTATTAGATGTTTCATCTTTTTTATTTCATTGACTAATGCTGTGTGATCTGCCTTGAGTCTCAGCGAGAAAGGTGGACTATAAATAAATAAATAAAATACACACAGTTGGCAGGCTCCCACCACAAGGAGACGCATGTCCACCAGGCAGATAATGCCCTTGAGGCATGCAGCCCTCACTACTGCCAGCATGTTGTCACCAGTAACCATGACCACTTTGCCATGGAAGATGTTGCCACTGCCCACTCACTTCCTTAGGCTACTCTGTATTGTGGCAGCAATTTTTACTGCCCTGTGGTCTGCATCCATCCCCTGCACATGGAGCAAAATCACTAAGCCAGGTGGTAGGACAATCCCCTCCTGGGGCCTGGGGCCAACAGTCTGAGCAGTGAGGTCCTCCGGTTGCTACCAGTGGATGATGAGGGAGAGGTAGCCATGCTGCTGGCAGCTCCAGAGGTCCACGGTGAAGTAGGCAGTTTGGCCTTGTGCTCTAGAGAGCTTGCCCTTGACCAGTGCCACTGTGGAGTGGTGCATGGGTGGCAAGACTTACTGGCTCATGGTCTTCTGTGAGGGGACAGAATACCAGAGAGCCAGATGGTGCAGCAGCCAGCTAAAGCCTACATCTTCCACAAGGGAGAAGGGTTGGCCATCCATTGCAATCACCTCACTGCAATCACCTCAACTTACCATTTTGGGTGGTACTGTCACCGTTTCTGGAGGGTGGCCTGGCTTGGAATCCCAACCACAGCACTCAGAGTGCAGGGAGTCTTTCTTGGAGAGGCCTCCTGCTCCCCCCACTTGTCTCTGCTGAGAGGGAGTGGACCTCTTCCTCCTCCTACTGTCCGCTACTCCTTCCTCTGGTGTACCCTTTGCAGGTGCCTGTGGACAGGTGTTTGTGCCCCTGTACACATGGGTGTGGCACATCTGGCACTCTGCCATGCAGGGATCAATGGGGAGGGTGCAGAAATGTTTCCACAGGGTGGCCTGGAAATGCAGCCCCATGATTAGAGCAAGTGGGATTAGCCACAGTTGCTTTCTGACACTGGGCTGGGAAGAACCAGAGGGGGGTGTACTTGGTGGAGCAGGAGCAGCAGGGAGTTGGGACCTGGAAGGGGAAGATGCTTCCTTCCAATCTCTGAACTACTGTTGTCAAAGAGTTTTAGCAACTGCTCGTGTCTGGACATTGCTAAAATCTCTGTTTCCTCTTGGGAGAGCCTCAAGGACAGAGCAAGGGAAGAAAGCTCCGAGACCCCTGGTGATACCCTGCTTGGGTGGGACTCTGGGAGGCCAGGGGTTTGGTGCTTGGAGCCAGGGGGCTTTGGTTCCCTGGGTGGGGGGGTTCTTCCCCTCACAATGAGCACCATGGCTCAGATCCCTGGGTTCAGAGCACTCCACATCCAAACCCCAGCAGCAGAGACCAGAGCAGATCACAAGCAGGAGAGGTGGGGGAGTATATAAATGTAGGTTCTCTGGGGAGGTACCCAATAACTAAGTCCCTGTGCTCAGTATGAGCACAGAGACTTGGTGGCTCAGAGCCCTGAGTCCACTCTGCACCCTAATCCCAAATCCCGGCAGCAGAGAGCAAACAGAAAGCAAAGCAATGAATCAGCTCTGCTAGCTCTGTGCCTCTCTCTTGCTTTACCAGCCAACAAAGGAGAGAGTGGGAGCAGAGCTCACTTAATATATGGCTTGTCAAGCTTTGGAGGGCTCCTACTGGTGTTTCCAAGGCTGGTAAATTCAGCCCCCACTGCTCCCTTGGAGTTTTGTAAATGGTTAAATTGATCGGCGCCAGTTTGTCTGCAAAATGTAGCCATTCACGAACTGCCAAGAACCTCCACAAAACTTTGTGAAAGTTTGTAGCAGAAGAGCCACCATGAACATTACTTCCCAAACCATGAACCAGCCAAAATTCGAGCCAGTTTGTGCCCATCCCTACCTGCAAACAGAGGAGAAAACAAACTCAGCTCAGTTCAGCTGCTGCTAGCAAGCTCTTCTCAACTTCCTCTCCTACCAGGAATCCTACTGGATTCATCCCATTACATTTCTGCCATTTTCAGTACTAATTTCTGTATCAATTGTGAATGTAAAAGTGGTGTTAAAATGGTGTAAAATGCCATAGAAGAAACATATGAATCAAGAATACTAGCAATAAATAAGGCACAGTGCAGCAGCACACATGAATAACACATGAAAGCTGCAAGAAACGAAACAGGGTGTGCTTGTACATTCCTTCCGGGGGGGGGGGGGGGGTCCAGTGCCTGTACGCTGTTTGCAAGCCCATTTAGGCAGGAGTGCTTCTGTCAAAATGCTCATGGAAGTACTTCCTTAAAGTCAAGTCCTGAGCAATGCTGCCAGTAGGGAACCCACAGGGGAGCGGGTAGGGAGATGTTTGCAAGAGTCAGGATGCCTCTTGGTCTCTTTTAATATCAAACAGCAGCAAGGAGGTCAGTGCAAAGCTATCTACCTTCCCTAAGCCTGGATTCAAATATAGATCCCTTGAGTTTAGGTGAAAAAAATCATCCAAGAGAGAGAATAAAAAATTCCCATGATAATATGTTCTCCAAGTTGCAATCACATTGGCCCCCTCCATCTTTGAACTATTTCTCTGCAGAGATTCAGGTCGTTATTTAAGAATCTCTCCTCCCTCGAGATTGGCCTCTAGGGAATGGGGTGCCAAACACATCCTTCCAAGAAGCAAAAGCGGAGTTCTACTTGGCAATGCAAGTCAGCAGTCAGAAAGCAGCCTGAGGGTGAAAATGGAAGATTTGGTTAGCGTTCTGACAAGTCATGAATCAAAAGTGAGTGAAATTGCTCTAGGGCCCCTTGGCCTGTCAGTTGACAGCACCCATTTGGTAAACCTGCTGTGCTGTAATTCAGTGCACTGCTGGCTCTGGGTACACAAGCAGAGAGTGTGATGTGCAAATGGATGGATATTTAATCGGCAGCGTGTACTGACTGCTAGCCACAGATTAAGGCTCGGCTGTTTTTCTTTCCTAGCCAGCACAATCAGGGGGTTTACTCAGGCATTCTTGGTGGGTTTTTCCCAGTTGTCATGCTAGCCGAGTCCCTCACTAACTGCTTTTCCTGCCTCTGCCCCCTAATTGATTATTCTTCCATTTGAATTTATGTTCGTTCTTATTAAAGGAGCAGCAGCAGTGGTGAAAAATCTGATATGGCTGAAAATCCTGAATCAAGTCCCCCACCACAGAACTGTGGTCTCAGTTTGTCATTAGGAGACAAACCATATCCCACTGCGCTAGGCAAAGGTGTTCATTGTTTAAAGAACAGGGTAAATGAAAACAGAGAAAAGGAAAGTTGATTGTGGGCTTGTACCCCTACTTACCTTGCAGCATTTCATACATTGGCTGCAGTCACATACGCTAAATAATCTACTTTCAATGCACTTTCCAGCTGGATTTTTACTGTGTGAACTTGCAAAATCCAATTCGAAAGTGCATTGAAAGTGGATTATTTAGTGTGTGTGACTGCAGCCACTGACTGTGATCACACACTCCTGCAGATCCGCCATAGGTGCGAATGCCTGATGGATCTAAAGGGAGTGATCAGACAACAACATCTGGGAAGCATCCCACAGTCATTGGCAACCCATGCTACTCTACCATGGTAGCAGAGTTAAAAGACACAGGGGGAAGTCCAGCCCTAATGCTTTCCGATGGGACACAGATGGACTTTCTCCTATGTGATCACTCAAGCATGCTTTCATGCCATCAGGGTAGTCTGATAATTCCATCCCAACTCCATGCTGTGCCCCCCCCTTCGCAGTATGTGCATCATCACATACTCCATAGAGGGCCCTCAGTGCAAAGGTGAGATTCCTCATTTATGCACAAGGAAAACAAATGGCAAAAAAACCCCACCCTGACTCACCCACAGTTGCTTCTGATCACACAGTGACAGGCTGAGCCCCCAGGTTCAAAGGGATGTGTGATCTCACTACTGTGTGTCAAATTCCTCCAGAAGAAATAGCCTCTCTTCCCCTCCACTTCAACTTGCACATGTGACTGCAGCCATTATGTATTTGTTATAAGAAGCCAGAGTATAAACACATACAACTGGACACAATAGCCCTGTTCAGCCATTCTAAGAACATAAGAACATAAGAGAAGCCAATGTTGGATCAGGCCAATAGCGTATCCAGTCCAACAATCTTTCACAAAGTGGCCAAAAATACCAGGTGCTATCAGGAGGTCCACCAGTGGGACCAGGACACCAGAAGCCCTCCCACTGTTGTCTCCCCCAAGCCCCAAGAATACAGTGCATCACTTGCCCCAGACTGAGAGTTGTGGGTAATAGCCACTGATGGACCTCTGCTCCATATCTATATATCTAATAGCGAAGGGGGGCCCCCCTGTGCGGATATCTAAATCCGAGCTAGGGGGCCTGGGGGGGGGGGAGAGAGGTTTTCCTACACACAGGGGGCACTCCCACCAGGTGCAGAAAAATCCAAAAAGTTAAAAAAAACCCTTCAGGGACCATAGAATCCCCCAAAATACCTTTTGAAATGGCCTCAGCTGCAGGTGTCAACTGTGAGGAGATTAGAATGTTCGGGGGAGGGGGGGAGGTTCCAACTGTTTCTGTCAGTCAAAGGCAGGGATTTTACTGGCAGCAGTCTAGGGTTGTCAAGTATCCCCCCAGCCACCAGCAGCAGATCCAGATCCAGGCTGGGAAACTCCTGGAGATTTGGGGGTGGAGCCTGGGGAGGACAGGGACCTCAGTGAGGTACAATGCCATAAACTCCCCCCTCCAAAGCATCCATTTTCTCCATGGAAAGTTATCTCTGTAGTCTGGAGATGAGCAGTAACTCCAGGGGATCCCCAGGTCCCATCTGGAGGCTGGCATCCCTAGGCAGCACCCTCTGTGTGACTTGATACCACCTGATTTGCATGACTTAATTAGGCCCAGCTGTTTTGCTACAGTTCATCAGCAGCCACCGTATGAAAGCCATTGTGGTGCAACAGTTCGAGCTTCAGACTGGGATCTGCGAGACCCAGGTTCAGATCCCCATCTTGCAGTGGAAGCTGACTGGGAGATTTTGGACCAGTCACATACTTTCAGCCTAACCAACCTCACAGGGTTGTTGTGCAGATAACAAAGAGGAAATAATAATGTAAGCTGCTGTAGTCCCCATTGTGGAGAAAGACTGTAATTTTCCTAGGTAGAGGCTGCAGGGGAGGGGGATGGAGATAGAAAGCTGAAGACAGATAAAGGTAGGTTGGCTGTTGGGTGGGAAGGAAATAGGGTTGCCAACTCCAGGTTGGGAAATTCCCAGACATTTGAGAGGTGGAGCCTGGGGAGGGTGGGATTTGAGGTGGGAGGCAGAAAGAGAGAGAAAGAGTGATGAGGTGGGAAGGCAGAAAAACAAAGGGAATGATGACAGGTCAGAAAGAGAGAGGAAGTAACATACATGGAGGAGAGTGAGAGAGTAAGAAAGGGGGGCAGAAGGGAGAAAGAGTGTGAGAGAGGTAGGGGGAGAAGGGAGGAAGCAAAGGGGTGAGGAATGGGATAACTATCCTGCAAGTTTCTTGCAGGTCTCCACTTGTATTAATCTAATTCCCTCTTGAAGTCATCCATGCTTGTAGCTGCCACCACCTCCTGTGGCAATGAATTCCATGTGTTAATCACTCTTTGGGTGAAAAAGTACTTCCTTTTATCTGTTCTAACCCAACTGCTCAGCAATTTTATTGAGTGCCCACAAGTTCTTGCATTGTGAGAAAGAGAGAAAAGTACCTCTTTCTCTGCCTGCTCTATCCCACGCATAATCTTATAAACCTCGATCATGTCACCCTTCAGCCATCGTTTCGCCAAGCTAAAGAGCCCCAAGCGCTTCAACCTTTCTTCATAGGGAAAGTGTTCCAACCCTTTTATCATTCTAGTTGCCCTTTTCTGCACTTTTTCCAATGCTATATCTTTTTTGAGGTGTGGCAACCAGAACTCTACACAGTATTCCAAATGAGGTTGCACCATCAATTTATACAGGGGTATTATGATACTGGCTGATTTGTTTTCAATTCCCTTCCTAATAACCCCCAGCATAGCGTTGGCCTTTTTCACTACAGTTGCACACTGTCTCAACATTTTCATTGAGTTATCTACTACGACTCCAAGATGTCTCTCTTGGTCAGTCTCCGCCAGTTTGGACCCCATCATCGTGTTTTTATTGTTAGGATTTTTGGCTTCAATGTGCATCACTTTGCACTTGGCCACATTGAACCCCATTTGCCATGTTGATGCCCACTCGCCCATTCTCGACAGATCCCTTTGGAGTGCCTCACAATCCTCCCTAGTTCTCACAACCCTGAACAACGTCATGTCATCTGCAAATTTAGCCACTTCACTGCTTACTCCCCACTCCAAATCATTAATAAACAAGTTGAAAAACATCGGACCCAGTACTGATCCCTGTGGTGCCCCACATTAGAGAGAAGCAGGATCATGCCCAATGGTTCTACCCATGGACAAATGTCTGCAGGAAGCCAATGTAAGTATACATACAGAGGCTTTGTGCATGATCAGACTAGTGTTCCCTCTAAGCTGAGTTAGTGTGAGCTAGCTCACAGGTTTTTTAGCCTCCGGTTCACAATTTTTTGTCTGAGCTCAGGAAGAATGGCTCCAGAGCAAACTAATTTATGTCATAGCGAAATTACTCACTCACAACTTTAATGCCAGAAGCTCTCAAAGTAGAATTTTTGCTCACAAGACTCCACAGTTTAGAGGGAGCATTGGATCAGACCCTGCTTTTTTGCAGCATCCCCCATTGAGTGAACAAAGCTGGCATGCATACACCTGAACCTGAAGGCACCCAAAGACATCAGTTTAGAACAGGCAAAAGGAAGTAGTTCTCCATTCAAAGAGTAATTAACATGGAATTTACTTCCACAGGATGCAATGATGGCCCCCAGTTTAACTGGCTTTAAAAGGGGATTAGATAGATTCATGGAGAATATATTCCGTTAGTCCTGGTGACTCAGTGGAACCTCCATGTTGACTCTGAAGACAGTAACTTCTGAAGATTACTGCTGGGGGGAGGCAACAATGGGGAGGGGCATTAACAAGTACAACCTCCTTTGCATTTGGTCACCAGACAGAAGAAAAAAATGGGCATATGGGGGTTAAAGACTTTACAAGTAAATTCCATGTTGCAGGTGTGTAGAGGCTTGGTACTTTCTTCCCCAACTTCCCAGTGAGATTCGCTCACCAGCACTCAGCCCTGTTAGGAGGCTGGAGCAGAAAGACACTTCTTTGTCCTCTCCAACTCCTGTTAAGTGGGAAGTTGGAAGCCATCTCCAATAGCTTGTTACCCCCTGTTTCATTAGTTTGTCCTTAACACCTGGTGCTGCCCAGAGGCATGACACCCAAGGGGGATTTTACAGTAGTGCTGGTGAGCAGTCTTTGCTATAGGTAGGAATATGTGCAAGCCTCCATAGTTAAACAGCTTTATTACTACAAGGCACACTTTAATTGAGTAACTACAGGACAGTGCTATGTACAGCTAGGTACAAGAAGGAAAAATTACTAGCTAAGTGAATTTACAATAATTGAACATCTTGTCCAGCCTCAGCAGGAGGCTGGCTGCTGAATACATCATGCCCTCACCAGCCACACCTGCAACAAGCAACTTTTCTTCCCTAATCTTGTCAATCTCTTCCATTCTGTTACACCTTCATCTCCCCCCCACCCCAGCAATTCCCACATAGAGGAACAGCTCCATTTCAGACTTTCCCCACATGGGCTCACAGGGCATTAGCCAATCTGGGTGCCAGGTACTGGGGCTCAAGCCCACCAGAACATTGTCCCTCCAGTAAAGAGGCATTAACAAATCAAAGAGATGGCATGTTTTCCCTTTGGGTGGTCAAAATCTTCTCTATCCAGTGGAGTGGATCAGTTCCCAGTCTCTGCTTTGGGTTCCCATCCGAACTCATCCATCTCCATAACTGTTACAGAATATCTGTCATCTGTGCTTCATTCGCAACAAGGTGGGTTCTGTGTTTGAAAAGCTATTTCTCAGACAGCATAAAATAGAAGTAGATTGGTGCAAATGAAAGATGCTGGAGGCTTCCTACTGCATAGTTCCTTTCAGCAGGGAAGAAGAAAGGGGGGGGGGAGGGAATGGCTTCTCCTACCTGGTGACACACAGGGAGGGAACATGCTTCTCTCTTATATCATGGCCTGCGTTGACAGGAACCCCCTAAAGTGGGGGAAGGCAACAAGTTCCTGAATACTCATTTACTTTATTATGTATTTGAAACATAGCTTCTCCTCTGCAGCTCTCCAGTGCATATCTAGCCTAACTGACCTCTTAAAAACACAGAAAATGGTTTTACTTCCCTCCCCCATATATACAGAGCAAGGCAATGTAAAGCTCATGGATGGAACATTCGGTCCCTGATATAGAACTAAGGCTAGCACAAAGAATAACATCTGGAATGTTCATAATCTGAAAGGCCGTTTGCAAGCTACAGAGTGTCTTGCCTTTTGTCAATAGGCCAATGGAAGTTGCCTTTGCAATTCACAGCCCCAGTGCTGGGGTGCATTATTATATTATGTATGCCCAGTGATCACTGCAGCTATTATCTCATAACCAGAGTGTATGCAAAACTGCCATTGCTGATCCACTGTCATAATCACTGGCATTCCCTTAACAATGGGAAGGTGGGAAGTGAGTGAAAATCTATTATGCACTCAGTGTCTAATTATTCTGAAGTGGTACTGTGCCATGAGGACTGTATCCCGTTGATTTTTCTGAGCTTGTAGATCAGTTCTTCGTTAAAAATCAGTGTAAGACAGAACTATGCAAGGGTAAGCAGTTGGGAATAACTTTGGCTTCTGATATTTAGAGATGCAGAATGAACAGGATTTATGAGTACTTCCTGTTCTCAGCATATCTTTGTGATATCCAGAGTGGAATTTTCACACATCTTCTCACACACAAACATTTCATCCAACATCTTTTGTTAGCCTGATTGCCTTGATTTCTCAATAATATTGGGGAATTAGAGCTTATTAATAATAATATGGCAATAGGCAAAAGGGGTCACCACCAATATATACAGAAATCCCACCTCTTCCAGAAGCACCAGAAATAAACAAGGAGGCTGGCTTCAGTAATAAAATAGTCTCTTTACTGAAGGAGTCTTACTCATACAAACAATACAAGATTCACTCACACAATTACATGGAGCCTAAGAAACAGAAAGAGAGCAAAGACATTTGCATTAACAGGATTAACGTTGGTATCCATCAAGGGTGATATTTACCTGTCCTGAGAGATGTTGAGTATCTGCTGGAAAAATAAGGGGAGGCTATGGGGGAATTAGGAATCATGTCCTGAACCTGCAGCAACATATGGAGACTCTGGCTGTGCAACCAAGAACCGTGGAGGTAGAGCAGGGTTAGAGGAAGGAAAAGCTAGAGAGAGAACATGCTGCTGGGTGTCCTCTTTTATTAGGGGGCTCTGGGGGAGGGCTTGACTGGACACCTCCCTTGAGACCACGCCTTGATGGTCTGCCCCAAAAGTCCTGTCGACAAGAAGGAGGGGGCTTAAGGAGTTGGGCAATGTTACACTGTACCTGAATTGCGACAGAGATACCTGGAGGGTCAGAATGACTCATCAGCTAGCTCTTTTGTGGTGTTGATGAGTTTATTGCTCTCAGGGCTGCAGAACTGGTTTCTGGCTGGCCAAGTCCATTGTTCACGGAAGGCAGGAAAGAGTCTTTTGTCCCATCAAAGTAGAGAAGGTGTGTGTGGGGGGGGGTTGCCTGCGTGATGAAGAAATGCTTTGCTAATGGCGTCTGGAAGCACATGTTCAAACTACAATGGCGAATGGCTGTTCCGCCTCCACTTGAATCCCGCCTTCTTCCGGTTCACACTGCCTGAAAGCGGGAGGCATGCGGAAGACGGCCCCTGGACACCGGTTTCTCCCGGTGTCCTTCTACAGCGAGAGGAAACTGGCTTCAAAGCGCGTAAGTGCGGAAGGGAGACAAGGGACAGCTGCAGATGTCTGAACAGGCTCCCTTCCCCCACTTCCCAAGCGGAGCTCTCCTGGGGCAGATTGCCAGTCTGTCGTCGGCCATAGGTTCTGCATCTGTTCAAATTTATTTATTTACTTACTTAATATAATAGCTGTTTGCTCCAAAAGGAAATTAGGAGTACAACTAGGTTCGCCAGCTCTGGTTTGGGAAATTCCTGGAGATTTAAGGGATATGCATGGGGATAGATTAAAATGGGTAGCCGTGTTAGTCTGTCTGTAACAGTAAAAAAAAGAGTAAGAGTCCGGTAGCACATTAAAAAGCTTTGTCGTAGGATATGACTCACAAAAGCTCAAAAGCTACCACAAATTTGTGGCAGGATATAACTCATGAAAGCTCATACCCTACCAATTTTTTTTTTAGTCTTTAAGGTGCTACTGGACGCTTACTCTTTTCTAATGCCTGGAGATGGCAGAGTTTTTTTGGGGGGGGAGTTCAATGGAAATGGAAGTCCGTGCTCCAAAACTGCCTCGTTTTCTTCAGGGGAACTAATACTGGAGATCCGTTCCAGTTCCAGGAAAACACCAAGCCCCATGCAGATGTTTGCAGCCCTAGGTACTCCTTGATCGCAGTTGGCTGATAAACAAAAGCAGTTATAGGAGAAAATGTCTTCCAGTGAAATCAGAGAAAATAAATACAAAAAAGAAAAAAAAGGAAGCCATAATAATTGCAATAAAGAAAACAAATACAACATTTTAAAGAGCAACATGATGCCAGAACGACCTTTATACATTTTTCTCTATATCTCTATGAACTAGAAAGGACACTGAAAGATACAGAAATGGATCTCCTTTGCATTTGTATGGGGATGTACAAATATGTCCTTTATTTTGCTTTATTTTTGTAGTCATGCATTTTCACTCTGAGCCCTTTCTCTTTCAAATATTTTTGCAACCAATGTGTTTGTTTCTTTTACAGTATGTTATGCTATTCTGTATACATTATATGCCATTTATATGTGCATGATGCCATTTGTATGCAATTGATGCAAAAATAATACTAAAATTTGCATAAATCTAATGGTGAAAATCAGCATGAGGAAACAGAAAGTGGTATAAAAATAAAAACTCATGAGTTCAAGTTGTTCAAGAGAGAAGTGAAAATGAACATAAAAATGGGATTTTGAAATCAAAGCAGCAGGGCTGTGAGATTCAGTAATATCCCAAGGATTCCTCTCTTGTTATTAATGAATTGCACCTCTGGGGGCTCCAATTTAGGTTGGGGCTGCAGTTCAAGAGGAAGGGAGTTAACCATTTCCCATTTTTGCAGTCTCAGACATCTTCCTGAATTTGTTATTTGCTCCAGGCAGCTGATGAAGAAACAAGTATGTTTCCGCCATCAGGATAAATAGCAGTAACTGAGATCACAAAAACCATCATGAGGGAATAGCAGGGTTGCCATTAACCCTCCCCGATTGCTAGAAGATTTTGAGGGTGGTGTATGGGATGGGTAGAGTTTGAGGAGGATGTGACATCACTTCCATGTGGTGTTCTAGAAATTTCCTCTAAACTTTATAAAGACCATAAAGACATTTGAAAATTCCTAGAGGGTTGCTATGGAGTTCATTTTTTCTGAGTCCTGGGAGACAAAGGGCAGCAGGCAAATGGCAAGCCTAGAGGAAAGGGTTAGATTCCACCCCTCTATGCCATGACTCTGATACAAACAGTCCCCATGTGGGTTCTGTTTCATTAAAAAGCAAAAGATGAATCCATTCAGAGGTCTCCCAGTATTCCATTTAGCATGATCTGCAGTGTGAAGAATACTAATCTCAATCAGGAGGAAAGTAGTTTATACTGTATATGCATGTATACTGTATATCAGCAGTGAAGGCCCATAGACTGGAGGTTTTTTCAAATTGCAGGGCCTTTAAATAAGTCGGGGGCACCCCGCACAGACAACCCCACACCCTGCCAAGGGAGCATCACAAATAAAATAACAAATTAGAAGTTGGGGGGCCTGGGCTGGATAGGAAGTTGGGGGGCCTTGGCAGTAAATCTGGGGGCTGGGCCTTGAGAAGCCTCACTGTAGCTACGGGCCTGCAGCAGTGGTGTCTTCACCACTGCTGATACCGGCATAGATGTGAGCAGAGCAGTCACTTGATTAAAGTTTCTGTTAGAAATGGGAGAGCCCCATCCCCATTTGCTTTGTAATTTGGATCAGAGAGACAATTTTATCTGCCAGTGAAATCAGGAAATAAATTAGGATATCTTGAGCACAATTCCAGTTGTGCACAATGCTCAGGACACCATGGTGTTCCCAAATATGTAATGGGGAGTGCCATGGGAGTTCCCGAAGCTCTCACCTCCAACACAACTTACCTGCTGCATACACTGGTGGAAATGGTGAGCTCGTAGGACAAGACATTCTTCTCTCCCCCCCCCCCCCCCTTGGTTCATTCTGAGAAAAGTTATTTCCCAAGCATAGGCAGGAAGACTTCCAGCTGGCTGGCCACCATCTGTCTCAACAGTAACCAGTAAGTTGGAAAGAAAAGGGGGAGGGGAAGAGAGAAGTGAGAGCCAGGGGTGTAGGCAGGCTGTAATATCCAAACCAGAATTCAATTCAGAAGATTACACTTTTCACCTTGCTTTGAGACTGAGGTCTGTGAATTGCTGGGTCCATCCTTTGAGCTCATTTGTGGAGACACTGGATTGATCTTTAGTTAAATACTGGGTTCTGGACATATTACAGTGATCAGCTCTAGTTTATTTAGTGATTTTAGGAACACTACAAGGACTGAATTCAGGGCTGGCTGCCCTGTTTATAAAGCATACAAAGACCCCATTGCCAAGGACAGGGTATTTACATAATACTACATCTCGATTGGCCCACTCCTGAATCCAGGTAAGCTATTGTTCTGGGATAACAAGCTCAACCCTGCTAGCTCAGGGATGACTCATGCTCAGTACACAACAGTTTCTTTGCATGTTCCTCAGAAGAAGCCTTGATTTGCAGAGTATGTGCCTTCTGTAAGTCTCCATGTTTGAAGTCTGGTATCTTACTATTTTCTGGGGGACAGAGCAATAGTCTTCCATGGGCCATGTTTTCTCATATGAAAAAGATGAAGAGAATGGAGATGGCTAAATCTGAGGCATTGTCATGTGTAAAATAGATTACCTGGCCTATGATGAATTAATGCATTGAGCTGAAGCATTTTGAAGCTATGCCTGCTGCATGTATATGATTGTACCTATAATTTTTCAACATTGATAAAATGGTTCTCAGAAGCAAGAGCTAAATCTATTTGCTATGAACATGCACTGCATATTATTGCATGAGGAAGTCCTTGACTGCACTTGAAAATCTGACCCCCAAGGCTCCACCATCAAAAAACCCAGTTACCAGTTATGCATACCAAAGCTGGACAATACACATATTGCCCTGTTCACACAAAATGGTGACTGCACATGTCAGGAGGACTGTGCAGGTGAATTTCTGTTAACTAGCACAAGATTCTTTGTCACAGTGGTGCCCATATAATGGCATTTCTGCTCAGTTGTTATCTTTAAAGTTGTAAAGGCCATTTAATTCCAGCTACAGATAGTGCCAAAGTTCAGAAGTGGGGGGATTCAGAAATGAGTTCTCAAAGTTTGGAAAACAGAAAGCACATATGAGCTGGGTCCAAAGTTGCCTAAATTGGAGACTAAGTTCTGAATTGCTTACTATGGGATGAAAATTCCAAACCACCCTCCCTCCCACCAATCCTTCATTTCCCCAGAAAAGCAAGAGTAGAAGGAGAGGACTGTTGTGGAAATCCTACAGTAGGATCAAGGCATAATTTTAAGACCCAGATGCTGCTGGTTTCTTTTGGGCACGCTCAGATTGCTCAGACAGCTCCAATACCTCTTGAGTCAATGTACTGACCGAGGCGGCCCTGGGAATTCCATTTCTCAGGCTCGCTAGCAGCAACCTAGACTTCTGAACATATTTTAGCAACAAGAAGGTTGGGCAGGCAAGCTTTCCTTGCTTGTTCTTTCCATTCTTTCTTGGAGAAAGCTTGAAAAGGGCACCTTTTTTTTCAAGAACTGTCCATGAAAGTCTGGAAAAATGGAACCAATTATGAGGTAGAGTGTGGGAAGCTCACCCATTCTTAATTCCAGCATGCATGTGGGGGGAAAATTGCTCTTCAGATTTGTTTTGTGGTTTTACTGGGAATGTTGATGACTTTAGATTATTATAATACTGCTTATATTTTCGTGCTTGCTGTTTTAATTTGTGGAACAATTTTCATATATTGAATTTGAAAAGAATTGCAGCTTGATTGTTCATATGCCATCCTGAGGGCATTTTCAGAACATGTCACAGATAATAAAACTGAATGAAAAAGGAAATAAATAATGTTTATCTTCCATCTTGAAAGTTACCTAAATGACCATCAACTTGGGAATAGTCAAGGCTTGCCCAAGATGTTTTGGCTTTGGAGGCAGGAAAGTCTAATGGTGTACCTCCCTGTTCATTTTGGGTTCTTTAATAAAATGAATGAGATTTTATTACCCATCTAAGTTACTGTTTAAGGCTCTCTGCCTCATGGTAAGGTCAGCCCTAGGAATAAGTAACTATCAGAACTTCCTTCTATCCAGTAGTGTCTTGTCTCCTGCATGCTAGCAACAGCGAGAGGAAATTATCACAGGTTTCTGTTCTTCAGGCAGGGAGAAATCCTTTAGGGAGGGGGAAATCCAGGTTGATTCCACATACAGATTTAATTTTTAAAATGTAAATCCCTAACACTTTTTTTAACTGGAAAAATGTGCATGAAAATTCTATCCAATTGTCCAGTTACAATTAAATCTGCTTGGTTTCTACTATTATTACTAGTCAATACTAGTGAATACTAGTGAAATTGAATTGAATTTATTGAATTGAAACACATAAGACTGTTCTGTGTTTTGCTTTTTGCAGTTTCACATTGGGATGGTTCGGAGACTGAGCTCTTGTTCACATGCTCAGAGCCAAGGATTTCTACTTTAGCATGAAACATAAGTTGGTATTACATCTGAACTACCAAATCAGGGCTGCCAAATGCTGGCGACTTACCGGCAGGGGGGAGTTGTTCTCCTCCCGGGAGCTCTTCTGGCGCGTGCGCTTTTGCGTACCCAGAGGTGACATCATCACGTTGGGGGCGTTGCCACAGCAACGTTCTGGCAATGCCCCCAACGTGATGATGTCACCTCTGGGTGACATCATTACACGGGGGAAGTCGTCCTTACTGGACGACTTCTGGGGCGGGGTTCCCCCCGCCGGCCGAATACCGGCCGGCGGATCGGGAACCCCTATAGCGGGGGATCCCCTGCCCCCCAGGCTAACTTGGCAGCCCTATACCAAATAATCCAAGCCATGATTTAAAAACACAAACAAGCGGTGATTTGCAATTCTAGTTTGGAACATGGAAGCAAAAAGCATAGATTGACGTTTTGGATGCAACCAGAAAACCATGGTTTGCCCTCAAGTGGGAGGGAGGTATTATTTATTGGGATAATTTAGTGAGCTTCTCTTTGGTTTTACCTTGTCCTGGCTTATTGTATATTCTATGCATATTTTTTTAAGCTGTGTTTTACTTCATCCAACTAGCTTCCCTTTTGTAGGCTGCTGTGGAAGCCACGTATACTTTTAAAAGATAACAATAGTAAATGTCATTAGTTGACTCAGACGCCACAGAGAACGGGAAGCAGACAAGCACAGGGCTCTCTCATGCAGTACCAAGCCATGATTTGGCCACAACATCTGATTCATGCCACTGAATTACAGCAGTACATTTTGGCTGTCTTTAAAGCACTGACACTTGTTGACATGGATCAGAATGATGGAAGTGAGTAGGACTGACTCTGTCCTGCCATTTGACCTAACGTAAATTGTTCAGGCCCAACTCAGCATTGTAGGCTTTGAGAAATTCCATTGTTGTATGAGACAAGTCTCTCCTTTCCTTCCAAACTCATTTTCCTTTCTAGACCTCCCACAGGAGAAGTTTGGCAATACTGAATAGGGAGAATTTTTTCTAAGAAAGCCACACTCTAAGACATTACGTCCAAGGCTGAGAGCTAGGTGGCTAACAAATAGCATCACTGAGCTGAGGCTCAACAAACAACTCAAAGCCTGGCCTCTTTGCACTGCAACGCTGAAAGTTTTGTTTCCTGGCAGTGGTGTGCTGATGTGTTACCATCTGCTGTGCCATGTTCATTATGCATTAAGTCATTGCGGTCAGCTCCCAGCAGAAAGTTAAGACAGAGGTAAACTAGTATTTGAAAACAAAGGGGGACTCTCTCCATCCTAATTAGTGGCAGGTTGAGAAGTGCAACTGCCTGGGTCAAAGGTCATTTCCCAGAAGGCTTTGCTTAGGATTCCAAAACACCCACTTAATTCAAGCAGCTTAGCACGCAGCATCAGACTAGAGCAATTATGCTGCTTGAATTTCCCCAAGGATGGCTTTAACAATGCAACTCTTAGAGAAAGATTACTGCAGGAGCTCTTTTACTCTGCCACCTTAGAGCAGGAAAAGGTGGAATACAGGTTAGCACTTGCTCCAGAAGTGTTCCCTCTCTGTGCCTCTGCATTAGGAGACAATATCAGGCTTGTAGAGAAATTAATTAGGACACATTTTATCATCTTTTCAAAAAAGCTAACCCCAATAAGAGCCTCTGAATGAAGCAGGATTCATCAGCTTTTGAAATGAAAACTAACCTTTTAAAAACACTCAGTTCAATTCCAAGCATATTCCTGGGGATCTGAGTTTTACTCAGGGTTATGGGATCATCTGTCTCTGCCTCAGCATTCAGCCCAACATTCTCTATACTTCCCCCAAGAAGAGATTTAATCACTCTTTGAATCTGAGTTAACATTTCCTTCTTGCTGGCCCAAAGGGAATGAGGTCACTTTTTCAAATCATAGTCTTACATCATTACTAAAACTTTAGGACTGGCTGTGAAGTTACCTTCCTTTTGTTGCCAATGGGCTCAGCACCAATAGAATTCTTGCAAGTCATTGGCCTTCACTGGGTCTCAAGGCCCCTAGCCTGATGTTTTGGGGACCAAACAGCTATTTACAAATTAGCAAACCCCCAGGAACTATACCATCTCACCTGACAGGCTCAATTCTTTATGAAGATACCTTATGTAGAGCCAGTGACTGAGTTGCATCTGGCTTCCAAAATCTCCTGCTAGATCAGACCAGTACAGCAGCATGTTGTTTTACACAATGGCCAACCTAGGGTTGCCAACCTCATGGAAGAGTGTAGAGAACCACCAGCAAATTGGGGGTAGTTATTCCTAACATTAGTTTTGAAATCATAGGAGTAAGCACTGATGGACAGAAAACTCTGATCTGCTGAGGAAATATTGTATGTTTCTAAGAGTTCATCAAGAATGTGGTTTTATTTGGCCAATATAACACAAGTTAGATTTAGCAGATAAAATAACTGAATCCATTCCTGGCTGTCACTGGTGTCAGTGACGCCTTAGCTTCTTATCCTCTTAAGCATCCAGGCATCCTGATTCCAAGGAGATCCCTTGACAAAGAGTCTTGTATAACTTAAAGACTAATGAATTTATTAGTCACCCTGAAGTGATTCTTAGCATGAATTAACTCATGTTTATCTCTTGATAAATAATGACATGCATGGGTAAAAGTGAAAGCAAAGATCAAGTACTTGCCGTGCTTTCCTATCACCTGATATCATTTTAAAAACTCTGCCTTTCAGGAGAGGAAAGCCACAAGCTGATCACTGAGGGCTGAATAATTCTGACATGTTATTTTTATTGCTGTTCTCGGTCCTTATTATGCTGTTTAAAAGATGGTTCTTAGAATCATAGATTAATAGAAGCACAGAAGTGGAAGGGGCCATACAGGCCATCTAGTCCAACCCCCTACTTAATGTTGAATTACTTCCTGATTTTAGTTTTGTGCCACCTAGAAGGCCTTTTGTGTGTCAAAAAGTCTAAAATAAAAACTTAATAAGAAATGTTTGATGATAATATTGTCTTATGAAACACTGACTGGTGTATATGTATGGTGGAATCAGTCCTAGATCCACAAATGGGTTGGGTATGCTTCCCTAGACCATTTTACCATATGGAAAACTCACCTTGTGTTGGCTGTGCCACCTCTAAATGTCAACTGGCCTTCAACTCCTGACCCTGATCTGGTGGAACTCCCCGCTGAATAACATCAGGGCCCTGAGGGGTCTGATGCAATTCTGCAGGGCCCGTAAGGCAGAGATGTTCCACCAGGCTTTTAGTTGAAGGCAGGAACAGGTAGTTAAGACTGGCACCCTCCCTCTCTTTCTCTTCTATGGCCCCCATGTACCCTGCCCTGCCCTGCCGTGTGGTACAGCCATCTTGGATTGGTTTTAATTTATTGTTCTACTGTCAATAAGTTTAATTATTTGTCAATTGTATTTTAAATGTTTATAAGGTGCTTACAGGGTGGGCAATTCATAGATCCAATAAAATAAATAAATAAACTCTCATGGTCCTTGCGTGTAATCCAGTGAATTGAACACATCTAACTGATATATGTGGACCAAACTAGATATGATGGCATTCCCAGGTCTAACCTAGGGACACCGCTGCCATTTTAAAGTATATTGGTGGTGATTTTAAAATGCTGCAAGGAATGCAGCAGGAAGAGATGCTCTTGTGTCCCCCCCTCCCCCCCCCGGCAACTTTACAAGTGCCAGGACAGCTGTTGAGAAGCATGGCCCTTGTGGCATTTTAAAATTACCCACATTAGGCTTTAGTCTGGCCATGTAGTGTTTGCAAACTCAAGGACAATTCTTGTTACTGGAGTCATGGACATTGATATCATCAAAAGAGCCAATGTGATGTGGTGCTTGGTAGGTAGAGTGTCGAACTAGAACTTTGGAGATCTGGATTCCAGTTACTACTTGGCTAAAAAGCCCATTGGGGCTGCAGTGGCTCAAGTGGTTAAGACACTGAACTGCAGACCATAAGGTCAGTAGTTCAGCAGTTCGAGGCCTGAGTGCTGCATGACGGAATGAGCTCCCGTCTCTGGTCCCAGCTCCTGCCAACCTAGCAGTTCGAAAGCAAGAAATTGCAAGTAAATAAATAGGTACCACTTCGCTGGGAAGGTAACAGCATTCCATGTGCCTCAGCATCTAGTCATGCCAGTCACATGACCATGGAAACATCTTCAGACAGTACTGGCTCTTCAGCTTGGAAACGGAAATGAGCACCACATCCCTATAGTGGTATTTGACTGGCTTTTGAGCAAGGGAAACCTTTACCTTTACCTAGGGGTCATTTTGTAGAAAAAGAGGTGCAGGAGCTCGTTAGCATAACTCATTAGCATAACTTATTTGCATATGCCACACACCCTGACATCACTGGAAGTATGTCAGAAGGCAAGAAAGAAAGAGAGAGGAGAGAGAGAGAGAGAGAGAGAGAGAGAGAGAGAGAAAGAAAGAAAGAAAGAAAGAAAGAAAGAAAGAAAGAAAGAAAGAAAGAAAGAAAGAAAGAAAGAAAGAAGGGACAGCTACTAATCCAAGCCTCAGAAATACCACTATTCTGGGAGGATAGCTTCAGTGGTGGCTGAAGCCTTCGGAAGGCTTGTCGGAGGAACAAGGACCTTTCCAGGGGATGGGGTCATTGTGCTGCAGCCATGACACAAGCAGGC
This sequence comes from Lepidodactylus listeri, assembly GCA_029233225.1. Classification (NCBI taxonomy): domain Eukaryota; kingdom Metazoa; phylum Chordata; class Lepidosauria; order Squamata; family Gekkonidae; genus Lepidodactylus; species Lepidodactylus listeri. The sequence goes on along the minus strand of JARCFY010000005.1, from coordinate 54,405,276 downwards.
ATTCCCCTGCTGGGGGGGGGGGGCCTGGCACCAACTCCCGGTGCTGAGCTCCCCCGAGATCCTGCTCGAAATGACCCCTGCCTTTACCTAAAAAGCCCACTGGGTGCCCAGTTAATATCATTCAGCCTAACCTGCCTCACAGAGTTGTCATGAGCATAAAACAGAAGAGGAGAGAAACATATATGCCACCCTGAGCTTCTCAAAAGAAAGGCCGTATAAAAATGTAACCATTTCATCATCCCCTCCCACGTGATCACTCTCATTTTTCCTTTACTAGAGCAGCATGGGAAATTAACTCAGTGGAGTAAAAACATAAGAACATAAGAGAAGCCAATGATGGATCAGGCCAATGGCCCATCCAGTCCAACACTCTGTCACTCAGTGGCCAAAAATACCAAGTGCCATCAGGAAGTCCGCCAGTGGGGCCAGGACACTAGAAGCCATCCCCCCAGCACCAAGAATACAAAGCATCACTTGCCCCAGACCAGAGTTCCTATCTATACCTTGTGGCTAATAGCCACTGATAGACCTCTGCTTCATACGTTTACCCAATTCCCTCTTGAAGCCGTCCATGCTTGTAGCTACCGCCACCTCGTGTGGCAGTGAATTCCATGTGTTAATCACTCTTTGGGTGAAGAAGTACTTCCTTTTATCTATTCTAACCCGACTGCTCAGCAATTTCATTGAGTGCCCATGAGTTATTGTATTGTGAGAAAGGGAGAAAAGTACTTCTTTCTCTACCTGCTCTATCCCATACATAATCTAGTAAACCTCAGTCATGTCACCACTCAGCCGTCGTTTCTTCAAGTAATTACCCTACTACTGTGAGAGCATTAGAAGGGGTCTTTAGTCCAGTTACTTTAACTGGAACATAAGTGCGCTTAACTGTTGTTAACATGTGCTTAATCTTTAGTCTTGGAATTGAATTCACTACAGGACTCCTTGGTCACTTATGTGTGTGATTTTGTAGCATGACAAAATGGTTCTTCTTTAGAGGTACATAAAAGCAACCCACATTCTCCCCCCTAATCAAGTAGAATCAACTCTTTTCTGGTTGGGTGTGCTCTGATGATAGTTGAGGAAACTGAGAGTGAACGTAGATACCTCCTCATGCCTCCATGTAGAGGCAATCCTTCAGATTATTAATGAGTAAAGATGCTCTCTCAGCCTAGCCTCTCCTACTTCTACTGTCCTCTGGGAAATACCCTTTCACCTTCTGTAACAATTAAACTTTCATCAGTTCAGCTGGGTAAAATAAATCCTGCTTATTGTGATTGCTGCTATGTATGCAGGACATAAAACAAAAGGAGAATCAATACAATGGCCTTTCCTGATAACTGCTTTTGACTGCTCCTTTTGTTGCCAGCTGAGGCTATTGGTACAATTGTTGTATGTTAATCAATCAGCTTTGTCCCATTAATGGGCTCTCCTGATTTTTCTGGATCTTTCTTTCTTTCTTTCTTTCTTTCTTTCTTTCTTTCTTTCTTTCTTTCTTTCTTTCTTTCTTTCTTTCTTTCTTTCTTTCTTTCTTTCTTTCTTTCCCTCTCTCTCGATCAATATTTGATTAGGGTAATTTCAAAGACTTGTTTAGTATGATCTCCGCATAAGGAGTCCTTCAGAGTATTTATCACGTTGGAGGGATAATTACATTCAAATCCTGAGACACTGTTGCTAGGTTACTGCCGCTTGCCATTCCTCTAGCTTTTGTGTATTCAGAGTTCTGTCTTCCCCCCCCAACTTGCCCCTCCTCCTTTGCTGTGATCCTTTCCATATTAGGATTAAAGTGTGGGGTGGGGGAGGCCTTAACATAAGCTAAAATATCCTTTTTAATGATGCATACTGGCCCATTATTGCCTCAGTAGAGCACAGTAGGCCATCCTGGACATTCTTTGGCCAGTGGGGCTGGAATCAGGTGAGGAGATGAAGTATTGCTGAATGAGGCCGCTTGAGACAGATTAGGAAAGTAGGAGGGTGATAAAGAGGGCATATTGCTTTGCAGAAGGCTCTGGGGATAGTGCAACTCCATGGCAAGAATGATAACTATGTCTTTCCTCTCTCCCTCTTCAGAATTCTGAATTGGAATAGAACAGTAAATGCTTTCAGATGTCTCTTAGATCACTTTCAGAATTGTGTTGTCTCTTTGGAAAGAACCTGGGTTTGCCACAATGGCAACTAGGAATTATCAGTAGAATCATCTGTTGAGAATCATCATGTACATATTTTAGTACTGTCAGACTACGGTTTGCTCATCGCTTATGCTCATCACTTATTTGTTGGTTTCAATACTCAGCAGCATGGACCAACAGAGAGCACAGAGGATTTGAGATCAGGAAAGGACAGCTGAAGTCACAGTCCAGGCCTTCCTTTTCATGAGTGAAATGAGCAACACCACAATAGCATTGCACAGATGCTGCAGTCAAAATTTCCTCCCAGTCACAGCTCCTGAGATTAAAAATAGGATATGTCCCGTCACTTTAACATCCAGTTTGTTTCAGATGTCTTGATCTTTATGATTCTTATTGTTTGTGTACAGGGGATGAAGAGAGGTATTTAGATTACCAATAAAACATGACAGATCTTGGTTTGTGTGTCAGAATAGGCCCACAGGCCCTGTTCCACCCTGCCCTCCCAGGTTTTCCCAACAGCCAGAGAGGCTTTTCCTTCTCTCTCGGATAATCACTGCCACCACCTGACCTTTGTAAGGAATTGCCTGCTGGGAGGGTCAGGACTCCCAGCTTCCCTTCCAAGCTCTGAGGCCTTGCCTCTGTGTCTCCTGCTGCCAAGTGCCTGGTCACCATGGGGACCATTTACAGCCTTGTGTGCCCCTGGAGGTACAGCCACTTACCAACTGACTGCCTTCCGCCGGCACACCTTTTTAAAATAGTGTGTCCAAGATGGTGGAATTCTATGTGGTACCAACATCAAAAGTTATAAAATACTTATTAAAAAGAAAATGTTCACAAGCGTACCTTTAGCACAGACCAGATTGAATAAGGGATTCAAAAGAAAGGGGTAGAGTGCAACTCCTCTGTCCCTCTCTGTATACACGCCCTATCAGATGTTAAAATATAGGATAGGCTCCTTAGCTTAGGAAGTTACAGATCTCTACAGAATTAGCATGACCTTGCAACTTCCTCAAGGCCAGCACATGGTTAATGATTGCCTTCTCCAGAACACAGTTAAGAATTCTGATTGCTCTGATAGACTCTTTGGTCCCCTGAGTTTTGTTGTTGTTGTTCGAGTCCAACTCTTTGTGACCCCATGGACCACATCATGCTAGGCCCTCCTGTCTTCTGTCATGCTCCGGAGTTTGCTTAAGTTCATGTTTGCTGCACCAGTAACACTGTCTAACCATTTCACCCTTTGCCGTCCCCTTCTTCTTTGACCTTCAATCTTTCCCAGCATCAGGGTCTTCTCCAGTGAGTGCTCCCTTCTCATTCGGTGGCCAAAGTATTTGAGCTTCAGCTTCAGGATCTGGCCTTCGAGGGAACAGTCAGGGTTGATTTCTTTTAGGACTGATTGATTTGATCTCCTTGCAGTCCAAGGGACTCTTTCTCTAGCACCATAATTCAAAAGCATCTATTCTTCGGCGCTCGGCTTTCCTTATAGTCCGACTCTTGCAGCCATACATTAGTCCTGAGTTTTATTACCTCTCTTTTCCCCACCCACTGACCAGGTGTCTAGTATTTAATTCCTCCAGATCTCTGTTCCTGCTTGAAGGGGGGGAGCTTAACCATCCCATTTGTATGAAGGTGGGTTGAGGTAAGTCTGGAAAGCAATTGAACCGACTTTCCACCTTCCTGCCTGTTCTCTACCCAGAGAGAGAGAAAAACTTTTAAAACTCTGAGTGACGCTTTTGCTCATTTCAAACCTCCAAAGAAAAAAATGCATTTCTTCACAGTTTGTCCCAGGGGTTGAGGAGGACAAAGTAAAACTCAAGGGTGTTGGGATTAGGTTCCTGTTCATGAAAACTACGATGGTGGGGCTCTTCACCATCTGTCCCTTCTGTGCCAGACCATGCCATCATGCACACATGGGTTGGTGTGCATTTGCAGTCTTTGTCCAATGAGCACATGATAGCTTAGAGAGGAGATGGGACCCAAAGGAGAGGAAGCTAAGAGACCCTATTGGTGTTTGATGGGCAGGAAAAACACTTTATTATGGGTAAAGGAGAAACCAAGTAACACTAATGCTGAGCTGGGAAAGGGTCATTTTTCATAAACATTTCCAAGAAGCAAAAAACAATTCTTCCACTTTTGTGTTTTGAAAAAGGGTGAAAACGTTCACCCATTCAGATGGAAGGTACTGCTTCCTGTCTTAACTCTGAATGGGCTTAGAGACATTGTGCCATATCTTGACCATAGCTTGTTTTATTTCTTGTGATTTTGTCTACTTTTTCACTCTTGGCCATGTCTGTTTGAATATGGCTGGGGCAGAGTTCCAGCAATTGTTTTCCACAGAAATAATCAGTATGCATGCCTACAGTTCAGCAAAGCTTAATTCAGGTTGGGCAAAATGATGCTTTAAAGCACAAGACTGTCCTTTTTGACATAACTGAGGGATATCCTGGCATGAAAAATGTGGTTAATTTGCTGTTGTTTCTAGACTAAATCAATCTCCCTTGCAACACCAAAAGAATGTTGCTGGGGTAATATTCTACTAGATGACATAACTTCATTGCCCTGTGGTCAGGGGTGGAGGAATACCTCTGTTTCTTTAAACACCTTGATATCACAGCCATAAGGGTCAAATTAAATTTATTAAACATAAATTATTGTGATCAATTGACTATGTGCTTCATTAGCCACATGAAACCAAGGGACCCAATAACCAGTGTACAGACAGGTTAGGACTATGGCAACTATTCTCAAGAAAAAATATTCCATCCACAATGTATAGAAGAGGGACCAAACAGCCTTTGTTCTCATTTGTTTTTTTAATAATAAGACGTGCTGTACAATAAAGAGTGTTATCACTAATCCCCACAGTCGAGCTCAAAAATGAGCTTACAAACTGCAGCAGGCACTGTGGGAAGAGCAATTATGCTAACAGCAACCCCCCCAAAAAAGCGCCCAGTCCTGAATTCCCCAGGTTATAAGGAGGGCGAACATGACTGCTATCAATTTGCAACAGCGAACAAAACAACAGCACTTGGGTCTGAAAATACACACACACACACACACACACACAGAGGCCAATAAAAGTGCTACCTACTGAAGTCTGTATACTGGAGGAGAAAAAAAAATCAGATTGAATCTATTTGTTTAGCCCCTAAATCAGTCCTTCTGTTCCCAGACAATTTGATTCTCTCACATTCAGTCAGGACAGAACACTCATTGACATTCATCATACACATGTGGAGTGAGAACATTTTGGGTGAAGAGTTCAATGGATATTGAAAGCAAAGTGTAGCTTATTAGCCATGCAGGAAAAAAAGTCTCTTCCCCCCAAACCTTGCTTGCAGATACATTGTGCTTTGTGGTTTGCTTTCAAGCAAGGGCAACCTGCTGGAAGAGAAACTGAATATTCCCTTGCAGAAACTGGCTTATTTTCATGGTGTAAATTTACCTTGAAACAGATGTCTCATAATCTTCATCCAAGGAAACAGTTCCTTGTAGAAATGTGGTTCCATGTAACAGGCGACCAGGCTGTGTGCAGCTTTTGCAGAAGTAGGGTCTTTAAGAAAAGTGAATGACAGTAGGAGTTACCCCAAGCTGAATTCAATTCTATAAGAACATATAGATCTGCTGGATCAGACCAATAGTTCATCTAGTCCAGCATCCTGTCTCACACAATGGCCAACCAGTTCCTCTTGATGGCCAACAACAGGGCAGAGGAACTGGTCAAAAGGAACTGGCTGGCCTTCCCCTGATGTTGCTTCCTGGCTCTGGAATTTTAAGGATCAGTAGGGATGGGCATGAAGCAGCTCATGAATTAAAGTTTGTGATGAATTTTGGGTGGTTCATGGTTCATGAAGTGAAATTCATAGCAGGTCAACCAGCACAAACTTTCCACAAATGTTTAAGCTGTTTGTAGAGGTTTGTGCGGATTCATGAGTGGATACATTTCCAGAAATTGTCTCTGCTTAAACCAAACATTTACCAAACTTCAAAGACATGGGAGTGGGGACTTGGAGGGCATGTAGAGGAGCATCCAGAGGAGGTTACCTGTGACTTTGATGTCTCTAACTTGTACAGGATCCGTTCTATACACTCCTGAACCTCCTGAACCTATGTCTGTCAAAATGACTGCCTGATTTCCCAAGAAATCTTTCCTGGGAGTACCTCCTTTGGGGGGCTGTAACCCTGTAAATCCAATCATCACAAAATGTGAAGAGCAGGTAGAGGAGAGTCAGCCAGAGATCCCCTGCAAGTTTGGTGTCTCTAGCATGCTGGGGGGCTGTTCTACCAGGCAGGGTCGGTCCCAGGTTGTTTTACACACTAGGCGAGGCTATCTTCTGGTGCCCCCCCCCCGTGTGCCCCCCAATTGTCAAACATAAATGCATTTTAACAACCCCATGCAGACTACTATTCTCAAGCACATGCTTAGCTAGGGTTGCCAACTCTGGGCTGGGGAATTCTGGGAGATTGGGGGGGAGGCACTGCCTTGTAAGCTGAGTTGAGAAGGCAGTGCTGTTTGGCGGGGCTCGGTGGCCGGGCCAAGTGCGGCACCCTCCAGGCGGGACCCCAGCCAGCCAACTGCGAGCAGAAGTTTTTGGGGGGGAGGGGGAGAAGTCTGCGTCCAGCCATGCTCTGCAGGCGACTTTCCATTCTGGGGGCACCACTGTGCCTGCCCGGGAACCCGAGTTGCATATGGGGAGGCGGGGGCGGACTTGTTGGAGTCTCTCTTTCTCACTCTGCTGCCCCGTTTGCCAGCTGTGCCCCTAGGTGGGCGCCTAGTTGGCCTAGTGAGAGAGCCGGCCCTGCTACCAGGCCACAAACTTCACAAACTGAACCATTTGTTTGGCAGTTAAAAGTCTGTGATGGTTTGTGGATCATGAACCAGGCATGCTACAAACCATGAACTGAACTGCATTTTCCTGGTTCGTTCCCATCCCTAAAGATTAGTAACCATTGATATACTTATCCTCTATCTAATCTATATAGAAGAGAAGAAGAAGAGATTGGATTTATACCCCGCCCTTCACTACCCAAGGGTGTCTCAGAGTGATTTACAACCTCCTTTCCCTTCCCCTCCCCACAACAGACACCCTGTGAGGTAGGTGGGGCTGAGAGAGCTCTGACAGATACTTCTCTTTTTCAAGAACAGCTGTGCCAGAACTACAGCTTGCCCAAGGTCATCAAACAGGTTCAAGTGGAGGTGTGGGGAATCAAATCTGGTTCTCCCAGATTAGAGACCGCACACTTAACCACTACACCAAACTGGCTCTCCTTCTAAAGCTGTTTATTCCTGTGGCTATCACCACATACCCTGGCAGCAAATTCCACATTTTAATCACTCTCTGTGTAAAGTTGTGTTTCCTTTTGTCTGTCCTGAACCTACTGTCCATCAGTGTAACCAAATACTCTCAAGTTCTAGTATATTGGGAAGACAAAAAATTCTTTATGTCAATTCTCTCACCCCATGCATAATTTTATAAACCTCTATCATGTCACACAAAAGAATCAAACCCTTATGCTCCAAATTGAGAGGAAATAGAGATAGCAAAATTGGGTCCAAGGGTAACAAATCTGTACAGAGCTGGGGAATCGTAGCATTCTGGAAATTATTCTGTAAGAATAATGTGTGTGTGTGGGGGGGGGGGGGGTTATCTAGCATTGTCAGGTCTCTTGATGGTCCCTGGCAAAGTTATACTCTGATTACTGAAGAACTTCAGATATTCCTAAGTGACTGCATTTTACAAGAGCCAGGACAGCCCATGGATTACACACACAGAAGAGTAAGGGCTGTATCGAGTCAGATGGATGCCAAAGAGAGCGAAAGCAGAAATATAGAATAGGAAGTCTGCAGACCACTTTGGGACATTTAAGAAACGGGGATGTGTATACTTGGAAATTTTTGAAGGAATGGAGAGCCAAAGGAGCTTTAAAAGGCAATAGTTAGTTCAAATAGAGTGTCCAAAAATGTGTCAGGCCCCTCTATTTTGTGTTAATATTTAACCTAGCAAAACAGAAGAAATTTAGTTTTGATTCAGTGCCAGGACTTTGATGGTGAGTTCTTCACTTGGGTGGATTACTGCTAATTTAAAACATTTGGAGAACTGGCGTAAGCTCCATTGAAACTAGTTAGTTTACCTCCTTTAAGAAGCAGGCCCAAGAAAGTTTATAACATGCAGAAAACTCAACAGATGCATTTTTCCTTAGCTAGGCAATGAAAAGTAGGTTCTGGTTTAGCTTCCAGACATGATGATATGATGGATGCTGTTTATCATTTGAGAGAATGAGAACAGTACAAGACAAGAGCATGGCTGATAATTCAATTTACAGCAGAGACTTGTCAGGACTCGATCTGACATTTAACTCGACTGTTTGCAAAGCACTTGGCTTTCATTATTGCAGGAGATTTGCAGATAGAGACCCCCTTTTCCTGATGTGGAAAGCATTTGTAACCCTGCCTGTGTTCTGTCTTCTGTAGCTTGTTTGGGTTGTTCATAAAGGAATGGAGGCAATGTGGAAACCAGGAGATTAGTTTTGCCAATGACCTCTATGGCAACCTTGGGTGATTTTTTTTTTTTACTTGCTTAATTTTTGCCCTGGCCTGTCTTATTTGCCTATATTCTCTCTTGGAATACATGTAGGTTGTATGAACCCTCTTGCTTGTTAAGTTCCATGGATGGGGCCTGGGTTGACGTCTCCAAAATAAAATAAGTTAGACCTACTGGGGCAGGAGAAAGGTCCTTTTTTCTCTGCTGATCCCCCAACTGAGAGAATGGATACAGTCTAAGGCTAAGCCATAGTTGATTATTCAGTTTCAGTTTTAAGGAATGAGATCCCTGAAGATGCCTACCCCTGAAAGATACCTTTCTCATAACTTTTAGGGGAAAGGCCAAATTATCCTTCAGTAATATCAATCACTTTTAAAGCTATTTAATCATTTCTTGGTGGGTGGGGGGGTCTTAACTGAACAGACACTAGAGCTGCATCCACACGTAGCTTGATACTCTCCTATCTTAAGTTATAGCAACGAACTGCAACTGGATTTTCCTGGTGTAGATAGAGAATCCAGTTATCCAGAATCCAGTGTAGTGGTTAAGTGCGCAGACTCTAATCTGAGAGAACCAGGTTTGATTCCCCACTCCTCCACTTGCTGGATGACCTTGGGCAAGCCATAGCTCTGGCACAGCTGTTCTTGAAAAAGAGCAGTTTCTGTCAGAGCTCTCCCAGCCCCACCTACCTCACAGGGTGTCTGTTGTGGGGAGGGGAAGGGAAAGGAGTTTGTAAGCCGCTCTGAGACTCCCTTGGGTAGTGAAGGGCAGGGTATAAATCCAATCTCTTCTCTTCTTCTCTTCTTCGCTATACAGCTATGATGGCACAATATCCAACAATGTGTGTGGATGTAACTGTAGCAGGCAGGATGTTCTATTTGCTTGACCATCTCAATAATTATACATGACCTGGCCAATCCAAGAGCATCATTTTGTTTGCCAGTCAAAGCAGCTGATGCTGCTCACCCATTTTCCTTTTTCTGTCCACCTCAAACACCTCACTTAAATCCTGATACTCCACAGGGATAGTGTCAAATTCCTCCCTGGCCATGCAGGCATTGAGAGGTGGAGTTGCAGGTGCTGGCCCCCATTGGGGCCACCACCAGTGCACTGTGCAATGGCCAGTTACAAAACACACCTTCCCTTCGCTCCACACAATGTAAGGATCGTGAGAGCCCAGCCAAGGACTCCCCAATACCATAGGAAACTGAGCATGGGGGTTAATGACAAATGTTATTTTCTCCAAGTGCTCCCCTGTCCCAACAATTAATTGCTCAGTCTCATATGCACAGGGCTCCTTCATCTCTGACCGCTCATCTGGGTGAATCATAAGGGTTCATCCAAATTTGTCACCCGAACCTGCTAATCCTCCCCTCTGCCTTCCTATCCCTGTATTCCCATTATTTTGGGGAATGTGTGGTTGGGAGCAGCTTGAAAGCATGCCATGAGAAGTATAACAATAACATTCCACAGACCCGACATCAAGGGTTCACTCATCCCACCTCCTGGGTAGGAGATGGCAGCATTAGCTGACACCAAGTGTCAGAGCTCACAATCATGGCCTATAGTTAACTTGAGTTCTAGACCCTGTAGCCTCCTAATTCAAGCTGTGAATCTCCTTCAGTGGCATATGATAATTCACTAAATCAATAAAATAGGTGTATTCTCTTACTACATTTTTAAGAATTATGGGATTGTTTTTAAGAGCTTCTATGCACCACTGTTTCTATGCACCACTGTTTGCAATGCGACTGTCACTTGAAAACTGTTCATTGAATGAACAGAGCCTGAATGAAAGCCTGAAGGACAGGAGTCTAGGTCCATTACTAAGCTGTGTAGCATATTCAGAGTCAGACAAGAATAAGACCATAGGGATCAGATCACCCAAGCATGTCTCTGGGAATGATCTGCAGTCTGTTGTGTCATGGGAAAAAACAATGCACCAGATAAAGAGTCTTGCACCCACTTCCAGATGTTGGAAATATTTTTGTTCAGATTCAGAACATTACCAGTATTTATAAATGGAACATGGTGCTGGTCTGACCCTGATTAGTAACATTTGGACAGCACATTCCTAACTAAAATGAACTAATGACAGTATTTTAAATTGGCACACATTGACATACCTCTAGAAAGTATATAAACTGCCCAGATAGGGGATAAAGGCCACAGCTGTATTATCAGTTCATCCTTTTAAAAAATGGACACTAGTGAAAAGCAACCTTCTTTCTTGATGCGTAGAAATATATTATGAGGACTTAGAGCATGCCAATGTTACTCTCTCTAGTGGCGAACTAGATGTTTTATTGGCACATGTGGAGCTCCCAACCACACTTGGAGCGATATGGCACTGCCTCTGTTTGGAGTGGTTTAAATAGTTGTGGGAAGTTTTGATCAGACATCCCACACTAAACAGGCTTCACTGCGCACTCGCCCCATGGTCAATCATTCAGATTGTTTCAGCATTATTTTTGTGTGTGTCTTTCATCCATGAGCATAAGCATGTATTCGAAGTGCCAGCTCCTTTTTGAGAGCTCTGCAATCTCTCTGCCAAGTACTCTGCCCCCCCTCACAGCTCCTTCCCTTTGCCTCGCTTCTGTGGAATACATAGAGTGGGGGTAATTTGTATGAGAGTGGTCCTATTGACTTCAGTACATTTACCCTTGTGTCAGTCATGGGATGTGCTCAGACTCTGACACAGGAGAGATGGGGGGGGGGGGGTTGGGGGATTTGTCACTCAAAAGCAGCTCCCCCCCAGGGACTCCTGAACCAGAATGACTACTTGGCCATGGTGATTGACAGTGCCAGGGGTGATTATGTGTTTATGCAAACATCACTACCAGATCAAAAAAAAAGAGAGCGGGAAGTGGAAGGGAAGGTTCAGACTTGACTTCGCAAGAGGCTTGACTTCATAGGGGTGAGGGAGTTCGGACATCTGGAAACATGGGATGAATGTGTGGGGATCCAGTAGCTCCAGCATTCAACTACTGTCTATTTACTCCATGTCCAACTCATCTTACGATGGGGTGAGTATGACTGGGGAATGGCTGCCAGATGTGGCTGCGTGAACCAGCCAATTTAATCTGTTAGGGAAAAGCAACAATATCGGGCCAAACTGCCCATCTGACTGTAGGCCATGAAGGTCAGGGGATGACCTTGGGCCAGTCATCCTCAGTCAGCCTAATCTATCTTTCAGAGAAAAGGGAGGCCTATATATGATCGCTTAAGCTTCTTGGAGGAGGAGCCGGATCAAAAAGGGATAGAGAATGCCTGAAGTGTAACATGAGAAGTAACATATAAAGCCATCTCTGTTCCAATAACTGGATGTCTCTTTCCCTGTTCTGGTTACCAGTACTGTGAAGTCCATTTTTCCACCATCACAACAAGACTGGTGAAGTAAATACATTATCCTTCCAACATGCAGATAATGACAGCCAACCTCCTCATCTATTATGTGCTTCCAGCAACAACACACTGAAGCATTGAGCCATTGTTTTTGACAGCATCATATATTTTATAACTCCTTTTGGCTGAATAATGAGACTTCTGAGTATCAGGAAGAAGGAAAGATGGGAAACTCTGACGAAAGAGCTAGGCAGAGGAGTCTGATGCTATGCAGCTTCTCTCCACATGAAAGAAGGATCTTACCAGCCTGTTCACAGCTAACAGCAGTGAAATGTGCTATATGTGCAGAAAAATACCACACATACAGGTCTATCACTCCTAGCCCCTCCTTCATTTGTGTTGAGGAAGGTACCAGCTTTCATCTTGTGTTCAAATATATGACCAGTTATTTGCATTGATGTTGCAGTTATTAATACAGTGGTCTCCCAATGCTGCCCAATAGGAGAAGTTCCTGTTTTATAGAACACTTGTGTGTGATTAAGGAAACATTATCCTTGCAGAAAGAAGTCAGTTTTGTATGCTTTTGGTCCTATTTACTTTCCTATGCTCTGGAGCCACACAAGCCACTTTCCGCTTTGCACTTTCATCTTCTTCTCCAGACATCCCAGATGCTTTCTTGACAGCTCTGGCTTTTGTGAGAAAAATTCTTTACAGTTCAAAATAACCAGTAGTGTATTTAATTGTCCAAGGTAGTGGTAGTTTATTTTACATGCAGATGATAGTAATTTAAAGTGTGCTCAATTATATACAACCCCCTGAGTGATCATTCAGTGAATGAACTTCATTTCATGAGTTCAGAAATGTTGGCAGTGGGTTGTTTCTGGGGTTCCAACAACATGAGTTCATCCATTTTCCTAGGGAAAGTCTAGGCCATGATTCTCAACTGATATCCTATCAAGCCATGAGAAGGGCTGTTTGTTCATTCACACTGGGATTCTGTTACTGGATGCTGTTTCTTAACTACTTTGCTAGTTAGATTTACGTGCCTGTTAACTGGAATACTGGGGGGAAATCATGATATGGTATAATGCACTTGCATGGTGAGCCATGAAAAATGACTTCACAAAATGAAGGAACAAATTATAAAAGCAAATCACAATGGAAGAAGGTTACTTTAGGTTGGTTGTTGCTGTTGCCTACTTTCACCCTAACCACAGTGCACCTGGAAGGTTATGGCTGGTAATGTTCAGGCCAGATGTTGATCCGCTGCTGGCAGTCCAGTAAGAATTAGGAAGGTGCAAAAAAAAATCAGTCATATTTTGGTTGTTTTAAAAACTTTTGCTCCCCCCCACCCTTCACTTGCCTTACAGTGTGAGCAAAAAACCCCTTTATTCCTGTTTGGTAGGTGGTGGGTATAGCGTGAGAGAATTAAATATACAAACATAGGATTTGTACCTATATAGAATCAGAAATCCCTCCCCAAAGCTAGTAAAAGAGTACAAAGATTGGCACAAAATGCACAGAAACATGAATCAGAACAATCCTGATTGAAGGGAAGATGAATTAACTCTTCTGGTTGGATGAACCCATCAGATACGTATTTTTCCTCTCTGCTGGTCTCACTTGTCACTGCCCAGGAAAATAAAACCAGTGAAGTGCCAGAATATTTGTCACACTGGAAGTTTTCCAACCACTCCTGAGTGTCTAAAATACTTATGTTCAGATTTGTAGTATTTTTTTTGGGGGGGGGGGGGTGTACACATATATATCCTTTTAAGTAAGGCACATAAATGCAAATGTACCCAAATTCTGCCTTTCATGTGCAAAAGCTGAACTCTATTCTTAAAAACAGGTTTTGGAACTAATAAGATGAAGTGGAAAAGTTTAGAGGAAAACAAGGATAAAATAAAGTTAGGGGAAAGTAAACTCATACAAAACAAAGAGAAAATCTTAAAGCAGGCAGCTGAAAACCTGGATGATTATCAAAAGTTGGCACTTGTGAATTTTTCTTTATGAACTGGGGGAAAAGCCTCTTATTCCAGTTCACCCAAAATACTGTAATATGCACAAAGCAAGTGCAGTGGGAGTAAAGCATCATCGATATTAGTGTGACTGAAAGAGGTGGGTGGCAACTGAAAGCACCCGATGCACATGGGAGAGAGGTGGGATAAACTGTGATAGTTTCTTCTTATTAATTAAAACATATGGAGATCTTTTTAAAGTGCAAAGACTGATTCACAGTCTTTTATCTTGTTGCTAGAACAGCTTTTGAAGTAGGTCACTATAATTTCCATGTAACTGTGTGTTTACATAGTGGGGGGAGATAAACCAAAACAATGGAGACTCACCAATGGGGTTCTTCCTGTCATGGGGTTATTCCTGGTCTTCTAGGTCCAGCAGCATCCACTGGAGATTCTGAAGAGGGTATTGTAGATGGAGGCAAGTGACATTCATATTAGTGAGCAATGCACGTTCCTTCCCCCATCATTGGTACATGGGATACAAAGTGCACAGGGGAAGTGGCATACCCAGCATCTGGATCTAATGCATCTCCTAGGAACAGAGCATGTCTCACTGTCCTCTGCCCCCACTGTGTCATAGCCCTGGTACAGGACCCTCTACAGCAGCATTGACAGGAATTTGCACTGCCCAGCTCAGCAAGCACTCTCTCCCTATTCCTTAAGGGCAGGCTACTTATCTCCCTCACCCAAGAACTCAAAAGTGTGGACACAGCTAGGGAGTCCCAGCTGTAGGCTATATCAAGGAGTACTGCCAAGCCCTCACTGTCAGGTAGGAGCCCAGGAGGGAGAGGAATCTCTATGTATCAGAAAACATAGTTCTGACCTGAATAGCCCAGGCATGCCTGATTTTGTCAGATCTCAGAACCTAAGCAGGGTCTACTGTGGTTAGTACTTGGATGGGGAGACCTTCCTTGGAATACCGAGTCAAGAGGACAGAGGCAGGCTTTCAGCCACTTCTCTGAATATTCTCCAAGCCCCCAGTAGGGGTCAGTCACCAGAGGTCAACATGACTTCCAGGTGCTGATATATACATGCACACACATGTACCCCCCAAAAAGAAATCACAGCGTGGTGGTAAAGAGTGGAAAGGTTGCTTGCAGACTGGCCAGTGGGGATGTTGTCACTGACTATTCCTCAAACACCCCCCATAAATCCTAGGCCTTTTAACTGGTAAGGATGCTCAAAGACCTGCCTGTCCAGTTCTCAGTCTGTTTGCTGACTATGAACAGGGAGCTGATTTTCATCAGTCAGTTTGGCTGTTCACAAACTCTTTGAGCCTTTTCATTGGGTTACTTTTCACACAGTCAAACAGCACAATAGATTGCAGTACAATCAACAGGCTTTCTTGCATGCACATTATTACACAGCCTGATGGGAGTCCTACTTCCCTCTCCCCCATAGACCGGTTGTTGCTGCATGCCTCATGAATGCCAAACAGAATAAACAGTGAGAGAATCAAACAGCCAGCCAGTGATTAAACACTGTGGGTTGTTTTTTTAAAAAAAGTCTTACCGTTTGGTGTTCATTTCAGTCAGTTTTACTGATGTGATGGCACACATGCACATTTATGCACAGCATAATTCCCTCCCATGACATTTAATTACCTGATCCAGCATCCATGATCTTCAGTAGAACCATCTCACCTGTTCAGCAAATCCAAGCCTCCCAAAGGCAAGCAACTGGAATCCTACTACCACAGCTACTGTATGCCTGAAAAGCTGTTCAAGGCAGACAGGTGCACAGATGACAGGTTAAGCTCTTGGGTGGGTTGGTTGACAAGCACTGTATGTTCAGCTATCAAATATGTTTGCCATGAAGTTTGTGACATCCCTGTTCCCTGCTGCCTTCTTTGAGATCTTTCTCATCTCCAAATAGTCTACTCCCCAAGCCACCCCTTCTGCCCCAGACTCTTTTTTCCATCCCTTACATACATATTTCAACTTCCACGCTGTCTCATCCATAGATTGTTTTTCCCCATTTCCTATTTTTTGCTGCACTTCTTATAACCTGCTTTTCTGTTCCCAGCTTTTCAGTCTCTCCTACCTGAAGTAAACATCCCAGTTCAGAGAGCCTCATATGCAGTGGTGCCATGTGTACATTGAACTCCAGCCCGTGTGGGTCACTCCATTCATTTCAGTGGAGGCTGCAGAGACCTGTGCACAAATGACTGCACCGTTCAGTTGCAAGCCCATCATGCAAAGAGATTTCAAATGAACCAAGTGAGGGAGAGAGACACATAGTGAGCAGGGGATGAGGAGTGAGCTGAAATGGTTCACCCAAGGACCCCCTGTAGACGCTGTCATCTCTAGTCAGCCAGGGAGTTCCGTGACACATTGCAGCAATCTCACTGCATCCTGCCATCACTCGATTATATCAAATCACATCCTTCACCATCCATGCTTTTATTAAAAGACTAGATTTAATATATCCTCCCTCAAATTATAGTTCACCTGAGTAGATAATTAAAAGACTATTAAGGAAGATACATTTTCCTATATAATTACACCTACTTCTCCCGCGGTAGCAGGACTTCAAAAATATTTGCAAAACAGCTCCCACTTTTTTATATTTGGCAGTGCCGTAATTGCTGCTTGTCTTGGCTGTCCGTTGAGACTCCTCTTTGCCAGTGATGATGCTTGTTGCTCAGGCAGCCCAAGCCAGGAGACCAGAAAAGGGATGCCAGGATATTTCTGAGGCATGAGCCAGACTCAAAGTAGGTCCCTTTGGGCAAGGATTGGGCATCTTAGCCACCTACAGACTCACTGGACTAGTTAAGACAACTGCCAGGGTTGACCACTTGGGGACTATGATGATGAAAGGAAGAAGCCCAGAAATCTTGGGTGAATTGCTTTACTGACTGCAAAACGCCACAGCCAAGACATTAGATTTAGTTTTTGGCCTTAAACTCTGCAGCAGTGGCACATCTGCCATGCTGTATCCTGTGTTGCGCTGGCAACGGAGCCCGACCCATGTGATGTATTATACAGAAGTGAGGGAGAAAAGCTGTGCCCCCAAAGAGCTGTGAATCTCTCACAGTGACAAAACACAAGAGGAGGGATGAACAGACAAAAGGGTGGGCCGGCCAGTGGGAGGAAAGCGTCTTCCAAAGGTTCTCATTATCAGATGAAGGTGGCTTCTCTACTTGCAGCTAATAATAAAAGCTGCTTCTAAAAATACAGTTTTGTAAGTGCAGAAGGGAGTGTCTCCCCCTCCCTTCTAGTTGGAAGGCTGTCAGTACGGCTCTGAGAAGAAGGAGAAAAACCCCTGTGCCGTGCTACCCATTTTCTGGCAGGATTTCAGTGAAGTGAACGCAGCAATGAAGCCACTGTTTGCTGCTCACTGTGAACAGGTCACTAAGAACAAGCCACCTGACAAAAAGACACAAGGGCAAGCCAATGGCCATCGGCTGTCCATAACAGCCCAGCTGCAGTTTGAATATTCACATTTTCACCATTCCCATAGCATCCACTCACATAGCTGACTCACTTCTTATGAAAGCTAAGGGACCACCTGTCCCCATATATGCCCTGGAGAGCCTTGTTCTTCACTGATCAAGACCTGCTGGTTGTCCCCTGCCCAAAGGATAGTCATTTAGCCTCAACCACGGCCAGGGCCTTTTCTGCCCTGGCCCCAGCCTGGTGGAACATGCTCCTACATGAGATCAGGGCCCTGTGATATCTGTTACCATTCCGCAGGGCCTACAAAACAGAGCTGTTCCGCCAGGCCTTTGAGTGAGGCGGTGGGCATCCAGGAAAAAAGCTGCCCCCCATGCTGAAGATACCATCTTATGTAGCCCGGACTGTACAGTCTTGGATTTCAGCGACACCACTATTGGGGACTGTACAAACTGACTTATATTGTTTTAATGGCGTTTTAATTCATTACTATCATTACTCTTTTGTTGTAATGCCATAAGGCCTAAGTGCGAATTGTGATCTGCCCTGAGCCCATTTGCAGGGAGGGCAGAACATAAATTTGATAAATAAATTAATAAAGCTTTGCAGCTGCATATCAAGGACTAGTAAAGGTGTTCTCTAACATGCCTTTGCCCTCTCTGTGATGGTGAGCACCATGCAACCAAGGCATTTTCCTGCAGCATGACATAGCACTTCCTTTTGCAACATTAAGGTTCCTAGAAGAAATGGGGAAGGGAATCTTCAGAGAACATTCAAACCAGCCTTTAGCTTATGACTTAATTAGCACTAACCCATAGGTCAGTTGCACTGTAGACATGCACTGATGAGTGAACCACCCTGAGTTTCCCCATCCATATTAGCACACCACCTACAGTGACACCCAGCACAATCTCCACAGGTGCAATCTAGCATGAGAGCATCTGCACTGTGTCCAAGTTGTCTCTCCACCTTTCCCCCCTCCAAGATTTAAGGGCATTGTTAACTGAAAGAGTCAGTGTTGTGGGAGGAGGTAGAGTGTCAAACTAGGACTTTGGAGAGACTGAGTTCAAATCCCTCTGCCACAAATCTTACCGGATGACCTTAGGCCAGTCAGTCTCTCTCAACCCAACTTATTTTGGAGAGCTCTTGTGAGAATCAGGTAGAGGAAGGAAGAGCCGCACATGCTATCCTGAGCATCTTGGAGGAAGGATGGGGTGAACATGTGTAGATGTTATAGATTTCCAGAATCATATAGGATTGTAATGGTTTCCTTGTAATGGAGCTGTTATAATACAGTCAGAATGTTCAAGCCCAAGGCCATTTGGCTCCTGGCTATCTCTCCATTTGTCTCTTCAGGCATTTCCATTTCTGCCACTGAAGTCAGGGAACCAGTGGCCATAGCTTGAAGCAACCAGAAGCAGCAGGTAGAGCAACCATACAGGCCATCAAAGGAAAACATCCAGATGCCCAGATGTCCATGTCAATTGCTCACCACTAGCCCAATGGGCACTTGTTGGCCAGGCTGAATGCATGCCAAGCCAAGACCTTATTTGATTAAGGCAATAGTTGAATGGGTGCTAAAAGCACTCTCCATTCTCCTGTGGAAATGAAATGAAATGAAAGGCAGAATATTCCTCCTTCTTTCTTGCTTTCCCTTGTTAGTGTGGTGTTATTGTGTGAGTGTACATTTTCCACTGAAGTGCCTGTAGACATCATTCTGTCAGAAAATAAGATGCTTTACAAGTGGAAGCAGCTATTGCAGGATTGGATATAGATGTGTGTGCACGCGCTTATCCTGTTTAATGCCAAGGGGAGGATATAACACCAGGAGTGCTGATCAAATATCGGCTGCTGCCGTGCCAGCCTCCAGTTCTGTGGTGAGAGAGGAAGTAATTGGATCAAGGTGTTCCACCTGAGGCAAGCAAATAAGCCCCCCGGGGTCTGCAGACTCTGAAAGCAGCTGTTGACTATGGGGGCAGCCAAACTGCAGCAGGTCACCTGGGCATCCTTTTCATTAAGATCGTAATTGAAAAGCAGCTCACAACAATGGAGTCAATATAACCACTTGCCTACGCAGAATCCCTCAGAGGGTTTTGCTCATTCCAAGGATAAAGTGGCCACATTTCAAAGTTCCCTTCTCATAAGCAGTTGGAGGCTGCAAAGAATGTCTTCTGCCTGGGTGACACGCAACAGAAGAGATCAGTTCTAGAATGGCTGCAAGCTTGTACACACTTACTTGAGAGTAAGATGCAGTGACCATCATGGGACTGACTTCCAAGTACATGTGCACAGGACTGCACCAGAAGGAGCTCAGGTTTTAGGTGCGTGTGGAATCAGTCTGAAGCCCTGGTAGAATGCAAAGGAAATGTGCTTTATCTCTCAGATCAATCACATTTGGAATCTCTGTGCCCATCAGCTGCCTGCCAGATTCTGGAAAGACAGACAATAGTTTATAGGTGATGGTCATATGGAAGAACCAGTATTGCTTCGTGAGGGGCTATAGTTCAGCTATAGACCATTGGCTCAATGGTCTAAGGCAGGGACTGCCAACCTGTTCTTTAATGAGAACTACTTCTGAGTAATGAAAAATATCCCAAGCCACTTTCTCCCACCTTGCACATATTACCAAGTTTTGTTCTGTCCTGCAAACAGAACTTGGACTAGAAAGAGTGCCAGAAGTGGAACTATCAGCTAAGCAGTGTAGAGAGAAAATGCTATGCAATAAAAGGGGTTTTTTTAAAGGAAAGAAAGAAAGAAAGAAAAAATATTTTTACAAATTTGTCCTGGGTCTTATAGGGGATGCACTAGCTGTTCTGCAGCAGCTGCCAGGCTACTGCCTGTGGGAGACCCCCTGGAATAAGAATTCTTGACCTCTCTGGTGAGAAGTATCTCTGAAGGCAGGGATGGGGAACAGCTCTGCCTGAACTTTTGAAAACTGACTTCCAAAACAGAAAGAACAAATGGGGGACTCGCAAGGACTTGAAGGGGGTGTTTCATTCTCCCTCCCCCACTATTCCCTCTCTCCCTTCAATGAAAGCCCTCAAACCACTCTCTTTTTCATGATTCCTTATCTCCTACCCACCAGCCTACCTCCCCCTCATCTTCAGTTTTCCTTCCTTTCCTATTCCTGGCAGCCACTTCCTGGAGAAACAATTATCGAGTTGCTCAGTTGCATGGTGGGGAGTTGCGAGGGGCACCTCAGTTTCTGTTTTATCCCCCTCCCATCATTTCCTCTATTCCTGTTAGAATAGCAAGGTCTAACATGCATGGATAAAGAAAATATCAAGAACATTCGGCAGGGGGCACCAGAGGAGACAACTAGCTAGCATAGATTAGGGACTGCCTCCTATTTGCAAATAGTCTCCTTCCTGTCTCTTGATAGGCTCAGTTAGGATTTTTTTTTCCTGCTCTTGCTGAGAACTATTCTTTACTGACTCCCTCCTAGCTAATTAGATAGATTTTTCTCTCTCTCCTCTTTCTTACAAAGTTTGCTCTCTTTTTAATAAATTGACATAATTCTTTAAACAGCTTGTGCTCCCTTTTACTGCAGATCTATGCTCTGCCAACAATTCCTTTTCCTGGGAGCCCCCTTATTCTCACCTTTCCCAGCTTCCTTCTCTCCGTCCCACCCACCAACGAATGTACACTTTATCTGCCTCCCATCTTCAGCAATATTTATTACTTGTATTACAATTATACCCTGCCTTTCTCCACAGTGTGGATCCAAAGCAGCTTATATCATTCTCTTCCATTTTATCTTCACAACAACCCTCTGAGGTAGGTTAGGACCAAAGTGAATGACTGGCCCAAGTTCACCCAGCAAGCTTCCTTGGCAGAGTGGGGATTTGAACCTGAATCTCTAGAACCTCATCTGAAACTCTGACCAGTACACCACACTGGCTTTCATATGGTGGCTGCTGTTGAACAGCCATGACCAGCTGAGCCTGAGTAAGTTACAGAGTTTGTATGGTAGCCAGTTGTTTGGTGGTTGCAGGGGGACCTGGACTGATTTGAGTCCTCCCTCAAAGGCCAAAACAGCCCTGGAAAGGGGCCCCCTCCAAACTGTGCATTTATTTTACTGCCTTTCACTAATAGAAACCAAGGCCTGAACTTTGGCAATATAGCCGTGGTTGCCTAGTGAGGGCCACTGAGGGCCTTTGCTTCTTAAAGCTACAAGCATTGCTCTTATTGTTGGGGAGGGGGGTTAACCCCCTCAATATGTATATTTTTATAAAGCAACCAATAATCTAACTCAGTATCATGGGGTCTTTGGAAGAACTGTAGTAATATTATAAACTCATTTGGAATCTGGTAACTGCTGCCAGAATACTGATTGCCAGAGCTTGGTCTCAAGTTGTCTCACCTTTATTGAAAGAATGGCTCATCAAATGATGGCATGTAGCCAACATGATTAAAATATTTGAATGTATTCATGTATGAGAGCAGGTGAAGCAAAGTTAATATTTTCAGGGAAATGACAGTTTGCTGTATTTAGGAATTCCTGCTTTAATGTTAATATCAGTTCATGTCTTTTAAAACAAAATTGTTGTTTGTATTTTTTTAGCCTCTGTGCATTTATTTTTTAACCTAGTGTGCATTTATTTTGTTGAATGTTTTGTATCCCACACACCCCTCCTTTTTACTGCAATTTGATGTCTTCTGCCTTTGTACTTCCCTTCAGTTTGGTGTGTCAGACTTTAGACAGTTGTGTTACCTTGGATAATTTTTTTTTACACTGTTTTGGTGCCTTAGACATTTTTTGTTTGTTTGTTTCTGGGCATGGCGACTGAGTAGCGAACAGTAACAATAGCAAACCAACTCCAAGTCTTCTCTGCCCTAAACTCTTTTCAGTCTGGCTTCAGGCCAGACTATGGGATACAGACAGCTTTGCTAGCTTTAGTTGATGCCCTCCGTCTGAGTGTAGACAAAGGGCAAGCCTCTCTGTTCGTCTTATTGGATTTATCTGCGGCCTTTGATACAGAAGATCATGCCATCATGTTGAGGTGCCTGAAGGCAGAAGAAGGTATCTGGAGATGTGTGTTGAACTGGTTCAAGTTGTTCCTCATGGTTCGGACTCAAATTGCTATAAGAAACCAGTTGTCACTGATGTGGGACCTTTGTGGGGTTCCAAGGGTGCAATTTTATCACTCCCCCCACCCCGCCCCGCTTTTCAATCTCTATGTAAAGTCCTTGAGACAAATCATTCACAGTTTTGCTGTTGGTTGTCTTCAATATGCTGATGATACTCAGCTCTGTATATCCTTATCCAAATCTCACGGTGATGCAGTAAAACTGCTGTCTTCCCATGGTGGTGGTGAACTAACTAAAAGTGAACAAATGGGAACTAAACCCTGAAACAGCAGAGGTATGCCAGCTGGGAAGGAAGGAGGTCCTGAAGGACATTGTTGCCCCCACTTTTCATGGAGTTCAACTGACCCTTGTTCAGTTAAAAGCCTTGGGGTCACTGGATCCAGCTTTATTACTGGAGAAACAAATTGATGCAAAAAAAAAATGTTTTCTACCAACAGCCTAGCCTGTAAGATGGATCCAGGCCACAGTAACATCCAGACTAGACTGCTATAATGCACTGTACACTGGTGCCTCCTCAAATTCAACCAGGAAAGTCCAACGGGCCCAGAATGTTGCAGCTCATGTATTCATGAGACTTAGACAGAGCTTGCTTATTACTCCCATTCTCTCAGGTGGCTGTCCATCTGTTACTGGGCTCGGTTTAAGGTACTGGTTATCATGGCCTTGGCCTCTCTTATTTGTGGGACCTTTTCTTTCCCCATGTGTCATCATGATAATTTCACTCATGTCAGCAGGGGAATCTGCAAGTGCTAACCTGCAAATGTGCAAAATCAGCAACTGCCTGTACACGTGCTTTCTCCATTGTGCCTCCCCCCTTGTGGAATGACCTGCCCCAGGAGGTCAGGAAAGCCCCCAGACTCCCGGCTTTCCACAAACTGCAAAACTGAACTATTCAAAAGTGCTTTTCTGCACAGGTAATAGGGCTGCACTCCACAATAGGACTGTGGTCTATACTGCTCTGTGTAGTTTATTGTAAGTCAGATACTATTATGTCATTTCTGTACCACTTAATTTGTCATGTCAATCCTTATGCTGTGCTTCAGTTTTTCTGGGGGTTCCAGACTTCTCAAATCCTGATGTATCAGTTATTGAATGCCCCATTTTGTTGATTGTACTGACTCACTGTATGTAATCCACTCCGAGTCCCTGTAAGAAAGACGGACTATAAATAATTAAATAAATTGTTTAAGAACAATGTAAATAAATAAACCAATTGTTTTCCACTTCTTCAGTCCTAACCCTGCTGCATTGTTTTGTTTATTAGAGATATTTGCTGTTTGACTAAATCGCTTTTATCATATTTTATAATCCACCTGGATTTAACAAACAAACAAAAAAGAGCCAGTGGGGTCAGTCAAGTGACTGGGTGGGAACATCTCCTAACTCTTCCAGTTAGAATATGTCCCTTAAATATTATCTTCTGGGTCACACAGTGAGATGCAAGAATAAATAGCCCTTTCTGAAGATTTCTGAGATGATCAGTATCTTCCTTTTTTAAGCAATTGGATTCGTTATATTAATATGTATATGTATATATCAAAAACACAGATCAGTTCATTTCTGATGGCATGCCTCTAGTAATTAGTAGAGAAACACCTCAGATAATCCAAGCAGATGCTTTCCTTTGATGCAAATTGCCATATAATTTTGCCATTGGGCCATTTTGTTCTAATTATAATCTAGCTGATGGTGCTACTGGGCATGCTTGTGTATGCGGTTGATATGGTGAGAGGGAAAGAGGATTTTACTGTAAATATTTTATCTCACCCAGAATCTGCTTGCTTCTTTTCATTATCGTTTTTCTGTAGAACTGCCTGACTGTTTGGCAAATGTAACAGAGCCAAACTTCTGAATGGAGAAAGGATTATGGGCAATTCTAGCTAAGCTTCCTCTAAGCTCACAGATGGTTTTCAGACTCATTTAATTCTCAAAATGAACTGGCCTCTGTCCATTCCTGAGAGTGTCCCCCCAAGCCACGAATGGCTTTTCCCTGAAGCTGAGTCTCCAAGGCAAGATTAAATTCTTAAAACACACATACATATATATATACATTCACACACACACACATACACAAATAAAGCAATTAGGGCCATCTATGAGGTTTGCAGTTCCTGGCCTCCAGAGAACTCCTGCTCATTTAACAACTCAGAGTTTGCAGAGTTGGTTTTTCCCAAACATGTTGCAACATGCAAGTTGATCACTCTCTCTGTTAATCTAGTGCAGTGCTGAAACACAGCTTGGGAACCGCTACACTTGCAAATTAGCAGACTATGGCAACTTGATAATGTTTAAGTCCAGTGGCATGTTTAAGACCAACAAAGTTTTATTCAAGGTATAAGCTTTTGTGTGCATGCACACGTCTTCAGATACAGTGAAATGGAAATTACTAGTCCATACATATAGGTAGAGGGTGAGTGGTAATTTATCATACAGCATAATGAATGGTTACCATTTGTTTGGGTTTAATTCCGGGGGGAAGGCAACATAGCTAAAAAAATGTGTCAGAATTGGAGATTGATGGGCAGATGTATCCTTAATTGTTGCATGCTGAGAATAATTAACTGAGATCCTGTTGTTACACTCCATCCATCTCCTCTCAAGCATGGAGGCAACCTTATAGGATCTTCTTCTTTAAAGTGAGGTGATTGGCTGTGTAGACCAATCCCCTGCCCCCAAACCAGAAAAATACATTCTAATCTAACATTTCAAATTACATTATGTTCTACTATTCATTACATTACAATCTACTATTCTAATCTATTATTCCAAATAAGAAATAAAATCAAATAAAGAGGACGTATGGCCTTTCTGGGGGATTGGTGAGAATTCAGATGCAAGGGCTGAATGAGGTTAGCATACATAGTGAGATAAGAAACCAATATCCCTATTGTCCTGGGGATTCCATTGTTCAGACCAACAGGGCTAACCACCTGAATCTATGGCAAAATGTTGCACCAAGATCAGCAAAATTCTATGAAAACAATAGCAGATTACTGCAACCTAAACAAATTGTACAAATACGCATGGTTTCTTTGATTTTCTATATCCTATTCCATTCTTTTAAATATTTTGCATAAGGATTGATGTTTCTGTTTTTTATATTTAAATAAAAATTTATTTCTAATGAATATATTTTGCATAAGGCAATTTGCTTTGGCAAGTCACAGATAAAGACAAAGAGCTATGTGGGGCACAGAAACCCCTTTCTCAGATTAATGCAACACTATCAACTTGGCATTGGGCTGGCACTGCTGTGCACTACTGATACTCTGTCTATGAGCCGAACCTTCCTAGAAAGGCTTCACAAAGCCAAACCACTTAGCACTGAATTTTCCTTGACCTCTTCCTATGAGTATTTCAGGTTTCTGCACAAGGCTTTATCCATCTGTATATTTTGTTGACTGACTGGGAAGAATAAACTGGCTTAAATGGAAATAACTACAGCCTGCTTGCCTTGAAAGCAGCCCTTGTAATATTTATGCTACAATTCGATTACAGTATTGATGTGTCAGCCACTATTGTGTAGGTAATCGGGGCTAGGAGGTAACACAAGCATATCGTTCCTTATTTGCTTTGTGACTTAGCAGTGATTTCAAGTGTTCCATCTTGCATCTATGATTCAGGGTCAGGCAGAGATCAAACCAAATATTCCTCCCTTCTCTTAGGGGAAATCACACATGTATTGTAATGCACAGGAAGGTCAACATGCAATTTGGGAATTAGCCTCCCTAACGGGCCATTCAGTTCAGAAGCCTGATACAAGTGTATTCAAAACTGCCTTTGTAGTTAGGTCTGGGCATGAACCAGCTCATGAAGTAAAGTTCATCATGAATTTTGGGTGGTTTGTGGTTCACAAGGCAATGTTTGTGGAAGGGTGCCCAGCATGAACATTCCATGAACTTTGATGCTGTTCGTGGAGGTTAATGAATGGATGCATTTCCAAACAGACTGTCTCTACTCAATTAAACTGTTTACAAAACTCTAAGGCAATAGGGGTCAGAATTCTCCAGCCTTGAAAATACCAATAGGAGCCCACCAAAACTTAACAAGAACTGTTGGCTGCCAATAATAGAGTTCCCATTCTGCTCTATAGGATCAGAATACTATATATATGCTCAGCTCAGGTCCATATCCTCTCCTTTGTTAGCTGTTAGCAGTTACACAGAGCAGCAAGGAACTTTTTAAAAGCGGACTAGCAGAGAACATTCCCTCCTGATTGTGAACTCCCCTCCTCTCCTGGGATTTAGGTGTTAGGTGGACTCTGAGCCACCCCATTTCTCTGCTCACACTGAGCAGTGGTGCTTAGATACTGGGTGCCTTGGCTGAGAATCCACATTTAATAACCTCCTGATTGTGAACCCCTCTCCCCTGCTGGTGTTTGGGTAGACTCAGGGCTCATGGCCACGCAAGAGAGGTCAGCCTTGTGTGACCAGTACTCCAGGGGATCAGTGCTGGCGGACTCAGGGAACTTGGTAAGGTACTCCCTCACCATCACCTCTGCTGAATCCTCTGCCATTGCACACCTGGCATCTCTGTCACTGCTGACCTCTCAGTTCTCCACTAACAACCAGTAGT
Organism: Lepidodactylus listeri; assembly: GCA_029233225.1. Lineage (NCBI taxonomy): Eukaryota > Metazoa > Chordata > Lepidosauria > Squamata > Gekkonidae > Lepidodactylus > Lepidodactylus listeri. The sequence continues at coordinate 54,378,184 of JARCFY010000005.1, read as the reverse complement.
GGGGAGAGCCAGTTTGGTGTAGTGGACTCTAATCTGGGAGAACTGGGTTTATTTATTTATTTATTTTTATTTATTATTTCCATTTATATCCTGACTTGCTGGACAGACTGGATCAAGGTGGCGTACAAACATTAAAAAGTAATAAAACAATAAATACAGTGTTAAAACCAAAGTCACATCTGCACACTGCAGATAATAACAGTAGAACTGGTGACGGCGTTCAGGATAGAATCCGTTGGTAAAAGGCAGCATCTGACGGAGTATCGTAGGCCAGGAGATTCCATAGGCCACTCCTCCATGTGCAGCTGCTGGTGTGACCTTGGGTCAGTCATAAGTTCTCTCAGAGCTGTTCTCTCATGAGCAGTTCTCTCAGAGCTCTCTCAGCCCCACCTACCTCACAGGGTGTCTGTTGTGGGGAGGGGAAGGGAAAGGAGATTTGTAAGCTGCTCTGAGACTGCTTTGGCTAGTGAAGGGTGGCATATAAATCCAGTCTCCTACTACTACTCCCTGGTTGGGCTCTTTGTGGTGCAGGTGCTGGGCTGCTCCTCCTCCTCCCCAGCATCTTCCACCTGCTGTTTCCTCTTGCCACATTTGTTGGCCTGTAGCCTTGGCAGTCTTTGCAGAGCTCACACTTCCATTGCAAGAGCTCTGCATTCAGGAGAACAATGCTGCCTTTTATCTGGGGGTCACAGATATAGGCCAGCCTATACTCCCCTTTACTGTAGAGAGGATACAACTTGGTGGTGATGCCCACCTGCAACCTCTCTACCAAGGCTTAGACCCATGGGAGAACAGGGGGATGATTGCCCCAGGCTGGCCATATGGGCGCACAGCATGTAAGTGATGTCCTAGAAAGGCTTGAGGACACACAACATCTGGGACAGGATCAGCCAGTTGTTGGAGCTTATGTTGAGCTCCTATTGCCCATGCAGGATGGTCATGGAGGAGATGACATCCTGAACTGCGCTTTTCTGCTCTACCAAACACACAATCATGGCATAGGTGGAATTCGTCCTCCTCCTCCCCTGCCTCTCACACAGCAGATGGGCAAATTTGATGCTGTGCCAGAAGTGGGCAACAAGGCACTGGAAGGTCTCGAGCAAGGACCACATCTCAAGGGGGGCCTTGACCGCCTCATCCATGACAGGCCAAGTGCAGGGAACTCTACTTGGAGGGGTTTCCTGCTCCCCCCTCTGCTTCTCCCTACTGAGAGTGAGTGTGCTTGTTCTTCCTCCAGCTGGCTGCCACTCTTTCCTCTGGCAGCAACATACTGGGGTGCACCCTTTGAAGGTGCCTGTGTAGGATGGAGAAGGACAAGTATTAGGGGCTTGCACCTCTTCAGACATGGGAGTGGCACATACAGCAGTTTGCTGCATGGGGTCACTGGGGAGGGTGCAAAAATGTTTCTAAACTGTGGGCTTCTCTCTCATCTTCTGAGTCCCTGCTGTCAGAGTCCTCCCCTCTAAAGACTGTTAGCATGTTAGCAGCAAATGCTGGTGTCTTTGGGCAGTGTTAACAACTCTTGGGCAGTGTTAACAACAAGTCACAGGAACACATCGGAGGAAGGAGGCTCTGGGACCCCTGGTGATGCCCTGCTAGGGCCAGGCTCTAATAGGCTGGTGGGATGGGTTTAGTGCTTGAGGACAGAGGCCTGTAGTATGCAGGGGGCAGAGAACTTCTTACCCCACAATAAGCACCCTTTGCACCTACTGTCACCCTCATGGCACATGGAGGTATTCACATTCAGTAGGGGTGGGAGGGTATAAATGTGGGAGACCTTTTTTGGGGGAGTCCATAACTGGGACCCCAGAAATGTAATTTGCCTCCAACTTGTAGAGAGTGTAGAGGAGCCATTCCTAACAATATGGAAGCAACTCTAGGGGCACATCTATTACTTAAAAACATACTTGAAATAGTCCCTGTGCACTATTTCAGTGTATGAACCTGCGTCACCACTTCATAAACACTTGGTTGGGCAAGAAACTGTAAACAGACTTTATTCTGCAAGGCAGTTTGCATCACTGATCACTTAAAATGGAAAACTCTGGTTTCCACTGGTCTGGTGTGGCTGGGATGCCCACCAAACTGTTGTGGGTTTACTTTAGGGAGCCCCTGTTGGAAGTCTTGTCATGTCTGTCTTTCTGTCATTCTGAATCTGCCTTTGGAGAGTTGAGGTTGACCCGGCCAGCTCAACATGTGTTTCCATTCCTCTGCAGAGTAGAAGAATTCACTGTGGATGATGGGTGTGCTGTGGAACTGTGGGCGTTTTCTCACTAGCTTTCCCCCACGGTTTACACTGAAGCTAGCACCGGAGCTTCTGGTCAGTTTCCCACCATTTGCTCCGTGCTCACAATTTCCTCCAGAGTATCACTGCACTGCTCCGGAGCTTCCCTGGAGCAAGAAAATCCTGTTCCAGCAGGAAAATCCTGTTCCAGCAGGATTTTCTTGCTCCAGGGAAGCTCCGGGGCAGTGCAGTGATACTCTGGAGGAAATTGTGAGCACGGAGCAAATGGTGGGAAACTCACCAGAAGCTCCGGTGCTAGCTTCGGTGTAAACCGCGGGGGAAAGCTAGTGAGAAAAGGCCCTGTGTGTTTCAGCCCCGGGGGGGGGTGTCTGTGGGAGTTGTGGGGGCACACTTTTCTTGCTTACCTGGTGTGGCTAGGGTGCCCGCCAAGCTGCCATAGGTTTACTTTGGGGGGGTGTCTCCCTTTCTGTCCTTCAGAACCTGCATTGGAGGAGCTGAGAGTATAGGTGGAATGCTTGCCTTGCTTCCAGTATCTGGCTGGGGGGGGGGGGTCTGCCCAGGGCGAAGTTTCACTGTGAGTTTGGTGCCACTGGCTTGTTCCTGAGCCATTCCCTAGACTCAAGTAACTGCAGCTGTCTTTTCCAGAGAGACCACTGGGGGTGGTTGTCCATAACTGGGACCCCAGAAATACAATCCACCCCCAATTTGGTGAGATTGTAAAGGAGCAGGTGGCAGGGTGAGGTTCCCTATGCATTTGGTGTGTGTAGCTTGTGGGAATCCATTCTATACACTTTTGAACGTGTGCCAAACATTTTCCCCAAAAGCACTTTCCAGTCTTGACCTTATTCCTATTGGGTTTGCAGTGCCACAGTGGCACTGGTTGTGATGGCCCCATTGCACTGGTTCTGCTGGGCTTGCAAACATGCCCCCCCCCTTCAGTTTCTACTGCAGAGATTCTTGGGAACTTTGATTCTGTTCTGCTGGGCTTCTATTGCCCTTGCTTTTTTTGCTGTTTCCCCCCTCCATTGGAAACAATGGAGGATGGAGGCACCTTCTTCAGTGGAGACGTAACTTGGACCCCATAAATCCAATCCTCACCAAACCTGGAGGGCAGGTAGAGGAGAGCAGCTGGAGATCCCCTGCAGGTCTGCTGTCTCTAGCACACTGGGGGGGGGGGTGATTCTTCCACATCATGAACCTCACGAATGGAATCAGTTCGTCTAGCGTCCACTGTACACACACACTTTATTTAAATGGAGAACAGCCCACAATATATCTCCATATTTATAACCTCTGAAATATTGTGGATAATTGGGGGGGGGTTGCATTGCAATAGCCTCTGTTATAGTTGCCAAGGCTTACACAGACCCATCCAATACTGGTGAGATGCCAACTTTCAGGTGGGGCTTGAAGATCTCCTGGAATTATAACTGATTTCTAGACCACAGATATCAATTCCCTTGGAGGAAATGGCTGTTCTGAAAGGTGGACACTACGGTATTATACCCTGCTGCAGTCCCTTTCCTCTCCCAAAACACTACCATCCCCAGGCTCCACCCCCAAATCTTCAAGAATTTCCCAAACTGGGATTGGCCGCCCTAGGGCTCTCATAGTGATTTATCAAGCAATGCAGGAGTGTCCCTTCAATCCTCCACAGGGGGCCTGAGCAGACTTCCAATGGCTTCCAGTGACTGCCAGGTGATGGTCCTGACAATCTGTTGATGCAGGCAGCTGCTGTGTCACTGCACTCTCCTGCTCCAATCAGAAGACACCCACCCCCCACCCCTACTGTCAGGTTCTCCTTGCCGGCTGGGTTGTGCTCTGCACGCACGTACACTTCAGGCTCCTTTCAGTCACATATTGGAGAGCTGAGTGAACAGTAATGGACTGGGCAGAGTGCTTTATCCCCCACTCCTGGATTTGCTTTTTTAGATCCTTTGGCTTTTCTTGTCCTTAGATCTGGCTATGGGAACTTGGCAGAACTGTCAATGTTATTTAACTCATTGAGCCCCTTTCCTAACTTGGAACTCACCAGCTGCTTCAGTGGACATGCTCAGACTCATTTTAATAGACTGACAACAGAGTGGCAGGACTATTTGCCTTTGGCCTTTTAGTGGTCACATGGACAAAAAAACCCCCACTTATTTATATGCACATTTGCATGCTATGCAGTTTAAGTCCTAAACCACATCTCTATGACCACCAGCAGTCTGGCAAAATTGTTATGGAGGTACCTAAACTCCTGCCATGTTATATATCACTTCCTGCAACCCCAAAATCAGTCCATTTCCTCACTGACTCCCTACCTCTAATTTAATGGGCCAGTTCAAATGTAATGCATACCCATAGATTTATTAAACTAAACATAGGTAATTTGTTTTCAGAACCAGTGTCACCATGCTATTGGCTAGCTCAAGTATCTCAGACCAAGGTCTTAAGATCTTATGAAGTTGATGGATTCACCATAATAATGGCAGTAAAGTGGGAGAAAGAGACAGGGTGCTGAAGACAGGATTTGTCATAACAACTGAGGATCCACTCATTTCCTGTTAGCCCATCCTCCTTTTACTGACTAACCAGTGCTAAAATAAGCCATGGTTTTGCATTAACGTCTGACCTGACCTGAGGAGTTAGAGTTCATCAGGTCTGTGTTTTTCCTGAAGGCAATGCTTTTTAGAAAATCAGGGGGTGGTTATGCTGCATCCAGAGGGCTGGGGTTTCCGTTAGGTTATTACTAAATTGATGAGTAATGGTTGAGCTTCCAAAGAGATTTTTTCCAACATGCAACATCAAGTCATTCTGACAGTCTATCCAGTTTCAAGGCTTTGTTGTGGGAGTAAACACCACTTAGGGGGACACTCAGAGGTCTGCACAAATCACTAGGTAGAAGTGACACAAGAAAGAAGACAGTGGGTCAGAAGGTACAAAGAGAAGCAGAACGTCAAGGCAGCACATTCTGTTTTGTAAAAAGTAACCTTAAATCTGGCACTGCAATTGAGGGATGTTATTTCAAAGTAATACTCTGAAAAACAAAGCCAGGGGATTTGATGTGCAAATGTTTCGCGAGTTTTTAAAGCCACAGCTCTTCCCAAGTGGCCTTTGCCAAAAAATACAATGCAAGCAGTATGTTAAGTACTGCTTTACTATAGTGTTACTGATGTTACTGATGTGAGAGGAGAGGAGAGGAAAAGGGAAGGGAGGGGAGGGGAGAGGAGGGGAGGGAGGGTTAGTACAATCAGGGTAAGTTCTCACTGAGGTGGTAAACTTGAGTTGATCTGTACCATTTCCAGGGGTCATTTCGAGCAGGTGCTCGGGGGAGCGCAGCTCCAGGAGTTGGTGCCAGCCCCCCCCCCCGGCGGGGGAATGCCTGCTTGTGTCATGGCTGCAGCAAAATGACCCTGTCCCCTGGAAAGGTCGTCGTTCCTCTGACCAGCCTTCTGAAGGCTTCAGCCACCACTGCAGCTATCCTCCCAGAATAGTGGTATTTCTGAGACTTACATTAGTAGCTGTCCCCTCTCTGCCAGTTCTCTCTCTCTCTCTCTCTCTTTCTTGCCTTCTGACATACTTCCGGTGATGTCAGATGGTTTAGCATATGCAAATGAGTTATGCTAATGAGCTCCTGCACCTCTTTTTCTACAAAATGACCCCTGACCATTTCATACTGCTTGGTTGATGGAATGTGCCATGATGAAATGTAACTGGGGGGGTAATGATTCCAGAACACAGACAAGTGGCATATCAGGGGGACAATGAAGCTTGAACCTTTTTTCTTGACATGCTCGGTTGGAGGATTGCACAAAGGGTTTTAATTCTGCATGTCGTCAGCCCCCTCCCCCGCCTGCCCCATCTGAAGTGGTATAGCTCAGATTTCCAGCTGAAAACTAGGACACAGTTGATTAGTTTCATTGGGTATCTGAATTACTTTCCTCCTCTCTGTTGTCAAGGGAGTAATCTCTTCCAGTTCCTAGCAAGAACCCCTTGAAGGGGCTACACAAACAGAAACAGGCTTGTTTCTTAATGCCTGGGATAACCAGTGGCATGGAGCAGGTTTAACCCAAACCCCAGTGCAGGCTTCTCCTTTTTCCACTCCAAATGAATGAATGGCATCCATACTCATGGGGAAAAAAGTGAACACTGTACTTGGGAGCAGCACTGCAGTACAGCATGCTTGCCTTCCACCTCACTGACAGGAATCTTTCAGGGTTACAACATGGCACAAGCTATATGTTATGAGGAGATGCACAACTGCTTCTGACCATCATGTTTCCTGTTTTGTTGGAAAATGTTAATACAATGACATATTTTTCCAGCTACTGTGCATATATGGGGGGATACAGACTGCATCATATATAGTCTGGATACATTTTGGTGGGGGGGCCACATCTTCGGACTTGCTGGAGCAGATACCAGAAGCTCAAGTGCATTGCATAAAGAAATCATTTTTTCTTTAAACATTTGAAATGAGCAAAAGCTTCACTCTGAGTTTTAAAAGTTTTTTTTTTTCCTTCTCTGGGCAGCAAATGGGCTGTGAGGAGGGAAATCACTTCAAATGCTTTCCAGACTTATTTCAGCCTGCCTTCATACAAAAACTAATAGGTCCAGACAATGGGATGGTCAAACTTTCCCCCCTTCAAGCAGGAAACAGAGACTTCGAGATGTTAAATACTAGAAAAAGTTTCTCTGACCTGGCCTGACCAGATCAGTGGGTGGGGAAAAGAGAGGTGATAAAACTCAGGAGAGCAAGGAGGAAAGGCTCTTTTTGGTGCGGAGTCCATCAGAGCAGACTGAACTCTTAACTGAGGTCTGGAGGAGGCAGCCATTAACCATGTGCTGGCCTGAAGAGCCAGAGGAAGCTGTAAGGTAATGGTCATTCTGTAGAGATATGTAACTTCCCAAGCTAAGGAGCCTGCCCTATATTTCAGCATCTGATAGGGAATGTATAGAGAGAGGAACAGAGAAGCTGCATTTCCCCCTTTTCTTTCAAATCCCCTGCTCAGTCTGGTGCTGTGCTAAAAGTATGCTTGTGAACATCTTCTCTTTAATAAATATTTTATCACTTTTGATGCTGGTAGTAGTTCTCTGTACCACATAGATCTCTACCATCTTGGACATGCTATTTTGAAAGGTGTGCCAGGGGAAGACAGGCAGTTGGCAAATGTTTATCCCTCCAGGTGCACAAGGCAGCAGATGGTCCCCATGGTGACCAGGCACGGCACAGTGGGAGACACAGAGGCAAGGCCTCAGAACTAGGAACAGAAGTCCTGACCCTTTCAGCAGGCAATTCCTACAAAGGTCAGGTGGTGGTGGCAAGTTACTGGAGAGAGAGAAAAGCCTCTCCAGCTGTTGAAAAAACCTTGGCGGGCAGGGTGGAACAGGGCCTGCAGGCCAGAGTAGGCCTGTTCTGCCAGACAGGGGATGCTGAGGAGCACCCCCAGGCCTGCATCCTTAAGACTGAGGTGCCACCACTTCAGTGTCCTGAGGCTCAATGAACGAGAAAACCATGAAAGAAAACCAGACAGTGTTGTGTCCCACTGTCACAGAATATATGCTGAGAATATGTTGCTCATAGTTCGATGTTGTGAATTTACAGATTTGTTCTAAAATGGGTTTGGCCTAGTGCTTGGAGGAACCAAAACCCGTGACAAAAGGAACAGTAAAGCTTCTTAATGAGTATCAATGTCTCCTTAATTCTTAGTGGGTCTTAATTCTTAGGAAATGGCTCTGTCCAAGCACCCATCAGCTCTTGGGTACCACCACCCCAGCTGAAGGGAGAGTTCAGATGTGTGTGAAGAAGGAACAGTTTTGATGCTGGAAGAGACAGATGAAGAAGCAGATAGAGCAGCAAGTTAGCTTGAAGCATCTTAAGATGGAGGATTTCATTCTCTGTCTCTTTCTAGGGGCCTCATGTGGCCTAGTGGCACTCTACTGCCCAGTAAGAGTGCCTCTTTGCCTCCACTTGTGTTCTACTCATATATGTGTTAATAAAATCAAATACTGTGTTGCAAAAATGCCCCAAGCGCTCCCTCCTCCAGATAAGCACTGCCCCCAGAACTTCTCCATGCTTGGAGAAGTGGGGCACATGTAAAAATATTGTACTTCAAAGTACATCTTTTACCTCCCTACCAGTCTTGTTCTTGTCTTGAAGTCCCAACTCTGCTTTCTGTTTGCCAGTTTTGCATTTCAGTGGCTATAGCTCCCAGAAGTATGGCCTTCCAGATTGTATTTGGTTGCAATAACAACTAGTATAATAAAAATCAGCTTACCAGACAGTTTCATTCCAGGACATGATGGGAGGGTATTCTTGGATTTCTGGGAAGCCTTTCCCTCATAGACATGAAGCAGAGTCAATTTAGAAAATCTATCTGAGGGAGGAGGGACACTGAGCACCTAAACAGATATGCTCAATAGAGAATCAACTGCATCCCCCCCCCTCAAAAAATAACCAAGCTTAGCCACTTGCAACTTTTAAGACAATCAAGTGATGCAATAGTAGAACAAATACAAAGGTGTAGCATTTGGCAGGTGATGAAAGAGTGGCTCTCCCAGGGACACAAGCTGTCTATTCTCAGCTACCATAAAACATTAGACTTAAGAAAGGGAAGAATGCTCTGCTGCCACATCCTGGAATGAAATGTTATGATAATGTGCATTTCACTTTCTGAGGAAGCGGCCAGAGGACCTCCTTGGTCTTCTGGAATGCTGAAGTACATTCTCTCTCCAGGGAAGGATCACTCCTGATTGCTGTCCTCAGTGAGGGCCAGGCCAGATGAGGTGCTGGGGCTTCTGTGACAGGAGAAGCCAGTGTGTTTTAAGTGTAATGATCAGGTATGTGTAGCCCCCATTGGGACTGTGGCACAAGAGACGGGTGGGTTTAAACCTCTGCCCAGTATTTTGGGTTTCTGATAGCCTTGCATAACTGCTATTTGGCTTAATATGATATGCATACAAATAAGCCTACCTGCAGTGTGATTTTATCAGTTATTCTATCAATGAGTTCTACTTTCAGGTGACTTTGCCTGCAGGTGTGGCATACCAAAGGTCCAAGAAGGCACTCTTGCCACTTTGGTAGGTTGACAGGAGCAGTGAGAAGGGGACTTGGCAAACAAGACTTAAAATTTGTGTTTAGAGCCCTTTTTACACATTCAGGGAATGTATGGGGGGGGGGGAAACAAGATATTCTTAATAATTTTAATTGAAGTGTATTTAAGGGCCAGATGTTCAAGGGGCCATCTAGACCCTAAATTCTATAGTGACCTTGTGATGATATTCAATTCAAAGGAAAGATTATTGCTTGGATCTAACAAAGCATTTCCCAGGCCCACTTTCTTTCAATCCCCTCCCTTCTACAGGGCAAAATGCTCCTTCAGATCCTGTTCCTGGGTGAATCCTGCCCGAGAGCAGCATTTCTTGGGGAAGGATATTTTGCTGCAGTGAGACAGGGGAGGCGAGAATGTCATGCTTCTTACCATCTGTGGAAATGCTCCATTGGATGCAAGCCTCTGCTGGGTCCAAGTCCAATGCAGAATTACCTGGCTAAGCCATTTTTGCACTCACAAAAAATTCAATGAAAGTTTTATTAGTATCCGGGTTGACATCTCATCAACCTAAGCAGTAGACAACTGAGACCTCTTAAGAGTTGATGGAATTACCATATGGTAGCAGTGGACATGTGTCATTCTGCATTCTTTCTCAAAAGCAGCATCTGAGAACTTGGCTTCTCAGTAAGTGGAGGGGAAAAAGAGATGATAATAGCAGTGCCAGAGAGAAATGTGGTCTTGTGTATCATGCAACTTCTTATGTCTTTAAAATGCTGCTTGTTTTCTTTGGTACTGCTAATGATTTAGTTTTAAATTCTGGAAGTTTAGTGTTTGTATTTTGGCGGGTAACATGGCATATCTTCAGCTGTCCAGTAAATATGATTTGGTTATAAACCATGTGTCTTGGATATTTAACTAATAACACCTAGAGGGTTTTTTTTTTCAAAGGATGTTGCAGGCTATAAGCCAGTGGTGCTTGTGGGGTAAGATTAAAAAGCAAGTGGTTGGGAAGGTGGGTATGATGCCAATGTTCTAGTGGCTGGCCTGCCATTCTCACCAGCCTGTGGTTTTTGCATTGTTAAGGAAACTAGCACACCCACAACAGTACCCGTTTGCAGCCCTGACACTAAAAACAAGGCTCTTCCTCAATTCAGTTTTATTTAGCCCTATGGCAATCTCGCCCTCTTACCTCACTCACATGCAGGATTTCCCTTTTCTTCTTCTTCTTTCTTGCTGAGCAGCCCCTATATCTATTTTCTTCTTATTTGATTGTCTTTGGCTGCTCCACTCAGTCACTTTAATATATATTATATACATATACATATCTATATAGATATAGATATAGATATGCTGGCCCAGCCCAGGGAACTGAAGGAAGGGACAGAATCACCTTCTTATATTCAACTTCTGAAATGGCACACAAGAGACTTTTGAAAGTTCAAAATAAACAAAATATTTTATTTAACTTAGCAGACAAAAGGTCAGGTGGAATCAGGGGTAGAATGCATGAGGTGAACTGATAATAAAACTTAGGTAACTTTGTAATCACACTAACTCCAGATAATTTGTTGCCAACAAGTAAGTGTTTCTGCTATTAAAAAAAGGTATTTTAAAACTTTGAGGAAACTTTCTTTTTAGTTACTGCTTAAACATTTAAGCAGAGGTTTCTGAGTTTCACCGACTCTTAAAGTCTAAAAGGCAGGAACATACAACGAAGTTCCAAAATCCTTCTATATACACAGACCAGGGACCATTCCTCTTTTAAAAGCTATCTTTCTTTTCACTGGTCAGGGATTTCTTCTCTTAATTAGAAGCAATTCCCTGTTTCGGCTTGAATAGGGTTCCTCTCTGATCCTCTCACTCCTTTTGCCTCCTTCCCAGTCCACAGTCAGTGCTTAACTGTCTCTTCTTCAACTGTCACTTCCCAACTGTCATTTCTTAACTGACTCTCTCCACATAACTCCATTTGAACAGCCTGTCACTCAGAAGTTCTCAGACTCTGTCAGACATTAACACTTGACATTCCATCATAAGTCCCCACCCCACATTCATCTTCTATAGTGAGAGGTGGTGGGGCTTCAGGCTGCTCAGATATTATACCCCCTCCACCCCTGTGCAATGCATGTTTTGTGTGTGTGTTTTGGTAAATGAGAGTGTCAAGGGTTTAAGCTTACCTGAGCAGTATTTCCTGCTCAGTTCTCCAGCTCTAATCCTAGATTTTGGCGGAGGGAAGTCTAGGGACTTGATGGGTACTCTGCTGAATTCTGCAAATACTTAGACACCATCATTTTGTCACACAGACAATTTGCAGCAAAGTGGTGTGCAATGAGTGATTACAAACAGGTATAGACCAAGTAAGATGGGGTACCCCTTTCCCCATAGTCCACCTTCCAGAGGCAACTTTCCCACCATAAACTGACAAGGCAACTCCAAAGGAGTATAGACCTCCTTCAGATATTCTGTCCAGTGCTCTCACATTAAGGAGAGAGGCAAGAGAGAGAAGGGGAATGGCACAGATGGAACAAATGAGAATCAGCTCAGTCAGTAATAAGCCAGCTGCAGTAGCCTTGGCCAGCTTTCCTGTCTCAGCAAGGCAATAGGATGGAGAACTGCCTGCACATGCCTCCTTACATTTAAGACTTATTCAATAAAAGCTGAAAATTCCTAAAGGGATCCTAGTGTGTCTCAAAGGGGGCCAGGGCCCTACAAGACCCTTTAACTACTAGTCTCCTCCTCCATGCATTTGACATTTGCAAATGTGCCACACAGCCAAGGCTATGGAGTTATTACAACACTGTATCTAACTTGTGTGAATTACAGAACTTCCACTACAGAGGCAGGGAGAGGAGTTCCCTCACTCTGAAACCACCCAGGTCTGAGGCCCTGCCATATTCAGGAATGAGAAAAAGGCAGTGAAATTAAAAACTGGAGTCATCTCACTCTAGTAACAGGAACAAGGCCTGTGGCCTGCTGCCTTCTTGCTGGATTGGGGAAGCCCCTTCCTGTGACATCATCAAAATGTAACAACCCTGCCTGTTATAGGAGGATAAGAAAGAAGTCCAGAGTGTCCCACTCCTTACCACTTGGGAAGAAACCTCCTTTTATACCTTTTTCAGAACTGGCAAACCTTGTCCCAGAGTTACACCACAGATGGCCATGGCCTAACATGGCTCAGCTAATTGACTCTCAGGTTTCATTGATACTTCATAGAGGGCGTGTGATGCAAACTAAGCACAGGTGTTCTTAAAAGCATAGGATTATAAATAACTTAAGGGCACTAGATGTAAAATATTGCATGAGAACCAGCCCTTAGGCATGTTGATGTTTTTACCAGACCTGTAGCCAGAAATGTTTATCAAGGGGTATATCAGGGAGCAAGGTCAATTACCCAGAACCTGGATACTGACAAGCTGGTAAGTTAAAATGCATTTAGTAACATAACAGTTGATTTTAAAATTACAAATAAATACCTAGTGTTTGACAATTACCCTTGGACAAAACACCAAGGAAGGAACAGGTTGACTTCTAACTAAACTGATCTGGTGAGCCCAAGCTAGCCCAATATTGTCAGATTTCAGAAGCTAAGCAGGCTAGTATTTGGATGGGAGACCACCAAGGAATACCAGGATCCTGAAGGGGAGGCAGGCAATGGCAAACCACCTCTGACTGTGTCTTGCCTTGAATGCCCTATGTGGGTTGCCATAAGTCATCTGTGACTTGATGGAAAAACAACAACAAACAACTGGGTAAAGTTCAGTCTTCTGTACTTTCCCTTTCCTAAATATAAGGGCTAGAAATTTAGAGTGAAAGCCTAAGAAGAGTTAACACTGATGCCAATGGACTTGGGAGTGTGTAACACTATTTAGGATTGTACTGTTATCTTATTTATAGTGAAAGGTGAAGGAGATGGCCTAGCGGGTGCAGAGGAGAGTGACAAGGATGATTGGGGGCCTGGAGACCAAGTAGGGCTGCCAAGTCAGCCCGGGGGGTGGGGGATCCCACGCTAAAGGGGTTCCTGATCCGCCAGCCAGCATTTGGCCGGCGGGGGGAACCCCACCCCCGAAGTCGTCCAGCGAGGACGATGTAATGGCGTCACTGGAAGTGACGTCAGCACGTTGGAGGCATTGCCAGAGCGTCGCCCTGGCAATGCCCCAACGTGCTGACATCACTTCCGGTGACGTCGCTGGGCGCGCGCGCTTCCCGAAGACTTGGCAACCCTAAGACCAAGCCCTATGAGGAAAGGCTGAGGGACTTGGGAATGTTCAGTCTGGAGAAGAGGAGGTTGAGGGGGGACATGATTGCTCTCTTGAAGTATTTGAAGGGCTGTCACTTAGAGGAAGGCAGGGAGCTGTTCCTGTTGGCAGCAGAGGACAGGACTCGCAATAATGGATTTAAATTAAGGGCAGGAAGGTACTGGCTGGATATTAGGGAAAACTTTTTTACAGTAAGAGTTGTTCAGCGATGGAATCAGCTGCCTAGGGAGGTGGTGAGCTCTGCCTCACTGGCAGTCTTTAAGGATGGCTGGACAAACACTCTGTCAAACAGCCTTTCACTGGCTGGACAAACACTTGTCAGGGATGCTCTAGGCTGATCCTGCATTGAGCAGGAGGTTGGACTAGATGGCCCATATGGCCCCTTCCAACTCTGTGATTCTATGACTTGCATGATTCTATGAATATGTAGAAAACAGAACTAGGCCCCTCCTGTGGCTCCTGCTGTAGTTGCTGTTCATGCTGGTGTATATCAGCTGATAATATGTCCCTAACACATCCAATTCATAGGCATGCCCCCATCTCTGCTAGTAATATTCTTCATTCTCAAGTACAATGTTTCTAAAAAACCCACAAACTTATTTCATAATTTTTATTGAGTGCAATTTTCTTTTTAGTACAATATTTTCTGAAAGTTACTGTTACAAACTCTGACAATTCTGACACAATCAACAAGTTGTAAGGGCAAGGGGGGAGGAATGTACAAGAGGGTGCAAATCCTTTACAGACATCTCATTGGCTATGTACACGGCAGGGCCTCTGTTGGCTGGGACAGGGCAGACTACTGCAGGAGGCCTCCTATTGCTTCTGCTCCTCAAGGAAGAGCCTGGCCTCCCTCCCCGGAGGCAGTGGCTCTTCTGCAGGGTACAGGGACCTTGCCAGTGGAAAAGGAGGAGGGCTTTGCAGTGGGAAGCTTGACTGTCAGGACTGGCTTCATTCCATGTCCTGCTGACATCACAAAGTGGCATAAAAGTGCCCCTAAAAAAGAGAAAGGAGAGAGAGAGACCGAAAACAAAGTACAATTAATTTGTTTGTAAAATTATGCACACGTTTATGTCATCATCACTGATATAGCCAGTGATAGGAGATAAGAGATAGGAGATATATCACTGATATAGCCAGTTATAGGAGATAAGAGGAGGAAGGGGGTGAATCAATGGTTTTAGACTGGAATAACTTTGCACAGGATTTCATTGCTAGACAAGGTTTTAGACTGTCCATCACCTGGAATCTTTCCATTGACTAAAAGGTGCTGATATAAACAAAGCATTTTGTACAGAGACAATGTAGGGTAGAAGCTAGAGTATCAGACAATGACCAGGGAAACCTGGGTGGTATACAAACCCAAAAAACTAAAGGTGGCAGACAGATGCCATGTTCGAGTAAATATTCCCTTCTCTTGCACAAGAGAAAAAAACAAAGTAGGCTTTCCCCCTTAACAAGATGTAATCATATGCAAATTAATTAGTAACATACAATTACTTGATGTAGATTTCTTTATTTGAATAACTACTTCAATTCTATGAATAGCTGTTAGCACAAGGTGTTCTTTCCATAGGCCTAATGATATAGGGGCATATGGCTTTCTTGCCACTACTTATGGTGTAATTATGCCCTAGAGAGCCACAGCTACCCTCTGGGTAAGAGTATGTAAGTGTACCGGCACAGGTCTATCCGAGCGTCTTCATTCTGTGGGGCCTTCTTGTTATGCCCTCTCACAGCTACCCAGAAATTGTAGCTATGTTTGTTCCAGTAGCACCTTCTATGGCTGCTATTAAATACTTTCTTAAGTGCTGTCCTGTGCATACAAGTGGCAGTAATGGCATCAGCCATCTAGGGTACAATTCTTTTTAAGGAAGCGACTGCCTAATGCTGCATGGCTCCTGTCCAGAGTGCTTTAGTCCCAGAAAAGTCAACTTATGTAAACCTGGTGTTTTGTCATGGTCAAGCTCAGACTGCAGGACCAAAGCAACAAAAAAAAATATAAGGGCTGACTGTGCACCATTGGAGGTGGTTTGAAATTAGGAGCACAAGAGGACGGCCCAGAAGCAAAGTTTTGAGTACTCGCCACTGTTCTGAGAGAGATGCCTCAAGCTGCAGAAAAGGCCTTGCAATGCCAAGATGGCAACTACAATAGATAACGGTTGGGTCTCTTCTGTGATGTGGCTGGGGACTATGGCACCAGCTCTGTGAAGAGGAGAGAGTCGAAGAAAACAGCAATAGCACAGTGTTATTGCCCTGACAAAAGACAGAAGGTATGGGCAAGATGAGCCCAAGGGAGACCAGAATCCATGCTGAATTCACCAAGTCTCATTTGTGGTATCATATACACACTCTGTGTGTAATTCAGAGCTTCCACGTCCTTCCTTAGAGTCCAGAGTCATTAGAGTAAATTTCTTACTCCCTGGCTAGGCTGAATGATACTCTGAATGGCTGTGGAGTCATGTCTAAGGTGATTCATCAACCCGGAAGCATAGAAGATGCCCAGCACCTTGACCTGCCTTCCCAGGAATGCTGTGTGGTTCTTTTTGTTCTGAAAACACTGTAGAACTCCCACATGGAGAGTCCAGAACTGTTTGAGCTTCAAGGAAAATCCCAGACACTGCTCCTCTCCACACTGGCAATAATCCTGGCCAACAAATACGCACATTTGAGCATTATGTATGGATACAGATAGATTTAAAATCGGTGCCTTCAGATAATATCCTGCCCACCTATCTGAGTGTATCTGCTCTACTCCAGGCTACTCTGGCAATACTAATGCTGCCCACTAATTAGTTAATGCTTTCAAGCTTTCCTTTAAAAAAAAAATCTGATTCAAATGCCCTGAAAAGTTAAGCCCAGATCTGGAATGTTTGCTACTGTAGTGAGACCCGAAGGGCAAGACAAGCTGCTCACGTAGAAGGAGGAGAATCCTATGATGACTTCTCTCCCCCACCCCACCCCACCCCGCCTTCTCCCCATTCTCGGCTTGGTGGTCCACAATGCCTAAAACAGATCAATGCCATCCTTACCTACTCTACATGACTTCTCACTGCTGGTGCTATGAAAACAATCTGTAAAGGGCAAACAACATTCCCACAGCAACATGCCCGCCCCTCGGCTAAGCTGATGTCTTTTATGTTTCGGTTCCAGGAAATCTGATAGGCAGCCATTCTTCGCCATTCATACTTCTGCCTCCTTTCCTTTTTCTCCATCAAAATACTATAGTTTTGCCTGACTGCCCCTCCTATGGCTTTATGTTCGGCCAAGGTAATTACCCTTGGTCTCCACTCTGCGCTAGAGATTAGCTCCCATTTTCCGATGTGTTAGCTCTAATCTGTGCCCCCAGGCAGGAGAGTTAATAACAGGAGAATTGACACCTCTATTGCCCTAATGCCAGCATGAGCCATAACTTTAATAAAGCAGGGCTTGCTTAATGTTGCAGCAGTAATAACCCCTGTCCAAAGGTTGCCTCCTTCCCCTCTGCAATTCTCCCACAATGGTTCAGAAGTGCCTGCATTTTACCAAAAACCCTGCCGAGCCTTCATTGCTACCCACCCTCTCCCCACAACTTCAGGCACATGGGGGTGGGGTCGGCCCAAGAGTAAAAATAAGAAATGGTGTAGGAAATGCGTCCACAAGTCTCTATTGGTTTTGGAAATCCTGGGCAATCCCACAGGTCTCACTTCTTTCTGAAACAGGCAAGAGCAGAGCACAGAAAAGATGAGACAGAAGACATGTACTAAGAGCAGCACGAAAATCAGCCACAGCAACCCTGCACAACTTCTGACCCATCAAGCTGAATGCAGCCATGGATGGGGGCCCAGTAGCAGTTTAGCAAGTCTTCTACATTGGCTGTCTGCCTGAGGGCCAAACCAGATATGTGCTTGGAATTCTGTGTTCTGAGTTCCCAGCAATTTTAACACAGTTTAAACAGGCCATGAAGCCCAATTTGAATTGGGACCAAACAGCGGGATTTAGGCTGTGATCACACACACAATCCACTTTCAATGCACTTTCCAACTGGATTTTACTGTGTGAACTGGCAAAATCCAGTTGGAAAGTGCCCTGAAAGTGGATTGAAAATGCATCATTTAGTGTGTGTGATTGCAGCCTTAAAGTCTTTTCCTCCATGCCATTTTTCTTTCCAGAACCAGTCACAGGGAGCCACTCTTTGCTGAGATGGGCTAAACTTACAGGTACATATAAAAAGCAGCAACCTGCCTTCCCTATTACAATGGGTCAGGCATGTGGCAGGCCACTATATCTGGCTGATGTGCTGTGTTTGGCTTGGCAGGTCACAAGTTGTGCATGTCTGAGTGGAAGCCGTCTTTCAGGCTTAACATACACTTCATCCTTCTACAGACTGACACTGAAAGAAGTCGTCTTGGGACCATACAAAGGACAAAGTGGGTGGAAATTTCCCAAACAGAACCCCCCTCCCCCAGCACTTTCATGCTGCATTCACAAGACCATACCATTTTAAACCATGCCATCTGATCTGGACTAGCTACCACCCAGAAGAGGTGCTCTGAAAGCCAGCAGATGAGGGGCAGAGCTTTGTTCTTGGCCACACAATGACCGAAGGTAGTGTATAAAGCTGGAATTTAGCTCTCCACTGTGCAAACACATGCTCTTGCCACTGCCTTGTGTCAGCTTCAAGCCATTTGAATCCTCAGAGCGCCACTAACCTTCTGAGTTCCTCTAGTTGCAGTGCATTATCCTATCTGGACTACTGGCAGTCAAGTTCCTGTGCACATGCAGCCCAGAATGATGGATGTGTTCTGCACCACTATCCAGTCCTCTGCAGGAACAAATGCAGCTGAATCTTTATCCCACATTTCATCAGCTAGGAGAAGCTACGTGAAGGATTAGACCAAAGTGCTGTTCCAATTCTGAACAGGTGTCTCTCTTTAGGAGCTTCCTGTGCTGACCAAGGCGGTCTCTTTAAGTGAGAAATGGCACTGCATCCATTTGCAGTGGAAACTAGTAAGGAGGTATTCCATTCTGAAAAGAGCAGTACAGGGAGTGCCTGTTACCCATGCTGTAACAGAGAAGTGCAGCCCTGCAGCAAAATCCCATTATTGAGCCCCGTCAGGGGGGCAAAGATGCCTCTAATATACAATTGCACCTTGGAAAAATACAGCCGCCACATTAAATAGCAAAGCAATTGACCGCTGTGTCCTCTTGCCTAGCAACTGATAACTAGGGACTGCCAACACAATTATACTGGGGCTTGTGTTCCTCCATCCTAACTTACTGAAGCTTTAAAATGTCCCTGCTGTGCCTGACATTTTGCTTCTGTTAAAATTCATCATCTTTTGGAATCAAATCATTTTTGCAAACCTAGGTAGTAATAAAACTTTTATTTAGTAATCTGGAGTTCACCCAAAAAAATCCCCCTCCCCAAGGGAAGGTGGGAAAGGGCAAGGGGGTGAACGCAAGCAAAAGAAGGCAAAGATAGAAACCAGCCAGAGTGAAATGCAAGGAAGAAGGAAGCAAAAATGGGGATTTATCTGATAGGAAATGAAACATGTGTATAACTGAGTTATGCAGACAAAGCTTCACTCCTTATCATAGTTAATATAGATGAAAGCTCAACTGAAATCAATTTGATTTACTTCCAAGAAAATGTGTTTATGATCAGGGTGAAAGGAGGACAAGAAGGTTACCAGATAGAATTTACAATCAGGAATGGTGGAGAAATAGGACACAGCAAGAGCTAGAAACTGAGTTTTAAAACTGTTCATGAAATGTCCATCACTAGGAACTGTATAATGCAGGAATTCCTAACGGGTGCCATCTGTCTTGGGGTACCCTGTGCAGAGGGGGGGAAATGTGCCAATTCCTATCATCTAGCATCAGAGGCAAGGGGATAGATTTTAGGGGACATAATGGTGCCTGAATGAAGCCAAGGCCCCAAGCGTGGGGTGGACATATGCCCATTTATCGAGGCCAAAAGTCCAAGAGGGGCCCCTTTAAGCTGCAAGTCTATTACCATGCTAAGGTCTCTTCATAGAATTAGCAAAAAAAAAAGAAGACACTTTCCTTTCATGACCTGTGAGATGTTATGTATAGCAAAGGATCATGTGTTCTTGGAGATACAAGTGTACACAAAGCCGAAGAAAATGACCATGGGCCCTGAGTGCAACCATTATTTTATGGAGGTGGCGAGAGAATAAAGGGGTAGCATTCTGAGACTCTGCTGTCGTGGAGGCTAAACCCACCCCTCTGCTTCCAGTGACTCCAGCAACTGGACTAAGCAAGTGGTCTCCCCCCAGGTCCACAACTCTCTCTTGGACTCTACACTGTCTTGCTTTGCAGTGGGAGCCAATGACAACTTAACCAGCCCCTCTCTGCCTTTAAATGCATATATTACCCCTAAGAAGTGGATCCTATACACACAGTGAAAATATATTCTCAAGTTTCTAAAAAGGTTTCTTGCTGATAGCAGCATCTGATGGGTGTAATCTTATTTTGAGTCTAAACCTGATGCCTGGACATTATCCCAGGAAAGACTGCAATATAGCTAATAGTGACAAAACCACATTACTAAGATTTATTTGAGATTAGAAGGTCCAACAAAAGAACACTGTTAACACATCTAATGCAGTCAGCATCTTTTGCTTCAAAACCGTGTATTAAAAGCAGCTTTGCAGAACGGTGCACGGATGCTTTGCTATTCGGTTCCAATATACAGTAAGTGCGGAGGCTTCAGTGCCATGATAAATGACAGTGGAAGGATGGCAGAAAGTGCCTGCAAATATGGACAAGTCCCAGAGAAGCCAAGGGAATCTCAAGGTGCATGGAGAGGAGGAAGGCACAGCAGCCACCGCTCTTATCTAATTGTTCACGCAGGCACTCCTGGACTAGTTGCCCTAACAATGTCATCTCCTCAGGGAATCCAAATTGTCAGCAGAGTGTAGTTTCACACTTAATGGGAAGGGTAATTTGACAGCCACAATTAACTCAAATGGGGCTTTGATTCTCTGAAGGGAGGCCATCATGTAGTTAAAAGTTAAAACATATTGTTAACATGGCTCCCCTGCCAGGTGCACCAAGCAGAGCTTGTTAATTTCCAGAAGCACTTGAGAGTGGGAAAACAGAGTCGGGGTATCAAGAGACAACGCAGGCGCAAAAGAAACCAGAGCATGGAACGGAGCTCCCATTGCAGGTTCAGGATCCCCTCTGCTTTTGGTATAAAGGGTGCTGAGCAAAATGCTGGGAGTTGCTGAACATATATTTGGCAGGCTGTTGGGTTATTTCTCTTCAAGAAAGTAAGCCAAGATGAACACATTCCAGATGCCTGGAAGAACAGGAATAGCAGCATGGTAAAGGAAGGAGTTGCAGGTCCATAGCTAAATTCAGAAACAAAAACCTTTTCTTAAGACCTCTTCATCAGGCACAAATTATTCTACATGGCCAATGACTCTTAATCCTTCCCATGAAAATAAGAAGTTTTCTTTTAGACTATTGTACATGATCCATGAAAACAACAGAAATATCCTGCCCCATCATTTAAAAGGAAACAGTATAGCTTGTTCTGATCATGGTCATATCTTACTTTTTTTTGTTCCCCAAAGCATTTCCAATGCTTTATTGCACTTGCCATTATGTCATATAGGCTGCTATTATTCCCATTTCACAGTCACGAAATGGCCTGCTCAAAGCTAAACAATGAAACCAAAGGGGATGTGGTTCTTGAATCCAGGTTTTCCAGATCGGGGCGAGGGGGGGGGGGGGGCAGCTGTCCAGCTGCTGAATCATGGTGGATCTCAAGCAGGTGAACTCATTGTGTTCCTCCACACTTGTTCATCCCAGCAACTTCCTGCCCCATCAGCTCCTTGTCTCCTAGCCCAAGTCCCAAACACTAGTCAGGGACCTCCTCTGGAAGAAAAAAAATGAGTGAAAGGAAGTCTGTTGGAAAAACTCATTGAGAAGGGAGAGGGATAGAGCAGGTAGAGAAAGAAATACTTTTCTCCTTTTCTCACAATACAAGAACTCCTGGGCACCCAATGAAATATCTAAGCAGTCGGGTTAGAACAGATAAAAGGAAGTACTTCTTCACCCAAAGAGTGATTAGCACATGGAATTCACTGCCAGAGGAGGTGGTGATGGCTACAAGCATGGATGGCTTCAAGAGGGAATTGGACAAACATATGGAGCAGAGGTCCATCAGTGGCTATCAGCCACAAAGTATAGATAGGATCTCTCAGTCTGGGGCAAGTGATGCTCTGTATTCTTGGTGCTTTTTTGGGGGGGGGGCAACAGTGGGAGGGCTTCTAGTGTCCTGGCCCCACTGGTGGACCTCCTGATGGCACCTGCTATTTTTGGTCACTGTATGACAGTGTGTTGGACTGGATGGGCCATTGGCCTGATCCAGCATTGGCTTCTCTTGTGTTCTTAGGTCTGAGTACCCTCCTCCTGCCCCTGATTCTGTGCCGCAAATCCAGTCTCCTGGGAGAGACAATGGCTAGGTTTGGAACCCAGGAAAAGGAGAATCCATGCCTAGTTTTTGAGGGTATGAAGAACCTGCAATTCAACCCTCAGCTCATGAGTCACACCCAATATTTCCCTCACAAAACCACCACAATACAGTAGCCTATGGTTGGATTTCTCTCCTGAACAAGTCACATAAATCTTATTAAGCATTTAGAATTCACTAAACCAAGCATCCCTGCAATTCCTCTCCCCAAATTATCCAGAAGCAGCATAATCTTAGATTCAGACAATGATACATTTTAGGATTACTCAAGAAGCCAGCAATCAATGGCAAATCCCTAAGGTTTGGTAACCTGGTTTTTCTTCTGTACTTCTCTTCCAATTTTAATAAGTCAACAACCACTCTAAATTTGATGAGTTCTTGGTACTTCAGATTCCTTAATGTTTGGAGAGTCTTGGAGGTTTAACTACTCAGTGAAAGATATTATGAAGGACGGTTAAATTATTCCTGTTATGTTTTATTAAAAAAAACACAAAATACAAAACACAACTTCTCAACACACTTCAGATTCTAAGGAGACACAAACTTTCCATGGTTGAATAGCTATTGAACTGATTATGGACTGAACAAGGGATTAAACTGACAATAGGGCTGCTTTCAGCAACACCTGGGAAATCCAAGTGAATTAACTAGGCCCATCGGAAATGCAGGTATCATGTAAATTAATGTTGTGTTTTGATTCCCTTTAGTGGGGCAGGCAGTGTAGTCCTTCATGGATAATACCAATATGTTACAAACTGGCACTCCAGGTTAAGGAAGCAACACAGAGTAAGTTAGGGATGCTTAAGATCTATTCGAATGAATTAGTCCCAGTTTTAGGTACGAGCCACATGAAATAAATGGGACCTCAATATTTACATGGATTGGTCATAAATTCTGTGGGATTTACACCTTGATCTTGTAACACATTTTCAGAAGTAAGCTAGTGCAGTGTAGTAGTTACTATCAGTCTATGACCAGTGAAACATGAGTTCAAATCTCTGTTCAACCATTAAGAACACCAGGTGACTTTGCCAGTTTCTCTGTCTCTGCCTAACTTATCATGTAGGGTTGCTGTGAGGCTAAAGAGCGCATATGGGAGAGACCATGTACATCACCCTGACCTCCTTGGAGGGCAGATGAAATCAATTAATTAAATAAATAAATAGCTACTATATTTAGTAGGATCCAATCCCAAGTTTTAAAAATCCTTCCAGAGAAAACTGAAGACCTCTGCCGTCTGATAAGGCCTTCAAATGGCAGGATGGCATTATGATTGTTAGTATTTTCTGAGACTGTTTTGATTGATGTTGTATAACGTTTTATTATAGCCTAAATGATGTATAATTTCCAATGGTTTTTTTGGACAGTGAGCTCCTTTGGTACCTGGAAGAGGCAGAAAGGTGGCATAAACAAATGTATAAACATGCATCTAATTGCAGTCTTAGGCACTCTAACATCTCTCAGTGTTATGCTCAAGGATACAAATAGTGCAATCCAATTCAGAGCTACTCCAGTCTAAGCTCACTGAAATATCGCAACTTGTTATCTTAGAAATGAACTACTTTTTCAACAGGAAACCAAGTACAAGAAATAAAGTGGGCAGTGGGGGCACACAGAGACATCTGTCACTAAACCTTTAGTCCCCCTCTCCCTCTGGACACAGGCCATGCCTCTTAATGATAGATCTAGTCTATGAAAGGGCCCAAATGCACAGATGGTCTCACTGGCAATCCCCTTTTTCTTTGCTGCCTAGCACCTTGGGAAATGCCTTTCTGCCCCTCCCCACATCAGATCAACAATGAAAGCAGAAGATACTCTAATTGTGTCCAAACCTTTGTCACAAGCATAGCCCTTTTCCTGCCGGTGGAAGTCCACGGGAAGATAAGCAAAGCACTGCATGGCACTTCAGTCAACACCTTGCTGTGTACACAGGGGCTCAAAATAGAACAGAAGAGAGAGCAAGAGCCTGGGAACCAGGACACTGGTTGAGAAGAGTGGCAGAGCCGTCAGAGAAGCATCAGAAGCAGCACTGCAATGGGCAGGATAAAGCTGATTTGGAGAATGGCCTGAATAGAACTAGCCAGTGAATGAGTAGTCCTCACATATGTATTCTCAACAAGAAGGACTATAAATCCTATGTATTTTAATGTATTTCTTTTCAGAATAGTATATTAGAATACTGAATGTATGCATGGGACATTAGGATGTCTGTTAACATAACAGCATTTTTTTTTGGGAGGGGGAGGTAGTGTTAAGTGCCCTCCATGCCTGACAGGAGAAAATGAAAATTCCCAGTCACTTCCCACAATTAGAAAAGACACCTTTAGATATTTATCTGCTAGTTTGACATTTATTGCTTTACAACTGTTGACCTCATAACCTTAACTTGTTATTTAGTGTCACTTCACATATCTTGATCATCATCATGTTGCATGTTGTTAATTTGCTGTTCATTCTCTGGCTATAAGTTTCAACCTTACATCCCATTTCATGGTATTTTGAAAGCTCATACCTTGAATAAACCTTTGTTAGTCTTAAAGGTGCCACTGGACTCTAAATTCGTTGTACTGCTTCAGACCAACACAGCTGACCAACTGGATCTAGCCAGCGAATGCTTCAGCACACATGGAGTCTGAGCTAGACTGGGCAGGTGGCCTTGCTATAGGCCGTTAGCCAGTTCCCAAACTCAGACCATATGGGAAAGGAGGGAAATAGTCATTAGAACACACTCACTCACTCACCCAATTGTGTTGGGAGCATATTCCGAAGCACAGTATGCGAATGATGGGATGTGTCTTCTTGTTAATCCCCAGCATTTGGATTTCTTGCCCTCTCTTCAGACTAAATCAGTGTTGTTTTCCCACATGGACAAATTGGGATAAAACATGCCCAGAAACAAACTGTCTCTGTGTGAGCCTCATCCTAAAATATTAATGCAAGAGTCTTCACAACAAACCTGAGTGTACTGTTATTAATCTGAGGGTGAAGTGGGGGTGTCTTGTACCAGTTCTGCATCTTCCTGATAGGCTTTTGGCAAGCAAAATTTACATTTTAGATAAGATGCTCTCCAGGCATCCTCCTCTTGCCACGCAGCTCTTGGCATGGGCTGTATTTCACGCTGTCAGTCCCACTCGTTGCTAATTAGCATGGAGAATTGCACTGATGTTAACCATCATTTTCATCCCTTCTCCCCATCTTCAAAACAAGGGTTCAGTTGCCTAATAAGACCCCTGAGGATAATCAGAAAGGCAAAGTAGCAAATTCATTCATGGTGTAGCCCTGCTAACTTTAGTGCTATTACTCCTAGAGTGGAATAGTTGCAATGGAAGCAAAGTTATAAGCACATTGTGTGAGAGAGAGAAAATGAAAATTAAAGACATAAGGGGGGAAACTATATTGTAAAGCTGACACACGAGGTGGTTTGGCATCACATGCGAGAGTATGGGCTGCAGATGGGATATCTGGAGTCTCTCTACAGTTCTACCATTATATTGGTCACTGGACCACTATTTGAATCCACTGAATGATTCACACTACTCAGATTTCTTAAATTGAAACTACACATTATGATTTGTATCATGTAGCATCTGGGGGCCCCTGTCTTGACTTTGACAGTCAGATGTCAGAAGCAAGGAACTTGATTTCTGAGTGTTTTGAGCCCTGATTCTGATTGCGAGCATGGTGCAGGAGGGAGGGGCTGCACTTCCACCCATGCCATGCTCCTGACCTGAAATGACTCCGAAGGGGTACTACTTGCTTTGCAGGGGGGGGGGTGTAGCTCCTCTGTACATGGACAGTCCCCTGTGGGGCAAATAAGCTGCCAGGCTGTTTTGGATTAGGAAAATACCATAGGTGGGGGGGAAAAGAAGTGCCTTCTCTCTCAGCATTGTGGTCCCAGTCTCATTTGGGGCCTC
This sequence comes from Lepidodactylus listeri, assembly GCA_029233225.1. Taxonomy (NCBI): domain Eukaryota; kingdom Metazoa; phylum Chordata; class Lepidosauria; order Squamata; family Gekkonidae; genus Lepidodactylus; species Lepidodactylus listeri. The sequence continues at coordinate 54,352,250 of JARCFY010000005.1, read as the reverse complement.
ACACTCTTGGAGCACAAATTTCTCCACTCTTGATGTCGGATGTTCAGAGTTCAAGTCAGAGCAGAAGAAACAAGGCTCTGCATAGTACAAATTGAAACATGCAGTCTGGCTATTACAATTTGTTCATTTTCTTAGTACTCAGAACTGGTTTCTCTAATTGACTGCAGACGGCACATCTGGTTTTGACAGGATTAGACAAAATGCAAGAGGATAGTGTTCTGTAAGATGGAACAAGGTGCCCCCAACCATCCTCCATTGCTTGCTGGGGGGAGAGCATGCTTTTACCAGGGCAAAGAATAGTCAGAGACCCAAGAGCAAGCAAATCAACCCCTGGCAAAAAGCCTCTCAAAGCAGACAGAACCAATAAGCCAATGAACCAGGGAATTGTGGCAGAACTGCGGGACAATGTGGCAAGCCTAACACAACATATGTGCAACCTGAGAATCCAATCCAATGTCATAACAAAGAATCATCCAAGCCAATTGGAATGAATGTAAAATCAGTGAATCTGTCCCAAACTACAGCACAAGAATCAAAGGCAATGTTGAGCTCAAGAATCCACTGCAAACCAGAAATCCAACACAAACCAACTTGTGCAAAGAATACAATGTTGCAAGACCAACAAAACCATTTGGGCAGATTCAAAGTGAAACCAACATGGTAAGTTGAAACCCATGAAGACACAGACACATTGGGGGGAGGGATGGGGGAAAAACAGTCCTGGGAGCCTTCAAATGCTGGCTCCCAATATTTGCAGGTAACCCCAAATATGTCCACAATTTTTGACACCCATTTCTCAGAAAATCCCAGACACCATCCACAGATCCAAATGCACATCCCTACTCTGAACCATGGCTGGTGATGAGATGTGGGTTGAAAGACAGGTGAAATAATTCCCTGTGGACAACACAACAGAATGCATGCAGTCAGCACCATCATCCTGCATACACAATAAGCCATCTGAGCTCTTTCAGGAACAATTCAGAACATTCACTAAACAAGCTCATATTGAGCCAATTCTCAATCAGGCCAAGAAGTACTTGCCCATCTCTGCTGTTTACCATAAGTTCTCACCCCATCTCCATCTTTGGTCACATTTGTTTTCCCTCTCCACAAATTAATATCAATATGTTATGTGAATATGCCACCAGAAGTGATGTCGGGCAGTTGGCATGACAACTCTTCTTCCTCCCCATTTCCCCCTTCTTGACTAGCAGTAGGGACAGTGGGTAGAGAGGTGGAGGTCTCCAACAGTGAGAGACCTAGTGAGTTAAGTGATCACTAGAACGTGGCTCAGTAGAAATTGGGGCAAAATGTCCCCCCACAACAATCTTCAAGAAGAGCAACATTTTATTATGTTAAGTAAAACACTAGAGCTCTGAGCTTAGTTTACTACAATGAGCTTCTGTAAACTCAAACAAAGCCCACTTGAAACAAACCTTAAGATTCCCAGACTGAGGGAAAAGGGCATGTGAGATAAAACATAGGTAGCTCAATGTATCTGTTGTGGGGAGAGGAAGAGAAAGAGCTAAAAAGATGGGTAACAAGAAAAGCCTGCAGGAGGCATCTAAGCAGGAAACATCTATCCAAGCAACTGTCAAGGAGATATGTCCATTACTAGGTATCTAGTCTATGAAGAGACTATTCAAAAGACAAGGAAGAAGTAGTGCATGGAGAATCTGAGGCCAGCTACAAAGCAGGACTAGTGCCAGCATGGCTGGGAGTGAGGAAACAGCTAAAAATGCAGTGATGCATCCCACCCATCTACTGAGCATCAGGATCTGATGGTCCTTTTAGTTCTTTTCAGGTCTAATAAGAGCCCCATGAGACACCTGCCCAACCCAATAGACTTTCCAGGGTGCTTCAGCTTTTCTATATCAATAGCACCTTCCATCTACAGTTCTGCCTTTTATGAATCCATGTCTACAGCAATTATAAAGCTCAGTTTGTCTGTCTGATCCAATGAAAAACAAAACTGTCAGTTGCAGATGATTTCATTCTTTTCCTTCTCCTATCAGCATCTCAGAACCATTTTGTGGCTTCTGGACAAGAAGGAATGTTGTATTACATCCTACCCACCATGACTGTTAGTGGGAGCAACTTAGTGATATATGATCTATCCCTTTGTATGACAGCATATAACAGAAATATAATGTATCAGTACTATGTGAATAAACACAACCCCCCCAAACATTTAATAGTGTAAAACTAAGACATCACCCTTCAAACACAATGAACAGGACTTCTTCAACACCAGCAGTAAATGAACTGTGATTCTTTATATTGTAATTTTATACTTTCTAGACCATTTATTGTTATATATTGTTTATTACTGCATAAGTAACTGGGTGATCGTTTTTGTAGCCTTATGAATCAGTCATTATTTCTATACATTGCCTTCATTATTCCTTATTTACTGACTTTCATTACTGATAGAACCTCTCTCCTGTTTAGAGTCTTTCCCTCCCAGCAGAGAGCCGAGTTCTCTGACTGGCATTGAAATATGGAGTGGGGCCAGGGACTGATCTTCCTATCTTTGGACATTTTTAACAGCATGTTTTCTCTTTCAAGGTCCAGGAAGTATTCTGTTGGTTTTCAGCTGCCATAATTTGGAAGGTTGCCAATCTGTAACTGGAAAATTTCCATCTCAGCAAGATCTTATGAAAGAGAGCCCCAAAATCAGATTATGACATGCAAATGAGTAACATTTCTGAAGATCATCTTCTTTTGCTCACTCCAACCTTTAAAGGGGAACCAGATGCAAAATGCCTTGTTGAAGTGTGTGAGTCAGATTTAACCTCTGATCAGGAAAGCAAAGCTTTTACAGTTTACAAATTGATTTGCTTGCTACTGAAACACACAAATAGGCCTAGAGTGGGGAGCCTGTTCAGATTAAGATTCATTTGCTACACTCTGAAAATGAATGTTAAAAAGAAAACCCAATGATTTGACAGCTTTCCAAGTGAACACATTGTAGTTAAAACTTATTAGGAACATTTACAGATCAAAGGGAGAATCTACCTTGCATTCTAGAATTTCAAATGTGTAGTCTGTAGTTGCAAATCAGCAGCAGTAATCATAGTAATTCGCCCCAAACCATAATGCATAAATGATGCTCTGTTTCTCTGGCTCTGCCAGCTGGAAAACTCCTACAGCATCAGAATCAACTACAGCCCCCAGTTTCTCTGCCAGCTCATTGTATTACAAACACTGTTCCTACATGATGGGAAATCTGCTGGATTACACTTTATGACAACAGGAAATGGTCAGGTCATGCATTGGTTTGCTGTAGATGATCCTGTAAGGAAACTACTTGCACTTAAAAAGACCCAGAATGGGATTTTAAGTGCCTGCTCTCACCTATAGCCTTTGCCCAAGGAGCCACCGAAATCTGAATTACTGCTTTGTTCCTCCTTTCCCAAAAATGGCAGCAGCACTTTCAGGGTTAAGGTTTTCCCCCCAAAAAATGGAAGCAGCACAGGATTCTTGTAAAATCATAACGGCACCTATTTTTTGTTAAAAGGTGCAAAGAAATGGTAGTGAAGCACCAGTCATCATAGCTAGTGCCAGCTAGACCTGGAGAATTATTCCTGAGTGTCCATGCCTATAATCTGTCTCCAACTCCAAAAGTGCTGGATGTCAGTTACACCAACAGGTCTGTACCTACAGCCCTTGGAGCTCCAAAGGAAAGACAATTCTCTCAAAGGATACCTGGAAAACCAAGCTTATTAATGCACCAGTAGTGAGGTCTTTCAACTTGTTAAAGCCTTAGAAAGTACAGCTGAGTGTGTTCTGATGCCAAAATGTCTACTGAAAGAGGCACAGAGGAAGCAGGGTTTAGCTAAAAGTAGGCAGATGGCCAAAGGAATCAGGGGGTTTAGCTAAAGCAGGGAGTGGTATGAGGGAATGGTCGGGAAAGATGTGGGCTTGAAAGAAGGTAGGAAAAGAGGAGGGCATGTAATGAAAGGAGAAGGAAAAGACAGAATAGGCAGAGAAGGTAGAAAAGTAGGGGGCTATATAATGAGAAACCAAGCACATCAGTACAAAGTGCCTCTCAAAATACCACCACAATCACAGTCCAGTAGTTCAGAGGAATCCAGTCCATATGCTGCTAAAAAGAAGCTTTGCTTCAGGGTTTCCCTCCCTGCAAAGCTTTCACCATGTTGTTTCCTGTTTACTTTGATATGATTCAGGGCCTGATCTTGTGGGACCACAGAGCTGATTTTGAGACCTTGGTATCTGTAAATCAGCAATGAAACCTTTTATTTTTGTCTATATGTCTGCACTGAGGGGGACGTTCTGCAAAAATAAATAGAAATTCTTGGCCCTATATCTATACAATGCACACACTTAAACACGTTAATTAAATTTGACATTTCAGAAGATGAAAAGTTTACCTTTACATAACAATATACCATTGTTCTCCACATTTTTATTCCTAGATACCCTAATTTTTGTTTCATTTTTCTGTTCATGATCCAGAGCCTCATGTGTGTGAGAGCTTATATTATCCTTGTGCATGGGAGAAAAGATTTTGTGGAACCCCCCCCCCCCAAAAAATGTGGAGAATTTCCTTTCATAGACAATAAATGAAAGTTCCTGCTTGAATGAGGCTCTGGATAATCCCTTTTGTCTACCTGGGCATAATGATTCAAAAAAGTTGACAGTTCAAAATGCCTTGAGGCTTATGAACCATGGATGTCACATACCAGCCTAGTTGTACACCTAGTTGTCGAAAATAATCCCGTGATGATTCCCCAACAGTCCTCGCACACTATCCAGGTCATAGAGCCTAATTCTTTGTATTCCTAAGAGTGACCCATCAGCAAAAGCTGTTACTCTAGAGATGTGACACAAAGCACAAAAGGGAAACAATTAAATACAATACACAGCTGTTGTTGCTGCTGCTGCTGTCTACAAAGAAGGATCCTGGAGAGCTTTAAAGCACAAAAGAGGGGAAAAAAGGTTTTCTCTTTTAAAAATTGGTACATTAAATCCAGGGAAAGCTGACAGGCTGAGAAATAATGGCCTGAGTTTACTCTTATTTAAAAACCGGCTGCCTGCTGCTTTCGCTGGGATCCCCACTCAGGCTTTCAGCACCATTTCAAATTAAATATACATAAGTGCTTTCAAAGAGCTGTTAATTTGAAGGTCATTAAAGAGCATAAAATATATTTCTTTTATTTATAAAGAGGCACACAATAATGCTATACATATGGACTCCTCTCCTGGTTCCTGCAGCATTTATTATCTCCGATATGAAAGCAATTGACTTCCCTTGGCTACCAGCTACGCACTCTATCATCCCACTTGAATTACTGTTATCACAAAGCAGCCCCTCTCTAACCCTTCCATCGTTTGGCCTTGCCTGGATTGCAGCACATAAAGATAATAAATACAGAAAAGCAGAAAACACTGGGAGCAGCCTACACGTTTGCCAGAGAAACACTGAAAGAGAGCGGAATCGTGGAACTCAGCTGACTCCTAGTCACCAGATGGAAAAGGTACCTGGTGTGCCAGCCCCTTAACATGGTTTAGCGCTTTCTTCCAGTTTACCACAGCTCTGTTACAATCCACCTAGCCTGCCAGGTTCATCCCTGCTCCTGAGCTGCGGTTATGGCTTTGCACCGCTCAGTGGAATTGTAAACAGGCATTTAACAAACACCACACCATCTGTCCATATTTGCAAGGGCCGTTTTAGCACCCTTCTTAGCCACGCAGAAGGGATTTTATTCGTACCTTTACATAACTATCTGCCCAAGCAAGCCTTCCATCCGTGACCACCTTTCTGCCCCCTTCTCCACGGTGCAGCCCCCTCATGGTCACCCCCTCCCAACTCCTGCCCCCTTTGCTCTTCCTCTTTGGCCACAGCTGTCTGTTTTATGAGATAAATTACCTGGCGTTACAGCTTGTCAGCATTCTTACAGCGTATCCACTACATGGGATGAAGGGCAGGGAAGGCTGGGGGTGGAGAGAGAAGAGTAGGATGGGAATTTGCTGTTGCCATAGAAATGCAGAAATGAAACTGATAATTGAAAAGCATTTCATAGATTTAAAGACATGACTGAGAACAAGGGAGAACAAGACAGATTGAGTCAAAGGAAATAAAGAGAAAGACAAGACAGACAAATAAATTGATCAACAGACATAAGAAGTAAGCAGAGAGTGGGGAAAGATCCAGCCAGAGAAAGGAACAGCTTAGCTGTAGAAATCAGGGGAGAAGAAAAATACTAACAGTATACTTTAAGAAGAAAGTAGGGCAACACCTTCACCCCTCTCATAGGGCTGCCAGCTCCAGGTTGCGAAATACCTGGAGATTTTGGGGCTGGAGCCTGAAGGGGGTGTGGTTTAGGGAGGGGAAGGACTTTACTGGAGTATAATGCCATAGAGTCCACCTTCCAAAGCAGCCATTTTCTCCAGGTGAACTGATCTCTGTCGCCTGGAGATCAGTTGCTGTAGCAGGAGATTTCCGGCTACCACCTGCAACCCTACCTGCTCACCAATTGAAATTGTAATTGAAGGCTATTCTTCAGGCGCTACTGAACACAAAAATAATGCCTTTTGGATAAGAAAGGCCTTTTCTGTGCTTGCCCCACACTTATGAACTCTCTGCTGAGGGATGGTTGACATGGAGCCATTTCTGTAAACTTTTGTGCAGAACATTTGTCCTGTTAACCAAACTTTTGATAGTTAAGGGAACAGGCATTTAGCTCTATTATCTCTCTCTCTATATATTTGGCATATTTAATGTCACTGCTTTTATTGCCACTATTTGATAGGTGTTTATGTTGCTATTACATATTGTAAAACACTTTGAATACTTATTGGAGCAGAAAAGCAATACACACATTTTGGTAAACATGTGGTAAGAGCAAAGGGGGGAAAACCCCATAACATCACCCCCTCTCTCTCTTTTTTTAATAATAGCTTTTATTAATGTTAAGAAAACGGTACAGAGTGAAGAGAATCTTAAGAATTACAGTACTTTACAAGATAAATTTTGAAATTTTGAAAACAAACAGTACTATACTGCATAACAGGATAAATTTCAAAACAGATAAACCCTTCAGGATGTTGTATCAAAAAAATAGATAAAGTGAGGAGTTGTTTGCCCATGTTTTTGGAAGCATGTCTACACCTCCGTCTTTAAAGTGGGTGAATAATGGGGTCCATTTGGATAGCGGGCTTTTACTGTTGTTAGGTTCATCAGCTGATTGTATTGCATCAGCAATCTTGTCGAAAAGAAAGTAGTCCCACACTTTGGCTAACCTTGTGGAGAGGGGGGGAGGGTGTGAGTCCTTCCATTTAACCACTATTGTGTACTTCGCTGCAGTTATAAGGACGGAGATTAGATCACGTGTTTCTGCTGTGGGAAGCTGTTGTGGCCAAAGGTAAAGTAAAATAAGTGCAGGATCCATTGGGATGATGATGTTAAGCCATTTTTGTATTTCAATGAGGACAGATTCCCAAAAGGAGAAGATGAGAGGGCGTGTCCACCAGGCGTGGTAGTATGTCCCTATGGCTTTTTTTGCATTTTCAGCACTGTGGTGATTGTTCTGAGTAGATATGTGATAACTTAGCCAGGTATAATGTTTTAAGGGCTTGGAATTGCATGGGGAGGGCTCTAGATTTATAGATAGTGGAACTCCAGATGCTGTCCCATTGGTGTTGTGTGAGAGTCCTACCTAAGTCTTTATGCCAGGCTTTTTGCACTGGCAGAAGGTTGTCTGTAGGGACTGAGATTCGGGCGCTGTAGAATAAAGAGATTAGGCCCTGCTTTATAAGGGAAGTGTTTATCAATAGTCATTCAAAGAAATTAGGTTTTTGGTGGAAGTTGAGGGTTTTTTTCCAAGTAGTGTATAGGTGAGCTACTTGGAGGTATTCATACCAGGGAAGTGTCCCTTGTCCTTGCTTGTCTAGCTCCAATTTTTCCAGCAAGATTCCTTGTTTTGTGATATCTGTGAAGTGTGTAATGTGAGCAGTTCTCCATCGATCGTAGGAAGAAGACAATAATCCAGGTTGAAACCATGTTTGGCCTAAGAAGCATTTCACTGGAGAGTCAGCTGGTATCAATTTCTTTTTGCAGGTGTCCCATATTCGGAAAGTCACCCTTAGGAAAGGGTGCGAAGTCCTTGGAAGCAATCGAGACGAAGGGGGATTCCATAGAGCTTCAGAGAATGAGGATGTCTGAAGGTAAGTGCTTTCAATCGTTTTCCAGTCTGCTTTGTACTGAGTGGTACTGCCTAGTTAGATTGGCCAGAATTGAGACATAATAATATAATCTGATGTCTGGGATTCCCATTCCTCCTAGGGATTTACGTCTTCTGAGCAATGCGAATTGTATCCTCGGCTTCTTGTGATTCCAGAGAAAACTGAGGAGGTTTTTCTGCCAGAGGGCTAGAAGTTTATGTGAGACAGTTACCGGCAGTGCCCTGAAGTAGTAGGTGAATTTAGGTCGTAGAAAGGATTTTACAGTAGATAGGCGCTCTAGCCATGTTAGGGTTTTGGACTCCCAGGATTTCATTTGAGTTAGGATTAGTTCGTTAACTCGCGAATGGTTGTGTTTTACTAAATCTCTTAAATCCAAAGGGATTCGTACCCCCAAGTACTGCCAGTATTGGTTTGTCCAGTGAAATCGAAACTGTCGTTTGATGAGATCTGATATATCTTGATCCATAAGAACTGGGTACAGAGTTGACTTAGATTGATTGATGCAAAGACCTGATAGTTTGCCAAAGGCTGTTAAGAGTTGAAGGAGTGCCGGAATTGAAGTTAAAGGGTGTGTAAGATATACTGTTAGGTTGTCCGCGCAAAGACTGGTCTTCAGGTTTTGACCCTTAAGGGTAAGACCTGTGATTTGGGTGTTCTTCCGGATAGATGATTCCAGTGGTTCCATTGCAATGGCGAATATAAGAGGTGATAGAGGGCATCCTTGTCTCGTGCCCCTCTGTAGATTTATTGGGTGGGAGAGGCGGCCACTTATATTCAATGTAGCAGTTGGCGATTTATAAATAGAGTGCACAGCCATCTGAAATTTAGAGCCAAAATTCATACGTTGAAGGAGAGCGTATAGATATTCGGTCTCTAAAGTGTCGAAGGCTTTTTCAATGTCCAATGATAAAATGCACGATGGTTGGATGTTTTGTGATCTGCAATGATATATTATGTCTACTGTTTTTCGGATATTGTCCGTTATGTCTCTCTGAGCGATAAATCCCGTCTGGTCCAGATGTACGTAGTTGGGTATAATTTTGGATAGTCTGGCTGCTAGGAGAGAGGTAAAGATTTTGTAGTCGCAGTTTAGGAGGGAAATCAGGCGATAAGAAGCCGTGTGCATGTTATCTTTTTCTGATTTGGGGATTACTCTGATCCATACTTGCGTCCAAGAAGGAGGGATTGGAGAACCCTCCAGGATGTGGTTAAAGGTGTCTGTAAGAGGTTGCAGTAGTTTATCCTGGAAGGTCTTATAATACTCGGTTGGAAGGCCATCTGGACCAGGCGTCTTATTATTCCGCATGTTCTTTATGGTTTCCCTTGTCTCTTGCAGGGTGACTTGGGAGACTAGGTACTTCTGATGGGCGAGGGATAGTTTGTTTTGTAGAGCGGTTTCGAGGAAGTACAAATTGATGTCTTTTTTAATTGGAGAAGATGTGCTGTACAGTCTCTTGTAGTAGTTCTCAAAGACCTTTATTATGTCCTGGGAGGAGGTGTGGAGAGTACCTGCCTGGTCCTGGATGCAGTTGATCAAGATAGCTGCTCTTTTTTGCTTCAATTTAAAAGACAAGAAGCACATTGATTTCTTATTTCTGTAATTATAGTTGTGTTGTAAGTAGGCTACATTCTTTTGTATTGTGGTGAGTTCCAATGCTTCAAGTTTCTTCCGTTGGACCAGGAGATTTTGATATGTTTTCTTGCTGCCGGTTGCTTTATGTTCACTTTCCAACTGCCTTATATTTTCCTGCAGGATCAAAATTGACCTTTCTTTGCATTTTTTATAGGCTGAAGAGAGTGCCATGAAGCGTCCTCGAAGCACTGCCTTGTGTGCGTCCCAGACTGTTTCAAGAGAGACTTCACCGTTTAGGTTGAATTTCCAGAATTCTTCGATGTCTGATTCAATCTGGGATTTAAAAGCTTGGTCTTTTAATAAAGCTTTATTTAGTGACCATTTGTAGTGTGTGTGGTTTTTATTGTTCAGCAAGAGGGAGCATTCCACCGGGGCATGATCAGACCATTGTCGTAGTCCAATGGTCGAGGTTTGTATCATTTCATGGTCTCTTTCTGAAATTAAAAGGTAGTCAAGTCTACTGTAAGTGTCAAACTGGGTTGAGAAATAGGTAAAATCTTTATCTGTTGGATGCTGCTTCCTCCAGATGTCACATAACTTGAAAGATTTAAAAAGGAGTTCCAAGTGGTTATGGTGGCGGCGTGTCCTAGCTGGGGAGCGCCGGAGGCATACACGATCCTTCTGTGAGTTGGCCACATAGTTAAAGTCACCTCCCACTAAGAATGTGTCATTGCTGGGGGTACAGATTTTGGAGAGTATGGAGCGGATGTATACTAGTTGGTTAGTATTTGGGATGTACGAATTAGCTATTGTGTAGGGCTTTCCTTCCAAGGTGCCTCCGAGTATAATGTATCTTCCCTTAGGATCTAATTCGTGGTTGTTGCTTTGAAATCTGGTGGCTTTCGAAAAAAGGATAGCTACACCCCTGGATTTATTTGTTCCTGGGGCTGAGTACTGCTGTGGGAACCAAGACTGGGAGAAAATTGGACCATGGTTTTTTTTTGAGGTAGGTTTCTTGCAATAGAACTATATCAGCTTTTGCCTTTTTAAGCTGTTTTAGAATTCTTTTGTTTTTGTTTTTGTTATGAATCCCTCTACAATTATAAGTAACTATTTTTAATCCTCTATCCATTCTAGAAAGTCAGTGAAGGGTTTGAAGTAGATTCTCCCACCTCTAAACATAGATCCTAGACACGCATGCTGGTCATGTTGTAAACCGAGAGTGCGGTTTACACCCTCTCTTACTAGCTGTGAGGACCAGACATGGTATGCAACAATCCCATCTCCACAGTTTTAAATGTCATGGATAGCAAGAATTAATGGGATTAGTTCCCTCTTACCAGCCACCTGCGTTTTGTTCCCCCTTTACTGAGGCTGGATGATGAGACTGTGGGTAAATCATAAATATAAAAAAGCCTTTCAGACAGGAATGAAGTACCAGCTCTATGAACTAGGCTGGAAAGAGTGTCCAGGATGTTAAGTCTTCTGAGAGAACAGGCAAGGAGGGCTCGGTATGGATTTCAGTGTCCTTTCTCCCCAGAGGCACACTGAGGAGCAGAAGAAATGCAAATGTTTCCAAACATCAAAAATAATGGCACACCTCCTCAGGACACACAGAAAGTGGGTGACCATTCAAGGACCCCTTTCTCCAAAATGTTCCATGACAGGTTGAATTTTAAAATATAGAGAAGCATGAGCAGGACACTGAAGACATGAGACTCCCCCCCATAATAACCACTTAAGTGTTTGATTAGATAAATATTTTCCATGCAATTGTTCTAGCCAGTTAGCCCTGACAGATTGTGTCTTCCAGCAATGAAATCAGAAGCCAATATGAATTGGAAAACTCGGCTTAGTGTCCAACCTGCACAGTAAAATCTTAATGGAGATTATTTTGAAGGGTGAAAATCCAGAAATAGTAGAAGTAATACAAAATGTGTTCTTCTGCAGATACAGTAAAGGAAGAGTCTGCTCTGTTAATTGTGTTTCAACCCCATTCTTCCCCAAGACATTGCTAGTTGCATCTTCAAGTCATTTCTGATGCTTATTTATAGTATAAGGATTTCATAGTATGCATTTGGAGGTCAAATTAAGAATCTATAGCAATACGGAATATCTTTATATCCGCCACAAACCCAACAAGAAAAAAATCTTAACAATACTTTTTAAAGCTCTAAAGAATATCAAACCTGTGCCCCCCTCGCCAGCTTAGCACCCTTTTGTTCTTTCATCAGTTCCCTGGTTTTGCAGCCTCGGGCTGGTCATTTGGGCATATGGATAAGCTGAGCTCTACCTGCAGCAGTGTGTATCTAAAGCCAAAAGAGCAATTTTGTCAGCAGACGGGCTCTTCAGAGGCTTTTGTCAAAAACGGTGTAGGACACATTAGGGTCAATCCACATGGCAACCTTTTAACATGTAAATTATGTGGCTTAAGAGCATTTGAACTGACTGGCTTAGTGGTTGGTTGAAAGCTTTCCCACTCACAGCTCTGCTTGGTAGATACTACACTTCCATCTGTTAGACATATCATGGATTCCCATTTTTATTGGATAAGGCAAGGTATACAGTTTAGAGGTACACAGAAAGCTGAGGAGGGGGTAGAGATATAGAGGGAAGTTAACAAAGACTGTCAGACATGTGTCTTTCCTTTTGTTACATATGGAGACAGAAGACCCAAATGATAGTCACTGCGTGTCCTGCAGTTCAGAGCGCTAAGACATACATTTGGGGACATTTTGGCACAAATTGTGGTAGTCATTCTGGGCTAACTTTCCTTCCCATCTGGGGAAGCTAGGCACATGAGTAGTCTTCACAACATGATATGCAACACAGAATTTGCTTGGAATGGTGGACAATGTGGCAGATGGGAAAGAGTGCAAAGGTCATCCATCAGAGGAAAATACAAATTAGGTAATTAGTGTAGCTGAGCCCCATGGAACAACAACAATGCTGGAAGGCACAAGAGTGCTTCTTTTGTCCGTCCACTGTCTAATCCAGAAAGGCAGAGCAGAACCCACATGCCTTCCTGCAAACAATGTGGCATATTCCTTGTACCATTTCAGTGGGGCTATGGAAATAATGGTTTATGTATGAGTTGTTTTCACTTTAGGTCATAATGACCAAAAGGAGTACACCACAAAATATATTACACATAAGCAAATAACATAACAAGACTGCTCAGAAATACTACAAAGCACTGCAAAAGTCATCAGTAGAAAAGTGCTTGGATACGAATAAGTTTAAAAACATAGAATATGTTTAAACCATCAGCATGTACATGATTTGTCTTCAGCCTACAGTGGGAAGTGGTGGGGAAGTGATGCTTCCCAAAGTCTAGTGAAAGTTGCAACTTGTGTGCTGCTGGAGATCCACACAACTGGCACACCATGGGGCTGACAGCAGGCTGTTTTCCAGTGGCTGCCACATGCTGCTAAAGGGAGGCCCCCACCAATGTGGTTGTGCAGAATTTCTGGATGCCACTAGTGATACCAAGCCAGCCTTTAGAACTACGGACACCTGTTCCATATTCCATGAAATCAGCAGCAGGGCTGCCGGAAAGAGAATGCCATATTGACAGTCTGAGTCATCACTGCTGCACTTTTCATGCCTTTGGATTTCTCCTAATAAAAGCAAAAGTAATAAAAATGAACACAAAAGCTCCTTCAACCCACCTTCTGTTAATATCAATGGACGGGTATAAATAATATTCAGAATACACCTTTTCTGTGCATGTTGCATTTGGTTTGACAACATACTTGAATACAGATTTCTGTGCTGAATACTCCAAAAGGGATTCATGACTTATCAGACAGAGCTAAGAACACTCCCCTGTGTTGTAAAACAAGGGACATTTTTTCCCTCTTTCGCCATCTCTATGGGTGGCTCTGCAACATTAAACATAATTCCTTTGCATCTTGTTAGCAACTACTTCTAACCTGGGCTTCAGGAACTCACCTAATTCAGCCAAATGCCAGTTTCCCCCTTCATTCTGGTAATTTGCTAGAGCCTGGCTGATGACTCATCACTCTTCCCCCCCCTTTTTAGGCATATATTCTCCTCCTCCTGTCTGGGATATGACTTTACCATTGTAAGTGCCAAACCTTTGTACCAGGCCTGAAAAGCTTTTCCATAGGTTACCACTATCCATTCATTAACCCCTCCCAGTTCATGAAGACCAATTCAGGCTAGTATGTGCCACAGTCTGAGTTCTGGAGCTACGCAGTAATTCAAGAAAGGGAAGACAAGATCACATACTACAGGGAAAAGCAAGGCCTAGATAGGAGGAAGCATGAATTCCATGCAAAAAGTTCCAGAGTTGGGGCAAGCACTTTAGAAAGTGCCTGCCAGTCAAAATAGATCTTAGAAAGCTAGAGGGGTCAAATAGCCTCAGTCACTCAGCCTTGGGTCCCAGTTGCCTGGGAAGAATGTAGGAGGGAGGAAGGGAGGGAGGGAGGGAGGGAGGGAGGGAGGGAGGGAGGGAGGGAGAGAGAGAGAAAGAAAGAAAGAAAGAAAGAAAGAAAGAAAGAAAGAAAGAAAGAAAGAAAGAAAGAAAGAAAGAAAGAAAGAAAGAAAGAAAGAAAGAAAGAAAGAAAGAAAGAAAGATTATCCAAGATGAGAGGTAAAATCCTTCCCATCTCCAAATCTGGTGATTGTTCAATCCGAGAATGTTACTTCATGATAACCAGTGAGTCTGCCTAAATAAATTATGAACATATCCAGTTCACTTTCAGCCATTGGCCCATACAGTACAGTCTTGCCTCCTTGGCAGGCAGCACCTGTTCAAGGTCTTCTAGAAAGGACTTTTCCTACAGTAGTTGCCTAAGATGGAAGAATGGGCTGTTGCACCCATTGTTTAAGTTGTTAGTGTGAGTCACAGTTTGACAGCTGGCTAAGTTACCAAGCTCTAAGTAACAGACAGTCTAACTAAATTTTTTTTGCTGAGGGGCAACTAATTAATCTACATTAACTCTTTAACATTCCCTGCTGCAGGAAGGTACTACTGCCCTTTCTTAAAACACTAATCTCTTTGTATTTACATCAGGGTGTTTCCTAATTTAAATGATTAATGGCACCGGTAGTTAAATAAACAGTAAAATCAAATATAGAAGGAAAGGCCAGCTTGACACATGATGACACACAACTGGGAAGGAAGGGGATGGTGGATAGATGAATGTACAGAAGCAACATATGAACCTACCTCTGATGCCATGACACCAAAGCCAATAAATATGAAAATCCTGAGGTCCGCACAATGAAACTAAAGATTCCCGAGCCATCGCGTACAGCTCACTGGTATGCTGAAGGACTAAGTGTTCAGCTGTCCTGTTGCCTCTACAGTTGTGAATCCCATAACAGTTCAACATGAAACCCTTGTTGCATACTCCACTCTTCTGCTTCCTTCCTCCTATGAATAGAAGATTCATTTTCCTTCTTTTGTCATTTCCCATTACACATTCCGTGTGTAGTTGACCTAGACAGTAAAGCAAAGCATATCATTTCCATCTCCCACTGAATCTTTGATTTCCATGGAGGTGATGGATTTTTCATTTGCCAGTCCCACTTCCTTGTTTTTCTGCTACGGACAAGCAGTGAGTGACTCCACAGTTAAGTTGACGACATACAGACGCACAAGCACACACTCGCGGGAATGCCTTTTTTCTTCTTTCCATGAGGATTTTTTTTCCTTTTTGCAAAAAAATGCAAGCAAAAGAAAAAAACAAGGTTTTCTATTGAAGGTACATCTCCTCTTCAATATGAAGACATTAACTGCATTGTTCTGGATCCCCCATGCAGTGGTCAGTGAAGTCCTTTGGTAACTGATGGAACATCATTATATAGCAGTAGGTAGCTGTAGCTGTTGAAGAAAATTCCCCATGGGTTATGAACACAAAAGGGAAGTGGTGTGTGAGAAGGGCTTTGGAAGGAGAACTAAAGAAGAGGAGGAATATGATCACTGAAGATGGTTGCTCTGGGTTGCACCTCTGTTCTCCCCACTGGACCCTTTGACTACTGCTCACTGGTGGTGGGATGTAAGTCTCTTTTCTCCCAGCACACATTGGTTTGTCTTCAGTTTTTTAAATATATGATTTATACATATTTATACCTATTTATACACAGTTTCCCATGGCATCAGTAAGTGTGCTTCTGTTGGTGAGAAACGGAAGTTGCCGCTTAGAAACAAGTCCTGCATATACTTTGTCTGTGGGCTCCAAAAGTTCCCAGACAATAATCCAACCTTTGCAAACATCTCACTGTCTTGTCAGCTTACCCTCCCCTCCCACTTCCATCCCTCTGTTCAACTGTCTTTTTCCGCATTGTTGTAAGAAGACACAGAGTGTCATGCCATTGAAGTCGGTGACTGGCTCATCTGCACCCTCATAGACTGCACACTGTTCAGGATCTTCTTCTGGTGTCCTGCCAAGGTAACCCCTATTCTTAGAAGATCTCTGCAAAAGAGAAGAGACAGGATTACGAGTGCTGCAGAGAGGTTTATCCTGAATGCCTGCTTTGGTTATTTAGTCATGTGGTGGCAAATTAAAATGTTGAGCAGAAACTGCAGGCTGTTAACCCAAGAAGAGCAATCAGAATTGCTAAAATATGTGGAGTGAATGTGTTTGTGTGTATGATCCAAAAGCCACAACAAATATACAATTGAGTAGAAAAGGACCAGGAAGCCTCTTTTCTTTTTCTTGAAGTGACTAACACTGCAGTTCTCTTGAGAAGATACATTACCCAGTCTGCTGTTGCAACAGCAGATATTTTGAGTAAAAAACTTAAGGAGAAAATTCCCAGTGAAATAACCTGAATGTTCAACCATAGACTCATGGCTAGGCTGCTGCATTCAAGATTGGGCCACTGTTTGATTCTCTCATGGGATACATTCCACAATATTTGTATTTGGTAAATCTTACTAGTTATATTGAGAGCTTATGGTAACAGGAGGTGAATATTGTGAAATAGAGGGTGCTAGCCAAACAGGCTTTCAGGATGCATGAGTTTGACAATATAAGAAACATAATGTATAAGAAACATGTGGGAGTTTTGGGGTACTGGTGAATTCTGGGAGCAAGTGCACCTATCAAGAAGGACAGAGGCAAAATGGCTTGGGGAGTAGGGACATTTTGTGTTACAAACATAATGGAGATACGAACTACCTCCCTTTCTGACATGCTCCTAGTACTAAAGTTCTACTTTGTTTCAAAATTAAACAAGTCACTCCCTGAAAGTTTACAAAAAGTCCAATTCCCTCTCCTCCCAACATTAAAGCCAATACCAGCCTATCAGTTAGCTGAGATTGAGGATGGAATGAGAATGTACTACTTACTCTGATGTCATTTGCGCAACTAATTGAAGAGATGTGAATCCAGCGGTCAGAAAATTGTCTCTGTACTGGTTCATTTTGATGGCACTGAGCCAGTCTTCTACTGAGGTAAAGGCAGTGAAATCTGGGATGGAGCGATCTAACAGTGGCTGAGAAGGCCTAGAATATGACACAAACACAGAGTCAGGGAGGAGAACCCGCTAACTGTGAACCAAGATTAGATAAAGAAAGGCAATACAAACAAAACAAGGGTAAATTGGCAGCGCAGAGTTACCCCAGTCTAAGCCCACTTAAATCAGTGACCTTGGTCTGGAGTTACTGTGCACTGCTCATCTCTTCTCACTAACCCACTTGATCGTGTTGCTAGCTTTACTCCAGCAAAGCTTCCTTCAATCTCCCTTCCTCTCTCATTAACACAGGTAGGCCAATCACACTCCAAAATTTCCTTGCCCTCTTCACTGAATCAAAACACTCAGGTATCAGGTTTACATGCTGCTGCTTCTGGAACGTATCATTTCAGATTGCTGGGTGAGAACTACTACCACATGTGGGGGGGACCTCCCCCCAAAATTCAAAATAAGCATGTCAGGCTAGAGTGATATTCTCAACAGGCTTGTTGGGATATGCACGGAGATTTTAGATAGCAGGGAGCTGGCATCTTTAGATACCAAGGGGATACAGAGGTTGTGGCCTGCATGATATAAATCAGGGCATCCCTGTCAGGCTCCAAAATGGGGATGGAGAGAATCTGTTTCATGCCACACAATTCACAATGGCCACCAAGCCTTTGGATGCTCCAGCAAATGTGCAGTTATATGGCATCATGATGATGAGTCTGGAAGAATTCAAGTCATCTCTGTAGGCTACAGCCAAAGTTGTGCAGATGGATGTTCCCACTGAGAAGTCATCTGCTGTTTATATAAGGCAGGGGGTATCACTGTTGAGCATGGAGGCTGTAATGAATTTGCAGTACCACACAATAAAATGGGAATAAATTGTGCCCAGAAGAACATAAGAAGGGCCCTGCTGGATCACATCAGTGGTCCATCTGGTTCAAACTCCTATCTCAGACTGTGGCCAACATATGGGGCATAGAGGCCGAGGCCTTTCCCTGGCACTGGTATTCAGAGGTCTATTGCCTTTGGATGTGGAGTAGCTGCAGATAGATTTATCCTTCATGAATCTGTCTATTCCCCTTCTAAAGCTGTCTATGCCTGTGGCCATCACTACATCTTCTAGAAATGAATTGCACGTTTTAATCATTTATTGCGAAAAGAAATATTTATTTTTGTTTGTCCTGAATATACTGCCCATCAACTTCACCGGATGCCCCTGAGTTCTAGTATTTGGGGAGTGGGAGGAAAAGTTAGCTTTGTCTACCTCATGCATAAATACAGGTTGCTTACCTGTAATTGGGGATCTTCAAGTGGCCATCTGTGCATTCACACCTCTGGGATATAGTGTGCCTGCGCTGACCCCGATTGGTATCTTTTAAAGCGAAAGGGATTTTTGTGCCCTCTCCCCAGTCATGCGCAGGGCTCCAGTGCGCATGACCAAGGGAGGGGCACAACAATCCCGCCAGTTCCTTCTGACCACTGCCATCAGTCTCTGAGCAAGATAGGAAAGACCGACAGCAGAGGGGAAGGAGGGCGGGTGGTGTGAATGCACAGATGACTCCTCGAAGATCCCCAGTTACAGGTAAGCAACCTGTATATCTTCTTCGTGGTCTCTGTGCATCACACCTCTGGGAGATTAACAAGCAAGAAAAAAACCACACACATACCTGGAGGAGGGAACTGGAGGTCTTAAACTCGCCCCACCTGCAACAAAGCTCGCCCCACCGCTGAACGTTGGTGAACGTAGTGCCTCACAAACGTGTGAGGGGAGGCCCAAGTAGCTGCATTACAGATGTCTCCCAAAGGTGTCCCTCTGAGAAAGGCTGTGAAGGTAGCACATGAAGTGGACCAGGTAACAGCTTCTTTGCCAGTAAGTAGCACAATCCATTTGGACAGACGCTGAGATGATAGCTTCCAACCTTGCCTCAGCAGGGCATGGGAGACAAAGAGGGCTGGAGATCTTCAAGAAGACCGAGTCCTATTCAAGTAGAAGAGCAGTGCTCTTTTCACATCCAATGCGTGAAAACAACGCTCTTCCTCATTCCGAGGGGTCGGGAAGAACACTGGAAAGGTGATATCCGCCCTCATGTGAAACTCCGAGACTATCTTGGGTAAGAAGGAGATGTCTGGAGCCGGGGTAACACCATCATGATGAAAAATGAGGTAAGGTGGATCGCAACAGAGTGCAGAGAGTTCACTCACCCGCCTAGTGGATGTGATGGCCACCAAGAAGGCTGTTTTCCATGAGAGGAGTTGCAGACTACAGGTGGCCATTGGTTCAAAGGGCTTGCCCATCAGTCTCGCCTGAACCAGAGGTAAGTCTCAAGCTGGCGTTGGGCCTCGGGTCGGGGGAAACAGGCGATTGAGGCCCTTCATGAATTGTTTTGTCCTTAGGTGGGAAAAAACTGAATGACCTTCTATTTCAGGATGATGTGCAGAAATAGCGGCCAAGTAGACCTGCAGATAGGCACAACTTAGGCCCATGTCAATATGGGAGAGCAGAAAACCGAAAACAGCATTCAAATCCATAGGAGGTGGGGGCAACGCTTCTGAACTAAGGTAAGCCACAAATCTCCATTTCCTGTCATAGGACTGACGTGTAGATGGCTTTCGGCAATCGAGGAGCACATGTGCTATCCTGTCACTTATTTTCAATGCAGTATCTGCCATGCTGTCATCCTGAGATGAGGCTCATCATGGCGTAACACCCATCCCCCTTGCGCAAGGAGGAGATCGGGCACTACCAGGAAGTGGACAAAGGAGCCCTTGGGCAGGTGCAGGAGAGTGGGGAACCAATGCTGTCTGGGCCACCACGGGGTTACCAGAACACAACGAGGCCGGTCCCTCATCACCTTGTTGATCACCTTGGCAAGCAGAGGAATTTGTGGGAACAGATATATGTGTCTGCATGCCCATGGGTAAAGGAGTCTGTCTCCTAGGGAGGCAGGATCCCTCCCCACCCTGGAGCAAAATAGGCAGCATTTTGTGTTGTGCCAGGATGCAAATAGATCTATCTCCAGGTAACCCCAACAATTAAATACTGGTCAGAGATAGGTCCAGTTGAGTTCCCACTCATGCAGCAATGCTCCCCCCCTGCTCAAGAAGTCTACCTACACATTCAGGGAGCCAGGGAGGTATGCTGCAACCAGGAAGATGCCCCAGGAATAATAGTCGCCCCATATCTCCAGGGCTAGCCGACACAGGCCTCTGGATACTGTCCCACCTTGGCGATTGAGGTAACACATAGCTGTTGTCTGTCAGGACTGCAACAGTGCTGTTGTGCACTAGGTGCTGAAAGGACTGGAGAGTGTAATGCACCATGAGCATCTCCAGAAAGTTGATGTGATTGTGGATCACATGGGGTTCCCATTTGGCCCCAACAGTCCCATGAGGTGAGCACCCCACCCCCAGAGGGAGGCATCCATGGTCAGAGTCATGGACGGGGTGGGTGGGTGGAAAGGGGCTCCCATCAGTAAATTCTGTGGGTTCATCCACCAACTGAGGGAGTCCAACACTGGCAGCATAAGGCAAAATGTCCTGGACTGGGAATGAAACTGAGGGTGAAAACAATGAAGAAACCAGAACTGGAGCGGTCTCATGTGCAGTCTGGCAAAAACTATGATGGCTGTAGTTGCTGCCACCAGCCCCAGGAGGTGTTGGAGTTGCCTTGCTGTAGCCTCCTTCTGCTGACATAAGAGGCGTACTAGGGTGATGATATTGTCTGCCCTCTTGGGGGTGGGGAGGAAGGCTTTGCATGCCAGGGAATCCAGGATGGCCCCTATGAACTGGGCTCGCCTTGCAGGGATGAACACAGACTTTGCCAGGTTGACAGTAAGTCCCAAGGCTTGTAGAGTGTGCAAGGTCAGTACAATGTGGTCTTGCAGGGAGATCTCTGAGTCCGCCATGAGCAACCAATCGTTGATGTACAGAAAGATCCGTACACCTTGCAGGCGAAGGTAGGCAGCAATGACAACCATGAGCTTCGTGAATATGTGGGGGGCAGTGGAAAGATCGAATGGAAGGGCCTTGTACTGATAATGACCTTCCCCCATAGCAAAGTGGAGAAAATGCCTGTGATCCGGGTGTATTGTGACACAAAAGTAAGCATCTTTCAAGTCCAGAGTCACCATCCAAACCCCATGCTCAAGGAGTGGGAGGATGTTCTGAAGGGTCGTCATCCGGAACTTTTTATAAACGATGAAGGCACTGAGGTTTCTGAGGTCCATAACAGGGCGGAGGCCTCCATCCTTCTTGGGAACCGTGAAATAACAGGAATAAAAGCCCTGATGGAACTGCGACCAAGGGACGGGTTCTATTGCGTCCTTTTGTAGGAGGTTCCGGATTTCGTCTAGCAGTGTGACGGAGTTGGGTATAGGGATGAAATACGACTCCGTAGGCACCTGAAGAAATTCTATGTGATAACCCTCTGTGATGACAGGAAGAGCCCATCTGTCTGGTGTTATTTTTCTCCAGGCAGACAAGAATGGGGGTGGGAGTTTTGGCCAGTTGGCCCGAGTCAAAGGCTCTGCTTGGGGGGCTTGGTAGCCTTGGTCCTCAACTGGGAGGCAGTATTGAACTTCTGTTTGTTCCCATATGGCTGTGAATGGAAACCAGAGGATCTCTGCCATTGAGGTTCCGGAGAGGACTTTAGGGATGATCTGCAGGACCACCACTTGTTTCAGGACTTTGACTTGGATTGTTTAGAGAGACTCCCAAATTATGTGAAGTCTTGATACGTTTGTCTAGTTCTTGCAAGATTACATCCATAGTGGAACTGAATAAACCCTCACCTTCGAAAGGTAGATCCTCAATGAAGGCTTTAGTATCACTAGGAAGGGACGTGGAATGCAGCCAGGAATGACGTCTGAGCGTGATCACCGATGTGAGCGTTTTGGCTGCCACATCCAGATTGTGTTTAGCAGCATTAAGTTGATGTTTTGCCAGCATCATACCCTCTTTCTGCAGCCTCCTGGCTTGATGGTTCATGTCTTCAGGGAGGGAAGCAATAAACTCAGTCATTTGCTCCCAGAGGGCATACTGGTATCTACCCATGCAGGCCGTATGATTGGAAGTCTTAATTCCTAATGCTCCTGCCGAATAGAATCTGTGCCCCAAGGAGTCAAGTTTTTTCCCCTTCCTTATCATGAGGAGAAGAGTGGCTGCATCTGCCCTTAGACGAGGGCGTGATGACAATGGAGTTGGGTTTAAGATGAATGAATAGAAATTCAGCTCCCAATTCTTGCACCCTATACATGTGGTAAATCCTCTTGCTAGAAATAGGAGTAGAAGCCGGATGAGACCATGGTGCTTTGGCAGCTTACAGTAGGACTGAAGTTAATGGTAATGCAACTGCTGTGGAAGTATCCATCTGTACTATGCCAGATACTGAGGCCGTGGTCACACAGCACCCAACTCATGGATAAAATCCCAGCCCATGGATAAAATTGTTTTCTTCCAGGTTGGGATGTTCATACATCCCAACCCCGGTGGTGGCGACAGGGGGAGGCACCCTTTCTGCTTGCAGGAGAGAACTCTACCCCCCCTCCGCCGCCAACCACTGCTGCCAGCCACCGCCAGACCCGTCCTGGCTGCCTGGCTCGCCCCGTGCTCCGCTCCAGGCCCCAAGCCCCACCAGCCACTGCCTGGTAATTTTTTGGGTTAGAGAATGTGGGCGGCGGCACCCGGCGGGGTTCGGGGCTGGGAATGGAGTGCGGGGCGGTTCCCCCCCCCCCCAATTCTGCACTTGGGTGCTTGTGTGCCCAAGTGCATAAGTGCAGAAACAGGAGAAAAAAACAGGGATCATTTCGAGAGAGAGCCATTCAGATCGGCTCAATCGCGGATTCCTTGCACTAACACCCGGAAAATACTTGGTTTTCCAGGGGTCCTTAAATGCAGGAGAAAAGCGAAAGAGTTGTGTGAGTGAGCGAGCTTCGGCGCGGGATCCATATGAACAGGAGATTAAAAAGCAAGAGGAAACAGCACTAATTCCCACGGTAAAGTCCCATGTGAATGGAACCCTGAGTCTGTCACAGTGGGTGAAGGCTGAATGGTGGAGACTGTCAGTGTATTGGCCATCCTCTTGATGTAATCCCCATATGATTTAAGATCTTTGGATGGGGAGATTATCCACCACTTGTTGCGGTGGGGAGGGATCCTGGATAGGGGCTTCATCACCAGAGGAGGACGATGAAGACGATCCCTAGGGTTCAGAATGCTCCAATGGCTCGGAGAAAGCAATGGGTTGCATTGGTATAGATGGCATCGGTGTTGAGTGCTTGGCATGGTGTCCCAGAAGCGGAACAGTGGGTTTGTGTTTCCTGCCTATCAGCACCGACAGTTGTGGCTGTATGAATTCTGGCATCGGAAGGTGCTCTCGGTATCAAGACAGGCGGGAGGATATTGACTAATGATCCCAATCTGCCGGGGTGTGCAGAGGGAGCCAGGGCGCAGCAGGCATAGGATAAGCCCCATACAGGTACTACCACTGACGGCCGTCCCAAGGAGCTGGGGGGTAATGCCCAGATGATTGATCTTGATCCTCCAATTGACGCGGAGAAATGGCTGAAGAGCCTGTGTCCCTGTCTAGGTGCAGACTTTCGACACTGGGCGGCCGGGGCACTTGGGTTAACTCCATATCCAGATCAGAGTCCATGAAGTGGATAGGATGCAGCAAAGGTGAGGTGGAATCATCTTGTAGTTGCCCAAGGTCTGCAGAATCCAGTACCGCAGCCCCCGCCAGGGCTATGTCTGACACGAGATGCATGGACAAAGCACTTTTGGAAGGAGTACCCTTCTTGTGCTTTTTGTGCTTGCTCTGCCTATTGTTCTTGCCCTCGTTGCGTTTCTTGGCAGGAGTAGGGGCTTCAGACTGGAAAGCTGACATCGGTCATTTTGGCACCAATCTGTTGATATTGATGACGCTTGGCATCGGAGATAGCGCAGTCACCGATCCCGAAGCTGGGGTCAACAACGAGGCACATCCGGATGTCTCTTGTGAAGACATCATCAGAGAAAGAGCCTGTTCCAATAAAGCGATGCGGAGTCTCTCGGCTTGGTCCTTCCTCGTCTGCTTCGAGAACCTGGCACAGTGAGCACAGTGCACTTCCCCAAGGCACAAAAGGCAAAGCGAGTGTCTCTCGGGGCGGGGGGGGGGGCTATCTTGCTGCCACACTTTAGGCACCATTTAAAGAAGCCCCACCATTTGGCCATAGGCCGGGGGTGGGGAGTAGCCTGCTGAGGCAGAGTACTCTAAGTCCGTTCAGTCCAAATCAACTAAGTGTTTCACTACAGGAATCCAGTAGGAAAAAGGAGAGAAGAAGAGAAAAAATACCTACCGAAGCGAGGAGGGTCCTACCAGCGCGGTGGTCAGAAGAGAACTGGCGGGATTGTCGTGCCCCTCCCTTGGTCATGCCCACTGGAGCCCTGCACGTGACCGGGGAGAGGGCGTGGAAATCCCTTTCGCTTTAGAAGATACCGATCGGGGTCAGCGCAGGCGCACTGTATCCCAGAGGTGTGATACACAGAGACCACAAAGAAGATTTTTGCAATGTCAAGAACTATATAATGCGGATTCTCAGCATAATTAGACTGTCCCCATACCCTGTTTCCCTCTGGGAAATTTGTCAAATAGGGGGATGGGTCAGGGACAGCAACTTAGGAACCAACTGTAAACAAGGCCAAACTCATTAAATAGTGAAATGTACTCAATCCAAGCTTCTGTGCTACTCTTTCACACAGGATTAGAAGAATTAGAGATGGCTTGCATTTAAGGTTTATAACATTAACCGATAGATTAATTTTGTAAAGTTTTAGCGAAATAAATTATGAGGTCCAATTTTAATTAGCAGGACAAGAAGAGCACATGTAAGCATACTAATGTCCAGGTGCATTCTGTAGTATAAGTTTTAAAAAAGAAACAGTTAAAGATAGTCACTCCTTCAAACAGTTTCTAGTAGCTTTTGTTAACTGTAAATCTTTTGCTTCCTCCAGTATCTCAAGGGACACCTATATGATGATTTGGTACTATGCAAATCTATTCAAATTTACTCAATTGATAAATTGGTTAAAACCAAAGACAGATTATTAATCAGCTAAACACATGCACACACATCTCTTTGGCTGTTTGGCAGGCCTATGTCCAATGCTGCCTTCAGGGTCTTAGCTGCAGCAAAGCAAGTCAGCTGGAAACTTACACAGCGGTGATGGTAGCCACAGTTTTGAGGCTTGCTGGGTTTCGGATCATTTTATCTAGGGTGTTAACTATTTCAGCAAAACGTGGTCGGGTGTTGCGGTCTTTCTGCCAGCAGTCTAACATTAGCTGATGGAGGGCAGCTGGGCAGTCCATAGGAGGAGGGAGCCGATAGTCTTGCTCGATTGCATTAATTACCTACAGAAAGAAATGTATGTTGCATGTTAGAAAAATACAGATGCACAGAAAAACGATTCAGCAAGATTATGGAAGTGTCCTTTTTTTTGGAATTTTTGCATGTGTGTGTGTGTATGCATGTGTGTGCCCATGCCTGGAAGTCATGGCGACCTCTGGTGACTCCTACTGGGCCACGGAGGATGTTCAGAGAAGTGGCTTGATAGCCTGCCTCTGGTCTCCCAGCCCTGGTATTCTCTGGAGGTCTCCCATCCAAGTACTTGCCAGGGTCAACCCTGCTTAGCTTCTGAGATTTGATGAGACCAGGCTTGCCTGGTCTATCCAGGTCAGGGCTAAAGTGTCTTTTTTTTTTTTTTTTGAAAAGTCAAAATTGTATTTTATGTTAAAGAAAAAGCATCTAGATTCCTGGTCGGCGTAAATAAACCTTTTCATTGGAACCAATGGTAAGAGCGCTCAGATCTCTATTGATGGTAGGCATCTGTTTCTGTGCTCCATATTGTTATGCCTGTTCACACTAAGCTTCTACCAAAGGAAAAAGTTTTGAGCAAAAGTGTACGCGTCTGCACTCATTTATCATGTAAACATTTTCATACTTGAACAAATACGGCATTCTTTATCCACTGATTGTTCTCTGGCTTATGCAGTGTATACCAAGAGTTTGATTTCACAAGTTAACTACGGATTCGAGGAAGTATCTCTTTTCACTTACTGCTTATGATAAAGCTTACTTCTTAGAAACATTTTCCTCAACTTACTTCAAGTTCTATAGGCAAAAGGTGCCCTGGTTACTCTCTACATACATTTTTAAAAAAGTTTTAATATGAATCTCTATTGTTAGATTATACGGATTTTAAGCTGTTGGATCATTTGGATGTAGTGAACTCAGCACTGAATTCAACCAATGGATCTTTTGAGCTCCTCTGCTGGTACGCACACCTACCCTCCTTACTCTCAGAAGGGGATCCCTTTTTCTGATGTTCTGCGCACTAATGCTTTAAATGCAGGAGTAAAGGAAGACATCTATCATGTGCATGAGAAGCAAAGGAAATGTTCTTGGCTCTGAAGGAAGCAGGGCACTCAGAGGTTAATTAGGGTGCAGATGCTTCAAGACAAAGGTAGTCCCTTCTCTGTTAGGCAGCCACCACTCTCATTATCTCTGTCTGTCATGCCGGAGTACAGGACTTGCTCAAGTCACGGCACCTGGCTCATAATCCTTCTGAACATTTTCAAAGGGCCTGCAAGATTCCTAGTGCCCAATTACCAGCACACTGGCTTCTCTTCCCATTCCCTCCCCTCCTTTCATGCTGGAAACTCTTTCCTACTGCAGAGGTTTGAAATAAAAAAGACAAGTCTACATCTCACAGCTAGCATTTCCAAGCTTTTCTCTAGAGCTCTGGGGAGCGCAGGGAGGGGGGGAGAAGTTGGAGCCCACAAACTCCAGTGCTTCTGTCTTGTATAGGCGAGAGTGGCTCAGGTACTTCTGTCTGGCCTCTCCCATCAGCCCTGAGGTTATGGATAAGAAAGAAAGCCCAACCACCACTATCCTTTCTCCAATAGCTTAGGGATTCCCTGTCCAACTTCCTGCCCCACCAAGGCACCGGGCAAAACCCACTGTCACCTTTTATTTTGGCATAGCTGAGCAATTAATCTCCCTGAAGAGTTGTTTAGTGATTACTCATTTATTAAAATAGTTATACTCCACCTTTCAATTAATTGAATCCACAAGGCAGCTAACAAAAATTTAAAACCACAATACATATTTATGCTAATTTTAAAGCAAATGTGTGTGGAAGGAAAAATACCATGCTGTCTGCACTTCACTTATCCAGTGTCCAGTTGTGTTGCTTACAGGTGTACAGACTAGTATGAAAGTGGTAATGGATGTTCCCCCTTCTTTTCCATGCTGCCAAAAGGGAAAGAGGCTGTGCTGGTCCTGTGTCCCTGAGCAGACAAGAGTATCCTCTTCCTTTTGTAAACCACTGGAGAGAAAAGGATAAGTCCCACCTTCCTATCCAGCACCTTTTTTCACCCCCGCAGAAGGGGTTCTGAGATAACAGTAACTCAAGAATGCGGGGTGGGGCCATAGCTCATTGGGATAGTAACTCCTTTACACATAAAGCTGCTTTATACTGAATAAGACCATAGGTCCATCAAGGTCAGTATTTCTAGTCAAACTGGAAGTGGCTCTCCAGGATCTCAGGTAGAGGAATTTCACATCAAACATTGCCTGGTCCTTTTAATTGCATGCAGAAAGTCCCAGGTGTAATTTCCACTTCAGGTTCAGGTAGTAGGTGATGTGAAAGACATTAACCTGTGGCCCTGTAGAGATGTTGCCAGTTAGAGAAGGCAGTAATGACCATGACAGGCCAATGGTCTGACTTAATATAAGGCAGCTCCATGTGTTCATTATATCAGTATCACTTTGTAACACTGGGGAGGGGCTGTGACTCAGTGGAAGAGTCTCTGCTTTGCATGCAGTACCTCCCAGGGTCAACCCCAGCATCTCCAGTTAAAAAGGACAAGGCAGTAGGTGACGTTGAAGACCTCTGCCTGAGACCCTGGAGAGCCGTTGCCACTCTGAGGAGACAATACTGAACTTGATGGACTGATGGTCTGATTCAGTATAAGGCAGCTTCACATGTGTGAAATACATTCAGGATTCTCCTCAGAATTTGAAGTGAGATCAGTGGTTAGACAGGGACAGCAAAGAAATTCCTCACTATATGAAGCTGGACTGAACATCCCTAGGATCAGAATGCTGCACTCCTTTTTTAGAAGAAAAGCTCAGCTAACATAATTGGCTGCAACAGGACACAGGACAGAGACACTATACAGTAGCCAACCTATATTTAAAGATTTCCTGCAAGAGCTCATCTTTGAACAGAAAGTTCCAACCACAAGAGCATAAGAGCCAGTCCAGATCATGCTGAGTAGGTAATATTAGAGTCTGAGTATGGAAAGAGAAGACCAGAGGACTAAAGGCAGACTCTGAATCCACACAACTTGCCTTCAGCCTCACAGCAGTCTACTAAATTAACAAACAAAAACTTATCTATACCAAACAGAGCCAAATTTATAATAGAGTGACAGAAAGAAAAATGTGTGCAGGAGTATATGGGAACCCCAGAGTGCTGTGTAGTTATCTCTGTGCTAGGTGAAGTGAAATGTGTTCCTGGGTCCCAGGAAACAAATTAATTCCCTGCAAGCTAATATGGTTGTTCTGAAGAAGGTCAGAGAGGCAGAGAACAACATGCTAAAATAAACTTACAAGAAGAGGGGGGGAGACTTTCAAGAGAGACCCCACTTCTGTGATGAAAGCTCCTCAGTGTTGCGGGGGAACAAAAGTCTTGGAGCTGGACAACATCATACTTGGAAAGCTGGAAACAATGCCTTAGATGGGACTTATCTCTTAGGTGATACCTCTGCATCACCTAGCTCCAATAATATATCTATGGGGAGGACAGAGGAGAGGACCTCATAATATGGTGGAACTTTCAGTCATTAGGAGCGAAATGGGCTTGTGATGACCATACTGTCAGTTGCCTGTCTGTTGCAAAGGACGTGGACATCACATGTTGTTTAGATAGGATGGTGGCACAGGGAAGGAATAAATGGTTATAGGCACCAATAACACTGGAAAATATATCTATATATCTCTATCACTGCTTAGTCCAGAACTTCAAAAATGCTGTGTGTTTCACACACCTAGGGTGCGGCCAGACGGACGTTTTGATCCAGTGTCGTTGCTCCCCCCCCCCGCCCCCGGATTTAAACTGCTCATTCAGACAACGTAGTTGGTATCCAGTACTGCAGTCATCTTACCCCCGACTTTCTCGACACCTGATAAAGTCCCTAGAGAGGCAGAGCTGTGATGCTGAAAGGTTTTAGATTTCCTAGGCACTTTTCATAAGAAGCTGAGTCAGCAAAAAATTAATGGTCTCCTCTTGAAAAAGAATGGAACTTGACTTCTGTTGCTTGAAATTTGGGCTGAATTTAAATGGGGAGAGATGTGTTTTATGAAAAGCTTCATCTTTCTTCCCTCATGAAGCACCTCCCTTTCAGTGACTTTTAGATGGAACCTGCTGCTTGGGGCAACAAGGTTTACTGATTCAGAAAAAGACAGCAGAAAGTATCGTTTTCATTATTATCTAGCAGAAAGCATTCTCATCATGTAGCTAAATCAGACTGACAAGATGTCATTAAGAAACCTGCTCTAAATGAGGGAAATGGTTCCTGCCTCTCCTCTGATTTGGCTTCATGAAGCTGTTACACAACTAAATCTGATTGGTTGCATGATGACATAATGTGATTACACTGCCTATGGGATCCCTGCCTGGCTGGGATTACCTCAGAAAGAAGTCCATTTAAAGTTACACTAAAGCTATAGATTGTTAGATGATGCATGTATAAACAGTCATCGAACAGTCTACAGAAATGGAGCAAGGGTGTGTGAGAAACTTTTCACCACCAGGAAACTTCCTTCTGAAAGCCTTATGTGGAAACTGAGCACAGTCCCACCTCAAATCAAAAACTTCACACAGCAACTTTTAAATATATTTATGGGGGCAAGGAGGAGCAAAGAGTTTCTAAGAATCATCTTAGAATCAATTGAAATATTCTGTGCCCTCAGACTGAGAATAGGATAGATGTTCATGTATGGAACAGGAGGCATAAAGGGGAGCATATGAAAATATTACATGGTAAAAGACATAAATAATAACAAAATACATAGTTGTTTATATGCTGGAAATATAAAACAAGGGAATGCTGCTTCCTTCATTGATTACTTTGGAGCTGACCATAGGCATCTGACTGGCTGTTTGACCAATATGCTGGAGAGCCAATTTGGTGTAGTGGTCAAGAGTGGCGAACTCTAATCTGGAGAACTGGGTTTGATTCCCCACTCCTCCACATGCAGCCAGCTGGGTGACCTTGGGTCAGTCACAGTTCTTTCAGAGCTGTTTTCTCAAGAGCAGTTCTCTCAGAGGTCTCTCAGCCCCACCTACCTCACAGGGTGTCTGTTGTGAGGAGAGGAAGGGGATAAAATTGTAAGCCACCCTGAGACTCCAAGTGAAGGGCAGGGTATAAATCCAACCTTTCTTCTTCTTCTAGATGAATCCTCAGTGTGATACAGCAGGGCTCATCTTACACTACCTTGTACTTTTATGATGGGAGACCCCAGATCAGTAAGGACAGTACCATATACAAATCTTTGCTAAAGGACAAAGTGCATGTGTCTGTGGGACTGTAAAACTATCTTCCACTTACTAGGTCAGACCACTCCTAAGCAGAAAGAGAATATTATTCCAGAAGAAATATACATATATGCTTGACCTTTTTCATACAGACAGTTTGGGGGGGGGGGTCAGAATGGAGTTAGCAATGATATTCAAGTGACTCCTCCTGGAAATGTAATTGTAATACTTGAATCCACACCAAACTGCAAATATATGATTGCTGTACTCTAAGGTAAGATTCACACCACTCACATCTTGATTAGACATGTCCCAATAAGGTCTTTCCCCAAAGGACATTACTTCCCACATGACAATGCCATAACTCCATACATCACTGGCAGAAGTGAACTTGCGGTAGGCAATGGCCTCTGGAGCTGTCCACCTCACTGGAATCTTTCCACCCTGAAGCAGAAAGAAAGAAAAATGTTAACTTTGAGTGGCCAAGTACACCAACACCCATCCTGAATAAGGTTTTTGCTTAGTCCACAGTCCGTGACTTTCTGCAACACATGCAATTTCCACACATATTCAAAGGTGTCTTCTGTTATCAACACTAGCCCAGTACGACCCTCAGTATTTCACTTATAGCTGTGAGTGGCACAGCACAACCTGTTAGCAGAAAAGGAACAGGTACAGAACCTTGCCCATTCTTGCCTTTACATTTCCAAATGTCTAACAAGTCCTAATGCCAGACGAATTCTAGGGGTCTTTACAAGAATCAGCTATTCCAGAGGGGGCATAACAAGAGTTGGCTGTCAAAATTCCACAGTTTAGTACAGACTGGATAAGATGATGAGGGAAGCAGGAAAGATCATGCAAATATTGTCTCAGACTTAGTCAAATCCTGCTTGACTAGTCTGACAGAACTCAGGAGGAATTATATGTGTGCAGTTATTGTTGGTGCTTTTCTGATGAAGACTTTGGAAATGAACATACTACCAGGAAACTTTGTTAAATAATATTTTGATTGGACCTTTTTGTATAATGCATCCTGAAAACCTATTCTTTGTATCTTGATTAAAATGTTATAGAGATAGCTGTGGGATATTTCAAAGATTGGTATAACGGCTTACACAGCCCCATCTGCTTTGTTGTCTCAGTCTTAGCTTTCATGTTAATTTCCCAGACCAAATCTAGGAACTGAGAATCTGAACTTCTGGACAACTGATTTGAACTTTATGCCCCTATTTGGGTGGTTAGTGGCGCTGGAAGTGTGGCAGGTGTACTGATGCCCATTCTGCATCTAGCATTCGCTCTGCTGTTTTACCAAACCCACACTGGAACAGAAATTCCCCTCTATAGTGCATGCCACTTTCACTTTCTTTGATTTTCAGATTTTATGGTAGCCTCCACACTGCATCTCTCAGTTTCATGGTACTGTCTGCATAGATTTATGGCCATTTTATGGCCATTCAGGGGTGACTCTGCAGTCACTACATCACTGGCCCAAGGTATTAGAATGTGGTTTTGAGCTGCATTTTTTTCTGTTCCAGAGTGGGTTTGGTAAAACAATGGAGCAAATGCTAGATGCAGAATGGGCCTGAGTGGCCAACCATCTAAGGCGGGCTCTCACCCTTCTCCTTGCTCTCCATTACATGTAGGTTACATATCATCCTATCTGGCTTTGCAGGTTCTATATTCTACACTTCTGGTTCAGCATGATGTGGTGGGAAACTGCCATTGAGGTATGTCCAAAAGAATGCTTCACATGTTACGCAGTGGTTTTCTAGTGCATGAACGTATATAGTACATACATCTGTAGACATACAACTTTCATATGCACATATTACTATACACTTTTATGCATTCATGTACACCAAATTAAAAACATGTGATATGAAACTGAAGACCCTGCCAAGGAAATAACCTCCCAGTTCCTTAAACATTAGCTCATGTTTCAACAGCTGCCCTTCTTGCATTCCTTTGCATGAATACCCAGGTCAGTAGCCTTTAGTATTAATTTACCAGTATTACAAGGAAAACAGAGATTAAAGGCCCTTGAGTCATGATCAAAACCACATACCCAAAGCTCTCATTGCTTCTGCCTTGTCCATCACAGCTACTGCAAAAAGGATCCACGGACTTGGATTCAAGCAGACAATTCAATGTCATAATTCAACTTCTAGCCCTAATTTTT
The DNA here is from genome assembly GCA_029233225.1 of Lepidodactylus listeri. Taxonomy (NCBI): domain Eukaryota; kingdom Metazoa; phylum Chordata; class Lepidosauria; order Squamata; family Gekkonidae; genus Lepidodactylus; species Lepidodactylus listeri. Next base: position 54,319,272 of record JARCFY010000005.1, on the reverse strand, counting down.
TGACAGTTACCCTAATGCAGTATATCACAGCAGAGAGTACAAATATCCTGATCCATGTGCGATTAGAGAAAAGGAAGTTCAATAGCAAATATAATGATGATGAAATCTCACTTGCATGCAAAAGGATTCAATGTATCAGTTTTACGTAACACGAAACAGAAGTCCAGTGGCATTTAAAAGACTAACAACATTTATTCCAGTACGAGCTTTTGTGAGACTCAGTTCTTCAGATAAAATACTAAAAAGAATTTCACCCATTTAAACCCACTAATTTAATGATCTAAGAACAGTGTAACAGTTTAGGATTGCATTTATACTATACTGCCCCTCCCCTTGCCAAAGAATTGGCTATCTCTAATCTTAACCATTTGTATTTTTTATAGCTTTTTGTCATTAAAAAGCCTAGGCTTATCCTAATGCCTTGGGGTCACTGCAAATCCAGATGATGTTAAAACAAGTAGAAAAAAAATTACTAACATCATATTTTTAGCCAAATTAGCTATTTTAGCACTGCTATATGAAGTATGACAGTTAATTGAATTTAGGTTTGCATTATAGATATGCCCAGCAGAACAGACCTTGGTCCTTAACAAGTGAACACGTGCACCCTTGCTCTGGGTGATAAATAAGTGTGCTACTGACTCTTTTCCCCCTCCATAAAAGCCACTATATGCTTCTTTCAGGGGAAACAGAGTTAGCAGAATACTGTCCCCCTGCAGAGCAAGTTACAAGTTACCCTGTGAGGTAGGTTTGATTAGGAGGTGGAGGAGGAGGAGCAGGAGATTGGATTTATACCCCAACCTTCACTATCTGAAGGAGTCTCAGAGTGGTTTACAATCTCATTTTCTTCCCTCTTCCCACAACAGACACCCTGTGAGGTAGGTGGGGCTGAAAGAGCACTTTTGAGGACTGCTCCTGAGAGAACAGCTCTGAAAGAACTTGTGACTGACCCAAGGTCACACCAGTAGCTGCATGTGGGGGAGTGGGGAATCAAACCCGGCTCTCCCAGATTAGAATCTGCACTCCTAACCACTACACCAAACTCGCTCTCTCACTGGCATGAAGTTATCCAGTGAGCTTCATGGCTCAGTTGGGATTTGAACCCAACTGAAACCTCCCCCTGCCTATCCTGATGCCTGAACCACTGTATCACACTGGTTAGCTGTTACAGACCATGCAGGATCATGCCTTATTCACACAATGAGCATGAGCACTGATAGTTATTCCAGCTGTGTTTCTTAAATGTAAACAGTTGCTAAACGAACCAACTCTCATTCCCATGAATGCCAATGAACAGGCAAGTGTTTTGGAAAGGACAATGTGTTTCCTACAGAGGCTTCTCTCTCACACACTTCCTAGGCCCCAAAGCAGTGACAACAACAGCTGCTTCCATACACATCTTGGAATATAAAGCAGAAAGAACAGTCTTCAGGGTTTTGGCCTGCATGACACTTTCTCACCTTGCCAGTTTTGTACTGGGAAACATGCTAACTCTCCCTGCTTCAGTCCCTGTTACCCAAGCAAGATGGCAAGAAAAAGATGATAAAGTGGGGTTTGCCCTTGGCACAAAGACGATAACTCATCATAAGGAGTTCAGTGAGCATACCAGATGAACAGTAACAGGTATTTCAGTTAAAGGTAAAGGTTTCCCTTGCGCGAAAGCCAGTCGAATTCGACTCTAGGGGGTGGTGCTCATCTCCGTTTCCAAGCTGAAGAGCTAGTGCTGTCCAAAGACGTTTCCATGGTCATGTGGCCGGCATGACTAGATGCTGAGGCGCACGGAAGGCTGTTTCCTTCCCACTGAAGCGGTACCTATTTATCTACTTGCAATTTCTTGCTTTCAAACTGCTAGGTTGGCACTTAGTCTAAAATTAATAAACTTCCAATTCTGGGAGGTAACTTATATGGGTTCCCCTTCGTCAGACTGCACAGCATGTTTGCAGATATGCATATCTGAGTGATTACTTCTGATCATGGCCAGGCAAGAGGGAAGAATATCTATAAGCCAGTTTGGTGTCATGGTTAAGAGCAGCAGACTCTAATCTGGAGAACCGCGTTCGATCTCCCACTCCTCCACATGCAGCCAGCTGGTGTGACCTTGGGTCAGTCACAAGTTCTCTCAGAGCTGTTCTCTCAGGAGCAGCTCAGGAGCAGAGCTCTCTCAGCCCCACCTACTTCACAGGGTGTCTGTTGTGGGGGAAAGAAGGGAAGGAGATTCAGAGCTGCTCTGAGACTCTGAGTGAAGTGCAGGGTACAAATCCAATCTCCTCTTCTTCTAAATGGAATGATGGGCAGGAACTTATTCAAAGACAGAAGATGGAGAACACACTTACAAGGCTACATTCACTCCTACGGCAACTGCAGGCAACTTGATTACCTTGTTCCATTGGTACAAATATGTATTCTTGCTTGCTTCCTCGTTTTCAGACATCTCAATGAATTTTAGTTTCTATGAGCAAATCTATATCCATGCAGAGACTGATGTTATAAGTTCAAAGCAATGCTCATTTGAATGCTCATTTGAATGTTACCAAGTTTTATGCATTCCAAACAACCTAATAATCACATGGAAGCTGAAGGAGCCATACTGCATGAGTAGGAAGGAAGATGTCTGAAATTTTCCTTACATTTTGAAACTTTTGGTTTCAGTCTAGGCCTTTTCCGTTGCTTGTGCATGTCCCTGAATAGAACTAGTATTACAGAGAGTGGAAGTTCTGGGTGCCCCAACTTATTTCATTGAGGCAGTGGAAGACATGGAAGTGGCATGATGACATACCAGGGAAAGGAGAAGTGAGTTCATCTAACTGAAAGCTGTTCTTCCTTACAGTACATTTCTAGGACATAATGGCTGACAGACCAGTTCATCACCAAGCCTAAAGATTTTGATGTTGAATCCAGAGTAAAATAACAGCCATCCACATCTAAATGTTGGACAAGGAAGCCACCCTGGTGTGCATCACCAAGACCTAGTTGGACAAGATGGTGGAGTTCGACAGGGCTAACCATGACTTTCCAGGTTCTCAGTACAATATCAGTATAAATTCAGTTGTCAGGGAGGTAGAGCTGCTATAGTTTGTTGGAGCTCCATACCCCTCCTGGATCTCAATCCATCTGAAACTTATATTTGTGTCTTTAATTGGTAAAAGGAACAGAAGATACGTTAGAGATTCTGTTAGTGTACCATCTGTAGCGTTAAGAAAAAAAAATTCCCACCGAACTCCCCTGAAACTATGCTCTCAGATCTTACTGGTCATTTTAGTGGTTGATTTTTGTTAGACAACCACAACGATCTTACTGACCCTTCCAAGCCCTGGGTTCTATAAAGCATAGCCCAAGGGGGCAGGACCACCCTTCGGGAAGGTGAGAGAGACTGGGGAGAGGCTGCCAGGAGGAGGGAAGGAGGGAAAGCTGGAGAGTCAAGGGCAGATAAAGCTTGGTTGGCTGGTGGGTAGGAAGGAGAGAAGGAAGGAAAAAAAACAGGAGAGGCTATGGAGGCTGCTGGGGAAGTGAAAGTATATTGGGGGAGGAATTGAGATGCCCCCTCACAAGTCTTTTTGAATACTCCACGTTTTTAAGTAATTTTGTAAGCAGCCTTGGAAGATTGTTTTGATGGAAATGTGGAATATAATTTTTGAAATAAAATAAGTGCAAGGAAGAAGAAGCTATGATTTCACCATAAGGGAGCAATTGGCAGTGGAAATGAAGGGACACTGCTAATAGCAATTTTTTGGGAGAAAGCCCCATTGAATAGATCTGTTTAGGATAGCTCTCTGGGTAGTCAGCTTCTTCATACTGTTGCTATGCCATACTAGCAAGAACACTGAGGAACTGGCTGAATTTAACTCACTGAGAGGCAGGGAAGTAGGATATCCCACCTGTTTAACTGGGTCTCTAGAGTACATGCTTCTTCAGTTCCTGCGCCGGATGGCAGAAATGCCTTGCTGTGTCACACAAAGTGCACTTAGAATAGAGTCTGCACAGCACTCATTCGAGTCCAGGGCTTGGATTGCTGAAGGTCCTTTTTTCCAGTGCCTAATGCCCAAAGGGGCTTCTGCACTTTCTGAAGGAAGACAATTTCAGAAGTGCTTGGGAGAGGTGTGTAGATAATAGGCTTGGGTCTTTTGGCTCTTCCCTCATAATGCTCAGGAATAAGGATTATCAGGAAGCATTGATGTTGATCAGGATGAGGGTGACTGACCTTCACTATGCCAGCACACTAATCTGGGCAAGGCATGTATGCGCCATTTTTGCACTAGGGATCCCTCCCTCTGTGACCCTTCCCTCATACTTGAAACTTCTTCCAGTCCGTAGCCACGGACACACTTTTATGCTTGCCAGACTGAATGTTCTGCCCACTGCAGAACTGAGAAGACGTTTTGCTAAAATCCCATTTTCAGACTGGTTATATGATTGTGCATCTTGTACAATAGAGACTGTAGACCATCTTTTGTTATTTTGTGATCAATGGACTGTCCCCCAGTGTTCTTTGGATTACCCCATTCTGACCAGATATCAGCTTCCTGTTGAGTCCTGGGTGGTATCTCTCCTGCTTTGATCCAGAAATAATTTGATCTGTTGCAAAACAGTTGACAACAGTGATCTCTTTTAAATGCTACTAAAATTAGTATTATCCTGCTGACCTTATGAGAAACTGTATAGGTGCACTGTTATATTTTATCCAACATGTTTTAGACTTTTATGAGATATATGTATTTTATTGTTTGGGTACTTTGCCTTTCTGCCTGTTCTGTCATGTTTTCTAATGTTGTTTTTGTTTCTTTTGCTCTGTTGTGACATACCAGTTTCACACTCAAGACCTTTGGTCATACAAGATTAATAATGAAGGAAAGGAGTTTCCTGGGAGAAAGCCCCAGTGAATAGACCTATTTAGGATTGCTCTCTGGGTAGTCAACTTCTTTCTACTGTTACTGTGCCACACTAGCAAGAACACTGAGGAAATACAGGTTGCTTACCTGTAACTGGAGATCTTTGAGTGGTCATCTGTGCATTCACACCTCTGGGATTAAGTGCGCCTGCGCCGATCCCGATCGGTAATCTTCAAAGCCTAACGGATTTTCGCGCCAGCTCCCCGGTCACGTGCACGTCCCACTGCGCATGACCCGGGGAGGGGCACGAGGATCCCGCCAGTTCCTTCTGACCGCTGCTAACAGCCCCCAGAAAAAAAGGTGAGGGAGACCGAAAGCAGAGGGGAAGGAGGGCGGGTGGTGTGAATGCACAGATGACCACTCGAAGATCTCCAATTACAGGTAAGCAACCTGTATATCTTCTTCGTGGTCTCTGTGCATCACACCTCTGGGAGAATAGCGAGCAATAAACACACCACATACCTGGAGGTGGGTGCTGGAGGTCTCACATCTGAGCTGTTTGCAGAACTGCACGGCCCACCACAGTACGCTGATGGGCGCGGACATCTAGGGCGTAGTGCTTCACAAATGTGTGAGGGGACGCCCACGTTGCAGCATTGCAGATGTCTCCCAGGGGAATGCCCTTGAGGAATGCTGTGGAAGTAGCCACGGCTCGAGTGGAGTGTGCCCGGAGGGACGCCGGTAGTGGCCTTTTGGCCAGAAGATAGGCGAGTTTTATCGTCTCAACTATCCACTTCGAGAGTCTTTGAGACGACAGTTTCTGTCCCTGCCTGGGCAAGGCATAAGAAATGAAGAGAGCTGGAGACTTGCGAAAGGATTTTGTCCGGTGCAAGTAGAAAGACAGGGCTCTCTTGACATCTAAAGTGTGTAGGCTACGTTGCGTTGGGTCCTGGGGACCAGGAAAAAACACCGGCAACGTGATATCCGCCCCTATATGAAAGTCCGAGACTATCTTAGGCAGGAAAGCAACATCTGGAGCCAAAGTGACGGCATTATGATGAAACATGAGGTATGGTGGGTCGCAATGGAGCGCCGATAGCTCACTCACGCGTCGAGTAGACATGATGGCCACCAAAAACGCAACCTTCCACGACAAAAGTTGAAGGCTGCATGAGGCCATGGGTTCAAAGGGTTTTCCCATCAGCTTAGTGAGAACCAAGGGTAAGTCCCATGCCGGGACTGGTGTCCGCACTGGGGGATGGAGGCGATTCATTCCCTTGAGGAATTGCTTCGTTGTTGGATGGGAAAACACCGAGTAGCCATCAATCTGAGGATGATTGACTGAGATGGCTGACAAATAAACTCGGATAGACGAGTGACACAGTCCCCTGTCCTTACATGACAAGAGGAAACCAAAAACATCTTTGAGCCTGGCGGGGACGGAGGGCCGTCCAACAGACGCCAGAAAGGCTAAAAATTTATTCCATTTTGACTCATATGAACGCCGTGTGGAGAGCTTGCGTGAGTTCAGTAGAACTTGAGCAACGTGTGACTCCAACCCTAAGTTAGGATCAGCCAAGCTGTCAGTTTCAGTCTGGGCACATTGTGGTGCAGTACCCGGCCCCCGTGCATCCCGAGGAGGTCTGGGTCCGTCGGGAGGTGGAGATACGTCCCTCGTGAGAGACTGAGGAGCGTGGGGAACCAGGGTTGTCTCGGCCACCATGGGGTGACGAGAATTGCCCACGGTCGCTCTGCCAACAGTTTGTGGACTACTCTCGGTATGAGAGGAATCGGGGGAAATAGGTACAATCGTTTCCCCGTCCACTGGAAGAGGAGACCGTCTCCGAGAGAGGTCGGGTCCGTTCCTGCTCTGGAACAAAATAGGTGACACTTCTTGTTCTCTCGAGAGGCGAATACATCCACGGATGGATGCCCCCAACGGTCGAAGATCGGAGTCAGGTAGAGGGGGTTCAGTTCCCACTCGTGCAGGGATGCTCCTCCTCTGCTTAGGAAGTCCGCTTGGAAGTTGAGTAGTCCTGGGAGATGAGTCGCTACCAGGTGAATATCTAGTGCCTGGCACTTGTCCCAAAGCTCTATCGCTAACCGGCAAAGTCCACGGGAGACCATCCCACCCTGGCGGTTGATGTAGAACATGGTGGTGGTGTTGTCTGTAAGGACAGTCACCATCTTCCCCGACAGGGATTGGCGGAAAGATCTCACTGCGTAGAGAACTACCAACAGCTCTAGGAAGTTGATATGGTTGTGTGCCACAGAGGGGTGCCACCTGTCACCCACACCTACACCGTCCAAATGAGCTCCCCAGCCCCATAGGGAGGCGTCCGTAGTGACGGTCGCTGAGGGGGGTGGAAGCCGGAAAGGTGCACCTGAATGTAAAATTCTGGGGCACAAGCCACCAATTCAGGGTCTCTAGGACCTGGGTCGATATCTGAAATCGTTTGGAGAGGGAATGGAAGTTGGGGTGGAAACGCCTCAAAAACCAAAGCTGCAGTGGTCTCATCCGCAATTTGGCGAAGGGGATTACTGCTGTTGTCGCGGCCATCAGGCCTAGCAGGCGAAGGATTTGTTTGGCTGTAGCCTCCTTGGTCTCTTGGATAGCCAGGAGAAGGGAGACTATATCCGCTGCTCTGTTGGGGGGTAGGAACGCTCTGCATTGCAGGGAGTCCAGGATAGCTCCGATAAACTGAACCCGTCTGGAAGGGGTAAGCATGGACTTTTTGAGGTTTATCGTCAGCCCTAGTGATTCTAGGGTACGAAGGGTAGTAGAGATGTGGTTCTGTAGTTCCGTCGTAGAGGGGGCGACTAGAAGCCAGTCGTCCAGGTAGGGGTAAAGGTGGACACCTTGAAGTCGCAGATGTGCCGCTACTACTGCCATAAGCTTTGTGAAGACACGAGGAGCTGTAGAGAGGCCAAAGGGTAGGGCCTTGTACTGGAAGTGACGCGGACCGACTGTGAAGCGTAAGTACGGTCTGTGCGACAGGTGGATTGTCACATGGAAGTATGCGTCCTTTAAGTCCAGCGTCACCATCCACGCGTTGGCTTCTAGTAGCGGTAGGATGGTCTGTAGAGTGGTCATATGGAATTTCTTGTAGGTGATGAACGCATTGAGGTTCCGCAGATCCAATATGGGACGAAGTCCGCCATCCTTTTTTGGGACCGTGAAGTAGCGGGAGTAGAACCCCCGCTGAAGGTGGTTTGTTGGTACCTGTTCTATGGCATCTTTTGAGAGGAGGGCTTCGACTTCCGACGATAGGGTGTCGGAGGGGGGTGTGGTTACGAAGTACGATTCTTGTGGTATCTGGAAAAATTCTATTCTGTAGCCTTCTGCTACGACCGACAGTGCCCATTTGTCTGTCGTGATACGTTGCCATGCTGGTAGAAAGGGTGATAGACGGGTGGGAAGATCGGAGCGAATGGGGGAGTCAAAGACTCTGCTTGTTCGGTTTGGGTGGCTTAGCCTTGGAAGCGGAAGCAGACGGGAATCGTGGCTTGTGGCCATAGGGTTTCTGTTGATAAGCAGTAGACGATGGTCTCTGCCATTGGGTTTCAGTGGGAGATCTTCGCGGTTGCTGTTTGGACCAAGATCTCTGCCATGTCTTCTGCTTCTGTTGTCTCGATTGTGAGACACCCAAGTTACGAGATGTCTTAATGTTCTTATCTAAATCATGAAGGACTGTGTCTGTTGTGGAGCTGAATAGTCCTTCACCCTCGAAAGGGAGATCTTCCACCAAGGACTTTGTGTCTTGTGGAAGCGAAGTCGACCTCAGCCAGGCGTGGCGGCGAAGGGCGACTGCTGAAGTGAGTGTCTTGGACGTGACGTCCGCAGCATGCTTTGATGCGTTAAGCTGGTGCTTTGCTAGCACCATGCCTTCCCTCTGGATCTTCCTAGCAAGGCGTTGCTTATCCTCAGGAAGATGGGCCAGAAGTGGTGTCATCTGCTCCCAGAGGGAGTATTGGTACCTGCTCATGCAGGCTGTGTAGTTTGCTGTTTTTATGCCCAGTGCACCGGCTGAATAAAATCGTCTCCCGAAAGAATCTAATTTCCGTCCCTCTTTGTCTAAGGGGGAGGAATGTCCACTACGGCCCCTGGCCGAGGGGGTCACTACAACCGAATTGGGCTTGGGGTGGATGAATAGGAATTCTGTCCCTGGCTCTTGGAGCCTGTACATGTGGTCTAATCTCTTGTTGGAGATTGGAGTTGAGGAGGGGTGGCCCCAGGATTCTTTGGCAGTGCTCAAGAGCACCGAAATTAGTGGCAACGCTACCGCGGTGGATGTATCCATCTGTACGAACCATACAGGTATCCATCTGTACGAACCATACAGGTATCGCCACTGATGGATGTCCCATGGCACCGAAGATGGAGGGAGGCGCCAGTCTCGCTCACCTTTCGGTGCCGGCAGCGGGTTGGGTCCGGTCTCGGGACTGCTGTGAGGGATCTGCGTCAGCTCAATGTCGGGTTCCGAATCTGTGAGCTGGATGGGTCACGGCATCGGGGAGGCGGGGCTGCCCCGGGGTCGCTCGCACCCTGGAGGGTCAAGCTGCGGAGACCCGTGCTGGGTCACGTCGGACGCGGGATGCATCGACGAAGCACCCGAGGTTTTGTGCTTCAGCTTGCCCTTACCCTCTTTGCCCTCCTTACGCTTCTTAGCGGGAGTTCGTGGCAGTGAGAGGGGTCTTTTCGGTGCCGACTTCTCGGTACCGGGGGGGCTTCGCATCGGTGGCGACGTCGGGCCCGTCGGTGCCGATGGGGATGTTACCGAGGCGTCGGCTGCGGACATCTTCGGTGACAACGCTGCTTCCAAGACAGCCACTCTGAGTCGGGCCGCCCGGTTCTTACGAGTTTGTTTGGAGAACGCGGCGCAACTCGAACAGGAATCGACACGATGCGACTCGCCTAGGCACAACAAGCAGAGGGAATGCTTGTCTGGGGGAGCGATTTTACTCCCACAATTAAGGCAACGTTTAAAGAAACCCCACCGCTGGGCCATAGGCCGGGCGGGGAGTAGGAAGAGGAGAATCCAAAAGCAAGTCCGGAAAAACAGTCCGTAGGTCAAGAAAACAAGAAAAATCAGTCCGAAAGGCCTTTCCAAATTGGAAAAACGAAGGTTAGCTACCGACCGGAGCGGAGAGGGGATCCTCACGACGCGGCGGTCAGAAGAGAACTGGCGGGATCCTCGTGCCCCTCCCCGGGTCATGCGCAGTGGGACGTGCACGTGACCGGGGAGCTGGCGCGAAAATCCATTAGGCTTTGAAGATTACCGATCGGGATCGGCGCAGGCGCACTTAATCCCAGAGGTGTGATGCACAGAGACCACGAAGAAGATCTGGTTGAATTTAACTCACCCAGAGGCAGACCAGTAAGACATCCCACCTGTTTAACTGGGGGAGGGTGAATGGTTTTTAACCAAATCCTGAGAAATCTTCTCAACCTGAAAGATCTTTTCAGACAAAACATCTGTTCAATGGACCTGACATTTATCACTAGGGTTAGTGTGCATCTTACTTGAGCTGTTCATCTGTTCCTGGTTATTCTGCAACAAGAGGCAATTACTCTGTACCGTTAAATTACATGGCAGGAGAGAAGATACCAGGAAGGAAATAGGCAGCAGCTAGAGCATGTGCACTGTAAGAAAACAATAATCTTGTTTTCATGTAAATGATTCATACCATAATTAAAACTAATGGGGGGGAGGGAGGGAAACAGACAAAAAGTGTGACACTGAGTCTGGGTGGAACTACTGGCTCTGTTTTTCAGCAGCTTTTCAACGATGCATGGCAAAACAGATTTGGTCTTTGTAATAAAAATCTATTTTGAATTGCCAAAGAAGGAGAAGTTTGCTCAAAGGTTGTTTTCTTCTACCTTTTCCCCAGAGTGAGTTACGAACCTGCTGTGGGAGGCTGTGATGTAATTGCAGGCAGTGCATCATTTCACAGCTGCTGGGAAGGCCATTTGTGGCATAAATTAACTGCAGAAATACAGATGAGAGAATCTGTTTTCTCTCCAGGGGTGGGAAAGGCCACTTTATGCCCAATCTAGGCAGCTTGCATTGGGCATTTCAAAACTCACACTGATTTACTTAAATGGACTGCAGTATGCAGCCTGGAGAAAACAACAGAGTCCCCAGTTCAGCCATGGATGGCTGATTCAAGGATGGCTGCTCAGATTCTCACTTGGTGTAGAGTGATCTAGCTCTATCGACTATTCCATTGATTAACATCAGGAGGGAGCCAGCTCTTCAGGGCCACTGGAATTCAAATCATTTACACCAGCTGGCTTCTCCTTGGGATTTTTTTTTTGTCTCAGACTTTCAGCCTGGCATTCAGTTTCCAACTGCATGCTGACGTCAGTCATGTGCTTCATTCCAATCTAGCCAATGCCTAGAATAAATACCATAGTAGTGCTCCTAACTTCCTTGAAGCAGGGACCATTCCTTTCTGCTAACTGAGCTAGTTAAAAGGCATGTCTTGTAGGTCATCTGAAAGGAAGGCAGATGAAAGATTTGAGTGCTTACGATAACAAGGGAATTCTGGGAATATTATAGATCATAGTTTTTGATAATACTAAAGGGATCCCAAATTAACAGGTTCTCTGACAGAACTCATTAAGGTGCTCCATCTGCATTTTATCAATTTAAAATGAGATGTAGTGGCTAGAATGCTGGATTATGACCAGAGCAACTTGGGTTCAAATCCCCATTCTGCTAGTGTCAGGAGCTGCTGAGGTTCAACCTGACTGTGACAGTCTCCTAGGGCTAGACAACACTCCAAGTGCGTTTTATGCCAACTTTCCTGCCTTCTCCTTTGCATAATGGAATTCCAGCAGGAAACATAATTGAGGATGCAGAATGTTGGCATAATATAAAACACCCACCAACCAACTGCCATTGTTTATGGCATGAGGTAGAAATCGGACAGGCCTAGAGAGCTTTCAATTTTAAAGGAAACAAAAATGAAATTTATTTACCAGAACACAAACTGAGAAAGAATATTAATAACTAACATGGAGATATGGAGGAATAACTTTGAACACTCTACAAACCAAGGGGGAAAATGGCAGGGTTACTACTATGTTACACTCTGATTCAAGATTGTTACACTTAAAAATGACTGTAATTCAACAACCCTGTCTCACAATTACATGGGATTAAATGACTAATCTGGTCTTTAACACGCTACCCCATTCAGCTAACCCTTTCACTACATTCTCCAACTAATACCTTCTGTCATGATCTGTACCAGGCTGGAAGACACGCCTAGTGCGGCCTAGGCCCAGGAGAGACCTGTGCGGGGGGTAGAGGGCTGTCTGCCTACAATTCCCATGATGCTTGGTGGTGGTGGTAGCCAATGGGAATTTGGGGAATATGTGAGGCGACGGAACTGTAGGTATGTAACTGAAAAACGGTTCTTTTTCTCTCTACTGTGGCCTTCCCTCTGACAGAGATTCAAGCCGAGAGGAAAGTCTGGGCTGGGAGAGAAATCCCTCAGTGGGATGGAGTGAGTACAGGCAGGAGGCCTGGTATAAGAGGCTGTAGGCCTTAAGTAGTACCAGTTAAGGAAAAACAGTTAGTCACGTTAGATTCATTTTAGTTTAACTTTAAACACTGTTATTGATTTGCATGCACCTTGTCTTGTTTTCCCTGCCCCAGTATTGTTTAAATAAACCGTGTTGTTTAAGTGGTCTGCCTGGTCATCACGCCTTATGTTTCTCGGTTAAAAGAGGGCATTTGGTTGGGCTTGGGAGGATACCCTGGGCCTTCTCAAGAGACCGTAAGTCCAGGGTGGTGGTGGCAGAAGGTGGCAACCCGCAAGGGGTCATGACACTTTCAACGGTCAGAAACTAACCTCTGACAGACAAAATCAATTGTCAGCTCTCTCTCGCTCTCTCTCACACACACACACGACTTCTCCAGCTTCCCAGTATTCGGCTTCCATTGGCAGTCTGAAGCCTTTATGTCATTGGCTGCTGGGTAAAACTGTACTGTTAAGCCTGTAACATGGATGTTCACCAAACTGAGAACCCTGCCATCTTCTGTAGTAAATTACTTAAGAAGAGCCCTGCTGGATCAGACCAATAGTCCATCTGGTCCAGCATCCTGTCCCACACAGTGGCCAAACAGTTCCTCTGGACAGCCAACAACAGAGCATAGAGGCTGAAACCTTCCCCTAATGTTGTCTCCTGGCTCTGGGACTCAGAGGATCAGTACCTCTGAATGTTCCCCTCAGCCACCATGACTAGTAGCCATGGATAGACTTATCCTCCACAAATCTATCTGATCCCCTTTTATAGCTGTTTATATCTGTGGTCATCACTACATCTTCTGGCAGCGAATTCCACATTTTAATCAGTCTCTGTGTGAAGCTGTATTTCCTTTTGTCTGGCCTGAACCTACTGCCCATCAGCTTCATTGCATACCCTCAAGTTCTAGTATTTTGGGAGAGGGAGAACAATTTATCCTTGTCAATTCTCTCCACCCCATGCATAATCGTATACACCTGTATCTTGTCCCCCCTTTGTCATCTCTTTTCTAAACTGAAAAGTCCCAGATTCTTCAGCCTTTCTTCATAGGGAAGGTGCTCCAACCCCCTAACCATCTTGGTTGCCCTTTTCTGTCATTTGTCTAGCTCTGCAACGTCCTTTTTGAGTTACGGTGACCAGGACTGTACAGAGTATTCTAAAAGAGGACGTACCATAGATCTACACAAGGACATTACAATATCAGCCATTTTATTTTCAATCCCTTTCCTAATAATCGCTAGCGTAGAGTTTGCCTTTTTCACCACTGCAGCACACTGGGTTGGTGTTCCCTCTAACCTGAGTTAGTGTGAGCTAGTTCACCATTTTTTAGCCTCCGGCTCACACATTTTTGTCGTAGCTCAGGAAGGATGGCTCCAGAGCAGACTAATTTATGCAGTAGCCAAATCACTCACTCACAGCGTTAATGCCACTAGCTCACAAGGTAGAATTTTTGCTCACAAGACTCCACAGCTTAGAGGGAGCACTGCGCTGGGTTGACACTTTAATTGAGCTATTCACTATGACCCCAAGATCTTTTCCCCAGCTTGGTTTGGAGAAGGCATTTGCCTCTTTAAAGTTAAATGCATTCTCAAACCCCCACTACCACCACCGCCGTGAGGGCGGGCTTGGCTTGGAGAAGGGATTTAAAGAGACATTTTTTTCTCTTTCTTCCTTCCCTCCTTCCACTCCTCTCTCCCCATCTATTTGCTTTCTTTCCACGTCTCCCCTTCTTCCTCCTTCCCTCCCTTCCTTCCTTCCACTCCTCTCTCCCCATTTACTTTATTTCTTTCCACCTCTCCCCTTCTCCTTCCTTCCTTCCTTCCTTCCTTCCTTCCTTCCTCCCTCCCTCCCTCCCTCCCTCCCTCCCTCCCCTGCTAAGGGCTGAAAGGTACTAGTCATCAACACTGATAAACTGCAGGATTTTCAGGAACTAGCTCCAGAGCTCCAGCTCTCAACAAGACACCTATCAGAACCCTCTGAGCCAACTGTGAAACTAGAGTCTGCAAGGTACAATATGATCACCAGGCCAGCCAAGACCATTCTGACTTGCTATAGTCATCTGCCAAGAAAAAAAAAAGCTTCTCCTTAAATGATAGGATTTATTGTAATGGCCAAACTAGACTGCCTGTCTTTGTTCCCATGCAGAGCTAATAAGATCCCAGGAGAATCAGTTCTGACAGGCAAAACCACGCGGTGGTAGGCAGGGATAAGTCCTCTTACCCTCATACTGTGGCTCCAAGCCAAATCAGAGGCTTTGATTAGGATTGTGCATTTGAGTATATCTGAGCTGAAATTAAACCCAGAATTAAGTTTTTCAGGTTGTCTTGGGGATACATGAAATAACCCCAGTTCTGTGAGTAATGAAAATTTATTTCCCAGAATTTCAGAATTGTTTTGGTTTCAGAGAGACAAAGAACAAGGAAGAGAGAGAGATAATTTAAATCTTAAAGAGTCTAGAAATCTGTCTAATAGTTGATAGGTAGACAGAGGCCAGGTCTAGTGTCCTTGGCAATAACTGGACCATTATTGTCTATGGGTACTAGTGAGGCGAGGTCTACCCATATGAAATAATGGAGCACTTATCTCCAATGGCAATAGGCCTGGTCTCCTACTACCCAGTTATCAGCTATTAGGTAGAGCTTCTAGTCCCTTTAAAATTTAAGAGATGGAGACGCTGACTAAGAGCTGTCTGCTGAGGCCATCTTCCTCTCTTTCCCTCCCTGCTCCTACTGCCTCGGGGAGAGAATTGGAAAAATGGTCTCGAATTTGGGGGACTTGAGGAAAAAATCCCAAAATGGCAATGGGGGTTCAGAAATTTCAGGATAAAAGCATGCCGTCCCCAAAATCTGGATCTGAAATTAACATGGAATTTTTTGAAGTGCACATCCCTAACCCTAATTAATAGCAATTTAACTTAAAAAACAACATCAATGGAAATATAGGATCATGGATCTTTCCAGATCATCTGGTTTGGTTTTATTTTAAATCCAGAGCTACAGAATCCTGTTTTGCTGTTATAACTCTCAAAAAGTGTGATCGCTCTTGTTTGATAGATTTTCATATGAACGGAGCATTTAACCTCTTCACTAAAAGGCTATAGTTGCTGTATGAACCACACACTCAAACTTTTTCACGCACTTAAGTGGTGACATCCTGCTCCCAACTTGTGTCATTATATCACTGAGAAGTGACACACACTGCAATAAAAGAACCTGGACTTAATGAGCTGTTGGCAAGCTCAGATGTGATAGAGGAGGAGTGCTATCTCGACAATAACATAAGCTCCAGAAAGAACACATTTCCAGAGTCTTCACAATTTCATTTTTAGCTCAATGGCAGTGAGGTGGCTGCTATGATGAGCCTATCATATCCTAATCATGCATACTATTTTGCTGTTCCCTTGAATTGCCATCTGCTATTGTCACCTGTTTTCTGGCGACAATTCCTTGGAAGAGACACTTTTTCTATCCTCTCTACCTTTTTTTGTCTTACATATTTAAAATTAAATTTCTTTGGGGCCAAGACTGTCTCTTAAAATATGAATGCCACTGGACCCTGATCCTCACTATTCCCCCCCTTTATGTAATAAGCATGAAAATAAACGTTCAAGTCACCCCATTTTGTATGAAAACTAAAATGGGTGAGAATGTAATATTACTGCAGTTCTTATCACTGGCAGAATGTTAACTGCTAGAAATTACAGAGCTTCTCCTATCTCCACAGTAATTATTAAATGCACAGAATGGGGAACTGATACATACCAACGAACTGGTGTAGGTTGGGTCCGAGGTGTCATCCTGTAGGTAGCGTGAGAGTCCGAAGTCAGACACTTTACAGACCAAGTTGCTGTTGACCAGTATATTCCTGGCTGCGAGATCTCGGTGGACATAATTCATTTCTGCGAGGTACTTCATACCAGCTGCAATCCCTCGTAGCATCCCCACTAACTGGATGACTGTGAACTGCCCATCATTTTGCTACATTTGTGAAAGTAAAGCACCAGAGTCAATAGATATTCAAAGTTAACAAAGAATGCAGGCTAGGAAGAAGCCACCACCACAAACAATCTGACACAGGAAGGGCAATCTGGACAGATAGGGATGCTAAGAAAGATCCTAGGAGTTAAGGTAGTTCAGAGGCCATGGCTGAAGGAAGAGGTCAGAAGAGGCACTAGGCAGAGGAAGAAGGAAGCTGAAGAAACCTCTGGTCAAGGAGAGAACACAAGGAGATGAAGAAAGGAAGTGGCAATGAAAAGGATATATTCAAGAGCAGGAAAAACTCAGTAGTGGAGTCAGCAAGGGGATAGGAGATCTAACAATACTGGGAGCAGAGCTTTTGTACTCACAATCACAGTTGAGGCAATACAGTAGAAGTTTGGAGGTTTGCCAATCTTTCAATGTATGTTTACAGTGGGTTTTGACTTCTAATCAGTGTTCGCAATTGTGAACATGGGATCCCAGTGTAATTGGCTTGGGTCCTCTGACATCATTCCACTGGCATTTACCTCTGGCTGCTGTGGAGGCTTTCCTGCACTCCAGTGCCCATTTCCTTTGCCACTAGCATTTCTGTGAGAGCAAGATCAATGCTTCTCAAGGAGCCCTTATGCACACTGAAGCATTAGCAGAAAAAGTGAGCCCTGAAGTGGAGGAAAGCCTCTGCAGTGGCTGGAAACACAAGGGCCGAGTCCGCACTAGTTGTTGCCCCGGCGTCACTCCCCAATAAAATCCAGGGTAGAGCAACAGTTCCCCACTTGTTGCTCCGGGTCTGCAGTTGGTCCAAATGTAATCCTCGGTTCCCCCAGATCTTCCGTTTCTGGCATTTTCAGGTTTGTTTGTTTTTTTGCCATAGGAGTGAAGTCGGGGCATTCAACTGGGGAACTTCGAAATCGGGGTTTCTTGCTCCACCCCTTTAATGCCCCTCTGCTTCTTTCCCTCCCCGTTCCTGCCTAACCTCTCCCTTTCCCGCCCTGGCACGAGCGCACTTTTTTTTGTTCCCCCCTTTGTTGCATTACAACAACACGACACGACATTGATCCATCGTTGTGTGGTTAACATTTTTTGTGGGGCCAATGTATTGCGGGTGGCGTGGTGGTGTGGACACAATTTTTGCAGGGGTTACATGTGTTGTTGATGTCTCCACATTTCTGTGTTGCATTGTTTGCACAAAAGTCGTGCCTGAGTCATGCCACTATAAAAATATGTATTGATGGCTTTGAGGCGCAGTGCGAGCCGGGTTTTTTTTGTTCCCCTCTTTGTTGCATTACAACAACATGACACGACATTGATCCATCGTTGTGTGGTTAACATTTTTTGCGGGGCCAATGTATTGCGGGTTGCATGGTCACAATTTTTGCAAGGGTTACATGTGTTGTGTTGCATGTTCCCCCTCCATTTCCCATCCCTTTCCCACCTTCTCTTTCCCCTCCAACCCTGGCGCAAGCTTTTCTTTTCGCGGGCATTTTCAAATGGCGAAAGTGATAATATGATGCAGTAGTGGTGGCATGGAGATCCACCTACGTTAAACTCTGCCTACGTTAAAAAGGGGGCGGGGCGGGTGCATGATGTACTTTTCTGGAAATTATGAAAAACCTTGGCCAATCATGACTTTGTTGTGTCATGATGTCATAACGAAACTCCGCCTACATTTTAAAAAAGAGGGGGGAGATGGGTGGGGGCTCAAGATTTGGGACAAGGACAGATGCGGAAATGAAGAACCAGCATCAACCCGGGTCAGATTCCTGTAATGCAGAAACACGCACACTGATTCGGACCAATTAAACCCAGGAGGAAAGGGAAGCAAAGCACTTGTGCGGAATCGGCCCAGGGGAACCATGTCATAGGAACCAGGCCATGGTCTTGGATTCATTAATGGAAGAAAAAGGTATGGGCTTTGGCACATAGGGCCTAATTTCCACAGGCAACACTATCACATGAGCTAGTCTCATTAGGTGATTTGTTTGTGCTATATTACCTTTTTTTCAAAGTAACACTTACTCGTAGGAAGGAGTCCAATGCTCCATTTTCCATAAATTCTGTGATAATCATCACTGGTCGGCTTTTGGTGACCACCCCTTCCAGCCGAATGATGTTTGGATGATCGAACTGACCCATGATGCTGGCCTCACTCAAGAAATCCCGTCGCTGCTTCTCTGAGTAGCCAGCCTTTAATGTTTTTATAGCCACGTAGATTTCTCTCTTTCCAGGCAATTTCAGGCGTCCTTTATATACTTCGCCAAACTCTCCTGTAATGGGACAGATACCAGTCACAACCAGTTTTGTCTAATCCAGCATTCTAAAGGGAAATGTCATGAACTAACAAACCATTCACTTGGGTGCCTGTGATGGCAAGTTGCTTTCTAAAATACCTAAATTAATCCTGGAAACCTATCTAAAAAATAACCCCACCCCTATGTAAAGTGAGTAGATGAAACAGAGGACAAGGCCCTGGGGCCTTCATTAGCTGCCTAGAAGATGGTGATTTTGGCATGTTCAGGTGTTCTTGCCTCTTTAGTGCTATCAGGTGACAAACTGTACTTACTGATTTTCCCTCATCTACACTACTACAAAATATCTAGAAGCTCTATCTTCCTCTCAACCTACTCTGCCCATCCAAGCTGCCACACCACAAATATTACAGGCCTTTACTGCAAGGATGCTACCCTGACAGCTCTGTTTGTCTACACACACACACACACACACACCCCCTTAATAATTCATTCATCTGCTCAGTCTTCTCTTGCATTGTATTCAATCAGCAATTAATTAAATGGTATTATACTTGATGGTATAAACCATTACACTTAAAAAAGGCATCATGGTAACACTGTGATTTTGTGTATACTTAAGAGGAAGAAAGGCCCACCAAATTCAGTGAGACTTACTTCTGGAGAGGCCTGTTTTAAACCAGGCAGGCATGAAAAATTTATCTCTCCCAGTTTAATGAAAGGTGGCAAAAGAGAAAGAAACAGATGACAGAAAAGAGTAAGCCTGTTTTTAAAGCACAGCAAAACAGGTAGCTTGCTCTTGGAGCTTTTCTTCCCAGTCCTGGTGACCTACCATCTTCTTCTACCCTTTCTCACACAGTAAGAAAGGCAGGGCTGTGAAGTGCTCAAAGGATTTGATATGGTGACAGAAAGAGTGGAACAAAAGAGGCTTCCAGATAGCAGCTCCTCCAATGAGTGCTGGGCCAACACAGGAAACATCTCAAAGAACAGGCACTTCCTACTGGAAAGGCTGAAGCAGTGATGGTGCCACCTTAGTGCCACCTTGCTGATGCTGTTAGTGCACTTTGAACTGGTAATTATCAGAACTGGGAATCTGCTTGCACATGATAAGCATACCGATCCAGCATGCCTGATCATTGCAAACAGGTCCATCTGGAAGCACTCCTGGAAGAAAAAGAATCAGACCTGAAGAGCTGAAGGCAAACAATGAGCAATGGATGCAATGGGTTGGCTGTCACAGACATGCAACTGAGTAGAAAAAGGCTTGAAAGGAAAGTAAAAAGGCAGAGATGGGTAAAAGAAGGGTTCAGACAAAATATACATGGGAATAGGACAGGGCAACAAGCAGATGTCCATCTGACACCCTCCAGATAACATAACAATTGGTGTACAAAAGTGGTGGGCAGAAGGTAGAGTTGCCAGTCTCTCCTGGACCACTACCTACTGTAAAGAAAGCTGTACTGGGTGGACTCTGGCATTCTGCACCAAGGCACTCTTTATTCAGGACAGTTCCTGCCTTAGTGCTGAAGAGATCTTGGGCATGCACATTGGCTCTGTAGAGTTAATGCCCATTGGCAGACAACAGGGAATCTAGCAAATTCCAGTAGATTCTAGATTGTACTATTTCTGCAGCAGACACCCAATACTGTGGAATCTTCTAATAATATTTTTTCTGTGCTTCACAAGTTTGACTCTGGAATACCTCCATATTGTTGATTGCAATCTCCAGTTTTCTGTTTGTTTTTAAATATAATTACCAAGCCCTGATCATTTTGCTCTGTCTGGGGAGAGAGAAAGAATATATCTCTTTCAGTATTGCCTGCTATTAACATATATTTACTGGCAATTTGGTGTTGTATGGTGGACCAAGCAATACCTACAAAGCTGACTCTCTTGATAGGGATGGATCTCTTTGGGCATGGATCACTGTAACCAGTGTTCCTTCTAAGCTGAGTTAGTGTGAGCTAGCTCACAGTTTTTTAGCCTCCAGCTCACCGATTTTTGTCTTAGCTCAGGAAGGACAACTCCAGAGCAAACTAATTTATGCAGTAGCCAAATCGCTCGCTCACAACTTTAATGCCAATAGCTCACAAAGTAGAATTTTTGCTTACAAGACTCCATAGCTTAAAGGGCACATTGACTATAACCTGGTTAAGAGAACATGGGGGTTATTTTATGTAAAATAAACATGCTGAACTTGAATGCTGGGATTGTGCACAGTTGTTTTATGTAGCTTAATAGTTTGAATTCAGATGAAGAACACGCAGACTTTTTCAACTGGAATCAGCTAACTGCTCAGAGAAAGTAAGATTCTTGCTATAGTGGATAGAGTGATGCCATAAACTAGGGAGCTGTTGCCCTACCTATTTATTGTTAATTAAACCAGGAAGCACAACAATGTATTAAAGTGAGTCAATTAATTAAGAACAGACTCTTAAATCACAGAAGATCTGGTTAGGCTTTCAGGAGGAAAAATGCCAGTCCACTGTTAATTAAGCCGAATGCCTGAAAATTCACAGAGGAAGAGGGAAGGAAAATGGAGGAAAGAAGGAGAAGAATGGCACTGAAAACCTTCCCAATGGGAAATGAGTCACACCTGCTCCAATGACTTCTTCAATCTTCACGAAAGACACATCAATTTCCTTGGCAAACTCACGAACAGCTTCATTGGGATCCTCGTAGGTAAAAGGGTCAATGTAGATCTTCATTCCTGGGGAGCCTTCTCATTTGAGAGAAGAGCCAAACAAACAGAGGGAAAGAAAAAAATCATATTCATCTCTGGGAGGAGGCATCAACAGCATGTCTCCGTAAACCCTTCTCCCTTCCCTGCCTAATTATCTTCCTTGTAGCTCCCCTGATCACTGTCCTTTTGATTCAGGGATGCTTCCAAATTTTCTTGATGTGTATTTCTTCCTGGCAATTTGGAATTCTGGATTATCTGATTCTGACTTTGTAGATAGCACTGTGCACACACAGTTTGCCACTGTTTCCAGTTGATTTACATCTTCCTGCCCCCACATTACCAATACACATGTGTTTTGATAAAACACTGCAAAAAAGCAATATTTATGTGACTATACGTACTAAGATTCTGTGTGTGTTCTACCAAGGTGCAGAATACAGGTAGACTGATGCATTCACAGATTTGAGCACAGTAAAGTTGATTTTTTGCAATGTTTCATTAATGCACATGAGCACATAGATAATGTGGGAGGAAGAATGGATTGAAGAAAATGAAAGCTCCAGCAACCTGCCTGTTCCAATTCCAGAATTAATTTTAGAAATTCTCCTGGTTAAAGCAGAATTCAGGAGAAGGAGAATATAGGACAGAACAAATCTTGCAAGCTATAAAGGAGCAGAATAAGAGAAACGCCATACTCTTGATTCATTCTGCTCCTTCTATTGTTCTCTACTTCTCCTACATTAACTTTTCTCCTGCTGTTCTCCTTGAGATTTAGAACATATTAGTTATAACTGGCAGATTGGGAGCAGGCCTCAGGTTGCACCCAGAAAGTGGGTGCCCACTGTTATTTATTGAAGCAGTAGCAAATCCATTAGCAGAACAGTCAAGGAAAAAACTGCAGGTAGAGATCAATATTTATCAATCTGACACCTTTTCTGCGTAGGTCTGATTGCAAGGGTTAGACTGAGTAGCTGTGGCATAGCAGTGGAGTGCAGAACAAAAAAAATAAAATAAAACAAAGAGAATAGCGGCAAGCTGGGAGGAGAAATGGAGTGGAGCAGGAAGACAGAGAGGGAAGAAAGAAGGAAATCACTTCAGAGAAAGTTTTCTCAGAAATACAAAAAGAAAAAAAAATCAAAAGGATTCAATCAGAGTAAAAGGAGATCATCACAGTGCCCTTCAGAAAGAGGAGGCGTACACAAATAGATGAAAGAGTGGAGAAAGCCATTTGTCAGCTGTCCGACATTCTAGGAGTCTTCCAGTTGATTCAGGTCTGGCCAGCCCTGTAGCCTCTAGTTAAATTCCTCCTCACACGGCTCTCTCTTTTTTGGACTGAACATTCTATCCACAAGAGCGACGTTACAAACCAAAACTATTTTGCTGGTTTTATGGCAATGGCGGTGGCTAGTTTATGATGCTTCCTGTCCATGCATAATTTAAGGGGTTTTTTTTATTTACTCAACACACCTTAACTTTGCAGCTGCTACTAAAATGACAGAATGCAGCAATTACAAACAAGTGAACATCCTAATGATCAAATACGACCACCATCATAAATATACCAGCTTTATTTTACCCTTCTGAAAGTATTATAAGGGCCCTTACAGCAGGCTGCCAAAGCTCTACCAGACATAGCGGGGAATTTGTATGGTGCTGGAGGGAATTTGGGAGACTGCCCATAGGAGTTAACTCTGGTAGAAACCTTGTTATTTCACTCATTAAATTTTAAGAGAAATCTCACACTCAGGAACTCAAATTGTATTGGTAGAAGCACTTCCTTCCATCTGGTGTATATTAAGATTGCAAAACCCTTGAATCTAACAAAGACCACTCAAATGCTATGCAATTGTCCTTTTCGGGATTAAACTCTGTAAACCCAAGCATGAGAAATGTGGTGGCGCCACCTGTTATAAAGGTGTCAGGGATGTTTCTGATTTGTATCCAGGTGGTATTTAAGAGAAATGAGAGCCTCTCCTCCTGCTCAAAATGTGGCATATGCCTCTGGGGACTTTTGTCAAAGGGTCATGTCCTGTTACCTCGCTTGTAGCATCCAGTAGCGTGCGGCTGTAGTTATGTTTGTAACATCACAGGATTTTAGCTGTAGGCCCCATTCCTTTGAGCATAAATGGAAGGCTTGTATTAAATGACTGTGAACATACAGCCTAGCTCAGGTAGGGAATGTGGCCCAAGCCAGATAAAGCATGCATTATATTATATCTTCATCACTGACTTGGAAGTCAAAAGACCAAGCTTGTATTCTTGACTCATCTAGGAGCAAGTGTCTTCTGGTTCAGAGCTTTCCCCCCTTAGTAGGTTCAGATAAAGAGATAAGACATTTCTTCTCTTGTCTGAAGCTACTTTTCCACTGATCTATTGTCCATCTTACTCTTTGTACTGTAAACTAATTCAGCGAATGTTTAGCTGTGTACCTTCAGCAAAAGATTGGTATCATTATTTTGTTACTGAAAAGACCAAAATATTGTGGATGGTCTCTGTAATTAGCTCTTATAATAAACTGTACATTTATTTTTTTCACATACTATATTGGAAACAATAGCACACACTCTGACCGATTTCCCACAGCTGCTACTCTGCCCCCGCTCCTCCCTTTGCCCCAATTGTGTCAATTTCCCACTATTTATTTATTTATTTGTTCCATTTATATCCCGCCTTGTCAGTTTTACAACCGACTCAAGGCGGCTAACAACATATAAAATCATAAAAACAAGTTTACAGATTAAAACATTTAAACATTTAAAACAACACTAGATTAAATATCACAAGATGGCGACTTCCTAGCGCTTTGGTGGGTAACTGCAGTGGGGT
This sequence comes from Lepidodactylus listeri, assembly GCA_029233225.1. Lineage (NCBI taxonomy): Eukaryota > Metazoa > Chordata > Lepidosauria > Squamata > Gekkonidae > Lepidodactylus > Lepidodactylus listeri. Next base: position 54,295,177 of record JARCFY010000005.1, on the reverse strand, counting down.
GCGATCAACAGGACCAGGGAGATGGTGGAATCTTTGCCATGCAGCTGCATTTTGCCCTGGAGCTTTGCATGATTTCCGCTGCGTCTACTCGATCTTCAAAAAAAAAGGATTGAGTCGACATGGCGGAAATTGGGTGAAGCTCCGAGGCAAAATGCAGCTGCGCAGCAAATAGTGGGAAATTGACACTTACGCCTGGGGCAAAGGGAGGAGTGGGGATGGAGCAGCGGCTGTGGGAAATCAGCCTCTCTGTTCCCCTCCTGTTATTCACTGTTGGCTACTTCTTCCATCACTTCCCCCCTTTAGCATGAGATCTGTTCCTCCTCACCTTCCTTGTGTTTGGAATATCTTTTAAATAGCAGAAGTCCTCTGCTGCTCCTCCACCTCACCAGTTTATCTGGTCCCACCACCACCACAAGTGTTTATGCCAGAGACCCTGTGTTAAAAAAACTCAAAAGACAATACTATGCAGGACTTATTTGACCAGGAAATATATAAATACAGAATGAGATGTTTCAGTCCCTTTCTTCATATTTATTTCTGCTCCTTGTTATTTGTGTTAACACAGTGTAGGGTTGCCAGGTCTCAGGCTCTGACCCTTGAACTCAAGTTCTGGGCCTTAATCTCAGGGCCTCAGAGCAACAGATGGAAACATCTGGGATATTCGCTAGCTCAGACAACTGATGGCTTCTTTTAAGATTTTTGTGCATGCTTGCTTGTGTCAAGTATTGACATGTGCATTGGAGAGGAAAGGCAATAATCTGGCACTTAAGAGTTCAATGACATTTTATGTTCCGCAAACAGTTTATTTCCATGCTGTTTTCATAAGAACATAAGAGAAGCCAATGTTGGATCAGGCCAATGGCCCATCCAGTCCAACACTCTGTCACACAGTGGCCAAAAACACCAGGTGCCCTCAGGAGGTCCAGCAGTGGGTTGTTGTTTTTTTAAAAAATGTGCATTGGTGAACTGTGCCTCTGTTCACAGTCAGGTGGTAGTGACTACTCACATTTAAATACACCGTAAATTACAATTCCTAATAGGGTGTGAAAGCACTACCATTAGTACTACTGTTCAACATGACACCACCGGTTCTACCCCCTGACATCACCGACAGGCTCTGCCCCCTGAGGCTAGCAACTGTAGTCCGCAGCAAGGAATGATGGAAGGTATGTATCACAACTAGTCCTGAAGAAATAGGTTTCCAGTGTTGATATACTGTGAATACCATGTCAGATTTTCAATTGCTGTAATTGGAAAAGGCTGTCTAGCCCATAAACCAGGTAACAATTACTTACATGCCATTCTTAAGCATATTAACTCGAAAGTAAGTCCAGCTAATGTCAATAGGACTTACATCCAGGCAAGAGTGTTTAGGATTGCAGCTTTTATATAATTCAGCTAATTAGAAACAAACAATGCTCATTAGCCACAGAATTAATGTAATTAACAGCTCCAGGCCATGTGATATATGAAGATCTTGCTCTTGGAAATCCCAAGACTGGAGAGGAATGCTGAACTATCATTTTCTCTTAGGATATTTCCAGACAGAGTGGTTTTGTTTTGAGAGCGAAGAGCAGTGATTCAGCACGCCTGACACCTACAAACCATATGGGAGCTTTGCAGATCCCCATACCAAGTGCTGCTTATCTTAATGGTGGGCCAAGTCTAGCATTGTCCACAGCAGCTACTGCAATGCAATCAGTTCCACCCCACATAAAATACTCAGTACCTCTTTCTTGCAGTATCCTTCTACTGCTTCTAGTTTGGCACTACAACAGTAAATCGAAAAACAGAGAAAACTTTTTCTGGATGCAGCCTTAGGCACACCCTGGACCAAAGCTCTAGTCTTTCACTGCCAGTGGTGAAGCTGCAAGGAAGCCATCTGTGCTTTGCCCAGTTCATAAATCTTTTTACAGCTTCATCACATACACTTTAACAGTTCCATAAATTCTTTTACAAGTGCAGCTGATGCTCTAGCAGGATTACAAAGGAATTTACAAGATCATAACCAAGGCTGGTTTACAGATTAGAAAAGCAAAACAAACACATAACACAGAAGGATCAAGCTGGGGGACACAATGACCTTGCACCTCATAACTGTAACCTTGGCTGGTCTAACGTGGCTCTAACGTGGCTTCTGATGCTCAGCAATAGAGAATACCAGGGAGCAGACAGAAAGTGTTCCCGTACTAACAAATGGCTTGTTGCTCTTTACAAACATGAGGGAATTTGCTAGAGTTTAGAACCAGATGGTTTGACATATTTGGAACAGCAGGTATGAAAGAGTAAAGATCACAGAACAGAGAGCACATCTGATCAGTGATGGCAATAACATTTGAAGTTCACACGGAAGCCGGGGGTGGTGGTGGTTTAATGTGGATCTCCCCAGTCCAAAAAGCCTCACGGCACTCTGAATCAGGCCCTGACCCCTTTGACTCAAGGTACAGCCCAAAGACTTTTCTGTACCTGAAATGTTGCATGCTCTTGCCTCACCAGCAATGAAACAAACAAAAGATACATCTCACCTATTCTGCCTCTCATTGTTTTCAGGGTTAATGTCCTGAATCTTGTCAGAAAAATTAGCAAAACTATGTAGGACAACAAAAATCAAGTACAAATCCCCTGCCCATGTGTAACCAGCCTCCTGGGCCCTGAAGCCAGGGTGGTCTTTTTCAAGAGAGAGACACCCCAAAACAACCTCTGAATATCCACAAGCAGTCTCCTCATAAAGCCAGGCTTGGCTTAAAACAGTGGCTTTTTCTGGGAGGCTAGGAGAACCACATCTTGGCTGGGAAAATTCAGGCCAAGTGAAGATTCTCCAGGCTGGCTGCACTGCCAAACATCTTTCATGCAACCAATCTCCCCCCCCCCCCCCAACACTTTTCTCCTGTCAGCTCAGTCCAAAAAGGACTAGAATGGGCAAGCCTCTGCCCTTGCCTCAGGCATCTTCTACTGACCAAATGGCTAGTCTTTTGTCTGTCAAATATACATGCAGGCAAGGACAAAGAGCCTCTGGTCTGTGCTACTGTCATGAGTGAAGTATGTTGCATGTTTCCATCCCCATCTCCTGTTTCACCTGGATGTCAGGAAATACTTTCAAAATAATTTTCATATTCCTGTCTAAGATATCTGCATTCTTACACCTATGCCAGACCTATCAAGGTAAACATTAACTCTTCATGTACAGTGAATGGTCACCCATTCAGGTTCATCCTGCCGCACATTAAGAAACATCACCTCTTCTGTCAGGCACCAGGGAAATGCCAGACCCCCCTATTGTTCCACAATGGACACTCCCAGCCCAACCATCTAGCACCTGGCTATGCCCATCATAGCTATTGTTAATTCAGACTCTGCCTCTCTGGGACCTCATTGGTCACACCTAGGCCATGCCCCTCCTGACAACTGCACCTGATTGGTCCAGGTAATCTTTTGTCTTCATCTGGGGCAAGCCCCTCAATACCTCCCATTGGTCAGCGTTGTTCTCTAATGTCTACATCTGTCCAAGCACATGGCCTCAGATTGTGTATGTCTCTGCCCTGATGCCAACTGGTGCCCTGATGCAAACTTCTCCATGGATTATGCACATCTGGACAGGTTGTATTACCCCATAACTGAACTCTCTATTTGCTATCAATCACCTCTACTTTTTTAGTTCTGTACTGCTTGCTCTTTTTGAATGCTTAGTGTGCTTGTAATTAGGGAAATGCTTTAATAAAAACTATTTAATTTACTCTTCAACTTTGGACTCTTCCTACTGTGCCGGACCTTGATATAAACTGGTGTGCGGTCTCTTATACCCCTCTGGACTCGCATGCTGCATCCCTAATTTCCCCAAAGAGGCAGGCCACTGGTGCTAACACATGTGCACATGGGAGACGGTATTTGCATATACACATAGCTCTCACTAGCCCACAGAATGTATCTTTAACTTACAGAAACAACTACAAAAAGCTAATGGCCAGTAACTGAGATGGCTTGTAAAGAAGATTAGATAAATTAATGGAGGATAGGTTCATTAATAACTAGTAGCCTTAAATCACTTACTGAACCTCTGTGTACAGAGGTAGTATACCTCTGCACGTGATGCCAAGTGATGACAACAGATACGTACACTGCCTTCCTGTCATGTTCCTAAGCACTCATCTGGCTGGCTACTGCGACAACAGAATGATGGACTAGATGTAGCCTGACCTAATCCAGCCAACAACTCCCCCCGTCCTTGACCTCTTCACACTTGCAATCAGGAAGCCATATGACTGACTTGCCAAATATGATAGAAGGTGAAGCTGCCTGTTTTTGTGTACAGATGCTCAGTATTTATAAGTTACTTAAATGCCAGAATTGGATACATAAAGGATGGTTTGAGAAGTTAAAAGACTAGCTAGCCTAACACTTGTTGCTTCATCTAGAAACAATTAAGGCTCCTTAGTGCTGAAATTTTGGTTCTTTTGCAGCTGCAAGTGATCCATGTGCTATACAATGTGCTGAAACAGAAAGGAAAACAGTGTTTTCAAACTTGCTCCCTCTCTCCTCTCGACCAGCCAAACAGAGGGAATCAGATTGGACTGGTGTGCCCTTTCTAGTAGTTTGCAGTGGTAGAGAGGAAGAGTTCCTCCTGGCCACAGACCTGCAGGATCGGTCCTTGCCCTAAGATTCTTTTAGAATTCCAGCTTTTAAAAGAAATCTTTGTCTCACCTTTGATCTTCTCCTTCTGCCTTGTTTCACATAATTCTCATGGGTCTGTGGTAGGTAAAAGGATTCTGACACTGTGGGTAACACTATGAGAGAATGACCATCCTCCAGGCCCTGCATTCTGTATTCTGGATTTCTTGACCATTATTCTCCCACTTGGACTTCTCATTATACAAATCAGTTGGTCTACCTGAAGTTAGGAGTGACCATGCTGTTCACCTAACTGGATTGTTTGCTTGTTCTTGTTTCCACGTTTTCTCCAAATCTCCTACAGATCTTTCTTTAACATATGTGCACATGTGGTTTGCATTAATATCACTGTAACTTTAATAACATTTTTTCCCTCTTTCCTCTCATGGCCATGTTCAGAACTATGGGGAAGAAAAAAACAATGCAAACTCCAGGAGTTGTTTTCCTTCATTTTGGTACAAATAGGGCCTGCATGGAGGCGGTCAAAAGTGCATGATACTTCAAAGTGTGTGGTATCTCCATGCTGGTGGGCACCTGGGATATGCAGCACTGGCATGGAGCTGCAGTATGTTTGGGGGGTGATGAATGGAGGAGTAAAGGGTTGTCCAATGTTACTTCTGCCATTTAGAACCTCAGCACATGTAAGGATTTCTCAGTGGATTCCACATGAAGGCTGTCACAGAGGGTAGCTATGTTTGCCTGCAGCAGCATAGCTTGTTTTGTGTCTAGCAGCACCTTAGAGACCAACAAAATTTGGGGGCGTATAAGCTTTTGAGAGTCAAAGTTCACTTTGTCAGATCCTTTTCTGGCAAAGAGGGAGTTGACTCTCAAGCTTGTACCCTGAAAACCTTATTGGTCTCTAAAGTGAGACTGAACTCAAATCTAGCTGTTCCACATGGAGGCTGTAATGTTTCATCTGGCCTAAACAATAGCATTCTTAAAAGGAAGCTGGTAAGTTTTTCAAACAAAGCTGATATAATGTTCCCATGAAAATCTATGCTGTGGCTTCATTTAGAACACAGTGTGCAATTTTGGTCACATGATGACCATGAATGCAAACTATCTATAGCTCTGAACCTCACCAAAGATTTCTTGTTCGACTCAAGAAACATCTTTGCAGTGAAGGATTTATGAGGTGAGTTTGCTTCCCTCACATTCGATAGTCACACTCCTCAGAAGTACTATGGATCTATTTATTTATTTAGATTGATTACTACCTAGTCTTTTGATCCAGAAGAATCCCCAAGGTGACGTACACAGAATAATAAAATACAACTGATTTGGAGATGCTTCTATCTCCTCTAACATAGCAAACATGCTGGGGTGACATCCCACCCAATTTCTGCTATCTCATCTATGCCCTTCTGGCTGTTTCCATGCCCTTTCATCAAGTCTTAGTCCTCTGACTGATTACAATTGGATGGCCTGTTGTCAGGCTGTTTTTTATTGCCTTCCCTCATGATGAGTGGTCTTTTTACTGCCTCAAGGCAGAGAGAAAGAAGCCATATGGGGGGGAGGCATCCTTGCCTCAGGTGAAGAGCTGAGTGATGGCACCTGATCTCCAATAAATCATGGACCCTGATACCTCAGAAGATTTGGGTCCCCTCTCTCCTTTGTGCCTACATGTTTCTTACATAGAGCCTTCCCGGCATTTGCTGGCACAGTATTACCACCACATGTTCATATTTCCTTTCTCTCAGCTCCAATGGTTACAATAAACAAGACCCTCAGAGTTGTCAGACCCTCAGAATTGAATTCCAAACTCTCTCACATTTCCATTTAAACTATAAGCACAGGTACTTGTAGCGTATATTGTCCCTTACTGCTTAGTAAAAAAAATGTCCAATAAAAAGTTATGGTCTGTAAATGAAGTTGGTGAGCTTTCACTGAAATACCAGGGTTTTTTTTATTTAGAAAGCTGATACTAGTGTAGCTTTATACCTATAACTGTAAATTCTCTGTAATTTTAACAATCCTTTGGTATAATCAGTTGGTACAAATACGGCAGCATGGCACGACACAGTGCAATCCTATGCAGAGTCAGGGGTCATTTGGGGCCGTAGCAAGGCAGAGTGGCACTCTGCCAGCCCAGGAGTGGGCACTAGGGCAGCCACGGCTGAATCAGATTCTCTGATCTGATTCGGCCCACTGCTGAATTGCTGCCGAAATTCGGCAGCAATTTTAAAAGTGGCTGGAGGGGATGGGGTTTGAGGGAAAGGCTCCAAACTTACAGGATAGCTGCTGGAGCCTCTCCCCCAAATACCCACCAAGTTTTAAAAAGATTGGACCAGGGAGTCCAATTCTATGGGCCCTCGAACAGGTTGCCCCCATTCCCTCCATTGTTCTCTATGGTGGGAAAAAAGTAATGTTTTTTTCCCCATCATAGAGAACAATGGAGGGGATGGGGCAACCTGTTTGGGGGCCCGTAGAATTGGACCCCATGCTCCAATCTTCTTGAAACATGGTGGGTATTTGAGGGAGAGGCCCCAGCAGCAACCCTGCAAGTTTGGAGCCTCTCCCTCAAACCTCCTCTCCTCCAGCCCCTCATATACCCTATGAGTTTTTGCCACTGACTTCAATGGCCCATGGGGTATAATGGGGCTGAAACTAACATTCGGCCAGTGATGTCAGGGGGCGTGGCATATGCTAATGAGTTATGCTAATAGGTATGCTAATGAGCTCCTGCACCTCTTTTTCTACGAAATGACCCCTGTGCAGAGTTACTCCAGTCTAAGTCTACTGCAGTCAATGGCTGGAGGAACTCTGCACAGCATTACACTGTGAACCAATTGGAGTTTGAGCATATGTGCTCATATACTTCTTTCGAAACTGGCTGAGAAATGTGTACAGTTATTTTCTGACCCACACCCCACAAAAGTTTGAAACTGTCTACGATGAAAAACCCCATCATCCCTATTATTTACATTGGTCTCAAAAATGACTCCATTGATACCTGTGTTTTCAGTTACATTTGCCTCTCTTTAAAGTAAGAAACAATCCAGAGATATTTTGTCCAAAGTTAAAATTATGAAAGTCTCAGGGCGATACAGCAAGGCTTCTGAAAGTCAGGAAGTGCAACAACAGCTAAATGTTTAACGTGACACCTTAATCTCCCCCCTTTGCACCATACGTTGTGGTTAATCTTGAATTCCATGACTGCATGTTCATGGATCCATATTTTTGAATTACAATGAGTATGGTCTTTTTTGTACCTTAGGCTCACATTTTCTTTTTAAAGAAAGGGAAAGTCTGGGAGGCTTCTCTTCAAAAGTGCAAATTGGATTTCAGCTGCTCCCAATTTGGTTTTCTTCCACCTATCTCATTTCCTGCTTTGGCTGTGGTTTACTTAGGTATTGCTTCTGGCTGTAATCTGAAGAGCCCTAAAGAGCCGTGTGCATTTGTGTTGGAGATTTCCCCTGAAACACCTGGGAACTGTCGAATATAATTGTTTGCAGCTGGTACTGCATGCATAGTAAGCATGTAAAGTATATGTAGGTGTAGGCAGAGGAGGGTAGATGGGCAGTGATTACTCACTGGCCCTAGATTGCTGCCTTGCTATTTTATTATCCTATTAACTTTCCTAATACAGGTTATAAAGGCTTATTTGCTGCTTTTTGCAAGAGCTCAGTTTGCATTCTGGAAAGGATCTGAATATGATCTGTTTACTAAACAGCTGATGAAAAGTCATTTGCTTATATTTCACTGTGACTAATTAATCTATACATTTTTAAAGATGGAAGTTTTTTAAAAAGGCAATTTGTAGACTGAAGAAAATAAAATGGGCTGTTTGTGGATTCCCACCAGGACCTTGTATTTGCCTGTCAATCAAACAATAGCAGGCATCCAGGCAGTTACTCTCCATAGTAATTCATGATGAATTTCCATCCCTGGTGAGCTAAAGTCTACTTTTCAATCATTTGGGGGAGGGCCATTTGCAGAAAGACTGACAAGGCTATAAAGTAAATAAGTAGATTAAGCACAGATGACAAAAACTTCCATATGGCCTGGCTCTTCCATTTCAGGAACTATTTATTGGTTTAAAATAATACTAAATTCCACAAAGTTGCTCAAATGCCCAAACTAGACAAAAGCCAGGAGACCCAATTATCTGAGGCTAAGGATTTTCTCCAGTGCTTTTTGAATTCTTCCTTTCTCCTGGGGTTCTTGATCTGTTCTTGATCTGCTCTACTGAACATCTCTGAAAGAAATCTCCATTCCAATATAAGCTTGAACTTTTCCTAGAATGGTGCTTGCTTTTGTTTTAAGCTCCCAGGTGATATGTTCAAATTCTCTATATTCCACTTTTTCAGGTCAAGACACTTCTGGCTAAAACTTCTAAAGCCAAGGCATCCTTCTACAGCTTCCTCAGTATCAACCTGTCTCCAACTCCAAAGATCTCACTTCTCTTGTCCATTTCCCCTGCCTTTTCCCCATGTCTTCCACTTCTGCCTCTGAATCCAGTCTCTTTGTTTCATGACCTCTCCACATTGGACTGCAAACAATATTCCATTTCCCAACCAAGTTCAACAGAAAACATCTGCATGAGGTTCCATCAACCTTCCCAGCCTGTCCCCAACTGTTCAGAGGCTTCATACTATAGTGCTGTAGTGCTGTAACTTATCACTCACCTCGACCAGTGCTATAGTGCTGTAGCTTATCACTATACACTGCCTCTTTACTGTAAGCTCGCTTCCTGGGAAAACAAAGTAAAAATGAGTTCAATCAATGCCCACATAATATACTTTTACACAGACCTTATTGCTGAAATAGCATAATGCTTGTCTACAGTATTGTAAACTGATATGGTATTTGTTCAAAAGCCTTTGTATCTAATTCTAATGACAAATTAAATTACTTTGTATTTGGTTAACTCGTGCCAGAGAGGTGCTCTGCAGAGTCTGCCAGCATTGTTTCTTTTCTGCACTACAGTGGTCTACTTTTGGTTTTCTGCCACCTTCCTATGACACTGTTCAAAACAACTCACTGAGAAATGCACAACTGCCACCACACTTAAACAATCATTGCTGGACAAATATATGGTGCAGATTTCTGCAGCTGTGTCAGGGATAACTGGGAAATCAAAATGCAACCTTTTAATCTGGTCAATGGAATAGGCGGCCGGGTGTGTGTGTGTGTGCACAAAGAATTCAAAGACAGGCCAGTCTGGCACTATTCATGGCCCCAGGATAGACAACTATGAAATACTGTATGGCTTGGAATACACTGAACTTCCTTCCTCTGCAAGGAAGCCACAAGGGCATATTTTCTGCAGAACTGTGTGATTCTAGCTCAGAAAGATCAAGATGGGTATCCGTGTTAGTCTGTCTGTAGCATTAGAAAAGAACAAGTGTCCAGTAGCACTTTGAAGACCAACAAAATGTGTGGCAGGGGATGAGCTTTCATGAAGGAGTGAGCAGTGACTCTTTAAGGTGCTACTGGACTCTTGCTCTTTTCTACTAGCTCAGAAAGGATATTACTACTGGAAGGCATAAGACAGACGGCAATCAGCTCTCTAGGAAAAGAACTGAATTCACTGACTTCAGAGTATCTTGCTACACATTGTTCTTTTGATCTGGCATCCTTTGTAAAAGGAGAATACTTACAAGATTCTGTCCTCACATTGTTCAAGAAGGTGTTTTCTAGATTGAACATTTCAACTACCAAATTCTCAGGATATTTTCCATGTGGCCACTATCGATCAGTTATGGTGTAAATTCAATTCATCCAGCAAAGCCCTGCCATACAGCTGTGTAACATGTACTTATGATGCAGCCTTACACCAAGCGAGTCCATCAATACTGTCTTATCCTGATGTTGGCAGCTTGGCACGGTCTCTAGCAGGGGGAGGTTTTTCCTAACACTTACTAACTGGTGATTCATTCATTGGAGATATTAGAGAGTGAGTCTGGGACTTTCTGCATGCAAAGCTTATAACCCACCTCACCACAGAGCCACCCACAGTCCCTCTCCTTAGAAAAGTCCATAGCTTTCACCAGAAAAAAATCCACTTTTTGGAATGAAAACACTAATTATATAATGTGGCAAATTGTACCTGCTGCAGACAATTGAAATAGCCACCAAGGAGACAATAAAGACAACTCCTGCAGCTGCAGACCCAGCAATCAACGGCAGTTGCTCCCGCAGTTCTGACTTGTAGTCATCTGGAAAAGAACAAGAACTTTTTGTAATCTTCCTGCCCGCTTATAGCAGCTCCCACCACTAATTGTACATCTCTACTATATATACACACACACACACACATACACGCTAAATTTGCACCCCATTATTCCTCCCAGAAGCTCAAAATGGCATAGATTGGATTATTCCTTTTTAACTTCTCACTGGTGAGGTAGGTTATGTTGAGAAGCGGTGATTCCCTCCCCCCCCCCTCAAAAAAACCCACCCAGTGAGTTTCATGGTTCAGCAGGGATTTAAACCCAGGTTCCCTAGTCCAAATGCAACACTACATCCTCTTACAGCCAGTTTCTGCCATTTCTGGAAAGAAGTTTGCAGTTACATTACTTTATTATTATTATGGTCACTAGACCATTTTAGAAACTTTGCAGTTTAAGCCTCAGAAACACTTAACATCTGATGACAACCCCACATCATCAGTTCATCCCAGACAGTCAGACAATTTGAGGTACAGTCCAGAGAAATGCTGGAGTCCTGCAGAAGTTAATGGGGCTGAGCTCCACACTAGACATTACAGGTGACACAAGCTGGGACATGGGGTGTGTCCTAACTTGCTGTCACACCTAAAAACTGTATAGGTTACCTTAAAATCACTCCATTGGTCCAGTGGGTTGTGTAACACTGTGAGGAGAGAAGAGGACATCTGGCTTTTCTCTCATTCTGTTTTTGCCAACAGAAATAGCCATGGGACCAGTTTTTGGATATTTGTCCATTTCTCTGGCTCCACATGTTCTTCCTCCCAACTTGCAACACCCCACAATCCCGTGGAACAATGGAGTAATTTTAAGGTAGCCTTCAGAGTTCTTCCATACAACAGCAGTTCAGGATGGGCACCTGTATCCTGACTTGTGTTTAGGATTGCCAGGTCCACTCTGGCCACTGGCAGGGGATGGGGGATTAGGGTTGCCAAATCCAGGTTGGGAAACTCCTGCAGATTTGGGGATGGAGCCTGGGAAAGACCCCTGTCAGTGAAGTAGAATGCCATAGAGTCCACCCTCCAAAGCATCCATTTTCTCAAAGGGAATTGTTCTCTGTAGTCTAGAGATGAGCCATAATTCTAAGGGATCCAAAGTCCCACTGGGAGGCTAGCGTCTTTCTTGTGACACTGAACTATACAGAATGAATAAAGCCTTATTTATTTATTAAGGACTTAAGCGTGCCTAACATCATCATCATCATTTAAATAAATAATAATAAGTAATAATAATAATGTTAGGCACACTTAAGTCCTTAATAAATAAATAAGGCTTTATTCATTCATTTATTCAACAACAACAGCAACATTTATATCCTGCTTTTCTACCCTTACAAGGGCCACCAAGACAGCTAACAATTTAAAACACAGAAGATAAAATTAAATTATAAAACCATTAAAATCAACTCTCCTTCCAAACATACCTCAATAAAACAATTTTAAAAAGAGTTAAAAAGTGGAGTTGAAATACATATAGAACAGTTAAAATACATACAAAACATAAAACATTGATTAGGAAGGAGGGATCACTGAGGAAATGCCAAAGAAACAAAAGGTCTTCACCCGCAGTTGGACTGCGGCAACAGAAGGGGAGAGACAAATCTCCCCAGGGAGAGAGTTCCAGAGCTTTGGTGCCATGACTGAGAAGGCCCTCTACCAGGCTGCCATCTGCCTAATCTCAGAAGGTGGGGGCATCCAAAGCTTGGCCTCCGAAGATGATCGTAAAGGATTAGGCGGTCTTTAAGGTATGTTGGTCCCAGACCATATAGGGCTTTGAAGCACTTGAATTGTGCCTCGAAACAAATTGGAAGCCAGTGTAGGTGGGCTGACTGGAGTGATATGGTCTGTACAGCCCACTCCAGTCAACATCCTGACTGCAACGTTCTGTACCGACTGAACGTTCTGAAAATTTCCAAGGGCAACCCCATGTAGAGTGCACTGCAGTACTCTAATCTAGATGTAATCAGGGTATGCACTACAGTGACCAGATCTTTTCTGTACAGGAAAGGCCACAGTTGGCGAACCAGTCAAAGCTGGTAAAAGCAGGGGTGTAGAGCTTTTTAAATTCTGGGGGGGGGCTCTTTAGTGCACGCGCTCGCTGGGGCAATGTTCTCCCCCCCCCGGGAAACCGCTGTGCCTCCTCGGGCCCTTCTGAGGCCCACCAGCCGCTACTGCTGATGCCTCTCTCTGGCCACACCTTCCCCCTCCCTCCCTCTTTTCTGGGCGAAATGCCCAGTGTGGTGACGTCACCCAGAAGTGACGCCATCATGCTGGGCATGTTGCCAGGGCAACGCTCTGGCAACACGCCCAGTGTGATGGCATCACTTCCGGGTGACGCCATGCCGCGATTTCGCCTGGAAAAGACGGAGGGAGAGGGAAGGACGGAGGAGTGACCCGGGGGGAGAGGCACCGGCAGCAGCAGCTGGCAGGCCTCACAAGGGCCTGGAGAGGTGTGGTGGTGAGGCGCGGCGGCAGGCACTCCATTTTGCCGGGGGTGGCTGAGCCACCCTGGGAAATTTTGGGGGTGGCTCAAGCCCTCAAGCCCCCCCGTAGTCTACGCCTATGGGTAAAAGGCACTCCTGGCTACAGCTGCTATCTGCTTATCCAGCAGGAGGCCCAGGTCCAAGAACACTGCCAGACTATGAACCTGTTACTTCAAGGAGAATGCAACCCCTTCCAGAATGGGTGACACCATAAATCCTGGGTCAGATCTTCTGCTCACCAGTGGCACTTCCACTACAGTTTAGCCTGCATCCACTCCAAAACTGCCTCCAGACACCGGTTCAGGGATTCTACAGGCTCCCTGGGATTAGCTGGAAGTGTCACGTAGAGCTGACTGTCATCCGCATATTGGTGACAACCCGGCTCAGATCTCCAAATGACCTCACCCAGCAGTTGCATGTAGATGTTAAAGATCATGGGGGACAAGATGGACCCTTGTGGGACCCCATAGACAAAAGGCTAAGGGGCTGAAGAGCAGTCCCCTAGCACCACCTTCTGAAACCTACCCTCCAGAATGGACTTGAACCACTACAGAAGGATACCATGATCAATGGTATCAAAAGCTGCTGAGAGATCCAGGAGAGTCAACAGAGTTGCACTCCTTCTGTCCAGCTCCCAGCACAAGGTATCCACCAGGCTGACCAAAGCTGTTTCAGTCCCATAATCAGGCCTGAAACCAAACTGGAAGGGATCTAAACAATTTGCCTCATCCAGGAAGGCTTGGAGTTGTCCAGCCACTACCCATTCAATCATCTTGCTCAAGAATGAAACATCTGAGACTATTCAATAGTTACGGAGATCTCCTAGGTCAAGGGTATGCTTCCTTAGAAGTGGACACACCATAGCCTGTTTCTAGGCTGGAGTGACCACTCCTTCGCTTAAGGAATCATTAACTACTTCTTGAACCCAGTCAACCAGTGCTCCCACTCCCCATGGAAAATTTAAGTAACCAGGAAGAAGAAGGAAATTGGATTTATACCCTGCCCTTCAGTTGAAGTCTCAGAGTGGCATACAACGTCCTTTCCTTCTTCACAGTGTCCTTCACAGATACCCTATGAAGTAGGTGGAGGTGAGAGAGCTCTGCAAGAACTGCTCTTGAGAGAACAGCTCTTAGAGAACTGTGACTGATCCAAGGTCACCCAGGTGGCTGTATGTGGAGGAGTGGGGAATCAAACCCGGTTCTTCAGATTAGAGTTCGTCACTCTTAACCACTACACCAAATTGGTGCAAGGGTCACACAAGCAGGTTGTAGGCCTCAAACTTCCAAGGATGATGTCCACATGCTTAGACTGAATAAACTGAAAAATGTCCACACAATGGGGCTTGGCACCCCTGCAGCATCTGACCCTGTCACTGCTAACATCAAGGATAAGGTGGAACATATATGAAAGATTTTCTCAGCAAACTGCTGAGCAGAACAGTCACAGCAACCCACCAAGCAGTCCACCTCCTCCTACAGGCCAGATCCCAACAGGCCTCTGACCACCTGGTACAGCTCCACCGGCCTACACTGGCAACAGTGGCAGAAACATATTGCTTCTTTGCTGCCTTCACCACCACGAAGTATGTTTTAAAATGAGATTTTGCCCATGTCCTATCAGATTCGGACCAAGTTTACTCCACTACCACTCTAGCCATCTCCCTTGTCTTTTCATCGGGGCTATTTGGGCTCTAACACCTGAGAGAGGGTGCCTGGGAACTATTGTGTCAACTGCCTGGGTTGTCATTCCAGAGTTCAACCCGGGCATTGACAGCAGCACCAACCACATCAACAAGGAAATCCCCTAGAGCCATCAGAAAGCCATTTGAATCCATTTGGCTCTGAGGGCAGATAATCTTACTAGCCCCCCCCCCCCAACCTCTGTAGAGTCTTGGTATCCCTGTAAGTCTATACCCAAGCAGGTAGTGATCTGTCCATGACAAAGGAACAGTCTTCAATTCCTCCACCCTCTGTTTTCCTTTAGTTTTTTTAAAAAATATATGTGCATGTGTGTGTGTGTACCTGGAAGTCATGGTGACCTCTGGTAAATGACCCCTACTGGGGGCCTGGAGGATATTCAGAGAGGTAACTGAATAAAGCCTGCCCCCACCTCCTGTCTCTGATATTCCAAGGAGGTCTCCCATCCAAGTAGTTGCCAGAGTTGACCCTGCTTCGCCTCTGAGATCTTATAAGATTGGGCTTGCCTGGGCTATCTAAATCAGGGCACCCTCTGGTTTTCTTGATAAGCTATTCAGATATAGGACCCTCTGTCTTTGTATATGTATAGTTTCTGCCACAATGCATCTGTTGACAGCATTAGTTAAAAAATAATAACGTCATTAACATTCTGACATTCTGCCAGTAATGCCCAGCAGCTACACATAGCGCACACACCATAGGCTTAAAATAAATTCAAACAAATAGAACTATCTCACACCTACTTTTAATTTTCTTGTTCCCTTTTTGCAGCTAATTGATGGCAACCTGCTTTATCTCCTCCCTGATGCTTAAATCCTGAGGAAATTCTCATCTAACAATCAATTATTATTTAATAATGCACAGTATCCATTCTTGTTAGGTTTCAATTAGCTGCTTGTATCTGACAGAGTTTTTCTCCTGGTCTGTCTAATTGTAAGTATTAGGAAAATTCATTTTTTTTCAAAATATCCATCTATTCAGTCATACAGTGCTTGTGCATGCATCCTCCCCATTTCCTTCAATTACAGTGCTTTAACATTAGATGAGGGATGTATTGAAAAATTGTCTTTGTTAGTCCTTGACATAGTCTCCCGGTTAAAGTGTTCCCAGAAAGTGGGGGGGAGATACCAAACCAAAACTAGTGTAGGAAATTAATACAGATTGATGGTATACTGTATTAGACGGGCTCCATAACAAAATGTTATACCCAAGAGATTTTTTATTATAGTACACCCTTGGATACATAAGTAAGATGACTTTCTTTTTCTTGATGGTACATCTTGAGGAAAAACCTACTCTTCCTTTTAGGTAAGTTTAGTAATAATTGAACTGAGGTCTATTAAATACCTTGAATTTGGGAGGGCAAATTAACAGCCACTCACATAGCCCCTTTGGGGGACTTGTTTCAGATCTGAGTTCATCTGATTTTGAATAACTGTACAGTGACTGGTTGCATAAACAGGGCTGTACATGGCCTACACACACAGGCTGTATGCCAGTGGTAGGCTGGACATACATAAGCAAGGGCAGGACACAGTTCAGCTCCCCTCTTGATGCAAGTTGCCCATATACAATTACCTCGAGCGTATGGGCCTCGAATCAGTCATGGTTTGAAATAAATCTAGAAAGATACTATTTTATTAAGGATGTGGTAAACTCTGACCACCCTCTCTGCCTAATTCCCCCACCCCCCACCCCATACTAGGCTCAAGATTCCTGCATCAACTTGTTTGTTTGCATTTCCGGTTTCTTAGTGTTTGTGAGTGTGATTATGCCCTGCACCATGTTTCAAGCAAGATATACATTTAACTCTAGATCAGTGCCCTCATAAGATCACAAAAATTAAAGAAAATTATAGATAAGGTTGCAATCATGAACAATCATGTTCTTAAATATAAACTAATTAGCAGCAATGAGAGGGCCCTGGATTTTTCACATGTAGTACCTTTATTTATTTATAATTTGGATTTATGAATAGCTCAATCCTTGAGTATTCAGGGCTCTGAGTGATAAACAACAATAGAAATATACAACTTGCGGGATGGTTATCCCATTCATCACACCTTTGCTTCCTCCCTTCTCCCCCTACCTCTCACACACTCTTTCTCCCTTCTGCCTCCCCTTTCTTACTCTCTCTTTCTCCTCCATGTATGTTACTTCCTCTCTTTCTTACCCGTCATCAATCTTTCTCTCTTTTTCTGCCCCCCCACTCCATCACTCTTTCTGCCCCCCACTCCATCTCTCTCTCTCTCTGCCCCCATCACTCTCCCAGCCTCCTGCCTGCTTCCTCTCCCCCCACAGCAGCAGTGGCAGTGCTCTGGGAATCGCAATGGCTCTCCCAGCTGCAGAGATCAATTCACCTTAGGGCTGCCAGGTTGGGAAATTCCTGGAGATTTGGGAGTGGAGCCTTGGGACAGTGAGGATTGGGGAGGCAAGCAGCCTCAGCAGGGTATAGTGCCATATACTCAACCCTCCAAAGCAGACATTTTATCCAGGGGAACTGATCTCTGTCACCTGGAGAACAGTTGTAATTCTGGGTGCTCTCCAGCCCTTGTCTGGAGGCTGGCAATGGTAGTTCAAGTGAAGGAAATGGCTGGTTTGGAAGGTGGAGTCGATGGCATTATACTGGTCTGTTGTCCCTCCTCAAATCCCACCCTCCCCCGGCTCCACCCCTCAAATGTCCAGGAATTTCCCAACCTGGAGTTGACAACCCTGTTTCCTCCCCACCCAACAGCCAACCTACCTTTCTCTGTCTTCAGCTTTCCACCTCCACCACCCCCACCACCCCACCCCCCCACCCCAGCAGCCTGTACCTAGGAAAATTACTGTCTTTCTCCACAATGGGGACTAAAGCACCTTACATTATCATTTCCTCCTTGTTATCTGCACAACAACCCTGTGAGGTTGGTTAGGCTGAAAGTATGTGACTGGTCCAAAATCTCCCAGTCAGCTTCCACTGCAAGATGGGGATCTGAACCTGGGTCTTGCAGATCCAAATCTGAAGCTCTGTTACATCACAATGGCTTTCATAGGGTAGCTGCTGATGAACAATAGGAAGCAGCTGGGCCTATCTGAGTCATGCAAATCAGGTGGTATCAAGTCACACAGAGGGTGCTGCCTAGGGATGCCAGCCTCCAGGTGGGACCTGGGGATCCCCTGGAATTACTGCTCATCTCCAGACTACAGAGATAACTTTCCATGGAGAAAATGGATGCTTTGGAGGGTGGAGTTTATGGCATTGTACCTCACTGAGGTCCCTGTCCTCCCCAGGCTCCACCCCCAAATCTCCAGGAGTTTCCCAGCCTGGATCTGGATCTACTGCCGGTGCCGGGGGGGGGGGGTGGTACTTGCCTTTTACTGACAGAAATAGTTAGAAGCCTCCCCCTTCCCCTGAACATTCTAATCTCTCACAGTTGACGCCTGGTGTTGATGCCATTTCAAAAGATATTGGGGGGAATTTAACAGTCCCTGAAGTTTTTTTAAAAACTTTTTGGATTTTTCTGCAGACCGAGAAAGGCCCCTGACTACGTAGGAAAAGCTGTTGAGGGAGAGTGAGCTCTCTTTAGCAGATATAAGTATCCACATAGAAAAAAACCCTCTGGGAATTGGTATATATATATATATATATATATATATCTCATAATGAAACAATTGTTAAAACCATTTTTAAATGGTGCTAGTACATCAGATTTCAGACTGTGTCATCACCTTGGGGGAGAGGTAGGGAGAAAGCACAAAGGGTGGGGGAATGCCAGCCAAGATGGTGCCTATCACTGTCCTCAACCAAAAGCCTGGCGGAACATCTCTTCCTTGCAAGCCCTGCAGAAGTGCATCAGGTCCCATAGGGCACGGATGTTATTTAACAGAGAGTTCCACCAGGCAGTCAAGAACAGCTGGATGTCTTTTGGGCCAGGGATCACCAATAAGTTCTTCTCAACACAGTGTATGGGGGACATACCAGAGGAGGTGGTCCCAAAAATACATGGGTCACAGGCTGTTCAAGGCCTTAAAAGTCAATACCAAATCTTTGACTCTGACCTGGTAGTCCACTGGGATCCAGTGTAGCTGATGCAGCACAGGTTGTATGTGTGTTGCCTGTGATGTTCCTGTCAGGACTCACACTGCAAAATTCTGGATCAGCTGGAGTTTCAGGATCAGTCTCAAGGGTAGGCCAGTGTAAAGCAAGTTACAGTAATCCAATCTTGTTTGGCAATTGTTGTGTGGATTACTGTGGCTACGTCGGGGCAAGACAGGAAAGGGGTCAGTTGCCATGCTTAGTGCAAATAGGGAAATGCCAGCTTGGCAACATTCATGATCTGGACCTCCATAGATAAGGAGGTATCCAGGACCACACCCAAACTCCTGATGGTTTGTGCTGGTAGCAATGGCACACTGTCAAGAGTGGGCAATTGGTGCCTCAGTCCAGCACCATCTCCATCCCATAGCCGGGGTGAAAACCGAACTGGAATGGGTCTAGTGCCAATGTGTCATCCAGGAAACTCTGGAGCTGCTCGACTACTGCTCTCTCAATTACCTTACCCAGAAATGACAGATTTGAAACTGGGTAGTCACTGGAGGGATCCATAGGATCCAATAAGGGTTTTTCAAGAATAGTACCACCACAGCCTCTTTCAATCCCTCTGGGTAGACCCCCAACTGCAGGGACAGATTGATGATGTCCACCAGCAGGCCCCGTATCCTCTCACCACTGTCTTTTACCAGCCATGAGAGACATGGGTTTAAGAGGCATGTAGCTGGCCCAACAGCATGCAAAGTCCTGTCTACAATGGCACAGGAAAGCTGGCTGACGTTATCAAATACTGAGTCCAAAGGCAGCCAAGGGCCTTCCAGTTCACATACTGTGTCAACATTGGTGGGTAGGTCATGCCGGAGAAACAAAGACTTTGTCTTTCTAAACTGTAGTTTAGTAGAAGTTGGGAATGGTGCACTACACTACACTTGTGCAAAAATTCTCTGTACCATTCAATAGCAGCTATTCTTGGAGGCTGGGCTCGATGGACAACCATCCTGGCCCAGAATCCATTGAGTCCCTATATCTCCCCAGTTTGCATGCAAACACTGAGAGCCCATTCATATGCAGAAAGTAAAACATTTTTAAAATAATCACTTAGATGCTCAGGGAGAAAACAGAGATAGGAGATTTCAACCAGATTAGTCCTCCAGCTGGCAATTAATCAAACATCTCTGTAAATCACCTGGCTCTCGCCACGGTACCCCACTGGGAGGTGAGGGCTTGGAGAGACAAGTTGATTTAATCCAATTACTGCTTGGAGGTTTGAGGGGAAAGTGCAACCTCCTTCCTTCTCTCAGTCAGCTTCCATCCCCCACTCTTCCATCTCTTTTCTCTCGCACTCACCATCTGTCAGAGTTTGGAAGCACATTTTCCCACTGTATTTCCCATAGCCAGCCACCGTCCGAGCCCGCACCTGTACCACATACACCATCCCTGGCCGCAGCCCGTCGATCCGTGCCGTGTTGGTCTGGCTCTTGGCCATGGAGGAGTTGTACTCACTGTGGTCCTTCAGGGAACAGCAAAGAAAGACGAAGTATTAATAAAAAAAGGAAGGAAACAATATTGCTTCCTTCACTATTCGGTGTTGGCAAGTCATTAAAGTTGCAGTGGCAATGCAGAACAATGATGCATTCCTTTCAGGGAGCATGCAAGTGAAGTTCTTTTCACAAACTTCCTGTTTAGCTTGATTCATGAGATGGAGGGCATGATGATTGGTAACTACACTGTTTCATTACCTACTCAGTATTGCAAAGATTCTGTATCAGCAAAATGGGAGGAAGGCTTTTATGCAGAATCAAAGAGTACCTCAACTATATTTCCACCTATTTGCAATACTCCTTTCAGAACTTTTTTCCCGGTAACGATTACATGATGTAACCTTCACATGTAAAAAAAAAAGAGCTCGTCATGTGGATAGCCTCCCTTTCAAAAATAAACACGGATAAATGAACACAAAGGGAAGTTTCTGGTCCCCAAACAATTAAAAATAAGATGTAGATAAATCAAAAGCTTCACTAAAAAGGAACACAGCAGCAAATGGCTAGGCCTGCTGCTATACACCACATTAAAAAAAATAACTGGATGAGCATTTTTGTTCTGGCAGTCTATAGGGGAGCAATAGTTCTCCAAATAGCAATGAAGAATAAAAACATTAATTCACCAAATATAGTACCAGCCTTTGAGGAAAAGAATTATGTCACATTTGTTTGATTGTATCATTAAAGGTTGCCAACAGATGCCTGAGACACTTGTACAACCACATTGCACATTACATTTGCAGCAGCAGCGAATGTTTTGGCTGGGGGATGATGCAGGCTATTGCATCTTGAATGTTCAGAAAATGTGATATCCCTGCAACCAAAGTGCCCCCTAGAGTGAAAATGTATACTGCCTACAACAAAGGAGTAACATGTGTACATTTACAGTACAGTCCTAAACGGACTTGCACTCTGGTAAGCCCACTGACTCTGATCAGGATTGCACTGTTGGCATACAAAAATATGTATAGAAAGGCTTTTAGTTGCAGAGTAACAAGTTCAGTATTCAGGGCATATGGATTCTTGCTGGCCTACCACCTTTCCTAAAGGGCAGCAGAAGCAAAGCTGGACACAAATTCATATACACAAGTTTGCCACTTGAGATGATACAATACGAAGTGAAGACATGTGTGTGTGAAACAGCCATCAAAAATGAAATGCAGTGGACAGAGCTTTCGTATCACCTAACATCCCAAGATGGTATTTTTCACAGGATGCAGTTCACACTTTGGGCAGTGAGTCATCAAGTGATGAGTTATTGAGCTA
This sequence comes from Lepidodactylus listeri, assembly GCA_029233225.1. Lineage (NCBI taxonomy): Eukaryota > Metazoa > Chordata > Lepidosauria > Squamata > Gekkonidae > Lepidodactylus > Lepidodactylus listeri. The sequence continues at coordinate 54,273,326 of JARCFY010000005.1, read as the reverse complement.
ATCAAATGCATGTGTGAACTGGCCCTGTGGCCTGCAAACACAGCCATCCCGATAGCACTCTCACAATCATTATTTTTCATTCAGCCTACACTGCACTCTATATCAAGATACAATTATAAAAATAGGAGATAGGAGGCTGGGGTTAATTCAGTATAAGAATTCAAATATTAATTAGGGGTATGTATGGGCGTCTGTGTTCTAAATAGTTTATCATTTCATTAGCAAATGCTCTATACCTCTCTTGAAAATGGTGCCATGAGCTGCCTACCGAAAAGCCCTTTAGACGATTTTGCTGCTAGGATTTGCTACTGAAAATGTAGGTTTTGACTCAAAAACTCAACATCAAAATTTAACATCAGCAGATTGTCCTTTTATTATCCGATCATCACCTCAGCTCCGTTATGATAAGGGAGGGGAACTATAAATAAAATTCCAGTTACAGCAGCCCACTCCAATGTTCTGACCCAGTGAAGGCTGCATCGGGCATGTGAGCCATCACGGTCTATTGTCTGTGTGACAACAAGGAAGCCTGAAGAAACAACGCAACTCTATCCAATATTTTTGGCCTGCAGATTGTCATATACCATTTCTTACACTTCAGTTTCCAGACAATTGTTTGACAGACAGAAAACTGAAGGCAACAGTCAGTTGCCCAAGGTTACTGTGGTACCCACCGCTTGAATTTAGGACTTCCTGATGTCAAAGTCCTACTGGCTAGACTAGCATCACACTTAGTACCAGCAAACCACAGGCAACTGCAGTACTGGAGACCAAGTCCTATAAGGAAAGGCTGAAGGAGCTGGGTACGTTTAGCCTGGACAGGAGACAACTGAGAGGTGATATGAAAACCATTTTCAAGTACCTGAAGGGCTGTCATGTAGAGGATGGTATGGAATTGTTTTCTGTTGCCCCAGAAGGTTGGACCAGAACCAATGGGTTGAAATTACATCAAAACATTAGGGAGAATTTCCTGACAGTTAGAGCAGTTCCTCAGTGGAACAGGATTCCTTGGGAGGTGGTGGGCTCTCCTTCTTTGGAGGTTTTCAAACAGAGGCTAGATGGCCATCTGACAGCAATGCTGATTCTGTGAACTTAGGCAGAGCATGAGAGGGAAGGCAGGAAGGATTGCATCAGTGCTTAGTTCTTATGGCCCTTTCTTACACACCCAGGAAATGCTGATCGCCACTTTGGGGTCAGGAAGCAATTTTTCTCCAGGCCGTAGGGTTGGAAAATACCTGGAGACTTTGGGGATGGGCCCAGGAGAGGGCGGGGTTTGAGGAGGAAAGGGGCCTCAGCATGATACAACGCCAAAGCAGCAATTTTCTCCAGGGGAGCTGATCTCTGTCAGCTGGGAATCAGTTGTAAAAGCAGGAGATCCCCTGGCCCCACCTGGAGGCTGGCAACCCTACCAGGCCGGTTTGGCTGGAGATCCTGGAATTTTTTTTGTCATCTTCTGGGCATGGAACAGCAGTCACTGTGTGTGTGTGTGGGGGGGTATCTGTGAATCTCCTGCATTGTGTAGGTGGTAGGATTAGATGACCCCGGAGGTCCCTTCCAACTTATGATTCTAGCATTTCCCCATATGCATCCATTTTTAACGCAAACTTTTCTGGCTACCATTAGAGCCTCTTACTACAATATATGTATGTCGGTCTTTCCATATTCCATATGCTCTGTATCTCTTTCCTCACAGTATTCAGCTATAGACTAGGAGACTAAGGATTAATACAAATGTAACAATGCAAAGAGGTGCCTGCTGTTCGCCTCCCATATCCACGTAGGCACTTCTGCAGTGATAACCAATGCCAAGCATGGGCAACAAGTCTGTACAGTCGCATTGCAATTGACAATTCCTTTTTAAAATTTGGCATTTGGTATCACTCATACTTTACCCCAGGGAGTCATGGGCAGAACTAGCTCTTAGCCTCAGCTACTGCAGTCTATGTTGGGTTCAATCTACCAAACTCTTACAAGATAATGAAACAGGAGTCATCTCTGGCTTAAGAAAGATATTGCAGACACAGGAGAGTAGATCAGAGCGGGAAAAGTGTTTGCTATATGTCACCAAAGCTACCTCTGTCTGCAGACTGCCACTCCTAGCAAGCCATTGACAGCCAGAAACAATAACACACAAATATGAGGAAATGAAACAAGTACACACAGCAGGCAAGCAGGAACCAATGGGGAGTCCCTGGCTTCAGTTAACTGTTATTTTCAACATTTTCTACAACAACATGGCAGAAAAGTTCAGAGAAGTTTGGTACAGGAAGGCCCTCTCTGCCACAGTTACATGGTACAGGAAGGCCCTCTCTGCCACAGTTACATGAGCCAGGCAATCAAAAAGTAATGGGACTAAAAAGGACAGGTAAGGTGGGGTCCTGGGTTTCCTGGCAGCAGTAGTAGAATATAGTGACATGCATAGAGTTAAGCACCACTGAAGGATGTTATTAATACATCTCCCAAGGGAATTCTGTTCCAGGCACCACCATATGGCTAGATGGTGCAGAGCCTTGAATGCTCCAGTCCACAGGAGAGAAAAGTATCTGAGGCTTCTACTTTGACAGAATGCATACTCAACAGGGGAAAAAATGCCTTGTAGGGTGAACACGAAGAATCCTGTGGTGTGATAAATCTGTATGGCAATGTAATTTAGCTGAAATCAGAGAAAGTCAATAAAAAGAGTAACTAACTCCATCTTACCCACCTCAGTGTTCAAAGGAAGGCTGCAAGTGTAATTGGTATAGATTTTGGAAAAAACGTTTGGACTCTTTGCTAAGGAAAGTGCCTGGCTCAAATCTCACTGCAATCACTGGGTGCCTCCCCATTGACTTCAACCAGGTTTTGAATCAAGCCAGTACTAAACATTCCACAACACAATGGAAAACAGCAATGAGCTTCAGACTCCCAAGTCATGCTCCAGCCCAATTCCCTCAAATACATTCAGGCTTACGGTGGCTGGTCTTGAGCCCATAGTGCTGCTAATCTCGGGGATGCAGATCCGGCTCACCTTCTCATAGTAACGGATCTCATAGTCCAGGATGATGCCATTGGGCTGTTCCGGCTGAGGCCACGACAGTGTGATGCTCCTCATGGAGGCACTTACCTGGTGCATGATGGGAACTGTGGAGGGAGCTATGGAGAAAGGAGGGAACAGGAAGTGAAAGAAAAGTGAAAATTAACTCAGGAAGAAGGGGTAAGAATACTCTGGTTAAAATAAAACACTGGGATAGGAGTAAGGGGAAGAAGGGGGCAGTGAGGGTGAGGGAGGAGAATGAATATTACATAAAATAATACAACTCTACAAAACAGCCAACAGTATATCAACAAACAAGATGATTTATTTCCATACCACAACAAAAAGACAGTGTTCAGACTTCCTTGTAAACTGGTCCCAAATCTACAACTGAAATCACCACAACACAGACTAGTAAGAAACTGGTAGGCAGGAAAAGGTGCTAGTTATTGTCAGATCTCCTAAATGGGCTTTGGGCAGCAACGTCTTTTACAGAAGTCCTGTTGAGTTGAACCAAAGTGGCACAAGAGCATACTTTAACTTCCATTCATTTCAATAATGACTACACAGGATACATTCCTGCTGGATTTCCCACATGGAATGCTTCTTTCCATGGCTAGTTGTTTTAAATCAATAACAAGCAACACACACAGCTCCACTGATTCTATTCCCAGTCTACCTACAAGGAGTGGTCTTATTAGAAAGAATAACAAAGAACAGTTGCTTCAGACAACAGTTTCTAGACCAGGGATGTCGAACTCATTTGTTATGGGGGGCTGGATTTGACATAAATTGGACTTTGTCAGGCCGGGCCATGTGTGTCATAAAATGTAATGCCAGGTAGCAGAGATATAAACTTTATGAAGGATACAAACACGAAGATATTTTATTTAAAACAAAAACATGTTTGAAACATTAGCAGTCTTGCAATATTTTGTTTATTTAACAGTCTCTGATAACTGACTCTTCTTGCTCTGAATTACTGCATCAAAATGTCTGTGCTGTTGCAATCTGGGAGGGAGAGGAGCCTCAACCCCATGCAGGGAGCAGAAGCTTGCCTGTTTATCTCTCCTGAGAGACTGGGTGCGTTCACACTTGCAGATTTGAGCTGGCTGCAGCCGGCTCCAATCTGCACGTTTACACTGTAACAGCTGGCTCTCGTCCCCAGCCGTCACTCAGGTGCGACGAAGTGTCTGAAATCCAAGACCAGCTCCCCTGCTGGTCTCAGCTGTCCTCTTCTGCCTGCAGCCGCATTTGTGTGCTGTGTAAACGCTGAGCCGTCTCCGAGGCACTTCCGAGTAACCCCCCTCCCCTCCCCGTGGAAGCCTCTGGCTTCCGCTTTTTGTCCGCCATTTTTTTTTTGCATTTAGCAAGATTCACATGAGCGCCCATACGAACCTACATTTAAAGGACAGATGTGCAAATGGAGGCTAGTTCTACCGTGTACATTAGTTTGCAGTCACGATGAGGCTATTTTTGGGTTGAAATATCACAGCGTTTTCAAGTGTCTAAAGGAAGCAGTGATTCGGTCCGATGGTGCTGCGCATGCGCAAAAATTTTTTCCCATCCGCCTGCATGAGCGCTTATGCTCATGCGCAAACGGTGAAAAAAATATTTAAAAAACCGAACCCCCCACCCCACCCCCGTTGTTAGTGTGAACGTGGGGGAGCCGCTTGAAGGCGACACAAGGAGAGGTTAGTGTGATTGTGATTTTACGGAACCAGCCGTTTGCAGCCGGCTCCAGCACTCCAGTGTGAATGCACCCATTGAGAGTCTGGGAGAGCAAGCTATGACATAGCAGCAGCAGCACAGCTGGAGGAAGAAGCAGGAGACAGCCAGCCCCTTGTGGGCCTGATAGAAATCCAGCCCCCGGGCCGCATGTTTGACACCCCTGTTCTAGAAAGATGTAATTTACCAGCCTCCAATCTCAGTTTATGTGTTTTAAAAAACGAACTCCAGTCTAAAAAAGAGGGGGAAAGGAGCAGAATTATTTTGACTTTCAATTTAAGATTTAAAAATATCTTAGTTTCCTCTTGCCTCCCACTGCTTTGTCAACCCTATGTCCTTCTAGGCCATGTTTGAGGGAGGCTTTCTTCACAGCTATACTATCATCTCTCATAGCAGCTGAACATATTTTCAGATACTCTTCTCCCGATTGCTCACTTCTGACCCTTTTCTATCACTCATTCCTGCTTCCCCCACTTTTCTTTCCTCAGCCACATTTACCAATGCTGCCCCAACCCTTCTCCTCCTTCAACCCCCCCTTTCAATGTTCAGATTCATTTCCCTCTTCTCTTGGTCCTTCCTCTAGTTCTACGTCGAATGCCTCCTCCATCTCTTTCCCTCATATCCTCTATATTCATGCCTTGCTACTAATAATGCCTGTCCCCACAATGCCTTGCAGCTTTCTACCACTTCCCCTTTCAGTGCACTAGGGTTGCCAAGTCCTACTGTGGTGTTCGGTGGGGGGGGAGTCCTTGCCATCCGGGATCTTCTTGTGTGTGCGCTTTGTGTGCGTGCCGTGATAACGCCACCCAGAAGTGACATCATTGCATTGGGCATATTGGGGGCGGGACCTCAGTAATTCAAGGGGAAACCATAGAGTTTTCCCTTGAATTATGGAGTGTCCCCCCCCCCGAAACGTGCCCGACGCGATGGTGTCACTGCCAGGTGATGTCATTGCGCTGGTCACGTCTCAGCCCGACAATTTGGGGGTGGGGTTCTCCCTGACAGCCCGATCCCGGCCGGCGGGCAGGCCGCTGGAGCGGGGGATTCCCCGCCCCCTGGGGGACTTGGCAAGCCTACAGTGCACTATTGGTTCCATTCCCATTGCATCAGACTTTTTGGACCCATTTTAGTCTTTTCCTCCTCCCTGGATCTCACCTGTTTCCTTTCTCTCACCATTCTATCTGGGCCTTCTGCCCCCCTTCCTCCTCCTCCTCTCTCCTTTTACTAACAAAATGGCACAAGGTATCTCATCAACTTATACTGAAAAGTCAAGCATGGTAATGGATTTCAGTTCTCTCTACTGGCTCACAGAAACGTTTAAAGATATACTGAATTTCCTCTTAGCTGAAACATGTTGAAGTTGAATGACCTTATCCTATTTCTCTGTATTTTTGCCAATTACATCCAGAACAGTTAGGAATTACTGTGACTGGCCATAACAGTGGGAATTATTAAGGTCAACTTCTTAGCAGATCCATAGCCAGGATTTTTAAATTCAAGGGACCTTTAAATAAGTTAGGGGGCACCCCCATACACCCCCACACACCCAAGCAAGCAGCCCCACTCTCACCCTTCCCTGCAACCACTTGGCTTTAGGGTATGGCTTGGGAGCAAGGGAGGGGAATCCTGAGCAGGATGGGAAGTCAGGGGGCCAGGCCCCGAGAGGCTCCATTGTAGCTACAGGCCTGCTTCTTAGTATGAATCCCTGAAAGGTGCATATAAGTTTGCACCAGAAATGGTACAACAGCTTTTCTCTACCCTAAGGAGTCGCAAAGCAGCTTACAATCGCCTTCCCTTATTTTCTCCACAACAGGCACCTTGTGGGGTAGGTGGGGCTACGAGAGTTCTGAGAAAACTATGACTGGCCCAAGGTCCTTCAGCAGGCTTCAGGTGGAGGTGGGGGAATCAAACTCAGTTCTCCAGAATAGAATCCACCACTCTTAATCATTACACCACACTGCTCCACACTGGAGTAGTGGGAGCTACTTTTTCTGCTGCTAGTGTTCCTTCAATATACAGAGTGAGTTTTTTTTGGGGGGGGGGAAATGAAAATCAGAACATTTTCCAGAAAATTATCCGATTTCCTAAATAAAATGTGTTTTAATGTAGTATGTTTTTTTTTCACTTATATTTTGCAAACAAAGTACCCCATGTTTATTTTATGGTCCAATAGTAACAAATATTTGAACTGAAATATTCTAGCTGTATCTGGTCATTCTAGCTGTATCTGAAGAAGTGAGCAGTGACTCACGAAAGCTCATATCCTACCACAAGTTTTGTTGGTCTTTAAGGTGCTACTGGACTCTTACTTTTTTCTACTGCTACAGACTTAACACGGCTGCCCATCTTGAAATAATTGATTGGGAGGAACATCATATGTTTTAAATATTATATTAAAACAAATTCAAAGCTTTATGTGGAAACTATTTTTATTAGAATAACACTTGTAAACATTTAAAGAAAATATAGCATGCGCTCTGCTTATATTGCTTCAGTTTGAGAGGGGAAAATGCACTGAAAACTGTTGACACATGAATTTTAGTACAGACAAAGGACAGTGCATCATATGTTGTACATGTAGTTATCCATTCATTTATTTCATCAGAATTTAATTTTCATCCACAGAGATCACTGGGGCACCTTTACTTAGTTACTTTTACTTCTTACTGTTTTTACAACCTAAGTTATAAACAGCAAACCCTCATCCCATGGGAGGAAAACCTAAAACTTAGTTCAGTGGGGGCTTGCATTATTTGCTGTGCCCTTTGTCCTCTCACAAACTTGTGGGGGTGAGGCCTGCTACAAAGTGAAGTTTGGAGAGTCTAAGAATGCAGACTCAGGGCTCAGACACACAAGAGGAAGATCACACATCACACTCCATCCATAAAATACAAATTTCAGGTTTGTGGCCTCAATTTACCTCAAAGATATGCACAGACAAGACAGGATGATTAGCCTTTCATCCTCCAGTCTAATTGCTATTTGAAACTGGGCTGTTTCCTTTGTTATTAGCATTTTAAAGGGAAAAAATACAGCCTTTCCCTTTAAAATTCTAACTGCAAACCAGGGATTCTAGTTCAAACAACAAAAGTGAATGGGCGTTGAAAGGCTGAACACCCTCTCCATTCCCTGTCTGGCCCTGAGGCAACCTGAAGATGCATGAGAGTACAATTTGCACTTTATTAATGGAACAAGACACATGCTATTTGCCTGTTTGAGCCCTCAGAAATAACGTTTGTTTAATAATTTCTATCTTGCTTCATTCAGCAAACATATTTGAGGCAGTTTACAGACAATTAGAAACAATACAAACAACACTGGCATATTAAAATCACTTTAAAAACATAATCCATAGAAAACCTTGATAAACAAGTATGTCTTTCACTGGGATGCAACAGTTAGCCCACATAACAGTAGCCAACCATCTTGGGGAGTTGCATAATCAAGGTGCCACCATAGAAGAAGCCCGGTCTTGAGTGGCCATCTGTTTTGTTTCAGATAATGGTGGCTCATGGAGGAGGGTTTCATATGATGCCCACAGTATTTAGGCAGGTTCATATGGGAATAGGTGGTCCTTTAAGTAGCCTGGTCACAACCAACACCAGATCATAATCTTGCTGACTGATTTTGAATTAGTTGAAGCTTCTGAACTGATTGCTACATATTGAGCACCTTGCAGTACAGCAGTTCAGATGTGATTAAAGTATGGATAGCGGTGGTCAAATCACCTTTTTTAAAAGTCTGGTTCACAAATTACAATGAATGTAAGTACATCCTGTATGTATGTGCAGACATCTAACTGTAAGAAAACAGCCAACATGCATTCCCTTTACAAATGAAACCGGGGATCAGTACCTGAATAAATGTGAGATTTCAGTTACACATTCAGCTGTACAAGCATTGAAAGTAACATGAGAATTACTCAACATATATATCAAGAAAAAATCAAGTATGCACTGTAACAGATTGTATGTGCATTCACTGTAACTTGTGAACAGGTCTTAGGAAGGGCCACAGGTTAGATCCAAACTAAACTTTTCACTCATGCAAGGGACTTCTGTCAGTGGAACAAAACACCTCTGCCTCCCCACTCAGTGAAGCCCACTCCAAGGGTCAGGGGACCCACAGAAATAGCATGAGAAGCAAACTGGGGATTTGCAGCAGGAAGGGGCAATTTCTGGAAATTACTCACATTCCGTTAGTGGGAAATTTAGTCTGGATCCAAGCCCACAGCTATCAGATCAGTCCAGTTAGGCCAAAGGCATAACATGCCACAGACAAGACCAGACTCTCTAGTAGAAAATATGGATATAACAGCATCCCTACTGTAAACCCAATCTTTCTAGGGAGTGGACCCTCACCCACAATGGGCTGTCTCCTCCGTCCCTGCTTTGGTACAGAATTGACCAACTGCATCTCCAACTTGGCTAGATTGTGCTTCAATTTCCACCTCATTAACTGAGGATACTTTCTGTAAATCTCCAGACAACTTCTCCCAGTGATTCTAAGTAGATGTTGAATAGTATGGGAAACTGAACAGTGTCTTGAGGAACTTCAATCAATATCCCCCCAAATCACCTTATTATGCCAGTCAGCAAGACAGGAATCAAACCAGTGTAGTATGCTGCCTCTGATATCCACCTCTGCCAGACAGTCTAAATGGATACCCTGGTATCAAAGGCTGGTGAGAGGTCTAGGAGACCTCTGTCGCTTTCCTGGCAAAAGTCCATCTGAGCAACCAGGGCACTTTCTGTTTCATGTGTCCTCCAATGAGCCTAGTTAATTTTGTTTTCAGTCCTTGAGATCATTTCTAAATAGATGTCAGTGACTCTGCAGGTGCAAACAGCAGGACATATATCCTACTGGCAGTTTTAAATTTGTGGTTTCTTATGCATTTTATATGTTTACACTGTAAGACGCCTTGAGTTCCAGTAGGAAGAAAAGTGGATGATAAATGTTTTAAATAAATAAATATCCTACATCTAAAGAATGTATCCAGCTGCACAAGTGTAAAGGAATACAGTGCTTCAGTGTGGCTCGAGCCCCTATGCCCACAAACTTGATGTCCAACTCAATACAGCGAGAACCATCCACAGATGTATTACCTACGCTGTGCCACATTGCTCCCTCACATCTCTGAAGGAAAGATGCTCTTCTTCATGAATATGGAAAGATCACTGAAAACAGAGAGTTGCCTATCCACAAAGACACAGTTGACGTGGGCCTATCCAGACTAAAGTCCCAAGCCCGACACCCAGCAATAAAATCTGCACAAATCCTGCAATCAAAAATTTTGATCTAGGGAACGAATGGTTGCTAACATGGGTGAAATCAGTTCCACCCAATATCCATAACCTGATAAACACCAATGAGAGGCCTGAAGGATTTGACTTGCCACATAAAGCATGGAAGATGGCTAATAGAATATGAAGAGGCTTTGGCAGGAATGTGAGCATCAAGCTTTCTGGGGAAAAGTGACAGAGCTTTATGTATTCTCCCCAGCTGCGATTGAATGAACTGAAAATTCAGAAATTAGTATTTAGGGGATTGCCCAAATTGCCTGAATACTTGTTGTACCTACTTGGTTAAGTATTAATTTTATATTCTGATATGCTTCCTGTGTGTAACTCTGCCATACAATGAATAATAATAAACAGTGTAAAGAAGGAACAAACGATGAGTGATCCTGTCCTTGACAAGTAATGAGCCAACTACGACCACGAGAGATACATGACTCTTCTCTGATAACAGAAAATCCAGTCTGATGACTAGGCAAATGCAAAAGCACTTACAAGCTGCAACACAAATTTGTGACTTCTTACCAAGGTACACCTGGGTCTTGTAGTGCACCTGTCTACTGTGGGGGCACAAAGCTCCTTGGCAGAGTGCTCAAGACAAATTTTGATAGAAAATCCAATCAGATGTTCACCTCACATGTAAGTGAGGGAGCTCAATCAAGGTAACTTCAGCAGGCAATCTTGTTCATGTTAATGTTCTCAGTATCTCTACTTTCTGTCATCCCTGCTCCAAGTTTAATGCCATTGGCCGGTAAAAGGCTGAGCACTGCTGCAGGAAAATCACAGGATACAGAATTAGTCATTGTTTCCCTATAGCCACTCCATTTAGCAGGGAGCAATACACCATGCCTACAGTGGAGCCAGTGTTCACAGCAAAGCACCCCTCCCTTTGCTGTGGTGATAAAGCTTCCCCTTATTTAATTGCTGTTTGAAGAACATTATTGCAGCAAGAGGAATGAAATGGGAACAGTATGTAAATAATAAAGTTTTAATATTTTAAAAGCTAGTTCGTTTTTAATTAGAGTTTAACATTCCTGGGGACTCTTTATCAAAAGGAAGCAATACAGGCCCATCTGCAGAATGAATAAGCAAGTTCAGAGACGGTTTCCCTGGCTGTGACACAGCCAAGCATCCTATCCTGCGATGCTTGAACGAGGACAACAGCTCCCTTAGAACTCTGCTGAAGTTTCAGGGGGTCCATCTTTCATAATGAGAAGTGCCATTTGGAGAATAAAGTTCTTTGCTCCCTTATACAAAAGTAACATTTGCTGCAAAATAGTGATCCTTCCTCCAACTTTGGCAAAGCTCTTTTGGGGGCGAGTGTGTGCTGGATATCCTGCTGTGGATTGCTTATTTTCAAAGCCAGTTATCATTTTAAAAGAGATGATCTGCAGTGTAAAGTGCAGCATGATCTTCCTTGTCTCCTGAGAAAATGGCTTTCCAAGAGAGACTGGGAGATTAGCACTGGGTGCAGTACTGTGGACTGCCTTATTTAAAATGGCTGTTGCCATTGTTTTGAAGGAGGCCATCTGCGGCACTGTGGTCAGCATAATCCTCCCCCTCTTTTGGGAAAAAAATCTATAGCCAATAGAGGGAAGGGATCCTACTGCCCACAGTGTTGTCTAGAAGGAGCAAACAGAGGGCCTCCTTTAAAGCAGAAGCTGCATTTTAACTTACGTTTGTGTGCGTGCTTTTGAAATAATACCAAGACAGGGTCCTAATTTTGTAGAAGCAAAAATGTTCTACAAAAAGGAACAGCATCCTATCTATTCTATACAGTTCTTCACAAGATAAGAGTTATGGCTTGCTTGCTGTGACAGTTCACACAACCAAAAAGGATGAGAAAACTCTGAATGGATTCATGTGGACAGCCTGGCATTTGCTGGGGTAATGTGTCACTGCTTTAACTTGTGCCAAATTCATACTTCAATCTCTACATGTTGCTCCCTAATGCAATAATAACCTTCAATAACTTTTCAGCAGTACAGCAAAAATGAATCGAGTTCTTGGATGGGCGCATGGGGGAGCCACCATATGACCACTATGCTATGTGACAGTCTCTGCATAGATCTATTCAACTAATGTGTGGCAATTCAGTTGTCTGAACAGATCCTCAAAAGATTCAAAGGAAGCCACCTGTACTAAATGGAAGAAGGGCTGCTGACAGCAGGGATTAAAGGGACTAAATTCAGAGGCCCTGCTCACCCCTGCGCATCCCTGGAGCCAAGCTTTATTTTATGTGACTTCTTTTATGGCATTTGGATTGGTTCTGTTTGGTATGGGGGGAAGCAGTGAGAACATTTGTATGGGAACCTGTGGAGGCTCTCAGGAGCTTCAGTAAAAAAGGATTAAATGCTAGTTAAATGTAGGATGTACTGTCTTGGTTATCACTCAAAATTCACTGAAAATCTACACCTGGAAAGGTACATATTGTTTAGATCACCACAACGAACTCCCTAAACATGTACACCCCTTGGGAAAGGGGGAAAGAGTGTATATGTGGGGGGGGGGCAAGTTTTTAGGTAGCAGAGGAAGCAGCATTTTGCAGCTCTCCCCCTCTCTTTCTACGGTTGGGTATACTTACAATTTTCTTTGAAAAAAAACCCATATATATTTCAATTCCCAAAGTTTGCCAGTACAATATTATATGCTAACGAAGTCATGAATTATATGTTATGCCCTTAAACCAGTAAAACAAGTTTGGTTTGACAAAGTAAACATAGCACATATTTCAGTTTCCACCACATGTTTCTGTTTTTTAAAATCTACTCCCTTCTTGGTGGCTTCAAAATTTCCACAAAATGTGAACCTCTACTGAGGAACAGCTTTGCCTGAGAATACAAAAAATGCACACGTGTCACCAGGGGTGATTTCGTAGAAAAAGAAGTGCAGGAACAAATTAGCATAACTCATTAGCATAACTTATTTGCATATGCTACACCACCTGACATCACCGGAAGTATGTCAGAAGGCAAGAAAGAAAGAGAGGGAGGGAGAGAGGAAGAAAGAAAGAGAGCCAAGCCTCAGAAATACCACTATTCTGGGAGGATAGCTTCAGTGGTGGCTGAAGCCTTCAGAAGGCTGGTCAGAGGAACAAGGACCTTTCCAGGGGACGGGGTCATTTTGCTGCAGCCCTGACACAAGGAGGCATTCCCCCGCCATGGGTGGGGGCTGGCATCAACTCCCGGAGCTGAGCTTCCCCGAGCTCCTGCTCGAAATGACCCCTGCATGTTACAGAGAATATACAGGCAGGGTCAGCTGTGAGAGGGGGGTTATGGAAGCAGCAGATATAAAAAAGGAGGAGGAAACTACACCAAGATGGGACAAATCTGAGCACACTTTGCAGGTAATCTGTTGGAGCATTTCCAGTCTTTGAAGAAAATAAGCAAAATAAGGACCCATGAATTTCCCATCTCTCCTGCTCACTTCTGATCAGCAAACTCTCCCTAGTTTAATACACAAACTACTCAAAATCCTGATGATACTTTGTGCTGTGCTGGATTGACTGCATGGTGATGAAGGCAACTATATGCTGATTATTAGGCCAGCATTATATCATCTGGCTTCCCATTTGTGTCCAGGCCCAATTAAAACCACAGGTTTGGACCTTTGTTGGCTTGTTGATCTGTGGTGTGTGTGTATGTACCTCCACACAGATTTATTTATTTATTTCGACTTATATGCCGCCTAGCCAGCAAGCCAGCTAGGCAGCTAACAGCATAAAATCAAAAACATACAGAGTTAAAATGCGCAACATGTAAAGTTTTAAATCACATTAAAATACAGCTCAAGCAATAGCTGCAGTTTAAGCAAATAGCTGCAGTTTAAAATACCTGACTGCCTTCACCAGTATTAATCTTAGGGTTACCAGGCTCCCTAGTGGAAGCTGGGGTCCCCTGCTGACAGGCCCTAACCCCAGCCACCAATCAGCTGGCTGGGAGGGGGGCTTACAAAGAGAAGGTCTAGGCCTTGTTGCCGGTGTTACACAGGAAGTGACATCATCATGCCAACAACATTCAGGTGATGCTCTGGTATTTGGGCAAAAAACTCTATGGTAGAAGCCAGTTTTACCATAGAGTTTTTGCCAAATACTAGACTGTTGCCCAAACATTGCTTGCGTGATGATGTCACTTCCTGTGTAACACTGGCAACAACACCTTTCTTTCTCCTCATAGGTCCCCCCATTCCCTGCTGGTTGCCCAGAGGGATCTGACAACCCTAATTAACCTGCTCAGCTTCGGAGATCATTTGGGTGTGTGGGGGAAGATGCTGAAGGAACCTGATCCTTCAGAAGTGCAATTAGCAGGGATTCACAGGAGGGTCTTCTTTAAGGCTGATCTGCTGTGCCTGAGGTTTTAGCTTTAGTTTCTGTTCCTAACTCTAATAATTCTTTGGAAGACAATGGATGTCATACTACTGTCTGATTTGAGCTGATAACCTGGCCCACCTCTGTTCTTACCATATGCACTAGAATGGATTGTGTCTTGCTCTGAGTCAGACTCCAGGAGAATTACTGACGTCACCTCTGAATCTGCCTCCTGCATTTATTTTTTAATCCTTCTGGGGGGCCCAAACAGAATCAAGGCAATATAACTTGCGCTTCATTAAACAAGTTAATTTCCTGTCTGGTCCTCCTGAGACATCAAAGTGTGGCATTTTAAAGCCCACTGAAGCATGTGGCGAGGGCTCTGCAGAGACTAATCCTTGGAGTTTCCTAAATGCTCTGCTCCACACGTGTCTTTGGAACTCACTGTCTCCCGGGTCCCTGGTGAGTGTTGGTGCCAGCCTGTTAATTTAATGGTGCACAGAACAATGCTACTTACTGACAGTCAATTGCCTCTTCACCAGTACAGAACAATGTGCTGTACAAGTGAAAGGGATGCTGATGACGACTGATTCCCAATGGAATCACTGATCTAAATGGATATAAGATTCTTGAGCCAGCTTTGTTACAGATGAGATACCACTGCTGGGGGTGGTGCTGGTGAATGATAATTGTCTGATTTGGTTTGAATTTAATGGTTTGAATGTGCCTTTTCTACAAGAAATGCCCCCCCTTTAATTTTAAACCTGTTTTTGCCATTATATATTACAGAATAAATGGATGCAGATTGATTCATCTTCATCAAGAAGATTTCTTCAAGCATGGAGTGCAAACACCTGAGAGCAGTACTGCATTACATAAACAAATGAAGCCTGCCAGCATATTAGCTGTGCTCCCATTCCACTGACCATATGCAGTCATTTAGGTGGGAAGACATTAAAAAAAAAACTTTCAGGTCTAAAACCATCATACACACTGAGGATCTGACCCCCACATTACATGGTTTGCACTGAACATATACAAAGGGGCAGAGGGACTGATGGGAGATTTCGAGCCCAGAAGCAATGACTGGAAGGAGGGTTTGAACCCATTCCCGCCCATCCCCCTAGTTGAAATTTTCTCCCAGTCAGGAGAATAACTGGGACAGGAAAGGGCTGCAGGTAACATTTCAACATTTCAGACGGAAGCTCTGTTTAGCAGGATGCCTTTTAAAATGAACATATTGTGCTATGGTGGCAGCTACCGCCGCCAAAGCAACCTTTGAAAAATCTACACGGACAATCAAATCTCCAGTAACCATTCTGAAGCCCTGCTGGGCAACAAACCCACCTGGCTTTGAAAGTTTCCTAAAAACACTTGGTGGGCACCAGGAAGGGTACCATGTTGGGGACCCCTGCATTAGGCCTTCAACAACTTCCACCCCATTATCAATCTGAGCCTAGATCAGTACACACGTTAAGGTTACCCCAGAAACCTCATGTTTGGTGATGGCACTATATCATCTCTGCCCACAGGATTCAGAAGTTTGTGTATTACTTCAAGAATCTGCAAAATCTATATTACCAGTGACAACAGAAAGACAAAAGAAAGGGGTATGCACAGACACAGGCAACAGTGGTTCTGTCTTCAATTCTCTTAAAACTGTCTTCAGACCGAGTAAACTGAGAATGGGTGTCCCCAAAATGTCTCCAGTCTATCATTAGCACACTGAATTGATTAGTTTGTAATCTAAAGTATGATTTGGTTCAGATGTCACATTGAAACCATGGTTTAATTAAACTAATTATAGTTAGTGTGGTTGCCTGAATATGAGCCATCTCACTAACATGGCACAATTAGGATACATCCAGCCAGGATCTAAAACTGTGGTTTCAAATTGGTTAATTAACCACAGCTAGTTGTAATGGAAAATTTCTAGAAAATATGAAACCATGGTGGAAACCACATTCTTTTCCAGGGGTTTTATACAAAAGGGAATTTTGAGGTCAAATGGAAATATATGTAATACTTACCTTCCTAACGATCCTATTTTTACTAATTTTAACATAAAGTACATTATTTAGAACGTACAGTATAATTCTAATCAGGGTTACACACTAAAGCAATAGTCTTGGAAAGGTATAATTCTGCTTAAAATGGCATTGTGAATTAGCAAATAAAATTGCACTATTTCGTATATTTAAATACTATAAACACTTTAGTTTTCTACAAACAAAATTTTGAATACTGGGGTGGGTGGGTGGCATGACTGTCAGATCTTGGAAGCTAAGCAGGATTGGTACTTGGCTGGGAGACCACCAAGCAAGACTCTGAAGAGGAAGGCAATGGCAAACCACCTCTGCTTCTCACTTGCCTTGAAAGCACCTTGCTGGGGTTGCCATAAGACAGCTGCAACTTGATGGCACCTACATACCGGGGGGGGGGGGGGGAGATAGCATGCTACTAGCTGCTATGCCCTCTGTTACCAAAACACATATCTTTGGTTAAGTTTACTAGCCGTCCTGAGATACAATTTTAAATTTTGGGGTTTATGTTTTTAATGTATTTTACTTTATGTGTTTAATCGGTGTTGTAAGCTGGTCTGAGCTCTCTAAGGAAGAAGGGTAGCTAATCAATGTTTTAAATAAATAAATGAAATAAATAGTTTTTGGCAGGGGTCCTTTCATAAAAAAAGAGGTGCAGGAGCTCATTAGCATAACTTATTTGCATATGCCACACCCCCTGATGTCACAGGAAGTGTCAAAAGGCCACACATCCCTGACGTCATGGGCAGTGTGTCAGAAGGCAAGAAGGGAGGGAGTGACGGAGGGGGAAGAAAGGAAGGAAGGAAAGGAACAGGAAGGAAGGTAGGTAGGTAGGTAGGTGGGGGAGAGAGAGAGAAGAAATAAAGAAAGAGGGAGGGAGGGAGGGGGGAAGGAAGAAAGGAAGGAAGGAGGGAGGGAGGGAGGGAGGAAGAAAGGGGGGAAGGAAGGAAGAAAAAAAGGAACAGTAAGGTAGGTAGGTAGTTGGGGGAGAGAGAGAGAAGGAAGGAAGGAAGGGGGGAGAGAGAGAGGAAGGGGGGGAAGGAAGGAACAGGAAGGTAGGTAGGTAGGTGGGGGGAGAGAGAGAGAAGGAAGGAAGGAAGGAAGGAAGGAAGGAAGGGAGGGAGGGAGGGAGGGAGGGAGGAAGGGAGAGGGGAAGGAAGGGGGAAAGGAAGGGGGAAAGGAAGGAACAGGAAGGTAGGTGAGTAGGTGGGGAGAGAGAGAAGGAAGGAAGGAAGGAAGGAAGGAAGGAAGGAAGGAAGGAAGGAAGGAAGGAGTGCTTCTCCCCCCACTGTGGCTGGCGTTTCCCTCCCTCCCCCCCCTTGCTTGGGCCTGAGTGGCGTTAAGCCACTCAGGCCCGGCTTCTCCCTCCCTTGCGCCCCGGGAATAGGTGAGTGGGAGAGGGAGGGGGTTCTTCCTGGGGCCGGCGGCCAGCCGCGGCCCCAGGAATGGTGAGTGGGGGGGAGGGAAGGGCTTTTCCCCGGGCCGGCGGTGCTTGCCGCGGCCCGGGAAGAGTGAGGGGGGGAGGGATGGGCTTTTCCCCGGGCCGGCAGCAGCCTGCCGCGGCCTGGGAAGGGTGAACGGGGGGTGGGCCAGGGGGCGGGGCTTTGTTATGTGCCCGCCCCCCAGCCCTTTCTCTCCCGGAGCGGCGCCCCGGCGTGCCCTGGCCCCAACAGAGCCCTGGTTTTTGGCTGAAAAAAAAAGAATTTGAAATTAGAAAACTTGACTTTTGTAAAAATCTTGTATTGTCACAACAGGACTAATGGCATATTTGGATACTGAGTAAGACTTTGTAATACTGAAAACACTCTCCTGTTCAATAGTGCATTATTATTATACAAATTATAGGGTTTTTTGCTGTGGACAAAATTAGTCACTTTTAAACAATAACTATATTCTTTAAAATATTGTTTATGTCTGTAGCATAACTATATTCTTTAAAATACTGTTTATGTCTACAGTATACATAGGAATTATCATTCTCTAATGCTCTAGACTGTCTTACATAAAAATATGCATACTACACATTTTGAGTGAGTGAAGTCTTGCCTTAAAAGCATTTCACTCATTCCAAAAGAGAATATATTGCAAAAGAGAACATATTTCACAAGAAGCGCCTCCCCCAATTACTCCTCCAAATTTCCAGTTTAATGGGGAAAAAGAGTTCAGGGTAGGGTTGCCAAGTCTGGGTTGGAAAATACCTGGAGACTTTGAGGGTGGAGCCAGGAGAGGGTGGGGTTTGGGGAGGGGTGGGGCCTCAGCATGGTACAGTGCCATAGAGTCCACCCTTCAAAGCAGCCATTTTCTCCAGGGGAGCTGATCTTTGTCAGCTGGAGATAAGTTGTAAAAGCAGGAGATCCCCAGGCCCCACCTGGGGGCTGGCAGCCCTAGTTCAGGGGTAGGAGAAATCTTGAATTTTTCTCTGTTTTTCCCCCCCTTCTGATCCCAAACATCTCTATTTAGTCCTAAGTATGTTCTCACATGATGTAGGAACATAATGCTCTCTCTAAGGTGTGGAGTCTTGTGAGCAAAAATTCTAACTTGTGAGCTACTGGTATTAAAGTTGTGAGCGAGCAATTTGGCTACTGCATAAATTAGTTTGCTCTGGAGTCATCCTTCCTGAGCTAAAGCAAAAATGTGTGAACTGGAGGCTAAAAAACTGTGAGCTAGCTCACACTAACTCAGCTTAGAGGGAACACTGGCCCCTCGTCACAATGTAACTGCACTGGAGGGGGGAGCACAGGCAATGAAACCAGCAATTGTCAAGGCAAAATCACTTGTTGAGGCAATCACACTTAAATAAACTGTGGTTTATTATATTAAAATAAACCATGATTTCGTGCTAGATCTGAAGTGTCTGTAAGTGTATCATATTATGCAAGGGATAGACAAAAATCTCTCTATGGAAGTGAATCTTAGTGTTACACCACTCTGCCCGCTTTGGGTCTGGCAGCCAGGAGGTGTTCAGGAATTTACTTAGTGAGACACTGCTGCCTCTTTCCAGTGGGTGATGTTGACAGTCCAGCACTGCCTTTGTTTATACAGCACATTTAATCCTGTTTTTTATTTTTTTTTAATCTTTCCACATCCGCTCAGAGAAGATGATAATTTTCTGAAATTAAACACTTAGCTTGATTGCTGTTTTGTTAATTGCCACATTCACAACCCCCCCTGGTGCTCCTGCCTGTTTAACATGGATAATGCTGCAAAGATGATCGGCATCAAAGTGGTGCACAGGTGGACGGGCGGTAATACTGAGGCCTCCTCATCCTTGCTCATTCAGATGGATTGCCCAGCATCATTGCACAGAGCAAAAGAATTACACTGAACAGATAATGGCTTTTCAAAACAGCACAGATGCACAGTCAGAAACAAGAATCAGGAGGCAGACATTTCCTTACCATACTAACACTGGGGTTGTGTGAAGAATCCTGCAAGATGGGGCTAAAAACGTTTTCTGGAAACCTTTGTCACAGTGCCCTACTACTGCATTTCCATACAACACTTGCTTTGCTTAAACACATGCACACCTCAAGTAGAGACCACTACATGAGTGGAAAGTATTGGAGTCGGGAGGCGAGTGGTAGTGATTTCATAGTAAAGCTCTTTATTCAGGGTCAGATGGAACATGGGGAACCCCGGGCTCAGAGCCCTCTTTTATGCTGGCCAGAGACAATGCCCCGACCTCGCCCCCAAGTCCTGATAGGACCTTAAGTCCGTGGTTGTAGTTCATAGGTCCCCCAGCGGGAGACCTAGGCTCGTAATTGGTGGTCACTCAGGATCCAGCTGGCTATTGTTCTACCTGGCTGAAGCTCAGGTAGATTCTGACCATGTGCGCTGACCACGTGGCGGTCACCATTACGGGAGACCATGCGATCGTGGTCTTAGTACACAACAATGAGTGAAATTTGGGGTGACTTTGTGTATAACAAAACCATCACTTTGGTGGCTTCCCAGTTTAACAGCTTAACAGTGCAATCTTAAGAACACTTTCCTGGGAGTAAGTCCCATTGAACAGACCTGAGTAGACCTACCTAAGATGGAATTGTAAGCCTACACATAAAGATGTGGAGTATTTCCTAGCATAGGGTCCAAGCATCCTCGTTGTCTTGCCCTTAGGAACTGATTCTGACCCTGATACAGCAGATGGCTTTGGCAATGATGTACCAGTGCTTCTGTCTCGGCTGCCATGGAACATCAGCAGAACAAGATCACCTCTGACTTCTGCTCACAGCATCACCTTTTGGACCATGCAAGATACAGAACAGAAGCCAGCACCCGAAACTAACTCTCTCTGACTCATACATTTTTGCCTTCGCCTTCGGTACAATAAGCCTAGATGCCATAGTGCCATGAATTCCTTTTCACGATCACCTGTCCATCTCGCCCTCTGTTTTAGAATGCTCCACTGACAGTTCCAAAAATAAGTATTTGACGGTTCCTGCCTACAACGCTTGATGCAAAGGGATCTGCAGCCCTGTGTGCAAACTCACTTAAATCAGAGCCCTTGGATTTAAGCCAATTTAATCTTTGTGAAGTCCAACTGAAGCCAATTGACTATGTCATCTCAAATCCAAGTGCTCTGGTTTAACTTCATCGGGGACTGGGCTGTAAAGCTTCTAAATCATACAAACAACTTGAAAAATCACTCCCATGGGCAATTGCTGTTATAATCTATTTGTTACAGTAAGTTAGACATCGAGAAAGCTTAAAAGTAACCCATTCCCGAGGACTTCTGGCGTGAAACCAGATGTTCGACTTTTCTAAT
This sequence comes from Lepidodactylus listeri, assembly GCA_029233225.1. NCBI lineage: Eukaryota > Metazoa > Chordata > Lepidosauria > Squamata > Gekkonidae > Lepidodactylus > Lepidodactylus listeri. The sequence continues at coordinate 54,252,175 of JARCFY010000005.1, read as the reverse complement.
ACGGGCAACTACTCAAGATTATCTGATTTTGCAATGTATTGAGGGTATATATAATTAGCTACAGTCCCATCAGTATGACAGGGCCATGAGCATCATTGATGATCCTGCAGTTCCCTCTTCCGGGAGAAGCCAATTTATACCCCAGCCCTAAACACAATTACTTAGAAGTAAGTAAATCACTTTCTTTTAATCTCCTCCTAAGTGGCTGGCCTTTCTGCCTGCCTGCCTTGATGCCACTCTACGGACACTGTGCACTTATGCTACGTTTGCAAGAGAGTAAGAACTGTTTGGCTCTGTGCAATGGCCCTCTGATGCCACCTCCCCACCCCACAAGCTGGCAGTTAGTTGTCAGTTCAGTGTTTCTGATGTCACAGAGGGCCTAGATCGGACTTGATCTAGATTGCTTTGTACTTAGAAGAATGGACAAACCTTAGGTTTCAAACTGCATGAACATTGTATGCAAAATTCAACATCAACCTTGTGACACCTTAAAGACTAACAAAATTTTATTCCAGCACAGGGGTTTGCAGACCATAGCCCCTTTCACAAGTGGGTTTTAGTCCACAATAGCTTATTCTAGAACAAAATTTTGCTAGTCTCTACGGTGCCAGAAGACTCCTATTAATTTGGCTACAAGAGGCTAACACAGCTACCCCTCTAGAATACCATGCAATTAAACTTCCTCATATATGGCAGGTGAAATTACATCTTGTAGTTTAAGTCTCAGAGCCTTTCACGGAAAAGGGACAGAAATCTTTAGCTGATTATAACACAGGATTCTAGGCCCTGTCCCTCAGACTCACAGCAGCAATTTGTGTCAACAGACTAATGAGAGGACCATTTCAGGAATGAGCAGCAACCTTAGCAATTCATTAATCAGGGGGATATTTTAAATTCTAGTCTGTCAAGTAGCAAACTTGGCCAATGGATTGATATTCCTCAGGCCATAAGGGCAGACATTCTTACCAAGGCAAAGCAAAGGGTTATGTTTCTTTGCAGTGACATATAACCCTTTGCTTTCCCCTGCCTTTTACAAGTACCTATTGCTAGTGTGTTTGTGTAGACAGCAAAAGTGCTGTGCCTCACCACAGGATGGTGATGTGAGGTCACTCAGTGGTAGGGAACATGGGCAGGCTGACCCCTGACCCCCAGCAACAGCTCTTTCTTGCTTTCTCCCTCTTCCTCCCCCCCCCCCCCACAGCCTTGCCTGGCCACCCTGTCTGTCAGCCCTCTAATGCTCCACAGGCACTTGAGGCATGAAACCTGTCCCCCTTTGGTGAGACCATAGCTCAGGTCCCTGGCATATACTTGCAGTTTACAGGGTGTCCTACATTCCCTCCTGAGGGATGAAGGTGGAACCTCAGTCTGGAAAGACTGAAGATAACTAGACAGCAACAGATAAAATAATCAATATGAAAGAAAACTGACAACACAATCCAGGGGTGGTAGTAGTACTCAGGAAGCTAATCACAATCCTCTTGAGCTAGTGAGAGAAGAGACAAGCCCAGAAGCAAGGCAGGAGTTAGTCGGCTCCCAAAGTCCCCCCCCCCTCCAAAAAAGGTGTAAAGTTAAGGCAACAAAAAATTCAGTGTAGCCATAGGTGCCCATTGCCCAGAAAAGGCACAATACCCCCCACACCACACACACAAGTGTAGGCTCAGTCACAAGCCCTGGTGTAGCACATGATGCAGACTATGTCCACAACCAATAACACCATCCCCAGCAGTGGTCAAATCCCCTCCCCTGCAACCAATCATAGCCCCCTCCTGCATTACATGAAGTTGAGCCAGGATGACCCATAGCTCAGATGATAGGGTGGGCAGCATGGGACTCTGTCCCTAAGGTCACCAACTTGCACACCAAGAGCAAACCACATTTCACTCTGGTGGTGAGGGATGCAAGACAGGGCACTTATCACCACAGAGGAGGCACTTAGCACTTACACCCAAGAGGGGTGAATCTCCTTGCTCTGTGACTAACATGACTCAGTTCACAACCCTTACAGGTACCCCATCTCTGGGGAGGCACACCAAAGCAGCAACCATGCACTGTAAAGTGAGCAAAGGCAGGGATCCAGGAAAGTGCACCTGGAAGTGCTGGATAAGATTTTTGGGGGGGGGGGGGAATTCTGGCAGCTCCATGCTGAACCATTAGCACAGTCCTTTGCCAGAACACACACAGGTGGGGGAATGGGACACCTGTGCTCTGCAGATCTTCTGGCCAAGCAACCATGGCTCCTATTTCCTATTGGAGCTCTATGCTGCAGCAGAAGAGATGAGTGGATACAGTTGACATGCTACCACGCAGCGGATGAGGGTCATTTAGATGGCTTTGCCATGAGCTGCCGGGGGGGATATCAACAAATGGAGTCCCCCCTCCATTGGGGAGGGAACCACAGACCCTACTGGGGCCCCAGCAGCATGGTGCAGTGGTCTAGACTCCAAAGCACTCTGCCATTATCATTGCATATGTCTCTGTTTGGCATCTGAGCATATGATGTTGTGACAGGGAGGAGATCTGAAAGGTTGACATTAGCGGTGTAGCGGCTGGCTGGAATGACCAGTGAGGATCCCGCCACTCTGCCATGGGGCTGCCATCCTACCGCTCCCAGTCCAGCTCCTGAAGCATCTCAACTCAGGCAGCCATCTGTCCGGCAAGACCAGCTGGACATGGGCATGCTAAGAATGGGGGCCCATCTCCCCATGGCTTCTGGAGCAGCTTGAGGAGGCAAAGGGGACACTTTACTGGATACCTTTTTAATACTGGATACCTTGTTCTTAGTTTCCTGATAGAGGCTTAAGTGATCTACAACTCTGTCTCTGTCTGTTTGTTGATCAGCATATGAGCCTTGCTCCTCCCTCCCATACCCTCACAGCATGCCACTCCTTGCCCCCTTCGGTGGTTTCTTCATAGTGCTTCTCAGAATGGTCTCCCCTTCAGACATCTGAGTGGGTGAGCTCTGCTTCAGGGAAACTCAGGCTGGGATCAATGTTTTCAGTCTTCATGGTCCCACTGGACCTCTGTTTTGTTTAGCTGCCAAATACAGCACAGTCCTGTGGAACCTAAAAGACTCATGATATGTAGTTCACTATAAGCATTCATGCACTGCGGCCAAGCTCTTCAACAGACTGACATGGCTACCCCTCTGCATTCCCTCACTCCCTCCCCACTCATGGACTCTGCAGGAAGAGGGGCTGGGGGTGGTCCAAGGGGAGATGTGTCTGCTCTGCCAAGGGCGGGGGTCTCTGGGTCTCACACTCCCCCACAGCATGGCTGGCATCTGACAAACCATGCAGGTTGGCAGTGGTGGCACATGGGGGGGACTCAGGGTAAATGGGGCACAAGGCTGAGGCAAGAAGGGATTGTGATGGGGTGCCTCAGTCAAAATGACAGCTGCCTGGGGTTGTCCATCAGCAGGGCTGTCCTGTTCCCCTTCTGCAGTTTACGAGAGCAAAATGTCATCTCCAACACATTTGCCTGCCTCTGGCCTCTCCCCATGTGTGGAATCAAACACATGAACACATGAGACTGCCTCATATTGAATCAGACCATCAGTCCATCAAGGTAAGTACTGTCTACTCAGACTGGCGGTGGGTCTCCTTTCACATCACCTACTCCTTGTTCCTATTAACTGGAGATGCCAGGGACTGAACCTGGGACCTTCTGCATGCCAATAAAATGCCCTAACACTGAGCCACAGCCCTCCCCCAAACCAGGCCATGCTACCCCAGTACCTTTCCACCAAGCCAAGCTTGTCTTTGCACTGTTCTCTGACTGGCTCTGTATGGCTGTTGATGACATCAGTTCTGCAGTGGCGTACCAAATGCCTGATGGCTTGGCTCCTTTACGTCTGACTTCTTGGCCCAGTAGTTAGGTTGCTGGTCTTGGGTTGGGGACTGTGGATTCAAGCCTCTTTTTCTTCCTTCTTTTCCCCCTTTTTTTGAGGGAGGGGGAAGGGGTTGTGAGACTTGGGGCAGGGATGGTTGTGTGTAGGCAGCGCTTCTGCTGCCATTTGGACCCTTGCCAGGAGAATAGGTGGTCATCTTGTCCATCATGGGGGTGCCCTTCCCCTGGGCTCTGGGGGAGGGACACTCAGGCTGCATGCCTCTGCTGGGGTTGTGCTGTCACTTACTCTTTCCGCTCTAGCCTCTGGTGCTGTGGGGGGGGGGGGGGGAGTGGTGGCAAAGGGGTAGAGGTCACGCTGGCAGGAGGTGGTTGGCTGTGTCTGTGTGTGTTACTTAGAGGGATGTCACTAGAGCCAGTTTGGTGTAGTGGTTAAGAGCGTGGACTCTAATCTAAGAGCATGGATCCGGGTTTGATTCCCCACTCCTCCACATGCAGCTGCTGGTGTGACCTTGGGTCAGTTAAAAGTTCTTTCAGTACTGTTCTCTCAAGGGCAGTTCTCAAGAGAGCTCTCTCAGCCCCACCTACCTCACAGGGTGTCTGTTGTGGCGAGGGGAAGGGAAAAGGATTGTAAGTTGCTCTGAGACTTCTTTGGGTAGCGAAGGGCAGGGTATGAATCCAATATTATCTTCTTCAGTGCTGTTGCCTGGTTGGTGGGTGCTGCTGGGATTGCTATGGACTCTGGCAGCTGCACTGTGCTGCCTGTGCCTTGTAGAAGGGCCCATGTTGTTGTTTTTTCCCCTTGCAGAATGTTTACAGGGATCTGACCACCATCACCACTATTACATTGGCTGCTGATAGCCACTGCCATAGCTGCCCACTGAATTGGGCTGCCCACAGTCATGTTTGCTTTTTGTCAAATACAAACACAATGCTTCCAAATGTTATTATTCTTTTCTAGTCCTGGAAATGGCAGGATTCTCTCACCATAACCCTGACTTCATACATAACTTCTCCTGTCATAAGTCAGTCTGTGCTGAATGATGGCTCAAATTTCTCAGATGAAGAGCTACCTGCTAACCCTGAGCCAGTAATTGAACAGCTGGCTGCAGCTGGCTCTGAGCCAGAAGGAAAACATCAAGAGATCAGGTTACTAGCTGATCAGGAGTCACAGCCTACACCTTGTAGCTCTGAAGCAGAGAACATGTCTTCAGCAAACAACCCCAGCCCACCTAGCTTACTCACACCCTTGCTGCAGTGCCGATGCTATCAGAGATGCTTAGAGTTGCAAGAAAGGAGTAGAAGTGTGAGACCCATGGCCTGTCATCAGCTGTCAATTGAAGAAAGAATGAGTAGTTTCAGGATGACTGCCAAGGAATTGGCTGGGAGTTTAGCTCATTAAGACTTGGCTATAAATTCAGCTGGGAAAAGCAGCAGTTTGTGGGTGCAACAAGTATGCTTTGCTACTGAGCTGGTAACATTGCTGCCACTGGACCTGACAACTGGCTTTTCTGGAACCCCTGACCTTGGACTGCACTTGCTGACTGGAACTTCTTGACCATAGACTGGATTCTGGTAAATTTGCTCTCTGGAACCCCTGACCTTTGGACTGGACTTTGGTTATGCTCTGCAACCTTGCCTGCAACCTGCCTTGCTGGACCCCTGCCTGGGCCTCCTGGGGAAGCTACATCAGTACAGTTCCTTATAAATGTTTCACAGCTGAACTTCCCTCCATTGTAATGAATCATAAAACAACAACAACCAAAAACTACTTCCAGACTATTGTGTTTAACCTTGCAACATGACTGGAACTGTTTAATATTATATACATGCATAATTTGTGTGACTTTACATAACCTGCTGAATTTGCTAGCATGTTTGTGAGTGTCTGTGTGCTCCAATAGTGCTAGTAATAATTGAGGCCAGCTGGGTTTGGTGGGCAAAAAAGTGAAACATGCAAGTAAGCCAAGCTCACACTCCCCCCGAGCTGGCTCATGGGGTTCTTTCCACCTAGATCATCATAGTTTCCTCTTTTGCCACTTTTTGGGTGCAGGGCTGGAAACCTGCCTGCTCAAAGAGGTATGTCAAGCAGACAACATAATGCTGTTAGGAGAGGGAGGGAAGTTTGTGGATGCATCCTCAAAGCTGAAAAAGGCAAAAGCTTATGCACAACATGAGTTTTAAAGATATGGATGAGCCCCACACAGTGTTAGGACAGTGCTGAGCATCATGGAAAATCCCATCCAAGATCTATGCAAGAGTGATATGTAAAAGTACTGAAATGCATTGGAAGCCTTTTAGCAAAAATCAAAAGTAGGGATTGGCTTTAATGGTAAGGAATGTGACAAACGTCCATTCACCCAGAAGATTATTGCAAAACATCAAGGCAGTGAGAAAAATTACCTTTTCCAGCTCTGATGCCTTTTCCAGCGGGCATTACAGGATGAGTGAGAGCAGCCTCCACAGCAAGCAGGCCAACAGACAAACCTAATCTCTTTTTTGAGTTTTAAAAAAAAGAACAGGCCAAGGCCACCTGAGTTCATTTATACCTACAGTTGCAAGAAACTTGTACTGAATTTTCTAGGTGTTATACTTTTTATAGCCCTGTACACTCTGGGAATAGGCCCAGTTACCACCATTTCACAAAACAATACCCTTCCAGGCAAGTAGGCAAATTTGTGATTGCTGCAGAAGTTCTCAGGACCCTTTAAAAGAAGTGCCCAGGCTTAGCACATCCACAAAAGATGAAGAACTGAAGGGAGAGCTGAACGTGCAAGCAATTAACTAGAAACGCAATGGGTGGAGTGGTATTTGGATGGCAAGAGGGACAGATGGGGGAGATAGCTGTTACAGAGGGATGAAAGGAAAAAATAATGTGGAGATGGATGGCTGGGTGAATGGGCAGACAGATGGTTAAGATAAGGGTACTGATCAATTCCTGTGAACCTGAGAAAGGCATCCAAGTTTGTTTCTGTTAAAAATGCTTAATTAGACTAATTAAAGAGAAGAGAATTGACACAAATACTATTTTTTCCATGAAGTTCGAGCACACAATTTTCTCCATCATTTGTCATTACAGGCTGTCTGCTTTTTCTCTCTCTCATGCATGATTTTAATAAAGCCCCATGCAGATCTTGAATGCACACTCCCATTGAAAGTCAGTCTATGGAGATACAGCTGTTCGTAATAACATGCTTTCCCCTGTTATTGTCTGTCCAGCCAGTGACTCTTGCAGTCAGAGATATGTTGCATTTTTAGGTCAGCAACAAAACAAAAAAGAGGCCAACAAAAAAAGTCTTAAGCATTGGTGACTGAAGCAGTGCCAAATCTGCACAATCTATTCTGCCTGTGCATTCTCATTAACCTCCCTTTAAAAGCCTCTAGCACTCGGCATCCCATTCCAATCTGCTTAAACAAGTAATAAATGTTAACACTTGTATCAGCCACCCAGTATTTCATTTCATCTTTGTGCTCTCTCAAATAACACTTGCATCTTAACACACCTAAAACGTATGCTGGATAACCACCGAGCATCTCCCAATACGATGCAAACAGATCAACTTTTAATAGTCATAACTTCATGATAGAAACACGGAAGGAGACAAGAGTGTGGATGGACAGATGGAGAACAGAATGAATGACAGCCAGGCACAAAAGAAGCCTCTGAAACACCATTAAAAGGATAACAAAGCAAAGGAGGAGGCGGATGGGGAAGAGTAGGAGTAGATGGGGCTCTGGGGAATCCAAACCTAGACAATAGACCATTGGGGTGTTTGACCTGTTCATATTGAGGCTACTTCTCCATCCTTTGCTTCCTGATAGGAGGCGGCCACAGATGGATTGAGGAACAGATGGGCAGGTGCGCAAATGACTAAATGGAGAGTGGGAAGGAGGAGTAAGCAGGCCAAACATATACAAGCAGCATGGATACAAGCGGCAGGTTGGACTGTACTGGGTTAGAGACAGAAGTGACATCCAGGTGCAAACCTAACATGACAGCCTGACAGAATTCTTATTCCTTGGAGAAGAGATACTAAAATATCTGTGCCATGTTTTTGTTGTGAATTTTCTCAGGGGAGTGGAATTTACAAAGACTTCCCATTTTATATGTATCATACAAAGTGGAAATTAACATTTCCTTGCTGTAGCCAAGCCAAACAGATTGCCATCTATTGTTGCTGTTGCATGTCAATTTTTCCTTTCATTAAGTTTTAGGACAGGGTCACCACCTGGTTGCTAGAACTTCCCCGCTATCCTCCCAGCTACGCATACAGTACATGCAATTTACTGATCCATTGCCATCTGGCCTACCTACTCAAGCTCCACTATATCAACTCTCCATTTCAGTAACCATTTATCTAGGATTGCTCCTGGTTATTAAACATAAACCTGTGCAGAAAAGATAAAGAGAAGACAGAAGGTTCCAAGGAGATTAAAATGTCATCAGGAGTGAGTTTCCACTCCATTTACACTTTTTTTTTTTTTGGCAAAAGACAGAGAAGAGGCTCTAGAACTGAGCACACTGTTGCCTGTATGTTAATAAATCACATCCCGCAAAACACAGCCACTTGAACAATTTACAGTTTCCTTCCTGTAAATAAAAAGAGCACCTAGGGTATAAAACACACTCAGAAATCAACTAGTTTTGCCACTGGGGTCCTCTTTTACCCCAGCCTCCAAAATGTATTGGTAATTTTTTTTTCAGAAAACGAGGATCCAGGGATGCATTTTAAGTGGTTTGGAGAGATACAGCCCTTCCTGATAACCCAATGACCCTTTCGATAACCTGGCAAATGTTTACTTCACTGCCGAAATAACAAGGAGTGTTAGCAAATTATAAATGCCAAATGTTTTCCGCCTCAAGTGAATGTATGCTTTCAGACTCTGGGTGTTTAAATATTGTGAAACACAGTGTCTTCTGTCACCGCTAACAGATTTTTTTTAATGGGACACTTTGTTCACCTCGAGACACACTGGAATTTGGCTTGGGGTATGAATATGCTCTAGAGTACTATTTGTGAAAGTTTTCACAAGCCCAGCAGCAGTGTTAAGGGCCTTTCTATATGATACTTGTGCAGCAACTGTAAAGTTCTGCACCTCATTCTGGCTTGCGTCTAGCAGATTTTTGTATGTGCTAGGATCCCTCTGCGAGCAGAAATGTGAAAATAAAGCATCCTCATGCTGGACCCCAGGGGCGTAGACTTTTGAAATCCCCGGGGGGGGGGGGGCGGGGGCTCTTTCGTGCGCGCACGCGGGACCATGTCCCCGCCGCTTCTCTCCCCCCCCCCCCGGCCCCAGGGAGGCAGGAGGGCAGGCCGGGGGTGGAGGGGAAGGAGAGGCGGTGACAACAGCCAGCTGGCCGGCTGACTGCCATGCGCGAAACGCGGGACGATGTCCCCGCCACGCGCCGCCTCTCTCCCCCCCCCCCCCGCAGGGAGGCAGGAGGGCAGGCCGGGGGTGGAGGGGAAGGAGAGGCGGCGACGGCAGCCAGCTGGCCGGCTGACTGGCCACTGGCGGCGCTCCCTTTTGCCGGGGGTGGCTGAGCCCCCCTCGGGAAATTTCGGGGGAGGCTCGAGCCCTCGAGCCCCCCCGTAGTTGACGCCTATGCTGGACCCTTGCACAGAGTGTAACCCAAGCAGTTTTTATGCTTTCACAAGATGTTGTGCAAGCAATTTCTTGGCACTATAAGAAAGAACCTGCTAGTTGTTGCAGAAGACCTTACACAAGCAGAACAGTGCTTAAGTCTCAGGTGGGTAGCTGTGGGTAGTCAAACCTTATTATGCTGTATGCTAATTTGCTGCTCACCCTCTGCCTATGTGTATGGACTGGCAGATTCCATTTCAATGTATCTGAAGAAGTGTGCATGCACACGAAAGCTTATACCTTGAATAAAACTTTGTTGGTCTTAAAGGTGCCACTGGAATAGTGCTTAAGTCTGTTTCTACTTTTGCTTGCACACTGCCACATCCAGGCCTATGTCTCCTTTCAAGTAATGCTTCTGTTGTTATTTTATGGCTGCGGCTGTGTGACTGGCACAAGCTCTTACTGAACAGTGCTTGTGCCATTACTAGGATACAAGCACAACCCCTCCCCCTCCACTTTTAATTTTTGCAGAGCTGGTTAGGTAGCCTGGCTTGGCTGGATCATCCTATGGCATTAAGAATACACTTAAGATTGATCCTGACATCAATCCCGAGTCTATATTCTTAGAAGAGATGAATCTCCAAAGAAAAGGCCTAGAGCAAACCTGTCCACAGTTCTATTCTCACTGTAAGCCCGCAGGGTAAATGCCAGCATTGTCCATATTTATGAGGCTATTTAATTCTAATAGCACCTTTTTAAATGCTGTACTTTATCTGTAAGCTTAGCACACATCTTTTTCTGAAAAAAAAAACTTTAAAGAAGATCAGTGTTAACATGCTGTTAGAAAACTCATTTACCCTGTGCAAAGAGCACACTACAGCAATGGAGGAGCATTCAATGGATATCACTGCTGGCGATGCTCCCCATTTAGTAAAAGCTACTATTAAGTAACTCTTTTAAACTGGTGCCACTCACATGGATTTGCCTACTCCTTCCAAACATTCTGCCTCACACCTGAATTCCTGGACAAGATACCCAACTAAATGGAGCTGGTGTAATGTAGTGATTAATAGCATTAACTACAAGCACAGAATCACCAATTCAAGTCTCACCTCAGCCTAAAACTCAGTGAGCATCCTTCAGTAAGCAATTATCTGTCTGCTTCTTTTCACCATTCCACTATAAAGATATCATAATAGTGGCATGCTTTACTGGGTTACTAAAAGGACTATTGGGATTATGTATAGAAGGCACTTTGGATACTTTAGGGAAAAACAATATTAGTTCCCCGATACCAGGCTACCCATTTCTTCATGATCACTTGGGTGACTGTGTCTAGGTACAGAAAAACCTGGCAAGAGGTATGGTTGTAATAGCCTGACCTAGATGACATGATCTAGCCAAATATTGGAAGCTAAACAGGATCAGTCCTGGTTAGTAAATGGATGGGAGACTACCAGTGAAGTTCAGGGTTCCTACACATTTTGCCTGTTATGCAGGCAATGGCAAACCAGCTCTCCTTGTCTCTTGCCTTTTAAACCCTATGGGGTTGCCATAAATCGACTATGACTTGATGGTCAGTAAAACACTTGCAAATCTTTAATAATACTGAATTAACCACACGTTTACATCAGAATGACAAATGCAATTTCCTAAAGTGCTCCTGTTTTCCTTTCTCCATGCCAGGAAGTGAATCACTTGAAAGGTCTCTGAAACTACCACTGGGGGACTTACCGGCTTGGTTGGTGGTGATGTTCACTGAAACGTGCTGTGGTGGGAAAGGGCTTTTGTTGGAGACTCCATTGACCGCTTGGATCTCAAAGGTATATGGTGTGTGGGCCCATAGATTGCTGATGAAGACCCGAGTTTCTGTGAGGCCCAGCTGCCTTGGCACAAACTCCACATTATCATCACAGCGGGAGCAGCTACGGCGATCAGAGCGACACTTCTTGCAAACAATGTTGTAGGTTACATCATCACGTCCGCCTGTCTCCCGAGGTGGATGCCATTCTAGTATAATCGATGTTTCATTGACAATGGAGATCACATTACGAGGCCCTGAAGGAACGCCTGTTGAAAAGCAATTGCAGATAAAGGCTTATGCAAGCAAATGTCTCGAAATGATAAAACGTATAGGTTTTCTGAAATGCTGGAGTCTGAGATGAGAAAGTCTGGACTCCAGAAATGTAGAAGCATCCCTTGTGATTATCTAGTATAGTGCTTCTCTTGAAGACCACTGGGGTAAAGGAAATTTTCCCTTTTGCGTATGATTTTTAAGTTTCTTTATGGCATGAACTTGCACCCTCCTCCCAGCATTCTCTGGGGAGACTTGACAGGCATGTTTAGGTCACACAGCGTTTGAGTGATCACCTAAGCAATGAAAGACTTTTCCCACAGGTCAGAATGTCTAGCAATTCTAGGGAGGTTTTTGCCTTCTCCTTTAAAGTGGCCTCGATTTTTAGTTTTAGTTTTTCCTGCGCCTATTTGCTCAGCAAATAACATTCTGTCCAAATTTGAAATTTTCTTCTGGTTGGTTAGGCTAATTATTATGTATGTAGATAGAATAGTAAGGCTATTTCCTTCCTCTGTGTCTTGGCTCACTTATTTGGATCACCGAGAGAGAGCTATTTGTTCTGCAGAGACCTTAGTGCCACAGAGCACCTGCTTTCTGCATTTGTATGGATTATTTAGGTTGGCCTTTCAAGTGTTAGCATGGAGTTATAACTAGATGGTCATTTGTCCCTTCAAGCTGTGATTCTACTAAATTATATCTCCCCTCTGTCCCTCTCTGTGAAAGGCAACTTGCACATGGTTCCATTTTTAAAGTCTTTCCTTCCTTGGCTTTACAGGTCCCTCTAGTTTACTAAAGGTTTATGGGCTGTTTGATTTGGCTGTAGTTGCTAGAGGCCATCGAGTCACACAACACAATCCTCCCAATTCTGTGAGGTCCCCGATTCATTTTAATAGTCAGTCTGATAACCATACTCCCAGCTCACATTTCCATATTCCCCAAATGTTGCTGACTTTACCCTATAATTCCCGTCGTTATTTTCATAGGGCTGTTCAGAATACGGCTTATGGGACCCATAAACTACCCTAGCACCAAAGGTGTGGCTCCTGGGCAGTTCAAGAAACCAAACAGGAATGCAATTAAAAGTAAAGGCATATAATACCCTTCCTAAAAAGGAAGGGAATGGAGGGGAGAGAGAAATGAATATGTGGGATGCAACAGCTGCCCTTCCGTCCATTTCTTCTTCCAGTTAAATGCTGGGGCTAAAGTATGGCTGAAAGAAAAAGAAATGAAGCCCTGGATTATGCCCTAAAATATGGGGGAATAATGGCAGTAGGTTCTGACCATGGGACAGTTGTGAGAGTAGAAGAAACAAAAGACAGGGAATGGGAGAAAGCTGTGGAAAAGATTTATAGGGAAAGGCAGCAGTAATATGAAAGGGCACAGTGTGTCTTGTAGCTCTTGATTGCATGAAAATCACTTGAAGGGTATCTGAATGCTAACACTACATATGAAAATATTTCTCTGTATAACACCAGGCATAAAGAGTGTCTTAACCTCTCCTAAAGTCCTCTGTCTCCAATAACTCAACATATTTCACTAAAAACTGCATTTCTTATTAAATTCTAGCTTTTATTAATACCTTTTCTTCTACATTAACCAGTTGGATCCTACCATTTTTTTCCATTACTGGCCACCTTCCTCTGCTAACTTTCACTAAATGCTGGGGCTTCCAAGTACTGTCCATATCTCAGTTCTAACATCATGTGGACAGAAGAAAACTGGTCTGCTGACATCTCATCATCAACCCATCCTCAGCCAATCTGTGTTGATAGCACTATGCAGCATGCTAGGATGAGAATCCAAGCGGTAAGCTTGTGCTGTTGGAAATCTCCTATGCAAAGCCACACTCCATTGGAAGTCAAATCCAATCTGCAAGAATCATGTCGTTTTAGACAAATAAAACCGAAGTGACATAGTGCACATTTTACAGCATTCCAAGCAGTACTATCATTGTTAAAGTGGAGGAAAACCCCCCCCCAAAAAAAACAGATACAAAACTAGCAGAAAATGTCAGAAACAGAGAGCAGCTATTAACAGTTCAGTGTGTCAGCCTGAAGGGATGGATATTTAGTGGGGTCCTTCAAGGGTCTTCTTCTGCATCTGTTCTCTATACAGTTACTATTTATTAGCAACTTGGATGCTTGAGTTCAGAGTATATATATCAAATCCATAGGCAGCAGCATCCTTGAGTGAATGAAAGTGCTTTGCAGGTTAAGTGCAACACCGTTTATATACGCGGAGGAAATGGGGCTGAGATCAATTAATGGAGATTCAATACAAACAAACCCCCCCAGTGTGGATCGTGTTGAAAACAGTGTTGCCAACCCAGTGTTGGGAAATTTCTGGAGATTTGGGGGGTGGAGCCTGGGGAGGGCAAGGTTTGGGGAGGGGGGGACCTCAGCAGAGTATAATGCCATGAAGTCCACCCTCCAAAGCATCCATTTTCTCTGGGGGAACTGACTTCTGCCATCTGGAGACTGGTTGTAATTCCAGGAGATCGCCAGTCCCCCACCTGAAGACAGGCAACCCTAGTTGGAAAGAGTGATCAAATGCACACATGTATAACAGGGGATGGCTGGGCAGGCAGTTGTGCCATCCAGGGCCGACTTATCCATTAGGCACAGGAGACACAGTGCCTAGGGCCCACAATATTTTTAGGGACCCACTAAAATATTTAAATTTCTTTCAAAATCAGAAGTAAAAATGAACATTTATTTTATTATTTATTTATTTAATTAATTAATTTCTAAGCCGCTCTCCCCGCATTCGCAGGCTCAGAGCGGCGTACAAGACCTGGTGCACCAGGATTCAATAAACATAATAAATATTTAAAACAATATAAAACATTTCATTAAAACAACAACAGTGCTCAACAGTCAAAACTCAAAGCTCAGGTGGTGACTGTCTGATCACACCGGTGCCATTTTCCCAGCAGATGGTACAATTGGCGGTCAGACATTAGTGGATGTACTATGGAGGTAAGGGGGGGGAGGCAAAGGTAGTGGCCCCTATTCATATGCCTGGCGGAAGAGCTCCGTCTTACAGGCCCTGCAGAACTGCACAGGGCCCTGATCTCTTCCGGGAGCTCATTCCACCAGGTCTGGGCTGCCACTAAAAAGCCCTCCCCCTCGTGGTAGCGAGCCTGGCTTCTCTGGGACCAGGTATAGTCAGCCGATGTTGAGTCCCAGACCGTAGTGCTCTCCAGGGTACATACAGGGAAAGGCAGTCCCCTTTTAGGGGTTGAAGAGAATGTTTTAATTTTTTTCTCACATCAGAAAAAACCAAAATGTTTAGGGTCCACGAAAACTTATTAAATTTGCCCTAAAACAGAAAAAAATAAAACATTGAAGTATTTAAAGTTATATCAAAATCATTTTTAATATTGATATTATTACATTGGGAGGGTGCACGAAAGTCATAATGTGGCCCTGGTGCCATCAAGATTTCAGGGCAATGCAGAATGACAAAGAGAATAAGTCAAGCTTGTGGCACTGATACAAGCAAAGCAAATAGAAAAGTGAGCTAAAGTCTATTAACCAAACATAACAATCATCCAGATTACTCAAATCTACTGCTTCTTAAACAGGAGGATTGAATTTAAGCTTGAGTAGAGTTTCTGCTAAAATTCTCTAAAGGATAACTGAGGCCAGAAATATTGAATCTGGACAATTCCAAATTCTCCTCTAAAAATTCTGGTGGCCATGTTGAAATCCACCATCTGTTCGATAAATTCCTCCTTCTGGAACCTGAACCTTTCCATTGTTGTCATATGTGGATCATTGTGCACTACATATTGCTTCATGATCTACATTTATGTGATGTTTTAACCTATGTGTTCCAAAGTAACTGCATTTCTCTTAGGATCTTAACACTGTTGTGTGACATCCTCAACTCTAATTTCACCAAATCGTGTGATACCACTTTTCCTGCCAAAATGATGCATGTTCATATGAGAATGATCGATTTCAAAGCTTTAAGACTATCAATCAAACTATGGAGAACAATACTGGGAGAAAATGTAAATGTCATGCAAAAGGATGAACAAACTTTTTTAAAAAACTTTTTTAAAAAAGCTTTTGTGAAAAGAGGGGAAGCGACCGGGGAAAAGAACATAGAGAAAGGGGAGATCATGCAATTGGGCTTTTTGGATGGCAAAAAGTAGAGCCTGCACCTTGGAACACCGACATGTGGTAAAATTACAGCTGACTCAATAATTTTTTTAAAAATATCAGGGCAACATTTACAATATGTATTTTTTTTATTTACCGGGCACAAGTTTTTGTAGGCTATTACCTACTTGATGAGATGCTAATGGAACTGTGATCTCTAAGGTGGGGGTGTCGGTGGAATGTTTCTACAGGAGCTCTGCAAGAGGTGTTCACTAAAAAGGATTATTAATAGCAAAGTTAATGTACAAAAGCCATATTACTCTCTACTCTCTATTATGTGAGAAGAAACTGCAATCCCTGTTCAAGTCAAATTTCTGAGTAAATTCCTGCTCCTCTATTTCATGTACCATACAGCACTTGAAATCAGCTGTCTGAGGATGTCTTTTCTCAGGTCTCTTATTTAATGGCATACATCTGACAAAAAGAATAATAATATCTTTAAAACTGGTGAGTGAATATTTTAACCTCCCATCATAGGTTGAACACAACATGTAGGTGGTACGACAGCTCCAGGAATTTCAATGTAAGGACAAACGAGCAAGGTTGCCGTGTTCCTCGAGGAAAGCATATTCCTTGAACATGCTGACCAGTCTATTGAGATCAAGGAATATAATTAAGAGGCAAACGTTTCAGCACTTCGCTTGGAAAAAAATGAATCCAACGCGGTTTTGCTGAAACGACCTACCTCTGCTCGAGCCCTTGAGGGTTTTTCGGCTGTTGTCCCCATTCCAAACGCCCCTCTTCCCTTCTCTCTCCCCTTTTCTTCATAATTACATTCAGAAAGGCACTTTGAGAGAGCTTCTCTGATCTGTTGCCATGGTTACTGCAGATGAAAGCATTTTGTTAAAATTGCTAGAAAAATGCTATCTTTTAAGGAAAATTCCATTTCATTTAATTTTTTTTCCTGTCAGCACAGTTAAAGTGTTTGTCATGAGCTATCTAGCAGCAAAAGGTTTTGCTGTGTACACAGTAGAGAGGTGATGTAACGAACGTGATGTCCTAAAGTAATGCAGGGCTTAAACTGTTGTTATTGTATGTGTGCACAGAAGCTCAGAAAATTTTGCAGAAGGCTTTATTCTAACTGGCTTATTATAAATTCTGGTGCCCCCCGTGTCTTTGCACCTCGTATCATCAGCCGCACACACATTAGTGTATTGGGGTTTTGTCCAAATACAACCAAGCCCTCTGGTGCCTCCAGTCCCTTTCTTCAAGTCCCCAATTCTTCCTCCCTATCTGACTATAATCTCTCCTTCTTTTGTAGGTCCCTCTGCTTCCCTTATTTATTTATTTATTTATTTATCTATCAAACTTATAGGCCGCTCTCCCCGCATGCAGGTTCAGAGTGGCTTACATGGCTTGGCTAAATATGCCAAGGTACATATAGGGGAATTTCACACAGCCAATACGTTCCGTTTCAGGAACTCTACAGTAACGGTTTCTGTCTGGCATTTCACACAGAACCGTACTAGTACCGATTTCCTAATGGAACATATTGGCCCTTTCATGCAGAAACGTGCCTCTCCCATTGGAGAAGCATTTCTGAGCTGGTTTACCTTGAAACTTCCTCCCAAGCGTTCTTATGTTCTTCTCCCAGTCCTGAAGAGCTACGGGGGTGCTGTGTGAAATGCCCCCGAAGCGCTTCCTCCTCCAACTAGTGTTTTTGTGCCTCTTTTCACCCGTGCGGGCGATTTCTGTCATTTTTTTTTAAAAAAGAGCCGATTTAGAGTGCTGTAGTGCTATAGCAACCCATTGGAATGAAAACCCCAGGCATTCCAATGGGGTTGCTATAGTGCTATAGAGCTCTACCAGCTTTTTTAAAAAAATGACGGAGATCACCCACGCAGGCGAAAAGAGGCGCGAAAAGACAGTGGCTGTCTGAAATGACAAACCGCTTCAAAAATGGCACCAGCACAGTAGGGGAAGGGCTGTGTGAAATGGCCGTCACTGTACTGGTTTATTCCAAACACGTTTTTTAAAGGTGCTCTGTGAAATTCCCCATAAACATTAAGATTAGTTAAAACACAATTAAAACACAACAGTCATAATAAGAAATAAAGTGCTCAGGGATGTAACCATACCAGATGGCATAATGTATATACCCAGCATTCTCCAGCTCTCTAGATGCCATGGCTTGTTCATAACCATGGCCAGTCACAGCCCACAGTATGGGTTGTGGCCGTTGGTGGTAGTGGTATGGGGGGGATGGCAGCTCCTAGTTGTAAGCCTGGCAGAAGAGCTCTGTTTTACAGGCCCTGCAGAACTGCATAAGGTCCTGCAGGGCCCTGATCTCCTCCACGAGTTCGTTCCACCAGTAAGGAGCTGCCACCAAAAATGCCCTCGCCCTGGTAGCAGTGAGCCTGGCTTCTCTGGGGCCTGGAATAACCAGACGATGTTGTGCCCCAGAACGTAGTGCCCTCTGGGGAAACGTAGTGCCCTATGGGGAAAGATGGTCCCTCAGGTATGTCAGACCCTGGCCATTTAGGGCTTTAAAAGCAAGCACCAGCACCTTGAAACGGATCTGGTATGCTATAGAGAGCCAGTGCAGTGCCTTTAGCGTCGGCCAGATGTGCTCCTATCTAGGGAGACATATCAATAGCCTCGCTGCAGCATTCTGCACCAGCTGCAGCCTCCAGATTTGTAACAAGGGCAGCCCCATGTAGTGAGTGTTACAATAGTCTAGCCTCGAGGTGACCATTGCATGGATCACTGTAGCCAGGTCATCACAATCCAGGAAAGGAGCCAACTGTTGCACCAGCCGCATAAAAGGCCAACTTGGCAGTGGCTGCTACCTGGGCCTCCATTGTTAAGGAGGGATCCAGAAGCACTCCCAGACTCCTACCCACCGGCACAGGCACCAATGGTGCCCCATCGAAGGTCGGGTGTGGGAGCCCCAACCTTGGACTGCCCCAAATCAGGCACAGGACCTCTGTTTTTGCCAGATTCAGGTTCAACCTACTCAGCCTGAGCCATCCAGACATGGCGTGCAATGCCCGGTCCAGATCTTCCAGTCCGGAGTCCAACTGGCTGCCCAACATCAGATAGAGCTGGGTGTCATCAGCGTACTGCTGACATCCCAGTCCAAACCTCTGGACGATCTGGGCAAGGGGGCACATGTAGATGTTAAAAAGCATCGGGAAAAGCACCACCCCTGAGGCACTCCACATTCAAGCAGGTGCCTCCAGGACTGCTGTTCCCCTAGCACCACCCTTTGTCCCTGACCCTGAAGAAAGGAAGCAAGCCACTGTAAGACAAGTCCCCTTATCCCCACGTAGTGGGTCAGTAGCTGGTGGTCGACCATGTCAAATGCTGCCGACAGATGTAACAGCAACAGCACTGCCACACCGCCTCGATCTAGATGTCTCCGGAGGTCGTCAGTATGGGCGACCAGTGCTGTCTCTGTCCCGTGCGGAAGCCAGACTGGAAGGGATCTAATACGGAAGCATCATCCAGAAAGCTCTGCAACTGTATCACCACCGCCCTCTCAATTAGTTTGCCCAGGTAGGGCAAATTGGAAACCGGCTGATAGTTGGCCAATTTGGCTGGATCCAAGGATGGTTTTTTCAAGAGAGGGCAGACCATCACTTCCTTGAGTGCCCTCAGGAACCGTCCCTCCATGAGGGACGGGTTAATAATCTCCCTTAGTGCACCTCGGAACCCCTCGTGGCCAGCTTTAATCAGCAAGAAGGGCACGGATCAAGGTTGCATGTGGTTGGGTGTACAGTCATGAGCAGTCTGTCAACTTCCTCCAGGCTGAGCAGGCCAAAGGAATCCAAAGCCAGAATCAAAGATGTGCAGGGTGCCTCAAGTTTGCTCATTGTGTCAACTGTGGCAGGGAGGTCATGGCACAGCGCCAAGACTTTATCCGCAAAATAGCTTGCAAAAGCCTCACAGCCAACGTCCAATTCCCTACTGTTTGGTCTGCCCTATGGCAGAGCTGTTATAGTCCGAATTGTTCTAAATAACTGAGCTGGGCATGAGCTAGCAGATGCAATCTCAGCCGCATAGAACTCCTTCTTAGCAGCCTTCACTGCCACCTCATAGGCTTTCATAAACGTCCTATAATATGCTCTTGTTGCTTCATCATGAGCCTGTCGCCACGGTCCCCCAGAGTGGTACTTCATCAGGACATCTTTGGTCCTGACATCTAAAATATATGATATTCAGTCCCCATTACGGTTCAGTCAGCCTTCTTATCCCTATGCTTGCCGGGGGCTAAATGCAGTCTCCACCTCTAATGCCTACCCCCTCCCGTTAATAAAGGACCTCTTGGCGGAGGCGGCCAAGGGGAAGATTTTTACCAAGTTGGATCTACGAGATGCCTACTTCAGGGTGCGCATAAGGGAAGGGGATGAATCTAAGACTGCCTTTAACACCCCCTTGGGGCAATTTGAATACCTAGTGATGCCGTTCGGCTTAAGTGGCGCGCCCGGGGTCTTTATGAGTTTAATCAATGAAGTGTTGCACAAGCACCTTTTTAAGGGCGTGTTATGTTACATAGATGATATCTTGATCTATTCTACTGATAAGAATGAGCATGTGACTTTGGTCAGGGACGTTCTTTCAACGTTACTGAAAAACCAGCTTTTTGTGAAACTGTCTAAGTGCGAGTTTCACCGTGAGTCCGTGGACTTCCTAGGCTACCGCATTTCTCAGAAGGGGTTGGAAATGGACCCGGGGAAAGTGGAGGCGGTGGTGCAATGGGAGGCTCCGCGAACAAGGAAGCAGTTGCAGAGCCTCTTAGGATTTTGTAACTTTTACCGGACCTTCATCAAGGACTTTGCTAAAGTCACCCTTCCCTTAACGGACTTGTTGAAAACCAAGGGGAGGGGGCCCGAGGCAGGAAAACCCGGAGAGAAACTGGCGTGGAATGGGGAGTGCCAGAAGGCGTTTGAGGCTTTAAAAACTCTTTTTACCTCTGAGCCCATTCTGGCCCACCCGGATGAGACAAAAGACTTTATAATCCATGTCGATGCCTCGGATGTAGCCATGGGGGGGGCCATTTTACAAAGTGACTCGGAGGGAAAACTGCACCCCTTGGCCTACATTTCAAAAAAGTTTAACGAAACGGAAAGAAACTGGTCGGTGTGGGACAAGGAAGCCGCGGCCATTAGGTTAGCGCTCACTACGTGGCGCCACTGGTTGGAAGGAGCGCAAACTCCGTTTGAAATATGGACTGATCATAAGAACCTAGAGGCTTTACGCACGCAGCGGTCCCTCAACGCCAAGCAGCTGCGCTGGGCTGACTTCTTTTCCAAATTTAACTTTGTGTTAAAACATTTTCCCGGGAAGGCTAACTCCCTGGCAGACGCATTGTCCAGATTGCCCCAACATGAGAGTGTGAAAGAAGAGGTATTCGACTCCATGTTCTCCCCCCAGCAGCTGGGAGGGGCGGTTGTCACCCGGAGCAAAACAAAGAAAGCCGAGCTAACCATAGGGAACTGCCAGTGGGGGGGGGAGTATGCTCCCGAAGAAATAGAGGAATTGGAAACTGTGGGAGAGTGTTCCAAAAGAGAGGACCATTGTTGGCTACATGGGGACAAACTAGTGGTGCCTAAGACCAAACGCAAGGAAATCTTGCTAAATTGTCACTCCTCAAAGCTAGCCGGGCACTTCGGTTTCCTAAAGACACTTAATTTGATCCAGCGTCAATTCTGGTGGCCACGCATGCGCCGCGATGTCTCAGATTTCGTCTCAGCATGCCAAACCTGTTTAATGTGTAAGAAACGGGGGGGAAAAGTCCCAGGATTGTTGCACCCCCTTCCCACTGCCTCAAGACCCTGGGAAGACATAGCCATGGATTTTATCACCAATTTGCCCCCCTCCAAGGGAAAAACTGTGATTTGGGTAGTGGTTGACACTTTTTCTAAACAAGCCCATTTCACCCCCTTCAAGCAATTGCCCACAGCCAAAGGGATGGCTAAAGCTTTCTTCAACCACGTGATAAAATTACATGCTTTTCCGAAGAGGGTGGTATCTGACCGCGGAAGTCAGTTCGTTGCCACCTTCTGGCGGGAGCTTTTGAAATTAATGGACATAGAACCTGCCTTAAGCTCGGGTTACCATCCAGAAACCGACGGCCAATCCGAGCGAACTAATCAAATTCTCGAGCAATTCCTAAGATGTTATACAAATTACCACCAGGATAATTGGGTGGAATTACTACCCTTTGCAGAATATAGCTACAATAATGCAGTGCATTCCTCCACTGGGGTTTCACCTTTCATGGCAGTGGGAGGCTTTGAAGGTAAACCACTCCCTACCCTTAAGGACGACCCCCAGACCCCCCCCCTCGGATTTTAAGAGTTGGTGGTCCGGCCTCCAGGACTCCTGGCCATTAATTGGGAAAGCCCTGGACCATGCTAAAGAGGACTACAAGAAATATGCTGATCGAGGGCGAGCACCGGGATGGGATCTTCAACCCGGGGACTCCGTTTATCTCTCTACGAAAAATATCCATGGGCTGCAGCCCAGCAGAAAATTGGGATGGAAATATGTTGGACCTTATAAAGTGCTACGTAAAATCTCTGATGTATCCTTTGAACTGGAACTGCCTAAATCACTGAGTTCTGTGCACCCTGTGTTTCATTTCAGCCTGCTGAAGAAAGATCCTGGGCCGAATGCATGGCATCCAGTTCCTCCAGCTCCTCCTCCACTGATGAAGGAGGGGAGTCCACACTACGAGATAACTGAAATCCTTGACTCCAAGATGAAAAGGGGCCACTTGTATTACTTAGTTAGATGGTTAGATTTCGGCCCGGAGCACAATGAATGGATTCGTTCTGAACATGTTCATGCCCCCAAGTTGACTAAACTATTTCATAAAATGTTCCCTGAGAAAGCTAGGTGAAGGGAATTATGGGGAGGGCAGGGTGTCAGAATCTGTCAATTCAGTCAATGTAATCTTGCATGCATACTATGTAACCTTATAGCCATTATGTATTGGACCTGTATTAATCCTGTTTGGGTCGGGAGGGTGACAACCCTTAAGGATGAGAACAAGGAGGCCTCTCATCCCTGCCTCCGCATTCCAGCTGCCCCGGCAGTAACTTCAAGGGGAGGACGGCTCTCATCTCTTATCTATGCTAAAGAACCTTGGAGCCATGAATTGTTATGTGAACTGAGGGGTCTGGTTTGAGAAGGGAAATTTACTGCTTAACACCTCACTTTTTTCCTGTGTGAACCAAACGGTCAAGACACCTTTTAGCCCGCCAATTTTCCCTTTAGGGGATTGGCTACCTATGGGTAATTCAAACTCCTTGGAATGGTATAATAGACCCGCTTGTATTATTTGTCTCATCTCTGACAATAACCCGAGATGCTGTACTAATGTAGGAATAGGCAATAAAGAACTGTGGTTAACCAACCGAGATCTGATCCTTGACTACTTTGAGCAGGACTCTCACATTGCCTAACTCTTCTCTGGGCCCCTGTGACTCTACAGCTGCTTAGCAAATGACTAGGATGATGCTGGCTGTGCTGTGCATGAAAGCTTGATTGTATATATCTTTGGCCTCTGTTTCCCGCTTTCAAAGATTCAGCCTGAAGCAGGATTATTCAAAATGATTCCATCAACTATAGATCAGAGTATTCTATCATTTGGTTTGAGAGGCTGGTGGCAGACTTTTGAGGAATAGGCATTAGAGCTCCATTGCCTTTCTTAACCTGAAGTATAAGTGTACTTTTGATCATTATTAGGTAGCTCAGTTTTTTAGCTAGTAAGTGGAAGTCATATCATGCATATTTCCATGCTGCAGCCGGAAGAGAGATAAGAAGAACAACTTAGGCTGCTGTCAGGTGCTGCCAAGCAGAAATGGTGAGCCCTACATGTCAGGTACTAATTTTAGCTTCCTTATGGGTTGAATCCAGAAGAGTATTTCTTCTAACAGAAGAGAGGCAATTTTAGGACATTCCCCCCACCTGTAGCAGATCTCCAACTCCCCTCTCATGATGCTCCTAGAGGTCCCATGACCCTGAGGAACAGCATTTCAGGAGGCATTTTTGGACTGCTTCAGGAAAAGGAGAAGGAGAAATATCACTCTGCTTATAGATACTCTTTCAGTCACTGGAGATGTTGTGCTGGGTACAAAACAGTTCTGTGTCTTTGTGATTGCTAGTCAAAAGAGAGTATTGCAGACTGTTCCAGCTGGGCTTTCCCACCACAACCCATAATCTTCAAGCCAAGCCATCTGTTGTAAGAGGTGGATATAAAGCTCCCAGAACTGCTGCCTGCTCTAAATCAAAGCAAATTGTCACTAAGGGAGACCACAAGGTCCTCTGTCTGCTTAGCAGACCCCCAGATTCTCTCTCTGGGCTGTTGCCACCACCACACTACTAGCCTTCAACCTGATTCTGACTACAAGCCCCTGAACATGTTATTCTTTCCTTCCCCAAGGCATTTGTCCATCACTGGGCCTGACTAGTCCAAATGAAAAATATGACAAAATGCCCATAACTTCAAAGATATACAGGACTGGATACCATGACTGGTAATGAAGGGTGAGGGAGAAGGAAATTCGGGGGGGGGGGGTTATCCTTCTCTCTTATATGGAACAATCACACATTGAAGCATCTCAAAGCAAACTTCAAAAGCAGAATTATAATCAGAGTATGGTGGGAGGAAGTGATTTATAATAGCATTTCTGACACTATCTGTCTTATCTAGAGCTGCTGCAGTCCCACTTGGAACTACAGCAAAGAGACAACAGACATGATATTTTTCCAGTGGGATTTTCCAGAAATTTACCCTTCCCCCCATTCATTGTTCACTCTTGATTTACTGGTGCAATATTGTCCAGCGTGTATAAGCACTATGCTAAAGCATAGCTAGGGGCAGACAAGTCATCCCTCAGTATCACTGAACCCCTCCTAACAAAGATATATTAAGGATATTTAAACCCAAGTAGGGTCATGGTGCTGATGCACGTTAAAACACAGTTCTGGAATCTGCTTTCACTATCAAAACCATATCCTTAAAGAGCAAGTTGCCACCTTTTGATGAGATAACAGGATACAAGTATTTTAAATAAATATTTGCATCCCATGATGCACTTTTCCCTGTGTCATGAAACAGCCACAACCCAGCACACACAACAAAGACACACACATTTAGGAGAAGGAGAATGGGCTTTCAGATCAGAACGTATAGCATACAATCCCCAGTGTATTGTAAAAAACATTAATGGCAGGCTTTAAATCTTGGGACCCTGTTTGTCTTTCTGCTAAACATCTTTAAAAAGAGAGAGAGAGAGAAATGAAAGCCATAAAAATACAAGGCAGTGGCTACAATAAATCATTTAGTTCATCCTAACAATAGGACAGGGTTGGAACACTTCATACATTAAAAAGTTCCTGCATGGAACAGGAACTGTATGAGACCTACACGTAGTTCATAACATGGAATGATCACAGATGTGGGTTTTCCAGTGCTCCATGAGCCAGATGTGCCATCTGTCCCTATTTACCAGGGACAGTCCCTAATTTCTGGTCCCCATCACTGGTAAACCACTGTTCCTGTTTGTCCTTATTTTTGCCTTTCAGGAAATGCCTTCCTAAAATGTCATTAGTGTGATTAATTAGAGCTATCATTCTTGAGGATTTAGCAGCCTCTCCAGGGTCCCCTAGAAGTTAAACCACTGAGAGAGAAGTAGATCCAAACTTGCCATCTAGATACATGTGCCTGAACCACTAAGGTGTTGTGCACTACATAATCTGCCATTTCATGATTGCCCCTACAAGGATATATTTGGTACTGTTGCTTTTGCACAGTAAATGAATGCACAATACAATATTAACTCAGGGTCTACGTTTCAATATATCTCACTTTTGCATTCTAATGAGAGTCACATTAAAAGGTCCAATTGTCATGAATCTGCCCAGCTCAACCATTCCTGCAGTGGAAAATTCTAATAGTTTAAGAGATTAATCCTTCTTCTCCCACCAGAGGTTTACACATTTGGGGAACTGTGCAAAATGGCTATATGGGAAACATAGACACAGTCCTGCAACTGCCATGTGGGGTGCCCTCTCTTCCACCCCTTTATGAACTGCACTCAGCAACCCCTTATTCTTTCATCTCACCCGTTTATTTAAAAACTGCCCATACTTGCAGACCTCTATCTGTCTCTGGAGCAACCTCCTTAAAAGTGGCTCTCCTCATGGCCCCTTGGTACTTCTCCCTACCTACTTTCCTCACTGTCTCCTCACCTACATCACTCCTGTTCCTCCTTGTAGCCCTTCCTTCTCCTGATCTGAGCAGTAGCTGATCTCCAGCCTTCACATTGAGAGACAAGACCCCCCTTCTACAGTTAACTAGTCAGGCATTGTCAGAGCCCTGTGTCAAGGCAAAACCAGAACAGAATCTAGCAGATCACAACAGTCTGGTGAGATCAGAAACAGGATCAATTGGAAAAGAGAGAGAGAGAGAGAGATTTGTCTGGCTGTTAAGTTTGTCCCTATGTTGTGACATGTTGGAATGTGGTTTTACTGGTCAGATAAATAAGAACAGATGACTGGGCAGCTCTTACTATATAGCTTAGAAAAATGTACAGCATCCCAAGGCAGAGTACCCTTAAATGGCTTAGCTGGGATTCATACACTCAAATTTCCATCTCATTCTCTTTTTAGCATATGAAAGTCAAGAGAAGTCAAGGTATTTTTTAAAAAATGGATGTGCATATGTTTAACTGGTCTTATAAATAGGTTTTATGCATCTGTGGTCAACTCCCCTTTTAAGAGATTTTTTTTCATGCTGTGTCAGTTATCTAGATAAGTGTTGAGTTATCCACATGACTAGCTCACTATGTGCAAATCCACTAAAGTCACATCAAATTCACGCAAAATGGTCCCTAATGAGATGCTACTACTGCCCTACTTTTCAGTAGCTGGCCTCTAAATTCACAAAAGCGAAAAGAAAACTGTGCAGATTGAGTCAGCTATGGAAGTGCCATTCACACTCAGCTGCACAGCTCTACCTACCAGGGAATACCCTGAAAAGGCAAATACATGTTTTTATTACACAAAAGAACAGCAGCACCCACCGATACACAATACTAAATTTATTTACTCCTATGACACGTAACAACTTGGAAATTGAACAGCTGGCACCTCAAATTAGAACATTTTAAAATTAAGCTTTAACGAGAAGAAATAAAAAATCAACAAATGGACTTTTTTTATACAGTACTCCTCTAGTGAGACATACTGTAAATCAGAGATATAACAAGAGGCAATAAAAACAGATTTATTTACTACTGCACTTCCCGCTATCAGTGATCAGGCAAAATATGGAAATTAATCTCTATTCCAGACACACATTAGACATCTCACATAACCATATGTATATTGCTACCCACAGAAGCATCACTGCAGAAGGGAGTATGCTGATGTGGGACTCTATAGAGGCAAGCTGCAATAAAGATCAGCCTCTACCCTTGAGCTGCACAGAGACCCACAGTGCAAGCCTAAGGGCACTTTCTGGGAGTAATCCCCATTGAGAGACACTTTCCTGGGAGTGATCCCCACTGAATAGTACCAAGTAGGATTCTGAGGAGACCTACTGAGGATTGCTCTTCCAGTAACTTCCCTACAAGAACAATACAATTTTGCAAAATGTTACTCAGCAGAACTAAGCCAATTACTGCTCAAAACTGCCCCCATTTTCTTCCAAATTAAGCTCCAAAAGGCCATGCTTGAAATAAAACAATGAGCCCAACTTCTTAGGTAGTCATAAAATACAAAGACTAGATAAGTTGAGAGTTCGTCATTACCCCATAGACTCATGGCTGAAAAGGTATAGAAGGACACTCAATCCTTTCCATAGCTACAGTGGGGTATTTGGGGGCAGGGCCTCCTGATTTACTTCAAATGCCCCCTGGCTTTCTTTAAATGCCCTGATCAAAGTCTCCCAAACACCACCTCTCCTTGCCTCCCCCTGTGGCGGGGCTTTGTATTCCACTGAACAGCTGCTGAAGCCACAGGAGGTGGGTGGGTGCTGGGCCCAGGGCACCGGTGAGGAGTGGGGCACCAAGGCCTGCTCCTCTTCTTTGTCTTCCATCTTGGTTGTCTTGAGAGTCAGGGGCAGCAGCGGGGGCCAGCAGCGGTGGCGGAAAGGAGGAGGAGGCCCTTGCACGGGCCATGGCAGGCAAGCGGCTGGCCAGAGGAGGAGAAGGCGTGCACAGCAATGGCGGTGGCTGCTACCCGGTCCCAGCCTGCTGCTGCTGTGAGTGGCAGTAGAGAGGAGGAGGCCCCCAAACTGGCCATGGCACACAAGCAGCTGGCATGGGGAGGAGAAGGCGTGCACAGCAGCAGCGGCGGAGAGAAGGAAGCCCAGTCATGCTGCTGCTTGGAGGGGGTGTGTATGCCGGGGGTGACACTGAGCCGGGGGTGAACAGCAGCAAAGGGGAGAATGAGGGCATTGCGCACAGCCTGGGTTTTTCATGAGCACCTCTTTTCATGAACACTGCAAAGGCTCTGTGCTGTTTCCAAGGAGCTTACACAGTGGAGTGGTAGACGTAGTCCAGAATCAGAGTCAGCAAACAGAGCCAGAGGTCAGAGAAACAGGGATTCCTTCCAAGGTTGCAGAATTCAGGAACAAGGAGCGGTTGCTACAAATGCTGAAGCAGGTCCAGAATGTGCAGAGTTGCTACCGCACTGAGGCAGGTGTGTGAAGTGCTTATCAGGAGGTTCTCCCTTCCCAGGGAGTGGAGTCTGTCAAGGCTTACCACTCCTCCCGTTGCCTTTGCAGGAGCTGCAGTCTTGCACTTCTTCTCTGCTCCTGCATAGTCAGCCTTTGGCGTGCCCTACATCTGGGGCATTCAGGAGAACTGGGCGGGGAATCTGGCCTTTGGGTGTCTGCAACTGGGGGTGCTGGGCCAGGATCAGGCTCTTTTTGTGGCTGCACCTCCTGTGCAGATGCTGGGGACTCCTCCTCCTTAGGTACTGTGGAGGGTTCTTCCTCTGAGCTGACTCCCGAGGAGGCTGGGTTGCTCCCTGTCTCTTCCTCATCTGAGGAGGAGTCAACCTCAGCAAAGCCAGTACCCATGACAGGCTCAGTGTTAAGAAACCCACAGGCCCCTCCTTTCCAAAAGCCCTCTTCCTGTCAATAAATTCCTGGGCCGGCCACCTTCTTGGCGAAGCCCCATCCTGTTAGTGGCATCAAATCGGAGAAGGAGCTCATGCGCTCCAAAGGCCAAGTGTCCAGAGCATCAGAAGCTGCTGGGGCTGTACCAGGGTGGCACAGTGCCTGGTGTTGCTTTCCAAGCGGGGGTCCAGGAAAATGCATGCATCATCTCTTAATTTGTATTTGGCTTACTGTTTTGCAGCCATGCCATCCACCACTAGTCCTATTTTAATTACTTTTTCAAATCCAAGAAATTCATTTATTATCATGTTTTGAACCCACTTGAAAATAGCTACAACCATTTCTTAAAGACTTCTGCTCTACATACTCTCGGTAGTTTCTCAGTATAGGGACAGCAGATAATTCTGAATGTCATCTACTAAGCCCAATTAACAGGAAGAATAAGGGATCCATTGAAGTAAAACCAAACTCTATTTAGAGATCTTTCACTGTACAGATTCTCAGAATAGGGGTATGGGGCATGAACATTTTCAGCAGTAAATGTTGTTTACTCACTGGTGCATGTAAGCTCCGGTGGATCCGAGTCAGCACGGTAATATCCATTGCGGCACGTGCAGATGGGAGCAGCTTCTGATGTGGAACGACTGTTGTGGGGACACTGAGTGCAGATACCTGCCCCTTGGCTTGCCTTGAACATCCCTGCTGGACATGCTGGAATATCATGAGAGAAAGAAAGAAAACAGTCAGATGGCCAATCTTCATCAAAAGCCATATTTGTTTACATTTTATCAAGATAGGTACTTTTATACCCAAAATATAGCATTTAGAATCGTTGTACATGCAGTCTATCAAGTTGTAGAAAACCAGAGGACAGAACAGTTATGAATAAGCTGCGGACCAATTTTATAATAATTGGATGGCTAGGGGGTAGGACAGCATTTTTAACCACATTATCCAAGTCCCCTTACATTTGGAGATTATCTGCCTTGCAAAATGAATTTTGTGGTTTCCGCACTGCTGGTACAGCTACGGATAAAATGCAGGAGCAACAGGGCTTCTACATGGCAGGGTTCCCCACAGCTCCCCTGCCTCAGTTCCCCAGAAGTGCCCACTTTCCCTCCCATACGCCATGAGGGCTTTCCCCCTGTAAGTCTCTAGGTTCTTATAATTATATAAAACACCTATAATTGCAACAGTATAACAATACAACAATATTCTACTGCAGATTTTTTTATTTAAAAAAAGTTCCCTGGGGGTGGTGGGAAATGGCTGCCATGTGGGCCAGAACTTCTCAGTTTTCATACCTATATAGCAGCTATCCAAGCTTTATTGTAATTTTTTCCAAACCTTGGAACAAAGCAGGTTTGAGAAAGACAAGAGTAAAGCCAGGGAATTCAGAGGTACAAGAATACACCATGATGCTTTGGGGGAGCAGAGGGGGGGGATAAAAACACTTCCCCACAGTTTGGGGCAGATAACCTGTGCAGAAGCCATCTCTGTTCACCTCTGGTAAATGGCAATTGCCCTGACTTGAGCTCAGGTCTCCTTGCTGCAGTGACACAATAATCCATGAAAACCACCATAGTCTAGCACTATATTTAGCAAAGAGCTGTGCTACGGAGGCTGCACTTGCATCCAGCATTAAAAACCAGCATCCAGAAAGTGACCCTCAAAGCACTGCTCTGATGCAAGGCACATTCACTCTAACATGGCAGCATTCAATAAACAGCATTCCATATCAGCATTTAGCTCCATGAAAAGTTGCCCCCAAACAACACAGTCACATTTGATTCAGAAGAAGGAACTTTACAAAAATGAGGGGACTAGAGGTGAACAGACAGAACACTTGTTCTGGCCAAAAAATCAACTGACAAGAAGGCAAGTTAAAAAAAATTGATGAGTACACTGCTAAAAACATCGAAGGCAAATTAAAAAATTGATGAGTACATTGCTAAAAACATCAAGATTAGGGCTATTTTTGAGTAGGAACGCACAGGAATGGAGTTCTGGCTGGCTTCTGAGTTGGCCACGCCTACAGTCTTCCCCTTCAGGTTCCCCAGGTGCCCTGCAGCTGTGGGGTACCTGGGGAAGCCAATCCAGAAACTGCCTTCCTTCCCTCGGGTTCCCCATGCGCCCCGCAAGCCATGGGGCACCTGGGGAAGCCGATCCTGGAAGGGAGCTGCATTGTTAGGGGTGTGGCCTTATATGCTAATGAGTTTTTTGCTGTTGGGTGTGGCCAATATGCTGATGAGTTCATGCTGGGCTTTTTCTACAAAAAAAGCCCTGATTAAGACAAACAAGAAACATTTTTTCAACTCTGTCTGAAAACCAGGCACAGAGATGGTTGGCTGTGGAATGACAAAGGGGTGAAAGGATCAGTTAAGGCCATGTGAAGAAATCACAGAAACTGAATGAATCCTTTTAATCTGTTTTTTGCCATAGAAAATGTGGGATGTGTACCCACACTGGAGCCACAATGTTTGGGCAGGTGTCTAAAGAACTGACTAATTATGATGCAACCCGAAATGGAGTTCTGGAACTACTGGGAAAATTAAAAACTGGTAAGAGTTCAGGTCTGGATGGCTTACCCCAAAGGTTCATACAGAACTCATATGTGAAACCACTGATCTTCTAGCCAGGTTACGTAAATTGTCATTAACATTGGCCTTTGTACTAGAGGAGTGAAAAAACCAAAGCTGATTGTGAAGAGCTCCAGGAAGAACTTTCTTCCTGAACAACAAATGAAGTTCAGTCTAGGTGACTGCAAGTTGATGGATAGTGGAGCAAAAATCATTAACTTTAAATATATGCTGATGAGAGCTGGACAAAACTGAAAGGGAAAGAGATCTTGGAGCTGTAGTAGACAGTTCATTAACAATGCTGACTCAGTGTGCAGCAGAGGTGAAAAAAATTAACTCCTTGCTGGGGATTATGCTTGGGATTATAAGGAAAGAGACTGAAAATAAGGCAGCCAATATTGCAATGCCTTTGTGTAGCTCTGTGGTGCAGCCCCATTTGGAATACTGCATAATGTTGGGAGATTTATAAATAGGGATATGGTTTGGTTCATGAACCACAGACTGCCATGAACTTTTAGGTGTCAAATGAACTGGTTCATTTCATGAGATCCATGACCTGGTAGAAGCCCCCCCCCTCCCACTAGAGACACCAAACTCACAGGGGATCTTTAGATGACTCTCCTTTACCTGCCCAAGTTTGGTGAGGAGTGGATTTTTGGGATCCAGGTTATACCCCCGCCCAAGGAAGGTGCCCCCAGGAATGTGCTTTCTGGGAAATGACAGGTGCAGGTTCAGGAGGTTCTCCCCCCCACCTCCAGTTTCTCTGCTGCTCTTGTCAGTTTCAAATTACTCTTGTTAGTTTCAAGAGAGTCCTCCCCCCTTTGCCAGGGTTCCTTCCTGTTCTCATTTTTTTGCACAGAGTTTGTGTCACTGTGCTTTGAGATCGATCAGTCCTTTTAAGCTTGCATTGCCACAGTGGTACTGGACTATGCTGGGCATTCTATGCACTGAACTGGTTGTACTGGGGTTGAAAAAATGTCCCCCCTTCAGTTTGTACTACAGGGATTCTGTGGTTTGACATTAGTCCTCTTTTGCTTTCATTGCTGCAGTTACAGGAGTCTATTGAAGGACTCAGAAACAAGCCAGTGACACTAAACTCACAAAGAAGCTTCAACCACCCCTTTTGCTTTCAAGTTTGCTTTGAAGTTTGGTAAGCATCTTGACTGAATGGAGACTGTTTGTCTGTAAATGTATCAATTCATGAACTGCAATGAACTTCCACAAACAGCTTCAAAGTTCGTGAAAAGTTTGTACCGGCTGACCTGTCACCAACTTGACTTTACAAAGCACAAACCGCCCAAAATGTATCACAAACTTTAGTTTGTGAGCCAGTTTGTGCCCATCCCTATTTATAAAATTATGCACAAGGTAGAGAAAGTAGCTATCCTTCTCCCATAATACCAGAACTCAATGTCATTTAGGAAGATAAAGAGGCAGTCGATTCAGGAGTCAGGACAGAGAAAAGGAATTACTTTTTCATTCAATGACTAATTAAATTGTGAGACTCACAGCCAGAGAATGCAGTGCTGTCTGTGTGCATAGTTTGCTTTAGAAAGGGATTAAGCAGATTCCTGGATCCATCAGCAGCTACTAGCCACAGTGGCTAAAGGGAGTGTCCACATTCAGAGGCAGTAAACATCTGAATACCAGTGCTAAGAGGTGATATCAGGGGAAGGCCTTGGCCTCTATACCCTGATTGCTGGCCCTACTAAGCAATGGCCACTGTATGAAACGGGAGACTTGGTTAGATGAACCAATGGTCTGATCTACCGGGGTGCTTCTTATGTTCTTATCCAGTAGCAACAATATTTTTTTCCCAATGATCTTTTAAAGTAAAAAATTTGAAATAATTCTTTTTAAAGAAAATCTTTAAACTTTTAATTAATTATTTCCATTGTGGTATTTTGCTAGATGCCAGAATCACATATAGGTATGGCTCGCTTGAACCTTTTCTACATACCACAGGTTGCCTAACTCTGCAGCCCTAAGCAGAGTTACACCATTCAACTCCTATTGACTTCAATGCACTTTGAAGAGTATAACTCTGCTTTGCATTGCACTGTAAGACTATTGCTGATTACCAGACTCAGCATTTGGGCCATTCTATGATAGTTTGGTGCTGGGCAGACCAGTAAACATAATTTGTGGAATGGTAAGTGTTTTTGGTACTGATCTACAGGTTGATAAAGATGATCCATGGGAAGCTGTCCAAGAACAGCTGTGGAGTTGTACAAAGCATCACTAACTACAGGTTGTTGTTGAATCATGTGTCACTCTGCTTAGAAAGCTTTGGAGCCAGGGATCCATATCTGAGTAAAATTGCTAATACCAACCATATAATTTTAGGGTAGTGAGTACTAAACGGAAGCACGTGCAACACACGTGTAATTCTAAATGTCACATTACATCAGGCTTGTGTCACAATATTCAACCACCTCTGCCCAGCAATAACTTGAAATTATTGCCAGCTATCACGACTCTACCACAAGTGGCAACCCTAGTCCAGTTGTCTTAACACACAACTGCCTGCCTCACAAACGATACTGCTATTTTCAGTCTAATTGGCACCTTTGACACATGAGCAACCCTTTTGCAGGCAAAACTTACGCAAGCCACTGGGATTCAGTGTTCTGAAGAAGCTGCCTCTAGGTTTCAAACTCCAAGATGCTGATGTGCAATGATATAGAGTGGGCCGAGGCAGCTGGGACATTTGTCTTAATGAGATGGGTGAACAGAAATGGGCTGTTGACATGAGTCCGGTGTGAAATCTTTGCATAATAGCTGATTGTCTGTGCAGCAGTATAAGGCTGGGGAATTTAGAAGCTGAAATATATTTATAAAGCTAAAATAAAGTTAAGAAGCATTAGTTTGACATGGAACTGTCTCATCTAATCATAATGATGGATGATGCGCCATTAAGGACAGGAAAAAATCATACAGCTTACTCTCACTTACATAGTTCTTTTCGCTTTCATTGGTTGTGGGTATCTGATTTGCATAATCACTGCATGGTAATGTGCTTTTTGCATGTAGAATATCCCAGGCTGTGTGACAGCAACCAGGATGGCTTATGAGATTTTCCAATCCCTGTCATGACAGGTAAGTGCAGAAATAGCAAGGGGAGAGGGATAGAAAGAAGAGACAATCCCGGAGAGAACATCCCGGAGACTGCTCCTTAGATTCAGCCTTTGGTTGTTTTCAGATCTATTTTCCTCATTTATTTGGAATGCCAGTACACCAAGAACAACAATATCCATAAGGGTATTTTGATTATCGCCACTCAGGGCTAATGCATTTCAAAGCCATCACCTCAGAGCTTATTCAACCAGAAGCTACCAATTAATTCATAAATAGGAAACCTTCCCCAGCAAGAGGTATAATAATACCAGTGTGAAGATTCATTAATCAATGTTCTTTGTGGCTTGTGACTATATGTACATTCCCCCCCCCCAATCAATCAACAAAGAATTGCTAGCTCCAGTGTGAGAAGAAGAAGAAGAAGAGATTGGATTTATACCCCGCCCTTCACTCACTTGGAGTCTCAATGTGGGTGTCAAAATGTGCAGTCTGAAGCAAAACTGGCTCTCTTCCTCCCTCCCCCAAATTTTAGTTACTCTGTGAAAATACACTTCATGGTTGCTGCAGAATAGATCTCAGCAAGATGTCCTTAGGGAAGGAGGATTCCACAGGGAAGAGGACTCCTGAGGAGAAGGGGAGCCACACATGGCTAGCTCTGAGTCAGCAGAAGTCAGCAAACAGGCTGATGAGCTGCATGGTGACCAAGACTAACCAGAGCTGCAGGCTGACCAAGACTCACCACCAACAGAGCCACCACCCAGCCCCAATGCAGCAAGTGAGACTTGGGTGATTAAGACAAGTCCACCAAGCTCTCCTCCACCCTTTGAGTGCTGGAGACAGACTAGAAAGGAGACAGGGAAAAGGAAAAAGCCAGGCCTTATTAATGCAGCCTGACTGAAAGCACATTAGTTCTCCGAACCCATACTTGAGACGCCCCCATGGTAATAACTCAATGACTCCTTTAGTAATTGAGATGAAACTGGTGACAAGGTAGACGGACATTATATTTGATAGCTTCAGGTGTGGTTTTTTACCATATTTTGGCTTCCCAGTGTATTTGGGATGAGCTGCAGTTGATCATAGAAATTACTGGCAGATTCAGCAGCTTCCAGGTTGTGGTCAACCAAGAATGCAGATCTGCTGCTCAGAGTAGAATGTGCAACTCTGTACTAAGAGCACTTCAAATACTTCCATCTCAATAAGAACATAAGAGAAGCCATGTTGGATAAGGCCAATGGCCCATTCAGTCCAACACTCTGTATTACACAGTGGCCAAAAATGGTGCCATCAGGAGGTCCAGCAGTGGGGCCAGAAGCCCTCCCACTGTGCCTCCCCAAGCACCAATAATACAAAGTATCACTGCCCCAGACATACTGTTCCATCTATACTTTAAGGCTAATAGCCACTGGTGGACCTCTACTCCATATGTTTAATCCCCTTTTGAAATTGCCTATGCTTATTGCTGCCACCACTTCCTGTGACAGTGAATTCCACATGTTAATTATGCTTTGGATGAAGAAGTACTTCCTTTATTTGTTCTAAACCTACTGCCCATTAATTTCATTATGTGCCCATGAGTGTCACCCCTCAATCGTCATTTCTCCAAGCTAAAGTGCCCCAGCCTCTTTAACCTTTCTTCATAAGGAAGTGTTCCAACCCTTTTATCATTCTAGTTGCCCTTTTCTGCACTTTTTCCAATGCTATAGTATCTTTTTTGAGGTGCAGTAACCAGAACTGTACATAGTATTCCAAAGGAGGCTGCACCATTGATTTATATAGGGACATGATAATACTGGCTGATTTGTTTTCAATTCCCTTCCTAATAATCCCCAGCATAGTATTTCCCTTTTTTATTGCCATTGCACACTGGGTCAACATTTTCAGTGAGTTATCTACCTTGACTCCAAGATCTCTCTCCTGGGCCATCTGTGCCAGTTCAGATCCCATCAACGTGTATTATAGTTAGGATTTTTGGCTCCAATGTGCATCACTTTGTACTTGAACCTTATTTGCCATGCTGACGCCCACTTGCCCAGCCTCAATCCCTCTGGAGTGCCTCACAATCCTCCATGGTTCTCACAACTCTGAATAATTTAGTGTTTCTTATACTTTTTCCAATTCTACTACCACCTACCACATCTAAACTTATTCAGGAGGGGATAACCCAAAGCTAGCACTCTGTTTAGTGGGTGACTACATAGAAATACTTAGATGCAACTGTTTGCAAGCAGAGTGCTACTGTGCACCAGAATTTGTAGACACTGAAGTTCTGTTGAGGGGTGTTTTCCTGCTTTCCCTTCATCTCCATCACACTCTTTCAAAGATCCACTTCCCTCCATGGAGCTTGACTTGAGAAGGAGCAAGGAAACTAGACCAGGTGTAAGGCTGCCAGGTCTTGATTGGAAAATACCTGGAACCAGGAAAGGGTGGGGTTTGGAGAGGGGAAGGGCCTCAGCATGGTACAATGCCATAGAGTCCACCCTTCAGAGCAGCCATTTTCTCCAGGGGAGCTGATCTCTGTCAGCTGGAGATCAGATGTAAAAGTGGGAGATCCCCAGGCCCCACCTGAAGGCTGGCAACCCTAACTAGGTGTGGCTGACTCCAATGACCGTAGAAGGTCTGGTGCATAGGAATGAGAAAGGGTTACCCCAAACAGGAAAACAAGGGAGGGCTCTGGGGGGCTACAAAGGTAGAAATAAAGGGCACACTCCATATTAAACTATGTTTTAAAAAAGAGCAGACCTTTTAAAAAAAAAAAAAAGCAAACTAGACTTGGGAAGCTGTAATTTTGAGCAAAGGAGTGCCAGAGGGAGAAAGACACTTGTTCCTTCCCCTGCTGTTTTCCCACTCGAAATCACCCCTCCCCAAGCTGCTTCCACCCACCCCTGACTTTTTATAAGCATTTGAGAGCAAAGTGTAGTTTGCCCCCAAGAAAAGACTGATCTAGACAGCTGGAACTAAGTATTTGCTGCAGGCAGAATTCCTGCTCTTGTCCTACTCCATTATTCTCACTGCCCTGCATCTGCCGAGGGGACTGGGACACAGTGCCAGTAGAAAAAGTGAAAGCTGATTTTTCCAGAAAGGAGCAATCCCCAGATATTACTTATTTTCTGTCAGCAGAAACTATGGTTTGCTCCTGCAAGTCTTGGCTCTCCAGCCTCTACAACACACAGAGGGGCCCATCCTGCTATTTGAAAAGCCAGGCAGTAACCCTGACAACAATTATGATGTAGGCAAGTAGCACCCAATATAGAGATAGCATAACTTACACCACTTCAGTGTGTTCACGGTTGAGCTCTACAGGGGCTTGAGGCTCAGCAGATGGGACTCCACAACCCAACCGAGGGTCCTAGCCTGTGGGTTGAAGACCACGAATCTAAGGGTAGATGTGATGCATTAACATTGGATTCCCTGGGGAATTCATTCCTAGCCTGGCACTGGCACCTATCATTCCCACTTTAATTAAAGAGGATGTCTTGTTTGCAGACACACAGAGCACTAATACAAACTTAGGAAGACTGCGGCCCTAAGTACAAGCTGACAGAAGGAACTCTAGAGCTTTTCAAGGACGAAAGCACCGGAAATTAAGAAGAATTTATTTGGTTGCACATGTGCAGTTAGAAGATTAGAGCTGAGGGATGAGTCTGTACATGGATGTAAACCCACACAAGAAGAGACAACACAGCCAGTGGGGAGAGAGTTAGAAATAGGGATGGGCATGAACCGGCTCACAAACGAACATCTGTGACAAATTTTGGCCAGTTCGTGCTTCTCGAACTGAAGTTTGTGGCAGGTCAACCAGCCTGAACTTTCCATAAACTTTCAAGCAGTTTGTGATGGTTCATGAATAGATACATTTCCAGACAGACTGCTCAGTCAAAATGTTTACCAAACTTGAAAGCAATATAACTTTGAGGGCATATAGAGGAGCATCAGGAGGAGGTGCCCTGCGAGTTTGATGTCTCTAGCTTGCACAGGCTCCCGTTCTATATACTCCTGAACCTGTACCTGTCATTTCCCCAGAAAGCAGTTTCCTGAGGGCACTTTCTTTGTGAGGGCATAACACAGATCCCATAAATGCAATCCTCACCAAACTTAAAGAGCAGATAGAGGAGAGTCAGCTAGAGATCCTATGCAAGTTTAGTGTCTTTAGCATGCTGAGGGACCATTCTACTGCATCATGAATCTCATGAACCAAACCAGTTCATTTGGTGCCTAAAAGTTTGTGATGATTTGAGGCTCATGAACCAAGCACACCATGAACCACAAACTGAAATGAACCACATTTTCCTGGTTTGTGCCCATCCCTAGTTACAAAGAACAGACTGAGGACAAAGTGAGAATTTCTCTCAGCCGTCCTATTCACTGTGGGGAAAAGAGAAAGGGTGAGGGCAATAACAGTAGCAAGCATTCCATTCAGTGAATCCCAAGAATTATAGTTCCGGTGAGTCAGACTGCCATTAGTTAATATAACCTTAAGGTTTTGTTGGTTCAAAACAAAAAATTCCTAAGACATTAAGAATCTATACATTTCAGGATATATATATATAAGCATTAATATAGATAATAATATAGCGTAAAGTCCAAAAATACCATGAACAAGAGAAAATGAGAAAAAATATTATTCACATGGACAAGGAAGATGAATGCAAAAGACACTGGACTGGATTCAGCCCTTTGTTGAATGGATCGAATCTGTCTCTTTCCTCTTCCCAGGTCCTCCCTGTGCCCTCCCAAATACCATCTCTGAGGTTTTGAGAGCCTGTAAGAACAGCCTGTAGTGCAATGGGAGGGAATGTTAAAAGAAGGGGGAATTGGCAGATATCCTCCCATTGCTTGACAAAGAATGGAGCAAAAGTTAAAGCAAGGGGGGAGGGAGATTTCTGACAACCCCCCCCTTCTTGCTGCAACCCCTTCCCCTACCATGTCACCATGTCCCACACCATGGTGTTCCTGAGGGTCCTTCAGGCATGGATTTTCTGTGGACATGAGGGAAGGAAAAGGCAGATAAAATCCCCTCCATGAACATGGTTCATTTGTGGAAGAACTGGAGCCAACACATTATTATTGGCAAGAATTTTTAAAAAAACAAACTAAACTAGGATTCAGGAACCCATAGATTGATTCTGCTGTTTCAATAAACAGAAAAAAATGGAGGTCATTCAGGCTGCACATTTCAAGTACAATGACAGTGAAGCAAAGGATAAGAAAGGTTTGCAGCCTGATGCTGAAAGATGCACAGATGGACGACTTACTATTCAAATATCATGAAGCATCAACTTGAATGTGACAGAATTCTGCATAGTTTACTAAGGACCAAGTAGAGCCACTACAGAAGCTTCACAGGTCGATTGATTTTTTTTTGCAGGGGAAAAAGGGTCTATTTCCAGCTGAAGAATTCTTCACTTTTAAAAGTCCAAAAAAAAGTTTTTAATGTTTAAAAGAAAGGCTTTTAGATTTCTGGGGTTTTTAAAAAATGGAAAACACTAAGAAAAGAAAGCTGAAAATTTAATTGTTAGAAAGTACAAAAAATGTATTTTCAGCATAAAATATGCATTACAGTTCTGTTTTAAATACAGCACATCTTGCATGGAATAAATAAAAACTTTTAAATTAAAAGTGCTATATTTAACATATAAGAAAAATGGAGTAGGAATGTAATAAAATTTAAAAAATAGGCACATTTCCCCCCACAGGTTTCCATTTGTGTAAGTTTAAGATCCATCCATGTTTTATTTTTAGCCCTTTTGTGTGAACGCAGACCTCCATGGAATCCATCTCCCACAGCCACATCACTTCCTAAAGAAACATACTAAGTGTCTCATAAACAGTGCCGTGATTGAGATAATGGAAAGTGCCTCTTATCCCCTGTCTGCTGCATCAGGATATGAGGCATCTCCTCACAGCCAAGGGAAGGAAATTAACAAGAGCAAGCTGAAGCAACCACTTTGATGCAATTTCCTCGGGAGATAGTGGGCCATCTAATCTTTATTGGAGTCCTTTAACCTATAATTCAAAACACACACAGGTCTCTTGTTCTTCCAGTTATTTCAAATAGTAAAAAAAGACACAAAAATATCTATAATGAAATCCCCTTGTGATGGGCACAAGCTCCATGGGGAGTCCTCTGGCAGGACAGATTGAGCTATCACTACCAACTGTTTTTGAACATGGGCATTCTGGAAACTGCAACATATACAAGGTAGTTTGCAAGATTCATACATGCCTGGCGCATAAACCTCTTTCCTCCAGCAAACACATTTCAAGCATTCAAAGATATATGCATGCAATATCTCAGTCTTAGAACACCCCTGCATGGTGAGTTGGTATGATTTGGGACGGGCGGGGGCGGACTGAGAGAATAATGATGAACAAGCCAAACCATGTGTTATGTTGGAGACTGTGATTTCAAATTCTAATACTAACATGAAAAGCAGTAACGAAGACCCCAAATTTGATCAGGGCCATAGTACTGAGGGAAGGGAGTTAAAATGTTTCTTTTGTGCCTTTTCTCTAATGCACCTGTGGTACCACCTACTATTAACTATGGCTAATGGATACATACATTTCTTCTAGGCTTCGGTAAACAGGTCTCACCCATAAGCTTTTATCTGAACATTATTTTGCCTCATGAGACACAGAACATAAAATCAGATTCAGGTGCCCATGTCAGGTCACTCTGGAACCAATTCCATGATCAGAAACAATTTCCTTATCCAGCAATAAACAATCATCACTGCTCAGCTGAAAGGAAGCCTTACAACTCTTTTTTTTTACAATCTTCTTCTAAGGGTTATGGGGTTGGTTAAGCACCAAATCTATGCACAAATTATACTTGCCTCTACTAAATCAATGGCTGCATTATTACAGTAATCATAATAATTTCAAAATATAATGGTGCACCATCAGTGTTCCTGGCATTTTATAAAGTAACATAAGCAACATGCAGGTCCCTGCCACACATCCACAGAGACTGAGCGCGTCACTAGTCTCCCCCCCCCCCCATTTCCTCCATTCCATCTAAAGCCAACAAAATAAAAACACTGACTTTATAGAACCTCTAGGTTGCTAGACATTATGAACAACAGCTATTCCTAGCAAAGCACCTGCCAAAGGGTTAACAAAAGTCCCTATTTTGCAAAAAGCTGCCATTATGTTCCCTACACTGTCTCTTCTGTTAGCAATCAAAAAGTCAAATACCAGCCAAAACCATTCATTTTCTTTTCCTTTCTGACTCTGGAATTTTTCTTCTGTGGTTATTAAATTTATTTATTTTGGCTGCTATTCCTAATAGCAGGAAAGGAACAGTGCAACATAATAATGCTGTGCCAAATGGGCTGGGTTTACAGAAATCGATAACAATATTTAGGGCAATCAATTGGTCACTTGTCAAGCTGATCCAACCTTTGCTTTTCAATATCTATAGATTCAGTTCCCGAAAGACAAAGTGTGGTATCTCATGAACTGCAGGGACAAGTGATTTATGAGTCCCTTTTGTACAGTCTCAACAATTATACTGTTATATGCTCTGAATTATCTTTGAACATACGTGCTACTCATTTTATGTCCAACACTGAATGTAGTCTTCCAAAAGTCACCGCAACAAATACATGTAGATATAGCAGAAACAACGGAACACAGGTATAGACTTAGAATGCAATGCTAAGCACACTAATTATGGAGTAAGTCCAGATGAACTCAGTGGAAACTACTTCTCAGCAGCCAAACCACACATGATG
Source organism: Lepidodactylus listeri (assembly GCA_029233225.1). Classification (NCBI taxonomy): domain Eukaryota; kingdom Metazoa; phylum Chordata; class Lepidosauria; order Squamata; family Gekkonidae; genus Lepidodactylus; species Lepidodactylus listeri. Next base: position 54,210,032 of record JARCFY010000005.1, on the reverse strand, counting down.
CTATGGATCCAGCCTCATGTCTTCAGACATCTGAACAGAAATGCAAAAAACAGCTGGAGAAGACTGATATAGATCAAGGCCACAGCACTCCCCCACCCCTACAATTTCCTCAGCTCAAAATGCTCTGGCCCCAAGTTACTCTAAGGCTCTGGTAGGGAAAACAGGCAGGCACAACACAGGTACCTCTGTCTTTCTCTAATAAGACTTAAAGCATCGAGGGACATGAAATAGCATAAACGTCCTATAAGATGTTCTCACAGCTTCATCACGAGTACGCTGCCACACTCACTCTAGCCGTCTTAGTTCCTGTTTCATCCTCTGTAGCTCCATGGTATACCAAGGGGCTAGGTTGGTACGGGTATGAAGAGGGCAACAGGGAACGATTTCATTGATAGCTTCAGAGCACTGGCACTGCCAATCCTCTACCAGCTCATATAACAAGTCACCAGGGGGCATCAGATCCTGCAGAGCATCCTGGAAACCAATTGGATCCATCAGTCTCCGTGGGCAAGCATAAATCTGCTCGCCACCTATACAGAAAGGAATTGGGACACTCAGTGAAGCCTTCAGGACAAAGTGGTCGGACCAGGGCACTGCCTTGATGGCATCCAGATCCACATTTATCCCCATCCCCAAAATCAAATCCAGCATGTGGCCTGTTTGGTGCGTAGGAGCTGATACAAACTGAGAGAGTCCCAGTGCTGCCATGGATGACACTAAGTCTGTAACTTGGGGTTTCCCCAGCTCTAGAGTTGCCAACCTCCAGGTGGGCCTGGAGATCCCCCAAAATAGCAACAGATCTCCAGACTACAGAGATCAGTTCCCCCAGAGAAAATTGCTGCTTTGGAGGGTGGACTCTATGGTATTATACCCTGATGAGGTCCCTTCCTTCCCCAAATCTCTCCCTCCTCAGGCTCTACCCCCAAATCCCCAGGAATTTCCCAACCCAGATTTGGCAACCCTAAACTCAGCTCTGGGGATCTGAATATGGATTATAAATATCACACAACATTTGGAAAAAAGAAACATGTTTGAGATTACGTTGCATACAATTTTCTCAAAGCATTTCTTCTTTAACCTTTCCATTCAAGATAAGCAGTTTGGCTGAACTTTTGAGTCAAAGCAGACAAGACACTGGGGAAATCTATGATCAGATCTTCCCAGTGCCTTCATAACCTGGACTACACAGCCAGTTTTGGATGAGAGTTGCATGGGGAGAGGACAGGGGTTATAACTCATGAAACCACATAGTTTTGCAAATCAAAACTCGGGTCCCCATACTGTTACAACCCTAAAGGAAACAGATAAGCAAAAAGATGGGGGGGGCAATCTTTTTTTCTTCAAAAGGCTAACAACAGCACAAGGGAATGGATAAATTAACAAAACTGGAGTGGGTAGAAGAGTTGAAACCTCTTCCCTCCCCGTATGGCCTTGATTCAAATTGGGACTGTGCATGGCTATAATTTACCTTTATTTTTTAAAAAATGGTTGTCCTTTTATTTTTCTTTCTGCCTGGTCACACCTAAACAATCCCTGACACATGCTGAAACAACGGTTTTCCCACCAGGAACAAACCCTATCCCAATAACATGGTTTGTCCAATCTCCAGGTTTAATTTAATCGTTTGCAAGTACTAATTTATCTTCTCTGCTATCCCAGCTTCTCTTCCTCTATTTTAAGACCACAGCCTCTTGCTCCTACAGATGTATAGGCTATCACTGGGCAGTCCCTTTCTTATGCATTCTGCCTTATCCTCTTCCTCCCAAAGACAGAAGCTTTTGTGATTTTCTTCTCATGGTCTTGCATCTGATAGACTCTTGACAATCCTACTGACCATATTTTGAGTCCTGCAGTGTTTGTCTGTTTCTTTCACAAACTGTGCAGCCCAAATTCAGCTCAGGTTTAACCATTATGCATGTTGAATTCTACACACATAAAGGAGGAGTGGGCATCAGTCTGCTGGTCTCACCCCACCTATGTGCAGTCGCTGGCTCATGAGCACGGACAATGTATATGCACAGGAAGTGTATGCACTGAGTTTCCTCCCCATGGTTGGGAACACTGCTTTTTTTAGCAGTCCCATCCATCAGGAGCATGTCTGTGTCTATACACTCCCTTCATATGTAGGCTCCATGCTCATGAGCCAGCAATGGTACATATATGTGGGAGAGGGCGACACACTCATCCCCATTCCCCCTCTACACATGTTAATATCAATCTCTGTAACCTCGGCTCTTTCAATCCCAGCACTCTAGCCTCAAACGCGCACAAGGTGCCCATCCTGCTATTTTAGAGAGTTAATATAAAACAGGGTAGAAAATTATTTCATGCATCTGGAATGCGATAGTTTATTTTACACTAAACTTCTGCTATGAAGGCAAAGTTGATTTCCTCTGCTTGCCAGCTGTGGCTGCTAGGCTCAGTTTTTAACCACAGTTGCATTTGACTACGTGAGTGGGCTCGCCAGCAAGAGAGAGGACTACATCAATCTTCCATGGACTGACGTAAACTTTCAGAAAACTCCAGTGGGGGTAATGGAAGTAAAGTGGCAGCAGACTAGCACCAATGGCTGGAAAATGCCAGCCTCCCCATCTGGCTTCTCTTCTGGAGAAAGGTGGCTTGGCACTGTTACCTTCCTTAGCGAATGACTGAGGAAGGTAGGGCTGTAATCTGCTGCACTTATTTAGGCTGCTACAGCTCTGCTGAAAGCAAGGGTAGCTAAGCCGTCTAGCTGCATGTAGGACTGTAGCTAGCCTAGGTGCTCCTAACTTTGCAGTCAGCTTCTGGTGGCTGTAGCCTTCTGGGCATTTGTCTGGAAATAAGGGCCAGCTTAGATGTCATTTGTCCCACAGGCAGGCCATGAGGACAGCTTACTCATAGCAATGATGGATGAAGATAGAGGAACATTTAGAGGTCCTTTACTGGGTATATTTCGTCATTTAAAGTCTACTGTAAATTAATATTTAGGTCTTTAACCAAAGCCTGCACTTGTCAGACATTTTGGGAACCATTCCTAAACTCTACATGGATGAACTATTGGTCAGTTAGCTGAATTACTAGTACAGCTGTTTGCATGCCCGAATGCAGTGTTTCCCAACCTGTCCTTTTAAAGTGGCTCTCAGGCCAGCCCTCCCTAACGGGTGCCCCTGCTCTTTGCATCACTCGCTTTCTGTCCTCTTCCTCCTTGCAAACATCTCACATTCTCTCCTCTCCTTTTGCAACAGTAATCAGGGACGGGGAAGCCCTCTGGCAACTAGTAATTTTATGTTAGTAGTTAGCTGGAAGGGAAAAAAGCTGGAGAGTTGTTAGGAGCTGTTCAGCAAATAGAAAAGCAAGAGGAAGAGAGGAAGAGGCAGGTGTGTGAGTGGGCTCTGCCTTGGTGCTGCTCCTTCAGGGAACTGATCTCGGGCCCAGCCCCCTGCAATGCCTCACTGCCTCTGCCTGCTGTGAGAGGTGTACTGCACCAAGCCCCTCACTTCCATCCCCTCTGCTGCATCTTCACACATTTCCTCAACCTGCTGCCCCCCACTTGCATGCCTTCTCAAACTCTGTTGTGGCCCAACTGGCAGAGAAGTAGACAACAGGGAAAGACCCCCCACTCTCAGGTACTTGACCTCAGGGGGAGCCTTCAGTCAAAAGAAGAGAAGGCTTTGTTGTAACTCCTCCTCCCCCATAAGTGACATCTTGTATGGATGGACTTGGTTGGTCACTGTAATGGAGGCCTTTTAACTCTCAGACAATCAGTAATATGTGGGTTAAATCTTTTTTCTTATCACAGTACAGGCCCTGATGGAGGTGGTTAAAGGTAGTATAATGCTCAGTGCTAAGTAGTTTTAAGCAAACAGCTGTTGGGTTGCATCTACCCTCTCATGCATGGCAATTTTTACCTAGTGGTAACAAAACCATTGCCACTGCTCAAGTGGTTAAGATGCTGAACTGCAGACTGGAAGGTCGGTAGTTCAGCAGTTCAAGACCCGAATACTGCATGACGGAGTGAGCTCCCGTTTCTGGTCCCAGCTCCTGCCAGCCTAGCAGTTCGAAAGCAAGAAATTGCAAGTAGATAAACAGGTACCACTTCGGTGGGAAGGTAACAGCGTTCTGTGTGCCTCAGCCTCTAGTCATGCCGGCCACATGACCATGGAAACATCTTTGGACAGCCCTGGTTCTTCGGTTTGGAAACAGAGATGAGCACTGCATCCCTAGAGTCGTATTCAACTGGCTTTCAAGCAAGGGAAACCTTTACCTTCAACAAAACCAAGCCTGCTTTCTAAGTTCAGAGGTAAACTAGGAATGCAGATTGACTGATAAAGAATTAAATAAAATGTTTCCTGATGGTTACTAGAGTGAGTTTCTTAGAATCTTTGGGAGAATTAGAGGGAATAATGAAGAGGGCTGGAACATAACCTCTGTAAGAAAAGGCTTTGTAGTTTGGAAAGCCACTTGCTTGGGGGTAGCTGTGCCCTTTGTCAACGTTTACTGCTTTCTCAAAAAACATTCAAGCTGGCCACTGTAGAAAGTGGAATGCTGGATTAGATGGACACTATGGTCATAATTTGCCTACGAGTGCTGAAAAACCTTGGGCCAGCCCTTAATGGGTCACCATACCAAGTAAATTTGGACTTGTAGTTTGGGAACCACTGCAGTAATAGGTAAGGCATAGTCAGCGTGTTATTCACACCCTGCAGCAGCAGAATAATTAAGGCTGTCTTGAGTGCTACTGACATGGTTGGCCAAAAGGAAGTACTGCAGGTGGTTCTCTGATATGCCCTGCCCAAGGGTCAAAGTAGAGGTAAAGTGGGAAATATTCCAGGGTTTTGCTTAGTTTTCTTTCATGTAGCTGCTTTCACTCCCAAAGTTGATTGGGGGGGGGGGGGACTTAACCATTTTCCCACCATCAAATCAAAATGCATCCTCCCCAAGTTCTTTTTTTTTTCCTGGTGGGGGGAACAAGTGTTGAAGAAAAAAGGAGGAGGAATTGGTTTTTATACCCGTTTTCTCTACCAGAAGGAGTCTCAAAGTGGCTTACAATTGTCTTTGCATCCTCTCTCCACAACAGGAACCTTGTGGGGTAGGTTCTGAGAGAGTTCTGAGAGAACTGTGACTGGCCCAAGGTCACCCAGCAGGCTTCGTGTGGAGGAGTGGGGAATCAAAACGGGTTCTCCAGATTAGAGTCCACTGCTCTTACCTACTGCACCATACTGCCTCTGTTCTTTTGGGGGAGGGGATATTTTGTTTAGGAAAACATTTGCATTGAAAAACACAAGCATGCCTTCCTTCCACTTGCAGTCACATCAGATTCAGAGCCCCTGCCCTCTTAGATATATTGAAGTAAAATGTAAATCTCACCTCTCCAAATTTGTCTCATATGATACAAGGACCCAACGAAATTTCATCTTGTGCTATAATTTCCCAGAAGTTACTTGGGCCTTTTCAATCTGAGTAACTGAGCACCTAAACAGTACTACCCTTCTGAAACATGGATTTCAAAGGGTGTAGCTCTGTTGAGGACTGCACCGTAGCTTACATAATAAGAACTAGACTGCTTCCTGATTGGTTACTGCCCTTCCTTGACTGCCTCCTTTTAAATCTATTTACAGTATCTTTTTGCCAGAAGGTCCTCAAACTTTAAACAAAACCCCTTAAACTTCAGAAAACCAAGCAGAAATGCAAATACAGTGCAATACCAAATCAGCAGGCTATTTTCTCAATAAATAAACCGATCAGGAGGCTTGGCAGAACAAAGACACTGTAATCATAAATTTTGGAAAAGTCATAATGGAGCAGGAATTGCCTTTGGGAGGAAATTCCACAGCAAAGGTTCCTTGTCTTTTGCCTCACCCTGGAGTCTGTCCATGTGCCTACAGCCTGCAGCTCACCATCCACATTATGCCTTAACTGTAACTCCAGCCTGTCTTCACATTCAGTATTACCCTCCTTACCTGCTAACTCCACTGCTTTTATTGCAAAAATAACTGATGCTTCCCTCAACCAGGGAAAAAGTTTAATAGTTTACTATATCATCATTATAGCACTGCAATACCGCAACATTACAGCTCCTCCCTGTGACATTCATTGTGCAGATTACATTATGAAAGTTACTAAATACCATGCAGCAATTTTCCTGCTAGCCTGTTCTGAAGCTTCATCATAAAGAATTGAGCTACTCTCCTATGCAAAGCCCTCAAGGTAGTCCACGGCCTGGCACTTTTGAAGAAAAGCTGTGGGGGGAGGAGCAGGGTGAGGCTCCTCATACTCTCCCACTTGTTGTCAAGGTCGATGAAAAACAATCACGGAAGGTGGGGAAAGAAGGTAGGGAGGATAGGAGGGGTCCAACAAGCCAATCCTCTTCCCCTTATGGACAACTTGGTGGCTCAGTTAATGGATTATGCTTGTTTATTTTTAATGACAATTAATCTGAATGACTCTTGTCAAAACAAATGAACAAAGTGCATTTTGTTACAGTGTGTGCATGGGTTTCTGTTGCTACTTAACTTGCTAATTTGCAAATTTCTCCAATCTGCAATGTGTCTCCATTATTATTACAAATTAGCATCTCTCTTACAGTCTGTCTGCCTACATTCCCCAGCAGTTTCAGTGGCATATATCATCTTTCACTTCCTGTCCTGAACTGTTTTGACACCACTGCTGAGGGATGTCAAAGCTCTTAGATTCCTCTCCCATTAAGATGTAATATTTCTCTCCCTTCCCAAGGGCTGAGGGGGCACACGCCCTAAGTCAGGGGTGTCGAACTCATTTGTTATGAGGGCCGGATCTGACATAAATGAGACCTTGTTGGGCCGGGCCATGTGTGTCAAAAAATGTAATGCCAGGTAGCGGAGATATAAACTTTGTAAAGGACACAAAGATTTTTTTAAACTTAAAATGAAAACATGTTTAAAACATTAGCACTCTTGCAATATTTTGTTTATTTAACAGTATCTGATACCTCTTGCTCTGAATTATTGCATCAAAATGTCTGTGCTGTTGCAATCTTGAGTATGCTGTTCAGGTGTGTATCTGTAAGCTGCAAACCTACTTTTGATTTATTGACTTTCACCACAGAAATCTCATGCTCAGAGTTCTGAGTCTAGGACCCAGGGGAAAACATGAAATGGCTGAGCGATTGAGAGAGTCTGGCAAAGTAAGCTATGATGCAGCAGCAGCAACAGAACTGGAAGCAGAAGATGGCCAGTTCCAGTGCAGGCCTAATAGAAACCCTCCATGGGCCTCATCCAGCCCCAGGCCGCATGTTTGACACCCCTGCCCTAAGTGGTCTAGCACTAAGAAATGTATCCTTTTACCAGTCACATGCTGTAAAACCTGTAAAAGAGGCTGATGGGAGGCAAAAGAAATTGGTCAAAGCTTCAGTGGCTCTATTATCACTTACATTTCATGCCAACATTGGCACAAAGTTAACAAGAGAGTTATTATAGGCGAAGAAAGGTAACAGTGCTTCAGTAATGAGCCTGCTGTGTCAGCACACTCACCAACAGGCTTCTTTCCTGCACTGGGCTCAGGGGATAGCTACTCTTCTAGTTGGATTTCGACAGTGCTGACTGGCTAGCCTGAGTTTTAGTCAGAAATTACCTTTCCTCTCCTCTCTCCCTTTTTCAAAGCGGGGTTCTGCATGGTGCAGAATGGCTGGCCCTTGCATCAGTCCCAGAACCAATGTCCTCCCCTCCCTGAACAAATTCTAAAGATATGAACATGCCTTTTTTATCCTCGGACTCAGACATTCACTGCCCTTCCCTCTGTCACACATGGCACTGAGAATGAAGACTTGTCACAAGGATGGCTTCCTAGGGTTGCCAGAGACCCCCCTCCAACTTGGCGGGGGTTGTCCAGTTTGGAGGGGCTCCTTCCTGCCCGCCAGCCAGCTGGCGGGCAGGGGGAAGCCCCGCTCCCAAGAATGACCACCTGGCCTCCCCCCTACCTCTCCCCAGAAGCAGGATGGCTTTAAATGCTGCTGGGAAGTGGTGGCAGCTGCACAACTGCACTCTAAGCTCCAAATTCAGGGCTTGAAATGCAGGCATGTGCAGTAGGGCTGCCAACCCCCCCGGGAGGGCGGGGGAAACACCGATTTTTAATGCTTACCCCCGCTTTTTCAAAATTGGCCACTGGGGGAGGCAATGGCTGCCAGCAGGAACGCAGGGGAACGTGGGAGCCTGCCCTGCCCTCTCCCTGCCAGGCCTGAACTGTCTTAAAAGGGAAATGTCTGAAGAGCCTGCAGTAAAAAGCCTCACCAGACATTTCCCCTTTAAGAGCAGAGCCAGCAAGAGAAACCCCCGCCCAGAGATTAAGGAGGGACTAGGCTCTTTGTACTGAAGGGCCTGCTTTTACATGTGGCTTGCAAGGTTGCTGGGGTAAGTGCCTCTGCCAGCTCTTTTCCTTCTTTCTCTCTCCCCCTCCCCCTTTCTTTCTTTTTTCTGTCTGTCTGTCTGTCTCTCTCTCTGTCCCCATCCAGCAGAGGTCTATCAGTGGCTATTATTAGTCACAAGGTCTAAATGGAACACTTTGTCTGGGGCAGTGATGCTCTGCATTCTTGGTGCTTGGGGGGCAACAGTGGGAGGGCTTCTGGAGTTCTGGCCCCGCTGCTGGACCTCCTGAGGGCACCTGGTATTTTTGGCCACTGTGTGACACAGAGTGTTGTACTGGATGGGCTGTTGGCCCGATCCACTGTGGCTTCTCTCCTGTTCTTATGATATGAAAATCATATTTAGCACTTGTTTAGCACTTAGTGCTTCATAATCTGCCGAGATGAGGAAGGATTCAGTAGGGCCGTTGCTCAGTGATAGAGCATCTGCTTGACATGCAGGAGGTATCAGCCTCTTCAGCTAAAAAAAGGATCAGGTAATAGGTGACATTAAAGATCTCAGCCTGAGACCCTGGAGAGCCACTACCAGTCTGAGTAGTCAATACTGACCTTGATGGACCAATGGCCTTATTCAGTATTAGGAAACTTCATGAGTTCATGTGTCAGCATGTGGAAGCAACATCACAGGATGTGACTTCACAAAATGATGTCACTTCCTTTCTCCTGGCTCCACCCCCAAAGTCTCCTGGCTCCACCCCCAAAGTCCTCAGATATTTCCGGAGTTGGACTTGGCAGCCCTAATGTGCAGCCTCCTCCTCCCCCTCTCCCCAGCAGCCTTTAAAGGATGGCTTTAAATGCTGCTAGGAAGTGGTGGGGGCCATGTGCCTACACTCTAAGCCCTGAATTCGGGGCTTGGAATGCAAGCATGTGCGGCCTCCCGCCACATCTCCCCAGCAGCATTTAAAGGATGTCTTTAAACACTGCTGGGGAGAGGCGGGGGTGCTGCTCCCCAACGTGATGACATCACTTCTGTGTGACATCATCATGTTAGGGACTCCCCACCCCCTCTAGTAACACCCCCCAAAGTCCCCCGCTACTTTGAGGAGACCTGGCAACCCATGCACTCTGCCTTACCCAGGCAGCAGGGAGTGCTGAATGGCAGTGAGAGCTGAATCCCAGAGGGGCTTTCCTCTCTGTGCCAAATGAAGCCCTATAGGCACAAGAACTCTCTCCTCTTCACTTGCTAATTGTCACAGCCTTTAGACTGCATTCTTACTTCTTCTCAAGCTATTCACAGGCCTGATTTAAATATGGCATAGAGGAACATCTTGCTTTACATGCATCCAACATCTGATTGAAAATGAGCCCCCAGCCAGGCATTGCCGGTAGGCCATGGATCCGTGGCCTGGACAACAACAGTACTGGCATGTTAACATTGCTTACAAAGCAAATGAGGGTCTGGTTTTAATCAACATTCAGACACATGCAATAACACACAAGTAAATTCTTCCGGTGAAGAACTGTGAAGATGGTGTCACATGGAAATTAAGCACCATTCTCTCTTTTCCCCGAAAACTTCACCAGCTATTTTCCCCTTGTTGACTCCCCTTTTCCGTCATTCCATGTGGTGGTGAGGATTAGCCTTTCAAATCTCTTATACACGTCCAGGTAGGTAGGATTAGCCTTCCAGTTCTCTTATATACAGGGATCATTTCGTAGAAAAAGAGGTGTAGGAGCTCATTTGTATATGCCATACTCCCTGACATCACCGGAAGAGTGTCAGAAGGCAACACCCACCGCTCAGGCTGCACCCCAAAAATCTCCAGGTATTTCCCAACCCAGAGCTGGCAAGCCAGCTTTACACTTTGACTAAAGACATTTTAGGTTTCCTTTGCTCTTGCAGGGAAGCTACCCTACAACAAACATGAAAATACAGATCAAGTTAGTATGCTTTTGGTTTTTTCCACAGTGCATCACTGTATGTGCCCGCTCCTGGACTTGTTATTCCCGGAACAGCGTTCCTGCTTGAAATGACCCCTGCTTATATACATTCAGCTCTTTCCCTCGTCTTTGAAAGCCTTCTAAGAACCAAGAACCTCATTGTAGCATTTCTGGGTCCACAGATAAACGCTGCCAGATTGAGGAAAGTCTGAAAGCAGTGCTAGTATCAGCAGCAACTATAATCCATCTTGTCTCTAAATCATATGATGCTAGGGCAAGTTTACAAATTATCAGTTGCTTACCTCTAAAATATAAGGGAATATCACTAAATTGTAAATTTTATCACTACATATTCCCCCTTCGGCCTTCGCTGTTATACAATAACAAACTAAAATAATATATAAAATAAAAATAAACCATACATAAATGACATAATGAAAATATTCATAAAAATGATCTTCACCAGTTATTGTCATTGATTACACTGTGTTCATCATGCACTAATTTAACTCTAGCACTCGTTCTGGAGGTTTGGACTTTCTATATTGGTTCATCATGGATATTTAATGTGCCCTCCTATTGATACTCATATTCTTCTTGATTGTTAGTCAGTTAAATGAAACTGGAAGCAGAATGTGGAACAGCTTAAAACAACTTTAATAAAAGTAGCAAGTGAAAATCTTGTACAGTGGTCTCTGAAGGCAAAACTAGGCTGCCATCACAAGCACAATTAGCCTCGACATAGGTGCGAATGCCGGGCAGATTAAAGGACTGTGATCAGACAACAACATCTGGGAAGTGCCCTGCAGCTGTCGGCAACCCATTTCGCGCCGCCGCACAAGTGGATTTAAAAGACACCTCGAAAAGTCCAGTAGCAAACGGGTTGCTACGGGCCACAGATGGACTTTCCCGCATCTGATTGCTCCAGTGCGCTCTCATGGCGTCAGGATGGTCTGATCAGGCCATCCTGACTCCATGCTGTTGGTTTTTTTGCTCTTCTCAGTATGTGCATCATCGCACACTCCATAGGGAGCCTTCAGGGCTGAGGTGGGAATCATCAATCCCTTGTTTAAGCACATCAGAGACAAACGGCAAAAAAAAAAACCCTGACTCACCCGTGGTTGTGTCTGATCATGCAGTGGTCTGTGCCTGCAGCTTCAAAAGACTGTGTGATCACGCAACTGCAGGGTAACTTCTGCTGGAGGAAATAGCCTCCCCCCCCCACTTTATCTCGCGCGTGTGATTGCAACCTAGATGTGACAGCGTCCTCATGTCCAGCATGCTTCCATTTTAAGGTGATTTTAAAAATGCCATGAGGGCCTGATTCTGATTGGGTCCCCAGTCCAGCCAGCTGAGGTGCTTTTGTTTCCGACACACACACAACGTATCAAATGCCAAAATGTCTGCCCCCTGCAAATGGAACACTGCACTTGAAAAGGTACAGGGGGAAAACAAGCACTATGCTGCAGGCCCAGTCAAGATGGGCCCTCACAGCATTTTTAACTCACTTTAAAATGGTGGCAACATCCTCATGGCAGCCCTGGGGATGCCATCACATCTAGTTTGGCCCTAAGGCTTGGGCTAGATAGGGATGCCGGCTGTGGGTTGGGAAATACCTGGAGATTGGCGGTGTAGAGCCTGAGGAGGGAAGGGTTTGGGGAGGGGAGAGACTTCAATGGGGTATAATGCCATAGAGTCCACCTTCCAAAGCAGCCATTTTCTTCAGGTGAAGAGAAATCTGTTGCCTGGAGATCAGTTGTAATCCTGGGATATCTCCAGCTACCACCTGGAGATTGGCAACATAGTTCTAGAACATACTATGGCCATCTGGTCTTGGGGCAAATTCACAAATTACCAGTTCCTTAACGTATAAGCAAACATCTCTAAACAGTACATTCTGTTACTTCAGTCATGAATGATTATGTCTGTGCAGTCTGCAGAACTTGCCATTACTTCTTTTATTCCTGCTACTCCTCTCTCAGATAGTTTGTTCTCAGTCTTCTCTGTCTGAGGTTCTACACCCAATGGGACAGAGCACTTCCAGTGCACAGTGCAGACAACAAAGTAGTGTGTGAGCAGCTAATTATACCTACAGATATTCTTGGCCTGTCACAGAAATAGAACTTGTTCAATAGCCAGAGAAGTAAAATGAGGAGTAGACATATTATCTAACTTTTCCAAATCAATATTACGCAGATGAAGAGTTGGCTTTGACGCAGACTTTGAGATGTACTGCTGGGCTATCTGAAACTCCAGTCTGCTAAAACACAAGGAAACAGCAAAAGAAAGCCCTGACATCTCAGAAGGTTAAGCAGTAGTCTAAACACCATCAAACAAAATGGTCTGAGCATGAAGGACAGCTGCAACTTGACCATGAGTATTGCATAATTGCCTATGCTATGGGAACACTCTGCCACTCTGCAAAGCGCCTCTGCACAATGATGAAATGTCACACAACTGCTCAGACTAGAAAATCTGACGGAACTTGAGAAAAGGCCTGCCCTGCATACAATTACCACATATTATTTTGCGAGGAGAATGTTCCTTTTGTGAGACAAAATATATCATGCAAATGAATCTGTGGTGTTTAACTTGTAGAAAATATTCTCACCACAAACAAAGGCAGCAGATTTTTATTAGCACTTGGGGGAGTGGGGAATCCTTTAATCCCTTAAACAAAGTGTGCTGTAACCAAAAGGCTAAATCAGCCTCACTCACATCACAGTCCTTCTGCAATATCATTTGGTGTTTAGAGTGATTATTTTGGCAAGCCAGACTACAATAAGGAGGAATTTAAATATGTGCAACTAGTTTCTGTAAACAGCATTTAAGAAATTGGGGGGGGGGGGGGGGAGAGACGATGAAATGATAAATACAAATGCTTACCTAAATTAGCAAATTAGTTTGCTTAATGCAAAACAGCATGTTTGTGAAGTGTTTGTGAAGGTATTTATTGACTCTTATTCCTGATTTTATGGAAGCGATTACTGTTAAACCTTTATGATTTTACGGCACCTTGACCTTTTGATTCAGTTTCCGCCACTGCAAACAGGAAGCTGCCTTGAGGGCTCATGTGCTGGGAGTAGGGGGTATAATTATTTTGAATAATAAATAAAAACCCTGTGGCAGCTGTCTAAATAATTTGCATGGCTTCGTTGGGATGCCTTTTGTCCACTTTTCAGCTTAATCTGCACTCTCCCCAGAGGTAATCAGTTGAGTGAATTTTAACATTAATGTAACAGGTCCAGGTTAACACACGCTATCTAGAAGTGATGGGAAGTTTTCACATAGATTCTTACAGTGGCTAGGGACATAAATCTGTGGGCTAGCTGGATGTAGCAGAGCGCAACCCATTTATGGAACTTGCAGATGAGAAGCTCGTAAACTGGCTATATGTCAGTTCCATTCTCAAGTGGTCCTGAAGGTCAAACTAGATGTGACAGCAGCAGCACTGCTTGCTTATTGGTAAGTTTTCTTGCTCATATAAATCAAGGGATGGGTAGATCGGATTTTCATGTCAGAAAGGGCCCATGGTTGAGGCAAGCAAAATCCTCCCTCCATGTTTCCTGCCTCACCTCTCCATGGTCTATTGTTTCAAGCTCTTTCCTTCTAGCTCAGGTTAATTCTAGTGGAGCTGGGTCAGGAAAAAAGCGCTTGGGCTGCCAGGGCACTGGGTAAGGAGTGGGAGGGTTCCTTTAGCCACATGCCCCTCAAGAGGTAGAAAAATCAAATCCACACACCCCAGCTTTATATGTGACCAGGCAGAAACATGAATAACAAAAATAAATGGCTGAAACCATATCCATTTTGATCCTGATATACAAGACCTTCAGCCAGTGTGGGTACAATTGCCAGTGCCACTGTTGGGTTGACCGACAAGTACCCAAAGTATTACTGACACTGGATTTTTCTTGGCCTCTGCTGGAATTCCCAACCTTTTTGAGCCTGTGGTCACCTTTGGAATTTTGACACAGTGTGTTGAGTGCAGCCACAAAATGGCTGCCACAAATGACTGTTACAAGAGGGAGGGCATTCAGTCACACAGACTTTGTGCTGGGATGGCAGCTGCTGCCAAAGCAACATTTTTTATTTAAAAAATCTTCATGGACAATCAAATACTCAGTGGACAATCAAAAGACTTGCTGGGCAAAAGCCTCACTTTCTAAAAACACTTGGCTAGTGCTAAGAAAGGTGTTGGTGGACACCATGGTTCCCCCAGGCACCACAGTGAGAACCCCTGGTCTATGCCATTCCTGGCTTCGGAAACACACACAATGTACTTTATGATTGCTGTTTCTGCATCAGAGATATGGCAACACGAGGGAAGATGAAAACTGGCCATCAGTCAATGTTCACTTCATTTTGTGATTTTGGCACAGTTTTCTTTCTAAGGTTCACCTCCCCATGGGCTGGAGGTGTTCTTTCATTACTTTTTAACCTCTTTATAGTTTCAGTACTGCTTTTTCCCCTTTTGATCCTTCTACTTGGTGATAAACTCTGCAGGATCTACTGTGACCAAAACCAGAAGATACTTTAAATAGGACCTCATAAAAGTACTATTTAAAAAAAGTGAAGATAAATACTGCAATATCTCATCATGCCCAAATAAATGCTGACATGTCTAGGTGAGATAATAAAAAATGTAGGAAGCCATTTGTTTGTTTAAAACACTGAAAATCCAATGCTGCTTTGGCATTAATAGGAAGCAAAGTATTTCTTAAAAATAAGTCTGCATTCAGATACCACAAACCAATCACAATTTTTCATGATGATGAAGGAATCTGGAATTTTAGGCTTATGAACTCTAACTGCTTGCTTGCCTCCCTTCACATGGAGCCAAAGTCTGTTGTCAAGTTCAAAACTGAGTGCTGCAACAAGTTGAACCTTGTAGTACACCAGGACTGAACCACAGTTTCAAAACCCAGTTTAACAATTTGAACACTGGAGCCAACTCTTTAAAAACAGTAACATTTAGTCTGGCCCTAAAGCTTAAGAACTATAACTATGATTTCCCTTTTTGTAATTGTTTTGCTCTAAGAAACTCAGTTTAGGAAGTGCTAGATGAGTCCTGCCTTGGTAAACAAACTACAGGTTTTGGAACCCTTGAGTCAGGGATTCTCAAATACTGTCAGCTGTTCACAGTTCAGAGTAGTTTAAACTAGATTGGAGAAGCTTTATGCAAATTCTGTATTGCATGGTGGGTTTCTCTCCTTTTCCATCAGCTTCAATGATAAAAAATTGTGTTGAGTTTTCAACTAATGGTGATTTCCTAAACATCTTACCATTTCTGCCCTTGAAAACTACCTCTTGCATGAATTAGTGTCAGAATCTATCTTCCCCCAAATCCTGTGGCATAATGTGATTTTGTTTTGCAAGACAGGAAGACAGAAAGAAGCATTAGAGCACTCTTGCAACATTTCAAAGGGGAGCTATTTGAAAGTTGTTATTTTTTTTAATTCTCTCAACACTTTCTGAATGCGTTTCGCTTGTCAAGAAAACTTAACCATAAGCATTGATATACAATAGAATTTCTCCCCCTTATGGAAGCTACTATGGAAGTAAATCAGCCCAATGATGTATGGTGAGAAGTGGTGTGCTTCACATCCCAACCTAGGACTCCTTTCTGATCACCCCAATCTCCAGCTGGTTGACCAAGGTTTCACGGAGAAGAAAGGAGGCTAGCACTTAACAATTATCTGTACTCTTTCTCTCATCCCCTTGCTTGTTCTGAGACGGGCTCTGAAGATCCTTCCTCTTGGTCTCTTCCTTCTGACTCCTATAGACGGATCTCCAAGATGCACTGGTTACCCTCTCTACCCCAAGTTCATATGTAGGATCTCACTCCAAAGCAGGCCATTCCTTAAGAGTAGGCCTTTACTGCTGAGCCGACTATAGTTGCTAAACTTAGCTGGGAGAGTGGTTCGTACTTTCATCATGCTGGGTCCAAGTTGCAGGGCAGACACGGTTGGAGGCCACCTGCTACCGCCACACCAGGCCAATGCTCCATCTGCACTAGGGTTGCCAAGTCTGGGTTGGGAAATACCTGGAGACTTTGGGGATGGAGCCAGGAGAGGGCGGGGTTTGGGGAGGGGAGGGGACTCAGCATAGTACAGTGCCAAATCTACCCTTCAAAGCAGCCATTTTCTCCAGGGGAGCTTATCTCTGTCAGCTGGAGATCAGTTGTAAAAGCGGGAGATCCCCAGGCCCCACCTGGAGGCTGGCAGCCCTACTCTGCACATTTGGTTTTGGTTCAGCAGGAGTACCTCTGACTGCCCTGCCAAGTTATGGAAAGGCTACTATGTCTCCAAGTTAGTGCTTGGTCTATGAAGTGCAACTATAATGAGAAGACCTTTATATTCCTGGCAACCACTATGACATGTCAGCCCCTTAGTACCAATTCATACAATCTTCAAACATTTACTCCCATTTTTTTATTCCACTTTTTCATCAGAGCACTCAAAGAAGCTCAAAGCTGTCATAAAATACGATTTCATAATAAAATCAAACTGGACCGATGAAGAGAGACTCTGGTTGGGGAGGGGCAAGAGGTAAACGTGTTGCTGGGAAAAGACATTTTAAATAATAATTAAAACAAACAAACCACAGTAATCTGAACTGGGATCAGGTAGGTGATGATGGTTTCATCTGAATCTCTTTGTGTTTTGGCCCTCTCACACAAGGCAGCTGGTCTGACATTTTGGGGCACTTCTATCTCAGTGCTAAAGAAATTATCAGCAATACAAGCAGACTCCATTCTCTAAGAAAAAAATATTTGCCTACATGTCAAATATGGTTTGGTGTAGTGGTTTGCAATGTTCCCTCTAAGCTGTGGAGTCTTGTGAGCAACCATTCTATTTGTGAGTCACTGGAATTAAAGTTCTGAGCAAGCAATTTGGCTACTGCATAAATTAGTCTGCTCTGGAACCATCCTTCCTGAGCTGAGACAAAAATCTGTGAGCTGGAGGCAAAAAAACCCTGTGAGCTAGCTCACACTAACTCAGCTTAGAGGGAACACTGGTTAGGAGCACGGACTCTAATCTGGGAGAACCGGGTTTGATTCCCCACTCCTCTACATGCAGCTGCTGACGTGACCTTGGGTCACTCACAGCTCTCTCAGACCTGTTCTGGAAAGAGCAGTTCTTGAAAGAGCTCTCTCAGCCCCACCTACCTCACAAGTTGTCTGTTGTGGGGAGTGGAAGGGAAAGGAGACTGTAAACTGCTCTGAGACTGCTTTGGGTAGTGAAGGGCGGGGTATTAATCCAATCTCTTCTTCTAAAATGTGAGATCATCATAGGGATCTGTCTTCTTTGTTTCCCATCTATGTACAATATACTGTCCTGCCTCCAATATGCTCTAGTGAATAAAAGATATTCCATTTCTCAAATGGCCTGGCTAACAGCATACAAATTTTCTCTTGCAGTTGGGAATACAATCACTGTTCTTGCTTTGTCATAAGGGAACAGCCCTGCATTGCAGGAAATTTTAAGGTCTAGATAATAGCATAGCCATATTCTGCCCACTCAGAAATAGAGTTGCCAAGTCTTTAGTACTCACCGGTGGGGGGGAGTCCTCCTCTGGCTGGGAGCTTCCCCGGCGCGCGCGCTTTGCGCGCACACCCAGTGACATCACGTTGGGGGCATTGCCAGAGCATCACCCTGGCAATGCCCCCAACGTGCTGACATCACTTCCGGGTGACATCATTACGTTGGAGAAAGTTGTCCTGGCTGGATGACTTCGGGGGTGGGGTTCCCCCCGCTGGCCGAATGCTGGCCGGCGGATCGGGAACCCCTGTAGCGAGGGATCCCCCGCCCCCCGGGCTGACTTGGCAGCCCTACTCAGAAACCATGTGAGCCAACCTGTGAGGCTAGCTGCCCCTTTCCCCCGTGAATCTCCATCAAATCCTAACCTGTGGAAACTACTTGAATCACCAAGAAGGTGTCAAGAGAAGAAGCGAAATAACAAACTACACTTAATAAGAAAAGGCAGACATTAGGTGTGCCTGCATTTCAGCAAATCAGGCTACCTTATTAAGTAACCTATGCCTGGGGGGAAACCTCAACAACAGTGAGATGAACAATTCAGCATCTCTAGGAACTTTCTCACCAATACTGAGATTTATAATGGAAGCCAGCTGCAGCCACAACCAATAAGCGGTGATATGTCCTCTTTAACTTGCCACCAGCCTTAACTAATCAAGTCCCTTTGAAATATTTGTCAGAGTGATTCAGCGTTCTGAGGTCTATATAAATCTTAGGATACAAGGGGCTGTTAAAATACACAAGAAGGTCTTTGCATAGCAATTACCTAGACTGCCATAGGGGAAATCTTGCAGGTAAAATTTACTCCTGGGGTAACTCATCTTTTAAAAACAATTTCATACATCCAGTCATGAAAACAAGGCAAAGATGAAATGCATGACACCACCTCCTATCTCTTCCCACCCCACACCCCCCATACAGCTGGCTTTGAAAGATCAAAACCAACAGAAACAGTTGGCTCAGCTAGAGTACAACAGGGGTGAAGAGACTGAGCTAGGAATCAGTTTTGTTTTGTCTCCGGCATAATCTTAGGAGAATGGCCATAGGCAAGCCACTCCTCTTCCTCAGCCTCCTCTGCAGTATGGGGCCACTACTACTGAGGTCATTTAAGTGTTGCTGTAAGGTCTAATGACAGGATGTAGTACATGGAACACTTGTTAAGTATTACATACATGGCAGCTATTAAGTACATTTTACTATGAATGGATGTGAAAGTTGAACAATGAAAGAAGCTGACAGAAAGAAAACTGGTTCACTTGACATGTGGTATTGGATGAGAGTTTTATGGATACCACAGACCACCAAAAAGACAAATCAGTGAGTTCTAGATAAAATCAAACCTGAAGCTAAAATGCCCAAACTGAGGCTATTGTACTTTGGTCCCTATAATGGAAGACTCACTGGAAAATACAATAATGCTAGGCAAAGTTGAAGATGGTAGGAAAACAGGAAGCCCCAACATGAGATGGATTGACTCAACCAAGAAATCCAGGGCCCTCAGTTTGCAAAACCTGAACAAGGCTGTTAGTGATAGAATGTTCTGGAGGTCATTAATTCATAGGGTCTCCATGAGTCGGAAGTGACCTGATGGCACATAACCAGGGGTCCGTTGGAGCGGGAGCGCACAGGAGCGCAGCTCCGGGAGTGAGGAGTCCAGGGGGCGGGCACATGACCAAGCCCCACCCCCTCCTCAGCTTCCCCGAGCAGTGCAGAGGCGCAGCGCCCCGGGGAAAGCCCTGCTAGGGTCTTTATTGTTTTTGTTTTGTTTGAATATTGATAATTTTATCATTGTTCCTTTTATGACTGTGTGCTGCTTTTCCAGAGACTTGCTCAAGGTGGCATATACATTTTCTAAGTATACCATTTTTTATCTGGGCACATGGCACATAAGTACTGGAGAAATTTCAACAACCCTTCAGCAGCTTCCACCCCATCAGTTTGGTGTAGTGGTCAGGAGCTGGACTCTAATCTGGGAGAACCGGGTTTGATTCCCCACTCCTCCACATGCAGCTGCTGGTGTGACCTTGGGCCAGTCACAAGTTCTCTCAGAGCTGTTCTCTCATGAGCAGTTCTCAAAAGACCTCTCTCAGCCCCACCTACCTCACAGGGTGTCTTGTTGTGGGGAGGGGAAGTGGAAGGGATGGGTGGTGCACATGTCCTGGGTATCTCAGGGGAGCAGGAAGAGAATGAGGGTGTGTTCTTTACGCTTATTTTTATTGCACAAAGTACTGGCTGGGGAAGGGAATGGCGGAAGAGCAGGTCAGTTTCACTCACCTGTGGAGTGGAGCCTGAGGGGTGGGTGTTGCCTTCTGACACACTTCCGGTATGTTAGGGGGTGTGGCATATGCAAATGAGTTATACAAATAAGTTATGCTAATGAGCTCCTGCACCTCTTTTTCTACGAAATGACCCCTGCACATAACACATGTACTAAATACAAATTCTTACTAGGAATGCTACGATTTTTTCTGTAGACTTGTACAGCAGTCCAGCTTGCTGCGTTCAACGCTGTGATGATCAGATGGGAGCCAATTACTGGGTCTGTTCACTTGGGCACCGGTGACTAAGGCACCTGCCAAATAGACTTGCATTGTTTTTTTCAGGACTGCACACAGATAAAAACAATGCCAAAACAAACAGATGAGCAGCCATGAATGTCATTAAGGACTATCAGATATAAGCACTTGATGGCAGGATTTTTTAAAAACACAGCATTTATTTATTATTTATGTAACTCATGACTGTCTGTAAAATTGTACAACTGGATGTGAAGGGGAGCCAACTCCATTGCATTATATGCGAAAGTGCTTGTGTAAAAAGTTGACTGTGCTGAATCTGTAATCTTAGGAATGAATACACTGAAGCAACTAGCCAATCAGCCATGAATGGGCAGATGAACAGGGAAGAGCCTATTTAAAAAGCCAGTTTGGTGTAGTGGTTAAGTGCACGGACTCGATCGGGGAGAACCGGGTTTGATTCCCCACTCCTCCACTTACACCTGCTGGATGACCTTGGGCAAGCCATAGCTCTGTACCAGCTGTTCTCTCAAGGACAGTTGTCTCAGAGCTCTCTAAGCCCCACCTACCTCACAGGGTGTCTGTTGTGGGGAGGGGAAGGGAAAGGAGTTTGTAAGCCGCTCTGAGACTGCAAGTGAAGGGCGGGGTATAAATCCAATCTCTTCTTCTTCTCTTCTCTTCTCTTCTAAAAACCAGGTCCTCATTTATGACTGGTGAACAGGAGCTGAATCAGCAGCTGTTCAAGGATCCTGAGTTCTTCCACTGTCTCATGTCATCGACATGGCACTTGATTCCACTTCAAACAAAAAGACTGAGGAGATCTGGCAAGGGGATTGACTCATGTGTAAATGAACAGCTTGACTATGGTAAGTTCAAATGTCTACCATGTTTGTTTTGAATGCCCCAAGCCCTTATGACCACATTATATATTTTTCCTGCTGATACTGCTTTTGGAACTTGTAGTCTCAAGCCCTGAGCTGACAGCATGAAAGCTTCCAGTATCAGCACTCAGATCATCCACATCTGCTTATGTAGACACAGTGATTTTGCAATAGAAGAATGGCCACATGACCATCTTTTTTCCAGACATAGGCATCTGGAAGCCAACCCCATTATAAAAATTATATAATACATCAAAAAAATAAGACAATGGACATTATCACACTACAATATAAAGGTCTACCACTCTAGACCTTTGTCTCCGACTCTGTATCTTGAAAACCCTTTAAAGGGTACACTATCACCTGGAGAATATGGCCAACCTGTAAGCACAGGCAGCAAGAGACTGAGGGATATCTGAATAGAAACAGAGATGCCCGTGGATCCAGCAGAGGCATCTCGTCATGCCTGCTTTCCTGCTGTTTCGTGCATCTCAGGCTATGACAGTTTTATATGTACTATCTGGTGCATTAAGAATAGTGTAGTTTTAATTTTGCTGATTGAATGCGATTACAATGATTAATCAGCATGGGTCAGAAAGCAACACAGAAAGCATCTTCACATACCAGACCCACAGCAGCTTTTTCTTAAACCATCTTATAATGTGAATGTAAACCCTACAATGGCTGGCTGCAATACACACTGATCCTTCATCCATGTTCTGCCCCACTTTAAACATTTTCATGGCACAGCTAGCAGAAGAGATGCTCTAATTCTTTTCGTGTATAAACACAATCAAAAGTTCCAAAACATTTCTCTGAGTGAGGCTTATAAACAGAACACGGTGGGTTTCTTTCAAATAATAATGGGATGTGCAGTTCTGAGAAATCCATCGGAGTAACCAAGGCTAGTTCCTGAAACCTGAGTAATCAAATGACCTGACATTTGTGTGCCAGACTGAAGGGTGATGCTAGCAGCAGTGTGTGATTTTAGTGCTTATTTATTATTTGTTATTTATAACCTGCTTTTCTTCCAGATCAGGGACACAACGTGGCTTTTCACATCAGTCTGCCTCTTCCACTTAATCCTTATAACAACAATCTTGAAAGGGTAGATTGGGCTGAGAGATTGTGATGGCCCCAGTGTCACCTGGCAGGCTTCCACTGGTGAGCCAGGGATTCAACACTCTAACCACTATATCACACCATACCCCTATACCACACCAGCCATTCCTGGAAAGGAAGTTTCAGTCCTGGATTTAAGATTCCAGGGTATTAGACAGGACAGAGGTCTCTCCATCAAGTCTCTATATATTTTAAAAGAATCTACGTTTTGGAAGTTTACTTGTCAATCTCACAAGGAAGTGCACGCACGCACGCACGCGCACACACACACACCCTATACTCATTTCTATTTTATAACATTCCCTAGGGAGAATATAGAGAATAAGGAGAACAAATTTAAAGAGAGAACCTGCAAGGAAGTGGGGAGTTCTTTCATTTCCCCCTGTGTCCCCTTACTCACACTATTTCCCCTTTGCTCCTTCTGTCAGCACTACTTTTTCTCTCCTCTTTCCATTTCTTTCTCTCCTTTCCACTAACCAAACAACCTTGTAAAAAAAATTGTCCACCCACTCTTCAGCTTTATTTGTTAGTAGGAATAAGGCCCGTTGTGGAAATAAATACAACAGGATCTAGAAAGAGGCTCTGGATGGGTGCCCTGGCCTTGGGCACTCAGCATCAATTTGCTGTGGTGACCTTAGCAAGGTATAATTACACAGAGCTTTCTGTTTTCTCTGAGGGAACTGATCTCTGCCATCTGAAGAGCAGTTGTAATTCTGAGTGATCTCCAGCCCTCCTCTGGAGATTAGCAACAATGGTTCCCCAGGAGGAAATGGCTGTTTTGGAGGTGAAGTCTATGGCAGTGTACCTGTCTGAGGACCTACCCTGTCTCAAACCCCACCCTCTCCAGGCTCCACCTCTCAAATCTCCAGGAATTTCCCAACCTGGAGATGGCAACTCTATCTCCTTCCCAGGCAACCATCAGCATACCTTTATCTGCCCCTCTGACTTTAGCTTTCCATCTCCCCACCACCACCTGCCACCTGTACCTAGGAAAAGTAGTCTTTCTCCATAGTAGGAACCCAAGCAGGAGGGAGGTGACCTCAGCAGGGTATAATGATACAGAGTCCACCCTGCAAAGCAGCTGTTTTCTGCAGGGAAATTGATCTCTGCCATCTGGAGAGCAGCTGTAGATCTGAGTGATCTGCAGCTCTTGCCTGGAGAATGGCAGCAATGGTTCCCCGGAAGAAACTAACTGCTTTCAAGGGTGGACTCTATGGTATCCTATTCAGCTGAGGCTTCTCCCCTCCCGAAACCCTGGTTTCTGTAGACTCCACCACAAAATCTCCAGGCATTTCCCAACCTGAGGCTGGCAACCCTATTCAGGACTGGCCCCAATGAGTTTTCCACAAAGGCCTGGAAACAGTCTCCTGACTTTGCCTTTTTACTGACAGAACCAAGCTTGGTTGCCTAGCAACAGCCACTGAGGGAAAAATTAGTCCCACAGGAGCCAAGCAGGAGAAGTGTCTGTCAGGAGAGACAGCTGTTTTGGCAATTTATTCTTACAGGGAACAGTGCCTGAAGTGGCAGTGGGCTGGGAACAGGAGCAGACCCAGCACCCAGCCAAAGGCATGTGAGTATTCTTGATTGGTGGTTGATGGGTCAATGGCTGATGGAGCGCACAGCACAGCCAATGGGAGAGCTGGAAACTGCCAACACGTTAGGGCAATTTTATGTATCAGTTTACTTCACATATATCCAACCTTTCTCCCTAAAGCAAATTACATAATTCTCCTCTCCTCCATTGTATCCTTGCAGGACCTCTATAGATTAGGTTAGGCTGAGAGAGTGACTGGCCCAAGGTCAGCCAGCAAGTTGCCATAGCAGAGTGGGGAACTGAACCAGGGTCTTCCAGATCCTAGTCTGACACTCTATCTACTGCACTGCATTGCTCTCAGCTTTCCCCAGTTCCCACCCTACTATGGCAACCCATCCCTGGGAAAAGTTTAATCAAGTTACAACAGTCACTCAGGTGAGCTAAATTGGTACTGCCAGACCTGGCCAAGTTGCAGAGTTGTCTGGAGGATGTCACTGTGCCAGGCAAGTTGTGTGGAATCCAGTCATACCCACTGCCATGCCTGGGAAAGTTTGCAAATTGCATTGTAGCAAGTTGCTTGGTAATTGCTGCTGGGCCTGGCCCTCCAGGGCAGGATGGAGTGAAGCAGGGGTGGCTTGGGAGGACAAAATAGCCCTAAAAAGGGCCCTGCCTCCTTCCTTTCACTGAACAAAACCAAGGCTTGATGGCTGACAATAATTTATTTGTTTGGTTAGATTTGTATCCTGGCTAACAACAAGTAAAATCAACAGAATGCAGAAGTTAAAAATTGGATCCATATACATAAATAGACAGTATAAAACCCCAAAAGATGGCAGCAATACAGTAATCTAACACTGGGAGCAGCAGCTTAAGTATCCTCTGCCAGGAGGCTTCCACCAGCAGATGTATCGGGCCAGTGATTCCAACCAGTGGCCTTATCCAGTGGCCATTTCTCCCAGTGGTAGCTCCGAATTAACGGCCTGGTGGAAGAGCTCCGCTTTGCAGGCCCTGCGGAACTGCAAAAGGTCCCACAGGGCCCTGATGTTCTCTGGGAGCTCATTCCACCAGTGAGGAGCCGCCACCAAGAAGGCCCTGTTGGTTACCAACCTGGCCTCTCTAGGGCCAGGGAGGGCCAGGCAATGTTGAGTGCCTGACCGCAGTACTCTCTAGAGTATATATGGGGAAAGGCGGTCCCTTAGGTAGGCAGGCTCCTGACCATATAAAGCTTTAAAGGTTAAAACCAGCACCTTGAACTGGATCCGGTATGCTATAGGCAGCCAGTGCAGTAGCCTCAGCCCAGACTGGATGTGGTCTCGCACCGAGAGGCCCATCAGCAACCTGGCTGCAGCATTCTGCACTAGCTGCAGCCTCCGGAGCTGAGACAAGGGCAGCCCCATGTAGAGGGCATTACAGTAGTCTAAACTCAAAGTGACCATTACGTAGATCACTGTCGCCAGGTCATTGCATTCAAGGAAGGGAACCAACTGCCTAATCAGCTGTAGATGATAAAAGGCTGCCTTGGCAGTGGCTGCTACCTGGGCCTCCATGGTTAGGGAGGCATCCAGGAGTACTCCCAAACTTCAGACCCTCAACGCTGACAGCAATGGTGCCCCTCTCGAAGGCCAGAGGCAGGATCCCTACCCCTGGCCCACTCCGACTCAGGCACAGGACCTCCATCTTTGTTGGATTCAATTTCAAACAGCTCAGCCTAAGCCAGCCCACCACGTCCTGAAGTACCTGATCCAGGTCATCTGGGGTGGCCCCAGACCAGCTGCCCAACAACACATACAGCTGGGTGTCATCAGCGTACTGGTGACAACCCAGCCTGTGCCTCCGGGCAATCTGGGTGAGGGGGCACATATAGATGTTAAACAACATCGGAGATAGCACTGCCCCTTGTGGCACACCACATACCAGCAGATGCCTCTGAGACGTCTGCTCCCCCAGCACCACCCTCTGTCCCTGACCTTGGAGGAAGGAGAGAAGCCATTGCAAGGCAAGCCCCTGAACCCCCGTGTTGGTGAGATGGTGGATCAGTAGCTGGTGGTCGACCATGGCGAATGCAGCCAACAGATCTAACAACACCAGCATCGGCATACCGCCCCAATCCAGATGCCGTTGGAGGTTGTCCGTGAAGGCGACCAGTGCCGTCTCCGTCCCATGACCCAGCCAGAAGCCAGACTGAAACGGGTCTAGTGCGGAAGTTTCATCCAGAAAGCTCTGCAACTGAATCACCACCACTCTCTCCAGGATCTTGCCCAAATAGGGCAAGTTGGAAACCGGCTGATAGTTGGCCAATTCAGCCGGGTCCAAAGATGGTTTTTCCAGGAGAGGACGGGCCATCGCTTCCTTGAGTGCCTCTGGGAACAGTCCCAGAGTTCCTTGAGTGCCTCTGGGAACAGTCAAAGGACTTGTTGACAATATCCCTGAGAGCACCTCGTAACCCCTCGCGGCCAGCTTTTATAAGCCACAAAGGGCATGGATCAAGGCTGCATGTGGTTGGGCGTACAGTTGAGAGCAGACTGTCAACTTCCTCAAGACTGAGTGGACTGAAATAATCCAGAATGGAACTAGAAGATGTGCATGGAGCCTCGAGTTCGCTCACTCTCTCAACTGTGGCCGGGAGATCACGGTGAACCAGCAGGATTTTATCTGCAAAGTAGCTCGCAAAAGCCTCACATCCAATATCCAATTTCCTATTATTTGGTCTGCCCTGCGGCAGTTCTGTTAAAGACCGAATTGTTCTAAATATTTGTGCCGGTCGTGAGCTTGCAGACGCAATTGCGGCCACATAGAAACGTCTCTTCATGGCCTTGACTGCCACCTCATAGGATCTCATAAACGTCCTATAAGATGTTCTTGATGCTTCATCGCGGGCGTGCTTCCACCATCTCTCTAGCTGTCTGAGTCCTCGTTTCATCTGCCACAGCTCCCCGGTATACCAGCAACCCCTGCAATGGCCACTGAGATCTCAGAGGGCATCCATTTCTTAATGTTACAGGTGTTGTTTCTATTGGGGAGGGTGTTAACCTAATACTCTATGTACTGGCACACTGTCAATGATGTCTCCTCATACTGACTGTATTGATCTATATTGTGCTTATTAGATGTCTCTTTGTATGGACCGTTACCAATCTGCAACTGTTCCACTTTGAGTCTCAGTTGAAAAAGTAGACCATAAATATGATAAATAAAATAAATGGATATTGATTGCAAAAAGAACACTTGGTCTGGGACTGCCACACTTTCTTTTCCAGATCCTATTCTTGGCCCCTGCTGTTATGAAGCAAACAAAGCTTGCCTAACATTTCATAAGATCTGTGACAGGGGTTTAGCAACCTTTTTGAGCCTGCAGACTCCTTTGGAATTCTGACACAGGGTAGTGGGCACAACCATAAAATGACTGCCATAGGAGGTGGAGCCAACCACAGAATGTCAGAGAGTGAGGCTATGCATAACTGTAATAGTAACTCTTGAGAGCTTTAGGCAGGAGCTCTGTTTAACAGGATGCCATTTAAAATTAACACATTGTTCAGAAATATTTTCTTGCATATTCACAGATTACCTTCAGTTGCTGCAGTGACTCATGCAGCTGTGGTGGCAGATGCTGCCAAAGCAACATTTCTTAATCTGCACAGCCAATCCAGTCTCCTATGGCCAATTAGAAGCCCTGCTGGGCAAAAGCCCTATCTGGCCCCATCCGCGTTCAAAAAGCATTTGGCAAGTGCCAAAGAAATGGTCAGCGGATGCCTTAGTGGCCCAGGGCTCCACACAGGGGACCCCCTTGCTCTATAATATTTTCATCGTGCCAGCCATGGTTGCATTTGTTTTATCTTTCTGAATCCTGCAGGGAGACCAGTGCTGGACCACTGACACAGTCTCTCAAAATAACTTTCTTCTGCTGATATCTGCTGTGCCTCAGGTAATGGTTTGCAGTCAGACACAGGGAGAAGGAGGAAGGGGTAGGGTGGGCTTGCTAGAGGACAAAGATACCCAGCAGCGAATGCTGCCCCCTCCACTTCAGGCATGCTGTCCACTTTGTTTTCAATTTTATTTCCAGTGCACCCGTAGATTACCCAATCAAAAGGAGTTTTTTAAATTGTTTTTAGGCTTTCCCCCCTTATTTCTTTTTTTTTTAATGGACAGTTATTTATTTATGTCATTTATAGTCTGCCCAGGCTAGCCCGATCCCGTCAGATCTCAGAAACTAAGCAGGCTCGGACTTGGCTAGTATTTGGAAGGGTGACCTCCAAGGAATACCAGAATTGTTACACAGAGGCAGGCAATGGCAAACCACCTCTGAAATGTCCCTTCCCTTAAAAACAAGCCTAGCTCACCACCTAGTGGTGCATAACACTAAAGAGCTAGAACTTCTGGCTGCCAGACAATCTTAGGATCTCCTGCCTATTCTACACACAATGCCATACACATACAGTAATAATTAATTAATTATTATTATAGTCTGCCTTTATCACTGAGACTCAAGGTGAATTACAAGGTGCAGGACAATTTAAATGAAGAGGAATGGAATATCCAATAGACAATACAATAGAGGTTTGGATTGAAGAAATCTGAAAATGAGCAGAAATTTGGTAACAGCTGAAACTAAGCTGAAACAAAGCATAAACATTAACATGACATGTTAAATGGTGTGGGGATTACATAGTAGGATCACACTTAGAGCAACAGATGGTACATACTAGACGCAGAAGTGCAGACCACAGTCCCTCTCCCTTTCTGGAAAAAACATTTCCTTACAGTATAATCCTATTGGTGGTGGAAAGTGCTGTCAAGTCACAGCCAACTTATAGTGACCCTGTAGGGTTTTCAAGGTAAGAGATGTTCAGAGGAGGTTTGCCATTGCTTGCCTCCGCATCATGACTCTGGTATTCCTTAGAGGTGTCCTGTCCAAATACTAGCCAGAGTCAACCCTGCCCTGCTTCCAAGATGTGATGAGACTGGGCTAGCCTAAGCTATCCAGTCCTAATACCTGAGTAAAAAAGCTCTCCTGAATAATTAAGTTCTGCACTTTTTGCGAAATACTAACAAAGAAGGGGGAAGAGGCCTCATTTATGATCCAAAGGCCACGGAATCATTGCTACCCACTCTGAGCTGCACAAGGACAAACCAATCAGCACAACTTTTACAAAGTCAACTTCTTGTCCTCCAAGCAGGCAAACAGATCCCCTTAATTTGACTGCACCTGCATCACAGGTTTAATGAGTGTTTTTCTTTTTTTTCCCTAAATTTTATTTTATCTATTTTCACACACAACATAAAACAATAATAATCTAATACTATTACACACCAGGAATCCTTGTCTTTTCTGCTACAATAAAAGGCGGGGCAGGACCACAGAAAGGATATTGTTACCTGACCCTTTTTCTCATACCGGGATTTGCTCAGGCTGTCTTCTAAGACAAAAGCAAAGCTTGCCCAGGAGAGGTGACAGAGGAAGTGAAGCTCTCTCGGCTCTTGTTTCCTTGCTCTGGCAGTTCATGGCACTTCTTCACTGACAAGAGGCAGAAGTTCATGTGTAGGAAGTTCTTGTTTGTTTTTCTCCCAAGTCTTGAAAATACTAGTCATTTAAACTCTACAAATACACACACACCTTAACTTGTAATGTTTAGCCTTAGTGAGGAGTAACGGAAAGACATCACAGCTGAAATAAGAGTTGGGCTTTCGTTCTGTGCACACCAATCTCCTATTGATTTTTGTGGTGTTTCATTGGTTTTCATGACATTTACTGTCAATGAAGGAACTCAAGCCCTCTAGATCCGTCACAAGCCCTCCCACAACTGCTAGTACATACTCCGTAATCAATGCATATAGAAGGGGAGTGGCCACCCTTGTGCATGTATGATTGCCAGCTCAAGAGCATGGAATCTAGGTACAGAGGCATGGCAACACAAAAATTCTATCCCCATGATCCAGGACATTTTAAAAAGCCATTTTTCCAGTCACAGAGATGCATCCTACATGTGAACATTTCTTGCCTGCTCATGCCAACTCCTACATGCCTTGGTTTTTCCATGTGTAACTTCATATTGATTTGAATAACTCTGGCTATAGCACTAGGGATAAAAGAGATGATATCAGCTCCTGCTGTTCGCTATGGACACCCCCCTTTGATTTCTGATCCATTTTTCCTCTCTTCCTCTCCAGTTTAAGCCAACTGGGTAGTTCTTGTATGGGACATAGTCACTGGGGCTTAACTGGACAAATGAGGGAGTAGGCAGCACCATGAAGATGCAGTCAACACTTACAGAGTAGGCTGCAAGAAGAGAGTGCAAAGAGAAACATAAGCCCAGTTCTTACAGAGTAGGTAAACCTGTGTCAGCTGTTCTACATCAGCCTGCAACTGGGAGCTCAGATGCTTAACTACTATTCCATACATAAGATGCTTTCCACATAGAATATCAAACATCAGGGAGAAGGGGTATAGACTAGCTGTCTCCCTAAAATCTAGTTTTCTATCTACAATGATTTTTTTTGCATGGACAATGTGAACCCTTCTAGCAGTGTGAAGTGGTAGTGACAAGATACAAGTTTATTACTTCAGTGAGAACTAGGCTATGATCTCTGATCGGAGTGGGCAGACTCTGGAGCTCTTCCTGATTTGGACAGATACCACGGACAGCAGACACATTAGTGTGGTAAGCTACCGCACAACTAGAATCTTACGCCTGAGGGAAGGAAGGACCTCATGATAGCTCCAAGTCCCACCATTTAGTGACAATGAGCTTAAATGGTTTATTCTTAGGCCTGCAATCACCCCACTGTTTCCAGACAGGGCTGTTGATATCTCAGACATGAATTATTTGACAGCCAGTTTGCTGTGGTGGCTAGAGTGTCACCCTACAGTTTGGGAGACCTCTGAGTGACAGTCACACTCTATCAACTTAACCTACTTCATAAGATTGTTGAAAGGATTAAATGAGAAGGGAAGAGCCCAGAGCTCTTCGGAGCAAAGGCAGGATAAAAAAAAATGGATTCATGGACTTAGGAAGACGTATAGAAGCCCTGGAGGGTAGGCTGCTCACTTATGCCATCTGTATTCCTGATACCTGGTCCTGGTCTGATGGTACAGCCAGTGTGGTATAGTAGTTAAGGGCAGTGGACACTGATCTGGAGAACCAGGTTTGATTAGTCACTCCTCCATATGAAGCCTACTGAGTGGCCTTGGGCTAGTCACAGTTGTGCCTGAACTTTCTCAGCACCATCTATCTCACAAAGTGCCTGCTGTGGAGAGAGGATGGGAAAGCAATTGTAAGCCACTTTGAGACTCCCTGGGGTAGAGAAAAGCAGGGTAAAACTCAACTCCTTCCTTCCTCCCTAGATCTTTTCCACTTGGGAGTCCATGATCTGTTTTCCTTAGGATAGAGGTACCCTTTGTCTGAGAATGTCTGAGCTCCTTCATGCTGCTTCCTCAGGGTACATATGTCAAGGCCAGAAATGTTACACTTTCACTCTCCATTGAGATAGATCAAGAGGGTAGCCATGTTAGTCTATCTGTAGGGATGGGCATGAACTGAGTCACAAAGCAAAATTCATCATGAATTTTGCCCTGTTCGTGGTTTGTGAACAGAAGTTCATGATGGGTTCACCATCACGAACTTCCACAAACTTTTAGAGTGGTTTGTGTAATTTTTGGATGGAGCAGAAAGTGGGGGTTTAAAGGAACACCAAGCCCCTTTAGACCCCTGCTTTCTGTTCCCTGCTAAAGCCTCAAAAACAGCTGCATGGTGGGGAGGCACTTCCCTTTAAAGTTTAAAGGGACTGCAAAAGACAGCCTGAAGAACAGCTGAATGGTGGGGAGGCGCTCCCTGCCTTGCAGCTCTTTTGGGCTGTCTTCTGCAGTCCCTTTAAAGTCTAAAGGGACTTCAGAAGACAGTCCAAAACAGTTGAGTAGCAAGGAACAAGCTGCTTTCTGCAGCTCAGCTGTTTTTCAGGCTTTCTGCAAACTCCATTTAACGGGACTGAGGTCCCTTTCAATGGGATTTCCAGGACCACAAACTGGACAAACCGGTTCAGTTTGTGAACAAGCCTCCCAGTTCAGTTTGTAGTTCAATTCATGGTTCTATCACAAACTGAACCCTATTTTCTCATTTTGTGCCCATTCCTCTCTGTTTGTAGCAGTTGAAAAGAGCAAAAGTCCAGTAGCACATTAAAGACTAACAAAATTTGTGGCAGGATATGAGCTTTCGTGAGTCTCTGTTCACTTCTTCAGTGACAGTGACTCATGAAAGCTCATACTCTGACACAAATTTTATTAGTCTTTAAAGTGCTACTGGACTGTAGCGCTTTCTCCTTCCTTCCTCCCTCCCTCTTCTCTGATTAAATGGAACAAGTCCTCTGTGTGCTGGTGGCTGTTAATGAAAATTGTTCTGTAAAAATGAAGATGATTTCAGAGGGCAGCTGTGTTGGTCTGCAGCAGAACACCTATATTTGAATCTAGTATCACCTTACAGACCAACAAGATTTTGAGAGTCAAAGCCACCTTCTACAGATACATAATGAAGTAACAATGAAGTTGCTGATGTTACACAACACTATTTTTAAACTTTTTTTTTCTGCTGCGTATTCCTGCAAGGAAAAGAAAACCATGCCCCCTGCCCCCCTAATTCCATCCCTCACACCCACCTTCCGAGCCTGACAAATGTTATTGTGGTTCACTGAATGGAGGGCTGAGGTAATGCTCTCAGTCACTTACTGCAGCAGTGTGAACAGGTAAATCACAGTGGTGGGGCATGAGTAATGGCCTTCTGAACACAAAATACTAGAGGGAAGCCAGATTGCTATGGTAAAACCATCTGTCTCACAGAAAAACCATAGCACTGATTAGAGTAACAGCCTCCTGTGTGTTCCTTCCTCAGCAGCCAGCTCTGTAAATCTTGGATTTACTATCAGGATAAAAGCATTTTTGGTCAGGACTTTGATACAGGCCAACTGCTGGCAAGCATGAGATGGGTTGGTCTTGCTCAGGTTACATGTCCATCTTCATAAAAACCCATAAACTTCACATCTTTCCTTTATAAAAAGTTCTTCTTTTCCCATTTTTATCTGCTTATCAAAGTAAATGTTGAGTTCTTACTTTCAGCTTCAGTCTCCTAAAACTCCAATGTGTCAATAGAGTTACTAATGCTTCTTGTCAGAAGAATTAGAACATTTTCTAAGAAAGCAATAAGGCTTTTGCACATATTTAGACAGTACAAATATTATGAACAAATTCAGGGTGGGGTGATAAGAATCTCAAGTCATATTGTTTAAACTTTAAGATTTCTACCAGGAAGAAAAACGGTTCTTAATTATGATTCTCATTTAATGTTTCCAGCTGATCTAAATGGATCTTTCCCTGTGGAGAGCATTTGTGGAGATTATCCTTTGGTGTCTGCACAGAGTATCTCTGCAAAGAGTATCTCTGGAAATGAAGAGTGCCTAAATGGAGCAACTAGATAAGATGTTGGAGGTCCGAGATTAGATCTCCAGCTATCCTTAATGTTCTTTAAAAGCAGATAGATATGTAGAGGTGAACTGGTACTATGGTGCTGGGGTATAAAAGCATTTAGCCCCTTTTTCCATCATTCCATTCTCGCATAGAAATCACCCCTTCGCCTTGGAGCTGCCATTTATATTTACCACACCTAATAGCAGCTGAGAGGTGGGATTTTTTTTTCCTCAGGAAAACACCATGGGAGGAAATGACCCCCCCATCTCAGTGTTATGGCATTGATTGGAACCCCTCCCCCCCCCCCCACACACCCATGGGCTGATTTTGAAGATTTTTCAAGACATCTGGAGATCCAGCAAGGAACCTCCAGTGTCTTAACTAGCTGCTGTCTTACAGCATCATCCTATCTGATTCTGTTCCAGGGTAGTAGGTCCTAAGGTCAGCAGCATATGAACCCCTGTACCACAAGGATCAGCCTACAGCAGACTTCCCCTTGCCTTGCAGAGCATCATGAGTTCTTTCAGAATGGGATTATGATGGGAACACATTGGTGAAAGCAGAATTCAAAAGACTGAATGGCTAAAGAGTGAAGTTGGGAGCAATGGTGAAATCCAAACTGTTATTTCCTAGCAGTGTAGCACTAGTAATATGAGAAATTATGTCTTTATCTGATTTGCCAGTGCTGAATTTAGTTTTACCTTGCAAACCATGCTTGTTGCCACAACTCAAAGTCAATTTGCAGAACTGGGCTATCTAAACTGGAACAAACAAGGCACATATGAATTAATAGATCTTTTTTTTCTCTGGAACATTATGACATGCAGGATTCTCTGCCCTATTTCTGGAAGCTAAAATTAAGGGAATTAGTAGTTGCTGCAAAAGTACACTTTAAAAAGATTTTTAAAATGTAACAAATATGGGATGATTCATGTAATTTGTAGATAAATGGTATATTAATTTATACAAATTCAGAAACATTAGATAATGCATTAATGTTAATAAAAATGTTTCTATTTACTGAAAAACTTCTTCAGTATTTATTATGAAATGGAGTCTGTTTAAATCATTGTGTTTAGTCAGAAGTGTGTACAATCAATTTCTGATTGCTTGCCTACTTTGCTTTATTGACAAAGCCAATGCAAAACTTCCACAGGCTTACATACATTTTCTAATACCTAGCAATATGCATTCACCCTTAATTAAGTGAATGGGACATTTGCCCAAAGTGATGTAGCAAATTCATGCATTAGGAAGACATGAATGCTAAAAGTACAAGGCGACTAATTACAAATGACTGACATCAGTTTGGGAAACTTGTATGCAAATCTGAAAGAACTTCAAGGCCAAATTAATTTCATTCTAATTCATGCAAATTTACCTGATGGCACAACATATGCTGAAAAACATACATTGCACTGTCAGAACGATAAGCTGACTTTCCCTCACTTTAATTATTTTTTGCCAAGCAATCTCCTCCCCCACCTCTGCTGTCAAGGTCCCTGGCTGCATTTGACACATTTTGAAATGTTAAATCCTTAACAAATATCCAAGATCCAATTCAGACATAGCACTATGAAGAAACCATCCCCTTGAAAAGGAATGTATTTGTTTCTCACATGGGAAATAAAATAGTGGCTTTCTCCCCTTCCTTTTCTTTTTTAACATTCCCTGCCATTAAATGTAGACCATGAATCAGCTGGAGTGCACACTTATAAGTTACTCTCTTCCACTTTCTGCCTCACCTTAACATTTATACATACACCCAAACCAGGAGTGAAGAATCCTATGCTTTTGTTGAGATAAATAGCATCCCACACCTGGTTTCCTTCTAGTTTTTTCGCTTCTTCTTCCCTTTGTCCTTTAAATCTGTACCTGTGATGACAACAGAATGGATCAGAGCTTTTCAGGATGATGTCACAATTAGGTATGAAGTACTAAGTGCTACCAAGCCAATGCTATTCATTTATTCCTCTTTACAGAGCCTGAGTTTTTCTTTCTACCAATGTAACTTTGCGACTCAGGATGCACTAGACTCAAGCTACCGAGGCTGTTGTTATTTTGAGGAGTCCTTGAAGCAAACAGACTAGATCCCCCTGCCAAGCTTCACGGTACCTTAAAGAGCCAGAAACAGCTGTCAGATAAGTACAGCCTCTCCCAGGCAATGTTTGCCATTTCCCCATCTTCAAAGGGCAGCAAAGGACTTCACTCGCCTGGGCCTCTTTCATCTCTCTCATTATTTTTTCCAACAGAATAGGAGAAGTGAGTGTGGGTACTGATTGTTTAGGATTTAATTGGAACTCTGGGAAGGCACTTCTGATTTCTCACAATTACATTTCTTTTAAAATAACTTTTTAATGATTTTATACCCTTTCATTTCAAGCCAGCTACTGCCTGCCTACTCCAAATCCGGCACCACAGCACCACACACCGCTACTAGAGATAACAAGGCTAAGACTCCAAGATTTGTCAGATGCCAGTTGCAGTAGGCAGCCCTGCCAAAACCTCCAGAAATCACGTCTGAAACAGTCCTCAGTTCAGAGCAATCCTGTCAAGCTGGTATTTTAGGAAGGATGTCACACAATTAAAACTGGAAATCTCGACAATGAACAGTAGGCAGTTAATGGATTTATTAAATTTGCATGGCAGTAAAAGCAATAGTACTGAAGAAGGCATGCTAACAGAAAGGAATAGTTCTTCCTAGTAACTTTGTGTGCAAACTGAGAGGTTGAGGGTTTGGGGGGGGGGCACACTTAGTACAGTATAATTAACTCTGCATAAAATATCTTCCATCCCATCTTACAAACAGCAGACAGGAACTTGTTCACTATTTCCCATTATATCTCTTCCTTTCTGACTTCCTGTGGCCTTAAAAAGAGTTTAGGTGAACCTGAAAACTTGCTGATTACTTTGTGATGTTTTAGTTGGTCTTAATAAAAAGGTATAACCCCCACTGTTATATCTATCATGTGCAGTTGATAAACTTTTCATATTGGGATGAATTAGGGTTGCCAAGTCCAGGTTGGAAAATACCTGGGGACTTTGGAGGTGGAGCCAGGAGAAGGTGGGGTTTGGGGAGGGGAGGGGCCTCAGCATGGTACAATGCTATAGCAGCCATTTTCTCCAGGAGAGCTGATCTCTGTCAGCTGGAGATCAGTTGTAAAAGCGGGAGATCCCCAGGCCCCACCTGGAGGCTGGCAACCCTAGGATGAATGTTACAGAGCTCTGGAAATGTTTTGTTGGTTTTTTGCTTTGCTGTCATTGCATGTGAAGGACTTCCAAGCTACATGCCTAAATCATCCTCTCCTGACTCTCTGAAGCTCTATAAAATTGTCCCCACTATGGATTTGCAGCATGTCACCAAGGGCTGCCGAGAGCCACCATGAGCCCCCGGACAAAGACTCTACCTGGGCCCCTCCATAGGACCCAGGTCCAAATCGAATATCATAACAGAACAAATCACTTGACTTGCTGTTACAATGAATCTATAGTAATAAAAAAAATCAGCCTGTCACTCCATCAGTTATTTATTTATTTATTTAATATCCTGCCTTTCTCCCTAATGGGGACAGGGTTGCCAGGTCCAGGTTGGGAAATGCCTGGGGATTTTGGGGGTGGAGCCTGGAGAGGGTAAGGTTTGGAAAAAGAAGGAATCTCAGCAGGGTATAATACCATAGAGTCCACCCTCCGAAGCAGCCCTTTTCTCCAGGGGAAATAATTTTGGTCATCTGGAGATCAACTGTGATAGCAGGAGATCTCCAGGTGATACCTGGAGGTTGGCAATCTTAATGAGGACCAAAAGCAGCATACATCATTCTGCTCTCCTCCATTTTATCCTCACAACAACCCTGCCAGGTAGGTTAGGCTGAGAGTGTGTAACTGGCCCAAGGTCACCCAGCAAGCAAGCTTCCGTAGTAGATCCTAGTGAGACACTTTAACCATTACACCACACTGGCAGACATAACTCATCAGAGAATAAAGCAAGGAGACTCAAAACTGATCACCAGCTTCAGGAAGACTGTGGGAATTCCAGGGCCAAAATTGAAAGCATGAAAAAATCCAGGCCCAGGTAAGACAAACCATCACCACACCATACTATTTGCAATGGAAGTGAAGGGTCTCTGTTTGTGGCAGGCCTAACTCAAAAAATAATGCTACATGTTTGAAAACTGGCCACTGTCCCCAGAAGAATGGATGGGATATGTCTTTGTGTATGTATGAGCTAAGAGAATGTGTGTACATGAGTGAAAGAGAGAATAAACTGTTCTTTTGGCTAGTCCACTGGTCAATTTAAGTTTAGTAATCTGACCACCATACAAATCCACTCCTAGAATAACTCTTCCATGTAAATAATGAGGAGGTAAAGAAAGGAGGCCTAGTCCTATATTTGGGCAACTGCATGCAGTGATCTCCTGCTATGTGTGGTCCTTTGGACAGCTGCCACCTGAGAACTACAGCAGTTTAAAAACACATTATACGTGACACTCTATTTTTATGTCATGGAAAACTTGCCATTTGAAACATATAACTTAGCACTGCATCTGTGTTAGATGTGATTCATGCTATTTTAAGGCTAAGCTGATTACCAGGAGCTATTTACAAGTTTGGAACCCAGAGCTATTACTACATATAATTGCAAACAGTGCTCATTCATGGCACTTTTTTATTTCCATATTTTGAAAATATATACACAGAAACACATAAGATAAACATGAATTTGAGAGCAGTTGGCTTTGTCCCCTACAGGCTATGGTACATATTTATCAGAGATGTAAGAAGGAAGAAGGGGTCCTGGCCTTGGTGTCAGTGGTGGTTAATTAAATCAGCCTGTCCCTCTTAGAAAAACAGGATCAAATCTGCCTTGAGTTATAAGTAAATTAAATTGCTTCTCAATTTGGTCCACTACAAATGCTTGTTCATGTGCAAAACATAAAGTGTTCAATCAAGAATTTCTACAGTTCCTTTATTTACCAGCATGTGTCGTTAATTTAAGAAGCTTTTGGGTGGCATTTTGAAAAGCACAAAGCAACAGTGTTAAGTGATGAAGTCAACTGAAAGGCCTTGGTTTACCAGGTCCCGTTTCTCATGCCTTAAGGTGCCCCATGTTAAATTCATTAGAGAACACCTACTCACTGGCTTCACAAGGGAGTACTAACATACTGGGCTAAAGAGGAAAGGGTAAGATATAAATATTTTAAATATCTAAGCAAATATTTACAGAGGACACAGCTTTTCAGATGTTACAACCATGCACACCAACTAGGAGCCCACCAACTGTGTATAACAAGAGCACTCACTACCTGCAGCCCTCCAGATGTGTAATCACCATGTTGTGTAAACAGAGGTAACACAAGTATTTACCATGAATATACAGCCTTGGTACACATGAATGGAAAGCCTGAAAAAAATCTCAATCAGTTCCTATGTACCAAAGCTATATATGCACAGTAAAAATGTGCACTGTCACATTCACATAGCATTGCAAGCACACATATTGGGTAGCAACACACTCCCATTATGTGTGGTTGGCGGGCTCCCCATACATATTGCTGTAATATCTGAAAAACCCAGTGGTTGAGGGTCAGAGCCTGAGACTCTTGGCTTAATCTGAAAAGTCCAGCTATTATTTTTAATGTATTTATAAATGTTTTTACCCTACAAGGTGGCTCACAAAAAAAAGATAAGCCCATACAAATAAAACAGCAAAACAGAATGAGTACAGCAGCAAACAAGGTAAAAAGGAATCTGATAAAGATTCAAAAGCCTTAAGGATGTTACAGCCTAAAAACAGAGGGATCCTTTTAAAACCAGTGAAGGCAAAATAAACAACCACCCAAACTCAAAATACCTGAGTTGTCCAGACAGGCATCTGAAAGCACAACAGTTCACTGGAAAATAATGCAGGATCCCAGCACCTCCATGACAGTACCATTGCGACACCTGGTACAAAAGACTGCATAGAGCCAGTGAAGTGAATTAGCAGCACAGGAAAAGGAAAAAGCAGCCTAAAGATTTTTTTTTTTAAAGAATTTTAAAATAGAAAGGACTTTCATCACCCATTAATTAACATCATGCCAACCTTAGCCAACTGAATTTCATTATTTGTAAGCTTTTCATCTTAAGATCTTGTTGATGCTGTGTTAACACTTATTTGTTCAATTTTGCGAGGGGCAGAAGGGAACATTTAATCATGGATGGGGGGAAAGGGGGAGCAGACAATGCAGCTAATATGCTCACACTGTTTACAAGCTCCCAACAGTTCCTCAGTCTGCATATTTTTAAGCCACTACATCTGGGAAAAGTTCATTGTTCATTTATTTTGACAAAAGCAATTTCAATTATTAATGATAACGCTTCTATAGCACATGTGTAAATGTGCTGTAGTATAATTTGTAAGACTATAAAAGGCTTTAAATCAAGAGTTATGTGCTGACTCAGCCACAGCACTGAGCACCTACCATTCTCTTCGACTCCTGTGTCAATAAAAAGCATTCAGCACCATCAGGGCTGAATGCTCATATGGGTGTGTATATGTTTGTGTTACATTACACTGAATATTAGGAAGTCAGTGATTGTTCATTTTTGAGCCTGTAGACACCCATGGAGTTCTGACAGAGGGTGGTAGGTGCAACCACAGAATGACTGTTGGAGGAAGAGCCATGCACATAAAGGAAGCCCAAATGAGGAGGAGAAAAGGGACAATTTTTTAAAGATATTGGGTAAGAGGACTGAGAGAAAATAAAACCCAGACTGTGGCAGCAGCTGCCAATGGAATAAGGTTATTTTAATCTGCACAGTCAATCAGGTTTCCAGTGGCCAATTAGAAGCCCTGCTTGGCATGAGCCCAAAGTGCCCCCTCTTCTAAACACACTTTGTGGGGGTGAGAAAAGATGTTGGCGGTCACCATAGCACCCATGGGTGCCATGTTGGGGTCCCCTGTAGAAAGATGTACTTACAGATATGACCACATATGATGATAATTTGTCTTGTTTTATAAATTTTCTTTTATGTACATCAATTTAAAACACAATGTCAAAATCTGAGTTGACATCAGAATCAGATCTAGATGGTAATCAGCAGACCAGCAAAGGGATTGCTGTACACAACAGTACCACCATCCTCACATTGCACAGAGCACCCAAGGAGATCAGAGGAAGCTGGGTCCAGTGGAAAGTTTCAGTGGACAAAAGGATTTTCCCTCACAACTTTCTTCCCTATTCTCTCTGCAGCCCCAAATCCCCATCCCTCAAAACACCATTCCGTTTGGGGGGATATTTGGGGCTACAGAAGAAGCCGTAGTCAAGAAAGTCACACTCTGTGGCTGGATATCTTTCCATCCCTGGGAACTTTCCAGTGTAGCCAGTCCTCTGTTTGCCTTTTCCAGGTTAACAGAACCCAACCCATGGATTATGCTTTGCTGTCAATATCCTGGAGTCAGGACTAGCTTAAGCAGTGAATTCGAAATCATAAAACGTATTTCCTACCAAAATCCATCTATTTAATTTTGAGGGTCTTGTGATACAATTTGCTTCCTACTTCAATCAATCATGAAACACCTATCCCTTTTGTATGCTGCTAGACTGCATCCATGCTTTAGATCATTATCACTGAAAAATCACTACTGAACAAAACCATGAACATAACTTCCTTCTGGAAAGTGAATGAACAACAGCCAATACAGCTTGATAGAGTATTCTGGGGCTTGCAGCTATAACTGTAAAAAGTGATCTAGAAAACACAGAACAGAATCTAGAGAGCTGGCTGTTTCAGGTGGGTAGCCACGTTAGTCTGTAGAAGTACAAAAAAATCAAGTCCTTAAAGACTAACAAAATTTTCCCGGTTATAAGTTTTCATGGGTCCAAGCTCACTTCATCAGATAGCATAGAATTGATTAGATTTGTGTCATTTTTTTACAAGGCACACAGCACCTACACAGTGAGAGGTAGTATCAGAGATATTCAGTGCCTTTAGTTACTATTTCACTCATCTTCTCCTAAGATAATATAACAAAAACTACAGGAGAACAGGGAGGAAAAGTAGCACGAGAGTACCTAGGCAGAGAGGATACCAGGATACCAGGCAGCCTTGAATTAAATCAATAGTTTCAGTCCACAGCATATATAAAGCCATGTCTCCATTCAGAATCAAAGTCACATGTCAGCCAAATGGCTGTACCAGAGAGTGTGCAATATTTGGCATAATTGGGAATTCAGGTACTCATTTGCATTTACTCAAAACCCTTCTTAGATATATTATACTATGTCCAATGTATCTGATAAGCACAAATAAAAAGCAAATGGGAGGAAAGTTAAAGATGAAAGAAATCTCAGTTTGAATCATACCCTAATTCTGCAATAAAAAACATAGAAAACATTTTTTTTACCTCTAAACGTATTAAATCAAAATCTGTTTCCTTTTCAGACCCATCGTACTCCACATGTGTTTGCAATTTCCATAGCAAAATGATAAGACCATCAAAATTCTAAGGCAACTGAGGCCGCTAGGAGAATAAGCTGGGAGATCACTAGTTCCAACATAATTTCAGCCACGAATCCAACAGGTGGCTTTCAGCAAGCCACTTCCTTTCAGCCTCACTTCCCCA
This sequence comes from Lepidodactylus listeri, assembly GCA_029233225.1. NCBI lineage: Eukaryota > Metazoa > Chordata > Lepidosauria > Squamata > Gekkonidae > Lepidodactylus > Lepidodactylus listeri. The sequence goes on along the minus strand of JARCFY010000005.1, from coordinate 54,168,136 downwards.
TCTACAATTTGGGAATGATAATGTTGCCTTGCCTTACAGGGCTGTTGTGATTATTACTGTGATTTTAGAGTGCTTTGGACACTGAATGCACCAAATGTTGTATTTTTCAAAGCCACAGGAACTATGATGGGGAGAAAAATCCTCAAGAACGCAAGACAGAGGATACAGCGAGCCAGTCAAGATCATTCTTCATTTCACGGATCATACTGAAACTAACCCATCTTCATCAGATACACAAAATAGTTGTTGAGAAGCCTGGCACTTGTCAATAATAGATCTGCACTGAAGGAGATATTTGCAGCCATTTCCAAGTATCATAGAGATTTTACACAGGAGGCTAATTCAGCTTTGTATAAAATAGGTTTGTAATGTAAATGAAGCCTATATTGGCTACAATGTACAAATTACTTCTCATTCTGTTCAGCGTTAACAACTGCCACATAACAAATTCAGCTGAGCCAAAACTGTCTATTCATTTTCAGTTTTGTTATTATCAAAAACATCTCTGTTTTCCAAGTCTTTTTAATGTCTCCCTTGATATTGTTGCTATATTTTCTGTCCAAAACCTAGACAAAATACTACTGCTCACAGGAAACTGTGCTGTAAACTACAGAGGGCCATTATTAAGGTTCCAGACAGCTTGCAGCCTCTGAAGTAAATCACAGAAGAATATAAAGGAGGGCAGCTAAGGGCCAATCCACATGTAGCATTGGAGATCCAAGTCGAGTCCAAAGACAAGCTGCAAAACGCACCGAGGAAGTGGATCTTATCTCACTCCCAACCATTTTCCTGACAGGAAATGTCCACATGGTTTTTAAAAAAAAAAATCCCTGGAGGTAGTACTGCTAAGATACAACATTTGACTTGCTCAACTTCTTGGGCCCCTACTGAGGCCCTGCCTGGAGGCAAAAAAGGCAGACATAAAAGAATCATAGTCATATCACATTGAATACATCCTGCATGTATGTGTAGCTGGGTATCTGTTTGTAAGAGACAATGTGCGTTCACTTCACAATTGAAACCGGGGACTAGTACCTAGATAAATGTGAACTTTGTATTATACATTCAACAATACATGTGTTGAATGTAACATAAGAATTACTCATCACACATATTTTTTTAAAAAAATCAAATGTATACTGCACACAGACTGTACAGGTCAAGATACAAGATGATCTTGACAGGCTGGAAAACTGGGCTAAAACAAATAAAATGAATTTCAACAGAGATAAATGCAAAGTTCTGCATTTAGGTAGGAAGCATCAAAGACATAATTATAGGATGGGGGAGATTTGTCTTGGCAGTAGTACATGAGGAAGGGATCTAGGGGTCTTAGTAGACCACACAGTGAACATGTCAGCAGTGTGATGTGGTAGCTAAAAAGGCAAATGCGATTTTTTGGCTGCATCAACAGGAAATATAGTACCCAGATCACACAAAGTGATGGTATCACTGTACTCTTCCCTGGTTAGACCTCACTTGGAGTACTGTGTTCTGTTTTGGGCGCTGCAGTTTAAGAAGGATATTGACAAACAGGAACATGTCCAGAGGAGGGCAATGAAGATGGAGAGGGGTCTGGAGACCGAGTCCTATGAGGAGAGGTTGAAGCAGCTGGGTATGTTTAGCCTGCTCTCTCTAAACTGTGGAGTCTTGTGAACAAAAATTCTACTTTGTGAGCTACTGACATTAAAGTTGTGAGTGAGCAATTTGGTTACTGCATAAATTAGTTTGCTTTGGAGCCATCCTTCTTGAGCCAAGACAAAAATGTGTGAGCCAGAGGCTAAAAAACTGAACTAGCTCACACTAACTTAGCTTAGAGGGAACATTGGCCTGGCGAGGAGATGACTGAGAGGTGATATGAGAGCCATCTTCAAGTATTTGAAGGGCTGTCATCTAGAGGATGGAGCAGAGCTGCTTTCTGTTGCCCCAGAAGGCCAGATCAGAACCAGTGGATTGAAATTAAATCAAAAGAATGTTCAGGTAAACATTAGGAAGAACTTCCTGACAGAGCGGTTCCTCGGGAGGTGGTGGGTTCTCCTTCTTTGGAGGTCTTTAAGTAGAAGCTAGATAGCCATCTGACAGCAATGCTGATTCTGTGAACTTAGGAGGATCATGAGAGAGAGGGCTGGAAGGGATGCGTCAGTGCTTGGCTCTCATGGCCCTTCTTTGCATGCTGAGGGTAATGCCGATTGCCACTTTGGGGTCAGGAAGGAATTTTCCTCCAGGCCAGACTGCCCTAGGATTCTGGTGGTATTTTGCCTTCCTATGGGCATAGAACGGGTCACTGGAAGAGAGGTAGTGGTGAATTCCCTTTGTTGTACAGGGGGTTAGACTAGATGACCCTTGAGGTTCCTTCCAGTTCTATGTTCCTATGTATTCACTGTAACTTGTGAACAGAGCTAATATGGGTGCCTTCTCCCATCTTAGGGCTTAAGCCAGCGCAGAAAGGCCATTGCCTGTCAGAGAAATGGTGCAGAGAAGAATGACCTCTTGCACATAAGTGGTGCTCTAATGTGTATTCTCCTTACCATGTGTGCATGTGTGTAAAGTCGCAGCCAATCTATGGAAACTCCAGCAAGGAGCTTTTAAGGCTAATGAGAAACCTAGATGGTTTGCCATTGCCTTCCTGTTCAGAGTCTTCCTTGGTGGTCTCCAAACCTTCCTATCATACTGCCACAGTTATTTTCTGCAGTTCAAGTACAAATTTGGGGTTCCAATAAAGGGCTGCCAATTAGGGTTGGGAAATCCCTGGCAATTTGGGGGTTGGGCCAGTGAAAGGAGGGGTCTGGAGAGAGGAAGGGTATAATGCCATAGAGTCCACCTTCCAAAACACCCAAGTTCAGCATTTACTAGAGCTGCTACAAAATTTCACTTAAAGAGTAAATCCAGAGAAAATTGAACATCCATCCTCACAAGAAACATTCAAGAAATTCTGAAGAAAGCTTAAAGAGTTTTGATCAGCCAAGCAAAACTCTTCAGGGAAGTTTGAGGTGTCTCCATTGACCACTAATTAAAATCAATATGTATTTTTAGTGGCATGAGAAGGAAGGAAACACTAACCATTGCTTTAAAAATATCCTCAGACCATTCTTTCAGACCAAATTGTAAAGCCCCTGTTCAACTGGTGCCTCGCGTAAGTTATTAAAAGGTACAGAAGTCTTTCTAGAAAACATTTTGGTAATATTACTTAATCTCCTGTGAGACTCTTTACTCTCTCTCATACCACTAATCCTGCTGTTTGGTTTTATTATTGTTTTTTAAATAAAGCAAGCTACAGGGTGGAAGAGGTTTCCTTTTCTGCAATTAAACCCCAGGCTAGCATCTTTGTGCCTTTAAGGGAATTAAGGTGGGGGATAACCAATGTGAATGAGTTTCAGGAGAACTGCTGCAAAGGAAGAGGGGAAATTTTGGAACCAGGATTTCTGAGCAAGTGCAGGTTGTATTTCCTAGAGCAAATACCAGCTCTAAGCAGCTCCAGGAAATCTGTGAGCGGCCATCCGCCTGCCTGGGAGAAAAAATTCTAATGGACCCAAACACCCTCTGTTCAAATTATAATTGAATCACAAATTGAGAGCAACTCCTTGAATAGTAGAAAAAGCATTCACATTTTTAAAATGCTCAAAAATTGTTCTAAATTGTATCACAGCACTTTCTGGCAGCTGCCTCTGTCTCTCATTCCTATGAGCCCAACCCACTTGACAAAAATACATATCCACTTTAAAAAAGAGATGCTGGTGTCTTCCACACAGGGACAGGAGTTTCTCCACTGCAAGTATGCCTGCAGATTAAGTGCAGCAGCAACTGAGCTTCCACATGGAAGGTTTTCCCCCAGTTTCTCTGCTCCAGTTCCCCAGCAGCAGCCACCTCCCCATCCCCTGGCCCAACAGGGCTTTTGCAATTAAAAAAAATTATAATTAGAATATTGTTATATTGATATATTATAATATATTAGTAGAATAGAATATTATGTTATAATATAATATAGCATAACCAGGGGTCCTTTCATAAAAAAGAGGTGCAGGAGCTCATTAGCATAACTTATTTGCATATGCCACACCCCCTGACGTCACCGGAAGTGTCAAAAGGCCACACATCCCTGACGTCATCGGCAGTGTGACAGAAGGCAAGAAGGGAGGGAGGGAGGGAGGGGGAAGGAAGGAAAGGAACAGGAAGGAAGGAAGGTAGGTAGGTAGGTGGGGGAGAGAGAGAGAAGAAAGGAAGGAAGGAGGGGGGAAGGGGGGAAGGAAGGAAGAAAGAAAGGAACAGTAAGGTAGGTAGGTAGGTGGGGGGAGAGAGAGAGAAGGAAGGAAGGAAGGAAGGAAGGAAGGAAGGAAGGAAGGAAGGAAGGGACAGGAAGGTAGGTAGGTAGGTGGGGGAGAGAGAGAGAAGGAAGGAAGGAAGGGAAGGAAGGAAGGAAGGGAAGGAAGGAAGGAACAGGAAGGTAGGTAGGTAGGTAGGTAGGTGGGGGAGAGAGAGAGACAAGGAAGGAAGGAAGGAAGGAAGGAAGGAAGGAAGGAAGGAAGGAAGGAAGGAAGGAAGGAAGGGGGAAAGGAAGGAACAGCAAGGTAGGTAGGTGGGGGAGAGAGAGAGAGAAGAAAGGAAGAGAGAGAAAAAGGAAGGAACAGGAAGGTAGGTAGGTAGGTGGGGAGAGAGAGAGAGAGAAGGAAGGAAGGAAGGAGGGGGGGCGCTTCTCCCCCCCACTGGGGCCAGCGTTTCCCTTCCTCCCCTCTCTTGCTTGGGCCCCAGGGGCTTCACGCCTCTGGGGCCCGGCTTCTCTCTCCCTTGCGCCCCCCTGGGGCCCGGGAGCAGTGAGCGGGGGGGAAGGAGGGGGCTGGTCCTGGGGCCGGCGGTGCTTGCCGCGGCCCCGGGAGTTTGAGGGCGGAGGGAGGGAAGGAGGTGGCTGGTCCCGGGGCCGGCGGCGCTTGCCGCGGCCCCGGGAGTGTGAGTGGGGGGGAGGAGGGAAGGGGGTTCTCCCCGGGCCAGCGGCGGCCTGCCGCAGCCCGGGAAGAGTGAAGGGGGGAGGGGAGGGGCTTTTTCCTGGGCCACCGCCGGGAGGAGTGAGCGGGGGGCGGGGCTTTGTTAAGTCCCCGCCCCCTCCCTCCTTTCTCCCGGAGCGGCGCTCCGGCGCGCCCAGGCCCCAACGGAGCCCTGAGCATAACAATAGCTGTATCTAATTCTTTGAATTCCCAGTTTTCAGTTTTAAAAAGGTAGGTCTCTATCCCTTTCTTGTGTGGAGATATACCTTTTTCCTTGTAATTCTGCAGTGGAAGGACCTGGAGATTGACCTTTAAAAAAAAATGAAAGCTGGGAATTCAGAGAACCTGCTGCACCTATTGATATAACAATATATTGCTATAATGATATTCTAGTGCAGATACTTTAAAAAAAAATTATAAGCCCCCCAATGGTGGGAGGATGAAATGGCTGCCGCAGGGCCAGGATCAAGAAAATGGCTGTCACGTGAGCTAGAAAATCCAGATTTTCACACACACACACACACACTCACACACACACACACAGCAGCCATGCTGGCTTTACAGCAGTTCCCCTCCCCCACATCCAACTTCAGAGCAAAGTAGGGCTGTCAGACCCCTGGTCCAGGCAGGGGTTCCTCCAATTTTCAGGGCTTCGATCCACTGCCAGCCAGTTGGCTGGTGGGAGAAGCCCTATCCCTGAACAGGGACAATGTGATGGCATCACCCAGAAGTGACATCATCACATCACCCACACCATAGAGTTTTGCTCAAAAACTAGAATGTCACCCCCCCCCCCCAACATTGGTGACACAATGACATCACTTCCAGGTGATGTCACTGTGGTCCATGCACTTTGCACGTGTGGCAGAAGATCCAGAGCAGGACCCAGGAGCTGGATCGCAGGGAGGGCCTGGCAACCCTAGAGCAAAACAGGCTGGAGAAGAGCCAGGGAAATTTCTGGAAATGGATGAATGCACAATGATGTGGAAAAAAACCCAAAAGCACTGAACTCAGGGCAGATAACCTGTCTGGAAGACACTACTTTCCTCAGTTGTCTCCATCCTTCTCAAATATTGAGGGATGGGGCTGCATGACTTTCTCTCCTAGAACTGCAGTCTTGTTCAGTTTGATTACCTGACTCCCAAAGCCAAACATTTTTGCTTTGGTCTAATTTTCTTAATTGATATGAAATGCCATGCATGTTCTTGTAGTGTTACCTGAACATTGTAGAATATAGGGTTGCCAGATAGTGGGAGGCCTACCCACAGCAAACTGTGGCATAGGCCTCTGTTGTGGTGATGTGATTGCATCACTTCCAGTGCATACCAGAAGTGATGTTGCCAGTGACAGAGGCCTGGGCCTCAGTTTGCTGCTGGTAAATCCCCCTGCCAGCCAGCTGACTGGTGCCGGGGGAGGGACCCCAAAGCAGGGGATCCCCCGGTGGGGTTCTGGAAACCCTAGAAGAATATTAGTGACTTATGAATAATGCTGACAGTGCACATCCAAAAAGCACTTTGCACACTTTTCGCACTGCTGCCTGGGAACTGTAGTTCAATCCAGTAAATGCTGAGCCTGCAGCAAGATTGTGAGCATGTGCCAGCGGTGGCTACTCAGCCACTCTCCGTGCAAACTGGTGCCCACCGTGCAGATGCAAAATTACTCATAATGTTGCTCATTTAGAATTGTGAATCAATCATCAGTGTGATCATATGAGGTGCTTGAGAGGAAAGGGACACTGGAAACAAGACAAGTTTGATTTTTTTGAATGCCTTGCTTGTGAGATTTCAATCATTTCTGATTACAGCTGAAGATGGAGAAGGAACAAAATTCTTCAGGAAGCTTCAATACATCCTTAGCCTTTATGGATAAGACCAGGGACTGCATAGGTCCCTGGAGCTTTCAACAAACACAAAGCAAACCACCCAACATTTTACTGGTTATGCTCCCTGTAAGTAATGCTTTGCATGGGGGAGTCAGATGAAACATAGTGAAACTGTTTCAGTTTTCACATTATTTGCCTAATGGTCTGACCAAAAAATTCTCTGTGTCCCTGCAACGAACAGTCAGGAAATGGGCAATATTAGCCAATGGCATAACACTATCGTGTGTTCAACAAATGAAAGCCCCAAATGTGGGTGTATATTGAAATTCACATTTTGATTCAACAACGGAAACAATATACGGTGGAGTTTGGAGAGGGGAGGGTATAATGCCATAAAGTCCACCCTCCAAAGCAGCCATTTTCTCCAGGGGAGTTGATCTGGGTTGTTAATAGCAGGGGATGTCACCTGGAGGCTGGCAACCCTTAAGCTGCTGGACCATCTGAAGGTTGCCTAAATCAGGACCCAGTTTTTCAATCTGTATTGTATTTTATTGTAATTTTGATCTTGCTTTTTAATGCTTTGTAACAATATTGGTAGGGGCTGCAGTGGCACAGAGGTTAAGATGCTGAGCTGCAGACCAGAAAGTCTGTAGTTCAGCAGTTCGAGACCCTAGTGCTGCGTGACGGAGTGATCTCCTGTCTCTGGCCCCAGCTCCTGCCAACCTAGCAGTTCAAAAGCAAGAAATTGCAAGCAGATAAATAGGTACTGCTTCAGTGGGAAGGTAGCAATGTTCCATGCGCCTCAGCATTTAGTTATGCCGGCCACATGACCACGGAAAAAGTCTTTGGACAGCGCTGGCTCTTTGACTTGAAAATGGAGATGAGCACCACCCCCTAGAGTCAGATTCGACTGGCTTTCAAGCAAGGGAAACTTTCACCTTTACTAACAATATTGGTAAGGTGGAGTATGGATTTACTAAACAAATAAATAAATTAACTAGTCAGACCTCTTGTATGAAAATGTCCATAAAGAAAAGCTAAAAATGCTTGTAGACGAACAGCCAGATCTCATCTCCATAAACTCTGGCTGCTAGGCTACCAGCTGCCAGTTGCTTACTCTCTGGTGCATTCCCATTCAATTCAAGAGGACTGCTCAGGAGAAAGTGCTTTATAAACCGCAGCTTTGTTGAACAAACTAATACAAGTTGGTTAGTAAGCAGTTTTAACCCAGTTCAGTCAGAAATAACTATGGTGCTGGTGTCTGACGCTGTCTTTATTAGTTTGCACATTTAGCCATGCTCCATGAGGAGCAATACACACACACACACACACACACACACACACACACAGTATTTTAAGAAACAGGGAGGCACTGGACTCTTTACTGCATCTGGCTTCATTGATTAAATGCTATATATTTCAGTGTAATTCTACAGTCTTGTCTCCTAGCTTAATAAATGGCTGCTGCTTAGCAACAGCAATGATTACCATCTGCTTGGGCTAACTGCTCTAACACTGACCAAGTTTATTAATCTGAATCAACAAAAGACAAGTGATGAAGTTCTCAGAAAAGATTTCAGGACACTTAACCTTCTAATTATTCAGTATATACTTAATCAGCCCAGCTCCGCAACAGAGTATGTCCTTATCCACCTTGTAATGGCTATTCCCCATTATATAAAATCACAATCACGTTATTCTGTGACTGGCCACACCCCTATTAAGTACAATAAAAACAGATCCTTCAAAACCTGACAGACAGACCCACATCTTGACAGGCCCACACATTCCATTGCTGAAAGGCTGATTCCATGTCCCAGCTAACACTTTTGTGGCCTCTCTCTCTCTCCCTGTGTCTCAAACCAGCCTGGCCTGATTTCCACAAGCAGACAAACCTGAATTATTACCATAGGCTCTTCAACAACCACTGAGAATACCTTCACAGGGGCAGTGTATATATGACATTAGGGACTCAGACCATCCAACATTCAAGAAGCAAATGCTCATAGTTTGCACTAGTGAAAAAGGGGGCGTGCATGGATAAATTACAGTTTTTGTTTTCCATTGCTGGCTTTGTCATTGTTGGCTTAATCCACCCATCTTCACTGTTAGTACTGATGACTGATTCACTTTTATACGTTTGCTATGCAATTTGTACATACAACCAGGGGTCCGTTAGGGCCGGAGCGAGGTGGAGCGAAGCTCCGCCAGCTCAGGAGTGGCCACTAGGGCAGCCATGGGCCGAATCAGATTCTCTGATCTGATTCAGCCTGCTGCCGAATTGCCACCGAAATTCGGCAGCAAATTTAAAAGCCACTGGAGGGGAGGCGGTTTGAGGAAAAGGCTCCAAACTTGCAGGGTAGCTGCTGGGACCTCTCCCCCAAATACCCACCAAGTTTCAAGAAGATTGGACCAGGGGGTCCAATTCTACGGGCCCCCAAACAGGTTGCCCCCATTCCTTCCATTGTTCTCTATGGTAGAAAAAAAGGTAACATTTTTTCCCACCATAGAGAACAATGGAGGGGATGGGACTATCTGTTTGGGGGCCCACAGAATTGGACCCCGTGGTCCAATCTTCTTGAAACTTGGTGGGTATTTCGAGGGGAGGCCCCAGCAGCTACCCTGCAAGTTTGGAGCCTCTCCCTCAAATCCCCTTTCCTCCAGCCCCTCATATATCCTATGAGTTTTTTGCCATTGATTTCAATGGCCCATAGGGTATAATGGGGCTGAAACTGACATTCCCTTTCTGACACACTTCCAGTGATGTCAAGAGACGTGGCATATGCTAATGAGTTATGCTAATGAGTTATGCTAATGAGCTCCTGCAGCTCTTTTTCTACGAAAGGACCCCTGCATACACATACCTTGTGTGTGTTTGTGTGTGTACAATGTACAGTGCTGATTGACTGACAAATGACACTGAAAAATGCACACATTTTATGGGGAAAGGTTGGTGCAAGAAAACAGTAAATAAAAACTTACAAGTTTGATTTGCATAATATACTGATAGAAGGGGGAAGCTACAAGTTATTCAGATGTATACCCATCAGAAGTTACACAAAATGCAAGTCATTTTTACTCAGGGATCACAAGAAGCATATAAAAGGACGTGTAAGGAGACACAATGTGAAGCTGCCACCTCTTCACGTTCCATTTGGTTACCATCAATAAAACAAGTCAACACAACAAAGGAAAATAGAGAAGTGAGCTGCTTTTAGAAGGTGTTTAAGATCACTTATCTGCCCCAGGATCTGGGAAGAAGCCTGAAGCTGATAGAAAGTTAAGCTTTGATCTGTATTTGTCACTGTTTTTTTTTCAATGCCTTAAATATTATTCTGCCTTGTTTCCTCAGGAGGTGGTGGGCTCTCCTTCTTTGGAGGTTTTCAAACAGAGGCTAGATGGCCATCTGACAGCAATGTGGATTCTGTGAATTTAGGCAGATCATGAGAGGGAGGGCAGGAAGGGTTACCTCAGTGCTTAGTTCTTGTGGCCCTTTCTTACACGCCCAAGAAAATGTTGATTGCCACTTTGGGGGCAGGAAGCAATTTTTCTCCAGGCCGGTTTGGCCAGGGATCCTGGAGGTTTTTTGTCATCCTCGGGGCATGGAACAGCAGTCACTGTGTGTGTGTGTGGGGGGGGGGGTATTTGTGAATTTCCTGCATCGTGCAGGGTTGGACTAGATGACCCTGGAGATCCCTTCCAACTGTATGATTCTATGATTCCAAATTCTGATCTGGAGATTCTGGTAGCCACTATGCTTTCAACAGATCCACATAAAAGATTACAGAAGTACTTGCATGAATTAGCATCATGTATTAAGAACATAAGAGAAGCCAATCTTGGATCAGGTCAATGGCTCATCCAGTCTAACACTCTGTCATACAGTGGCCAAAAATACCAGGTGCCATCAGAAGGTCCACCAGTGGGGCCAGGACACTAGAAGCCCTCCCACTGTTGCCCCTCCAAGCACCAAGAATACAGAGCATCACTTGCCCCAGACTGAGAGTTCCTACCTATTCCTTGTGGTTAACAGCCACTGATGGACCTCTGCTCCATATGTTTATCTAGTTCCCTCTTGAAGCCGTCCATGCTTGTAGCCACCATCACCTCCTGTGGCAGTGAATTCCATCTGTTAATCACTCTATGGGTGAAAAAGTACTTCCTTTTATCCATTCTAACCTGAGTGCTCAGCAATTTCATTGAGTGTCCATGTGTTCTTGTATGATAATGTTGCACCCGCCCGCCCCCTTTTTTTGTCCCACAATATGGTTGACTTGCAATATAGTGAGTTGCTTAAATCAAATAGGCCTGGATCTTGTCAGTGTCTGCAAGGGAAACCTCCTGGGAATCATATGCATGACAACGTGGGTTACCTGACAAAAGAAGGGACTATAACTATTTTTGCTCACCTTTCTAACCTATCAGCATACTGCAGTGTTGTTTTTGCCCTGTCATACCACTACATCCTATTAATCAAAAAATGTATTTGCCCTCGAGGTCTATTTATCTATGTATTTATTTTAATCTGCCCTTTGGCCAAGGAGTTCAGGACAACATACGTGGGCTCTGACATCCTCCATTTTATCCCACAACAACCCATGAGGTAGACTCAGCGGAGAGGGAGTTACCGACCCAAGCTCACCCAGAGAGTTTCATGCCTGAACAAGGATTTGAACTTGGGTTTACCCTGCCCTCCTCTGACATGACAAATCAGACTGACATCTTAAGGTGCCCTACAGTCTTACGACTACAAAACCTATGATGCACAATGTCAAAGGCACTCCAGCCTGCTCTAGCAAACAGGACCAGCTATATATCTACAACAAAGATGAAGATTCCAAGACAGCAGAAAGGGGTTGAGTAATTGGAATACAAAAATACCTTCAAGAGAGAAAAGCATTAACCTGCATCCTACAGACTCATCAAATCTCCACACGTTTGCAGCATGAGAGCAATCAGGGGATTCAGTTTCCCTGATGACAGATGAACATGTAAGAAACAAGTCTTATTGACCCAATTGCTGTGAAAGTATCCTCCTTCTTGGGCAAGGAGCCCCTTTTTTTAAAAAAAAAAATTCCTTCTCATTTCCTGCTTTTAGACACCCGAGGCACAGCTCATCGCTGGCAATAAGCCTTGCAATCAAGCTAAGAATGAACACCCCCTTTGTGCAATGCACACAGGCAGCAGGATGAGGCAGTCATCAAAAACTTGCCATACTGAGCACAGATGAGCCAGTAGTTGAAATGCACTCCTCCATCTCAATAGAGAGGATATCCTGTAATAACAGCGGTCAATCAGCGGGGCGCAATGGGTCAAGAAAAGCCAGCATGATGGGTTTTGATGTCTAGCAAGGCCTCCCATTTTAAATCTGTTGTACCTGTGCATGCCTATTTGCTCAAGATGACATTGCCATTGAAGCACATAGCATCTCAAGAGCAGTATACAATGATGACTGTATATAATCAGCAGCAGTGTCTTAAAAGGCTGCAAAATGAAACCAAGATCCTACCGCTTAATGCACATCCTACTCAACCAGAGGTGCATCCATCACAAAGCCTATATTTTCATGCTTAGCAAGACAGGTCCCAAACGGGAAATAAAAAGGGCATAAAATGCACAGCACCATCACACTATATTTTCACTGATAAATCCTGAAGTGAGTGTACCTCTCCTTGCCCCCACAGAAGAGCTACTTTCTCATGTGCAAATGGGATCCCGGAGCAGCTTTATGACATCTCTACTGTTTACCTTGCTGGCTTTCTGCAGTGTCTAGGATTTATCTGAAATACGCCCAGATTTCCAAAAGCCACATGCCGTTTTTCTTTTTCTTTCCAATGTACAGACATTTATCAGTGGGTAGTGCCTTCTGTGCCCACTCCCTTTTCCCATGAAAGGATGGAGGGGTGATTTTGATTGTGCAGCCTTTGTTCTTTGGACCAGAAAAGCCACACCAAACCAAGCCTCCAGGAAAGAAGCTCTAACAGGAGCCCTTTGCAATATTTCCTGCTCATTACTTCTCCTGAAGGAAGCAAGTAACAGGCAACAAACTGCATCCTCCTAAAGCAGGTGTTTTTCCCAGGACAGGTCTGCAGCAGTCTCTTCCCCTTTATGTCCTGCAATTCCCCCACTGCCGGCAGAGATTGCAGAGCAGAAAGTTAAAGGAGTGTGGGCAGTGACAGCACAGAGGGGAATTCTGGTCTTCTCTAGAGTGTCAGGAAGAGAGACACAGATACAGTCTCTGCATCTGTTATCCCCACATATCTGCAATGTCATACAAAAGGGAGGAGGACACTTTACGTGTGGGAAACGTGGAAGCAAAATGTTAAAAAGCGCACCCGGGGGTGGGGTGGGGAGAGACACACACAAAGAAACTGAATATAAAATGAAAGGGAACAGATGAGATATATTAGTCGCAAGAGTGGGGCAAGAGGTAATGGGCGAGAGATGTGGTGGTGCCGTTACTGCAGTAAAAACAATCACTCAGGGAAACCTGCTTCCCATGACTTCATCTTCATTCGCTGCACAATGACTGCTGGGTAAATATTGACCGAGGGAGTGTAGCAATAGCTCATTGCAGCTGTGAAGGGCCGATATGATATAGGCGATCAGCATTCAGAGCAGAGAAGGTGGATGAGGAATGAGCTCTTGAGGATCACCTAATCTCCTTTTATGAACTCTGTGGAAGCTAAATGAAGAGCACAGAGCAACATCAAGAGAGACAGAGACAGGTGGAATATATTATCTTGGGAAGAGCCGCATCCCCCCCCCCTCCGGTTCCATCCTCACACAGGCCTCCCTCTTCCCTTCATCCTGCTTCCAATTTACCTTTCATTGTTCTTGGTATCTGGCTATCCTTTTCCTCCTGCAACAGAACAAGGTGCACAGCCTAGCAAGGCATGAGACCAGTGCTCGCCTTAAATGTTTGTGTACCTGAAATCTCAAAATGACATCCTCAGCTCAGGCCTGAAGAGCTTTATTGTAAAAATGTAAATAGCAGCTCTCTTCAGCCTGTGTCTTAAGAGCTGGCTGTTGATGCCTTTTGCCATCCTTTCCCTTTGAGGCTCCTCAGGTGCACACTCACACACCCAACAGAAAGGTGCTAAGGCATGGGGTGGGAAACTTCTCGTATGCCAGACCATTTTGCTCTGCATGCAGGGCTAGTTGTTCTGTACACAAGCAATCAACTGCTGGTCCGCAGAGTGAAGACAACTGCCAAGGCCGATCATCCCATCATGGACTCATGCAGCAGCCAGTTTCTCTCAGTCAGGCTGGGCCATTTATAATCCTCGTCTCTACCCTCCTGCCTTTTGTTTGCCAGCACACCAACATCTTCATAGGCAGAGATTCCAATTTTCAGCACTCACGCCTGTCCCTCTGCTAAGGAAAACAGATTAGCCATAGCATGTGCAAACTTGCAGCTGCTGACTTCTATTTTTTATCTATTTTATGCAGAGGCAATCAGAACAAAAGCAAGAAAGGTCATACATCTGCAGAGGTCATACCTTCAACCCTACAGCTTCTGCCAGATGTGCAGGATCCCCTCCAATTACTCCTGGTACATCAGCTGCACAGCTGTGCAACCACTGGCTCTACTCCACACCTCTACACTTTGACCCTGCTAATGGAGCAGAGGAGTCCAACAGAGTGTATATGAGACATTGACCCTGTAATCAGACAGCATTAGCAGATCTGGTGAACATTCTATATGGGGGGAGAAAGCAAGGGCCCATCAGACAGCATAGAGCAGAGAGGTATACAACTCATCTGATCCCTTCCCCTATTCCTGGCAACATGGTAGTGTTGGGGAAAATTACAAAGAGCACTTTAACACATTAAAATATTTGTTGTGCCATGAACGTTTATAGCTTAGCTCCTGCAGCACATGAAATGTTCTAGAAACACAGGATGGCTGTCAGTAAAGGAAAAAATTGCTTTGTGCAATGAAACAGGGTTAGTGGGATGCAACAGGGCTAGACACTGCCTCTGGGTGGCAATCAAATTGGGAAGGGAGTCATTATCAAAGCTTTGCTAGATGTTAACAACTAGGGAGGGATTATGCCTCTGTACAGATACAATAGTATTCGGTGTGTAACCCTCGCAGACATTCACCATCTGGGATTCTGTTCCTCATACACCTTCGTGTGTCATATCACGGAGTGCTTGTGCATTCGTGGTTGGCAGGATGGTGCTGGAAAGAAGATGCTAGGGAGTTAGATGGCCACTCTGATGAAGGACAAAGAACCGTGCACTCTAAGAGCCATTTGGTGAAGACGAATTGCAGGCTCATGCAGATGTCACTTGGAAGACATCTGTACACAGTAAAGGCCTGCTGAATCACTGAGGCCTTCTAACAATGTGAGTCTGATTGTCACATTCTCATTTTAACTCATGCATATGGTGCACCATGATTCAGTTACTCGTAAGATTCATGCAACCCAATGCTAAGTGCTTCCTCAGAGGTAAGTGCCAGTGAGTTCAACAGGACTTGTCTACAAATAAGTGTGCACAGTGCTGCACCAAATACATTATTGCTATTATCATCACAGGCACTGGACTGATTTTGTACCACTTGGTTTCAGCTACAGCATGATATGATGTAGAGTTAGAAGATGATTAACTAACTAGTGGGAAAGCAGATAGTACACATCAGCTCTGTATAATTAAAACCCATAAATCTAATGCTTCATCCACCAACACTCACAGCAAAAGAAAACCCACTGCTGTTGCAGGCAATTTTGAGAAAACTAGTTTACTCTGCATATAGCTGTGTTTAAATGGCCTGGAAGGTGATGAATCAATCGTGTGCCTGTGATTAATGGCTCGGGGGGTGGGGGGTGCACAATGAATCTGAAGCAGGTGAGTGACCAAAGGTAGGTCATGCTCTGGTGTTACTGCAAGACACTTACACAGCAATGTCATTATTCAGGGGTGGTTTGGAATATAACTTCTTGTGTTGGTTGACTGATCTTTTCCAGTTCAGTTTTGAAGTGTTAGTTATTTTTATTTGGTTTCTGGGTCATAGTCATTCAGGAACAAGGCAATCACATTTTAAAGATTATCCTCGCAGTCTTAAGGGCTAGAGACATCTTTTAAAAATGTGTTACTGGGGTCTCTTGCTGACAAAAAGGATGGGTAGCAATCCTGCATAAGACCCATTTTAAAATAGCAAAGGGGGTCTTTTGATGAAGAATGATCCCTCTAGTAGCAAGTCGTAATTTTATAGGTACATTACAATTAAAGGTAAAGATTTCCCTTGCTCGAAAGCCAGTAGGATCCAACTCTAGGGTGTGGTGCTCATCTCTGTTTCCAAGCTGAAGAGCCAGCACTGTCCGAAGACTTTTTCCATGGTCATGTGGTAGGCAAGACTAAATGCCAAGGCACATGGAACGCTGTTACCTTCCCACCGAAGCAGTACCTATTTACCTACTTACAGTTTCTTGCTTTCGAACTGCTAGGTTGGCAGGAGCTGGGGCCAGAGACGGGAGCTCACTCTGTCACACAGCACTACGGTCTCGAACAGCCAAGCTACCGACCTTCCGATCTGCAGCTTAGCATCTTAACCTCTGAGCCACTATGGCCCCCAACATTACAATTAGAGGCAGTTAAAAGAATTTCTGAAAACATTTTTCCAAGAAAAGATTTTGAGAATACAACTTTCTGGGTTAAGGATGAGAACACAGTATCTTGGAACTTTTAAGGAAATAATCTATGTAGTACTTTTAAAGAGTCCCACAGTACCCTGAACAAAAAGCAATGTACTGAAACAAAGCAAATCAGCAAAATCCAAATGCCATGAACTACAGGTAGGGAGAGATTGTGCCCACAGATGCGGAGGACTGTACTGTTTCCTACAAAGATTTCTCCAAAACACTGGTGTCTCCTATTCCAGTTCATGCATCATCTTTTTATCCTCCCCCCTCCCTCTAATTTTCTCAATTGTAGGGTTGCCAAGTCCGGATTGGAAAATACCTGGGGACTTTGGGGGTGGAGCCAGGAGAAGGTGGGGTTTGGGGAGGGGCCTCAGCATGGTACAGTGCCATAGAGTCCACCCTTCAAAGCAGCCATTTTCTCCAGGGGAGCTGATTTCTGTCAGCTGGAGATCAGTTGTAAAAGCGGGAGATCCCCAGGCCCCACCTGGAGGCTAGCAGCCCTACTCAACTGCCATGCAAATTATTTTATAGGCTTTTCATTTCTCCAACTAGTATTGTTAAGCTATTCATCTAAGCCTTTTTTTTTTTTTTACAGATCTGGACATTCATGATCACTTATTCCATGACAAACAATCCATTGTTCCATATAATGTTCCCCTTGGTGAAATGCCCATCATCACTGGGCCTCAGCTCACCTCTACTTTGTGGTGAGAGTTCTTTGGGTTTTCTGTTAATACTGCTAGCCAATATCCATGCTGCTTTCTTGTGCAACTTACATATAAACCCATAGCAGGTCTGTACGAGACAAAGTTGGCCAGTAATTGCAGCTCCATGAGGTAAATCCCAAAGTTTCGTTTTCCCCCAGCCCTTTCCCACCTTGTTGTGAGAACTAAGGCCCATCCAAATCCAATGGAAAAGCAGTATCGATGGGAAGATGCCTGCATCCCTCCATCCGCATTGCTACTTGTTTCTTGGGATTCACGAGCGCCAATCATTCCAGCTTATTTCAGTCAGGGAGCCATACTGCATGCTTCACCTAGACCTAAGACTCCTTTAAGGTTGGAATTATTGGGACAGTGAAAGCCTCATATGCTGCTGCTGGTAAGGAATAGAAAAGATGGGCAAGGGAAGGGGGGGTCTCATGTAAACAGCCCAAAAAAGAAGAAAAAGTCAGAAACAGAGAGATGAGTGTGCAGAGAGACCTGGAAAAATTAGAAGAAAGTGGGGGTTAACAAATATAGTGGTGCAGAGAGAGGATTGTGTACATAGAGTAAAGCGAAAGTGGAGTAACAGAGAGAGCATATGAACTTACGAAGCAGCCTTAGAGTTGGAACATTTTAATAATGTAAGCTACTTTGTATACTACTTTGTATGCTACTTTAATAATGTAAGCTACTCAGTTCTCAGGAACTGAGACCAGCACCTCGTATATGCAGTTTCTTCTCTTTTATATGAGGCCATAAAAAACTCCTTGTAGTGAGTTGGACTATTGGTCCAGTATTAGCTTTACTCAGAATGGCAGAGACACTCCAGAATCTTTCCCAGACCTGCCAGTGAAGATTTAACTGGAAATGTTAAAATATCAAACCTAGAACAAGCTCTACCACAAACCTGTGGCTGGAGAAGGATGAGTGTCTTACGGAATGTATGGAGGGGAGGGAGGGGTCATCATAGGTGCAGACAGACCTGTGGGGTTTAGAAAGAGCAGGGAAGCTAGCAGATGACGGTCAAACTTGCGGTAGTAAAGAGAAAAAGAAGTGAAGAAAGTGTGCTCGGAGGGGGGGGGCGACAGGCAGGTACAGAGAGCAATGCAGAATGGAGACCAAATAAGAGAAAGTGATGTCAGAGAAAAAGGGTCAAGGAGACCAGAGGTGTGGCAGATAAAAGGAGTCTGTAGAAAAAAGCAGGATTAATATCGGACAAAAAAAGAGACAAAAAAAATCAGTTATAACTCCTACATAATTCCTTTTAATACAAAGACTCAGCTCTACTGAATAAATTTATTAAAAAAACGGCCCTCAGAACTACAGTGCTACATTCCCAGACAGCAGAGTCATGCACCCAAGGGCAGAGGAACACAAACAACCCATCTGGCTGTCATCTTCTGTGTTTTTTAGAGTTGCCAGCCTCCAGGTGGTGGCTGGAGATCTCCCAGAAGTACAGCTGATCTCCAGGCTACATACACTGCTTATTTATTATTTATGTATTTAAAATATTGATTCCACTTCCCCTGGAGAAAGTGGTGGCTTTGGAAGATGGGCTGCATGGCATCATACCCTATTGAGGTCCCTCCCCTCCCTAAACCCCACCCTCCTCAGGCTCCACCCTCAAATCTCCAGGTATTTCCAAACCCAGAGTTGGCAGTCCAACTGCTTTTTAAAGCTGCTCACAAGAATGAGGGCCTTCCTTAGTTTCTAAGGCTACCCCTTGAAAGGAGTACCTACTTATATTAACGCAACTGTTCTCTTTAGAAAAGTCTGAACTGCCCTTATTTCAACTCAGCCCCTGTCCTCTCCCCAAGTCTGCCTGCCACCAAGATCACATGGAGCAAAAATATAATAGCAGGGAAGCCTATAAAACTTCAAGTGGAGGCTCAGTGCTTGTTCTCCTGTGTATTCGTTAGTCATGCTAAAGGCAAGCAAAGCTTTCCCCCCTTTGGATTAGAGGAAGAAACATTTGCTCACCATTATTATTATTTCATGGCCCTGGAAATTTACTAGCATCTGGTATTTCCCTTGGTTGCCTGAAATGAAAAAGCTCACTCACACCTTGTACAGACAGCCAGATATTTAATGCCTCATGCAGTAAACCCTAAAGGCAAGGAACATTTGTGAATCAATTGGATTATTAGTGAGGTTGTTAAGGAAACGATGGACAGGACACCACTCTCCACTGCCATGAACATAAGGCCCTGCCCAGACCTCTGTAAACCTCCTGGATCCTTGGCTCACGAAAATTCAATGACGCTCAGCATTTTCCAGTCAAAGCACAACTTCACAGACACCTTTCTCCAACATCCTCCTATATGCTGCATATGTCGAATACAAGAAAGGCATGCCAGCCAGGGCATCATGTTCTCTGCTGAAGCACAATCCCAAGCACTACTTAGCTCTAGTCCATGTCAATACACATACCAGTTTAGAGACAAAACACATGAGATAACGGGAGGTTCATGACTAGATCTTCCCAAGACTTTAAAAAGGTTAAGCAGCGGTAGTGTGGGATCTTGATCCAGACCAGGGCCAAAATATGGGGGGAGAAAAGTTGCTTGTCTTCTTCCTTTTCCTGGTTAACATTAATGTAAGAAAAGTGAGAAGTGGTGTTGGTTCTCCCCCAGTGCCACAGCTCCAGTGTAAATCAGGGTCCTGTGTGGTATGCACTGGCCTTTTGAAATGCTGGAAGATCCACCCACAGACCTTCCAGAGTCATATCTGCATTGGTTCCAGTCCTCAATTGAAATGAACTACAAAATCCACTTGATGTGAACCAGTTCAAGATCATCATCCTGGCCTTACTAATTCTGACTGGGATCTGTGCTCTAAATTAGGTGCCTCACTTTATGGCCATACGATTGTGCTTTATACTGAGCTAGACATTACATATCTCCCAAGCCTACTCTGAACTGGCAACATCTTTCCGAAGTCAGGGTCAGAGGCCTTTCTCAGCCTTGCTACTTGAAATCCTTTCAACTAGGGATTGAAATTAAGACCTCATTCATGCAAAATCTGTGTTGAACTAATAAACTATAAGATTTCTATGACCACAGCAAGTGCATTACAATGCTGTTGAAACACAACCCCCAAAATTGATAACATTGATGATGTTGATTAATCCAAGATATGGATTGATATAAAAAAAGGCTATGAGATTGTTATCTGACAGTGACAAGTTGTCTGATCATTGCCTATGATATTTTACTGTTTGGGAATGTTAAAATGGTGTATGAACAAATATATGAGCTATTCTCTTCACAAATGTATCATCAGCACTTTAACAACAACATTAAAGCCAAGATGTCCTAATTTGCTTCATTATATTAGCTTCTCCTTTCACTCATATTGCCCATAGCTTTTCTTTACAGCTGCACTTGTCCTGCACCAGCATATGCGGACTTGATGTATACCATGTTTAACCACAGGTGTCCTTAACTATATATGCATCATCCAGTGGTAAATCTTTATTAAAAGACCACCCATTCCCCTTCTGCTTACAAGACATTGCCCACTCCTTCCTTCACAGCTGCTAAGTAAAACACACACACATGCGCACGACAGCACTGCAATATTAAAGGTTCCCAGGTTTTGCCTGGGAGGCAAAAGGGAAAATGTGTGCACATTTTTTTCTTGCCGTGACTGTGAGGGAGGCTTTGCATTTCCTCTGTTAAATCTGGAACAAGAAACCTAATAGCCAGAATCATCATTCAGGTTATTAGAAGTGATTGTGTACAGGCCTTGTTTTTGATCAGCTGCCTGATGTGGTGGGTGGAAGAGAGAAGGTGAATTGGTGCAAGGTGAAGGGACCCTTTGTGATGGCTAAAGGAAACTTCGATGGTCTGTCTGTAGTATCTAACGGGCATATTTTTTGCCCACCCTTCCTTCAAGGGAACTCAGTGTGATAGGTTTGGCTGACTGTTTAGCCAAGGAAATTTCACATTAGAGACAACGTGGCTCTAAACACAAGTTGACGGGGGGTGGGGGGGCAGCAGTGGAGGAGGATTTGCCTTGATGCTCCCTTGTGGACTTCCTGGAATGATCTGGTTTGCAACTGTAGCAAACAAAATGCTAGACTAGACAGACCCTGATTCACTTTCAGCAACCTCCTTCCTTATGTGCCTCCAGAGCACAACACTATCTTCAGCAATTTCTGCACAGGTTCTGTCCCAAGTTCCGTACTGTTGGGAAGTGGTTTTCTCCCTGCTTCCCTACAATACCATGGTACATTCATGCACTTCCAAGGATTTCTTCAGCATTTCTTCAATCTTTCCCAAACCTACTTTACTGAAAACTGTTGAGAAAACTGCAGCAAAACTTGGGTGGCTACCATGTAAGGGGGAAAGTTCCAGTTTCCCCAGCCCCACCCACATGGCAGCCAGGGATGGACTGTCTACTAGATGGTCCTAGGCAATTGCCTAGGTTACCAGAGATGGAGGGGCAAACTAGTCTGCTCCCAGTCCCTGCCTGCCTGCACCAATGGAGTCTGGCCTGGAAGGTGCCCTTGGTCCCAGTGGGTAGCTGGCAGGGTACCTGCTCCCCCCACCTTCCCTCCCTCTATCATGGGGGTGGGCCCAGCCTTGTTGCACCTTACATTTCTCCTGCAGCTCCTCCCCTCTTCTTGCCTGACCTTGGCAGAAGGGAAGCAAGATGGGCAGCAGCCTCCTAACCTGCCACAGAGAATGAGGAGAGTGGATGAAGCCTTGCCCCTCCACCAGAGGGGCAAGAAGGGCAAGTGGCAGCTTCTCACAATGGTGTTGGGGGAGGAGGGCAGCTTGGGTGTCCCAGACTAAGTCCTTCAAGTCTTTCATGCATGTAGGGCCAATAATCATTACAGTACATAACCCCCCCCCCCCAAGCTGGACAATAGCATCCGCTCTACTTTCTGTTTTTCCACTAGCTTGCTTCATGGCCATTTTTGCCAATCAGACTTCTTCACTGAGTGATGGAGCTCTCTGATGAAAGGGTAATCAGAAAGGAGGTCCCTTTGCACCAAGTGTCTGACAGCAGGCAGAATCTGAGGGGTCCTGACTGAAGAGCAGCCATATGAGGCTGGCCTTTCCTTTGTGTAGCATGGTGACTTTGGCAGACACTGGCGGAAGAACTCAGTGGCTCTGCCTCTGTCAGGCGGCAGTGATTCATCTATCTACTTAAA
The DNA here is from genome assembly GCA_029233225.1 of Lepidodactylus listeri. Lineage (NCBI taxonomy): Eukaryota > Metazoa > Chordata > Lepidosauria > Squamata > Gekkonidae > Lepidodactylus > Lepidodactylus listeri. Next base: position 54,145,823 of record JARCFY010000005.1, on the reverse strand, counting down.
AGCTCTCCATAAATCTGTCGCTGCTCGCTGGTCTATTACACTGCTTCCCAATCAATCTACATCTCCTAGCGCCATCAATCAGTCCATCCCTATGTCTTCACCTCAGCACTGGGGCTGGGCAGCCCTCTGCATCCGCCTATGGAATTTCTGTGACTATTAATCGCTAACTGGGTGGGTGCCTGGCTGTAGTTCCACTCGGCAGACTCTATCCATATCAATCTGTCAAAGTACCTTTCTTTTCTGTAGTAGAGGCAAGCCTGAGAAGCAGGGAAGTATCCAAGGAAATAAACGGTCAGCCATACAGTATGCCAGCCATTTCACTCCAGCTGCCAGAGTCCTGTGCGTTAGGGATCTCCACTTAGGGATCTCCGTAGGTGGAGCAGGGACTGATGGACATGAGACATGAAGCCGACCAGGCAGCTTCTTTGCCCTGTAGTTGCTACCTCAAGGTATGGAAAAACACAGCTTTGCTTCTCCCATAAAGCTTAAGCATATGAAACTGGAATGAACACATAATTCTACCTTGTTTATCTCTCTCCCTTCCCCTTTTGTCTCTCTTGTGGCAACGTTTCAGTTTTAAATTCCTCGGGGCATGGAACTGACTTGTACTCTGTGAAGTGTCTTGCACTTTGAAGGTGTAAAATAAATAAATAATCATAGCAAGAGAATACTAAAGAAAAGCCACCAGGGTATGGTTACCTGGGGGAAATGGCTCCTGAACATTCTCTTCAAAAATTTGCATGCCAAAAGTCTCCAAGAGGCAAAATTCTAGGCATGCGCCAAGTAAGGTAGCCAAATTCCAGGTAGGGCTTGGGGTCCTCCCCAAGGGTCATTTCGAGCAGGAGCTTGGGGGAGCTCAGCTACGGGAGTTGGTGCCAGCCCCCCTCCCCATGGGGGAATGCCTGCTTGTGTCATGGCTGCAGCAAAATGACCCCGTCCCCTGGAAAGGTCCTTGTTCCTCCGATCAGCCTCCTGAAGGCTTCAGCCGCCACTGAAGCTATCCTCCCAAAATAGGGGTATTTCTGAGGCTTGGATTAGTAACAGTTTCCTCTCTGCCAGCGCCCTCTCTCTCTCTCTCTCTTCCTTCCTTCCTTCCTCTCTCTCTCTCTCTCTCTTCTTTCTTTCTTGCCTTCTGACATACTTCCGGTGATATCAGGTGGTGTAGCATATGCAAATAAGTTATGCTAATGAGGTATGCTAATGAGCTCCTGCACCTCTTTTTCTGCGAAATGACCCCTGATCCTCCCAAAATTACAACAGATTGTCAGACAACAGAGGTCAGTTCCCTGGAGGAAATGGCAGGTGTGAAGGGAAAAATCTGTGGCATCACATTCCTACTGAGCTCGCTCCCCTCTCCAAACTCTTTCTCTTCCCCAAATCTTTAGGAATTTACCAAGCCAGTGCCATGGAATTCACTTCTTGAGTGCTGTGACCTTAGGCTGCAGACACACCCTGTGTGTTGTTGCATGAAGCAGCAGGATCACTGGATTGGCGTCAGTAAACAACCAAAGATCTTTGCAACACAGAGAGGAACACAGTGACTGTATACAGGCTACATCTCCCAGAAGAGGAGAACAAAAACTAGCTCCCAGCCAAGGCCATGCTCAAATTTGTCTTTTTATGAATAATTTCTGAAACTAAATCAAATCAATTGGAAGCGTGCAAACAACTGAAAACTGGATTGTGTATTATAGTATTAAGAGCGGTTGCTTGTGCTGATACTTCAAATAACAAGTGCATGCACATAATCCTATCACATAAAGCACTGAAAATGTCTCAGCTATCGCCCCATTTGGGGAAACAAACCACAGTAATAAAGAAATCAAGGATGCTACATTCCAAAATAGTCATTGCTACTGCAGCTTATGGTTTAAATACTGTCTCACAGCACAGGAGATAATGTGTTGAGCGAATACATTTATTTTAGAGCCACGGGATCTTTTACTAAACCTTTACAGAGAAGCCAGGCAATACCACTAGGTGTCTCTTTAATAATTATCAGGTTTGGAGATTAGTAATGTTCTACTTGAGAAGTATAATTATCTGGGCAGCATTTCAGTCTCCCTACCCAAATTACAATCAACTGCTTTTGTAGCAATGACTCTCCTTATTTTTATATCAATCTTGGCAAATTATTAATAAACTCAGACCATTGTTATGACAAAACAAGGTGTCAAAACCAAGCCCTGTACTTCTCCCTACCCCTTTTAATTTTAATACTGTATTGTAAGATGATTCTTGGAAATTACGCTCCTTTGTTCAGTTCTCATGTTCCTAATTTGAGAAATCCTTCCACTTTAAAAGCCCCAATTCATATCAGCACATGATTGCAAGCAAATGTTGATTTTCAGTTGAAAAATGAGCTTTGTGGAAACCTCCATGCCTCCAGGCACAAATGGCTGGCTTAAAAAAAATCCCATCGAGTTTGAAATCTAGAAGGCAATTTACAAGAGTATCTACTGGATTCTTCTGGTATTATTTTTTTTTAAAAAAAATATCAATGACAATTACAGCTGAGGCTGGAAGCATATGCAATAAATCAGATTACATGATCAGAAATATCCCACATCTACAAAGCAGAGAGAATATCTATAACCACATCTAGCCAAGTGCAAGAAGTAAGGATTCATGGGTCTCTGAGTTCTTCCACTGGCTGGCTCACTGGAGATGTAGAAATGTTTGGTACTTCTGTATGTTAGCAGGCACTGGCCTAACCTGCACCACAACTGCATTTGCCTCTTTGCTAATTCATTAAAGTGCCTGCGAATTCAATTCATATGCTAATGCATTTAAATGCGCGTCAATGTAATACATTATTTTTCTATTTCATTGTCCCTTTGCTATGACTGATCTTTCCTTCCTTCAGCTTTGCTCAGAAAATGCAAAGCTTTCCTCTTCCCTCTACATTCCCTTTTCTTTTGTCTTGGGTTTTAAGTTGGATTGTAAGCCTGCAGGCAAGTTCTTCTTTATGTCTTACCTAGTAAAGACTTGATATATTATGTGTATATACATATATATGATGGTAGGAATGATGCTGTTTATAGCCTATCATTTATGGAGGGGGAGACTAGTCACATTGGTTTAAAACATTCAAATGAAAACAGTAGGAGTATACTGTGGCTTTTGTCTGGGAAAAGATGGCCTGCACAGCTGGTAGAGTCATACTCTTCACCTTGACTCCCTCTGTGGATTTGGCCAGATCTGCTGACTAGTGAAAAATTCGTGGTTTGGTTCCCCTTTCCTCCCGTCAGCATTGCAGACCCTGCTGAGCTCTAGGGCATGGAGCTTAGATTTTCTTTGTGCTTTGCACATCATCGACTGAATTGCTAACAACCCATGTGTGCATATGCAGAGCTGGTCATGTAGTCCCCCTGCAGCAGACATACATCATCACCTCTCACAAGGCAGGAAATGCAGAGAAGAGTAGGCAGAATTCAGGTGTAAGTGAAATGTAGCAGGGAAAATAGACAAGCCAGAGGGATACAGAGACCTACTTGAATAGGAGATAATCAAAAAGAATCTGTATCATTGGAAGTGTGCACCTCAAAAGTGCATCAGTATGAATGATACTCAGCAGCCCTAATCACATACTGTAATGGTTCATGTGAGCACTGTCTCAGGGATGGATGGGACAGTTTCCATAGATGACCAAAAAAAAAGTTTTGTGCAGCTATTCCTGAGTTTGTCATTCTGTTCAACAAGTAAATGGAATATTTTCCAGATCAAAATCTCAAAGATGATGGCCAAATAGATCTACTACACATGACAGATTCACCATATGGGGGAAGACAAATTCTCTGGACAGCAAACTCCTTCAGAAATTAGCCTGCAGCTCAATCTCGTCAGATCTCAGAAGCTAAGCAGGGCCACTCTGGCAAGTATTTGGATAGGAGACCTCAGGTTGCAGAGGCAAGCTATCAAGCCACTTCTCTGAGCATCCTCGATGCTCCAGTAGGAGTCGCCAGAGATTGACATGACTTTCAGGCACGGGCAGACACAGATACACACACAAATGCAAAAAATATGAAAAAGTTAGCCTGCAGTGAAGACTTGAGGGGGTGAAGAACACTAGAGCTGTTCTCCCAAGACGTGAGCTTCCCTGCAGCTTCCCACACAAAAATGTCTTAATTGGAAAGGAGTCTTGAGGTTTAAGGCATGCAAGGTGTGGCTGGAGCATCTGTGCAGGGGGAAAGGTGCTAGTCTGAAGGAGTTCTTTTTCAACCAAAGGAGAAAGTTGTGAGAACCTCAGGGAAGCTTATTTCTCCCTTATTTCAGGGCATCTCAGCATTACATTTCACGACAATCTCTTCCAATGGAGGAGATGAAGTCTCCTTAGACTGGAAGAATGCCTTATTTGAGCAGAGTGGCAAGACCCTTTCCATTTTTCTTATGCAACAAAAGTCACCAGCTTAATTTGATGTTTTCTTTTGATTTTACACTACATGAGATTCTTCAGTGCATTGTGGCCAGAGAAAATGGCAAGCAGACTCTTGACTGTAGCTGGGATCATTCTGCTTGCCATGATGCATGGTGGCTGTTCCATTGGAAGAGTTTGTGTTTTGGGCAGCAGCCATATAGAGGCTATTTTAGAGAATTTCCTTGAGATCGTTTCGCCATGTGGAATCACCCATGAAAGGTGTGGTGTCAGAAATCACAGACATGTATTCTCTGGTAGTGTAGCAATAAGAGTGATACCTTGTGATATGTGATACTGAGGTGTCCGGAATAAGGGAGACCACCCTTTGAAATAAGGAATGCTTTTACAGATAAGGGGTGTTTGGCGACCCTAAGCCACAACTGCACTGATAACTGCAGTATGGACACCACACAGCTGTCAGGCCCCTAACTGCTAGCAGCACTGGCAACTGGAAATAACATCTTTTTCCGTGTACATATGCCACAGAAATTGCACAGAACGGGAAAACAACATTGCTCTCTCTGTATATTCACTTTCCAAGCACAAATGCATTTTAATGAACTCTCTTGGCAAGAGTAAAATAATGAAATACTGCAAATGCATACACTGATATCAAGCCATTGTGTTCAGGACTACCCTAAAGGGAGGGATACACAATAACATGGCATACCAATGCAAGGCTGCAGTAAACAGTAAGGGTCAACAAGGAGAGTAATATAAGAAAGAAAAGCTCATTAACAAAGGAGCTGGGTCCTGTATCGCTACTTCCATAGGAAGTCTTTCTTGGCCTTAAGGTAAACATGAGGTATACATCATGGAAAGCAACCCCTGTTCCTGAAACTCTGGTTGCACCTTTCGTTGGCAGTTTATAAGTAGAACAGTTGTCCATATAAACTATTTCGTCCTTTAACAAACCAAGTATATAGAAGCCTTACAAACTGGGCTCCAATGTTTTAGTTATGAAATGGAGGGAATCATTCTGAAGTTACCAATTTCTACCATATCTATCTCTTCATCTCATAATCAGAGTGTGAAAAACACTCTCACTAAACGCAGTATATTCAGTGAAGCCCAAAAAAGTTACTGAGAAAAAAATACCCCACATATCAAATGTGCATGTTATTTCAATGCTGTTTGATAACGTTTTGTTCTCTTGGTTGCTGCAGTTTCTATATGCCGTTTGCCTTCTTCTTTTACCTCACTGTTCTTGGATCTCATTTACTCACAATGCTGTTTAATGTGATTGGCTTTACCATCCCATGCAGCTTAGTTTAAGACCATCTATGAAATCATTGCCATATGGACATCATCAACAAAAATGACATAGGCCGCTACCGCCAATTGGATTAAACAGCAGTGAGAGTAAATGGAGCCAAGGGCAGTGAGGGTAAAGACGAAATCAATCAATAATTTATTACAGTCATGGGCCAGCAAAATAAAACATATATTGGCCAAAGACGACAGGAAAGGACACAAGAAATCTGCAACATTCCTAAACTGGCATCCCTACTAGAGTACAAAACAGAGCAGAAGATAGATTGTAGGCATGTAAGCAAGTGATGACTACACCAGTGCAACTTCATTAAACTATGAATCTGTGCCAGATCTGTAGTTATGTCAATAGTGGGTTTGGGGGTGAGTAGCGTAGAAGCACAGATGCTACTGAAACCAGGAGAATGGATCCTTAGTATTCTCAAACTCAGTCCAAAACGGTAGAGTTCCAAGCACCTTCTTACAAGATGTACATATACATGCCCCAAACCCCAAAGCAATGGCACTTGGAGCTAGAAAAGCACACACGGATTGTTCTGCATAAATCCAGATAGGGTTGCCTCACTGGCCACTGGCAGGGGATGGGGGTAGGGTTGCCAGATCCAGGTTGGGATTATCCTGGAGATTTGGGGATGGAACCTATAGAGGAGAGGAATCTCAGTGCCATAGAGTCCACTCTCCAAAGCATCCATTTTCTCCAAGGGAACTGATCTCTATATTCTGGAGATTGGCATCCCTAGCAGATATGATTCCAAAGTTTAAAAAGTCATTTGGCTTTATTTTTGCACTTATATCTAACACAAAAGAGACACGTTTGTGTGGATATCAATGACATAGGTTACTTATGTGGCAATGTAACAATAGATGCCATATTTCTGCATCATGTTTGGGACAATTTTAAGGAACTGCTATTACTTGATTATTTGTTGTATTATTTTAAAATTTATTACATTCATACACACAAACAGAAACACTCTTGTCTGGGATGTCAAAAATTGTGTCCTTGAAGTCTAATGAGTTCATATTTTTTTCAGGGCTCTTTTTCAGCAGGAACACACCAGAACACCGTTCCGGCTGGCGTCCGAGCCTGCCCTGCCTCCTCCCTGCCAGGCCTGAGCTGTTTACACTTAAAGGGAAAGTTCCTGCAAAGAGCTGGCAGGAAAAAAACCCACCGGGGGCTTTCCCTTTAAGTGCAGACAGCCAGCAGAAGAAAGCCCCGCCCAGAGATTAAGCAAAAGGCGTGGCTCTGCATTTGGCTTGCCAACCTCAGGTCCCTCTCCCTGCTCCGGCAAGTGCCTCCCCCATCTGTTTTCCTTCTCTCTCTCCCCCCCACCTTTCTTTCTTTCTTTCTTTCTTTCTTTCTTTCTTTCTTTATTTCTTTCTTTCTTTCTTTCTTTCTGTCTTTCACTTGCTCGCTCGCTCTCTGTCCCCACCTTTATTTATTTATTATTATTTATTTGTTTGTTTCAATTTATACCCCGCCTAGCCAGCGAGCCGGCTCTAGGCGGCTCACAACATAAAATCATTCAGTTACAGAGTTAAAACATAGCATAAAAACAATTTAAAATTACAACAACATTCAGCATAATAGAAGCGTCATAGCAGCATTACAATTAACCGCCGCTAGCATTACACCCACCAGGAGGCTACCACCAGAGATGTTTCAGAAATGGCCGTTAATAATACAGAGATGTTTTGAAGATAGTCATTGTGCCATCTACTAAGGGCCATTCCCCCCAGTGGCGGCCCCAAAAGCCTGGCGGAAGAGCTCCGTTTTGCAGGCCCTGCGGAACTTTCTTTATTTCCTTCTCTTTCTCTCTCCCCCTCCCCCTTCCTTTCTCTCTCTCTCTCTCCTCCAACTTCCTTCCTTCCTTCCTTCCTTCCTTCCTTCCTTCCTTCCTTCCTCTATCTATCTATCTATCTATCTATCTATCTATCTATCTATCTATCATTTCCCTTTCTTTCTCCCTCTCCCCCCACCTCTTCCTTCCTTCCTTTTTGTTTCATTTTGTTCTTTGTGTTTTTATTAAAAAATTATTGAAAAGGGGGGATGTAAAAAAGCAGAGAGCCTGGGAAATGCTGCTTGTGACAATATCTTTAATTTTTGAGAATCTCTTTAGTTTTCTCATGGCATCTTCTGCTTAAAAGTAAGTTTGAAGCCTGAGTTCATTGTTGAGTCTTGTTGGGAATGGCTTGCAAATATGTGGGTGTCTAAAGTCTGTATTAAAGTGGTTTGGTGCTTACTGCCATGCAAGAGAAAACATCTGAAAAAGTAGCTTCATTGTTGTGTGTGTTGGGAGAACACTTGACTGTTGCATGGGGGACTTTGGGGGACATCTGCAAAGAAACAGAGATGTAACTAAAAATGAGCATGGTCAGCAGCACTTTGGAGATTGCCTGTTTTGTGAAATTTAAAAAGTGGGCAGAGTTTCTGATGAAGATGATTGTCCCTCTTCTCCTGCCACTGGGCTGACATCTGCCTTTAATGGGCCAGCAAAGTTGATGTTCTTAAACCTCCTAATAAAAGAGATTTCTGCTTCTGAGGAGTTGACTTCCAACGATTGGTGATCTTGTGATGGTAGTTATACTTTTATGTGGTAAAGACCGCCTGTTCACAGGATAATTTTACCTGTGGGACAGACTCTGCATGGTAACCACTCCACTGGTACATAATTGCTTGTAAAAAGTATTATAGTGTAATAATTCAGATGGGTAGCCATGTTGGTCTGAAGCAGTAGAAAAAAGTTGGAGTCCAAAGTTTCATCCAAGGTATAAGCTTTTGTGTGCATGCACACTTCTTCCATCTGAAGAAGTGTGGGTGGCACATGAAATCTTATACCTTGAATAAAATAGTCCACAAACTACTCCCGTCCAGTGCATCCACAAACCTAGAAGAAGAAGAGATTGGATTTATACCCTGCCCTTCACTACCCAAGGGAGTCTCAGAGCATCTTACAAACTCCTTTCCCTTCCCCTCCCCACAACAGACACCCTGTGAGGTAGGTGGGGCTGAGAGAGCTCTGAGACAACAGCTGGTACAGAGCTATGGCTTGCCCAAAGTCATCCAGCAGGTGTAAGGGGAGGAGTGGGGAATCAAACCCGGTTCTCCCAGATTAAAGTCTGTGCACTTAACCACTACACCAAACTGGCTCCTAGATTTGTTCTGCCAGTGAGCTAGGGTTGCCAACTCCAAGTTGAGGAAATCCCTGGAGATTTGGGAGTGGAGGGTGGGGTTTAGGGGAAGGAGGGACCTAAGCAAGGCATAATGCCACGGACTCCACTTCCCAAAGCAGCCATTGGCCTGATCTCTGTAGTTTGGAGCTCAGTTGTAATTCCAGATCTCCAGACCCCACCTGTAGATTGGCAACCCTAAAAATTCATATTCAGCATACTAGTTCTGCAGGAAGGCAAGCTGATTTCCATGGGAACCTAACCTTTAGGAATTGATTCCAATCCAGTGTGGGAATAATTGTTGGACATAAGATATTGGTTCAGGCAAGATTTTTATAGATGGGACAGAAAATAATGTTTTAATTGGTTTTGTCAAAACTGTTTTGACAACAAGGTAAACAGAATAAGAAGCCAAAGGTGGATGTGGCTGGATGACCCCACTTCTGGTAACATCAGGTGTGGCCTAATATGTTAATGAGCTGTGCTGTCAGGGGTGTGGCCTAATATGTTAATGAGTTCCTGCTGGGCTTTTTCTACAAAAAGAGCCCTGGTTTTTTTCAAAATAAACAAATCTGGGTGGCCACTAATACACTAAAATGATTTCAGATCTCAGAAGCTAAGCAGGGCTGACCCTGGCAAGTATTTGGATGGGAGACCTCCAAAGAATACCAGGGCCAAGAAGCAGAGGCAGGCAATCAAGCCATGTCTCTGAATGTCCTCCATGCCCCAGTAGGAGTCGCCAGAGGTTGCCATGACTTTCAGGCATGGGCGTGCGCACACACACACAAATGCAAAAAGAAAAAAAAATGTCTGAATCCATTATGTTTACTCTTTAGTAAGTGTGCTAACTAAAGATTGCAACCATAATTATTAGGGATGGGCAAAGACCAAGAAAACCTGGTTCAGTCCGGGACCAAACCCCAGATTGAACCCCTGAGCCCCAAACCCTGCCTGAACAGAACTGGTTCACACAGTGTCAGGCCCTGCCCCAGCATGCCCATGTTACCTAGAAGCTGCACATGCCTGCCAGTTTCGCATGGCATCGTGCTCTGGCACCTGGCATGCCTGCATTTTTCAGAAGAGACGAAAGCATGTTGGTGACTCGATTGTGTCACTTCTGGGTAATGCAAACATGCTGGGGTGGGGCCCAATGCTTCCTGGAAGTGGTGGGCACGCCTCGGGCCAAACACGTTCCTGAGCCTGCCTGAAAAGCTTGAGGTGAGTGTCTAGGGAAGGCACCTTCCCCGGACCTCAGCTTGTGAGCCCCAAACTGGGCAAAGTCCGAGCCGGACTTTGGCTTGGTGTTCGGGTCTGTGCCCATCCCTAATAGTTTTAATGGGCTGTTTTAGTTCTCATGTATCAATTCACCTACTGTGCCCAAAAAATCCAGCCATATGATTCCATAGATATCTACAACCTGTTAGGTAGAGCGCTGGTTATGCTGCAAAAGAATAAAAAAATATGCTGCTACAGAAAAAGAACAAGGATAGAAAGAAAAGGAAATTAAGGGCAGCAACAATGAAAATCATTGCTGCATAGCATGCTCTGCAGGGTACTGAACATTCAATCCACTGAACAGCACTGCTTGGTTGACAGACTGTAAACAGTCCATTACCCTCAATGAGACTGTGTTCAACTTGGCCTTCTCTTGGCTAGTCATCTCAGGGACTGCTCTTTAAGTCTCAAATAGGGATAAATGAAGGCACCTCACTCCCTTGCTCCTGATCTTATCAATTAAAAACAAAGATCCTTGCTTCCCCTGCATTCAAAATTCCCTTTCTCTGTCTGCTGAGCATTTGACAGCGGCTTTAACAGACCTGTTAAGGGAAGCCACTCTGCACCAAACCATTGGCACAACCACTGTGCCAGTCTATTTAGAGAGAAAAGTTTGTCTGAGGTCCAGCAATTCTAAACTTGATGCTGCCTCTCTTTCTCTCTATCCCCATCTGCGTATATCACTGACAATGGGGCTGCTGTATCTGGCTTTATTGCCAGCATGCTGCTGGGGATTTTAAGGAGAGGATTAATTCACCAGGGCTGGAACTAATCATCTGGGATATAATCATTCTCCCACATTTTTCACCCTCCCCACAAGACCCTGTATATGTAATTAATTTAAAAATAATTAAGAAATGTTCCCCCATGAATATTAATAATGGAAAAACCCATAATTGTTATTACATGGAACAACTTTATTTTTTCTAAGAGGAGGGGCGAAGGGGGAGGAATGTTGAGCTAATCGAGTGATCAGAGCAGCAGAATGACTATTATTGCTCTGTAATTTATTCACTTGCATGCATAGTCCATTTATCACGAGCTGCCACTGTTGCTGGAAGCTCTCGTTCAGCTTGGCATGGACATTTTTACCATCCAGTCACGCAAACAAACATGTGCAGGGCCAGTTGAACCCAGTATTGTTGAACATGCCTGCCCCCCAACTACTAGAGGGTTCAGCAGTGCTTGGGTCCAAGAAAAGTCAAGAAACATCCCAGTGTTGAAAAGCTCCCTGCTTCTCATTATTACTGTGGCTCCCCTACACCATATGTACAGCCTGAGGCTACAAAAGGAAGGCTGACTGGGGAACTGTAGAACCATTCCTCAGCAGGTGTCCAATAGATTTGGATGGAGTCTGTGCACAGCATGGGTACCTCAAGGCTGTCAGTGTGCTAAAGACTCCCTCCTTTCTGAGTTAAGGAAGATGCACTCACTGTGCTTTTATTGTAAAACTATTTTCTGTTTCTTCCAAGCAAACAGAATACACATTAGATAAAATGACCTCAGCTAGCCTGATACAAAGCAGAAGCTCCAATGGGAGAACAGACTGAGAAACACCATGTGGGGAAGAATCCCACCCACAGGTGACCGTCCTGGGTGACTTCCGGTAAAACAGGAAGTGCAGCCCCCAACGTGATGATGTCACCAGTAGTGATGTCATCCCATTGGGATGGGGGGGTGATGCTATAGTTTGTGGGGAAAACTCTACAGTTTGAAGCCAAATTTACCATAAAGTTTTGCCCAAAAACCAGAGTGTCACCCCTGGTGTGATGACATCACTTCTGGGTGATGTCATCGTGCCAGAGCCCTGCACTTCTGGTTTTACTGAAAGTCGCCCAACATCACTTTCTGTCTCCCAGAAGTACGTCAGGAGCCCCTCGCTGGTCAGATAAGTGGACATGGTAACCGTAACCAAAACTGAGAAACAAGGTGGGGATTAGAATGGAGAAGAGAAAAATAAATACATATTATGAAAGGAAGAGAACAAAATGGAGAAAGCTGTGGAGAAAAGGAAGAGAAATTAAGAAAAGAGGAAAGGTTTTATTTTCTACAACACACAATAGGGAACATCTGGTTGAACAGGCAAAAATATGGAACTGGGTGGAAAGAATTGAAGAGGGAAACACACAGCTAGAAACAACCACCTTGTTAGAAGGCTGCAATCTGGCAATGAATGTGGCAGCCATAAGCTGTGCTTGCTGGTCTTGCCTTGCTCCAATGCTGACTAGGTTGATGTATTTAGCAGGATATGCAAATGTTTGCCTCCTTGTCAGGGCTATTTTTGGGCAGGAACGCACAGGAATGGAGCTCCAGATGGCTTCCAAGTTGGCCATGCCTAAAGCCCCCCCCCCCCGGGTTTCCCAGATGCCTCCCAAGCCGCGGGGCCCCTGGGGAAACCAAGGCGATCCAGGGAGGGAAGGCAGTTTAAACTGCCTCCGTTCCCCTCGGGTTCCCCAGGCACCTTGCAAAGCACCTGGGGAAGCCAAGCCGATCCAGGGAGTGATGGCAGTTTAAACTGCCTCCCCTCCTCGGGTTCCCCAGGTGCCCCGCAGCTGTGGGGCACCTGGAGAAGCCAATCCAGAAACTGCCTTACTTCCCTCAGGTTCCCCATGTACTCCACAAGCCGTGGGGCACCTGGGGAAGCCAATCTTGGGAGGGAGCTGTGCTGTCGGGATGTGGCCTATTATGCTAATGGATTTCTGCTGTTGAGTGTGGCCTATTATGCTAATGAGTTCCTGCTGGGCTTTTTCTACAAAAAAAGCTCTGCTCCTTGTAGTACACTTTGCAGAGAGGCACCCTAGGCAGAAAGCAGAGCAACTCCTATTTACTGACCTCTTCCTTCCCTGCTACCTTAGTGGTTGCAGTGCAGAAGTATATTAGACATTAAATAAATCAGATGCATTCTGAAAGCAGCATGAAGCCGGTTTCAAAGACTCTCCAGCTGACTTGAGCCCCGGCAATTTTGTCCCCCCCAGTTTACCCCCACACACACACACCTTGGCAGCCCTGGGTGGGTACATTTGCTTTTGTGCAGGAAATGTGGGAGATATTTGGCAGGAGCAAGAACTGTTACACCATCTCCACATAACAACAATGGAGCAAGCTGATTGTACTTTGCCAGCAGTTGCCACTGTCCCTTTTGTGCAGCATAATCTCACACAAAGCACTCAGAGTAGAAACAGGGAAAGAGGAGTGTTATGTATTGACCATGCGGTCGCCATGTGCTCCAGCAATGGCGACCGCCATGTGGCCAGAGCACATGGCCAAGAAACTACCTGAGCTTCAGCCAGGTAGAACAAAGGCCAGGTGGATTCGAACCGGCCACCAATCATGTACCTAGGTTTCTCCCAGGGAACCTATGAGATGTAAATAGACTGATAATAGCCTATCAGGCCAGTTGGGCGAGGTCAGGGGATTATCCCTGACCAGCATAAAAGGAGGGCTCGGAGCCCTGGGTTGTATGCTTCATCCGGACCAGCAATAAAGATCTAGCTGTTTCGCTGTTCCATGGACTCCCGACTCCAATACTTCTCAAGGAGTATCAGAATGGGTTGTGGTGGCATAGATTATTAACCATAGTGAAGACTTTCAGTCACCAGAGAGCTAGCTACATCAGTACAACCTTACTTAGTTGATGGGGGGGGGGGGATGTAATCCCTGTTCTATAGATCCCTTCTGATATCCCTTTAGCAGACAAATATCCCTTTAGCAGACAAATATTGAACTGTTGTTTTTTGTGTAAATGCAAAACCACTTGAAAAAATACTTCTTTGCAGTTGTGAGCAAATCATATATGATGTTTGACTCAAGAGAAATGGAGACTGCAAACAGGTTACTTTCAGTTTTTGAGTGTGTTATTTGTAAAATTAAAGCACTGTTAGAATGGTGTTGGTGCAGCCTTGTTCAACTGCAGTTTCTCACAACAGTGATGCATGATACCTGTGTTGCACTTGTGAAGATTAGGCTAATGGCATTCTAATCCCCCTAGCAGCACATTTGCTACTGCAACTCTTCACCCTGCTTTCCCATTTAAATGAACAGCATTAATCCTTTTGCCAAGTGTAGAATGCAGCTAGAGCTGTAGTAATTCCATAGGACTTGGCTGGCAATTTGAAAGATTATGGGGAAAATTAAATTTGCCAAGTCTCCGCTAATAACAGAAGTTAGTATTTACAGCATTTTTCTAACTACTTAAAGCCCATCCCATTCACTATTTCATTACTGCAGAACGAAGTCCCAGTATTTGCGAGCACCCCACAACTATAGCATTATTATTCACAACAGGCAACATCCCAAAAGTGAATACAGAAAACAAAGAGTTCTTAGTTGCTCCCTTCCTCTTCCCTGAGTCATACTTTTTAAGATGCTTCCAGACGTCAGCTTCCTTATCACTGCATAAGAACATACAAAAAGCCCTGCTGAATCAGACCAGTAGTCCAATCCTGTTTCATACAGTGGCCAACCTGCTGCCATGGGGGGCTAACAAACAGGGCATAGAGGCCAGGGCTTCCCCTGTTGCCTTTTAGCACTACTATTCAGAGGTTTTGTGCCTCTATGGAGGTTTCCTTTAAGTTACCATAGCTAGTAGCCATTTATAGAGCTGTTCTCCATGAATCTACCATACAGCCATCAGTGCAGTGGCAGTGAATACCACAATTTAATGATTCTTCGAGTAAAGGGGTATTTTCTTCTGTCCTGAATCTATTGCCGATCAATTTAGTTGGGTTACCATATATGACGGACGCCTGATGCTTCCCCACTCCCAAGAAGATTTTCCCACCAAAAATAGTTTTAATTCCCTTCAGTGACTGAGCTATCCTACAGTAGCATGTATTTTTCTTTATTTTATTTCATAAGCTTTAACTGTTCCACCCTGTCACAGATATTAGATTAGGATTATGACCCAGTACAGGAACTAGAGGGAATACAGGAGCTGTCTTATTTTAAAATACTCTCATGAAGTGGCATGTGAGGCAAATTAACTTTCAAAACAGAATAAAGAATTTAATAAACAGACAGGGAATAAATAAAAACAAGAGGCAGGGACCCACAATACTCATGGGGGTGAGAGTTCCACATGGAGAAGGAAGCCACCACAGGTAAGCCTTCTCCCTTTCTCTCCCATCCCCGGCACTGATGGAGAGGCCCGTGTGGCTCAGAGTCACTGGGCCCACCAGGCCTTCTCTCCTGCCTGCCCCCCCCCACGGATGGCGAGGCCCGCACAGCTTGGAGCCACCAGGCCTTCTATCCCACCTGCCCCCCAACTGCGAGGCCTGCATGGCTCCGAGCCGCTGGGCACCAAGCCTTCTCTCCCGCCCACAACAGCAGCGAGGGACTGTTCCAACTGCGTCCCCTACGCATGCACAGGGGACGCTTTTTACTTTTGGGGGGATTTAAGTATTCCCCAAATTTTTTTTTTTTTTACTTTTCACATTTTTCTGCACACCTGGGGAGTCCCGCAAGTGAGCAGGAAAATCTCTTTGCCCCCTAGGTATCCGCATGCAGGGGGCGCCTTGGCTATTAGATATATAGATGAGGATTCCAGGTATAGTGAGTGTTGAGGACAAACTTTCTAATATATACAGATTTGAATTCTTAGAACATACAAGAGAGTGTTGTGGCTTATTTTCAGAGTTTCGAGATCTTTTCAACGAAAGGCGCTTTGCTTAGTATTTATTTATTATTTATTTATTAATTTAGATTTATATCCTGCCTTGCCCGCACAAACAGACTCAAGCAGGCTGTTACACAGAATCAGCTGTTACACAGAATCTTAAATATAGTATCTTGGAGAACAGTGTTTGCTTAAAGTTTCTGGATTTCCCCCTTCAGAGTTCTAAGTTTTCCCTTTATATATCACAGCTTTTTTACTAACTCCTGAGGTGTCTAAGCTTCTCCCCTTTACCACAGACCATGGTTCTCTTCCCAACGCCTTTCACTGGCAGGAAGTTATTCTCCTTGTCCCTAAGAAGTAATAAGTGTGGGAGTGCTCTCTAATTACCCAGACCTTCTGCCAAATCCTTCCCTAGTATCCATTGTCTGTATAAAGCTATTCTCAGAGTAGTTCTAATATATTTAAGACAATGGGGTCCTTATTTTTTTCTCTATAGAAGTACTTTTCTGATAATTCCCTGATAGAAATCACTGACTCCCAAAGTCTCTTCCCTCAGAAGCCAAATTCTTTGGCTACTGATCCAGACATTAAATTTCAGACCAAGCCCAAAAGTATCTCAAAAGGTGAATGAATCTTTCCCCTCTAGATCAGCTGTTTTATTTCCTCTCTCAGCTGATGCTGACCAATCAGAGAGCAAGTAGAGCAGCCAATCACATAAGCTCTTCTCTCCAGGGAAGATTAACTCTTGAACTCCCTGACTCTCTGACACAAGCAGCTTTTTAAAAAGCCTGCTTTTCTATGCAATCCGTCACACCGTGACTTCCAGTGTTCTGGGAAAGAGAACTTTTAAGTATTGAGCAGGAGGCGATGAATTCAAACAAACAGGCTTTTATTCAGTGACACTGTTCAGCTCAAAAGACAGCTCTATGAGAGCAGCACTTTCATTTATACTGTTCCAACACATAACTTTCAACAATGTAACTATATACAAGCAATACTATTGGACCCAAGCAGGGCTCAGCGATTGGGTATCTAGATTGGCTTCAGGACCAATGGGAGTCTTTATTAATCATCCAATAGGAATTGGAGCTTTAGGATACCAGAGCACTTTTCAAGCTATTACTGCTTCATATCCTAAACACAAACACAACAAGAACAATCTCCCTTTGTCCACATACCCACACTGAATTTCATTTGTCATGCTGTTGCCAACTCAACCAATTTAGAGAGATCCTCCTGTAGGTCTTCACAGATCCATCTTGGTTTTCACCATCCTGAAAAAAAATGTACCATCCGCAACTTTGCCACCACACAGCACACCCCCAATTACAAATCATTTATGAACAACTTACATAGTATTAGTCCCAATACCAATCCTTGTGGAAGCCCACCGCTTACTTCCCTCCACTGCAAGAGCATCCATTTATTTCTATCTCTACTTCCAGTTATTTAACCAATTTTTAACCCATAAGAGGACCCACCCTCTTATCCCATGACTGTTAAACTTACTCAGGATTTTTGATGAGGTAACTTGTTAAAAGGCTTTTGGAAATTCAAATAGTCCAACTATATTATTTCTCTTTTACAGCAGTAGCCACATTTACATCTTTCCTGTTGTGCCTTTTCCCTACCGGAAATTGCTACCCCTCCAGCTGATTTTGATAAAGCTGGGTAAAATTTTGACAAAGCTGGATAATATTTTTTTGTCCTAATTGCAGGTAAATACAGGTTGGATGGTAACAATTTTCAACAGTAGAAAGGCATGAAGGAAACCAGTGAAACAGACCATCTCCCATGTTGGTCTGCCTCTTTAAATCACAAGCCCCAGAGCTGAATTCTATTATTTTTTAAAAAAAATAGACCGAATAATTATGGAACCCAAAACAATATTCTCAGAAAAGTTACCTAGAAAATTTTCAGTTGAAGTCCCAGCATATGCAATGTACAAAAACTCCTCTGTTCTTCTGAACGGAATAAAAGTTAATGCACTAGCACTGACTGTGAACTCCAAAGCTATGCACCTAAAGGTTCATTCACTCCTTCAAACACTTACGCACACAGACACAAGAACATACATTCCCCTTTTCTGTTTTTTTAAAGGAAAAAAACTTTGAAGAGCAGCCACACTTGCTCCAAATTGCTCTCTACTCATCAGGAACAGCACAGGACAAATGCCTCCAAGGGAAGGGCAGGGAGTCCATATATGACATACCCCTCAGCCTTTCCCATGGGCTTGGCACTTAGCTGGCCAGCCAATTAAGCCCTGTGCCTCATCTCAGTGTAGAAAAAGTTGGGATAACAACATCCACAGGCCAGCCCCAGTGGCTGTTAATGGGTTTCCAATAGACTTGTATCTATTGAACAACTATTTCTGCTGTGAAGGACATAACAGGGAGAGTTTGGTTGTGTTGCACTGTGAAAGCCACTCATAAGCATGTTTGTGTCTAGTCAATCTACCTTTCCCTCATCCTAAAGAAATGATAACCAGAGGTTATCAAAGTGTGGAAAAATCACTCACTGTCCCACCCCATTTCAGTTTAGCGCTACCAATTTCCCTTAAACATGGCTTCTTCAGTAGATCTCACCAAATATTAATGCTGTTGTTTAGTTTCTGAATCATATTATTTGCTAATACTGCCTAACCAATCTGTACATATATTGAGCCATCCAGCCAAGAAGCTTGCTTGGAAATTTAAATTTTACTTTATGGGATTTATAGGCTTTTCCTCTTACATACAAATCTACCTGTTTTTATTTGACAACCCCTCCCATAGTATTATAAATTCTCCCTACATGTACACAATATGAAGCAGTATTTTTTTTGTTTTACAGATACATAATAAACTCTTTAATATCTTCTGTATGCATTGATATCTCATTTTCAACAATTCTGGAGAAAAATAGCACCCTATTTCACACAACTGGGTACAATTTATTCTCTCCCTGTTATTTCTACATATGAACATCATTTATATAGATTTGGTGTAATTTGTCCCTTTTTTAATAACATCGTCTATTCTCACCTAAGTAGTTAAATGGATCTTGCCTGGCATCCACTTCCATTGATTTCAGTTACTCCCATGGAGAAGCTATTATCAACCTTAATCTCAAGAACTGTTAGGTGCCAATAAAGCCTGAAAATACAGAGAAGCAATTTCTGAAACTTCCGCCTTCTTTCCCTATTTTCTACATGCTTGCTTGCTTTCCTTCAGTTTTAAAAAGAAAAAAAAATATGTAAAGTTAAAAAAACAGATCTGTTCTTTCTGGATATGTAACATATTACATATGATGTTGTGCTGTCTTTCAATAGTCTGTTAATCGTGAATATTTTTTAAATGTGTGAAAAAGAGATAGTATAGCAAATCTCTTATCATGACAATGGCGTATATATCATAATGGCATAGTGATGTCAGCATGCAGGTCAGACCTGAGAATCTCCCAGACATAAAACTCATTTCCAGACTACAGAAATCAGTTCCCTTGGAGAAAATGGATGCTTTGGAGGGTGGACTCTTTGGCATTGTAGCCCACTGCGGTCCCTGTCCTCCCCAGGCTCCAGCCCCAAATCTCCAGGAATATCACACTGGATCTAGCAACCCTACTCCCATCCCCCACCAGTGGCCGGGGGACCTGGCAACCCTATAATGGCAGCATTTAGAAAGAGGGCCAAAGTATGTCCAGTATTCCAGGAAACTGTGGAACTGACCTGAAAAGTCACCATTCTTCATCAACAGCAAAAACTATTCTGGCATAAAATTAGTGAATTAGACTTCACCGATCACCAGCTTTATACCATCTCATTAGGCCTTGATATACACAATGGACTCTTTCACGTGGGAAGCCATGTTAGTCTTTAGAAGTAGAACAAAATCTGAATCTAGTAGCACCTTAAAGACTATTTTTTTCTCAGAGCATCAGCTTTCATGAGTCAAAGCTCACTTCATCAGATACAAAAAGGATGAAAGTCCATCAGCCCTTGTACCCAGATCAGAAGGTAGGAGGGTGTTATAAAGAAGAGCCAGTTGGAGTCAGGCTATAGTCAGCTTGATTAGAGCTGGGATATATGCAAAGAGGTCAGAAATTGAGAAAATTATAATCTGTTATAAGGCAAGAATCATTTCCTCTATTCAGCCCTAGGAAGTCCATTATCGATTTATTAATGAATTCTAGTTTGCCAATCACACATTATACTTTCCCTTTGAAGCTTTTCTGTAGGACAATTGCCACTGCCAACAATGGAATGTCCTGGAAGACTAAAATGTTCTCCCACTGGTTTCTGAGTGCTGTGATTTTTAATGTCTTGTTTATGTCAATTTATTGTTTTGCATAGGAGGTGGTATGTTTGTCCAGTTTAGAGAGCAGAAGAGCACTGTTAACAATTGATAGTGTATATATTGTTGAAAGATGAGCAAGTAAATTAACCAGAAATGGTATGGGTGGTGTTGCTAGGTCCTGTAACTGTGTTGTTATTAGACTGTACATTGGGACAAGTTGGCTTTTTGGTTGACTACAGGCCTTGGTTCCAGAGTCAGTGTTGGGAAGTCAGGGGGGTGGTGAAGAACAGGGGGCCCAAGCTGAGGTCTCCTGCTATAGCAGCTTGTGACCCATTTCCTGCAGCCACTCACTAGGTGGGGGGGGGACTGGGAGGGTTCAACACTGTGAAACCAGAAGCGTCATCACTTTCACATAGTACTCTAGGATTCACCCAGAACTCTATAGTTAAACAACAGCATTTGGGGTGAATCCTAGAGTGTCACCCTGATGCAATGCCATCACTTCTGGTTTTATGGCAAAAGTGTGTGTCAGCACAATGCCAAACAGTTTTTGCCACCCTGGTTCTCCCACCAGTCTGTGTCCAAGTCAAGTACTGCATTTTTGTAAGTGAAAAGTTGTTTAAGGGTAATAGGCAGTGAACAAGAAAAGGTCTGCCTCCCACTGCCTGTGCGACAGGTGATGCCAGTATCCTTACGTCATTAATGATGCACAGAATCTGTCTGAGGTGCAAGTGGCCACCAGTGGTTGTTTTTGTTTGGGCTATCATGTAGGAGTCATCCCTGGATACCATTCTGGTTTTGTCAGTCTGTTTCCTGAGTACATCAGGTGGGTACTGCAATTCCAAAAATGTATGGTAATTCTAACAATGGAATTGTATGTACTGCAATTCCAACAAGGTCTTCCTATCACACTACAGTTTTTAAATTAGATTTCCATGTTTATGAAAGCTGTGTTATCACCTGATAATGTAAGTGATCACTCTGCTTATCTCCTGCACAATGGAGCCCTGCATTGCCTTTTGTCTTCAGTGTTCACAATTTTTGTTCCTCACACCTATCTTCTAACATTCTCTGTGCACCTTCATGCAAGTTCATGAAATCCTATGTTACAATAAATCTTAGACTCTAAGGTGCCAAAAACTAGGAACTAAGGAAAACAGGTAGGATCCATTATTAGGATCAGGGTTTTTTTTAATAACTAGGATGCTGTCAGCACAATCCTATGCAGAGTTGCTGCAGTAAATGGTTTTAGATTGAACAGTCTCTTCTCTTCTAGAATCTAAAAAAGAATGAATCTCTATCACTCTGCATCTGCTCCCCTCTTATTCTTTGCTTGCAATTATTTTAAAAAATATTTCTGTATTCCTAGTCAGTTTTAATGGGATTGAAATGTTGGCCAATCACAAGTAACAATAAAGAGGCAACTATTCATTTCATCTTCAGCAGTTGCTGACTTTTAGTCAGGATTCACCACAATATCGTCCTGAAATATGCTCTGAAAGCCACTGTTCTGTCCCACAATTTGACAAGTAACAAGAGAGAGACTGCTTCTGAGGATGTTTTACTCACAACTAAGTAGCCACTACCAATTTCTACATGTGTTTGATGTTAAGACATCCAAGGTAGATGATAAAACAAAAGAGGAGTCCAGAGGTATCTTAGAGAATAACAGAATTCATTCTAGCACATCTTCATAAATCAGAGCTCAGTTCATCAATTTTTTTAGAATGACACACCAGAAGTGTTGATCCAATATGACTCCCTATAGTCTTCTCAGTATCATTTTTTAAAACTCTGAGCAATCAGCATAACAGCAAGATTCCCAAACCCATTTCCCAACCCCTGCAAGAAAATGTAAGAGCACTATAATGATAAATCATTATAATTCCATCAAGCATAGATTCTATCATTGCTTGTAACTCATTTCTGAGCTACAGCCTGTTTGCAGGCTGTTTCTTTTAATGTCCAGTTTATCAAGGGGGATGCAGTGTTGAGAGACCTATTGGCAAGTCAACATTCTTCTTTGTGACCTTGCAAATATCACTTCCCTCCTTTGTTTCACATGTCTCCGAACTAAATCTAATGTGAATATCTGCACAGTTGACAGATGGCTAAGCACTACGGCTAGAAGCTGTCTGAAGAACCACAGTTTGAGGCCCCATCCTTCTCTAGCCCCAGTACCATTCCCACTCCCCTATGTCCCTTGCAAAAAAAAAAAGCACCATGCAGGCTCCTTACCAGGGCTATTGTTGGGCAGGTACGCACAGGAATGGAGTTCCAGTTGGCTCCTGAGTTGGCCATGCCTACAACCAAAACCTCTGGCATACATGGCTACAGAGCAGGTTGCCCTCCCCACAGTTAAAATGTGGTCTTTCCCTCTGGGGAGCTCCTCCGGATTTCCTTGTCAATTTCACTCCCAGTTAGCAGAGAGTGAAATTGACAAGGAAAAGCCTCTCTCTGCCTCCCCTTCTCTAGCTGACATCTCACAGCTAGAAAAGGGCAGGCAGGGAACCCAGGCATGTTGAAAATGCCTTTCTTTCTCTTCCCAATCTGATCCCAGGCACTTCAGCAGCGCCTTTCCCCAGGGGCCTGGTTTGGAGGGGGGGTGTAGACTAGAAAGGCAATGCTGAAGTGGGGCGAAGAAGCTTGTGGGGGGAAGAGGCAAGCTTCCATGCCTGCCCTGTGCTTTCCCAGCCCTCGCCTAATATGCTAATGAGTTGCGCTGTCAGGGGTGTGGCCTAATACATGAATGAGTTTCTGCAGTTGGGCGGTGCCTATTATGCTAATGAGTTCCTGCTGGGCTTTTTCTACAAAAAAAGCCCTGCTCCTTACACAGCATCTTAATTTTGCTTCTCATGTTAGGAAGGACTCTAGTAATCCCCTTTCTACTTTTTCCAAGTATTTGATTTCAGTACTGGGGCTCCTGCCTGCTCGTATCTCATGGATTCAGTAATCAAGCTACAGCCCCTAGTCCTGGATGTGTGTAGAGCTGGGACTGGTTAGACAATAGTAAACTGAGAGCCAGTTTGGTGTAGTGGTTAAGTGTGCGGACTCTAATCTGGGAGAACCGGGTTTGATTCCCCACTCCTCCACTTGCACCTGGCTGGATGACCTTGGGCAAGCCATAGCTCTGTACCAGCTGTTCCCTCAAGGACAGCTTGGGAAAGAGCTCTCTTAGCCCCACCTACCTCACAGGGTGTCTGTTGTGGGGAGGGGAAGGGGAAAGGAGTTTGTAAGCCGCTCTGAGACTCCCTTGGGGAGTGGAGGGCGGGGTATAAATCCAATCTCTTCTTCTTCTTCTTCTTCTTCTTAACTGAAAAGGCATTTTGCACAAGGTCAGAGGTACTTGCTTTTTGTTGCAATTTTATATATCAGTCGCTCCCTTGGCATACTGTCAAGCGAAGTGCCTCTGTCTTGTGGCAAGTAGGATAAGGGCACTTGAAAGCGTATTCAGCCTAACAGAAATGGTCATCGTGGTACAGTTGCGACAAGACCCAGTGTGCATGTTAACCCAACCACAGAACCTGCTTCCAATTTCATTCCACTCTAAATGGACTTCTTAGAGCTCTATTCCTTTCCCCTTATCAGGGCCTATAAACTAAAGTGTCTTGAGCCTGCCTTTATAGTGGTTTGGATTTGTCACACTTCATTCTCCTCTATCAAGGTTAATAACATTCTTTCAGAGATTCCTGGCTAAAAGTTCTGTCTGGCCAGAATACGAAAAAGCACTTTGTTCTCCTTTAGGATTCTTGCCATAACTTAGTTTTAGCTCATCTTTATGGCAACCAGACCAGCCACTTTCCTGTAAGTGCTCCCAAGTAGGAGAAAGTAAGCTAAAAGGCCAAAACTGGACAGGTGTTCAGCTTCCAAGATGCAATATGAATGCACCAATTAGAAAGGGGGGATAGAGGAAGGATGAATCTCTTCAGGTTTAGAAGCAACGGACATGTTTCACGTTACCAGCAGCTATCCTGTACACATCTTTCAAATGCTCAGGGTCACTGACAGCTGGCAACACTTGGAAGGCACAAATCTGGCAAGGGGTGTCACCCAGGGGCAGAGCTGGTCAGGCCCACCCACACAGACGCAAGAGCTGTGGGGACATAAAATGCAGCAAAGGGGTTAAGCACCAGAGCCAACAGAAAATACTTGTTCACCTAAGTTACACAGTTCTCTTTTTCTGTGACTGAGGAGATATCATGAGAGAGGGAAACTAAAATAGAAAAGGTAACTAAAGAGCAACTGCTGTGCTTAGAGAAGCGGCTTTTGAGGCACAGAAAAGACTCATCTGAAAAATGAAAGTTATACAGCAAATTTGTTTGGCTTAGCAAATGGTAAACAGTTATGCATCCACCCATACTATCCATTATACAGGGGAAAAACTCATCCTGCAACTTACCAGAAGAGAGAAAATTACATTCTTGGCAGTAGAAAACTGGGCAATTGGCAACCTTCAGGTCACCACAAACCCAGGCCGATTCCGCACTAGTTATTGCCCCGGCATCACTCCCTGATAAATCCGGGGCAGAGCAACAGTTCCCCACTTGTTGCTCTGGGTCTGCAGTTGGCCCGAATGTAATCATCATTTCCCCCGGATCTTCCGTTTCTGGGATTTTCAGGGTTTGGGTTTTTTTTGCCATGGGAGTGAAGTCAGGGCATTCAAGTGGGGAACTCCGAAATTGGGGTGTCTTGCTCCACCCCTTTAACGCCCCTCTGCTTCTTTCTCTCCCCTTTCCCTCCCCTTTCCCGCCCTGGCATGAGTGGGGGGTTTTTTGTTCCCTGCTTTGTTGCGTTACAACAACACGACACGACATCGATCCACCACTGAATGGCATTTAAATGTCTTTTTAAAAAATGTACTTTTGTTGTTGATGTCTGCACATTTCTGTGTTGCATCTTTTGCACAAAAGTTGTGCCTGAGTCATGCCACTATAAAAATATGTATTGATGGCTTTGAGGCACAGCGCGAGCTGTCCCCCCCCCCCCCCCCCGGTTGCATTACAACAACACGACACGACATTGAGCCATCGTTGTGTGGTTAACATTTTTTGCGGGGCCAATGTATTGCGGGTGGCATGGTGGTGTGCACACAATTTTTGCAGGAGTTACATGTGTTAGTGTTGCATGTTCCCCCTCCATTTCCCACCCTCCATTTCCCCTCCAACTATGGCGCAAGCTTTTTTTTTCTTACACGAATGATTTTTGCGGGCTTGGAAGCTCAGATGGCCAATCACAGCTTTGTTGCGTCACGACGTCATAACACAACTCTGCCTACGGAGACGGGTGGGGAGACGGGTGGGGGCTCAAGATTCGGGGCAAGGACAGATGCGGAAATGAAGAACCAGCATCAACCCGGGTCAGATTCATGTAATGCGGAAACGCGCACACTGATTTGGACCAATTAAACCCGGGAGGAAAGGGAAGCAAAGCACTTGTGCAGAATCGGCCCCAGTGCTGGATTCCAGATACTTAAAAATGGCTGCCTAAAATGGAGGGAGCAGGTAAAGAGGACACCCATATGTGATCATCTTTTGGTTTTAAAAAATAGCCCACAACTACAGGACATCTATCAACCTGTGTATTTAATGTATCTATTGTTTCAGTGCTTCTTAAGGAGGAAATACATGCACCTTGAGGACTGAAAAAGTGATTGGCAGACTATCTGTGGGTACACATTTTTAGCCTCTCCCTCACCAACATTTAAGCAGAGTTATGTCACTGAAAATCATCATTAAAATCAGAAGCTTACATGGGTCTGAGTGCCCATTTCAAACGGAAGAGAGAGAAGTAGAGCAAAAGCTGGAGAAACTCAACAGGGAAGAAAGATGAAGTGGGGGGAGAGGGCAGAAGGAAAACCATTCACAGAGCTATTTAATGGGAGACTGTTCTTAAATTAGGACTCTGCCCAACTCATCTCCTATCCGTGCCCTTCAGGAATCTGCCATTGAGTCACCTTGATGATGCATTAAGCAACAGCAGCACAGTTACTTGCCAGCTGAGAGACTTTTCAGTGCCAAGAAAGTTCACTCACAGGAACCTTTTCCCATTAAGCTGTTGGGCAATCCTCCACCTTACTAACGTCTTTATATGTGTGTGTGTGTGTGTGATTATCGTAATGTGAGATACATCAGCCAGCTAGCCAGGAAGTTTCTCTTTTAGAACACATGTCACTGGAAAGCTTCTTCTTAAACTTTCTTACAGAAGAAAAAAGGAAAACTAGAAGGTTGCAGTACAGGCAACATACCCACAAAAGATGCACACTCTGCACACTTGTTCCTTGTATACACCTTGACCTGAGTTCACACAGGTCCCCAGCTAATTGCCACAGCCCAAACCAAGGTACACATGCAAACAAGAGCTGGCTGTTTTTGCTACCACCCCACCCCCACCCCCAAGCTGTCCTGGCATGTCTGCTTTTAAAGCAGTCATAAAAATTGACACAAACAGCTTAAGGGTACCCTCACCTTGGAATTCTTCACCCCTGGGATGCAGTTATAATCTACGCTGGTTTTTTTAAAGTCTGATGTGCTGGATCCTACTATCAAAAAAGGGTTTTTTTAAGTATATCTTTTATTCTCCCCATCCCCAAGAAGAAAGAGAAGGACAATATGAAGCAGAAAAATAACAAATAAGAGTCAAACTACAGAGGTCCCCTGTCTAATATAATCAAGAAAATGGTTTGTAGGGAAAGAAAAACAAGCCATCTATAAACAACTTGGAATAAAGTTCCACTCAGATGGCATAGCTGCACTTTAACCATATCTCAGTTTTATTTTCCAAAAAGGACTTTACTCAATTTTATTGAGTTTGGACACCTACTTACACATGGGTGTCTCATTTTATTTTCTGGCTTCAAACTTAGTGGATGGATTTTCAAAAACACCAAGTCTGTACATAGCTTCATCTGCTAACTTTCTCCTTGAACAGGGGCATTTCCCTTATTCAGAGAAACCCTTATGTTACCACATTTAATTGAGTTTATTCATGCTGCTCTTCCTATATTTCATTATATTTTTACTGCATTTCCCTGGTAGGCAGCCTCTGTCCAAGTTTAGAGATGGATGTTTGAACATAATAGCGGTCATTTCGGGGGGGGGGGGGGGATTCTTGGTTGCTCCCTAATCTTTAATTATTAACTCTTGTGGGTTCTTTAATCAGCTTTTTCTTCCTCGGGCTATTTTGCCTGTTCACTACAGTAGATGGTATTCATTTCACTCAGCACCAATGAATATCTCTCTTTTCCCCTGCAGAGCAGCTTATCCACAATCTGCCTGGCCTGCCCTTAATTTCCTCCACATGCCACACAGGAAACCTTCTTGCTTGTCTTTGGAAGATCTGCCATAGAAGTTGGCAGCCCTAGTCTTGGGACTGACCAGAGGTGCTTTTCCTTTCTCCAGGCAGGAAACCTATCCCACCTTGTTTTCTTGCTTTTGGCATGCTGTTTTCTATCCTGCTTCCTCCTCCTCTTCTTTCATGAAGCAAAGTGACCCTGAAGAACTGATTTCAGGCTGTAGGTGAAGATGCCACCCTTTTATGTTCCCCTACATTAAAAGAAAACTTCCTGAAAATAAAAACTAGCATGTCAGGGATTAAACTTCTAGAAAAACCCCTCTCCATTGTGCTAGTTTTCTATCTTGAGGAGTCTGAGACACAGAGATCTCAAAGGTGTGAGAGTAGCAATATGTAGTACTGCTCAGCACCTTACAAATCTCATTCTGTGATTGTACAGATCAGGCCTCAAACTGTGTTCAGCCCTGAAACTCCTTTTCTCTGAGCTCTGATGCACCTTCTCTATAAATAGGGTTACCAACACTGGGTTGGAAAATACCCAGGGATTTTGGGGATTGGAGTCTGGGAAGGGTGGAGTTTGGGGACAAGAGGCACCTCGGCAGGGTATAATGCCATAGAGTCCACCTGCTAAAAGTTGCCATTTACACCAGGGGAACTGATCTCTATCATCTGAAGATCAGTTGTAATAACAGGAGATGTTCAGGAGATCTCCTGGATGTTGGCAACTCTGTTTATACAACAAATTACCAGTACCTGCATCTTCATGATTTTACAATAACTTTTCACCTTAGGTCAATAGCAGCAGTTTAATTCTCCTGATATTCATAGCTGCATAAATGATGATTCACACAATTGCAAAGTCAGCCCTAGACACATGTCCATCCAGTTGCTATATATCCCTTGGCAAGTTTCAACATACCCAGAATGAATTATGCAGAAAAAGGCATAATCAGATGGTTATTTGTCATGTGGCCAACTAAAATGTTCAGTCATGACCCCCAACTTTTTCCAACTGGAACTGATAGCTTAATTCACCAGTGAAAATTATCCCCTCCCCCCCCCCCATTTTTGGGAGGGTGGTGGTGAATATTTTTCATTTATGAATTAAGCTATCAGTTCTGGTTAGGGTTCCAAGGTGCTCATGAAGAGATGGTGTCTATACCTTTAAAGAACCTATAAGACTAAGGATGCAGTTGCTATACAACCTGCCTCAACGCTGCTTGGCATATGCCTATCTGCTGTCACTACAAGTAAGGGAAGGAATAAATGAGAAGCTGGTGAAGAACCAGACCAGGTTTTGTAAATTCATATAAACACTGGTTCAAGTATACTACAGACTAGCCAAGTTAATAAGGCAACAATATTAAGAGAAATGTAATACAAAATTGGGGGGGGGGGAGTCAGTTGGGATTTATAGCTCATTGCATTGGCTGTAATAATATCAAGTTCAGCAATAGGATAATGGGATGGACCCTACCTTTATCATACCACTCCACTGAGCAAGGTTTATTAATTGATTAGTTATTAAAATATTTTTACTCCACCTTTCCTTTTGGCTGAAGTTTCTTCTGTTAGAGGAACAGTCATGTACATTGAAGCTGGGCTACTAAGGCTGGAGGAAGGCTTCTTAGAAGATGGATGGATTTACCCCAATAAATTTCCCCCTTTTACAGAAAAAATGCAGAATGTTGGCTCTAAGAGAACACCACATAGAATATGGGCACAATCTGCCAGGAAATTCTCCTGACCATGCCTTATCAAAATGAATGAGAGCTGTGCAAGAACACAGATTGAGCTAAGATTCTAAAATGATCCAACTGGCACATGTAGTAATTCAGTAAATAATTGTTTTCCTGGAGAGCCCTAAACTCAAATTATACCTTGCATTCCAAGTTAAAAGGTAAAATTCCTTGCATTCCAAGTAAGGGATAAAATTTGGCTACACCTGTTAAGAGAAATCTTAGTAATTGCTATTTTTTTTCAGCTACTCTGCTAAAATTGAAAGAGGGAGGAGTGAGAGTGCCTACTTTCTTTCTGTGAAAGAGAAACAAGCATGCAGGCCAAAGACCTAAGACAAAAGTCCTGGTAAGACATCTACTGTCATTAATACCCAGGAAGATTTCAGGGAAGATCAGGAGAAAGCTGATGCTGAAGATAATGTGGTGTTTGTCTGGAGCTGATGCTGAAGATAATGTGGTGTAGAGTGTACTCACTGTGGAGGTGGGTAAAAAGCCTACTCTAAGGCCAGAGACTCTCTCATGGATCACTGCCTTGACGTGGTGAGGAGGCTTGCATGGTTCAATGAGGCTGCGGGCTATGCCATGGAGGGCCACCCAGGATGGACAGGCCACAGTGGAGAACTCAGACTAAATGTGATCCATTGGAGAAGGAAATGGCAAACCACTCCAGTATCTTTGCCAATAAAACCCCATGGACAGTAACAAAAAGCTAAACATTACCCTACCAACAAAAATCCATATGGTCAAAGCAATGGTATTCCTAGTAGTAATGTATGGCTGCAAGAGTTAGACCATAAGGAAGGCCGAGTGCTGAAGAATAGATGCTTTCAAATTATGGTGCTGGAGAAGACTCTTGAGAGTCTCTTAGACTGCAAGGAGATAAATCAGACAATCCTAAAAGAAAGCAACCCTGACTGTTCCCTGGAAGGCCAGATACTGAAGCTGAAGCTCAAATACTTTGGCCACCAAATGAGAAGGGAGCACTCACTGGAGAAAACCCTTGATGCTGGGAAAGACTGAAGGTCAAAGAAGAAGGGGACGGCAAAGGATGAGATGGTTAGATAGTGTTATTGATGCAATGAACATGAAATTAAGCAAACTCCAGAGGCTGGTGGAAGACAGGAGGGCCTAGCGTGATGTGGTCCATGGGGTCGCAAAGAGTCAGATTCAACTGTGCGACACAACAACAACAAGGTCAGAGAGATGCAGCAGGCAGGATGTCTTCAAAGCCTTCTTTAATGTGCAGAACAGCAAAGCAAGGAACCACTTAGACTTAACAATGGCTGGAGTCCTAACTGCCAACAACCCAGTTCTAACTAGTATATCTCAGAAGACACACCCATTCATGTGAAGAGAAGAAGTTCCACTTAGGACCTAAGCCTGTCTCTTAAAGATACAGGTTCCACATTCTACAGGTAATATTATTTGGCACCCATGTAAATAAACAGTTCTGCTTACTTTAGCTCAAGCAAGCTTTTTAGAAACAGGTTTGTAGAGCAGTTAGATCAATTTTTGTGTTGTAAGTCAAGTCAAGTCAAGTCAAGTAAGTAAGTGTTGTACATTTTATAAGTCTTACATAGAAATAAAGGTGTGCAAGCTTCTCAGCAGGTTTCACTGGATGGATGTTCGGGACCTGCTCCCTCTGTCATAGCCCCATTTAAAGTGGCCTGCTGGTGAAGTAGTTGCTGACCTGGACTCCTGTAACTCACATGGTAATAAGCTCTATTGATAACTGAGGTGCTTGGGGTCTCGCTTAGCTGAAGCCTTTATGGGACAAACAGCCCTGTCCAGTTGTTATCGGCAGGTCTATTTTGGGGCAGGAACGAACAGGAACAGAGTTCCGGCTGGCTCCTGAGTTGGCCACACCCAGCAGGAATTCAGTAGCATAAAAGGCCACACTAGAAATTCATTAGGATTGGCTACATTAGGGATATGTGGCCTAGCATGCAATAATTCCTGCTACAAAAAAGCCCTGGGCTTTGACAACAAATAAGGTAAACAGAATAAGAAGCAAAAGGTGGGTGTGGCTGGATGACCACTCTTCAGGTAACATGGGGGTGTGGCCTAATATGCTAATAAGTTGTGCTGGCAGTGGTGTGGCCTAATATGCTAATGAGTTCCTGCTATTGGGTGTGGCCTATTATGTTAACGAGTTCCTGCTGGGCTTTTTCTACAAAAAAAGCCCTTGTTATCGATATGACAATATGTGCATACCCATAGCATATTCAGATAAGCTGTGGTGCTGCAGGAGTTTCACCATATTCTTGTTGAAAATTCACACAAATTGCATTTGAGGATTATTTACTACTGCAAGCCAAATTTCTAATCTTGCACACACACGAAATCTATAATTGGGATGCCAGAAATCAACAAACCGTATAACATCCAAAGCCTGATTGAAGCATCCATCATTATTAAGCACTAGCAATTCTAATGGAGGTAAGGTGGCATGGTGTACCCAGATCTTGGAAGCTAAGCAGAATCAGTATTTGGAAGGTAGACTACCAGGGCAGGCTCTGCAGAGGAAGGCAAAGGCAAACTATCTCTGTTTCTCACTTGCCTTGAAAGCCCCTGGCTAGGATGCTGTAAGTCAGCAGTGACTTGACAGCACTTCACACACACACATTTTTGGTATTTGTGGGATTTTTCTATCCAAAGCACATAACTATGCCTCACCAGTTTCTTCCAGCAAAGTCCACATTTGCACCAACTTGCAGACAATTATAACACTTCATGTCAATGCTTCTGTGGATCAGTTTTCTTTTGCACAAATGAAAGGAATTTTTTTTGTCCCACTTA
The DNA here is from genome assembly GCA_029233225.1 of Lepidodactylus listeri. NCBI lineage: Eukaryota > Metazoa > Chordata > Lepidosauria > Squamata > Gekkonidae > Lepidodactylus > Lepidodactylus listeri. The sequence continues at coordinate 54,113,972 of JARCFY010000005.1, read as the reverse complement.
TGTTACAACAGGATGGAGTGAGCTTCCATCTCTGGCCCCAGCTCCTGCCAACCTAGCAGTTCGAAAGCAAGACATTGCAAGTAGATAAATAGGTACCGCTTTGGTGAAAAGGTAACAGCATTCCGTGCACCTCAGCATTTAGTCATGCCAGCCACATGACCACGGAAAAGTCTTCAGACAGTGCTGGCTCTTCGGCTTGGAAACGGAAATGAGCACCACACCCTAGAGTCAGATTTGACTGGCTTTTAAGCAAGGGAAACCTTTATCTTTACCCAGTCCACCAGTAAGAGCAGGGAATCCCCTGAGTTGGCAGGCTCCTTCACAACTCCAGCCAACTGGTCAGTGGGGGAAGCCCCACTCACAAATGCACGCTCCCTGACCGGAAATATGTCTCTGATGTATTGATGTCATCACACTGGGGATGCAGGGGGGGATGCTCTGCTTTTGGGGCAAAACTCTATGGTTTTGAAGTCAAATTTACCATAGAGTTTTGCCCAAGAAGCAGAGTGTCTGCCTGATGTCCCCAACATGATGATGTCACTACCAGGTGACAGCATCACACTGGGTGGAGCGACACTGAGTACACCTGGAAACCCTATAAATTCATGTCCTCCAAAACCTTGCTTAGGTCTTGCAAACTGAGGGCTGTGGCTTCCATTATTAAGGGCTCTGAATATTAATAAAGATGTTTTATAGAAGAAATGTGCTTGTCTTTCAATATATTTAAAGATAGGTTAGCAAAAAAATATTTGTGGCTGTATAGCTGATGTTTAACTCCTGAAATCCACATATGTATATAGCTGCAGGAGCACCATATACACATGCTTGTTTGTGTGTGCGTGTGTAAGCAAGTTTGCAGAAGAAGTAAAAACATTTCCTCAGTTTTTAACATATTATGAATGACTTTTTCTGCATTAATGGTATTCCCATCCTATTCATATACAACTTATCAATTGTCAATTCTTACCATGGTCTTCCAGGAACAGCATAAAGAATGGATGGCCTTTCTAATATTTAACATGGACACCAAACTGTAATAGACCTGTCCGATATGCAAATGTCAGGCACAGAAGTACCTGAATATTTCCAGTCATGTTCTTTGTGAAGAGGATTGGAAAGCAAACTGTCTCTGCTTAGCAATAAAAAAAAAACCCTCTCATTTATCATCTGCTGCACATATGATAAAGCCATATGAGATTGTGGGGATTTAGTACACACAGGCAGCTCTGGAAGCAATTCTTAGTTGTGAAATATAATTTGCATTTTGAGTTTGCATCCAAGAACTAAATAAAAAAACCATTTGGTTACGAATTCTTATAGCCTCGCCCCACAAGCCAATTAAGACAGAGTATTTGGATTTGAAATGCGTTAGTTTCACTGAAGTCAATAGGATTACACTGGTTTAAATCTGAGCTTTCTTGTTTAACTTGGTTTTGAATTGGGTTGCAAGAATAAGCTTGAGGGAGGAGGGTAGAATATTCTCACGATATGGAACATTACCCCTCCCCCAATACAGATATGGGTACTGGAGTCAAAGAATGATTTTCATATGTTCTGTCTTGAGATAATACTTTCCATACTGACTTGTCTACCTAAGGAACCCCTGCAGTTCTGCTAACTCCTAAGTGCTACGGAGGATTTTGAGGATTATTGTAGTTCAGGGTGCACAAACATACAAACGTGCTGGGCTATATTGTCACTTTAACAGTGCCACCCTAAACAGTTACCCACCTTCTAACTCCATTGAAGTCAATGGGCTTAAAAGGAAATGACTCTATTTAGGACAGAAAGGAAATGAATGTGTGTGTCCTGGAGCATATGCAACATTCTCTTGCGGCTCCTCTGCTTTGCAAGGGAAGATGAATAGTGTCAGGCACACTGCCTTTCAGGGAAGTCTGTCATTACTGATCTTTTCAGTGAGTGACTCCCTGAGAAGCTTGTGAAGAATGCCAGAGTTCCCTAGAACACAGTTCGAAAACTGTGCAAGGAGTGGTATGAGACTAAGCCTTCAGGAGGGACTCCTTCCTGCGCGAGTAGTAGAGAAGGCCAGCAGGCCATAACCAGAAGTAGGGCTGCCAGGTTTCTTGGAGCAGTCAGCAGGGGTGAAGGGTACACTTACCAGGAGTGGGGAGGAATGCTGGAAATTAAAGCTATGTGCCTACGTCACTCGAAAGTGATATAGGCACGTCAGGGGGGCACTCTGGTTTTTGGTTTTGCTCACAAACCAGAGTGTCACCCCCCAACATACCTGATGTGCCTACGTCACTTCTGGGTCACATACACACATTGCATTAATTTCCAGCATTCCTCTGTTGGGGGTGAGTATTCCCCCGCTGGCCAGCTGTGGCTGGCAGTGGAGAGGTGGGGGCTGAAAGTGGGAGACCCTCTCCCTAACCAGAAGACACTGAGCTCCAGAAAACCAATAGAAGAAAGAAGGTTTGCCAGAAGGAGTTGGAAATTTGGAGGAGATACTCAGGAGAAGCCCATCTACCATTCTAGGACAGCAAAAAGAAAGTGGACAAAGGAAAAAGGGTTTAGAAAGGGAAACAGACATAGACACTGGATAACTTTGAATGGGTGGTAAAAGCACCTAAGGAAGTTGGAAGTGGAACAGGGAGCACCTTGCTTCCAAAGGATTATGAAAGCAACACGGGAGCAAGCTGTGGTGCAACAGGAAAAAAAGTGTGAAAATGGACTGGGTTTCCTGGTCCAAGCTGTGGGGGTCATAGCATCCAATGAGGGGGGTGGGGAAGACAATTGCTCTGGTTTCCATTGCTGTTGCTGAGTTTCACCAGTAAATGCACAGCTCCTTGTAAAGAGTCGCAGCAACATCACAACAGCCACACCCACATACACCCTCTGAGGAAGGGGGTCCTGGGTCCAGGAAGTAAGGGTCTTTCCTCACCACCACTGTTAGATGGCTATGACACCTAAAGGGACAAAACCAAGCTAGTCATGCGTCATATATCTCCCTTCACTTTGTTTCATTGTCTATATAAAATGCAGCGTATAATCAGCTCCCTTTTTTGTTCCTTGTATTTTGTCACAGCAGTTGGTTGTGCTGCATTTGGCTGTCTTTTTAACTCTAGAAATAGTAACAAAGAGGAAATTTAAAAAAAAATTAACCTACAAAGCAAACATTTTCAAAGTGATTTTAGAATTAGATTTCTCCTTTAGTAATTGAAACTGGGAGGGGGTAAAAAAGATCAAAGCGTGGCATATCGAGTGACTTCCTGCAAATCACAATTACAGTTTCATGCAAGTAAAGCAAAGACTCCCCGCAAGCAGCATTATTATATGCTGCATACAATAACATGGTAGAATAGTGCAAGTTCCCCACCAGGTTGAGGATGTGGGACCTAGCGGTGGGCTGTGCCTGTTTGATGCCAACACAACTTGAGTACAGCAATCATAGAGAGAGGTTACAAAGAACCCCTGGGAATTTCTTGGTACAGACCACCTTGTCAAAAAGTTCAGCAACAGAAGGCTGATCCACTACGCATTTTCTAAAGAAAACCCCAGCCAAAAAAAAATGGATGTGGGCAGGGAGGTTCAAGAGTTTCACAATAAAGCTCCAAGTTTCCCCATGTCCAATGGTGCTACAGACAGGAAGAATGATGCATTCAGAGGGTCCAGTAAATAACTGGGGCTCAAAGCCAGTAAATAACTGAACTTGGGCTACATCCCAAGGAGGGCAGACAAATGAAAGAAAAACAAGCAGACAGACAGGCATCTTATCATGAGACTGGACAAGAGGCAGTGGAGGGCATGGAGAAAATGCCAAATAGCAAAACAACCTCCCTTGGCCACCACTGTGTCGCTGGTTTACATTTGGAGAAGTCTGGGGCAGTGACTTTCTTTTCACCACCACTACCCTGGATCTTTCGAAATAAAAAAAGAATCACCAACAAATAGAAAATAATAGAAGGGCAAACAAACTTGGGTGGGCATAAAAGTTTACTTAGCAGTGGGGATTCTGAAACAAGCCTGCATTAGCTCTATGCTCTTCCTTTGTCCTGGGCTATTTTGTGTTTCATAGTCCTGATCCAGCATGTTGAACTATTTTTCATTCCAGGATCCCTCTATAGTGGAAGAAAATCTGGCCGTGTGATAAGAGACTTGTACATTCTTGCTACTGTGTGACACAATCATGCTCGCTACTCTTCACCTGCAGCGCTTTCTTTCATAATAAACTGGCATTCATTAACAAACTAAAATAGATTTAAGCCATGCCACAAGCTGTTTCATCAAGTTACTTTATGATGACCAATATCCTTCCAGCAAAACCCATCAGACTGCATGCTGGCATGGTCTTTTAGATAAGATGGCAGTGTGACATCTTCTTGCAGCCAGCCTCATCTGATCACACTGAACTCCCTTGCTGCAACAAGAGTTGGCAGGTTGCATTTTAAGCCAAAACATTCTGTTGCAACCTGTCACCACTGTGGGAAACACTCTGCTGCAGAATCATGATATGCTCTTCTTGGGCACATTAAAGCACATTTCCTTTTTATGCAGACTGTTGCAAATACATTTTAAAAGCAAAAGTAAAGCAGTGTTCAGTAGATGCTGACTGGTTTTTAAATATGTCCTTCATTGTAAAAGGGGAAATAAATAGATGAAAAGTGAAATTCTGTCTAATTGGCTGACATAAGCGACACATGAAATCAATCAACAATCGCTTATTACTGAAGTTACTCTGTGTGCCGTTGCCCCCAGGGTCAGATTTTTTAAAAAAGAAAAATGCTCAGGCTTTTAAAAACACCTCATTCTCTCTCACAAATGCACTTCTACAGAAGCATTATAAACTAATAAGTATTTACACATTGCAAACATTGTTCTCCACCTCCTCCAAGTGGAATGATAAGTCCCATGTTCAACAATACAGTTCAGTTATTTGCTTTGCATTTACCTTATTCAACATCCCTTTGTCTAATTATTGTCTCCTCAAATGTACTCTCATGGGAATTGTGGACATATCTACCAGATAAGCAGGTTCCTTGTATCTAGTGCCTTCATTCTGGGAGCCAAGGGTAAATATTTGCCTTCTGGAGAAGACATTAATTATATCTTACATACTAAAGCATAAATTTCCTGAGCTAAAGTCTCAAGTGTCTCCCCTCCTGCCCCGTGGATATAGTCTGTGGTGCTTCTTTGGTCTGCTAGAAAGGCAACTTTGGTATGAACTACAGTCTCTTTACAATAAGATGGATCCTGAACTATTTGCTGGTGTTTTTGCAGGACAAATCATGAATAAGAGAACTTTTCTTTCTCCTTCATCTCAGTATTGGCTATTACGAGACAAATATTGAAGATAAGACAACAGGACTACAGGTGCTAAAAAGGCTACATGTTTAGGCCACACTGGCTTTAAGGCAGATAGATGAACACTGGATCATTGTTTCCCATGCCTTATGTTGAGGCCTGGATGGAGGCAGTTTAAGATGCATCCAAATACCAGTGGTTGAAGCAGGCCTAGTGACCTGTGGAACCAAGAACATTAGGGTTGCCAGGTCTATCTTCGTCGCCAGCAGGGGAATTTCAGGGGCGTTCTCGGAGGGGGTGGGGCATTCCCAACGTGATGACATCACATTGGGGACATCCCAGCTCCAAGCCCCGCCCCCGTGGGGACAGTCCCGCCGGCTGCCTGTACTTTAAGGGGCTCCCTTATATGCAGGCAGCCGGAGCGCCTCATGCACCCAATCTCCAAGCAGAGATTGGGCATGTGGGGCCTTTTCCTGCTGGCTGCCTGCACTCAAAGGGGCTCCCTTTAAGTGCAGGCAGCCGGAGGCCCCCACCTGCCCAATCTCCAAGCAGCAATGCTGCTTGGAGATCAGTTGCATGGCCCATGGCTGCCCCTCTTCCTCCTCTCTCTCAGGAGAAAAGGGAGGGGGTGGCTGCGGGTGTTGGGAGGCAGTGCTTCTCCCACTGGCCAGCTGGCCAGCAGCATGTTGAACCCCCCCAAAGCAGGTAACTCCCGCCAAAATGGGGTGTCTGGCAACTCTAAAGAACATCCACTATGAGTCTTGATCTGTCTGGTATCCATTTCACCCATCTCTATGATTTCTGTAAGTCACAGAAGATGTTTTCCACAGGGGGAATATTGATAGTTCCAATGGAGTTCATGCAGGGATAGTGTCTAGCCACCAGCTGTGAACAATGCCATCTCTCATGGTTAGGCTCCCACAATCTTACATATTTTGGAGATAAAATGTTGAAAAATAACAGTGGTTCAGTTTTCATTATTTGATTACTCAAAGCAGAATTTATAAACTGCCTACACTGCAAAATGTCTTCAGAAGGATGTGAAATCCTCTTTCTGTGGTTGATCTTTGATGGCGCTTTCACACATGCAGATAGTCATATGCTACTGCAGTCATTTATGAACTTGCATGTAGTAACAGCTGCAGTCTTGGGGTAGTGCTGCATATACCACTATGTGTACTTATATCTACAGTCTGAAGTGGTGGCTGAGACTGCTTTCACCATCTATCAATTTCTAGTAGCATGTAGAAACCAAATATGGAATAAATTTATGGACTGATTTACGCAGTCCCCAAAGCAGCTCACAATATTGACAATGCACTATGCAATATTTAAAAACAAAAATAAAATATGATTTAAAAGCAAAAATGAGAATGACTTGCAGCATAACTTGAAATAGGCAACAGTCAAAATGCCTGTGAAAACTAAGTTTTTTTTACAGATTTTCTGAATAATTCTGAGTGGTGGATCTGACAAATTTGCATCAGGAGAGAATTCTACAATCAAGAGGCTACTCATTTTTCCAGAATCCCTGTCATTAACAATGATCCATTTCACTTTTGATGATGACGATACCTTCCCAAAGGGCCTAATAAAGTTCCTAGGTTCTTGCCTAGAGCAGGGAATTCAACATCCTGGCTTTTGTTTTCTGCTGTTGCTCCTGTGTTCAGCAGAAGAAAAACAGTATTTTAAAAAATAACCATCACTAATGGTATAATGTCACATCTGGGGAAAACCTGGAAGTGACTTCAGTCTGTTCTAGGAACTGCAGGAAACAATGGTTTAAACACAGAGTTCCCAGAGATTCCTAGAGAGGTATGGCATCACTTCCGGGTTTCCCCCAGAAGTGATGTCATGCCAGTGCCCCTCACGTCCCCACTCCCCCCAGACTCCTACTAGTTGCCAAGCCATGCCTACCAGTTCTAGGGCCTGCCAAATACCTTGAAAGAGGATAAGGATAACGTGGAGAAAGAAGGCTGCAGTCCTTTCTACTGAACACAGCACTGCTAACCACCATTCATGCTGGAGATTTGTTCACTGTAGCAATCTTTATGTAAGGATCTCCTTGAAAATTAGATTAGAGCACTACATGTATCCTGACTGAGATGGATCATCTGGCGTACATGGCACTTGTGTTCCATGGCTTCCTATAACATTGTAAGTATATATCAAGGCAGTGACATACCTAGGGTATTTGACACCTGGAGCAGATCATTTTTAACCACCCCTCCTCTATACAATAATATTGACTGGGGAGCCTTGGCTGTGGGTGGGGCTGTCTAAAGCTCCCCTCCCGATGGCTTCAGGAAAAGGTCCAAGAAAAATCCTCAGAGCTTGTCCTCTTCCCAGCAGGGAAGGAAACTAGGCTGAACACCACTGTAAGAAGCACCCACCCACTCCTTCTGGACTGGTGTGAATCCAGAATAGGGATGGACACAAAAAGCATTTTTGCAGTTCAGTTTGGGGCTCGTGGCTGAACCACAAACTGAACCATGAATAGATACTCTGTGTTTCAACTACTAGACAGTTACTACAACAGAATGAAGACACTTTCAGATTTTCCCCAGATGTGACATTTGGGGAAGCAGAAAGCAGTAGTTTAAATGGCTTCAAGCCATTTAAATTAGACAGCTGAAGAGCAGAAGCCATTTAAACTCCTGCGTTTAGCTCTTCAGGAATGCCACAAAATACATCAAAATCTGTGGAAGTTTGTGGCGGCTCTTCAGTTTGCGAACTTCGCTTCATGAATCACACTTTTTCCCACCATAGAGAACAATGGAGGGGATGGGACAACCTGTTTAGGGACCCGTAGAATTGGACTCCGTGGTCCAATCTTCTTGAAACTTGGTGGGCATTTCAAGGAGAGGCCCCAGCAGCTACCCTACAAATTTGGAGCCTCTCCCTCGAACCCCCTTTCCTCCAGCCCCTCAAATACCCTATGAGTTTTTGCCATTGATTTCAATGGCCCATAGGGTATAATGGGGCTGAAACTGACATTCCCTTTCTGACACACTTCTGGTGATGTCAGGGGACGTGGCATATGCTAATGAGTTATGCTAATAAGTTATGCTAATGAGCTCCTGCACTTCTTTTTCTATGAAAGGACCCCTGTCTATAGGAAAACTGGAAAACAAGGTTTGCTATGGGAGAAAGAGCACAAGTTCTCAGCCTGATGAGTTCCTTCTATTGTACTAGAAAGCTTTTCATGGGAAACAAAATAGTGGCACTACAGGTTAAGTTTTCAGAATTGCAGTTTCTTTTCTATATGATTTAATCCCAGTATGAATTGCAAACATATGAAGGAATCTAAACACACTTTAAAATATGTTAGATAGCCATGATTTTGATGGCTACTAGCATTCCTACTCAGTCCTAAACATGGACATAACTAGCATTATCAACTTTTAAATTGCTTCTATAGCTGTCACTTTAATATCAGTTGGGTCTGCAGTGAATACCAGGTGATGTTATTTAACAATACCATGGAAAAACTTCCACTGTCCATTGCCATTAGTTAAACCGCTGTTAAAGAGACAGGACATTCTTTTTTTCTTGACCAGCTGGCAACCTCAGACATAATCAAGGCAAACCAAAAGAACTCTAAACTCCCACTGACTACAGAGGAGTCACTCAAGTTTTAAAATCAGTAGGAAGGTAGTGTGCTTAGGTCTGAGGCTGCAAACGAAGAATTTTTTCCTGGGAGTGTGCCCCATTGACTAAAATGGGACTTATTTCCAAGTAGACCTCTGAATATGCATATTTAGCAATGCACCCCTCTTTACCAACACTGTACAGTAGGGGTGTGCAAAAAAATCCCCTGGTATTCAAGTTTGGGTATACTGAACCCAGGAAATATTGGCATTTCCCAATATTCCAAAATCCCAGTACTGGTATGGTATTTGGATTTGGAGAATATTTGAGTTTCCCAATTTTGGGGGGGTCTAATGGACCCAAGAAGAAAAGAATGACAAGATCAGCTGGGGCGACAGGACCTGAGAGCTCTGCACTACTGTGTCCATTTCTGGGCTGGCTCCTCTTTGTAGCTCGGTTTAAACCAAATATTTTCATGATTTATCGGGTTGGCCATTTTCAGATAGCCAAATAAATACTAGGCTCTATGTCCAGCTAAAAATTTTTCCAGACAATACCAATAAGGTACTTTTCAGATTGTTTTAGATTGGTATAGGCCAAATGCACACCTCTACTGCACAAGGTTGTTCATCTTTACATCTCATTATAAGAAGGGTAACTCTTCCTTTTTAAAAATTACAAGGCAACTTGGATACCAGATGAGAGGAACTGAGCTGAGATCAACCACTGGCACTGACAATCAAGCTGCATTCCATAACACTACTAGGCTGCACACAGAACTCCTTCCCCAGGGACAGAAAAGGGGGGGGTCACTCAGTGCTTGCTGGAATGCCCTGTTTGAACTTCAGTCTGACAGAATAGCCAGTGCAACACAAACCCAGCAGCAGCCCAGCGAAAGAAGTTTGAGAATGTCGCCACCAAGGTGAGCCAAGAAAATGGTAGGAGTTGCCAAACTATGTGGCTGGTGGAAAAGCAAAAACATTCCCCCCCCCCCCCCATCTTGTCCTCCGAGACTGCAGGCAGAGGCTCAGAATCACAGCACTCTTCATTTCCTGCTCCTCTCCAAAGCCATCCATCACTCCTGTTTCCCCAAGCTCCTTTCCATCCAGCAGTGGAGAAATCTCTTTGCTTAAGTGGCCTAAATGCCCAGCGCTTTGGCACTCCTTGGCGCAGTGCATCACACCCTGACAGCAGTCTTTGGCAGGAACCCCCAGTGCTGCTTTGACTACATCTGGTCTAGCTTTTCCACTGTTTCCTTTTCACTCTATCTCCTCAGTTTGCAACTTGGGCCCCTCCCTCTTTCTCCCCCTTTCCTTCTCACACCATCCTACACAAATGTTTGCTAAGGAAGCTCCTGCCAGGCAGGAGCTGAGAAGCCAGTTAGTGATGCCTAGGAGTATGGCGAGGCCGAACCTGTTTTGGTTCTTGGGGACTTGACTGTGTGCGTGGTCAACAGACCTTCCAGTTGCTGAAGGCAAACTGCAGATGGGAGTGAGGGGGGAGCTGCATTTGCCCCCGCCTCAGCTTTATTCTCTTGGGCTCGCTTTCAGGCTGAAGGCAGGAGCCCCTGAAAAGTAAGAACATCCCATGAGGAGCCAGAAGGCAGGTGAATGCTGGGCTGGCTGCTGCCACTGCCTTAGGAGTTAGGCACCAAGATTCGCTTGCACCAGCTCCGCCTCTCAGCAGGCCATAGATCCAGACCGGCTTGCACCCCTTATCACCTGCATCCAGGATGGATTACCCCTACCACCCCACCCTTGGTATCAATGGGCTTGTCTTCATCTGGAAACCTTGGCAGACTAGGTTCTGTATACCTTAAAAAAATGTTTCTTAGCCAGTTGCAATCTCTACAATCCATCTGAGAGTTGCATCCTAATAGCTTTGCTGCCACTACACTAAAAAAAAAAAACCCAGAGGAGACTACATACATAGAACTATACTTGGCATGCCACCAAAGTTCTCAAACTCCTTCCTTCTGGAATTCCAACACATTCTGAGATTTTTGGGCAGCACAATCCTAAACAGAGCTATACCCTTCTAAACCTATTGACTTAAATACATTTTGAAAAGTGTAACTATGCTTAGGATCATACTGTAAAAAAAAACCCTCTCATACTAAACACATTTTATATATGTTTTTGTTACACTTCCTGGTGTATTTTAGCAGAGAAAAGAAACCAATGCTGGTTTGAAAAAAGGCCAGCATCAGCCTTTGAAGACCACTAAAGACCATGATTAGTGCAAAACAGAGGAAGGCCCGTAAGAGTACAAATTAACCAGTGGTGGAGTTTTCACTGAGATGAGGAAATGCCAGTAAAAGATAATTAAATATGAATGTCTCCAGTCTGCCATAGGGTTGCCAAGTACTCACCGGGTGCCGGCAGGGGGGGAGTCCTCCTCGGTCCGGGAGCTTCCCGGTGTGTGCACAAAGCACGCATGCTGCAATGATGCCACCAAAAGTGACATCATCACGTTGGGGATGTTGCCAGGGCGATGCTCTGGCAATTGCCCCAAATGGGGTGATTGCTAGAGCGTCGCCCCAGCAACATTCCCAACGTGATGATGTCACTTCTGGTGACATCATCACACTGGGGCAGTCATCCTGACTGGATGACTTCGAGGGGTGGGATTCCCCCCGCCAGCTAAATCTGGGCCAGCAGATTGGGGACCCCTGTAGCGGGGCATCCCCCGCCCCTCGAACGGACTTGGCAGCCCTAGTCTGCCATGAAAATTGCATAGCTACAATGCTCAAAAAATGTTTCTAAAACCAAAATGGGGCTTTAAACGTGTTTTAAAATGGGAACAACAGGTTGCCCCCTAACACTATACGAGGAATCATTTCTCATTCAGAAGGATACTAGGCAATTGTTTTGAAATATACAAAGGGTCCATTTTTTCCAGTTACAGTTGGTATAATGGGAATTTAACTTTAAAAGGGGTAACTTCTCTGATATGAGGGGACATGTAAGGAGAAAACTGAATGGAAAAGTAGAAAGGGTCAAAACCATTGGGAAAGCTTGGAGACTATTTAAAGTTACAATCTTTGAAGCTCAAAAAAATATATATCTCTCTGGTTAGGAAAAGCACAAATAGGTATAGAAAAAAGCCTGCATGGTTAACAAACAAAGTACTGGAAGCTGTAAAAAGTAAGAAGGATTCCTTTAAGTGGTGGAATGCAAGTCTGTGATCAGGCAGGCAAAAACGGAATATGAGGAACATATTGCAAAAAACATAAAGACCAACAATAAAACTTTCTTCAAATACATTAGAAGTAGGAAACCAGCCAGGGAAGCAGTGGGGCCCTTGGATGACCAAGGGGTAAAAGGTGTACTGAAGGATGAAGCTGAATGCATTTTTTGCCTCTGTCTTCACTGTGGAAGATGAGAAGGGCTTGCCCACTCCAGAACCCCTGATTTCCGGAGGGGTGTTGAAAGATTGATTGAGGTGACAAGAGGAGGTCCTACGACTGATAGACGACTTGAAAACAAATAAATCACCGGGCCCGGATGGCATACATCTGAGAGTTCTGAAAGAACTCAAATGTGAACTTGCGGATCTCCTGAGAAAAATATGTAATCTTTCCTTAAAATCTGCCTCCATTCCTGAGGACTGGAAGGTAGCGAATGTCACTCCTATCTTTAAAAAGGGTTCCAGAGGAAATCCGGGAAATTGCAGGCCAGTCAGTCTGACATCGATACCGGGTAAGTTGGTGGAAACTGTCATGAAGGAAAAAATTAGTAGGCATATTGATGAACAAAATCTATTAAGGAAGACTCAGCATGGGTTCTGTAAGAGAAGATCTTGTCTCACTAACCTGTTAGTGTTCTTTGAGGGAGTAAACAAACATGTGGACAAGGGGGACCCAATAGATGTTGTTTACCTTGACTTCCAGAAAGCTTTTGATAAAGTTCCTCATCAAAGGCTCCTAAGTGAGCTCAATAGTCATGGGATAAAAGGACAAGTCCTTTTGTGGATCAAAAACTGGCTAATTAAAAGGAAACAGAGAGTGAGTATAAATGGGAAATTTTCTCAGTGGAGGGAGATAAGCAGTGGGGTACTGCACGGCTCAGTACTCGGCCCGATGCCTTTTAACTTGTTTATTAATGATTTGGAGTTGGGAGTAAGCAGTGAAGTGGCTAAATTTGCAGATGATACGAAGTTATTATTTATTTATTTAAATTTATATACCGCCTAACCAGCAATGCCGGCTTGTTCTGGGTGGTGAGAACCAGGGAGGATTGTGAGGCATTCCAAAGGGATCTGTCAAGGATGGGCAAGTGGGTATCAACATGGCAAATGGGGTTCAATGTGGCCAAGTGCAAAGTGATGCACATTGGAGCCAAAAATCCTAACTATAAATACACATTGATGGGGTACGGACTGGCAGAGACTGACCAAGAGAGAGTTCTTGGAATCATAGTAGATAACTCAATGAAAATGTCGAGACAGTGTGCGACTGCAATGAAAAAGGCCAATGCTATGCTGGGGGTTATTAGGAAGGGAATTGAAAACAAATCAGCCAGTATCATAATGCCCCTGTATAAATCGATGGTGCGACCTCATTTGGAGTACTGTGTACAGTTCTGGTCGCCACACCTCAAAAAGGATATTATAGCATTGGAAAAAGTGCAGAAAAGGGCGACCAGAATGATAAAAGGGTTGGAACACTTCCTATGAAGAAAGGTTGAAGCACTTGGGGCTCTTTAGCTTGGAGAAACAACAGCTGAGGGGTTCAAATGATCAAAGTTTATAAGAGTATGCATGGGATAGAACAGGTAGAGAAAGAAGTGCTTTTCTCCCTTTCTCACAATACAAGAATTCATGGGCACTCCATGAAATTGCTGAGCAGTTGTGTTAGAACAGATAAAAGGAAGTACTTCTTTACCCAATGAGTGATGAACATGTAGAATTCACTGCCACAGGAGGTGGTAGTGGCTACAAGCATGGACAGCTTCAAGAGGGAATTAGATAAACATATGGAGCAGAAGTCCATCAGTGGCTATTAGCCGCGAAGTATAGATAGGGACTCTCAGTCTGGGGAAGTGATGCACTGTACTCTTGGTGCTTGAGGGGAGGGGCAACAGTGGGAGGGCTTTTAGTGTCCTGGCCCCATTGCTGGACCTCCAGAGGGCACCTGGTGTTTTTTGCCACTGTGTGACAGAGTGTTGGACTGGATGGGCCATTGGCCTGATCCAACATTGGCTTCTCTTATGTTCTTATGAATAATACTAATAGAACATGAGTTTTTGGTCCAGTTTTGACTACATCAAAATATAAACACCAAGTGCTTCTGCTTGGTGTTTTTATCAGCTGTAGCAGAGTCCATTATGAGGCACCAGCTCATATACCATTCATGTTGCTTAAACACTGCTGGAAATTTTGGTTCTTTGTACTCTAGCCATAAATGAGACTGGATGAATGACAGAAGCCTCAACTTAAATTTCTGCAACTGCTGAGAACAAAGTCCTAAGAACACCATTCTACCAATGGTCAAGAAGAAGGCCTATGTTTAAATTTCTGCAACTGCTGAGAACAAAGTCCTAAGAACACCATTCTACCAATGGTCAAGAAGAAGGCCTATGTTTAAATTTCCCTGAGGAACTTGGCATTCTCATCCTCGACCCTGCCTCTTGTCATTCTCATCCCTTCAAAATGCTTTGTTTCCCCTTGGATTCCAGCACCTCCTTTGGTAGAACAGCCCTGTACAATAGGCTCTGAACAATCAATTGAATGTTGTCAGTTGAATTCTTGCTATGAGGAAAGTGCAAGGGAAATTAAGTGAAATGGAGCTCTTCAGGTAAGTAGGTATCACAGCAAAGGCAGATATAAGAACTACCTGACCACTCTGGACATCTTCAGAGGCCTTTCTCTAGGTGCCCCTGTTATCTGTGGCTAGATGGATAGCAATCCGAGAAAAGGCCATCATAGTTGTAGCAACAAAACTTTGGATCTCCTGCCCCAGGGAGAGTCATCTGTTTCCCTCTATCATTGTCTCCCACCAGCTGGGGAAGACTTTGTTTCGTTTGGCGTCCCCTCACTAACTTTTATTAGCCCTCCTCCCAATTTGTGTGTTTTTATGCATTTATGTGTTTATACTATGCTTTATTTGTTTTAAATGTTATATATCTTGGTATTTAAATACTTTTAGATGTTTGAAAAGTTCTAAAGTTTGAAAGATTTTAATATCCGAAATGTCTGAATGTTTGAAATGTCTCCACACTGGGGCCCCTGAATTGTGTGGAAAGATGGAATAGAAATGTCTTCTTTAAAAAAAAAACGAGCAATAACTTCACATGGTAAGACTTCAAGTTAGAATTTGGGAGGTATATAATCATTGCAAACAAACAAACAAGCAGCAATTGCCACCACTTTAAACAGGCATACATATTGGCTAAGACCATGGAATTGGTAATTCATAAACATAACAATCTCCCCACCAGCCAAGGCTAAAAGGCTGTAAGCCAGCTACTAGACAATGTGTTAGCTGTGCTATACATGCCTTTGCTGCTGAATAAATTACAAATATAAGCAATGCACTGGGCCTTCCAGTCATTCCAGAATCAGGAGCATCTTTGGCTAATGTAATCAACAGTCAGAACATTCTTTAGAACCAGTAAAAACAGGGACCTCACCTAACACTGTTGACACACAATCAGCAAAAGAGCCCCAGGATGGATGAGCCAAGAACAAACTCCAGGGGGTCTGGCCTTCAGCCCCTGGCTGTCAGCAGTGTAGAGATCCTAGCCTGTTGTTCTGAGCGTACTTTGCCTGGGGCAACAAAGGTAAAATTCTAAGAACTTTTTCCTGGGAGTGAGTCACTTTGAATAAAATGGGACATTTTCCAAGTAAGCTTGCTTAGGATTGTTCCCAAGCACCTTCAACAGGCCGTGTCCCAGAACTGGAGCTAGCATGATATTTAGCAAGTCTTACATCATGCAGAAGTATGTTAACTAAAACCAGGGGTCATTTCGAGCAGGAGCTCGGGGGAGCTCAGCTCCGGGAGTTGGTGCCAGCCGCCCCCCCCCCCCCCCGCGGGGGAATGCCTGCTTGTGTCATGGCTGCAGCAAAATGACCCCGCCCCCTGGAAAGGTCCTTGTTCCTCCGACCAGCCTTCTGAAGGCTTCAGCCACCACTGAGCTATCCTCCCAGAATAGTGGTATTTCTGAGGCTTGGATTAGTAGCTGTCCCCTCTCTGCCAGCTTTCTTTCTTTCTTTCTTTCTTTCTTTCTTTCTTTCTTTCTTTCTTTCTTTTCTTCCTTCCTTCCTTCTGACATACTTCCGGTGATGTCAGGTGGTGTAGCATATGCAAATAAGTTATGCTAATGAGTTATGCTAATGAGCTCCTGCACCACTTCTTCTATGAAATGACCCCTGACTAAAACAGTTTTTAAAAATCTCACTTTTAAATATATGTTGCAAAAGATTTTAACTCTGGGACAGGGTTGCCAGGTCTGGGTTGAAAAATACCTAGAGATTTTGGGTGTGGATCCAGGAGAGGGTGGGGTTTGGGGAGGGGAGGGGAGAGGAGAGGAGAGGCCTCAGCATGGTTCAGTGCCATAAAGTCCACCCTTCAAAGCAGCCATTTTCTCCAGGGGAGCGGATCTCTGTCAGTTGCAGATCAGTTGTAAAATCGGAAAATCTCCAGGCCCCACCTGGAGGCTGGCAATCCTACTCTGGGAGTAAGTCCCAGTGAATAACCTACTTAGGATTGTTCCCTCTGTGGTATTTAAAAGCTCATGTGGCTCTGTTTTCTCCTTTCTGTGATGATTTAAAGTCCTATGGGCCAACAGGGGGAAAGCAGCTGCTTTGTTATTTTGTTTCTCTTTTTAGGAGAGGTCCCATAGCTCTTCCCAGCTAGATAAATTTCTAGTATTATTTGACACACACACCCTTTCCCCACCTTCCAAAATGTCCTTGCATTTTCAAGTTTGTCTGAAAATCAATTGCTTCCCTTAGGAACGAAATGTCGAGTCTCAGAACATATAAGCACAGCTACTGATAACTTTCTTGATTGGGTTCTTGGGTTCTAATGGTCTAGTTTTGAACAGGCATGTTAAGAAACAAAACGTGTGCTTCCTTGCTTTCCATGTTCTCTTGACCTATATTTTAAAGATTCTAGTACAAAAATGGAGACAGGTGGCTCAAAGCGTTAAGTACCATGTATTCAAAACAGATTCTGAAAAGCCAGCCAGGACTTACAGGGCTGTTTTTTCTAGTTAGTTTCATCCATGACTAGCTTATGTCAGCACACCAGTCCCTTTTGTCCAAGGCCTGAACCACAATTTTAAATGTGTTAGAAAAGACACGAAAGTTCCCCTTAACCACTTAAACTACTCCTCAAAAAAGTTTATATTGACTGCTAACGCAGTAGAACAAAGTCAACAATTTTGAAACAGCTTTATCCCACCATTTTTAAATAAGCTCGTGAAAAGTCCCCTGGGGGGAAAAAAAATCAATACAAGCTTTTTTAAGGCTAGAAATCAATATGACATTCAAACGTTCTCATTAAAATGAGAGAAAAGCCCCCCCCCCCCGCCCCCCGCAGTATCCAGTGCCATTGAGAAGAGCACCAGAGGAGGGGAAAGTAGCAGATCCACCTTTCAGGTCATCCTCTTGACTTGCAGGGACCAGGGCTGGTTTGTTTTTGCAAAAAAGAAAAAAAAAAACTTCGAGACTATACTGCTTCACATAGTCTTGCCATTGATTTTACTTCATCAGAGCAGCCAGGCACAGTTATGATCAAAGGTGTCAATGTTACAGCATCTCTTCCACTCAAGCACATGCTTTCACACCAAGGACTGGGTGTCGAGTGGAATTCCCCTTTAAGTTTCACAGCATCAAAGACATCACTCTGTCTTGATTGTTTCCTTCTGTCTTCAGATGAGAGCAACTAAGAGCATCCCTTCCCCCCCCACACACCACACATACACACATGAACACCGTGGTCTGGAATCAGGGGCCTGGACTTGAATACAGAGTTACAGGGACATTTCCAAACTGCTCCTGGGATGCGATAAGAAACAAGAGTGATCGCTTCAGACAAAGAACAAATTATGTTCAGATACCAAGAGTGACTGATATCTGAGGGGGGAAGTTCATGTTTTATTAACATGCTACAGAACAGGAAAATATACAGCGTCACGGTACCACTACATGACTACTAGTGCATTTTAACCATTGACTTCAATGGATGTAGGAGGGTATAACTCTGCTTAGGACTGCGCTGCTTATGATGCAGACACAGAGAGTGCAGTCTAGGGGTGCCATTTGTTCTGTGGCAGCAGTGCAGCTCCAACCCGAGAGTTCTATATTCAGTCACTTCAAACATGAACATCTCTTTAAAAATACTGGAAAAGACAGAGACCAGGGCGGGAGGGTAAGAACCAGATATTATTACTCATGCAACCCTGGGGGAAAGAGAACCCAATGAAAGGAGATTGCATACAACAGTGTTCGCTACACTGCTATGGTTTGTGTCCAAACATAGTTCAGGGACACAGTACTGCATGCTAAATGCTAGAAGTTAAACAAGAAAAGAAAACTATAACAGGGATAAGCTCTGCATGGCAACAGCGAAATACATTTTGGGTCTACTTCCACACCAGTGAGTTTTCCCATGCAAGTGCAATTGTTTTTCGAACGGCAATTGCAACAGAGATTTCAGACTGCATGCAGCAATCTGTTTTCTCCCCATGATTGACCTTTCACACCAAAGGTGTGTCTTCTCTCTTCCCACCACCTTCCCTAGCTGCATTGCCATGTGACCTTTAGGATTCTTCACCCACTTTTCAAAAAAGCTGTGGGGTGCATGTGTAGCTCTGCATAGAAGTAGCACAAAATTCCAGTCCTTTAAAAGACCCTCCTTGCACTTTCCTTGAGTGAGGCTAGAAATGGAAACTTGTGTTCAGCCCCCCTAGGGAAGAGGATGTTGCAGTTGCTCACAGCCTCAAGATTGTGCAGGGAGTCATTCTGGCTGCTCATCCTGTGACTGTTGCTGTATAGCACATATTCAGGGATGCCTTCCCCTCATCTAGGGCATGTTGGCAGGGCTGAGCTGCCACCTCATGCTCCTCTTGGGACGGGGGTGGGGCTTGTCTGCTTGGGCTGCCCACTTTGGTTTCCAGCAGCAACAGGAGCCCCTCAGCAGCAGCTGTTACTGCCTTCTTCACTGCTGCCACTGCCTCATCCAAGCCACTAGCAGCAGCATGAGCCCTAAGGAAGAACTAGGGTTTTACCAGCTGCTGGGCACCCACCCCCATTACCAGAGTAATGGCATTGTAGTTGTCATTATACTGTCTAAACACACACATTAAAGTGCCAGCAGGGACACCAAGCAGTTCAAAATGCAGAGGAAAGGAGGGGAGGGGGCATTTCCTTTCACCCAAATGCAAAATGTAGCTTCCCTTGTAGACACAAGAAACAAATCGTATGGAAAACATCATGTCAGGAAAACTATTTTTTTTTCTGGTGTACAACAAAGTGGAATTTTCAGGGGAAAAGACAGACTGTTCATGGTTTGAACATGACTGGAGAATGATGTAATGAAGAAATGGGGGGGAAACACATTCATCAGGTGGCTGAAAAGGGGGGAAATCCTCCATGTGGAATCAGCCCTGGAGAGAGATTGCAGACCACTGTCTCTAAAGTGAAAGGAGGAATACAGTACAACAGTGGACACTATTAGTCAAAGCACAAGAAGTTTAATGAACAATCAAAATAGCTATGGAAATCTACCCAGATCTTCCTACTTTCTTGTACCTGAATCTGCCATGTTTCCTTAACATTCTCCATACCTGACCACAAACTGAGATAATTTTAATGGCACAATTCTGTATCCTCTTAAGATGTCAGAGATAGGCAGACCTAGCATGATGAGTGGCCAGTGCCAGAGGCACCATTTTTCTTGTTATTGTTGATAGCTGAGAGACATGTTGTGCCTTTACTATGGTTTTCACTGGAACCTAGTGTTCTGAAATGAGGAGCACCCATTTTGTTCTCTGGGAACTGCAAGTTCTGTGGAATACAGAATAGCCCTCCCAAATAAGCCAGTCCAAAATATGAAAGTAATATGACAATCATTTTTCTCCTTGGAACCATTTACCTTTAGAGGACATTGTGTTAAAGGCCTATAAACCAACAGACAAGCAAACAATTGATGCAGCATCTCTTCTTCCTTCACCCTCCTTCACTCCTATCATCATGCTTCAAGAGCTGGGATACTAAGAACATACTTTCCTTCTAATGCCATACTAATGAAGACAGCAGCACATTGTTCCATTCCATCAACTGAATCTTTCAAGGTGTGCACCATACATTTCCAGGAACACAAAAGGAAAAGGCCTCAAATCACTGGTGTAACATTTGTGCTAATAATGTCCAATTAAGACCCCCATTAAAACTCATTGTACTCATTAGTAAAAATGGTAACTAGGTTTTCTTGGCCATTTTCCTCATGAAATTATTACAAGTGTTAATGGATGTGTTCATTAACGCATCATTTAAGAAAAATTACATCTGGGTTTGTGTGTGTGTGTGTGTATGTGTGTGTGCATGATGTTTCAAAGTCACCCAGTACCTAAATCTTACTGAAACTTGAGAGACAACCAAGAAAAGTGGCTTGCCTGTTCCACCCAGTGGTGAAAATGTGCAAAAATTGTAAGGGGGAAAAAGCATCAGGAACAATGGAAGAACTCTCCTAGGTGCCTTGAAATCTATCAGTAACATTCTTCATGCTAAACTATTTTGCAGCAGTAAATGCCAAGAAAAACAAAAGTGGGATAATTAGGACATTTCCTCTCCTTTTCTAGAATCGCATGAAGATAAAGTGCAAATGATCAGCCAAGAAAAAGCAGTCAGTCATGATTAGCAGAGGATACAGGAAACAGCAAGAAGGATGCAACGTTTGCAAATGATAAAGAGATGTGGTAATTAACACTAAGAAAAGGCAGTGCTAGTTTTCACTAGTATACTTTTGAACATAAACAAGCTATCAATGTATATAATTAATATCACTTGGGTTCACTTATAATTCAGTAAAGGTTTAAATTGGAATAAAATGTGTATAATTTGCCCACTTGTAGATGTTTAATCATCATCTCTGGGACAGCACAGCACTATGGCTCAGTCATTAAGCCCCCTGTGAACTAACTTGGTAGTCTCAGGTAAAACACTAACTTCTCAATGTCAACCTCCACTTGAAATAGGGGAATTGTTTCAGGGTTGTTGGAAGGATTTCAACTACACAATATACACTGCAGTGTAAATGCTATATATACATTGTAAAGCACTAAAAATTGGTGGGTCATACAGAAATGAGGAAAGAACAATCTGGAAATCTACCAAATCTCCCCTTCCAGGATATCTAAGTTGTCAGGGGCTTGAGTAAGGCTGATTGGTCTTACGACTACCTTTTTGCCCTTCAACTGGCACTCAACCTTCTGTCCTTTCTTCAGTATGCTCAGTTCTCATTAGGACATTCTTAAAGATTTTTTTCTGCATACCTGGAAACTAATAGATATCCCTTCTTTGTCTGCAGGTAGTCCAGCTTTGGGCTTTCACAATCCACACCATGGCCAGACAGTTTACTACTCGATATAGTGATCAGTATTCTCCTACTTTAACTACTTCTTAGGTTCAATACAGACATCATGTAAGCAAATGTTGGGATGTTTCAGATGTTCATATTTATTTCAACTGCCCATGGATTGGAAACAAGAAGTTGAACCCTACCAACTTTTCCACTCAACCTTGCCTAGTTCCCTTCCTTAACACAGTGCTGGTTCCTGGTGACCTTTGTCCATGGGGTCTTACAATCCCCAGCAATTTGGTTTTTTGTGGTCAAAAGGACACTCCTCTTTTTATTTCACTAATAAAAATCTGAAGGAATTCAGCCTGAAATGTTAACTTCTACACCCCTCACAAAACAGGGAGATGCCCTGTGCTGTGCAGTGATGGCTGAGAGATGTACATGTTTAAAATCATACAATTGGCTACTCAACTGGTACTCAGTTTCCAAAGGGCCTTCAACATTCTGATATTTTAGACCTGAGTTAATGCAAAAACAGCCATTACTTTCTCTGGAATGGAGGGATGAGAGTTGGTAAAATATGCTATGTCCTTGATGGATCAAGAAGTGCCTACAAGTCTCTAAGGGGGAAGCTGAACCCCTCTTCATGATGAGAGTCCCTATTTGAAGCCACAAAGCCTCGCAGCTATTCTTAGAAATCTATGAAATCTGGAAGCAAAGTTTTCAAATCTGCCATACTGAAATAATACTAGCATTACTGCTTACTGCCAAGACCATAATGCCAAATGGCAGGAGGCATTTTTGGATACCTGCAGATCAAGGTCAAATACAAATAATACTATAATTAAGATTAAAACATGGAGCAAGAACCACCAGGGATGGGGAAAAACTCAAGGAAATAAGATTTAGAAAAACTCAACAACGTTTGGGATTTTGGCCAGTTCTTGGCATCTTAGCAGATCTAATTCTTAGAAGTCCTCAATATTTCATCTTTTACAAAGCTATCAGGGAAAGCCTCCAATATTCAAATCTGCAGGCAGCCTTGGGAGGCCAGGGGTAGTATCCACCCGCATATACTATATGCACACTCAGCATTTGTGAAAATGATACACTTTACAGTTCTTTTAATAGAGACAATTGCAGAATGCATCCATTCAGAGAGTTCAGCAGTGGGAGTTTGTAAGAAACATTCTCTTTTGCGTCTTTTTTATCTTTCCCCTTCTTTTTATGGTGAAAAGTTTTTTTTAAGCCATCTTTTCACATTAGAAAGACCTTTGTCACTTGTTTTGTCAAAATAACCCACTCCCACTCCTTTGGAAGAAAGGCCTTCTCCCCTCCGCCTTTAAAGACTGATTGATTTGCATAGCAGCAGAATTACTCCCAGATCCCCTCTTTCTCTTTTTTACTCCCTTTCTTTCGCTCTAATTAGCAATTGCTTTTCTGTATGGATGTTCACACACACATGCACAAAAAGAGAGAGAGAGAGAGAAAGAGCAGAGAATGTGTGTGAAAGACAGAGGCAGATGGTGTCTTCTTAAGCTCCTCTTTGCGCCTGAGCCATCCTGTTGGCAAATAATGTACAATGTCTATCTAAAGATCACAGCCTAGTGATGGCAGTGAGTCTGTGGTGGGCTGTACCCCATTCAGACAGCAAAAAAAAAAGGAAGGAAGATGAAAAGCTATGGAAGCATGGAAATGGAGGAATGAAAGAGGGGTGGTGGTGAGGGAGCCTGGAAATAGAGTTGTTTCCCAGCTGCCCAAGAATAAGTGGGTCACCAGCACAAAAGCAGAGGCCCAGATCATCCACTGAACCAAGCATGTAGCTCTCTGCACACAGATTGTATTCCTCATGTGCCCCAAAGCTGCACTTTTGTCCTCTATCCTAGGTCCAACTAGCAATAGCTTAAGTGTAAATTTCAGAACTGTTTGACAACATTTCCTGCACAGTGAATGGTTGGTATTTGGGGTTTATAAAGAGCCTGACTGCTACTCACCTAGGCCATGAAACAATGCAATTCAATTCAAGTTTGGAAGTCAGCATTGCTGCATCACTGTTCTAATAGATTACTGTCGGGTATCTAGAGGCCTGGAGGCAACACTGATGGGTCTGGGCCAAACCCAGTGACATGTAATTGCCATCCTAGAAAGAAACCAAGGGTGTGAATGAGAAAAAATTGGGTCGACGAGACTTGGCAGCATGCCTGTGACTGCCAAGTCCCTAATCAAAGTGGTCCTTCAGAAAAAACTAGATGCTTACCACTGTAACAGAGTATCTGCTTTCAAATGACTGGAGGAAGGTGTTCGTGGGATACTAAAACTGGAACCATCATTTTCAGGGTGTAAAAAACAATTCAGAATTACTGAATATGGTGACCAATTCTAGACAACAGATTCCACTAAAGGAATAAAAGAGCTCTTTTTATTTGCCCTGTCCAAATTCAAAACTGGGGATTTGGGCAAGTAGTCAAGTAAGCTCCACTCTCAACTGAAGAGTAGGGGTGTGTATTCTGGTATACCCGAGCTGAAAATTTCAACTAAATACACATTCATTTTGGCTATCCAATACAGCCCACCTGGAAAAATCCTGAAAATATTCAGGATTATCTGGGAACTCTGGATAGCTGCAGATAAAGGGTGCTTAAAGGGATTGCAGTCCCTTGAAATGCCTTCGGGGTGAACTAGTAGCTTAGAGAAGCCATTTAAAGGAACCCCAAACCCTTTAAATGCCTTTAGAGTGAACATGCAGCTTGCAGGTATTTAAAGGGACCACAAGTGCTTTAAATGCCTTTCCCCCCTCCATTGGAAACAATGAGAGATGGGGCCACCTTCTCTGGGGGGCCCATAGAATTGGACCAATCTTTTTGAAACTTGGGGTTTCTTTTGAGGAGAGGCACCAGCAGCTATGCTGCAAATTTGGGGCTTCTACCTTAAAAAAAATACTCCCCCCCCCCAGACCTCTGGATACCCCAGGATAGATTCCCCATTACACCCTATGGGGACCACTGACCATAATGTTTTCTAAAGGCTATAATGGAGCTGAAAAAAATTAGGATTCCCCCCAAAAGACCCCAAATCCACCACCAGTATCGGAATTTGGGAATATTGGGAAATATCTTTTTTTTCAGCTCCATTACACCTGAACCCTAAAAAATGGCAATTTTTGTGCTTACCCCTACTAAAGAGCCAACATCATTTAGTTATTAGCAGATCATCACAATACATTGTATTCTTAAACCCACCTAACCATCAAATGATGACACTGCCATAGTCATATAGTCACCCCTGACAAGCTGAACCATTCTAAACCCAAATCCATGCCTTTATTATGGGAAAGAGGAACATATTAGTCAAGGCTATATCAACCATTTCCAGGGAAAGCACAAGAGTAATTCTTGAAGCAATAGAGAACAGATAAATCCCACAACTCTGATATTTACTATGTGCCATCTTCATGATACAGACCCATTATGGAGACTCATTACAATATCTCTATTGTCCACATGTGCTTGTTTACCTCTTATAAAGACACATTGACATTACTGTAATTGGAGATGGTACTTATTTTGCCACTTTTCTACTGCTGCTGCTTACTGGTTCCTCTCCATTTTCATTCACCATTCTCTGCATTATGGTCTGAGAATAACCCCAGCTGTTTTCTTGTGAATTCTTCAAGCATGTTACAGATCACATATCTTTTAGAAAACTACCCATCTAAGCTGCCTAATGACAGCTTTGATCATGTTGGCTGGGTTTTCATTTTGCTTGTTTTGTTGTTGGTTTGTTATTTGTTTTTTTTACTTCCTCTAGCTTCATTCATTTATTCAAGCAATATTTAGGCAGCTTCTCAGCAAGTCTCTCGAAGCAATTTACAGGTTTGGGGACCAACCCCAATGTTTTAGGTATGGTTACCTATATCTATACCTACTTGTGGCACTAACTACTTGAAAACTAGTTTTCAGTTCTAAATTACATAAGTAGCCCTGGTCTCATGATACAGAGCAGTGTAAAAATATAAGTATGTGGAGAAGTTTGTGTATGCATGAATGGCTGTGCTGAATCCTGAGGTATATATTCCCCCCCTCAAAAAAAGGAGAATCCACAGAATATGCTCACGTGGATTGAGCATGTAGAAAAAATGTCTTGAATGACGATATTTAGAAATAAAATAGCAAAAAACTCACCATCTACAAAATAAAAAGAGCAACACAATTAGTACAGGAAGAGGAATTTACCACGTACTGTCTGCTGTTGCATAATATGCAACTCTCCCAGGCAGCATAAAAACATACAAATATATGGAGACAATAATGAGCAATATGTTGTAAAGCACATTGCACTGGCAAGGATATAAGCCCATCCTGAACGATAACTAGGCCTATGCTAGTCACCTACAGCAAAGCAAAGGACATCTATATAATTCTCAACAGTCCTCTCTGTGTGTGAATATGTATTTCCGTAGATAGGGGCACACTATCCCCCAACAGGTTTTTCTACAGACTCAGGAAACTCTCTGGGTCTGCAGTTGCAAAGTACTGTAGTCAGAGACGCGTTGCAGTGATTTCAGCTATCATAGTTTATTGGGTAGTCAGATGAAGCATGCTAAACCCGGGCTCAGGGCCCTCTTTTATTCTGGCCGAAGCCACACCTCCAACCTTGCCCAATTGTCCAGATAGGACCTTACGATTAAGGTTACATATCATAGGGTCCCACTGGGATCCTAGGCACTAGATTGGTGGTGAGTTACAATCCGGCCAGCTATTGTTATTCCTGACCCAAGCTCAGGTCGCTGGCCTGGCCATATGCATTTGGACATGTGGCGGTCACCATTGCGGGGAGCACATGGTGATCGCCATTACATACACTACAACAGAAAAATACAAAAGGTTTTTTAAAAAACTTGGGGAGGGTTGAATCCCCCCAATACCTCTTGAAATGGCCTCTACTTCAGGCCCTGCCACATCAACAGTGAGAGATAGTCTGGGGGGGGGGGAGCAAAAAGCAGAACTGGATCTCAGATTGGGAAGGATTCTCCTGCAGTATGAATGGCTAAATAGTAGGGAGTTTGGAGCCAGGCCTGGGACTAGAGATACCCATTCCAGGTTGGGAAATTCCTGGAGATTCTATGGTGAAGTCTGAGGAGTGGAGGGGAGAGGCCTCAACTGGATATAATGCCACAGAGTCCACTCATTTTCTCCAGTGGGAGAGATCTCTGTGGTCTGGAGTTCAGTTGTAATTCTGGAGGATCTCCAGTTCCTACCCAGAGGCTGGTAAACCTAGGCCTAGCAGCATCCTCTGGGTGATTTGATACCACCTGACTTCCATGATTCAACTAGGCCTGGCTGCTTGCTACTGTTCAACAGGACAGCCACTCTATGAAAGTCAGTGTAGTATAATGGTCAGAGCTTCAGAGTAGGGTTTGAGAGACCCAGGTTTAGATCCCCATCTTGCTGTGGAAGCTCACTGGGTGATTGTGGACCAGTCACTTACTTTCAGCCTAGCCTACCTCATAGGGTTGAGGTGTGGATAAAAAGGAGGAGAAAATAATATAAACTGCTTGAGCCCCAGCCATGGAGAAAGACCATAGTTTTCCTCAGTAGAAGCTGCAGGGGGAAAGGAGATGGAAAACTGAAGTCAGAGGGGCAGATAAAGATAGGGATGCCAACTCCAGGTTGGGAAATTCCTGGATATTTGAGGAGTGGAGCCTGGGGATGGTGGAGCTTGAGGTAGGGAGGGACTTCAGACAGATATAATGCCATAGACTCCATGCTCCAAAGCACTCATTTCCTCCAGGGAGACTAATGTTGCCAGCCTCCAGGTGAGGGCTGGAGATCTCCTGGAATCACAACTGATTTATTTATTTATTTATTTATTTAACTTATATCCCGCTCTCGCCACCAAAAGGCAGGCTCAGAGCGGCTCACAACAGAGGTTAAAATTACAATCAGTTTAAAATAAACGTTCCACATCAAACATTAAAACATTCAGTACATTCTGATCTCCAGATGACAGAGATAATTTCCCCCAGAGAAACTGGCAGCTTTGAAGAGTGGAGTTTATGGTATTATACCCTGCTGAGGTCACTTCCAAGCTCAAACTTCATCCTCCCAAGGCTCCACCCCCAAATCTCCAGGTATTTCCCAACATGGAGCTAGTAACTCTAAGAGAAACAGATCTCTGTATTTGGGCAATCCATGGTGATTCCTGGAGAGCTGCTGCTGCTGCCATTGCTGCTGGGGTGGGGTGGGGGCAAAGTAGGTGACAGCCTCAGATTTACCATGCCTGCATTGTACCTGCTGGAAGTTTCTCCTGCTGGCATGAAACCAGCAGAGCCTACCCCACAGTCAGAAAATGGCTGGTCCACTCCTGGAATCCCACAAGGTTTTGTTGTCACAGCATCTGTTTTCTCCCCTGCAACTGGGGGCTTTTAAAAAAAAATTGTCACTCTGTGGATAGTTGAAAGAGCCACAAAAATGATCCTACAATTAAAACAGTTACTTTGATGAGCTGAGTTCACAGATTTACAGTAAGAGCTGCCAACCCCATCTTTTGTACGAGCCCAAATGGGCCTGGAGATCATTTGCTAGGATCTTCACATATCCAAACACCATCAATCATCCAGTTTATTCTATTTAACATTTAAATGATTGAATGATTCCTGGAGCGTGGCTGCTGCCACTGCTGCTGTGAGGAAGAGGAAGTAGGTGGGAGGCCAGGAGAGTGATAGGGGCAGAAAGAGTGATGGGGTGGAGGCAGAAAGGAAGTGACAGGAATGGAGGGTGGGAGAGAGAGAGAGAAAGAAAAGGGGTGGCAGGAAGGAGAAAGAGTGTGAGAGAAGTAGAGGGAGAAGGGAAGAAGCAGAGGTGGCTGGAAATGGGATAGCCACTCCCACAAGTTTCTTGTGGGTCTACACAAGTACACGTACGATCAGGGGTCATTTCGTAGAAAAAGAGGTGCAGGAGCTCATTAGCATAACTCATTAGCATAACTTATTTACTCCGGAAGTATGTCAGAAAGCAAGAAAGAAAGGAGAGAGAGAGAGAGAGAGAGAAGAGAGAGAGAGAGAGAGAGAGAGAGAGAGAGAGAGAGAGAGAAAGAAAGAAAGAAAGAAAGAAAGAAAGAAAGAAAGAAAGAAAGAAAGAAAGAAAGAAAGAAAGAAAGAAAGAAAGAAAGAAAGAAAGAAAGAAAGAAAGAAAGAAAGAAAGAAAGAGGGTACTGCTACTAATCCAAGCCTCAGAAATACCACTATTCTGGGAGGATAGCTTCAGTGGTGGCTGAAGCCTTCAGAAGGCTGGTCGGAGGAACAAGGACCTTTCCAGGGGGCGGGGTCATTTTGCTGCAGCCATGACACAAGCAGGCATTCCCCCACCAGGGGGGGCTGGCACCAACTCCCGGAGCTGCGCTCCCCCGAGCTCCTGGTCAAAATGACCCCTGCTTACGATCCTGAAGCATCTGCCACGCCTCATAGAATCACAGAGTTGGAAGGGACCTCCATCCAGGGTCATCTGCACAATGCAGGAAATTCACAAACACACACCCAGTGACCCCTGCTCCATGCCCAGAAGATAGCAAAAATGCCTCCAGTATCTCCAGCCAAACTGGCCTGGAGAAAAATTGCTGCCTGACCCTATAATATACTGGGCCCAGACGCATTGCAGTGAAATCGGCTCATGGTTTATTTACAGAGGAGAAACAGGAACTGACTGGCAGGACTAGGGGTCTGCTTATATGCAGGTACAAACCCCACCCCTGGTCACACCCGATTTTCCTGATCGGGTTATTTACAATGCAACTATGCCCATAGATCCCCTTAAGGATCCTGTGGAGCCAATTGGCCTGATTTACAATCCGCATGGGCTATTATTTGCCCATGCAAAGTTCTGGTCATTTCCCCAACTGCGTGTGCGATCTCTGACCATGTGCGCAGTCGCCCTTGGTACATAACAGACCCCAAAGTGGCAATCAGCATTTCCCTGGGTGTGTAAGAAAGGGCCACAAGAACTAAGCACTGATGCAACCCTTCCTGCCCTCCCTCTCATGCTCTGCCTAAATTCACAGAATCTGCATTGCTGTCAGATGGCCATCTATAGCCTCTGTTTGAAAACCTCCAAAGAAGGAAAGTCCACCACTTCCAGAGGAAGTCTGTTCCACTGAGGAACTGCTCTGTCAGGAATTTCTTCCTAATATCTAGCCATAAACTCTTTTGATTTAATTTCTACCCATTAGTTCTGGTCTGACATTCTGGGGCAACAGAAAACAACTCCATACCATCCTCTACATGACAGCCCTTCAAGTACTTGAAGATGGTTATCATATCACCTCTCAAGTCACCTCCTCTCCTCTCAAGAGGGGTTTGGAAGTTTCAAAAGACTGCAGAACCATAGGCCTAACTCAAAACCACATCAAAAGGGAACTTAAATGGAAAAGAAAAACAGTCACAAAAGGAAAATTCAGGAAAGATGCCTTGAATTTTATGCTTGGCATCCTAAAGCAAAGACATAATTCTTGCCTTTCGACTGATAGCAAATTGCTCCCTTGGCAATTACAGAATGTCCATTTTTCCTAAAGCAAACGCAAACTGTCACTCTATAACTATTAACCATAGTATTGTTTCCATCTGCCTGCACACTATAAATGCAGGAAATCAAATGGGAAAAAGAGATATTGGCTAGGAATGTGGCCACCCTGTCATTAAAATTCTACCAACGGAAAATGTTGTCCCTTATCCCATTCATGAATCTGGCCTTGAGAGTGAACCAAAGACAGGCAAGGGAGAAAGACAAATGAGAATGGCTGACAAAGACAGCAAAGACAGTGGGCGGGGGGGGGGGGTATCTGGGGAGGGGTGTGTGTGAGAGAGTAACGTGGCAAAAAATGCAGATGGGGAGACAGCTTAAACAGGGAAGCTAAATGGATTAGAAAGAAAGGACACCTCAACCAGTACTGAAAAAGTAGGGAATGGAAAACCAGGGCAACTAAAATTCAATGAGACAAGACACCAGGGGGCCGTTATATTATGCTTCCCCCATTTTGCTCACTGAAGGTTGAAAACTTTTGGAGAACCAAGCTCCAGGGAGGAAGAGTTCACATTCACAGAGTATATTGAAAAGAATGGGACTCAATGTAAGGGAAAATGGCAAAGATACACATAATGACATGAGTCTGTATTGCCCATTGCTATGTTAAGGAGAGCAGCAGCCTATGCTGCTTTTACCAGGGAATGGGAGACTGGATAAGAACAAACTTCCAAGGACATATCTATCACATTTTTATCCTACCCATCTCCCAAGGAGCTCAACCCTGTGAGGCAGCTCAGGTCCACTGAGCTTTAGGGCAGAGTGGGGACTGGAACCTGGATCTCCCCAGACCTAGTCTGATACTCCAGCTCTTATACCACAGTAGCTCTCATCACACTGCCATCCCAGTCATTATCCTCAGGATATATCTGTCCCCACCCACCCCCAGTTCAGCTCAGCAAAAGGGGAAGGGTTTCAAATCAAAACTGTATCTTGGTGAACTCTTAACAGACTTGTCCACACTCCCCCTTGCACGTGAGTTTTCTATCCCAATATGCAAGAAAGGTCACTCACGCCTCCAATGGTGCTAAAAAGCTGTAGTGTATAGAAACTAGAAGGGAAAAACTGAAAACGCCACAATAGTTCCAGACTATTACTAGCCCTGCATTGCTGAAAACAAGTAGCATTTCTACAGTGTGATACTGGGCGATTCTGCATCTAGCACTCACTCCACATTTTTTCAACTGGAAGGAAAAGGTACAGCTCAAAACCCCATTCAGATACCCCGGGCCAACACTGTACTGACTGCAAAGTTACCTCTGAATGGCCATAAATCTATGCAGAAGTTACCATAAAATCCAAAAGCGGCATGCAGTGTGGAGGGTACCATAAAATCCGATTATCAAAGGAAGTGAGAGCAGCATGCAATGCAGAGGGGAATTTCTGTTCCAATGTGGGTTTCATAAAACAATGGAGGGAAAAGCCAATGCTGAATCACCAATGCTGAATCTTTTTGAGGGTCAAGTGAAAAGTAAGCCAGAGCTGGGGGTTCACTGAGGGGTTTTCCACAATCACTTCTGGTTAGATCTCCCCAAAACCAGAAGATAATACTGGAAAACATAATGTGCTTGGATGGATGGATGGATGGATGGATGGATGGATGGATGGATGGATGGATGGCAAAGCTACTGGAAAATGCAAGCTTTAGAGAGAGAGGAAAAATTAGAATTGCCAGCTTGTTCTTAGTTGAATTGGACTATAGCAGCATCACACTTTTTTTCCCAATTAACTGGTCCCACTGATTTAAAAATCCAGCTGTGTTGGGGAACAAAATCTATCTCCTGCTCTGCAGTGTATCATTTGAAACTTCCTACCTGTGTTACAATAAGAATTAATAAGACCATCCCTTGTTCTCTGCCATTTCCTTTTGCATTTCCCACAGGAAAGCTGCACACTGCTTCACACAGTGTTGTTAATGTTTGCTGTAAGTATATAAACTGTGAAGGAGACATATCACCAAACATACAACAGACACACACTAGGGAACCACAGCTAACCACATTTGCCTAGCACACATCCATCATGTAGGGCTGGCAGCCTCCAGGTGGTGGCTGGAGATCTTCTGGGATTACAACTGATCTCCGGGCGACCGAGATCAGTTCCCCTCGAGAAAATGTCCACTTTGGAAGGTGGTCCCTCTGGCATTATATCCCACTAAAGTTTCTCCCCTCCCCAAACCGTGCCCTCCTCAGGCTCCAACTCCAAAATCTCCAAGTATTTCCCAACCCGGAGCTGGCAACACTACCATCCTGTCACGCATTCCCCACATATACTTTATACACATTGTCCCTAACACCAGGGTGACACTCGTTTCGCTGTAGCCCATCGCTGATGGGTATGGTGCGAAGTGGATCTAAGGGAACTTTTCATAGGAATTTTATCTAACACAGAGTAAGAACAATTTGCAAAAACTCACAGAAAAGACTGACCAATTTTGTCCCGCAGTTGGAGAACTTTGAATATAATGAAGGGTATGCTCCAGTGGGCAAAAAGGCCAACAGAACATGCTCTCTCCCACAACTAGTTTTTAACACTAAAAGGTGGGAATGGCGGCTTATAGGTGAGGGAGCCATTTGAGGCCCAGAGGGCTCTCTCCTTCTTCTTGGGTTTAGGGTTATGTTTTCGCCACCTACCTCTCTACATGCTAATACAGCTAGAGTGACTTCATCAGATTGGGCACTTCCAGCCCTTCTGATGGCATATATCTCTTAGATTCCATGAAATGAGTTTGCAAACAGCACACTGCAACACTGAAAATAAAACCTTTCAACGGCAAATTAAATTTCAGCCAACACAAAGTGGCCGATGAATTTCAAACGTAAGCTGACTCCAAGACCCAAGATAACACAGTAAGTTCCAAGGCAAAAGACAATGAATCTTGTTTCACAGCAAAAGCAGTGTGTGAAATGCTCCCTGGACTATATTTCTCATTTTCCATTTAGCAGTAAGTGAACCTTGATTTTCAGTTCAATTCAGTGTCTTCTTCTAGTGATAATTTACCTAATGTTGCCTACCCTACCCATTTTTTGCCACCCAAGCCCTGTTCTCACATTATAGTCCACATGACAATGGCTGTGAAGCAGAAACTAATGGCACACACACACAAAGCTGCCTTATACTGAATCAGAGCATTGGTCCATTAAGGCCAGTATTGCTTAATCAGGCTGGCAGTAGCTCTCCAGGGTCTCTGGCTGAGGTATTTCATATCACCTACTACCTGATCCTTTTAACTGGGGGTGCTGGGAGTTGAACCTGGAACCTCCTGCATGCAAAACAGAGGCTCTTCCACAGAGCCACAGCCCTTCCTTACGATGGCATTGATTGCAGACATTAGTTTATGCGACTGTATGAACAGGTAGGCTATCTTGGCTTGCTGAAGTCCCAAAGCTCCCTATACAGAAACCTTTGCAATCCTTTCCTTGTTTGCCATTTTGGAGTGTTGCAGGATATTATTTGCTTCAGAAGCAAACATAGCACTTTTCAGATTCCTCCCTGGCAGGATCCGCAAGCTATGAAATTCAGAGAAAGCAAAAAATTACCAAGAGTGCTTGTGCAATAAAATCTAAAAAAAAAAGCCACCTTTGCAGGTAGTGGAAAATACAGAAAATAAGAAGAATGTTGGGAAATGCCAAAATACAACCATTCTCCTTCCAGGGCCACTGTGGTAATGGCCCTGGTCACTGTGACCCAAAATTACACTCCTGGTATCCTAGGAACTTGAAATACCTCTGAGGAAGATTGTGCTCTGCCTTTGCCTTTCACTTAGGGACTCTGAGTGAGCAGCTAAGTGCCAATAAAAGCTGGTATTAATGGCTCCCAAAGTGCCCCCTGAGTTTGGTTGACAGCATGTAGCGCTCTGGTCTAATAGACCCATGATATCCGCTGCTTTTGTTCTAGGGTGGGGGAGGACAGGGGGAGA
This sequence comes from Lepidodactylus listeri, assembly GCA_029233225.1. Classification (NCBI taxonomy): domain Eukaryota; kingdom Metazoa; phylum Chordata; class Lepidosauria; order Squamata; family Gekkonidae; genus Lepidodactylus; species Lepidodactylus listeri. Next base: position 54,080,098 of record JARCFY010000005.1, on the reverse strand, counting down.
ACGAACTAAACAATGCAGGCCTATTTTCCCCCATAGTGGAATTAGGCCCATTTGCTCAACCTTCATATACCGGGAATTTTTAGTGACAATTCCCCAAGGCTTATTAAGTGGCTCATCTCAGCTGCTCAGGTTGACAATGACTTTGAACAGATGCCAGAGTGTGTGTGCACCTCTTGAGAGCCTGCAGAAAAGGGAGGGATGAATGTTCCAACTTCCTAGACAAAGTGGATTCCACAACAGCAGTGCCTGTGAGGCAGTCCTCACAGCCCTTGTGACAAACCAAACCTGCTCCCTCAGCATTAAAGCAGAGCAAGACATATATTTGTTGACCCCAAGATGCCTTGCCCTCCACATTAGTTTCTCGCAAATCAGTGCAGAGCAAGCTGAAGCAAGCAAGGGTTTAATTACTTTCATATTCCATAGCAGTGCTTACGTAAAGGGTCTCACTAGGGTTTGGCTGTTATAATTTTAGGAATTGGGTGACCCAGCAATTTTTGTCTCCCCAGTTCTCACGTGCTGGATGTTCCAGTCTACTCTGGCTGCCCCACACAGCTCTCACTGGTCTAGGTGGTCGACTAAAAACAGCACTTCACATGGCTGGCTTGCTGCTGGGACTGATGGAGAAGGGGAGGCCTCAGGGAAAAGGCATCCCAGACTGTCAGTGTACTATACAGTACTGAACTGAAAAAGCTAGAAGATTGGCAAGTGCTCAGAGAAATGTGAATCTTCCCTTCAATGTACGTGTATGTTGTTGTCAATGTACATAAGATCCACCTATAAGCCCACCCCAAACAATCTTATATTATACCTTTTTCCTTGTGCTGATCATCAGTGATGGAACAACAGAGCAGTCACCTGTTTTTCATCTCACCATATGCAAATGCATAGATTACATAAATGAACTGTTAATTCCACTTAGGCAGGCTTGAAGATTACCGATTACAAAGTTTGAGAGATCCTGGATCAAAGGCATAAATTAGTGATGGCCCTGAATCCCATAATGAACTGGAATATGGATCTCTACTGTTTGTAATCATGGGTGACACAGCAGCTACATTAGAAGGGAGTTCTGCTTTGCTGGCAGCATCCATGGAATTATAGCTGAAGGCTGGTAAATTGATATTGGTCAAGGTCAAGTATTGTGAAATATTTCCTGATTGCCAAAAAATGGATGGAAGTAAATGAAACTCAGCAGCCAGGAACTTTTAGAAACTTGAAAAACAATGCCCATCCTGCCATTGAGCAGAAGGTTGATAGACCAGCAATGTGGGATGCAACGCAGCATTTCAAAGAGTGATACTAATGGCAAGGCTAATGCCTCCCTGACTCATACTGCCTCCACAACTCACACTATAAGCTGTTAGCAGCTCAGTTTAAGGAAGAAAAAAAAATGAGCTGGGTATGCACATACTTCATATCATAAAGTTGAGATTGTTGCCAATTTCCTAAATCCTGTTAACTTTCTAGCCACTTTCACACCTTGTTTTAACTGTCTGCATTATTACAGCCACTATCATAATCCAAAGAGAAGACATGCAGCCAATCACAGTGGAGTGCTAAAACACTGTGCTTCATGTACTTCCACAACTGATTCACAATTCCCAGTGTGCATGTGCAAAAATATGAAACTAACAATTCCCAAGGAGCAATGTGATAATGTGTACATCATGGAGGATACGCCACAACATTCCACTTCACTCCTCTTCAAAGGAAATAATAAGCAGTAGGTATTTTAGCTTGGTTTTGTTTTTAGTACTTCCTCCAAGCATCACACTGCACACTGTAGAATGCACATTACAAAGTTTAGGTCTACTTTGTATCTGTAGCCTGATCCTATGTATGCTTACCCTGGGAAAATTCCTGTCATGTTCAGTGGAGTAAGGACCTTGTCCCCTCCTCCAGCCAAGACCCCCTTGGTTCCTGGGTCCCCGTCTTATTTTGGACTTAGGCTATAAAAGGGAGCACCTATTAAAACAACTAAGTGCCAAGGGAAAATGAAACCTTGAAAGTCTCATAAAGGCACCTGGGTACAGCCATGAAGGCCCAGGAAAGAGGTAGGGTGTGATAAAAGCACAAACTGATTAAGTGCAATCTCCCCCAGATCAGGGTTCTCAATAACAATAAGACTTCACTTCACCCTCAATAATAACAAAAGACTTTTCAGCACTGCAATATCCTAGCATACCCCAGAGGTGTTGCTATTACATTGACCAGTGCCCCTCTTCCCCCCTTTTTTACTCAATCAAGAAGGGCATTCAAGTCATTCATTTACACTCCATCCTGTTTCAGTAGCGATCTTAACTCACCAGAACTTTTGTGTCAATGCAGATCTAGCTCACTTCAACCTAATTCAAGTATTGATTTGGGTGAGTAGCTGTGTTGGTCTGAAGCAGCAGAACAAAGTTTCAGTATAAGGATATAAGCTTTCATGTGTATGCACACTTGCCAGAATAAATCGTTGTTGTTCTTTAAAGTTGCCATTGGACTCAAACTTTGTTCTGCTAGTTTAAGTATGTTAATCAGGTTGCCTCACCCAGACTCTTTGGGCCTTTTCTCACTAGCTTTCCCCCACGGTTTACACGGAAGCTAGCACCGGAGCTTCTGGTCAGTTTCCCACCATTTGCTCCGTGCTCACAATTTCCTCCAGAGTATCACTGCACTGCTCCGGAGCTTCCCTGGAGCAAGAAAATCCTGTTCCAGGAAAAAAGAACCCCTCTTTGCCTTAGATTGAAATGGTGAGGCAGCGAAGTGAGTCGGCGAGGAGGATTTGCTAGGCTTTTTGGAAGCAAGAGCCGGGCGTCATTGGCTCGAGAGCGAAGGAAGACTGCACCATTGCTTTCTTTGTATAATACACATTTTCACATTTATTTATTATGTATTTTTGTGGTGGGGGAAACGATTTCTTCTGGGGTCCGATTCAGCGTGCTGCAGCCAGGTGCGGAGCGAGGTGACCGGACTGCTGTTGCTGCCACTCCTCCTCGGCTGCCACTGCCAAGTGCCACCACTGGAGAAGAAGCACAGAAGGAACTGCAGGCAGGCAGCTGGGAGGTGTCGGGGCTGACAACAACTGGGGAGGTGGCAGCGGCGGGGTGGGGTGGCTGCTTGGCGAGCCATGGGGAGGGGGAGAGGGAGGAGGAGGAGGAGCGGTGGCAGCAGCGAGTGGGGCTGGCAAGGTCATGGCCAGGCGAGGTGAACCAAGTGCTCACGCGGGAGAAGCGGGCACCCACAGATCACCACATGGGAGAGGCGGGCGCGGTGATCACAGTGGATGCAGGGGTGGGGGCGCTCACCCAGGGGGGCTGGGGGCGGTGGGCAGGAGCAGCAAGAGGAGGCGGTGGAGGTGAGGATCAACCGCCATGGTGGGGGCAAGGCCAGACAACAGGTGCCCCCCTCTGCCTCCGCATCTCCTGCTGTGCCAACACCACCTCTGCCGCCCAGACCACTGCTGCTGCCACTCTTCTTCTTCCTCATCACCATCTTTGTCTTGGTTGCCATCCAGCAGGAGGACCACCAGGAGGGCCAGCCAGTGGGGTGGGGTGGCGGGCGCCCCCAGGCACAAGGGGAGCAGGCCTTCTCTGGCCGGGCTGAGCCAGGCCATGCCGCCCTCCGCCACCTCCCCAGGGAGGGCAGAGGAGGAGAAGAAGGCTGGAGGAGCCGCCAGCCCGGCCAGGCTGACATCATCCGGGGAGGAGTGGACACCAGGGATGGACGGGTGGTCCAGGGGAGGGGGAGGATATGAGAGAAGCCAATGTGTGATCAGGCGAGTGGGCCATCCAGTCCAAAACTCTGCCACACACAGTGGCCAAAAACACCAGGGGCCATCAGAAGGCCCAGCAGTGGGGCCAGGACACTAGAAGCCCTTCCACTGTTGCTCCCCAGCACCAAGAATACAGGGTAACCCTTGCCTCAGACCAAGAGTCCCTATCTCTACCTTGTGGCTGATAGCCACTGATGGACCTCTGCTCCAGATGGGTAGAAAATAAGAGAAGCCAGTGTGGAACCGCGATTCCCCCTCCCCACCCCCCTGGCTCACACTCACATCCAGTGCCCAGAGTGTGGCTGCTGCTGCTGCTCCTGCTGCCAGTGGAATGGTGGAAGGAGGACAGTTGCCAGAGCATGCGGGAGGGAGACGGCAGGCTACTACGGACATCTCAATCCAGACACCATTAGGTGCATATTGGCTTGCAACAGCAAACTAGTTTAAATTTCATTAACAAATACTGTTCCCTCTATGACCCTCATGACCTTAACCCCCCCCCCCCCCCAAATTGACTTTAGTGCCTGTTCTTGGCTGCCACGTTTTATGGAAAGAAGGATAAGCCGATTTAATCAATACACAGGAAAACTTTTTAATTGAAGTACAAACAGTGTAAAACTCATTTACGCAAAGGAATAATGGTATACGGCTTCTGAAAACTTGCCACTGAAGATGAGGAGGGGAAAAGAGCATGGAGATGTCCTCCTCTCCTTCTGGTTCTGTTAAAATATTATTTCAGGAGATTGCTGGTGGAATTTAGAACCAGCAGCACCAACTCCCTAAGTGAAATCAAAGTAGCAAGTGCTCTCCTCCAAAGATCCTCCATCACTGCTGAAAGACTGCAACTGGGAAAATGGAGATTCCATGTGTGTGCTTGCAAACAGTTTCGAATTACCTGGTGCATAGGAAGAGGGTCCAATCAGGATGCCCCAGCGTGACACGTGATTTCTGTTACTGCATTATGACAAAATAATGCAAAAACAGGGAGGGGAAGAGGGAGTGGCTAGGAGGGGAATGGGAGGGGGCAGCAGCAGGAAGCCTCGCAGCAGCCCCAGAGCAGCCAGTAATGAGAAATGGAACATGTGGGTCAGATTAGGAACTGCGGCTCCAAGTGTGAAACTGAAAAAAATGCTCCAGAGGAAACTTGGAGGAGAACATAAGAACATAAGAAAAGCCAATGTTGGATCAAGCCAGTGGCCCATCCAGTCCAACACTCTGTCACACAGCGGCCAAAAACACCAGGTACCCTCAGAATGTCCAACAGTGGGGGCAGGAATCCCTCCCACTGTTGCCCCCCCCCAAAACACCAAGATTACAGAGCATCACTTGCCCCAGACTGAGAGTTCCTATCTCTACACTGTGGCCAATAGCCACTGATGGACTTCTGCTCCATATGTTTATCTAATTCCCTCTTGAAGCCGTCCATACTTGTAGCCGCCACCACCTCCTGTAGCAATGAATTCCACGTTTTAATCACTCTTTGGGTGTAGAAGTACTTCCTTTTATCTGTTCTAACCCGACTGCTCAGCAATTTCATGGAGTGCCCACGAGTTCTTGTATTGTGAGAAAGGGAGAAAAGCACTTCTTTCTCTACCTGCTCTATCCCATGCATAATCTTATAAACCTCGATCATGTCTCCCCTCAGCTGTCATTTCTCCAAGCTAAAGAGCCCCAAGCACTTCAACCTTTCTTCATAGAAAAAGTGTTCCAACCCTTTTATTATTCTAGTCACCCTTTTCTGCACTTTTTCCAATGCTATAATATCTTTCTTGAGGTGTGGCGACCAGAACTGTACACAGTACTCCAAATGAGGCCATACCATCGATTTATACGGGGACATTATGATACTGGCTGATTTGTTATCTCTTCCCTTCCTAATAACCCCAGCATAGCATTGGCCTTTTTCATTGCAGTCGCACACTGTCTCGACATTTTCATTGAGTTATCTACTATGACTCCAAAATCTCTCTCTTGGTCACTCTCTGCCAGTCCATACCCCATCAACGTGTATTTATAGTTAGGATTTTTGGCTCCAATGTGCATCACTTTGCACTTGGCCACACTGGACCCCATTTGCCATGTTGATGCACACTTGCCCATCCTTGACAGATCCCTTTGGAGTGCCTCACAATCCTCCATGGTTCTCACCACCCTGAACAAGCCGGTGTTGCTGGTTAGGCAGTATATAAATTTAAATAAATAAATAACAACTTCGTGTCATCTGCAAATTTAACCACTTCACTGCTTACTCCCAACTCCAAATCATTAATAAACAAGTTAAAAGGCATCAGGCCGAATACTGAGCCGTGCGGTACCCCACTGCTTACCTCCCTCCACTGAGAAAATTTCCCATTTATACTCACTCTCTGTTTCCTTTTAATTAGCCAGTTTTTGATCCACAAAAGGACTTGTCCATTTATCCCATGACTACTGAGCTTACTTAGGAGCCTTTGATGAGGAACTTTATCAAAAGCTTTCTGGAAGTCAAGGTAAACAACATCTATTGGGTCCCCCTTGTCCACATGTTTGTTTACTCCCTCAAAGAACACTAACAGGTTAGTGAGACAAGATCTTCCCTTATGGAACCCATGCTGAGTCTTCCTCAATAGATTTTGTTCATCAATGTGCCTACTAATTTTTTCCTTAATAACAGTTTCCACCAATTTACCCGGTATCAACGTCAGACTGACTGGCCTGTAATTTCCTGGATCTCCTCTGGAACCCTTTTAAAAGATAGGAGTGACATTTGCTACCTTCCAGTCCTCAGGAATGGAGGCAGATTTTAAGGAAAGATTACATATTTTTCTCAGGAGATCCACAAGTTCACATTTGAGTTCTTTCAGAACTCTCAGATGTATGCCATCCGGGCCCAGTGATTTATTTGTTTTTAAGTTGTCTATCAGACGTAGGACGTCTCGTCACCTCAATCTGACTCAGGTCTTTCAACCCCCCTCCTGAAATCAGTGGTTCTGGAGTGGGCAGGCACTTCTCATCTCCCACAGTGAAGACAGAGGCAAAAAATGCATTTAGCTTCTCAGCTATTTCTGTACTAACAGAAACTCCGTAGAGAAACTCTGGAGAGAATGAGAGGCAAGTGACCTGTGTGAAATCAGTCTGGGTCTTACTGAAAAATAAGTGTGCACAATATTGCAGCTTGACTTTTTCTTTAATCTTTGCTGCAAAAGAGAAATTTTTAATGTTCATAAACTTAGTACAATTGCATACTTTTTTCCAACAGAACAGAGTTCCTTCTAATGCACCCCCCTTCTAATGCACCCCCTCTAAGAAAGAGAGTGATCTATTTCGACCGTAAATCCAATGCTGGGGTTAAATTCAAAGTGGTTTTTAAAAACAATTTCAATGTGCTTCCATTAACAATTGCACACAGCAGTCCCATAGTGTGTTGTGGCATGCGGAGGAATGTTGTAAGATTAAGGAATCCTGATGCGTCATCATGACATACCACGCTCCAAGTTCAGTGCATACACTACAGCAATCAGGTCATCCTACGGAACAGTTTTTTAAAATGCACAGGTAGAGGCACCATCTGCATGCCAATATGTTAAACCAGGAGAGGATTCCCATTCAGAAATGGATATTTTCTAGTCACCACAAAATGAGCTTGGTGAATAAAGACAGAAAATGAATCAGATGGCAGGAGCCAGTTCAGCACAATATGAAGTCAGAGTTTGTAGTTTTCCCGCCACTGAAGGATGGCCAACAGCTCAAAATATCTGCAAATAATAAAAGCTACCTTCAAATCATGTACTTCTAAACCACAGCAATACAAGTGCCGCTTTCATTTCATTGCACTTTCAGGAGGATTGACCTTTTACCCCACAAATATTTATTTTTATTATTGCTAGACAAGTGATCTAGCTCAGGAGCTCTCAGTTAGTACAGAAGAAAGGACAGTACTTCAAATATGCCTGACAGAGTGACAGGGCAAATACCAATACCAGTATTTTGGCACGTCGATGTTGTCGTTTCATATTCCAAAGCTGGCCTGGAGACATGCAAGGGATTCAACAAAGCACAGTATATGGAAAGTTTGCTTCTGATTTGGTGAAATATATGAAATGCTCACTAAAGTTATTGGGGGGGGGGGTGTTGCAATGCACTTGAGAGCAATATTTCAAGAAATCAATAACTGTTTTCTTTGCTAAACATTTATTTTGTGCATATGACTCCCAAATCCAAGGCAAATAGGAAAAAGATCCTGCTTGCCAGCAGGGAGAAATAATAGCTTCTTTGGGGCACAGGTTACAGGGTGCATTCATCTGTATAAGCTCTTGGCTGGAAAATTACCCGAGGTGTTGCCCATCTGCTGTCACTGCTGAGTACTACCATGGTCCCTGCTAGAAGGATAAGGATTCACAGCCCATACTGTGAGTCCTTTGGATTCACTCCCAAGTCCTGGCAAACAACAACAAATACAATCCATGAGAGCAAGGAGAGTACTGCCAACATGAACAGATGTTTAAAGGACACTCTGGTTTTATGAGAGCACCCAGTAAGTACACCCTTTGGGGTTTTCTGTTGAAAATAACTCCTTTATGCAACTTTGAATCAGTTCAGTTCTTACATCCCCAGTGTTTAATATGGCTTAGTGGGGAAAGGCCACCACACTCTAATTGTTCTGTGCCCAGTTTGCACATTCTTGCTGTTTGTGACTTAACTTTAGTCAGACAATGACCAAAACATTTTCTCGAGTGCCCAGGGAAATCTGTGCACAACATTTCCCTGGGAAGTAGTAAAGCATTTTTAGAGAGAACGAGGGACAACTATCAACAGCACAGTGCAGCCGATCAACCCAACAATTAATAGATGAAAACCGGGACATTTTTACAGCACACTTACCCTCATACCAAGGATCGCTGCTCAAGCACCCTCCCCATTAAACATGGCTACTACTGTACTCTGTCTATTACATGCTGTATTTGCTTTTTCTCCAACAACCTCTCTTCCAATAATTTAGAAGTCAAGAGGGTGACAGTTCTTTTCATTAAACCTACCCTTGTGAAAATGCACATATCCTACAACATGTTCTCAGCTTCAAAATATACATCAGCCACTGCAGCAGGCAATCCTATAGTATCCATGCAGTTGCACTACAAAGAATCACATGCATGAATTTGCATAGACGTGTATCACACACAAGATCCATCCTTACTTCCAGAGACCCAGGGGAGAGAGCTGAACTGTGAATGGCAACAACTGTAGGAATTCACACCAACACAATTTGATTAAGGTATCAAACAAAGGACAAAACTAGAGGCAAAATCATAGACAGTGATTTAACAGGGACTGGTACAGGAAAAATAGGGACGGTAAATAGGATGGTCCTCAGTAAATAGAGACAGCTGATGAGTATGTCAGCCACAGCACTGCCAGCTGTTCAAAAACAATCATGTTGGAAAGATACAGGAGATCAGTGCAGCTCTGTGTATGGGTCACATCATGGCTTTACCAACAGCAAACACAATGTCGAGGACCAATTTGTGTTTTCTGTATTCCCAAGGAAACTCGAAAAGGGCTCTTGTATTTATCATTTACAATTGGTGCCAAGGGATGTCAGACAAGAAAGAAAATCATGCCCTAAGCAAAATGTCCAGTTGTAGATTCTTTTATCCTATTTATATCAACCAAACTAAGCATATCCCTCTCCCCAGCAAAGCAAAAAGGCTTGGTTAAATTAAATCTATATACCATTCAACATGGAGGCATATGACAGAGCAACTAAATTTTGAACTCTCTCATTGAAAGTATTTTTTCCAATGCATCTAAGATTTTCCAAGAAATATGAAACCTTTTTTCCCAATATTTCTGATTTTCAGTTTTTTACCAATAAAAGGAAAGCTTCTACAACTTCAAGAGAACAAAAAACCAATTTGGGAAGGGCCTATAGAAAATTGGTGTATTTAAGATATGATTTATATTTGAAAGCAGTAATTTTGCACTGGGAGAGCAATTTCAGCCTTGCTTTCTCTGTCTGGTACTAGAAGAACCTTTTGCACTGGATTAAACTGCAAAAATGCCGCAATGGGTGATTGCACGGCTGTGAGCAGCATGCTGAGGCGGTGTGGTAATTGACATTAGGATAAAGTACAGACAGATGGAAAGAACTGTGGAGTGTGACCTGGAATAGGGCCCTTTTGTCAGCTTTACACCCTTAGTCTTCTTTGCAAAACACAAATAAATCTTTTAAGAAGATTATACTTTCACGCCTTGCCTTGTTCCCTGGAGATTGGGAGATCTTGGAAAAGCGTAGATAGGCACAGAATCACACTTGTTTGGTATTATGATTTTATAATTGAATAGACCGGATGAGATCTTCCATCTTTCATTAAACAAAAAGCTCAAGACTCGTGTGATTCTATTTGTGTACAGGTTTGAGAGGCAGCAGTCTGTCCAGGTTTCAGATTGATCATTGTATAAAGGATAGGATTCTTTGTATTTAAGGCAGCTTTACCTGTAAACAAAATAAAGGTTTCCATACACCTTGAACTCTGCCTCTCTCTTCTTTGTCTACTGCAAGACACACCCTCTATCTAACTCCACAGAGTTAACAGAGACATCTAGTGACTGAACATCATACTGCAATGTAGTTTATAGTAGGTACACATCAGAAATCACATCTTTTGTGGCCAACAAAAAAAATCTGTCTTAAATTGAGTACTAAAAAATTATTTGTTTGATGGAAATGTAGCAAAGGGGCTCAGCTGTAGCTGGAAAACAAAAAGCCATATGAGGGGGGGAATCAGTATTTGATCAAAGATGTCAGGCAATTGCAATAATTGAAACATTCATGAATTGTTTCTAATAGTTGCTAGTGTTCAGAGCCCCTTGCAACCACTAATCTCAACTATTCTGAAATACCTATAACTTCCAAGAATGGAATGATACAAATTAAACAAGAAATTTATTATTCTCATATCTGTGACACTGCTTTGTGATATAAAATCAACTGGATTACCCAAGAGCTTAACAGACTAAATAATTATGTTTAAAATCATCACTTCACATGGGGTGGAGTAGAAAATTGTATTTTGAAGCAATTTCCGTAACTATGAGAGCTAGAAACATTTTTTCTAAAGGTAGAGATAATTGTGGTATAATCACAATTTTTAAGATTGGTCAATAAAAGCAGGGGACCCGCAAGGACTTGCATGGGGGGAATCTCATTTCCTCACCTTTCTATCTGTTCCTTGAAAGCCCCCAATAGCTTTGTTCCTTTTTCCTGCTTCCTTCTCTCCTTTCCCATCAGCCAGCCTATCTTTATCTCTCCCCCACACACACATCTTCAGCATTCCCTCCTTTCCTTCCACTGGAAGCCTCTACCTGGGAGAGCTATGGCCCAGTTACATGGAGCCAGACACTGGGCCTAGTTGTCCACTGCCAACCAAGAGGCCCAGTTGCTCAATGGGGAACCTGAAGACCGATTTCCCACTAGCGCTGCCCCGGCGTTCTTCCTCCCCAGTGCTGCGCTTGAATTTCACACTATTTGCTGTGGGGCGCATTTTGACCCATTGCTCTGCCTGATCTTCCCCGCAGTTTCAGTGATCCTATTTTTTGAGGATCACTGAAGCCACAGGGAAGATCGGGTGGAGCTGCGGGTCAAAATGTGCCTCGCAGCAAATAGTGTGAAATTCAAGCACAGCACTGGGTCAAACGGAGGAAGAACGCCAGGCCAGCGCCTGTGCGAAATCGGTCGAAATGATTTGTGAGGAGCATTTCACTTTCTCCCATATTCTTCTCTCCACACTATTTCTTCTTTCCCGCTTCCTGACAGCCTACTCACTGTTCTCTGCTTCCTTAACTCCTCCCCAACCATCAACCAACCTACATTTTGTTCCCCCTACACACCTTCAGCTATATTTATTGTTTATTCGCTACTGTTATACCCTAACTTTTTCTACAATGTAAACCCAAAGTGGCTTACATCATTCTCTTCCATTTTATCTTCACCACAACCCGTTGAGGCAGGTTAGTGTGTGTCATTGGTCCAAGGTCACCCAGCAAGATTGCATGGCAAAATAGTGATTTGAACCAACATCTCCCAAATGCTAATCTGAAATTCTAACTGTTACACTACAGCAGCTTTTTTGGCTGCTGTTGAGCAGTAGTGAGGAGCTGGGTCTGGGTGAATCATGGACCTCATGTGCCTTCAGTCGCCCATGGTTGCTGACAGACCTGGCCCCAAATAATCCTCTCTTAAAGGCCAAAACAACCCTTGAAAAGGCCCTGTCCCTCCTCTTGCCTTTTACTGACAGAAATCATTGCTTCAACTGGCAATACTGTTGTGATACCCTAGCAACAGCGACAGAGGGCATTTGTTCCTTAAAGCTACAGGTACTACTACTATTATTTTTGTGTATGGAGGTTAACTCCCCAGTGTATTTTTTATTTCAGATTTTTCTGCAAGCCTGGAGCTTTTTTCTCAGGTTTGCAGAAAGACCTATCTTGTCTGTTCATGGCTCCAATATCTGTATTTAAGTATCTACAGATTTTGTCATGTTGAGAATTAGATGTATTTAGGATTGCTTCAGCAGGGGGATTGGGGGTGGGCAGGGATGTCGTGCGACATCTTTGATACAATGACAGGGACATCACACGAGGGACACTCTGGTTTTGGGCAAACTCTATGGTAAAATTGGGCTTAAACCATAGAGCTTGCCCAAAAACCAGAGCATCCCCCATGCAATGCCCCCAACATGATGATGCCCCTAACGTGATGATGTCCCTTCTGGACCCTGATGCATAGTGGTGTTCCTTGTTTAGGGATGGGGTCTCCCCCACTGGCCTACTGGTCTATGGTGGGGAGAATCCCCCCAGAACCAGGGAATCCCCTGCTGGGACCTGGCAACCCTAGATGTATTGATAATACAATTCAGATATTATCAGGTAAGATATTGTTATCTTATTGTTAGAGAGCCAGTTTGGTGTAGTGGTTAAGAGTGTGGACTCTAATCTGTGAGAACTGGGTTTGATTCTCCACTCCTCCACATGCAGCTGCTGGTGTGAACTTGGGTCAGCCACAAGTTCTCTCAAAGCTGTTCTCTCAAGAGAAGTCCTCAAAAGAGCTCTCTCAGCCCCACCTACCTCACAGGGTGTTTGTTGTGGGGAGGGGAAAGGAAAGAAGACTGAAAGCCACTCTGAGACTCCAAGTGAAGGGTGGAGTATAAATCCAATCTTTTCTCTTCTTCTCTTCTATCTGCAAGCTGCTTTCAGCACTACCTGAATATCACCAGGTCCAACACTCTCAAATTCTCATTACCTTGCTTTCTAGAAACTTTGGACTGATCCCTTTAAATTGAAATGCAATTTCAGAGTATAGAAAATGTAAGTAAAGCTAGTAGGCATACAGTAAAATTTGGGCAATTTTAATAAAAAGAAAGCAGTGACAGAAAAGAAGAAAGCGCGTAATTTCCATATTTATAATCCAACCCCTGTGAGGATTCCAGCAGGCAGTATCAAATTGACAGTATGCATGGCAAAGTCCAAAACAAGAGAGAGAAAAGTTCCAATTAAGAGAAAGAATCAGAGTGTCGTTCCCGGAGTTCCATTTAAATCAGAACCAATCAAGGCTTGTTCTGATTCCTGCAGCTTTGCTCAGGATATAATGAGAAAGATGAAAGAGGCCCAGCCAGCCAACGCAGCCCTGCATAAGCCCTTTGAAGCCAGGAAATCACAAACATCACTTTGGAGAGTTTTGTGTTTGTGTGGCAGCTGTTGCATGGCCTTCTTCAAGAGCATGATCTGCTGCTTGATTTTCCTTCACTGCAGCCCCTGTTCCTTAGCATTAACAAATAATCAAGGCAGGGCTGTAGGCACAATGCATACAAACCCAGGAAGGGGAAATGCACAGCCTACTGAAGAGGCATGTGAAAATCGCTCCGGCTTACACTATAACAGTGCAGGTTTGTGTAGCAGTTGGAGGGTCAGACTAGAATTTGAGAGACTCAGGTTCAAATCCCTACTCAGCCATGGAAGCTTACTGGGTGACCATGGTCCAATCACTCATTCACATCCTAACCTACCTCACAGGGTTGTTGTGAAGATAAAATGGCGGTACATTAATTCATTAAATTTAGTTCACTTACAGTCTGCCTTTCCTGCTGAGGTTCAAGGCAGGTTACACAATTGAAAATAATGCAATAGAAATAGTATAATATAACAACAACATTGTAAATTGATTTGTGTCCTCAACAATAGTTATCCAGAAATTATAACCTACTAAAGATCTGAGAGCCATGTATTAGTTCATACTACCAGGTTGAAATTTTCCCATCTATATTTGGGCTTCCCACCTTCATATGATCTGGCAACCAAGTGTATGTACCAGACTTTTGTCAGGCAACATATGTTCGTAATAATAAATTATTAAATATGAAGATAGTTGGAAAAGATAGAATGAAAGATATTTAAACTGAAGTGAAAAATCAGGAGTATAGTTCTCAAGAAATATATGATTTGTTTGATAATTGTATGACATAAATTATTATAGTTTATGTTTTGTGTATGATCTAGATATCACAGATGGTTGTAGTTGAAGATGACTGTAGACCATCATCTGGGACTTGTGTATGATTTAGATTATTGTAATCAATTGTAAAAATAAAGGTTCCCCTTGCTCAAAAGCCAGTTGAATTCGACTCTAAGGGGCGGTGCTCATCTCCGTTTCCAAGCCAAAGAGCCAGCGCTGTCCAAAGATGTTTCTGTGATCATGGGGCTGGCATGACTAGACGCCGAGGCACACAGAACGCTGTTACCTTCCCACTGAAGCAGTACCTATTTATCTACTTGCAATTTCTTGCTTTCCAACTGCTAGGTTGGCAGGAGCTGTTATGTTTAATTTTTGTGTTTGTAAACTGAAATATTTTTTCTTTAAAAAATGTTTTTTAAAAGTCATGTACCAGACTTTTTGGAATGAGTCCTAAGTCATTGTGGGCTGAATAAGAAAGTCATCCCATGCTGGGTGAAACTACTCAATGGGTGTCCATCCTCCACTACTACTAAATAAGATAAATTTTGATGCAGTAGGAAATGAAAACACAACCATCTTGAAAGGGATGTAGGATGCACAATGTCAACAGAATCCACCATGCAGGGAAGGAGGGAGGACTGAAAACTGAGCTCAGTGTTTGGCTTTCTAAATGAGATGGGTCCAGGTTCCCTGGTTTTTAATGAGTTCGGTTCTGGTTTCCCAAAAGCACACAACAGCTGTGGGTAATGTTTTGTTTTGTTGTGTTTTTTTAAAATAGAGTCCAAATGGTCTTGGAATGCTGCCATGGGGAAGAAGGTTCTCCTGCCTAATCCCCCCAAGCCATTTTCCCATGTGGAAACAGTGCTGGTGAGGGAGTTATTTCCCCATTTTTGCTGCTCCACATGCAGGGAATCCAGAGAACCTGGACCCAACTTGTTAAAAACCTGAGCAACCAGCTTGGCCCTCAGTTCATGATACATTGATTGTGGGGGAATTTCCATTTTCATGTGACATGCTTGCTTAGAAGAATCAGCTTGTGCATTTGTATGCTGAATTGGTAGCTTGCCACCTCAGGAATCCACCTCAAGAATTCCACATTTATTTTACACAATTTGTTTTTAATATTATGTTCACTGGGAACAAGATGTCGTATCTTCCACCACAGATGTCTGGTCCCAAATGGCTTGAGAGAATAAAGATTTTGCAGTCTTATATGTGCCTGTTGTTCTCCTAAAATATTACCTGTGACAACTCCCTTTAAAAATCTAGCAGTGATGTAGGGGATAAAAATCCTTCAGAATTCTGGGAGACTGAAGGGAGGAACATTCTGATGGAAAAGTCTTCATTAAAAAAATCAACACTCAGGCCTGTGGCCATGGGGGGCCCTTGGAGCTATGCTCCCTTCTGAATTTGCCCTGCCTTCTCATCTCCTGGTCCCCCCCTCCTCTCACAGCCCCCTCCCCTCCCTGGGAGGCAGAGGGAGCCTGAGGCGACCCAATGAGTGCACTTGCCTGCAGCCTATTGCAGCCAGGCTGTGCACCTCGTGATTGGCCAGAAGTGGGAGACTGCATGGGGCGATGGTGCCAGCAGTGAGCTCCTCCCCCACCGCTTTTGTAGCCCCTGGGGGATGTCAGCTGAGGGCGCCTTCCTCACCAGCAGTCCCAGCCCAGAGCAGCCCCCGCCTACCTGAATACTGGCTTCAGCTCAAGTGAGGGGCCAAGGCGCAGTCCAGCGGTAGCAGACAAGTTCCCCAGCAGGGCGGCAGGAGGTCACAGCAGCTGCAGAAGACTGTGAGCACCCACCAGACTGGCCATCCATCTCCTCCTGCTCTGGCGCAGGCATTCTCTGCCAAGCTCCCCCATAGCCTTGACCACTCCTGCCCTGCCCAATTTCTGCATTCAGTCATTCACGTGGCTCTCAATTTCTGAAAGGAGAACTTAGGAGTCCTCCAAAATACGGTGCAAGAAAGTTGAACTGAGAAGGCATTTTGCAGCCTTGCCAGCAAGCTTCTGTTGCGTCTCCTGCAAGCTGGGAAATGAAATGGCTTGCAGACCATCTCCCTGTCTTCTTTCTCTTGGAGCCTCTAATTAGTGATGATTGAATTAAACTCCCTGATCCCAGTCTTTGCCCCCCTACTGAAAATTTTCTGCCTATGGGCTTGTACCCTACACAATACCAATGAATGTTTTCAACAAGCAACACACACTGCAGGTATTCATACCAGACTTCACAACTAAGAACTCGGTGAACTGTATCATTTAAACTTAGCCTGAGTTCCTATAGCTTGCATGCCAATACCATTATCACCCACTTAGCCTGTCCATTCCAGGTCCTGTTCCTGTCAGAATCCTGATCATCAACTGCCCCTGGTGAACTTGCCCCATCCTCCAGGGTGCCAATTCTCCTCTTCTACTAATCAGTGCAATACAGAAGATCTCAAAGCTCTTTCCATTCTGTGTATTGTCAGCATTAGCAGTCAAGGGGTCAACACCTGGACACCTATCCAGAAATGTTAAAGCAGGATCCCCGCATGATCCTCGGTCCTTTTTTCCTTTGAGGTAAGGCCAGACTGAGGTCAATTCCTATTGTATCATTTGCCATTCAGAGGATTAAATGGGACTTTAAAAAATCATTTCATGAGCACAGACTTATAGAAAAGTTAGCTCAAAATATAACATTTCCAAGGGAAATATTGTGAGAAAGTTTGTCAAAGGAATGTAGAATGCCAGTGACTGACACAAGAAACTGAGGGCCATGTCATAAGAAGCATTTTCAGTATGCCCATATTACTTCTAAAAAAGCAACAATTGCACTTCAAGGCTCATTTTAGAACATGCACAATATACTTAACATGTCACAAGGACATTCAGTTCTGTGACTACCTGCAGGGTATGCATGCATGTGGGAAAGCACATTGTCTTGACATCTGGACATACATTTATGAAGCAGCTCTCATTCCAGGGTAGCTTTCCTGCAATTTCTTAGGATCGTTTCATACAGCCCTTGTGTGAGTACCGGAAGTTATTCTAGAATCCATCTTCTGGTTCTCATTTTGCGATGCAGTTCTGTGCACTGAGAAAGAGGGAGGATTTCTCTCCACATCAACATCCTACCTGTCAACATGGCCGGCAAAGGTGGATACATGACCAGTTCGTGGTTGGAAGCTGCTTGGCATGAGAGTGTCCTTGAGGAAATGGTACCAATTTCCACCATGCTTCTAGCTATGCATCACAGCATCATACCAGAAATACAGAGAGCAGTCATTTGGACTTTGTTAGGGCTGGGGAGGCTTGAAACATTTTGTTTCAGGCCTATGGGGACTGATTAAGGTCAATTTTAAACACTGAGGCTTTACATTCAGAATCCTTCTATGCTTTATGTCTTTCTCAAGTTTTGTTCCTCTTGATTATTTGTATTTAATCTTTGTATGTTATAATTTGCTTTCAATTTAATTCAGCACCTGCTCATGATGCCACTAGATGGTGAGTATGATGTGGCAATCAATTATCTCTTATGTCTTTTATGGCCATTTTACATTGCATAGGATATAGAGAGAGTTGTCACTATTATTTTACTGGTTTTTATTCACTGCACTTTATCTTGCCAGGGATCTTGCACTTCAATTATTAAATACTAATAAAGCACGGCTGATGCTTCTGCGGTATAAAACAGCTTCCATTTGCTTCTAAAATCAGATAGGAATACTTTTGTTAAGGGCAATTTGAACCTCTGCAATCGGGGGAAATATCCCATCTTTAGAAAACGTGAAGTTCTATGTAAATATAATCTGTTCAGCTTTTTGATCACCAGATAAGGAGAACAATTAATAAAGAATGGATCTCTCCATTCAGACCTGTTTTATGAGCTTCCCGGGGACACCTGGTTGATTGCTGTTGGAGGCAAAGCCTTGGATCCTGTGGAGAATTTGTGCTAACAGAAGGGGGACAATTTTTGCTGATTCCCTCTTTCCGCTCTAGACCTCCAAAGCCGCTTCATGCTTATGGGGGGGGGGCTTGTCTGCAGGAGCACCATTTAAGATACCATTTAAAGCTGCAGTGGGAGAGATGAAACAAGGAAACCCTGTTTCCTAGAGAGAGATGTCTTCTGCTAGAGGAGATTTACTGTGGGATCTAAGTCAGCCTGCTGAAACTGGAAGAGCTCTGGGTTCTAATTAACAAGGCAATTCCTGAATTATTACAATTTCACACAAAAAAAGGTTGCCACAATATAGCCATAGAACTAAAGGAGGCTCATGAGGAGGCCCATTGTGAATTTCAGCTACCCTGGACATACAGCCAGAAAAAGTCAGTAGGCATATTCAGTTCTTTCTGTTGCCCTTATGAACTCAAGCCTTACTCTGTTAGAAAGCAGTGAGCAACATAGCTAGCTTTAGATTCAAATGCATCCAATATAATTTCATAGAATCAAAGAGTTGAAGGAGGCCTTCCTGATTAATGCAGGAAATCCAAAGCTAGGCAGTCCCCAGCATTTGCCGTTCAGACCTCTAAGCAAGGGACACCTTATGTCTCCCATAAATGCCTAATTCCAGTGTCAAACTGCTTATTGTTAGAGAGTTTCCACCTTTAGGTTTATTGAAATCTAGCCTCCTGTAACTTTAACCCATTAGATCTAGTCTTGCCCTCTGCAGCAGCAGAGAACTAATCTTTGTTTTTTTGTAAGCAACAGCCAGGTATGAGGAGAGTGCTTTGACGCCCCCCCCCCCCCCCGTCTTCTCTTCTGCAGGCTTTGCATATACAGTCCCTTCAACCTTTTCCCAGACCCCTGACCATCCTTGTGACCCTCCTCTGAACCAATGCCAATTTATCCACATCTGTCTCAAAACTGCTGTACCGCAAATTGGACTCAGTACTATTTGCATTTTAACAAAACTATGTATAACTAGTAAAAAGTTTCCCTTGCTCAAAAGCCAGTCAAATCTGACTCTAGGGGGTGCTGCTCATCTCCGTTTCCAAGCCAAAGAGCCAGCACTGTCCAAAGACTTTTTCATGGTCATGTGGCCGGCATGACTAAACGCGAGGTGCATGGGATGCTAAACAGCATTAAAAACACATGTAAAGCAAAGCTTATTTATGTACATTAGACGGTATTGTCAGGATTTACTTTACAGAGATGTTTGAACTGTGAAGGAGAAAATAAGGTAAATTAACTTTCTACTTAG
The DNA here is from genome assembly GCA_029233225.1 of Lepidodactylus listeri. NCBI lineage: Eukaryota > Metazoa > Chordata > Lepidosauria > Squamata > Gekkonidae > Lepidodactylus > Lepidodactylus listeri. The sequence continues at coordinate 54,060,676 of JARCFY010000005.1, read as the reverse complement.
TATTCCATTTAAAATACCACACATCTTTTGCTATTTCTTGAAATATTTACTAAGCAGTTCTCTCAGAGTTTTAGTGCAAATGTTCTTGCAATAAGTATTCAGAATATGCTCTCTTGGGTGGGCAGCCAAGGTATGTCCTGCTATTTGTATGTTCCCCTGCATTTGTAGTGATGACTTTGTGAAATACAATTGCACCCATACACATTTCACCTCCTTTCTCAATGAAAACTGCCTGTTGTGTGGCATTGCACCTGCAGAAGCCAGGTCTCATGATTTTACTGAGATATTGACATTTTTCTGGTGCATTCCCTGTTTTACTGCCTCCCTAATGCTGTAGAGCAGTTTCTTGGCAATGCCACCAATGGAGGAAAGTATATCTGCTTTGTTCTACCTTTTAGTACTTAGCTTTCACTCTTATCCTTCTTGGTTGCTTATTCAGTCTAGAAAAGACAACTCTCTGAACAGCATCCAAGGTTCAATGCATGCAGTGTGGCAGAGCCATTCCATTCAGAACAGTAATGTACCATCACTCATTTTAGTTTATCTAAAGTACACACCATTTATAAAGGAAAGTTCACTGCAATCCACAGGCCCATTATCTGGGCTCCAGATTTAGAGAGAGGGAGATGGGTTCTCTTCCTATTTTCACTGAGCAAGAAACAAAAGACCATAAGAATACTTTTAGAATTATTAACCAAGTTCTTCACAATCCTGCTGTGCATATCAAACAGCCAGGAAAGCCTTCCTGAAAACAGGATGTTCATCTGTCACAACAGTGTCAGTGGATCAGTCCAATATGGGTCACTCTAAGTGAGATTCAGACCTTGTGAGATTCAGGAAATGTAGCAAAATGGTGACTGAGTGATTTCAGCCCTGGATAGGTCCGGGCAAGGAACATGTTTGAGCCCTATAGATACAGAAAAATACTGGTACATATGAATACAGTGATGCTTCCATTCTCCTCCCCCAAAGCTCTTTCACAAATACGATGCTAACAAAGTGGGTCCTCCAAAGTATTTGTCAAGCAAAAATGAAAAAGAAGTATAAGTGAAGCCACCACCATTCTGCAAACATGGCCTACTGTACTGACCAATCACAGTTGTGTATTCACCACAGCTTCACAATAAGTCGTGTGTTATGTCTGGACATGTGCAATTTTCCACTCGGGCTTAACTGCTGCAGGTGCAGTAGCCAGCATAAGGAGGCATGTCTGGGCTTGCCTGGCAGGCCACCTGGATGGAGAGTGGGGAGGCATGTCTGGGCTTGTCTGGGCAGGCTACCCAGTTGGAGCTTGAAGCCTCAGAACAAAGGCAGGCAGGATCCTGGAACCTGCCTGCGGATTGGCCCCTGAGGGCAGCCAACCAATCTGGAGCCTCGAGGCCATTTGAACTCACCAACTGCATGGGGGCTGGGAGTGGCTTAGGTGTATATAGTTAGGGCAGTTGCCCCATGTAAAGGATTCCTGTTGAGATGCAATAAACTGCTGCTTGTTGAAATCACTCTGCCTTCGCCTCTGCCATGTTAAACCCACTATTTAACATCATGAATCATCCATGAATGCAGGCAAAAGAACTAGTATTTGCTGAAGCTATTGATGGCCCTATCAGGAACTTCACTTTGGGATAACAATCTAACAAATGAGATTTTCTGCTTTGGCACTGTTACACTGAAGTCATAATCTCAGGCAAAATACATTTGGTGGATCTGAGCACAGAGCAAGCACAAGAAAATCATAGTCACTGGCTCAGCATAGTTCATCTATTCTCTGTATTCATTTGTTCAGGAAGATCCCAACTGGCTGCCTGATTTGGGGTTGAGGCACATACAACTAGAAGCCAGGTTTTAGCAATCCTTGTCACAACAGGAACAGATATCAAGGACACAACCTGGAGCTCCAGCTGTCAGAGATGAACATGTAAACTTGTAGGTCCCCAAATAATCTATAAAGTGACCATGTCTGTTCATCATTCTAAACTTGTTACTGGCAGCAACTGGTTTAAAGGCAGCCCTTAAACAACAACCTTGGTCCAGTTCCATACTGAGGACTTCTGAAAAGTCACCATCAAACAACATTTGAGTAGATCATCATCTTACCTTTGCAGGCCACGTTGTTCTCAGGCTCGTATCCAGCCTTGCAGGTACAGCGGCCAATGGGAACCATCCATTCCCCATCTCCGTTGCAGTACAATTTAATGGGCACATCCACCTCCTCAGCATTGGGAATGCATGTGCCTCGTGCAATCACCAGAGAGGTGCTTTCTGCTCCTGTCATAGTCTCTGGGAAGATGGCAAAATTTTGCACCACACTAGGGCATTTCTTAAAGAAAACCCTTACTGATAGCAGTGACATGCATGCCCCATAATCCTGAAAGGCAAGGTAAAAGCCATTGCGATTGAGAGGTCCAAAGCTCCTCACCTCTGTGTTCACTTTCATCAGTCTACCACCAAAGTCCACCTGAGAGAAACTCTCATCTGCAGCAATAGTGTCCACTTTGAGGTAGGGGGCCTCTGTCCAGAAGGCTGACTTCTTGGTGGCAATGACAGAGTCTGTTTCATAATAGTACAGGTTGAATGTTTCCTTACAAGAGCCTGGGACATTGGGAAGGCTGCTACAGTCCCGCACAGTGAAGCGCATCTCTGTGTAAATGCGGTGTGCACCCCGTCGGTTTATAAAAGTGGTGAGAAGCCAGTTGTTCTGGTTGGGCTCAAAAACATTGCACACCTGGTAAGTACGGATTGTGTTGAGGTTCTCATCATAGCCACTGACTTCTTCCCACTGTATGGAACAAATAAAAGGGGGGGGGGGAATCAAGCAATTAAAAAGGATGGAGATAAAGAAACACAGGAAAAACACTTTAAGCCATGGAGTCATTAATCACTGCAAGCTGGCAGGATACATAGACTTGGAAAATCAGTGTGTTCTACTTTACACGTTCTGCAAATGTGAGAGACATCTCTAATTCTAGGGTCTGTAACAATGCTCAAGAGCATGGACTCAACCAAAAAAATAAAATAAAACAAAAGCTCTTGGCCCAGTTTCACACATACACAAAATACTTGTTTGGGACCAGCCAAGTGACACACACAAGTAGGTTTTGCACTCATATGATAATCAGTGTCTTGGTGCAGCTCTAAATCATCTCATGCCCTCAATATTCTGTGCAGTGATCATTAAAAATCAACACACTTCTGCTCTTCTGGTAGCTTGACCTGTTTTAACCCCTCAATTGGCAAAGCCTCTTTAAAATTTGGCATTTTCCTAATAAACACTCTTTTGAATGCAGAGCTGGCAGATATTCTTTTAAACCAGAACTGTGAGCCAGAATTAAATTAAATTACCAAATGTTCCAATACAAATTACTGAAATCTAGTTGATGATTCAATCATTCTTTTGAAATTATATGATATTTATTTCTTAAACAAAAGGAAGGAGCTGTAGCCCAAAATTGCAGGTGGTTTTCATAGGAAATGATACTTTTGAATTAGGAAAATGTTCTCCTCACTTAGAATTGCAAATTGCTGTTTATTTGGCAAACAAGGAAGGATGGACAAAAATTATACTGCGACAAAGGGAGCTGCCTTTATAGGGGTCACTTTTCAAGAGATGGGAATTGTTTTTCTGTGCTATCCTAAGCAGAGTTACGCCCTTCAAAATACACTGCAGTCAATGGACTTAGAATAGAGTTGCCAGCTGCAGGTTAGGAACCCTGGAGATTTGGGAGGTAGAGCTTGAGGATGGCAGTTTTGGGGTGGGGAGGGACTTCAATGGAATATAATGCCATAGAGCTCACCATCCAAAGCTGACAATTTTTTTCCAGGTGATTTGATCCCTGTTGCCTGGAGATCAGTTGTAAATCAATGTTCCCTCTAAGCTGTGGAGTCTTTTGAGCAAAAAATTCTACTTTGTGAGCTACTGGCATTAAAGTTGTGAGTCAGCAATTTGGCTGCTGCATAAATTAGTTTGCTCTGGAGCCATCCTTCCTGAGTTAAGAAAAAAATGTGTGAGCTGGAGCCTAAAAAACTGTGAGCTAGCTCACACTAACTCAGCTTAGAGGGAACAGTGGTTGTAATAGTGAGAGATTTCCAGCCACCACCTGTAGGTTGACAACTCTATCTTATAAGGCTGTAACTCTGGTTAGGATTGCACTGTTTGAATGCGTCTGTATGAATGATTGGGAGAAAAGAGGGCCAAGGGATTCATTACTTGAAAATCGAAGGGAAAATGGGGGGTGGCAATACAGTATCTTTCCTTATTATATAAAGCCATTTTCAAGTGGTAAGATTCCATGGGGCGCCAAAATCAGTTGGCTGGAAGGACTGCCACTCAAAGAGGGTCCCTGGCCACTGGCTGCATTTTCTCCTTGCTTTGCCTCAGTTCCGCCCACAGAGCCACCGGCCAGCATCTCGGCCTCAGTCTGGAGGGAGCCGGCGAAGGGGAAGGACTGGGTGCTGGGTCCACTCTTCTCCTCCCCCACTGCCAGGTGGATCTAACTATCCCCTCAGTGGCCTGCTTCTGTCAGTGAAAAGACAATGGACTTTCAGCATAACCCCCTCCCCCACACACTGCCAGCTTGCCCAATTTCCTGTCAGAATAAACTCTGAAGTGGGGGCATTTCACACAGCACCCCGTAGAGCTTCAGGACCAGCACAAGAACTGAAAAATGCTTGGGAGGAGGTTTCAAGATAAACCGGCTCAGGAACACTTCCCCAATGGGAGAGGCACATTTCTGTGTGAAAGTGCCAGTATGCTCCGTTAGGGAACCGGTACTAATACAGTTCTGTGTGAAACATCTGACGGAAACCATTACTGAAGAGTTCCTGAAAGGGAACATATTGGCTGTGTGAAATTCTTCAAGCTCTCTCTCCTGCTTAGCTCCACCATGGCTGGCTGGCTAACGAGGTGGGCCAGTGACCATCAAACCATTCTCTTCAACCCCCTGCTGTGTGGCTGACTTTCCCCCTAGGGTTGCCAATTTCCAGGTGGGACCTGTTACAATTGATCTCCAGATGACAGAGATCAGTTCCTCCGGAGAAAATGGCTGGTTTGGAGGGTAGACCCTATGGCATTATACCCTGCTGAGTCCTTCCATCCCCCCCCCCCAAATGCTGCCTTCGACTGGATCAACCCCCCAACTTTCCAGATATTTCCATCATTAGAGCCTGCAACTTTCCCCTCAGTGCCCATTGCTAAGCAACCAAGCTTGCTTCTCTGAAAGCCCCTTTCCACACCTATGTTGGCCTTTGGGAGAAAACTCATTGGGGCCAGCTGAACCGAATGCCATAGAGGCCACCCTCCAAAGCAGTCATTTTCTCCTAGGGGGGGGAGATCTGTTGTCTGGACTTCAATTGTGATACCTGGCGATCTTCAAGCTCCACCTGGAGGTTGGGTACCCTAGGCATAGCAGTCAGTGCTTCAGAGCAGGATCTGCTAGACCCAGGTTCTTGCTGAGTGGGTGATTTTGGGCCAGTCACAGACTTTAAGCCTAACCTACCTCACAGGGTTGTTGTGCAAGACAAAAAGGGGAGAGGAAAATGATGTAAGCTGCTTTGGACCCCATTGCAGAGAAAGACAACTTTTCCTCCAGGGGAAGTATGGTTGCCAATCTCCAGGCGAGGGCTGGAGATCACTCAGAATTACAAGTGCTCTCCAGATGGCAGAAATCAGTTCCCCTGGAGAAAACGGTGGACTCTATATCCTTATACCCTGCTGCGATGGACCCCCTATGACAGCCAATGTGACATAGCAGTCAGGGCTTCAGAGCACAGTGGAGGCTGCAGGGGGGGGGGGGAGATGGAAAGTTGAAGAGTGAGGTTTATGAATGGCTGGAAAGGAGATAGGGTTGCCAACTCCAGGTGGAAAATTCCTGGAGATTTGAGGGATGGAGCCTGGATACGGTGAGGTTTGAGGAGGAGTGGGACCTCAGACAGGTACAATGCCATAGACTCCACCCTCCAAGCCAGTGAGTCCCTCATGGGGAACCATTGTTGCCAATCTCCAGGTGGGGGCTGGAGATCACTCAGAATTACAACTGTTCTCTAGGGGGGAGGAGGGGGGAGATGGAAAGCTGAAGCCAGGGGACAGATAATGATACATTGATGGTTGGCTGGGAGGTAGGGTTGCCAACTCCACGTGGGGAAATTCCTGGAGATTTGAGGGGTGGACCCTGGAGAGGGTGAGGTTTCAGCAGGGGTGGGACCTCAGACAGGTTCAGAGCCATAGACTCCACCCTTCAAATCACCCATTCCCTCTTGGGGAAACATTGTTGCCAATCTCCAGGGGAGTGATGGAGATCATGCTGAATTACAACTGCTCTTCAGATGACAGAGATCTTCCCCTGGAGAAAATGGTGGACTCTGTGTCATTATACCCTGCTAAGGTTGCCACAGCAAATTGACGCTGAGTGCTTAAGGCAGGGGCACTCTCCCAGAGCCTCTTTCTAGAGCCTGTTGTATTTATTTCCACAATGGGCCTCATTCCTAGTTCTTTTATATTTGTTTAAAGAAATCAAAATAAACTGGAAGTTCACTGACTGAAATAACCAACAGATTATCTGGTGCAGCATTCTACCTCTGGTTCATGCTAGACAAAGTACAACTCAACTTGTTGAACTGAAAGAGCAAAAGCAAAAAGCAGACCATCTTGTGACACTTTAAAGAACAGATTTATTGTAGCATAAATTTTATGGACAGAACCAAATTATCTTCATCAGATGCATGAAGTAGAATCCTCCCTTGGAAGACTAGAAAGAAACAAGTGTGAATGCAGACAGAAGGGGCAAAAGGCCATGAAATAGGAGGCCCATCCATGACAACAGTTACTGTAATTTTACCAGTAATCATCAATATATCTAGAAAGCACTAGAAAGCTTCAGAATCTTTGTCTCCACAGCTGGCCTGCACATGCATGGTCCAATGTGTGCCTGCACAAAAGACCACTCAATGAGCAACAGTTACAGGTAGGTGAAACCCTGTTTGTCAATCACCAGGGTAAATTCCTTATTCCAGAGTTCAGTCACGGCATGGACAGAAGCACCAGTCATATCAATAAGGAAATTTCCTAGAGCTCTCAGAAAGCCATTTGGATCTGGCTCCAGAGGTGGATCATTTTAATGTCTCCATCTGTGAATACTTAAATCCGGAGCCTGGGATCATGAACAAACAAGCCAGATCTTTCTACAAACCTGAAGAAAAACCCAAGTTTGCAGAAAAACCTGAAAAAATATATTGGGAACTTAACCCTCAAAATTATAGAAGTAGCCAATGCTCTCTGAGCTCTCAATGGCTATTGTGTGGGTTACTAAGCAACTGCAAAAATAGTGCCAGCCTTCAAACCTTGGTTTCAGTCAGTAAAAGGCAGGGGGAGGGGCCTGACCCTTTCCAGGGCTGTTCTGGTCTCACAGGCCACTGCTGCTCCCCTCCCCCTTGCACTGGACACCAGATGAGTCACTACCACACAATTTGCAAAACTCAAACAGAAGCACATACTAAATATTCATGAAAGCCCACTACAATGCTACTAGCTCCAAAATTCACCACCATGTAGTTCTAAATTTTTCTTAGGAAATCTCTTAAGGTAGCTTCAGTTGTGGTCACACGCGCCAAAAAAAAAAAGAAGGGAAGCGAGCCTATTTCCTCTGGAGGAATTTGACCCACAGTTGTACAATCACACCTCCCTTTGAAGCTGCAGCTGTAGTCCATCAGTGTGTGTTCAGATGCAACTGTGGGTGTGTCATTTTTTTTTGTCCCATGTTTTCCCCATGCGCTTAAACGAGGGATCAGTAAATCACACCTCCGCACTGAGGGCTCCCTATGGAGTTTGTGATGATGTGCACACTGCAAAGGGAGGGGAACAATGACACAGAGTTGGGATGGCCTGATCAGACCATCCTGACGCCATGAGAGTATGCTGGAGCGATAAGACATAGGAAAGTCCGTCCGTGGCCCATCGTAATCCATTTACTACCGGATTTTCCTTGGTGTCTTTTAACTCTCCTTCTGCAGCGGAGCACAACAGGTTACCAATAGCTGCGGGGCGCTTCCCAGATGTTGTTGTCTGATCACTCCCTTTAAATCCACCTGGCCATTGTGCCTATGTTGGGTCTAATTGTGCATATGATCGCAGCCTTCTTATGTTCATAAAAATTGGGCCACCACAATCTTTCCTTGGGAATTTTGTTGCACCTCTGCCTCAGTCGCTTTGTGAAGGCAAGTAAAACCTTTCTGTCTCAGCATGCTTTTGATAATTAATGAGGTTTACTGTGTCATGCTGTTTTATTCTGTTTTAAAAATATTTACATTTGTTTGCTGGTTTTTTAATGTTCATAAACTGTTTTCTGAATAATTCTAAAGAGAAGATGGTGAACTGTTGTTGTTGTTTTTTTAATTGAAAATGGTATATATCTGCCAGAAGAAGATAACACATCTCTGACAAATCAGGTTCACATCCATAAAAAACTGTGTGATCATAAATCTGTGTTTTTAAGGTATTCTAGTTTTGCAGCTACAAACTAAGGTTGTTACCCAAACCAGTATATTCCAAAAGGAAAAAGGTATAACCTACTTTATACAAGTTATAGCTATTTGGGAGAAATGCTTACCATAAGGGTTTTAAACTACAACAAGCTAGTTTCAAACAGGACTGTGAGAGTCCTATCTGTTAAGTACCGTGCAAACAAAAGGGTGTGGCCTTCTGGCCTACATCTGCTAACATGCTAAAACAGAATGTCTTTCAACTATCACAAGATTCAACTAATGATCTTATTTAGGAGGTGTTATGCAATCCTAAATAGGGGTGAAAGGGAAGGTCATTTATGCAATCACATGCAGGAAGTGGAAAGAGTGAATTAAATTGTTGTCCATATGTTGTTTGGGGAATGGGGGAAAAGAAGATGAGAAAACTTGCTCCAGGCAGGACTCTCCATTCCTCACTTTTATGAGCAGCACATCCATCAAAACTGACACAAGAGAGTGTGCTGATATGCAGGTAGATTAATGAAAGGGCATTAATGTAACATTGGCTACTGTGGCAATTAAGAGGCAGGCACAAAATGTTTCTGGGCTTGCAACAACATTAGAGTATCACAGTCCAATTTATAAGCCATTCAAATTGCTCTCTGTTTACAGGCTGATTGTTTGCAACAGCATTATTCATGCAGCAGCCTTTAAGTGCTGCGCTGGATCTGATGCATAATTCCAAGGTGCTCCAGTGCTACTGAAGCATGAATTAATGGTTGTATCATAGCACGTTATCAGGAAGGATTTTAATATTTTTATGGAGATGAGAGTATTACATATGTAAGCAGAACTGTACGGTGTAAAATGTTGGGCTGTCATGTACATCCACTGAAGTTAATGTGGTGGCAAGGCAGCAGGAGATTAGTGTACACTACAGAGTGCTGTACTGTACATCTGCAGCCCCAGGTTGGTTCTGGAAAAATTTAAGTCCTTATTACTCCACTTAAACAGTCAACCTAGGGTTGCTCCAGTATTTCACCACTATCTTGCAGCTCTGGCAGAAGATGCTGAGCAGCAGCAGAAACTTTACAAGACTGTATATTTAGCCACCAATGAATTGTTGACTTCCACTGGGCGATAACAATCATATTAACAGCAGCCATCACTGCTTATTTGGGTAACTATATAAAATTTATTCCCAGGGCATTTAGACACACTATTGTGTTTGGTTCTCCAAAAAGCACATTTGTTGTAAAACCATTATTCTAGCCCCCTTAATAAGTTATTTATACACAGTTATGTCATTTATTCAAAAGAAAGAACCCAGAATGCCCTGCAGATCTGTACTGTTAGAGGAGTCATTTACCCTATACTAAAATGCCACGTCCTTTCTTTTCGCATCAGCATATCTTTTGAACCAGGGCTGGGGGGAGTATAATTTATTTGCCAAGTAAGAAGATAAGAAGAGCCCTGCTGGATTAGACCATTGGTCCATGTAGTCCAGTGTCCTGTCTCACACAGTGGGCAACCAATTGGGCTTGTCTGAGCTATCCATGTCAGGACAATCTAATCCCCTTTAAAAGCTGTTTATTCCTGTGGCCATCACTACAACCTCTGGCAGCAAAGTCCACATTTTAATTACTTTCTGTGTAAAGTAGTATTTCTTTTTGTCCATCCTGAACGACTGCCCATCTGCTTCACTGGATGCCCTTGAATTCTAGTATTTTGGGAAAGGGAGAAAATTTCCCTTTGTCAACTCTCTCCACCTCATGCATGATTTTATAAACCTCTATCATATCACACACACACCCTTAGTCCCTTAAATTGAAAAATCCCAGACTCTTCAGCCTATCCTCAAAAGGAAAGCGCTCCAACCCCCTAATCATGTTGGTTGCCTTCCTTTGTACCACATGGTATACAGGTATAAGGGATGGTGGAGCTATTACAGCCTTCTTTGCATGCACGTCATGAAGTAATTGTAAGATTTTAGTAAAAACCATGTAAAATATTTGCCAACTAAGGGCTGAATCCCCTGATCTGTCAGTGGAAGGCACAAATAGTAATGGATCTGTCCCACATTCCCTTCTCTTCACAGCAGTCTTCTCCAGCCCTGGGAAAGTTTATTCTTGGGATCATAGATCCCATGTTGACTAATAGCTGTGAAGTTCAGAAGTCTACAGTAAAGTTCAGGAGGCTGCAGTAAGGAAAGGGTAGGAAACGAAGTTGCCTTTGCTACCTCTTCCATCAACGCAGCTCTGTTCATGGATGAGAAACAAAGGAATCATTTGGCCCCCTCCCAGTCTCCATGGCTATTAGTCCATGCAGGTCCCCAGCCCTAGGTCAGAAAGGAATAAGAGGAATGCAGGAAGGATCACCATCTCTGCAGGAAGACAATAGCCCTGAATGAAGTTTGTGCCCCTGCACTTGACACTTAGTAGTACACTGTGCTTGAGCATGAAAGTTCCATTTAACTGTCATAGCTAAGAGCCATTCATTTACCTATTATTCATAACTTTGTATAATCCCCTTGAAAAGTCATCCAATTGAGTGAACATCAAATTCCAGAAGTAATTTAAACTTATGTGGAAAAGTACTTTCTTTTGTCTTTCATGATTCCACAGACCATCTATTTCACTGGGTGATCTTAAGTTCTGGTATTATAAGGGAAGAAGAAAAGTGTCTATCCACTTCTTCCATACCAGGCATAACTTATAAACATTTGTCATGTTTCTCTTTCCCCCCAGTCAGCCTTCCCCACCCCACCCCACCCCACTTTAGATCAACAAGAAGTGCTCCAACCCCTTGATCATTTCAATTGCTGTGTTTTTACGTCAGAACATAAGAGAGGCCAATGTTGGATCAGGTCAATGGCCCATCCAGTCCAACACTCTGTCACACAGTGGCCAAAAGCACCAGGTGCCCTCAGGAGGTCCAGCAGTGGGGCCGGGACACTAGAAGCCCTCCCACTGTTGCCCCCCCTCGAGCACCAAGAATATAGAGCATCACTTGCCCCAGACTAAGACTTCCTATCTATACCTTGTGGCTAATAGCCACTGATGGACCTCTGCTCCATATGTTTATCCAATTCCCTCTTGAAGCCGTCCATGCTTGTAGCTGCCGCCACTTCCTGTGGCAGTAAATTCCATGTGTATTCCAGTTTTATTTTTGAGACTGGCCATTCAGAACTGTACACAGTATTCTGTGTGGCAAGCCCCACCCATTTATATAATGGAGTTATGATACTGGCCAATGGCCATTACTTTCAATTTTTTTCTTAATAATTCCATTTTGGAATTTGCCTTTTTTTGCCACTGTGCAATCTCCTGGAACAATTGGTTGCATGTCATCAGGACCTGGTAACTGATTAATTTACCATTTGTCAATGAGTCTCGATATTTTAATCTTTTCAGTCTTGAACACAGAACTTTCCAAAAGCCTACCTCAGTTTTACTCAGTTGACTTTGAAATTTGATGACATTCATAACCTTTAAAAAATAAAAATTATTTAGATATTCAAGGCCATATCTACTGGTAGGAAAGCCCTGGCCACTGTTGCATCCAGAAGGGCCCCAATAAAAGGAAAAGACTGGAAGCATGATTTCTTGCTGTTAATTCCCAATTCCTGTGACTCCAGTTCCTCACGGAAAGGTGCAGAATTGAGCCAGTCATCCAACTATGGGTAAATAGAATGACCTTTAGATCTTAGATGTGCTATCACAACAGCAACACATTTAGAAAATACCCCTGGGGCCATTGCCAGCCAGAATGGAAGGGCCATATACTAGTAAGAAATGTAATTATATCTAGATATCTGCAATAACAAGGGTGGGTAGCTATATGAAGATAAGCATCCTGAATATCAAGTACACAAAACTAGCAATTTAATGTTAACAGTTCCAAGAACAACTCCAAAGACAACATTTTGAACTTTCTAACATTTAGGTAAAAATTCAGATCCCTCAGATCTAGTATTGGCTGAAAACGTCCATCTTTCCTGGACACTTAGAAAAAACATGAAAAGAACCCTGTGATGAGATCCAAGACAGGAACCCTCTGTACTGCCCCTTCTTTGGATAAGGGTTACAGCTCCTGCTCCAGCTCAGGCATGGAATTATTCAGAGCCTGATCAGGATGCTGGAGGGATGGCCATTGCCCAAACTCTAATCAATAACCCAAAGTAACATTTGACAAAACCCAAATGTCATGCATGATTTCCTGCCTCATCCAAGCAGAAAAGGCACAGAAGGTGTTCATCTGAATGAGTTATTTTTGTACCACATTGGGTAAATTTCTTAAATAAAGCCTTCTGCAACATTTCCCAAATAGGTGAGAAACCCCAGGAGCAAAGAAACTTCAAGGAAAACTCACAACCAGAGCTGAAGAGAACCCGTCTTCACAACTTGGCAGCAAAGAAAGGATTGAGGGAAAGGGGGGCTGCTCTCTGCAGAGCACAACACCATTCAGCAGGAAGACAGCCTCTAATGAGCTCTGCAGGGGAGGGGCTCCCCTTGGAGTGTTAAAAATATACCAGAATAGCTGTAAGAGAGCTTCCAGTGGCTGGCTTGTGCAAGTGCAGTCCCAATGTGGGCCTGCACAGAAGACTGAAGATGAACCACAAGTTTACATTTGAGTTCTTTCAGAACTCTTGGATGGTCCCAGCCACATGAGCTAGATAATCCAGGGGTGAAGCAAGGTTATTTTGCCCCGGAGCAATTTGACCCGCAGTTGCACAATCACACAGGTCTGTGAAGCCACTGGTGCAACTCGCCACTGCATGATCAGACACAACCACAGGCAAGTTGGGGGGGGGGGGGTGTTGTTAGTTTCCGATTCGCTTCACTTAAACAGGGGATCAATGAATCGCCTCTCCAACCTGGGGGTCTTCCGCTGGCAGTATGCGATGATATGCATACTGAGAAGGGGAAAAAAACAACAGGATAGCCTGATCAGGATAGCCTGATCAGGCTATGCCTGACGCCACAAGTTTGTGCTAGAGTGATCACACGGGAAAGTCTGACTGTGGGCCGCAGCAACCCATTTGATACTGGAGTTTAACTAGTAGTTTTTTACTCCACTTCTCTGGCGGATCAAAACGGCTTGCGATGGCTTGCCAACGGGTGCGGGACACCTCCCACATGTGCTGGTGTGATTGCGCCACTTTGATCTACCGGTGAGTTGTCCCTCTCGCGCGGCTAATGGGTGCGTATGATCGTGCCCGATGTATGCCATCTGGGCCTGATGATTTGTCAGTTTTTAATTTGTCCATCAGTCATAGGACCTCCTCTTTCATTATCTCAATCCAACTCAGGTGTTTCAGGTGTTTCAATACCCCTCCTTTCAGGTGTTTCAATACCCCTCCTGAAATCAGTGGTTCTGGAGTGGGCAAGCACCTCCCATCTTCAACAGTGAAAACAGAGGCAAAAAAAGCATTCAGCCTTTCTGCTGTTTCCCTATTGTCCTTTAGTAATCCTTTTGCCTCTGCCACTGCCTCCCTGGCTGGTTTCCTGCTACTAATGTATTTGAAGGAATTTTTATTATTGGTCTTTATGTTTTTTGCAATATGTTCCTCATAGTCCCTTTTTGCCTGTCTGTTCACTAACTTGCATTTTATTTGCCACAGCCTGTGCTTCCTTTTATTTACCTCACTCAGGCTAGCCTTCCACCACTTAAAGGAATCCTTCTTACCTTTCACTGCTACCATTACTTTGTTCGTTAGCCACGTAGATCTTCTTTTATACCTATTATTACCTTTCCTAACCAGTGGTATACATTTATCTGAGCTTCTAGGATTGTAGTTTTAAATAGTCTCCAAGATTCCTGAAGCTCATCTGGACTCTTATTTATACCTCTGTACAATGAAAAACATGCAGTTCACATGTAGAGAAGCCACTGTCAGCAGGATTCCAGAAAATTTCCATGTTAACTTCAAGAATTGTATTTATTAGTACAAGCACTAAAGTTGATCATCCATCCCTAAAATGAGAATGTTCCTCTATCACAGATAAATCTGGAGAATTCAGTGTTTCAAACATAGGTTTTAATAATTGTATCATCATTCAGATAGAAGTCCATTCTTGCAGGACTGCATGCATGGCTGGAGTCCCATGACCAGAACTCTTACCAGTGACATCCTAAGCAAAGTTACACCTTTCTCAGCCTAGCAACTTCAGTGGACTTATAGAACGGTGAAGCTCTGTTTAGGACTGCACTGCCAGTCTCTTCCTTGACCCTTAAAAAGAAGTTGTAGGGAAACTCACTGAGTATCCAGACTGCAGCACTAGAGCAGGAGACTATAAAAAGAAGCAAAGAAAGTGGTGAAACTCCTGTTGGTCACTAATTTGAGAATATTTTGTTGAAGTACAGCTTGTGACAGAGCTGGGTCATGTTTTTGTTCAAATCATAAAGAAAAACTGGCAGATAAGACATTTTTACAGCCTGAATTTATCCCTTTGATAGTAACTTCGATTTCATTTATAGCTGGTTCAGACGTAGCTTTAGGCCTGGGCTCAAAACCCTGCTCAATCATAAGGACCACCAGGTGGTACGAAGGGAGTACTGCCTCACTCTGTATCCTAACTCAATGCCACAAAGATTGAAGTAAATTTATGTATTTTGCTCTCTCTCTCTCTCTCTCTCTCTCTCACACACACACACACACACACACACACACACACACCATCATCCAAAGAAGAAAAAGAATGAGGGGGAAAAGGCAGGTACCAAAAAAAATCATTATTTTATTCGTCCTCTGCACCCTCAGTCCTTCACAGCCTGATCCGACTAAATAGATTAATGAACTGAAGCAAACTTCTGCATGCATTTGCTGGATCCGGAACGGGGATCTTAAATTGGATGTACATCCAAACGTACATTCTGGTGTGGATGTTTTTTATCTGTACTGCCTTACTTCCAATGGAATGTATACTTCAGTGCTTCTTCAAATGCACCTCCTGATGTGGATGAGAAAGAATGCATTTATGTGAGCATCTGAGTGTGAATGTGACTGAACGCAATGCATTTGGATAGACTGCAGCTGTACCCAGATCTGCATTTGGATGTGAATCTAATATTACATGCCCTCACAAGTTAAAGGATCCTATGGAGGGATGGAATATGAACACTGATATGTATTCTCCAAGGCTGACTCTCCTCATTTCCTAACTTTTAAACTGCACTGAGCCTTTTTTTCTTCCAGTTTTAAGAAAGATAGTCTGGAAGAAGTACAAATGAGGGCCAGCCTCTTCACAATTAACTGATCCCCCATAACAGTTACAGTTAAACTATGCACTGTATGAAGGATCTTTTGGGGTCAACAAATCGGGTAGTCCCTTCCTTTACGCCCTTTAAAATTAGAAATTAGATTCATCCCCACAGTTTCAAGAATCCTTTAAATAAGGCTTGGGAGGAAATACACCTTAGGGTATGTCTCCTTCAAGGTCACATTTTTTTCCATCACAAATAAACTCTTTAGATTGGAGAGTGATTACCCTTTCTCTAAACATGGTGGAAAGGCAGTGGGAGTCAGAGTCCAATACAGCCCCCCACCCAAGGATACCTTAAACTTTGAAGGGAAATGTCCCCCATAGTTCAAAGAACAAAGAAGTAAATTAGACGCTTATCCAAATGTGCAGCCAAATACAGATGTGACCTATGTACTACACTGCTTTCAAAAGAATGCAGGTGAAAAGTACTGGAGTCAGGAGGCCGGTGATGGTGAAAACAGCATAGGAGTTTATTGTGGATTCAGATGGTACATGGAAAACCCCGGGCTTCATGCCTGCCTTTATGCCGGTTGGAGATAATCCCCCGACCTTGCCCAAATCTCCTGATAGGACCTTAAGTTCACGGTTGCAGATCATAGGTCCCCTCGGGGAAACCTAAGCACAGGATCGGTGGCTGTTCAGGATCCGACCACCTATTGTCCTACCTGGCCGAAGCTCAGGTAGGTTTGGACCACATGCGAAGGTCCATGTGGTGGTCGCCATTGCGGGAGCACATGGTGACCGCAGCCTCAATACACAACACCCCTCTCCCCATAGTCCAGACAACCCCAGCACACATAGTCCTTTAAGTAGTCTGGCCAGCGACATTCGTGTCCCGAGTGCCGCGAAGTTGCTGGGCATGGGGTATTGCTAGGTCCTGGGAGCAGGGCAGCTGGTGTCTGTTCTGGCGAGTCTTGGGGCTGTGGTTCCAATGTCGCTGTCTCTCTTGGCCCGTCAAGAGGCAGGGTTCCTGGAGTGGCAGGGGTTCCTGGAGTGGTTGCTGGTCTGGTTCCTCAGGTGCCAGAGTCACAGGAACTTGGGGTGCGCTGCTCAGTAGGCGCCATTG
Source organism: Lepidodactylus listeri (assembly GCA_029233225.1). Classification (NCBI taxonomy): domain Eukaryota; kingdom Metazoa; phylum Chordata; class Lepidosauria; order Squamata; family Gekkonidae; genus Lepidodactylus; species Lepidodactylus listeri. The sequence continues at coordinate 54,043,894 of JARCFY010000005.1, read as the reverse complement.
CAGCTGGTCAATGTGGTGCTGCCACACCATGCCATCTTCAGTTAGGACCTTGTAGGATAGAGGATCTGTGGGACGAACGATCCTTCCGGGGACCCATGTTGGACTTCTGGCATAGACTGGGTCCTCAGGAGTGAACCCGCGAGGAGCTTGCTGGAGCTCGGACCTTGCGTGGTCATTGGCGGCACGGTCAGGGTGGAGCCAGTCCAGCATGGAGCCGAGGCGTTGGCCCATCAGCAGCTCCGCTGGCCAGCGTCCCATCCCAGTATGCGAAGTGTTCCTCTGGCTAAACAGGAACTTCGTCAACTGGAACTCCCAGTCCCCTTGCTCCATGCATTTGAGAGTGTCCTTAGTGGTTCTCACCATTTGCTCCGCTTGGCCGTTGGTCGTGGGATGGAAAGGCGCCGAGTGGATGTGCTGAATGCAGAGGGAGTCCATGAAGTGCTGGAATCCCACGGAGGTGAACGCCGTCCCGTTGTCTGTCACGAGGGTGTCGGGCAGCCCATGGGTGGCGAAGATACGCCACAGCGCTCAGATGGCCACCTTGGTTGAGGTAGCCCACACCAGGACTACTTCCAGCCACTTGCTGTAGCTGTCTACAATGAGAAACAACAACTGGCCCTGGACTGGCCCTGCGAAGTCCAGGTGGAGTCATGACCAGAGCTTGTTGGTCAACTCCCAGGGCTGGACGGGGGCATGAGGAGGGTCTGGCACAACTCTTGACATCTGCCACATCGATGGACCAGGTCCTCGATCTCTTTGGCCATGCCTGGCCACCACATGTAGGTGTGTGTAAGGGCCTTCATCCGGACAATTCCCGGATGGGACTCGTGTAGAGCCGCCAGTACTTTGGTGTGGAGTGGCCCTGGGATAACTACCCTGGTCCCCCATAGCAGACACCCCTTGTGGGTGGACAGCTCGTTCTGCCTTGTGGTGTAAATGGCAAAATCGGGGCCCGGGTGATAGGGCCAACCCCTCTCCACCCAATCTGAGACCTGCGAGAGGACTCGATCCTGGGCCGTGCAATGGGCCACATCCTGTACCTGGACGGGCCAGTACGGGAGATCCTCGATGAGAGCCACATGGAATGCTGGCGCTGGGTCAGGATCACAGGATGGCAACGGGAGGTGGCTGAGGGCATCAGCGTGTCCCATCGTTTTCCCAGGGCGGGGCACCAAAGAGTACTGGTACCCTGAAAGAAAAATAGACCCCCGCAGCACCCGCAGGGACAGTATGTGTGGGTTTTGGCAGTGCGGAGCAAGGAGGCCCAGGAGCAGCTTGTGGTCCGTGGCCACCATGAACAACCTACCGTACAGGTAGTCATGGCCAGTGCCTGCTTGTTGATTTGGGCATAATTTCTTTCTGCCGCCGACAGGCTCCTTGAATAATATGCCACCGGCACCTCCCAGCCGTCAGGAAGTCGATGGCTGAGGGTTGCTCCCATGTTGTAGGGAGACACGTTGCATGCCAGGACCACCAGGAGCACCTCATTGAAGTGTGCCAGGACCACATTGGACACCAGCAAGTCCTTGACGGCCTGGAATGCCGCTGCATGTCGCAGTCCCCATTCCCATTTTGCCCCCTTGTCCAGTGGCCAATGCAGCAGCTTGGCCATCGCCGCCTTGTGGGGTAGGAAGGCGTGATAGAAATTGAGGAGGCCTAAGAATGCCTGCAGCTCTGCTTTTGAGGTGGGCTGGGGCGCCTCCGTGATGGCCAACACCTTTTCTTTCGTCAGGTGGATGCCCTGGGCATCTACGGTGAATCCCAGGAAGGTCACTGATGGCACGCCTAAGATGCATTTGTCCTTGCGCACCTTTAGGCCAGCGTCCTGGGAATGCTGCAACACGGCTCACAGTCACGTCTTGAAGGTGGCGATGTCTGGAGCCGCAATCAGGATGTCGCTGAAAAACGGCTTTACTCCTGGAAGGCCTTTAAGAACAGAGTCCATTAGCAGCTGGAACAACCCGGGGGCAATGCTCACTCTGAACTGGAGCTGCTTAACTCCCTTGTGCCCCCTTGTGGGTGATGACTGTCTGTGCCTCTGCTGTGGCATTGTCCACGGGGAGTTGCTGGTAGGCCTGAGCCAGATCCAGCTTGCCAAAAACCTTGGCTCCCACGAGAGAGGCCAAGACATGGCTGACCATGGGCACCGGGTATGCATGGTCTTGGAGGGTACACTTCAAGGTGCACTTATAGTCCGCACAGATGTGGATTTCCCCATTCGCCTTCATGGGAGTGACGATCGGGGTTTCCCACCTCGCGTGGGACACTGGCTCCAGCACCCCTTGTGCCACGAGCTTATCTAACTCCACTTCTACCTTGGGCTGTATTGTGAGTGGGGGCTGTTGTGCGGCCAGGCGGATGGGGCGGACGTTAGGGTCTAGTTCCAAGGAGATGGGTGGCCCCTGGTAGAAGCCCAAGGTGCTGTCAAAAATGGCAGGGAACTCGGTGCAGACTAATTCGAAGTCTGCTGATCCAATTCAGTCAACCCCCCTGTATTTCAAGTCCCAGCGGTTTGAACCACGAGAGTCCCAGGAGGCTGACCAGGTCTCTTTCAAAAGGTCCAGGAGCCCGTTAAAATCCCGGTACTGCACCCTGAACTTCCCCAGCTCCTTAACTGTGACCGGGTTCTTTTGAAAATCCCGGAGAATTAATCCTGTGGGCTTACACAGCCTGGGTCTCCCCTTTGGACAGAGCCGCTTGAAGGTGGCGGCTGAAATAATCGAGTAGGCAGACATGGTGTCTAGTTCTAGGGAACAGGGGGAACCTTCAATCCTGACATGGACTGCAATTTTCCCGGGGAGGGGCTAGGGTAAGCTCAGTACCTGTTGATGTACCGTATCCGCAGCCTCATAGTGGGCGTTTTGTGAGCGACGGTTATCTCAGGAGCAGCAGTCCTTCATTATGTGCCCCGTGCATCCACAGGCTCGGTAGGTTGCATCTCGGAACCTGCAGGAACATCTCTCGTGGGTGTCTCCGCAGCTTGTGCATGGTGGGGGCGGTCTGTGCTGGGGAACATGAGAGGAAGCCACGGACAGAGCCGCACAGCGGGAATGAGAACTGGAAGAGCGAGATGCGCCTGTGTGGGAGCAAGGCTGCAGCTGGTGGACGTCCTCTTCCTCTGAACCGTCTGATTCGGAGACTGCGGTGCTGTGTGAGCGGGTGGCCGGTTTGTCCTTTTGGGTCGTTTCGAACGTGACCGCTGTCTGCAGCACCTTATTGAGGGTAGGCTTTGTGAACATGATTAGCCGCCGCCAGAGCTTGGCTTCTCGCACCCCCACCACAAAACTGCCCAATAAATGGTACTCTACATGGCGGTACTCGCAGCCGACTACCATCCGGCGAACGTCGGCGAGAAACGCAGCGGCACTCTCACCCGGTTGTTGGGTTTTTTGGAGGAACTGGACCTGGAGTGCCAGCATGGACAGCTTTGGCGTGAAATAGTCCCCAAGCGGCTTGATCAAGTCGTCGTAGGTGATGTCCAGCAGGTCTCAGGGCAAGATGAGGCTCTGGGTGAGGCGCATAGTTTTGACACCGCAGTGGCCCAGGAGCCAGGCCCACTTCATCTCTGCCTCAGTAATCCCATGCACAGTCAGGAGAAACCCGAGTTGCCTGGACCAGGTGTCCCAGGTCTTGGGTTTGGAAGATCACAGAGAAGGATTTGTCCCACGGCAGCAGCCATAATCGCAGGAGCGGCGTGGTGAGCAAGGTCCTCTGGGGCAAGCGGCGGTCCTTTGGCGTGCTGGGGCTCGACGAAGCCTGGTGCCAGTGGATTGATGTTCGGTGCTCCACTACTCAGTTTGGCTGATGAGTCGCTCATCGGGATCCCACCTTTGTTGCCACTGAAAAGTACTGGAGTCAGGAGGCCAATGACACTGAAAACAGCATAGTAGTTTATTGCGGGTTCAGATGGTACATGGAAAACCCCAGGCTTCACACCTGCTTTTATGCTGGTCGGAGATAATCCCCCAACCTTGCCCAAATCTCCTGATAGGACCTTAAGTTCACGGTTGCAGATCATAGGTCCCCTGGGGGAAACCTAGGCACAGGATTGGTGGCCGTTCAGGATCCAACCATCTATTGTCCTACCCGGCCGAAGCTCAGGTAGGTTCGGACCACGTGCGAAGGTACACGTTGCGGTCACCATTGTGGGACCACATGGCAACCGCAGCCTCAATACACAACAGCAGACTTAAATGCACATCAGGATGTGCATCTGGAAGTGTGTTGAACATACATTTGAAAACATACCCATGTTGATTGCATCTACAACAGGATGAGCAATTGGTTACATATCTGGTCTAACCTACAGTCCTATAAAATGGGAGATAGGGGGCCTTCAGTGCATCCATGCATCCAGCCCTCACCTATAGGACAGTATGACATTTTTTTTTAAATTCCAAATTTCATAGATTTCCAATGGCTGCATCAGGTTCATGTGTATTATCAGTCCAAAATTAGTGTGAGTTTTGCCAATAAAAGCTAACTAAACTATCCCAAAACACATCTTCCACTAAGTAATTGTCCTAGTCCAGCATTTCAAGGGGCAGTTTGGACACTGATCCCTACTAATGTTTACTCAGGGAAAAATTCCAAGTTGACATTTCAAAAACAGGAAGCTGCCCCCACTCCAGGGTAAGCATTCCAGCCTGCTTTGCCTCCTTTGTTATACCTCTTGTCATCTTCCTCCTCCTCCTTTTACTACTACTACTAGCAGTACTACTACTACTACTGGGAACTATTCTTTGCACATACCCACAGTAATTTTTCAAGAGCAAAACAGCATAGAATTTTATGCCTTTTATGGTCTCAGTTTTTAGGCTATGGGTTTGTTAATTTTAATTATTTTATCTTGTTTTGCTTTGGGAACCATCCCAAGCAGTTCTCTAAAACGGCAGTATAGAAATTTTCTGAACAAACAAATAACAGAGATGACAAAATCCAAAGTGGGTGACTCAAGAAAAGGGAGAAAGAAAACAATGTACTAAGTACAGGCAACCCATTTAAGGAACTTGAGGAGGAGGAGACATGTAATGATAGCTGAAGGAGAAGAAAAGCTGTTTATTGAGAAGGACAGAAGAAGCAATGGTATGTATGGAGTTTAAGGATCCATAGGAGACAGTATGCAATCTAGAAGAAGGAATGGAAACAAAGATGGTGGCTAGGAGGCAGAAAGGTGTGGTGGGGAGTTTCACCAACAGTACAAATGGATAGGGTTTCTTTCCGGCCCTGCACCTGTACTCTGAACAGCAACTGAACACCAGAAAATCTGGCAGCTAAAGCTTTGCAGGGCATGGCAATGAAGCAATGAGGAATATTTCACCTGTTCTAAAGAACTACTCTAAAGAACTACTCTAAAGAACAAAAGCAAGGCAGATCAAAATGTTGGAAATCCTAGTTGGTGGTAAAGAGGTGGGAGGAGAGGTTAAAGATAGAAATGTCAGGTGAAGGGAGAAGTGGGTCTGGGAACAAGAATCAGCCTGCTCTTATAGGAGGCAAAGTTCTGGAAGGGCAGGGCATGAAATGGATTGTTTATGAAACAGTTAGAATGATAGGAAACTAAATGTTGGGTTTAGAGGACTGGAACACTGCAAACACTTTTGTTTTCCAAAGAAGAAGAAGACGGACGGACGGACGGACGGACGGACGGACGGATGGACGGAAGGAAGGAAGGAAGGAAGGAAGGAAGGAAGGAAGGAAGTCAAACAACAGAGGGAAAGAAAGGCAGAAAGGATAAACCTGGATTAAGGACAAGGTTGTTTTTTTTCATTGTTTCTTAAATTTTGCAGTGATGGAAAAGCCGATTCTTAAGTACAAATCCATAGCTCAGTTACATACCAGATGTCCATCAATGTTCTTCTCTCCCAAGAAACCTGTATTGTGCAAAGCACTGTACACACAACCAGGCTTCACAATCTGGAATCCAGATGAGCACAACACCAATAGCAGAGTGGTGTATCAGGAACAGCATCTGTGCTGGGCTTGCTTGTACCACACTGTTCTTCTTTTAAACAGTTACTGTCTGCCAGGAGGTACTGCTTCCCTTGACTGCGTCGGCACAGCCACAGATGGCAACACAACTTCGGTCTCCCTAGGAGAGTGGTAAGCCATGCTGTGCAAAGGAAAGCATTTCACTGGCACAGAGCATTTTTGTTTCTAAAGAAGCAATCAGTACAACCCTCTGGATCTCAACAGTCCTTCTCTGAAAGGCCTGTAAATGTTTTCCCCACCCCAACGCACCAGCTCCTACCTGTGGCAAAATCCCAGAGCCATTCCAACAGCTGCCTCTGCTGTTGACACTGCAACAGTGACAAATTCATTGTTCCAACAAGATCCCTTTAAATAATTCACAGGGCGCTGGGGATTAAGACAGTGTTTTTCTCTGTCTCTGTTGAGATTTAAAACACTTCCAGCTGGGAGATTTAAAAAGACTATAATGGACTGTTCCACCTCCTGGCTCCCCTCCCCCTCACTATCCCAAAAGCCAACTCAACAATAACACACATATACACAAATCTGAAGGGAGAGAAGAAGAATTGAGGAAAAGCTTGGCTGGTAACCATGGAAATATCAGCCATGCTATTCAGCTGTCATTATTCTAGCAGTTCATACATGTCATTATCTAAGCCGTCAAATAAGCACTGTCGATCATTCCTGTCCTTCACAGACTGAGCACAAACAAGACAAGTGGGGACTAGAGGGTATCTTCCCTAATAGCAGTGCTCTAAACAGCATCTTGCCATCCAAACAAACACACTATTATTTATATGTATTTACTCGTGTATTCCAGAAATGGTAGGAGGTTTCCTACAATGTATACTGTTCATGTAAGGTGTTTGTTCCCTACTTAGCCATGGATGACATTTCCGATGACTTAACAATATTAGTCCTTAGGAAAGACAGCCAGTGAGTATCCAAACTTGATTATGTGACAAATCTGTACATAGGTTTTGACATGTTTCAATTGTATAGAACTCATCCCTCTGTGTAAGGAACCTTTACAGTTCAAACCTTGCTACACTGTCAGAGCAAGCGATGTGGCCTCTATTTATTTATAAGGTTTTGTACCATAGTTTTCCATTAAAAGAATGGGTTTTTATACCCCACTTTTTTCTACTCTCAGGAGTCTCAAAGAGGTTTACAATTGCCTTCCCTTCCTCTCCCCACAACAGGCACCTTGTGAGGCAGGTGGGGCTGAGAGGGGTGTGAGAGAACTGTGACTGGCCCAGAGTCATCCAGCAGGCTTCATGTGGAGGAGTGGGGAATCAAACCCAGTCCTCCAGATTAGAGTGTGCCACTCCTAACCACTCTACCACACTGGCTCTCACAAAGCTCAAGTTTAAGATCAAAGTGGCTTCCAAAACATATTGATATTAAAACCACAGCCAATACAACAAGAAATTGTCTAATATCAAGATCACAATAAAACCATAGGAGGGTAAACCAGTTATACAACAAGAATTATAACAGATATGCCCCCCAAAAAACTATATACTCAAAACCTATTGAAATAAGACTATTTTATACACCTTCCAGAAAGCCAACATGGATGTACTACTTCCAGAAACCTATTCTACACAGTCAGTGCTACAGTGGGAAAAAAGCATAGGAGAAATGAACCATGAAAGAACACTCTAACCACAGCACAATCATAATAAGCAACGCCTACTGAGGAAGAGCTCAGTTGATGTGGGGGGATTCATAGGGGGAGAAATGGTTCTCCAGATGTGTGAGTCCCAGGTAAATGAAGGGCCTTTAAAGTAAGCCAGCACCTTGAATTTAGCCCTGATATGTATCACCAATCAGCACAACCTTTGCAGGACTCCATATTACTAGTGGCTAGCCCTAGTGAGGTGGTGAGCTGCCATATTTTGTACTAGTTGAATCATCTGTGTTGTCTTCAAGGCAGCCCCATATACAGAACAGTACAATGATCCAACCTATAGGTTACAAAAGCATGTAGCCAACACTGATCTGATGCAGCTGGCAGTCAGAGAAGTCATTATTGCCATCCTCAACACACTCGTTCCAGGCATAAAATAATACATTTGTAATAAAGGGGTTTTTTTTCCTGGAGTCTCTTTTTCTCCCTTGCTTTTCACAGCCCCACCTTTGATCTATCACAATTAGCTTATGAATATTTATAGTTTTCTAGAATTATAGAATCACACAGTTGGAAGGGACCTCCAAGGTCATCTAGTCCACCCCCTGTACAATACAGGAAATTCACAAATACCTCCCCCCACACACCCCACATGACCACTCTTCCATGCCAAAAGATGACAATCTCCAGGATCTCCAGCCAAACTGGCCTGGAGAAACATTGTTTCCTGACCCCAAAGTAGCGATCAGCATTTTCCTGGGCATGTAAGATAGGGCCACAAGAACTAAGCACTGATGCAACCCTTCCTGCCCTTCCTCTCATTATCTGCCTAAGTTCACACAAACAGCATTGCTGTCAGATGGCCATCTAGCCTCTGTTTGAAAACATCCAAAGAAGGAGAGCCCACCACCTCCCAAGGAAGCCTGTTCCACTGAGGAACCGCTCTAACTGTCAGGAAGTTCTTCCTAATGTTTAGCTAAAAACTCTTCTGATTTAATTTCAACCCATTGGTTCTGGCCCGACCTTCTGGGGCAACAGAAAACAACTCCATCCCATCCTCTATATGACAACCCTTCAAGTACTTGAAGATGGTTATCATATCACCTCTCAGTCATCTCCTCTCCAGGCTAAACATAACCAGCTCCTTCAACCTTTCCTCATAGGATGGTCTCCAGATCCCTCACCATCTCTGTTACCCTCTTTTGGACACATTCTAGCCCAAAACTGAACACAATACTTTATTTAGGTGAGGTCTAACCAAAGCAGAGTAAAGCGATACCATCACTTTGCGTGATCTGGACATATACTTCTGTTGATACAGCCCAAAATCGCAATTGCCTTTTTAGCTACCACATCACACTGCTGACTCATGTTCAGTGTATGGTCTACTAAGACCCCTGGGTCCTTTTTGCACATACTACTGCCAAGACAAGTCTCCCCTATCCTATAATTATTCATTTGATTTTTTCTATCTAAATGCAGAACCTTACATTTGCCCCCACTGAAATTCATTTCATTTGTTTTAGCCAAGTTTTTCAGCCTGTCAAGATCATCCTGTATCCTGACTCTGTCTCCTATCGTATTTGCTACCCCTCCCAATTTAGTATCATCTGCAAATTTAATAAGCATTCCCTCTATTCCTTCATCCAACTCATTGATAAAGATGTGGAACAAAATGGGTCCCAGAACAGATCCCTGAGGCACTCCACTTGTCACTACTCTCTAAGAGGATGAGGAACCATTCACCACTCTTTGGGTGCAATCTGTCAACCAGTTACAGATCCACCTAACAGTAATAGGATCCAAACCACATTTTTACCAATTCTTGAACAAGAATATTATGTGGAACCTTATCAAAAGTCTTACTGAAATCAAGATAAACTATGTCTACAGCATTCCCCCAATCCAGCAAGGTAGTAACTTTCTAAAAAAAGAGAGACAAGGTTAGTCTGACATGACTTGTTCTTGAGAAACCCATGCTGGCTCTTAGTAATCACAGCCATCCTTTCTAAATTTTCATGGACTGTCTGATGATTTGTTCTTTCCAAGGTATAGACATCAAACTGACACCTCTGTAGGTGTCCTTTTCCCTCTTCTTGATCCTTCTTTTCCCTTTTCTTGAAGATGGGGAGAACATTTGCCCGCCTCCAATCTTCAGGCACCTCACCTGTTCTCCAAGAATTCTCAAAAATAAGAGGCTCAGAAATTATATTATTTCTAATTATATTATACTATTTTTCTGTTCTTTTGAATGTTTAGATACATTTCTCCCACCTTTTTTTTGGGCATAAGTACCTAAATTTCCTTTTCTCTCTCCTCCATAGGGCTTGGGAGGCTAATTTTGGTTTACTGGTTCCATTACAATATATTTTCTCCATTTAAATTTATTTCTAAAGAGAAGGCATAGTGTAATTCCCCCCCCCCTTTTGCTTACCAAACTTCTTAAGTGTTCCAAACGTCTGTGGCCAAATTCCATTCATCCTCTTTTTGACTTCACTTAACTTTCTAATTATCCCATTTCTATCAGTTATATTTTCATAAGCTGGATATGTGAACTAATTTTGCATGGTATTATAGAAAGCAAAGGGCATAATTAAAAGTCTTTGAAATATAACATTAATTTAATTTTAAAAAACTTATGCATAAACTGGAAATGGTAGATCTCTATCCAAAATGATTAATTATGGCTGCATTACTATACACACTTGCCTGATCGTAAGTCCCATTGAATACAGTGAAACTTTCTTCAGTGTACATATGAATAAGAATGAACTACAGAGCAGTTTTAAAATGAGACCATTAAAAAGGCTTTTGAGTGTCAGGCTTGACTGTAGTATATGAACTTCACTCCACAGTGCTCTTTTGTTCATTCATCATTTCATTTTTGCACTTTCTAGCAAACTTAAATCAACATTACTTATTGACAAGCTTCATATTTTAGTTCCCTTTCCTTGTTTGGTTTACACTTAATAGTTGTGACATTCTTGCCTGCTTATGTAGCAGAATGGATATGGTAAACTGTCTTACTATTTCCTTATTTTATAGATATGCTTGATTAAGGGTGCTGTCACATGGCAATTTTGATCGGGATTTACTGTTGTTCCCTCTCACATTTAAATTAGCTGATCAGACAGGCCAGGCCGCTTCCGGCCCCAAAGCAGGCTCACTTGCGCAATTCTCCCAGTTCTCTACTGCATTTTCCTGCACCAGGAAAATTAAGTACTTTCCGGCTACTTGTGCTTTGATTCCGCAATTTCGCCAGTCTGGACAGCCATCTCTCACAATGATTGTGATTAAGGCCATCTGACCGTTCTTTGCACTATGAGGTTCCCCCCCCCCCGCCAGCTTCCACCTTTGAGCGCATGAGCTCTCCCTCGCTGAAAAAATTCTACATTTAAACGTTTAAGTGCACATCCAGTGTAGAGTTTGTGGTCCTGCCCACCCCAGGAGTCCCCAATGCAGTATTAGGAGGGAGGGAGGGAGCCCCCAGCACCAGGAAGCGTGCCCAGCTTGCTAGAAGTGGCAAGCAGCAGGAGGCAGTGTGGAAAGTTGCTGGGGGAGGAAGCTGGCAGGCAGGGAAGGAAGTGCCAGGCGGGCTGGTAGGCAATTGGGTTGCAGAGCCCGCCCCAGGAGTCACCGATGTGGTGTTAGGAGGGAGGGAGGGAGCCCGCGGAGCGTACCCAGCTTGAGGCAGCAGGCAGTGGCGTGGGAAGTTGCAGGGGGGGAGGCGGTGGGCAGGGAAGGAAGAGCCAGGCGGGCTGGCAGGCAAGCAGGCAGAGGAGATAATTCCAGTATAGGTCATGGAGAAACCCTTCCAGCTGGGACAGTAAGCGTTTTTAAGATGCTTACCAGACTCTTCAGAAGTGTGCAAGGCACAGACTAGGGAACAGGAAGAAATGGAGTAAAGTCTGCCTTGATCAGCCTCACTTTTTCCCATTCCTTGGAATGGAATACCAAGGTAAAATCAGTGACAAACAAGTTAGTTACCCTCATGTTCAGTGTCCTTTTCTTAGTTATGTAACACCTCTTACCTCTGTAATGTTTTGATATAGTTTTTCAGTGCTCCTGTGCTCTAGTGAACAGAGATGTATTTTAGTAAAAGATTTTTTTCCCCTTCTCAGACTGTGTTCAAAGATCTCACCCAGGTCACCTGGCTGCTAGTCCATGCATAGACCAAAATCTCCTGACTGAGCAAACATTAGTTAATAGGCAGGAGAAGAGAAGGTGTATAGCAGCTCACAAGCACATATAAAACTTCTGTCAGTGCCTCAAGCCACAGGGAGCAGAAGAACACAACATAGTTTGAGTGGTGGCAACCTACCCAAAGCAAAGAAGAAAGGGGAAGACTCGTGGAAGTCAAAGCCCTCTCACATATATTCAGATTTCCCATGACCTCTTGGGAGTTTTCAGGCAAGGAGAGCAAGAAAGGGGATGGGGAGGGGGATCCTCAGAGAGAGAGTGCTGAACTGCACATTCTGTTTAGTTCTACATCTGAAGGTTATTTGTAAACTAAGCTCTATTAAAATCACTTGTAAGTTACGATCACAACCCATGTGTTTAACTGGAAGAATAAAACTGTAGTGCCTACATGCAATGCTGCCTAAAGTATGGTGCAATGTGGCCTACAAGCTATCGCATCAAATTCAAAGCCCCTAAACTAGTTACCTCTGCCCCCCATGTAATTGTAGACAGGGCTAGTAGATCTCAACTTGCACTGCCTTCCCATTTTGTCCACTATCACTATGTTCTTGGATGAGTGAAAAGCAAGCTCCTCATTTATACAAAGTTACACATGATGCTGGAGTTTCATAACTGGATGAGTAATTTGGTCCCAAAGAGCAGTTGCAGGAAGGGATGCTCTGGATTGGAGTCTCAGCCCTGGGAAAGTGAAGTTTTACTCTTCCCCACCAAGTTCAGTTGCTGGTTGGAAATGCATTCCTCTGAAGCTATTTTAAGCCCTGGTAGTAGAAAAAGAGCCCTGACTTGGATAGCCCAAGCCAGCCTGATCTCATCTCGGAAGGGTCTGTCCTAGCTAGTATTCCGAAGCAATTCCTTCAAGGAATACCACGGTCACAGAGGCAGGCAATGGTAAACCATCTCTGAATGGCTCTTGCCTTGAAAACCCTATAGGCATTGCCAGGGTCACCATAATTCAGTTGTGACTTGACTGCAAAATATAGAAGTGGGAAAAGGCAGGCACACTAGAGGTCTTCTTTTCCTCCCCAGGTTTATAAGTAGTCCATGGAGAACCTTTTTGATGAGGAAGATGGCATGGAGGAAGTGTTGCAGCAGAGGAGGAGGAGAAATTGGATTTATACCCCACCCTTCACAGAGTCTCAGAGCAGCTTGCAATCTCCTTTCCTTTCTCTCCCCACAACAGACACCATGAAAGGTAGGTGGGACTGAGAGAGCTCTGAGAGAACTGCTCTGAGAGAACTTGTGACTGACCCAAGGTCACCCAGCTGTTGCATGTGGAGGAGTGGAGAATCAAACCCAGTTCTCCAGATGAGAGTCCATCACTCTTAACCACTACACGACCCTCACATCTTATTTTTGGTGCCAAATTACACTCATGGAGTTCCATTCATAGAACTCCAGCATCACAGAGAGTTTTGCCTCCAGCCTCTGTTTTGGTTTTTTTAGTGGTCATCCACTCATGCAGCTCATTTGACAAATGGTCAGTATCCCTTAGTGTCATATCTGAACTCCGTCCAAAACTGCCATTGTTCCTTTCAAGGCCATTTGGTTATTCTTTATTAGGAAGATATAGGATTGTAACTTTGAAAAACCAAGTTCTTCTGTATCTTTTGGGGTCCCATAGTCACCAAAAAAGACCTACTCCTATCTTGTCTTGGAGTCTATTTTGGAGCACTACATGCCTACATTATTAATAAATATATTGAATGATTAATGGGTTTTTAAAATAATTTTCTTTCTTGTTATGAACATACCAGATTTGGTTACTGATTCATTATCTGGGCAGCTTTACTGATGCCATTACTGCCCAATTAGATTCGTCCTGCAGTCCAGACCATTTTTGATCATTAATGTCATGTAGGAAAGGATGGTCTTCTTCTCGCAGATAATTAAAGGCTACTTCAGATAAGATTATCCCATAGGATGCACGTCTCTCCTAAACTCAACCTACTCCCTCCAGACTAAGATGTTCAAATAATGAACATGATGAATCTGTGGTATGTGTAATAACAGAAAATATTTCCAAAAATGTACCCCTAAGGTTAGAATTTTAAACCCATATAGTTTCAGCCTCCCATTCACATACTGGTTCAGTTGAGCCAGCAGGATTATGCCCATTTATAAGGATAATTTGAAGTCACTCTGCATAGGACAAATTCACCACACACTACCCAACTTTTACTTGAAGTATTATGGTGCTGCTTCACATTCACGCTCGCTCTCATACACACGCAGGGTGAAAAAACATCACAGCACCTCATTGTGGTCACTGCTAGAAAATTAGGGACTCAGCAGCTTGACTACTTTAAATCCACATATCTTGAGCTCCTGACTCCTATTTAAACCCATAGTTTTATGATGACAATGTGAGAAAGATGCGATACGATACGTTAACTCATAAGAATGACAAAGTAGGTTGATGTAAAAGCAGCAGCCTGTGTGGAAACATATCATTCTGTGCTCAGGACATAGTTTCACACTGTTCATGAATTGATGATAATGCCAATTGCTACATATGGTCAGCCAGAGAAATGCGAATAAGGGTCCACTTCCCAACTGGAGCTGCTACCCACAAAACTGCTCTAGAAACCAAATGTGGAGAAACTATTCCTCCTCCATAGCCACTCTGCTCTTAACTGTAGACCTGCTGCCTCAGATATTAATACTGGAAAACGTGTGAGTAGGGGATGAACTGGCTCATAAAACCAAAGTTCGTGACAAATTTCAAACTGTTCGTGAACTGAAGTTCATGGCAGGTCATCTGGCATGAACTTTCAAGCAGTTCGTGGAGGTTACTGCCTATTTGTGAATGGAGACATTTCCAGACAGACTGTCTCTGCTCAAACTAAATATTTACCAAACTTCAAAGCAACAAGGGGGAGCTGAATTCTCATGCCTTGGAAACACTCTTGTCAGTTACAAACTAGTCATGTTAGTTTCAAGAGGGCTTTCCCCACCTTTGACCCGCCTTCCTTTGTGTTCCCTTCCCATTTTCATGCACAGAGCTTGCAAAATCCCACCCTCCTTGCTTCGATTTGTGACTCTGTGCTTTGAGATCAGTCCTTTTAAGCTTGCAGTGCCAGTGGCACTGGGTTCTACTGGGCCATTCTGCATATTGTAACTGTGTTGGGCTTGCAAAATCTCCTCCCCCTTGCTTGGATTTCTTGTGACTCTGCTTTGAGATCAGTACTTTTAAGTTTGCAGTACCACAGTGATACTAGGTTCTGCTGGGCATTCTGTACACCAAACTGGTTGTGCTAGGCTTGAAAAAATGTCTCTCCCTTCAGTTTGTACTGCAAGGATTCTCTGGTTTGACATTAGTTCTCTTTTACTTGCATTGCTAAGTGGTGCTGGGTTTTACCGGGCATTCTGTACACTAAACTGTTTGTGCTGGGCTTGCAATCACCCCCCTGCTTGGATTGTGATTTTGTACTTCACACCAGTCCTATTGAGCTGGCATTACCACAATGGCACTGGGTTCTGATGTGCACTAGCACATTGCACTAGTTCTTCTGGGCTTGAACCCATCCTTGCTTGGAGAGTGAATCTGTGCTTCACATCAGTCCTGTTGAGCTGGCATTTCCACAATAACACTGGGCTGTGATGGGCACTAGTAAATTGCACTGGTTCTGCTGGGCTTGCAACCCCCCTTGCTTGGATTGTGATTCTCTGCCAGACATCAGTCCTGTTGCGCTAGCATTGCCACAATCCCACTGAATTCTCCTGGACACTCTCTGATTGTACTGGTACTGCTGAACTTGCAAAATGCCCGCCTTTCAGTTTCTACTGCAGAGATTCTCTGGCTTGAACTTAGTCCTGTTAGGTTTGCACTGCCACAATGGCACTGGTTCTGTTGGGCTTGCAAAAATGCCCCCCACACCCATCTTCAGGTTCTACTTCAGAGATACTCTGGGACTTTGACTCTGTTTTGCTGGGCTTCTACTGACCTTGCTTTTTTGCTGTTTTCCCCCCTCTACTGGAAACAATGGAGGATGGTGGCACCCTCTTTAGGGGGGCATAATTTATCCAATCCTCACTAAACTTGGAGGACCAGTAGAGGAAAGTCAGCAGGAGATCCCCTGCAAGTTTGGTGTTTCTAGCACACCAGGAGGCCATTCTACCATGTCATGAACCTCATGAACTGAACCAGTTTGGCTCTTAAAAGTTTGTAATGGTTCATGGTTTGCTAATCAGGCATGCCATCAACCATGAACTGTCATGAACCACATTTTCCCAGTCTGTGCCCATCCCTAAGTATGAGCTAATATCCCCAGGGGTGCTACCCTTAAACACTCTCCAGGGTGAAATAATCTCCAAAGCATCAACTCAGCACAGTGACCACATGCAAACAATAATATCTGACAGAGTGATAAAGTGCTACCACAGAAATACATTAAGTAACATAAAAATGAGAAATAAGCTTTCAGTGAGGGTCCATGGCTACACGGTAGAGCATCTGTTTGGTCTGCAGAAGATTCCAGGTACAATCCCTGGCATCTCCATTTTAAAAGATCAGATATGAGGTGATGTGTGAAAGACCTCTAGCTGGAATTCTGGAGAGGCACTGCTAGTCAGAGCAGGAAATACTGACCATGATAGATCAACAGTCTGACTTGGTATAAGGCAGCTTTGTGTGCTCAAGGTTTATTAAAGGGGAATCATATAATGCATCAAGGTGGAAAAATGAGTTGAACTGGACTGCGGAGTGATTTTAAACACCAAAAGTATGGGGAAGTTATCCCACTCAGACGGAATAGCAGGGAGGAGGGAGAGATATACCAATCCTTCTGTGATGTAATGAGGAACCCAGCACTAATAGAGAATATCCAGGTGACTGGACAGCTAATACATTCAAGGAGCAGTGCCAATCACTGTGTGCCAGATGGGAGCTCAAGGACATAGGTAATCCAGGAGGGCAACCACAAGCACAGTTTGGGGAAGGATTCTGTACATAGGTAACCCAGGAGGGCAAGCAGAAAAAGATTCTTCTCTTTCTGGGCTTGAGTACAAAGAGGTTAGAGGCAGAGACCAGGTTGTCTAAACTGTATTCAAGGGGGAGGGGTTCTTGGGCTCAGAAGTAAATTCATACTGGAGATGGCTAGTTCCAAATAATGGGCATGGTTTTGAAGTAAGGCAAGATACATGCTAAGACAAAAGGCACAATTATGTAATTACTGGAGATTCCTAAATGTGACTTTAGTTTCCCTTAAAGCTACTCTTCTGGATGAGATATTGCCTGAGATTTTTTTCCAGGCTTTGTCTGGAATTGCCCATACACTCCCAGCCTGCGTGAATGAATTAAATGCAGTTTCCCCCTCCAATCCCTGGTCGTTGCTCTTTGCAGGCTTGAATTTTTATGAACCTTCTCAATCCAGGTCAGAGCCCACTGAAGTAGCAGCAAACCTCAACACCAGAACTAGGAAATTCAGGGTAACATCCCATTGGCCCTAGTTCAAATATGGCAACCTTTGGAAAAGACAGAATAGGGACAGAAGGGTAGCATTGGAATAGTATACTACTAGGAATAAGGCCCATTGTGGAAATAAATACAACGAGCTCTAGAAAGAGGCTCTGGGAAAGTGCCAAGGCCTTGGGCACTCAACATCAATCTTCTGTGGCAACCTCAGCAGGGTATATGGACACAGAGTCCACCATTTTCTCTTTGGGAACTGATCAATGCCATCTGGAAAGCAGTTGTAATTCTGAGGGATCTCCAGCCCTCACCTGGAGATTGGCAACAGTGGTTCCCCAAGAGGGAATAGCTGGTTGGAGAGCAGAGTCCATTGCATTCTCCCTGTCAGAGGCCCCACCCCTCCTCAAACCTCACCCTCTCCAGGCTCCATCCCTCAAATCTCCAGAAATTCCCCACCTGGAGTTGGCAACCCTTTCTCCTTCCCAGCCAAGCATCAACCTACCTTTATTTTCCCCTCACTGTTCAGCTTTCCATCTCCCCCCCTACCTGCAGCCTCTACCGTGCTCTGAAGCCCTGACTGCCAAGTCACATTGGCTGTCATGGGGAGCATCTCAGCAGGGTATAAGGACACAGAGTCCACTGTTTTCTCCATGGGAACCAATCAATGTCATCTGGAGAGCAGTTGTAATTCTGAGTGATCTCCAGTCCTCACCTGGAGATTGGCAACAATGGTTTCCTTGGCCGGGAGGGCAGGATAGAAATTTAAATAAATAATTTTCCCAGGAGGGAAAGTGGTCTTTCTCTGCAATGGGGACCAAAGCAGCTTACATCATTCTCCTCTCCCCCTTTTGACTTGCACAACAATCCTGTGAGGTAGGTTAGGCTGAAAGTCTGTGACTGGTTCAAAATCACCCACTCAGCTTCTACAGCAAGACACTTGATCTAGCAGACCCTGCTCTGAAGCACTGATTCCCACACCTAGGGTACCAAACCTCCAGGTAGAGCCTGAAGATTGCCAGGTATCACAACTGAACTCCGGACAACAGGTCTCTCCTGTCAGGAGAAAATAACTGCTTTGGAAGGTGGACTTGATGGCATTCTGTTCAGCTGAGGCCTCTTCCCTCCCCAAACCCTGGCTTCCAGAGGCTCTACCAGAAAATCTCCAGGAATCTCCCTACCTGGAGCTGGCAACCCTAGTCAGAACTGGTCCCAATGAGTTCTTTACAAAGGCCTGCAAGGGGTTTCTTTCCTTTGTCTGAACCAAGCTTGGTTGCCTACTGTGGCAAAATGGGCTCCAGTTTGCAACTCAGCTATTTGCCTCCCACCCTCATCCTGTGGGCATATCTCACTCCTTAAGTTCCCTGCCATCAGTCACTGAACTTTCACTGCCTTTTTAGAGGGCCCCTGTGGTCAAATCTCCCTATTTGGAGATGGAATCCTCAATCTTTGGGGGATTCCTGGAAAGTTGGCAACCAAAGGGTCTGGCCTTTTTTTTTTTTTTTGCTTCCTTGGGCTACCCCCTTCTTTAGGTACTGTGCAGAGCAGGGGAGACTATGCCCAACACAAATTATTAGGCCAAATAAAAGAATTTTTTTATCATTTACACAATTATGGAGCGCATACACACACACTAAATGAATAAAGCACAACTGTTGGAGTAAGCACATACTATGAACCAATAGGGCATAAATCAACAGGGGTTAAACACAATCCTCCCTGGATGGGCTGGAGTCTATATTGATGGTGCCCCACCCCTTGGGACATTCCCTCTTTTCCCGCACTTTTTGGCCTTGGGGCTGCTGGGAACTGTAGTCCAACAGATGAGGAAGCCTCATTCAACCCAGTTAGTGATACCCCTGCAGGCCCCTCTCTGAAACTACAGCTCAATTGAACCTTATGGGGGAACATTTTAAACAAACCACAGTCAGCAGCCACCTTATAAACACAGGTAACAGCCATTTCTGTACACCTACCAACAGCCACTGTGGTAAGTCACACATAGGAGGGAAGCAGGAGAAGGGTACAATGGCATAGGGTCTACCCTCCAAAGCAGCCATTTTCTCCAGGGGTACTGATCTCTGTCATATGGAGATCAATCGTAACAGCGGGAGATCTCTAGTCACACCTGGAGATTGGCAATCCTAGGGGAAAAGTCAGCCGCACGGCAGAGGGTTGAAGGGAATGGTTTGATGGTTGCTGGCCCACCTCATTAGCCAGCCAGCCATGGTGGAGCTTAGAAGGAGAGAGAGACGTTTTCTGACAGTTTATTCTGATAGGAGTGTCAGTGGGCGGGGGAGGGGGATTATGCTGAATGTCCATTGTCTTTTCACTGACAGAAGCAGGCCACTGAGGAGACAGTTAGACCCACCTGGCAGTGGGCGGAGGAGATGAGTGGAGCCAGCACCCAATCGGTCCTTCCCCTTCACCGGTTCCTTCCAGACTGAGGCCGAGACGCTGGCCAGTGGCTCTGTGGGCGGGACTGAGACAAAGCAGAGAGAGAATGCAGCCAGTGGCCAGAGACCCTCTTTTGAGTGGCAGTCCTTCCAGCCAACTGATTTTGGTGCCCCATGGAATCTTGCCACTTGAAAATGGCTTTATATAATAAAGAAGGATGTCATGCTAGAAAAGTATTTGGGGAAGAACAGCCACTACTTTCTCCCTCCCTCCCTTCCTCACACTTACCTACCCAGCACCAATCAGGGCCTGGTGCACAAGCCATGGCTGCTGAACCCTTGTCCTTTATTGGCCAATCAAGAGAACTTTGTGTGGTAGTAGACTCCTCTTACAGACTGGAGATGAGAATGATGGAGGAGTTGGCAGAGATGGTATGCTCAGAACTGGCAAAGACTTGGAAAGGAAGGGAAGAGAGGATGTGATAGGAAAGGCCACAGAGCAGAAAAGAAGCAGCATCGCTGGCACGGGCCACTGTAGATGTTTGACAATGCTGACCACTAGCAATGAGATTGTTAACATGGATGTATGCAAACAAATTCAGGAGTAAGGAAGGAATACAAGAAGTGCTCCATTTTCGCTCTATTCCTTCTGTTTTTTGGAGTTTCTTTTCCTTGTTATTTCCTCTTTTTGCTACCTGTCCCCCTCTTTTCATACCATCCATCTGCCTTCCTATCTGTTCTACTTTCTATCTCAGTCTTTCTTCTTTTCCTCTGCAGCCTCTGAATGTGTACTGTATCTGTCAGCCTATCCATATGCTTGCTGCTAGATACCATATTTATCTATCCACCTGCTCTCTCTTTTTGCCTTCATTCACATATCTCATCGCTATCCAGTTGATGACATCTTTCCCTCACAACTTCTCTCTTCCTCTCAGAGCAACAACAAACTCTGTTTCATGTCACTAATAGGATTTTCCCCCAGAACTAGTGGACCAGGAAGTTATGATAGTCGCCCAGAGCATACAAGGGAAAAGAGCATTCGTTGAAACTGGATCTGAGTTTTTGCTGAACATCTTTTAAAAAGCAATAGAGGGAACAAATGTAGCAGAGATGAAACAAGCAGAGGAGAGGTGTTTAATCCTTCTCCTCCCCTCAGCTACTTTTCCAAGCTGGCACCCCCAGGCATATGTTCTCTGCAGCTTGTACACTTATTGCTTTGTACTAGATGGTATCTGTGAATGTGGCTAGTCACAGTTGTTTGGCTTTGAAAAGAAAGACTATTCTCCAAAAAAAAACACTTAAAAAAAACCCCACTGAAATGAACTACACTGAAGTCAAAATGGAGCAGAGCTGTTACTACCAGATTACGGTGTCCTGTCTCTAATTTACATGTGCAGTAGTTGTCAGAGGCAGGCACGCACAAGAGAAGAAGCTGCTGAGTGAGAGGGCTAGCTGACAGTACTGAGATCTCAACCTGCTGTCCTAAGGATGAGCCCGACTTCTCAGTCTTGGAGCCAAAGGGAGGCTTGGCAACCCTGCCTGGGAATGTCGCTTCTCATAACATTGCCCTTCCTGAGAAGCAGCTTTCAATACACACTCAATGTGAAGTCAGAAATTGGAAACGAGGGAGGGAGGCTGTGATAAAATGGACAGATAGGAAGCAATACATCTACCTAATATATGGAGGGTAGATTCCAAGACAGTGGTTTGCATTAACAGGCACAATCTGATGTAACTATTGTGAAGAAAAACAGAGAATCTAGTATCCTTCTAGTGGATTTTTTTCCCCATTCAAATCCCATGGACCTTTAATAGCAGCTTTATTTTCTTCCACGTGTTTCTCCACAAGAATAATTCCCACTCCTGCAGAGAAGTCACACCCAAAACAGATACAAAACAATTAAATATTGAGGCTCTAAGAAGAAGAAGAGAAGAGGAGATTTGACTTATACACCACCCTTCACTACGCAAAGGAGTCTCAGAGCAGCTGACAAACTCCTTCCCCTTCCCCTCCCCACAACAGACACCCTGTGAGGGAGGGGGGGCTGAGAGAGCTCTTTTCAGAACTGCTCTTTTTCAAGAGCAGCTGTGCCAGAACTATGGCTTGCCCAGGGTCATCCAGCAGCTGCGAGTGAAGGAGTGGGGAATCAAACCTTGTTCTCCCAGATTACAGTCCATGCACTTAACCACTACACCAAACCACAGCATCCTAGGCACTTCCAAATTATACAGA
This sequence comes from Lepidodactylus listeri, assembly GCA_029233225.1. Classification (NCBI taxonomy): domain Eukaryota; kingdom Metazoa; phylum Chordata; class Lepidosauria; order Squamata; family Gekkonidae; genus Lepidodactylus; species Lepidodactylus listeri. The sequence continues at coordinate 54,022,058 of JARCFY010000005.1, read as the reverse complement.
GAGAAGGAAAAGCTCTGCAGTGATAGGGAGGGCACCCCAAAGGAAGGAGAGAGATCTGGAGAGATTAAATTTTCTTTTTGCTTTGGAAGTTATCAGTCCTTATATCTTCGTTCCTTTGATAAAGTCATCCGTCTCTGGTCTCGCCACTGCCTGACAGGACAATCATGTCTGGTGCAGCGTCTCTCTCCAGCTAGCCCTCTATCACCTGTTTAAACCAACCTATTAAGCCAGCAACTATCTTTCTAACTGATCTTTTTCTCGTGCACCTGTCCCTGTCTTTGTTGATCACTTTCTCTGTCAGGGGAATGCGAGCCAAGGTATTTTATGCTCCCATTCCTCAAATACTTCTATTGTACAAAGAAGATGTTTTAAGTGCCTGAAGGTGTTTTTTTCCTCATTACTTCATAGAAGTGACATTAATAGCTGGAGAAGAGGACTGCTCAGTGCAATTATGAATGGTGTTCAGGTACGAAAGCTGCTTTGAGCATGCTAATGTTTCCTAATTACAAACCTTTAGGTAGGGAGGAAGGAAGAAGGGGTGCTGACTTCTGCATACATAGTTCACCTAATGGGTGGCAGCAGCCAGGAGGGTTGGGCTGGCCTTTTGAGAGGGAGAAAGCCCAGTTCCAAGGAACACAGTTCTATGAAATGATACTGAAAGTGTGTGGCTGATATCAGGGCTCTTTTTGTAGAAAAAGCCCAGCAGGAACTTATTAGCATATTAGGCCACACCCCCGACAGCACAGCTCATTAACATATTAGGCCACACCCAATGTTACCAGTAGTGTGGTCATCCAGCCACATCCACCTTTTGCTTCTTATTCTGTTTATCTTGTTGTCAAAACAGTTTTGCCAAAACCAATAAATGCATTATTTTCTGTCCCATCTATACAAAACCTTGCCTGAACCAATATCTTATGTCCAACAATTATTCCCACACTGGATTGGAATCAATTCCTAAAGGTTAGGTTCCCATGGAAATCAGCTTGCCTTCCTGCAGAACTAGTATGCTGAATATGATTTTTTAGGGTTGCCAACATACAGGTGGGGTCTGGAGATCTGCTGGAATTACAACTGAGCTCCAAACTACAGAGATCAGGTCAATGGCTGCTTTGGAAAGTGGAGTCCATGGCATTATGCCTTGCTTAGGTCCCTCCTTAGGACCCCACCCTCCACTCCCAAATCTCCAGGGAGTTCCTCAACCGGGAGTTGGCAACCCTAATTCACTGGCAGAACAATGCTAGGAGCCAGTTTGGTGTAGTGGTTAAGTGCGTGGACTCTAATCTGAGAGAACCGGGTTTGATTCTGAACTCCCCCCTTGCACCTGCTGGATGACTTTGGGCAAGCCATAGCTCTGTACCAGCTCTTGTCTCAGAGCTCTCTCAGCCCCACCTACCTCACAGGGTGTCTGTTGTGGGGAGAGGAAGGGAAAGGAGTTTGTAAGATGCTCTGAGACTCCCTTGGGTAGTGAAGGGCAGGGTATAAATCCAATCTCTTCTTCTTCTAGGTTTGTGGATGCACTGGACGGGAGCAGTTTGTGGACTATTTTATTCAAGGTACAAAATTTTATTCAAGGTATAAGATTTCATGTGCCACCCACACTTCTTCAGATGGAAGGCGTGTGCATGCACACAAAAGCTTATACCTTGGATGAAACTTTGGACTCCAACTTTGTTCTGCTGCTTCAGACCAACATGGCTACCCACCTGAATTATTACACTACAATACTTTTTACAAGCAATTATGTACCAGTGGAGTGGTTACCATGCAGAGTCTGTCCTACAGGTAAAATTATCCTGTGAACAGGTGGTCTTTACCACATAAAAGTATCACTACCATCACAAGATCACCAATCGTTGGAAGTCAACTCCTCAGAAGCAGAAATCTCTCTTATTAGGAGGTTTAAGAACATCAACTTTGCTGGTCCATTAAAGGCAGATGTCAGCACAGTGGCAGGAGAAGATGGACAATCATCTTCATCAGAAACTCTGCCCATTTTTTAAATTTCACAAAACAGGCAATCTCCAAAGTGCTGCTGACCATGCTCATTTTTAATTACATCTCTGTTTCTCTGCAGATGTCCCCCAAAGTCCCCCATGCAACAGTCAAGTGTTCTGCCAACACACACAACAATGAAGCTACTTTTTCAGATGTTTTCTCTTGCATGGCAGTAAGCACCAAACCATTTTAATACAGACTTTAGACATATATATTTGCAAGCCATTCCCAACAAGACACAGCAATGAACTCAGGCTTCAAACTTACTTTTCTTAAGCAGAAGATGCCATGAGATATTGTCAAAAGCAGCATTTCCTGGGCTCTCTGCTTTTTTACATCCCCCCTTCAATAATTTTTTTATAAAAACACAAAGAAAGAAAGAAAGAAAGAAAGAAAGAAAGAAAGAAAGAAAGAAAGAAAGAAAGAAAGAAAGAAAGAAAGAAAGAAAGAAATGAAGGTAGGTAGGTAGGTAGGTAGGGGAGAGAGAGAAAGAAAGAAAGGTAGGTGGGGGAGAGAGAGAGAGAAAGAAGGAAGGAAGGAAAGAAAGAAAGAAAAAGACAGACAGACAGATAGATAGGGGACAGAGAGGAAGGAAGGAAGGTGGAAGAGAGAGAGAGAGAGAAAGGAAGGGGGAGGGAGAGAGAGAGAGAAAGGAAGGAAGGAAGGAAGGAAGGAAGGAAGGAAGGAAGGAAGGAAGGTGGGGACAGACAGAAAAACAGAAAGACAGAAAGAAAGACAGGGGAGAGAGAGGAAGGAAGGAAGGAAGGAAGGAAGGTGGGGACAGAGAGAAAGAGAAAGATAGAAAGAAAGGGGGGAGAGAGAGTGAGAAGGAAAAGAGATGGGGGAGGCACTTACCAGAGCAGGGAGAGCGACACGATGTCGGCAAGCCAAATGCAGGGCCAGGCCTTTCAGTGCAAAGAGCCTAGCCCTGTGCTTAATCTCTAGGCGGGGCTTTCTCCTGCTGGCTCTCTGCACTTAAAGGGAAAGCGCCAGGTGGGGCTTTTTCCTGCCGCTCTTTGCAGGAACTTTCCCTTTAAGTGTAAACAGCTCAGGCCTGGCAGGGAGGGGGCGGGGCAGGCTCGGATGCCAGCCGGAACGGCGTTCCGGTGTGTTCCTGCTGAAAAAGAGCCCTGGCTGATACTAATACAGTGAGTAGTATGTTGTATCCTGGGGGTGTCAAACCTGCGGCCCACGGGCCAGAACCGGCCTGCCCAGGGCTTTAATCCGGTCTGTGGCTCTCTTCTCCCACCCCATCCCCTGCTTGTCCTCACCCTTCTAAGGGAGATCAGGGCTGCCAAACTTCCCAGCTGGCTGGGCCTTGTTTTTACCTGTTTCTCCTCCAGCAGGAAGTTCCTCTCAGCTAAAGCACAAAAAAAGTTGCAAAGAAAATGCAGAATGGGTTTTCCTTTAAGTTTATAGGTCGGATAGACCCCTGGGACTGGAAGGACAGCTTCCAGAGGGGAATGACGGTCCCTGGGAGTAGCAGCTGCATTCTGGAAATTGAATTCTGCTCTGGAGGCTGTCATTCCAGTCCCAGAGTAGTCTATCTGGGCCCCAAAACTGTAATGGAAAATCCATTCCGCATTTTCTTTGCAACTTTTTTTGAGCTGCAATGTATTTTAATGGCATGGAGCTCAAGTAGTTTCAGTTTCCAGTGTTTGTATGCCAGATGATGTTGCTTTCTAGCAAATAAAGGGCTGATGTTTTGAGCTAGTTTGTCTCTGCTGAATGGACTTCAGAACAGGTGCCTGAGTGAGTACTCTAACCTGGGAACCACGGCCAAAGGGGACACTACACTGGAGAGCCACTGCCACACCGAGTACACTAGGGGGGAGCTTGCAATGCCCAGCCATTCCATGTTTTCCTAGGTTCAGAGCATTTTATATTCTTAGTTTTAATTTCTGCTGTGATCCTTGTGCATTTTCTTGATGTTTTATTTAAAAAATTGCATTGCCATATCCCACTATCCCCCCACCTTTCCATTTTAGGTAAGCATCTTTTAAGGGTGGGGGGGAAAGGTTTTGGATGTGTTAGTTATCAAAGACTGTTAAATAAACAAAACATGGCAAGAGTGTTACTGTTTTAAGCACATTTGTATTTTAAGGGTTTTTTTAAAAAAAAATGTGTTTGTTGTGTCCTTTATGAAGTTAATATCTTCACCACCTGGCATTACATTTTATGACACACATGGCCTGGCCCAACAAAGTCCCATTTATGTCTGATCCGGCCCTCATAACAAATGAGTTTGACACCCGTTATATACTGTGCCAAAGGCACATTGCAACCACAGAAAGGACTGTGCTGGATACTTCCCTCACGCAGGCCCTGGGGGTGGGGCAACCTTTTCTCGCTTACAGACTCATGGACCTGCTAACCTAAAGCCACTTCTCACCTGCAATGACAGTCACATGGACTCTGGTACCAAGGCCTGCAGCAAACCAAGATGCCACCTTTGCTCTTATATAGATTCTAGCGACACCATCAGTGGACCCAGCAACATCAGCCATACCATCTCAGGTTCATATTCTTGCTCATCCTCTAATATGATTTATGCCATCACATGTCAGCAATGCCCTTCCACCCTCTACACTGGTAAACAGGCCAGTCTCTTCAACAAAGAATTAATGGACATAAGTCTGACATCTGAAACCACAACATTCAAAAAACAGTGGGGGACCATTTTAACATTCCAGGACATTCAGTTGCTGACCTAAAAGTAGTAGTTATCTTACAAAGGAATTTCAAAGGAAAATTAGAGAGAGACTGCTGAATTGCAAATGATAACAAAGCTCAAGACAATGCATCCGCCTGGACTGAACTGAGACCTAGGTTTCCTGTCTCGTGACCAGTACTGATTTCTTCATGCCTACTACTTCTCTGCATATGACACCTAATCCAATCACACCTGCTATTGCCATTTGCCTGCTAATGTCATTTGGCATCTGAAATCACTCCACTTTCCAATATATAAGACTCACATTCTAGCTGTATGTAAGTGAGCAGTGACTCACGAAAGCTCTTACCCTACCACAATTTTTGGTAAGTTTTTGAGGTGCTACTGGACTCTTACTCTTTTCTACTGCTACAGAAAGAACAAATCCTCTCCACAGTTATTTGATAAAACCAGCAGTCAGTTAGGGCAAACTTCCCAGAACAAAAGGCACTGGAAAAACAACAGCATTTGATTTATAGGCAGACTGCCATGATGACAATATCTGAAGGACTTATAAGAATATCCTCCAGAAATACAAACATGTCCCCTAACCTGGATAGCCTAGGTTAGCCCACTCTCATCAGATCTTGGAAGCTAAGCAGGGTAGGCCCTGGCTAGTATTTGAATTGGAGACCTCCAAGGAATACCAGGGTCGTGATGACCCAGGCAGGCAATGGCAAACCACCTCTGAACATGTCTTGCCTTGAAAACCCTATGGGGTAGCTGTGATTTGACAGCACTTTCATTTTTCATTTTTCACCCTGACCTGGATAGCCCAGGCTAGCCTGACCTCATCAGATTTCAGAAGCTAAGCAGAGTAGATCTTGGCTAGTATTTGGATGGGAGACCACCAAGGAAGTCCAGGCTCATGATGTGAAGGAAGGCAATGGCAACCCACCTCTGAGCATCTCTTGCTTTGAAGACCCTGTGGGGTCACCAAAAGTCAGCTGTGACTTGACAGCCCTTTCCACCATCATATAAGCACACCCTCTGGATTTCTTGGATGACATTGTCCAGGCACCATCTGCAGGATACAGGGATGTTCCTGCTATGGTTGCCCGGATTCCCTGGCCACTGGAAGGGGATAGGAGGGTATGGTTGCCAGATACAGGTTGGGGAACTCCCTGGATATTTGGGAATGCAGCCTGGGGAGGAAAGGGATTTCTGTGGAGTGCAATGCTATAGAGTCCACCTTCCAAAGCACTCATTTTCTCCAGGGGAGCTGATCTATATACTGTGGAGATGAGGTGTAATTCCATGGGATCCCCAGGTCCCACCTGGAACCTAGCATCTCTAATTCCTGCCCAGAATATGTTCCCCTAGGAATGACTGTGCACACCAGAACAAAAAAAAGCAATGTGTGTGTTAAGTGCTGCCAAATCACTTCTGACATTTATTTATTTATTTATTATCAAATTTATAGGCCGCTCTCCCTGCACGCAGGCTCAGACATGGTGACCCTATACATTCATGACCTCCAGAATGTCCTATCATTAGCAGACTTCTCTATGAATTAATGACCTTCCAAAAATCCTTTTACAGTCTTGCTCAGGTCTTACAAACTGAGAACCATGACCTCCTTGATTGAGTCCATCTATCTCATGTTGGGTCTTTCTCTTTTCCTGCTGCCTTCAACTTTTCCTAGCATTATTGTCTTTTCCAGTGACTCTTGTCTTCTCATAATGTGACCAAAGTACAATAGCCTCAGTTTAGTCATTTTAGCTTCAAGTGAGAGTTCAGGCTTGATTTAGTCTCGAACCCACTTATTTGTCTTTTTGGTGGTCCATGGTATCTGTAAAAATCTCCTTCAACACCACATTGTAAATGAATCAACTCTCTTCCTGTCAGCTTTCTTCACTGTCCAACTGTCACACCCATACATAGTAACGGAGAATAGTATGATATTGAACTTGGTCACCAGACACACATTCTTACACTTCAGATCTTTTCCAGCTGCTTTATGGATGCCCTTCCCAGTCTAATCTTCTGATTTCTTTGTTATAGTCTCCCTTTTGGTTGACAATTGAGCCAATGAATAGAAAATTTTGAATAATTTCCAATTTCTTCATCATCAGCCTTAAAGTTGTGTAATTTATCAGCAGTCATTACTTTTGTCTTCTTGATATTCAGCTGTAATCCTCTTTTGGCACTTTCTGCTTTAACCTTCAGTTATTTCTTTACTGTTTCCTGCTAGTAATGTGGTGTCATCTGCAAATCTCAAATTGTTAATGTTCCTTCCAATAATTTTTACTCCACCTTCATCTAAATCTAATCCAGTTTTCTTTATAATATGTTTGCATACATATTGAACAGACAGGGAGATAAAATACATCCTTGTCTGACAGTGAAACCATTCTGTTTCACCATATTCTGTCCTAAGAGTAGCTTCTTGCCCAGAGTATAGGTTGAGCATCAAAACTATCAGATGTTGTGGCACACCCATTTCTTTTAAAACCAACCACAGCTTTTCATGATCCACACAGTCAAAAGCTTTGCTGTAATCTATGAAACACAAGCTGATTTTCTTTTGAAATTCTCTCATATGCTTCAATAACCAAAGAAAACTTGCTTTATTAGTTCTACTGCCTCCTCTTCCTTTTACGAATCTATCTTGAACATCTGGCATTTCTCATTCAATATATGGTAACAGTCTTTGTTGTAAGATTTTGAGCATCACTTCATTCACATGAAAAATTAATGCGATGGTCCAATAGTTGCTACAGTCTTTGTCATCTCCTTTTATCAGAACTGGAATGTAAGTCTGTGGGCCACTGCTTTGTTTTAGATATTTGTTGGCATATTCTTGTTCACATTTTGATAGATTCCATTATTGTGGGTTGAAATAGCTCTATTTGAAATCACATCTGCTCCTGGTGATTTGTTTCTCTCAATTGCTTTGAGTATAGATTTTACTTCACTTTCTAAAATCTGCACACCAGAACCCAAAAAAGGCAATAGTCTTAGAATATTCCCATAATGGTCATTCCAAGAGCACAGCACCTTGAGAGCATGGGTGCGTAGAAGATGGCACCCCACACAGAATAAGCACTGAAGGAATACCTTAGGGGAGCTAATCAGCACTACCATAGCCCAGTTCTCCAGTATCATCACTGTGCAGATGGCCAAGATGACACTCAGCCTTTGGTGCTGGTGCTGGTGCTGTGAAGTAGCATTCTCTGGTAAATGCACAGACTTCATTCTTTCTCTCTCAGTCACCAATTAGCTAAAAGATTCCACCACACCACATACACCAACATGATTTTGAAGTAGAGCAGACACATGGAGCACTGATGTGTTCACACATGCACGCTTGAAGTGAATCTACTTCCATGTGCAGAACTCTCAACAGCCTTGATTCATAAGCTGCTGCCTTCCTCCCTCTTCACACTCTGGACTTCCTCATCTTCCCATCTTCTTAGCCCGCACACAATGTTCAGTCCTACTGCTGCTACCCTTAGAGCAGTCTTCATTCTCACTTTCCCCACTGTCCCTGATTCCTTCTCTCTTCCTATCCTGCTGCCTCCCAGCTTTCAAGAGGACTTCCCCAGCTGTAAATCAGCATTCCTTCATAAGGCAGCAGGTGGAAAGGGATTCCCTTGGGCACATAAACGATACTTCCAGTTCCCAATGAGCATGTGATGTTTCCTGATGAAGTATGTTAGGCAAGATGGTTAAGACACAGGCGGGGGCTGACTCGTTGCTGTGCAAAGTGATTAGAAGTATAAATCCAAACAGTGGCATGGACAAGGAGTTACCGCTCTCTCTCTAACAGCTGTTTACAAACACCAGCCCCTTCCCAGCTACGCTCTGTGTGTCACCAGAAAGTGGGCTCCATGGGGGGCCACTGCCATCTGAGCACGAGTCGGCAAAACAGCCACCCAGAACAGCTGACTTTCCACATCAGGGAAAGATCACTGTGTTGGAGCTAATCAAAAAATATCATTCCAGGGCCCAGTCTGCCTCCACTGTGTCAAGGTGTAGGTCTGGAAAGGGGGTGGCACACCTACCAGCACAAAGCACAGTCATTCTTGGGAAATGCCACAGCTTAGTACTAAAGGCTGGCAAATCAATGTGTCATTTGGTTCTTTCTGTATCACTCTGCTTGGCACGACCAGAGAACCTGTGACAGGAATTACTTATTACAGACTGGGAGTTCATGCAGCAAGTGGGATTTCTTTTCATTTTCAACTTTTTTTCAGTGCAGGAAAAATGACATTTTCACTCCTGATGACTGTGAGCCATGAATCAGGTTTCCCTCTTATCTGTGATTTGGAATAATGCAATACTACCACCAACCCTCAGATTTTTTTTTTTTTTAAAAAAGCCCAACCCCCAAATCAAAAGGTTGTTTTTTAAAAATTCATAACTGACTGAAAAACACTCCACCCATTAAAGCAGTCCTGCTGTTAGGGGGAAAAAGACACAGATTTGTGTTTGCATAAAATGACATATGTCAGTTTTGCTTTTGTTTGATCTGACATCTAAAATGGGAAATTAGTAATTCTGTTAATCAAGGGAAGACAGATTTCACACTCACACATACAATTTTATTAGTCATTTGGATGGAAGTGGAAATAACAGCCATCCTATTCCCACCCCCAAGTCAATTAATATACAAAGACATGTCAAGCAGTGGACGTCCACTTACCCCTGAAGGTGGATTTGCTGTCCAGCCAAGTTCAGCTGTGGCTGTCCGAGTATCCATTAGGGTTTCTGAGGGTAAATTGGAAAAAAAAATTACTGGGGATAAATTGGAAAAAAAATCTGAACAAAATGTGTAACATATTACAAAGGTGTACTTGGGATACCACATGTCCATCAAGATCAACACAAATCCTAGGTAGTGGAGGTCAGTACAAATTTAGGTTAACTTCCTGCGCCTTAGAAACTGGATCGTGTGTCTCTCAATACATACATTTCATTTCAATCAGGATGTCTGTATATCTCAGGACCAATCTGTTATCCAGGCATGAACTAAGGATAATCAGGCTTTATAATAATGGTGACATTACTTTCAACTAAGGGCTCTGCAGATATGGCACAAATGATCAAATATTATGAAGCAACATTCAGTAGCAGCTGCCTCCATTATAGGAAGATGCTTGCCATATAATCTCCCATCATTTTGTGATTGGCTGAAACACTCCATGACAGCCACTTTGAGATTGGTACTGCCTCCCAAGGCAGCCATTCCCCATCCAGAAAAGTCCGAAAGTACCCAATGGCTCAACAACATTGGGGACACATCCCCCCTACAAAATCCATTGACTAGGGAGTGAGGCTAGAGATGCATTGTGCTTTAAGACAGATCTCTCACAAGGGACAGATTGGCAGTGGCTCCTTGGCTTCTCAGGATACATATACATTTAAATCTTAAGATGTACTGGGAGATCACTGCTTTTTCTCCTTGCAAGATAAACTGTACACAGTATCTTTTATCACTCTTTGCCAAGGTCACAATGGAACCAGATAAAGTTGATTCATTTACGGGATCCATCCCATGGGAAAATTAAATCTTGGACAAATCTAATACCTGTTGAACACCTGACCAATAACTCCAGCTGTTTCAGAATTTGCTGGCAGTTTACACTAAAGTCTTCTTTGCACAGTCCCAAATGCAAGGGGAGATTACATAGTAAAACATAAATAGCTAGCTTACATGTACAAATGGATCCCAAGTGTCGGGCTTTAGCAAAGTCCTTCACAGAAACAGCTGTGTCAGTTGCAAGGCAGCAATTAAGATGTACCCTAAACTTGCCTTTGTTGCATGGATTTGGTATATGAAGTCGATGAATGTAGATTTAGGATGCATATAGCACACTATTACACAAGTGTACTCAAAAGTAAGCCCCACTATGTTCAATGAGGCTTACTTCAAGGTAAGTGTGCACAGGATTGCAGCCCTGAAGTCCTGCTCAAACCAATGTCTCTAAATCAGTTTAAATTCTAGTACTCAAGAGTAACAGGGTTATGGATTGAGCCATTAGACACCTAAATAACTGTCAGATTTCCACCAGAGCAGAGCAGGCAAAGTGTAAAATGCATCCAAAGACCTTTTGAAAGCAAGATCCAGGTCAAGGATTCAGATCACCTATTATCTCAAGCTTGCTACACCTCTAGCATTTTAACATATATATGAAATACAAAAAAAATGTGCAAAGACAAGAGAAGACTGGATATAAAAACGCCAGCAGCTGCACCTCAGTTCACAAATGGCAAGAGGACGAGGGTGCCCTCTGATTAGTAGGGCTCTGGATTGGTTGACCAAGTCAGTGTTGTTCTTTTCTACTGTCTAGATCATCGTGTTGGCTGTATTAATTTGTTGCCTAAATGACTAATCCATTTTGGATCCCCAAAATCAGAAACATGAATATTAAACAATACTATTGGAATGTGTTCCCTCGTCTTTTTTTTTTTTTCAAGAGAGGGTTTTTTTCTGAACACAAGAAATGTTCCCCCCCTCCCCCAGCTTTTCTCTTTTAAGGATAACAATAACAACAAAGACACACAGAGAAAGATGGAGGTAGGGAGGAACATTCCTCCAGGTTTTATTTATTTGAGTTCAACAGGCTAGGATGTGTTTCTGCTGTCAGTCCACCAAATGTGACTATGAAAAGAACATTCCATTTGTCACCAATTCCTGATCAAGCAACTCCTTCCATGGCCATGTAGAGTATTTTCACCTTCCCTCCAATACATGCATGCTTCAAAGTGATTACCTCTTACCTCAAAGCAAAGCACCCCCTTCCCCTTCTAAACCTCTACGGAAACACACAGCCTGGGGCCTCAAAGAACATACATCTTCACTCCCTTGTCCCCCTGTGGGTTGCCACCTGATGAGCTTTAAAGTAAGGAGCACAGTGAGACAGAAAGGAAACTGTGCATGTGTCAGAACTGCGAGCCAGTACTTTATTAGAATATACCTTCCTTGAGATGTACTGAGGTTACTTTTCTCATGGTGCCTCTTTCCCATGGTGGCTACTGGGGAGCATCCAGGTAGACACTCCACCCGCATCCTGCCCTGCAGTTTCCCCCTTTACTCAGAGAAGATGTAGTTTATATTTTCTCCTGACTAAAGGGGAAGAAAAGAGGAGGCTGATGAGGCATGCACAGTTTGGGTATGACATCATCTGGATGCTTCCTTTTACTATGGTGTTTCTTGCTTGCCCTGAAAAGCAAAATCTTAGTGTGGAAGCAGCCCCCTCCTCCACTGTACACTCACAGCAACCCTGGGAGGGAGGTAAGGCTGGGAGACAGCGACTAGCAGAAGGTGACCAAGCTATTTGGCAGAGGGGAAATCTGAATCCAGGTCTCCTTGGTCCTAGGGCAGCATTCTAACCACTATACCACACAGCTCACACCAACTACATTTATGCAGTTGCTGTCATTAGCCTTTTTACTCTTGATCTATCCTGGGAGGCACGGCACAGACCGTTTGCTGGTCGAGGGGAAGGGTGAGGCAGAAGAAGGCTGTCTGGCAGCGTGATGCTGCCTGATGGGTTGATGGAAGACGGGATAGGCTGGGGGTTGAGCTGGATGGCCAGCCACTGTGGCTATTTATACCCGAGCCAAAGCCAACTCGCTCCCTCAGTTTTCTCACAGCAGTTTTCCACTCACCCATCCTCTGTGGTTTGCATTTCTATTGTTACAAGTCATGTTTTGTGTCTTGCAATTTTGTTTCTTCTGTCACAGCTTGGGCAGTTTGGGCACTGGGATGGATTATGGGGGGGTCAGCCCTGCCTGTCTGCCTCCCCTGGTTTGGGGACTCCCTTAAGGGGTTTGGGGGTGGAACAGGCCTGTAGCTACAGTGGGGCATCTTGGGACCAGGCCCCCTGACTTGCTGGCAAGGCCCCCTGACTTCCCATCTAGCCCAGGGTGTCACGGCCTTCTCCCCTGGATTAAGTTGATTAGCCAGTGCCTCCTAAGAAATTTTAATTTTAAAATGTAATTTAATTTTAAAATTTTAAAAATCCTGGCTACGGGCTTGGGGTGGAGCCTCTTGTACAGTTGGGGGCTGCCAACTGCCTTTCACAACTAAGTGGAAAGGGGACCATGCAGCAGCCGGCACCCACATGGATCCCAGGGTCTTGTTACTCCCAGTGTCATCCCCTGGCACACGGGCTGGGGGGAGTTTGGTTCTCAGGTAGCAGGTGGGTCGCCCAGCACTGGATCCGTCCGCATGCTGTCTCCAGGGCTATTTTTGGGCAGGAACGCACAGGAACGGAGTTCCGGCTGGCTCCTGAGTTGGCCACACCCAGCAGGAACTCATTAGCATAATAGGTCACACCCAACAGCAGAAACTCATTAGGATTGGCTACATTAGAGGTATGTGGCCTAACATGCAAATTAATTCCTGCTACAAAAAAGCCCTGGGTTTTGACAACAAACAAGGGAAACAGAATAAGAAGCAAAAGGTGGGGGTGGCTGTATGACCACTCTTCTGGTAATATGGGGTGTGGCCTAATATGCTAATATTTCTGATGTTGGGTGTGGCCTATTATGCGAACAGATTCCTGCTGGGGTTTTTCCTACAAAAAAAAGCCCTGGCTGTGCCTATCCTCCTTTCAGCTGTGTACAATAAAAAGCCGTGGCCATGTTTTCACCAAGATATGTGTCTGTGTTCTGGTGTAGTGGTGTAGTGGTTAAGTGCGCGGACTCTAATCTGGGAGATCCAGGTTTGATTCCCCACTCCTCCACTTGCACCTGGCTGGATGACCTTGGGCAAGCCATAGCTCTGGACCAGTTGTTCCCTCAAGGACAGCTTGGAAAAGAGCTCTCTCAGCCCCACCTACCTCACAGGGTGTCTGTTGTGGGGAGGGGAAGGGAAAGGAGTTTGTAAGCCGCTCTGAGACTCTTAAGTGAGTGAAGGGCGGGATATAAATCCAATCTCTTCTTCTTCTTCTTCCTTCTGCTGCATCACCCTCTATCTCCCCTCCCCTGATCCTGCTGGAGCAATTTGTGCCTTATTCCACTGGTGCCCTGATTAGGGCTCCCCTAGGTTCTCCAAAGTTTCCCCAACATATTATGGGGAAAACTGCGCCTTCCCCAGGTCGCTCCTCAAAACAGTATGGAGCTGGCTTGCTTAACCATTGGCAGATATAAGTGATCTTGTCTGCCATGTCAAGCAACAGGGAGGACTTGCTTGTGCATGGATCTGCTTGCAATGAATATCCCAGGTTGCCTTTTCAAGCCACAGCTACAGCCCTCCTCACTGGTGGGTCTGCTTGCATCTGTGAGGGATCCAACTTCACATGGCAGTCAGGAATCTTCCCCGCCAATACTTCTAAGCTAATCAGTGCCTCTACTCAGTACAGTGACTTAGAAATCAGTCCTGGATTGATGTCTACCTACACACAAACTGTATCTACATCAGACAAAGTACAAGAAACTGCTACAACAAGAGGAGGTAGAAGTCCAAACTCAAAGTCTGTGATTTCTACGTTAGTGAATCTGTTTGTTTACTCACGCCCTTGGCTAGCCTTCTCTCTATCACTAAACTGACAGTGTCTCCCACCCCACCAAAGGGAGTTGTTTATTTCAAAAGGATTTTCTCTCCTCCATCTTTCCTTCCTGTCTAGCAGTCTAGCATGCTTCTGACTGGCTTCCCCAGCGGACTTTTTTTTCCTGGCTTCATACTTACACAGGAATGTACTTTTGATAAACTCCAGCCAGCAAGGTGCTTCCTCTGCAAACAACTCTTTGCATACTCTAGTCTTGGCAGTATTGGGTGTTGTTTGAAACGGTTGTCTGGTGCAGTTCAAGGTGGTGGGGGTTTTGAAGGAAAAATATCTCCATTGAACAAATATGTTTTTTCCATCATCCCCTACCCGAGGAAGGGGAGTTCGGTGTTGCCTTCCCCTGAGCTCAGCTTCCTTATCTGTGCTGCAGTGCATGACTGTAATACACAGGGGGATTAGTGTTAGCAGACAGAGCTTGTCACACAGCTTTGCTCTAACATGACAAATGAGTGCTTGGTTCTATTACGGCACGGTTTGCTCTTTTCTTCTTCCTTTTAGTCTGTTCAGCCTCCTCAGCCCCACTCGTTTATGATGGATAAAAGCTTCTGAAGACAGTGGATTAGAACCTGACCTCTGGTAAGCCTCTCCAAGGCAGGGGAGCATGTTACCTAGCCACAGGTCACACCTGTGGTCAATTAGAGTGCCCTTTGCCCCAGGGCTCCATAGAAAACATCTGCAGAGCATTAGGCTAAGAGTTTCTCTCCTGATGACTGAACTTTATTGTGAATGAAAAGATGGTCTCTCTCTCTCCTTCTCTCCCTCTTTTTCCTTAGGAGGTACCAAACAGGTTTGCCAACTCTTTTACTGACTCTGCTTCTGAAAAAACTGTTCCAAATGCAGAAATCAAGGTGGTAAAGCTTTTCTTGGCATAAGAAAAATGAGAAGAACATCATCTGTTTAATGGCAGGCTGTGGAAAAGTTATAGGATAAGGGCAATTTTTTTTCTTCTTAAATTGGCTGGTTTACATTTAAACACAGCCTTTACAAAGACAAATTTCTGAAAAGAGAAATGTTAAGATCAAGGGTGTGAGACCACAGCCTCTGCTATTTAATCTTACATGCAGAGTCCAGCTATGAGATGTCTTTAAAATGAGATTCAGAGCAGATGCATTATAATTTTTAAACTGCTTCACCTTTAAAGCACTTTAAGAATTAACCCATGTATGTTCAAGCAACAAGTCATGTATTCCTTGCCACTCTATCACAAGGACTTCAAGGTGGCTTACAATCTAAAATAAAATAATGTCAAATAAAATCCACATGAATTAAGACATAATAAATCTAAAAATAAATTGGATAGTAACAGAAACAGCAACAACAAAGTAAACAGGACTGTTATTTACCTCCATACCATGGAAAGCTTTACCTATCTATTTCTGTACATTACGCCTCTATTACAAGAGACCAGACATTTTTCTCCAAGCCTGTTGGGCTAACTTCTGAAGCTGGATATACTTTGGATCAGGGCCTCAAATAATGACTTTGATGGGTGAGTGGTTGTGTACATGAGAGGGCATTCCTTCAAACACTCTGGGGTCCCAGGCTGTTTACAGCTTTTCAGGTCAAAACCAGTATTTTAAATTGTATCTAGAAACATAACAGAAGCAGATCTTTAAGCATCAGCCAGACAGCAGGTCCTAGTTAACAACTTGACCAGTTGAAATTTCTGAATACTCTTCAGAGGCAGACCTCCATTTATTTGCAGGAATCCAACCTGGATATTACCACTGAATGGCTAACTATGGCAGAATCATCACTTTCCAGGAGGAGATGCAACCAGAGCACCAACCAAAGTTGATGAAGTATTATCTGAACGATGGATATTCCTTGGGATCATGCTCAAGGACCAGCCTAAAAGCACTACTGAATTGCAGATCTAGTCCTTAAAGCACTGCCTTCTCAAGAACTTTGGTTAAAAGTTGATGCTTGTAACAAAACTGTGTCACTGTGCACTTTGTTCAATTACATTTCAATTAAACCAGATCTAGAAGGAACCAAAGAGCGATCTCAGAGGGTTGCTGAACTACTTGTATGGTTGATACAATCCAGTTGCATGTTTTCATGTCAATAAAGAGCCCAAAAGTCTTGTGCACAAGAGGTGCATGACCTCATCTTACTGGAAACAGCACCTCTGTATGCACAAGGGAATATGCACAAGGACCTGCAGTCTTCCCTGAAATGAAGGCAACAGCATCTGCAGAAACAGAAGCTCTTCCTATATCTAAGAGCTCCTAATACCTGTAACAATCATTATATTTTGGTGTTTTATCTATAAAAAATATATATTTCAGGTAACAAATTCTTTGTAAAAACAGAAGTGCTTCTTATCAATTCCAGAAAGTTTTGATTCAACTTCAAGAAATTCTTTCTTAGAAAAAGAAAATGGATTTGTTAGACCACATGGAGCTGTAGCTATCCAAGAATGTGTTAGCTTCTTCCATTCAGATGTAGCTCCTAAACACTAATTTCATGCTACAAACCATCCACTCATTTCAAAGCCATGAATGGTTGTCAGTTGGCTGATCGGAACCTTGTGCTCTTCCGGGAAGGACATCAAGTTCAGCACCAACTAATGCACCACCTTGGTCATGCGTCCATCTGGACAACAAAGAAAGGGCTAGGACAATCAATCACTGGTAGTGGGGGGAGGACAGTAGAGGGAAAGGTGGTCAGGGGCCAGTGTAAAATTACTTTTCTCAGCTTGCTAATGAGGGGATTACAATGGATCACAGCCTGAGCATCATTAATCAGGCAAGAAACTTCAGAGCCATCTTTCCAATTCCCCCTCTATGCCTTGCTGTTTCATTCTCAGTAGCTCTTTCATCTGTTTTCTTGCTGTCAGAGGTTTCACGCCCTTTTTCCCTGCCTTTCCCCCCTCAACTCCAATTTCCATCCCATCTATTCTTATATGTCCCTCCTAACAGTCTGTTTTCTAGCCCTTTAATTAGAATCCCTAGAACCATTTGCTGCTTTGCTGAGTTGACTGCAATGAGCCACAGCTCTTAGAAGGATTCTTTTTAAAGATCCCTTTTTTTTTCTTTTATGGTAGCAGTTAATTTAGAATCCAAGGATGTATGTAAAGGTGTGGGGGAGGGGGTCCTAGTGTGTTGAAACGAGTCACAAGCAGCATGACTGGCACTGCGGTACAAAATGCACGTGTCACTGTTCTGGGGAATTACTGAATGTGCCCAAGATATAATAATCTGTGACAATACACAAAGCTCAAGAGACAGGTAGGGATAGAAATACCTTAATGAATGAATAAATATATCAAAAGCAGCTTCAATTTCTTTTCCCTTTAACATGTTTGGTTTTACTGCAGTAAATATATGTGCATACCCACTTGCACAATTTGATACATCATGCCCAGGAATCATAATTATCAAAAGCTCAGAATGCAGTGCCCAATAGCAAAGTATTGGCAGATCCTTTCCTCACAACAGACAATAGATGTACTTGGCAGATAATGTTCAGCATCAGGTAGACACCAGCAACTTGAATATTCAATAAGAAAGCTAAATGGCACCATGAATGTTAAACAGATACAACTGGAGAGTAGGGAATAAGCTAGATGTCCAAATGGCTGGAAGACAAGATGTTTTGCTAGATCAACCCAAATCAAATATTCAGCTGAATCAGCATTGCATTCTGCATAAGGAAAAAGCCAGGATCGCAGGTAGGTCAGTACAGAAGAAACTCTTAGAAAAAACCCATGTACTGACATGAGAGACCTAACATTCTCAAGCAACTGCTACCCCAACAGATCAACCCATTTGGTACCTACTAGGCTGAAGCAATACCAGAGATCACTTTTCTATTATGACTACAAACACAATGAAAGCAAAGATTGGGGGGGATCTGATTTCACAAGAAGCAAAAAAGTCTGAGTTATTTCTCTGGCCAAACTCTTTGAAGAATTCAGCACTTTTTTCAACTGTTATTAGAAAGTGTTAGCCCATTCTGCAAAGTCAAAACTAACAAACATTTTAAAGCACAAGAAAGGAGAACACACAAAAGATCCATACATATACTTTAAAATATATGATCAGTAAACACAGTGCAGGAATCACCCACATTCTTTTCAGAAATATATTTTGAGCCTCTCAGCAAACCTCCATCATCACCTACTCAAGTCACCCACGCAACGACTCCCAAATGTCCCTCCTAGTTCCACAGCCCAGGGGGGGAAAAGAAACCCTCATGATTATTCTTATTTGTTTGTTTTTTCCTTTGGGGAAAATCCATGAGCTGCATCATACAGCCCTGCAAGGGGCATTTCTGCTTGCTGCATCTGCAGTGCAGCATCAAAAAAAAAGAAGAAGAAAAAGAGACTGGATTTATACCCCACCCTTCACTATCCAGAGTGGCTTACAATCTTCTTCCCCCCCCCCCCACAACAGACACCCTGTGAGGTAGGTGGGGCTGAGAGAGCTCTCTCGAGAACTGCCCTTGAGAGAACAGCTCTGAAAGAACTTATGACTGACCCAAGGTCACACCACCAGCTGCATGTGGAGGAGAGGGGAATCAAACTCAGTTCTCCCAGATTAGAGTCCATGTTCATAACCACTACACCAAACTGGTTCTCAGAACTGTACAACCCAGAATAAGTACTCAGTTTTAAAAGGTCCTTCGTGATTTCTACTTCACATTAACAATATTCACAAATGCACACAAAGAGCACCGCTAATTTCACATCTTGAAACATTTTTCAATGTGCAGAAGAGGCAGATATTCCAGAGAGCCCAGATATCTTCTCCCTTTCCTCAGAAATCCTCATTGTGGCACTTACTGATCACAAGCAAAGACAAGAGCCCCTTTCACATTACTGTTTTAAACCAGATGTTCTTCGTTGTTGGCCTGATTTTGAGTAAAGCAATATGGGGATGGGGGTTTCATACCGTGAATTTTCTTCCATTAATGAGCCATCTCTGAAATGCTATTGTCATTTCAAACAGTGCCACTTTCTCCCCCCCACACACCCCCTTTTTTGCCACATGATCTTCCTCAGAATTTTTTAAGGTTCTGACTTGACCGCTATAGTGCTAAAGCTATATAGCATTGCCTTGGCTCCATTTAGTGCCAGAGCGCTCAACTTAGAACGTTTTTTTAAAAGTCCAAGAAAGATCACGTGGCAGAAGGGGGGGGGGGAGCGCAATGTAGGAAGCACTATGGACATTTTAAACAGCACATCACAGCAATTCAGAAGTGCAACGAAGTAGTAGAAAATGGAAGAAAGCGGTTCCCTCAAAAGCGGCTCAACCATGCTTTGCTAACCCGACACAAGTGGGTTTGTATGAATAGGTAAATAAATTCCACTAGCAACCAGTTACTAAAATGGAATACAAAGGCACTTTGAAAATGGCCTTCTTAACTCCACAAAGCACCAAAGGAAAGCCAATATGTGCTACTGCTAAATTTCCAAAGTTCAAAAAGTCTCATTTGTCTGGTGCTTCGCTACTACCTCCCAACACAGATGCTACGTTCCTTCCCATGAAGATGCTATTCTGTCTGGAGATACTGTTCCTGCTGGATACTCCCAATGTTCTCCATCAAAAGTTTCAGTCCTAAAGTGACTCTCCTTGAGAGCTTTCATCATGGCAATGGATTGTGTGGTCTCCGTTCTTTAAAGAGTATCAGGGGTCCTTCCAACATTAGGCAAACACAGGACTGCAGAGTCATCCTGCAGTAAGCCATACAGTCAAGATATCGCACAGTGTGCCCTTCTCACATCCTGCCACTCCAGGTGCTTTTATTAAGGAAAGCACTGCCCTTTCAAAGTACTATCTGAGCAGGAAGTAGGACACTGTTCACATCAGTATCTTGTGTTAGTCTCCTAGACATTCATTCCTACATTTCAAGTGAGGGGCTTCCCAGGGCACAGCAAAGCTTTCCTGGGGATTCACCAGGAAGTTTGCTAGGGTATTGGCTGGCTGCTTTACAAAATGTAGGTGAGCCAAACTTCGTATCTGGAAGGGACAAACTG
The DNA here is from genome assembly GCA_029233225.1 of Lepidodactylus listeri. Classification (NCBI taxonomy): domain Eukaryota; kingdom Metazoa; phylum Chordata; class Lepidosauria; order Squamata; family Gekkonidae; genus Lepidodactylus; species Lepidodactylus listeri. The sequence continues at coordinate 54,001,846 of JARCFY010000005.1, read as the reverse complement.
GGAGCCTTGGAGGACGTGCTCAGTTCTCTTCTTCCCCCAAAGCAATGGTTGGGAAGGTAAATTGTGGTAGTGCAAGGATGGTATGCGGTGACCCCTAGCATGACTGGTTCAATATGATAAGGGGGGGGGGATTACTGTTCAATCAGCCCTCAGTCTGTATATCTACTATAGCACTGAGGGCTGCTTTGTTGCTGAATGTGCAGCTTACAGTACAGCCTGTCCCAGTCTTGAGTAAATTTTAGAGACGTGAGAGGGGCTGAAGCTCCTCCTCCCCACACCATACTGGAGTTGGAGGCTGGATGTGCAGCAAGCTGATCCATAAAACAATTTCTTTTAAAGAGACTCATCCCAGATGCCCACTTGCCTCTGAGCTGCTACAGAAGCGTTAGATTCCTGATGTAAATGCAGGGAGGGAGATAAATGCCTACTCCCTGTATTCTGGATGGCTTGCCCCTAGAGAGCATTCATCAGATTTGCTGGGAGAGGTGTATCCCACCCTTGGCCAATCTTAAGCCACTCTCCCAGAGATATAAGGACTGTTCAGAACAAGCGGGTTCTGCTAGAGTGAAGACTCATCAGCTGCATACAGTAGATTTCCTTTAATGGACACATTACTTTAAACTAAGCCTTCGCCATCTGTTCGACTCCCTAATTATCAATACAAAAACAAAGTCTACTCACAATTACACCAGTAACAAGTAAAGATGCCAGCAATTAAAATGCACGAACATACTCTTTGAGGAGCAGAATATCCATCTGTGATGTTCTTCTCACGTTCCAGACACAAATCAGTATGGGAGGAAGAAGGGAAGGGTGGCGAAGGGAGGGGGGAATTGGTACATTCCCAAAAGGAGTCAGCTTCCAGACAACTTGCATGTTGGTATCTTCCTTTGAACTGGGGTTCTGCTGGGGCTGGATGAGGTCTTGTGAAATTCCTTACCACAGAAGCAGTCAAAATGAGAGGATCGTAAAGGACATACACCAAAAGCACATTAGCAGAAATAGCGAGGCGTCGTCCAAGTGCAGAGAAAATGGAGAACAAGAGCAGTCGAGTCCATCACCCTGAGCTTCCTGAAGGCAGGGCAGATAAAAATGTGATGGAAAGAACTAAGCCGATTGGGTGCAGATAATATAGGCTACAACGGCCAGCGCAAGTCTGCTTTACCTCACCTCTTTCTTTGCTATCATTCCTGCTTGGATGTAAGAGCTCCTTGAGGAATCTCCACTAAAACTCCATGAAACTGAAATAATTGTACTCAGCTGTGATCCACTCCAAAGGATACATAGCTAAATCTGTATTACAGGCTTCCCTCCCTAAATGAGTTTGCCAGTTACAGGGAAAGGAATGGATAATATCTACAGATGGGAGAATAATGGAGCACGACAATGCCACGAATACTTTGGGAACTTGACAAATGACAAACCCCAAGCAGCCCAAAAAGGGGGGGGGGGGGGGGGAGAGAGAAAAGAAGCAGCAGCAATGAGCTGTAGGCCTCCGAGTAAATTTAAGGAGCAAACAGGCGCAGGAAACATGACTCTGTATGACTTCAGCTGGCAGCAGCTAAATGTGATTGATATTAATTAACACCAATTTTTGGCAATATTGCTCTGCTTATGAATAATAAAGATAGGGAGTTCAGAGACTGTGAGTGTTTCAGCAGCCTTTGATAACTTAAATGGGTCAAACACTATTAACAAAAAAACCTGGCAAATATGCTTTCAATGGGGGAAGGGCAGCTTGTCCAATGTGGAGAATTATATCTTTTTGCATTATGTGCTGCTAGCGTACTTATTTCCACAATCGAGGAACATGTCATCTCTGGAAAAAAAATAAGTATTTCAGTGTCCAGTAGAAGAAAACATTGGTGGCATTTTTTTCTGTTTAATACACACACAAAAGTTTAAAAACCCGATTTAAAAAAAAAAAATCTTATCATTCCTTTTTTTAAATATGGAAAGCAGTGGATTAATGATGCGTATCTTAAATTCAAAGGAATATGAGACAAGAGGTTCTAAGGCAGAATGGGAAGGCCAAAGAGGGCTGAGTGAATTTTACTAAAAGCTGCCACTATCCACAGGAAGATTTGTTCATCCAAAAAGTTTGCATGAGTAGAACTTTGGCTTCTGAATCAATGAAATCCTTGTAAACAGAATCAGAGCCCAAATAGCTCTTTAGTTCAGAATACAATGTGATGGTCAAACTTCCTCACATTAAAAATTATCACAATTTATTATGGTTGTGATTGGAACTAGACTTTTCTCAACTCTCCTTGAGCCTCAAAATGAGACGGGGTAAGTTTTCTTTGCCTCTGTTTGAACTACACTCTTCATATTCAGAGACTTATCTGTCAACTGAGAGGCACTTTTGGATGAATGGTGCTTTTTAGGAACATTTGAAGAAAGATTGCATACACTTTTTTAAAGGGGGGGGGGGGGAATCAATCTATTCAGCCAGACCTATCACCTGCAGCACTACAGGGGCTGCAAAACAGCCAGAAGGAAAACTTTGACCTACGGAAAGTGTATTCCTGGCTGAAATCATTGTGGTTTCCCTCCCATTCCTAATTTGGAGGAAGAAAGAGTGCAGCTGTACTCTCACCATCCCGTCTTTTGCATTCTGAATGAACTGGCCTCTCCTGAAGAATAGCATATTTCGAACGCTTTGACATGACTCTTCCAGAGCTCTCCCATAACTGCCAGACATTTTAATTATGGCTCTGGAGAGGCAGGCCGGTAAGAGCAGGATGACCCTTTTTCATTTGCTAAGCATCACTCTGTTTAACAGTTCCCTAAGAGCATCAGTTCCCCAAAGAGGCGCTTACAATATCTATACACATTCAATCAAAACTATTACAGCAACAACTAATTATGGCCCATCATTCCCCCGGCTCTTTGCTTTTAATAGCGCATTTTGCTGCTCCAGGATTGCCACAGAACAACTCTGAGTACATAACGAGCAATCCCTATCAATCTCCTGCTGATTCATTATGATCGGAAATTATTCACAGAATAAGCAAACAAGTTTAAAGCGTGGCAAAAGCTTTAAACACAACAATTTATCACAAGGTTTTGTGCTGACATTTTAAAAATACAACGTACTCTAACACCCCTTATTTTATGGTGGATCTAGAACAGAAGAGGTAGTGATCATGTCATTAAGACACTGGCACCATTAGTATAGATTTTGTTCACTTACCTGAGCATATGCAGAGTATATAAAGCATGCCAAGACGGAGAGGTAGGAAAGGACAATGCATAGTGTACCAAAAAAAGATCAAAGATTGTTGGAACGCCTTCCTTTAAGCAATCCTACTTAGCTAAGACTCATCTCCCCCAAGAACATTGTTTTAAATTGAATTTTAGTTCTCATTTGTGTAAGACTCCTGTGGGTCCTTAGTGGAGTCAAAGTTTGGCTGGAAAAGTGAGAGAAAATATACAAATTCTAGCTTAGACTTTTTTAAAAAAAAGATTAGACAAATTCATGAAAGATAAAATTTATCGATGACTACTACCTGTGACAGCTAAATGAGACCTCCATGTTCAGAAGCAGTGTGTCATATGCTGGGGAGGGGGTAACAGCTAGACCTGGCCATCACCTCCATGACCTGTTTATGAGGGCAGAACTACATACTACATATGTAATGTAACCATAGCCCAATGGCCATTTATCTTTGTTTTTAAAACCCCACTTCAGGAAGGCAACTGATAGCAGAGATGGTACAGGGGAACAAACTCTTAATTCTCCCCACTCCAAATTTCCCCTAACTTCCTACATGTGAAAAACATTTACATCTCCTTGGAGGTAAAGCAAAGAAATGGAAGGTAGCAAAACAGTTAAGTTTAAGCATTCTCTGTTTACCACCACTATATGGGTATTCATCAGGAGCTCCTGAAACAGCTTTTCTTCGCAGCCCTCCTCAAAAATTTCCAAGAAATACACTTCCAGAAAGATGGTGACTCAAACTCGGTAAATGAGCACCTGCACTTAATTTTGATGGATGCCAGAGACAAACAAGTTCTTTGCTCCTTGCGCCTGGAGCTGTGTGCTGAACTGCTGGTAGAAGGCCTTGTTGTTCAGTATCTTTACCAAGAAGGGATTCTAACAGAGAACCACATACAAGAAATAAGATCCCAAGTCACTAACCACAGGAAAATCATGATGCTTCTTGACATTCTGCCTACAAGAGGGCCTAATGTATTTGAGACCTTTCTAGAGTCCTTACAAGAGTTTCCATGGGTGAGAGACAAACTTGAGGCAAGGAGTAAGAAGTTATACTAGCTGGGCATACAGGGGATGAAAAACTTGGAATTTTGCAATTCACTTTGAAGAATCTACCAACTGATCAGCAGTTGAGCAAACTTGCTAGAAGACTTGGGCCTGAATGGGAACACATTGCATTGTATTTAGGCTTGACACACAATGACATTTACTATTGTAAAGCTAATCATTCATACAATGTCCAGTCACAGATTCTGAGTGTGTTTATTTCATGGAGACAATGTTTTGGGGATAGAGCTACTATCGAAACTCTACGTGCTGGTTTGAAAGTGGGAGAATTTGACTCTTCTATGATCCAAGAGATAATTCAATGACCTTGGATCCAGTCAAGGTTCTATGTTCCTGTTTCCAGCATGAAATTAGTAATGAAAATAAATCCAGCAGATTCATTGAACTGTTTATCAGGTTAAAATGGTGGGGGGAAACTAGATGTCCTTCAGACTCTTAAAATTTTAAGTATTCAGTTGCCTATGCCTGCAGTACTACAGATACACAGGCATAAGTTCTGTTGTGACCAGAAGGAGAGCTTTTCAGTGGTGATGCCTGATTTGTAAAATGCTGTCTTCAGTGATGTGTTGATATTATTCTCTTTTCAGTGTCAAATTAAAAACTGTTAAATGCTTGGAAGAAAAATCCAAGAAAAACAACTGGTCCTAAAGTGTTTTCCTCTTTCAATTAGTGGGAACTGTGTACTACTAAACTCCATTTCTCAGCAAGCTGTGCAAATATCTTCCCCACAAGGAATGAAAGTTATGTACTAACCAGAAAGGGTGCCCCTGGTGGTCACAAACTTGCTATGTTCTCATCATTGAAAGCAATGAGTAGCACAGCTATCTTTAGGACTGAACACCATGCACTCCACTCCACACATTTATCAATCACTTTCCCTTGCAAGAAACAAGCCAGGAAACATCAAGAAAAACAAACAGAAAAGGGCAACACACTTCCAATATAACTGCAGAGTTAACCTTCTTCAATCATCTTCCCAGTTTAAATCATTCCTTCCATCCAGTACATGAGGAATAATAAAGTAACAGATACAAAATGGAGAGGCAATGATTATGAAAGGCACACTCTCCCATCACTCTTCCATGAATCTCTCCTGGGCATAGGACAAAAAGGGCAGGGACAATAAGACAGGTTACCCCACTGATCTGAGATGTGGTAAGGACTCCATCCACCACTGAAACTGTAACCTCTTGTCTAATGATGATTCCAGGTGACCCTTGATTCCAGGTGACCCATACTAGTTACTCATACATCTGTCTTCAGAAGGGGAGAGCAGACAAAATGGACAGAGCAGAACCAGCCTCCTGCTGCGGTTCAAAGCCCATATCTTGCCCATTACCATGTCACTGAGGAACAGCACGGCTGTGTGGGAAAAATGAATTTCAACAGCTCAATATGGTCCTCTCTTCCTCTCCCCCATGCTTCCTGCTGGAGTGATCTTCACCCCAGCACTGTTGCTGCTAGGAACTGGAAGAGGAAGACTGACAAAAAGGTGTCCTCAATACATGACCAACAGATAGCAGCAAACAAACAGAAAAACCTGATGCGTGGCTGCACTGGATGAAGAGGCCTACTACCTAAGGTAAGCCCTGGAGCTTTTAGCCATATGAGTTAGTTCTGGCTGTCCAAGATATTGGGCTATGGCATCTGCTGCATGACAAGAAGCACTCTAGGATCTTCCACAGAACATATTTGTGTGTTTCGGGTGGACGGTATTTCATCATTTCATTTTTGCCATCACCACATGACTACGTGTGGATGTTGGAGGGCATAATTAGAACCAATACTACGAAAGAGAGGTTGGTCGTGGAATTGCTAGGGATGCTGTAAGCCTTGCTGTTATAATGACTGTGTTGCCCCCTTCTTTATAATGCCCTTACTGTATCCTTTAAACAGCTGGTAGAAGAGCACAGCCCAATGATTAGTTGTGATGACATAAGTTCTGCAATAGCAGCCCATTTCTCAGATGGACCATAGGATTGCATTGTCATTGGACAGGAATCTTTCTCATATCCAGGATCTGACACAAATTTGATTTGGAAATCAGCCTGATCTTGAATACAATAAACATACATCCACACATTCTCTCTCTCTTTTTAAATCCTGCTCACCATTTTGTACACGATGCTGGCACAACTAGTTCTTCAGATCATGACCTAAGATATCTGCTTTCCACCCCCTTTAGATTTTTGGACCATGCACCCTGATGAAGAGTCCTGGCAAATTCAAAAGCCTGCACACTATTTTTTTGTCATTGGTCCTAATAAAACATACTTCATGGATTATTTTCTTGCTTGCAGATTCCCAACACTGACACCCACTTCTCCGGATGTACACTGGCTTTAATTTTTCTTTGTCAAAGCTAATCCTCCTGCACTGCTCCTCCCATGAGTAATCCTTACCAAGATCTATTAAATCAAGACATTATTTAGTGCCAATACATAAAACATTCATTATGAACTAGAACAGGTTTGCCTTTTTTCCCATAGACAGATGAGCTCGGCAGCATTTATACAGTGCTTTTCATATGTAAACCGGTCTCATATGATGTTCAGCACTTTGTTGACAATGGCAGCTGAAGGGTCACAGTTTATTGCAATGAGAGCTCAGTTCATTGTAGGACTGGTGGGGGGCAATTACAGGTATGGAATGTAAGAGAGAGACTAGGAGATGAGCTTCTCTGTTCTGTGTGCATGGGCTTGACCTAGCCTGAGTAAATAGTGTTGGTACAGCTCTTGCTGAGCAAAGCAATCCATTTATCATAATCCTATTGAGAAAAGACACAGTAAATCAAAGAGACAACCTGCCTGCAAACAAATTACAGAGAGATGTGTTGGTGAGAGGGGAAGATAAGAGAGCAAGAGGATAACAGAAAGAAAGAAAATTGAGAAAGAAACAAAGCATCTTGGGAGATAAAGGCAGACAAGGAATAGTTCAAGAAACTGAAGCAGGAGAAATGGAGAAGACAATTTCAAACCCCAAACATCTGAACATCTCACAGAACAGTATTCAGTTCTTATATCAACATCAGAACTTTCCCCCACCAGGTGGACACAGTTATACCTAAAGAGGCTCACTGTTTTCAAAAATCTATAAGGCAAAGGAACCTTTGGAAGAATCTCTACAGGGTGATTACAAAATTTACAACACAAAGAGAAGCAACGTCTGATTGGCCCCATTCTGAGCTACACGGTTTGCAGTGCAAGAAACACAGAGGTTTGGAGTTTTTCAGATTTCATTAATGGACAGTATGGCTTACCTGCAAAAAAAACTAATAAATTTGTCTCTTCTAATGCAACTGACAAGGCAATGATTCAAAGAAATCTTCATTGAGGCACTCAGTAATGCTCTAACTTTGGAGGCTATGTCCAAAAGGGGCTAAAATGTGAAATTAGTTCAGGATACATGTTGGTTTTCTGTTTCTGATGCACAAGAATACTGTCCACTAAATCAGGACTAGTATGATAGTCTTCATGGAGACCCAAAGTTAAAGGGTTGTGGTAGATGAAGAAAAGCAAGATAAGATCACTCCCTGCCAACATATAAGTAGCACCGTGTGTTTCTCAGACCTATATTATGTAAAGAGGAGACAGTTATATCCAGGGACATATAAGCACTTAGGGATAAATATTCCATTGTACATTCCAGAAAACACAACATCAGGGGAGTATATCTTGATAATTAAAACCACCTTAGCAGCTCTATTAACCATGGCTGGAGAAACCCACATAAACTAGGCTTGCCAGTCCCCAGGTGAGGCAGGGATCCCCCATTTTTGAGAGCTCTGGCTCATCACCAGCCAGCTGGCCAGTGGGGGAAATCCCACCCCCAAATAGATATCCTCACTCTATTGTTTGTAGTCTTTTTTACCATAGAGTTTTGCCCCAACAGTAGAGCGTCACTCTGACATTACCAACATGATGACGTCGCTTCCAGAAAGTGATGTCAACACATTGCCAACATCCCCGCCCACCCCCAGAATGCCCCCGAAACACCCGCCACACACACACACTGCCAGGAGGAAGGCACCTGGCAACACTACTTAAAACTGTTGATTCTGGATCCTTAGGATCTGTAACGGCTTTTCATTCCTACCAGTCATCTTCAGAGAGCCACCTCTGAATGACAGCCATGTCTGACACTAGTGCTATTCTGTGGTCTTATCAGAAGCCACCCATTTATCAAGGACGTTTGAAAGCAATGATATATATAGTATTCATTTTTTAAAAGGTACACTTCAGTATTTTTGTTCCTCTCTAGACAACAGATAAAAATCTTGGAGACATACCAATGTGCATTTGATCTTCACATTTAAAAGATGTTTACCATTCTCCATCAGGGAAAAAATATATTAATTAACATTTATCAAGTGTGTTCTGTGGAAAGCTTCATATGCCTCCTTAGTAATCCTCACAATAGTTAAGGTAGGCTTGTATTACAGAATACAAGCAGAAGGAAGGTGGGAAGAAGGTTAGGCTGAAAGACCATATCTTGTCCCATGCCCAGGTCTGGGCTGAGATTTGAAGCAAGGCCTTCCAGCTCTTAAGAGCTTGTGTTGCTAACAAATACACTCCATAAACTCCCAGAAAAAACAAAGGTGTAGTTAATAGCTGCCTTCTCAACTGCAAAACTACAGAAGATTATAGACTGATAGGGTTTTCTGTAGTCATGGGAAACAGGTGAAGAGACAGCACATGAACACATGAAGCTGCCTTATACTGAATCAGACCATGGAGTCATCAAAGCCAAAAGCAGCTCTCCAGGGTCCCACGCAGAGGTCTTTCACACCACCTACCACCTGATCCTTTAAACTACAAATGTCAGAGACTGAGCCTGGGACCTTCTGCATGCCAAGCATGTGCTCTACCACTAAGCCATAATAGACTTGCTGGGCGGGCAGGGGAGGCATTACTGAAGGATGGAAAAGAATGAACAGTTAGGAAATCCTGAGAATGAGAGTCTGAGTCTGCAAAGATACCAGTAAAAATACATTTTAAAAAGCTCAAAAAAACACTGCAGGAAGCCTATAGGCAAAGGAGCAGAAAGGACACTGGAATTAATTTACAGTACAATCCTAAATAGAATTACACCCTTCTAAGCTCGCTGATTTCAACGGATTTAGAAGAAGGTAGTAACACTGTTTAAGATTGCACGGTCATTCTCTGACCTGAGCTTTAACAGAAACATTTTTATCTCCTTTTGACCAGCTAAAAGGTTGAGAGCCCCATTACAGGAGGAAAGATGCAGTTATTTAGAGATAATTGCTTAGGCCGCGGTCACACGGCCCCTTAATGCGGGAGGAAGGGCTGCTTCCTCCCGCATTTAAAGGGGCCATCTACATAGCCCCGCAGCGAGTCCCGCTGCGAAGCGGGCTCCAATGCGGGTTGCTCCCGTATTTACTGACCCCGGGAAAAACTAGTGTTTTCCCGGGAGTCGCGGGAGCAACCCGCATTTGAGGTTATCTGGACAGCCCTCTCTCGCAAGCATTGCGAGAGCAGGGCTGTCCAGATGGCCCTCCCCGCCATTTCCCCCCCCCTTTTTACACTTGGGCGCATGGTTATTCATGCGCCCAAGTGTAAAAGGGGAAGAAAAAAAAACAAACTCCCCACTCACCGGGCAGTCGCTGCTGCGGCTGCCTCCCCCGACGTTCCCGGCAGCCTTTCCTGCCGCCGCCGCCGCCGCCGTTCCTTGGCCATTGCCGCCGCTGCCGTTGCACCACCGTGGCCGCTGCCGTGGCCGTTGCCGCCATTGCTGCGGCTGCCACCGCCGTTGTTTCAGCCGCCGCCGTTGCCGCGGCCGCCTCTTCTGCGGCCGCGGCCCCCGACGCTGCAACCGGGGTTGGGATATGTAAACATCCCAACCCGCAGGAGTAAAAACGCGGCCCCTTTACATCCGGGTTCCCTCCCGGATTAAAGGGGCCGTGTGCTCGCGGCCAAAGTATTTTGTGTGTGCTCCCACCCCCAAAGCCTGATGTGCCAGTATACATCTAGAGGCACTAGAAGTTTGCTATTGCTACCTTTCTCTTGTAAAGCACATGCAATCTTGTAAAGCACATTGCCCCACATGGGTACCCAATGAGCTCCAGGGTTATGAACTTGGGCCTTCCACCGCCAGACCATGCGGTCTCTTATTCTCTGCATCACACGAGCAGTTTTCCAGCATCACTTCTCTGGCTCCTGCCAGGAAAGAAAAGGCTGCGAGGAGTGCAGTGATGTCAAAACATTTATCCCCAGATTCTCGACATTTCACAGTTTACTTAGCAATTCAAAATGATTCATTTTCTTGCACCATCTTTTCTGGAAAAGCTTCACACTTTCTACAGAAACAGGTCTGCTACACACACACACACACACACAAAGCATAAATAGAAGCTACAGAACAGGAAAGGGACAAAACAGTCCTGTAAAAGGGGGGGGGGGATGATTTTACAGCATATCTTGCCTCAGTCCAAACAGAGAGCATTTTGGAAAATAAATAGATGTGCACATCTTTGCATCAAGGAGCAACTTCATGTCTTTCATAGAATGTGTGTTTGCAAAGGCAGCAAGGATGACAGAAGTGGTGTCTTGGAAAGATCTCTGTACATCTGCCTGAGGCCCTAATTGGCCCATAGTTCAACAATGGAAATACCTTGGTGGTAAATGATACACACTTGTCATTCACATTTTGTGAGTTTACAATAGGCAATACAGGTGTAACACGTGAGACCCTGCCACTCTAGTTACATCTTGGCTACATGGACTTAGTGATCTGTTTGTGCAGAATGCACCCCACCATCCCTGGCATGAGTCCAGCAGACACGGAAGAAGAAGAGACTGCCCGCTGTGCTGTTAGTAACTACTGAAATTAGTCGACTAAATCTCAGTCATCCGTATTGCTGTTTTAATTAGTTGTTTTAGGAATGACTGCATGGTTTTATTGGATTATATTTTGTGAGCTGCCCTGAGCCCACTTGCGGGGTAGGGCGGGATATAAGTCTCGAAAATAAACAAATAAACAAAAAAATGGAAACTTTTTAGCACAACTGACATCACTGGAGTGAATACACTTTGGGAGACAAAATGCAAAGAGAAGTGGCCCCGAAGGTTGCCAGCCTTTGGGAGGGAGCTGGAGTCCTCCCAGAATTACAACTGATCTCTAGATGACAGAGACCAGTTCCCCTGAAGAAAATGTTAGCTTTGAAGGGTAGACTCTATAGTATCACATCCACTGCTGCACTGCCTCCCTGCCTCAGACACCACCCTCCCAGGCATCAGCCCCAGATCTCTTCCTCCGGTATGATATATGAAATAATGTATTAGCAATGCCATTGTGCAGTCTACACAGTACAAACAGAGCAAAGCAAACAGAATACACAGACATGGGTTTGTCATAAAACCAGCAATATTCTGAAAACGGGGGACATTTCAACTACCAAGCCACACTATTGCTGACCTGAAAGTCACCATTTTTCAACAACGGAACTTCAAAGGGAAACACCAATGAGAAACTGTTGAATTAGAATTCATGAATAGATTTAACTGTATCAAACAAGGGTTTGACAGAGCTGACATCTTCCTTAGCTGCCATCATTATTAAAATTACTCAACTAGGTGATCACCAAGTACAGCTGGAAGAAATATTGCTTATATGGTATACTTTTGATTTTTGTGGGCTTTTTTGCATGGAATTTCACATGCAGTTTGTTACAAACTGTATTTCACATTCATTCCTTTCCCTCTGCTGGGTATATATACCGAGAATCCATTTCCTACATCCAACAAAGTGGGCTAAAACCTGTGAAAGCGTATGTTTCAATCAATGTCAAATGAGACACAGGTCTCTTTTTTTGGTTTTTTGCTGCTATAGTTACAATTACCTGGAATCTGAGAGCACATTTTGACTTCTTTATGAACATCTTTAAGCATTAACACAAGTCACTCTTTTTGGTTAACTTAAAGCTACTCTTACTGCACAATGAAGACAAAGAGAGACAACATACAAGCAATGGTGGAGGAAGTAAAGACACAAAGACAGGAAGAAAAGCAGGAGACAATGCTGCAGTTTGTTCATTTTTCTAGGTGACAGCTATAATAACGGGGGGGGGGATATTGCGAGTTCATTTTTTATATAGCAACATTTTTCTTACAGTGCCCTACTAACAAAGTTTTTCTAGGAACACACAGAAGAAATGCCACACAGAAATGCATTTCTATCAATCTATGCTATTCTATTTCCATACTAACTATTATTTGAACCCCTCAAGAAACTCATCTGTGCTGGTGTAACACAGTACACAACTTGCTCTTGCTTTCATAGGACGTCATTGGTTTTAGCCAGAAGAGGATCAGATCCCTTTCCAAAGTCTCTTTTAAGAAATATAGCACAGAGTCATAAGAAACCTCTGAGGATCCAATCCAATTTCTCTGCCCTGTCAAGAAAACCTGCATTGATTTAGAAAGGGGGAAGAGCCAGGTAGGATTATGTGCCCTAAATCAATACAGAGCATCTTATCTTTCTTCCCAGAGTCACTTTCCAGCAAGCCCAAGAGTTTCCAGGCCCCTGTTTGAAAGTTCTGCCACCTCCTACGTTTTAGACTGTCAAAGCAGGAAGGCTGATCAATAGCGTCTCTTTGATCTCATCTCCCCAGCTGTTCTTTGAGGCTACCTGGAAAGATCACAGCTATTCCATTTCTGGCACCTTTCCATCTTCCTCTGTGCTTTGCTCTCTTCTTAGCGGAGAAAGTGACCAGCTCAAGCGAGCTGCCTTTCAGTCGGTCACACTCATATCACAATTGATAAATCAGCAACTGCTGGGTTGTTTCCAAGGACCTTCCTGGGCCACAGCATCTGTCCTACATTCCTCTCTGATGTGCCCTTCCCACTACACAAGCTGACAATTCACAGCAGCCATGTGACATGTCCACTAGGCACTCAAACATCATTCAACTACTGCAGTTGCAACTTGCAAATAAAGCCTCCGCTCAGCTTGTCTTGCCTTTGCTATTCCCTGTCCAGCCTGTGCATCGTACCAGGTATCTTTATGTATGTGCAATACCTGTGGCAGATAAGTTGCATCTCTTTCTGTCTTGTGGCCACTTTTGCACTTTCACAGATGGGAAAATCAGTTTTCTGCCAGGGCCATGGTTGGGTCAGATAACGAAAGAGCACAGAGCACTCCATTGGTCCCTTCTTTGTGGCTGAACAGTAGGAAGCATCCTATAAATGATGGACATGGGATATGTCACCTGCCAGCTATTGATGACATTTATGACCACAAAATCACCTAAAGACATGAGCAGGACATGAATTTTTGAATAAGGAAAGGAGCTTACTAACAACAAACCCATCAAGCAAAGCAATAACTTTAGAACTCCACATACCATAAATTTCCTTTATAAATTTTGTTGAGTTAAATGTGTTTTTAATGAAGTGGAGGGGATTATTAGTCCCATGAGGGTGCTCAACAACATGCAGGTATGAACCGCTCTATACCTGGATAGATTGGCAACCATTAAAATGGCTGTCATATGGACTCATACAAACACTAACTGGTCAAGCACTTTCCATGTTTCCATTTTATGTGCTTGTATTCTTTCTTTAAACTATTGACGGCAGTGTACAGAACCCTAGAGACACAGGGGGTCAGTTTCACAAATAAAGGGCACTGACTGAGCATGCACGTAAAGCTACTCAGTGATCAGCCACAAGATGTTCACGGGTGACCTGAGCTGGCTATCCAATGAGGAGCTCCATGGTCACCATATGCAATCATGATGTGAGTCAAATTGTGGGGTTATTCAAGCATACATACTTTTCACTTGCTTTTCCACTTAATATGTTTCTGTGTTCTTTCAGTTAGTGCTGGAAAGATCCTTCTAAGACTTGTTGGGGCACTGGGCAGCTGATCCCAACTTGATGTTTGCAGTTTTTGTTCTCTGGCTCAGAATTCCTGAGAGTAATTGCTAAAGAAAGTGAAGGTTTGCAATACTACTCTGACTAGCCTAAGGGCTTTTCTACATGCTCAACTCACTCCTGATTTTCTTGGGAGTCTATCCATAAGCATTGGAATAAGTTTCGCACAGGTTTTCTGCCCTGCTCGCCCTCTGCATTTTCGCAGCTGTAGAATCAGTTCAATATCCTCAATGATAAGGATTTTCAAGGGAAAGTGCTATTATCACTAGCAGTGTCATCAGTAACCTCACACCATCCCCCCGCCCAGTTTTAAAAGGCCCTAAAATATTGATATATCGCTGGAGCATTGTAACAACATTATATCTTGGTAAGGGAAGGCACAAAAGCCTTATTTTTTTTTTAAATGAAAGCTGGGAATTCAGAGAATCTGCCTAGCCTTATCACTCATCTTCAGGAGTTGATTTGTCACGTAACGTATGGAAGACAGCTAATAGAATACGAACAGGCTTTGGTAGTTGTGCAGACCTGTTATTTAAATGGGGCAACATATCAGGACCCGAATGCAGTTGTGGTGCAGTGCGCTAAACTATTTTCCATCTGTCACAGGAATATGAGTGCTTTCCAGGGTGATGTGATGGAGCTCTCGGAATTCTCCCCACCTGCAATTAAGTGGATTAAAATTTTGATATTAGCATTTAGGGGGAGTGCCCAATCGGTCTGCCTACCTGTTGTATCAACTTAGTTACACATTTTAGATTATTATATGCTTTCTGTGTTTAACTCTGCCATATGATAAATAAATAAATAATCTTCAGGGTGAGTAGGAGAAGGAGTAGTTTGACCACCAGAGTACAATAATCAAATAGTGGGCTGGAGGCGGATAAGAGCAGGCAGAACCAACGAAACCAACAGTAACATGATGCACAAGGAAGAAGCCGACTCAAAATCAGCTTCTAGAAAGACACTGGGGTAAAAGTGGTCTCAAAAGAACCAGGGGGGAAACAACAACAACAACAGTAAAAACTAAAGTCACAAAAAATGTGCCTGGAAATCAGGGGATAAACTGAAACAGGCTGGGGCCAGAACTGATAGAAAAACCCCATGCAGAAAAGCCCAAAGACAGAAAAGCCAGGCTTCCAATATTTATACCAATCCCATTCAATCCAGAGACTTAACACAGCATCTGATGCATACCTTTATTCCATTCTGTGACTGAAGAGAGTTTTGAGTAAACACAGTTCCAGGCCAGTCATATGGCTAGGTCCAAGTACAAGGCATGAAGATTCCAATTCAGCCTTAAGTCTCTGATGCCTACTCATACAACAATATAGGATTCAAGAAAGAGAGGTGCAATACCCATTTCACTTGAAAGTCTGTATGTAGCTCTAGGAATCTTTTCTCCCCACATCTTTCAGATATGCTGCATCTATAAAGATGATAAGCTTTCCTGTGATGACCTCATGTACCAGTCCAGGTGCTCACCAAAGCTACACACAATAGGGGAATTTAAATAACCAACCCTGAATCATTTAAATCATAAATCAATTTGTTTTGAAATGTAGGGTCACGAATTTGGTCTGGAATCCAAAGAGTTTTCCTTCATAATGTGACTCCTCTCTACAACTCCTCTCTTCTTAGTATCCAGTCTATATACTCATCTCTCCCAATTCTTTATTTTTTTCTAACTTCAGCAAACCTTTTCAGGCCTGCAAATGTCTTCATCTCTTTTTCCCCCTCTCAATTTATTCTAACGGTTTTAAAGTGGCAAAGAAAGTTAAAACTTATTAAAATTTACAAACATTGCTTTAAAAATTAAAAACATAAACTCACAGATAAAAGTTAAATAATCATCCAGGGGGAAAAAACCCTCTCAGGAATTAGGGGTGACAGCCTTCAGGTGGGGCCTGGGGATCCCCTGGAATTACAGTTCCTCTCCAGACTACAGAGAGCAGTTCCCCTGGAGAAAACAGAAGCTTTGGAGGGTGGACTCTATCGCACTGTGCCCCACTGATGTCCTTCTCCTTCCCAGGACTTGCCCAACCTGGATCTGACAACCTTACCGCCCCCCAATCCCCTGCCGGTGGCCTGGCAACCCTAGCAGGGTTCAAGACAATGAACAATAGACTCAGCTGCATAGGTCAGTCTAATCCACCAAAGGCCACCCACAACAAACACAAAACATCAGCAAGGGAACAAGTGACTCTAGGAAGGGAATTATAAAGTTCTAGATCTCAAACTTTGAGAATATTCATACACGAGTAGGTTCCCACTTGGCACTAAGCAGCTATATCTTATTTTCCTTTTTGCTGTTTTACCTTCTCTCTGTTTACAATCACAGCCTAAAATGAAAAACATGACAAAACAAGATTTGCAAGAGTGCAGATGTACCATATTCCAAATGCTGCAGAGATATGCGGCATCCAGCCACTTCCCTGTTGATAGTTTCCATCTTTTCTTGTACCCTCTTGATGCAAGTGGTGCACAGCTGGTTTTCTCTTCATAATAAGAGCAGGATTTGGTGATTTCATCAAAGATGCCATATGACCCCAGAAACTTGTAAATACAATGATCAAAAAGACTCTCAAGTGTTGGTGTTAATAGAGCATGAAGCATTTGCTGTATGTGCAATATTTAAGATCAATACAAATGCAACATACACTCAGGATTTATTGTCAACAGAAACAGTCTAGCGTCCTTGTTAAATTTTCATCTTCCACCAGGTGACTTCTTAGACTCAAACCAAAAAGGCGATCTGATCACTCCCATCTCCAATCTTTTTCGACATAATGACAGTGGTCCTTTCCGACATTCAGCCCTGGGGGGAAATCTGCTGCCTTTGATGTTACCCAAGTAAATGAAGCATTCCTTTCCAGCCTGAATACCTTGGGTCACAATCACTTATTCTGTAAAAATCCCATCTAAGTACTCTGGAGTCTCAATCACATACAGCTGCATTTTAAATATGGTCTTCAGCCCGTATCACTATCATAAATGCCAACAATCTAATATCTAGTGCTTCCAAATATATGCTTTCAGATACACATTTGACACTGATACATGCATGCTTCAGGGAACTCCACAGAATGGCTACAGCTTTCTGTGGCATGCACCTAATATCAGAAGACTCATGTCATTGGGCGATATCACATTAAGCGGCCCTTCCTCAGAAGTGATCCCAGTAATCTTTAAAACACTATGGCTAAAGGAATGCAGACCCCTGAGGATGAGGGTTTACTGTTGACAGCACAGAGAGGGGAACTATGTCTACGAGAAGTAACAGAACTGCAATTCTTAACTGCAAGTACTTCTTAACTGCTGCCAAAAGAAGATTATGTTCTACAAACTAGAGATTATCCCCCACCCCAAACCACCCTGGCTGTGATGGAAGCACTACTGGATAGACCAGGGGTGTCGAACTCATTTGTTATGAAGGCGAGATCTGACACAAATGAGACCTTGTTGGGCCGGATCGTGTGTCATAAAATGTAATGCCAGGTAACGGAGATATAAACTTTATAAAGGACACAGACAGACACAATTAAAGGTTTTTTAAAACTTTAAATAAAACATGCTTAAAATACTAGCAATCTTGTTGTAGCAGTCTTGAGTATGCTGTTCAGGTGTGTATCTGTAAGCTGCAAACCTATTTTTGATTTGTTGACATTTATTACAGAAATCTCATGCTCAGTGTTCCTAGCCTAGGACCCAGGGAAAAACATGAAATGGCTGGGCATTGCAACTTTTTGTACATAAGTTGCTTCATGAGCTGGTCAAGAACATGAGAAAGCATCCTAACACAGACTGAGGGCCATGTGTTTGTCTACAAAACTATACTCTTCTCCAAAGAAATAACTACAACTTCCTACAAAGAGGGTGAACTTGGTCTGGACCACACTCTCAGCCTAATCCACCTCACTGGCTTGTTGTTATTTCTCCTCTAAAATAGTTCATATTGCTTTCTTATTGAGAAAGACTGGATCATGAGGGCATGAATACAGTGAAAAGGGGGAGGGAACGCAGTTGCACCCAGGAGAGCCCTGGCATGAAGTAGGAAACTGCCAGGGCCTTGTGGGCCTGACTGGGACCCTCTGAGGGCCTGATCCGGCCCACAGGCCACATGTTTGACACCACAGGGATAGACAGTTATTACAGAAATGCTTGAGAATCTCTATGAAATCCCATAGTGTCCCCTTTCCTATTAATGTTACAATATAAACTTGTTAACAAGAAGCAGCTCAAAGAGTAAACAGTTAATGCTAATTAAATACCTTTTTCTGTCCATACTCCTACTGAAAGCAGTTGCATAAACACATGAAGCTGCTTTATATTAGCCCCGTTCACACATTACACCAAATGTGTGTACATCTTGCTCTGCTTTTTGACCCCTTTAACCAAAGATGCCATGTACCAAAACTGGGACTTTCTGCATGCAATGCAGATGCTCTACCACTAAGCCCCAGCTCCTCCTCTTAATACTATAATGGAATAATGCATAAATTAAAGGAATAGCTTAAACTATGAAACAGGCCTGAGAAAGATTACAACTGGTACACTGAAATAGCAGGAAAAAGCATCATGCAGCTTCACCCAGACTGTGGGGGAAAGCTCTTTGTCTCCTTTTCACTGTACAATATATACTTTATCAACATCCCCCCCCCCGCCAGTTGGTGAGCATTCCAAACATCTTTCCAATCTCTTTGCCATATGGAGGAAGTGTGAGAGTGCAAATGAGGCAAGGAGCAAGGGAGGCAATGAGAAATATATCTGTCCTGGTAGCATGGTGACAATGATGCTTATTAGCTGCTGTTTGAAACAGCCAGACTCATGCAGCAACATACAGTACTTGTGGAAGCTTTTCCCATTTCCCCATTTCCTCCCTCTCATGATCACTTAGAGGATATATTCAAAACATGCATGATTAACAGATGGAGGTCTTTTTCACACAGAGACAGGCATGTGCAATCTCCCTGGTGCTTCTGCATGTGGCAGTACAGCACAATGACAACAGAGCTTCCACATGGCAGGTTTCCCCAGGGTGACCTGGCACAAATAATCTGTGGAAATGGCCAGTGTCTATTTTCCCATACTCTGGGTCAGATGCAGGTATGTATGGGATTTGTATTACAGCCTGAAGATTCCCTGGCAGTTCTGTTTTTATGACAGTCATTGTTAAGGATGCTGCCAGCAAGTGCCAGATTTTCGGATCAGTGTATAGGCAAGGTGGAGTTTCAAAGATGTGATGTCACATCCTCTGTGATACTCTTGGAATCTCCTAATTTTTATGACAAATACCATACAGTTTGGAGAAATTCTTAGAGCATCATGGAGGATGGGATGTCACTTCCAGGTAATGGTCTAGGAATCTTGATGGTCTGTATCACAGAGATGGGGGAAATTCTTAGAGCATCATCATCATTTTTTTTCTCATGAAATCATCAAGTGTGGGGGATTGAAGGTAGGGGTATGGGACTGCTGCTGTCAGTGGGCAAAGGGCAAGCAATTCTTTAATTCTGTATGATTCTTGTATGATTACTGGGTTGCACAAACTGGCCTTGGCAGGACTTTTTTTGTAGAAAAAGCCCAGCAGGAACTCATTAGCATAATAGGCCACACCCAACACCAGAAACTCATTAGCATATTAAGTCACACCCCTGGCCGCGGAGCTCCCTCCCAGGATCGGCTTGCGGGGCACATAGGGAACCTGAGGGAAGGAAGGCAGTTTCTGGATCAGCTTCCGCAGGTGCCCCGCAGCTGTGGGGTGCCTGGGGAACCCAAGGTGGGGGGAGGCAGTTTAAACTGCCTTCCCTCCTTAGATTGGCTTGGCTTCCTCAGGTGCCCCATAGCTTGCGAGGCGCCTGGGGAACCCGAGGGGGAGGGAGGCAGTTTAAACTGCCTTCCCTCCCTGGATTGGCTTGGCTTCCCCAGGCACCCCGCAGCTTGCGAGGTGCCTGGGGAACCGGGGGGGGGGGGGAGGCTGTAGGCGTGGCCAACTCAGAAGCCAGCCGGAACTCCGTTTCTGCGCATTCCTGCCCAAAAATAGCCCTGGGCCTTGGGTTCATGAGATTAACAGTGCAATCCTATGCAAAATTATTCCAGTTTACACCCATTCATTTCAATGAGCTTAAAATGGAATGATTCAGCACAGGATTGCACTGTAAGACATTCTGCAAAAGTTAGCTTTTTAATTATAATTTCCCCCATCATTTTTAAAGAGACATCAGAAACCACATGGAAGAGGCTCACCCACAGGGCTTGCTCAATACCCAGATATTAGGGACATGGCTGAATTAATGTTTTGGACACCCTTGAGAACCAGCTAGGACATCCTTGAGAAAATGGCCACTTTGGAAGGTGGACTTTATGGCACTGGAGTCCCTCCCCTCCCCAAATCTCACCCTCCTCAAGCTCCACCCCAAAAATCTCCAGGTATTTTCCAACCCGGACCTGGAAAACCTAATCACCAGACACCCTGGTAAATCTGGATACCGTCCCATACATTTGACTGAAGAAGGGGCATTAGGTGGCATAGAGTCATACCCAATGGTGTTGCCTTTGGGTGACTCAACTGATGAATATTACACACAGTTACACCTCTGACTGTGGTGCTGCATTTTCTCCCAGACCAAACAGGTCAGTTATCTTGATGGGCAGGGAGTTTTCTTTCCTCTCAGCACATTCTTGGCTTGCTCTCATGAATCACCTGGAGTGACTGTTTTGTACCTCTCACCCCAGCCAGTGACACGGTGTGATCCAGATTGCATAGGCTCATTTGTAGGAGACTGGTGCCTTGGTGGGATCTACCTCCAGGCAAAGAAGTAGGCCTAGATGACCTTCTAGACTTCCCTGTCCAATTTAAAGATCTGTACAGGGAGAGGGTTCTTTGTATACAGAGTTGTTCAAACAAATAAAGTAGGGAATGTAGCACTGTGCAGAAGAGGAAACTGAGAGCACAAAAAGAACAAAAAATTGGTGAGGTTGCAGGGAGAATACAGGCATAACCTGTGTCTGAAAGGAACAAAGAGGGAAAGAGAAAGTTTGTAGAGGTTCAAAGTGAAGGAATTCTCCCTGACGCCTGGCTAATGAAACATGAGCCTCCAGTGCTCTCTCCCTGACATTCCAGGACTGCAGAGCTCAAATACAAACCTGCAAAACAGGCGATTAATTGCAGGGGGGGGAGAGCCTTTAAACAAAGAAAACTAGCTGCATCCAAAGCAGGAATAAAGTAGGAGAAGGAACAGCAATAAATACCTCAGCAGCACCCCAGCAGAAAAAGGTTTATAGTATTTTGAGGATTTTGTAATAAAAAATGGTGCTATTTTATTGGTGATGGACGGGCTACTGAACAATTTGAGATCAAACTGGGACAGCAGCCCTTTGCTTCTCCAATAAAACACTGTTATTTTTACCATCATTGTAACCTACCGAGATCAATTCACACACACACACACATCTGGTCTTCACAGGATAGAAGATAACAGTAGCTATATCTCAGGCAGCACCTACTCTGTAGGGATCGGAATGACCAAGTAGGGAGAGGTCAGAGTGTAAGGTATGCTGTATTTCTTAGAACAGCCACAGCCCTGTGTTCATACACAGATGTTAATATAGCAGCTGCACTAGCAAATACATTAGACTGCAGTGTGAAGCTGAAGACTCGGTTGCAAACTGGTATGGATCTACTAACCAGCATATGTTGTCACTAAAATCAGCTACTGAACCAAAGACTGGAGAGTAGCAAATGTTACACTGATTTTTAAAACAGGGTCCCAAAAGGAACCAGGAAATAACAGGCCAATTAGCTTGTCTGTCCCAAGCAAATTAGTAGAAACTGTAATCAAAGATAGAATTATTGGTCATATTGAGGGACAAAGTCCACTGAGGGAAAATCACCCTGGCTTTTGCAAGGGAAAGTCCTCACCAGCCTTGTGGAGTTCTTTGAAATAGTGAACCAGTATGCAGACAACGATGACCCAGTAGACATTATAACCTGGACTTTCAAAAGGCTTTTGACAAGGTACCTCACCAAAGACTCTGTGTAAGGCTTGCAGTCACAGAGTAACAGGATGGGTCCTCATGTGGATTAAAAATTGGCTAAACAGAGAGTAGAAATAAATGGACAGTCCTCACAATGGAGGGAAGTGTTATGTATTGGGATTCAGGAAGTAAGCAGTAGAGTCCCACAAGGATCAGTATCAGGGCTGGTGCTGTTGAATTTGTTCAAAAATGATACGGAACTGGGGATGAGCAGTCTAGTGACAAGGTTTGCAGATGACACAAAATTATTCGGGTTGGTGAAAAGCAAGACTGACTGTGAAGAGCTCCAGGAGATCTCCACAAATTGGGTGAGTGGGCAGCAATGGGGCAAATGAAGCTCAGTGCAGGTAAGTGCAAGGTGGTGCACACTGGAACAAAAAAATCTTCGCTCCAGGTATAGGCTAACAGGGTTTCCACTTGCTGAGACACAGAGGGAAAGGAACTTTTGGATCAGAGTGGTTAGCTCAATGAAAATGTCAACCCAGTGCGCTGCTGCAGCTGTGAAACAGGCAAACTCCATGTTGGGGATTAGTAGGAAAGGGACTGAAAATGAAACAGCCAGTATTTATAATGCCCCTGTATAGAGCTATGGTGCACCCTCATTTGGAATACCATGCGCAGTTCTGGTAATAAAGGATACTGCAAAGCTGCAAAAAGTACTAAGGCAACCAAAATTATTAAGGGATTGCAGGGTGTCTGTTGTGGGAAGGGGAAGGCAAAGGAGATTGTAAGCCACTCTGAGAGTCCTTCAGATAGTGAAGGTGGGGCATAAATCCAATCTCTTCTCCTCTCTCCTTCTATTATCCTTGGTGACTAACGGGAACCTCCACACTGAGAGACAGTAAACCTCTGAATCTCAGTGCCAAGAGACAACGTTGGGGAAGGCCTTGGCCTCTATGCTCTGTTGTTGGTCCTCTAGAGTAACTGGTTGGCCATTGCAGGAGACAAGATGCTGGGCCAGACAGGCCAGTAGTCTGATCCAGCAGGGCTTATCTTATGTTCTTATGTTTTTATAGAAACCAATGCACAACCAACCCATACCATCCTTCCAATTGCACCAGTCTCAATTGTGTCTCACCGGACAGCCAATGTGCAGCCAACCAGCTGTACATTGTTGGTGATGACACTGAATAATCCTCACAAGATAAACTTCACCAAGACAATTTAAACTTTCTAATATATTTGCCTATATTTCATTCAAGAAGTGAAGGTATCAGGAATATCATTTTATATTATGGCAGCAAGTGGCGAAAAAAGTATCTGCTTTAACCTCACGTTTACCTTTCCCAATCATTTTAAAATGCTATCTTGAAAATAGAGTTTTCTGCAAACCGCAAAACATATTTTTATGTGTCACTTATCACCAGTTCGCTATCTCTGTTAGGTCAAGCAAAATCTTACTATAAAAACCAACATCTCAAGCACAAGGAAGCCCAGTAATTTACCAGAAACCTAAAAATAATGATGGAGTTATGGTTTTGTTTTGTTAAGGATTACTATTTCTACCCATCTAGTTTCCAGAAAGCATACATATTCTGAAATTAAACACTTTTTAAAAGGAGGGGGTACTTTCCAAAGCTACTTCTAAATGCAAAGGAATTTCTCTTGTTTATCTAGTGTTGTTTAAATCACTTCTAAAATCAAAGTGGAATTTAAAGGTACTTTTTGATATTTTTTTTCTTAACTAAACTGAGAAAGTAGACACCTTGACATAGCAAGTGAGATTTTTTTAAAAAAAGGAAAGCCAGGCAGTTAACATGCCAGACTCATGTTATTCACTTCCAGCAGTCATGGCTGATTTATTGTGCAACCCAATTCCTGTCCTCAAGTTATGTTATAAAACTGGCTGTGCAATCTCAAACTGAGCTATATTCTTCTACATCCATTGGGCTTAGAAGGGTAGAACTCTGATTCAGGTTGTTCTGTAAATGTCCTGTGCTTGCAAAATTTACAACAGCATAGTGAAATTTCGATAACATAGTAATCAGAGTGGACAGAACCAACTGACACTGTCATTTGCCATCAGGGCCACTAAGTGGCTCTCTGTTCAGTGAAATCAGAAAAATACCCATCGTGAAACAAATTGTCAAATATACTGACATCCAATAAACTACAATAATATTAATAAACCTTGAAAAATAAGGTACAGTAAGCACATAAGCTTCCCCAAAGATCTAAATATTGGTGTAAAAATGATACCTTATGTCCTTTTAACAACCAACACAGAAAGTCCAATGAACAAGCTTGCTGATTCTCTGATGTTTGTGACTTGTGCTTGAATAAGAATGTCCATTACAAGAATCCCTGGGATTCCCCAAGGATGGCAAAGACTGGCAACAGGGCTCCGGATATACACCCATTTCAAATGTTGTTTCCTCTTTGAAGCCCTGAAGCTCAAAAAACAATCCTCTGATCTTTTGGATCTGGAACCAATGCCTGCTAAAGTGAGAGGGACGTTGAGTCCAGTGGCCGGTGCATGAGCTGCGTGTTGTTGGGTGCTTCCAATTCTGTTGAGTTTGTTTACAATGAATTCAAAGATATAATCCTATGACACTACAACAAATAAATTATCCTCATAATATTCATTAATTTCCCCTCAGGGGTTAAATTGGGAGGCATTTTAATATACAGATACTTTAATTTACAGCCTCCCCTAACCCAGCACTCCCTTTTACACTCAGTTCCTGTATCCTTTGACATTGCCCTCAAAATTCTATAGAGCTGCTAAGCTTGTATCCAGTCTAAGACCACACAAATTTTTGAATGTAGTTTTTCTGAAATAAATGTGGTCCTGTAGCTAGATTCTTTACCAAAAACACACACATGCACATACAACACACATATATAAACCCTTGCAAAATGGGTGGGAGGAAATCATAATGCAAAACAAGGTACAGTGGAACAAAGAAACAAGTGTTCTGAACTACGAGACACCCTTAGCTACAACACAAAAGCTAACAAGAAAGACAAAAATGAAGGATCTATATCCACTGCAATACTGGATGTGGAAACAAACATTATTATCCTGTGTTTTGAGTTGTAGCCCTAAGAGAGCCAGTTTGGTGTAGTGGTTAAGTGCGCGGACTCTAATCTGGGAGAACCGGGTTTGATTCCCCACTCCTCCACTTGCACCTGGCTGGATGTCCTTGGGCAAGCCATAGCTCTGTACCAGCTGTTCCCTCAAGGACAGCTTGGGAAAGCGCTCTCTCAGCCCCACCTACCTCACAGGGTGTCTGTTGTGGGGAGGGGAAGGGAAAAGGAGTTTGTAAGCCACCCTGAGACTCCCTTGGGGAGTGGAGGGCGGGGTATAAATCCAATCTCTTCTTCTTCTACTACTTCTAATGCGTTAGATAGAAAATTCTTAGTGGATACTGCTTCCTGACTCACTAAGCTCCACCCCCAGCTGGGTTGGTACTTGAATACTGTCCAGGTCTCTTCAAATCCACCAATCCATCCCCCTAGAAACATCATCATACTGTCATAATCTTTGGCCATTGTATGTGATACGATGTTAGCTTTAATAGACTTAGGAGGAGATAACTCTGGTTAGAATGACACTGTAAAAATGGCACAAAAATAATTGGGAGGTGTGGTGGGGCAGATTATAGGAGTGGCAGCCAAGGTGGCACCCAATCATTCTCCTGGACTCCAACCATTTCTGACAGCATAAAGTTATAATAGAAAACGACATGTTAACTCAGGAGCCAGTCACAGAAAAGGAAACGGGATTATACAAATCCCAGCTAAGGAACACAGTTCACATACATCAAGACACATGGCATGCAGCTCTCTGTTCCAGTATCTAAAGAACCATGAGTATACTAGAGGGAACCTTGGTGATAGGAACTTTGATGAAAGGCACTTTGAACAAAGAAAGCACCTAGCATAAAACAGCCAAGGCTAAGACAAATATAGTAACTCTTCCAAGAACTCTGCCTCAAACTTCCAGATACAATCACTCACAAGGAAGCTCAACTGCACTCCATCAACTGGAACACAACACGACATAAGAAAGGCAAAGAGTCTAAGATTGCGGTCACACATGTGATATAAAGTGGGGGGGGGGGAGAGAGGCTATTTCCTCTGGCAGAAGTTGACCTGCAGTTGTGTGATCACACAGTCTTTTGAAACTGCAGGCATAGCCCACCACTGCGTGATCAGATGCAACCGCGGGTGAGTCGGGGGGGGGGTGCTGTTTGTCTTCAATGTGCTTAAACGAGGGATCAATGATTCGCACCTCAGCCCTGAGGGCTCCCTATGGAGTTTGTGATGATGCACATACTGAGAAGAGCAAAAAACAATGGTACGGAGTCGGGATGGCCTGATCAAACCATCCCGACACCATGAGAGCGCTCTGGAGTGATCAGACACAGGGAAGTCTGTCTGTGGCCCATAGCAACCCATTTGCCACCAGACTTTCTGAGGTGTCTTTTGAATCTTCTTGTGCGGCAGAGCAAAACGGGTTGCTAATGGCTGTGGGGCACTTCCCAGATGTTATGTGATCATGCTCCTTTAATCTGCCTGGCATTCACACCTATGTTGGGGCTAATGGTGTGTGTGATTGCAACCAGCCTTTGACAAGAGGAATCCAACAGGTACAGCTATGTCCACCATTTGGGATGTGGTTATTAGGAAAGCTGTGCATTCTACACTGCTTTCACACAGCTTTCAACAGTACAGGAACACTGCTGGAACAAAACAAAAAAAGGAAAACCATTTCTTTGCAGCCTAGAGAATTCATTGATGCGGTTCAAAATAAGTTCTAACTGCTGTCTGATTTTCTGTTACTGGATAGTAAGCAATCAGAGAATCACCACCCTGTGTCACTCACCTCAGCAGTCTTCATGAGGGGGTGCACAGACTGGGAAAGGAGCAGCAGCAGTAGACCCTCTACAGCCACAGAAGACCAGAGCTGGGGTAGCCAGAAAAGCACCAGCAAGACTGAGAGAGCTGGCTCTAACAGCCCACTATTTTCATGACATTCCTTCCCTAACCATGCACACACTGCTTATGTATGATATCATAAACCATGGGCTACATAAAGTGCAGGGTGGAGTGGGGGAGATAGACAATTAGGCTTCCTGGGGAAATAACCAACTAAATATGTGAAAGTGTGGCTAATGAAGGGGTGGGCTAAAATAAATAAAAATTAATCCTGGAACCTATTGTAACTGAGGCAGACATCTATTTGAGTGAGGCCATTGGTCCTTGCAGCTCTCACCCTGACTGGCTACAGTAGCACTCTGAATCAGAAAGGTGCATGTGCCTTTTACCCAGACCTGCCTACTGAACCTGAATTCTCTTGACGGCTTAGCCTGCTTTATCCTACAGCTAGACTCAATGAACCTTCAGGACCTAGCTATCAGTGCAATCCAAAGGAGCCCACTGACTTCAATGGACTTAGGAGGGTGTAACTCTATTTAGGATTGCACTGCCAATCAACTGGACTGTCTATGCTTGAGTGCTGCATCTGCTCTTTTTGTTCTGACCACTGTACTGATGTGCTGGCATACGAACGAAATTGCTGCCACATCAAACTCCAGCACAGCAGTCATCACCTTTCCTAGATTATCCTGAACATCTCTGCACTGATTTAGAAATTTCGTGAGGTTTTAGAGAAAAATGGCAGAGTCATATAGTGAAGAATTATTTGGTGGAAAATTATCCCTTACAGTTGTCTCTTTAAAATATTTATAGATTTGCCTTTCTCTTGACAAATCAGGACCCAAAGCAAGTAACAACCATGTAACAAATTACAATAAAATTAAATATATTAAAACTGCATTCAAACATTTAACAGGGGAGTACTCATTTGATATCATTAATTATATTATATTATATTATATTATATTATATTATATTATATTATATTATATTATATTATATTATATTATATTATAAGGAGTCACTAGGTTGGATGATCCAGACAGAAGTAATGTAGTGGAATAGAATATTTATATTGCATTACTGTTTAGTGCACTGTTTTCTAGTTTCGTAGTCTAGTTTTATTCTCTGTAGTATGCTTTAGACTGTTCCTGTTGCATTGTTTTTAATTGCGTAATCTGATTTGAGAATGAGAAAGGCAGACTATAAATGAAATGAATGAAAGTAACTGTTCTCACAGGGTCAGGTTAGCAACATTGCAGAATCAGCAACACGAGTCTCATTTAAGAGTTGTTTCTAAGCAGAAGCTGAATTGCAGTTTGTGGCCAGGATGGAGCATTCAAACAACTGTTTCACCAAAAGCACACTTAATCTGTATGCCTTTTGCCAATTTGCTAGGCTGGCATCTATATCTGCTATTGTTTAATGAGATATCCTTGCTGCACACAACCCAGGCATGGTCTGCTCTCAATTTTCAGGGAAATACAAAAGGTATAAGGTATAGAATTAGAACATGGGAAAGCCTCAAAACAAATTATGAAGTTCTCTATATAATTTAGAGCCTTTTATTACTTTGATCTTTTGAACACTGCTGGTGTGATTATTTGAACAGTGTGATTATTTATGGAAAAGATTTCTAGCTCATCTTTCAATCAATTGATCCCCTAGACAGCTTACAATAGATTAAGGACAATACAAGTGAAATGGCTTCAATGTGACACAGCTCCTGGCTCATTTCTTGATTGATTCTCAGACTTTTAAAGAAAAATAACTTGAATGAGAAAATACTGATGTCTTTCTATCGTTGCTCAATAGAGAGCATTTTAATATACTGTATCTGCGCCTGGTTTGCTAGTTGTACGGTCGCAGATAGGAAAGCACTCCAGAGAGTCATCACCACAGCCCAGAAGATAATTGGCTGTCCTCTCCCACTTTTGGAGGAACTGTACAGTTCTCGATGTCTGAAAAAAGTGAAGAACATCCTACAGGATTTATCACATCCTGCATATTCCTTGTTTGAACTGCTGCCTTCGGGCAGAAGATATAGGACAATCAAAACAAGGACAAATAGACTAAAAAACAGTTTTTACTTGAGAGCTATTATTGCCCTGAATGCTGCATGAGACTGAAATCTGGAGGAAACAGTGGTTTGGTTGCTATGTAAAAGGGAGAAGCAGTTGTGAATGCCTGTGTGAGTGCGCATGTGTATATGTTGTAAGTCACTGAATGATGGCACTTTTTAATTTCATTGTACTATGTACAATGACAATAAAGTATATTCTATTCTATTTCTTACCGGTGGTGAAGATAAAACAGATACTGGGGGTTTAAAATACATCTTCTGCCTTGAAATATAGTATGATTTCAGGAACAGGCTGGAACATTTAAAAACAGCCCAGCAGCAAGCCAAGCAACCCCACCAATACTAGCAGCTTTGCAGGGTTCAGCTGGTTCGACCCAGGCTGAGACGGCATTGGGTAAACCAGCACCCATTCCTACCATTGTCACAGCCCGGGGCTAAGCCAAGTGGACCTCATGATACTGCCAGAACAACAGGAGACACTTAGCTCAACCTGCTCCAAACCACCAGTGGCCCTCCAGGACAATAACCTAATGATAACATTTTGGTAAATTCAAGGGCCAAACCACCCCCTGCTTGGCTTAAAGTTAATTATGTCCATATTATGGCTGTACCTGCATGTAGGTCCTGGTATGATACCTACTTATGCATCATTGTCAGCAAAATAAAGCCCATTCAAGTTCACAATTTTTCATTAAGCATTATTAAATATCAACATTGGTGTGCATAATATATTAAAGTCTACCCATTCCCAGTTTTTTAACCTTACAAAAGGACCAGCAAATTCAAAACATTGGCCTCAAGTGAGTTTTCCATAACAACTTCTCTAAAAGAAGTATCGGATCATTTGGGGGTCTGAATTGCAGTTCCCAGGCAGATATGCTGCCTACCAGCCTGTTTCCTCCCAGTTTTGATAGGGCAGAAGGTGGGGGGGGGGGGTCAAGACATGAGACCAAGCCAAACAGTATTTTTGGGAAGGGATATTGGTATTTTTCATTTGTTTGTTTTCTTTCTGCATTTTGTTTGTTTGTTTTGTATTTTTGGTATCTTTTGGCAGGGATGAGTGGATTCTCATGCCTGGGAATTAAATGTCTCCCCAGACAACTTACATCAATTGATTTATAAGTTCAATGCTTCTGTTTTACAGATGTCAAAAATGTGACATAAGGTGCACTTCAGAAAAAGAAAACATTATTATTTGATCTTCTTTAAACAAAACTACAGTCCCACTTGCTATAGATTTTACTGTCAATTTCAGTAGTCTTTAGACACTTTACATATACATTTGTAGGACAGCTGGTTTACTAAGTAAATAATGCCTGTGTCAAGAACTCTCAGTGCTCATACTCAAAATAAAATATATCAACAATAAAGGGGAAATAAAGGTGAGTTTTAAAACACAGAAGATGCTGCTGCCAAGGAAAACTAAAAGAGAGTTGTTGGGTAAGCAATCACAGCCTCCAATGAGAATTTTCAAACTTCCATACGTTGTGGAATCCCACAATATATGTTGTAGCTTTTAAGATGCTATAGGCCACTTTAACATACTTGCGTACAAATCAGCAGAAGACGCAAGCACAATTAGTTAAAGTCTGTCCCCACCACATCTGATTCTGCCTTTATGTGACTACTACCAATGTGCCCTTAGTGGGCAGATGACGGAATTGGGGGGGGGGGGGGGGCCTTTGCTTCTGTAAGATAATACTGCTCATTGTTCCTTCACTTTAAAAAAATGGGCAAAAAAAGTAGATGAGCATTCCCATACTGGGGCGGGGGGGGGGGGGGGGATACAGTACCTTCATAACAAAATAAAAGCCTTTGAACATTTTAAAGGAAAGGTTGGTGAAACTGAGTGGCATTCCTAGGGGTATCAGATGACACCCCTTCATCCAGGAAGCACAGCAGCTACTCAAAAAGCTAAACTACTGGCAACACACATCTCTTGCTAGTGTCTGTGTTTTGAAATGAAGCCTCTTGGTAGGAAACATCACACTTTCTTCTCTGCAAAACCATTTTGAAGTTAACGTTAACATAAAATAAGCAATGTTTCAATTCTGAGCAGATTTCCCATGTCTCCTATTTATTATTGCAGGTATTTCCAGTGGGTACTTTGCTACAGTTTATGGAGGACCTAAAGGGGAGATTTTGTCGGTTCCAGCCTCTGTACTACCCACTGGCTCAGCCTTGCTGCTCTCGCTCAGTCAGTATACCTATAGCATCCACTCATGATCCTCACATCCATTTGTCAAATAAGTATTTTGCTTAGAGACAGTACAATCAACCCCTGTGGCCTCCATTTAGGCCAGTGACAGAATATAAACCGGTCAGGACACAACAGATGAGGATTGCCCTTCTGCAGGGAATGGGGATGGGCCAGTGAGAACCATGAAACTGTGAAGAAGCTTACAAGAGCCCTCTGAATGTTGATGCAGCTGATAGCTGTTGGTGGAAATATGGCAGTCTGAAATGGAGTCTAATTTCACATTTACAAGCTTTTGACATGTAATTTGAACTGTGCTATGAGCAGCAAGTGGTCCAATGCCTGCTTTTCCCTCTTTCACATTCCTTACTATGTGTGCATTTATGTAGTGGTATGAAATTAGATTGGTTGGTGGGTCAGTCTTATGGTTGCCAAGCTCCAGGTGGGGCCTGGAGTCCTCACAGAATTACAGCTAATTTCCAGACTGCAGGGGTCAGTTCCCCTGGAGAAAATGGCTACTCTTAAACAGGGGACTGTATGTCATCACATCTCTGCTTCAGCCCCCTTGCCAGGTTCTACCCCCAGATATCTAGGCTTTTCCCAACCTGGAGTTGGCAACCTTAGCCAGAGCAAAGAATTGCAGAGCCAAACTGTTTTCTCCCTTCCTCATAATTGCTATTGCCAGTTTAGGCTTACTGAAAGTGCCAGAATGTAGCACTGTCTTTCCTAGGAGGGGCAGGAAACTTCTGGGAAGCATGCTATCACAGCCATTTTCCATCTTCCTGCCCCTCCTGAAGCTAAGTATGCAGAGGCTAAGGCCAAAAGTCTTCATTTAGTGGCTAAACAATGAATAAGAGGCCAGCTGATGAACCATGAACCTCCAGGTTCTTGTTACTCATTAAGAGAATACCATATGTATGTTGTGATCACACGCACGAGATAAAGCAGGGGGGAAGAGAGGCTATTTCCTCCGACATAAGTTGACCCGCAGTTGCGTGATCAAACAGTCTTCTGAAGCTGCAGGCACAGCCTGCCACTGTGTGATCAGACACAACCGCAGGTGAGTCAGGGTTTTTTTTTGCCATTTGTCTCCGATGTGCTTAAATGAGGGATCGATGATTTGCACCTCAGCCCCGAGGGCTCCCTATGGAGTGTGCAATGATGTGCATACTGAGAAGGGAAAAAAACAAGGGCACGGAGTTGGGATGGCCTGAACAGACCATCCCGACGCCATGAGAGCGCACTGGAGGGATCAGCTGCAGGAAAGTCCATCTGTGGCCTGTAGCAACCCATTTGCTACTGGACTTTCTGAGGTGTCTTTTAAATCCGCTTGTACAGTGAAGCAAAACAGGTTTCCAATGGCTGTGGGGCACTTCCCAGATGTTGTGTGATCCTTTAATCTGCCTGGCATTCACATTTATGTCAGGGCTAATTGTGCTTGTGATCGCAACTGTACTTCCTAAGGTTACTTCGGGTGCATTCAGACGGGCAGCTAATCCCACCATTGGCCCGGCTGTAATTTGATCTAGATCTTTTTAATCCAGCATTGCACAACCAGACAGCTCCCCCATGAATCGCTTTACTGTGCGTGACTCCGCAGTGGATTGGGTAGACGGCATCCACATTAAGAAGCACTGCAGTCAGCTTTTTAAAAAAAATCCTGCTTGTGCATGTGCATATCTGCACATCTGCTTATGTGCCTCACCATCTGCGGACATTGCATGTTTAAGCGGTTATGCACACATTGCTAAGAGTTTTTTAAAATGGTGGCCATTTGGGGACCATCCCTACGGGCTGACTGCATATGTGCCTATCTGCATATGTGCGTATCTGCTTATCTGCATATGTGCCTCACTGTCTGCAGACATTGCATGTTCAAGCGGTTATGCATGCAGTGCTAAGAGTTTTTTTAAATGGAGGCCATTTGGGGTCATCTGGAGACCATCCCTACGGGCTGATTGTGCGCTGGTGGAATGACCTGACAGTGGAAAGTCCGGCATTGGCCCGTCGGCCAGCTTTAGACCGGACTTTAACCACTATCTTTTAAGTACGGATCTCCAACGGGGATCGACGGGCTACTAATGAAAGCGGCCCGATTCCCAGATTTTTAGGTCCCGATGTGCACTTTAAATCCACCAGGCACTCATGCCTGGCACAGCACAAAAGAGCCGTCTGAACAGTGTTTTTCAGCATGATGAGGGGCAGAGCAGCTCAGCTCTTGATGGATTAGAGCGTTATTTAGATTTATGGAAGGGTTCATCACAGTTGCCACCAGCAGAAACCCAGCTGCATCTGCATGTAAATGGGATTTGGGGAGGTTTGCAGTTAACATTTGTTGTGGTTAAATCCTACTGAGGCCTAACAAGCGCCCCTTTTCAATGGCTTTAATCCCCTATTTTTTCAGAAGTATAGGATCTTGCATAGTACCTGACTGTATACCACAGCATTGTGTGTGTGCAAGCCTATACCTTTGTACAGGCAAGATTACACAATACCTTGATAACCAAGGGAAGTATTGTACAAGATATAGCCTCTATGCTTTCTCATGTTACACAGAAAGGAGAATGTCAGAAGGTGCAGATTGTTGCATGGAGGTAAGGGAGGAACATACCCATAAAAATTCTGCTATCTTTACGAAACATTTTATATGGTAATTCTGTCTTGTATTGGATCTGGCAATTTTATGTTAACAGCATTCACAACACACCGTCCAAGCTGAAACATATGAACCCAAATAAATGTGGGTAACTTTGCAAACACTTTGAGCACGTGGGAAATCTGGGATCCCCATGCAAAAAATGATTCATCCAAATAATGAGGCAGAGATTGTTCTCTTTTTTTTCAAAGAAAAAGAACAACTATTTGTATTTCCTAAACTGTATTCACAAATACTAGAATCTCCTTAGCTTAAAAAGCCTGCACTTCATTTCTTCTATTTCAATTTCAGGGCAGAGCTTTAAGCAGGACCAAAAACCTATACAATTTGCAGGAGCCAAGGATCTAATGGCTTTGCCTCACATCATAAGAGTAATGGGGCCTAGCACAGAGCCGGTGGTCTTATCACATTGATCCAAATGTTTCTGTGTAATGTATCATCCTGGAAATCAGAGCCAGTTTGCAGCCATCAGAAGTATCGAGTTTTAGAGATTGTTTCTGTTTTGTTTAGCCCAGGCAGTGCTCTAAGGCTGTATTTTAAGTTTCTAACTTGAACCTAAAACCTATGTGATAACAAAACACACTGAGCTACATAACAACATGCCTGTTAAAAAGTTCTACAAAAAGAACTCTGCTTGGTTTAACAATGCCTTCCCTATCCAACTGGAAAGATCAGGGTTTCCTGAGTGATGCTGCAGAAAAGGAACAGAGTGATGTTAAGAAAAGGAACAGAGGAGGAAGGTTCCCCTCCTTGTCTTATACCGAAGGCAAACAAACATTCTGAGGTGGTGGGTGGGCACGCCTCCCTCCCTGTCACTGCTTTCCAGAGAATTCCACCTCTTGTGGTGCCAAGAATTGATCACTGAATGTGGAGATGTGTAGGGACACTTGAAGAAGAAATCTTGGATGTCTACATTTGCTGTTTGAGTTTTGGGGGTCTGCTCTTCAGAACACAGAAAGGATACTTGTTAGAGAAACTGAGGCCATTTTTAGAATCCAGCATGCTAAATTTCCACATGGGTTGAATCCTAGTTTTATTAAAGGTTGGGAAAATGGACACCGGCATGTGGACCTTATAACATATTGCAGTAATTTTAACAAAAAATAATGTGAAGGTTCTGATCACATGAGTGGCTCCATGCCTGTTGCAATACACAAATACAATCACCTCTCTCTATTCCACACACATTGGCTTCCTATCAGGCTTTCCTGTCTATAATCTTTGGGGAACTGGGAAGAAAAAGCTGGCAGGACACGATGTTTGGCACCTTTCCTACAAAGCACACTCCTGCCTTCAGCCTCAGCGCCTGTGCAAGCGCACACTGGGGAAAGACTCCAAAGGAGCAAGCAAGGGGAGAACCATCTGCATGCTGGGCCAGAGGCCAAGGGCAGTTCTTTTATTTGTGAGAAGAGCTTCCTTTATAGATGTAAAACTGCTGGGAGATGCAGTCTTCTTGCACCCAGTTACTCATGTTCAAGGGTTGCTTTGCGCATTGTGCAGCGGCAAACCCAAGCTTGTCACCATGTGTACACAGGAAGCCAGGGCCAATCCAAGATTGCTGCTAGCTGTGCCTATACAGGAAATGTCACATTCACAGGGACAGGGTTGTTGTTTTTATTGTTTACATTTACCTGTTCCTCATTCAAAAGATTTCTACTCCACCTATGGAACAAATGATTTCCAATGAGAATCATAACAGATTTAAGCAATGCAGGATTAAATTGCAAAGTAAGACATTTAAAATTAGCAGCAGTACAGCATCCGCCTAATAAGTAGCACAATTATGTTCCTCTAAAAGCATGAGCAAACAAAACAGCTCTAACTGGATGCCTATGTAATTGTCAGGCAAATGCATTGTAATAGGGTGCTGAAAAGCTGGGGTGTTGCAACAGAATAAGTAAACACCATGGTTTCCAGAGGAAAATGTTCACATTTGAAATGGCTCAGTCCCATTGATATGAATGTAAGTAACTTAAGGCTGCGATCACACAAGCAGTTTGCCATGATATAGTAGCATTACCTTTGTGGATTTAAAGAGCACAATCATGCCCCAGTTGTTGGCACCCCATGTTGCCCTGCTTTGGAAACTGAGTAATCAGGCACCAGCAAAAGTCTAGTATTAAGGGATTCCAGCATTTCCACCCCACATTTCCTGACGTCTAAACCCCCCTGTTGCAAAGTCAAGCCATTAGGGAAATCTGAACCTTCCCTTCTGTTTCCGCCTCCTTTGCTTTGTTGGTTTGGGTTTTTTGATCAGGGTGGGATATCTGATTAAAACTTCCTTCAACTATTTAAACTGCTGCAAACAGAGGCACAGCCAGATTGTGTCAAGCCTCCAGTGTGACCGCAGCCTTAGTGTACCTAACTGGATGCTGAACTGCAATACTGGAACGGATGCTTGAACACCCATCAGTTCAGCTCACATCCTGTTCACCAGTCACAAAAAGGGAGCCAGTTCTTCAACAGCATGTTTGTTGGTTTATTGACCTGTTTGGGGCTGTTTAGCAAGGACCTGCTTCAACTACTCCCTAACAGTCTAATCCAGCACAATTGGCATTTTGGACATGAAGCCTGATGGAGTTCTGCTCCTCTCCTTCTTCCTGTTCTGCTGCTCCACTCAGCAGTCAACTGTTTAAATACACAATTAAATTAGTCACAAAGCATAGCAGTCATAAATACTGTTTTTTTTAAAATAATCCTGTTGCTCAGTGTTTATTTTAGATAGTCCTATCAACATTAATGGCTGCTCATCTGCTTGGATTGGCAACATTTTAGCACATGAACAGTGTTGCAAAAAAAAACCCCAACAACTAATGCAAACTTAATGTGTTGTGTTATTTGGGCTTGACCCCCCCCCCCCCCCCAGTAATCAGCTTTCAGGTGAGCAACATAATTGAAAACAGTAAATTCAACTACAAAACAGGTTTGTGACAAAATTAGCAGCATCTGTAAATATTAGTGTATGCCAACAATGCCTAAAATGTCCTGGCTGCAAAAAAAACTTTCAGTCATGTAACTGGGAGAGATATTACACATCGCCATGATGCTCTAGTGTCATGGCAACATACAATGTCACTTCTGCTTACATTATTGAAAGTGCAACTTCTAGTCCTGCCTCCACCAAGCTAAGTAAAAGTGCACAATGGGAGGAGGAAATTGGCCCATCACCCTCCATCTCTGCCTCAGTGTGGACCTCCTGTAAGGTTAGTTGCTGACCAGAGACTTGCAGTGGAATCCTAAGCAGTGTTATACCCTTCCTGTCCATTGCACTGTAAGTCTAACTAAAAACAGCAATAAGCAGCCCAAAATTTGCACCTCTATTGTTAGATTCTGC
The DNA here is from genome assembly GCA_029233225.1 of Lepidodactylus listeri. Taxonomy (NCBI): domain Eukaryota; kingdom Metazoa; phylum Chordata; class Lepidosauria; order Squamata; family Gekkonidae; genus Lepidodactylus; species Lepidodactylus listeri. The sequence goes on along the minus strand of JARCFY010000005.1, from coordinate 53,964,477 downwards.
CAGGGGAGTATCTTGAAAGAAAAACTGCATGGGATTTCTCTCAAAATTAAACCAATGATAAGTCTGGAAGACATTCCCAAGATTCTAAAAAACAATCATACTCCTTAGTCAGGTCAAGGCAGGGGACTGGTGCAGATTTCCTTTCACATGAGGAATCATTCCTTCTACATGCAGATTTTCTGTGTTACAGCAAGAAGAACTCCATTAGACATGAAACCTCTTGTTCTATTGCAATCTACAAGCCCAATTACCAATGTTAATGGACCCCTGGACCTGCCGATCTTGACGATCTATAGCAAATTAGCAATGGTTTGGAAAGAGAAAAATCTTGCTGCGAACATTATTCTGTGTTATGCATTGAGGACTCTGCTCCTTTTTTAAAACAAGATGTAATGATCAACTATTCAGCAGCATGTCTTCTTTTTTTAGCCATGTTCTGAATCTTGTCAGTTTACCATCCTGCCTCTTTGTTCTGCTTCCCTTGCTGACATTTTATGTATAACATTATGGGTTAAATGGTATCATCTTCTGAGAAATTACAGGTTGGTTCCCTATCCCAAAGCCTGGCCATCCTCACTGGCCAGCTGTGCTGAATGGAAGGAGCACCTTAACTCCATAAAGATTCCCTTTCCAATGGCTCTAATTATCAGTAGTGTTTTAAGACTTGATGCTGCAGATAGTGTTTTATATGCTGGTGTAATAGAGAGAGTGTACATAGCCATTGTACATCTACCCATATGGCTTCTTATAATTAGATGCTGGGCTCAGGGAATGGCCATCCCCTTCAAGCCATGCTTGTGAGCTTCCAAGGGCATTTGGCTGGCCAGCATGGGAGGCAGAAAGCAGAACTACAGGATATGGCAGTCAAAGGGTCTCTGCCAAAATGGCAGCCCCCGTCAAGTTTGCCTCCTCTATACTGTGTCATGCACTCTCAGGTTGACGTCATGATATGACACATTTGTTCCACCTCATCGGCTGCCAATGATATTACTACAAGTTATGGAAGGGGGAAATTGATGTGAGGTAGGCTGTTTTTAGTGGCAGGCTCATCCCTCTCTTCCATAATATGCACTTCCATTCAGAATGCTATGCCAGATTGATGTTGGTCTCATCCAGCAATCAAAATAAATTGCTTGTTTGTTTGATTTACCAATGTGAGAAACTCAAAAACTGATTTAAACATCATTTGAGAAAGCACTTCAAAATCTCACTGTCCAGATTCTATTGTTACACTGGTGTAAATCCATGTTTATCTAAGTTACTCCAAAAATGAGACTAGAGCCTAGATTCAAAATACTATTCTACTTTTTTTTAAGGAAATACTTTATTGCTTTGTGACAGCCATATATTTGTCTATGGCAGCACATGAAGTAACAAAATAAAGATTTAAAGATATTGTAAATATTATACTATAAATATAGCAAGCAACTCATTGTAACCATCCAATATAAACCACGATACCATCAATTTTCTAGTCAGTTTAACTATACTGAAATGTATTTGAGTTTTCAGACATGATCAATGTTGTTTTTATAGTATCAGTGTATAGTATCATGTCATAATATCCATTTCTGTTTGAACTTGCTGCTAGTGGTCTGAAAGGAACAATCCCCAATTTTGCCTAGTTTTGTTCATTGTCTTGAATTCTCTCATCTCAAAAATTGGCAGTGGGGGCCCTTGTCCTAAACCAAGCCCAGTTCTGGCTGGTTCAGGTGCTCATCACTACTCTCAGTTGCCCAAACTAAATTTCCTCCCATAGTCTGTAAAGAGGGGTGGTACAATCACATACACAGGGGGCAAACAGAACAGTCCTAAACAGAGTCACATCCTTCTAAACCCATTCAGGTAAATGGAATTTGAAGGTTGTAACTCTGTCTAGGATTGCACTGAAAGTTACCTAAAAACAAAAAAGAACAAATAAGAACCCAGATGCTACCAATCCTGCTGGCAGTTTCTGCCTCAGCTCTTCTGCACATGGTATATACAAGCACATGGCTTGCACATGCAGGTTGTCAAGGTTGTTATCTCAGGCTCTGCAGAATGGTAGCCTATCTTGAATCCTCCATTGCACAGCGCTCCTATTGTACTCTAGTCTAAGTACACTGAAATAATGAATTTCATTTCATTTCCTTTGACTGCCGTAAATCTTCATAGGATTGTGCTTCAAATATACCAAAACATGTTGCATACCTACAGGCCATAGTTGGAATATTTTACATCAAAATGCCTGGCACCTGCAATATAATATATTACCATACAAATTAATACAATTAAACATGGAGAATGATATGAAAATTTCACGGAGGGAGACATTTGTTAGGATAATTCAAGGAAGTAGGGGATATTTATAAACACTAGACTTTTATGAGACATAAGAACAGATAAATGCTCTTCTTATCCTTGTGCTGCATTTGTAAAGATTCAATCATTATTCCAATGTTCGAGAACTGGGAACATGCTGCACCAAGTAAAAACAGCCAAAGGAAGTAGCACTTGATTGCTATATAATTTAAATTTCAACAGGTAGCCATCACAGCTTCACATAACTGTATGAAGCTGTCAGCTGCCTTCAAACAGAAATGGATATTATGGCATGTGTTAATCTTGATAAAGAGGGAAAGAATCAGCATGCCCTGTGAACATAAGGAGAAAAAAAGATTCAGGTGATAGTATTGTGTGGATGTACGTGATAATGGTGAAAATAATTCTTTAAGCCAATAATGAACCAATGAAACACTGTCTTGGTCATAGTGTCAACGTGGCCATTGTTAGTTTGAGAAGATACAACACGGATGCTCTGGCAAGGAGCTAAATTTCTCTCCTTGGGATAACATGGCTCTCAAGATAATAATAACAATATTAATACTATGTATCATGGGCATAACTGCATTGTCTCTTTATCACATTATAATGTGACCAACACATTGAAGCCAAGATAGAGCTATGCAAATAAGAACAGGAAACTTTATGGATAAGAGCAGGCTCATTCTCAATGGATTTAATTAAATTCTATGAAACAAAGGAAGTGGGCTACAACTGACAAGACTACTGGAGAAGATGCAAAATGTTCTTTCTTCTATGCCACCCCCCCCAATCTAAAATCAATAGTGTCTTTTTCTTTTTCCCATATCAAAGAATGCCTCCTATTTAGGTCTGGGGGGGGGGGGGATCAAGCTGTTGCTGGCAGATCACATGGCACCAGCAGTGTCTTCCCTTCTCCTGGTTCTACTTGGCCTGCCATTGAGAAGGCTTAATGTAAGTAAGAAGCATCTCTGCATTCTGTATACAATGATAAATTTCACTCTTCACCAGTCCCTTTTAGATCCAGGCATGCATCCCCACCTACTATAATGGTAATTAATTTTAAAAAATAGACATCTTGGTCACAAAAAAAGACCACCACTGGAATGATGATATTTTTATGACTCATTCAAGAAGATTAAAAACGACAGGAGCTCAACAATGGAAAATAAACCAACCCAGAATGTTTTAATATTGGGGAGAGGGCAGGGAAATCATCCAAAAACTGAAACAGTGCAAAGAACATAAAAGTTTTTCAACCATTGACAATATACTAAATAATCACTACCATACCATCTGTGGGAAGTGGTCTGAGGTACAGTGGCAAAGAGAATTACTGGTGATCTGGAGACCCAAGGTCAAACCTCAACTCCCTAGGTGGCTTTAGCTAAGTCAGCTTCAGATGTTCCCTCCCCCTGCCGGCTACAATATGGAGAAAATAATACTGGCTTTCCTTATAGAGGTGCTCTAAGGACTTCTGTGATAATGTATGTTACACACTTTGAACACTGGAAATGTTGTTCAAAGTCTAAGTATTACTATCTGTGGCTAGTTCAAATTTCTAACAGTTCCACAAAGAATTCCCACTGAAGAAAAAAATAATTTTCTGTGATTGCAGAGTTCTTTTTAAAAGATGGAACAGAAATATGTTTCAGGAAATTTATCAACAAATAATGGTTTCTGAGGAGATGTTTAAACTGCTTGGCTGCTGTATGGGGCCTCTGTCTACCATTCAGCACAGCCACCATTATCTGTAGATCAGTTGACAGCAATCATTTTCAATAATTCATCTGTGCTTATCAAACTGGGAAGGGCATTGCATTTAAAGAAAGGAAAGTGACATTTAATTTCGATAAATTTTCTGTAATTTTAATTCCAGGAAAAATTGAGACCTACAGCTCTTATACTGTATGGACATTAAGGACAATTAAGGCATTTAATTTTAATTAAGGCATTAAGGCATTTATTTAATACTTCATTCATACACCTCCATTCTCCCCAGTGAGGACCTCAAGTGGCTTCCATTGTCATCCTCTCCTCCATTTTATCCTCAAAAACAACCCTGTGAGATATCTTAGTCTAACAGTGCGTGACTGGTGCAAAGTCATCCAGCAAGCTTACATGGCAATGTAGGGATTCAAACCTGGCTCCCCTGTTTCATAGTCCAACATTGTAACCACTAAGCCACACTGAACCAGGAATGAACAGTCGATGGAAGGGATCTCGGCTACCTCCCCACCAAAGCCCCTGAACCTCTTAAAAGCTATTCCTGGGGTGGGGGAGAAATGTCATGGGATGCAAAAGATGTAACTGGAGTAGGAAGTTTTATTATACACATTGATATAGCTTGTATAAACTCCTCTCAAACTTAGTTGTGTAACACGGTGTGTGCGTGCATTCATGTGCATGCATGCGCACACACATTTTAAGGATGGTGCCCATTATGCATAGGTAAAAGCTTCTGAATTCAAACATCACCGTTTTTATTCAACTTACATATTCTCTGACCCTAACAATTCATAGCCTGAAAAATATTCGTAGACCATTTGGCGTTCTGTCAAAGTTCTGTCAGGCCGATTCCGCACCAGCCCTTTGCTCCCCTTTCCACCCAAATTGAATTGCCCCAACTCTGTTTGCATGGTTCCATACTACAGAATTCTGCCCCATGTCTTCATTTCCGCATTTGCTCTTGCCCCGGCTCTTGATCCCCTGCCCCTCCTTTGCCCAATTTTTTTTAAAAGTAGGCGGAGTTGCATTGTAATGTTATAACATCATGACATTCTCACAACTCATCCCTTCTCCTTTTAGGGAACCCTCCCAGTAAGCTCCAGGTATGATCACATATGCACAGATTTCCTTTTTTTTTTTTTTTGCACATGCGTGGTTTCATTATGATGTAACGACGTCACAACACTGTCATATCCACACCTCCAAGACGCCATTTACCTCATTGTCTAGTAGCTGCCGCTATTTGCATACTAAGTTTGGGGGGGGGGCAGGGAAATGGCTGCTGTGCCAATAGCACACATGTATTTCAGCATTGCAGCCAACTTGAGGTCATTGCTGAGTTGCAACGAAACCAAAACATTGATGTCTCATTTCATGCCAGCAACCGTGGAGGGGCGCGGGAGGGAGGCGGTTGAGGAAGGGAGAAGACAGTGGAACACCCCTACTGCCCTGAGGGATTTACATTCCCGTGACTCAACTTAGAATAAAATAAAAAAACTCAAATTCATTGAGATGGAACAACAGCCCTACCAGTTCAACAGCACACTTGTAAGAGGGATCAGCATCCACCCTCTGGTTGTTTTACTTTTTACTCTTTCTGCCTCTTGACCGCAGGAGTGCCTATTTTTTTAAATGCACACAGCTGCCAAAGCTAGAGAAATGTCAAGCAGGCATTGATGGCACTGTAACATTGTAACATCGTTGCAACAAAACACTGGAGAAATCAGCCAATGAGTGGTGACAGACTTTACATTGCATAATGTTAATGGAGGTCCTTGCTGCGTTACACTGGAGTGTTGTTGTAATGCAACAAGGGTCGGGGGTCAAAAAAAAATGGAGAGGAGAGGGAAAGGAGAGGAGGAAAAGGGGAGGGGAAGAAGAAAGAGGGGCGTTGAAAGGGAGGAGCATTAAATCCCGACTTTGGAGTTCCCCAATGGAATGCCCCGACCTCACTCCCATGGCAAAAATAAAATAAAATAAAAAACCTGAAAATCCAGGAAACAGAAGATCCGGGGGGAATGAGGATTACGTTCGGGCCAAATGCAGACCCGGGGCAACAGGTGGGGAACTGTTACTCTGCCGCATGTTTTTTCAAGGGTCCACGTCGGAGCAACCACTGGTGTGGAATCGGCCTCAGAGTTATAAAAGTGTTAATTTTAAGAAGGTTTTCATTCCGTGAAGCCTCAATGGAAATGTTGCATTCCCTCTCAGTGAGGTAAGATAACCCCCCCCCCCCCAATTGCCATAGAGATCAGGAAGCCATATCACAATGCAATCCTAAGAATCTTACTTCAGAAGAGCGTGACACTTAGTGTGACACTTAACATCCTGTCTGGCTTCTGGAAAATCTTGCAAGCACCTGCCATTTCACAAAAAATAAAATAATAAATTGCAGCCTTCAATGTTTGTTTATTTACAAAATTTACATCCCACCTTTCTGCCCTTACAAGGTTATTTTCTATAAACAAACAAACATTATATATTGTAATTTAAGATATTCCTCCTCTTATTACAACAGATATTGGAAGGGGGGAGCTAGTAACAGAGAGGGGACAGATCATATGAATTTAACAATGCAAAATAAAAGGCTATAGAAATAAAAAAAACAGAAATAGCTCTCACAGTGCTTGCTGGCACAGTGGATAATTTGAAGAAGAGTAGAACAGACTGAGACATTGTTGAAATGCAAAGAACCCAGAAACACTTCAGAGCTCCTGGCAGAATTTAACCATATTTAATGTTCTGTAAAAAGAAAAATCTCAATTACCTAAAACCATTAAAAGCAATTACTATGAATAATTAGAATACACAAGAATAACCAATTACTTAAATAATCAATCAGTGGTAGCCTGGCTTCGGAATCACTTCACTTGGCTAGCATATCAGAATAGTTTTGCTTTGTTTTTTAAATCAGGAGATATTTCAGCTCCCTGCATAATTCAGGAAGATATCAAACTATCTAGACAATGCACAGAACATAAAACCTCTTAACTGCTTCATTCCATCTCTGAGGCTGTGTTCATATGCGCCATTTGGAGTGGACGGGAAATGTCCTTATTTCCTCCAGAGAAATTTGACTCACAGTTGCAAGATCACACATCCCTTTGTGCTGCAGGCTGTCACTGTGTGATCAGACACCACCACGTGAGTGGTGGTTTTTTGCCATTTGTTTCCCATGCGCATAAATGAGGAATCGCACCTCTGCACTGAGGGTTCCCCATGGAGTATGTGATTATGTGTATACTGTTAAGTGGGGTGGGGGGACAGCATCGAGTCAGGATGGAATGATCAGACCATCCTGATGGCTTGAGAGCATGCTTGAGTGATCAGACAGGGGAAAGTCCATCTGTGGCCCATCGGCAAGTGTTAGGACCAGACTTTCCCCTGTGCCTTTTAACCCCATTTCTGTGGTGGAGCACCACGGGGTGCCAACAACTGCGGGAACTGTCAGGCATTCACAGGTATGTGGCATCTAAAGGCACGTCTGACTGCAACCTGTACCAAACCACCCTGGGGGCGTAGAGTTTGTGATTTTCCAAGGAAGCGGGGGCTATTGTGTGCGCACGTTAAGTGCGCACATGCCGGGACTATGTCCCAGCCACCGCCAGAGCCCCTGCCCGGCTGGCTGGCTCCCAGCTCCCCAGAACCCACTCACTCGCTCACTCCCTGTGCCATTTGGGGCGACTACCCAGTGTGATGACATCACCCAGAAGTGATGTCATCACGCTGGGCATGTTGCCAGGGCGATGCTCTGGCAATCGCCTCGAAACTCTATAGTGCCATAGAGTTTTGGGGCAATTGCTAGAGCGTCACCCCGCAGTCACCCAGATGGCCCCGGGAAGGAAGGAGGGAGGGAGCAAGCGAGCAGGTGGGTTCAGGGGAGCCGGGGGCGGGGGGAGTGGGTGCCTAGGCAGGAAAGCGCAGCGGCAGCAGGCAGCGGGCAGGTGGGTGGGTGCCCCGTTTCGCCGGGGGGGCTCAGTTTCCCACAGGAAATCTCAGGGATGGCCTGAGCCCCTGAGCCCTTCCGCAGTGGATGTCTAAGAACCACCCTGGAAGGACACCATGTGGTCATGCATTTTACTGCTGCTACACTGGGAATGGGTGGGGAAATTTAAACACTCATTCAGAAAAGAATTTTGTACATTCAGGGCAGCTGCTAGAAAATTTAGTTTGACCACAATAAAAGCAAAGGCTCGCCATGCTAATAAAGAAACTACATAAAACATGGTAAAAAAGAATTTGGAGCGGATATTCGACAATGTTACCCCCTGCTCCAATGTGTCTCTGTTCACACCTAACAAAGCCTCTAAACTCTCACATTATGTCTTATGTCTGTCTCAGTTTCCACTGATATAGATCAAGATACAGATCATTGATATAGACCAATTTTCCACTGTGCAGATCTACTGAGACCAGCACTACCCTATGTTCCTCTTTGTGGCAGCAGCATATTTGGCAGCCAGTCCACAGAGATTCACAAAACAAATTCATGCCAAGGAGATTCACTACAAATGAATAGGCTAGCCACAGGTTTCAGAGCGACCACTAAGGGCTTTATTATTGTAACCCTCTATTATGAAAAAAAAATGTTTGGATAATTTATTAAGGCAAGACAAAGACATGAGGGATACACATGAAATACTATCCCAACCACTAATCATTGCCCACAGATATTAACCCATTATTGGCTAGAGCAATGATTCCTGTGGAGCCAACCCAGACCTGTGTTCCTGGGTGTATATAAAGACTGGCTCCTCCACTGATACAAAACCATGTCCCATCCACAAGGGTTTAAAGTCTACCCAGAACTTTTTTATAGAATATTTCTTCTGCTACTGGCTCAGATGCATTTGCATCAGTGAACTCCAGTTTTGTTTAGATTTGAACATTTTGAGTTGTTTCTCTAGAGTCGCTTCACCTAACAAATTTTAGGTTCTCAGGAAGGGACATATATCTGGACACATTTCATATTGCAAGAGTTATCAAAAGGGTGACTAGTACCAAAATCACACAAACGTATTCAAAGTAGTAGAAGTGCACAGTGCCTGTCACACCTACCTTTTAAGTGTTCACAAGTACACCTACTTGGAAAATGCTCAAAAATAACATGAATATGCACAAACCAAAAGAAAAAGAAAAAAAGCACCAACTATTAATCTGAGCAAACTGAAGGAAATGAAATCATTATGTCTGCACCTACAACATCCAGAAGAACAAATTTCCTGCCGGGATAATAAATGGCTTCTTTTGTTTCATGTTGGCCCCAGTCATGTGACTTACCTTGGCCTATTCTTCATCTGGAAGATTTTGCTTTATAAATACCCAGATGGCTTTGAATTTCAACTGCTAAAAACATATTAAATCTCTCAGACAATCTCCAGTCCCCTTCTTGAGCCTCTTAAATAAATTCAGACTATTTCCAAGGTGAGAAAATAAAACACGAGCACTGTCTTACTTTCAAAGTAGCCAATCTAAATGGCATACTTGGAATCAGAAGAGTCTGAGGATAATATAAAAATGGCTAGATAGGCCTGAGAGAAATATTTTAGCAAAAAGTTTTAAATGTGTCATTGTTGTATTTGTATTTTAAAGAATTATTTCAAAAGTCTACATTATTTTTCAGATAGTTGACATTTAATTACAAGAGATTAATCATTATTTTTCATGATGAAATATATTGAAAGAAAATAAAGTTCTCAGCATAGTTCCAGAATTTTAACATTGGAAATGCTTCTCAAAATAACCACATTAGTATTACAGCAGTGGTTATCTGTAAAAATAAAGTTGTTTAATGAACGTTTAAACTGCAGGGTTTTTTAAAAAAATCTAGTTTCATCAAAGGGTTCCACAAGAAATATAACACTATTACAAAAAATTATACTTTGCTCAACTATATAGCTTTTCAAAAAACAAAAACAAATGAGATCAAATAAATGCTCTAAGAGTAATGAATTGAAACTAGGATTGCCAACCTGCAGGTGGGACCAGGAGAATCTCCCAGAATTACAACTACAGAGATCTGTCCCTTTGGAGGAAATGGCTGCTTTGGAGGGTGGACTCTATAGTATTCTACTCTACCAAGGCCCCTTCCTTCCCCAAATCCCACCCTCTTCAGACTCCACCCACAAATCTCCAGGAATTTCTCAAACCAGAGTTGCCAACCCTAACTGAAATTCTATAGATTCTGGGAAAAGAGCTTTATTGCACTTAGCACATCATATCCTAACATTTCTTATGTAAAGATGAAGGCTCGGATCCCAGGGGAAATCTCCACCAATGGCAGGGATTTCTGTCAGTGGAGTGGGATTGCCTCATTCCCCCCCCCCTTGCTGCAGCCCAAAATGTTCCTCAAATGCTGCTCTGGGGGAGACAGAGGACTCAGCTTGACCGGAGAATTCAGAGGTCTGCAGCAGAAGATAATTGACAAAAATTGCCCTTCATTAGTAGAAGTCTTCCACTGTATCCAACCTGAAGCATCTCACTCAACTGGCTTCTTCTCCAGTCTAGCTAAACAGCCCCATTTATAATGGCCACTGCCTTCTCCCTTCCAGGGCTGCTGATGTTGAACAGGAACTAAAGTTGTTATAATATATGGGACAGCATAAATTGTGATGCCTTTTCATACAATTGCATCTAACTCTTTTTAATTCATGTTTGCATTGCAGAAGTGCACGGGCCAACCAAGCCATCCATACATCAGTTGACTAACTGAATATTGTTCAGCCACAGAAAATAACATTAATACTTTGCACTTCTGCAGCATACAATTTGTATAGCACAGTGTTTAGGTTTTGCACCCACACCTATTCTGAGCACACCAATATATTTGTTCCTATTTTGCTGATCTGAAATAAGCCACAATAACATTGTTTGCATAAAACTTCAAGAGAGGCAGGAAGACCCCGGTTTATAATTCTGGCTAGTCTAATCTGTAGGGCTCTTCAGGTTTTAAATGGAGCAGGTTATGGAAGCTAGAGGTCTTCATTGCACACCCAAATGTACTTCTGCTCATAAAAGCAGGCGGGTATCTGGAAAACTGAGCAGGTTTCATCACTGCCAGGCCTGCCTGCTGTAAACTGCTAGCAAAAAGCTGGCAAAACTTCTTTCTATTGTCTCTTTAAGGGGTACAATTAAGGTATACTCCTCTGATCAAATGTTTTCGTGTTGATTGTTTAAGATAAGGAATTTAAACTCTAGTCTGCACAGGCTGTACTAGCAGAAGATGTGCATTGCCCATATCCACCAATTAATTGAAGGGAAAGGCGTTTCAGCTCTAGCTACAGGAAGGGAAGAAACCTAACCCAGGATGGCCCCTGTGAATCATCCATCAGTGCTGACAAAACGAAACGTTTTCATGATTCATCACTCAGAGAGTTAGAGAAAGCGCTTGTGTGATGCATCTGCTGTGGAAATGAAGGGAACCAGGCCAGAACAGCTGCTTAACTGAGATGGGGCTGCTAGAAACTTAGCTGAATGGAGGGTGCCCCAGTTGCCTTCAAATTTCATGGCACTGCACATAAAGTTGCCAAAGATCTTCTTTTATACCCACTAAATCATCTTCCTCTTATCTTGGCATAAAATTAGCTAAAGCTTAGAATCATAGACTTGGGAAGTACTTTGATCAAGGGTTATCCAGTCCAACCCTTTGAAATGCCAAGTTTCCCTAGACCCACAGTTCCTAACCTTTAATCCATTATCACTAAACATACAAAATTATGAAGTGTACAATTCTTAATTCATATCTTCCAAGGGCTATCTTATGTCACGCGAAGAAACAGTTGCTTGTAATTTCAGAATGAGTGGGGGCGGGCTATTCAATTCCTCTCCTCCAGACATTTTCCCAATCATGCCATTCATAAGAGCAACCACACTGGATCAGGCCAATGATCCATGTGGTCCAGCATCTTTTGGCCAACTCAGCAGCCCTGGAAGGCCCATAAGCAGAGATGCACAGGCTGTTGTTGCCAGGGGCGTTGACTTTCTAAATCCCTGGGGGGGGCAGGGGCTCTCTTGTGCGCGTGCGCAAAGCGCGCGCGCGCGCACGGGACCATGTCTCTACCGCTCCCTCCCCCTCCCCGGCCCAGGGAGGCAGACCCGCGATGGCAGCCAGCTGGCCGGGACTGCCGCCCGCGCGAAGTGCACGGGCGACTATGTCCCCGCCGCCTCTCTCCCCCCTCCCGCCTCAGGGAGGCAGGGCAGGCCGGGGGTGAAGGAGAGGCGGCGATGGCCGGCTGGGCGAGCATTTTGCCGGGGGTGGCTGAGCCCCCCCCGGGAAATTTCGGGGGAGGCTCGAGCCCTCGAGCCCCCCCGTAGTTGACGCCCATGGTTGTTGCCCTCCTGCACTGATACAGGAGGTTACTGCCTCTAAGCTTAAGGTTCCATTGAGTTATCATGCCTAATAACAACTGATGAATCTATTTGTTGTGAATATGCCAAGTGCCCCTTTAAAGCCAGTTCAGTTAGTGACCATCTCTACATCCTATGCAGTAAACTACACAAGTTAAAGAAGTACTTTCCTTTGCCTGCTCTGAAATCTATTGCCCATTGGTGTATGCAAACTCTAATATTGCGTGAGAGGAAGAAAAAAATTCTCTCTACCCACTTTTCCACCCCATGCTTAATTTTATAAACCTCTATTATGTCCCCTTTTAGTCATCCTTTCTCTGAACTGAAAAGCCCTAAATGCCTTAGCCGTTCTTCATGGGGGAAGGTGCTCCAACCCCTTCATCATTTTCACTGCCCTTTTGTTCACTTTGTCCAACGCTACAGTATTCTTTTTTCAGATATGCCAACCACAGCACTCCAAACACAGTTGCACCATAGATCTATTCAAGGGCATTCCGACACTGGCTGTTTTGTTTTCAGACCTTTTTCGATTAATCCCTAGCAAGAATTTTCCCCTTTCACTATTGCCACACTCTGAGTTGGCATTTTCACTGAGCTATGCAGCAGCCCCCCTTCCCCCCAAAATCTCTTTCCTGCTCTGTCACCCACCAACAGCTCTGCTTCCCCAAGGATAAAAGATTTGATTTTGAGCAAACAGCTCGAAAGAAAAAGGATGAAATAGCTGTTCCCCAACCCCAGCTTTCTTGGGTCTCAACTCAACTGCAACTACTTTACATGATAAAAGAAAGTATTCTGGAGGGGAAGATTACAGAACAGCACGTAATGGCTTGGATCTACTGTGCATGCAAGGAGGGGTGATTTTCCATCTAATTTCCCCCCTCCCTCCCTTCTTGCTCATGCTTTTCCTGGGAGTCCCTCTGTCCCTAACTGTGGGGGGGGGCATTCTGGGCTGCAGTGGGAAGTAAGAGGCAGGGAAGTCATACTGAATTGACAGAAATTCATCCTCTCTTTGGAAACCTTCTGATGGCTTTAGACTAAGGTGCAGTTCTTCCCTCAGAAACCACCTGAGAAGATTCACAACCACCACAAGCAATTTTTTACACTATCCTGCTGTTCTTATAGGTTGGAGGTCTTCCTGATATTGCCCCTAAATCTGTCTGCTATGTCACAAAGCAATGTATTGTCTTTCCATCTACAGCCCTTGAGAGCAGCATCTTACCCATTCAACCACAGCTCTGGTAAAAGCCTAGTTTCCTTCAGCTCTCTGAAAGCTGCCAAGTGTTGTTGGAGACATGTAATTTAAGTGTAATGGGAAACCCAATAAGAGCTGCGGTACTGGCTCATACATACACCAAGGCTGGTCTAAGACCCGGCAGTGGGCATTCTTATTGTGCCCCAAACACAAGTACAATATGGACTCCTGTCTCTCCCCCCCCCCCCCATGAAGGCTTAGAACAACCTAAGGAAGAAGAATTTTCTGTTGAAGAAATGGCAGGGGTAAAAAAGTTCTCCCCCCGCTTCCTCAGCACCACAGCCCTGATTCATTTTATGACCCCCCTCCCCAGCTTTTCTTTCTTTTTTTGGACCCAGATTTCCTATCAGGGGTCTGATCATGACTCTGACTTCAAGGTTACTGACACGTGGGTTGTTTGCCCTGATTTAGATGCTGTTGGGCAAAGAGGTTCTTTCCTTCTTCCCATCAGCATCATCATGCCTCCATGTACCTCCATTTTGGGAAAGATCACTGCATTTGAAAAAGATCACTACTTTGCTGTGAGGTTTGGGGAAAGATCACTGCAAAACCGAGCAGGAAGCCAGGTGGAAGAGAAAATCCAAATCTTCTGGCTCTCACCCACATCAGTGCCATTTTCCCTGCCTCAGCCCCCTGCAGAAATTCAGGTAGCTTGATTAACATATTATTATACTGTCATAACGATAAGACAAATGCCAGTTTTTAAAAACAAAAGTCCCTTGGTTGGGGAGATGGCACCACAGTTGACTGAGCAGAGAAAATGCAGAGAAACCTGCCATATGGAAGCCCCACTGCTGATGCCCTGTGCTGACATCCATGAGAGCAACAGGGACACTATTCACAGTTGTCCCTGGACCAAAAAGGCTCAGGAGTCATTTGGCCCTGATGACGATCTAGCATTCAGCTCTTCCTTGCGCTTTATGCATTCCGAACGCTTAATTACATTTGTTCTTTGGAGAATCCTCCTCCATTTGCGTTACTTCTGGACATAATGCTTCCAGTCAAGTCCTTAGAGGTAAATACATTCCCTTCAGTTATCATAATCCCAGATGACATTTATACAGCCTCACACAGTTATGTCAGATTACAATCTGTTATGCGACCCCATGTGGTACTTTGAAGTTACAGAATTTATGCATCATCACTTTCTTATGGGTTCATGTAACTTGCAAATCTGAGCATAGCTTTCACTTCCCCAAACAAGAGAATGGTCACACGGGGTTTAAACCACCTTTTAGCTTTTTCTGCGCTATGTCCGACCAGACCACATTCACACATGCCAGTTGAAAGCACTTTTCAGCACTTTCTGTTCTCCATTTATTTTACTTCATTTATACGACACCTTTCTCCCCAGTATGGTCCTAAAACAGCTTACATCGTTCTCCTCTTCTCTATTTTATCCTCAAAAACAATCCAGTGAGGTAGGTTATTCAAAGAGTGCTCCCAGGGTCACCCAGCAAGCTTCCATGGCAGAATGGATATTCAGACATGGGTCTCCCAGATCCTGGTCTGACACTCATTCTAGCTCTCTCTTTACTCTCCTATGTGAAACACAGAAAGGCATCTCTCAAGATGGGAGTTACCAGGTTTCAGATGTGTAAGAAACAGAAGGGCATTTTTCAGTGTTCTTGTACAGAATTTCCAATGGATTGATGACCATGGAGGAAGGTTGATTTACAATCATATTCCAACCTTTCTGCCCTTTACAATGGAAGTGTAATTTCAGTCTGATCCTTGTTAATGCAGAAGAGAAAGCATTTGTAATGCAGACAGGGCTGGCTCTATCACTAGGCCAACTAGACAGCTGCCTAGGGGCGCAGCTGGCAAATGGGATGGCGGAGAGACTGAGAGAGAGACTCAAACCAGGAGATAGTGTGCTTTATGCAAACCATGATTTACCATTATGTCTGAATGCAGCTTTCCATTCAGGCTAAGAACCAAACTTAGCCTTGGGCCAATGCAGATAGACTGGTAGGCACTCCAGCCAGCTGGTGCAGGTGGCTGCTAGTGGGGCTGGAGAGCTTTTGAGCCCGGGCAGGTGGGCAGGCACTGGGGCCGGGGGGGTGTCCCTTGTGGGCAGGTCTCCAGTGGTAGAAAGGGTGACTCTGTGGTGGGGGGGTGCTACAAGGCAGCCTCACCTGGGGGGGGGGGGCACAAGGTAGCCTCGCCTAATGCACAAAAACCCCTGGGACCGGCCCTGAATGCAGACGAGAACCATTCCAGCCATCACAGTTTTACTGGCTGTCTACATAGGCCTCAACTGTGAAAACATCTTAAGGCTGCAACCCTGCTGCACATTTACCTAAGAATAAGTGCCATTTACTAAGTGTTATAGTATCATCCTGCATGGCTGCAGTCCTGTGCGCACTTACTTAAGAGGAACCCCCTCAAACACAGTGAGATTACTTATGATGAGGCAGCAAGTCATTATTGAAAAATGTGAAACATCTTAGAACCTGGGGGAAATCACTTGACCCCCTTGCCCAGTGACTATTTAGTTATGAGAATGCCATGATGAACTAGAGCAAAAAAAAGAGTGCTAATACCAAAATGTAAACCAATTTTTTTAGAAATAGATGTTTTGATATTTTTAACAATTTCCCAGGGACAGCAGCTTAGCTTAAGGAGTTATAAATTCCCAGGTCCTCCTCTTCCCCCTTTGGATAAGCAAGGAGAGTTTGCCCTTCACAAATCTTCCAGAACTTCATTTGTCTTCCAAGACTTCTCGGAGATGATTGCTGGCAGCCTTGAGATTTGCTCAAGTATTTCCTTCAACAGCCATGATTGTAATTTATCACAGTTTAGTTTCATTCAAGGTAGCTCATGCTTTGGGGGGATCAACTCTTTTCCTATCCTGACTTCATTGCTGAGTGTTAAGACAAAATATTCAATAGACTGGATGGAGTTTTCAAAATCCCAAAAGACAGAATCAGAGTTTTAGACACCAGCTATGCATAGGGATGAATAAAGATTTCAGACTTCTTTAGTAGCAGACACTGGATTTCTAGCTGAATTTTCCAAATGCTTTCAATAGATTAACAAAGATAAACAGCTGTTCGTGTAAACAAATTCACAGGAAAATGTATATACAGCCTCAAAAAAAACTGTATCATTTAAGTAATCTGTGTATAATACCAGACTAATTTATCATGGAATTAGACATTATATTTGAGACAGGGCTGTCCCCCAAAACTGCAGCCTTGTGCATCTTGCTCTCCCCATAATGTTTTGGCACATTTCTTTGCCCCACCTGACATCAGTGGTTGTTAACAGTGGGGCAGGAAAATACACAATATGGTGATATCATCACTATACCAGTAAGTGTGCCTAAGCACAGGGAGGGGGGCATAGGCATCAACTATGGGGGGGCTTGAGCCACCCCCGAAATTTCCTGGGGGGGACTGAGCCCCCCCGGCAAAATGGAGCACCCGCCACCGTGCCTCCCCGCCATGCCTCCCCGGGCCCTTCCTAGGCCCATCCGCCTGCCGGCTGGCCGGCATCTCTCACCCCCCCAGCCTGGCCACTCCTGCCTCCGTCCGTCCCTCCATTCGTCCAGGGGCCAGCTGGGCAAATGCCCAGCATGCTGGCGTCACATCACGCTGGGCACGTTGCTGGGGCGATGCTCTAGCAATCGCCCCGAAACTCTATGGCACCATAGAGTTTCAGGGCGATTGCCAGTGCGTCGCCCCGGCAACGTGCCCAGTGTGATGGCGTCACTTCCGGGTGACGCCAGCACGCTGGGCATTTGCCCAGCTGGCCCCTGGACGAACGGAGGGACGGATGGAGGCAGGAGTGGCCAGGCTGGGGGGGGGGGGAGAGGCGGCAGTGACAGGGACATCATCCCGGTGTGCGCGCATGCAAAGCACGCGCACATGCAAGAGGCCCCCCCAGGGGATTTTAAAACTTTACGCCCCTGGAGGGGGGGAGAGAACACAAAGCAGGGCTGCCTTTCCAGCAGCAGGGCCCTGGGTAATGTCACATCTAGTCCCAACCCTGTTTAGAATCTCTCTGGAATACATGTATTCAGAAGATGGTCTAAAGCTCCCATCCACTTTGTATTCAGTCTGTGCTCAATTTCCTGGCACCTGTAGAGCCTACATTTTGCAATAACTTTCCAATCACTGTACAGGCTTTCAGTATATTTCTATTATAAAAAGGAACAAGCAACCCTTTTTATATACATCATAAAGAAAGCAAACAAACAAAAAGGGACAAATCCAATTTTATTTTTCTTTGAGGTCACCTTTAAGGTGGCACAAAGAGACACAGCCTTGTAAGGAATGTCTGAACAACACAGTGCCCGTCTGGTTTCAATTTTCTCACAATGCTGCTTCTCAGAATGCTTCATTAGAAACCAAATATTTACACATACACTTTCTGCATGCATACATGCCCTTCAAAGATCAGGGAGAAGAGAATTCCTGGAAATATGGACAATAATTACAGCCTCTTCAGAGGCAATTTACAAAGAATCAGTTAATCAATTGGGCAACTAAATAAACACTTGTTTGCATAGATTACGTGGGTATACAAATAATTTTTAATAGAGATTTTTGTTTTCAGTAATCAACAACATACGTACTTGTACAGATGAGGCAAACAGAAGCAAGATAAAAGGATTTCTTCCAATATCCAACTCCCTGTGTTCCTCCTATCTTTCTTTAGAAGCTTTCTTTGTTCGGTGTAGCGGTTTGGCAGTTTGGCGTAGTGGTTAAGTGCGTGGACTCTAATCTGGGAGAGCCGGGTTTGATTCCCCACTCCTCCACTTGCACCTGGCTGGATGACCTTGGGCAAGCCATAGCTCTGTACCAGCTGTTCTCTCAAGGACAGTTGTCTCAGAGCTCTCTCAGCCCTACCTACCTCACAGGGTGTCTGTTGTGGGGAGGGGAAGGGAAAGGAGTTTGTAAGCCGCTCTGAGACTCCCTTGGGGAGTGAAGGGCGAGGTATAAATCCAATCTCTTCTCTTCTTCTTCTGAAGAAGAAGAGAACAGGTCCAAAGAAAGACTATGCATATGTGCATACAAGCCATGTGTGCTGCAGAACTGATTTGTTTTAACTTTTAACCAAAGACATTCACAGTGCAAATAAGACAAGCCATTTCTAACTGAACATCAGCACATCTCTTCAGCGGAAGGAACTGCTCCAGCAAAAGGCAAAATAATCTTAATCTCTGAACATGGCTCCTTTCTGTGTAACACTCCTTTTTTTGAATCCAGCCTTATAGTTCTGGTCAACAGAAAGTATTTTAAAACCTCCCTGGTTTCTAGAGGAATATACTTACTCTTTCACTACTGAAATCAAAGGGGCTTGGAAATGTTTAATTTTGTAACAGTCTTCATATGCTACTGGAAACAGAGGGGTGAGAGAGAGAGTAATAGGTTGGAAGGAAACAGAGGTGCAAGGATTGCAGATCTTTTTCATGCCTCCACCCACACTTGTAGCCATTTCTGACCCCTCAATGGCTGCAGTGAAGAGGTGGAAGGGAACAAAACTACCCTCTCCTCTGGTAAAAAGGGCAATTCCCCCCCCCTTCTGACTGTAACCTCCTGACCCACATAGACCTGTTAGTTCATGTAGGGCTGATTGCAGGTTTGGGGGAGCTGGGAAAAAAGTGCCCAGGGGGCCCCATCTGCCCATCACCAGGGCCCTCCTCATGCCCTCCATGCCCACAGCTGCCTGTGCAACCTCCTTCCACTTGCAAACCCTCTCACTGTCCATGCTCAATTGCCCATACTGCCTGCACACCCTTTCCCAGTAGCACTGTCCAGTGTCTGCAGCTGGAAGTGCTGCTGTCATTGCCACCTGGACAGCCACCACTGTGCACCACCCAGATGCCCTTCCTCCATGACTCTGGGCAACTGGAAGCATGGGTACAAACATGCAACAAAGGAGGTGTGTGGGGGGGGGTCAGCGGTAATGGGCCTTACCAGAAGCCCTGGGCCCTGGCAGCTGCCACGCTTCAGGGTATGCTGACACCAGACACAATCCCAGGAATGCACTTTCTGGGGTCAGAAAAGACTGACACAGAGAAGGGAACAGGGAGAGAGCAGCAGCCATCAGCCCCTTCCAATAATCTCGTGCTGCATCCAACTCAGCTGCTGCAGTTACTGCACTATGATCTATTAGGACCTCACAGTTACTGATAGGTGTAAAATAAGACTAGAAACTACTTTATGAATCTCCCTTCCCTGTTTTGAATATGATTGTTTTTACCTAAGGTTGCCAGGTAATGCTCACTTTAAGTTGTGGAGTCTTATGAGCAAAAATTCTACTTTGTGAGCTACTGGCATTAAAGTTGTGAGTGAGCGATTTGGCTGCTGCATAAATTAGTTTGCTCTGGAGCCATCCTTCTTGAGCTAAGACAATAATGTGTGAGCTGGAGGCTAAAAAACTGTGAGCTAGCTCACACTAACTCAGCTTAGAGGGAACATTGTTGCCAGGTCTCAGTCTTAAATATTGACTAAAAGCACCCGTATTCCAAAAGAATATACTACTGCTGTCTCTTCCGGGGCTCAAGTATTAAGATAGCTCAGCAGATGATCCTGTGGGCCAACACTTTATGCTACCCCCTCTCCAATCTACACGACTGCCTGTGGTCACTGGGGTGTAAGCAAAATATCTGCATATGTTTGACTACTTCAGTAATAGTACTGGCCTATTACTAGGGAGAGGAATGGATAACATTAACCCCTAATATTCCCTCATCTATAGCACTGCCAGTCTGCCTGCTAGTCTGTACAAGCAAAATGTTTGGCCTGTGCCTAGCAGCAACAGCACAAGCAACAATGTAACAGTAAGCAAATGTGAGCCACTGCTTAGATAGAATCAAATCAGAGCTCTCCCCAACTCAGTGAACCAGCAATGTGACTGATGTAAACATTTTATAAAGATAATCCTCATTCCGTAACAAAATCTGTGTGTAACTCTACTCATGGGAAACTGACTGGGTCATATATCCACTGAGTCATTCTCTTTTCCTTTCCCCTCTCGAAGAGAGATAGGCAGGTACCAGAATAACAACACACCTGATGATGCACAAAACTCTCTTGTTATCCCCCCCTCCAGTTTGAATTAGTTATAATAACCATATTAATAAATTTTCAGTCAGGGTTTTAATTTAGTGAATATTTTAATGCACATCCCTATAATTTATTATATACCAGAATACTGCCTTACGCCATGCAATCGTTATTTAAAAAAGTGACTCATTTGGGTCAGTTTATCACCTCTGCACTTCAGCATCTCATTGTGGATAAACTGAGAATGGACCACAGCAGCCCACACAGTTTATTGCAAGCATTACATGCTACCTATTTGTCTGTCTGATAGCAGATAAGAAAGTTTAAATTGTGAAGGCCAACCAATCGCAATGGCAAGAAAAGATTCCAGACGTGCCTCTCTAAATCATCACGCAAGGCAGGGATTAACCAATAGAAATACCATTCTAAGAAGTCATTCCATGCCCTCTGCCCTCCAAGTCTGCATTATTTACCACCACTGCAGAGAAAAGCCAGGGGCCAAAGATCTGCCTCAGTGAAGAAAGGCCTCATCCTATAAGAAAAAAACATCTGATGCTACCTAGCCTTGAGGTAGCACACTTAAGGGGCTGAAGGGGGGCAATTCTCTCACTGCCATCATGGAATCTTTAAAGAGCAACAGCTGGAACAGGAGAGTAGGGAGAGTTCATATCAGTGTTCCCCACCCCAGTGTCTTCATAACAGCTACTATTTCTTTTCTTTTTAAAAAAGACTCATTTTAATTGCCTCTCAATCTTTTTTTTACTGTGAGCTGTTTTGGAGGCCTGCTGTCAAGACTGAGGAACAGTACAGAAAAATTAAATAAACTAACAAACATGGCAGATATCTTCATCAGTACTTGACCCAACTCCAGTTCCTCACTATTCTAATGGTGATGGAAAATGCCATCATGGCAGTCAACTTATGAAGACCTAGGGCTGCCAAGTCCAACTTGGGAAATATCTGGGGACTTTGGGGGTGGAGCCAGGAGACTTTGGGGGTGGAGCCAGGAGAAAGGAAGTGACATCATTTTGTGATGTCACATCCTGTGATGTTGCTTCCACATGCTGACACATGAACTCATGAAGTTTCCTAATACTGAATCAGGCCATTGGTCCATCAAGGTCAGTATTGACTACTCAGACTGGTAGTGGCTCTCCAGGGTCTCAGGCTGAGATCTTTAATGTCACCTATTACCTGATCCTTTTTTAGCTGAAGAGGCTGATACCTCCTGCATGTCAAGCAGATGCTCTATCACTGAGCAACGGCCCTACTGAATCCTTCCTCATCTCGGCAGAATATGAAGCACTAAGTGCTACACAAGTGCTAAATATGATTTTCATATCATAAGAACAGGAGAGAAGCCACAGTGGATCGGCCCATCCAGTACAGCCCATCCAGTACAACACTCTGTGTCACAACAGTGGCCAAAAATACCAGGTGCCCTCAGGAGGTCCAGCAGCGGGGCCAGAACTCCAGAAGCCCTCCCACTGTTGCCCCCCAAGCACCAAGAATTCAGAGCCTCACTGCCCCAGACAAAGTGTTCCATTTAGACCTTGTGGCTAATAATAGCCACTGATAGACCTCTGCTGGATGGGGACAGAGAGAGACAGACAGACAGACAGACAGACAGACAGACAGAAAAAAGAAAGAGGGAGAGAGAGAAGGGAAAAAAACTGGCAGAGGCACTTACTTCCATTTAGACCTTGTGGCTATAATAGCCACTGATAGACCTCTGCTGGATGGGGACAGAGAGAGAGAGAGACAGACAGACAGACAGACAGACAGAAAAAAGAAAGAGGGAGAGAGAATGAAAAGAGCTGGAAGAGAAACTCACCTTGCCAGCCACAGGCAAAAGCAGCTCCTTCAGTCCCTCCTTAATCTCTGGGCGGACCTCTCTTGCTGTGGAAGCTCTCTTGCTGACTTCTTAAAGGGGAAATGTCTGGCGAGGCTTTTTACTGCAGGGCAGGCTCTCTGCAGACATTTCCCTTCTAAGGCAGCCATTTTGTCCCCCCGGTGGCCATCTTTGGAAAAGCGGGAGGTAAGCACTAAAAATCAATGTTTCCCCCGCCCTACCGGGGGACTTGGCAGCCCTATGAAGACCCCATAGGATTTTCAAGCAACCCTGGACTTCCTTCATGTTCTTCCAAGTACTAACCAGGGCTGCTCAGCTTCCAAGATATGATGAGATTGGACTAGCCTGGGCTGTTCCGGTCAGGGCCACTATTCTATTACCTCCTCTCAAACAAAGCAGGATGAGGTGTTTGCCAATAATCATACAAGGCACAGGGTTTTCCCCAAGGAAAATCATCAAAACAACCTTTAAAGGAAGATGAATGCTGTTTGTAGAACACTTTAACAGTCCCTTGAAAAGTCAGAATTCCCTGCTCAGTATGCTGAGGTTAACAGTTAAACATGGAAAATGTTACTTTATATAATAAAGGCTATAACGAGAGGACTCATCTGGGAATTCAGATTTACATCTTGTATCAATTTCATCTGTTATAAAACTTAATCTTATTAATAAATTTCTTGCCAACCTCATAAACCATATGTTAATATTATTTTCTGACTCTCCTAATAAAAAAACACTTCTAGTCACTCAGGAAAGGCTTCTAGGTAAAATCCTAAGACTGTGTAACCTGTTCAGGATCCCAAGCTGTAAAACAGACCTATGAAAGTAACTCAGAAACATTCTTCAATGGGTCTTTATTTATTTACCTTTAATTATGGAATAGAAGAATTTATACACTAAGTTATTTCATGAAGACTGCAAGGAAACATGAGTTTCTGTTCCTGTGATGCTTGCTGTAACCTGTTTGTGTACAGGGATATCCCAGACCTATCACCTTCTGATGGCCCAAAGGGAATATCATACAATTAAGAAAACTTGCAAGTACTGTGCATTTATTTGAAAGCCACAATGGTTGTTACCGGGGTACGACCACTCCTAGTTCACTTCTGCTGCCTTACCAAGGCCGCAGTCACACTGCCCTTTTAATGCGGGAGGAAGGGCTGTTTCCTCCCACATTTAAAGGGACCGTCTACAACAGCCGCGGCTAGTCCTGTGCCGAAGCGGGCTCAAATGCGGGTTCCTCCCGCATTTTCCGACCCTGGGAAAATAAACTGTTTTCCCAGCAGTCGCGCGAGGAACCCACATTTGAGCCATCTGGACAGCCCTCTCTCACAATCATTGCGAGAGCAGGGCTGTCCAGATGGTTCTGTCCGCCGTTTCCCCCCCCCCCCTTTTACACTTGGACACTTGGGCACTTAAGCACCCAAGTGTAAAAGGATTAAAAAAAACCCCAAAACTTACCAGGTGGCCGGTGGGGCTCAGGGAAGGGTTCCTCCCCTGGCCACCGCCACCGCCCGCTGCCTCCTCCTCCACTGGCGACGACTGCCTCCTCTTCCACCGATGACAACCACCTCCTCTTCCGCCGCCGCCCACTTCCTCCAATGCCGCAGCCGATGCCAAGAGCCTCCGCCGCCACCAGCCTCCTTCTCAGCTGCTGCACGCTGCTGCATGCCTCCTTCTCCACCACCGTGGCCACCCACTGCGGCCGCCCATTGCGGCCACCACCGCCGGGGATTGGGATGTATAAACATCCCAACCTGAATTTAAAAGAAGCGGCTCCTTTAAATCCAGGAGGAGTCCCGGATTTAAAGGGCCGTGTGACCACGGCCTAAATGAAGGCAAAACAGCACAAAAGTTTTCTAGGGTACAAAGAGAAGCAGGATGAATAGAGGATGGGGACTTAAGAACATAAAACAAGCCAGTGTTGGATCATGCCAATGGCCCATCCAGCCCAACACTCTGTCACACAGTGGCCAAAAATACCAGGTGCCATCAGGAGGTCCATAAGTGGGGCCAGGACACTAGAAGCCCTCCCACTGTTGCCCCCCCCCCCCAAGCACCAAGAATACAGTGCATCACTTGCCCCAGACTGAGAGATCCTATCTGTACCTTGTGGCTAATAGCCACTGATGGACCTCTGCTCCATATGTTTATCTAATTCCCTCTTGAAGCCGTCCATTCTTGTAGCTATCACCACCTCCTGTGACAGTGAATTACTACGGCTTACTGAAAATCCCTCCAGCACAAGTTACAGGACAACCTCACAATCCTCACACTAAAGCTGACAGCAGTAGGCCCATTTGTTTAACCATGAGTCTGTATTAAGGGAAGCAGGATTACGGCTCACTTCCACCACTGAAGCTCAACTGTGGGATGTGACATCAGTGGGGAAGTTCTGCAGCCCTAAAAAGAGAACCAGTAAGGTGTAGTTGTGTCAGACACGGCTGTTTTTCACATGCTACTAAACAGCTGGTACTAACTCCTTTGTATGTACATCACATGGCGATCTCTATGCTTTTTTAAAAAAAAGTATTCTTTAGTGCACAAATTCACCATCAGTGCTTCTGACCTTAAAACCTATTGATTGAGTCCCTGCATCAAAATGGACACCACGTCAAAATTATCGCTTATGCTCAGCATTATTTTTAAAACACATCTGTGATCAGAGCCATGTCGATTAAGAGAAATATTAAAGACTCTGTTTTAGGAGCCTGTCGTATTACATAACTCTGTGAGGCAGGATGTAACTGGTAAAAGCCTTCTTTCACATGTAATCCATAAAATGCCTCCATTTTCCATCTATACTAAGTTGCTTTTCCAAATCAATCCATTATCTTTTCCTGAACTATGGAAAGGCAGCAACTTATACAGCCCTTGTGAATTAAGAACGAAGAGCTATTGCTGATTCCAAAATAATTAAAGCAACAAAATTGGGGGAGGGACTCCTCACCATCATAATCCATAAGACACCGAGTGTTTTTTTATCAGTTGCAAACAGGATGACCAGCTGCAGCTTAGAAAATTCCTGCAGATTTAGGGACGGAGTTTAGGGAGGGCAAAGTTTGGGGAGGAGAGGAAGCTCAGCAACAGGGATGTGATGCCAGAGTCCATCCTTCAAAGCTGCCATTTCCTTCAAGGGAACTGATCTCTGTAGACTGGGAGAACTCCGGGCCTCATTTGGAGGGTAGCAACCCTAACTGCAAGTGGGACACTGTGGCTGAGGAGAGCAGAGAGACAAGGGGTCTTGGGGAAGCTTGCAAGAGCAGAAGCAGTAAAGGCACCCTCATGATGCAGCCGTAGCCCCATCCAGGGGTGGTACAGTGAACTCCCTGGAGGAAAGGCACTAGGTCCCAAGCCAAGTATGAGGAGGAGGTAGACATGCTCAAAAATACAAGCCATTTCAATTCAAATGCCCTAATTTGACATATACCACATAAATATGAATGTATGCTACAAAAACACATTTATATTTATTACACAAAAATGTTACTAGGCCGTTGAAGAAATCCAATAGTCCTTTCTTTTAAAAGATGATAAAAACTGAAGCTCTCTAGAGATCATCTGGGTGATATGCCTGTTGGATAGCTGACCTGGATCCAGGACGTGTTTATTTGACACTTCCAGAACCTTCAGCCCATCAGATGATTAACACAAATGGAAAATAATTTATTTATGGTAACTCAACATTTTCAAACTGGGGTCTGGGCCTATGAGGGTACTTTGTCAAAACAGAGGGCAGTCGGCCCTTCTTGAGCCATCTGGCTATCGTGAAGAAGGAGCCCCCTGAGATTTCTAGGACTGGAACTAGGGACTTTCCACCTCAAGAGAAGGGGACAGAACTGACTTTTTCCTCTTTCAAAGGGCAAGATCTTATAAGTGTCGCTGCTGCCCACAGTTCACATCATTTCCAGAGCACCTCAGAAAACATGCTGAGAACCAATAACTCAGCCCCAGTAGCTGTAATTAACTGAATGGCACCAAGGAGGGACAATCATAAAGCAGCCATCATAATTACTTCGAGTATAAAACTGAACTTGTTTGCCCTGCATTTTCCAATGCGAAGGATTTCTGCATAGAGAGACAGTGGCTGTCCTGCTTCCATAGACAATATTAGCTAATGGTATTTTTCAAGCAAATATCAGAAGATCATATTTTGTGCGACACTGTTTCTTCTCCTCCCCCAAATTTCTATGAGAAGTTCTGGATGTTTTCCCAGGCCTCTGATAACCGTGTTCAGCTACAAGTTATTAACCAATAAATAAGTTCCTTCTATCCTGACATGGATGGCCCAGGCTAGCCTGATCTTGTCAGATCTCGGCTGCTAAGCAGGGTCAGCCCAGTTAGTATTTGGATGGGAGACCACCAAGGAAGCCCAGGGCTGCAGGCTATGGCAAACCACCTCTGTTAGTCTCTTGCCTTGAAAACCCTACAGGGTTGCCATAATTCAACTGCTATTTGATGGTGCTTTCCAGCTCCAAGTTCTTTACAGTACAGTTCTAAGCAGAGCTACATCCTTCTGAAACCCACTGGCCTCAGTGACTTCTAATCCCCTTCCAATCAAGGGATGAGTTTGATCAGGGTCCCACAGAAGCAGCAGCTACTCTCCAAGATCTAACCTCACAGGCCTCACAGGCAATAAAAACATTTTCTTAACCTTACTTTTAAAGGGTAGCTGATCAGGATTTGACTGTATTGCTCTGTGAATGAGAGAGGACAGGATTTACAAGCTCATGCTTTACACACTTTAAAAATGGGTCACCTGGCATGTGGCGTTTGCTGGTGAGGGAGGAAAGGAAGGCTAGGGAGGGGCTGTGAAATTTTAAAAATCAGAATAGAGGTGCTTGGGTCACTGAAGCTTGACAATTGCTATCGTCGCTCATTCCCTCATGGGACAAACTCAAATGACTGATGGCAACATTTCTACTAGCTTCCATTCTGTCTAACGCTAAAGATATAAAACTACCAGTTTTAGTTAAAAATTAAACATTTGGAAATGGAAGCCTAAAGCACTTGGACATGTTTCTTTAAAACACATCCTTGACTAGGTAATCAATATTCTCTAGATCCATATTTCAGAAAGTGCCTCATGGCATTGATATGAGCCCTCCTTCAGTCTAACAGTAACGAATAGGAAGGTGAAGCTACCTCAAGCTCTTTGACTAGATTTTGTTACTTTTAGATGCAGCAGAAATGTACTCTGCTAAATACTTCATTAAACCCTTTATGCAAAGGTACTCAATGGCTTGGACACAAAGATTATATTATTTTATGCTGCAGCCTTCCTGAGTAGTGCCTATGGAAGTGTATACGAAGAATCTGGCACCCTTTTAAGGAAAACAAAGGCACCTATTGAAAGACACAACCCTGGCTCTTTATTCCCACAAGTCACTGACTCAGACTTTGCTTCCTGACAAGTCCCATGCTTGATACAGTAGCCTTCCAAAGGGACTCAGAGTAGTCCCTACACACAGGTCTGCATTTTGATTCGAAACAAAACAAAATTGCAAAGCATGACTGTAAATACCAAAGGGAGATGAATCTGACAACACAGAGCAGAGGTGCCATCATTTTTGGAGACAGAGGATCCCTGTAAGTACTCAGCTGTCGGTCTGGCATACAGAGGCCCTGAACGTCCACCAATCTGATCGAGCTACATGGTGGCAGCAGAGAATTCTTCAAGCCCCTCCTGTCAGTCCTTTCCAATATTTTGGATTTCTGCTGAAATGACTATGAAAATAACCCTTACTGAAAGTTTGTGTTCCAGCAGCCTGGGAGGCCAACCCCTTTGTTTTGTCTGTTTTGTCTGTTTGCAGTTCATTAAAATATTACCTCCTACAAGTTCAGTTATCTGAGGATGCAGGACAGGAGCCCGAGGAAGCCTGAAGAGCAGAACAGTGAGGTTTATGCACTGGAGAAACCCAGAAGATCCTCTATACCTAGACCACTCTGTGGCTCAAGAGCAGATATTCTTGGCTTCTCTTTAACAATGAGAAACAGACTTCTACAAAAAGATGATGAACTCTGACATTATCATCATTCTTGCATGTGCAATTTGAAGTAGGGTTGCCAACATCCAGCTGGGCCAAACAATAGGCAGAACAACAGCTATATGATAGAACAAGAGCAAAAGAAACTATAGCTGAAAAGCACACTTAAACCAATAAACCATATAACAAAATAATGCAAGAATATCAATTTAATACAACAAAAAGGGGTCCAAGAATCATCAACGAAACATCCGGTAGGTATATTCGTTTCTGGCAGTCTTCATCAGGCAAGGACCGTCATATGACTTCATGAATGACAAAATGAGCAATATCCAAGAAAACAATCCTTAAAATCAGACTAGTCCAACACAGTCAATTCAGTCAATTATTCATTCTGGAATCATACATGGAGTATTCATGCAAAGTTATACATAGCTAGGCAAGCTATCATACATGGAGTATTCATGCAAAGTTATACATAGCTAGGCAAGCTATCATACATGGAGTATTCATGCAAAGTTATACATAGCTAGGCAAGCTATGTATAACTTTGCATGAATACATGTATGATTCCAGAATGAATAATTGACTGAATTGACTGTGTTGGACTAGTCTGATTTTAAGGATTGTTTTCTTGGATATTGCTCATTTTGTCATTCATGAAGTCATTTGACGGTCCTTGCCTGATGAAGACTGCCAGAAACGAATATACCTACCGGATGTTTCGTTGATGATTCTTGGACCCCTTTTTGTTGTATTAAATTGATATTCTTGCATTATTTTGTTATATGGTTTATTGGTTTAAGTGTGCTTTTCAACATCCAGGTCGGGCCTGGAGATATCCCAGAATTACAACTGATCTCCAAAAAACAGAGATTAGTCCCCCTGAAGAAAATTGCTGCTTTGGAGGGTCAACTCTATGGCATTATACCCCGCTGAGGTCACTCCCCTCTTCAGACCCTATTGTTCTCAGACTACTCCCAGACTTCCAGGAATTTCCCAACATGGTATTGGCAACCCAGTTTGGTGTAGTGGTTAGGAGCAGTGGACTCTAATCTAAAGAACTGGGTTTGATTCCCCACTTCTCCACATGCAGCCAGCTGGGTGACCTTGGGTCAGTTATAGTTGTCTCAGAGCTCTCTCAGTCCCATCTACCCCACAGGGTGTCTGTTGTTGGAAGAAGAAGGGAAGGTGATTGTAGACCACTCTGAGACTTTGAGTGAAGGGCAGGATATAAATCCAACTATTATTATTATTATTACTATTATTACTATTATTACTGTTATTACTATTATTATTATTATTATACAAGTATTCAAGATCAGCAATAAAATTGTGGTAGGTGGGCAACCTGGCCCCCATGCAGACACCAGTTCAGCTGTGGAAACAGATTATGCCATTGGGGCAAAACAAGCTACCACATGGGAAAGGGAGACTATCACAACTGTATTTACTTGCCTTGCTAAACACTGCACTCTGGACCCTTTGATCTCTCAAGATCTGTAAAAAGGAAAGAAGTTTACGTCTTCTCCTCTCTGAAACTCTGGAGTGGATAGTAGCTCTACAGACCCAGTTTGAAGGCCCTTTGACACAAGCACTTATTTTAAAAGACAATCTGTCTCATGTATGCAGTGGGACACTCATTTATACAAAAGGCCTGCACTCCATATGCACATCATTAAAGAGCTTCAGAATGTAATTTCCTCCCACTTTATGGCCATTTTGAAATGCCTAAGTGGGGCAAAATGAAAGAAAATGTAAATGAGATGTTAAGATACCTCTGAACTGTCTGTTATGAACCAATAAGAAGAACTGGCAATGTACATTTCCCAAAAATTTTGCAATTTTCTCATTATTGAGGCCGTTTTCAGTTAAACAAAATGACCTTTGACAGCGCATTTGTTTACACCAGATTTTTATTTCAGAAGTGAGATTGGAAACATTTTGCATGGCTGAAGAAAGGTGTGGCGAGATAGGGAAACAGGACAATCAAAGCCAAATACTGACAAGAGGAGGTTTCTCAAAACTTTTAGTTAAAAACACATTGTTTCACCTGTAATTTCAGGTGAGGTATCTCAAGGCTTAGTATATGAGAAAAAGATAAAAGAGAACCATGATACAACATGAGGAGACTTTACTGAAAATAAGCTGATAAAGGAAAAATGAGAAGGATCTGGATGAGCCAGGCAACAATCTTGAGCAGGTCTAGTCAGAATCCTACTCAGGTCTACTCAGTGGAGCTCACTCCCAGGAAAGTGCTTTTAAGATTTCACTGCAAGATTCTGAGGAGGAGGGATCTAAAATCTGGACAGCTGAGACTGCATTCTCGTTCTGCAAAGACCCATTTTAAAGTCCTCTTTCATTGCTCCCTCTGCCCTAAACAGCACAGGAATCTAAACTTTACTACCGGACAGGGAGCTTTTTGCAGATGTAGCAATCCTGTTGATTTCTGGAACAAAGCTCTTGTTTTTTATAAATAGGATAATGGCAATTAATTTACCAAGGGACCCAATTATATTACCGTTGAGTTATCTTAAAGATGCTGTTCCTAAGGAACAACAGGAACTGACAGTAAATTTATTGAGAGGAGGAAATGTTTTAACTGCGCAATATTGGAAGAACAATAAGAAACAAGGAATTAATAAATGGCTTTACAAGATATGGGATGTTGCCAAAACAATGAAACTGACTTACTGTGGAAGGGTTTGTGAAGGCAGACAAACTCTGGACAATTTCCAAGCAAGATGGAAGTCATTTATTACATTTTAGGACTCTCACATAATACAAGTGCTTGATTCCTTCCCCACCCCACCACCCCTGGAGTTGTGATTTCTGGCTTTTCTATTGAAATTTCTTTTTAGCTGACTAGTTTTTACGTTGCTTAGAGATTCCAGTGTTTTCAGAAATAATAAACAATAAATAATGACGCAGCAGCACCTGGCAGCCATCAGAGCCTGCTGACTTCCTCGGCAGAATGTTTATTATTGTTTCACCTGCCTTGAAACGGGAATTGCAGGAGCTTTGAAACCTGGCAGCACAGTGTACTGTGTCTCCCATACGCCTTCAGTGCCATTCACGAGAATGCATTCTGAGAAGTAGGGAAGACCCACTGGCCCACGACTGCCTACAGCAGGGATCGGATCCCAACATGTTCTGGTATGCTGAGCCACCAACAGACTGCAGCCTGTCCTGCAATAGAAAGGGAGCAGGTCTACTTAGAAGCAAGTCCCAAGTTATTCAATGGGACTTACTCCAGGAGAGCATCCTGAGATTAGAGCAAAATGGGAATAAACATACACTGAATATTGACATGCCATGGATAAACTCAATGCTGACAGTGCTGCTTAGGAAAAAAGATTCCATCACCTTTGCTCCTTTACAAGCAATGATATGAAACCAATCAACACATCTGCCCTACCACGGTGTCACTCAAAAGCCACTGGCATAAATCTAAATCTTTTGCTGCCCAGTTTAGTACATGTTGATTCTGGACACACACTCGGAGGTTTCCCGTTGCCTTCAAGGTTGCCAGCTGCTTGTGCCAAGATTTCCTGTGACATGACAAGATGAGACAATCAGAGCAGCTGGGGCCAAAGGAGACATGAAGAAGACCACAAATCTCTATTTATCTGTAAAAGGGCAATTTGTAAACGCACACGGCCTCAGTCTAGATTAGAGCTGGGGGGGGGGGATTAACCTTTGCATAGTTTCACAAATCAAAACATCCCTCAAACACAGAGACACCATTATTAGAAGTTTCAAGGGGGGGAAAGACTTGTTTTTCTAAAGGAAGTATTTTGCCCTTCAGAATGCTAATGAGAATGCAAGGAAGGTTTCCCCACACAGCCCAGGTCTGGGTGGTTGTTTGAGTAACAAGAATAACAACGTTCAAGCTGTGGGTTTCAGAGGGCCTGTTGCAGATTTGCACATTTCCTTTGAGGGCAGCACTTCTATATCCATTCCTTGCTGAACTGAATGGAACTGAACTGAACTGAACTGAACTGGTCAAGTGAAGCTTTGTGTTATAGTCTAGAAACATCCTTGGCCAGAATGAAAGCTTTTCCTCTTCTGTCTTGCCTCATCTTATGAGCTGCCTACAATTGGACCCTCTTTCTCCTCAAGTGGGCTTCCCACCCCCTTATGGTCGCACAAACTTAACAACTGTACAAGAGCAATGCAGAGTGGAAAGGAGGAAGCAGGCAAACCAGTTGCCAGGGTGACAGCCAAGCTATCCCTCCAGTTGCAAGAGTGGCAAAAGCAGAAAACGTTAACTCCACTGCAGTGGTGCTTTGTTATTGCTTCTGCGCTGCTAGAGGCCCCTCACCATTCTGGGGTTGCTCTCCATGGTTATTGCATGATCTTCACATTTTGCAAGGGTGGTGAGGGAGGCAGAAAGCACCTACAACTGGTTGGGATCAGAGCGCCTATTCTCCACAGTTCTCTAGACCCACATACGTTGGGGGGCTACATTTCCATCAAGGTTTCTTTTTTGTAGTATCAGAAATTGCATGCAAAACGAAATGTAGGTTATTACATGTTGATCACACAACTGTTTTAGTGTATGTATACAAGCTGGGATTTTGAAATTGCCTTTACTTGTGTGTAAGGTGGATGCCTTTCTGTGTGACAGTCATGCATGACAACTGACACACTGCTTGCTTACACTGAGGAAATGTGTATAAAGTTGAAGCCTTTGAAGTAGCACTCAAGAAGTACTGTTCCTTTGGGGGAACAGATGCTGCCTGCACTGAGTGGCACTGGGGCAAATGTGATTATTGCCTGCAATGACATGTGTTCACCCACATGTAGCTTTGAACACTCTGAACTGAACTAGAAATGCAACTCCCCATTCACCAAACAGATAGATCTCTACTTGCATGGCTTTTTGCACTCTAACTTCACAAAAAACACAATTTGCCCGGGGCTCTCAGTAGGATGCTAAAAGTCAAAACACACAGTTCATACGCTATCAGCTGGCACATGTATGCCCCTACCTATGTGTGACACTAGCAGCTCAAAAGCAGTATAAGGAATGGCTGTGACAATCTGCCCCCGGAGACCAGATAGAGTCCGCTGCCCTACAGGAAACATCCCCTGCTTCCCTGTTCCTTCCTAGCCAGTCCTGGGGTTGTTGTTCAATTACTCTAGTGGTTTCAGCCAAGCATGTTCTGGTAGAAGTAACTGGAACGAATGCTAGCAGCTGGACAATGGACCTACCAAGGCCTATCCTCAGAAGACTTCAGAAACTAACACTCAAACACAAGTGCCAAAAATAGCCCCGTAAACTGACAAATTTGGTATAGAGAGCCACTTTGGTGTAGTGGTTAAGAGCACAGACTCAAATCTGGGAGAACCAGGTTTGATTCCCCAATCCTCCACATGCAGCTACTGGCGTGACTTTGGGTCAGTCATAAATTTTTTCAGAGCTGTTCTCTCAAGGGCAGTTCTCGGGAGCTCTCTCAGCCCCACCTACCTCACAGGGTGTCTGTTGTGGGGAGGGGAAGGGAAAGGGATTATAAACTGCTCTGAGACTCCTTCGGTTAGTGAAGGACAGGGTATAAATCCAATCTCATCTCTTCTTCTTCAAGTGCTCGTAAAAGAAAATAAAAACCATGCCAGCCCGAATTACAAAATCTTATAGAATGTGAAGTGGTGAAAAAGACAAAATATCTAGGTGTAAACCTAACAATGAAAAACATTGATTTGTATAAGAATAATTATGAGAAATTATGGCAGCAAGTTATGCAAGATATTAAAAGGTGGAATGTATTAAATTTGTCACTGCTGGGTAGAATTGCAGTGGTTAAAATGAATGTGTTACCAAGAATAATGTTTCTGTTTCAAACTATTCCAATTGTGAAAGATGTAAAAACATTCAAATGCTGGCAGAAGGAATTGACTACGTTTGTGTGGGGAGGGAAAAAAACAAGAATTAAGATGAAAATAATGTGTGATGCTAAAGAGAGAGGTGGGTTTCAGTTACCAAACTTAAGGCTATATCATGATGCAGTATGTTTGACTTGGATAGGGACATGGACTATGTTACAAGACAGAAAGTTATTGTCCCTGGAAAGTCATGACTGTAGGTTTGGGTGGCACACATATCTGTATTATGGTAAAACAAAAATGGACAATATGTTTAAGCATCATTATTTGAGAAGAACATTAATCGATACGTGGACAAGATATAAAAACTTTTTTCCAGAAGAAATACCTATGTGGATTGTACCTGCAGAAGTTTTAAATCCATCATCTCACTACAAAGGACAAGACTGGTTGAAATATAGAGACCTGTTAACAAGACATGGTAAAGACTTTAAATTGAAGGAGCAGCAGCAGATGGACTTTGATTATGGCTGGTTAAGGTACAGACAAATATATATGTACAGAAGTGATAAAAAATCTGGTTTTAGAGAAAAAAGCAATGAAATAGAACAAATTTGGGAGGAAGATGGGGAAAAAATGATTTCTAAAATGTATAAAGTATTGTTAAAATGGTTTAATGCTGATGAAATGGTAAAGGAACAAATGATAAAATGGGCGATAAACTTAAACAAAGACATTAAAATGGAATCTTGGGAATTTTTATGGAAAAATGCAATGAGTATTTCTACATGTTATAATCTAAAAGAGAACTGTTTTAAAATGATGTACAGATGGTATATGACACCAAAAAAAATTGCAAATATTAATCAAAATATGTCTAACAAGTGTTGGAAATGTAAAAAGAAAGAAGGTTCTTTCTATCATATGTGGTAGACTTGTGATAAAGCGAAGACTTATTGGTCTATAATACATGCAGAAATGGAAAAAATTTTGAAATGTACATTTAAGAAGTTGCCTGAAACGTTACTGCTTGGACTTAAACTAGAAGAGATAAATGTAAAGAAAAGGACAATAATATGGTATATGATTACAACAGCAAGAATGGTGTATGCACAAAACTGGAAAAATGAAAAAATACCAGAAGTGTGGGAATGGTTGAAAAAATTGTTATATATGGCTGAAATGGATAAATGGACTAGAAAGTTGAATAATCTGTACTCAGAGACTTTTTTAGAAGATTGGGAGGATTTGAAAGAATATGTTGAAAAATATTGGGACATGAAAAACTACATTTATACATGGTTATAATAGCATAAAGGAATAGAAATTGAGTATATGAATGTACTAAGGATAATTAGATAATGAACTTGTTTTTTAGAATTATATAAGAATACAGAAAATAAGAATTGGTATATAAGTATTTTAAAGATATATAACCGTTACCAGAAATGTAAACATAGAGATAAATATTACTATTTTGGATAAAGTGGAAAATGTGTTATGCTTCAGATGTGGTGGGAAACCACCAATACAAGATAAAAGCAAGACTATACAAATAGAACAAAATGTTATATAATATGGAAAAAAGGATTTGTATAAAACAAATGTATTAATTTTAATGTTTTGAAAAATAAAAACTTTCTTAAAAAAAAAAAACCATGCCAGCCCCAAGTCCTTCAGCCACACCAACCTCAGCACTCAGGTTTATTTATAACTCTTCCACTGAGTTCCCTGTGTGCAATGGGATGGAGAGGTGAGTAATTTGCACCAGTCCAAATCTTCCATGATTTTATTCTTTTGAACAAAAGTAATTATCCTTGCATCAACAGGGCTCCAGTGAGGATGATAATGAGGCATTTTAGACCCTGCAGCTAAGCATTTCAAGAGAGCGGTTTAAGCCAGTGCAGACCTCTAATAATCAAAGGAAGTCTGTCCCCTGCTTCTGATCATATGAATGATTGCAGCTTTCAGTAAAAGCAACTCCTTTTCTTTCTCTTCTAGGGTTTCAGCTGAATCCAAGCTGGAATTTAGTTCTAATGTAAATGAGACAAGTGCTGCCCACTGCCTTGGGAATTACAGGCATTCTTATTCACTTAGTGGCTGTAAAAAAAGAAAAAAACCTAACATGGATGTAAAGCAGTCCATCATGCATCACTTAATTCACAACTGGATATTTGTGTTGTTTTGGGTTATGTCAGGTGGTCTAAAATCTTTGCCTGTGATGTTTGATCCGTGATGGCCATTTCACACATGACAGATGGGCATTGCTTTATGTTGTTTAACATAATGCTGGTTAACATCTATATGCGCCCTCTTGCCCAGATTGCCCGGAGGCACAGACAGGGTTGTCATCAGTAAGCAGATGACACCCAGCTGTATCTGTTGTTGAGTGGCCAGTCTGGAGCCACCCCAGATGACCTGGAGCGGGCGCTTCAGGACGTGGCGGGATGGCTTAGGCTGAGTCGATTGAAATTGAATCCAATGAAGACAGAGGTCCTGTGCCTGAGTCGGAGTGGGTCGGGGGTAGGGACCCCATTACCGGCCTTTGGGGGGGGCTCCATTGGTGCCAGCCCCGAGGGTTCGGAGTTTGGGAGTGCTCTTGGATGCCTCCTTAACCATGGAGGCCCAGGTAGCAGCCACTGCCAAGGCAGCCTTTTATCATCTGAGGCTGATTAGGCAGCTGGTTCCCTTCCTTGAACGCGAAGACCTGGATACAGTGATCCACACAATGGTCACCTTGAGACTTGACTACTGTAACACTCTCTACATGGGGCTGCCCTTGTCCCAGCTCTGGCGGCTGCAGCTGGTGCAGAATCCCGCAGCCAGGCTGTTGATGGGCCTCTCTGTGAGGGACCACGTTCAGCCTGTGCTAAGGGCACTGCACTGGCTGCCTATAGTGTACCAGATCCAGTTCAAGGTGCTGGTTTTAACCTTTAAAGCCCTATATGGCCAGGGGCCTGCCTACCTAAGGGACCGCCTTTCCCCATATATACCCTAGAGAGCACTGTGGTCAGGCACACAACATCGCTTGGCCCTTCCTGGCCCGAGAGAGGCCAGGTTGGTGACCACCAGGAACAGAGCCTTCTCAGTGGCGGCCCCCTACTGGTGGAATGAGCTCCCGGAAGACATCAGGGCCCTGCATGACCTCTTGCAGTTCTGCAGGGCCTGCAAGACAGAGCTCTTCCACCAGGCTTTTGGGGCCGCCACTGGGGGAAATGGCCACGGTTAAGTGGCCAGAGAAGCACTGGCCCGGTATATCTGTTGGTGGTAGCCTCCTGACAGTGGGGATGTAGTCGCTGCCCTGGTGTTGGTATTTGTAACTGCTGCCATTTTAAGTGGTTCTGTGGTTTTATTGTAATTAATTATATTTTGTATGTATTGATTTTAGTTGTTGTGAGCCGCCTAGAGCCGCTTGTGCTGGTTAGGCGGGATATAAATCCAAATAAATAAATAAATAAAAATGTTGCTGTCTCTGAGCAATATGTGTGCTTGCGTGAACATACTTCTGGCCTTAAGGCAAGGCACAAGTAACTGAAGCAAAGGAGAACTAGACATTATATCCAAGATTACTCAAGAAGACCAAAGCAAGAACGGAACCAAGTTATTTTCTCTCCTTACCTGTTAGGAATAATTGGGAAACAAGAGGGTGCTTAACAGGTAAGAAACTACGGTATGGCTCACAGTCCCATTCTGGCACAAGGAAATGGGTGGGTGGGTGAAAATGTCTAAGGCAGGGACCAGATGCAGCCTACTGGCTGCCCATTGGCCACCCTGATCTTGAATATGTTCTTTGTTGGAGGGTGTCCTGCCCTCTTGCAATTAGCAAGGCAAATACCCTTAATTAGCATATGGTGCTGCTGCAGCTTCACCACACAGAGTCAGATCTTTCAGGGTGCAATGAGATGAGGCATTAGAGATCTGTGACTGGAACTCAGAGTTCTTCAGCAGGCTATAAACAGAAGCTACAGGGGCCTCTAAACTGAAAGCCCATACTATTTTCCCCATGCTTATTTATTTACTTTGTTCATATCTCACTTTCTCCCCAATGGGGACTCAAGTGGCTTACAACATTCCCCTTCAGCATTTTGTTCTCACAACAACCCTATATGGTAGTTTAGGCTGATAATGTGTGACTGGCCCGAGGTCACCCGACAAGCTTCCATGGCACAGCAGGGATTTGAACCTGGGTCTCCCAGATCCTAGTCCAACACTATAGCCATGTATTCTGTTAATCAAAATGTATGTTGTTATTTTCCTCCCAAGACAAATAACTTGGGAGGGGGGGGCAGAGATCTACACTGGGAAAATGGTGTGAGGGAAGGGTTAAAACTCTCACTTCAGCATTTAAGTTCTGATCCAGTTTCCCCTAGGTCTGTCAACCTCCAGGTGGGACCTGGAGGCCTCCCAGAAATACAACTGATCTCCACAGTACAGAGATCAGTTTCCCTGAAGAAAACTGCTGCTTTGATGGGAAGGCTCTGTGGCGTTATTCTTCACTGAGATCCCTCTCTTCCCTTCCCCAAACCCCCACCTATCCCAGGCTCCCCTCCCCAACTATCCAGGAATTCTCCAACCTAGAATTGGCAATCCTATACCCCCCCCTTACACACACACACACACACACACACACACACACACACACACATAAAAGACTGGAACAGATTAGCCCCCCCACACACACACACTCAGTGAGCCACAATGGGGAGAGGGAGGGGGTATGAGCGAATTCCTAACATTCATTTTGAAGAAATATTCTCTAGCCCTTTTCATTGTGGAAATATGCCTTTCCCTTTACATATCTACAAGGAAAGGGGCTACAGACTTACTTTCTTAAAAAATGAAATATGGTAATTTAGAGGGCCTATAGATAGATCATTAACATGATATAGTTACGTAGCAAATGCTGATTTTAAAAGCCCTCAAAACCCTTCCACAGTACTGCAAGGGGGGATGGTTGCCACAAGAGACTGTGACAGAACAAATGGTGCTGATGTGAGCAGGGCCAGGAAAGATCTGGACTTCCCTGTTCACACAGCAGCTACCCTGAATTTGCTGCAATATTTCCAAAAGATAATCATACAGCAAGTTTTGGAAAGGACACAGAAAAGCCATGGAAAAGCCAGAAGGTACATCACAAACCTTTGTGGAAAAGCCATTGCCCCATCCTGACCAAACAGCTGGTATGGAAATTACTACAGACTGGTCCTTTATTAATCCAAGCAAAGGTAAGTTGGGTCTGGTGCTATAGCGAAAAGTATTCAAAAGTTTTTCACTTCTGAAAGTAACACACGAAGATACACCTATATTCATACGGGGGCACAAAAACACAGCAAACTGACTTTCTTTGAAGTCTATTTATTTACTGATCCTCTCTTTTG
Source organism: Lepidodactylus listeri (assembly GCA_029233225.1). Lineage (NCBI taxonomy): Eukaryota > Metazoa > Chordata > Lepidosauria > Squamata > Gekkonidae > Lepidodactylus > Lepidodactylus listeri. The sequence continues at coordinate 53,924,788 of JARCFY010000005.1, read as the reverse complement.
TTTTGTGATCAGAAAAAAAATGAAGAGCATTGTTCTTACGTGCTTGAGGCATCAGCTATGGCCCATAGCCTCTCAAGCCAAATGAACTCAAGCAGCAGACCTGAAAACGATTGCTGCCTATGATCCCAAAGAGCTTAGTTGAGTGCAGAATCTGGTGGTAGATTTCAATTAATCTGGGGAAATGTAAAGTATTTATGAATACTTTAATTGCAAGCCACAGCATGTATATCCAATGGAGTACTGAAATGAATGAACACTCAGAAACAATGAGCTCTTAGAAGGAGAACAAGAAGTAAATGTTCTTTTGAGACAGGGTGCTATCATTTATAAAAACTGGGATGAAACCCCTACTCAATTGTAACTAGAACAGTGTCAGGGAATTTTCCATGCCAAGTGGTTCAGACTGACCAGAATACAGTATTCTGTTCTGGTCACTGTCTGAAAAATGGAATAAACAGTAGAACAAAAAAAATCTAAAGAGAAGCCTAATGAAAAAGATTCTTCTATGAAAATACAGAGCAAAAAGACTTTTAAAGTTGTCGGGAGATGAACAATGACTGGAGATAGGGCAATACATGACGCAAAGCATTCCATCACAGGAAACCAGAAGTAATCCAGTGATTCTGATATGCCACATATTTCTTGTCACTAAATATCTGCAAAGCAATTCTTTGGGAAATAAACCACAGCTGAAGGACTGTGAAAGAGGCATATCAGGTCCTTTGGGCTGCACACTGGCAACCCATACTGTGCAACCCCCATCACAGCCAGGTGGTTATTTTTATTTATTTATTTATTTGTTTAACTTATATCCCGCCTTGTCAGTTTTACAACCGACTCAAGGCGGCTTACAACATATAAAAACATAAAAACAATTTTCCAGATTAAAACATTTTGCATTAAACCTTTAAAACAGCATTAAAATTACTTAAATTACCACAAGATGGCGGCTTCCTACGCTCTGGTGGATGACTGCAACAGGGAGCGAAACACCAGGGCCAGGCGATGGTATGACTGGCTTTTCTCCCCGGCGGCGGCCCCTATTTGAAAGCCTGGCGGAATAGCTCCGTCTTACGGGCCCTGCAGAACTGTAACAAGTCCCGCAGGGCCCTGATGTTATCTGGGAGCTCATTCCACCAGTAAGGAGCCGCCACCGAGAAAGCCCTGGCCCTGGTACAAGACAACCGGGCCTCCTTTGGACCGGGATAAGTCAGGAGATTTTGGGTACCCGACCTCAGTAACCTCTGGGGCCTATATGGGGAAAGGCGGTCCCTCAAGTAGGCGGGCCCCTGACCATAAAGGGCTTTAAAGGTTAAAACCAGCACCTTGAACCTGATCCGGTATGCAATAGGCAGCCAGTGCAGTCGCTGCAGCACCGGCCAGATGTGGTCCCGCAAAGAGAGACCCATCAAAAGCCTGGCCGCAGCATTCTGCACCAGCTGCAGCCTCCGGATCTGGGACAAGGGCAGCCCTAAGTAGAGAGTGTTACAGTGGTCAAGACGTGAGGTGACCATAGCATGGATCACTGTGGCTAAATCTTCGCGTTCGAGGAAGGGAGCCAATTGCCTAGTCAGCCGCAGATGGAAAAAGGCTGCTTTGGCAGTGGCTGCTACCTGGGCCTCCATCGTCAAAGAGGAGTCCAGGAGCACACCCAAACTCCTGACCCTTGGAGCTGGCACCAGTGGCGCCCCACCGAAGGACGGAAGAGGGTGCCCTAACCCCGACCCGGTCCGACTCAAGCACAGGACCTCCGTCTTCAGAGGATTCAATTTCAGTCAACTCAGTCTAAGCCAGCCCGCAACCTCCTGCAGCGCTCGTTCCAGGTCACCTGGGGAGGAGCCGGACTGGCCGCCCAGCAACAGATAGAGCTGGGTGTCATCGGCATATTGATGACACCCTAGCCCATGCCTCCGGACAATCTGGGCAAGGGAGCGCATAAAGATGTTAAATAACATCGGGGACAGGACCGCCCCCTGAGGAACACCACACACCAGTGGGTGCCTCTGGGAGGTCTGTTCCCCGAGCGCAACCCTCTGTCCCCCATCTTGAAGGAAGGAGGCAAGCCATTGTAAAGCGAGCCCCCGTATCCCAGCATCGGCGAGGCGGTGGATCAACAACTGGTGGTCGACGACATCAAATGCCACCGACAGATCTAACAGCACCAGTGCCGCTGTACCGCCTCGATCCAGATGTCTTCGGAGGTCATCCGTGAGGGCGACCAGAGCCGACTCCGTCCCGTGACCCGGTCGGAACCCGGACTGAAACGGGTCTAGCATGGAGGTGTCATCCATGAAGCTCTGTAACTGAATCGCCACCGCCCTCTCTAAAACCTTACCCAAATAGGGTAGGTTAGACACCGGCCGATAGTTGGCCAAAACAGCCGGGTCCAGAGATGGTTTTTTTAAGGAGAGGGCGGACCATCGCAACCTTTAGAGCCTCCGGGAACAGTCCTTCAGCGAAGGACTTGTTGATAATCTCCCGGAGTGCCTCACGTAACCCCTCATGGCAAGCTTTTATAAGCCACGAGGGGCACGGATCAAGGCTGCACGAGGTTGGGCGTACAGTCAAGAGCAACCTGTCAACCTCCTCAAGACTGAGAGGACTGAAATGATCCAAGATTAAACCTGAAGACGTGCATGGAGCCTCAAGTTCACACACTGTCTCAACTGTGGCCGTGAGTTCGCGGCGGAGTAGCACGATTTTGTCTGCAAAATAGCTCGCAAAAGCCTCACAGCCTATTTCCAATTCCCTATCATTTAAAGTGCTCTGTGGCACTTGCGTTAATGACCTAATTGTTCTAAATAATTGGGCCGTGCGAGAGCTTGCAGATGCAACCTCAGCTGCAAGAAATTGTTTCTTAGCAGCCTTGATTGCCACCTCATAGGATCTCATAAACGTCCTATAAGATGTTCTTGATGCTTCGTCGCGAAAGCGCCGCCACCGTCTCTCTAGCCGTCTGAGACCCTACTTCATCAGCCTCAGCTCCTCGGTAAACCAGGGATCCAGCTTCAGGCGAGGGCGCAGAGGGCATCGGGGAGCAATCTCATCGATGGCCAAGAGCCGGCCATGCCAGTCCTCGACCAGTCCATCTAATGAGTCGCTGGGAGGCCTGGGTTCCCACAGAGCCGCCAGAAACCGCTGAGGGTCCATCAGGCTCCGCGGGCGAGCTAAAATTCGCTCGTTGCCCAAACGGAGTTGGGGTGACACCATCAGACGAGCCTTCAGGGCATAGTGATCAGACCATGGCACTGCCGTAGCAGTCAGCTGACCCACCGTAACCCCCGCCGCGAAAATCAGGTCAAGCGTATGCCCGGCCTGGTGCGTGGGAGCCGTTACAAATTGGGAGAGCCCTAGTGTCGCCATGGAAGACACCAGGTCCCTCGCCGGAACAGAGGCCGCATCGTCGGCATGGATATTGAAGTCACCCAAGACTATCAGCCTTGGGTGCTCCAACGCCCAGCCCGACGTTATGATATTGGACTACAGAGATCTGGGTTCAAACCTCCACTTGGTCATAAAGGTCACTGGGTTACTGTGAGCCAATCACTTCTCTCAGCATAACTTGCCTAACCGTGCTGTTGTGAGGATGGAGCGGGGAATGGGAAAGCCACTTGAGCTCCTTAGAGTAAGAGCTGGAGGAAAAAAAGTGAGAGATTTTAACGCCATACTTTAGTCTGTTAGTTTCATGTGCCAGAAATAACACCTGGATGCTACTCTGATATTAAACACTATCTGCACAGAACAAGCTAACAGACAACTGAAACCGGAGCTGCTCATCCATTTGGCATTCAGCTTTACAATCAGGAGAAAAGCAAAATAAATTTAATACTCTCTTTTTTTCTCCGAGAAAAATCTTTGAAAGGAAGCCACCTGCTTATTAGGGGTATGATTGTCAAAGAAGATAAACAAATTACTGTCATTATCTGAAACTGTTCCTCATCCCCTCCCTTCACACTTTTTTTAGCTCTCCACCTGTCTTCAAAAGGAGCATACATATTAAGGATGACACTTCTGCTCACTGAAGAAAAATTATTCTGGTTCTCAGGAAGGGGCTGGCAGAGTGGAACTTAGCAAGGATCTGTGCTGGCAGAATGCCATGTGGTTCCACTTTGTTCTTCTTCTTCCAGGGATGAGTCAGAGGAGTCATTTCTTAACCCATTTCAGCTGGGGAAAGTAAGCAAGCAGACAAGCGTCACAGCTCTCTTCTTCAGGTTTATTTACTTAGATATTTATACCCCCCCCCCCTTTTTCCCAAAGGGGATGACAACACTGTTCTCCCATTCCATTTTCTTCTTACAACAATAACCCTGTGACAGCCAGTGACTGGCCCGCAGTCATCCAGCAAGCTTCAGTGGCAGAGTGGGGATTTCAACATGGGTCTCCCAGATCCTAGTATGATACCCTAGCAACTGGTTATACAGTTTTAAAGCTTGTGTGGTTCACTGACAGATGGCAGACAATGTCCATACATAATGGGTTAGATCCAACATTCCTCTCTGCTGAAGGAAAAAAAAACCTTACTACTACGGTTAGGCATTTCTTTTGTAATATATGTGTATTTTGCAACAGAACCAAGGATTAGGCAAAAGATTCAGAATTATGAGCACTCCAGTTTTACATGTTTCTAGGCCTTGTGATCAAAACAGGACTGTACAGCTCTACTTCATAGCTAACAGAATCATATTGTGCAATTAAGTAGAGTTTCATAAAGTTTATTTTATTCGTTCATTTATTTTCTTCCATTTATATCCTGCTCTCCCCACAACAGAATATATACAATGCAATTTATTTGTTCAAGATCTGGAATACTTTAAAACTTTTAATGCCAACAATCCTTACACCCATCTCTCTGAGGTGCAGTGGCTGCCTGGGATCTCAGGTCACATTCTCAGCCTTTATACTAGGAAATAACAGGCACTTAACTTGATCTGATGTGAGCTCTACCTTTACGATTTATAGGCCCCTTTTTGCTACTGCCTGCCTTGGATAAAGCTGCTGAAACCAGCCACATATTTATTTTTGTTTGTTTGTTTGCATTATTTATAGTCCACCTTTCTCACTGGGACTCAAGATGAATTACACAGAGATCAATTTCCCACAGCCGCTGCTCTGCCCCCGCTTCTCCCTTTGCCCCGATCGTGTCAATTTCCCACTATTTGCCGTGCAGCCGCATTTTGCCCCGGAGCTTTGCCCGATTTCCGCCGCGTCTACTTGATCCTGTTTTTTAAGGAATGTAGCGGAAATCGGGCGAAGCTCTGGGGCAAAATGCGACCACGTAGCAAATAGTGGGAAATTGACACGATCGGGGTAAAGGGAGGAGTGGGGATGGAGCAGCGGCTGTGGGAAATCACTCAGAGTGAGTGAATACAGTCAACAGGATGGGACATCCAATAAACATTGCAATGGGATTTGGAAACCAGAAATCTGAAACAGACCTGAAGCAAAGCTTAGGTATGAAAGCAACACATTAAACAATGCAAAAATTACATAGTAGCATCCAACTTATAGCAATAGACAGTACAAACTATATGCAGTACTATAGACCATAGTCCCTAACTCATAACCCAAGTGTCTTTTAGATCGTTTTTTTTTAAAGTACAGCCCTGTTATCTGTATAGAAAAGCCCCCTTGAATGACAGGTATACTATGTGCCATTTCCATGGTATTTCTGTCAAATGCATAATTAATCCATTACATTAATTCACCCAGTGATTATGGAGGTCCTGCTAGAGACGCAATAGCCTGTAGGAGAAGACTGGGAAAATGTGGAGGGATTTTTTTTTGTGGGGTTTCTGTTTGTTTGTTTGTTTGTTTTTATTCTTCAAATTTATATCCCGCCCTCCCCGCGAACGGGCTCAGGGCGGCTCAGAGGGCTGTTCCCCCCCCCCCCGAGAATTTTTCCCAATATTTTCCCAATGAGAATATTGGAAATTTTAAAGAACACTGAGGGGGGCCTCTTATGAATTTTCCACCTTATTTGGAATGAGTGGAATTATTTTACGGCCAGACTTAATTCACCCACAATACCTATTGTGACTGTATTAGGCTGTTTCTGGGCAAATAACACTTTTCTTTACAACAAAATTTGTGTATTCTGTTTTTTACTTTTAATTTTTTCCTGCGTCTCAGATGGGGAAACTAAGACAAATGTACTCAGGTAACATAAACTGTAACAATTCACAGAGAGCACATTCTCTCTCTAGTATTGGATGTATTTGCAATTTTGCTTGTAGAAAATGAATGTATTTATATTTTTTAATATGCAAAATAATACCATTTTATATGCTAATTAGGCAATAGATTATGCATTTTATACTGTTAAAGCAGTAAAATGTGTTTAGGCTTGGTAAGTAAGTATTGCAAACATTTCTATTTTCCCCTCCATTTCTAGGCTTTTTCTTCCTTTATTTTTTTTAAATAGATGAAGCCAAGTATATGTGAGAGAAAGAGAGATGGGGGGGGGGGGAATTGTATGTGTGCCAAACAATTATCTCACAAAGAAGAAATCCATGTCTCTCTATATGCTGTTATCAAAAAAATAACCCCCCACTCTGAGACTTTTACTAAAGAGTTTTCTGAGCCAAATTATAAAAATAGGAAGAGAGCGCATGAATTCTCATAATAATTGGGTCACCTGGGGTTACAGGCTTAGTAGACAAAAGCTATAATTATTTAGCCACATCAAGTTTCAGTGCCTGTGCTTCTTAATTGAGCTCAGCTCATTAACCAATTTTAGCTAACAACTGATTAATAAAAATCCATGGCAGGCTGCAGCAAAATTATCTTCTTTTTTGGAGGGTTTTCTCCCGCTGTCATGCAGATTATCCTGCATTTGAAAGAAGGTTGGGGCTCATGCTAACCAAATATTATCAAAATGAAAAATTGAATGGTGTTCTTGTTCAATTATTCAAGGCAAGGATAACAATTTTGTTTATCATTAGTCCTTTCTTCAGCTGAACAGATGCTTTTCTCTTTGTGTTTTATTGGCAGGCACAAATTGACACTAACTGGCATGTTTTCATTAGGATGCACAGAGATTTTGCCTCAAGACTCCCATGAATATTATATTACTTTCAGCAAAAACAGGCCTCCTAAGCAGAGACTTCCAGGTCCCAGCAGCACTTCACAAACTCCCAGCCTTAGCTGGCCACAGCAGCCAGCAGGCACCGCACCTCACGGTACAAACCCCCCACAGCAGCATGCTAAAGATCACCCATTCAGCATACGGCACCTTTTCCTCATTTTACAAAGACATTTTGCCTTGGGGGTTTTGCACACCAATACTTTCTAAAGCCTTTGCTCCAGGTTAAATTGGTTTTGTTCTCATTATAGTTGCCAGGTGAAACAAAGACATTGCTTTCCATTCAGTCAAACCATTGATCCATCCAGCTCACTACTATCTAATCTAACTGGCAGGGGCTCTCTAGGGCCTCCGGCAGAGAAGAGCCTGGACATGCCAAAACTGAAGCTTCTGCCACGTGAAGCATGGTGTCCTCTGCCACTCAGCCACAGCACTCACCCTAATCCAATGGGTAGAGTCGTCCCTTGATATATCCCTGCTTGTTTTATCTATAGCTCCTGATGAGAGAACAGTTTACACCTATCCAGAGGCAAGTGCAGCTGCGACCTTCTAGCACAGCAGCCAAGAGGTCAAACAGGGCATGCAACCATTCCCCATCTTGCTTTTTCCATTCTAGGCACTGTGGTGGTCAGGGTGATGGTGATGCCTATAATCAACTGACAGTTAAAAATAATTTCATAGACTATTCCTACCCATCAGAGTTGCCAGAAGACTTTTAGAATGGTTCTTTGTGGTGGCAAAGTACCACCTTCACTTGCATATCTCTGCCTGTGAAGTATGACTCTTATTAATGTGCTAACTGCTGTGCCTGACCCAAGTACAAAATCACCGCTACTAGTTTGTTGGCAGTCCTGGGATCCTTGCCTAGCATTCAAACATCCTAACAAACCACACTTTGAGTACAAAACCAGTTTGTGCCTGTGTACTTCCAGCCCCCGCCACCTTCTCTCCCAACTCAGAGGGTTATTTGAATCTTCCTACTTTGGGAAACATTGAATCAGAATGACCATCCCACAACTTGTGATATAGTGATAGAGTACTGAATGATTAATGAAGACTGGAGAGACCCCAGTTCAAATCTGTTTGCCATGGAACATGTGATTTTGGGCCAGTCACACTCTCTAAGCCTAATCTTTCTCACAGGCTTGTTGCGATGATCAAGTAGAAAAGGGGAAAGCTACATATGTTGCTCTGAGCTCATTTGGAGGGAGCATGGGATAAAAAAATTATTGATACAGAAGGATTACAGTTTCTGCAACCAAAGAAATATGGCTACTGTTATCCATCTATTCGGGGTGGGGTGGGGGGCATACTCCAGGGACTTGGAAGCACTTCAAATTAGAAAAGGGGTTGGAAAGACTCATGTAGTTCATATATTTTTTAGAGTTTTGTTTTCAGTCAACTGGCACTTTAATGCCTGGACAAATGGCCAGTTTCCAGACATCACAATTTTCTAGTTGGAGCATTATCCCCCTATTAAAAAACAAATGTAAATAGGTGGGGGTATGGAAGACCCTTGTCTCTAGTGTATCATGACATTGCAATGTATTCACAGAATGGTAATATTGTATAGGAAATTACAAATTAGCTTTTCTTTCACCAAGGATAGGGTGATATTTGGATTGGCTATCATGCAAATGCAGGATCTGTCAACCTCCACAGTGGTCCCGCTTTCAGGAAAATGAAACAGTAATAAATATTGAACAAAGGGAATTTAATCTCTATCCAGTGCTGCTTAATAATTCATAAATATAAAATAAAAAGGCTAGGCCCTTTCTTGCTTGTCCAATTTTTCTTACTAGTTCTCATTATGTGTATTCTTGGGAAATTGGTTGTGCTGAAAGTTGCAATCAGTCATACCTAGGGACTACCAACAATTTCTCTGCTAGCAGGTTTGGACGCCTGTGTTTGTTACCAGTTTGGGGAAACTGATGGCTTTTGCCGAGGTCAGAATTCTATAGAAGGAAGGAAATTTTTATATGAAATAATACATTACTACTTGCCTATGGGCAGGATTTGTTTCAAGCTCAGGATGGTCCAATGTTTTTAACACTACAGGGCCAGATAAGAGTGGCTGACTCAAAGATTTATATGCCACTTTACTCCCTCATAAAGGGCTCAAGGTGCTTACAGAATGCATATTCCAAACAAGCATATGAATAATAAACATTAAATGATACACATTCATAAAACCATTTAAAACACTACATACCAAAACTTCACACATGTCCAACAGGCCTACCAGCCCAATCTCCAGTGCAGAATATTTAACTCCATCAACGGTACTTCTAAAGAACATTGCCTTACACCATATTCTAAAGACCAACTGGGAAGGTGAGTTTGTGGCCTCCTTTAGAAGACCATATTCCATAGAATAGGGGTGTCTACAGAAAAGGCCACATACAAGCAAATCACATTTCTTAAAGATGGAATGGTCAATAAAAGCTTTATGCAGCTTTATTCAGAGTAAGGTGTGTGTTAGAATGCTCCTCTATCCAGTCTGTGGGATGCCAGGCCTTTATCCATCAACCTAAGCTTTTTGTGACCACTGTATGAAGGCATCTATAACATGCAACCCATAATTCCTAGCTTGGGACACTTTTCAGTCACACGCCCCATCTGACTAAGGCTTGGGCACACTTTGCTGAATTCCAGATTCCTAGTTTTGAAAGGACACAGCTAGGTGTGGGTCAGCTGGAAAGGTTCCACAGATCACAAATCAGAACTTCCAGTGCAATGCAAGTTGTGTGTTGAAAATATTCATACATTCTTGCCTTCCAGCATGCTGAAGTCAGCTCAGATTCAAGTAAGTTAAATCAATACTCTTGAGTGTAAATAGAGGTTTACATCATCAACATACAATGCTGCAGAAAGAGAACCAGGCCACTGAGCAACACAGCCAATGGAAGCAATAAAAATACAGTAATATCTGCTTGCTTTTGTCTTGAAAAAGAAGAAAGAAATTGCTTTGCAACCCAGGACTGATTTTCTCCACCTGATTTCAAAATTGTGGGGAACTGATTGCAAAATTATTACATAATTGGAATAAGGAATTCTTGGAACATATTTGTCAAAATGCCCTGCCCACGGCTGTGGCCCATACTCTTATTTTATCAATAACCAAGAATATATAAACATAGTCAGATTTTAATACAGCAAGTATTATTAATGTGAGCGTTTGTGTAAATTGTGGAAAGTGAGGGGAGGGGAAAGAAAGTTTGTTTTTATTAGTTGTGATTTTTTAATACAGTGACCATGTAATTTTATTCTTATGCACTGCTTCAAGACACTTAATGAATATGAGGCAGTATGTAAATAACAATTATTTTTATTCATTAACTAACTGTAAAGTAGGAGTGCATGCAATGCTATTGAAGCACTGCAGCACAATGTGCTGTTAGTAGAAGCTTTACAGAATGTTAGTTGCACCAGTGTTCCTCCTTTACCTACGAATAATAATAAGTAAGACCAAAATAATTCATTCTGTCTTTCACTCCTAAGTACTCGCTCAGTTTGGCCATTAATGACATATTCAAGTAGTTTGTGCTCTCATTTCACAATATCAGAAACTTGGTTTCCCCTCCACTCTTTTTGACAGAGGATTCTGGCAGCAGTAGTCACATCATACTCACCTCTGTGCCTTGCCTTTAAATGTTTAGTGTGGCTAAGGAAAACCAGCAAGGGACCAAGAGGTGTATGTGACTCAGCACAGAAGTCATTTCCACTAGTTGTTTGTACTATATGTGGTCAAACGTACCTGTTTCACAGCACATTTCCAACAACCAGGAACCAAGTTTCCCAGATTTGAGACTTTTATCAATAAAGCTTTCCTCCATTTTAAATACAGTTCAGCATTGCACCAGTAGTTTAAAGCATTGTTCTTCCAGTGGTGTCCAAAAATTTCTGTATCCAAATCTTTTGTTATAGCCTTGTCTTGTATACTTAGCATTACACATTTATTTCAATAGGCCTGTAATAGTATATCATCCATATATAGGCTTAGCTTCTATATTCTATAATCTTAAATCTCTTTATATTTTCATCATTCCTTGCTTAGTTTGCACCACTAGGCATAAAAACAAAATAATAATGCTGATAGAGGAAAGCTTTATCTAGCCTCTTATGACAACTGAAAACATCAGTCTTACTTTAGGATGGGAACGTGTAGCTTTTATCTAACTTTTGATATGTGTGACAAATTTAAAACAAAGAATGAGATAAAAGTAGGTGTTGAAAGGATCAGATAAAAGTATGTATGTGGGAAGGAGAGAGAGACATACAGACAGACAGAGCACTCTACATTGTCAAGCGCTTTTTTAGTATCTAGGAATATTATTTGTAATTCTATGTTTTAATATTTTACATGATTCATAAGTTTTTATGTTATTAATACTATCATTAAATTTTCAATTGGATTTTAAAAATCCTGCCTGTCATTGTCACAGTCAATACAATTCCAATAAATATTTTGTAATTGGGATCAATAGTGATAACAGACCTAAACAAGGAAATTAACAACAGGTCCTTGTTTGGTTAGAGTAAGTATTGCTCTCTCAGCTTTCCTCCAGGATTTTGGGACATTCCTACTTAAGCAGTCATTTATTCGGTCGCAAGAACTATCCAAAATGTCTTATAAAGTAGATGTGTTTATTATTCATTTTTAACTTTCTTATTGCTTAAAATAATCATAACTTTATTGTGCTATTGAAGTTGCTTATCTTTATCTTTTCTGTCTGGAATTTGTAGGAAACTGCAATTAATTTCTCCCACCCTCATTTTTTTTTGTTAAATATAATTTTTTATGATGTCTGAATTCAGATATTACGTCTGTATTTTCTTTTCAGTATTCCACTTTTCTGTATTGCTGGCACAGTCTTCTCTCATTTGTTGACAGGTGTTCTTTCAAAATATGCCCTCTTTCCCAATTTTATTTTCTGATAGGTGCTGCATATATCTAAGGTCTAGGATGACTTTCAAGCTTTCCACATTCATTCTTTTATCTCTGTATTCTTTAAAAAGATCTTCCGTCCATTTTGGTTAAGCACAAGACTGTCCTTCTCAACAGATCATGCTACTCTTTCCTCCAGTATGTCTTCTCTTCACAAAAATACAATGCCTGATGAAGACATTACTTTAACCAAAGCTTTCTAATGTTTTTCTTTACAAAAACTTATTTCCTGGCTGCTAACACTTTTGCCTTTGAGTAACCATCACACTCAGGCCCTTTTAACCAATTACACTCTTGTCCATTTTCTATCAAGCACCCTTTAACCCTTGGTATCTCAATTGCACTTTAGCTGTTGCGAATTTTGTACATTGTCCCTTCTAGACATCAAAGTACACTTTGAACTTCAATTATCGGCTACAGTTGACTACTTAAAAATACCAATTGTAAACCATGTTGGATTTCAATTGCTCACAAGATGTATAATGTAATTGTTCACTGATTACATTAAAGAGTTCTTTTGAACATCTTTGTCAGTAATTTCTACTAAAATGCTTAGAAGTACCCTCCTCAGTTCCAGCTCACTTCAATTGCTCCATGAAGGGAAGCTTCATTCAAACCACACTTTGTTGTGGAAGCTAAGAGTCCTTCTCCAGTTGCTATACCTTGATCCATCTCCTGAAGTGCAGTGCCAAAGAGCACACGCTGCTAATCATACACTTCAGCTGAGGTGTTGCTGCAGCCACTGCTACATTTAAATAGGTAGAAGGAAAGGAAGTGACTGACTGGGGCAGGGTCACTACTGTCAGATCTAAGAATGCAGAAGGGCTTTACCAGGTGATCACCCGAGTCATATTCCAGGGTGAGGCCCTAGTGCATTTGCAGCGGGGAGGAGAGAGCATTACAGTTCACTCCCATCTTGCTGCATCTCTGCCAACTCCTTCTCCTCTACTCCAGGTTTAAGTGGGTTTCAGAACAGAAACAAGAAATGTTTCATGGAGTCACCAGAATGACTTTGACCCTCCTGGCTCTATTACGAGAACAGAATTGCACTAGACTTGCCCGGGGTGGGGGGCTCACAAGGAACTAGGCTACTCTTCCACCCCACTCTCTCTCTCCACCGGTACATTTTTAAAGAAAAATCCATTATCCTTTCACATTCCCACAGCTTAAAGTGAGGCTGAGAGGCTAATGGCTTGCTTAACACACTAGTGAGTTCTCTGTTTAGCTACCTTCTGAACACCAGGGTCTTCTTGTCATGACTAATAATCAGTTTAGACAACAGGCAGTGCACAAGACAAGCATCCTGGGCACAGAGGGTGAAGGGACACTTTTGAAGGTGACACCAAATGAATGTGGAAGAGAAATACAGTAAAGGATTTTCCCATTTCTCTCACCTTCATAAAAGCCCATTCTCCCTAAGTCAGTATCCCAGGTTTGCTACTCTCGGGCAGCAGTCACACACACTACGTAATCCACTATCCATCCACTTTCAATCCACTTTCCCAACTGGATTTTGCTAGGTCACACAGTAAAAATCCAGTTGGAAAGTGCACTGAAAGTGGATTGAAAGGGGGATTATTTAGTGTGTGTGACTGCAGCCTAGACAGCTTCTAATTACACGGACTCTGGGTTGTTTCAGCCACATCCCTTTGGTATTCTTCAGAGGACATTTGTCTAGGAATTGTGAGTCCCATTCATCTGAGGGGTCAACACTGTTGTTCTTTACATGTTCACTTGGGATTAGCAATCACTTCTAGGATAAAAGAGGAGTAAGTCAAGGACTCTGTACCTTCCCTCCAGCTCACTTCATCCTTTTGTTTCCCCACGTAAACACAGAAATCAATTATTGGCTGAAGTGATTTTCCAAGGTTCTTAACCCAGGATAGCTGCTGACAGGCTCTACAGTTCTCGCAGCATCTGCCCTTTTCTTCCGTGTCATTTGTGCTAAGGCATTTCAAGTCATTTGGCAGTCTGAGCAGGGAGCAATGACAGAGATCAGGAGAAGGTGAGGTCAAGTCAATCACAATGATCTTGCAAGAGAGATCTTAGAGCAATTACACCTGAGGTTTGTATTAATCCTTAATGTGCCCATACAACGTGCCCAAGAGTGCCAGCATACCTCCGCATTTCAATTAAGCCGTCACCTTTGGGAATTCAATTGCTGGCCGTGTCCCCGACGGAACTGACTGGGCATGGTGGAATAGCAATACCCACAATCAGGCACTGCCATGGGGGGCAGCCTGAACAATATACACCTGCACTTCAGCTGGCATTAGCTAGCCCTGTCAGTCATGCATGGCAACACAGAGTGAACATCTGCATATGAATGTGTCAGTCTTTCAGGGATGGCTGCATCAAGGTCACCCCTGCATCAGACAGAGTCTTGTTTTCTGAATGTCAAGACAAAAAGCCCCTCTTCAGTCTTTGCAGTGTTTAATAACACTGAACAGCATGAGTCATCAGGGTCATCTGTAGCCTAGAAAAGCACCTTCTTTGCATTGTTCCTCCTTAATACCAGAACATACAGACCAATGCCATTATATATGAGCATATGTCCCACATATTCAAGCACCAGGTAAAATCTTTTGCCTCCTTTGTCCTCCTTTCTTCCCCATACCCTGAAATAAAATGTTATCACACAGTACATTCCCGTGTGTGGGATTCTCCCTCCCTCTTCCAATACTCAAGGACATTAGGCTGGAACTGGAAACAATATAAATAGCCTAGGCCTGGTATACAATGGCAATTGAGATGCTTTTTTAGATAGAGAATTGTTTGAGATGCCAGCTGTGCTATTTCCTAAAGCACTGGATGTATCACCTAGAATCTAATTAATAAATAAATAAATATAAATCTGCAGTTTGAGATCTCCTGGGTTTACTTCAAAGCTGAGCAGATCTCTTTTTATCTTGCTAACTTGCCACAAACAGAGGTAAACCACCATTGATTTGGATGCACTGGTTACCTTTAATACTAGCAAGGCAAAAACAGAACAGCCTAAGAGCCGTGTGTGAGATGGTGCAGGGATGCTGATAAAAAATTCCTAGAAATTGCGGGTGGGGTGGGAAAACTGAAATATAGGCAATACTTCCTTATCAACTACTTTAACAACATAAAATGAATCATTTCAAATGTCGTTAGCATATGAAATTGTACTACTAATGTCAAATGCTTAAAGAGCAATCTTAAGCATAGTTACATCTGTCAAAGCCCACTGTAGTTAATGGGCTTAAAATGGAATAACTCTGTTCAGGATTGCACAGTTAGTTTCTGCAAGCAAAACTGTGACTACACCCATTGTGAGAGGGAGGGAGAGCTGCCACCTGCTGCACCGTATGCTACCTTAGCACATGTATCTTCGATTCTGCCATCTGAGAGAGGTAGGGAAAACAGAAGTTGAAAACAAACACAAATTTTGTCATAAGCAAAACAAAGTGTACAATTTGGAGAGAAACAGTCTCGTACAGTCACAATAGAAATCAAAGCATATTTGGATACTGAGTTACACTTTAGTAGTGTATTATCATCATACACATCACACCATGTTCACAGGGGACAAAAATAGTCACATTTAAATAGCAACTATATGCTGAAAATATTGCATATTACAGTATACACCAGAATTATCATTCTCTAAAGCCCTACATTATCCTACATAAAAAATCTTCATACTACACATTTTATTTTTTTATGATGGTCTGAAGCAACAGAACAAAGTTTTACTCTAGTGGCATCTTTAAGACCAACAAAGTTTTATTCTGGGCATAAGGTTTTGTGTGCATGTACACTTCTTCAGATACATTAAAACAGAAGTCACCAATCATTGCATATAGATAATGGGGGGGGGGGAGGATGTTGCCAAGAAGAGCCAATTTCATTCATTTCAACAAGAAGACTATTTCACAGGAGTTTTTTCTACAGTGGACCTGGAAAATTCTTTTTTTTTCCCACTGGAAAAATCTGAAAAAAATATCCTTGGGGATAAAGGGGTGTCCCCCCCCCCCCAGGCATTCACATTTCTATGCAGGGATTAAATGCTGAGAAATGTGTGAGATTAAAGAACCTCCAAGAGCCTCTGAAGTTTACAAGAAGTGTGGGGGGGTGTTACAATTTCAAGAGGTGCTCAACATCTGGCAGAGTGGAGGGGTTTTTTAAAAATAGCACTTGGACTTCATTTCAGGCAGGGGTGACTATAATTAATTATGGTAGAAGCCGCCACACTCACCCCCAAAGATGCTGCACTAACATTTTATGTTACAGTCTCCTTTGATTTGCTGAATTCTGATGATGTGCAGACTAGGACTCTGCTTTTTAAAAAAAACACGCATGCACACACGCGCACATGCACACAAGGTATGTTTCATGGTAATCAAACAAGAACCCTCATAAAAATATCTTTGCCTCCTTTTTACAATTTAATACGCACAGAAAGATAAACAATCTTAAATGTGGCTGGGAATATGCTTTCACAGATTAAAAAAAGAAATCTTGGGATGTTCTAGTTAGCTTAAAAGTACTATGTTAGTTTAATCAGGTACCATTATATATGTAATGGCCAGTTCAAAATATGTTTTTCCTATACAATTATACTTATACAATTATACTTATACATAGATGGTAAGCAAGCCTTGTGCAGACTGTCACATATAATAATCAGCTGTATGCCATTTTGCCCTAAATCTGGGTCCTCTTCTAGATTAAAAATTAAATGAGAGTAAGCAGTTACTAGGAAAAATGGACAGTTCTCAGTTCTTACAGAGGAGGGAAATAAGCAGTATAGTCCCACAAAGATCAGTATTGAAGCTGATGCTATTTAATTTGTTCATAAATGACATGGAACTGGGGGTGAGCAGGGTAGTGGCCAAGTTTGACACAAAATTATTCAGGAAGGCAAAAAACAAGGCCGACTCTGAAGAGCTCCAGGAGGATCTCCACAAATAGGGTGAGCAGGCAACAATGTGGCAAATGAAGTTCAATGTTGGTAAATATCAAGTGATGCACACTGTAACAACCCCCCCCCCCCCAATCTTTAAGTATATGCTAATAGGGTCTCTACTTACTGAGACTGAGGGCAAGAGACCTTGGGGTTATATTATAATGAAAATGTCAACCCAGTATGCTGCAGCAGTAAAAGGGTCAAACTCTATGCTGGGGATTATTAGGAACGGGACTGAAAATAAAACAGCCAATATAATGCCCCTGTATAGATCTATGGCATGGTCTGATTTGTAATACTGCGTATAGTACAGAAGAGGGCAACCAAGATGATTACGGGATTCAAGCACCTTCCCTATGAGGAAAGACTGAAGAGTCTGGGCCTTTTCAGTTTAGATTACTAAGGGAAGGCATGATAAGAGGTTTATAAAGTTATGCATGGGGTACAAATAGGGTTGCCAAGCCTATATATATTTGCACAACCCTATTGTACTTTTCAGCATAATCTGTAAGCTGCCTTGAGTCACAGGGTACAGTGGGATATAAATATGTAAATAAATAAGTAGTTTGGGCTGTTTGATAAAATTTAAGCAACTTCTAGCTTGTTAAATTAGGCAGGGTTCTGATTGTTTCTCCTTTGTTATACTTGACCTATAATGCTGGTTGTCATAGTTCACTACAAAGAAAAAAACCCAAAGTAGACTGCAAGAGTGCCCCCCCCCCCCCAACGTGCTGGTATGTTTTCTAAGGCTCAGCATAAGGCAACAGTCCAAGGCCAGGTCTACCAATATAGTGAACTGGTGCCGGTAGACCTGTTTTCTGGAGGCCAGGTCTACCAATATAGTGGAAATGGGGTGGGCAGTGTTCCCTCTAAGCTGAGTCAGTGTGAGCTAGCTCAGTTTTTTAGCCTCCAGCTCACACATTTTTGTCTTAGCTCAGGAAGGATAGCTCCAGAGCAAACTAATCATGCAGTAGCCGAATTGCTCGCTAACAACTTTAATGCCACTAGCTCACAAAGTAGAATTTTTGTTCACAATTTTTGTTCACAGCTTAGAGGCCAGGTCTACCAATATAGTGGAAAGGGGTGGGTAGACCTATTCTCTAGAGGCCTAGTTACCAGTATAGTGGAAAGGGGTGGGCTCACAATTTTAATGCTACTAGCTTTTTTCACTTACGAGGCAGAATTTCTGCTCACAACACTCTGGAGCTTAGAGGGAACATTGGACAAGTATGTTAGCTTTAATAGGGGATTAGATAGATTCATGGCAGCTACTACCCATGATGACTAAAGGGAATCTCCACATTCAGAGACAGTAAAAGTCTAAATACCAGTTCTAGAAGGCAACATCAGGGGAAGGCCTCAGCCTCTACACCCTGTTGTTGGCTCTCCAGAGTAACTGGTTGGTCAGTGTGTAAGACAGGATGCTGGACTAGGTGGACCATTGGTTTGATCCAGCAGGGCTCTTCTTGTGTTATGTTCTTATATCTTAAGCCTTGTGCAGATTGTCACATATGATTATCAGCTGTAGGTCATTTTGCTCTGTGTACATATAGCGGTGTAGGGATACATACACCAATCACATGTGACAATCTACCTGTGGTTTGCATTTTCTCCTATGAAGATGTATTCTCTATGCTGGAGGGGGGAGCAAGCAAAGTGGCAAATTGTATCTGCTCCCCCTTTTCCCTCCTACTTATCCATTCTTCCAGCTCTTCTAGTCAGAGGAAACAGCCAGGTACTACTAAGGGTAAGCCCATTCCTTCTCACCCCTGCACTTTCTCCAGACTGGAGGAAGAACTATAGTGTTATTCCAACACCATTTAGCAGCTACTGCTCCATTAAGGCTGGGAGTAGCTGGAAGGAGAGCCCTGTTCTGCTACTTCTAGCAAATGTGGAAAGCAGTAACACCTCACAGCTTCCACAGCACTTCCTGCAAGACTACCCCAGCTGCATATATCCCTGTGTTGGTCCAGAGAGGGAACACGTAGTGAGTGCTGGCAGACGAGAGGAAGCAGGTCAGAAAGCAGTGGGGAGGGCGAGCTCCCATTCCACAACTACTGGGAAGGCGCCGTGATTTAGACTGTTCCGTTTGGGGCTGATTCACATTATATTCTAATGAGGCTATCTCAGGCTGACTGCCAGTTTGGCAACTGCTAATTGGGGACATTCCAACACATTCCAACACATCTATGATGTTTGGTGAGACCACTATTTCCTGCTATCACTATTTGCTACTATTTTCTTAGAAAGGCTTCAAAATGAGACTTGATACAGAAGATAGCAAGTAGCTACAGCAAAGCCATACCAGTGATGGGGTGCATGGGGTGGCACCCCTTTTTAATTCTGCAGTGCCCCCCCCCCCAGCTTGGTGGCAGGGGACATGCCTTCCTGGCACCGGGACATGCACCTGAAGGTGCCATGGTGCTCCCAGCTCCCCCGGCCGCTGCTACAGTGGTATGTGTTGGACACATGATTAAGCATTCTCAGTCACAAGATCATTCAGCATCCCCCTTCCTCCAAAAATGTCAACTCCATCTTGGTTTCAAAAAACTGATCATGACATGCAGCCTTTTGGTAGCCTCTTGCTCTAAAAACGGGAATCCATATTTTGTAAAACAAGTAGAAATGTTCAAAGGTTGAAGAGAAGGGGTGCAAGAATGATTTGAGGGCTGGAAGACATTTTCCAGTGAAAGATTAACTACATTCAGTCTCCGGTGATAAATAGTTAACATATGATTTCAAGTTGGCCAGGTTCTGAATTTAGACTTGTACATCCTCTCCTCTGCCTCCCAGTTTCCTCTGATCCCCTCCAGGCCTTTCTGGTTTGAGCAAACCATAATTTCCCATTGTATTCAAAGTGGCAAACTAGGATAGGTGCTTGCTCTCAAAATGAAAACTGGAAACCAGAGTCAAATCAAACCCTTGCCTGTCATGACACAGGATCATAGCCAGACTTCCTCACTTAGTACCGCCACCACATTTGCAGGGAATACTTAAAGAAATGAATGTGAAAATCCGAGTTTTGCCCACAGACAGGAGAACCCAGATGTTAAGAACAGGGCTTTTATGTGTGTGATAGTATTGACAGGTACTGAGTACTGGCCCCTTTTTTTTTTAAGTCCCTCTGAAGTCCTGTGGGGGAAATGGGTGGAAATTGATGAGTGCTGTCTCCTTCTTTTAACAACCACCCAAAAAACCACTGACCAAGAACATGTGCTCATGCGCATTTGAGTGTCTGTGAATGGTTATGTGAATAAAAACAGATTTTATGCTTCAAAACTTTTGCTTACTTAAAATGAACACCTTCATTAAATCAGAACTTCCTTAAGTTACCTTTCGCCTCCCTTAAGCACGTTTTGCCATGCTCAAAACCTCAGTAGCTAAACAGCGTATGTTTTCAGCATAATTTAGGCATAATGAAAAGGAAAATGAGAGGAGAAATGCTGGATGGGCAAAGCCAAGTAAGTCAGGTAGGCAGAGTTTGAAATGCTGCCATTTTTGAGAATGCAATTCTACATGCCTCCTTTTAAAATCAGAAATCTTCCCATTCTAAAAACAAGCTCTTACTCGTTAAAATCCAATCTACACTGTCCCATATTGAAAAGCCAAGTTTTCAAATGATTCATAGGTAAGGGCCAATCAGTGCTCCAGGTGGGGCAATGCACTCAATGGCCCCACTCTCCCAAGCACCCCACCAGATCAAAGTGAGCCCTCGGAATCAAAGTGAACACAAAAGGAATTCACAAAGCACGCCTAAGAGGCTCCTGGAAAACAGCCTCCCACATACTTCACTGAGCAAGTGAGAAGATATCCTGAGTGACTCTGAGAAGATTTTAAAGAATTAAGTAAGTGTCATAAAAGGTGTTTTCTTTATAGGACCTAGGAGGGAGGCACTCACTTTGACTTCACATCAAATCAGATGGAATAAATTGCTCTACTACACTTCAGATATACTTCATCCAAAATTTCCCTTTCAGTTCAAAATATCCCCCCAGATATTACTTTATTATCAATGTAATTTCCTCAATAGACTAGAAGTAATAACACGCTTCTTTGTCAAGTTTGGGAAAGTTATGATTAAAGTTGTCAAGATCCTAACAGGGACTGCACAGTGCGGGAAAGCATAAAGATGTGTTTGGAGCTAATTTAGAGGCCCCATGACTCTGGCTTCTAGACGAAGGAGCCAGCAGGTGAAGAGAGAATGTCGGCACAACTGTTTCACATGGAGCATGAAGAATGGTGGCACGCTCTACAAAGAGAGGTTGTTAAAGCAGCTAGCGGCGTTCAGTAGAATCGCTATTTGAATGATGCGTTTTTTAAAAGTACAATCATTGACAGAGCTACTGAGAAAGGCAGTACATGACAAATCTTGAAAGCAACTAACCCAGAGTAGTTGGCCTTAACCCATTTTAATCCCACTAATGAGCTTGAACCCTGACCTGGATAGCCCAGGCTAGCCCAAACTTCTTGGAAGTTAAGCAGGGTCAGCCTCGGTCAGGATTTGGAAGACAGACCACCAAGGGATATATCAGGGTTGTGACACAGAGGCAGGCAATGGCAAACCAGCTCTGAATATCTCTTGCCTTGAAAACCCCACATGGTCGCCATAAATATAAATCAGCTGTGACTGGACGGCAAAAAACAAAAAAGACTTTGATCCCCTGAGACTGACTGCCCACAGATGTAGCATCAGTTGTGGTTTTGCACTGTGGTTTTTGCACTGCACCAAGTTTACAGAACACAAATCCAATTATAGCCGGACAGGGTTGTCCAGCCCTCACTGGCACACTGATGGGAAACTTGGGGGGGGGGGGGCAAGGGCTTTAGCATCACACCAATATGCACTGGACTCTATGGCATTATATCCTGCTGAGGTCCCTCCCCACATAAACCAACCTCCAGGCGGCACCTGGAGATCTCCAGCTATTACAACTGATCTCCAGATGACCAAGATCAGTTCTCCTGGAGAAAATGGCTGGTTTGGGCAGGGGAAACTATGGCATTATTCCTTGCTGAGATCCTTCCCCACCCCAAACCCTGCCCTCCCCAGGCTCTACCCCTCAAATCTACAGGTGTGGCTGGCCCTCCCCTTAGTACTGCCAACCTCCAAGCAGCCCCTGGAGATCTCCAACATCAGTTCTCCCGGAGAGAATGGCTGCTTTGGGCAGTGGACTCCATGGCATTATACCCTACTGAGGTCCCTCCCTCCACCCCCCCTAAAAAAAAACCCTACCCCTCAAATCTACAGGTATTTCCCAACCTAGAGTTGGTGACCATGTAACTGGCTACAGAACCACTTTCCAGACCCTTAAAACCCAGAAAACATGGCATAGGAGGAGGTATTTTTCTGCCTTAGCTGCCACTGCATAGCCCCAAATCAACGTAAGTCTGGGGTGGAGGGAACCATACCTGTTACCATGCAGCTCTCTTCCCATACTGCCCACTTGGGGCAGCAAAATTACTTGAGACAGCCCCACCTTATAGCTAAGAACAAGGAAATAAACATGGCTTGCCTCCCTCTGTTTTCCCCTTCCCTCCGCCACCCCTTCAGCCACAGCCGAGACACGCACCTAGAGCCTCTTTCTAGAGGCCGTTGTAGTTCTTCCCACAACGGGCCTTCCTCCTAGTTCTTAAATAAGTACAGTCATCCTGTAAAAGTGCAGCAGGATTTCAACAGCAGACCCTGCCCACCTCCACATGTTCACTACCTTTTTATCCAGCGCTTCCCCTGAGAAGCACAAAGCAACATACATCATTTTTCTTTCCTCCATTCTGTCCGGTGAGACCGTGAGACCGTCCCAAGGTCACCCAACAGGTTTCCATGGCAGGAGGGGGACTTGAACTTGGATCTTTCAGATCTAACACTTTAACCACTACAGCAGGGCTAATGTCAAAATCCATTAAGCTCCCCCCTCTCATATAATGCATTCTGTATTTGGCATCAGTCTGTCATTTGTTTCTTTTTAAATCCTTTCTATCATAAAGCTATAGCCGGAGTCCAGAGAAAGACATAGTCTAGCCACAGCACTTAGAACAGACCAGGAGAGCTACTTGGGAACTTCTCCACTCAGTATGACATAGAAAACACTCCCAAGCATATTCCAAGCTCTCTAGATGACACACCAGAGTGAGAGAACGATGCTGTTTTCCAGGAGAATATCAATCAAAGCCTCCCTATGCCCTTTTCTGATCTGTAGAAGGGATATCCCTGTCCCCAAATTATTCATGTCAACCATTCACAAGGACCTGAGCAAGTAACCCTATAACCAAAAATTGTGCAGTAACCCCTTTGTTTCTCAGGACTGTGGCAAATTTTAAAAATCCAGAATCCATCTTGCTCTGCTCTTACTTCTGTTAACCATTAGTCTTAAACAAAGGCCAGCAGCCTCTTATAGGAAAAGGGGAACCTGATCTATCTTAAGCATCAAGTTCCCCATGGAAAATGTTTGCCAACCATTTACGCAAGTCCCAGACAGAATGAAACTGCCACTGCAGTCAGAACATGAAAACATGCTGTGCTCAAGCAGCTAACTTACGGTCTCTCCCCAGTCTCCAGCATGAAGACACTGTTAACATGTGCAACCAGTTAAGGATCAACAGTAGACAGGATGCTTTGCTAGCTAAGGTCAAGAGGTTAGATACTGGTTGATATGCAACACAGTTAGTGAGCCCGAAATGCTTTAATAAGTAGTTTACCATGTTAAGGGGAGGGCTAACAAACTATCAACAGAATGTTCTGATTATGCTGTCACCAGTTCGTAAGATACAATAGTTTAGAAGAGGCTGAGCTCATTTTATCTTTGAACACTTTACCCCAAAGCCTGGGAGAAAAATTATGTTTATTCCTGAGATTCTGAAATGGGACTGAGCATCCTGACAGGAACGTTAGTACCCGAGACTGTCCTCTTGATGTGGTGAGTATGTGGACTCCTATTGATTACTGGGACATTGACTACTAAATTTGTAATTAGCTAATAAACATCCACATGCTTTGATTAAATCAGATGGGAGCACTTTATCTCATTCTGTTCTTGAATTATATGAATTAAGGAACTGGATAAGTCACCAAACCTCATCCAGGTAACAATCCCACCCTAAGAGCCAACTACAGCCTAAGACTCTTCCCTGGCCACCATTCACAGTGGTGAGGTACAGCATCACTACTGCCTTGTCCCACCCTTGAGAACCAACAAACTGGTCAAAGAAGAGGGTGGTATGCCAGAAACCAGCATTAACTGGGACAATATACGTTTGCAAGGAACACAGTTCTGGGAGTCGATCCAAGAAAACATACAGGGAGGGTACTATAAGAGGAAAGAGTTCCTCCTATTCTAATCCAGAGGAAAAATGTGCCTCAGCTATCAAAAGTTTGAGAAATGCCGCACTAATGTTCACAGGAACACAGAATCCTGCTATAATCTTAAATGCCTTTAGCTCTACAGAAACACCATTTGGGAACCTAATTTTATCAGAAATCAATGGCAGCCAAGCGAGTCTGATGACTCCACTCAAACTGAGCTGCTCCACTATTTCTTCTGGCTATAAAGAAACAGCCCAGCTGCTGCTGAAGATTCATCCATCTGCCCCTAACCCCTTTCCTTTTTACCAGTGCTGCTTGACACAAGCCTGGGTAGTAGGCTTTTCTCATCTACAACATCCTGAAAATTCTGAAAACCCTTTGTAAATCCAGGTGGCTGAGTGCATGACACCACCTTCTGCTATTTGTGTAGTCCAATTTCAACTACTCAGTAAGAGCCATTTAGCAGTGGAATGAGACATCCTGGGCAGCTGTGAAATCTCCATTGTTGGAGTTTTCAAGGGAATGCTGGAAACATGTTGGGGGGGATGCTTTATACATGCAATACGTTAGGGCAGTGGGTTGGAAATGACCCACTTAACCCCTTCCAACACTATAGTTCAGCAGCAACTGGTCCCTGGGCCAAACGTTGTCCTCCTCCTGATTTGCTAACTGCCACATTCATGGCAAACTCAAGTTCAAGGAGAAAAGGGGAAATGAAAGCAAAATTGGGGGTGGGGTTGAAGGGGGCTTGAGAACAAAAGGCCATGAAGATCTACCATTCCCCTTTATCTTCCCCTTGATGGTGGAAGGAAGATGTATGGGGGAACCGAGAAGATTGGGAGGTTCAAGTACTACAGGACTTTGCCTTCTACGACTTCTCAGAAAAACTGGCTACTAACCTGGGGGGGGGGGGGGAATGGGGCTTTGGTGGAGACAAATGCTTTTGAGATTTCCCGCCCCTCATGAGACAAGAGCTGCACTGTAAAGCATTTCTTAGGCTGAGATGAGTTGGGTCTCTGCAGCAGAAGGAAGGCAAAGCGTAAAGGTTGACTGAACCAACATCCATCAAGGCAAGCTAGGATCTGAATGATCATCTGATCACAGCAGAAACAAACATTTTACATTGTTTTGGAACTGAGCCTGACACTGGAAGAGGGCAACAAGAGGATCCTCTGGAGAAGCTTTGGGGGGGGGGAGGCTGCCCACTAGCCACCTGCCCTGCCCTATCACAGGTGTTGTTTCTGTAGAATTATCATCAGAGATGACCTCGCTCTGAACGGGAGAGGTGTCTTGGACTGACTCCCACTCCCTGGGTGACTGACGGTCATGGCCCACCAGCAGACTCACACACAACTCCAATGGAATCATTGCAGGCAGGCTAGCAAATTGGCTTAAATCAAGGCAATTTCAAAATAGCGATTCTTACCACAAAAAAGGCCATTTTAAATCATTAATTTAAATCACATTACATGCCACAAGTTACACTACCTGAACAAGCATGAATATTAATTGGTTGCTGTAACAATTAAAACATATTCGTATGCAGTTAAACAGAGCTTTTTATTTTACCTAGGACCATCTTTGATCGTGCTGTACTCATGGCTACAATCCTATGCACACTTACCCAGAAGTAAGCCCCATTGACCATAATGGGGCATGCGTTGCAGAACTTGCAGAGGATTGCACTTCACCTCTTACACTACAGAAGTATACCCCATTTAGACCCTGATGTGTGCGACTATGTGCATAAAATGGGTTTTCTCTGGGTCTCTCTACACACACTGCAACACTAAGAAAGATCACTTACTTAAATATTACACTGCTAGTTTTTAATAAGAAGTTGGTAGTTACTGAGCAGAACACTGTTTCTCCACAGGACCAAAAATAAACCTCCTTTGTGTTTGGTTAGCAGAGTCATAATTGCTAGTGCAGTCATAAATACTCTTGGCCCTTGGCTCATAGCTCATGCCTCACAGCCTCTGGCCTGGAGCCAGCCAACCCAGTTAGATGTCAGACCAGCCCTGGAGGTCAACTGAATCTTCTTGTTGTTAGTAGTTCTTTGTTTAATTGTATTTGTGGGTCTTCTGTAAGCCACTTTGGGTTCCCAGTGGGAAGAAAAGCAGGATACAAATACTGGAATAAATAAACATTCAGAACTTGAGAACTGAAGACATCAGAGGCCATAAGATAGACGTGCAAAATCTCTCAGGCAAGGTTAGTGGATGTATATTTTGAAATACAGGATCTAGCCTCCTGCATCCTAGTACTTGTTATGATATGCTGCATGGGCGTCAACTACGGGGGGGCTCGAGGGGTCGAGCCTCCCCCGAAATTTCCCGGGGGGGGCTCAGCCACCCCCGGCAAAATGCTCGCCCAGCCGGCCGTCGCCGCCTCTCCTTCACCCCCGGCCTGCCCTGCCTCCCTGAGGCGGGGGGGGGGGGGAGAGAGGCGGCGGGGACATAGTCGTGCGCGCTTCGCGCGGGCGGCAGTCCTGGCCAGCTGGCTGCTGCCGCGGGTCTGCCTCCCTGGGCCGGGGGGGGAGGGAGCGGCAGAGACATGGTCCCGTGCGCGTGCACGCGCTTCGCGCGCGCGCACGAGAGAGCCCCTGCCCCCCCCGGGGATTTAGAAAGTCAACGCCCCTGATATGCTGGTCCTTGGGTCAAGTATAGAAGTCACAGTAATAAATACAGTACATGCCTGTCTGTATCACATTTACAATGCTCACTTTGGTATCAGAAGTCAGATATTTCCCCCCGATTCATTCTTTTATACAAAAAGTAGGCTTTAACTCAACCTGTCAGATAAGGGGAAATGGTCTCATTTTAAAAGCACTTTTTATATTTTCTGTTAAACTCAGATCTTTTAAACAAGACTATATAACTGAAATGTTTAAAGGGTTTATAATCCTGATTTTTTTTTCAAAAAGCATACTTTCTTCCCTATTTTTATCCTGCCTGTGAAAAGTTGCACCCAAAGTCCCCCCCACTGCCCATTTTAGGAAGATGCAAGGCATCTCTACAGTGGTGAGGGGGTCAGACTAGAAACAGGGAAACCCAGGTTTGAGTCCACACTCTCCCACGGAATCTCACTGGGTGACCCTGGGCCAATCATTCCCCCTTTGCCTACACCACAGGGTTGTTGTGATGATAAAATGGAGAAGGAAAGAATGTTGCAACCCACTTTGGGTTCCTATTGGGAAGAACATAAATATTCAGTGCACATCTCTTTAAAGCTGCAGCTGTGACTAATAACTCCAGGAGAAAAAATACATGGTGGGCATTTTGAACACATGCATTATCCTAATAAGCAGGGCATGTAGGATACAACTTCAGGTTCTTTTAGTAACATTCAAGGGTATTTATGAAGGCCCGTGGCCTCTGTAAGTGCAAATTAAATCCCATCTTCCTAGGAGGAGCATGCAAAGCCCGTCCTCACTTTGATGAGCACTAATTGATGGAGCTAGCACCTCTAAAGTCAATAGGGCTATTTGTTTTAGTAAGGGCTCATTAACCTGAATAAAACTGGCATAATCTAGACCACGGCAACTAATGAATGCATTTCAGAAAAGATATGGGAATATTAAAGAAAAACCAAACAACATGCAAAAAAAAAAACATTAAAAGGTCATAACCATAAAGCCGGACAACATTTCAACTGACTGCACTGATTGACGTGTTCATTTCTGTCACTGGTGCTGGAACAGCATCTCCAGTAAGATGAAAGTTGCTCTTCACAACAGCATTTCTCAAGCTTAAGGGAACAATGGAATTTCAAATGTTCCTTGGACCATTTCTTTGATTCAGAAGAGCTACCCTCTCTTACCACCACCACCACCCTTGTTGAGGCAGGCACTCTTACTGTGCAATCTATGGATGTCTACTCAAAAGTAAGTCCCAGTCTATTCAGTGAGGCTCATTCCCAGTTAAGCGTGCCCAGGATTGCACTGCTAATACTTTCAGAACTCCAGATCTGTCACAAGGCTCCTGAAATTCTTCAACAACTTTTGAACCAGACCCTATGCTTCGCAGCATGCCTCAATGAGTGGATCTTATTGTTTGTATCTTGCATTTTTCTTTCATTCCCATGTTTTCTAAGTACAGCTACATCAGAACTTTTTTACCCCCCCCAAAAAATCCAAACAATTTTTCATCCAGCAGTGGTTGTCCCACCAATTCACAAAGGGGCGACTGCTCTGTATCTCCAGGCCACATCTGTAAAACCTGGCAATGGGATAAAATTCTGCTAGACAACTTTCAAAACATGGTTGAAGCCCTCCTTGTTTCCAAAGCAACAAGTCAAGTATTTGTGGTCTTCCTCTAAATGACAAAACCAAACTACACAAAAGAACAGATTATGATTAGCTAACTCGACAAAACAAGTTACAGAAAATAAAAGGGGAGAAACCCACCATCTGGATTTGAGCTGGTTACTAATTCCCCACCTCACAAAGCTGGCTGAAGCCACTCAAAAACCCAATAAGAGACCAGTCTTCCTTTTGAAGGGGGCTAACATTTTGTCCAGCATCTCCCAAGGGATCAAAACATGCATTAAAATCCAATCAATCAATCACAATTTTAATTCTGCCTTTTCTTCAAGGAGTCCAGAGGGCAACTGCTCCTCCATTTTGCTATCAGAACCAAGGTCAGAACTAAGGTCACCCAGTACATTTCAAGGATGAATGGGGATTTGAACCTTTATTTTTCATTTCCTATTCCAACACTGTAACCAGTACACTATACTGACAGACCTTAAGGCTAGCCTTCATTTGTCCAAGAAAATGTACACTAAGGGCTTTACTCTGCATTTAGACAAATACAAACAGGGTCCCACAAGATGTGCCATCCTCCCCGCCCCCCCTCGCGTGCTCTCCCATCCATTTTGGGGCTCCTACTCCCACCCCAGACCCATGAGAAACATGTGTGGGAGGAGGCATCTTGTCTACCTCTCCCCGCCACTCTGCCTCCCAGGCCTCTTCCCACCCACCTCACTCTACCCTCCTTGCAGCTCTCCCTGGCCTCCTACCTGCTCTACTGCCATTCTGCTCCCTCATATACCCAACTGTCACCTCCCTGCCACTGCCTAGCTAACTGCCTCCCCCTCATCACTGCTCACACGCCTATCCCCTTCTGCCCTGTGGGGAGCAATGGTGGGGGTGGCAGGGGCAATGGCAGCTTCCCCTCTCCTCCTCCCCCTGCCCAACTTGCAGCACCACCGTCCTATTCTGTAGAGCTCACACAGCGACAGTGGCAGCTCTTTCTTCTCCAGTGAGCCAATGCAAGTGCAGGCAATGCTCCTGTGTGAAGAAATGCAGTTTTTCTCCTGGGAGGTTTAAGATAAGCAAAGCCTCCACTGTGCGTTTTAACTGTCACCCCCCCCCCCCCTTGGGCAAGAGAACAGGATGGGAAGGAAGAAGTCTGTCAATGGCATTCCTAGTTCACCTGAGCTACCTCTTAAGAAATGCTAATAGATCCCCCTCCCCCCTAGCAGGGAACAGAGATTTGGAGGGATAGAATCCTAGGCCACTTCTGCACTGCTATTTTTGTCACTCGTTTGTCCCTATTGCTTCAGGCCCCCCCCCCCAAAAAATATATGTTTTGCTTTCTCTAGTCCCAGAGGGAGCAAAACACATGTGGAAGGGGAGGACCCAAAGGAACAGGGGAAAAGGAGTGACAAAAGTAACAATGTGGAAGTGATGCTAGATAATGTCCATAAAAAAGCAGCAGGAAATGTTTCTATGACCTGGCCAGGTGGGTGGAGAAGCAGAGATGACAAAAACTCCTGGCCACAGGAAGGAGCTCTCTTTTCCTTGGTTGCTGCATCCATGAGCGGACGCAGATCTCTCTTCTGGAGCTGGCAGCCATTTTGACCATGTGCTCACCTGGAGAGCTACAGGAAGCTTCAAGATAATGGTCACTTTGTAGGGATTTGTAACTACCTAAACTAAAGGGGCCTGTTCAATATTTTAACATCTGATATGGCATATAGAGAGAGAGGGACAGAGGATTTGCATTTTTCCCACTTCTTTTTTATTCCTTGCTCAGTTTGGTGTTGTCCTAAAAGTATGCTTGTAAACATTTTTTAAAAAATAAATAATGTATAACTTTGGATGCTGGATGTGGTTCTCTGTACCTCACAGACATCTACTGTCTGGGACACATTATTTTAAGAGGCGTGCCAGGGGGAAGGCAGGTAGTTGACAAGTAGCTATTCCTCCAGGGGCGTGCAAGGCAATAAATTGTCCCTGTATTGACCAGGCACTGGGCAGTGGGAGACACCGAGGCAAAGCCTCAGAACTTGGAAGGGAAGCTGGGGGTCCTGACCCTCCCAGTGGTCAATTCCAGCAAAAGGTCGGGTGGTGGTGGTGAGCTACCCTGAGAGAGTGGAAGAAAAGCCTCTCCAGGTGTGGAGATACACCTAGGAGGGCAGGGCAGAATAGGGCATGTCCTGCCACAAGGAGGGACTTCAACCCCACATTTTTGCTAACTATGAGGGGTCCTTCCTTCCTTTCTTCCTTCAATCTTGGATATCCCCCGGGATATGTACAAAGATCTCCCTTATGTCTACATGGCCCTAATGTGACGATATAAGTATCTGCAGATGGGGCTATGTTGAGAATTAGGTAAACTGATATTACTGTATTCCCTAAGGCAGGGATCCCAAACCTTTTTCAGCCCACAGGCACCTTTGGACTTCTGACACAGGCTAGTGAGCGCAACCTCAAAATGGCTGCCACAGGGGGTGCAGCAAAGGGGTGCTGCAGGAGGTGGAGCCACACACAGATGAAGCCCAAGTGCAGAGGGAAAGGGGGATAATTTTAAAAGTACCCTGGAAAAGAGAAGTAACCAAAAATAAAATCAACACTGAGGGGCAGCTATCACTGAAACGATGTTAGTTGAGTCTGCCCAGCCAATTGGATCTCCAGAGGCCAATCATTGCCCAACCTTGCCTCACCCACTTTCTAACAACACTGGATGGGCTCCAAGGTGTCAGTGGGAGCAGTGGTGCCCAGGGCTCTGCTCTTAGACCACTGCTCTGAGCACACACAGGCTCTAACAGTTGAGAGCACAGCCTTGTGCCCACCTGTTCCGATCCTGACCGAATAATGGTACGCAGGAATCATTTGCAGGGGTGGGCAGTAATTATAGCCTGTGTTGAACAATAAAGAGGGATTCTGTGGAACAGGATGCTTACGAATGCCCCACATTATTCTTCCTTAGAGTTTTCTGAAGAGCTCCCTTTTCGACCCAGCATGGAGTAGTGGTTAAAGTTTCAGACTAGGGTCTGGAAAACCCAGACTGAAATCCCTGCTCTGCCACAGAAGCCCACTGGATGACTGGGGGCCAGTCTCTGACTCTCAGCTTAATCTGCCTCACTGGGTTGTTGTGTAAATAAAATAGAGGGGGAGGGGAAGCTGTTGTGTGCCACTTTGGGTCCCGTTGTGAAGGAGAACAGGGTTTGTATAAATCAATCAACCAATCAAAGAAAAACTGGAAAGAAACCTCAGTGAGGCGCACTAAGTAGGAAATATCCTGCCTTAACAGAGAGTGGGATGATTTGTGTGGCCTGGCTCACACAGGGATGTTCATCATTCGGGAACTGCAACATCAAGCAGCACCTTGTGTTTGTGGGTGGGTCACCACAGCCATAACACTAGACACAGAACTTTTCTAACCCTTCATATGAAACGTTTTTCTTTTCTAAGTTTTATCACTGACGTTGTTTTAAGTACAAAGATAAGACAACGAAGTTTACAAATATAAACAGAGGAAATGAACACATAACTAAATAAAACACTGCCAGTGTATCTATCATTATGTCAACAATGACTGCATGGGTTATATCGAAGACAGAAATGAGGTTTCAAATCAAAATCATCAATTGCTAATTCACAAAAAAAAGTTTTATATTTTATAGATTCAGAAACCATTCCTTTATGGCTCTTTGGCAAATCTCATAAAAATAACCCTGTGTAAGTAGGTATGCAGCTGAGTTCGTATGCATCCCCCCCCCCGCTATTAATGTCCCATTTTTTCCTATACATTAACAAAGAGGGGCCTGATCTGAAACTTTGTTTTCTACCTTGCACGCAGGTAGCTGCCATTAAGAAGGGAAAGATTAAATCCTTCTTAGTACTATGCTAGATCCAATGGCAGCAACTGTCCATTGATATTTTTGGCCAATAATGCTTAAAAAATCATAAAGAAATAATAAGGCATTCCCACCACTTACGTAATGAAATACTTTCCAATAGAATCAGGTCACAAATTTGGCCACTGCTCATCACAGGGCTTTCCACGTATTTGTGTACATTCACATCTGAACATTCTAATTTTGTAATCAGGCATCAATGCTTGAAAAATTCCAGTCTGTAAGAACTATTTATTTATTTATTTATTTATTTGATTTCTAAGCCACTCTCCCTGCAACTGCAGGCTCAGAGCGGCGTACAAAGCCTGGTACACCAGGGTTCAACCATACTAAAACATTAAAACAGTATAAACATTATTTAAAACCATTTAAGAATACAATACAAGAATACTACTCAACAGATTATATATATATATATGTATATACACACACATACACTATGATTGTACAACAAAACCAAGCAAAATACACTGAAAGAATGAAAGAGGCTCAGATGTACCATAATTAAGTGTAGAAAAATGTAAAGGTGTTACATACTATGGCCTAATGTATGCATTTTATAAGGGGTGGCTTGAAGGGTTTTGTTTATTTTTAACCAGTACATGATCTCAAAAGGCTGAAGACTTTTTTCACAATATTCTCCTTCCGAGTTCCAGTAGTAGTTCCAAAATCTTAAACAACGGGTGCAGAAACAAAAAGCAGCTGTGCCTTCAACCACACCTCATTCCTACCTTTCCTCCCTCCTCACCCCACCTGCAAAGAAAATGGGAAGGTATTCACAGTCCCTCCAGCACAACCTGGATGGATCAGGTCCTTTTGTTGAGTGCTACATAACTTAACTGATCACCACATCCCCCGCCCCCCCCCCCCATTTTCTACAAATAGCAGCAGGTACCCTTCGGCCACAAACTCATGCCAATGATACCCAAGATCCACATTTCCTAACTTCCCTTGTCCTCCCCCCACCCTCAGCAACCCCACCTCAGACCAGCCTTGGGATCCACCACCCCAACAGCCTAATCCCAAGCAACTGGGGGTGCAGGTATTGTGCAAGCAGGCAGGCAGCCCCACCAGCCCCTGCCACTCCCAGCTATTGTTAGTTTCTGCTTTGCCAAGATTTGGGGCCGTTTTAACTGTGGTTGCTGAGGAATTAGCTGGGCAAGCAAAGCTGTTTGCCAGGGGATTAGCTTGAGTCTGCACTCCTGAGATTTCCAGAACAAAAAGAAGGTAGGGAGGAGGAGTGGGGTGGGGTGGGGGGGAACAAGCTGCAATACCCCTCACTCTTCTGTATGGAAGCCCAGGCTGACTCAGGGCTCTGCTCAGCCACCCCTCCCGCAGGCAGCAGGGCTCCCCGTCTGTGGTCAGTTTCACCTGTGGCCAAGCACTTGGCAGGTGCCTGGAGAAGCCCGGCGCTGCCTAAAAGGCCAGCTGCTTGGCCTCCGCGATGAAAGCCTTTGCATTTCCGAAACACAACTTTCCCGAAGCCTCACCGGCTTGGAGCCATTAGCGAGTCCACTGTACAGATGCAAATGCAGTCAAAGCACATCCCTCCCTGGCGTTGGAAAACTTCTCCGTGCAGAAGGCATTTGGCACGCCATGCGAAAGGCGGGGGATACAATGGGCTGTGTCACAAAGGACCACCGAGCAAAATAATTCAAAGGACCGCTTCTGATATTACCCTCGATGGGTCGTTTATGGGCTCCCCCACCCCCCGCAAGCAGCCTGATCCGGGCGTTTTTGTTTTGTTTTTGAGCCTAGCCCTTGCGTTCACAAAGAGCATTTCTTCAAAGCATCTCTCCTCCTCCTGAGCGAGTCAGAGAAGGGAATAAAACCAATGCCTCCCCAGCCACATCAATCAGGCTCTTTCGCGCTATCTGCAAGGAGCCGCCTGGCTGTACCCTCAACACGCCTCTCTGTCTCACGACCCCCCTAAATTCAACACGGCGATAAAAAAAAAGTGAGGGAAGCGAGCCAAAGGAAGCCGCCAACGTCCTCCGCGCGCCAAGGCAAGCTGGCTCCACGCGCTCTCTCCGGGCAGATGCTGCCGGCGGCCCCCCCCCCCCCCCCGGCACTCCAGGGTCTGGCTGGGCGTCTTTTGCAGCGCCCTCAAGGCTTGGACCCAAGAGCCGAGGGTTGCCTGGGGTGCTGGCAGCCGTCTCATTGTCAACCACCCTGCTTCCGGGGGGGGGGGGGGGGCAGCGTCCACCTGCCTTGCACCACGCAAAGACAACCAGCCTGGAGACACAGCCCGAGAGCGGCTTTTGAACGAGGGACCAGAAGGGAAAGGCTTTCTCCCCCCGGCTATATCGTCGTCGGTGGGGGGGGGGGGGGGGGGGCCTTAAGGGAAAGAAGCGGGATCCTGGCTGTCACACGGTGTGATTCATATAGGAGGCGATGGCCCCGTGCCTAAGAATGACGGCGTTCCTGTAGACTCCCAAGCGGGGATGAGATCCCGGCTTTCCCAAAGTTTCCCGCCGCCCTGTTGCGCCGAGCTCAGCAGCTCAGCCGAGAAGAGCCGGACGAACCAGGCGAGCATCTTGGCGGACACGGTCACGTCCTGGCCTTCCTCAC
The DNA here is from genome assembly GCA_029233225.1 of Lepidodactylus listeri. Taxonomy (NCBI): domain Eukaryota; kingdom Metazoa; phylum Chordata; class Lepidosauria; order Squamata; family Gekkonidae; genus Lepidodactylus; species Lepidodactylus listeri. Next base: position 53,889,804 of record JARCFY010000005.1, on the reverse strand, counting down.
GCCGGCCCCGCTTCCCCTCCGCTTTGCCTCCCCTGCGTCGGGGGACGTGCCCGCCCTAGCCGGGTCCCGCCGGACAAGGACCGTCACCTGCCAAGACCCGAAGTCACTGATTCCCCCCCCCCCCCCAACCACACACACACACACACCCCTCCTCGGGCGAGGAAAAGGTACCCCTTTCCTTGTAGGCTGCGGGAAGGAACCCTGCCCTTGGTGCCGGTGGGAAAGTTTCGTGAGCCTCCTTGCCGTACAAAATAATCCCGGGGGGGGGGGGGGATACACAGACTCCCGGGCAGCCCCCGGGTGGGGGTCGGGCGCGATTCGTTCCGGGGGGGGGAGGCGGGGAGCTGGGACAGATCTGGCAGCCCCCCCCCCCGCCCAGTCAACGAGGAGGAGGCGGGGCGGCGGCGGCAAGGGGGGTGGGGAGGTCTTCCGATCACAATGATAGATGGGCCACGATAAACGACGCCGCGATCGTCTAGCCGAGTGACCGATGGCGCTCGGCTGCGGAGAACAACGCGACGGAGGCTGCGGAGGCACCGCGGGCATCCTTCGGTGCGCAAAGCAAGCCCGGAATCCGCCCTCTTCCCCGGCTGCTGCCCTACGCGGAGACGCTGAAAGGGGACAAGGGCGGGGGGCTGGGGGCCTTCGCCGGAGACGCCCCCGGGCCGGGGCCGAGAGGGAGACGGCGGCTCCCGGCCCTGGCAGGCAGCAGGCACCCCCGAAGAGCCGGTCCCAGGCGGAGGGGGCTGGCGTCCCGGTCCGCCCGCCAGGCGAGGGACGGGAGGTGCCCGGGGGTGGGCTCAGAGCCCCGGGGAAGCCCGGCGGGGAGGTTGGCACCGGCCCCCGAACTCTTCCGACCCAGGAAGAGCTTTCCCCCTCGCAGCCCCGTCCCAAAGGGGGCAGGCTGCATGCCCGGCAGCCGGGACGAACGAGGGGAGCCGCCCGGGGGCCAGCCGCGCAGCGCAGGACTCCTGCCCGCCCGCCAGAGCCAGCCTCACCAGCCCTCCCCGCTGTCGCCCGACCCGGACCCGGCATGCACGCCCCAGCACCAACCACGGAGCGAGCCAGCCACACAAAAGTTTTGCCCCCCCGCCCCCGGCAGTTCATCTTTTACCTTCCACAGCGGCAATTGCAGATGCCAAGCAGAAAAGCACTACAAAATCCAAAGCCATGGGAGCCCCAAACATGATGCAGGAGACACGGGAACGGAGGTGTTTTTAAAATTTAAAAAAAAAAATAGTTCCGAGTTGGACCAGATTTAGTTCCTTGCCCGTTGCTTGGTTAAATATAGACACACATATAGATCTCCTCTAGAACTCCACTTTGGATTGCCCGGTCCTCCGCGTGGGTCCGTGTGTGCGTGCGTGCATGCGTGTGTGCCAGCGTGTATCGGTATGTGCGTGTGGCTGTATGCGTGCGTGTGTGTGTGTATGGGGTGTGATGTGCGTGTGAGAGAGTGAGTCTATATTTTAGTGTCACATTGCAAGCGATAGTAAAGTGTACAGTGAGAACAAGATCAGCCACTGAGGCTGAAGGGAGGGGGGAAAGAGAGGGTGCCCCCCCCCGCGCGCGCACATCAACACTCTTCCCACCCCCAGCAGCTCCTGTCCAATCAAGGAATCAAACCTACAAAAATCCCCCGTCCAATCACCGGCGAGCACTTCCTTTCACTGGTATTGTTAGTTTTAGAAAAACTTTTGCAGTAAACCACGGGGAGAAGGCGAGGACGAGGAAGGAATCGAGCAGGGAAGAGAAAGAGCTCCCCCTAGTGGGTACTGGTGGACACAGGCCTCATATTTTCACTGATACAGCATTAATTCAGGTCATTGTGCGCAGAACCATCCCGTTTTGCCTATTTTTATCTTCAGCTACAGCCTGCTTTTATTTACAGCGCGCTTCCCTGTCTTTTGGGGTCTGCTTGCCAGCTTGCCTGCTCTAAAGATTTCTCCTTTCGTGACGATAAGTGGGAAGTAGCGACAGTATAAACTGAAAACAAAACTGACAGGCTAAGTACAGTCAGGCAATCTTCAGACTAGGCCTAATCCGACTCTCCAGGGTCCCTGAGCTTTCCTGTACCTGCTGCTCCTGTTGCTGACGAAGCCCTTCCCCAGCTACGGACCATTTTAATCTCGCTAATAACCCCTGGGAGCAAGTGCCCTTTTTTGGCGCTGGGGGGGGGGGGGAACTAATTGCATTTGGCCTTCACACAGACCACTTTAGTACAGCTGAATCACAAAATGACAACTCTGATTCTAACAAACTGTGTAGCATATCTAGAGATGCCAAGTGATACCAAAGTACGACCATATGTGGAATTTAAATTGTATGTTTGTAAAAATGATTGGGGTTGGCTTCAAAGAGCTCCTGTCTGTCTTGTCCCGTTTTCTTCCATCTGATTATTTTCCACCACTGTAGAGTATAACCTCAGTACCTAAAGTCCCTTCACCTGTAGGAACAAGCAGCTCCTCAGGCAAGAGTTTCTGTGATTCATCAGTCCTAAGTGTCTGTTGTGGACACCCCTCCAGCCCCTAGTGCTGTTTCAAAAGCATAAGAACTAAGAAGAGCCCTGCTGGTTCAGTCCAAGTGGTCCATCTAGTCATAAGAACATAAGAGAAGCCAATGTTGGACCAGGCCAATGGCCCATCCAGTCCAACACTCTGTCACACAGTGGTCAAAAATACCAGGTACCATCAGAAGGTCCACCAGTGGGGCCAGGACACTCGAAGCCCTCCCACTGTTGCCCCCCCACCCCCGGCACCAAGAATACAGAGCATCACTTGCCCCAGACTGAGAGTTCCCATCTATACCTTGTGGCTAATAGCCACTGATGGACCTCTGCTCCATATGTTTATCTAGTTCCCTCTTGAAGCTGTCCGTGCTTGTAGCCGCCGCCTCCTCCTGGGGCAGTGAATTCCACGTGTTAATCACTCTTTGGATGAAGAAGTACTTCCTTTTATCTGTTCTAACCCGACTGCTCAGCAATTTCATGGCTTGTTCTTGTATTGTGAGAAAGGGAGAAAAGTACTTCTTTCTCTACCTGCTATATCCCATGCCACATGCTGTCTCACACAGTGGCCACCCAGTTGTCCTGCTGGGGCAGCAAATAATGGGGCCTAGAGGCTAAGGCCTTCCTCTCTCCTTGCTTCCCTGTGCTGGCAGGCCGTGCTTTTCTTCAGCTCTTTTTTTTTTGGGGGGGGGGGGGGGTGCATGTGAATTCCTAAAATGCCAAAAGGAGTCCAAGCCGCAGATATAATCTCCTCTACCCAGTTTGTGTTGCATCTTTACCAGATTACTCTAGAAGGAGATGTTCTCTCTTTTCTCTGTATTGCCTTGCAAGTAAGATTCTAACATCTGAGAAATGAGAGAAGCAGAAGAAGGGGTGGGTGAGTGGGAGGAATGTGGAGTCATACTGCCTAGCTTTTTCACTTCAGTCTCCAATCCTATGAAGAACTTGGCTTTGTTTTATTGACTCATTTATTTTATTTAAAAATTAAGTCCATGGAAAAGTGACCTCAAACTGAAGGATAAGATTTTCATTTTTAAAAAATACAGCCTAATCCCCTACATGTTTACTCAGAAGTAAGTCTCAGTGATTTCAATGGGATTTGCTCCCAGGTAAATCGGCAGCCTTAACCTTTTTTGTGTGTTTGTCAGAATATCCGTCAAGCATTGATTTCAACTAATTACATTCATCTTGTTTTCTTTAGGCTATGCGCATTATGGCTGCATATATCTAAACATTCATTTAATAGTATGGGATCTGCCCAGACTCACTTTATTAATTAAGGGGAGGGGAAAAGAATGTACCCTGGACCCAAAATTCTTGAGCTGTGGGCTAGCTGGAAGCTTAAGTGGGTTGAATGATCTACTGGGAATGATAGATCACTGCCAGAAGACAAGCAGTAGTTGGGGAGCAAGTCACTAATTCCTGTGAGCTGCACTCTCTCTCTCTCTCACACACACACACACACACACACACTCACACTCACACAGAGGGGGGGGGCAAGGTACAGGCCTGAAACTAAGCAACAGTTGCAGAAAGAACCTGCTCAATCCCTGCCTTTGGATTCACCACAAAATGTGTAGCCCATAATGAATTGCACCAAGACCCCTCATGTCTATTTCTGCAATGTGGAAAAAATTAAAATCTGTATACAGCAGTTGGCACAACTGAATTCAGCATCTATTCTGTTCTTGCCTTCAGGGAAAAAGAGGAACTGAAAATATGAAGTGTCCCAAAAGATGGTGTGTGTGGTAGTGTTGTTTTGCCATGTTCTAGACAACTCTAAACTTTTTAGTTCTAATCAGAATATTCAAAAACGGTGTCCTCAGCAACTAAGGCTGGAGACAGGTATACATGGGAATAGGAACCTCGGTGTGTGGGGGGGGGGGGGACTGCAGGGTGATCTCTCTGTCCCCCATTTCCATATCAAGCATACCTGGCTCTGGAGAGAAAGATTGGAGGGAGGGCAGCTGCCCACTTTGGTTTTTTTTTTCTTAAGGATCTGACATAATCCTCTGATTTATTCTTTTTCAAAGATTTTCTCCACACTTTGACAATGAATCAGAGAGATGGCGTCCTGAATGAAGCAAGGTCCAGCTAAGCAGACTCTGTGCCACTGCATTCTGAGAAGAGGTGAGGAAAAGTTATTTTATGATTGACACAAGCATAGGCCAATCAGTGCTGTGCAAACCTGACTTTGTCAATAAACAAAGCTTCTGACTAAACCTGGACAGAAAACTGAATGGGTGTCATAACTGCAGTACAGTTATGGTTTCTTTCTGCATTGTGAATTGCAGGGCCTCCTATTTTCAGCTTTCCAAGCTACCTGGTATGAGGTGGGATGCTTTGCCAGCTGAGAAAGGGGGAGGAAATGAGATAAATGACTCTATTTCAGCATTATTGATGTTTGATTAAGAAATATTGACACAAAAATTCAACAGTTAACTTGAAGTTGCTCAAATTAGCAAACTACATCCAGGGACAAAACAAACGAATGGAAACTATCTACTTACAATAAACACTGGAACAATTCCAAATTCTGGCTATGACTGAATTCAGCATCCTGAACATTATGCTGTGCGGATGTCTTTGCTGGCACCTGAACGGTACCACACATGGGCTTTGGTACCCAAGAGTCCTCTTGGTGGTGGCAACTATTGTATTCAGAAGCCAAGGAACTCTTGAGAATCAAGGGACAGTGCAGGTTTAAACAGATGCAGAGTTTAACAGTGAGCTTACTTATCTGTCTAGAGTAGAGAATAGCAACAACTGAACTAACTTGACTCTAGAATCTCCTCTGGTCTGTCTAGATCAGGGGTGTCAAACATGCGCCCCAGGGGGCTGATCAGGCCCCCGGAGGGCTTCTATCAGGCTTGCACTGGAACTGGCCATCTCCTACTTCCAGTTCTGTTGCTGCTGCTGCATCATAGCTTGCTTTGCCAGACTGTCTCAATTGCTCAGCCATTTCATGTTTTCCACTGGGTCCTAGACTCAGAACTCTGAACATGAGATTCCTATGGTGAATGTCAATAGATCAAAAGCAGGTTTGCAGCTTACAGATACACACCTGAACAGCGTACTCAAGATTGCAACAGCACAGACATTTGATGCAATAATTCAGAGCAAGAGGTGTCAGTTATCAAGTACTGTTAAATAAACAAAATACTGCAAGAGTGCTAATGTTTTAAGCATGTTTTTATTTTAAGTTAAAAAAAATCTTTGTGTTTGTGTCCTTTATAAAGTTTATATCTGGGCTACCTGGCATTACATTTTATGACACACATGGTCCGGCCCAACAAGGTCACATTTGTGTTAGATCCGGCCCTCATAACAAATGAGTTTGACACCCCTGGTCTAGATCACCATAAATCTTGGTGTGAGTAATCCTGGTTAACCCAGGGCAGTCTGAAACACTGGACTGGATCAAGGAATGGAGTTGTCACAAACACTATGGTAATGAGGGAGAAGCCTCCTTTGGCTGTTGTTTCTTAGAAAATTAGCTTCTAAATTTGTAATTGATGGATGACTAATGATTTCTGCCAGCTTTGACTAAATCAGGAAAGAGCCTGTCCACTTGCCTAGTTGGAGCAGCTCCTTACACCTCAGGCTCGCCAGACCGTCCAGACAGTGGGCATTACTAACTCCAGTCCTGATGCAGTTGCCTGTCCATTCCTCTGTCAACACTCCCTCTGTGGTCCTATCCCATCTGGCTGTGATGAAACTCACATGCAGTTCTGTCCTTGTCTCTGCCCACTGCAGTTTTGCAATCTACTCTCTTCTCTTTGATGCGCAACATGCTCTAGGAACGCCTTTCCCAAGGAGCTCAGTGCACTGTTGTGGGTTCACAACCACACTGTGAAATAGGTTTGGCTGTGAACATAAGAAGAGCACTCCTTAATCAGACCAACTGTGCATCTAGTTCAGCACCGTTTCACACAATGGCCAACCAGTGTCCCTTGAGGACCAACGCCCAGGGCATAGAGACTTCACTGTATGAGATAGAGTGATCTTCTCCAAATGACACGTTTGCTTCAGTGCTAAGAACGGACCTGCATCAGTATTCTCTATAATAAAGACCAACCTCACCTAAGCTGTAACTGCTGAGGATCTCTTCCTTACGGCTAGCTGTATTTTGCAGGTTCTGCCCAAGCACAGCTAAACAGTACAACAAGAAATTACTGCCCAAGCACAAGAAAACAGTACAACAAGGTTTGAACTGCATTTTCCTTCAGGAAAAGATCCTTCAGGCCCAGACTGCTTGCATTCCATAGGCAAAACTGAATAGAAATGTATGCTCTTGTCTACGTCATCATTGCCATTAACTTGGGGGTGGGGGTGGGATTCATTCCCATCTGTTTGCAATAGGGACAAAATGGACTGGCTCAACAAACATTGCAAAAATATGGAGAAAGCTGGATTTTCTTTTCTTCAGAGGAGAGCTGGACTAGACATGGGAGAGCAAGAGTGACAGATCATTGGGCAGAGCCAAGCCTCCTTATTGATGGGTGCCCTGTGTGCTTTGGTTTTCATGCCCCCCCCCCAAGAGAAGAAGCGAAACAATGCCACTAAATCAGTTACTACTGTACAGCGTGGTGATATTTTATCTCTCTACCTGCGCTTTATGGTGATAGAGAGACATTAGATGCTTTCTGTTCAAGTCAAAATGCATAAATAAAAGGGAAACAAACAGCAAAAGCTAGACTTCCACCCTTACCAAGCTAACTTCTCCAGGGCATGTAAATAATATGCCTTCACACTGCAGTGACCTCTCTGGATTTTAGCTTTGTGCAAATAGAGTCTCTCTGTGTTGGGAAGGGTTCTTTAAATATATATTTCCATACTCATAAGGGGAGCCCTCTGCAGATGTTATCCTGATATTCTGTTTATTAAATGTGGGGGGCCACCAGCCACACATATCATAAGCACACATGTCCCCATGATGCACCTGATACTTGTTATGTTTAAGCAGGATTACTGCCTTGAGCTACAGCTTCATCTGTTTTCAACTCTGACCCAAAGCCATTCTCTCAGTAAGAGACTTCACTCAGATGGATCCTCTCTCCTGACGGTGATGAGAAATGAGTAACGAGAGTAGAGGAATACTGGGATGGAGGAAAATACCGCTCTGGGTGTATTTAGACCAACTAGGGTTGAGCCAGAGGACTGTAACACAGCTGAAATGACATTACAAGTTTTACCAATGCTTCTAAGCCCGCTGCAGAAGATACACTTCACATGATGCAGAAGCCCAGCAGATGTGCACTTGGGGAGTGTCATATAAATAGCTGCCACATTACGTTCAAAAGGGCAACATGCGTGTTTCCTGGTTCATGCGAATGAAAGACATACCCACATGGAAAAACCACACATTGCTCAATTCTCATGATAATCCTGCTTAAACATAGCCCATGGCTTTATATCCTGCCCTTCAAATAGACTCCCACACACACAACCCTGGGGGTGCCAGTTGGTGCCCCACTTATTCTCAGTTGCCTGGGACAGAACCTGAACCGGTCCGACTGCCATTGGGGAGCATGGCAAAGTATAGCAGGTCAGTGGCTGGAAAGTGGTGACACTCTGCCTTTCAGATGCTAAGAAAGCAAAAGGGATAACTCCACAAGTCCCTGGCTGTGCAGCCATACTGGCCGAAGCTATAGCAGGACCAGGCTGGGGAAGGATGCTGTACAGTGCTTCCTGACTGTGACGGTTGTCTTCATGAGGTTGGCACCTATTCTCTATGTAGACGGGAATGATTTTTTCCCCTTCATGACTGCAAACTTTAAAAGGCTGCAAGTGTGAGGAAAGATCAGACAGTTCACCAGGTGAAGACAGGTATTACAGTGCCTCTATGAACCATCTCACCCCATCACAGGTGGATCATACAGATTGAATCTAATTATGGAAGGAACTGACCACAACCCCAAAACAGAGGGCATGAAGCTGCCTTACACCCTGTCAAAACACAGGTCTGTCAAGGTCAGTATTGTCTACTCTGGCTGATAACGGCTCTCCAGGGTCTCAGTTAGACTATAGAAGTCTTTCACATCACCTACTGCCTAATTCTTGTTTTCAGCTGGAGACACCAGACATTGAACCTGGGACCTTCTGCATGCAAAGAAGGTGCTCTGCTAGTGAGCCACAGCAACAGCCTGACCACAGACATCATAGCCATTGCCTGTTGGTGAACATGCTTTTGTCTTTGCTACCCAGTATTCATTTCTGTAATTGAGATTTCTTGAATACTAACTGCATTTAAGATAATAAAGACAAATTTGCCAAGACTGAGCTAAAATTTTCATAACCAGAGACTGACCAGATCGATCCGGGAATTGCAAGAAGCGATCTGCAAGTCAACTGAGATTCACATTTTCAAAACAAATAAGTCTTAAGGCTACACCTTCAGTCTAAAGAAAAAGCAATAATATGGGTCATAAAGTTTACAATAGCATAAGAAATATAATCTAAATTAATGCAAACCGTTTGATCCAATCCATGCCTCCTGGGCAGGTTAGGACTGCTACTTTGCATTGAAAGAATAAAATTTTGCACTAGTAGAGCACATTAATGCTGGCATAACAATACCATTGCAGCAGTAATACTCTAGGCTGGTACAACTGCAATGCCAGAGGGCCACCAGCAGTTCAAAGTGGAAATGGGAGGCATGGAGGGCGTGGCAGTGAATGCGAAGGCTTATTGTGAATCTTATGCTTTTTCAGAGTTCAGTTCTCTCATCAATTGTATAATATTACACCTGCAGAAAAGAGCACCTTAACGACTAATAAAATATGTGGCAGGGAATGAACTTTCATGAGTCACTGAATCTGAAGAAGTGAGCTGTGACTCATGAAAGCTCATACCCTGCCACATATATGCAAACTATAAGATGAAAGTAAACAGCATTCTGGTTGGAGTCCACAGAGACTCTCAGATTACTGACTGTTCTCCAGGATAGGCCATCTATATAATTTACCTCCAACTCAGTTGCACAACCATGGGCACCTGCGTGGCTCCACAGCATGCCAGCATTTTTATGGTGGATCTAGAACACTGTTTTCTGAAATCCTACCCATTGGCACCTCTTCTTTACTTGAGATTCATTGATGACATTTTTATTGGCTGGACCCATGGCAAAGAAGCCCTCGAGAGATTTCACCAGGGTTTCCACAACTTCCACCCCACCATCAGTCTATGAATTACTCAATATAAGAAATAAGCTTCCTGAACACCACAGTATGGATACACATGGGACACATAAGTACCACATTACACTGGAAATGGACAGGTCAGCAAACATACCTACTTGCCTCCAGCTACCACCGCAACCACATCAAACAATCCATTGTGTATAGCCAAGCCTTACGCTGTAGTTGCATCTGCTCCAAACCCTCAGACAGAGATGCTCCCTTGAAGGATCTGCAACAGGCATTTTTGCAACCACAGTATCCTCCTGATAGGGTGAGAAAGATGATTAGAAAAGCCAGAATGATATCCAGGGACAGCTTGCTACAAGACAAGGCCAAGGAGAATAACAGTAGAACACCACTGGTGGTCACTTAAAATTCACAGCTCAAGTCAGTTCAACACATTGTGGAATTTCACACTACACCTTTAAAAACGTTACTGAACCGGCTTGGAATAAACCGGTACAGTAACAGCCGTTTCAGACAGCCCTTCCCCTACCATTTTGGAGCCGTCTTCAAAGCAGTTTGCCATTTCAGACTGCCACTTTCTTTTCAAGCCTCTTTTCACCACACACACACACACACACACGGCATTTTAAGACTCAGCCTCGACCTTGATCTCTCTCTCTCTCTCTCAAACCCCCCCCCCCCCACATTTTAAGACTCAGCCTGGATACTTCTCTCTCACACACACACAAACACACACGCACAAACACACAAACACACACACACACACAAACATACACACAGACAAACATACAAACCACACACACACAAACACACAGACAAACAAACACAAACACACACACACGGAGTTTTAAGACTCAGCCTTTTAAAAAAAATCACAGAGATCGCCCACGTGGGTGAAAAAAGGCACTAAAACACTTGTCATCAAAGGAAACGCTTCAGGGGCATTTCACACAGCACCCTCTGTAGCGCTTCAGAACCGGTACAAGAATTGAAGAACGCTTGGGAGGAGGTTTCAAGGTAAACCGGCTCAGGAACGCTTCCCTAACGCTTCCCTAACACTTCTGTCTGAAATGGCCAATATGTTCCGTTACTGAACCGGTACTAACACAGTTCTGTGTGAAATGCCTGACAGAAACTGTTACTGAAGAGTTCCTGAAATGGAACATATTGGCTGTGTGAAATGGCCCGTTACTAATGACCTACAACCCATACTGAATAGTGACACTTCAGTCACATAGGCACTTGGGGGGGGTGGCAGTTTCTGACCTTTCACCATGTGTTGTTCTGCATTGATTTCCCTCCCTTCAGTGCTCAGTTCACTTTCTGGTCACTGTTTCCCTGGATTTTCTGAGAGTGCTTTTGTGCCAGTTTTTCCCTTGTTTTGCTTCCAAGCAGAAAGTAATTTAGAAGCATACCGATTCCCTTGGATTCTCCCCCCACACACCCTTTTGCTACCGCTCGAAGGTCATCCCTCCCATTGAGGTTGTCCCACCCAGGATTTCAGTTCTGCATGCTAACAAAATAAAGGGGGGGGGGGGTTTGTCAGTGCAGGATGAAATTGACATGAGATGTAAGGAGAAACTGACACTGGGATGAGAAGCCTAAACCTCTGAAAACATTTTTCTCTTTCATGCTTTAGTGAACAAAGTTGGGAAGAGGGTGACCATTTTGGCAATCTCTGGGAGCCTAACATTAAAATGGTGGCTGAGCCACATGGACCTTTTGCAAACCGCTGAACTTAAGATTCACTTGGGATTGATCCATTTGGAGGACAGAGTGCAATCTGCACAGGACAGGCTCTGAAAAACTGTCCAGATCACAGTGTGCAGGATCAAATTAGAGAATCACAAAGAGAAAACCCTGCAAATTTGCAAGGAAAGGCAGGAAAATAGCATTACTATGCAGCTGTACTAGGGCATCAGCAAAGATATCCCACCATTTTTTCCCCAATTTAGTGGGGCAAGACAAAAAAATCTCTCCAGAGCTTCTGCCAGAGGACTCCTCCCCCATACAAGTTGCCGCCCTGTGCAAAGTGTGGTGGAGTTGCAGCTGACTTTGAATAGGTGTGTGCACATGTAGACACACACACATTGACAGTGATCACAGCTTGCAGTGCCACTATCAATGGGTTCTACCATGCATTCTGTACATGTGCCCCTATATTATGAGATTGTGTGACTCTTTCCCATTTTTCACAGTAAATGCTAACACAGCAGAGAATCCCCTAGTGCTTGGCAATATGGAAAACAGGGCTTCGCAGCTACTTGTCACTTTCCAAAAAAAGTCTGGTCAGTTTCAACATCAGTCCCCCCCCCCTTGCCTGTGTTCCTTTCTGTTCCCTTTCATTCAGCGAACTAACGCTAAAGTGCGTGTGTAAAACCTGAACCACAAGGATTTAAATGGAAGGCACTTGCTGGATGCTACTGTGCAGCTGCAAGTCGGCAATTAAGTAATTTTTAAAAAATTGGATGCCACTCCCAGCACATCATAAGTGACATTCCATCCCAATGTAGAAAAGTGTGTGTGTGTTTTAATTCTAGCTGCAGAATAAAAAGAGTGGAGGAAAAAGAATGGTGCGTAAGGCAGGCACAGAATCCAAAATCAATATTAAAGGCTTACTGCTCAAATCTGTAATAAGATGTGTGTGCATAATGGGCCTTTGAAGGCCCCATTATGGACCTCATGATTTTATCTTTGTGGTTTCTGTTCTGTGAGTTTGTGGTGATGCAGAGGCCACATTTAAGAATTCAGGAATATTATTCAAGCCTCCATCTCCTGTTACAATGTATTGTTCTTCCCCATGGGGCTACTGGCCAACCCATAGGGTTTTCTTCTGTGAGGGTGGGGCTTTAGCATGTGTGCTTCCTTGTCCACCTGATCCCTATTTCTCCCAAAAATATCCCTTCCCCCAAACAGACACCACTGTCAACGTATCATACATATTACATGGAATCCCTCTTCCTGGAGAATCTCTTGCCTGTGGGCTCTTAAAGTAGCGCTCCTAACCACTGAACCATGAGAAACTCTAATACAAGAGGCATTGTGGTTTCCTCCTGGAAGCATGCTTGTGCCTTTGTTTAGAATAGGTTCCATTATAATATCAACAGGTCCTTGTAATTGCTGCATGTTGATTTGTGCCTTCTAATATGGGGGCATTATTGGCAAGTGTTGTTGTGATTGGAGGACAGAAGTGGAATAGCAATGGACTCAGTGGGACTACCTATCAGTGTTGCGGTATTAGGGTTTCTTTTTTCAACTGCTGTTCTTATGTTTTTGATTGTTCAGTGATGCTGAACCAGTAAACCACTGGTTTTGGCTGCCCAGCATAGTAGGATCATAGGGCCATAGACATCAACTATGCTGGGGCTCAGGGACTCAGGCCACCCCTGAAATTTTCCAGGGGGGACTGAGCCCCCCCCCCCGGGTGAAACAGAGTGCCTGCCCGCTGCTGCGCCTCCCTGCCCCCGGCCGCCGCCGGCCACTAGGGCTCCCAAGAAGCCGCCGCAAGAGCCTCCCCCTGCCCGGCTCCCCCGCACCCACTCCTCCCTCCCTCTCTCCTTCCCTCCCTCTCTCTCTCCCCCTCCCCAGGGCCGACTGCCCAGCATAATGACGTCACCCAGAAGTGACATCATCACACTGGGCACATTGCCGGGGCGATGCTCTAGCAATCACCCTGAAAAGTCTATGACACCATAGAGTTTCAGGGCGATTGCCAGAGCGTCGCCCCAGCAATGTGCCCAGCGTGATGACGTCACTTCCAGGTGACATCATCACGCTGGGCAGTCGGCCTCGGAGAGAGAGAGAGGGAGGGAGGAGTGGGTGGGGAGAGGGGTGCGAGAGAGCCAGGTCGGGGGGAAGAGGCTCTTACGGCAGCGGCAGCAGAGGTGATTTGTCCCGGCGTGCACACAGGGAACTCCTGTCTTGCAGGTGGCAACCCTACTCTCTCTCTCTCTCTTTTTCCTTTCCCCCTCTGGCCCAGCCCCCCCCCCCCAGGAAATTGGAAAGTCTTGCATAGGGCCAGCATGAAAGTACACCTGGCTTTCTTGGATTTATCCCAGGCTTGGGACTGTGATTGAGACACTGGGATCACAGTAAACCTAAATGTATTTCCTGAACTTTCAAGTATAAACAGTTAGGCATGGTGGACAGCAGGTTACAAAGAGGGAAATGGTGGCAGTTCACAATGCAACACACTAATGGTGGTAGTTCACAGTGTAACACAGCCTTCTTACTGTCTGCCAGTGTCCCGTGTGCATGTATATGATGTAGAGAAAGCAGGCAGATTGGGGGGGGGGGGGGTTTGTTTGGAGTGAGCTTGCAAGTTGTAGTCAGTCAGTTTCTGATAACATTAATGTCTAGCAGAAGTTCCTCTTATGCTGATGACCAACGTGATGATAAAAAGACATGCCCCAGATGGACATATGGGGTTGGATCTAGACTAAATCTTCCATTAGTAGAAGATACTTTCCTGCCTCCTCCCTCCACTGCAATTAATTGATCTCCCCAAAATGCTGCTTCTGGGGAACAGGGGAACCATCATAAATGGCACGAGGGACCAACTGGGGACCTGTAGCCAGAATGGGGAACTGACAGAAATGTCACACCCCTTTCTGTTATCAGAAAATTTAGTCTGGATCTGATCCAAGATTAAGGATGGACCAGACAGGAGGGTTATCATTGTTCTTCCAGACAAACACTCTATGTTGATATGTCAGGCAGAAACTCAAATGGTACAGCTTTTCCCACAGCTTCATGACTAAGCTGAAACAAGCTGCCCCCACTGCTGAAGATGCAGAGCTTCTGTTAGGAAAATACACTAGCAGCACTGTTTCCTGCCGTGTGCATGGGACCTTGATGTAATGAAGGCCCACTGAAAACACACTGGTTGGGAGAACACGGACTGGTGTTACGTATGCTGTAAACAGAAGGAAAGCCTCTTGTTTGAAGGCCTGTCACATTCTGTAATTATCCTCGCCATGTTTCAAGGCTCCCTCCAGCAAAAACATGCACTTAAGGTTAAAAACGCCAACCATTTGCATTTCCAAGATGAAGCAAAAGCTACAGTGCATTTAGAAAGTATTATTACCTTTCTGGTATGGTTTATTAAGCTTTATCCTTCTGTTGTTAAAGCAGAACTTCACTAACAAAAACAGAGCAGGTTAGAACCACCAAGGCTGTCAAAACTGTTCATAACTTGAGGATTATGAAGTCAAGAAAGTTTCAGGCCCATAATTCCCTCAGCTACTCAACAACTGCCTCTCCTTCAACAGACATTTGGCCTGTGCCTCCCACTCACCCCACATCTCCCTCTAAAAGGTCTCTCCAACAAGGACCTCAAATGCCTAACTGAACAATGTGCTCTAATTCTTGAGTTCCAAGGGCACTGGAGCACCAGCAGGGGTTGAGTCAGTCAGCCCCTATGCATTGTCTGCTTATCCAGCCAGCTTGTGTTATTTTTTTTTTCAGAACACAGAACAGGCCAAACTGGCACGGCCTTTACAAAACCACCCCACTAGCCTCTGATGCCTCTTGCCAGGCTGGTGGCTTCTTTATCTCTCAGTGAGAATAATGTGTTTTGTGCTGTTACTAAGAGCAAAAACCACTAAGAAAAGCTCCTGGCCAATGTCTTTTCCCACTGCAACTGTCCTCCATGTAAGGTTCCCCCACCCAAGCAAAAAGTGCTCCCCAGCAAGCCGCTATTGTGGTTGACAACTGCCAGCACATTTGACATCAGTCTGCTTAGTCTTCCCTTGCTCAGAAAGGGAAGCTAATCCAAGCAAAGTATTCTGGGCCAATACATGTGGCCATAGAGCAAGGACCATCTGTTTGGCATCAAAAGATTTCATTTGTCTTCCAGAAGGGCATCAACAGTCTCATTCCCAAACAAAGGGACAGGCACAGCATCCAGGTGGCTGGCCAACGCCAATACAGGAATCGCACTGGACGGCTAGGATGCTTTCTCTTGACAGGCAAATGGCTCAAAAATCTCAAACTCTACAGCCATTTTTAAGACAGTTTAATCCCTATTAGAGGGTGTGTCCTTGGAAAGCTTTATTGAGCCCCTCTGCAGACATCAGCATAGGAAGAGCTGAGATAGTACCTTCTTAATGCCAACAGGCAGGAAGGATGCCTGGTTATTTCATTC
This sequence comes from Lepidodactylus listeri, assembly GCA_029233225.1. NCBI lineage: Eukaryota > Metazoa > Chordata > Lepidosauria > Squamata > Gekkonidae > Lepidodactylus > Lepidodactylus listeri. The sequence goes on along the minus strand of JARCFY010000005.1, from coordinate 53,874,005 downwards.
TTTGATTGTTCTCGCACTGTCTCTATTGGAGGGGGGGGGGGGGGAAGAGAAAGAAATCCCTCCTCTGGGCCATCCAGAGAAATAACAATGATTTTGAAACATCATTAAATTATGTGTTTGAACATCCCTGTCATTATGTGATTTTGAAGAGTGGGAGTGAGCCAGCCTTGAGTATTAGTGCACAGAGGAGGAAAAGGACACTAACCATCTCACTGCTTCTCATGCATTTGCATTTGCAGAACAGTGAGAGATTATAAAAACCATTGGAATGGATGGCTGCCCCAAACCAAAAATTAGTTTCAGAGTACAGTGACCATCTGTTGAATAAAGATGGCCACTGTCATCTTACTAAGATCTTTGTTGGGTTTCTTTAAGGCCTTTGAGCCCTCTCATATCTTTACCCAGATCACAAACTGTACTTGCTTCAGCAGATTTAACCCCTGCCCTGCGAATCCAAGAATACTATCGCTGTGACACACTGATAAAAAAAATGGACAAGTGGGAAACTGGAAAATGCAGATCCAGGAATATCACAGTTCCTTTGTTTTCTGATTCTTGCAAGGAAATGGCTTTAATTTAAACCTACTGCACTCCCCCATTCTCCATTTGTGATACCCCACAATATTTCTGGGCCCGGAGGGAGAGTAATAGAATGAGGAATGGCTTGAAACAACTTTAATATAAAGAGCAACTGAAAGGTCTTGTATAGTATTATCAGAGCCTTGTTCTAGAACAAACTAAAGACATATGATCAATTGTTAGCAGTAAGACACCTCCTCCCACAGGGACAGTTTAGCAGTTAGAGAGAGAGAAACATCAACACCCTTTGTACAATATCACCTCAAAAATCATAAATATAAGACACTGCCTGATCCAAAATGACACAAAATGGATGCCAGCCAGAGACAAGCCTGGGAAAATATTTTTGAAGGTGAGTCAGAGCAGCTGACTAATGGCCTTCTCCTTGCCCCGCATAATTTAGGACAATAGGTCTCCAAAGAACCTACTGACTAATCCCATCAATGAGCAACCTCGCTTCCCCCTTACCCATGTACTCTTAATTTAGCAACACAACACTATTCACCAAGCCTGGTAGCTTTTCCCATCCAGAGCTTAGTGGGTCATCAAGCATCATTTACGCCTATAGTCTGCTTCAGGAAAACCCATCAAGCCTCTCCCAAATCATTGTCCATCTCTGGAAAACTCATCAAATTATTGTTTTGGGGACAAATACATCATCCTGCCTCAGGCAGCATTTTGTCCTATATATGGACTACACAGTCACCAGTGTGTGTGTGTGTGTTCTGGGATCCTAACATACACCCCCTCTTGTGTGTGGGTCTTCTATTCTCTGTGAAACACTGGTTGTTTTGCTGCTACTTCTGTAGACTTCTTTCTTCAAGACGGGTAACTGTATAGCCTTCTCCTAAACTGCTTTCTCTCCTCTCCTCCCTGATTTCCTCTTAGCTAGCTCGCATGTTTTAAGTGTGTCTATGTATACGTTTTGCCCTTCTATTTCTCTTTTAATAAAAACCATACTAGTGGAACATCTGCCTGGTTTATTTCAAGAATTCTCTTAAGGGGAAAATCCCCATAAGCATTGCTGGGGAATCCCAGTTACTCCCTTTCGCTTTGTCTCCTTTAAGCTAATTTCCCCCAACTAATTTGGAGAGTGCCTCTTTGGGTAACACTTAGGACAAGTCCACAAGTTACCAGTTCTTTAACACTATAAAATATGAAAGGCAGTCTCTATCCCTGTACCTGGGATCTGGCAGATGTATGGTGATCCCTCCTTACTACCTCAGCCTCCCATTCATGAAAATTACGATCTTACTTGTTTAAGACTAAACTGCAAGGTCTGCTGAGCACCTTCGACAAGATCTTTGGTGACACAGAAAAAACTCAATATATTTAATCAAAAGCAAGATTTTCATTCAAGAGAATGCAAATCTCAGACATTTAAGAATAAAAAGAATAGCAAAAGTGTTCTGGCTGTTAATAAGCAATGGTTTTATAAATCTTGATTTTGGTAGGAGAACAATGACAAATGCAACTTCCAGTGACTCACCACCACCACCACCACCACCACCACCCTGTCTGCAATTTATCAGTCTGGTTCTTTTTACTACACAACTGAAGATACTGAAATAGGATTGGGACTTTGCCTTTTATACAGCTAACTGTAATCTGGACTCATTTCACACATGACATTTGAAGCAGTTGAGTCTTTCTCTCACTGTTCATGGACATCTGTGAAAGACATAAATGCAATTTTGAATGCACTTGTATCAAGTTCTTTAAATTGATTGATGGCTATGTAGAAAGATAGATTTTTCAATCACGTTTCAACTTCCCTGTATTTTTCATGTCGCCTGTCAATAGAGGCGTCTACCTGATGCTCATTTTGCCCTTCCACCTGCCATTATTTCCATACAATTGTATACATGTGAATATTAAGCTCTCCCACCTATAGGGAAGTACATTTCTGCTCACTGTTAATAGGTATAGTTCACCTCCCTCACCTGATTCCCACTATGATTCACCAGGGCTTCTCCTGACCTTGTCAGTTTCCTAACCAGAGCATAAGAGGAGCTTTAGTGGAGCTGACAAGGATTCCCTCGATATTGTCAATTTCATAAACCCATTAAATGGTGGTGGGTGAGTGGGCCTGTAAGGACAGAAGAGGATTACAGGGGTTTATCCCCAAACACATTGTGATGAGACCCCATCCAAGTCTAATCCCAGGGTGACATGGGCAGGTGCATAAGTGCATGGCCTCTTCTGCTCCAACTAGGGGGCCTGTATCAACTTTTAAAATTGGAAGAGCATATTAAAGTCTGAACAGTGATAATGAGCCATTAATGGGAAGGGGAGGGGGATTAGTGAAGGATCACTAGTGCAGGTGAGATTCTGGACAGAGAAAGCTATCCTCCTCCTAACCATATGAATTTGAGCAAATCATAGTAGTTTCCCTAGAAAGATTACTTTGATATCAAATAGAATTAGCTATTCATAGTAGTACAATAATGGAGATAGATGAGGCAGCAAGAAATAGACACATCTCCCTATAGGAGGTTACCTGCCAGGGACTGAAAATGAATAGGCAGTACTTAAGGCTTGATGGGCCATCATCTGGCAAGGAAGAAAGGAATTTAGTAGACATATTATCCATAAAACTGGAGAGCTTTGATCAGGGGAAAGACCTTCACAAACAAATGGCAGTCCTTGCTGGCACAGTTTGGCCTGACAGGAACAGGTCACAATGAACAAAGAGATGCTTTCATGCTTTTCCACAGAACAGAAATCATGGCTTCCCTTTGGTCGAGAGAAATTCAAGATTAAAATACAGATTATCCTATTTCTAATACAGTATATTTCTTCACTTCATGCCACAACCAATTACTGTCTGACAGTTTGTCTCTTGGCTGACACATGCTTGAAAGGAAAAGCTTTTAGGTTCAGTCAAAAATCATTTTGTCATAACTGAACAGCAGTACAGAGATTAAAAACAGTGTAGGCGTAAAACCATTTTTCTTGCAGTGGGCATTTTCTGATCAATCTGATGTGTCTGATCCACAAGCCGGGTGTCATTCTGCATCTGCTACAGCACCTAAGGGCCCTGCTTTCCTAACTGGACCTATGGAAATGCTGGGCACAGTCCAAGAGCTCCTTTAAGCACATGCAGATATTTGCATGCATTCATCAGGATTTCTCAATTTTTCCTCTGACAACTGCTCCAAGCATTGCAATTGGGAAGCTGCATCACATTTCAGAGTCAGTTTTTTTAGATACTGAGAAGGAATACTGTCAATAGAGAACTTGGAAGCTTCCTTTGTGCATGAGTCTCATCATATGGCACTTTGGATTGGGGCCTTTGTTTCTTTGCTACTGTAATTCATTCTGGGATGTAGAGGCTGATATGACAAAGAACAGTGGAGTTCTGATTCTGTAAAGGATTGTAATAAAGATGCTTTAGCAGTATCAATAATTGTACTTAGTAAGCAAACATCTTCCAGAAGGAGTGTGAGCTGCCACCATCATATCTTTCCCAGAAAGAAGCTTAAGTCTTTGAAAGGATGGTGCTTCAGGTCTAATTCTCCTGTTGGGGTACATCTGCACAAAGGAGTTTGGAGGGGGGGGGGAATCCACACATAATGAGGGATATCACCAGCCTTGCCCTGAATAGGTCCAGTAGGCAAATACAATGTGTTCAAGACCAGTGTTCACCTGTGAGCCAGGCCTCAGATCTGTTTGGTTCACTGCCATCCAAGCTGCAATATCTATTGAACAGCTTTGAAGCTGTACAGTAGCTGGAGTTTTATTTCCTTGTGGTGATGGAATTTCTTGGCCTTGCCTAGTTGCAGGCACTTTTGTGTCTTCATAGTAAATGAAATGGATCCCCCCCCCCCTTAGGGTCATGGATGGCCAGGTCAGGTAATTAAATGATGGGGGGGGGGGAGCTATGCCTTCCATAAAGCTGCGCAAAAATGTGCATGCCTGAAATAAAATTAACACAAACTGAAATGGATACCAAACAGTTTGGTATCAATCTTAAACAAGGAGAATGGCATCCAGCTCTTTGTTCTACTGTTGAGTGGCACTGATCCTAACACTCCACTGGTCAAAGTGGATTTATTTATTTATTTAAACATTTATACCCCACCTTTCTTCTAGCTCAAGTTTGAAGCTTTTCTCCAACTTAAGTGGCTCTTAGAGGAAGAGCCACTTATGTTGGAGGGAGGTTCATTAGTCTGGAAGAAGGTTACTTGAATGATGGTTGGATCCACCCCACTGTGTCTTTTCTGGACAGGTCAGTTATAAGTTTTCTCAGCAATTCTACACAAAGTGCCATCCATTCCATATTTCACTCCTCACAACTGCGAAGCTCACATTGGTTTTAATAGATCTGGGCTGCAGCTTCAGAGGCCTAGTTCATAGTCTTTGCTATTCATTTCAGCATCCTTTGAAAAGGTTTATCTCACATAGAAAATGTAGATTCTGCGCATCTGTGTTTGAATCCTTAATAAAGATTGTGAGATACTTAGATAAACGGCATGAACAATGCTACTGGATATGCCACTGCCATACGGCACAGTCAACACCGAAACATTCTAAAATAGCCCAAAAATGCATTTTGAAAAATACAGTGCACACAAAGTGAAAACAGAAAGACATGAAACAAAAGGACTATAAGCAATCAATAAGTATGCAAATTACAACTTCTACAGAGATGACACTATTCATCACAGGAAGTCAAGTTATTTAAACTGAAAATATAGACCCAAAAGAACTACATGTATTGGAGCTGGACACCAGCCTTGGTGCTGACTTGATCCCCCATTGTGGACAATCATTAGGACATTTATTCCACCATTGTATAAATGTAGCACCTTATGAATTGTTTTATAATTTTAATTTGTTTTACTATTTTAATGTTTTATGATGCCAGTGGGTTTATAAGCTACCCTGAGCCTGCTTCAGTGGGGAAGGCAGGGTATAAATCAAATCAGTCAATCAATAAATAAGATGGGGGATGGGGCATGCATCCAAGGATGACACTTTTTGACACAAGAAGTATGACACTTCATTGACCCTTTTGACACAAAACTCCCTTCATCAAATACAAGTAGGAATGGAAATGACAATCATGATGATCTAAATCAGCCTCCTTGTCCCCTGGGCCCCACACAGCATTCCACTACCCCTACTAGGCCTCAGCTAGGAGACAGAAGGGATTTTTGTGCCTCTCTTAACTTCTTTCTCTCTCCAGTCCTGCTGCCTCGCAGCTTGGAGCAGGTACTGACTTAACGTTGTCAGAGCTGCCTCCTTCATGAAATAAACCCAGTCAGGACTTCTTGGACCTGGGTGACCTTCCAAATCAGGGAGTTAGCCCACTGGCCCAGCTATACCTTGGACTTTGGCACTCTACCAGTCACCACCAAACAGATGAGTGAACTGGGTTCTTCTCCAAGCCAGCTGTCAACCACCTATGTGGTAGCTGGGTTTTCCCAGCTTGGTGTAGTTGTTAAGAGTGCAGACTCTAATGTGGGACAACCGGGTTTGATTACCCACTCCTCTACATGCAGCTGCTGGTGTGACCTTGGTTCAGTCATAAGTTCTCTCAGAGCTGTTCTCTCAAGGGCAGTTCTCAGGAGAGCTCTCTCAGCCTCACCTACCTCACAGGGTATCTGTTGTGGGGAGGGGAAGGAAAAGGGATTGTAAGCCACTCTGAGACTCCAAGTGAAGGGCAGGATATAAATCTAATCTCTTCTTCTACTTCTACTTCTTCTTCTTCTCTCCAACCACTAATCAGCTGGATGGGAGGGAAGGGCCTCACAGGGTCCCACTGCATGGAGGGCAGAGGCACCTGGCTAGAGTTGGGGACTGCCCCACAGCTCAAGGAAAGAGTTTCATGCACATTCCCACTCCTTGCGTCAGGCCGTACAAGGCTGCAGGCCAGTATAGTGATTATTAACATACAACAAGCTTCTTAGTGCATTAGAGAAACAATCCCCATTAGACAAGCTGGGTTTTCTCCATGTTGAATGGAGACCAATGCTAGGGAATCCATCAATTGTTTCAATTGGAACAACTGATTGTATGTGAAAACTTCATGCACTTTTGAGGTATTTTGAAATTACTGCCCTGGAGTCTAGGGAGTGGAATGTTGGTTGACATAAATAGTGAGGCCAAAAAAGCAACAAAAAAAATGAAGGAAAAGTCACATCTGTCACCCAAATTGTACTTTTGTTTTAGTTAATATGACAGTAATGGCACCTAAACAGCCCAGAATAAAAATGTTCTCACCCCTTCACTTAGGTGAAGGGCCATACCACTTAGGCCATACCAAATCTGTATAGGTAAAATAATGTTGTTCATATGCTTATCAGTCAAGGTCAGTTCAGTTATCCTAACCTGGTTTTCAGGGTGCAATTGATTTAAACCAAGGAAAGTCCCTACAAAAATCTAGGGGGAGGGCAAATTTTGAAATAAGGTGTGGCCCAATGTTCCCTCTAATATTTTTTCCCTACTGAGCAGAACAGTTCACATCCTGAGCTGAATATAACTGCTGTAATCTTAAAACATCTTAAAATGGGCAATGGGCAGTGCAAGACTTGGCGTGGCTCTGGAGTGCTGCTGAGCAGAGCTCCCTGTGTTAGTGAGTGGCTGCCCATGTACACAGTTTAGAGGGAACACTGGGTCCCATGTAAAATCATGAGGAAGCCCAGTCTCATCAGATCTTGGAAGCTAAGCAGGGTTGACGCTGGCAAGTACTTGATGGGAGACCTCCTTGGAATACCAGAGGCAGGAGGTGGGGGCAGGCTTTATTCAGCCACCTCTCTAAATATCCTCGAGGCCCCCAGTTGCCGTGACTCCCACACGCACACACACACACACACACATGCATTAAAACAATCCAAAACCCCTCTCCCCAAAAAAATTAATCCTGGCAAGCAGAAGATACAAATTTGGTCATGCTGTCCATCCAAGAGCACAAATTAGAAACTTTAGTTTTGTTTATTAATGAATGAGTATAACCCAGGATGCAAAACTTATGTATCTTCTGCATACATATAATTACATATATAGTACATGTGCAAGAAAATATCTAGCATGTATTTAAACATTCAGAATACATTCAGCTTACATCAAATCAAGGTTCTGCCCACAAATTCAGCTGTAGAAGAATCTGAGGGAGGAAAAAGGTGTCTCTGTGAAAGCCTGGGCTATAATTTTCCTTAATGGCTAATTTTTTAATAATAGGTAATGTCTAATTATTTTGCTTTGTGTGTGTTGCAGATCTGAAATAAAGCACGGAGACGGTATACTGCAGCAGAGTTGTCATTCATACCTGAAAAGATGAGCCTCTTGAGTATCCTCCAGAACTACCAATGAAATGGGATCTTCATATACTGGGTCAACAGGAATCATATTGGCCATTTGTATCTATTCAATATGAAGGTCACATGCCACTTTAAAAAAAAGCTGGCTACCTTCACAGAACACTATGCCTTGCCAAAGGAAATATGGCTATGGGTGGAAGAAGTAGTGTATGTCAACCATTAGTGAAGCGACAGGCAAATATCATAAAATGTGCACGATTTTCAAACGGCTATATACAAAACAGCAAACTGGTTTCGGTCATGTAGCCATTTCGGTTTGCAGTTGAAGAGCTAGATTCAAGTCCAGAAGCACCCTACAGCCCAACAAGATTTCCAGGCTAGGAGCTTTCAAGAGTCAAAGCTCCTTTCATCAGATACAAGTAGGAATGGAGATCCCTGAGCCCTTCTATCCCAGTCAGAAGGTGGAAGAAGTGTGGCAAAGAAGGGAGTCAGGATGCAAAGGTACAGTGCAAATTGTGATCAGCTCAATTAATCCAGGAGAGCAATGCTTAGAGAGAGAAAATTAGTGTCTGTGGTAAGATAAGAATCCTATGTGCCTATTCAGCCCCGGGTGGGGTGGGGGTCCATTGTTCTAAATTTGTGAATAAACTCAAATTCAGCAGTCTCGCATTGTAATCTCCCCTTGAAGCTTCTGTTTGATGACCACCACTCTTAGGTCAGCAATGGAATGTCCTGGAAGATTAAATTGTTCTCTCCTACTTCTAACTGATAAAAGGTGCTTTGACTCTTGAAAGCATCTATGCTGGAAATCTTGTTCTCTTTAAAACAGTAAATCTCATTAAAATAGCAAACTGACTGTCTTGTGAGATTAGGAACATCAAGATATTTTTAAACTGGCCAGATAATTCCTTTAGAATCAGTCTCAAGTGTCCATCTGAGGCTTGTCCCTGGTTGATTAAGAGAAGGCCTCTTATAAGGCATAAGTTTCCTATTACATGCCGCTATGTGGGGGAAAGGGGGAGCCCTAACCTGGATAGCCCAGGCTAGCATGATCTCGTTAGATCTCAGGAGCTAAGCAGGGTTGGCCCTGGTTAATATTTGGATGGCAGACCACCAAGGAAGTCCAGGGTTGCAACACAAGGCAGGCAATGGAAAACCACCTCTTGCCTTGAAAACACCACAAGGCCACCATAGGTCATCTGTGATTTGATGGCCAAAAAAATGTGGAGGGAAAAAGATCATCAACTTGCTTCTGAATACTCATCCCTCCCTGCTACAGACATTGTAATTCATGTATCCAGTTCACACAGAGATCCCAGGGATTGTGTTAATATGCCAGTGGGTAAAGGTACGAGACAATATAGGTTCTCTGGTGCTCTGATCCTTTTCAAAGAATTGAGCTGTGTTCAAGAAAGGGTGAGATTAAGGACCCATGAATGACAATGATCAAGGGGTTACTGGGGGGACACTTTATCTGTAAATTCTGATTTTTAAAGAAAACGAACTTTTCGCAAAAAGTTCACAAAAAGAATTTTCACTGAGAATTCTGATTTCAGAAGAAAGAGGCTCTTTTGTGATTCTCTATTTAACACAAATGTGGGAATGCAGCTATGACCCATGGGGCTCAGTTATTTTGTGAGAATTTTTTTTATAGGAAATCATAATGACAGTATCATCCTAGCTCCAGAGTAGCAGCTGGGATAATAAAAACAATCATTTAGTTCTAGATTGCACAACACATCCCATCTAAGGGCCACCAACAGCTATGCAACTAATAATAATATGTTGTCCTGGCCCTATAATTTTCATATCAGTTTGTAAGGATACAAACAGCAGAATGTATGTTTACAAATATTTTGACAGATACAGCCAGCAGGCAATCCACTGTTGACTTTAATCCAAATCAGTCCTGTTATACAAAAATTGCATTTTTCTAATAACAAAAAGACTTTTAATGAAGGATCATTATTATTATTAATATCCTTTTAAAATCCAAACATCTCTAATTTGGAGACACCTTTTATTGTTACAGGGCACTGTTGACTCCTTTAAGAGCTGGATCCTGGATATTTAATAATTTAAGATAGTTAGAATGGTAGCTGCATCAATAACATTTCTTATGGGAAGACTTTCAGACAAGGATGTTACATGAATTTGCAAGGCTAAGCACGCATCTAGAACCCCACAGGAGGTAAAGTAGCTGACGGAGGAGAGCTGCGGTGAAGGGGGCAGAAACTTACAGGTCTGGGACAGAATACTGTTATTATTTGCAAAGCTCTTGGTGGGCCTTAAATGACGTGTGCTGTGCAATATAAATGGAACCTCCACCTTGGTATACCAATACTAGAAGATGACATCAGTGGGAGGGTGAGACCTCCATGCCTTGCTTGCGGCTCTCCCGGGCACCTGGATAGCCACTGTTTGAAATAGGATGATGGACTCAATGGGCTACCAGTCTGATGCATCAGGGCAGCTCTTACATCCTGATGAGAATTAAGCAGCTCCTTCTCACCACCATTTCTTGACTGACAAACACTGTGTTGTTGCCCTGCAAGGTGCTTATGCGCTCTTATGGACATAAAATCCATTAGTGTTAATAATAGACTATGTTGCTGAATGTGTGAGAGGGATTGAGATGCAATGTGACTAGATCATGATGCCAGCTGTACACAGACATCAGCCGATGCCTAAGACAATGTGCCAGGGGTTCCCAAGGTCACCAGCTCCCAGAGACATCCCTTAACACAAATACTCACACAGAAACAGCCATTCGCCATTATGGTTTGAACATGTGCTTCCAGACACCATTAGCAAAGCTCTTCTTCATCACACAGGCAAACCTCCCCCCCCAAAAAACCCCTTCTTTACTATAAAGGGACAAAAGAACTCTTTCCCGCCTTCCGTAGACAATGGACTTGGCCAGCCAGGAACCAGTTCTACAGCTCTGAGAGGAGTAAGCTCATCAACACCACAATAGAGCTGGCCAATGAGTCATTCCAACCCTCCAGGTATCTCTGTCACAATCCAGGTAGAGTGTAACATTGCCCAACCCCTTAAGCCCCTTTCCTCTAGTGGACAGGACTTTTGGGGTGGACCATCAAGGGGTGGTCTCAAAGGAGGTGTCCAGTCAAGCCCTCCCCCAGACTCCCTTAATAAAAGAGGATACACAGCAATGTGTTCTCTCTCTAGCTTCTACTACCTTCTACCCTACCCCACCTCCACGGCTCTTGGTTGTGTCGCTGCAGGTTCAGGACACGATGACTAATCCCCTCATAGCCTCCCCTTATTTTTCCATTGGGAACTCAGCATCATCTCTCCGGAAAGGTAATTTTTGCCCTGGACAGATACCAACGATATTCCTGCTAATGCAAACATCTTTGCTCTATCTTTATTTCTTAGGCTCTGTATAAGTGTGTATGTGAATCTGTATTGTTTGTCTGAGTAAGAACCTTTCAGTAAAGAAACTATTTTATGTCAGCCTCCTTGTTTATTTCTGGTGCTTCTGGAAGAGGTGGGACCTCTGTATATATTGGTGGTGACCCCTTTTGCCTATTGCCGTATTATTAATAAGCTATAATTCCCCTATATTATTGAGAAATCAAGCCAATCAGGCTAACAGTGTCCCAGTGTTGTCATTCAGTGAAGAAGCAGATCACTGGAAAATTCTTACATGTGAGTGTGTAAAATAAAATCTATACGGATGGGTTTTCTTTATGATCAGGGTCAAATGGATCACGTTTTTGAGGGTCATAAGAATTTCACCCAGGTTCAATGGGGTTCTGGGTCCATATTTTCTTTCCTAGCAGCATGCAGCTAGCTAGCTTTCCTCCCTTCAATAATCTGAGGCTCTTTGGTCTGGGGATACCTTGTATCAGAATGATTGTGCATTGCACCAGTATAGATAAGGAGGCTTCTGTAACAGGACATTTCTATCACTGAGGGGACCCACACAGCTTCCTATGATTTTGGGGGAACCAGGTTTATTTTAAATTATAAACCTTCCCCGCAGTTACCAGGTGTTCTAAAAGGCAGCGAGTGTATAGGCTTCGGGTTTGCTGCTGTGAGGTAAGTTTTGTGGTGTACAAGCAGAATATGGAGGTCAGTGAGGCAGGAATTGTACACTAACCACAAAGAATATTTATTTATTTAAAGTTTGGTTTCCGGGAACAAATCAGCAGCACAGGACTCCAGACAGACAAAAGAGAAACCTGGCTGAGGCACATCGATTTAGAGAGCAGATTCAGTTTTCTTAATACTTTCTAGCATAGAACAAAGTTAGAGTCCAATGGCACCTTTAAGACCAACAAAGTTTATTTAAGATGTGAGCTTTCGTGTGCACTGCACACTTAGTCAGACAATGAAATGGAATTACATATCATAGTTGTGTATATAGGGGTGGCTTGTTAAATTAGCATGCAAAATAGTGAATATATATATATATATATATATATATTTTAAAAAAACAGCTACCCACGGTGAACTTTCAAGCATAAACAGGCTCTTACGAATTAGCCACTATGTTGGATCCTAGCACTCCAAAGGAATCCCACCCACACCAACCTGCCCTCTCCCAAGAGTCAGACTAAATGGCACAAGATCTGCTCACTGCCAGAGACAGGCCTAACAACTGGGTACTCTATTCTCTGTCAGACATAGAGCCAAACTACTCTGCCACACTACCAAGCAGAGTCACCTTTCACTCTGTCAGCCCTTTTCCTGAGCAAGGCCTGCCCTCTCACTGCTCTCTTCCTGAGACAGAACTGAACTGAATTCCAGCTGTGTTTCCCTCCAACATTCCACCGCCACCCCCCCCCCGGTGATTGGATGCTGGAGTAGCACTTCTATAGGCTCAAGTGAGTGGCTGTTTTCTCCTTCAGGGGCCGGACAACCTTTTGTCCATCTCCAAATCACAGTGTTTACCCCAAGTAGACTCTGGGCTCCCTCTAATTCTGCGAATTGCCCTTCCTTCCTTCCTTCCTTCCTTCCTTCCTTCCTTCCTTCCTTCCTTCCCTTCCTTCCTTCCTTCCTTCCTTCCTTCCTGCAACCATTGCATAAAACCATGGAACTTCATTATTTGGCAACTCAGAGCTCTATTTAAAAAAAAAAAAAGTTCATTTCCGGAGGGATGGGACACCTCCATGGTTGCGATCAGTATAGTTGGGAGTGTTCTAAAAGACAGCAAAATCACTCGGAGTTCAGAATGCTCAACTCTGTACTGGATTGCATCCCAAAACTGATTCAGTTTTTACTGTAAATAAACCTTTGAAATATGCCAATGTTTACAATTAAATAAGCAATCAAATCTCCTTTTCAAACATCTATGACATGAGAGAAACATTAAATCTGTCACTAGAGAAGGATTTCACACTTTCCCTAGGAAATTAAACAGCTGTTAAGACACTGTAGCAGAATTAGCTGAGTAGTTTGGTAATAAAATTCAGAACTATTATGTTAGGATGCTGGATTCTTCTCCTCACATACACGTCAAATCTGCAGTGCAGGGAAGCCAAAACCATTTGATCCATTTGAATCCAAGCATCGTTCTCTCTAATGGCAAAGATGATGGTCAAGTGCTTGTCAGTAAATAGGCAAAACAAGGCTACCTTCAGATAAACGGGGCATTCTTGTATATTTGAGGGACTTTTCCAGTTCGCACAAAAATATTGTAAATTTAAAAAAGACCTTCTAAAATGACTGGCTGAAGACTGAGCATACTTATTGCCTTCCAGGCAGTTTAGAAATCTGAAGACTGAGAGTGCTTCTTGCCTCTGGGAGGCCCAGAATGTTGAGGGCGGTTGGGGTATCAATCAAAGGCAGGGAGGGGGCAGGGGCAGGGGGTGGATTTCCCAAATGTGTATGCCCCCTGCTGCTGTGAGCCTTTATTATCATCACCATCCTCCTACTACCACTCAAAACAACAACACATTTTAGTGCTCCTATTGCAGCTTTTCAGCATTCAAAGTTTCATACATGCTATTTCAATAGTCCTTGTTATAGCCTCATAGGATAAATATTGTCCCCATATTGCAGATACTTCTGCTTCCCAGGGTTATAGGCTAGATTAACAACCTACTCCTGTACCTGTTTATTTGGCAGTCAGTCCCAAGTATTCTTCCAAGTAAATATGCATGGGATTGCATCCATAGAGACTTCAGGCACTTTCTATGTATTGTTAAGATACAACATCTTCTTTCTGATACAGCAGACTGATTATGAGAAGCTTTATTTTTCCTACAGGTCAACAGCAAATGTTGAACCCCCCGTGTATATACAAGCCTATTTTTCTACCCTACAAAATTCTGTCATGTTTATTTCATGAATAATAGCAAATATGGATTTAAATTACCCATCATCTTGATGTACTATAGTGAATGTGACATGTATCATCTTAGTATTGTGCTTGTGCTCTTTATAGAAGTGGTCTCACCAGCTGACTTGTATACAGTTAGCAGAAACACAGCAGAGATCAAGTATATTATGGAAATTCTTGTTTTCTTGCTACAGATGTACTTCAGTCCCACAGGCACAAATAATAAATGCAGAAATGAATATAGCTAGGGATGTGCACCCAGGGATTTACATTTTGGGAAGAGCATAAATATCAGTATTTGATGGTATTTGGGGATAGTGTACCAGGCAGCCATGTGGTGCATCAGCCAATGAAAGGCCACGTCCTCCATGAGGGAGAATGGTTGGCCATCCACAGCGATTGCTGACAAGGCAAGTAATTGTTTCCTGAGCCCTTGCCCTTTTCCCCAGCACTGGCGGCATCCTCATGAGCATTACCTCTTGGAGGGTGGCTTGCCTTGTAGTCCCAACCACAGCACCCGAAGCCTTTTTTTGAGTGGCCTTTTCTTCCTCCTGCCTCTCCCCTGCCTCTTCCACCCCCCAGTAGTAGCCAACACTCCTTCCTCTGGTGGCAACAAACTGGGGTGTGCCCTTTGCAGGTGCCTCCAGAGAATGGTGGTGGCAGGTCCTGGCCCCTCCAGACTTGGGCACAGCCAGGGCTCATTTTGTAGCAGGAGCTCCTCTGCATAATAGGCCACACCCCCTAATGTAGCCAATCCTCCAAGAGCTTACAGACCTTTTCTTACAGGGGCTACTGTAAGCTCTTGGAGGACTGGCTACATCAGGGGTGTGTGGCCTAATATGCAGAGGAGCTCCTGCTACGAAATGAGCCCTGGGTGCAGCACACCTGGCACTCCACCACACATGTGTCACTTGCCAGGGTGCAGAAGTATTTCCATACAGCAGAGTGGAATTGTGTCTCCATGCTCATAATTGAAGCAGGTTTGGAGGCACAGCTGTTTCCTGGCATTGGGCTGGGTAGTGCTAGATAATGGCGTACCAAATGGAAGCAGGAGCAGCAGGGAGTTGGAAATCTTGGGATGTTGAAGGGGAGCATGCATCATCATCACCACCACCACCACCCTCCAAGTCACTGCCATCACTATCCTCCCTTCCAAACAGTTTCATGCTGCAGCTTAGGCAGGAATGCTGAAAACTCTCGAGAGGCAGTTGAGAGCCCCATAGATGTGGATGGAGTAGTGGAAGTGGGCGTTGAGACCCCTGATGATGTGCTGCAGGCATATTTCTCGGGGGGGGGAGGCTGTGCTTGATGCCTACGGTCACTAGGCACAGGGGGAAGGGATGGCATCCTCCCATGGCCACAAGCATGAACCCCCTCCACCCCCTCCCATGGTGCCAAAGATCTGACCAAACAAGCACCCAAGCCAATGGAGAGCTGGAGTAGACAGTAAAGTTAGTAAGTGGACAGTAAAGTTAGTAGTCACCCAGCCCAGTTACACTGGTCTGAAACAAGTCACCCAAGTCAGGGTGGGTGGAGGAGGAAAGTAGACAGGCTGACAAAGCAGATCACCTCCAGAGAGAAGTGGGTCAGTGGAGAGGGGTCTAATGGAGAGCTGGACAGTTCAGGTGAGTGCAGGAAGAAAGGAGGCAGGCTGACAGACAGATCATCCTAAGGAGAAGTGGATCAGTGTGTGGGGTGGGGGAGGGAGAGCTGGGCACTACAGTAGTCACCCAAGTTATTCTGGAACAAGTCCCCCAAGGCAGGGTGGGGAGAGGGAGGCAGGCTGACAAACACAGACTGCCCTCCCCCCAAGAAGAAGCAGGTCAGTACGGGGGCTTCAAATGGAGAGCAGTGGGCAGTAAAGGGAAGTCACCCCAGTAACTCTGGAACAGGTCCCCCAAGGCAGGGTGGGTGCAGGGAGGCAGGCTGACAAATGCAGATCACCCCCCCCAAAGGAGAAGCAGGTCAGTGGGAGGGGCCTTCAAATGGGGAACAGTTGGCAGTAAAGACAAACACAGATCACCCCAAAATGAAAAGCACCCCATAATGTGTGTGGATAAAATGGCAGAGAACTAAGTTGATGCCCCTTCCCCAAAGCAGCCTCCCCCCAAAACCCCCAAAGAGCAATCCCTTGTTTTACTGTAACCCAAAGGGGTGTGTGAAATAAAAGAATAAGGAAGGGAATCCACCAAGGAAGCAGACAGCAGGCAAATCCCACTAAACAAATATGCTATGTGAAAGAGGAATTCAGTCCCAGTTTTTCCACCCTTTGCAGCAAGCAAGCAAACAAACAAAACAGAGAAACCCAAGGCAAAGCAAAGCCCCCTGGCTGAGTAAACTAGCTAAGCAATCCCCCCACCACACCCAGCAGCAAAGCTCCTAATCCCATCACAAATACACCTTCTTCGTCCAAAACCTCAACACCAACTGACTGCGCACTCGTCCTACCCTAACATAGATCTGAGTCCCAGTGCAGTGAATGGGGAACTCTGTTATTGGCAGGCAGCACTGCCTGTCAAGCTTTGGAGAATCCCTATTTGTGTTTCCAAGGCTGGAAAACATCACCCTCACCATTGTCTAGCATTTTTGTGCCAAAGTCTCTGGGTGCATATCGTTTTCCAAGCCACATCCAAAAGCTTGGAAGATTTCTTTGGAGACCACATGTGTGCAAAACGTCACCTCCCTGATCCAGCCAGAATTCAGCATGAGTTTTGTCTCAGCACACAGTTTGTGCCCATCCCTACTCTCCAGATGTATAAACTGAAACACCGCCTCCTTTTTTCATAGGTCAATATTTATGAAAGAGGTTTTTTTCAGCCTTTGAAAATGCCTTGGTTAGGCTCTTTTGACGAAGCAATGAGGTTTCAGTGACAGTATGTGCTACATTGCACTTGCTAGGGTTAAACTGACAGAAATCTACATACAAAGGAGGCTTACAATAGCTTGGATAGGTACATCTGTGGGTGGAAGCCCCTTGGCCCAAGATATGGAGGATGCTGTTCCTGGTGCTGGATTTTTGTACTGCTGCCAT
Organism: Lepidodactylus listeri; assembly: GCA_029233225.1. Taxonomy (NCBI): domain Eukaryota; kingdom Metazoa; phylum Chordata; class Lepidosauria; order Squamata; family Gekkonidae; genus Lepidodactylus; species Lepidodactylus listeri. Next base: position 53,856,820 of record JARCFY010000005.1, on the reverse strand, counting down.
CTTTTGTGGTTTTACAGCTTGTTTATGTATATGGATGTAATTTTAATCCTTGTATGTTTTTGATTTTAATGTTGTTACCCACCTATTGTCGGCCTGTGCTGGCTAGGCGGGATACAAGTCTAAATAAATAAATAAATTTCCCTAGACAGAAGGTGCTTTGCCTGTCAAATGAGACCTGGTCATACGGTCAATAATCACACAGCAAATGTTGGCAGAAACCTGTCTTTTATTGCAGAAAAAAGGCAGGGTGGTTATTCCTGAAGCTCTTCCCTCACCTGCAGATTCACTGATGCCTTGAAAGATGTCCTTTGGTACCTCACCCAATGCCAGGCAGACTTATCAGCTTGGTAGGTGCTTCTGAAGCATAATGAATTTGCATGTGTCACACCTGAGATGAAATGCACAAATGAGACAAGAACTGGTCCCAACTTGACAGTAATGTATTCCAAAATGTTACCAGCTAGGCTGGCAAACCATTACAAAGCTTGAGAAACAGACAAGTATGATTTCTCAAACGGGGAGTACAACCAGCAGGAAATTAAAAGATCACACCTCTAAGTGACAGCAGCCTTCTAAGATTTCTGGCTCTGGATTTCTAATGTTTGGCGTGTTCCATAAAACACTCTACAAAGACCAGGTTAAATGTCTAACGGTCCAGGTCTTCTCCCCTTTCTATGGGTAGCCTCCTCCAGGGAAGCCAGGGCCTGTGGCACAACAAGAACTTCACTCTGGGGAAAGGACTAGACCTGTCCTGCTGCCTGAGACATTGTTGTTGTTGTTGGTTAGCCTGCTAAGTTCTGGAATAACAGAGATGCTGTTTTCTGGGTATCTGTTTCAAATTGTATTTTTGTGGATTTTACCATGTAAGTTTGCTTTGAGTCCTGCAATGTGAGAGATAAAAAAGGTAGAATATTTAAATTAATAAATCAAATAAATAAATAAAGGTATTTTATAAGGCATCGTATAAACTGCAGCTTGGATCCTCGACAACAATCTGGTTCTGCATAATAAGCATAAATGGTACCTTTCCCCCCCCCCCACTCCCATTCCAGGACTTTTCTGCCTGGGTTTTTCTCATTGTTTCTGGCCCTCTACTGTTTTGGTTTGTTCTCTGATTTCTGAACGTAGTTTTCCTGGAAGCTGATTTTGAGTCATCTTTTTCCTAGTGCATAAAGTTTCTATTGTTTGTTTGTTTGTTTGTTTGTTTTGTCCCACCAACCTCCATCCCACTTTTCAATGATTGGACTTTTGTCATCATTAAACCACACACTCCCCACCCCCAAAAAAAGAAAAGTGATTTCAGGGGGCTTTGTTAAAAGGCCCTAAAATATTGATATATTGCTATAGTGTCGTGGTGATGACCGTTTAAGCAGGTTCTCTGGATTCACAGCTTTCATTTTTAAAAAGGAAGTTTCTAGGTCCTTCCCTCATGGAGATATAAGGGGAAAGGCATATCTCCACAACAGAAAAAAAAACTACTTACTTTTTTAAAATGAAAGCTGGAAATTCAAACAACCTGCTTAAACTATCAAAACAACACTACATCAATATATCTATATTTTAGAGCCTTTTTTAAAATGGGGGGGGCATTAATAATGACACTGGGGATGACAGCACCCTCTCTCGAACATCCTCATTATTTAAGCCATGTGTGGAAGCAAATAAACAGACTTCACAACTGTACAAATGCAGATGTGCAGGGAGGACAGATATGCAGAAGAACCCTGCCCGAACTGATTCCAGTGCTTGTGGATCAACTCCCACGAAAATCGGGAGTGTCTGCAGTGTGCAGAAAAAGTCCCAGTCTTCTTCTTTGACCCTCAAAGGTGAGCCCCTGCAGGTTACTGGACCATCACAGGGGACTGAACTGGGGGGGGGGGGGCTGCAGTGAGAGGGAATCCGCAGAGATCCTCTTCCACTTCCTCTACAAGCAGAAGTCTCCAAAGAAACAGAACGAGAGGTTAGGATTCAAGCCTGTGGGTGCTGTGTTGTATGGTTCTGTCAATCTCTTGGAAATATTGAGGGGAAGCCTAACTGAGAAGCATTTGATAACTGCTCCAAGTGATTCCCCCCTATCTGGCAATATAAATGCCACTGAAGGCTTGGTGTCCTTCGGCAACAGAAGGATGTCACTGTAATCCTGAGAACAGTGTCCTGAGGTCTTTCGGTGATGCACTGCAAGTATGAACATAACTAATTTTCTCCCCAAATTTCTCACAGTATTTCTGGCAAAACTGTAGCTATGACTATACGTTTGTGAATCTAAACAAAGGTCAGCAAATTAAGGCAGCAGTGGTTTAATGCTGAAACCAGGTCTGTCTTAATAGATTTGCTCTTGCTGTGTGGTGGTGTTTTAAGTGATGCCAAGCCATTTCTGAAGGATTAAGCTATGGAGTCCTGCTGAAAGGAAATGTGGAGTGTTAACACACACTGCAAGGAGCATGTCCTCCTGAAAATCCATTTTAATTATCTGCAGGCAATGATGATATGGTTTATGACATTGGTGTGAGCTCCTTAGCTTCTCTGCCTGCCCTCAGAATTACAAGACATCTTCTGCACACGAGATTTTACCCAATAAACCCAACTCTCTCTGTTCAGAGAGGGAATACCAAGCTGAATTAAGAATGCATGAAAAATAGTCCTGCACCCATAGGAATACTTCTCTCAACCATTTCTTTTGCAGTGGATACTCATTCTATTGCTCTCAAATATTATGGATACTTTTTGGCAGTAGTAGAACTATTGGGTTGGAAATTTCTATTGATTCCCCCTTCCTGCTGCAAGCCCTTCTCATGTCATTACTCAGAGTCCCCTACCTACATGAGTATCATTTTCTAAAGATCAGTTGGCTGCAGTGGGGGTGGGTGGGTGGAGGACAGGAAAGTTCCGTTCCACATGATAAATTCAGCCTGAGTCCACCACTATGTATCTGACCCAGAATTGCATAAATCAGAGAGCTGTAACCATCATGCCTACCTCCTTCCCATTCCTAAATAATTCACAAATATGCAGTTCTTTTGGAACCAATGTTAGTTTTGCTGCATTGTGCAACTTCCTATTCTTTTATTGTTATTATGTAGTGTGGCATCATAAATAGGGATGGGCACAAACTGGAAAATTGTGGGTTTGTGTCAGTTCATGGCTGAAACACAAACTGAACTACAAACTGAATCAAACTGAGAGGTTCATTTGCAAGCTGAACTGGTTTGTGGCCCTGCAAACCTCATTGAAAGGGATTGCAGTCCCTTTAAGCAGGGTTTGCAGAATGCCCAAAAGACAGCTTGTGCGGTCTCTTTAAAGTTTAACGGAACTGCTCAGCTGTTTTTGTGGCTTTTGTGGGGAACAGAAAGCAGGGGTTTAAAGGGGCTCGGAGTCCCTTTAAACCCCTGCTTTCTACTCTATCCACAAACTGCCACGAGCCACCACAAACTGTTTTAAAAGTTAATGGAAGTTTGTGATGGTAGACCTGTTATGAACTTCAGTTCACAAACAAGGAACATGGTTCAGTTCATGCCCAACCCTAACCATAAATATACATAGTACTCTAGAAAGTAGGAAGGGCACAAAACAAGCCTTTGTCCTGAGGATCTTATATAATTTTAGAAAGTGGGCTGAGAGGAAGGGGTAACAGTGGAGGGGAAGAATCAAAGAGATAAGTGTTATAAGGGATGATTATGAACAAATGAAGCCACGCACCTTTAGGGTTCATGCTGGATTGATATACTGAAACTATTTTTATAGAGTGGCAGTCTCTCAGACAATGCAAAGATATTCCTATTGAGCATAAACATCAAGCAAAATTAATTGTTTGTTCTGCTGTTTGTAGTAGTGGGTTGGATCCAAACAGCTGGTAAAAAAAAAGAGAGAGAGGTCTCATTCAAAAATGCTATGTTGAAGATGATGGGACCTAAATAGACAAAAGCCATGTGGGACAGGAGCTTAGGTAGGACTGAATTTTAAAAGCTGGAGCCAGCCCTATATTTGCTAAGTCAATAGTCTTCGTCAACCACTGGGTGGGTCTCAGAGCCCCACATACTAGATCATGACACCGTCTAGAGCTGCCGTGTCTGTTGTCTTTTAAAAGGACCTGCTGCTAGTGTGCATGTAGAGAGCACAAGGGCGCCATGTTGCCTGCCTGCCTTTGTGTGCATGCTGAGAGGAGCAGCAGGGAAGAGAAGACCCTTGGCTTGCTCCTCACTCTCATTCATCTCTTGGCACTCAATGTGTGTTTCCTGTCCACAACTCTCTTGGTCCGCTGCCCACAGTTCTGCTCTTGACACGAGTGAAATCATAACTCCAGCTCTCCCTCTTCCTGTTGCATAATTTTGACTCATGATTTTTTTTGCCTCATCCTTATAGCTCACTGGGTTCCATACTCCATGGGTCCTCTATCTGAAGACCACTGTGCTAAATGAAATAAATGTGCATGGCCTTCATCAGTGTACCAGATCTCATGATATTTTTACTGATCATTCTTCTCAGTGCCTGACTCTCCTACCTTGCATGGCTGTCCTTCCTCCAAAGGGGCTTAATGTCTGAAGTGGGTGTACATGAACACACAGGTACAATGTCCTTATAAAACTGGGGAATTAACCATACAAACTATATGCACATAAGCCCAGTGTGGATGTCTGGAGATGAAGCAAGTCTGTTGGATGAAAGGAGCAGGCAAGCACACTTTCACTTCCCATCACATACAGAAGAGATCTTGCCAGATGCCATTATCAGTGAAATTATTCACTGGGTATTATTTTTCAGCACCTTGAACATTTTCACCCAGAATATTTTAAGCTTTCTTCCATCACCTGTTTTTTCTAGATGAAGATAATATAAGGATCTAGGCAACTGGGGGATTGCAGATAAGGTTCCTTTTCAGATAAGATTATTTTAAGTAATAGGCTGGAAAGGATAATCAGATAAATATTATTGAGAGGTGTGGCCAAGCCAGGTAGATTAACTATAAGTGGACAAGCTAGAAGGTTTAGTGAAACAGAGTCCTCGGCATTAAAATGATTACTATAAAGCATTTATTGTTAGCATACAAAAGCATCTTGTGCAATCCACCAGACTTGCACACAGTAGTAGCAGCAAAGTCCAGATCTACAGAGTGCAATACAGGGGGTCATTGCACAATACCACATTAAGATTTGAAGAAAACAGGGCAGGGAGTGGCAAGTATCCTGAATCAACACACTTTCTCAACACAAGTGGCTGAATGTTATTTTAGACTGTCATTTTGCACAAGCCAAAACTTGAGAGTTCAAGTGATAAATTATCATTTTAATACTAATTAGTGCTAGTAATTTAATGTGTTTCAAAGATGGCTTTGTAGTTTCACAGGCTGGTCTATTAATTGCTGAAGCTACTCCAGACAGAAACAGCCTCGGGGTGATATATGAGAAGAACAGAACTAGCTTTACTAACTACTGCTGAAGAAGATCACATCCTTTCTTTGCAAAAGGTCCAGCTACAAGATGCACAACTGTCCATGTACCTGAACTGGAAAACAAAATTGAAATGCAGCACAAAAGAAAACTAGGTGAGATTAAAGTTAATTTAGCAGCTAACCTGGGAGTAAGAAAGAGTCTAGGATGGAAAAGAATCTAATATTTCCTTTGGCTAAGACAAAATTGAAACAATAACTGTGAGACTTTGCTCATTTCTCAGTAAAAAAAATAAAGATAAATTATGAGTCCATCTCTCTTGAACAATGTGCTTGAGAGACTGAGTACAGATGCAGAGGAGATCTGCAGATAAAGAGCTTTAATGTCCTTTCAGTGCTTCCGCATGAATTAATCACTCTTTTGATTGATAAGAACATCTCTACAAAGTACTGCAGCTGAGCCAAAACCATCCTTTTATATAAGTAACTTAAGAGTTTCACATTTCATATCTCTGCCTATTTATTCCCAGATCCTGTTCTGTGGTGTAACCCTGAAAAGTGCAGGCAGAGAATCTTTTTTGGGCAAAGACCAGGTCCAGATAGACAAGAAGTAAAGAAAAGCAACCTCACATCCATCACACCCAGTGCCTGCTGATCTGCAAAGCCTGAAAGCATGCACAATGTGGCCACCAGACAGTGGCCCACTGACACTAAGACTGGAAGCACTGTTGATTGAGTTGTGCGATTAACCAGGTACTGTCATAACTGTCAATACCAGATCTCTGATCAACAGAAGTCAGCCAGGTACAGCCTGCCGCTAAGACATGACCTGTACAAACAGAATATACCAGGCATGAGGCAGCCAGCCTGTGGTGTCTTTCCCATTTGTTCTTACAGATGGTGGGTCAAAGACCAAAAAAAATCTGCTGTGGTGAACATTTTGGACAATGATCTCAAAATAAGAGGCTTCCATCTCTAAGGAGGCAAAGAGAGTTGCTGAGATGGGCCCCAGCTCTGTTGGGAACACTAACCCTATCAGTGCATCAGTGCAATCTGATTGATGGTGTCCCCTCTCCATTTGGTTGATATTATTTACTGCTGGGCTATCTAGGAGGCAGACATTAATCTCTAAGCTATCTGAAGGAGGAATTCTATGGATTCAGAAATGTGCAGTGGCTTCAAGCAGCCTGACTCATTCCATTTTTCTTTGGTCTCCTTGTCTGCCTGATTATTTTTAAGAAGGCTCTGCCAGGTATCCTGGCTGTCATGTTTGTGCTTTGGAAGTGTTGCTTATGACAAGGTTTTGGGGCCACTGCTCAAGGATCTGTGATGACAGGAAATCACTTAGAGGGTCTGTTGCTGTAAAGAACAGACAGGCCATAGCAAGGGACATAAGGATCAGCAATGCCGTTTGTATGGGGATGAACTGAAATTAAAAATATTCACAGTGTTCTATGTGGTAGAGTCAGAGAGGAAGGAAAGATATACATTGTCAAAAAGAGAGAGAGAGAGATCTAACAATCAGAAGTTAAGAAATGGTGCCCTGACCTGGATAGCTCAGGTAAACCAGATCTCATCAGATCTCAGAAGCTAAGCAGGGCCAATCCTGGCAAGTACTTGGAAGGGAGACCTTCAAGGAATACCAGGGCTGCGACGCAGAGGCATGCAATAGTAAGCCACTTCTCTGAAACATCCAAACACACCCACACACACAAAAACAAAACAAAAAAGAAGTTAAGAAATGGTCATCACCTTAAGGTACAACTGTATGGTCATCCTGAGCGGCTTCAAGTTTTTTCTCCCAAATCAACGTAGCAAAATTTAATTATTTTATTGTGTAATTCTCCAGAAAACAACCTTGTTTTGGATAGCAGGAAGGAAGGAAGAGCAGACAGGCAGGTAACATGGTTAAATGAGTCAGTTTTAAGCTCGTAGTGGATGGGCAGGACTTGGGAGCCAGTTCAGCAGGAGTTTGGAATGATCAGGTTGGCTGCACTTATTTATTTATATATAAAATTTATATCCTTACTTTCTGCCCTACAAGGGCTGACAAGGAGACTAACAATTTAAAAAATACATTATAAAATTACATTATAAAACTATTATAATAAAAACATACAATATAAAATCATTATAATGGGAAAATATAAAAACATATGTCATTAAAATAACTTTTAAAAGAGTTTAAAACTGAGTTAAAATGCCTACAATGTTAGTGTTTCTTAGCCAATCTTGTTTTCGGAATGCTGGGCGAAGGGCCTAAATGTGCGGGTGAGGGTGAGGGTGTCCACTTGAAGGTGGTGCAAAAACAAACTACAACAAGCAGATCACTCTGTTCCATTGTTTGCAGTGAATACCATGCTACAAAAGCAGAAAGTACTTCTTCCACTTTGCAGGGAGTTCAAAGGGATACAGTGTGTATGTCTGCCTCTCCCACCTCAGCCTTTCTACAGTGGTGTCTTGGATACCTCTGGCCAAGATACTGATCAAGCCCCAACAAGTCTCCAGAATCAACCTTTTGAATGGGAGCGTTTTTACCAGGCTATCTGAAAACAGATGGTCATTTCCCCCAGAAAGCTATGGAACCCTTGGATCTAGCTGATTCCCATCCTGTTCCTAGGAAGGAGGAGGGTATAAACCACATGGGGGTATAATAAACAACAAAGAGCAAGGGAGGAACAGAATCTCCTTCACCATCTGTTGGGATTCTCCAATTCAAATCAATTCAGTTGCATGTAAAGCTGGCTTACATATGTATGGAGGCACACCTGAGCATGAGTATGAGTGTGTATGAGTGGAATGCAATGAAGTACTTTTGAATTTCCTTTGTGTGAGCTAAATAAACATTATTTCTAATTCAAGAATTTATTGCTGGCTTCCTCTCCATCTCTCACCCTCACCTACAGGGAAAAATCCTGCTGGATCAGTGTAGATTTGGGCAGAGGTCTGATCACCCTTTTAGCTTATTTGCATTGTGCCTGGCCTCTTTTTGGCCCTGACAAAAGTGGGGCCTGGAGAGCTTCCAGAATTACAACTGATCTCCAGACTATTGAGGTCATTCCCTGCAGAAAATGGCTACTTTGGGGAGTGGATTCTAGGGTATCATACCCCACTGAGATCCCTCTCCCCCCTAGGCTCCATCACCAAAATCTCTAGGAATTTCCCAGCTCCGAGTTGGTAACCCTAACTGCTTCTTCGTCTCATTTGGACAAGACTTCTACTTTTTAAAAGGAAGGCTTCTTGCCTTTTATGGTTCCTTGACTGTACTGGTTAACTATGCTGGAGTAAGTTTTGATAGTCGCTTACCAGATGTATGGTACACCTTCTATCTAAGCATCAATTATTGTAGATATTCAGTGCCACCCTAAGCAGTTAGACTCTTCTGTGTCCATTGAAGTCAATGGGCTTAGAAGAGCATAGCTGGCTAGGATGAAACCATTACCTTCCAAGGATCCTGAAAAGGTTTGATCCTCTCTACTTCTCCTTTCTGTTTCTTTTTTTGCTTTTAGATGTTTCCGTCTTCTGAAAACAAATGTGGATTTGTTGATTGTAGGAGCAACTTTTCCATTTGCATAAATACTGAGCTTAATAGTACTTGTAGTCAGTAAGCATCTATCCCACCACTCCATTGAGCAAAATCTGAGGACTTCCTCCAGGCTAAGAAGACTGTTGCCACTTTAACCAGCACTTTCTCCAATGGAAGAGCCACTGAAGTTGGAGAAAGGATCCTTAGAAACTTCCTCCATCCTGTGGTAGGATGCTTGCCATTGTTCCAAACTGATTCAACAACACTCTTATCTTATATTCAGCCCCGAACACCAGTCAAAATTAAGTCCTCTCAAGTTGATTCTATGACAAACGGTTCCAAGGTATGGTAATCTACCATCTACATTTTGGCTCTTTGTCAGAACTGGAATATGGCTCAAGCTGTCATGGAGTTACTTTGGGGAGCCCCTGTCAAAACTCAGGGGATGTCTGTCATTCCAAATCTGCCTTTGGAGAATTGTGGGTGGCCCAGCCAGCTCAACAGGTGTTTCCTCAGCAGAGTAGAAGAATTCACTGCGGTGTTTCAGCCCAGGGGGGTCTGTGAGAGTTGTGGGCATGCTTCCCTTGTTTGTCTGGTGGGGGTGGGGTGCCAAACAAGCTGTCATGGAATTACAAGGAGGCCCCGTTGGAAGTCTTGTCATGTCTGTCTTTCTGTCATTCCAAATCTACCATTGAAGAATTGGGGGTGACCCATCCAGCTCAACAGGTGTTTCCCCTGGAAAGTAGAAGAATACATCATGGTGTTTCAGCCCAGGGAGGGGGGGCTGTGAGAGTTGTGGGCACACTTCCGTTGTTTGTCTGGTGTTGTTAGACTGCCCACCAAGCTGCCATGGGGTTACTGTGGGGGGCTCCTATTGGAACTCTTGGGATGCCTGCCTTTCTCTCCTTCAAAACCTACCTTTATTTATTTATTTGTTATCTCGGCGGGCTCAGGGCGGCTAACAACATAAATTCTGATAAAATACAATAATACAATACAATACAATACAATACAGTTATCTAAAATACTATGCATAATGGTGACATTCCACACCCTTGTCCAAGCAGCAGTTCCTTTGGAGACTTGGGGGGCTGCAAGCATAGGGGGGATTGCTTGCCTTGCTTCCAGTGTCTGGCTGGGGGAGGTCTGCCCAGGTGAAGTTTCCCTGTGAGTTTTGGTGCCACTGTCTTGTTCCTGAGCTGTTCCATAGATTCCTGTAACTGTAGCTGTCCTTTCCAGAGAGCGCACTGGGAAGTCCTTTTTTTGGGGGTGGGAGTGAGTCTGTAACTGGGACTCCAGAAATATAATCTGCCCCCAACTTGGAGAGACTGTAGAGGAGTGGGCAGAAGGGTGAGGTTTTCTGTGCATTTGGTGTGTGTAGCTTGTAGGGGGTCCACTTTTGAGCCTGCACCTGACGTTCTTCCTGGGGCATCTTCTTGGGGGGGGGCATAACTTGGAGGGCATGTAGAGGAGAGTCAGCCGAAGATCCCAGGTGAGTCTGATGCCTCTAGCTTGCACAGGGTCTATTCTATACACTTCTGAATCTCCTGAACCTGTGCCTGTAATTTCCTCAGAAAGCACTTTCCTGGGGGTACCTTTGGGGGGGGGGCATAACTTGGATCCTGGAAATCTAATCATCACCAAACTTGGAGGGCAGGTAGAGGAGAGTCAGATAGAGATCCTCTGTGAGTTGGGTGTCTCTAGCTCACTGGGGGGAGGGCATTCTATCACATCATGTACCTCACAAATCAAACCAGTTTGTTTAGCACCAAAAAGTTTGTGGGAGCACCACAAACCAAACTGCATTTTCCTAGTTAGTGCTCATCCCTACTTCCCACCTCCCCAGAACTCCTGCTTATACAGTGATGGCAGCTTTCCTTAGAACATGAGGAATATTTCTCCTAGACTTTTCTCCAAAATTAGATAGAAACACCTGTAACATCTTATTTACCTGAAAGGAAGATTGGTATCTCCCCCCCCCCCCCCACACACACACACACACACACACACATGTGCTATAAAGAGAAAGAGGGGATCATCTAAAATTCACACATATGTTACAGTTACGTACAGTAACTAAAAAAATTTTTTGGGCAATTGTTTTACATTCAGGGCTATCTTTGAGTAAATACAATATATCACAGTTAGAGGGTCTTTTTAAAAAATGTGTGCATTGACTGATTAGTTACCTCACAAAAATATTTATCAGTGGACAGACCTAAATAAAGGGTAGCTTTATACCTACTCATTAGGCCATTCATTTCAGGACAGCCTTATCTTCCGAATCAAAACAGCAATAACATTCTATATCAACCAAAGTATATGTTGCAGCTTCACTCTATAATTAGCAACCAGTGACATTTTTTTCCATAATGTCTAAAGGTTCCAATTGGATGCATCAGTCACATGGTTATCATACCACTCTGCAGCTGACTGCACTGCTGCCGACTGCCGAGGTTTTGCTTTTTTCCTGTCACAAAAGGTAAAATCTTTTGTTCTCTTTGAAGATAAGGGATTACCGAAGGCAGATGTAAACGTAAAATTTACTTCCTCTGAAGACAGATGGCTTTTTGCCTTAATCTGGCTTCAACTTTCATTTCCTTCACATAAAAAATAAATCTTAAGATTAAATTTTATAGAAAGGCTAGAAATAAAAAGTGACAGAAACGTTTGGTGTTGGGGAATTTGTTGGTTCCGTCTAGTCAGAGTTTCCAAAATGAGGAAAGCAACAGTTCGACAGAAACACACTTTAAGTGGAGATTAAAAAAACAACAACCCTAAAAGCCCTTCTTCTTTCCAAAAGCTTTCCTCCCTGCAAATGTCCTTATCTGGCAGCAAAACACAATATATCTTTTGAAGCCTGGGAAACAAACAACCCCAGGAAAATATCATCAAGCAAAGCATTCAGCTGTATTCAGCCAGGTTCAGTTTCCAAGTCATATACTTACCCTTAATAAAAATGATACATTTAAAAGAAACATATCCAGAGTGGCAATGAGAGTGGGAAAATAAAACAGAGATCACCTTGTTGCCTACTTCTGCTTTTGTTTCAGATAGCTTTCTAAGGCACTTGTGCAGTGACAAGAAGGCTAGCTCTGATTGGCTGCATTGGAGTCAATTAAGTCTCCCCCTTTCATTCAAAGGAAGGCTCCTGTCTTCCATTCTGTGATTAATTTCCAATTGTCACCTTGATCAATGGCCTTGCGCTTGCTATCATAACGATAATGTGATTTTGCCCTCTTCCTATCAGTCATAAGATAATTACATGGATGATTGCATTCAAGGGCAAAAATTTGTCTCCTGAACATTTGCACCCAAACATAGGGCTCAATCCTGAAGGCACCACAGAAGCAAAATAGTAGATTTCTTTCTTGGAAATGTCAAAGCAGATCCCACCCATATCTATTTGCCAAATGTGTGTTCATTCATTAATGCCAAGTAAATGTTCACAAACCCTGGCTACAAGCCAGTCAAAATACCAGTTCATTCAAAATGTATTGTCACATAAGGGATGCAAAGTTTTCTATAGCAGGAAGAGTAATTGTTAGGATTCATGGGCAAAGCCCTTTGCATAAAACAGAGGAGAGATTTTTCAGCCCATGATGCTTGCTTGGAACTCAATTACAAACCAGATAGGTTTGCCTTTCAGAAAATGTTAGGTTATGTTTCCATTCAAAACCCTAAGTTTATCAGGGTAACATGGTATAAATCAGAAATCCCTACAATTCTTTGCTATGGTTTAAAAGAGTGGAAGCCCAGTGGCCCATTGCAAAGTACATTCTGCTTGACTTGCAAGTATTCACTCAGATTTTTTTTTTTTTTGGTTTCTGTGCTGTCATTGGCTGCTACTTTCAACCAAGACGAAGACAGGCCATTGGCAACATCTCTCAGCCTATACCTACTCAATTCTGAGTATATCAAACATTTATTTCTATCCAGTTGCAAGTATGAATTTGGACTGCCTACAAAATGGAAATCCTTATCCTGTTTAGCTGAAATTTGGCGGGTGGTCTTTGGTAAGGAAGGGGAACAATTGCAGAGATTTTCCAGTTAGGTAGTATACAAAATCCCCCCCCCCCCCCCCCAAAGTGCACCGTGCAATTTACCAGTTGTCAAGAAAGATTCTATCTAGCTTGGGATCAGTGTTAATATCCTGACCAGGGCAATGGAAAGAGCATTAGATTGGGTGTTTTATGTTCATGTTCAAATCCACTTTCATGGCCTTTCCAAACATGGGGGGTTGCCCAATAACTTCATTTATTCAGCTACAAAAGTTTACCCTGCAGAAAAAGTAAATCTTGAATTAAAAAATAAATTCAGCCTCCCAGGTTGAGAGTGAGGAGGGAAGAAGGAAGAGCCAACTTTCAGGGCAAACACCTCTTGGATGGCATCTGATCCTTTTAAATTTTAAAGGGATAATACCTGACTAACCACTGATAGTCTCCCATCCTCCAGAAGCCAGGTCTCTCCCAATGGCCTTTAAAATTTTCAAAACTGAAGAAAGGACCAAGAACTTGCCCTGCTAGCTGCAATCTCGGTGCCTTCCAGAGCCTCTCAAAGCCCAGTCAGCAATTCCCAAACCCTCACTTCAACCAAGCTTAGTGATGGAGGGAATCCTCACAGCCAGGAGCTTGCCTTCTTGCTCAGCATTGGGCCTCATCCCTTTAAAATTTAAAGGAATGAGATACTACCTAACATCAGTGTTCCCTCTAAGCTGAGTTAGTGTGAGCTAGCTCACAGTTTTTTAGCCTCCAGCTCACATATTTTTATCTTAGCTCTCAAATGATGGCTCCAGAGCAAACTAATTTATGCAGTAGCCAAATCACTCACTTACAACTTTAATACCAGTAGCTCAAAAAGTAGAATTTTTGCTCACATGACTCCACAACTTAGAGGGAGCATTGGCTAACATTTGTTTGCTGTGGTAGATTGCTCTCTCCCTCCATGCTACCACAAACCCCAAAGACTCCCATAATTTGAGGAGATAACTTTTCATTATTCCTGGAATTCTGGGAAACTTTGGATATTCTCAAGCCAACCCTAAATGGCTAATTTCAGGTTTAATTTCAGCTCGCAGATACCAGAATACACACTCCTAAACATTCTCCACCAGCCCAGGAGTGGGCACTAGGGCAGCCATGGGCTGAATCAGATTCTCTAATCTGATTTGGCCCACCGCCAAATTGCTGCCGAAATTTGGTGTTGGTTTAAAAAGCAGCTGGAGGGGAGGTGGTTTGAGGGAGAGGCTCCAAACTTACAGGGTAGCTGCTGGAGCCTCTCCCCCAAATACCCACCAAGTTTCTAGAAGATTGGACCAGGGGGTCCAATTTTACAGCCCCACAAACAGGTTTCCCCCATTCCCTCCATTGTTCTCTATGTTGGTAAAAAACGTTACTAGAGAACTATGGAGGGGATGGGGCAACCTGTTTGGGGGCCCATATAATTGGACCCCGTGGTCCAATCTTCTTGAACTTGGTGGGCATTTCAGGGAGAGGCCCCAGCAGCTACCCTGTAAGTTTGGAGCCTCTCCCTTAAACCTTCTCACCTCCAGCCCCTCATATACCCTACGAGTTTTTGCCATTGACTTCAATGGCCCATAGGGTATAATGGGGCTGAAACTGACATTCGGCTAGCCTAATGACTCTGGAATGGGCTTGCACTGCCGAAACTGACATGCGGGGGTCATTCGGCAGCCAGATGTGACCTGATTTGTCCCAATCTGAATCGGCCCCCCAAAAAATTTATTTACACACCCCTAGTGGGCACAAATGGCAGTGGTGGCAAGCCCCTCTCCCAGCTCCCAGCAGACCTGTGGAGGAAGCGAAGCGAGAAGGGGTTTAAAGTTTAAACCCTTCTGTTTAGAGTCACACAGCAGCAGCAACGCAATCTTTCCATTGTATTCTATGGGGCCTTTCTTGCTTTGCTCCCCCCCCCCCCCGTGCCCACCTTGGCAGGCCAGCTGGGGAAGGGAGGGGGAGGTTTTTGAAGATGCCCCCCCTTTTGTTTCCCTTTCTGCCACACTTCCGGTGATGTCAGGGGGCATGGCATATGCTAATGAGTTATGCTAATAGGTATGCTAATGACTTCCTGCACCTCTTTTTCTACGAAATGTCCCCAGTTATGGCCTATTTATTCCCCTCTTGGTTTTAAAATGTTCAATATGGGGGTGGGGTCCTGTCCAGGTGAGGAAAATGAACTTTTCATCCTTTGTAAGAAACACTTTTGCAAAGTAAATATCCAGTGACAGAAGTTACTGCAAAGGATCAGAATTCACAGGAGAATCTAACAGTTTCAAATATGTATTACAAAAGGAGCTTTAATCTTTTTTTTTTTTGCAGAATTCCAAAAATCAAGACCTATATAAATTTAACTTGCATTGTTCATTTGTGGTTCAACAATACTGTCAATATTTTATATAAACCTCCTCACTTGTTCTGAAAATCTAGAGGTCAGTAAGGTCCAGCCAACAGAGGTCCATTGTATGTTTTCCAAATACTGTGCTATTTTTAACTTCACCTGTTCTTATTAGTTGTTGGTTCAGATGTGATATCTAGTGCCAGAGCTTTTATCAAAAGTTCAGCATGATGGTTGGGGGGGGGGGTGTTTGTTGGATTCTGTAGGAGGGAAAATATCAAGGAATATCAAGCCTAGAATCCTAATGAGAACACAAGTAGCTTTAAGGAAGTAATTTCAAAAGGACAAACCCACAAATATAGGCCAGAGGCACTTGCTTAAAAACCCATCTGTATGCTAGCAGCCTCCATTTTAACAGCACTAATGAGGCGCTCTGTGTCAGGTGCTTTTCTTGCCTGGTTCTCTCCTCACCCCCGCTTTCCCGTATCACCCCCGCTTTCCCGTAGCCTTGACTCACTGCAGGGTGAAAAGGGTGGGGGTGGAGAAGGAGACGAAGAGGGCTCTTTTTCTCGCTTTAATCTTCTTGCATGATTAGAATGGATATTTGAGCAGCACAAACTGATCAGAGTGAACTCCCATACTAACTGAGTCACCCAAGAGCACTGACAAAGAACTAGGAGGGAGATCTGACTGCAAGAAGAAGCTACCTCAGGAGTCAACCTACCAGGCTCACTGGTCCGTAGACTTACCAACCTCAATGTGGGGCCTGGAGTTCTCTGAGAATTACAGTTGATATCCAGACTGTGGAAATCAGTTCCCTGAGAGGAAATGGCAGCTTCAGAGGGAAGACTGTACGACTTCACATCCTTGCTCAGCTGACTATGGTTAATCCATAGAGTTTGGGACCAGTGCTAGAGTGTTGGCTTCCCCAGCATGACAACATCACTTCTGGGTCATGACAGAAGTTGCTTCATCACTTCAGGGATAACAATTGCACCTCCACCATTTTACCAGAAAATGTCCTCCCACCGCCCAGCTAAGCAGTGGCAAGCAGTGGGGGCAGGGGGGCTAGAGATGTCCTGTCATAAATGGGACCATGGTAAGTGAAATATACTATTTAGATGCATAGAGTGATCAGCTCGTAGTTTATTAAGTGAGTTAAGCCAGAACAAGACAACAACAGCAGGGCCGAAACCCTGCTTATATGCATGCTACAAACTCCACCCCCCCACACACACTCCCCATGATAGGCTATTTACAAAACATTACTACTTGATTGGTTTACTTCAGAGTCCTGGTCAGCTATTGTTCTTGTGCTCCAAGCTCAGCCAGTCTCTAGGGTGATTTAATCAGGGATGATTCAATCAGGGATGATTCAATCCCAATACATAACAGTAAGATACTCAGGTATCTTACAGTGCAATGCTATGCAGAGGGTGTGTGTGTGTGTGCATGTGAAGACCCCAGCAAGGGGCTTTCAAGGCAAATGAGAAGCAGAGATGGTTTGCCATTGCCTTCCTCTGCAGAGTCTTCTTCAGTGGGCTTCCTTCCAAGTACCAACTCTGCTTAGCTTCAGACATCAGATGAGATTAGGTATTCAACCTAAACCCATTGAATACAGCAATTCTAAACTGGATTATCACAATATAGGATTGCCCAGTTAAGGAAGCCAGCAGACCCAGAGTCTAAAAAGAAACTGGCATCAGGTTAAATGCAGAAATCTTAAAAGGGGTGGGCACACTAAGGATCAAAAAGCTAACAGGGTCATTATGGAGATCATCAACAAGGAAATGGAAATCTCAACAGCGATTGGCTGAGTCCTTTTATTAGATTTGCACAATGACCCCACTCAACAATTTGCTGCCCTAGCTAGGCTAGCTATAATGTTCTAGCACCCTATAATGTTCTAGCATCCTTAAAAAGAGTAAGGAAGCTAAGCTGGTTGAGCCTTAGTAAGAGATTGTTAGGCCACTGTGTCCTTATAACTGTGTTCTCCTGTTGGTGGTAGAGCAATACCAGATGACCGAAAAGGCTTTGGGGAATAGACATGCATTTGGGCATGGATGGTATACATTATCCAGTGTGTGGAAACAGCCAAGTTTACTTGTTTGTATTTATAATACTTCACCACCCTTTCCTATTTGTTTTACACATGAATATTCCCATACCACAGAAACCATGAGGAAAGAACCTCTCTTATTTCTCTGTAGGACTACTGACACAAAGGTTACTTTGCGCCATTAAAAGATTATCCTTCCGTAATTAGTTGGAAGGGGGAATTGCAACTGGGGGTCGGCACAGAATTTAATATAGTGCTATATAAAACAAATCTAACCATGCCTTCTTCCTCCTATGGCAAAATCCTGCTATCTACCTACTTCAGAAGTAAATCTGATTTATAAAGTTCCTGCTCTCCTTGCATTTTTCCTTTCATTCCTTTGTTTTTAGCCTAATTAATTGCTTCCTGCTCTCTCTCCAGCTGCATCTCGCAGCACTCATGAATAATGGTGTACCCAGTATAGCGTACGGGTTAGTGTGTTGAACTAAAAGATAGGAGTCACAGGTTCAAATCCCTACTGTGCGATGGGAGCTTGCTGAGTGACCTTGAACCTGTCATTTCTTTCAGGCTGACCTATCTCACAGGATTGTTGCGAAGATAAAAAGGAGGAGGAACAATGTTGTAAGCTGCCTCAGGTCCCTATTGGAAAGAAAAACAGGATATGGATATCTCAATTATTACCTGGGCAGCAGGTGAGGCAGTTTGATCACCTTTAAAAACCTTTATATCAAAGCAAAATCACAACTAATACAAAGTAGAAAAACAGTTCTCACCCCACCCCCCATAATTCTTGAAGACGATTCACTATTAATTCATGAGCACTGCAAAGGGCCAACAGCAGAGATCAAAAAGGAAGTAATTTAGAGAAAGAAGAAAGATGATAGTTAAAGGGGCAGTGCAGATGCATTTCATGTCCAAAAAAATCATCACAGAACTGGGCTGAAAAACATGGAATAACACAGAAAATAGAAGAATGCCACAAGCTGACCATGACATCATCTGGATCATCCCTAAAAATGAGTGAGTGAACTGCGGCAATTCAGAACTAAACAGCTTGTCTGGATAGGACCCATCTCCAGCTGTTGCTCAGCTGCCCAGGCCCATGCAGTGCAGGAAGCCTCTCAGCAAATGAAGCCCCCGTTTGCCATTCTAGACCTCACCACTACAAGCCAACATTGCCTGGTGCTGACTGCAGGGTGCTTTGATTAACCAACAACAGGGCTATCAGTGACCACAGTAACTGTGCCAATCCATCAACGTCTCTTTAATATAAAATATATCTAATCCAAGTGAAGTTTGGCTCTGACCCCGTTTCCTTCTCAATCAGCTGCTGTATAGGATATGTTCACATAGAGCAGACATCTTAAGAGAGGAGATGGAGGGTGAATGGTGGGTCTGCTAATATGTTTCGTTACATTTAAATGCTGGAAAACATCCCTAAACAGAAGACATGAAGGTACAATTTACCCTCACCAGAAAGTTCAGCTTTGTCACTTAAGTGCCTGAAAACCCAGTGTTTAACAAGAGGGAGATTCCTCTTTTGATAGGCTGTGTTTTGCTTCTTTTCCCCATAGTGGAAGGGTGTGGGTCAGGTTGTTTTTCATCCAGAGAAAGACAGCGGTACATGGTATGCTTTGCAACAGGGTGCTGCTTTGCAGCATATTCACTCACATGGATGGGGAGGAATTGCTGTGGATCTGGACATGGGAGAAGCAGGATTATTTGTAGGGCCTTAGAAAATCAGACTAGAAAAGAATATGGAGTGAGGGAAAAAAGCAAATTTCCAGCTCTCATCCCTATGGACAACTAGTGTTCCCTAAGAGGAAAAAATTAAAACCAATTTAGAGTTCAGTGGCATCTTTAAGACCAACAAAGTTTAATTCAAGGTATGAGCTTTTGTGTGCATGCACACTTTTCCAGATACATTTGAAAAACACGGCTGACCACCAGGAAAAAATTAATTGGACTGAGAAGTCATGAATTACAAAATATTGTATTGCATCTCCTTTCAGAATTAATATAATCAATTCCTGTGCTACCAAAGCCTATCCTGAGTGCCAAAAAGCTAGCTAGCTAGCTAGCTAGCTAGCTTCCTTCCTTCCTTCCTTCCTTCCTTCCTTCCTTCCTTCCTTCCTTTTGTTTTACAGTTTAATTAGGGAAACCACTCTAATAAACTAGTTTGTATGACAACCAAGGGCTAGATTGTCCTGTGGATTTTTGCCCATGAACTGAGGATAAAAATGTAACAGACCATGATAACTTCCAAACAAAATGCACTGGTGATTGATCCAAGACCCAGTCCCAAAACAAGTAGCTCAATGAAAGTCGGCTACACTCACAACAAGAAGATCAGATGTGTGATGGTGGACACCTGTGTTTCATGAAGGAGTCCAAAAACACAAAGCATCACCATGCAATTGTCTTGTGAACAGCTGCCCCAAGAAGGTGATGAGCCCTGTGCAGATGACCCATCTGCACGTTGACTCACCATATGGGGAAAGGGGGCAGGCATGAGTGCGCTTGGCCTCTCCCTCACCTCTGCATGTTTGCACTGTGCAAATGACTTGTGATGATACAGAGACAAGGACCAGGGCCAGCACACTCAAGCCTTCTCCCCTTCCCCTAGGGTTGCCAGCCTCCAGGTAGGGTCTGGAGATCTCGCAGAAATACAACTGATCGAGATAACAGAGATAATTTTCATTGGAGAAAATGGCTGCTTTGGAGAATGGGCTGTATGGCATTATACCCCACTGAGGTCTCTCCCTTCTCCAAACCTCACCCTTCTCAAGGCTCCACTCCCCAAATCTTCAGGAATTTCCAACCCAGAGTTGGCAACCCTACCTTCCATGCATAGTGAATCAGCACTCTGCATGGGTTGTCTGCACAGAGCTACAGTGGTCCTCTTCTTTCTTGGTGACCGTGCTTTCTTGTGTGAACAATGGCAAACTGATAACCACTGGGTTTTGAGACATCCCTTAATAAGATAATATTGGCTACATTACCAGTTTTATTTTTGTAGCATATATCGCAACAAATACCCTTGATATCCTGACCTGACTGAGATTTTGGCATTAAGTTTTTGAGTTACCCTAGCATTCCAATGTTCCTCTGTATCATCCATATATTATTTATAACAGAAAGGTGGGGTATAAATCCTCTAGATAAATAAATAGAAAGATAAACATTTCTGAGTCACAAAAAGCCACCCACATATTATGTGCTGAGAAGCAACAGAATTTACTGCTCAGAGAACTTTTTGTATCTCCATATTCATAGAGCAACATCGACCCAACTTTAGATTTTGGAATTATTTTCTCTCAGGTTGCAGCTTTTACCCAGGGAACAGGGGTTACATGTGTAGGTGCTTTTACAACCCTGATTTTTGAACCATGTGTGTGTGTGTGTGTGCACATCCTGGAGTGATATCAAGAATTAATAGAAGCTATTAATGGGATCAGTTCTTACTGGCTACAAAGGATATAGAAGAAGGCAAGAAAGAGAGGCAAATTTAAACTGCTGCTCAAACACGGTTAAGTCCTAGTGTGAGCAGCTGCAGTATCCAGATGTGTCCCACCCACAGCTACTTCAACAGAACCCACCTGAGTATGGTTGTCTGAAGTGTGTCCCCAAGGAGGAAAGAGAAGAGGGTTGCAGAGAAGGGAGTCAGGGAAGGAAAAGGGACAAGCTGGAGACCAGCAGTAAGAGCAAGAAATGGGGGGTGGGGGTGTCAGGTTCAAAATGGTAGGATTTTGGATTGGAAGATGGCATCAGTAGAAGAGGGGGGGGCAGTTTGTAGCATCTGGGCTAGACCAAACAGGCACAAAAAGGGGGGACAATGGGGAAAGAGAAAGAGAACTTTAGAGCAGAGCATCTATTGGGAGGGAGAGACAGAGGGGAAGAAGCCACAGGAGAGAGAGGGAGAGCAGGGGAGAAGGAGATCAGGGAAATCATATCTTAGCTACCTGAAATCATATCTTAGCTACTGGTAGATGGCACTTGTGGGGTAAAATGGCACCTAATTTGCATGCTTTCCTGGTTATGTGATACTGGCAGAGGGGTAGAGATTATCAAGTTCCTTTGGGGACTATGCGAATTGTGACCTACTCAGGTACAATGCTCCCTTTAAGCTGTGGAGTCTTGTGTACAAAAATTCTACTTTGTGAGCTACTGGCATTAAAGTTGTGAGTGAGCAATTTGGCTACTGCATGAATTAGTTTGTTCTGGAGCCATCCTTCCCAAGCTAAGACAAAAATGTGTGAGCTGGAGGCTAAAAAACTATGAGCTAGCTCACACTAACTCAGCTTAGTGGAAACACTACTCAAGTAGACTGCTTGATCGCCCTATCGGATGGCTGATTATTTGTGACATTTACTGGAGCACTGATCATTCTGCAGCACTGATCATTCTGCTTCTCAGCTTTTAGGATCACCTCATGGAGGCCAAAGACAAGGAGTTTCACAGTTTCTGCACCATGAGACAGCAGTTTATTTTACACTCTTTTTTCTAAGGTTTGATTAAAGTTCCTTGGCTTGCCACGATGAAATCAAGCTATACCAGTGTCTTCTGTGGCCAACCCCTAATGTTCTGATCCACAAAAAAAAAAATAAAGAAAATATGGGGAGGCCTGGAAAAAATATTTCGCAAGCTTTGGACACTTCATAATGACTAATGTCAGGTATACTACAAAGATTTTTTTTTCCTTCTCAGAACTAACACTGCAAAGGGTGGGTGGGTGCTTTTCAATTAACAAAACCAGAAGGAAAGATTAAATCCTTCTCTCTTGCATTATGGATCTGATCATGCACTTTGACTTTTTAAAATACTAGAAGACCCAACTCTGGCTTTCTCGGCATCTCTTCTAGTTCATCTGTTCCCCTGACCCAAACTTTGCTGGTGCAGAGATCCCAGACCTCTGTAATCTCCTAAAAGAATTAGTAAAAGCAAACCATGAGAAGGCTACTAAACGTCTATGTTGTAGAAACCCCCATCTGTGGCACAGAATATCCTGGTGACTTACCTATACAAGATCAGATGTAAGGTCCCCCACCCCACCCTGGCCAAATCAGTCAGAACTGACACAGGCTACAGTAGGTGCTATCAAAAGCAGCTGGCTGGAACTGTTCACATAGCAGGAAACTCAATGAGATATGGAATAAAACTATTCCTAAAGGATAACAGTGATTTTCTTGATCAAGTGTGTACCATTCCATGCCAAAGTATCCTAATTAGAGGCTTATTTGATCTGTATCAATGTATTAACTTTGGCGTTTTTACAAAGTATGTGGAAGGCCAACCTCGCCAGAGGTCAAATGGAGAACTAGCTGCGGCTACCTCTGAGCCTTTCTTACCTTTGGGGTAGTTGCAGGCTGTTGCACCAGGTTCTGGAATGAAGGGCATGAAGGCATACAGTCGCTAGGCAACCACAGGTGCTGATCTCTCTAGCCTAGACGCAGTGACAAGTCCAGTCAGACTCTGGCAACAAAGGAATATAGGACTGCAGCACTAAGCCTTCTTCCTTGTAAGGTTGGAAGTCTGGGTCAGCCTTGAGAATAATCAGTGGGGAATGTGAATAGGTCTGCATTATTGCTGTAATCAGTAAAGAATGCAGTTAATGAGTTTGACACTTTTAAAATGCTGAAGACTGCCTTGTGTGTGTATATGTTGATTAAAGGAAAGTAAAATAGATTTAAATGTTCAAATATGGGGAATAGAAGGTGGTGTGTAGGAGGCCGTGCAGCTTGAATTTAATTGGCTCATTATAGTAATGGTTTTTCTAAGAAAAGTAGTATTTAAAATCTCTGTGTTTGGTGGCGTCTTGAAAAATGGTATGGAATGCAAATATGTTGCAGGATGATGGATGCGGTCAGATGGGTTTGTTCATGTCAAAGGTAGCTGGATAGCAGCCCAAGTTTTATTTGGTGGTTATTTAGAAAATTGTTCTGTGGTTGCACATGAGTGAAAAATATAGTCCCAGTGGGAATTTATCCTGTTCCAGAGACATGACAAATAGTCCATGAATTCATTTGTTAATTATTGACATGGGAAAAGAAGATTGTTTGTAAGTATTTATTTGGTTTTGGGAGGGATGAAAGGTGATTTAATGATGTGTTGGTTGTGGTAGCTGTTTCTGATGAGGTTGCAGGAGAACTACTAAGTCTTATTTTGTTCATTATTGAAGACATAATTACATCCCAGAGAAGTGAATGACAAGTTGTCCATTGAACTGCATCTGGCTGGATACCCCTTACAGTTCTGAGCAGTGCTTGGCCAATCTGAGGCAACACTACGGTTGCAGGGGAATGTATGAGACTTGCACTGGGCAGCTGCTGCATAAGCCTCATTGTTTGGTGTAGTTGTTAAGTGCGCGGATTCTAATCTGGGAGAACCGGGTTTGATTCCCCACTCCTCCACTTGCAGCTGCTGGATGACCTTAGGCAAATCATAGTTCTGTCGCAGCTGTTCTTGAAAAACAGCATTTTCTGTCAGAGCTCTCTCAGCCCCAACTACCTCACAGGGTGTCTGTTGCGGGGAGGGGAAGGGAAATGAGTTTGTAAGC
Organism: Lepidodactylus listeri; assembly: GCA_029233225.1. Lineage (NCBI taxonomy): Eukaryota > Metazoa > Chordata > Lepidosauria > Squamata > Gekkonidae > Lepidodactylus > Lepidodactylus listeri. Next base: position 53,832,942 of record JARCFY010000005.1, on the reverse strand, counting down.
CACTCTGAGACTCCAAATGAAGGGCAGGGTATAAATCCAATCTCTTCTTCTTCTTTTTCTTCTTCTTGTGCACTTCATATTCTGCACTGGCTTCTTCTGAAGCAGAGACAAGGACAGGAGGAAGGAGAGGGCAGGGATAATCTACGTGCTCTGCAGACTGAGGAAGGGCTTCGTAACTCTAGGGCAGGGAGGTCCTGCACCCAGCACAAAGTTCGCCAGGTGTAAGCAGGCATTTGCATTATTCATTCATGGAAGGAAATTTTGTGGAAACAGTTTCAGTGTTTAATTGGTTGAGATATTTTTGGTTAATGGCATATTTATACCAAGTACACATATTTAAACATGACCATAGGAGCAAGCCGACACAGGTCTACTTGAAAGTAAGTCCCATGTTATTAAGTGGGGCTTGCTCCCAGGAAATTGTTCACAGGATTGTACCCCATCTTACCTTTGTTTAGCTGAAACAGGAATACAGCAATTAATATAGTGTTCGGTGAGAGAAGATTAAAAAAAAATCGTTTATTTGTACTGCTATCTGCAATCTATCTTTATTAGTATTTGATTGCAGCATGTTGCCCTTTAATTGATTTTTGACTGAGTTTTGTGGATGAATTTAGATTTTATAAGACTGACATATAAATTCCACTCAGTTATATTCTGCATCTCATCATTATATTCTGCCCCCACACCCACATTTTAATATTCTATACTATATTGCTACAAATTATTGTTAGATATCAGAAAAACAATTTCTAATTGTGAAAATAATTGGATAGGGAGGTAATCCCCAAGAAACATTCAAAGAAAAAAGTGGTGAGTCACCCATATTTTGACAGGCCCATCCAATACCAGTTTTTATATGAGGTGGTCATGCCCTCGCCCCCACATGCAGAACTGGCAAAACAGAAATGTTCAGGAGGGCATTTTACAAAGGGATTAGACCAGCAGTATAAGGGAACAGCTCAAGTGGTCACTTCTACAAAGGATAATATTGTAGTTTATTGTGATGGTTATTACATATCAGCTCCCTTTGTCCTTGTAACTCCCTTTCTTCATTATGGTATGTCATGCCTTAGATTAGTGGTCCTCATTCCATGGCTTATGGAGAACCACATTCACATCAACCAAAAGAAGTACATTTACTTCAATTCCTGGCACAATGCTGCACCACACAGAGGCTCGCAACTTAGCCATTTCTCCAGTGACGTCTGTTTCAAGGTGGGAACCAACTGCCAACCACAAGCTCCTCTGGGCAAGGGCAGAGGGGAATGGTGCTCAGAAGAGCTGGTGGGTGCAACCACAAAATGGCTACCACAGGAAGCAAAGCAGACCACAAAATGTCAGGGAGAAAAGTTATGCACATAGGCAGGTTTTAGTGACATTGGTTTCCAGTTTCTGTAGTCCTAGTCTTACTGCATTGTGTATTGGAGATCTTTGCTATCTGATTGAATTGCCTTTTGTATTGTATATTCTGTCTTGAGTCTCAGTGAGAAAGGTGGACTACAAATGAAGACCATCATCGTCATAGTAGAGATATTTCTTGTGTATGTGTATAACGTGCTGTCAAGTCACAGCCAACTTATGGTGACCACAAAGCATTTTCAAAGCCAGAGACATTGAGAGGTGGCTTGCCATTGCCTGCCTCTGTGTAGCAACCATGGACTTCTTTGATAGTCTCCCACCAAAGACTAACCCTGGCTGACCCTCCTTAGCTTCTGAGATCTGATGCAATTGGGCCATCCATGTCAGGGTAGAGACATTTCCTACCCATGTCAAAACATATGTATCAATAGTTATCTGCTTCTGACTTAATACACAATACACATGTACATAAAAGCAGCTGTTTAGCATACCTGCTCCACACCCAACCACTTTCACAACCCAGCCTGAGTTCTGTATTACCAAAGATCCCAAATCCACATCTGAGTGTGACAATTATTGCCCCAAACACAAATTTTACACCTGTCAGGGCAACCAATCTTGTTTGTAATCAGGATGAACACAGTACACCTTTCCATAAATACAATAGCATTTTACTATCAATGAAGTTGTTAAAATAAATAGAGTGTAGGATGTTATATGGTTGCTGAAGCATTCTGGAAATTTTCCAGAATTTTAGATCAATTATAAAGAATTCTTAGAGCTAGGTCTAATTCAGCTTGGCTTTGCTCTTTGGAAATCAATGAAGCTATGCCAATTAGAAGGTATCTCACAACTGGCCTGTGTATTTGATATTGGTTTTTCTGTGTCCTATCATTCCTTTTTTTGAGATAACTGTATCGGTAAATTTGCCTTCATAAATCAAGTCAACTTAGACAATTTCATAAATAAAACATAAATGGCTGTCTTGGGAGTAAGGAAGTGAATAGTGGCATAACAGACCAATGCATTAGCCTTTGAGTTTTAGAGACCCACGTTCAATGTTGCTTCAGACACAAGTGAAATTAATGGAGCGGTCTCAGTCTATCCTCTAATGGATATTTGTCTGTAACACAAAACCATGGCATAGTTGGGAGACAATTAAGCATGATTGACATATTCAGTGATAGGACACAAGGGAGCCATGGGGCCCTCCATTAAAACTGTGTCTGCCTCATCAGTGCCTTGTGCTGGTCAGTGCTCTTACAGTCTGATTCTGAAGGGGCCGTCCCCCCCCCCAACAAAGGAAACTGTAAGCTGGAATGCCAAAAAAAAAAGCAGATTATACTGGAAAGATGTACAAACATTTGCTAGCAAAAGACTAGTAACCTGCTCATGGATTTTTCCCTGTTTCCTTATTATTTCCAAATATTTTCTTCCACATTCAACCATGGGGAAAAATTACTTTAGATAACGTCTAATCCATACCTTAAGCGCGAAAACAAATAATGCTTCCAGAAATGCTTCCACACTAATTGTTTAGTCTGGGATAAACGTCATTGATTTACTATATTTTTATGGAGAATTCAGATAAAGTAGTTGCTAACCTATTGTATTCCAGTGTTTCTTAGGCTGCGATCATATGCACAATTAGACCCAGCATAGGTGTGAATGGCAGGCGGATTTAAAGGAAGCGATCAGACAACAACATCTGGGAAGTGCCCTGCAGCCGTCAGCAACCCATTTTGCTCCACTGCAGAAGTGGAGTGAAAAGACACAGGGGAAAAACTGGTAGTAAATGGGTTGTGATGGGCCACGGACAGACTTTCCCATGTCTGTTCGCTCTAGCACACTCTCATGGTGTCGGGATGCTCTAATCAAGCCATTCTGACTCCGTGCCATTGTTTTTTCCCACCTTTGCAGTATGCTCATCATTACAAACTTCATAGGGAGCCCTCGGTGCAGAGGTGCGATTTATCAATCCCTCGTTTAAGCTCATGGGGGGAAAAACAGGACAAACACCCCCTCGACTCACCCGCAGTTGCGTCTGATCACACACAAACAGACTGTGCCCGCAGCTTCAAAGGGAGGTGTGATCGTGGAACTGCAGGTCAAATAGCCTTTCTTCCCCCCCCCCCCCCCCCGCTTTATCTCGCACATGTGACCACAACCTTATATTGTTTCCCCATCTTTTCAGCCTCTATCAGTTGTGATTTTTTTTGTTTGCTTTTTACTTAAATTGCCATTGTAATGCCAGTTGGTACAATGCAAGTAACATGATGTTGAAGCTTTTCTTTATTGTCCATTACAATTTTCTCCTTGTTGCAAACAACTTCAGCTACTTGCCTTAAGTAGAAGCTTTCTATTAACTTACAGAGGTAACTCTGCTTCAGGGATTGCACCATTAGTTGACCATAACATTACTGATTCAGCCCTTAATTAATCAGTGTTTGCGGTGGGTGCTGCATTATTCTTTGCAGCCAAAGCAATCACTCCTTTTTTGCTTTATTTTTCATGTACATACGTAACAAGAAACAGAAACTCCTTGAGACATGGAGGAAATTTTAAGGCAGCAGGGGAAAGTGGAACCTTTGCTGAATGGAACATACTACTTCAGTGCTGTGTGGTACCACCTATTAATTCTCCTTTCAGCTAATTGCAGAAAAGAAATACAGCAGCAAAAGGTGGAGGGTATCTTCATGTGAAAAGACCCGTGCTCATCCCTACGTAAGCACCGGCTTCCCCCCCCCCCCCACTTTCTTGAATGAAGAAAAAGGATGGGGAGTGGTGAAGCCTGGCAAGGTCCAGCGCGAGAGCCCTGACCAGCAGGGGCTGAGCCGACAGCTTAAAAGGGGGCCACCACGAGGCAGCGGCCATTCGGGAGGGAGAAGAGCTAGAAATGCGGGCCCTGCTTGCCAGATTCACTCAGCTACAGGAGGTGGACGAAGAGGACGACAATGTGCCATGAGGGAGGTGAGGCGAGGGAGGGCCAAGGTGAGGTTAGCATTCCAGTAGGGGAGGCCCCAGATGGGGCGCCTGTGCTCCCTGGGCGGGTGACAGCTCCCCCACCGGCAAGGTCAGGGGAGGGTGACAAGGGGGAAAAGGGAAGCTCAGCAAGAATGCCAGGCCCGTGTGGGTGCTTCCCCTCGCATAGGACGTCGGCTAGCAATGTTGCACAGGTATGGCGAGGCCCCGGTCCTTCGACCACTCCGACCTGTTCACAGGGGGGCAGCTGTGAGGCTGATCCTCCCCCTGCTTCGAGGTCCGGGGACCAGGCCCCCTCCTGGGCAGGGGGACCCTCCACTGGGCAGGCGGGCATGCCAATGGTCGACACCACAAGGGCCCTGTCATATGGGGACCACGACCACAATCTGGCGGCCGATTTGCCGCAGGCCTACATGGAGCATTCCCTCCTGTTGGAGAACATACCACTTTAATCCTTACCCTATTCCAAGGAGCTTAAAAAGGTGAGCTATACTACGACCATGTTAAGGCTGTCCCTGAAGGCATCCTTAAGGTGAGCATGAGTAGTCACCCTTAGAATATGTCCACACTTTATTTTGCCAAGGGTAATCTAGCCATGGTGATCCATGCTATAATTACATCCAGGTTAGATGACTGTAACGTGCACTATGTGGAGCTGCCTTTGAACATAGTCCAAAGACCCCAGCTGGTTTAAAATGTAGCAGCCAGGCTAATGTCAATGATCGTATCACCCCAATACTGAAAGATCTACACTGATTGCCCATTTGTTTCTGGGTTCAGTTCAAAGTGCTGGCTCTCTCACCTGTAAAGCCCTAAGTGGGTGAGGCTAGGGTGCTTGAAGGACTGCCTTCCATATTTTTTAGCCTACCAGTTAAGGTCTCCCTCACAAGCCCACTCTCCATGCCCCTACCTTTATAGCTGAGGCAGCTGCCAAACAGAGACGGGACTTGCTCAGTAGTGGCACCTTGCTTGTGGAATGCTCTTACCCTTGAGGCATGCCTGGCCACCTACATAAGGCACCAGGCCAAAACCTTTCTGTTATCCAGGTTTTCAAATAAGAGGTTGATGTTTTACCACTATTTTAATAGTGTGTTGTAGTCTGGAAGGAAACCGGTATTCATTTTAAGATGCTTAATTGTCTGTTTTATGCACTGGTTTGTTGTTTTATGCTTGGTTTTAATTAATAATTTGTAATGTTTTGTGCTTGTATTATGTTTTAATTTTGTAAGCCACCTCAGGCAGGCTCTCTGCAGAGGCAGCATAAAAAATAAGTCAATAAAATGAGCCCTTTTTGGAGATTATTTCTAATTTCTCAAGTTTTCACTTGATTGTCAGTCTTTTGGATAAAGAAATAAATACTTTTGTGATCATAGGACAGAATATGTGAAAGACTGAAGTGCTATATTGGAAAAGGTGGTTTCAGAACTACTAGCAGAGCAAAGGTTGTATGTGTAATAGTTTTCTTACACAGTCAACTGCATTCTGTAACCAGAGCAGTAGGAGGCAAAAGACCACAGTTACTCTCCACTGTGTGTTTGAACCCAATTCACGCTAATCCCAGTGTGAGCCGCTGTATCTGGAATGAATCTGAGCCATTTGTCTGACTTCAGCACTTGGCAGAAAGGGGCAAGAAGTGTAAATATCTCTGCTGGCCAATGGATTTCCTAAGGCCACTACGGACTTTCTCCTGTCAACAGTGGGAAAGTGAATAAAGAACTTCTGGATTGGTTTTTTTTCTTTTTTACAAGAAACCTCATTTCCAAGTAAAGCAACAATGTCAGTGTTATTGCAATGCCGCCTTACTGCATTCCCAGAGGTATGGAAAGGCTATTTCTCATGTGAATCTCAATGCATTTAAATGGAGGCATGAACTTAAGAATTGCACATTGCACTAGAATTAAAGCTGAAATAAAAACGAAACAAAAAGGCTGACCAGGATTGAGAAATCCCAGAAGAGCAATCAGTTTATAAGCAAGCCAGGTGGCAACCTTGACTTTTGACAGGTATGCAAAAGGCAGGACATAAAAAGGAGGCTTAATCTTTGCTTCTAGACAAAGGCATACAGGCAAATCCTTCCGCATGTGAATGCCTTTAGGGGGGATGTCCATAGTATCAGTGTATGAGTAAAATCCACAATTGTGAATTCGTAGATTGGATGTCCAGTCTTGCTGTTATACAGCAAGAAAATTATTTAAGGGGAAGCTGTATGTGATCCTTTCCTGATCTGGATAGCCCTGGATATCTTGATCTCATCAGATCTTGGAAGCGAAGCAGGGTCAGCCCTGGTTCGCACTTGGATGGGGAATCACCAAGGAAGTCCATGGTCACTACGTAGAGGCAGGCAATGGCAAATGAGTGTCTCTTGTCTTGAAACTCCATGGGGTCACCATACGGCAGCTGTGACTTGCTAGAAAATAAATAAATAATGTTATCCTCCTAATCACCTACACTCTAGTGAAAAGTGCACTATGGGCATTCAGGAGTATCCAGTTAGTTATCACTTTTATCTTCATAAACTTTACCATCTATCAGTAGGTGTCCACTATGACATTAAAAGGCAAAGAGAAAATTCTCAAAGTGGCTACTATAAGAGAATATGTGTTTCATTTGTGTTTATTTTTTCTCCACTCCTTACTAGCATTAATGTCCCGATCAGCCCAGTGGAAAATCCATACCAGAACACTGGTAAAGAATAATACCAGTGATAGGAATCTATGAAACTGACCATTGACATGTATGTATTTGTGTGTCCAAACCATAGATATGATGGCCCAGTGAAATGTAGGACCTGTCCCAGCAAGATGAGCGCAAATCCTTGCTTGGCCCGTAAGCTCATGGGGTGGCCCACCTTTTTTAAAAATATTTTATTTATAACTTTTTCAAATATTTTCAAAACATTAACATAATAACAAACAGTCCAACTTTAACTAACAATCTACATTATTTTTATCATCAATTGTTATCGAATTAAAACAGTGCTATAGCTTCTAGGTATCTTTTGGGTACAGTTTTACGCAATGCATTTATATTAACAGTGGCCTCTAAAAAAGGGTACCATTTTGCATAAAATTGCGAATGAAGCTTAGGGGTGTTGTACAGAGGGACTGCTGTAGCAATTTTCTCCATGGTGAAAAATTCCCATATTTTTAAATACCAGTGATGTAATGTTAACATTCCTCCATTCTTCCATTCTTCCAATTACTTGTGATGACAAAGGCCGAGGACAGACTGGCAATCTAAAGTGGAGGCAAAGCGGAGGGAACTGGTGCAGGGGAAAAACCCCACGGAGCTGGCCGTTCACACTGGCCACAGCAATGCGGATCAGCAGTGATACGGAGCGTTTAGACTGCCGCGTAGCCAGCGTGCACAGCTCGCGCACGCCACTGCGCTTTTTTTTTGTTTTCCTTTGATGTGTTTCGCATGTGCTTCTTCCGGTTCACACTGTTTGGAAGCGGGAGGCATGCGGAGGACGGCCCCTGAACACCAGTTTTACCTGGTGTCCTGGTAAAGCGGAAGGAAAGCGACTGGGAGACGGGTAAGTACGAAATGGAGCTGACGGACAGATGTGCATGTCTGAACGTGCTCCTTTCTTCCGTCTCCAAAGCGTGCCTGCCCCGCTTTAGATTGCCAGTCTGTCCTCGGCCACATTTAGCTGCCATAAGCAATGTTGATAACAATTGTTTCCGTGATTCCGTAAAGTCGTCTTCTGGCCATAAATCCAAAAGTATTATTTCAGGGGTAATTGGGACATCTATATTTAAAATTTCTTTAATAGTTTTAATGATTGTAATCCAAAATGTTTTGACTTTGGAACAGGTCCACCAACAGTGATAATATGATGCAAATTCTCCACAAGAACGCCAACAAAGCGGTGAGTATTCTTTATTTATATGATGAAGCTTTTCTGGGGTAGCAATAGTTTGAGTTCTTGTGAGCGAATGTTAAGAGATCTCGATAAAAGACTAGGAGAGTTCCAAATATTTTCCCAAAGGGTCTCAGATAAAGAAACATTACAGTCTCTATTCCAAACCAGCTGATAGCTTAGTGGAGTCTTGTGAGTAGACTCTAAAAGGACATTATAAATGAGAGATATCATACCTTTATTGGATTTCTATCCCGAAATCAAACTTTGTTCAAATACTGTGGGAACAGGGTTCTTTGATTTTTTAAGAAACATCATTTCTCATAGATGTTTAACTTGAATATATTCAAACCAATATTCAATTTTGACTACCTTCACATGACAATCCTGGTTTGTACCAGGTTATCCAACGACATCGTTTATTATTTGGAGAAATAAATCCATCAACAGATTCTACGATATCAGTAAGAACTATCAGAAAAGATTTCTTCCCCATTAAATGGGGTGGCCCACCTTGACCAAGTCATTGGTCATTTTCATAGATTCAGAATCCATGAATGGAGAGAGACTGATCATGCTTGCTGTCCCTGTTTCCAAGCTTCACACATTCAGCATCCCTTTGAGAACAGATTTTAAACTTGTTTTTAGGCTTGTAGAATACCTACCCAGTGCAATCCTAAACAGAGTTACACTCTTCTGCATCCACTGAAGTCAGTGGATCTCAAAGCATGTAAAGTCTGCTTAGGATTGCACTATTAGTCTCAGCACAAGTGAGGACTCTGTACTGTGGAGAGTACCAGATCATGCATACATAGCACACATGTATACAAGCTATATGTGTTCACAGTCACAAAAGGACACTGAGTGCATGAGATTGGGAGTGAGGACAAAATGCACAATCTTATTTCCTCTCAGTGCATTTACTAATGTATCCCCATGTTTTACCTGTGTAAACCCGACTGAGCTGTCTGTCAACCTAATTTCTGTCAGCTCAGTCTGTCAGCCATTATCAATCTAACACAGGGTTATTATATGTATAATATTGGATAACCCTGGAAACATTGCCCTGGGCTCCTTGGAGTAAGAGTAGAATACAAATGTGAAAACTAAATAATAGATCACTAGGTAAAATTCTTTCCCTTGGAGGGATGTACCCTGACCTTTTGCATGTTAAGGCATCCTTTACTTAGTATTAGGTCCATTTGCCCTCTGCAACATCTGAATGCAACCAAATCTTATTTGCAATGTGACTGGGGGATTTTTAATAACAGAAACAGTGAAGATATTAAAAATTAAAAAGTGAAGATTCAGAAAACAACCTAGGCTGTGAACAGACTTATTTGGGAGCAATTCCTCTAGAAAGGCACTGAAAGTATGGACAGACAGAAGGCTTTTCAGGGAGAGGGACATGAACCTTTTCAGCCCCTTCAAACATAAGCACATATCACAGGAGTGCAAAGGGGTTTTTTTTGGTTTGTTGGCTTGGGTTTGAGGGGAGTGCCTGTGTAAAATGTGCTGCTCTGGTTTGGCTCAGCCTTAATTTTTATATACCTTCCATTCTGAATCTAAAAACAGAATTTTTAAAAAACAGTAGAAAATGGCTGTTTTTTAACATATTTATTTAGAAATTATTATTTAAGAGTAAAAACAATGGAAGTGGAAAATTGGCATTCTTGGTTGGTCAAAATAATAGCAAAAATTAACAGTAGTAACCAGGGGTCATTTTGTAAAAAAAAGAGGTGCAGGAGCTCATTAGCATAACTCATTAGCATAACTTATTTGCACTTTGCACACCCCCTAACATCACCGGAAGTGTGTCAGAAGGCAACACCCACTGCTTAGGCTCCATCCCAAAAATCTCCAGGTATTTCCCAACTCAGCTTTACATTTTGAGCCAGCTTTACACTTTGACTAAAGACATTTTAGGTTTCCTTTGCTCTTGCAGGGAAGCTACCCTACAACAAGCATGAAAATACAAATCAAGTTAGTATGCTTTTGCTTTTTTCCACAGTGCATCACCATATGTGTCCACTCCTGGGCTTGTTATTCCCGGAACAGCATTCCTGCACATTCCTGCTCGAAATGACCCCTGGTAGTAACATCTAGCACTAGAAGTCCACATCAGGAACTAGTCACTCCAAGTTTTCAAGCACTGTGCAAGTTACTCAACTCAGGAGGGAGCACAAGAGATAAGATAGGCAAGAATATATGACTGGTTGTAGCTATGTGTAGCCATGTACTGAAACAAGTCCAACAAGGTTTTGTTTCTGAGGGTAAGAGTCTATCCAGGCAGAGTGATCCAAAGATGAAAGACTCTTGTCCTGCGCCCAGAATGAAAATGACTCTTAGCTTGGTTATAATTTGCTAGTTTGGACTTTTGGAAAACAAAAGATCTGTTCAACCTTGCAGAGACTTTAGGAAACCACCTCTGCTTCCTTGCTTTTATTTACCAATGCTAAATTTATGCTCAGTGCTGTCAACCTTCACTCCGAATTTAATAATGTTTACCATGCGAGCAGAGTCTCCCAGAGGCTGTTTTGCTCCAGTTCCTTTAAGAAGCATGATGGAGTTTAAATAAGTCTGCATGAACAATGTATGCAGATGATTTCCTATGAATATTCATTGTAGACCATTAAATACAGCTTTACTGCCCACACCTAGAGAATGCAGTAATTGGTTGAAGACTGCAGGTGAGATTTTAGAATACAATCAGGAAGCCACAGAGCTTGAAAAATATATTCTATTGTCCAAAGGAATCCCATATTTATGTATTGTCTAACATTTACTGAAGGATGGGGTAGAATGGGAGTTGGGGAGCCTCTATACTGCTCCCATAGATGTCAGCCAAGGGAAGAAGGCAAAATAATCCACCTTCAGCAAGGAACATGCTTCCCTTGATTTCCTTATACAAATGATTGTGCCATCTGGAAGGAGTCTCACATACTAATTTGGTCATTTGGTGGAATACTTTTAGCCCATTTGATTCCAGAGGTTCTGGGATAAATCTACACTGAAATCACACATGCACTTTAAACCACTGCAAGGCTAGGAGTATAATTCAATCTTCCTTCATGGCTATGCAGGAAGTACGATGCAAGCACTTTAAAAACTGTCCTGTTTTTCACACACCAACGGTAGGATGAGGGTTGCCAGCTGATGGCTGGCACCCAGTGGGAGACAGGTGGTGGAGATATGAGGAGTGAGATCGCTGTGATGGCATGATGAGACTTCCGGACAAAAAGCAGAAGAGATGTCATGTAGCTCTAGAAATTGCAAAATGGTTTTACCATAGAGTTTCTAGCAATTCCTAAAGAGGCATGTCATCACTTCTAGGTTTTCCCAGAAGTGATGTCACACCATTGCTAATATTCCCCCACATGTGCCCCCCCCAAGTCTTCCACTGGTTAGCAGGCCACCCCTGGGAACCCTAGCCCACATGCTCCTTCTCCAGGCTTGTCCTCCTCCCATGGCTGGACAATGACTCCAACCAAAGTACAGAGAGTACTAAGTTTGGCCAACCAATGGCCAGACTCTAAAAAAGGCAGATTCATCTATTCAGCATGGTTGCCACACAATTCTTTTAAAAAGTGAAGAAGGAGGTATTGTGTTTGTCTCTACCTCCTGTGGTGGCCATTTTGGGTTTGGCTCCACTTTTTGGGCTGCCATTTTGGGGTGGCACTCATCCTGTCTCAAAATTCTGAAAGTGCCCACAGTTTCAAAAGTTTAGGGACCCCTGATGTAGTCTCTTGGAAATCTGGACATGGAGAGCTGAGGTTGGGACCAGTGTTCGCTCTAAACTGAGTTAGTGTGAACTAGCTCACAGTTTTTTAGTTTCCAGCTCACACATTTTTGTCTTCGCTCAGGAAGAATGGCTGCAGAATGAACTAATTTATGCAGTAGCCAAAGTGCTTGCTTACAACTTTAATGCCATCAGCTCATAAAGTAGAATTTTTGCTCACAAGACTCCACAGCTTAGAAGGAGCATTGGTTGGGCATGATCCTGACTCACAAACAAACTCTCACACATATTTATGCATTCATGTATTCACTGCATATGTAAAAAGTGTTTGGGACAGCCTTGAGGCTAAGGCTCAGTAGTGAAGCAGTTGCTCTATATGTGGAAGGTCCCAGGTTCAGTCCTTGGCATCTTCAGTTAAGAAGATCAGGTAGATGGTGATGTGAATGCCTTCCACCTGAGACCCTGAGGAGCTGCTGCCTGTCAAGAGTGCGTAGATAATACTGACCTTGATAGACCAATGACCTGACTTGGTACAAGCAGATGCTCTTTGATATCTAACTCAGATGGAGGTCTTCCCTTGATATTTGAGACTATTTAACCAGAGGCATAAAGGACAGGCATGTTATATAAGCACAGCATGTGTCCTGTGAACTATACCTTTAGAAATAACAAGCACATTATTTCCTCTACATGTTTTTTTAATCAATAATTTATTACATTCTGTCCTACTCTTCCTCCAAGGAACAGCATGCTATATGTGGTTCTGTGCTCCATTTTATCAATCACCCTGTGTGGTACAGTAGATTAAGAAATAATGACTGGTCTAAGGTTATCAAGTGAGCTTCATGGCAAAGGGGGTTTAAACCTGGGTCTCTCTATTCCAGCACTCAATATTTAAACAATCATTTCTAATGAGCATTTGGTGTTCATCAGCCCTGAAGAATCACTGAGGTAAGGGACAAAGGTTATCCACCCTGAACCCTGAAGTAATTACCCATCAACCCTTTATTCCCTACCACCACCAATAGCTCAACCCTCACAGGGATTAAGCAGGGAACACCTGACCTTCAGGACAGAACTAAATATCTTACTTGAGGTTTTGGGTTGTTTTTTTTAAAGGCCATAGAGAGGAGAAGAATCAGCCAGTTAAATAGTACTGAAGTTTATTTGTGGTAACCAGGGGTCATTTCGAGCAGGAGCTCGGGGGAGCACAGCTCCGGGAGTTGGTACCAGCCCCCCCCCCATGGGGGAATGCCTGCTTGTGTCATGGCTGCAGCAAAATGACCCCACCCCCTGGAAAGGTCCTTGTTCCTCTGACCAGCCTTCTGAAGGCTTCAGCCACCACTGAAGCTATCCTCCCAGAATAGTGGTATTTCTGAGGCTTGGATTCGTAGCTGTCCCCTCTCTGCCAGCGCATTCTCTCTCTCTCTCTCTCTTCTTTCTTTCTTGCCTTCTGACACACTTCCAGTGATGTCAGGTGGTGTAGCATATGCAAATAAGTTATGCTAATGAGCTCCTGCACCTCTTTTTCTACGAAATGACCCCTGGTGCTAACGTTATCTCTAAACACTACACTGACTGGCCCCTGGACTGCATTCTAAAACCCTAAACACCGTGATACTTCTTGTGTTTTCATCAAAATTATCCTCCCTTGTTAACAGTTTAGAGACTGCGTCTTTATAGCCCTTGTGTCATTTATCAGTTTGTGTTATGAAGCCAGTTGCAAAAAATATAAATGAATGTCTTTGTTTTTAAATGAATAGAAGTGTCATTCATTTTACAGAACTGAACTATAAGCCAAAATTATTAGGGGGCACTGATCCAAAGTTCTTTTGAGCTAGTTTACAGGCCCTTTCCCAACACACTAATGATGTTAAGGGCAAGTGAATCCACATGGTTGGGGCCAGGAGCCTTCAATGTATATTTCAGAAGCAATACCGCATGCACACACTCAAGGCTTTGTCACAAGCAATGTGCTGCTCTTTCTGTCTCCAGTTCCCTCGGGATATGTACATAAATAACACTGGCCTAGCACTGCACATAACTTTTAATATAGTGCCCCTGCACTGATACAAAGAACTCAGCTTTAACACTTCACTCACTGTACTTTAAAGTGTTAATTTTCCAGTGTACCTCAGTTTAGAATGCACTGTTTGTAGCACTGGCACACGAGTATAATAATTAATAGACTGAACATTAAATCACATTGTTTTAAAAGAGACCAGTCAGTGAAAGATAACAGTGTAGGAATCTAAATAGCTGTGTTGTTTACTGTTTAAAAATAAACAATGCTTTTTTTTGTAATTTGCTCATCTAATCTGTGTCAGTACTGATTCTCCACTTCTTTGTGGAAGAAATATGGCTGTCATTCATTTGGTGCCTTTTACAGGAAATGTAGCATTCTGTACCTTTTAGGAGCCTCACAGCTATCCCTATCCATTGAACAAAGGCAGAGCTGCTGCTGCTGAAGTGGACCTCTTGTTTACTGTCTTCTAAATGTTTTCTCAAGGCCTGAGAGGTAAGGAAGCAGGGCCGGTCCCAGGTTTTTTTGCGCACTAGGCGAGGCTACCTTCTGGTGTGCCCCCCCCCCCCCCGGCGCTAATATTTGGGGAAAGAAAGTTCTTGATCTCTTTTTCCACCCCATTTTGTAGATCCCTATCCTGTTCCCCATCATCTTTTTCACCTTGCTCGGGGTTGGGGGGGAGAGATGCAACGAGGAGTGCCCCGGAGAAAGGACTGAGGCAGGAAAGTGCTTCTTGCCCACCAATGCCAGAGCGCCAGAGTCGGTGGCGGCCCTGTTCATAGGGACAACATGGTTTGTGGCACGGGAGCAGTGGGGTTTCCAGCTGCCCAGGGAGGGGCTGCCCTCTCGGTGCCTGCCAGCCCTCCAGAGGGGTGTGTGTGTGTGCATCCCTGCCACTCTCCAGCGCCTTTTGGTTTTCTGTCTGGCCTCATCCTTTGTTGCCCCTCAACCCCTCCCAACCTTTACATCTGCCCCCCGCATGCCCTCCAGACTCTCTCTCCGGCAGCATGGCAAGCCTTGGTCTTCTCCTCTCGCTTTCCCACCATTGCCTCCTGGGGGGCAGCAGCAGCAATGAGAATCCTGCCAGTCCGATCTGGGCACCCCTCTGGGGCGAAGGAGGATCCCTGGCCAGAGTTTTTTTCTTTGCCTCCTCACTTGCCATCCCCCCCCTTTCTGGATCCCTGCTCAACTTTCCAGGTGCAGCAGAGGCAGCAAAGCAGAATCCAGCCACTGTCACTTCTCCATGAAGAAAATAAATAAATAAATAAATGTACACAGACTGAGCCCTAGAAGTGGGAGCCCGTCCTTCCTGGAAGCTCGGAGATGGGGCGCAAGTGGTCCCCACCCCCCCAGCCCCAGGAAGGCACCTTTTAACTCTTGAAGGCAAAATGAAAAATGGGGTGCATTTTGTCTTCAGGAGTAAAAGGGCGCCTTCCCGGGGCTGGGGGAGGGGGGAACTGAAGGCCAGTTCGCATCTCACCAGCAGGGGCCCCCTAGGCCATTGTCTAGTTTGCCTAGCGGGCGGGCCAGCCCTGTAAGGAAGGGAACTGAGGTAGTTTTAAACCACCTTTTTAAAACTCACCTCAGGCTTAAGTGAGCTCCAAGGATTGAGGACAACAGGAATGGTATTCAGCGTATGAACTAGTATGTCTTCCTCTTTGAGGTATGCCTACTGGGTAGGTTACAGTTATAAAACTCTACTTCAATATGAGTAGAGACAGGCATTCACCCACAATCATTCTTCAGTAAAAAATAAACCTCACAATAAATGCAAAATTCTATACTGAAGTAATACTGAGGGGGAGGACTACTGAAAGAGGGGGACCAAGGCAACAAAATTCTGGGAGCAGAGAGGTGGGCAAGGCACCACTGGTTCGTAGCTATACATTCAGTGACTCCTTTATTTGGGGAAAGGAATTGGGACTCACTAGAAAAGACAGTAATGCTAGGAAAAGTTGAAGGCAGCAAGAAAAGAAGAAGACCCAACACAAGATGGATTGACTTAATAAAGGAACCATGGCCCTCAGTTTGCGAGACCTGAGCTGTTAATTATAGGATGTTTTGGAGGTCATTAATGCACAGGGTCTCCAGAAGTTGGAAGCCTTGATGACATGTTGCTCACACACATTATGACCTTGGGCCAGTTACTATCTCTGTCTAACTTACCTCACACAGTTATTGTGAGAATCAAATGTGAGGGGAATGTGTACATGCCAGAGGATGGAGTGAAATTTATATGTCTGGGATGGAATGGAAAAAGTACATGGTGCATATAGATATGACCAATTATTATCATATTCATGCTAACAGCAAACCGTGGAATGAGTTGTCTAATGATGTTTGTGTTATGAGAGGACCCAAAGGGAATCTTTGTCTGGAGGCCTGTGGCGCTTCTCAGTAGCTGTGGCTACAGCCTGCAGATTTGCCAAAATAACTAGGGCACAGTTCCCTTCTCTCTTTACTTGTTTTCTGTTTTCAGTGAAGGACAAGAAATGCCAGCTAAAATAATCATTGAGACAAATTTTGAGAATTCCTTCTATAGCCTGCTGAAGGATCTAAGACCACTTAGCACAAAAATAGGTCTTGTTAGCAAC
Source organism: Lepidodactylus listeri (assembly GCA_029233225.1). Taxonomy (NCBI): domain Eukaryota; kingdom Metazoa; phylum Chordata; class Lepidosauria; order Squamata; family Gekkonidae; genus Lepidodactylus; species Lepidodactylus listeri. The sequence continues at coordinate 53,816,380 of JARCFY010000005.1, read as the reverse complement.
CCCCTTGATAAATGCAAACATATTTTAAGGCTATTTATTGTTAACTGAAATTACTTGCTCATTAATAATCAAATAATAGCTACTCTGCTCACATGGTTCTGGAAAGTCATTGTGGGTGAGTGTGCAAAAATTATTCACTGTTCCATGTTTAGTGTCATAGTTTATTAACCAGTATGATTTTGTGATATCTGATTTTTTAAAAAATAAGATCTTGTCCCTGTTTACTTTGTGTTCAAATATCTGCTCTCAAAAAATCTAATATACTGAATGCCATTAGCCCTGAGTATAGTTAACACATAAAAAACTCCTGCTGTGAGTAATCTTGTTTGTAGTTCAAGCATGTAGTTTTATTTAAATCCCACACAAAAATATCTATTCATACTTTGTCTTGCATCTACAGCTATATAATGAATTCAGACTGCAGGTGGTTATACTTTGTCAATAATTTCTAGCTCGACTGTGTTGTGAAGATGAACAGTTGCTATTTCTTGGGACAAATGGAATTTTTACTAGAGGATGGCGCCCCAGAGTTACAGTTGGTTTAGGCCAGGGGTGGCCAAACTTGTTCAATATAAGAGCCACATAGAATAAACATCAGATGTTTGAGAGTCGCAAGACATGAACAAATATTACACGTCTTTATTTAAAAATGTGTACATTTGCTTTTATTAACATTAAATGAGACTGCCAAAAATAAAAACAAATGGGGTAAAAATAGATATTGATAATGACATTTATTTGTCTAAGAGAGAGAGAAAGAGAGAGAGGTGAAAAGAAAGAAGTAAAGAGGTGGAAAGAGAAGGAGCGAGAGAAACTAAGAAAGCAAATAGATGGGAGGGAGGGAGGGAGGGAGGGAGGGAGGGAAAGCATGGCTCCCCTTTGCTTCCCCAGCTGCCCTGTTGGGAGCCACACAATATGTATAAAAGAGCCACATGTGGCTCCCGAGCTGCAGTTTGGCTACTGCTGGTTTAGGCAAAGAATTCACCACAATCCTTCAGCCATCTCAGCATTCTCTTCTTCTGTGTATAATAGTCCAGTGTGTTGCAGAATATATTTTTTTAATTTAAAAAACCCTACCTTCCCATATTTGTGCAGTCTTTGTGATGGACCTGGCAACCCTCTTGGAGAAGAGAGAATATATATAATTCTTTCCTGTCCTGAATAGCTTCCCACAGAGAGTACAAGTGCCTCCTTGTTGCATGATAGAGAGGCAGCATCCATAGCTGCAGATGAAATAAATTGCCTAGAACAGTGATACTCACTCAGTGGCTCAGGAGCCATATGCAGCTTTTTGACATGCTACTTATGGCTCTTCTGTGCACAGTTCCCCAGTGTGGCACCTGTCCAATGTTCGAAGAAAGTGGGCAGGCCATTGCCTGGCAGGGATGCGATTGGCAGGTGGTTTCCACCTTGAAACAGCTGCTGCCAGAAGGACTGGAGGATGGGTAACCTGAAAGCCTTCCTGAGATGTTTCCCCTTGGTAGGGAAGGAAGTAAAGGGAGCTCTGTAGAAATGGGGATTATTTCATCCTTAATATGAGCCTAACATAAACTAATGGTTTTATTTTTTTGAACACAGCACAACTTGTCTATGATGACTGTATTAAGGCTGTGGAGATACAGTGGTTCTTTGTATGAGGCGGGATCAACACATGCAGCTGAATGAAGTAGCAGAATGGGGCATACCACTGATGAATGCTAACTAGGGATGGGCACAAACCAGGAAAATGGTGGTTCATGGTTCGTTTGCATACATGAACCATGAATTTTCACAAACGTTTCCTGTTTTCTGAACCAGTTCATGATTTGTTCAGTTTGGGAGTTTGGGAGGTGATAGAACAGCCCCCTCATGAGTTAGAGACACTAAACTCACAAGGAGTCTTCAGCAGGCTCTCCTCCACCCACCTTCCAAGTTTGGCAAAGATTGGTTTTGGGATGTCTGAGATATAGTCCCCCAAAGCAGATGCCCCTAGGAAAGCTCAGCTTTAGCCTCCCCTTAAATCAGCCGCACAGCAACTTGCTGTCACATGATGACTAACTCCTCTCTCTTCCTGCTGCAAAGTGAAAGCAGCTGAGTTAGGGTATGGTGTGTTACACACACACACACACACACACACACACACACACACACACACACACAATCTGCTCCCACAGAGCAGAATGGAAGCTCCATAGTTGGTTCCCAGAGCTGTCAATCAAGCTATGGACAACTGCTATGGGTGTTTCAAGTCCTCTCCACAAGTCCATCCCCAGCATTGCCTAGGGATTGATTGAATCAGTGCCAGGCTGTCTGGAGAATGAACCGCTCTAACAAACCAAACAAACCTCCATGGAAAAAGGGTGTTTCGTTTTTGGATTTGGGAATAACGCAACCAAACAAAGTGATTCAAAACAAAACACAAAGTGGCCTGGTTTGTGCTCAAACCATGGTTCGTTTCTCGGTTCATGCCCATCCCTAATGCTAACCCATAAAATAAAACTGCTTGCAGGGAGAGCATAGAGAGGTTCTAACACCCCCTCTCTCACAACACTAAACTGCAGTTTGAAGGGAACTTTTAACAAAAGGAAAGCATATATTTTTCCAACATCCAACCTAATAAAAAGTTCTGGAGAACCTGAAAGCTTGCATGCTGTTTTGTGTTGTAAACCTAACTTTCAAGGCCTTCTTTCCTCTCACTCCAGACACACAAGGACTGGCTAAGTTTCAACAGTAGTACAGAGAGACAACCCTATTTGCTCAGAAGTAATCTAGGAGACCTCCAGGCATCACCTGGATGTTGGCAACCCCATATTAGGAAAACTTGTTGTTTCTAGGATTTTAGGGAGAATATGCAAATTTCATGGTGAGCACACTCCTTATATTTTAGCTCCACCCCACACTGAACTTGCAGGAAACCTGTATTTCCCCCAGTTTGATCTGTAACATTTGCACAGTGATGATTGGCTGGCCCTGGTGTCAGTCACAAAGCCACCTCTCCCTGTTCTTAGAGCAGTTTTTGAATAGCAAAGGAATGTAACACCTGCTTTAAAATCATTATTTTTAAAATACGGCATCAAACCAATGTTTGCTTAGATACATACATAAAGAGCTTAAGGGAAAAGGCTGAAATGAACCACCAATCAGAAGCATGCAGGGAGGGAGGGGTTCTCAAAGACACTGCAGACATCAGAAAAGGCAGCCACGTGGAAAACAAAATGCTTACATTTTACAACAAATGGCTGTTAAATATCACAAAACTTGGATATAAAGATTGATAGTCAAATCAGTCTTTTAAACCAAAGTTGCAAAGGAGCTTGCTTCTTTGAGCCAGGGACTGTGGCCCTTTCTTACATGCCCAAGGAAATGTTGGTTGCCACTTTGGTGTCAGGAAACAATTTTTCTCCAGGCCAGTTCAGCCAGGGGATCCTGGAGGTTTTTTTGTCATCTTCTCGGCTTGGAACAAGGGTCACCGGCGGGGGGGGGGGGGGTATTTGTGAATTTCCTGCATTGTGCAGGGGGTTGGACTAGATCAGGGGTAGGCAAACTTGCTCAGCGTAAGAGCCACCTAGAACAGGGATGGCCAAACTTGCTTAATGTAAGAGCCGCATAGAATAAACATCAGATGTTTGAGAGCCACAAGACATGAACAAATATTACCTGCTTTTATTGGAAAATAAGCAATTTTGCTTTTTATTCACATTAAATGAGACTGCCAAAAATAATAACAAAAGGGGTAAAAGCAGATGTTGATAATGATATTAATTTGTCCAATGATATTTGTTTGCTAATGATATTTAGCTTCCCCAGCCACCCTGCCGGGAGCCACATAATGTATGTGAAAGAGCCGCATGCGGCTCCCGAGCCACAGTTTGCCCACCCCTGGACTAGATGATCCTGGAGGTCCTTTCCAACGCTATGATTCTGTGACTGGCCAGCTCAAGACATTTTGCTGCTTCGAGTAGCACTGAAAGAGCTGTGCCATGACATTCCCTGCAATGTGGGAAGGAATCCTGGGGCACACAGACTGCCTTTGCTTTTAGTTCCTCTTGAATCAAAACCAGACACAACATTTATCAATCTAACTGCTAGTTTTAATGAGATCTCTTTCCACTGCTCCTTGAGACTGTGTAGGTGTGTGAGATCCAAGTCTGATAATTTGCTGTGGTTTAATTCATCAGGTTGCTGTAACATTGCTCAGTATGATACTTTAGCCTCTGACAGACCTGCATTTTTATTAAACACGGAATGAAGGCATATTCCCCAACTTCTTAGGAAGTGATGTAGTGTTGTTTTATCCACAGTTGTTCTGCTAATTCTACCTACTTGACATGACATTCAGTAATAGGTTTCTGCTGCCCTTGAACAATGAAATGTATTCTCAGACTTAATGAACTGGAGACAATATAGCTTCTATACAGGCGTATAATGTCAGATTTTGCTTGGCTATTTATATGCTAAACCGTGCCCTGTTTTAACCTGCACTCACTTATAGTTGCATAACAGGCCCACAGGCGGTGATAAATATTTTCATTCATTGCCTTTTCATAAATATGAGCACCAATAGTTTATCTGGGCATTAAAGATAATTCTGGTACTAAAGTACAATAAACTATTTCCATATATGCAGGGGTCATTTCGTAGAAAAAGAGGTGCAGGAGCTTATTAGCATAACTCATTTGCATATGCCACACCCCCTAACATACCGAAAGTGTGTCAGAAGGCAACACCCACCCCTCAGGTTCCACTCCACAGGTGAGTGAAACTGACCTGCTCTTCCTCCTTTCCCTTCCCCATCCAATACTTTGTGCAATAAAAATAAGTGTAAAGAACACACCCTCATTCTCTTCCTGCTCCCTTGAAACCAGCAGGTTTCAAGTAGACTTGAGATACCCAGGACATGTGCACCACCCATCCCTTCCCCTTCCCCTCCCCACAACAAGACACCCTGTGAGGTAGGTGGGGCTGAGAGAGGTCTTTTGAGAACTGCTCATGAGAGAACATCTCTGAGAGAACTTGTGACTGGCCCAAGGTCACACCAGAAGCTGCATGTGGAGGAGTGGGGAATCAAACCTGGTTCTCCCAGATTAGAGCAACTCCTGACCACTACACCAAACTGATGGGGTGGAAGCTGCTGAAGGGTTGGTGAAATTTCTCCAGTACTTATGTGCCATGTGCCCAGATAAAAAATGGTATACTTAGAAAATTTATATGCCACCTTGAGCAAGTCTCTGGAAAAGCAGCACACAGTCATAAAAGGAACAATGATAAAATTATCAATATTAAAACAAAACATTAAAAACAATAAAGACCCTAGCAGGGCTTTTCCCGGGGCACTGCGCCTCTGCAGGGAAGCCGAGGAGGGTGCGGGGCTTGGTCATGTGCCCGCCCCCTGGGCTCCTCACTCCCGAAGCACAAGCTCTTTCAAGGCCTGCTGAAGTGCAACTCTGTGGCTTTAAGGAGAGCAAGAGAACTATGGTCAGCTCATTCTCCAACCCCCATCTCTTCTCCTTTCCTTATCCCTTCAGGCAGGAAAGGAAGGTCCCTGGGGCCTATACAATCCCCCATCACTGGCAGAAATAAGCAATGAGTGCACAGCTCTCTTCTTTACTGGTATATACTTATAGGGATTAAAGGCACCAGGCCAAGCTCCTTTCCCGGGCACCCCTCTTTGGCTGGAAATGTTGGGTTGTTCTAGGGGTTTCTGTCATGTCACGATGGAGTTTAAAAGAACTCAAAGTAATCATGAATTACACTGTACTTCCTCAGTCATGTGTGTCTGTGGCCAACGCTCCCTCTAAGCTGTGGAGTCTTGTGAGCAAAAATTCTACTTTGTGAGCTACTGGCATCAAAGTTGTGAGCCAGCGATTTGGCTACTGCATCAATTAGTTTGCTCTGGAGCCAATCCTTCCAGAGCTAAGACAAAAATGTATGAGCCGGGTGCTAACAAACTGTGAGCAAGCTCGCACTAACTCAGCTTAGAGGGAACACTGTCTGTGGCTGTGCCTGGGGGTCTGACAAGAAGCTGTCTGACACCTCCCAAGAGCATTTTTACAGGCCTGGAGATGATATATTGTCAAGTCTATATTTCCTCCTGCTTCTTCAGCCTTGCACTGAGGTTTGCTTCCCCAATGGAAGAATCACTTAAGCCATGAGGTGGGATGGGGGTTCAGTTACTGTTTCATGCTCTCTCTATTTCCTCAAACAACGAAAAATCCATGGACAACACAACACCATTGGTTTTCCTTTGGAAAAGAAGCTACTGGAGACATATGGTATCTTGTAATATTTGTCTGATTTACAAATAAGCCAACAGAGTTTATTGGAAACAAACTTATTCCTAAAAACTGGTAGGAGATCAGTTAATTCTATATCATATCCCCAAAGAAAGTCCTTGATCTCCAAAGTGTTTCACCATTAGTCAACTGAACCTAAATCTTCAAACTCTCTCTACAAGCTGGAGGGAATCACTTTCCCAAAACACTTTCCCAAGCTCAGGAAAGGCTTCCCATATAACAAAGAGTATTAACATTCATTTGTTACATTCCTGTCCTTCACTAAGTGACATTTTAGGATAAACCATAGTGATAGATATATTCATAATAATCAAGGTAATCAGACTCACACAATACCTGTACACTTGTGGCATTGTTTTAGACTCAACCTTGCAAAACCTGTCCATCTTCCACCTTCTGATTATGTACATATAGGAGCAAATCACAATTTGATCATAAACCAAAACTAGAAATTACAATCAAACCATAGTTTCAACACAAGGCTCATGAACTAATGGACTAATTAGGGTTTGCTGTTACATATGATCCACAAACTGCATTGAACCCACTCATTTGGAATTCACTTTCTGTGGAAACTTTCATGCTTCACCTGTGAATTTCCCAGAGACCTCTGGTTGGACTTGGAATCAGGATGCTGGACTCCATCCATCCATTCATCCATCGGGTATCCTGCCCTTCCTTCAAGGTCCTCAGGTCATTGTACATAGTTCTTCCCTCCTCAGTTTTATCCTTATGACAATCCTGTGAAGCAAACTAAGCGGAGAATGACTGGACCAAGGTCACCAAGTGAGTGCTGTGGCTGAATGGAGATCTTTCCATTTGAATTCTCGTACTATAACCACTATATCATACTCTCTACATGGCCCTTAGCCTCATCCAACACAGTACTTTATTGTCTAAGTCGACACCTTGAATACTTTGCATTACACTAATGACTTTATACATCCACTACGCTGCCTCAGTCTTACATTCAAGAGGAACAGTGGAGTGGGTTGAGAAATCAGAATCATTTTTAGAATTAAGGAATCAGTGATGCCTCTATAAGAAACCTGACCAAGGTAGACTGACTCGCAACCGCCAATTGGCACATTTCCCTTTTTATAAGTTAATACTATTAGCAACCTGAGAACAAAGATCAGATAAGCCGCAAGACTGGCTAGGAGCCCAAGGCTACATCTCTGCATCTTTAGTCAAATGGGAAAATACCAGCAGAGAGTCCGGGAACTTAGCAAAAGAGATACAAGAATAAAGAAAGCCTCCTAACTTAAGGGGTTCTGCGAATCTCAGCATGCAGTGGGCCTCAGAAAACTCTGCATTCACCACTTAATAACAGCAACAGGCACAAGGAGAAGGTATGTTGTTCAGAATAAAATCCCAGAATTGCTAGCAGACATGTTGCAAGTGGACCAGTTACAGTGGCAGAGAAGAATCTACTTTGCATTTAATCTGCTCACTACTGGAGGAAATACTTCAACCTTCCCCTCCCATTTTTTTTCTCTCTCTGCTGAAAAGTATCTCCAGGCTATGCCACATCAGTTTCAAAGGGAATCTCAGCTGCAGCTCACAGTGAAAGGGATAGAATGAAATTGCTATTGCTGCCAACTCTGAAGTGGAACTAGTCTCAAAGCAAGCAGAGGTTTTAGACTTGTTCAGATCGATGCTTCTACCTACCTGTTACATCAGTGTACATGGCACCTGATCAAGAGCAAAGCCCTGTTGCTTTAGACACAATCTCTACCCTGAAGACCTTACCACCTACTAAGATCATCCAGAATGGGGAATGGGGCATTTCTAGTGTCTCACACAGTCAGACCTCACTGTTCAAAGATGGTTATATATGTAAGACGATTGCCTACAGGACACACATGGAGCTTTGTGCCTGGCTTAAATTTCTAGAAAGACTGCTACATAGCAGTTAAGGATATGATATAACATGTAATATGCAACTATTTTATAACAGGAAAAAATTAAAATAAGCTGAGGGGCTGAGAGAAGTTGTGGAAGGGGCAAATTTGAAAATACCTTCCCTCAAAACCTCTGCCTACAGCACCAATTTTCTGCTTTTCAAGAAGCACTGAGCTGCAGGCATGTGACATCAGTCATGTGACAAGGAGAGGGGAAAGCCATGGTTATGATGTTAAGGATAGGACTGTGAGCATCAGACCAAGACACCCAGGGACAAGAAACACAAGCCAAACAACAAGAGGAATGCATACTGGATCCTCACACTAGCTAGGAACAAGTCCAGGGTCAAAGCCCTGGAGGAATCCTCTCCAAGTTTAGTTTAGTTTATTATTACGGTCTTAAGACCAACATACAGAGTAAGCATAATATGTGAAGGAGAGAAGGGGGAAAAGAACCGTCATAATACACAAAAATAGAAATCTGAATTTAAGAACTTTTAAAATGCGATTCCCACAGTCTAAGAATTAATGCATAGAAAGCAACTGAATGTGTAATCTCTGCATTCTTATCTGATAGGAGCCAGTGAAGCATTGCTTTGTTTGTATTGATGTGCCCAGGTGTCCTATCGACTAATGGGGTAATAATTTTAAGACGAGCCTCCCTGTAAAATGGACAGCTGAAGAACATATGCTCTACCGATTCAACCTTGCTTAAAAGGCATGGGCATAGCCTTTCAGAGTAGGGGGGTTTATTGTACCTGCCTTGAGTAACCACAGATGGAAGGGCAGAACATCTAGCTAGGGCAAATGCCCTTCTAGAATTCTTTCGCTTTACTGAAGTCAAATATGTTGAATCCTCTCCACTGATGAGTGGACTCAACTCATCATCCCCACCACTCCTCTCAGCATGTGTGCAATGGGAGGCAGGAAACACGTTACTCTAGTTCTCTCCACAGGCACACAATGAGCAGCCCTTCCGAAAGGCAGCAAAAAAATGGCTGCACTATAGGGATCGCAACACAGCAGGCAGGGCACCATGACACACTTGGGAGTTCTGACTCATGAGTTGAAGATCACTGCCCTTCAGGATCCTCTAAGCTGGACTACAAGAATGTAGATATCCCTGCCTTGTCTGTGGTTGTGCGGGTTTTATTATCCATCCAGAGGAGTGCCCCTCATTTGGGCCTCTTCATTCTCTTGCCAGTGAACTGCTTTTCCATTGTTTTTTAAAAATCTAGTAACTTGATGCTTTTAGAGCACTGCTGCCCAGCTGACAGATTATAAAGCAACTAAATTGTGGCCCAGTGAGTTATATCACCAGTAGTGGCACAATTTTTTTTAAAAGGGTTTTAAGACAAATTTGTTTTCCCTTCAGTGAACTGACGAACATAGGCCCACCTTGGATGGGCCCAGATTAGTTGAAGCTGCCGAGCCACACAACCTTCTTATTCTCCCACTAAGAATGGAGGGGCTGCCATTTACAGGGTGAAGCCCAGACAGAAGAGCCAGTTTGGTGTAGTGGTTAAGTGTGCGGACTCTAATCTGGGAGAACCGGGTTTGATTCCCCACTCCTCCACTTGCACCTGCTGGATGACCTTGGGCAAGCCATAGCTCTGTACCAGCTGTTCTCTCAAGGACAGTTGTCTCAGAGCTCTCTCAGCCCCACCTACCTCACAGGGTGTCTGTTGTGGGGAAGGGAAAGGAGTTTGTAAACCGCTCTGAGACTACAAGTGAGTGAAGGGTGGGGTATAAATCCAATCTCTTCTCTCTTCACAATAGTGATGCCCTTGGAATGGAAAGGGGTCAGTTAAAAGATTATTCCATTTTTACCTTCCTAGCATTGCTGTTACTCTCATTTGCTTCCCGCAGAATGCCAGTGGAAGCATGACTAGCCTAGAAGTGCTCCACTCCATAGTATTCAGGTTTTAAATGACCCACTTATATATCCAATCCACCAAAAAGCCTGAGGCCTGTCAATTACAGTGTGGGATTCAGACTGAAGGAATGTTGATATCCTGAGCCATGTGGTGGTTAGAAGGAATGAAGAACACCACCCTTTCTCTAGGGTGGCACAAATTTCACCAAGAACTTATTTGACAATTGGATTTACTGTATTTGAAACTTTTGGTCAGATGTAACCTGATCCCCTAGCCAAACAGCCACAAATGGCTCAACAAACAATTGAACTGATAATCAAAAAATCAGTACCCTGTTTGAGGCCAGTGAACAGCATGTGAATTGAATTGATAGATATTTGAGCATCACTGCTTTTTGCACTGCTCATGCTGCTACTCTTCTTGGTTCTTCTTCTCTGTCCCAGTCTATCAAGAGATGTGTGGGAAGTGAAAAGGGGGTAAAGACAGGTCCTTTTCACACTTGGATCTCATCCCTGGTTTTACCAGAGTTCAACTCATGACACAATACTGTGCACTTATCCCTGGTTATAACAGCATCTGTTTATCCTGGGACAAGTGTGGGGCAAAATTGGGGTGACCTCAATGTAATGTAATGTGGAAACAAAAAATACCCCAAGATAATTAATTACAGGGGTGAACTCACGTGTAGTGTAGAATGTAAGTCTGGGGACAGGGTGGAACCAGGATTTAAGGTCTAGTGCGGAATCACCCCAGATGAAAAATGAAAAAGGTGAGGGACAGGGAAAGGATGTGAATGAGAGACAGCAACTGCCTTGTCCCCTACTTCATTAAAGAATTTAGAGGTACAGTCTTGTTACAGAAAGCCGTGACCCAGATAGCCCAGTTGTCAGATCTAAGAAGTTAAGCAGGGTCGACCCTGGCTAGTATTTATTTGGATGGGAGACCTCCAAGGGTAGTGACATGGAGGCAGGAAAGGACAACCCACCTCTGAGCATCTCTTCCCTTGAAGACCCTCCGGGGTTGCCATAAATCAGCGGTGACTTGGCAGCACTTTCTACCACCACCTCGTCACAGACCAAGACTCTACTATTTTAAAAATGCTGTCAGCCCCAAAGAGCATGACACCTGCCAAGATGTGTAAGAAGGAAGGAGTTCAACTGCTGCTGGTGGGAGAAGCAATAAAAAGGCATCCATTTTCATCTTGACCATGATTAATTAATCAAGTTGCAGAATTTGTATTCCTATTTTTACCAAGAGCATCCATCATGAAATTATGGTAGAATCTTAAAAACCATTTAAAACATTTAAAAAATTAACCAAAAAAAAAAGTGAAAGACCCCAACATGAGAGCAACCAAGGGCACAGATCAAGCAGAAGCAACTGATCAGAGTTTCAGTTTCCAAAAAGCCAGCCAAAAGAAAAAATTTCACTCATCTGCAGTAGTTCAGTAGAGAGAATGCCAAATAAATTCTGCTATGGAGGGTATTCTAAAGTTCTAGGGCAGCTGCTCAAAAAAGACCTCTCTCCTTGGAGATGCCAACCTTGCATCTGAATGAGCTGGGATTCCCCTGGTGATCTAAAATTTCAGGAAGGGTCATATGGGAGCAGGCACTCCTTGAGATTCATTGGATCTAGACTATTCAGGGCTTTAGAGGCTGAACCTTGCTCTATTTGTACTCCACCGCCTCTGATTACCCCCACCAACTATCTTTATTAAATACTAACCTTGTCCAGCTTTTAAGATCAAAGTCACAGGAAAAATGCTTAGACTTTTCTATAACATCCTCCCTTTATGTACTTGCAGTTACACACATATCCAACTCCCAAAGTACCCTGAAAAGTTTTGGTAGATTTGGTCTCTGTGTAACAATGTCCAACAAGTGGACAGGGGTGTGAACTCACGGTACAATCTTAAGGACAGTTGCACTTTTCCAGTACTGTGTGCTCTGACAGACAGTGACTGACTCTCCAGGGTCTTGGGCCAAGAAAGATCTTTCTCCACTGGCTGGCTGAGACCTTCTAAGTGGCAATGCCAGAAACTGGAACCTCCTGTGTGTAAAGCATGTGCTGTACCACTGAGGTATGGTCCCTCCACAAGCAGAAACTGAAGGTCCCTTCCCCAAATCTGACCCCTAAGGAATACCATCTTGTACTCCTCCCCACAATTCCAAATGCAGAGGCAAGAGAGGACTGTATTGAAGCAGTGGTGGTTGCGGACATGAGACTTGCCAAGGAGTAACCACAGAGCTCTAGCATCTGCTCTGCACCCACCACCGAAGTAACCCTCTAGTAAAACTAAATGATGAACAGGTCTATAAGATGAACAAAGTTTGAGTCCAGTGGCATCTTTAAGTCCAACAAAGTTTTATTCGGGTGAGGAATAGCAGGTTTTACCAATTCACAGGTCTTACCAATTGCCTTAATCCAATCTTCGCTCTAATTGGCCCTTTCTGGCAACATCCTCCTCACCTGCTACATAAGTAATGGTTGGTGCATGCACATGAAAGCTTATACCCACAAAAAAACTTCCTTGGTCTTAGAGGTGTCACTGAACTCAGACTTTGTTCTGCTGCTTCAAAGTAACATGGCTACCCACCTGAATCAGGTCTATAAGATCTTACTGAGCAAGTTGTGGAAGCCAGCATGATGCTTTCTGAACTTTTATAGGGATCTATAAGAGTAAATGAGTGAGCTATTTTGCTGACTGTGTGGGATGAACTCTTGGACGGAGTAACCAAAAGGAAAATGACTCTAAATGCTTCCAGCAGAGGTTTAAGGTACCATTTCCTGAGGTTGCCACCTCCAGGCCAGGAGGTTTCTCCCAACACAAAGAGACTTACACAGGAAATAGCCATCTTGGCATTTTAACCAAAGACTTGTCTTCACAAGACACCATCACAACAGGCCAAAACCCCTCCTCTCCTACAACATCCTCCCATTTGGTACAACAAAGGATTTTCTCACAGAGATGCGAACACAGCAGGACATTTCCTGGAAGAACCAGTTTTGGTCGCCAAAAGGTCCTACCTTCATCTAAAAGACAATGCTCCTAGCCGATGATGTCAGCTTCCGGCCCTGGGTATCTCTCTGACCATCAGGTAGATCAAATGCTGACCACTCCTCCCAGCCTCTCTTCCCCTGGACAAGAGCTAGTGCGTGGACTCTCTAAGGGGTAGTCTCAAGACAGGCATCTGGCTAAGCCTGCCCACAGAAACCTCTCCCACCCCCCGAATAAAGGAAAGTTCCCAGCACCATATCTTTCTCTTACATTGCCTGCTCTCTTTGCATCGCCCTCTCTCTCTCTCTCTCTCTCTCACCCACTCTGACATGGCTCCTAATCCACAACACCCCCCCCCCCCAATTCCCTATAAACTCATATTGTTTCTCCACCAGGAACACACCAGCTCTCTCTACGCAGGTAAATATAAAATGCCAATGATTTCCTAATAATGCAACCGTCCCTTTAATTCTATCTGACTTCCTAGAACTGTATTAATGTTTCTGTAACACTTGAATAAGCTACCTTTTATTCTTTAAGTAAAAGAAAACCTTTTTATACTGATAACAGTCTCCTTGTCAATTTCTTGGTTTGTTTGGAAGAGGCAGCAATCTCTGTATAAACAGGTGCAGATTCCTTAATGCCTACTGCTGATTATTAAGAGCTAATATTCCCCAAAAATTTATAACATAAAAGACCAGTCAGGCTAACAGTTGCTTCCTGGAACTTGGACATCAAGATGAAAATCCCTATTTCCACTTTTCTATGTGCTACTGCAGCTCTTGAACATTTGCTTTGAAGGATAGGATGGCAGCCTTTGGGAATGTGACACTGTAGTCAATGGTTCCAATAACAAATTCATTGTGCGGAGAAACAATGGGCATCCTAAGTGCGACATTACAGTTTGAAACATTAGCTGGTGACATCAGCATCATCTCATTGTTCACTGGTGGCAGATTGCTGTGTTGTTTCATTTTCCTAAAAGCATGGGAGTTAATTAGGCGTTTACCAAGATAAAGGATTAATTGCAGGGGCTTTCAGTAAGCACAATGCAAGTAAATGGCACAAAGGTCTCCCAGTGCTTCTCTGCTGAGGGACGCTAAAATGTATTTCTTGCAGTCAAGAGGTGAGATGTCTTGGTGACTTGTCTAGGACCAACTAATATAAGCTGTCATCATTTTTAACTTAGATACTAAATAACTAAGTTGATCAATGGTGCCTTCATGAAAGAACGTATTTACTTAGCAACCACTTTTATCAGGCCTTATAACTTGACCCATTTTTCACCAGTAGCCAGTAGACTTTAATGCTTATGAGTTTGGGGCTGGGGAGCCAACTCCTGCCCTTACCAACACCATTGGTGGGGCAGGGGGGCAAACACCTGCTGCCCAGCTGATCCTGTTGACTTGCCTTTGCCCCCACTGCTGCCTCCTGGGGAGAAGCTGGCTGGCACCAGGACAGCAGCAGCAACGAGAATGCCAGAGGCACAGGAGCAGCCATGAGATCTCTTTGAGGAGCCGTGCTTGACAGCTGAGCCACCTACCAGTTGAATGGCGGTCCCGGAAGATGGCTGGAGAGAGTGGATCACACCACCACTACCTGAAGTCTCACGGTACTCCATATCCTCAAATGATTTCACTGAGGCTGGTATTTAGAGGGTTCTGCACGTGGATGTTCCATGTATTCACTGTGACCACAGATAGACATCCTCAAAAAATTTACCTGATCCCTACTATGCTACAGGCCATTATCACATCCCACTGCAGCTTATTCCACCAGCCAATTACCCTTTGAGTGAAGAAGCACATCCTTTTGTCTGTCCTAAATGTATCGCCCATCAACTTCATTGGATGTTCCCATTTTCCAAAAATATGGGAGAAGGAGATAAATTCTCTGCATCTTCTTTTCCCACCCCATGCATAATTTTATCTCTATCACTTTCTCCACTTATTCATCTATCACTTTTTCACCTTTCCTCATACAGATGCTGTTTGTTTTGGTTGCTCTTTACTGCACCTTTTCTAGCACTACAGTATCCCGACCACCTCTGCCCCATATCAGGCACAAAAATATGATCTAACTGTAGAGGCTCAAGTATCTGCCAGTTAGGGAGCCAGTGGGTTGGTGGGCATGCTTGTATGCAGCTTAAGCCTGGTTGCCGGGGGGGGGGGGGGGCAGAGCGTTGCTCATAAATGGCGGATGCTTGCTAAGTGAGCTCCAACATCCTTCTTCTGTGAAGTCGACCATAAATCATTTTATTGGTGCTAACTTCCCCCCGGAGTAAGGGGAGGACCCACAGAAACTGACAGCAACAAAACAACTCTGAAGCCAGCTCAGTAAAAGACTACTTTTCACCAAATAAATCTCAGGCCTCGGAGCCTTTGACGCCACCTAGAGCAGAGCAAATGGCGGCTGCTAAGACCCCACGATTACTTGAATCCCTCCCTGAAGAGACTCTGGTCAGTAAACAAGACCTACTTGATTTACGGGCAGATTTACACTCACTGCTGACAGAATTGATGGTGGAACTTATATAATCCTTAAGTAGTCAGCTAAATTACCTGGCAAAAGAACTGAAAGAAACTTCGAAGACTGCAGAAAATAGTGCTGAACTTTGTATGACTCTCCAAGAGGAGGTAAGCAAACTACAGTCTTTTGAAAATACTGCATCTAATAGACTTACTACGCTTGAAAATCGTTGGCGCCAGCAGAATCTTAAATTTCGAGGCTTTGAAGAGGGTGCTGAAGAAAACAAGGATTTAGCATTGTTTATATCTACTTGGCTGGCAAAAGCATTAAATATGGAGGAGGGAGTGGCCCCAGCCATAACTCGTGCATATAGGCTAGGCTCTTTTGCCTGTGCAAGCAATGGGCACCCTAGAGACATTCTGGCTACTTTTATGTACCCAAGATCAAGAGACCAAATACTTAGATAAACAAGAATTAAGGGATCATTGCAATACAATGGAAACAAAATCCAAGTTCTTCTGGATTTATCACCAGAGACCTTGGAGAAGCGAAAGACTTTGAAATTAATTGCTAATAAACTGTTTGCTGCAAACATCAGGTTTTGTTGGAGCCCAACGTCGGACATTATTTTGTACAGGAATGGTGCTCAGCTCCAGGCCTCCAACCCAGCTACAGGGAAGGTGTTATTGAAGCAATGTGGGATTTCACTGACTCCCAAAGAAGAGCTTCAACTTAAAGACAGTCCAGAGTAAATTTCTTTCACAGAGGTTTAAGTGCTATTATTATGCTGTTAATTTGGTACTCTGTTGATAGATTTTCTCTTCTGTTTGCTTAGGAAAATGTTAACTTTATGGTTACTTAATATAGCCTTTATTGATCTCTTTGAGATTTGTATAAGTAAGCTTAATGTTGGATATTTTTAAATAGATAAAAGTTTAGGAATTTATCCTTTGTTTACACTAATATAATGTATTAGAGAGTCAGTTATTACTTAAGGCCTCTTGTTTGCATGAAACCTTTAGGATACACTTGCATTTGCCTTTTGTGTACAGTAAAATCAACTTAAAACCTATGCCTTAAAACCAATCTTGAGTGAAACCAATATTAAGTCTTAAGTCAATATTAAGACCTTCCAGAAACAGATTTTGCTTCTTAAGCAAAAATTTGTAACTAAGACCCCTAGGTCTTTAACTATACTTAAAAATAGAGTTCAAAAGAAACTAAATCTAAATTTAATTCATGCCATCCAGTCCCCGAAGGGTCAAATATATAATACTTCAAAAGAAATTACCCAGAATTTTTATAAATTCTTTGAAAAATTGTATATTTCACAAGAACCAAAACTAGGAAATATTCAGAGTTATTTAAAGGACATTAATTTCAATGTGACTCTAACTAAAGAGCACAGTGAGTTTATGGATAGGCCCATTACACAGGAAGAACTAAGTAATATAATAAAATCAACAAAATCAAATAAAGCCACCAGAAAGGAAAGAAACTTTTAGTGACACACTTTTGACGCCATTGTTGGAAACTTGTAATTTGGTAAGGGAACATGGGAAAATACCCCAATCATGGAACCTTGCTAAAGTCATAGTGATTCATGAGAAAGGTAAAGACAAATTAGACCCCATATCCTATAGACCGATTTCCATCTTAAACAATGATTTAAAAAAAAATTCTTCAATTTTTGCATCAAGGCTAAACAAAATTATAGGTCAATATATTCACCCTGATCAATCGGGCTTTATTTTGAATAGATCAGTATCTGATAACATTCGTAAATCTTTGAACCTTATTGAAATTGGGAAATTTAATAAAATTGAGTCAGTTCTCCTGTCACTTGACACAGAGAAAGCGTTTGACAGAGTGGAAATTCCGTTTTTATGCTTAGTCTTGTTATATATGGGTTTTGGTCCCCTTTTTTTGCAGATCATTGATTCACTGTACAATAAACCGGCGGCCCAAATAAATATAAATGGTTATAGGTCAGAAAATTTAAATATTTATAGGGGAACCAGACAGGGATGCCCGCTTTCTCCTGTTTTATTTACTTTATTTTTAGAACCCCTGGCACATGCTGTTCGCCAGGATACTGGGATTAGTGGATTTATCATAGATGGAATGGAACAAAAACTTAGTTTGTTTGCTGACAATGCAGTTTTTTATCCTTCAAACCCTAAGGACTCACTTCCACAACTAATTCACCAAATTCAAGCTTTTAGTAAGGCTTCGGACTTTTCTATTAACTATGGGAAATCAGAAATCTTTCCTGTATACTTACCACAACTCTCTAAATTACAACTACAAAAAAAATTTCCTTTCCGGTGGGTTATTAAACAATGGAAATACCTAGGAATTATTGTTCCTCTGAACCTGTCTGAGACATTTAACTGTAATTTTATTCCACTGAATCAAGAAGTGAAAGATGTTTTATGTAGCTGGACCAATCTTAACCTATCACTATTAGAAAAAATTGAAGTGTTAAACACTTTTATTTTTCCTAAATTCTTATTTTTGTTTCAAAATCTTCCGATTAAGATCTCAGTGAAATTTTTTAAACAATGGAAACAGATTTTTCTAACTTCATTTGAGCATCTAAACAGCCAAGAATCAACTATGTAAATTTAACAAGACCAACAAAATTAGGGGGTCTCGGTCTACCTGATTTGGAAAAATATTACTTGGCAGCCCAGCTTAAAGCAATAGTTTTTTATGCTCAAAAAAATGTCTCTCATACTTGGATTAGAATACAACAATCTCAATTTAGTTGAGGAAACTTGTTCGAACTTATCTGGAATAAAGCTTCAGAGAGACCTTTAAATCGTTCCCCCAATTCATATTTAAATCTTACTTTAGAATTATGGGATCGCTATCGTCATGTATTAGCCCCAGCTCTCTCTCCCCTATTACTCCCTTTACTGGTCAAAACTGGTTTCCACCTGGTAGGGTCTTACCGGCATATAACTCCTTGAGAGTAAAGGAGCTATTTAGACTAGGAGATCTGTGTAGTCATCAAGCGATTTTAACTAAACGTCAACTTGAATTGCAGGGCAATATGGAGATATCATGGTTGCAGTATATGCAACTACATCACTTGCTGCACAATCCAACTATTTTGCCTAGTTTATCCAGACCACTCACACTGTTTGAAAACTTAATTAAGTCTAATAAATCAAATTCTAAAGGAATTATTACTATACTTTATTCTCTTCTTAATTCAAAACAATGGGATCAGCTTACCACTACCCATTATGCTTGGCATAAAGATTGTGGTGAGACCTGGGATTTGGAACAATTGAAAACAATCTGGTCCTCTGCTTTATTTACTTCTCAGTCATTAAATATTAAACTGCAACAGTATAAGTTATATGTTCGTTGGTATATGACCCCAATGAGGCTTTCATATATATACCCCTCAGCCAACCCTTTATTTATTTATTTATTTATTATATTTATATCCCGCCTTGCCAGCGAACCGGCTCATTATGTTGGACATTATGTTGGAAAGGGTGTGGAGGGTGTGGAGAACCAGCCACCTTTATTATGTTGGAAAGGGTGTGGAGAAGCAGCCACCTTTATTCATTGTTGGTGGAGTTGCCCTTGTATTGTTCCCTTTTGGGCCTCAGTCCTTGTCATGTTGGGTAAAATTCTTAAGATAGATATTCCTAACACTCCAGCTTCAGTGCTATTGAACTATTGGTCCCATACAAATCTAACTGGATATACTAAAGATTTAGCTACACTACTTTTACTTGCAGTGAAAACCTTAATCGCTCAGCTTTGGAAATCTAAAAAAGTCCCATCGATTCAACAATGGTTTCTTAAAGTTTGGGACCTGGCAGTTAGGGACAAATTAGCCTCTCAAATCATCATGGCTGAGATACCTGGAGAGAAAAACATTTTTTTGGAAAAGTGGTTTTCCTTTTTTAACGATGTTAATTCACCAGCGAATAACTGTGTTATTTTACCCAAGAAGTATTCTAATATTATGTTTTATTGAGCTAATATTGATGTAATTTTTTCAGAAAATCTAGTTACCTTTATTGTATGATCTTCAAAAAAAATTGTAAACCATACAGAATTCATATGGTTGTTTCAATTGTTATTTGTAAAAGTTTATTGTTCTGTGGTTATTGAAAAATTAATAAAAATTAAGTTTAAAAAAAAGCCTGGTTGCCAGGTTATCCTCCATGCATACAGCCATACACAGTGCACATTGCCTCACCACCTGTGACCACAGGTCCCTTCTCTGTCAATTGTCCAAATAAAGTATGCAGAAAAACAGTCATATATAAAGAAACATGGTGCATTTAAAAAATAATTCTTAGTTTGATGTAGTGGTTAAGTGTGTGGTCTCTAATCTGGGAGAACCGGGTTGATTCCCCACTACTCCACTTGCAGCTGCTGGATGACCTTGGGCAAGCCATAGTTCTGTCAGAGCTGTTCTGGAAAGAGCAGTTCTGGAAAGAGCTCTCTCAGCCCCACCTACTTCACAGGGTGTCTGTTGTGGGGAGGGGAAGGAAAAGGAGTTTGTAAGCCATGCTGAGTCTCCTTCAGGTAGTGAAGGGCAGGGTATTAATCCAATCTCCTCTTCTTCTTAGTTTGATGTTCTTCTGAGTCTGTCAGATGAACATCGACATTAATGGCAGCCACTCAGTCTGGATCTGCAGCAGTTTGTGCATGAACACTGTTGCACAGCCCCATAGTTTTCCATGACCACCACCCATCATCATTTAATTACCTGACCCAACCATGACCCTGTAAGGAAAAATCTATTCCACCTACCGTGCCTATGCAGGAGTAGTTATAAAGCAGAAGTCACTGAAACTCTACCAGCTTCAGTCACATGCTTGCTTTGTAATTAGACATTTTTTTTGTGGTCCAGCAAACTTTAAATTATTCTGATGCTATGTTCTGAGGTTTGGTACTTTGTTGATGCCATACACTCTCTCATTTATTGCTTTCTTTTGGAGTTTTTTCTTGTTGTTTTTCAGATGTCCTACCTTAGATAGATTAGCAAATGCTAACCTGTTGAAATTATACTCTGTTCTTAAATGAAGTCCAGCAATGTTGGCTTATTATGTCATCTTTCTCTGCATTTTCTGAAAATTGTTATCACAACAGTTTAAGGGACAAAAAGTTCACAGTCATTGTTTTTCTTTGCCACTAGGGGGTGATATGGAGCTCTTTTCAGCTTTTCTGCCTGTTCCAGCTGCCCCTCCTCAACAGCCATTCTCTCAGTCACCATGACCGAATGAGAATTGCAACAAGATCTGTACTTTCGTATATATCAAGATGTGCCCTTTCCAGAGGCTAAACGACCCCATTCTTTGTGCATCAAGACCACAGCATAATTATGTCCCCTTTTTTCTATCATAAGTCTTTTTAATGGTTTGTGTGAGTCTAATTTTCATTTCTGTTGTCATCATTAGTGTGCATAGCACTTACCTGCTTTGTGTTCTCTATTTATGGAAGTAGATTTCTTCCATTAAGGCCCATAGAGCCATTTGCTTCCCATCTCTGTGATTTTTGAGGCTACTACATTAGACTCTTTGCAGAAGAACAGCCACTTTAGTTAGTCTCTTGAAGCACCAGATGACAGAGAGTTTATTGGATGAAGTTGATGCTTGCCTGTGAAACTCATGCTAACCACATATTAGTCTCTAAGGTGGCAGAGATCTTTCTGTGGTTTTTAAATACCTTGGCATCTCTTGAAGAAGTGGCTGAGCTATGAAAAGAGTCGTTTTGTCGACAGCATTTAAATCATGAATCACAAAACTAATCTGGTAATGCTGCTGCAAATGATCTTGGAGGCCTGGTCATGCAGCAGAGCCCAGTGAGTGTGCCTCGTCCAGGCGCCTGGGACAAGAGGAAGGCAAGTGCTGTCAGTTACAGCGTTAAGTTGGGACCTTATCATCACCATTTCTCTCTTATCCACATGAAGATTCAGTCCACTGACTGCCTTATTCAGCCTGTAAGAACAGGATCCAGATAATTTCAAGGAAGCAATTGCTGTTTCTGGATACAAAGACCAAGAAATAGCAGTGGTATGCAAGCAGACTACTTTTAAAAAGATGGGCAAGCTAATAACTTTTGTGTAATTAATTTGTTCTCCAGTAATGAATATTTATATTGCCTAACAAAAAAATGACATTTTTTGTCCATTGTGTAACTTGTCAGTAAAAAGACCAAAAATGAAATTATTATTTTAATTAGAGCTGAGTCAGCGTGACCTGCTTTTCTTCCTTAAACCTGAGCTCTGTCCTAGCCTGTTTATGATTTGTTGATTTGTTTTTAATTGGCTTCAGGGACAATAGATTTGCTTACACTTCCCTTTGCTTCTTACGGCTCTGTCATTGTGTCCTTTAATTCTGCAGGATCCTAGCACGAACGGCTGGGTTCCCTTGAGCTGCTGCACCAGCAATGGAGAGTGGGGAGGTGCTGAGGGCACCACTCAGCTGCTGCCATTGAGGGAAGGGTGGGCTCCCCCGCATACTTACTAGCAGCAAAAGGAGGCAGGCTCAGTTAGTGTAGATGCTGCAATGCAGAGCCTGAGGAACGGTCAGTGTTTCCCACTGCAGGTGCAGGCAGATGGCACAAGATTGTTCATGATAATGAGAACCAAAGCAGATTGTGAAGTGTTCCAAAAGGAACTCTCTAACCTGGGTGTGTGGGTGACAACTTACTAAGTGAGGTACGGTGGCCTAAATTTAAATATATGTATTGATGGGTTCCGAACAGGCAGCAACTAACCAGAAAAGAGATTTTGGGGTCATGGGCAATTGTTAGTTGTACATTTCTACTCAATGCACAGCAGAGGTTTCAAAACAAACACATTCTATGCTAGGGGAAAACAAAATGGCCAATATTGTGAAACTCTTTCATAGATTTATGATGTAGCTGCATTTGTTCTTGTCACCAATATTGTGATGAGATGAGGGGCAGGGGGCAAGAGATGCCTTGATGGTCATGGTGATGGAAAGCAATCCCGGCGTCTCTGTGGCTCGAGAGAAGAGGAGAAGGTGCTCTTTGCCAGATACAGAGCATCCTTTTCCAACTAGGAAGGATAACATGCTAGCCCTTTGAGGTGTTTTTTTTAAGAATATTTTTTTATTTTCCAAAGACAGAAAATACAAAACAAACATAAGAAAGTATAAACAGACATACAAATAGATAAAATAAAGCAGAGGGTAATATGTTTTGTTTCAAGAAATCCTTATTTTAGTTTTTTAAATTGCAAATTTCTATCCTAAGTAAAATAGTTGACCAAGTAAAGTATATAGCATATAACGTCTGCTGTTAAGTTTTTTTTTTTTTAATAAATTGAATGACTCAGATTGTATCAAGAGAGAATGTAAGTCAGTTCATGTCTTCATGTGTTCTTCTAGCCATGTATAAAACCTGGACCATGTATTATGAAACTTGTCTTCCTGTTGTCCTTTTAAAAATAAAGTCAGTTTGTCCATTTCTGCAATTCCCAGTGTTTTGTGCATAATTTCTTGGTTGGAAGGTGTTTTATCCAATCTCCAATATTTTGCATACAGTATTCTAGCAGAGGTTAAAACATGAATAATCAAATAAAAATCTTCAGTTTTACATTTTTCTGGCCTTATATTTAACAAAAATAGTTCAGGGGTGAAGGGTATAGTAACTTTCAACATTTTTTGTAAAATTTAATGTACCCAGGCCTAGTATTTTTTAACTCTATCACACAACCACCACATATGATAAAATGACCCAGGGACTTTTTTACATTTCCAACAAACATTTGAGAGGTTAGGGTAAAGTTTTGCAAGCATATCTGGTGTCATATACCATCTGTAAAACATTTTATACATATTTTCTTTATACGAAACTGCTTTTGTAATGTTTACATTTGTTTTCCAAACCTGAGTCCATTGATCTAGTTGGATGTTGTGACCAGTGTTCTGTGCCCACTTAACCATGGAGTTTTTAATTACTTTGTCTTGAGTGATATCTTGCAACATTAATGTGTAAAGTATTTAAATCGTTTTTTCTTCAGAATAAAGTAATACTTTATCAATTTCAGAAGGTTTAGAACAAAATCCTAAACCTTTATCTTTAGCATATCTAGATTGTATCTGTACCAGTTCCCACCAACCAAGTTCAGGAACAATATTTTTAATATCATCATTTGTTTTAAGTTCATCTCTAGAGTCTAAGAGGTCACCATATTTCAGTAAAGAGACCTTTGAAGCTAAATTGAGATTTGTAAAAGCATCCAATGGTGCAACCCATTTCGGTGTTTTAATATAAAATAATTTTTTAACATCATCCCAGACGTTCAATAGTGCTTTTCTGACAAGGTGTTGCTTAAAATATTTGTGAGTTTCAGCTTTACCATACCATGTAAAAGCATGCCAACCCTGCAATAAATCATGACCCTCCAGTGTTAATATTCTAGTATTTTCCAAAGTGATCCAGTCCTTTATCCATGTCATTGTTGCTGCTTTAAAGTAAAGATTCCAGTTCAAGAGAGCAAAGCCAGCCCTTTCTTTTGCATCTTGTAGTATTTTCATTTTTATTCTGGGCTTCGTCCCTTGCTGTATAAAGTGTTTCATCAGTTTATCTAGTTCCAGGAAGTATTTCTGGTTTTGAAGTACTGGAATTGTTTGAAACAGGAAAATCAATCTGGGTAACACATTCATTTTTATTGTTGCAATTCTACCCATAAAGGTGTTAACAGTGCTTGGTTGGAGAGTCTAGGGCTGAGTTCAGACTGGCAATGTAAAGCAGGACAGGCACGCCTCGGCAACGGAAGAAAGGAGCACGTTCAGACATGCGCATCTGTCCGTCGGCTCCGTTGCGTACTTACCCGTCTCCCAGTCGCTTTCCTTTCGCTTTAACAGGACACCAGTTTTTCCCGGTGTTCAGGGGCCTTCCTCCGCATGCCTCCCGCTTCCAAACAGTGTGAACTGGAAGAAGCGGGAGGCATCCGGAGGAAGTGTGAACGCGCCGGCAAAAAGTTTTGCGCATATGCGCTGGCTACGCGGCAGTCTGAACGCTCCGTGGCAGTCTGAACGCTCCGTATTGACGCTGATTCGCATTGCTCTGGCCAGTGTGAACGGCCAGCTCCGTGGGGTTTTTCCCCCGCTCCAGTTCCCTCCGCTTTGCCTCCGCTTTACATTGGCAGTCTGTCCTCGGCCTCGGTTGGGCAGACTGGAGTCCCAGGGCACATGTGGGGTGGGTTCTAAAAGGGGGAGCTGTTCCTTTGTTTGGGGGGGTCCTTGTTTAGAAACTTTTGGAGCACGTGTTTTACCATGAAGGATGACAGAGGAGAATGATGTTTAGAGATGTTGCAGATACACTAGGGATGGGGGCATCCTGCACTGACAAAGATCAGATGTAATATGGATTGTAATCATTTTAGTTAGCAACTATCCTTTTGTTTATTTTCCTTAGGGCACCTAGATTCTGTCCTTCACAACAGTCTAAGGTTGTGCCTTGTAGAAATAAAGTTTGTTTAACATGTTTAATTTGTCCTTTTACATTATTTCCCATGCTTTCAGATTTTCTTTTGGTCTTTGAAAAACTCCAGTATAAATTTAATAGTATTTACCATTCTCTGTATTGCATCTGTTCATTTATAGACTCAAGCAGTGCACATTCAAAGGGCAGATTATGGATTTACCATGTTCTACAGCACTCATCATCCACACAGCTTCTTTTTCTATTTCTTGATCTCAATTTTTGCTCCATTCCTTTAAGCCGGAGTCCCCAACATTTTTTAATCTGTGGGCACCTTTGGAGATTTGAGAACAGGTAATGAGCACCATCACAAAATGACTGCCATTGGAGCTGAGTCCACAATAAAATTTGGGAGGTTATAAGTTCAATATCTTGCTATTGTGGAAGCAGCTGTCTCCATATTGGTACTCCTTGCAGCCACAAAAGTCCTGGGTCAGAAATGACTCTTGGCTTTAGTAAGGAGATGCTCTTGGGAAGAAGCAAGAAAGCACTAAGAAGCACATCAGCAGGTGTATAGCATCCATGGGAACCATGTTCAGGATCCACTACTTTAAGGCATGCAGGCTTAACATTAGCCATTTTTCTCTTTTGAGAATACCACTGCATACATCTGATTTATAATATTTTTTCATGTATGTATTTGTAGAGTGACTTATGCAACAAGTTACATATTTATTTTCTATCAATTGTTCACATTTATATCTTGCCATTCCTCCAAAGTGTTCAGGGCAATATACATTTTCTAAGGGAGCAATCCTAAGCAGGTATACTCAGAAGTAAGCTCCACTGTATTTAATGGGGTTTACTCCCAAGGAAAATATTATTTCAACTGTAGCCTCAATCTGTATGAATTACCTCAGGCTGTGGACAGACTTAAGTTCTGCCGCGCCTTCGCAGCGCGGCAGAACAAGGCAGGGGGAATTGCCCCCGCCGCACGGTGTTCACACACTGCCGCAAGGAAGCTGCCCGCAGCATCCAGACTGCGGGCGGCTTCTGCCGGCGGCGTGCAAACGCTGTGTGGCTCCCCCGGCTGGTGCGCATTCACACCCGCCGGAAGCGGGTGGAACGCGCACCGCGGCAGCTGGGACACCACTTTTAAGTGGTGCCCAGCTGCTGCGGGAGGAGCACGGCACCGGACGCGTTGCGACTGGGTCGCCTCCTCCGGGCAGATGTGGTTTTTAAAGCGGAGATGTGGCTTTTAAAGCGGAGGCAGAGCGGGCCAGACTGCCAGTCTGTCCTCAGCCTCAGTATATACTCTTACTTTGCAGTTTGTATCTCCTGCTGTATACTTTCCCTGGTTTATTTTCCCATTCATCTATGGTTTTTCAGAAGACAGTTTTAAAATTAAAAACATGTATCTCCAAATATATTTTGTTTAAATGGTTTAAAAGGTCAAATAAACCAAACTACTACTATGTTCCCATGTCCATTTCTCATTTGTGAATATGCGAACAGGGAGGGTCTTTCTTCTTTGAAAAGGTTCTCTATCCTGTTTCTTCTTTACTTCACAATTTTTCCTGCATGTGATATGGAACACATTAGCTTCTCTCCTGTCACTGAGGTGTGGAGAAATGTGGATCTGCATTGCATTCCCTGTGGAGGGAGCCTGCAGTACACAGGCCCTTCCCTTATCCTCTTTAATTAATATTACCCAATACCACATCCGCACTGACCTGGATGGCCTAAACTAGCCAGATCACATCAGATCTCAGAAGCTAAGCAGGGGCAGCCTTGCTTAGTATTTGGATGGGAGACCTCCGAGGAAGTCCAGGATCACTACGCAGAGGGAGACAATGGCAAACCACCTCTCTAAAGTCTCTTGCCTTGAAAACCCAATGGGTCACCATAAGTTGACTACGACTTGATGGTACTTTCACCCACCAATGACACATCCAAATAACAACTCTAAGTCAACACTACTGAGTGGCATTGTAACCCTATATATAAACAGTATTTTGAGCCTCCACGGTTCCATGCTCTGCATTTTTGATTTATTTAGAAACTGTTATCCTGCCCCATCCATTATATTGAGGATGACACACAAAAAGTACGACCTTAAAAATCAAAAGTGAAACTTCAACAATACTTAACATTCTGCCCTCACCCAAACATATAAATCAGCAATAAGACCACATTATTTCCTCTCCCTTTCCACATGTGGACCTCCAGAGATAGCTGCACAGAAAGCAGGCTAAACACCTTTCTCTGGTCTGATGGAATGAGGGTGGTTCTTAACTTAAGAAATTTTTGATTAAGAGTTGGACATATATATAATTATAATAAAAATCAATGCATTTTTGGTTTTTTATGTCTAGTAGTATGAACGTAATCTAAGAATCCTCTGCAACTGGGGAAAATATCTGTTGTTTCCATTTCAGGAGAGAAAGGAACAATGGCTTCAGTATTTCAAGTTGTAGAGACTTTTCAAATAGCCCAAGGCAAAAAACTTGATAGGTCCCCTCTCCAGAGAGTTGTTCTTACGGAAATATACTACAGCAAATGCCCCAGTATTGCTGATGCCCTAATCCGTAGAATCCCTTGCAGAAAGCTTAGTCTATCCCTGTGAAATGTTTGCTACAATACTTATGTTTCCGTAGCTCCTACATGTCTCTCTCAAACTGGCATTTCTAGTTATTCTGTAAGAATGAAACTATCCCAAAGGATATCAAGAGACTGGTATACAGCCAGGTCACCATATCCAGGGGTGTAACACTTGCACCTTCTACAAAGTGTGGCTGTAGAACTGAATGACCTGATCCATGTCGTAAGATGTTACAGATGTCACACGCTTAAATCCATGAGAAGCTGCTGCATTGCAGAACCATTTTTGGTGACCTCTAAGTCGGAGCAGTACCATTTGAACAGGTTCTCAGTTGCTCTGATGGAATAAGAAACAAGAGTAACATCTCTCTATCCAAGCTTTTTAATTTGGATATTTAGCTAAAATGTCCAAAACACATCGCCAGAAAGACAGAGTCAGCTCCTCTGCAAAGTTCCAGAGATCCAGTTACTGCCAGAGCCCCCAACATCCTGTGGCATACCTTCTCTTTATAGAAGCCGTTGGCTCGGTGCAGCTGAGAGCAGATGGTCATAATGACTTGGCTGACAGGAGCTGTCAGCACCAATCCTCCTGTCTCACATGATTTTAAAAATGCCACCTGGGGAGTGCAAAGTGTCTTGCTGCATGCATACAAAATTACTGTCCATGCCATGTTTCGTGACCATGGCACCAAACAATGTGTGCATGCTACAGTCACTAAAGGTTATTCATCACTCCGAGCAGGACACTATGATAAGTTGAAAAGAGTTTTTCATTTCTTGGACTAAACACACAGCATAGCTCACTGCAGTGGGGCTGATGGTCTCCACTGGCAAATGCAGGATTTTGGCACATTTCTGAAAAGACAGAATATGCAATCAGGCTCTTTGCAAGCCTCAGGGTGAAATGGCAGAGCTGAGGGCAAAATTATACATGCATTTTCAAATGCTTTAATGATTGTGTAGCGGACTTTAACGTGCTTTGATGCTGTTCCTATATTTTGCATTTTCACCCATTATACGTCAATGTACAGGCTTCAGCTGCTTGCCGGAGAAAACGTTCCCCTCCTCCTTCAGTCAAATACTCTGAAGACTAGCCCATACTGCCCTGCAACTGCACTCTGCACTCACTTGTCTAACTATGAAATTCCTTTTTCTAGTTAATTTTACTCTGTTTATAGCCCATTCTTCTGGTTATGGCTCAAGGTGGCTTTCACAGCAATGAGATCAATAGGATGAGACATTTAGTAAGCAAACTAGAGCCCCACCCTGCCTGTTTCAGGTGCGTCCAAGGGGAGCTGCACCTGCAAGTCGGGCCCCTTTGCTGAACACTGCCATCCCTTTCCCTTTTGTAATTTTTGTTCTGAACCATTCTGATTATAGAAATGCCCTTCTGAACAATTCTGCTTTGCATAGTTGGCTGAATTCCAGGAGCACGGGAGCCCTCCTGACCTCTTCAGGCAAGGCTTTCCACACAGTAAGGGCCAGAACAGAGCAGGCACCTGGATGGGCCACTGCTGATCTTGTCCATTTCCTAGATGGCCCTGATAAGATGGGTGAAACTGTCATGGCAAATCATAGGAGGAGAGGCAGTCCTGTAACTATGAGTGTCCAAGGCCAACATATCTGCAGGACCCCTCTTCCCCCCCCCCCCCGTGCCCCATAGAGACTTGCACTCTGCTGAGCAACACCTGCTGGCAGTTCCCGACCCGAAAGGCAGCCACTTGGCCTTGACCAAAGCCAGAGTGTTCTCTACCCGGGCTGCAGTCTGGTGGGGCAGGCTCCCACTGGAGGTCAGGGCCCTGCAGGATGTAATGCAATTCCGCAGGGCCTGTAAAACGGAGCTGTTCCACCAGACCTTTGGTTGAGGTGGAGGACATCTAAATACTTTGGCCTCCTCTGCCTACACTGCCCGGGTGAGCTGCCCTTTCTAGAGATCGTCATGGTATCTGCTGAGTGGGTCCTTATCCTTGTCAGCATATGCCCAGCAATGGAGGCGCCCGTGGATACTGGAAACTGAAATTTTCTGCCATCTGTTGCTGTTTTTAGGAATTTTAACTTTGTATGAATTTGGATTTACTACTATGTTTGTAGATTAACTGTTGTGACCCACTTTGAGACCACTTGTGGGAAGGGTGGGATATAAATCCAACTGAGGATGAGGATGATAATGATGTAGGGGTTTGAGTGTGATAGTCAATACCTTGAATTGAACCTGGCCACTGATGGGTGACCAACAGAGTGACTGCAAAATGGGTGTAATATATATGCTCCACCTAGCTTCTGATAACAACCAAGCTATGGCATTCTGTACCAACTGGAGTCTCCAAGCTGATTCCAAGAGCAGTCCCATGTAGAGTGCATTACAGTAGTCTAGTCTTGGTGTTACCCTGGCACAGATCTAGGTGGCCAGATTGGCCAAGTCAATTTCTTTTGCCATGTACCATCTCAAGTGAAACTGACCAAGTTTTAATTTCACTGGCACTGCATAATAAGACTCTGGCCAAAAAAAAAAATGGCATTGGGGAAGGCCATGCATGTTTCCCCAAAACTTCTTCAGTTTGTTTGTTTGTTCATTTGTTTAAAAGAGGAGGAATCACCTAAGGGACTCACGCGTCCATTTCTGTAAATAGAGCAGACTTAAACATGTGAAAAGGCCATTCCAGAATGTGTTCAACTCTATGGAAATACTGATGGGTGTAGAAATAACAAGATGCTTTGGTAGAACAGGTAATACAGAATGATGCAAGAAAGCTGATTTATATATTTATTTAGGCCATTCACATGCTGCCTTTCTATTTCTGAAAGATACCTGCAGATTCAAGAGGAAACTATCGAACACATAAATACATAAGCCTGAAAAATGATTGTAAATTCACCTTCCCACATGGCCATCGATCAATTTAAAAAACTGGTACAGATGCATTTAAAACTGCATTTCTGTCTTTCACACTTGTATGCCAATGGAAGGAGAGAGGCTTTTAGTGGCAAGTATCTCTTGCTCATTAAAACAGGGCTCAGGAGATGTGTTGCAACAGTCTGAAAGAATAAAACTGAAATGACTTCTGAGATCTATCCACTTTCTACATCTTAAAGCAGGCTTCACTTATCCTATGTTGAAACAGTCACAGATTCCTACATGCCAGGGCTGCAGAGAGAGGGAGACTGAGGGGACAAAGTTCAGGGGGGGAGTCAGCTGGAGAGCCCCTAAAGCCAGCATTGTGCTGCGTTCATCGAATGCATTTTTTAAAATTCTAATACAGTTCTGACTGAAGCCAGGTGCATTGAAGGCTGTGCACTGAAGGCAAAGCACTGAAGGCAAAGCACAGCAAAAAGCACTCAGTGGCTGTGGTCACACACACTAAATAATCCACTTTCAATCCACTTTCAATGCACTTTCCAACTGGATTTTGCCAGTTCACACACTAAAAATCCAGTTGGAAAGTGCATTGAAAGTGGATTGAAATTGGATCATTTAGCATGTGTGACCGCATCCTGCATGTAGCTTCTTTGTGAGTCTCTACTGAGCCAAGAGATGCAGGATTGGTGATGGCAGAGTCGTATTTTCTTCCTTTTATTTAAGTTTAAATTAAAATTACAATACTAAAGCCACAATTAACAATCTGTTACAGAACCAAAAATCACAATGACCAACCATCTAGTGATGGCAGGGTCATACAATGAGAAGATGTACCGGGATAGATAGGGGGACTGCATTCACAACCACTTCCCAGTGTGGCCCTGCCTCCTGATCTGCTTCAAGCTTTATTTTTGGCATAGCCCAGATAATGGAATTTTACAGGTAAAACATCTGCAATCCTATGAAAGCGCTGACAGTCATCCTTGCCCCTGAGAATTACTGTTCCGAAGGCGGGGGGGGGGGGGGGGTGGACGTGAAAAGTGCCATTGAGTCACAGCTGACTTACGGCGACCCAGTAGGGTTTTCAAGGCAAAAGAAGTTCAGAGGAGGTTTGCCATTGCCTGCCTCTGTGTAGTGATCCTGGATTTCCTTGGTGGTCTCCCATCCAAGTACTAACCCAGGCCAACCCTGCTTGGTTTCCAAGATCTGATGAGATCAGGCTAGCCCGGACCATCCAGATCAGGGCAAAGTTCTCTGAGAAGAGGAAACAACTACCAAACTAGTTTAAACTTGTGGTATAGGAACACCCAGTGATGTTAGGGCTTCAAACTCGGGGGGTCCTGGAGAACTCCCAGAATTACAACTAATCTCCAGACTGTAGCAATCAGTTCACTGGAGGAAATGGCTGCTTTGGAGGGTAAGCAGTATGGCACTGTAATGTGGGTCCCTCCCCTTCTCAAACCCTGCCCTCATAGGCTCCACCCCAAAATATCAAAAAAGAAATCCAATCCAAAATTGGCAATCCTGTTGCAATTAGACCAGCTTATGATGGTTTCCTGTGTCTCTCCTCTTCCACTCTGCCCTAATTTCTAATAATTAGGGAGACCTTCTGCTCCCCCCCCCCCAGCTCTGCCTGCTGCTGCCCAGCTGAGAGGCAGGAGGAAAATGCCGGAGAAAATTGAGGGTGCAATCTGTATTGGGACAGTGCCATGATGTCACTTCTGGTACAACTTGGAAGTGACGTTATTACATTCAGTGGTGTTCTTGCATTTGCTCCAAACCGTTATGGTTAAACCACAGAATTTGAAAAGGATGCTCCAGTGTCACTGCTTTGCAATGATCTAATTTTTTTGTTTGCACCAGAAGAGACGTTAACACATCACCAGCAACATCATGATGTTGCTTGTGAGCCCCCACCCCCTGTAAATCTCTGACTGGCTGGCAACCTTAAGTGACGCCGCCTCCTAAATATTTCAGTGTTCTTAGGTGAATTCCATCACAATCTGCAGATCTGGACCCAGTTGACCATTTTGTTGGGATTCCCCATCCTCTGTTCAGAACAGGGTTGCCAAGTCTGGGTTGGAAAATACCTGGAGACTTTGGGGGTGGATCCAGGAGAGGGCAGGGTTTGGGGAGGGGAATGACCTCAGCATGGTACAATGCCATAGAGTCCACCCTTCAAAGCAGCCATTTTCTCCAGGGGAGCCGATCTCTGTCAGCTGGGGATCAGTTGTAAACGCAAAAGATCCCCAGGCCCCACCTGGAGGATGGCAACCCTAGTTCAGAACAAATATTTGGTATTTTGAACATAAGAAGGGCCCTGCTGGATCAGACCAGTGATTAGGTTTCCCATTTGCCCACTTACGGCAGGAGAACTCCTGCCCATTGTAGCCCTTGCTGGCCAATGCTCAGCTGATCAACAGGCCGAAACTGGGGCCAAAGTGGGGGACACAATCCTTCTTAGGAGAAAAATTAAAATGAAAAAATAAAGCCTCAGCTACTTACCAGAAGTTCTGGCCATAGAGTTCTTAATGATTCCTAGATCTACCAGAAGTGGTAAGGGTAGCTCTAGCTATCACCAGAAGCTCTATGGTAATCTTGCCCTAGGGTTTCTGGCAACTGTTACAGCTACTCTTGTCACTTCTGGGTAGTTCTAGGAATTGTCAGGAACTCTATGGTCAGAGCTTCCAGTTAGTCACTAAGGTCTTATTCTTCATTTTAATTTTTCTCCCAAGACTCCCCACCCCCAACCCTCCAGCCAGTTGACAGGCACTGCCTGGTAACCCTACCAAAGACTCATCTTGTCCAGTATCCTCTTTCATACAACGGCTGACCAGTTGTCCTGCAGGGCCAATAGACAAGGCACAGAGGCTAAGGCCTTCTCCTGATGTTGCTTCCTAGCACTGGTATTCAGAGCAAGATTAATATAATTGCACAGTTGATCTAAATTAGGTTAGAAACAACAACTGCTACTAATAATGTTATTCTGTTGTCTCTTGCTGCATCCATGTGTGTCCCTAAATGCACCCATGAAAGCCAGAAAATGCCCTGTAAACAAATGGCAAAGTTGAGAGCTCCAGCTGCTCATGATGCTTTAGTTTAAACATGCCTTTGGGCATGGAACTTTGTTTTCTTTCTGCTCAGTAGCAAAGTACAGCACAGCTTTTTAAGCAGGCACACAGCATGTTCCGTAAATAGAATGTCAAGGTTTCATGTGTTACAGCCATGTTCACCTGTTACAACCATGCTAACTTTAACATTAGGGTAGATCCAGGTGGGTAGTCGTGTTGGTCTGAAGCAGCAGAACGAAGTTCAAGTCCAGTGGCACCTTTAAGGCCAACTAAGTTTTATTCAAGGTACAAGCTTTTGTGTGCATGCGCCCTTCTACTAAAAGCTGATACCTTGAATAAAACTTAGTTGGTCTTAAAGGTGCCATGGGACTCGGACTTTGTTCATTCACATCAGGGGTGAGGAGTGGCAGCCAGGATGGTAAGTGCAAAGGGAAGGAGCAGAAATAGACTGCAAGGCAATGTTCCCTCTAAGCTGAGTTAGTGTGAGCTAGCTCACAGTTTCTTAGCCTCCAGCTCAAAGATTTTTGTCTCAGCTCAGGAAGAATGGCTCCAGAGCAAGCTAATTTATGCAGTAGCCAAATTGCTCGCTCACAACTTTAATGCCAGTAGCTCACAAAGAAGAAGAAGAAGAGAAGAGACTGGGGCCAAGGACAGATTGGCATTTTGGCCAAATATAGGTTCGCTTTTCAAGCAGATTAAGAGAGCCCATTCAGACAGCTGCAGCTGCCCGGCGTTGCCGTGCCGCACTCACCCGGTCCTGAAGCACAAAAGCACTTCAAAAAGGTACCCGGTGAAACCAGTGTCAAGCCGTCCGGGTGCGCATTCACCCGGCTTCCTGGCAGTGTGGACACAAATAAGCCACGCATCAAACAGTGCTGGTAATGTGAACCCACTGATTCGGCTGCTGCACCCATGCGCTCATGCTCCCATGTGTCTATGCGCAGCTCGGCAAAACAGACGAAAGCCACGCACTGCCACAGCACCACCACCAGGGGCCACCCCACAGTGTGAACGCTCTGTTCCGCCTCCTCCCCGGTATGGTCGCGCGTCAGTCTACACAATGCGAATGGAAAGCCCCACAACAACTCAGCCAGGGTCTTTTTGTCCCGCTTCCCTTGCGCTTCAATTTGTCAGTCTGTCCTTGGCCTGGATTTACACCCCGCCCTTCACTTGTAGTCTCAGAGCGGCTTACAAACTCCTTTCCCTTTCCCTCCCCACAACAGACCCCCCCTGTCAGGTAGGCTGAGAGCTGAGAGCTGAGAAAGCTCTGAGACAACTGTCCTTGAGAGAACAGCTGATACAGAACTATTGCTTGCCCAAGGTCATCCAGCAGATGCAAGTGGAGAGGTGGGGAATCAAACCCGGTTCTCCCAGATTAGAGTCTGAGCACTTAGCCACTACACCAAACTGATAGAATTTTTGCTCATAAGACTCCACAGCTAAGAGGGAACATCACCGCAAGGTGCTCCTTGCTTGCTGCTAGCAGC
The DNA here is from genome assembly GCA_029233225.1 of Lepidodactylus listeri. NCBI lineage: Eukaryota > Metazoa > Chordata > Lepidosauria > Squamata > Gekkonidae > Lepidodactylus > Lepidodactylus listeri. Next base: position 53,781,412 of record JARCFY010000005.1, on the reverse strand, counting down.
CCTGTACTCACTTAGTTCTGACTCCAGCTGTCTCTGGCCTCCATCGTTGCCCCCCCCTCCATAAGGACACAAGGTCTCCCCTCCATCTTGGCTGACACTTATTAGCACTAGCTTTAGTCAACACATTCCTATCCACACTATCCTAGTGCAAAGCACTGGGGGTGAAAAAAAAGCCTCCCTCCCCCCCCCCCCCCAAATACTGAGCCTAAACTTTTTACTCTTATACTGAGAAATTTCACAAATTGTATGTGTCCAGAATTTTGAAAGGCAGGGCAACACTCCACATTTATCTGCACTGAAGTGGCATAAGTGGGAAAGGCCCAGGAAAAGCAGGCTTGTCATAGTGAGTGCCCAGGAAATAAAAGACAAAAACCAGCCAAGATCTTAAGAATGTCAGAAGTCTTCCAGGGAGTTGTCTGGAAGCTCCCTTTTGCATCCAAAAAGAGGAAAGAAAGTCAAGCTGCTCTGAAGACCAGAGTTAAAGTTGCATTAATAGACTCTCTCAGGCTCATATTACACTGCGGTGTCCTCAGCTAGTCTTTGTGCAGTCAAAGCATAGTGAGTGAACTGCAGTTAATTTAGACAGCATCTTAAAGCAGAGGGGGAAATGGTTTCCCTTCCCAGCACATCTAATTGCTGACCTGCCGACTTAACAAGACAATTTCTTTGAACTGGCTGCCTTGTGGAAATGCTTTAAGGTTTTATTGCCTTGTCCGTCACTATGAGAAAGGATGCATAGTGAAAATTATGCTGCAAATTGCTTACAGGAAGGGCCACCAAGAGCAGGATACTGGGCTTTCCCCCCCTGTGTTAAGTCACAGAGAGCATGCTTCCTGCTTGGGACAGATGACCTACCACCATTACTAAGCCTCTTGAAACAAAAATAAATGGGATGGTGATGAAAGTGTGCCATCTCATACTATTTAGAGAAAGCGTCTGACCTTCTGTCTTCTGGCAATCATGGGTGGTATGTATCTCCACAGTTTTTCAGCATGCATTTTGCTTTGGAGACTATAGACACAGGCCAGCGATATGATTGGCTTCCAAAAGAATTAATCCAGTGCCCACAAACTGTTGGACAATGCCACATCAATGCTGTGTACCACCCACCTCTGGTTTATTTCAAACTTAACATGTCATCCATAAGCAACTTTCAAGTAGCAAGTCTACATTCTCACACATTTAGCTTAAAAGTAAAACTTTGGTATGAGACATCCAAAAGGAACTGGTCATAAAGACAGACTAGATGTGAGAGAGTTCCAGAGCTTCCCCCAGTTTATAGGATGTAGGGTGAATTCAGATGACCAGTTTGAATGTAGTTTGACAAACTGAAGCAGGTACAGGGAAGGTTGTTTTGGTTTTATAGCAAGGGAATTGGTTGCTTAAATGATTTATGTCATGGGTGCATGCTGAGACAGATGCTTGGAAAACATTTGTGAGTCACAGTCTGTACTATGACAAAATGCTGAACTTATCTGACATCTCACTAAGAAAGGCTTCCTGTGTGTGGCCTCACTGTGCCACCTTTCACATTTCTACAGGTGAACACAGAAGACAGACAAGCCAGCTGAGATCTCATTAAATGAACGGGTTCATGGATTGTCATGTTAGGTAAAGGAAGACATCCACACTGCTACGGAAAGGTCGGTCATAGGGAAGTATCTGCTTTTGTTTGCAGCCTTTTGATTTTCCCGGATATATAGCAAAGACGGCATTATGAGCCAGAGTGACAAGCTCAAAATACAAATGGCAGCTCTCTTTCCTATGAACCAAATGATGAAGCATTAAATGTTACGTTTCATGCTCAGTGGCCTCTGGATGCCTAATAAAAGCCCACCACAAAATATGTTGTCATGTTTTTATCATGTGACCAAGCACAGTACAAAGAACGAAGCAGTGGTGAAATAGAACACCACCTTCTGATGTGATTGTGCAAAAACTCATCCAAAATAAATGTTCAGGCAAAAGAGGTGGCAGTGTGTTTGTGTGTGTGTGTGTGAGAGAGAGAGAGAGAGAAACTGACTGACTGACTGACATGGTACAAGCAACGGGCAAGCTGGCCAGGCAGAAGACAGAACGATAACAAACAGAATGTGTGAAGTTGAGAGAATGAATATCTTATTATTCAGATCATATGTCATGGGCTTATTTATCGAAGACGAGCCTAGCAAAAGGAAGACCATCACTGAATAACTAGAAAGTTGCCCGGAGTGCTGGTAATCATGTTGCAATATCACCTGTTGACCAGATTAGGCCACGGTGGGAAGGTTTCGGTTTGTTTGATATCCCTGTCTCTGAATGAGACAGGCAACTTCCTCACTCAGACTGTGATGTTTGTAAACTGGCTCCAGGAGAGGTGTTGCATCACTGGCTGCACTAGCTGCTGCAAAAGCTCTCACTGCGGCAATTCATATGTGAGGGCTCTTTCACATATTTAGGACCATAGAGGTTATACACTAGAGCAGCAGCTCAGGCCACCAAAACTACTCTAGATGACACTGGAGTATTTCTCATTTTAAAAAAGGTACTGGCTGCTGAAAACACTTGTGAACTTCTGTGAGAACTGATGTGCTAAATTGTTATTATTTGGAAGAAAAATAAGGAAGATACCAGTATACAAGAGAAATCATACCAGCTACAAAAATAAGTGAAATAACAACAAGCAAAGCTAGATTCAGGTGGGTAGCCATGTTGGTCTGAAGTAGCAGGACAAAGCTTGGGTCCAGCAGCACCTTTAAGACCAACAGAGCTGATATGGAGTCGTTATCCTCTTCAGAAATGCCATTTTATTCCAGTGACTTCTTGTAATGCAAGTATGTGGCTCACTGGACACTTTCTTGTGCAGAAATTAAATTCCAAAGCAGACAAGTTCCACTGGGTCTTGGATCTGAGCCCTGTGTGTCAATGTAGGGTACTGTACTAATTAATCAAGGATGTTTCTTACTCCACAGTCTCACAAAGAGGTCATGTGAATCATTGCTTCGGAGGCAATGGCCTTACAGCTCTTGACATGTGAGAACCAGTGTGGTATAGTGGTTAAGAGTAGCAGACTCTAATCTAGAGAACCCAGTTTGATTCCCCACTCCTCCTCCACATGAAGCCTACTGGATGTCCTTGCAAGCCTGTCACAGTTCTCTCAGAACTCTCTTGGCCCCACCAACCTCACAAGGTGCCTGTTTTGGGGAGGAGAAAGGAATGCAATTGTAAGCTGCTTTGAGACGCCTCAAGGTAGAGAAAGGCAGGGTATAAAAACCTTCTCTTTCTCTTCTCTTCATCTGCTTTCACTGGACAACAGGCATTCTTTATTCTCTTTCTCTCCTTTCCCTCCTTCCTCTTATAGTAAGCCTACAGCTATTTGGATTTGTACTCAGCCAAGAAGTCCATCAGGAAGAGATCTTTTCACATCCCATGCACACCTGTCCATCAGTTAAGATCTTTGTCAGGGGCTCCATTACATCTTCCATAGCAGAGGCTGGGTGAGCAATAACAAAAAGTGGGTGAGGGGCTTGTTGATTGTGGCATTCTGGTGCACTCCTCTGCTGTTATTGGGGCCAGGTGAAAAACTGTTTATTTACTCAAGCATTTTGAATTTGTACTTCAATTTGAAGGCATTATTATTATTGGTTGACTTTAATATATACTTAAGTTTCAACTGCATACAGGTTTTAGGATTGTGGCCCATCTGAACAGCCTAATGACTGAGGAGTGCAGACCACAGAAGTAGAAATGATTTAAGACAGCAGTGGAACTTTCCACTCAGCTATCTATTAATTTGTTAATATCCATTGCTGAGGCTAGTGCTGCCTATTGTCTCTTAGATCCTGGCTCACAAGGACTGGAATATATGGGTTGATAGCTCAGTGAAAAGTTCTGGTGCCACATTAAATCATGAGACAGAATTAGTGACCCAGCAGAGGCTTCCAAATGAGTAGTCATCTCAGCATCAAGACAGACAGATGGCTAGTGCTCCATAGATGGAGATTCTTTAGAGGGAGAACGAATGCATCCATTCACTGCTCCATAAAAGAAGGCGCGAAGAACAAGAGTATGTGGACAGAGGAAACAGAAGTTGTTGTTAATAAAATTTCTACCCCGCCCTCCCAGCCAAGGCCAACTGGGGTCTCCAATAAACTCATCAGATAGCAAAATGAAACTATGGATGACAAAAATGAAGTAGTTTTCAAGATTAAGCTGAGCTGTAGTATACCCAAAGTAAGAGACAGCAGGTTTGAGCTTTTCAGGCAAGGTTCATAATGTCTAATTTCTGAGGACCCAATCTGGAAAAAAGACTGAACGTTTGTAAAGGATAACATGAACATTCACAAAATTACAACCTGGGTCACAGTGAATTCAGGACAGGTATTCATGAATAAATGATGCTGGTTTATACCATTGGATTATTAAGGTCAGTATTATCTGGTCCAACTGACAGCACTACTTCAAGGTCTTAGCCTTTCACAACACCCTTTTAAAACTGGTGATTACATGGGTTGAACCTGGGATCTTCTGCAAGCCAATCAGATGTGCTACCCCTGAGCCCATGATAACCCAAAATATCCATGAGCTTTGTGGCCTATCTATGGACTTGAACTGAGGTCTCCCCAACCTAATTCCAGCACTTCAGTCACATTGGCCCTTTCTTCCCTAGAGTGCCATACTACGTGATGGAATTGTAACAAACCATGGGAGTTAGTCTGACAATGAAGGCCTAAAGTGGCCTTTTTCTGCTTGAGGGGAAAAGCACTTCCTCAAAGTTTTCTTCCATTCCAACTTATATTTAAATAATTTAATCCCACCCACCCCCATCATAGACCACAGGATGTAGAAGTAATACCTATCTGTGATCCATGTATTTATCATGTGCCCCGATAGTCTTCCTTACTCACTAATCCATCTCCCTGGGACTTATTACTTGGAATGTTAAGTCCCTGAGCAACATCAAAAAGCTTTTCCTCCCCCTTCTTCTGGATGTTAACATTCCTTCTTCAGAATTCAGTCTCTGTCTCTAAAGGGCAAAATTCAGTACCAAATCAACATCTTATACATACAAATTAATTTGTCATGACTGCAGATCCCCATGCCTGCAACCCTAAGCATTATAATTAAAATGCAAGTCCCAGTGAATTCAGTGAAACTTTCTTCTTCCAAATAAGCATGTTGAGGACTAGGCCAAAACTCAAACTGCACATTCTCCAGATATTTTCAAAGTCAAAATGAACATATCTGTGAGTCAGGGCAGAGGAAAGGCAGACAGACAGCAATTGTTTTCACCCTGCTGGTACTCTTCCAAGCTGTTGTTTGCAAAGAATCTTTGTTTTGAGTCATTTCTGAAACAGTTATACAAATCAGGGATTCTTCGGCATTATGAAAATCACCATGTAGTTTTTAGTGTTTAGGTACTTACTATATTGATTTCATGATACAGGTGTCTTGTTTTTCTTTGGTTCTCCAAATTTCCCAGGCAGTGGCCTGGGGAAGGCAGCTGGTACAAGCCAGGCACAGGGCCCAGCAGAGCTGCGAGCCTAGCTGGCTCTTCTTTCTGGTGGTGGGGATGGCTGGGAGCACCTTGTTTGGAGGCCTGTAGAACTGGAACCCTTGATCTAGTTTTGATTGAAACTTAATGAGTGTTTAGTCGACAGGGAGCACTGGATCTCCTGAAATTTTGATGTCATTTGGTTGGGAAAAAAGCCACTGTAGCCCCCCTCCCCCCTGGCTAAATTCTCTATAGGGAATCATGGCAGAAGCTGCAGTTCTAGATGGCTCTTCCCTCCATCTTTTGTGGTGCAGGGCCCTTTTCCAGAGCCATTCTTTCCTCTCAGTCCATGGCTTTGCAAGTATGATGGCTGGGGCACCTTTTTCAGAGGCCTATAGAACTGGACCCCTTGGTCCAATTTTTGGTGTAGTGGTTAAGTGTGTGGACTCAGATCTGGGAGAATTGGATTTGATTCCCCACTCTTCCATTTGCACCTGCTGGATGACCTTGGGCAAGCCATAGTTCTGGCACAGCTGTTCTTGAGAAAGAGCAGTATCTGTCAGAGCTCTCTCAGCCCCACCAACCTCACAGGGTGTCTGTTGTGGGGAGGGGAAGGGAAAGGAGATTGTAAGCCATTCTGAGACTCACTTGGGTAGTGAAGGGCGGGGTATAAATCCAATCTCCTCTTCTCTTCTTCTCTTCTACTTGAAACTGAAGGAGGGGGGAGATTAGAGGAAGGACTATGTTCTGTGTAAATTTGGTGGCATTGTCTTTAAAAACAACTGCCCCAGAACCTCAAATTAATTCCCCATTGAAAATAATGGTCCCAAATTTGGGGGGGGGGGGGGGGGGGAGATTTTAAACCTGAAGTGGTAATGAGCTACCCCAAACCCAGTAATCACAGTAAAGTTCCCCCCCCCCAAAAAAAACCCGGATCCAAGATTATAACAAAATGTTTCCCAGCATACATCCTTAAATCCCTGTTTCTCACTCTTCCACCACACATATGGAGGTGAACAAGCTGTTTGGGGTGGGCAACTCTAAACTGGAAAAATGCTATAACTACTGTTTTTATCTCATCCAATAGCAAATGTTTCCACTACTGTTCCATTTTAGAAGATATCTAACCTGGCTCTCATAGTCTTTTCATCTAAGCATCCTTACTTTAGTGCTGTTTACTGCTGAGTTTTTCCTTCCAGGATTCATTAACTTGGAGGGAAACATCAATTACCGTATGCATGATTGCCAGAACAAGGATGTTGACCCATGATACTTTAGATTACAGTCATAATTAATACACACAAATGGCTTTTACAGAGGCCAAATGCAAAATTACCTAGAGGACACAGTAAATCTACTCTGAGTTTCACAGTGAAATCCAGAATAACACTGAAGTCACATACAGTAAATGGATATTATATGGATTTGTCATATCTCTTTAAAGGCATCATTCTTCATGTGGAAGGAAAAATTGAGTGCATCGTGTGCAAAAGCATTGGAATATATTCAAGAAGAGAACAGGAGTGGGTCATAGCCTCCATGAGTTATTCCAGATCACCTGGGAGTATAATATCTTAGAGTTCTGCTTCACAACAAAGTCCTTTCTTGAAGAAAATTACTGATCTGTATTACTTCTCAGCAAAGATGCACATAGCATCAATATATTTATACTGTACATGATCCACTAATATCTAGCACTATAAATCAAGGCTTGGTATACAAAAGAACTCACAGACACAAGAATATCCAGGCTATACTTGGGAAACTGCAAACTATCTGAAGAAGTGAGCATGATTCATGAAAGCTCATACCCTGCCACAATTTTGTTAGTCTTTATGGGGCTACTAGACTATTGATGTTTTCTATAATTTCTCAAACTCTTAAATCCTGCAAATTATTTAAAACAGGCCTTTGGGGTGGGCCTTTCCTTCCCTGGGTGCTACAGTGCTTGAGTACACTTGAATACTATATGCACTGAACACCCTCCCACTCTCTTCTACTAACTGTCAGAAGGGGCTGCCTCAGATTCTAAAACTGTGAATACTTCCCATTTAGGGATGCCATTCTGCAGGTGGGACCTGGGGATTGCCTGGAGTTATAGCTCATCTCCAGACTCCAGAGATCAGTTCCCCTGGAGAGAATGGATGAGTAGACTGTAGGGCATTGCACCCCACTGAGGTCAGTCCTCCCCAGACTCCATCCCCACGTCTCCAGGAGTTTCCCAGCCTATATCTGGCAGCCTTACTTTCATTTCCCCTGCTGGTGGCCTGGGAGGAGAACCTGGCAACCCTATTCCCATTCTGAATGTCTCCAAAGGTTTCTAAATTGCCCACTAAGAAATAATTATCTATGTGCAGCTGCTGAGAGAGATCACCTGGAGATTTGGAGCACAGTGTCATTAGTATGCTGATAACACACAGCTCTCTGTCCTTTCCAGCAACATCCAGGGTGGTAGCAGAGTTGCCAAGAGCTATCATGGGCTCTCAGGCAAAGACTCCACTTGGACTCCCATGTGAGTTTAATCAAAACAAAACAAATCACTTGTCTGGCTGTTACAATGCATCTGTAATAATAATAAAAGAATTGGCATGTCCATCTGTCTGTCCAGGGCTATTTGGGGGCAGGAATGCACCGGAACGGTGTTCTGGCTGGCTTCCAAATAGGGATGTGCAAAAAAAATATTTTTGGCTGATTCAGATTTGGTTGAGTCGGGCTGAATGTGATTCGGCCTGCCGAATGACCCCCAAATGCCACTTTTGGCAATGCAAGCCAATTTGGGGTGGCATTCAGCTGGCCGAATCACATTCGGCTTCCAGGGAGGCATTTAAATGCCTCCCAGTGGCTTCTCCGGCTCGCCCACTTCGGTGGGCGAGCCGGAGAAGCCCGGCAGAGGGCCCCCCCCCACCTTTCCTAGCTCACCTGCTGAGGCAGGCAAGCCAGGAAGGATCCGGGAGGGTGTGGAGAGGCATTTATAAGAAGCGAGTGAGCCGGAGAAGCCTGGCAGAGCCCCCCCCCCCCGTTACTGTTAATGTTACTTTTAAAATAAATATATTAGTTATTAAAAGTATGGAATTGGAAACTTTTTAAAAAAAATGTTTTTATTGGTTTATTAGTTTTACAAACGCGGTAAACAGAATAAGAAGCAAAAGGTGGGTGTGGCTGGATGACCACACTTCTGGTAACATGGGCATAAGTTTGTGGCAGGCATAAGTGATCAGAAAATTAAAATACAACTAGGAATCTCAATATTGACCACTAGCTTAAGGAAGCTTAAGCTTCTCCTGGCTGGTCTTGTCTTGCTCCAGTGCTGGCTTAAGGTTTAGTGGGACCTGAGAAACAAGGGTTTCTCTCAGCCTCAAAGTATACAATGCAGAAAGGCCCGGCCAACAGAGTCAAAACTCCTGTTACTGTACTCTGCCTTCCCTCTGCCCCTAGTGGCTGCAGTCCAGACCTGCACTAGAAGGTTAAAATAAATGCATTCCATGACTGCAGCATGCCGCTGGCTCCAGAGGCCCTTCATCTGACTGGTGACAGGCTGTTATCCTGCAGGAACCAGCCATTGCTGAAACTGGATTGACAAGAACTAATAGGAGGGCTTTTTCAGCTACTACTACCCTTGGATTATGGAACTCCGTCTCCATGGAGTATAATTGGTACTACTAACCCTTCCAAAAGGGGTGAAACCCTTCTTTTTTGTAAGGTATGTTATGTGATCTTATGCATTTGTATTATTTGTTCATCACCCTGAGCATCTCCTTGAGACAGAAAGGTGATATTAAAATGCTCTAAATCTAGCTATCCCACATCCACAGGGTTGCCAACTTTAGTTTTGTAAATTCCTGAAGAATTGAGGGTGGTGTCTTTGGAGGGTGGATTCTAGAGAAGGGAGGGAGCTCAGTGAAGATGTGATGTCACAGAATCTGCCACCCAGAACTGCCATTTCCTCCAGAGAAATTGATCTCTGTAGTCTGCAGAGCAATTGTAATTCCAAGAGAACTCTAGGCCTCACCTGGAGATTGGCAACCATATTATTTCATGATGCAGTGATAAGGTGTCTGTATTTGAGATACAGATTCTATTAGTTCATCTGTCAAGGAAGGAAGCTGTACCATATCAGGAATTTGGGGGGTAGGATCTTGGGATAGTTGTTGCCATGCCAACTGAGTAAAGTCAATAGAAGCTGGGAGCAAGCAGTCATGTGCCTGAGTAGCAAAGGAAGCAGGTCCCGCCTCCAGGTGTGTGTTTTTAATTATTATGGCACACAAATACCAATGAAGGAAATGCAAATAATGGTTTTCAACATATTTATTCTCAAAATTATCTTGTGTATTGATATGCTTGGATACAATTATTTCCTCAAATGCCACCAACGATTGGTGCTTTGAGGAAGTTGGTCGCATTAAACCCAGTTACAGCTTATGATCTGGAGGCATGGGGCTGGCATTCAGGAGATGAGCAAGTTCTGCAGAGGTATAAAACTGTGTAGCTCTGCTGCAGTAGAGTCTTTCAGTGCACAGGTGTTCCAGTTCCTCTGAGACCACAAGCCAAACATCACTCAACTGCCAGCTTGGACTATGACAGGATGGAGGCCCAGGATATATTTAGAAAGGATTCTGAAGCCAGCGCTCACTCCCCATTACAGAGGCAGACTAAACTAGGTCGCTCATAATTACTAAACGATGTCTCTTGGGCCCCTTCTTGGACTCTCATTTTTGGACTGGGAGACTCTGAGAATTTGAGACCTCTCCATTGTTTCCATGTTCTCTTTATCTGACACAAGAACTGAGCAACGGTTAGAGAAACATGCATCTTGCCACAAAAGAAGTGCGTAGTTTCTGAAGTGCTGCAAAAGTCTCTCTGCTTAGTATTTCTGTTGTTAAACATGTTTAAGAAACTGTATTGTTTCTGAAAATAACTGGGATTGCCCTTTTTACCTCAAACCCAATACTCAGGGACTTAATACTGAAAGATTTCATTCACAAACTGCATCCCTGTCAGGATGTAGTGTGGTACAGTGGAAGCCAGTAAAGTGTGTGACTAGAGAGACTGAGAGGCCTACTTCAAATCCCTGCTGATCTACAAAGGTTAGTAGGTGACCTTGGGCCAGCCACTATGTCACAGATTAGACTCCCTCACAGGGTTGTGGAGATGAAGGCTGCAGCAATGTATGCTATCCTGAGCTCTTTGTGAGTTGGGGTGGGGGGGAGGCAATGAATAAATATGAGTGCTGTGCTTTATTTGCTGTTTTTATGTACTCCTTTTTAGTTTTGTTTTAGGTTTCCACATTGGGTTTGGCAAAGAGAAGAACTCAGGAGCAGTCCTTTTAGGGGCTGCACAAGCTTCACAAAGCAAATTCTCCGAGAGCAACAGTGGTGTTAGCAGGATTTACATGTGGGCAAGGGCTTAAAGCTGAAAGGGCAGCCAGAAAGGGAGGGGGTTTGAAGAGAACATGTTCTGAAACTAGAACTCTCTCTCCCTCTCTCTCCCTGAAATGTGTCTCCTTCCTCAGGTTTAGGAAATGGATCCCTGCTGGGATTTCCTTTCAAAGGTGACTTGTAACCTACTCATTAGGGTAGATTTCTGCAGGGCCCTCACTAACGGTGTCTTTGGCAGGGTCAGCCAAAAGCTGTGTGTGTGTTTGTGTGCGTGTGTATATGTGTGTGCAATTTGGGTGAGGGGGAGCACTCGCTTCTCAAAGGGTGGAAAATACCCACTGCCTCTGACAGCCGCAGCGGCAGCTAGAGTCGCAACTCTGCGAGGAAGGGAGGAGAGGCACAATGGGTACTATGGAGTTTCAAAAAGACCTCAGTGCGGTCGCTCTAGAAATGCTGCTCATAGTCCAGCCTGAGAAGAGGAAGACGGTGCAGAGGCTGCAGTTAGACCAACAGACGGAGAGCCATGCTTCACACCAAAGCCAAGGTAAAGAAACCTGGATTGCTGTGGCAGCTTGCAGGGGTGGGCAGTGCATGCAATCCCAGTCAGAAGTGTTAACTAAAAGCTGGATGAAAGGAGACAACTTACTTTCCCCACACACACACACAGACACACTTAACAAAATATGGAAAATCCCTTTGTCTTAGCTCTGTTTGCAGACTTTCAACTTACTTCTTACCAACCTTGACGTGAAAAAAGTTGGCATGGGGTGAGAATCTTAGACATGTATACAAATCAACACAAGGTATTTCTGTGGCACACATGGGGGGAAGCCCCTGTAAAGGAATGTGGAACGGAATCACCACATCACATATGGATGTTATAAGGGTAATATGTGAACACTGTCCTCTGTGTGTGATTTTACAATACAAGAAACCTACAAAGTGTCATTCAGTAAATGCCCTCAGTCTGCAGACAAAACCACAGAGGGGGCTGAAGCACAATGATTCTGTAATTCAATCACCAGTCTGTTGCCATCATAAACAAAGGGAACAAATGCTTGAGTGGGGTGTGTGTGTGTTTATATGTTTGTATGCATATGTGTGTGATTAAACACTGGAATGATCCACTTATAGCTGCAGTTGCATACAAAATCTGAACCATACTTTTGCAGGGGGCATCATTTAATGGTAATCTAAGTACCCTCCTTTCACTGTACAGAATAAAATAAAATAAAATAAAATGAGTAATGGGAGGGGGAGACCCCAGTTGAAAAAGAATTGGGACATTGGATCCTGGAAGTTGGTGAAACAAGAATTTCCATTTGCCACAAGGAAATTGATTAAAAGACACAAGGCAATGAGGATGGGAAGGGCAGAGAATGTTACTATCCTTCTGGGGGTAATTGCATTTTTCTGCTGCTCATAATGGCTCTCTCCACTCATGAAAAACAGGTTCTCGTTCACATTGAAGCACACTGGCAGGTTTGCATGCCACCTCTATCCCACACAATATGAATTAATCATAATAACAGCATGTCCAAATGGTACACTAGTGGACTTAAGTAAGGCACTATTTTCTCAGTCCTTCATCTGCAATATAACAATGGCCTAGCTTACTGGACTTTTATGCAGATTTCTTAGAGTATGCATGCAAAGCACAGTGTTTGGTGAACTACATGTTATTTTAAAAACTTCACCTGTATTGTCTCAGAAAGTATTCTAACAGTCCAATCAGGTCACCAATATTCAGGACTCTTGAAAGGGTGGGGAATGGGGTGGGCAAATTCTTGGGGACTTGGCCCCCTGGGAGCCCCTGAAGCCAGACAAGTCATGTATATTATATCCTTGAGCTGGGCCACAGTGGTGGTGGAGCTCCCAGAGGGAATCTTTCTTTGGGGGCCTGAGATGGCTCTTGGCAGCCCTACTGCAGATTAGCGGGTGAGATAATAGTGGCTTGCATAAAGCCACTGCTAGTGCCATCCTACGACCTTATAAGCCCATTGACTTCAATTGACTTAGAAGGGTGCGATGCTGCTTAGGAAGGCACTAACACTGACTTCATGCTGGAGAGGAAAGTTGAAGGAGGGACCACCTGGCTCACAGTTTACACTCTGAGCAACTCAACTACACTAGCTCTCGGGTACAAAATTCCAGTTATTCCTCATGGCAACTGAGTCAGCCAACCCCCATTGGCCGAAGTTATCAGTACTTCGGTACGGGATTACTTCTGCATATGGAAGATCCTGTTAAAGTAGCCACTGTGTGGTCAGATTAGCAGTAAGCAGAAAGGGACATTTTGCACAACTTAATCCATACTGTAGAGATCCAGTTGTTATGGGAGGGGAAAGGGCCTACACTGTAAATGTGCACTACAAACCCAATTCACAGAGCACTTTGCACTGAGCAATATATTAAGAAACAAAACAGTGACTAAGGTGCACTGTTGTGAATGTGTGCATGTGAAGTGCGGTCAAGCTGCTTCCAACGACCCTATGAATTAATGTTCTCCAAAACGTCCGGTTGTTAACAGTCTCTCTGGTCTTGCCAGTTAAATTTCTGTTCTCTATTTGCTTTCATTTAAGTAGCTTCATTGGCTTTTGCAGCAGTAAAAAGGTAAAGGTAAAGGTAGCCAGTCGAATCGAACTCTAGGGGGCGGTGCTCATCTCTGTTTCCAAGCCAAAGAGCCAGTGCTGTCCGAAGATGTTTCCGTGGTCATGTGGCTGGCATGACTAAATGCCAAGGCGCACGGAATGCTGTTACCTTCTCACTGAAGTGATACCTATTTATCTACTTGCAATTTCTTGCTTTCAAACTGCTAGGTTGGTGGGAGCTGGGGCCAGAGATGGGAGCTCACTCCATCATGCAGCACTCGGGTCTTGAACTGCCTAACTACAGACCTTCTAGTCTGCAGCTCAGCATCTTAACCTCTGAGCCGCCATGGCCCTTTGCAGCAATAGTGTAGGATAAAAAGTTGCTGAACAGTTCCTGCAGTAAACTCCTTTTAGTTTGCAGCTCTAGGATGACTTCTTTCAGAGCAAACCCCATTGATCTGTGTAAGATTTTCTTCTGAATGCACATGCGTAGGACTGGCATGAACTAATGAAATCTAAGCAACATTTATTCCAGAGCAGTTCTAGTATAAACACGTTCTCCTGGAATTACAAGTGATCTCCGGACTACAGGGATCGGCTCCCCTGGAGGAAATGCAGGGGTCCTTTTGTAGAAAAAGAGGTGCAGGAGCTCATTAGCATAACTCATTAGCATAACTCATTAGCATATTCCAAGTCCCCTGACATCACCAGAAGTGTGTCAGAAAGGGAATGTATATGAGGGGCTGGAGGAAAGGGGGTTTGAGGGAGAGGCTCCAAACTTGCAGGGTAGATGCTGGGGCCTCTCCTCGGAATACCCACTAAGTTTCAAGAAGATTGGACCACGGGGTCCAATTCTATGGGCCCCCAAACAGATTGTCCCATCCCCTCCATTGTTCTCTATGGAGGGAAAAAATGTTAACTTTTTTCCTACCATAGAGAACAATGGAGGGAATGGGGGCAACCTGTTTGGGGGCCTGTAGAATTGGACCCCCTGGTCCAATCTTCTTGAAACTTGGTGAGCATTTCGAGGAGAGGCTCCAACAGCTACCCTGCAAGTTTGGAGCCTCTCCCTCAAACCCCCTCCCCTCCAGTGGCTTTTAAAGTTGCCGCCAAATTTCGGCGGCAATTCGGCGGTGAGCTGAATCAGATTAGATTCAACCCGTGGCTGCCCTACTGGCCAGTCCTGAGCTGGCGGAGCTTTGCTCCGCCTCGCTCCAGCCCCAACAGACCCCTGAGGAAATGGCACCTTTGTACAAACTCTGTGGCATCTGACCCCCACTAAGCTCCCTCCTCTCCCCAAACTCTGCTGTCCCCAGGCACTACCCCCAAATCGCTAGGAAATTCCCAAGGTAGAGTTGGCACCACTATTCCACAGTCCTTTTGTTCTTTGCATTAGATCCTTGTGCCTCTGCCTCCTCACAATGACTGGGGCAGATTTGAAAAGTGCAGGGTTTTAAAAGCTTAAAAAATAATAATAAAGCAAATACTATGTCCATAACCCTGCAATGGGTCTTTTTAAACCCACTGAAACCAGTGAGCATCATCTTTATCAAACTGGGACACCGAATTCTGTGTTGGACTGTGGTATACAGGGCGTTTTTTGTAGAAAAAGCCCAGCAGGAACTCATTAGCATAATAGGCCACACCCAACAGCAGAAATGCATTAGCATATTAGGCCACACCCCTGACAGCGCAGCTGCCTCCCCTCCTTGGGTTCCCCAGGTGCCCCGTGGCTTGCAGGGCGCCTGGGGAACCCAAGGAGGGGAGGCAATTTAAACTGCCTTCCCTTCCTGGATCAGCTTGGCTTCTTCAGGTATCCCACAGCTTGCAAGGGCACCTGGGGAACCGGGGCGGGGGGGGGGGAGGCTGTAGGCGTGGCCAACTCAGAAGCCAGCCGGAACTCCGTTCCTGTGTGTTCCTGCCCAAAAATAGCCCTGGTGGTATATATTTATAATGGTTCCTTTGCAATATCAATCTATTCTGATTTCCCTTCAGCAGCCCAGCCACTCATTGCTCCTTGGTCTGCTGCAGTGGATTGGACTGAACAAAGCATCCAGGCTGGATGTTTGTTGCCAAACAAGGAAGAGTAAAGGGGATGGAGTTGAAAACCAAACAGGGAAGGAAATTGTTCCTAGACTCTGAGCCAACCAGAAGTTACTCTGGGATAATTTTGTTTGTTTGTTTCTGGCCAGCCCCTTGCTTCATTCATTCATTAGAAGGGTATGTATATTATTTAAATTCCAGCCACCTAAATATACCCTAGCAAACACAGTTCCAGAATTGGGCCTTTATTGCTGCAAAAACCTGCTTTCAGTTCGTAGGAAAAAAATCTCAGCGACTGACCAAGAGAGAGATTGTAGTAGATAACTCAATGAAAATGTCGAGACAGTGTGTGACTGCAATGAAAAAGGCCAACGCAATGCTGGGGGTTATTAGGAAGGGAACTGAAAACAAATCAGCCAGTATCATAATGCCCCTGTATAAATTGATGGTGCGACCTCATTTGGAGTACTGTGTACAGTTCTGGTCGCCACACCTCAGAAAAGATATTATAGCATTGGAAAAAGTGCAGAAAAGGGCAACTAGAATGATAAAAGGGTTGGAACACTTTCCCTATGAAGAAAGGTTGAAGTGTTTGGGGCTCTTTAGCTTGGAGAGATGACGGCTGAGTGGTGACATGATTGAGGTTTATAAGATTCTGCATGGGATAGAGCAGGTAGAGAAAGAAGTACTTTTTTCCCTTTCTCACAATTCAAGAACTCGTGGGCACGCAATGAAATTGCTGAACAGTCGGGTTAGAACAGATAAAAGGAAGTCTTTCTTCACCCAAAGAGTGATTAACACGTGGAATTGCTGCAGGGGTACCGCACTGCAATTATAAACGGAATTCACAGCCACAAGAGGTGGGGGCAGCTACAAGCATGGATGGCTTCAAGAGGGAATTAGATAAACACATGGCTATTTTGGGGCAGGAACACACAGGAACGGAGTTCCGGCTGGCTTCTGAGTTGGCCATGCCTACTGCCTTACCCCCCTTCCAGGTTTCCCAGGTGCCTTGCAAACCACGGGGAGCCTGGGGAAGCCAAGCAGATCCAGGGAGGGAAGGCAGTTTAAACTCCTCGGGTTCCCCAGGCGCCTCGCAAGCCACGGGGCACCTGGGGAAGCCAATCCTGGGAGGAAGCTGTGTGGTCAGGGGTGTGGCCTAATATTCTAATGCATTTCAGCTGTTGGGTGTGGCCTATTATGCTAATGTGTTCCTGCTGAGCTTTTTCTATAAAAAGAGCCCTGGATAAACATATGGAGCAGAGGTCCATCAGTGGCTATTAGCCACGAGGTATAGATAAGAACTCTCAGTTTGAGGCAAGTGATGCACTGTATTATTGGTGCTTGGGAGAGGGGGTAACAGTGGGAGGGCTTCTAGTGTCCTGCCCCCACTGCTGGACCTTCTGGGTGCACCTGGTGTTTTTGGCCACTGTGTGACAGGTTGTTGGACTAGATGGGCCACTGGCCTGATCCAACATTGGCTTCTCTTATGTTCTTATGTTCTTAAAGGGAGAGTTCAGCTAAATGGACAGTGAACAAGAAGCATGGCCAGTGGAGTACTGGGGAGCGGCAGGCGGTCTGCCCTGGGCACAGATTAAGGAAGGCTTTTGAATAGGGTTGCCATTTGCCTGGTGGGGGTGGGGGATCTCTCAATTGTGTAGGCTCCTGCCTGCCGCTGGCCAGCAGGAGGGAATCCCCCCCCCAAGCAGCGACGTCACATTTATTTATTATTTATTTATTTTTCACACTTTTATCCCGCCCTTCCAGTGAAAGGGCTCAGGGCAGCTTACAACAAACAATACCATCAAAGTGGTTTACAAATTTAAAAACATAAAAACAAACTACAGTCTTAAAACAACATACACAGCAATACTGGCGGCAATCTATGTTCTCCTGGAGAGAAAACGGCAGCAAAGATTTGGCCTGTGGATCCAGAGCGATGGTAACCTGCAATGTCCCCGGTGGCGGCTCCTAATCGAAAGCCTGGCGGAAGAGCTCTGTCTTGCAGGCCCTGCAGAACTGTAACAAATCCTGCAGGGATTTCATCTGGGATGTCATCTGGGAGCTCATTCCACCCGTATGTGGCTGCCACCGAGAAAGCCCTGGCCCTAGTGGAGGCCAACCAAACATCCCTCGGACCGGAGAGAGTCAAGCGATGTTGAGTGCTCGACCTCATTGCCCTCTGGGGTGCATATGGGGAAAGGTGGTCCCTCAAGTAGGCAGGCCCCTGACCATATAGGGCTTTAAAGGTCAGCACCAGCACCTTGAAACGGATCCAGTATGCTATAAGCAGCCAGTGCAGCAACTGCAACACAGGCCAGATGTGGTCACGCATAGGGAGACCCATCAGCAGCCTGGCCGTGGCGTTCTGCACCAGCTGCAGCTTCCGGATCTGAGACAAGGACAGCCCTTGTCTCAGCTTTATAGTGGTCTAATCTCAAGGTGACCATAGCATGGATCACTGTAGCTAGGTCATTGCATTTGATGAAGGGAACAAACTGCCTGATTAGCCGTAGATGGTAAAAGGCTGCCTTGGCAGTGGCTGCTACCTGGGCCTCCATTGTTAAGGAAGCATTCAGGAGCACTCCCAAACTCCTGACCCTCGGCGCTGGCACCAATGGCACCCCACCAAAGGACAGAAGTGGGATCCCTACTCCTGACCTGTTCCGACTCAAGCACAGGACCGCCATCTTCGTTGGATTCAGTTTCAGTCAACTCAGTCTGAGCCAGTCCACCATGTCCTGAAGCGCCTGTTCCAGGTCATCTGGGATAGAGTTGGACCAGCCGCCAAACAACAGATATAGCTGGGTGTCATCAGCATATTGATGACACCCAAACCTATGCCTCTGGGCAATCTGGGCAAGGGAGCACATATAGATTTTAAATAACATTGGGGACAGCACCGCCCCTTGAGGAACACCACATACCAGTGGGAACCTCTGGGAGGTCTGTTCCCCAAGCGCAACCCTCTGTCCCCAATCCTGGAGAAAAGAGGCAAGCCACTGTAAAGCAAGCCCCTGTATCACCGAGTCAGCGAGGCGGTGGATCAGCAACTGGTGGTCGACCACATTGAACGCAGCCAACAGACCTAACAACACCAGTGCCTCCATGCCGCCTCGATCCAGATGTCTCCGGAGGTCATCTGAGGGTGACCAGTGCCGTCTCCATCCCAGGACCTGGCCGGAAGCTGGACTGAAACGGATCCAGCATGGAAGTGTCATCCATAAAGCTCTGCAACTGAATTCCCACCGCCCTCTCCAGTACCTTGCCCAAATAGGGCAGGTTGGACACCGGTTGATAGTTGGCCAATATGGCCGGGTCCAGAGATGGTTTTTTCAGGAGAGGACGGACCATTGCATCCTTGAGTGCTCCCGGGAATAGCCCTTCTGTGAAGGACTTGTTGATAATCTCCCTCAGAGCACCACGTAACCCCTCACGACCAGCTTTTATAAGCCACGAGGGGCACGGATCAAGGTTGCATGTGGTTGGACGTACAGTTGAGAGCAATCTGTCAACTTCCTCCAGGCTGAGAGGACTGAAATGATCCAGAATAGAACCAGATGACATACACAAAGCCTCAAGTTCACTCACTGTCTCAACTGTGGCAGGGAGATCCCGGTGGAGCAGCAGGACTTTATCTGCAAAATAGCTCGCAAAAGCCTCACAGCCGATATCCAATTCTTTAACGTTTGGCCTGCCTTGTGGCAGTACAGTTAACAACCAAATTGTTCTAAATAATTGCGCCAGGCGAGAGCTAGAAGACGCAACCATGGCTGCATAGAATTGCCTCTTCGCGGCTTTGACTGCCACCTCATAGGATCTCATAAACGTCCCCTACGATGCTCTTGTTACTCCGTTGTGGGCTCGCCACCACCATCTCTCTAGCCATCTAAGTCCTCGCTTCATCAGTAAACCAGGGAGCCAGCTTAGAGTGAGGGCACAGAGGGCATCGAGGGGCGATCTCGTTGATGGCCGCTGTGAGCCGGACATGCCAGTCCTTGACCAATCCATCCAATGAGCCGCCAGGGAGCATGGGATCCTGCAGAGCTGTCAGGAACCACTGAGGGTCTATCAGGCTCCGTGGGCGAGCCAAAATACGCTTGTCGCCCAAGCAGAGTCAGGGGCACCATCAGATGGACCTTCAGGGCATAGTGGTCAGACCATGAGATGTACCTGCGTCACCCAGAAGTGACACTGGCACGTCAGTGACATTGGGGGTGATGCTCAGGCTTTTGGGCAAAACTCTGTGGTTTGATGCTGATTTTACAATAGAATTTTGCCCAGAATCTAGAGCATTGCCCCCCAATGTTGCCAATGTGCCAACATCACTTCTAGATGATGCAGGCACGCTGTGTGTGATGTCACTGTTTTGGGGGGAATGGGGGGGCAACATCACTTCCCACTCCTGGAACTCCCCCCCATCCCCCATTAGCAGGTGAAAGGGACCTGACAACCCTACTTTTGAAGGGGGTCCTCAAAGCCAGCATCATCCTGTTGCTGCCAGCTGAATGTCTTCTCTTCTATTTTTAAAATGCAGTTCTGGCTGTAGCCACTAGGGGGGCAGGGAAGGCTGAGCCTAGCAAAAAGCTCTAGAATTGGCTAAGCTTCCCTTCTCTCCAAGACTCAACCAAACTTCCTTAACAGATCCTGCTGATAGCTGCTACAGTGATTGCCCCCCTGCAGGTCATTTTCTTTAATAGTCTAGCCTTTCTCTTTCCCTTTCCTTGCACCCAGCTCAGACAGATCTTGCAAAGTGGTAGTTAAAAGAGTGTTGCAGCAAGATAAAATCACCTCTCTCTCTCTTAATTTCTCTTCCTCTGTTTACATGTTTTTCATTCATTTCTGTCTCCCATCACCTAATTTTTCTGTGTCCCCCCACCTTACTTTCACTTCTTGGTCTCAAAACTTACTTGGTGACAGAATGTATTTAGAGTAGTATAGTAGCAAACCTTTGTTAATATTATGTTGGGTACTCTGTACATTGCACTGGTTCTGCTGGGGTTCAAAAATCCCCCCCCCCCTTCAGTTTCTACTGCAGAGATTCTCAGGTTTGACTCTTTTTTTTGGAAACAATGGAGATTGGGGGCACTTTCTTTGGGCGGTAATGTGTTTCTTAACATCCAGTCTGGTGAAGCTTGTGATCACTATTCTGTGATGCTTTAGCTAGTGTTAGTAAAAGTTAGTACAAACTCCTAGTTCTCAAAAATGCCTTGTGGATGTTTGGGATGGTCATTTCTTGGCTTCAAAATGGAGAACAGGAGCCCTACCAAGTGCCTGCTCAGAACACAAGTGGTATGATGGAATTTTTTCCCCATCAAGTCACAGCTGACTTATAGTGACCCTATAGGGTTTTCAAGCCAAGAGACATTTGGAGGTGATTTACTATTGCCTGCCTCCACATGGGCCCTATTTAGCTTCTGAGATCTATTTAGCTTCTGAGATCTGATAAGATCAGACTATCCTGGGGTTATCCAGGTCAGGGCTAGGCTGAGAGTAATGTGACTGGCCCAAGGTCACCCACCAGTGGGGATCTGAACCTGGATTTCCCAGATCGAAGTCTGACACTTTAACCACTGCACCGTGCTGCCTCTCATGATGGAATAGTGTGCTGGAATTTGATTTATTTTTTTACGGGCATGATTATATATACAAAGTTAAATACAATAAATTTTTCACTGTCTGCATTTCTTTTCTGGCCATCGAATAAAAAGTTTGGGTCCAGTGGCCAAACTTTGTCCTGCTGCTTCAGACCAATCCGGCTACCCCCCGGGATCTATTTTCTGGTCATTATTATTATTCATTTTATTTCATGATGAGGTCTGAAAACTGAGGTTCCTAGCCAGTGACTTGCCAAACCAATCACATCTCAAATATATAAATATCATGGTAGGGCAACATAATAGCAGGATTGTTCATATTGCAAACCATATGTAACTTAAGTAAACTGCATAATTTCATGCTTTCTTAGATTTTTTTTTAAGTATGTTCATTGCTCACATAACTATGAGAGAAACTCTGAAAACTGGCATGCATTAATGGCAGATGGTTGCAAAGCCCAGAAGATCTTTGAGAAATCCGTGTTTCCTAGTCAAGGAAGCATTTCTTCACTTCTGTTTCTTAACTGCTCTTCCTCTTTCTCTGCTTCCTAACACCTCTCTCTTTGCCAAAATATTCAGAATGTTGTGGTTAATAAAAACTGGCATCTGGAATGGCATTTCCATTTTCAGAACAGGTAATTTCTGTTGATTCCCCTTTCCTACGGCAGGTTCCCCTTTTGCAATCCTCTTTTCCTTTTCTAGGCATAACTTAACTGATGCTGAAATAGGGCAGGTATGAGCAATCTTAAAAAATTACAAGACTCCCATCTAGTCCATTACCTGGGAGACCGCATGATTAGCAAAAGTTGGCCGCCACGACTGACCATCACTCAGAGGTCTGTTCCCTTTGAAGAATCAGCACCAAGAGACCCCTACTCCTCAGAGCAAGGGCTTTTATCAAACCTGTGTCTCCACCCCCTTTACATCACTCCCTCCACCATCTTGACCACGTCCACCCAGGTCACAGGTGCATCCAGGGAGCCCTCCTAGAAGGCATTCTGGGAAATCTCCAGGAATCGCCTGGAGACTTCCTGGCACCAAATTCCTTAGTTGTTTTTTCTGCCTGGGCAATTAGCATATGTATAGATGTAATCTAGCGGGCATCTGAACTGGCTTCCTATCACTTCCAAAGAGCAGGGGAAAAACCACACTTTTAAAGCTCTGAGGGTGGAGGGGGGTTTCTCCACAGCACATACCACACATGTGGTTTTTGCACACTCATATGGGCTCTTAGAATCTCATGCTACAACTTTCCATTCTGTAGGTTTTCTAAGGGATGCGAACAGAAACAATAGGCAACAGCAATACCAAGGAAATGACCTTCAAGGTATGTCACTTCCTCTCACCCTATGTCTATCCATGTGAGAAATACACTCTGTCATGTTGCATACTAATGTTCATTAGAAGAAATTTTATTGTGTAGGGAGAGAGACTCTTGAGAGTTTAACTATCCTCTGCTTGTATCTAAGGGCTCAAAATATGTTGTTGCCTGAAACTGAAAGTCCAAATGATGCCAGTACTCCTACAAGGTGGTAAAAATGTAATATTAATTTAAATAATTGACAATCAGCTGCCCTTTATCAGTCCTCCAACATCTGTGTTAACCGTAGCTAACGATTTAGCCCTGATTCCAGCATCAACATTACTGGCACCTTTCGGTACCTTTATAATTTCCCCCAAAAATCTTGGCAGAGGGCAGGCAGCAATGGTATTTTGCAGGACTGGCAGGAAAGGGTATAGGTGTAATAGACTTTTTTGGATCAGGTAGTGAGGTTGGAAAACAGCACTGACTCTCAACACCCTGAATACTTAAAATGACAAACATAATGCTTTGTTATTAGTAGCAACTTGAATGTTCACGAACAAACGTTAGGCCTTTTGCAGCTACTCAGGCAAACGCTCCCCGCTGTGCTAATGACAAAGCACAGTCATGCTGCTTCTTTATGCGCGCCAGCTGTCACAGAGCTGGTGTCCCAATGCAGTAATTCTTGCTTTTACCAAGAAATATGCAAGGCTGCTAAGAGCCAGCCCGAGCCGGCCCCAGGCCAGGGATTCCCTCAGGGACCCTTATACCACCCAAATCCATCCCTAAATCATAGGCAAACAAATCACATGACTTCCTGGTAGCAGGAATGTGTTAATTGGATCTCTTGATGTGCAATATAAAATTTCCCCTATCTCTTTCCTCTCATTTATACCCCATCCTTCCTTCAAGCTGCTCATGGTCTGCCCTTCTCGTTTTATAATCATGACAACTCTGTAAGGGTCAGAGGAAGTGACTGGCCCAGGGTCACACTTCTTCCTCCTCTCCCCTCATTTGAAAGGATGCATACAGAGTTGCCAACAGGCCCTTTAATAGAGGATTGATATGCAGAAATGGGCAACTGAAGTTTTTCATGGCATGGGGGTAAATCACTCTGTTGAGCCTCTATTGCATGGTTAGAACAAGACATATTTTCTCCAGGGCTGTTGGCCACCTTAGTTGCTGAATTTCTAGCTGTATACCAGCAACACTGTGATAGGCTTCTTGGGCCCTAGGATGACCACTCCCCCCCCCCCCAGTGTTGTCCCTCAACCCCAGCATCACCAGAAATCTGGGCACAAAAGGAAAATTAGCAATTCACTAAATCTAATAAGAATTTGCAGCAATATCCACCATCTCTTGGGTATCTGTAGAGGATCTCTGGTCGTATAATGAATTGTCAAAAAAATCTCCTTGCACCAGCATGGAGGTGTCAACAAATCAATTTCAGACACTGTGGTTGGATTACTGTACTTGTGAAGTCTGACACCATGAAGCAGCCGGTGTTCCTACAGTATTTCTGAATGCTATGATGTAACTGCAGATTGAGCCGTATTAAAACAAACACACGGCCATCTCCCACATTGCAGCAATATCTCATCATTCATGGGCCTGAGCCATGACAGGCATAAGATATGTGGTACCCAGAATGGCAAATGCATATTTGAAATGCTGTCGCTTCTCTCTGGGGACTGTCAAGATACAGATCTTTGGAAAAATAAGGATGCAGCCGAACATTCCTTTACAGAGCCTGATCCATCATGAGGACTTGGGGTGGGTAAGAACTGTGATAATTCAATATCAAATTGCAAAGCTAAAATAACATGATATAGCCCAAGTCACTGTCCTCTGAAAACCAGTTTCTGAAAGATAAGCATTGTCTTGCTAGTTTAGACAAAAGATCAGTTTTGCTCTGTATTCTCCAACAGCGGCCAGGACAGTCACTGAGCTCCCAAGCAGGAAGTGATGGTTGTAACCAAAGCCTGTTGCTTCTTCTCAGTATTTGGTAATCAAATGAAAATTTTCTGGCATGTTTCCAGCCAGAAGCAGTCCTTGGCTTTAGAATTGTCCTCAAAAATGCTTCACATATGTGTCCTTGGCAATAATTTATAGTTAAGCAGGCAGTTTCATTGGATCTTGAGGTCTGTAGTGGGAGAAAGAAAAAGCAGATGAAAGGGCCTAAAGGCTGCCAAAGTAGGCTTTAGATGGTAAAAGCTAGCATCTCCAGTTTGCTCTTACCAATGTATTTTGCAAAGAGCAACCTTTGAACATTCATCAAGGGGAGCCCACATTGTGTCACAGACAGTAGTCTAGTTTCATGCAGGGCTTTTATTTTTTCCGATTTATACCCCGCCCTCCCCGCGGACGGGCTCAGGGCAGCTTACATGGGCTCATGGGCCGGGAAATAATACATTAAAATCTCTAAAAGCAGTTAAAACAGTTTAAATACTTAAAATACATTCCTAAGACTAACAGGCTACAATTAGCTTCCTATAACATATTGTCCAATTATCGAAGCGGCGGCTCAGTGGTAAAACTCCCTATCCCCCCCTGCCACCCGCCAGGGTTAAATTCGGGCCGGATTACATCAAGGTTGATATAGCTGATGGATGATATCATAGAGTCATCAGTGGCGGCTCCTATTCAAAGGCCTGGCGGAAGAGCTCTGTCTTGCAGGCCCTGCGGAACTGCACAAGGTCCCGCAGGGCCCTGATCTCCTCTGGGAGCTCGTTCCACCAGATAGGAGCCGCCATCGAAAAAGCCAACTCATTCTGCTTCATGTGTAGACCAGTCCTGTGGCACAGCCACGTTTGTAATGCAGCATACAAATCTGACTTCCCTATCACAAAAATGATATCAAGGACATGTAAATAATGCAAAAAAAGGGAAACCAAAGTGATCAAGGAACTGGAACATCTTCACTATGAGGAAAAGCTAAAGAGGCTGAGGTTTTCTTTTTAGAAGAGAGAGACAAAATGGGTGGACTTCATAAAGGTTTATATAATTATGCATTGTGTGGAGGAAGTGGTTAGAGAGATGTTCAAAGAAACACAATAAAATCCATGTCTGGGATCCAGCTTCTATTGGGTAGAATAATTCTTTTCTCTATGGCTGTTTTCAGTCTTACAGACAAGGCAAGTCTGTGCAGACTTAATCTACTGCAGTGTGAGGATACGGGGTATAGCTGGTCATTACTGGGCAATAGGTTCAGGACAAGTAAAAGAAAGTGCTTCTTCATACAATGTATAATTAACTTGTGAAACTTATTGTCATAGGATGTGGTGATGGCCAAAAGTATAAGTGGTTTTAAAGGAGTATTAGACAATTTTGAATCTTGAATCAATTGCTCCTAACTATGAAATATGGGAACTCCATATTTACAAGCACTAAACCACTAAATGCCAGTTGTTGGGGGGAACCGGCTTTTGCGTCAACTTCTTAAACTCTTAAACTACTTAAACAGAATCCTGGATTAGACTGACCATTGTTCTGCTACAGCAGGGCTTTTTTATGTTTCTACATTTCAAATGAAATTTGCATTGACAGTTTTAGAGAGTTCAGTTTCAGTGAACTTCAGTGTGCTCTAGTGCAAAAATTCAAATGTTGTGGCTGAAATTCAGGTCTTATTAAATTCCAACAACTCGATGTTTGCACTGAAATTTAAAATGTATAAATGGAATTGTCTATTTTTAATTTCTGTTTTGTAAATTTGCTGTCTATATTTCATTAATTTCTGTTTTGTTTGGCATCCCCTCACTGACCTTTGTGATACAAGCCTGTTGCTGCTCTTTGTACTCTTTTCTGATAAATTAGTTTTTTACACTACTTTCTGCTTGCAAATATATCTTCAGTGATGATTTCTAGTGCTAGTAATTTTGTTTACAGAAGCAGTCCTGTTAAAACTGAGCATAGCACTGCTATCATTCCATATGCTTTCTAATTTAAATTAGGAGCATAGCTGAACATCTAGATTTCAATCTTTTTATTGCTACCCAGTCATGTTTATGTTTAATGTTACTTTCACTGTTAGTTCAAATAAATTGTTGCTAAACTTCTGGTTTTCTAAAGAGAGCCAGTTTGGTGTAGTGGTTAAGTGCGTGGACTCTAATCTGGGAGAACTGGGTTTGATTCCCCACTCTTCCACTCTTCTACTTGCACCTGTTGGATGACCTTGGGCAAGCCATAGTTCTGGCACAGCTGTTCTTGAAAAAAGAGCAGTTTCTGTCAGAGCTCTCTCAGCCCCACCTAACTCATAGGGTGTCTGTTGTGGGGAGGGGAAGGGAAAGGAGTTTGTAAGTCGCTCTGAGACTCCCTTGAGTTGTGAAGGGTGGGGTATAAATCCAGTCTCCTCCTCCTCCTCCTCTTCTTCCTGTTTAGGAGTTTAGTTTCATTGTTGTTATTATATATGTATTTTTAAAGCTGGTTTTGATGTTTTTCTTGTACACCACCTTGTGGGCCCTAAATTAGGTGAAAAGACAGCATAAAAATATTATAAATAAATACATAACCTGCTTTTGCAATGACAGGAACCATCACTACAATTTTTATACCATGACTAAAGTCCTGTTCTTGTGTCTGTAATACTTCCTTTCTGTCACCAGGCCATGACGTTCAGATGCAGCAAATCATTACATCCTGCTCAGATGAAGGTATGTGGTAAACTAATAAATGATATGACAGTTTCCTAGGCCAAAGTTGCAAGTTCTGTGAGAAAATTTCTCCTAGATTATCATAAAAATCATAAAGCACTTAGAAGAATTATTTTGAAAAGTCACTGCCCTCATAGGGGGTTCCCAGCTCCTGGGGGAGGGCTTCTCCTTTTTACTCTCCAGTAATACCACCTGATCAATACAGGGATTTCCCACTGAAGGGATCAGGACCTTCAGCTCCCCTTCCAAGCTCAGAGTCCTTGCCTCAGCATCTCCCACTAGCCCAGTGCCTAGCTACTACTGGGATAGATTAATGTCTTGTGCACCCCTGAGGAAATAGCCAGTTGCCAGTTGCTTGCCTTCCCCCCTCCTGGGGCTCCCCTTTGAAAATGCGTGTCTGAAGCAGTGGGGGTCCATGTGGTGCAGAGAACCACTTCCTTATGAAAAAGAAAATATTTACAAGCATATTTTAGCACCACAACAGATTCAAGCTCCTAAGGCCAGCTGCATGGTCCAAAAATGGCTGCCTACTCCCATTCCCAGACAAGAGGTCTGTTTAGCTCAGTGTATCCCAAAGAAAAGTGAGACCTCCCCTTCCCCTTGCAAGGCGGTTTTAACAAATTTGTGTCTCCTCCCCCTTGACCCCAGTCAGCCCAGGTCAAGGCTTCTTTTCCTGTTGTCTCCAGAAAGCCCCTTCCTGTAACCTGTCTAGCAAAAAGTCCTCCAAGCCTCTGTGTTCTCTGCTTGGGGGGGGAGGGGGTGAACTGGTTAGGGTTGCCAAGTAGGGTCGACTTACCAGCGGGGGGGAGTTGTTCTCCCCCCGGGAGCTCTTCTGGTGCGTGCGCTTTGTGATGTCATCACGTTGGGGGCGTTGCCAGGGCAATGCTCTGGCAATCGCCCCAAAAACTCTATGGTATCATAGAGTTTTGGGGCGACTGCCAGAACGTCGCTCTGGCAACGCTCCCAATGTAATGATGTCACCTCTGGGTGACATCATTACATGGGAGAAGTTGTCCTCACCGGACGACTTCTGGGGCGGGGTTCCCTCCGCCGGCCGAATGCCGGCCGGCGGATCGGGAACCCCAATAGCGGGGGATCCCCCGCCCCCTGGGCTGACTTGGCAGCCCTAGAACTGGTCCATCTCATTGTGTCTAGCAAGACCTACTAACATTTCTTAAGAGATGTGTCTGGAAGACCATGGGCTACTTTCCACTCCCTTCCTGCTTGTTATTAGCTCAGAGAGAAAAAATCAGGTTAAATGCACAGGCCCTGCTCACTGCCAACCTCCCAGGAGACTAGGCCTTTCATCACAGTCTTCACTGGGGAGAAAGGGTACGTAAAAATCTAAATAAGTAAACGAATGCTGTTGCATAGGGGGGTAAAACTGTCATCTATACATAAAAGTATATTGAAAAAACAGACAGGTTATTGCAACTCAGACCAAACTCACCCAAAAATGTAATTTGGCTTTTAGGCAAATACTGCTAGAACCTCCTTTCAGTCATATTGCTGCCCTTGAGAAGTGTTCTGAAACTTCAGTTGGGTGCAGAAAGTTGCTGCCAGGATGTGGGCTGGATTCATAGGGGAACATATCACTCCACTCATGGCCCAGCTACATAATTTTCCCAGTTGGTCTCTAGGCTCAATTTATATTCCTGGTTCTGTCCTTTAAAGGCCTGTATGGTTTGGGATCAACATACCTGAAAGACTGCCCACTCCCTTAAAACTCTATGATAGAAGCTAATTCTACTATGGAGGTTTTGCCCACAAACCAGAGTGTTGCCCCCAATATCCCCAACATGCCTACGTCACTTCTGGGTGACGTAGGCACATCACGTTTATTTCTGACCTTTTCCCTTTCCACTCCCAGTAAGTTCATCCCCCATTCCCCGCCGGCTGGTCTGACAGACCTGACAAACTTACATCTCAATAATGGTACCAAAATTTTGGAACTCTCTCTTCAGGAAGACTTGTCTGTTTCTTTCTTGTTGCCATCTTCCTCAGGGAGACTCATCCACAAGCTCCTATCGAATCTGTAGCACCCTGCATGCACCAGTCGCTGGTGAGATCCAGCTGACTGCTCCTTCTCTCCCAACTGCCAACCAACTGCTTCCTATCTTTCCCTCCCACCCTGGAGAAAGAGACAGCCCCTGCTTGCCTTGTTCCAGAGCTCTCAGAGCAGGGAGGGAGGCATGCTGCACTGTGAAGCACCAGGAGCCTGGGTCAAGTCTGCTGCTGGGAAGAGCTCTTGGGCAAGCCACTTCCTGCTGCCCCTTGCTCGGTTCACTATTGCTGTCGCAATCTGCTACCTGCCAGGCCAAGAACTTGGGGAGATTCTGGTGGGAATTGAAGGCAAAGCGAGGCTTTGATCCCCACTTCAGACACTACACCCATTAGAGGCTGGTGGAGTTCCTGGCTGGCTTAGCCCTGGCAGTGGGTGACTGTGCCAAGCACAGCAACTTTCAAGTTCCATGGGAAATGCTTCGGGTGGTGGTGAGGAAGTTCAATCCACCTCAGAGAAGAAGAAAGGGTTGGGGATTTAATTGGCACCCCCTGGTGCTCCCCCTCCCGGGAAAAATCCTGGATTCAAGGCTGTTTATCTGTCTCCTTCTGTTGCCATCTTCAACCAGTGGTTGAAGGGGGTTTTTTTTGGGGGGGGGTTACATTTGGCATTCCCTTAGTGATCCCTCCTTACTGCTCAATGTTTTATTTATTGCTTTTATGGTTTTGGGGTGTATTTTAACTCTGTTTTTTATTGTTTTAATGATGTGTTGGGGTAGGCTGGTTTTAACGGTTTTAAGATGTGATTATACTTTTAAGTACTGAGCAGGAGGCGATGAATTCAAACAAACAGGCTTTTATTCAGTGACATTGTTCAGCTCAAAAGACAGCTCTGAGACCAGCACTTTCATTTATACTGTTCCAACACATAACTCTCAACAATGTAACTATATACAAGCAATACTATTGGACCCAAGCACGGCTCAGTGATTGGGTATTTAGATTGGCTTCAGGACCAATGGGAGTCTTTATTAATCAGCCAGTAGGAATTGGAGCTTTAAGATACCAGAGCCCTTTTTTTTTTAAAAGAAAAATCTTTTATTTATATTTTTTCCCAAATATAAAACTCATGCTGTTGTTTTACACAATCGAAAGCATCCTCAAAAACAAACTTAACAAAAACCAAAAAAGAAAGGTCATAGAGAACAGTGAACCAATATAAGATTAAACAAACGTTCATGAACTCATATTTAACCAACTGTACAACCTGGACCATGAAGAATTTAGAAACTCATCTTTTTTATCCTTTAGAATCAAAGTAAGTTTTTCCATCTCTGCTACATCCAATAGCTTCTGCACAAATTCGTTTCTGTCAGGTACCTTATCAGTTTTCCAGTATTTGGCATATATAATTCTTGCGGCAGTGCAAGCATGCAGAATCAATTTCCTGTCGTCTTTATTACGTATCTCTGGTAATATATTTAGAAGAAAGATTTCAGGTTCAAAAGGTAAATTTACACTGGTTATCTCAAAAAGCAGTTTCAGTATCATTTTCCAATATTTACGTGCTTTCCTACAAAGCCACCACATGTGGAAATATGTACCAAGATTTTGTTTACATTTCCAACACGAATTACTCGAGGATTGCGAAAACTTTGCTAACTTTACTGGTGTTAGATGCCATTTATAAAACATTTTATAAAGGTTCTCTTTGTAAGAGTAGGATCTTGTTATTTTTATATTAGTCATCCATATTCTATGCCAATCTTCCAATTCTATATTATGGCCCATGTCTCTGGCCCACAACACCATTGTAGGTTTAACAGTTTCTTCCACCATCTTATATTCCAAAAAAAAGTTGTAAAGTTTCTTGATACATTTTACATCTGAATTCAACCAAACTTTTTCAAAACCTGTATAGTCTTTCTCAAATCCTTTTGTCTTGTCTAAGTTAAACCGGGACAGTAATTGGTTCCTTTCCCACCAAGTCAGTGAAATACCTTGATTAGCTAAAGTTTGGTAGGATTTTAGGTTGTTATCCTTGTCTAGTAACTCTTGGTAGGTGATTTTCTTTCCCTCTACTAGTAGGATACCAGAGCCCTTTTCAAGCTATTACTGCTTCATATCCTAAACAAACACAACATGTACTATACATGTTTACATTTGTTAGCTGCCTTAGTGACACGTGTGAGGGCAGAAAGGCGGGGTAGAAATCCTGTAAAATAAATCAATCAATAGGCATTATTTGGTCTCTGATGACTGCTGAATCCCCTTTGCACCTGGATGAGAATATAAGATTTGCCTTAATGGATCAGAGTGATGATTCACTTAGTTCAGCACTCTGTCTCCAAAAGCATAACACCTTGTCCCCTGTTATGCAAACCAAGATGGAGATTGTTTTCTAGTCTTCTTTAGTAGGTTTTAAAA
Organism: Lepidodactylus listeri; assembly: GCA_029233225.1. Taxonomy (NCBI): domain Eukaryota; kingdom Metazoa; phylum Chordata; class Lepidosauria; order Squamata; family Gekkonidae; genus Lepidodactylus; species Lepidodactylus listeri. Next base: position 53,749,953 of record JARCFY010000005.1, on the reverse strand, counting down.
ATTATAGTAACCAAATGTGTCAATCAGCCTTTGTTCTGTTTCCTGTTTCTTAATGAATCTGCAAAACTTCAAGCCTTCCCCCATCCCATGGCTTTATGCTGTAAATCTTTTTCTCAAACAAGTTGTATTGGAAGCGAAATGGTAAATCATACCTGGCAGAGAAAGATTAGAAAGAATCCCACAGAAGACAGATTTTTTTTTTTAAATACACATACACAACAAAGAACCCCTTCCAGGAAGCTGGAAGAATCAAGGAATGACAGACCAATTACTTGTCTTCATTGTCTGGAAAGATACTACCACACAAAATTTAGCATACATTTGTAAGTACCCAGAGGCTCCCAGCCAATTACCCTGTTTGATGAGGTAACATTGAATGCAAGGGGAACACAGTTGTCAAAATGCATCTTGACTTCAGGAAGCCACCTAGTCCCTCATGGTTTTTTAAATATATTTCTCAAACCATGGTGAACTGTCATAAAATAGATACTCAGATTAATTAAATAGCTTATACTGAAAGCATGTATGACAATAGGCTAGATATATGTGGAATCAGTTCATGAAGCTATGGTTTTGTTAAATACAAGACAAATGAGATGAGCAAAAGAATAAACAGTGAAGGGAGGAGGGTGGCACAGAAGGAAATAGAGAGAGTGAAATTCCGAGCTGATTAACAAAGGGCATGCGGTATTATGAAGTGATATTGTTGTGACTAAGAGAATAGGTTTTTTTCTGTTCTTTTGTGTTGGGTATATGTTTATAAATTTAATTGCTGTGTCCAGTTTTGATCATTTCTGAAATTCTTGTTGGTTTTAGGTACTCAAGTAACAGTAGAGGTACATGCTAGAAATTCCACCCCACAACTATTCAAGAAACTTTCCTTTGGGAAAGGTATGCTGGTTTTGTTTTGTTTTTTAAACTTACTGTTTTAGTAAATAATAGCAGTTTAGTTCAACTCACTTGAATTGTTTATAACAATAGGTCATCTTAGATAATATGATATCAGATTAGAGCACAATAGACTGAACATTGTTTGTAGACTGCCACCTGTTCAAGGATCCTGACTGGAGCATCCAGCTACACAAAACCCATCTTGAAGGGTTTTTGGTGGAACAAATCTATGATTTTTTAAAAACCAAAAATGAATAAATGAACTTCCATTTTCATTATCATGAATTCCCATGATCAGTGATGTCTCCACCAAACTGAAGAAGCTGATGTGCCCTGTCAACTTGACAACCTAATCACTCATCAGAAAGGGTGTCTTAACTCAGTCCCCAGTTCCATAACAGGTGACTAGAGCTTCCCCTCCCCACTCCCTAGGCAATTATGCTAACAGACTTGACCATGTGTTTTGTAGTGCAATAATCTTTGGTCCAGCAAGTGGCACTGCATAGGGGAAAAACCCACATCCAATACATAGGTCTATGCACATGATGCAATTTATCAGAATGTGATTTCCTATATGTCAAACACATTTTTGGGGGGGGGGGGGGTTTGATTACTGGCATTAAACAGTAAATTGTACATCAAAATGATGTCAGGGTTGCTTCAGAGGGATACAACAGTTGCCAGACTTTTGACTGTCAACTCTCCATGTTAGCCAATTCCCCACACCACCACTTCCAACGTACCAGAGATACACAGACACACCTCTGTTTTCAGTAACACTTAAACTCCATCTTCTAGCACTTTGGCAGTTTTATTGTTAGGGAATTGTCCTACTTTTGTGGAGCCAGTTTCTCAGTCCTTCTCTATTATCACACTGACTTTTTAAAAAACGGAAGAAAATAACCTTATGTTCCTTATATATGAGAAAAAAGTTTGGGGTATCTGTGAGTGACATAAAAATGTTGATTTTGACATAACTGCTCCACAAATGTGCTAATGACAAAATAAATACTTGCGCTGTACCTGAGACAGAAAAGTATACAACCCTTCCCCTTTCTGCAGAGATTCTCTCTCTGAGGGGAAAGTTAAGGTGATTACCTCATGAACAGATTCTTGATAATAAAATTAGAGACTGTCCCAGACTCATTTTCTCCTTCTCTCTTATCTACTTTTTTCACTTCCATCTATCTGTCCACAAGCCTATCCATCTTTCTCACATTCTTTCCACAATTTTGTAGGTTTTCAAGAGAATGGAAAACGCAGACCCCGTCCTCCTGGTTGGAAAGACCAGCATGGTAACTATAGGGCTATTCTATGCCTTATGTCCCACATATACACTGCTGTTTTCACAGAAGGAACAAAATATCCTGAAAGATTCTGAACAGGAAGTATTATTTAAAGAAAAACACTTTTATGTTACAAATTTACATTTATGTTTAACAATGGGATAACAACAACTGCACTAACTCTAATGGATTCTGCAACTACAAGGGTCTCATTCAGATAATATCAAAGACTGCCATGAAACCGCTATAGAAAGGAAGTGGGGCTTTCTGTCCAAGGAACCTTCTATTTCTAAATGTCAGAAGCAAAGGCACAAACAGATCTATAATACATGGAGATGGACTTCTGCACATTGATCACCCTTCCCTGCTAGGCTGCACACACATAAAAATGGGGTTCTGGGGAAAGACTTCCCCACATCCAGCTCCAAAGGTAGAGCAGCACATGGTACTCCCTGCTACATGTTAACTGCCAAACAGATGATTAGTGTTGCCAGCTCAGATCATCTGGAGGTCTGGGAAACTGAATGTGTCCCCTTTGCCCTTCCCCCTGCACTTACTGTGTACTGACGGCACTTACTGAGTACTTACTTACTACTTCTTATTTATGGATCGAGGAGATCCTCATAAGCAGTAATGGCAACTATGCCACTCATGACTGTGCACAAAGATGTTTGGCTCAGGGCCAGAGACCTGTGTAATGACTCTCAAAGCCTGGAGCTTTTGTTTGATTGATTATTTTATTTAGGTATCAATTACAAATTGTGGGAGGCCACATGTAGCTTGAATATATCACTAGGCTAACGGCAGATTAGAAGACACAGCTTTCAGTCCTCCAAGATCCATGAATAGCACTGGCAAATGAAGGGATAAATACCAAGCTTGGTAGATGCCCCAGAAAGGGGATAGACAGATTTTGCCCCAGTTTTCAGCTCTGACAACACTGTTTACTGTTCTCACACTGTCACTAAAAGAATGGAAGTGAGAGCTGGCAAAGGAGATTCCTAGAAGGTGGGCGTGTCTCCAAGGTCCTCTGCAGTTCAGGAGGAGGGCAGTCAGATGCAGTAAACCACTTGCCTCTTCCCACTGGTCCTGTGTTTACCCTTCAGATGAGAGTTATGGATTAAATCCAAAACATTGCAAGTGACCAAGCAGCTGCCAGGCATTATTCTTCAGCACAGGGCTGCCAACTCCGGGTTGGGAAATTCCTGCAGTGGAGTCTGGGGAGGGACCTCATGTTCCAAGGCAGCAATTTTCTCACTCTAGAGATCAGTTGTGATTTAGGGGGATCACCAGGCCCCACCTGGAGGTTAGCAATCCTACTTCAGTAGCCCTCAACAGTGCTGTAAACTAGTTGAGTTGTGAATTTCTTTCAGAAAATGGCCAAAATCAGCTCCTTTTCTTGGAATACAGGTGAGGCACACCAAAACATAGTGTTTCCTCTCCTTTAAGCTGCTGCCCTGCCCGTCTCAAGTAGCCAAGCTGTAGTCCATTTGGGGTGTAAAGAAAAATTGCTCTTAGAATCCACTACCACACTCTTCTTGGCTGCAAATATTCTGCATCACAGACACAGCCGTTTATAAATCAATGAAGATATAAAACACAACAGCCCTATGGTGCAACCTACTATTCTTTAACTTGTCAGGTGGTGTGCATCGTATAGAAAGCACATTCCCTTTGGAACGGGCAAGTGTTTCAGACACATGCCCCTTTTAAGGTACATCTTAGATTAAGCATCTGAGAGCAGGGCAGTCAATGCCTGTCCAGTGTTACAAGCGTTTAAATATGGCCTTCTTTCAGTGTTCACAACATGCCAGCGGCTCGGTACGCAATTTTAACTTCTACAAGGTAACAGCATATGACTGTATGAGTTATTATGAATTTTGCGGCTGAGGGAGCCTTTTCAGTTATAGCCTGACAAAGACTAAAACTGATCGCCAATTTGAAGAAACTACCCAGCTCCCAAATGGCAAAAAGTAATTTTCTGAGCTGTATAGAGCAGGAACCTTTTAAGTGCGTAAATCTGCTTTAGCTCTCTTTAGGTCACTGTAATAACCCTCTTCAGTGGAAGGCCAGATAAACAAACAAGCCTGTTAAAGAGACAGATGCCTTGTGCTTGAGTGCTGGTTTGAGACAGATAGATGACTGTTCAGCACAGTAGCTGACAGTGACACACACGCACACACACACTGCCCTTGTCTGTAGTTGCTCCTTCACTAGTCACTCACAACCTGGCAATAAGGCTGAATCAAGCCTTATTGTGACATGTGCTTTTGGCACAGAGGTTACTTCAGTTTTCTCACTGTACCCCTGACATAGCATAAAGTGGGGAAAGAACTTGTACCTGGCTTTAAAAATCAGGAAAGGTGTGATGCAGTTATGCTGCACCTGGATGCATATTGCCTCTCCTTCAGTTCAGATGTCCACCAGCTGATGTACAGATAACTCACAACACAGCGCAGGTGGTGTTTGAAGGTTTGTAAACCATGAGCAACCAGTGCAATTGCAGATTTGAGCCTCTATGGTACATCCTTAGGCTGGTCATGTGAAGAGGTCTCCAGGATAGCCAGGAATATACATATATGTAGCTTCAGAAAAAGAGAAAAAAAGTTTACCAAGTTTGCAAGATCTTATTGGATCTTGTGAGAATATCTAGTCTGCATGTGACACAGCTGCTGCTATTTCTTGCATTGCTTGGCCTCTTAGCCTTACTTTGTAAACATTTTTTTCTCTGTACCTACCTATGTGCCTAGGAGCCCACTTCATGCATCCAGTGAAGTGGACTCTGGCTTAACAAAGCTGGTGGCTTAACAATATATTTGTCAGTCTTCAGGGTGCCACAATACTTTTTGTATTTTAAACCAATATAAACTCAATCCAATTTATGCATCTCATGTCAAGATGCCTTTGGTGTCCCTCCAAATTAGGTCCTGACCAGATGTTAACATTTTTCCTACTCTGCCACCCATGTTCACCCTAGTAATGTGTATCCCAAATTGCACATGTGTGCATTTTCAGCCACACCTTTCATTCTCCTCATATCTGTTCCAATGCAAATCTGCAGTAGAGGTCCAATGAGCACTAGGGATGCCAACCTCCAGGTGGGATGTGGAGATCTTCTAAAATTGCAACTGGTCTCTGGAGTACAGAGATCAGTTACCCTGGGGGGAAATGGCTACTTTGGAGGGTGCACTCTATGGCATACCTTTCCCTTTCCAAACCCTGCCACTGCCAGGCCCCAACCCCAAATCTCCTGGAATCTCCCAGCCCAGAGCTGGCAACCCTATCAGCCATCACCATGATGCTGTCCTAGGATTCCTTTCAATTTAGAGCATGCTTGTTACCTTCTCCTAAATCAGTAGCCTTAGAATTGTACTCCAGCATTGACTACAAGCATTTGATCCCCCCTTCTACCTTGAGAACATGATAAACCCATAACGTTACTTGTGGAAACAGGGTTGCCAACCTCCTGGTGAGGGGTAGAATTCTCCAAATTACAGTGACCAGCTCCTCTGAAGAAATTGACAACTTCAGAGGGTGGGCTCAAATGGCATCACAAACCCTGCTGAGCTCCCTCCAAAACTCCACCCTCCCCAGGCTTCACCCCCACATTGCCAGGAATTTCCCAACCCAGAACTGGCAACCCAGTGTAGTGGAAAGTGTAACATCTGGCCAGGCCCTTGCCTAGGTGTCGAGTGGCAATTTCTCTTCCTTTCTAGAATGATTGTTCCTGATTGCATGTTTGTTTCCAGCTTACCCATGGGACAAGTCCTGCTTGAAATCCATGCCTTTAGACCTGAAGCAATTTGAGAAATTGGATGCATATGCAACAAAGGTAAAACATCATAAAGATCATCCTATTGTGAGCTCAAACTGAGCTCCTGCTTCTTCTGGAACTTTTGCCCCAGCCATATACAATCCACTCCACTTGACTGAGTCTAGTGACTATTTCATGACTATATTTGATGGAATCTTTGTGAATCTGGGTAATTGAAGGATAAACAGTGACATCAATTCACACAGCCTGGTGTTATGCTTCTTCTGAACTATGATGACTTTTCAACCATCTGTGTATGGTTTTACCATGTTCCCAAATTGCTAGAATGCCCAACAGCAATATGTGGAAAAGAGCAGCTAGTGGCAATCCAAGTGTGCAGTGAACCAACTTGTTGGCATGTTAGATTAAACTACATTAGGTTTTTTTCAAAGAGCATGAATTGGCCTTTATTAAATGCATCATGTGATGGATTTCCTGGGGAACTGGGTTATTGATTGATAACTAAGAGCAAAATGGATTCTGCAGCTTTTTGGACAAGTTATAAAATATAATTTGCTAAAGTCTGAGGGTGGCCAAAATTCTATTGCTCATTTGAGTCCTTTAGACAACCTCATTCTGCATGGACAGAGTGCACAACACAAACAATCCATCTTTACTTTAAGCATCATTAGGTGCTACCTAGTTTTTTCTTAGATTCTGTGTTGAACGTATTCTCCCTCAGTCATTTTAGTGGAGAAATAGCTTTGGGCGATCAAAAGTTCCAAAGGTGTGTAAGAACATAAGAAGAGCCCTGCCAGATCAGACTAATGGGTGGTCTAGTCCAGACGCCTGTTTCCCACAATGGACAACTTGATGTCCTAGAAGGCCCATCAGCAGGGTACAGAGGCCGTGCCCTGTTATTGCCCCTCCCACTCCCCACAATTCAGTAGTATATTCTCTCTGAAAATGGAGGTTCCACTTAATAGACATTGATGTGCTTATCCTCCATGAAGTATCTAGTCCATTTAAATCTGTCTAAGCACTAGTGGCCATCAGAACATCCTGTGTACAAGACATGAACTGTAGATCAAACACAAACTGGATTTCCATAGAGGGGAGCCTGCTCAATGGATATCTTAATTTTGTATCTATTTCCTGAGAATTTTTTTCACCCTAATCTTATCAAAGCTGTCTTGGTTTCCCCCAAAATTTCTCCACTGTTTGCCCAAGATGGAATTTATAAATTCACTTTGAATGCCATTTTAGGCAAAATTTGATGACAAACAAGAAGTGTGCTGAAGTCCACCTGAAAAACTTCACCAGACTTAATGAAAATGGAAGGAATTCCTAAGGTTTCACCAAAATTTGCTTCAAATTGTACTTTAGACACAATTTCAGTGGCACCTCTGATTTTAACCCAGTAACTTGCTGTGCATTTTTTATAAGCAGTCCAGAAGGACACATCTTTGAGTGTGTGGTTCCCAGATCTTTAGAATAGCTACAGCACATTTTCAAAATACCTTACAGAGGACATTATATGATGATTAAGTGCACAGACTCTGATCTGGGAGAACCAGGTTTGATTCCCCACTCCTCCACTTGCACCTACTGGATGACCTTGGGCAAGCCATAGTTCCGGCACAGCTGTTCTTGAAAAACAGCAGTTTCTGTCAGAGCTCTCTCAGCCCCACTTACCTCACAGGGTGTCTGTTGTGGGGAGGGGAAGGGAAAGGAGATTGTAAGCCGCTCTGAGACTCCTTCAGGTAGTGAAAGGTGGGGTATAAATCCAGTCTCTTCTTCATCATCATCATCTTTGGCCTGAGGATTGAAGATACCTGGATGACAACAATCATATCATATGAAAGGAAACAGTTTAAATAGGATCTCATTATACCAGTGAACATACCCTAAGGAGATAAACAGAGTAAGGGATATCGGACACCACTGCAAAAGACTTGCTTCTTAAACCGCAGATGGCCTCCAAAAGAAGCATGGATGAAAGCCCTGTTCATGATATCTCTTCGGTCCTGGAGACTAAGGGTGCGGTCACACAGTTGTTTTGATTGGGTTTTGCCGCTGTTCCCTCTTGCATTTAAATTTGCTGATCAGACGGGCTGATCTGCCTCCTGCGCCAAAGCAGGCTTACTCCCACAGTGGTTCCCTAGCCCATTTTCCGACACCGAGAAAATCTAATACTTTCCCGGTATTTGCACTTTAAATCCGCATTTTCACCGATCTGGACAGACATCTCTCACTTGGATTGCGATTAGGGTCATCTGATCATTCTTCGCGCAATATTTTTTTTGAGCTTCCTCCTTTGAGCGCATGAGCAATTGTGTGCTGAACAAATTCAACATTTAAGCGCATATATAGCTGTGGTATTAGGAGGGAGGGAGGGAGCCTCTGGCACCAGGGAGAGGCTGGTTTGGCAGAGGAACTGTTGTGCTCCAGGCAGCTGCTGCCGTCACCACCTCCCTGGTTTCCAGGGGCCCTTGGTTAAGATGAGGCCAGGGTGGGTCCCATTGTCTGGGCAGCAGGAGATGGCAGGGAAAGTTGCTGGGGGGAGGCGGGGAAGGAAGGGTCAGTCAAGTCCAATGGGGGTGGTGATTTGGCCATGCGCATGTGCGCATGCACAAAGCAATTTTTTTAAAAATCTCAAGCCACGCCACCCAAACGGCGGCACAGCTATCTAGATGCTGCTCAGAGCCGCGTCGCGCAATGGTTGCAGATCAGGGAGGAATGTGTGATCATCCCCAACCTGGGAAAAAACCTCCAAATTGTTTTTATACTGGGACCAAAATTGCAGTTGCCTTGCCGTGTGACCACAGCCTAATAAATAACAAGTGCTTAAAAATTAAGTTCTGAGACTAAAAGTGTTGGCTCGGAAGACTGTCCTGAGCCAAACTGTAAGCCAGTGTGCTTTCTATGAAATACAATAAGAACCAAAGGCCAACCCAAAGATTCTGGCAGGTAGTGGAAAACCAAATCAGATGCACACTATTGAATGTAACTGCATCACACAGTCTGATTGGAAACTGATGATCTGCTTGGTCCTTGTAATACAGGTGACTGCCAAGGGTAGTGTGGAGGATCTGGTAAAAACCTTGCTCCGTGTTGCACATACTGACCTTGAAAAAGTCAGGGCCATCTGGACATGGATATGCCATCACATAGGTAAGCAGAGAACTCTGCCACTTAATCTAGAAGCTATGGATAATGCTGAACCATTGTTTGCCTTGCTCTGTGGTTCTTAAAACTCGAGTTTATAAGCTTGTGAAGGGAGTATAGATTGGAAACATATGAGGACATTCAGAGAAATGTACATTCTACTATTTTTACCAGCCAAAAAACCCTCAAAAACAAAAGATGGAAAGCTGTCCTAACAGATTTGTCTGTTCCCTTGAAGGAAAAGGTTTCTTTGCTGAAAAGCCAGTCGAATCCAACTCTAGGGGGCGGTGCTCATCTCCGTTTCCAAGCCAAAGAGCTAGCACAGTCCAACGATGTTTCCATGGTCATGTGGCTGGCATGACTAGACGCCGAGGTGTATGGAACGCTGTTAGCTTCCCACCGAAGCAGTACCTATTTATCTACTTGCAATTTCTTGCTTTCGAACTGCTAGGTTGGCATGAAAGATGTATCTAAATTATTGTCTTTATTTAAATCATTCTCCCAGCTCAAGATCCCACTGTGAAGATCCTGTGACATCGCAGAAGGCCTGTTAGTACGGTTCAAAAATGGCCAACAGTAAATTGTTCAAATCAGAGAACCTGCTCGGGTTCCTTTGCTGGTTTTGGTACTCCTATTTTGTTCCCTTGTGGGAAGAAAACAGTTGGGGAGGTGGGTGACTTTGAACACAAAACTGACCAAAGTGGAAAGAATGGCAAAATCCTTCTCCCCTCAGATTTTCAGCCTCCTGATACTGCTGTTGGCTAAAATAACTTTTGGGAGATAGATACAAGCAAATGCCTCTCACATTTCATTTCAGCTCCCATGTGGCTACAGGCCTTGCCTTTAAATCTGGTCCCAGGGCATTGTTAGAAGGCACATCATGTAGCCACCCTGCTGAAGCTAAGCAGGTCTGGTCTGGTCACAGCCCAGATGGGTGATTTCCTGGGAATCCTCTAGAAGCCATTTTAAGCTCCATGAATAAAGGAAGGCAGGATGTGTGCAATAAATACATAAATTTCAAGACTCTGGGTTGGATCTAACACACCATTTCCACAGGTCCTTGAAGCACAATTTGTTTGGCTGTCCCCTCCCAAGGCAGCCCTAAAAGCTCCCCAAAATTCTGTTCCTCAGGGTCCCCTCTCCCTCCCCACCTGGATCCGGCTCTGTAAAGAAAAAAAATCATATAATTTGTCACAGACATGAAAGTCCTAGGTTATGTTTTAAAAATAAAGAGTTTACAAGGATAGGAGGAGCAGGTCACAGCAGCAGGCATTCTAGCCTTCGTGGTTGCAGAGCAGGGCTTGAAGGTATGCCTGCAAGGGTGTATCCAGAAGCAGAAAATCTAAGCAATAAGCTAGATTGTCAAAAATATGCCTGGCTCCATGTCACTTCCAGAAGATGCCCCCCCCCCCCCCCGGAACCTGGTGGTAGCAGTGGAATATCTGGGGTGGTCTAGGGGATCTTCAGTCAGAAGCTGGGTGAAAAGGAGACAGGAAGGAAGGAAGAGGTGTAAGCAGCTGAAGTCTCTGTTGGTGTATGTGCGGTAACAACATGTCTGTCCCCCTCCTTGCCGATGCTGTGACCGTTTCAGGGGCAAAGCGGGAGACTGCAGTTGTCATAATTTTACATGGGCTTGGAGACACAGGGCACAGCTGGGCTGAGGCCTTGTCTACCACTCAGCTCCCTTCTGTGAAATATATCTGCCCTTGTGTGACCAGGATCCCCATTACACTCAATATGAAGATGGTCAAGCCATCTTGATTTGATGGAGCTAAGTTCAGACAAAATAAAAATATACCCAGCTCCCTGGCCTGTATAGCATGGCTGTATAGCATTTTGGTGTGACAGCCATCCCCTACCATCACCACCACATTTGTATCACATTTCCCTCTGATAGTAAACCTGGCCATGTCACTCCTGAAATATTCAACTGAAATTCTGCTCTGTCTTTGAGGATTACTGACTAATCAGGATCTGATTGCACACACAAAACCAACATTTGCACATTTTGATTGGAAGAACTTCAGGGATAATTTCTACTCATAAAACCCTGACAATAAAAAACATGGAAGTTATGCATGCAAACATGAGGCCTTGTAGGTCAGTTCCTGAACTGCTCATAAGGAGGTCTGAAAGCAGACATGTATAGAGGAAACATCTCTTATACTTGTTTGTAAATGAACAGTTCCTTGTTACTTAGAACAGATCTGTGTGCCCTATGAAAGATCTGGGTAGTTGGGGCATAACAGATTTTGTAACTTCCCATTGCTTGTTTTGCTCTACCCATTTGGCTGAAATTTCCACTTTGTTTTGCCAGAATATGACGTTGTGGGCTTCTATAACAAAGATCAGCTGTCTTTCAAGCCCAAGGATGTCCTTCAGAATGGAAAGAGCATTTGTGAGGGATACGCTGGCCTCTTTGAACAAATGTGCAGGTACATTAAGATCAGAAATGTTTGGTACAAATATTGCAGTTTCACTGTCACCTGAATGAGTCCTGCCTCCACTGACATCAACCATGACTTGAAACATAATGTTGAAATTCGACTGTTGAACAGCAGCAAGTACCAGAAAGGTCAATTTTGCTCCTCCCCTCCCTCACCATAATTTACTTTGTGCCATCTGCTGAGGTTCGCATTGCATTAACATAATGGCAGATGAGTACACGGAGATAATTTAGTTAGGAGAAGCAGTGTGTTTTTTCCTTGAGTATCTGAAGGTTAAAAGAAGAGGCCTGTGGACTGCAGAATACTCCATGTAGTTCTTTGCATGTAAGACATGATGAGCAGCACTGCATGCTGAACTTGAGCATGCTCTCTGCCAGCACCTGCAAACACCCAAAGCTAGAGGATTCTCTTGCATAAGCCAGAGGAAGGAAGGATGTACAACTACCATTATTCACTTCTTTCTGGCAGCAGGAAGAGTTCCCATTGACTTCTTCAAAGTAGGACTTTTCTCTCCATTTATTTTAAGATTTAGACCTGGCAATTTTTGTACTTGGCCTACTTGGGAACTTTTTTGCAGCCTTGATTTCCTGCACCATTCTCTTCATCACGTACAGACCTTCGTTGAATCAATAATTAGGTTTCCTTCCAAAACTGTCTTAATCCCTGATCTTTTGGAAATGTGCCTCTCCTTGGTAAGTGACATTTAAAACTAGAGAAAGGGAAGCTTTTTTTTGTTTGCGTGTTTGTTTGTTTTGTTTTAATTACAACTTGAAGTTCTTCCAGGACAACCCTGTGGGATCCAGGAAAAGGAAATATCAACCGTATGAAACATTAGACTCATCAGTGATGATTTTATAAATGATTTTGATTAACTGAGCCAACATTTCCTCACCCAACTCATTAGTGTGTGCTTGGCCAGTTGTAGCAGAAAGTGGGTGGGAACATGTGTTGAAATATGTTTGCCACTGAATGTAATACTGATGGCATCCATATCCAGATGCACATCCAAATGCCGATGTCCACCATCCACATGTCAGCATTTGGATGCACTTGGTGCCATCTGCACAAAACTGCATTACTTTCAATGAGAGGTGCTGCCACAGCTAGTCACATGTCAGGCTCTATTTTTCCCCACCACTAGCACCCCTTCAGAGAGAGGGCAATGGGAGAGCTTCAATAACCCTCTCTTGAGGCTATCACACTTTGATGACCACCCAAATGTGGCTTTCACAACATGATCCTGGATTGGTTGGGATCACACTATGAAGACGAAAGTTGACCCAAAGGATGAGAAAGCAATAGCATATTAGTGCTGTGAACAAATGTGGGGGGGGGGGAGGAGAAAGTAAGGCCCCGTCCACACTGTCACTTTTGTTGCTCATTTCTCCCTATTGCTTCAGGTTCCCCCACCCCCCATACGTTTTGTTCTCTCTAGTAGTCCCAGGGGGAGCAAAACACATGTGGAAAAGGGGGGGGACCCAAAGCAATAGGGAGAAATGAGCGACAAAAGTGACAGTGTGGACGGGGCCCAAATGTTTCAAAGGGCTTTTTGCAGCCTACAAAAGCCCACTTCTTACCTCAAATATGTTCCAGTGCAAAAATTCGTTCCAGTGCAAAAATTCTTCCCAGCACTAATTATATTTTCATGAGATCAAAGGGCAGGTAGGCGTATTGATAAGCAACTTAGCCCCTCTCCCTAGCATGAGACAAACTCTCTTACACATAGTTGTCTAATCCCAGCTTCAAAAAAAAGTTAAGCAAAGCACCTCAATTTCCCTTGTTCATTTTTTTTTCATAGCAAACACCAATAATGTCTGAATTAAAACAAGCCTTTCTGCAATCCAGTGCAGGTGTACTGTCTGTTCTAGTCCAAAGAGTTAATGTATGTGGTGAAGGGAAAGAAGTTTTGCTAAGTTAGTTCATGGTTTGTGGCTGCTGTGACATTTGTCAATCAAGACTCTACTGAGTAGGGTCAGCAGCATGAAGTGGTAGTATGGCTCAGTGGCAGAGCATCAGTTTTTCACAGAAAAGGTCCCAAGTGCAGTCCCCAACATTTCTAGTTAAAAGGACCAGGTAGCAGGTGATATTAAAGAATGTTGCCAATCAGAGCAGGTGATACTAACCTTAGTAGATCCACAGTCTGACTCTGTAGAAGGCAGAACAAAATTTGAGTCCGATGGCACCTTTAAGACCAACAAAGTTTTATTTAAGATGTAAGCTTTTGTGTGCAAACACCTTAAATAAAACTTTGTTGTTCTGAAAGGTGCCACTGGACTCAGACTTTGTTCTGCTGCTTCAGACCAACATGGCTACCCCCCCGGATCTGTAGAAGGCAGTTTCGTAATAGCTTTTCAAAAGCTGTTTCCTACAGCGGCTGTAGAATAAGAACTCCCTGTGGCCTGCCAAGAGCAAGCAAATCATGATAATGGCTTATAGTAGGTGCTCTAATTAATTTTCTCCGTGATGAGGGAGAAAATTTTGATGGAGCAAAACAGTCCCCTCTCGGCTGTTGATGATTGCTTTACATTTAGGCAACTATAACACTTTTTCTAGCTTTTCCATCGTCATGGGTGGAGGGCATCACATTTCTAATTCAGTGTGTTTTAATGGCAATCATTTTCCACACTGGGCCATGACCAAGGCCTCTCATACCCAGAATTTTGGCGCTCTGTAGCATGTTCTGATTTTCAAATCAACCTTGTTTGAGTAGAGTCCAAGATTCCTGACACAGCTGGTGGGGGGGGTCTCTGCACTGACAGCTGCTTAGCTTGGCAGGCCTTTGGTGGCTCTGGTGACCGTCAGGAGAAAAAGGGCATTCACAGAGCCTGATGAACTCTGGAGGAACTTTACGTGAGGAAACCTCACCTTGCAACACTAACTGTTAACAGAAAAAACAGCCTCCAAAGCAAATGGTTTCGGCAATTTACCAGCAATCTCTGTGGTGGACATAAATCATATCAGCTACAAATACATTTTTTTAAAAAAAATTATGCTTAGCTGCTCGTTTGGCATACTGAAGTAGAACCTGCCCCAAATTGCAGAGCCTCACTGAACTGGGCAGCTGGTTGCATTGGCAGCCCACAGTTTACAACAGCAAAGTTAATTGACTAAGGGCAGCTCTAACTGAGCGAACAAAACATCAGCTTGGCAGAGGGAAGCTGCTGCGTTTAAACCAGAAATCACTGTTGCCTCTAGTGCTGGCCCAGCTATAGCTATTATGGGAAAGAACAACCAACCAACTGGCCATTTGCACCATTCGTTAATTATATAGACTGTGACCACGTTGCCAATCATACACAGTATTGGAGGCAGTTATCTCATTTCTTTGCCTGCTGAGCAGAAATAACTCTTCTTCTTTCAGGCACTTTCCCTAGACAATTAGTATTTTTGTTATCTTTCTCCCAACTACTTTTCTTCTCATTGAAGTGACCAAGCCTGTCTGTGGGCTTGAAGGGAAGGTCATGCCATTTGCAAAAAACATTGTAACATTTTCTAGATTATTTTCTATTCCCTTCTGAAACACAGGCTAACATCTTATTTGCTTTTAATCATCTCTATGCCCTGAGCAGATGCCTTCGCTGAACTGCCTGCAATGATTGTATCAGTGTCTGTAATCAATTCCAATTGTTTCTTTCAATCCCCGTTACCACAAATTTAATTCCATCTACCATCACACAACTCAAGCTACGGGCTTTGTTAAGTGTCGAGGGAGCTCTTTGCATCCCATTGCTACCTACTGACTCCTAATTGATGAGTTGCTAACAATAAGAAGCAAGAACCTGGTTAGGCCATCGCTGTGCCACGTGCAGTACTTTTAAGCCTGCTTGTCTTTGCTCACTGCAGAGCTGGCCACAGCCTGAATCCGCTCAGGGGTACCATACCATTGATCTCCCTGGGATTACTGGTTTCAGGCCGTGCAGGGCCATGTTTCTCAATCTATCCAGCCTAGATTACATCCTGACCTTGGTTTGAGAATAATCACCTATTATGGTGAGAGGGCAGGATTTATTTGCAGTTAACCCCAAAAGAGACACAACAGAAAGGACTTTAAGTAAAATCTGGCCTTACTCTTAGCCAGGGGTCATTTCATAGAAAAAGAGGTGCAGGAGCTCATTAGCATAACTTATTTGCATATGCTAAACTACCTGACATCACCAGAAGTATGTCAGAAGGAAGGAAGGAAGGAAGGGAGAAAGAGAAAGAGAGAGCAAGCATTCCCGTGGGGGGGGGGGGGCTGGCACCAACTCCCGGAGCTGAGCTCCCCCGAGCTCCTGCTCGAAATGTCCCCTGCTCTTAGCAGTAGTAGCAGAAGCAGCAGCATCACAGATATAATCAGCAATGTTGAGGAATAGCCTCAGAATTATGGAAATCTATGACAAGCACATAAGACAGTAACAGTTTATGTAAGATCCTGAACAAAGAAAGGCCATGTTTTAGAAATGATCCCATTGCTTCCTACGTCCCGTCTTTTCTTTCCTCCCCTCAGCATTGCAGGGGTGCAGTGCATGAACTTATCTGGACATTCTAAAGGCCATGGCTACAGGACTGGGCAGACCTTTACAGGAGAGTATGACCATGCCTGGAATGCTGTTTACCTTGATGGAAGGTGGCATTTGGTGGACAGCACCTGGGGGAGTGGCTCTATGGATGACTGCTTCAGCAAGTTCACCTTCAGGTACAGTTCTCTTCTTTCCTTGCATGTGGGGTTGGGGCATGAAAAGGCAGCGAGTCTCTTTGTTTTCTTTAACAGGCTTCAAAACATGCAATGTAGATGCAGTTCTTTACATACATATGCCTATTTTTAATTCCCTTTTCACAACATACAATACTGATGCAATTGTTTCACATACTTGTACCAAGTTTTAATTCATGACAAAGTACTGATTTCAAAATAATAAGTTACCCCCTTCTAAACCAGTCACTATCAGAGGACTTAGATGGATGTAACTGTGCTTAAGGATTGCACTGTTAGGATTGGATTTAATTAACTTTTCCACTGGTTAAGAAAAGAGAGTTTCCCTTTTGACCATAAAAAAATCTATGCTGGGGATTATGGGACCTGCATGGATAATAGTCATGTAAAACAGGATGGTAATAAGGAGGGAATATAGGCAAGATTGAATTAAAAAGTTGGCTGGATCCAACCCATCCTTCCATTTACCTGACTATTCAGTCCACAAGATTACAACACAAAAAGACAACAATCCCTTTTCAGGCAGGTGCTGGATTTTTATAAATGTATATTCTGTTGGCAAATATTTAACAAGCTTCCAGTAGCTGTTTGCAGAATGAAACATTGAAAGGCTTCAGAATAATCTCTTCCCTTGATCCAGCTGAAAACTAATTCAGAGACCATTCCATTTACACTTGGGGCTTCCTCCATAAACAGTAAGGAGAATACACCACTGGCCCCACTGCTGGACCTCCTGAGGGCACCTGGTATTTTTGGCCATTGTGTGACAGAGTGTTGGACTGGATGGGCCACTGGCCTGATCCAACATTGGCTTCTCTTATGTTCTTATATTTAACAGCAACAAGGAGCAGAGACTTCCCTACTTGAATTCTGAACTTTTGAAACAAATGTCACTGTCCTTGAGCAGGAAAATCTGAACTTTTCTACCCTCCCACGGCTGCCATCTTTTCCTAAACATTGCAGCAATGCAGCTTTGGGAAAGGCCAGGGAAACCCCAGGAGGTGCACAAATGCACCATGATGCTGTGAGAAGGGGGGGCGGAAGCACTTCCCAAGACATCAAGTCTGGGTCAAATAACTCATGTGAAAATGGCCTCATCATGGCTGCACCCACTCTTCTAAGGTGCCATCATTTTTCCATTGAGTTCCAGTACCACCGGAGGCAGTTTCTCTTGATGAAACTGCATGAGAGAATAAGAATTTTAAGCTTTCTTTCTCTCACACACCTGTGGAAGGGTGGGGCAGCACAGCTTCCATCAGCATTTTAAGCCATGGGAGGCTTGGATCTTGTATCTATCAGCACCCTGCCTCTATTGACCCCAAGCCAAGTCAACTGAGCCCAAATACTGCCTTTGCTGTCAAGAATTCTGCTGATTTCTTTATGGTCCAGTCCCTGTCACATGTATTCAGTAGTTAATCCCGCTGATTTCGGGTAACATTGCTTTAAGAAAAATATGCTTAGTATTGCAGCCTTGGTTAACTTCAGGACAAGTCTAAATACAGAGGAAAATGTTCACACTGCCAACGCTGCACTTTCCTCTCTCTTCTTCCAGATACAACGAATTTTATTTCCTTACCCACCCTGCCCTATTTATTAATAATCATTTCCCAGACAACAGCAACTGGCAGCTACTCAAACCAACTGTGACACTGAAACAGTTTGAGAGCAACATGTCGTACAAGAGTGACTTTTACAAGATGGGATTGCTGGCAGCCCACCCAGAAACACCAATTATTCAAACAGGTACAGTCACACAGGCTCTTGCCACATGCTGACATACTGAACTGTTCCAGCTTGTAGCTGGGGAAAAAAGATAAGTAGCAAAGATTAGGATCTAGGCTGGTGCTTTATTACTTTGTAAGATTAGCTCTGTGGGACTAAACCCTGGGGCTCTGGCATTCTGCAGCCATTCTTAGCCATAATCACCATCAGCCTTAGGATTCCAATCTCTACGAAATCCAAAATGCTATTACAGATTAGATTGCATGGATCCCAACCCTTATTTCAGTATCCCAGCTCAAAACTAAGGAAAGTTTGAGGAAAATGAGTGTCTGAAGCTTAGCATTTTATTGGGGTATATGTGTAAGCGCACTGAGTTTCAAAAGCATCAAGTGCTCAGCTGTTCCCTTTGGTGTCATTCGGAACCTAACTGCAGGACGAAGAACCTCATTTTGGAATCTTGTCTTTTGAACTCTCTTGGCTTTCTCTGAACGCTGACAGCTTCTAAGGAGTTGCAGTCAAAACTGCAGGCAGTTTGAGCTGTAACTGAAAGCCACAGACCCTTTCATCTTTTTCTTCCAGAATGATGAGCATTTGTGTTGCATCTATAATAAAATAGAGTGAAAACAAGTACCCCAAACCAAAACTCCCTCCCAATCAACCCTCTTGTTATTTATTCTGAATTTGGATTTGACAGAAGCTTTGACAAATTCTAACCAACCAACCATAATATTCTCCCTTTTCACTGCCAAAATGATTGACAATTTTTGGGATATTCTATTCTCCAGGTCATTTTCTCTCAGGGCTTTTGATTGATTTGTGTTTTTTTGAGTAAATAGAAGGAAACATCCTACCCAGCCTCTTTTCTAACCAGCTTCTTTATTTGCATGTCACAGTAAATGGGAAATTAGCAATAGCAGTGGAGAGCCATTCCCCGATGTTGTTTATGTTCGAGTTGAAAGGGGCAAAGGAATATAGCTTGATGACTCTGAAGAGGAGTGGTATGAATCTGGAGCTCTATCCACAGAAGATAGGGAGCCATAAATTACAGATCTACGCCAAGTCGTCCAAAGGCTCCGAGGAGCTCTACAGCTGTGTCCTAGAATACATTGTAGAATGCAGCTCCATAGACAGGAATGTTTGCTTTCCAAAGGAACTCCATCAACCTGTTGGACCCAGCTGGTTCACTGAGAGGCAAGGGTTCCTCAAGCCTTCACACCGAGGCCCAATTATCAACACCAATGATGGGCGCTGTGACCTCAGCTTCATCCTCAGTAAAGACTTGAGTGTTTTAGCCTCACTGCATTCTGACTACAAAAGCCTCACCGAGGACACAAGCAGGCGGCATATCTTGCAAGTCTGCCAAGGAAACAAGGTCGATTTCAAGATCCATCTCCCCCATGCAGGGAATTTTGCTCTGAAAATCTTTGCAAAGAAAAAGTCAGATCTTGGCAATTATAACTACATCTTCAACTACCTCATTTCCTGCCCAAATGCCGACGTCAAGTGGCCAGTGTTTCCCCAGACTTACAGCAAGTGGGCAGAAGGCTTTGAACTCGTGGAGCCACTAGCTGGACTTCTGACAGCCAACCACAGTGTCAGATTCAAACTCAAACTTCATAACATCGCCAAGGCATTTGTTCAATGTGAAAGAACTTTCCCCCTCTCTCTAAGTAAGGAGGGTTACTGGGAGGGGTCATGCAGCACTTCTGGGTGCACAGAGGTGTTTGTGATGGTGCTGGAAAACGCCAACCATAAGTTTTATTCTCACATCTTGAAATATGAAGTGGAGCCCCAGTAAGAGGCCACACTGAGCAGCCCACTGAGCAGCGACTTTGGACATACCAGGAATCCATAACTTCTTCAGAAATCACGGGGCATTGCTTGTGCTGGTGAAGCAACAGCAAAACAATATAAGTAGGTCATCAGAGAGCTTTGATCTTCTGTGGGTAAGTTTGTAGGAAATGTATACTCGTCACCCTTGAAAACTCAGAAAAGGCCTTCCAGATAGATAATTTCAGTATAGTGTTCAGTGTTCTATGATGATACCGCAATACAGAGGCATTTCTCCCCCACACCACCATGAGACATAAATGCTGGTTTAACAATGGGACTGTTCAACAAATACTCTATTGTGAGTAAGATGGTGGAATTTTACAACTTATTTTGTGCTAGGGAGAGAGAAGGAACGTAAACTTTGTGGCATCAATGTGAGTGGCTACAGAGTCCAAACAAGACATGCTCTTACAAGATGATCCATCATCTAAGTGAAAGTTTTCTTGTGCACTTCATTGTCTTACAAATATACATGACACTGCGAAATAAATATGTTTTTACACCACTTCTTAGCAATTAAAAATACTAGTTTTGGTCTCATTGGGTTGTGCTGCTTTTTAATTGACCAGTGCCTAAGAAATGTTTTTGAATGAAAGAGTAATCATGGCTGCTTCTCCATAAAAAAAAGTCCCTCATTCTCCTTTCATTGTAATGGCAAAGGAGAGTCCACACCAGACTTCTCTCTGTACTTTCCCTGCAGCTGCTAGTCCCTCCCACCACAAAGGTTGCCAACTCTGGGCTGGAAAATTACTGGATAAGTGGGGGTGGAACTTGGGGAGGGCTGAGTTTGGGGGAGGGAGCTCAGCAGGGTTTGCGATGGCATTGAGTTCACCCTCTGAAGTTGCCACTTTCTTTAGGGGGACTGATCTCTGTGGTTGGGAGATCAGTTGTGATCCTCCTTCCCACAAGATACACTGAGATCAGCATGAGATCAGCATTTGCAGGCTAGGAATTCTGCCTTTTCTTCCTTCTCCTTGGATTCTAGTTGCTGTGTGCCTGGAGGGGAAAGTGGTTCAGTGGGTGGGCAGAAGCAGAGGCAGGACTGGAGCCTAATGAAGAAGCAGCCTCAGTAGGAGTTCCAGAGGATGGGGAGAAGAAGGCAGTTCCCAGCCTGAAGATGCTGATCACAGCACAACCTGCAATGGGAGGGGAAAGGGAAGATCCTTTTCCAGCTAAAAAATACTGGAGTCAGAGATGCATTTTCCGTGAAATCAGCATATGTAGTTTATTCCAGGAATCAGATGACATAGAAACGGAGGTTGGGGTGCCTGTTTATACACACAGCAAAGCCGCACCCTCGACCTCGCCCAATCTGCTAGATAGGTTACATTTCCCGTGGTTGCATACCACAGGACCATTCAAAAATCCAGGGCAACCCATAGGAAGGAAATTACGATCTGGTTCGGTTATTGTCTACCGGACCAAAGCTCTGGCTCGAGCCTAGCCATGTGCACGCCGTGATGGCCATGTGGCTGCCCCATTACATACATTACACCAGCCTTGCTTGGCTTCCAACCCAGCTGTGTGCACTAGCATAATACTGTAAAAAACAAATTCTAAAGAGCCCTATAATGGAGGGGAGGTGAATGACAGCCGTGAAGAGACAGGGACCTTGAAATGGCACTGATATGGGCAGGGAAACTCAAAACCTGAACTTTCCCATCTCTACAACAACAACAACAAAATCTTCTTTGACTATAATCTTTTAGGAAAGGTCATAGTTAAGTGGGTTTGAGAAACAATGGGACAAAGCAGGGGAAGCCCCAGAGAGTGGATGATTGGAGGACGATCCCATGTAGCTCCTCCATTTACCCATTTTGTCACTGTGTCCATATAAAAGATTTCTGGGTTGGATCCAGTGGTTCCTTTACACTAAGTAAGGAATCCTTTATTAGAGAAAGAGTCCTTCCTCTAAAGAGGATTCCTCACTTAGTGGAAGAGAGCCACTGGATCCAAGACAGTCTCAGGCTACTATCACTTTGCTAAAGCATGGCTTCCCTGTAGAGCACAATGGGGACCACTGAGGACAGCCCTTGTTCAGGACGGAACATGCAATATCAAAACATAACTCAGTGCCCTGTCTAGAGAAAGATATTTGAATAAAAATGGGTGGATTCCTTTAAAGAAACTCACGTACTGATTCAGACTATTTTTTTTTAAAAGAACTTCTTAGATCTAATTAAACATGCAGACGCTCGATGGCCCTGGAGGTCTTCCAGTACTCCAACATTAATTTTTGATTACACACTTCATACATTCATTGAATGGGATGAATTCTTTGCATCAGCCAACCCCCCCCCAGTAATTAATTTTCCTGAATGCCATTAAAATAGCATCTTTTATCTGATTTCATGAGAATGTACATACTTTGTGAGAAGCCCTTATCAAACAGGCCATTCTTTCTGCTCTATTGCTAGGATAAAAGTAACAGGTACCAGCTTAGAGTTTATTCCAAGGATCAAGCGACCCGTAACTCAAACACATAGCAAGTTGCTTGGCTATAATAATAGCAACATATATAGTCTGTGTGTTATAGCCATGGGGAGGGGAGTATTGTCTCCCCATCACAAGACTTCCATGCCTCAGTTCACACAAATCTCCCTCCCTCCTGTAAAATGCAACGCTGGGTGCATACCGCTGGAAGAGACTTGGGTAACAACTGCTGCACTAATCCGCCTGGTCCTGTGGAGATGCCACAGCTGAGCAGACAGAGCTGTAAAGCACAGTGGCATTCGTTCAGTAAAGAACTTTCTTTAAAGCGTAAGGAACTGGGAAGGAAGTTTTCTTTAAAAAAAAAAAGGTGTGCAGTGGGCAACACTTTCAGAAGCTCTGGTAACAAAGTGATTGGAGAACATGAGTGATGCCTTTTAATTATCACTATTTGTGCCACCCCATGCAGGTGTAGTTAGAAGTAAAATAATTCAATATTCAAGAGAATTCATTTTCATCAAGTATGTGTAGGACTGCAGCCTGAAAAGAAGGTTGGTTTTCTTTGGGCAAGGAAGCTTATGTTGCAAGGTGGAAGGAAGGTTCAGCCTTTTTCTTAAGTATATAAATTCAGCAACTGAATAAGATGTTGTTCCATAACCCATCTTCTTCAGCTTTGCAGGTCAGGGAAAAGACTGAAGGACAAAATATTTCCCCCCTCACTCTTCAGAGATGCTTCTCTTTTCATTCTGGAACACTAAGGCGCAATTGCTGACACATAACTTGCGTGAATTCACCTCTCCGGGATTTCCCTTATTGCAGAAAACGACTGTGTGCTCCTCGGCTTGAAGGGGAGGGTGAAATGTCCTGAGTGTGAAGGATTGTTTTTTAAAACCACCCTCAATTTATTGTATTGTATAGGACTGATTCTGAAGGAGGAGAGAGAGATTTTAAAGAGACAGTACACTAGTTCCTTGGAGCACTGGTAGCCATTTCTCTATCTGATTGGTCAGTTTTTTTGCTTGACATAGGCTAGAGAAATCATTAACACAGATGTCTTTGCCACAACAAAAAAATCACAGATGGCAGAAACTGCATAGCCGCTGGATGCCATCTCTGAAGGTCAGATCACTCTCACTGTTCAAATTCTAAATAAGCAACCTTTTCCAATTACTTTTATGGCATGTGAATATTTACATGCGTCACCTCTGACCCCAAGTAATGCTTCTCAAAGGAATGGTGTACAAAGCTGGAAACAAATGCCCAAGTCTTCAATACAAAAAAGAACCCCTGGACAGTAAGTAGGTAATCCTGCTCAGTTTTTTAAAGCCAAGATAACATGGCTGCTTTTTCTCATCTGACAGGCCAAGGGAAAGCTCTCCCCATAGGTTGCACCCCCCTTTTCTAAGAGGGAGACTTCTCTGTTGTTGGAACCCTATATGCCTGCATGTTACACACACAAAAAAATTGCATGGAATAGGAGAAAGAAACTATGTACACATCTCCAAACTCCTTGGGGAAAAAAAGAGGGATAAAAATGGGATAGATAGACAACACCTACAGTGTACCACCTTGTCATAGTCAATGACCCAAACTAGAAGATCAGAAGGAAAGCCACTGTGGTTATGAGTATTGGACCCTGGTTCAAATCCCCACTCTGCCATGAAAGCTTGCTGAGTGACCCTGAGGTAGTCAACCACTCTCAGCCTATCCTACTAACACAGAACTGTTGTAAGGATAAAACAGAGGAGAGGAAAATAATTTAAGCTGCATTAGGTTCCTACTGAGGAGACAGGCAGAGTATCATATAATATATATAAAGCCCAGGGAATTGGCACTTTCTGGGTCTCCCATTGGCTGTGCTGTGCGCTCCATCAGCCATTGGCCTGTCAACCACTACTCAAGAGTACTCACATGCCATTGGCTGGGTGCTGGGTCCACTCTTCTCCCCCTGCTCACTGCCAATCCCTGTCTGAATAAACTGCTAAAACTGATGTGTGGCTCACTTTCCACTCAGTGGCTGTTGCTAGGCAACCAAGCATGATTCTGTCAGTAAAAAGGGAAAGGCAGGGGGCCCTTTCCAGGCCTACTTTGGCCTTTGTGGGGAACTCATTGGGGCCAGTCCTGACTAAAGTTGCCAGCTCCAGGTTGGGAAATTCCTGGAGATTTCGTGGTGGAATCTACAGAAGCCAGAGTTTGGGGACAGGAGCAGCCTCAGCTGAATAGAATGCCATAGAGTCCACCCTCCAAAGCAGTTATTTTCTCCAGGGGGAAACCTAGGTTCTTGTTGAGTGGGTGATTTCTGACACTGACTTTCAGCCTAACCTACCTCACAGGGTTGTTGTGCAGATCAAAAGGGGGAGAGGAGAATGATGTGAGCTGCTTTGGTCCCCACTTCATAGAAAGACTGTACTTTTCCTCCTGGGGAACCATTGTCACCAATCTCCAGGTGAGGGCTGGAGATCACTCAGAACTACAATTGCTCTTCAGATGGCAGAGATCACTTCCCCTGGAGAAAATGGTGGGCTGTGTCATTATACCCTGCTGAGGTCACCACAGCAAATTGACACTGACACAGCAAATTGACCCAAAGGCCAGGGCACCCATCCAGAGCCTCTTTCTAAAGCCCGTTGTATTTATTTCAACAATCGGACTTATTCCTAGTAAATTAAAAATAAATAAAATAATGTGCCTTAATCTTTTACACAAGTTGCAGGGATTTCAGTTGAGAAATTCAGTTTAGAATAATAGACCAGTGACCCAGTGTGGTCATGGTGACATACATGGGATTTTTCTCCCCCTCCTCCACCCCCCCCCCCAAAAAAGAAGAAAGATTTATGGGCCCAGACAATGAATTCTTATGGATCCATTGCCCAATCAGACACTCAGAGGGAGACATAAGGATGGCTCCTTGCCAAAAGGATCGTCAGGTATCCTATTATGGCAGGAGATGCCATCCTGGTCACCCTCTTCCCACAGCCATTCCTCCTGGTGGTGGGACAAAAAATTATTAAGTCACCAACACTATGCATGTGGCATGACATCACTTCCAAGGAAAATCAGGAAGTGATATCACATTATTCTAGGAATCACTGGAAACTCTATGGGTTTACCATAAATTTTCCATCAATTTCTAGAGCAGTATGACACCACTTCCTATTTCTCTGAAAATGACATCACACCATACATGACACCAGCACTCCCCTGACATTCCCATCTCCCACTTTTCATCAAACTGAGTGATGTGTGTTCTTTAATGACCTGCCGAAATCATTGTTGGGGGAGGGGCTGATTTTCCCTAATGTGGAGGAGCAGACCCAGCCACATGGTATGAAGAAATGAAATCTAAACCACAGCTGCTGCACAAAGCTGTGAAACTTATTGGTTGAGTCAGGCAGCAAACAGGGAGATGGACTGATTCTAAGTTCAACTCACAGGTAAGGCACATATGTTGAAGGTATATTCACCTGGAAAACATGCCCAGGTACTAGTAGTTGCCCTCCCACCATCTGAAATACTGCCTGCCAGTATACAAGTGTTTACCTATGCCCAGTAAGTGCAGCCGGAGATCAGATCAGTAAACAAGAACGGAAGCACACTTGGAAGTACTACACTAATCCCATTCTGAGCTGAACAATATCCCCTTCATAAATATTTGGAGATGCTCAAAATCCTTGTTCTGATTACCCACAGGTCAGGGAGTGAGGGCAAAAGGAGACTAAGTGCCAGCAATTTGTTTATGACAAGGATTTAGGGGAAATGATCACCACAATCACCTTGTTTGTGTTTGGAATTTCCACTTTCTTCCAGGCATTGCACTGTCAACTCACTCTGAATCTGATGCATGGCTAAATCCAGTATAGACCCACTTCTATTATAAAATGTGAGGCAACCCTCTAACAGCAAAAATGCATCAAAATGTATGCCATCCACCCAGAACTCCTTTGGGGAAGGGCAAGGTACAAATGAAGCATGGTGGGGTAAAAATAAGAAACCTCACTTACCAAAACGTTTTCTATCAATACTGGCTCGGAGGTAAGCCTAATAACAATCCATTCAATACACCATGTGACCATGTGTGACATTGACTATGAGTGGTATGAATAGGAGCCACCTACAAAGCTTGTTTCTGTCCTCCAGTAAAGCTGCATCTATCCATTCCTTACTCATCCCAGTTAGTAGGTGTTCTTTATTCTGGACGAGCATTCTTAAATACTAGATCCTAAAATCTTCTGTTCTTTAAAACACTGCCAGTGAAAACTAAAGCCTCTTAATTCAAAGGGGCTCACAACAATGAAAATGCCCTTGCTGAAACAGACCAAAACCAGTGCAGCCCAGCATTCTGTTTCCTCTAGTGGTCTGTCTCATGCTCACACACAGTTGCCTGTTTATTTGCAGTGCTGGCTACTTAGAGGTATACAAGAGTCTCTGTTTCAATTTCGTAGTTAATCATCATTGAGGAGGTTTTAGGACTTTGCCTAATCATTTTTTGAAGCTCATCTGAAAAAGGAAGCGCCCTCCAATGCTGGACTCACCCATAAGAAACTCCCATCAATCAGTGACATCTCTGTACCTTTCTTTCTCTACAGTATGACAAAATAACCTTCATACAAACCTACTGCTCTCTTGGTATCCTCTTAATTCCAGAAGGGTACTTTCAGAAATGTGTTCATTATTTTCATTCCAGCGCCACTCTGGATCTTCACAAGGCAGAGATCCCCTTAGGTCAGCTGTTTGTTTGTTGCAATTCTGCCCCTCCCACCCCCAGCCGAATTAGGTAGGATTCAGATCTTTCTTTGCTTCTGTTATCCAAAACTGTCCCCATAAAAAGCCTGTAACATGTAGAGTACCTTACATATATAGAGCTTAAAACACACGTTCAAAGGCAAAAGGGGAACGTTTTAATGTATACAGGTGTTCCAGTTTAGCACAGAAAGTCACCAAACATAAAATAAGAGAAAGGAAACAAAAACTTAACCAGCAAGCAACTTTACTGCCCTAAAAGATACAGAATATAAAAATGAAGTTGAGATGAAAAGCACCAGACAGTGAAGCTAAACTGCTCAAACTGCAGTAATACCACAGCAGGTTACATATGACAACCTAATAAAACTAATCACTTTGCATGGTTTTCAGTCATATTTTAAGCTAAATGCCCAATTCTTGAAATCATGTGTCCTCCCACATGTGTCCTCTACAGCAAACCAATCCACAGATAGGCAAGGGATTGCGCCAAAGGGATCCCAGATGTGGTGGATGGAACAAGAGGAGGAATATCAGAAGGAAAGGAAGGAGTCCCTGATCTTCACAATGCATAGCACAGTTAGGTCAGCTATTTCTTTGTTACAGTGGGATTCAATGGGGGACCCTGGCTAGTGGCAAGGCACTGTGATCTAGGATGGAAGGTAGCTAAACTAAGAAATGAGGAGAGAGAGATGTGAAAGGTTACATTCAGGATGGAAAGTAAGGTGGGGAGAAGAAAAACATACTCTGCCTGTTTCGAAGAGGAGTCCGGTGGTGCTGTAGAGTCTGGTGATGTCAACAATGGAAGAATATTCAGGTGTCAAATCAACTGCAAACATGGGAAGGCTTGAGATGCCCCTTTTCTGCACCTGGATTTACCTGGGCTCTGAACAGTGGAGATCTGCTTTTGGCCTCATTTATGGTAAAACCAGAGTCCAAGACAGTATAGGATGAAAAGTTGAAGATCTGGCCCCCCTACTGGTGGGTATAAATCTTTTGTTGGTGAAGGATGATGTAAGTCCAGGGTACATGGAAGTCCAAATATGAGTGTAGGGAAGAAAGGATGGGCACCAGGTAAGGCAACAGGATGGGAGACAGGTTTTGCCCATACCTATCAACAACAGCCAGAGAACAGGCAGACCAAACCAAGTGTGTGTGGGGGGGGGGGGGGGGGGGTAGAAATTGGCTAAACTGAGAATTTACCTGGGGTCATACCATCGTTATGCTGTTACTTCATGGGGGCTTCCATGGTTCTCTTATCCTGAGAGTCCTCGTACAGAAGAGAATTTTTAAAGCAGTTATTGGGGCACTTTCCTTTAGGCTGGCCTTATCTGTGTGCGTAGTAGACTCTAAGACAGCTGGAACTGGGGGAAAGGACAGCAGTAAAAGGTTCTGATAGACAGGATTAGTATCTGCCCAAACCATGTTTGCGTGGCAGGTGGGCAGACAAATGGCTAAACTAAGCTCATACTTGAGGCTGTAACATGAGTTGGCCTGGACACAGTCAACAAGGCAATAGAGACCAGACCAGATGACTATGAGAGAATTGGGCACTGTCTGACCACACCCTGTTTTTCCAAATAACCAATTCCTTTAAGCTCAGGGGTTGTTTCTGAGCAATAGTGGTACCATACAGAGGGAGGAACCAAAACACCCACTATCTCTATGCAAGTATCAAAGGCACCACACTCTGATTTGCTTTTAGCTCAAACACTGGGATGTTTTCTGGTCCATTCATTCTATGGCAACTGTGCAGCACATACAGTGTGCCCTCTTTCACTAGACACATAGCCCACAGAGGGGTGGTGGAGATATCTGCACAAGAAAACTGGGTAGAAGGCACTGAACAGAAGTAGATACAAGCAATTTATGCTCCCCCTGGAGCCTTCTAAAACCAGTAGCTAAGGCGGTAGGTAACGTTTCAGCTCCTGCTCACCTCTGAGTACTTCAAATACAGAGAAAAAAATGTCAGGATGGGCACAATTTAAAACTATTTTTATAGCATTCTTCAATATAGGTTGACAAAATATGACATCTATTATACCCCCCAATGGTAATGCGGCTGCATTCGTATGTCACAATAAACCTATTTCTGTTGCTTTTTTTTGCAGGTATAAATTTAGTTTGCTTTCCTGCTTGCACACTGAGCATGATTGAAAACATTTTGGATTGTGAATTCCATTGTCTGGAGCACAGGCATTCAGGCAGATTGAAGTCTTTCCTTCCCATAAACCATTATTCTAAACCAGGACTTAATCTCAGTTCACTGCGCTGACTGTAGATGACCTGCCCTGTCCTTTATAAAACCTTATAATCCTTATTTATTGTATGTACGTAACTGTTTTTAGTGCAATGCTATCTAATTTTGCAGTTCCACTTCCTTGCACTGTTATGTGTATAATGCAGTTCTTATTGCAATGTTCTAAATTGTATAATTGCCCTTGAATCTCAGCAAGGCAGATGATAAATGAAGTAAATAAATAAATCATGTGCACAAAGATTGTTCCTGATCACCTCTGAAGATCTTTAATGGACAGACAAGCTAACTGTTGATTGCTATCTTCTATGTCTAATAAATACTAAATATTAGCCAAAGCAGAATCCTTAAATACTCTTTGAACTCTTACAATACAGATTACCAATTAAATGCACAAATGTACAAGTAGATTTCCAAAAGATTTTTAAATACATAAAGTAGAAGGCACACATCTGGCTCAGCCTCACAAACTAAAAGGAAACTCTTTGGTGTTCATAAAAGTCTCAGTTCAAAGACAAAACTCCCCTCCAGCTTCATTAATTATAAAACCGTTAAAGCTAACTGATTATTCTTAAGGGATGTTCAACGTTCGGAAGGCATGGAAACCCTGCAGCCACAGATAAAAGTGCCTCAGAAGTCTGCAGCAGCTTTGTCATCACCCTCCAGGATAAACAAACTTCTTCCTCTTCCTCCAAAACATGCATATTTACAGTCTCAACGCACATTAAGCCCACTCAAGAGACATTTTGATATTGCTCATGAGTTACCCATATACCCCCAACTTTGTACTTATCCAGAACTATCAGGCGCCCCTCTAGTATTTTTTGTACCCCTGTATACAGGCAGGGAAAGACCAGGAATGCCAGCCTCCTTGTGCAACTGACTCATCTCAAATTACATGTTCATTTTGGGACTGACAGATTGCTCTGCCAAAGTTCAGAACTGTCTCAGGTTCTTGGCACCTGTGTGATTCCAGCTCTCTTTCCAAGAACAAATCAATGTTTCCCTAGAATTAACCAACAAAACTAGCTCTACTGCTGTAGGAAAATATATTAAGCGGCACAAGGCATAGGAGGAAATTCTGATCGTTCATAGCCTTTGTGGGTCAGAGATTACCCCCAATATGTATGAGGATTTTTTGGTGTAGTGGTTAAGTGCATGGACTCTAATCTGGGAGAACCGGGCTTGATTCCCCATTCCTCCACTTGCAGCTGCTGGATGACCTTGGGCAAGCCATAATTCTGTCAGAGCTGTTCTCTCAAGGACAGTTCTGAAGAGCTCTCTCAGCCCCACCTACCCCAGAGGGTGTCTGTTGTGGGGAGGGGAAGAGAAAGGAATCTGTAAGCTGCTCTGAGACTCCTTCAGGTAGTGAAGGGTGGGGTATAAATCCAATCTCTTCTCCTCTTCTTCTACTCAGAACATTAAAGTTTAGATTTGGATGGCTCATGGCAGGGGAGATGACTGATCGAATGCACTTTAGCTGGCTCAAACTAGGTTAGGGTTTTCAAAATGTAAGATTCTTTTCAAGATTAATTGGCAGGAGGGACTACCATCTGACCTATGAAACACCAAAGAAAGCTATGTGAAACTACACTCTTGCATATCACCTTCTCTTTAGATTTAACCGGAGCAGAAAATTTAAGGCTGTGTTCACACACACTTATTTTTATGCCTGGAATATATTCACTCACACAATTGAAGCTTACACTTCAATCTACTTCAAGACAAATCTCTCTTCCCCCAACCCCACAATAGTATCCTTCATATTTCTCCTTGCCCCATCCACTCCAGATGACAGCAATTGTCATTGCACAGTGTGAGAGTACCCACTGGAATCAAATGGGTTTTACAAATGACACTGCAGGACCTTTGCAAACAAAGTGATACAGCTGGGTATCAAATGGAGCCCCTCCTGGTGGGAAGATGTATAGCTGTCGCATTAAAGCTATATTGGCTGCTGCTCCGGCCAATGCAATTGTCTTGTGCAATGTGCAGGAAATTAAGTGATGTAAATGACAGAGTACATTTCCTGCCATTCAACCCCAGTGGTATAGCCTTGCTGAAAACCTCAAAGACCTCACAGTTTGCAGCCCAAGGTTGGTGGGGCTACAGTGGCAATTTCAGTGACACTTCAGATCAATAATAATAAACTCACTCTATCTGGCTATATTGTACCATTTGAGTGGAACTGTCATCCTAGCAGCTAGGCTGCTCCCCCACCCCCACCTTTCTAGCCCTAAGGTGAAAACAAGTTTGACTTACAAGTCACAAGTGTTATTTTTCTCAGATTTAGGAAGGAAAGGCAGGGACCTCTTCTGTATTTCTCATTTATCACCAGTTTCCATTTTCTACTCCATTTTTAACACTGAATCTAACTACCTGAATGACAAATAACCACATTGCCTTAATAAATTTTATCTGAAATTGCATTGGGAAAGATCCAGAAGTACTTGCATGTTAGGGAAAACTCCATTCCCGTGGAATTCATTTCCACGTGCAAGAAAAGATGCAGAGCTCTTTGAAAATATTCAGCCATCCGGAGAGTAAATCTACAATGATCACTGCTAGAGACAAGAGGCACATGTTTCCTGTACTCCCAGCCCCTTTACAGGAAAACAGGGCTCATGCACAAGGAGGACAGAGAACATTCATTTCGTTGGGACAGAACCACCAGTTTTCAACCACAGGAAACGCTTTTTTGTGCATTTTGACAGGCATTATTTACCATCCTACAGAACTGAGTAAATCAAAACTCATGTTATTGTTTTGGCGTGTCTTCACATTGAGTATGATTCTGTCATCCATCAGTGTCAAACTACTGTCCGTGCATGTGCTGGGAGTGGTGTAAAGCCATAAAAAGAAACTCAGCAAGCATAGCATAGATCAAGATGGGTAGCCATGTCAGTCAGTCTGTAGCAGTAGAAAAGAGTAAAAGTCTATAGCACCTTAAAGACTTAACAAAATTTGAGGAAGGGCTCAGTTCTTCAGATAACAGCTATCTGAAGAAGTGAGCAGTAACTCAAAAAAGCTCATTCTATCAATGTGACATTATTAAGATCATTGTATAGTAGAGGCAAATGAGTATTATCATGGGAAGTAGGCAACTCCACATCAGGAGTCCACATTTCTGAAGCTAAAAATTAATAAAATGAAAGCCGGTGTGATATAGTGGTCAGAGCATCAGACTAGGATCTGGGACACCCAGGTTCAAATCTCCACTCTGCCACAGAAGCTTGCTGGGTGACCTTGGGTCAGTCACTCTCTAAGCCTAACTTACCTCACAGGATTATTCTTGTGAGGATAAAATGTAGAAAGGAGAATGATTCTGTAAACTTTTTTGGAGTCCGCATTAGGGACGAAAGCAGGGCCTAAAATTTATAAAAAGGAAAAGAAGTTTTCTCTGCCATATCCATGGGCTTTTCTGACTTGCAGAAATAAAGGCAGGTGAAATAAGATCAAAAGAAACTTTTGAATAGAAAAAGTTAAAGAGGGCTGTGCTCACACGCACAATTAGCCCCGATATAGGCGCAAATGCTGGGCGGATTAAAGGAGTGTGATCAGACGCCAACATCTGGGAAGCGCCCCGCAGCCATTGGCAACCCGTTTTGCTCTGCGGCACATGCAGAGTAAAAAAAGCACCTTGGAAAGTCCTGTAGCAAATGGGTTGCTACAGGCCACAGGCAGACTTTCCTACGTCTGATCGCACCAGCATGCCCCCATGGTGTCAGGATGGTCTGATCAGGCTATCCCAACTCTGTGCCGTTGTTTTCCCTCCGGTCGCAGTATGCGCATCTGCAACCCCCCCCCCCCACACACACACACACTCCACAGGGAGAGGAACGAATCGATTCCTCATATAAGTGCATCTGGAACAAACAGTAAAAAAACCTGACTCATCAGTGGTTGCATCTGTTCACGCAGTGGCAGGCTGTGCCCGCATCTACAAAAATCTGTGTGATCGCGCAACAGGAGGTCAACTTCCACCGAAGGAAATAGCCTCACTTCCTCCCCGCTTTATCTTGGGCATGTGACCACAACCGAGATTTAGAGCTCAGCTGAACACTTTGTTTCAAGGATTTGGATGAGGAAAGCCTGGATGTCTCTTCACATTTTGAAATTTTACTGGAAACACCCTCCGCTTTATCTTATCTATTTGTATGTCAGTTTATGCTTGCTTATGTTTGTTTTGTATTTTCTTTCTTTGAAAAATAAAAAAATATTCTTTAAAAAAAAGAAATTTTACTGGAAATGAAATTTTAAGTTTGGTAATTCAGAAGTTTGAAATCTTATTAGAAATTCAGCTAAGATCACCCAAAGAACAACTGGCAGACAGGACAAGTTGGAGGTAGGAAAAGATAATTGGTTTTCTCAAGGACAAGCTCCACTCCTTGCTGGAACTAAACCACCTCTTAAAAGCTGTCTGGCACACTGACCAAGCTCCTAAATTTGCTCTCATAGCTGTGAGCAGCTGCTTTGCACTCCATAAGGCAGCTGTTGTATAAGTAAAATTGCTCTCCTTTATTGGTGTTTACTGCTTACCTTCTGAACCAACTTACCTTCTACAGTAGAACACCTTCCCTTTTTAAAGAACATTCCAGCAGAAACAGCTGATCATTAATTCAGCATTTGGTATGCAAGTGAGGACAAGAGCAACAAGACACAGGAAATGTTTTTTAACACCACAGGAGAACAAGAACCAAAACTGCAGGTCCTTTATATGGTTACTCGGTTTCATAGCATGCAGCAAACGCTCATGAAAACAGATTGTTACCTGATACTCTAAGCAGCCATTGTGATGATCTTTATTTATATAACGATAAAATGAGAAACACCCTAATATTTCTTCACATATATACATACAATTATGTTAAGTTCTTTCCACAGAGTCTGCTACCCAACTCCCTCCTTCAGGAAGCCATGTATTGTTTTTGTGTCACTGTATATATACACTCCAGGGCAACAATGCATTATATGGCAGCTAGAAAGTTTTTTGCAATAGTTCAAGTACTATGATCAGACAATGGGTTTTGCTTCAGGTAAAACTCATTTTCTTGGTTTTATCACAGCTGAACAGTCCAATAACAGCTGCATGGACCACAGACACCTCTATCCACTGCTGGATGTGTCTCGCATTAAGCCAGCTTCCACCAGTCCATAGCCTTTGTCACTGCTGCTGTGTGTACTGTTGCACTGTCTTTTCACTCTCCCTTTTCAACTCCTCAATATGCGCATCTAAGCATTCCAAGATGTGCTGAGATCGTACTTCCTCTTCTTCCAGGAACTTGGTAGCAATCACGCCAATGTTTGCAGTAGGTAGAGGGCTCTAAAAAGAAAATGCAAGCGTTGAACTTTGGAACAGGAGGAGTCTTCTAGCTGACATACTAAGTTTTGCCATGAAACTGTGATGGAGAAAGCACTGCACTACAAACGTTAGTTTACAATGTATTGATGGAAATCCACAAACTTCATCCCTTCATCTTAAATACAAATGAAATCCTCATTAGCAAGGTAACCAGAAATGTAGCTGCACTGATTAAAACGCTCTCAAGTCATTTTAAGAACAACATCCACATTTTGTAAACGACTTTAAGAACATTTCAAATTTGTTTTTCATATAGCTGTTGTTTTTAAAGTGGTAAAGAATCTAAAATTTCCTTAGGAACACAAAGTCCTCAATTTTCACTAATGATAGCTGGACTGGTCTAACACATTTTATTTTTTCTGAAGTGAGCCAGCACTCTTGCTTTGTGTGACACTATCTAGCTTCACACAAGTTATGACCTGGAGAGAGATGACATGTCCGAAGATGATCACTTTGTAAAAGTTTCATCAGGCCACCAATCCGCAAATAACTACAGTAATTCTGTACTTGGCACTTTGCCTTCAGAATGCTCTCCCTACTGCTACTTGCCAGGTGTCCACTGTTTGAGTGTGAAGTGCTAGGTGAAGATGTGTTTATTCTCCCTAGGCATTTGGCTATCAGAAAGGTTTTTTGTGGCTGTTTCTAAACTGTTTATTCTCTTCAAACTTTACTGCTAGATGTTTCAGGGTTATAGTATTCTTATGTTCTTACTGTTTAAATTGTAGTTAATTATGCTTTTAACTACATTGTAAACTGTCCCTAGAACCACCAGGAAGCAGGGGAGGGGGCATTTCCCCTCATTTGTTTCCTCCCCTCTCCCCCTTCCTCTCTGCTTCTCACTCTTTCTCCATCCTGTTACCCCATCTCTAACTTTCTCCCCTATGCCTATCACTCTCTTTGCCCCCTACCCAATCAGTCTCTCTCTGTCCCCTACTCCAATCACTCTCTTTTTCTCTTTCTGGCCCCCATCCCCCTCTCTTTTTCTCTTTGTGTTCACCTCCCTCACCAAGGCTTTCCCCCAGAGTCACTCTTGGCGGCTCACTTGGAGCTCCTTTGGGCCAGCAGAGACTTCCCTCCCCACCCCCACTTTCTGCAAATCACCCAGAGCAAAGTCGTCCCTCCCAATGCCCCACCACTCTTTGCAACTTGCCCAGAGCAGTTCCAAACAAGCTGGCAGAGTCTCCCCACCCCCCCACGGCTCACCCAGAGCACTTCCAGGTGAGCTGGCACTCTTCCCTACCCCCACCACTTACTGTGGCTCTCCCAGAGCAGCTCTGGGTGAACTGGCAGTCTTCCCTCCCCACTCCCAGTTCTCTAAGGCCAACAGAGTCTTTCCTTGCAGGCTGCCAGGCCCAGGGTGACTCTCAGCTGCTACGCCTCTATCGCTGGGCCCAGCACAGCTCCCAGTCTGCCGCACAGCCGATGCTGGGCCTGAGGGAAATTATTCTTTGAGGGGAAATATAAATTCCCCATTGTTTCTTTTTAAATAGTCAGATTTTTCTGCAAACATAAGGGGTCCCCTGAGTTTGCAGAAACATCAGTTTAGTGTCTGCATGGCCCCAATCCGGGGATTTAAGTATCTGCAGAGGGGGCCACAGGTTGATAATAGTAAATAGATTTTAGATAGCATTTATTGTATATGGCCAAAGGCTATTACAGTCAATGACATAGAACAGCATTTCCCAGCCAATAGAAGTGATTCCAGTCCCCAGGGGTTGTCATTCCACTCAGGGCTGTCATCCTATGCCAAGAACAATTTGTCTTATTCCAGGGGCCATCATTCCACTCTGGGGGGCTGCCATTACAGGCCCAGGGCAGGTCTCTCAATCCATTCCACATTTTTGCTGCAACTTTTGTTTGCTGTAATGCATTTCAATAGGGCCCAAGCAAGTCAATTGGCATTCCTGGTTCCCATTATATACAATGTGACATGAAAACTGCTTTGCAGAGCCTTCTGAACAGCTTTGGGCTTTGGACATGATTCTAGCATCCCATCTCATTTTTTAAAATAAGTAAGTCTGCTCTTTTGATTCATGAGCGACTATCAACATCCGTTTTTTCACTAGGTGAGGTTTGCAATCTGTGTAGTAGCACTGATGGTGGAATAGAATGATCTTCTTCTCACATTAGACATTATCTTTCAATCCAAGAAGGATCTCTCTGATGTGTTCCCCAAGCCTGTATCTCACAAGCTTAAAATCCCAGCTTCATTCCCTCCCTCATACTAGCCACTGACAGAGACAGAATGTGTCTGGGACCCTGCACAGGATGTACTGGTCAGAGCTGATGATCAGAAGAAAACAGAACTTGGTTAATTTTCCCAAAAGGAGCAATGTTCCACTGAAGTTAAAAAGAATATCAGATGGCAGGGGAGAGATTCTTCAATTCTAAAACAGTATTATAAGAGAGAGGAGCTTCAAGTTTAGAATCTGAAGCTTTGAACTAATTAGGGAACAACCCAAGTAAACCCCAACCACTTTTCCATGCTTTGCTTTCTCAGTCTCTATTTTAGAGAAGAAATGAATGGGGTGGCAGAGGTTGGGACCTGGCTCTGTATACCCGGATGAGGAACTGCCCCCCTCCCTGCTTCTGTATGTTTCCTCTGAAGTAACTCCTATTTGAATTAATGGGGCTTATTTACAAGGCAATCCTATGCCCATTTACCTGGGAATAAGCCCTGTTGAATATAATTACTTTCTTCTGAGTAGATTCAAGTGGGTAACTGTGTTGGTCTGAAGCAGAAGAACAAAGCTTGAGCCCAGTGGCACCTTTAAGCATAAGTGTTATTCACATGAGCGTGCCTGCACATGAAAGCTTATATCTTGAATAAAACTTTGTTGGCCTTAAAGGTGCCACTGGACTCAAACTTTGTTCTGTTTCTTCTGCGTAGGCCTACATTGGGCATTCTGACAGATTTGAAAGAGACACATTAATTCTTAGTGCTGTTTTTTAAAAATTATATCTTAAGCAGCCAAGAATAAATAGATTGGGTAGCCTTCAAGGTTCAACAAGATCCTTTCCCTATGTCTATAACTTTTATAGCTCATGAAGCTATAACCTGCAATCAAACAGTTGTGCTCTTACAGTTGTATAAAAAATGCCTGTGAATAACTTACGTAAGGGTAATAAATATTTCAACAAATTCCACATTAATAGGGGCATTAAATTTGTGCTTGGATAAATTAAGTAACGGTTACAAAATAGGCAAACTTGCAGTTAAAATGCATTAAAACACCCTGACCTGGATGGTGCAGGCAAGCCTGATCTCATCAGATATCCAAAGCTAAGCAGGGCCGACCCTGGCAAGTATTTGGATGGGAGACCTAAAGAGAATACCAGGGCTGGGAGGCCAGAGGCAGGCTATCAAGCCACTTCTCTGAATGTCCTCTGTGCCCCAGAAGAAGTCACCAGAGGTCGCCATGACTTCCAGGCATGGGCACACACACACAAATGCAAACATACAAAAAATGTATCAAAAACCTGTGGTCCAAAATTGATGTTACAATAAATTAATGGCTCACTGCAACAAGTAAATTTGAATTTGTGGGTCTCCATACCAAAAGGGTTGGGAACCAAGGACACATAGCACAAAATATGAATCATAAATAACATTGTTAAAATAATCAGACCTGAAAATTTTAAATACACAAGACTTGCACTGCCCTGGTATAAACTGAAAGCCCAGATAAACAAAGCAAAGTTAGGCAGTGTACATTTAATTTCTGTGCAAAGTGATTTTCTGTTACTTGGTTGCACTTTTTCTGCTGAACAATCAGGAACGCAAGTGGGTGAAGTTCCTGCACACTTTCAAACCTCTCGCCCTTCCAAGTTTAGAGACCATCTTTCACGAGTTATAGTTCTTGTAATTTACTAGATGACATGGGCCACCTCAGATTTCTTCTGGTCTCCTGTGTCCATATGGTTCCTCTCTGAAAAAGCTGGGATGTCAAACAACAATTGACTGGGTCCGCTCACCTACGGAAGTGACTGCAGAGCACCAAAGACATGTGCTTTACTGCTAGTGCTGAACCTGGCAACCTCATGAGTGAGTGACCTCCACAAAAGAAAGCACCTGTATTTGGGCAGAACTGAAGGGAGACAAATGAACAAGCCCTCCCTGCTCTCCCAGGTTTTCACACATCTGAAGTGAAAAGCTCAAGATTTGATTAAGTGAGAGTTCAGCCTTGCAATGAAAGCTGCCAGCATCACACTCCCACATGCATGGAGGCAAGAAGCATACCACTTCCTGCCTCAGTCAAACTTGAGAGCATCCGTTTCCATGCTGTTTTTGTGAGAAATTCACTGCCATCAGAATTCTTGGTAGGCTTTGCTTGAAAGATGTTTTTGTGTCATTTGGGAGTGAAACTTTTCAAACAGGTAATCTGAGAGACAAATAAATCCCAGCACTCTCACTTTGGTGTCACATAGTGCATTCATAATTTTTTATTCTTACTACTTACCAAAGGCAGAAGTTCCCTTTCATGACTGATGTCACACTTTTCCAACACATCATCAGTAAGTTCATTGTTTCCAAGTTGCAATGAATCTGACCCCAGGTGAGGGTCACAGGACAAGGCTTCAGTTGATGTGCCCCTACTGACCTTAGGGGGTAATGCAGCCGGAACCCTTCTAGATGATGAATGCTCAGCTTTCTGGATTTCTTCTTCATAGCGCTGAACAGTTGAGTCAAATGTAACCCGAAGGGCTTTCATTTCTTCTTCATGCTTGCACTGCAGCTTCTCCACTCTCCTGGACATAAATTGGCAATAATTTAAAATCATGACAGGCCAGCTCCTTTTACCTACAAATATTACACAAAAATGCTTAGGGTTTATTTATTTTTATTTATTTGTTGAGATTTATATCCCGCCCTCCTCGCCGTACGGCGGGCTCAGGGCGGCTAACAACAAGCCAAAAAGGCGACAATAATAATTTCTTAAAATAGTTAAAAACATATTAAGCAAACATTAAAACATATTAAGAACATACAGATGGCGTATCTTCAGTTTAGGGTTCCTATGGAACAGTTTCCATATCTATGGCACAGTAAAAATCCCTGAAGCAGAGAAAATATGTAGAGAATTCGAAGTGTAACAGTACAGTGACTCTTAGTGATACTCAATGTATAGATCAATACTAGAGCTATGTTTTCCATATCAGTGATCCATCAGAAGACCTGCAAGTGATGGGGGGGGGGGGGGAGACAGACAGATGGCCCCCCAACTGGTTGAATTCATACGTCTTTTTTCAGTGTTTCTCCAAACCTGCTTTGATAACAGTAGCAATGAACAAAAGCATAAACAAGAGCTCTCCCACAATCAAACAGCAGTTATGAGAAAGGTTGGAGGTTCTAAAAAGGCCTTTTCAGAATGGCTTTAGCATTTACTATTGGCTAAAACCGGCAATATTACAAACTTCCTAAGGCTGTGCAGATTTTTACCTGGCCTCTGTATTCTTGATCTCAGTCACTTGTTGCTGCAAATGCTGCAAAATACTCTCATATTTTTCCTGGGAGACCTGAGAGGAAGCTTCCAGTTTGGCTCGAGTTTCTGCTAGTTCCTTCTGTAGTTGCTGGTTCTCAGCCTCCACTCTATTTAGGGCCTTGGCATGACTTTCCTGGAGTTCTGTCACCGATGTGATTTTCACCTTACAAAGAGAAAAATAATTCATTGAGTGGTACCTGGTTGTTGTTCACAAGCCCAGGTCTCCCTAACATTACCAATGCGATTTTAAGAAGTAAAAATTCTAAGCCTTCTACTGGGGAAAAAATCCCTTCAGAGTGAAATCAATCACAGGTTGT
Source organism: Lepidodactylus listeri (assembly GCA_029233225.1). Classification (NCBI taxonomy): domain Eukaryota; kingdom Metazoa; phylum Chordata; class Lepidosauria; order Squamata; family Gekkonidae; genus Lepidodactylus; species Lepidodactylus listeri. The sequence continues at coordinate 53,709,570 of JARCFY010000005.1, read as the reverse complement.
CTGACCCAGTCTATATCTAGACAGACTGAACTAATCAAACCTACAGAGGTACCAGCTTCCCTCATTCGTCTCAATTGGGTGTGAACTTCAAGACCAATTTGTGATCACTTAAACGTCAGTCACATTAAATGTGTTCCAGCTGTACAGCTCACCATTTTACACCCAAAGCCAATGGGACTGCCTGCTTGGAGCTGGGTATACTCTGAACCTCCTGACATTCCATTCGTTTCAAACTGCTATGTGATTAGTGTATTTGCTGGCTGGAAAGAAAAGCTTAAATAACCAGCTGGGACTTACTCCTCTAGAGCAATGAGTCCAAGATCCTATTACAGACAAAACCAACCACACTTGCAAACACAAATCAGAACATAAGGATACCAGCTCCACAGTCTGGAGTAAAAAAAAAAATCCATTTTTAGAATGCCACTTCCAATTTTTCATCTCAGGATTTAACAAGTAAATTAGTAAAATTATGTAATTCAGTTCACACACACAGCACAATAAAGAACTTGCAACAGTTTCAGCACTTCTGGACACACTGAAATCTCACCCCAATATTTCAGGTGACATTTTCCTTCTTTAATTAAAGTGGAAATATAGAACTTCATCATTTCTCTTGTTTTGTCCCTCCACCCCCAGCCAAACAGATCAAAATGCTGATAAATTCATGCGGTGAAATGACACCTCACCCAACAAGTAGCTTGTCTGAAAATGTATCATGTTGTATATGGCATACTAAATTTCCAGTCTCTAAGCATGTCAGGGGCTAGTTTAATATAGCCTTTCCTTGCTAGACATATTCAAATAGTTGCTCATCCATGAAGTTCACTGGGTGACCTTGGGCCAGTCACACATACTTAGTCCTCATAGGGTTGTCTGGAGGATGAAATGGAGAATCTCTGCAGTAGAAACTGAAGGTAGGGGGCATTTTTGCAAGCCCAGAAGAACCAGTGCAATGTACAGAGTGCCCAACAGTACCAGTGCAATCACAAAGTGCCCAGGAGAACCCAATGCCAATATGGCAATGCCAGCACAACAGGACTGATGTCTAGCACAGAATCACACTGTAAGCGGGGGGGAGGGGTTTGCAAACCCAGCAGAACCAGTGTAACGTACTAGTGCCCAGAAGAACCCAGTGCCAATGTGGCAATGCCAGCTCCATCACAATTCAAATCGGGGGGGGGGGCATTTTTGCAAACCCAGCAGAACCAGTACAATGTACAAAGTGCCCAGCAGTACCAGTGCAATCACAGAGTGCCCAGCAGAACCCAGTGCCACTGGGATTGCAAGCTTAAAAGAACTGATTTCAAAATACAGTCACAAATTCAAGCGGGGGGAGGGTTGTAAGCTCTGTTCAAGAAAGTGGGAAGTAAACACAAAAAACATGAGCAAAAGGGGGGGGAACCCTCTTGAAATAGACATGACTACTTTAAAACTGACAACAATGTTTCCAAGCCTGAAGAATTCTGCCCCCCCCTTGAAGTTTGGTAAACATTTCATTTGAGCCCCCACAGTCTGCCTGGAAATGTATCCATTCAGGAACCAGCAGGAACCTCCAGGAACTGTTTGGAAGTTCACTGAAAGTTCATGCTGGTTGACCTGCCATGAATTTCAGTTCATGAAACATGAGCCAGCAAAAATCCATCATGAACTTTTGTCCCTGAGCTGGTGGTGGCCATCCCTATACACCACACTGAGCTGCTCTCCCACTGCACTGAAAATAAAATTGACCAAGGTTCCTTTAGCCACTGGAAGACATTTTCATTTTGGATACATTGGGTGAGCATTTAATGTTATTAATTTGGAGGAGTACAGTCCCAAGGCTAGGGCCTTAAAATGAAATTGGTCAAGGCTTTTACCCATGGAGATGTGCACCTCCATGAAATTTTAAAAAACATTAAGGCTAGGAAAGAGTCCTGGATCTGGACACCAAAGAAAGAAGAAAAGAAGGAGGGAAGATGCAACTGACTGATGAACGACATCTAATGTGCAGTGATGATTCAGGGCAAAGCATGCCTGATCAGCAGCTTCTAAGATAGCTTCCATGCCCGATACTGCTCTTTCTCACAAGACTGCTAATTTTGAATGGCGAACAAAAGTCTTCCTGGCACCTGCATACAACACACTAGAAGTGAGCATTTCTGAAACACTGGTAACATTTTTGTGACATTCTCAGTATCCACGGGCTTCTCCAGAGATCATCCAAGAAGAAAAGTCATTTCTCATAGGCAAACCTGATTATGTGACTAATATGGCACAATTCTAACTTCCTGCAGCTATATAGATGAAACAAGTCCTACCGTTCCAGCAACATATGACCGGGCGTAATCATCCACAACAGCATAGTTATTATTGAGAAGAGACTACAAGGGATGTACATGGGGCACGGTGATCATACATCTATGACAAGTGGCAATATGGCTGGTTTCAAATAAGTTACTATACATCTGTGGTTCAACCAAAACATTATGTGGACAGCCTGTAAATGCCACCTTTTACAGCTATTTCCCGCTATAGATTTCTTCACAAATCTTCATTTAAGGCTACTTACACTGACCCCTTGTGGTCACAAGAAATAAAATATATCTACCAGGAGTTCCATGTCTTTTTATCCCAGTCCTTAACATGTTTACTCAGAAGTCAGTCCCACTGATTTCCCTTAAGCTCCACTGAGTCCTTGTACACCCTCTGTGCCTTTGTCTCCCAACTTCAGGAGAAAAATATCAGATCACCTTCCTGCTTTGTGTAAATATATGAAAGATGTTCTTCTCTGCACAACAAACACAATAGCTAAGTGCTATCCAGAGGTAACAAGTATACTTCACTGGAAATGTCACATCTCCATCACTTCATACTCTACCTTCTGCAGCATTTCTGAGAGATGGTGATTTTCTTGTCTGAGAGCTTCCAGCTGAGACAGGACAGCCTTCAGAAAGAGATTTTTTTTTAAAAGTTAGCACTTGATTTTTCCAATTGTCGGGACATGCCACCCACCAAGATAATTAACTGTTGCTCAACCCATCAACTTATTAGACTCCCAACTCCCATCTTGAGAAAAATTTTAGTCCTTTGTACATTTCCATTTTCAAATTTAGCCAACAGCACCAAAGGGTCAGAAGCATGCATCCAAGGTTTCTATCATAATAAATAAGAATATTTGTAAGCAGACAAGCCACTGTACCCTGTGCTCCACTGCCTTTCGCTCTGCTTTTTCAATCTCCAGTCTTAGCTGCTGATCCAAGTCCAAGGAAGAACCATTAGCTGAGGCAATCGTGATGTCGCGCTGGTGCAGCTCCCATGTTAGCTGGCAGACCTCCTGCTTCATTCCTTCCAACTCACCACTGTGACTTTGCTCCATGTGGGACAACTGCTCCTTTAACTAGACAGGAATGCATACGAATTTTCAAAGATGCATTGCAGGGATGATCATCAAACGGATTTAGGATACTGCAGCATGGGCCAACATACAGTTCGCTGGAAGCACACCATCCCCAAATCCCCTCACTGTTTGTTTTGACTCCTCAGCTGCAGTCTTATTATGCCATGTAATAGTTCTGTCTCCCTTTTCTATACACAATCATCTCCTATGCTCTGAAGAAGATGTACTCAGCCAAATCAGGGATTCATTCATGATAAACTGGCAAATTATCCACAAATAGATCAGTAAACTGTGTCATTCACATTCTGGTATTGTAATAGTCACTGCCTCACCCCTACCCTGCACCTACAAGGCTTTCACTGGATGCACTGCCAATAAAAGTTATGATGTGACAAAGTACAGAGCATCTGTAGAAAATACTTGGATCTATGGTTTGTAGCACCAACAGTAGCGTAAGACGAATAAAACAGGAGAGCCTCCTAAATATTTTTAAACATTTCAAATTTTAAAAAGAAAGGCCTATAGAGTACTAGAAAATTAAATGCAATGCAATCGTGGTACAGAATGTATCAACTAACATCTTATACCTTGTTCACACGTCATCGTCTTCTAGTATCCAACAGCGCCTATATTTGACTCCAGCAGTCTACATTTGACTTTCACACATTCCAGTAATGCTCAAACCTATTTTAATACAACACCACTACAAGGTCCTTACCTTATTAATCTCGGCCTTGGCCTGAGAAAGGCGCTCTTCCGTCAACTGCAGCTCATGGCACTTCTCCATCAACTCTTCATTCAGCTGGGTACACTTTACATTTGCGGATCCTGGACTAGAGTCCAGAAAGACAGGCTAAGCAAAACCATCCCTAAAGTACTGCAGGAGCACAACACAGGCCCAAGGAATTTGGCAGCCATTTTGCTCTCCTAAACCCCACTTGCAACCCAAATCATTCTGATGCAAATCCCATTCTGAATGCTTCTGGACACAGCCAAATGACAGGAAGTTTCCTTGACAGTTCATGATTAGCACAAATGTTTTAACTGAAGAATATGCCATACTATTTTTGACCAGTATGACAAGTATGCATGATTCTTGGACCTTACATCTATTTATTTATAGTATTTTATAATGCCTTATTCTAAAGCACCACTCAGAAGCCATAAAAAGTTTAAGTCAGAATTCTAAATGACTAACAATGCCATACAAAACAGAGGCCGAGGACAGACTGGCAATCTAAAGCGGGGCAGGCACGCTTCGGAGACGGAAGAAAGGAGCACGTTCAGACATGCGCATCTGCCCGTCGGCTCCGTTTCGTACTTACCCGTCTCCCAGTCGCTTTCCTTCCGCTTTACCAGGACACCAGGTAAAACCGGTGTTCAGGGGCCGTCCTCCGCATGCCTCCCGCTTCCAAACAGTGTGAACCGGAAGAAGCGGGAGGCATCCGGAGGCGGCAGTGTGAACGCGCCGCACAAAGTTGTGCACATGTGCGCACATGCGAAACACATCAAAGAAAAACAAAAAAAAGCGCAGCGGCGCACGCACACCACACGCGCCGGCTCCGCAGCAGTCTGAACGCTCCGTATCATTGCTGGTCCGCATTGCTCTGGCCAGTGTGAACGGCCAGCTCCGTGGGGTTTTTCCCCCGCACCAGTTCCCTCCGCTTTGTCTCCGCTTTAGATTGCCAGTCTGTCCTCGGCCAGAGTGGCACCCTTCTAAGACCACTGATAGCGATGGACTCGAATGAGTGTAACTCTGTTTAAGATGGCACCATAAAGCATCTTAATTACCAAACTTTTAAACTATAGTTTAAACCATCGATATAAAACCACCTATCGTAAGAGAAAATCAAACAACAGATAGGCAGGGATTAAACCACTAATAACAATTAGGAACAGCAATGCAAACAATCTGACTTACCAAAGACCAATTGAAATAGATCACTTTTAACCAATCTTCAGAACATCAGCAGGATGTATCAGATGAATTGCTCAAGGTCAGAAATTCTAAAGTTTAGAGGAGGCTGTTAACTATGCCTCCGCATAATATGGTATCTGAAGTATAGCCTCGCCTACTGATCTCAAATTTTTGGAAGGCTTATATGGGAAAAAACACTCCTTGAGATACAGTGAACCAACGCCACTTAGGGGTTTATAGCCCAGACACAGAATTTGAACTGAGTTCAGAAAGCATTTGGTAGCCAGTGCAACTGTTTCATTACAGCCACAATTTACTGGTATTTGTTAGCTCTCATGATTAATTTGTCTGTAGCTGAAATAGAATGCCTCCATTTCCAAACCACCTTCATGGCCAGCCCCATACACAGTGAATTAAAGTGATCTAATTAAGAGATCATGAAGGCATGGATGGCAACAACCAGGTTTCTTTCAGGAACAGATGCGGCCAAAAAAACAGCCCAAGTTAAAAAAAATGGCTCCATACCACATCTGACATAAGAGTATCCTGGCATAAGAGTATCCAGTAGCATTCGAATCTGTTTTTGCAAGGAAAGATAGGTCTCACCCCTTCTAGTTGGTCTACGAAGTCCCCCAAAATAATTATTTCCATTTTGTCTGGATTGAATTTAAGATTATTCTCTCTTATCCAGTCCATCACAAAGCTCCAGGAATGTCTGGAGATGGCCAACCTATTTGATCACCTTGCCCCCAAACTGTAAATTTTACAGTAGTCTATAAATATTTTTGTCAGCTGGATTCAGAAATGTTTTGAAATCAGGGGCGGACAACTGTTTCTTTCAAAGCAGCGAGCAGAGAGCCCTCTAACAAAACAAGGAGCCACTACTTGGCTGACCTAATTGGCCCGTCTGTTACAGATCAATGTCACAAGCAGTGAAGGACAAGGGTTGAGGGGATAAATAACAGACAAACTTCCCCAAGCACCTAGTCTGCATCCTCGAGTAAAACTGGCTGAAATATAGCCATACAATGGTAATCAATGGGTGCCTCAAGGATTTCAGATACAATCAAAATAACATCCGAGTCAGATTGGACACAAATACTGTATCCACAAAGTGCTTTGCAAAAAAAAAAAAAAAGGCATAGCAAAATACTGGTGATACCCATGGAAACCTGTGAAGGACTTTTAGTCAGTTTTTAACTAATGGGAAAGCATCCCTGTTCAGTGACTGCAGATACAACACTAGCAGAGAAGTAAGCTTTGTTATACCGGCTCTGCAAAAAATATATATGAAAAAGTGGTATTCAGCTAGAGTCAGCCTTGGTCTTCTATTACTTATGATATTAGGGCATATTTATTATAAAGTCAACAGCCAGCTATCCTTAAGGACATCCTTAAGGGCTTAATGCAGTTCCGCAGGACCTGTAAGACAGAGCTCTTCCGCCAGGCCTTTGGCTAGGAGCCGCCACCAGTAGAAACAGTAGTAACATCCACTGTAATAACTACTCTAATATGAGCCGGACCTGAATGTAGCCCAGGCCCGATGGTTATGGTTGGTGGGATCCCAACCCGATAGGAAGCGATCTGAGTAGAAAGACTGGAAGCACTTTATTAGGAATTGTAGTTACATACCTGTAATTTTCTGGTATTTTATTGTTATTATTATTATTGTTATGTTGATTTTAAATTGTTATATGATGTTTTAACTGGCATCTATGCCCTTGTAAGCCGCCCTGAGCCCACTTGTGGGGAGGGCAGGATATAAAAATAAAGATTAAATAAATAAATAAATAAATAGTGAATAGCTAACACACCTCAAGAAAATTCCAAAAGTGTGCAAATGAGCATTTCTAAATAACCAAAGTATCCAGGGACACGGAGGATGCAGACCTTATTTTCTATATACTGCTTTGCAAAGATGACATATTTCTTATGTATAGAAATTTTGGGTTTATCATCTACCTGCCCTCAAGGTGGGTCACCTCAGCTTGAATACTGGCTTTGTTCTTATGTTCATGATCTAGCTGCAGGAATACGTGCTCCAACTCTGGCCCACCCTGGTAGATTCCTTGTGCTCCCTCACTGTTCTGCAGATGCTCCTCCAGTGACCTGTACAGGAACACAGGTCAGTCCCTACAAACCGGAGGGAGGGAGGCAGAGGCAGGCAGGCTCAATCCTAGTATTATTCCAACAAACTTTCTGCTATTGGGCAGTGTTCAGCTCAAGCCCAACAAGAAATCCTCATCTTAAACTGTTTTGAAAGATGTTGTGACCAGCTCTAAGGCATCTAAGCAGATAATGCCATTTTGAGTTTTGCAAGCATTTTGCAATAGATGAAACAATGCAACAAAATGAATAAAAATTACTTGGAACAGAAACCTGGGTTTACTTATTGTAGCTACAAGAAATTAAAGTGTATGTTTCTGCAAATTTGCTCAGTGATTGCCTTGGTAAGTATGAAGCCGAGAGCAAAAGGAACAAGCCTTCATCCTCCTCCTTTCAAACCTGGGAATTTGTCTCCTCTGAAGCTCAGAATTACCTCAAATACTTTGCCCCTTCTGCTTGGGGTGAAGGGCAAGGTCAGTGGCAAACAAAAATCAGGCTTGCAGCCAAGACCATGAATTCCAATATTAAGCATTCTAATAGAGTGCAATGAAATGTAGCAAGTGTTATCAGTTATCTCAGAAGAGATGGGCCTCCCATAGAAGAAACTGTCAGTTTCAAAGATGTTTTATGTTCTGCTAAGACCTTCTTAAATGGACTACATATGAGATTAGAAATAATTATGTTGATCATCAGTGGACAAGCGAAAAAAAGGTATCCTTCGATTTTTCTATCCAAGTATTTTCAGACACCTTAAATTATGCTGTAGGCTACTTTTATTTTTCTTACTGGGTTGGATTCAGTATATTTCCACTTGTGCTGGAGATTCTGAGCAAGCAGAAAGGCAAAAAAAGGCTGCACTGTTAAACTTACTGTATCCCCACACACCTTTCCTATTGCAGAAGATCTTGTGCAACAAATTTCTGGCCACTACATTATATATGGAGGAAAATGCTATCAGGTGCACAAGATCTTGCACAAACAGAACTGTGGTAAGTCTGCTTATGTTTCTGTTTGCATGTTGTTGGACCCAAACTTAATTCTAGGGTTTTTCACATTTAGAAAGGTGTGGGCAGTCTTTTTTGGACTTGGAATGGGGAAACAGATTCAGAATCCAAAGTAAAGAACCAGATGCTTGCCCTGGGGAGCAGAACCTATCCCAGGTTATAGGAATAGGCTAATGATTTGGTTATGTTTAGATGTCAAGGACCATACCTGATGACAGCTTCTTTGTTGTGTAAGCTTTCAGTCAGCCTAGATACCTCCTCCTGCAACTGCTCATGTTGAATCTTGAAGGTGTTGACAAAGTCCTCCTGAGACAGAAGTGTGGCCCTAAGTTCCATCTTCTCTTCATGTAAAACCTTCAAAGAAGTTGGAAATGACTGATACATACACACAATGAACAGGGTCAAGATGACAGATGACGGTGTCTACATTTAAGCTAGGTATTGGTGTGTATTGGTGCACAGGTATTGTGCCTGTAACATGCAGCAAGTCCAACTCCTGCCTTCGGACAAAGGTTGTCCTTTCCTTTTGCTACAAATGCTGCTTCTCAATGTGACAGAAGGCTCCCACACAAGAATGGGAGGAAGTCCGTTTAGCATACTGTCATTTCTTACAGACTGTATATTACCATTCCCAAGGAATTCACACACTCACCTCCAGTGAGTTCTGGGAAAGTCTCAGCTCATCTTGAAGTCTTTGTTGTTCCTCCAGTATCTTCCGGTTGACATCATTCAAATCATCAACTCTCATATTCAACCTCTCTATTTCCAATTCATTAGCACAGATAGTGTCATTGGCTCTTTCCAGTTTACTCTTTAAATGCTGGATTTCAGACTGGCTTGCCAGCTCTACAGATTCAAACATTTGTTTCCGATTGCAAAGCTGAGACTGTAAACACAGAGAATGTTATGTTAAATCTAAGCAACATGCTACAACACTAAACATAGAGCTTAACTCAAACATGAAGTCATTCATGTATACACAAGGTAACAGGTAACTTTTGGTTACCACTTGTTTCCACTGTAGAGATGCAGAGTCATGGCTGAATGCTCAGCACATGACCAGCCAAGCAAAGAACTCCAGATCTCCAACCAAGTAGGTACTGTTTGATTTTCCTTCTACTTTTCCTTCTTGTTTTTTTTTTGCTATTATGCTTCCCACACTCCACACAGCACAGCTTCAGCTACTACTGTGTTCTCTCTTTTTTCCAAATGGTAACTCCCTCCACCAGAACATAATAATCTTCTCAGCATCCCCTGTGGTCTGAAATAAGAACAGGAGATCATAAAATACCAAGACTGACAATTAGAGCGCCTCTGGGAGAAGATTCAGGTGGGTAGCCATATTGGTCTAAAGCAGCAGAACAAAGGGTGAGTCCAGTGGCACCTTCAACAAAGTTTTATTCAAAGTATAAGCTTCCGTGTGCAAGCACACTTCATCAGACACAAGTGTGCTTGCACACGAAAGTTTATTCTTTGAATTAAACTTTTTTATCTTAAAGGTGCCACTGGACTCAAACATTGTTCTGGGAGAAGGTTACCATTGTGGCAGTTGTCATCGGAGCCCTGGAGCAGTGCCTAGAAGTCTCAAGAAATACCTGGACATTGAATACACCAGCTCAGCCTCAGAAGACAGTGTTGCTTGGAACAGCAAGAATCCTGCGGAGATATATCTGCAATTTCCAAGAACTTGGCTAGATCTTGAATTGCAGAACACCACCTACCAGTCAAATATCTGACTGTGACAATCCATAATAATAATACTTTTACCAATCCACCCAATATATGACTATGATTGAGATAAATCTTTGATTGTCCACATTCAAATCCATAATCTTAAATCCCATTTCAATAGACCAAACAGACAGTTAATTACTGAAGGACACAACTGTTACTAACCCTGACTCCTCTAAGTGGAGTGTCAAGTTTAGAAATACATAGGATCAAAAAATTTATTCACTATGATTTCCATGATGAGAATCCCTCTGCCCACATAACAACTGAGTGTGACAGAGATACACAGCTCTCAAAGGCCCACCTTCTCCTGCTCAGAGATGGAGGGCCACTGCACTTCGGAGGTTGAGGACAAGACAGCAACATCTTGCCTCTGCAGTCATGTTCTGAATTCCTCTGAAGCCCAGTGCAACTGAAGGAGAGAGTCCCACCTTCTCCTTCCCACTCCTGCAGTTGTACTGGAGTTTTAGAGGTGCTTCAAGCACCTCCAATAATGAACGCAACAGGGGTGAGGCCTTATCATCTTCTCCAGCTTCAAGCCAAAGAGAGAGACAGGACTCATTCACACAGTTATGGTGGGCTTCATAGGCATTCCCAGTATGACACCATAGGCAATGTCATAACCCTTTCCTCCACCAAAGAGCAAGGCTGAATACTAGGGACAGCCAAGTTCTGTTGATCCTGAATATATTGCAGACTGAAGATTTTACTAGCTCTTATAGAAGGGTGACAATTTTAATAGATGCAAGGGACATCCTGCTATTAGAAAAGTTACTGATACTTTAATTAGAAGTACTTTTTGAAATTGATATTCTGTATATAATAAAAGACAAGAGACTATTACACGTTATGTCTGATAACTCATAAATTCACAGTTTTCCTCACACCACTCACCTATCAGCTTAACAAGGAAGCTGAAATTGCCAACATTTCTGTGCTTCAGAAAAAGCAGTCTGACACTGCACAGAAAGCAGATGTGGCCATGGCAGCCAACAAGGCAACCTCCACCGTTTTGGCGATAATGTGTAGGGAAACCTCATGGGATGGAACAAGGGAAGAAAATGTTCTTTAAGGCACGTGAATGAGCTTAAATGAAAGGTATTTAGTTCTATTTTTGTCTGCTTGACTTGTACGTGTTGAGCATGACACTACTTCTGGAGGAAAGGCGTATCTAGGGCTTTGCAAGAGCAGCTTCTCCAATTGCAGCAAAGGTTATCAAAGGAATCTAGCACGCTTCCTCTGTTGGGATGATCACCATAACTGACACATGGGATAGGGCAAAAGCACATACGGAATCTGCAGAGCTTGCCCCCATCAGCTATCACAGGAAAATGAAAAGCAGACATACGATCCTTTGTGCCAGATGGCTCTTCTTCCCTATTTTCCAGCTGAGGCTTGCAGGCCAATGTAAGTGCACACAGTTTTTAACTGCAGATACTTATTTGAAGTCCTACAAACAATCCTACAAACATGTGTTCCTTCAAACACCCATTTGATTTCAATATGGCTTATTTTCAATTAGTTGTGCCTATATATGACAGCCCTGGGCACACTCAGACTACTTTGAAAATTAAAACCCTATTTCTTATTTGTCCGCTGACCTGTCATCAAAACAGCATGCCAACCAAGGCTCCAAGGAAGTCTGCTTTCAGAAGACGGAGCAATCAAGAATATACGCACGCTGCGGCAATGAGGCATTTCTCTCAAAAGGCTCACACTTTGTCCAAACAAATCTGCCAGCACAAAGCTACCATCAGTGTCAACTTCAATCCCGTCACTGCCAACTTCTGCCAGGCAGAACTTCGATTCAATAGCAACTCTGGAGTCCATTAAGTGCAAAGCTCCCAGCAAGAGCTTCTTATCAGTGTCTGCTGTGATTGTGTCAGAGCAAGCTTCTTCACAGCTGGCACCTGATCGGTTAAACTAAACTAAGCTACGGCAGCACTACCTCAATGAACAGATTAATTTTTCTAAAACAGCAGAGGCTTTGTGGTCTTGTTCCATGAGACATAAACAGCAGAACAAGGAATTTACGCTCCTCTGGTTATCTTGCCAAATAAACATTTTGTAGAAAATGCGATTAAAAAAAAAAAAAAATTAAACCCCTCATGTATACTTTGTAGCATAACGTCTGGACTACCTGAAGGCATACAGCTTTGAACAAAATAGTACTTTTAAAATTTCACTCTATGTAATTGCCCCCTGCAAAGTCTTTCTATGGCCTTTCCTATGGGGGGGCTTAACAACAGAGGGGAGTATTTACCTTCCAGCAGCTGAACAGATTTCAGATTACCTCCCAGCTATGAGTACATATTGGACAAGACAGGGTTATGCCATCACAAGATTCAAGGTCATTTGCGTGGCAACCTGAACTGAGGCTCAGCAGACTGCCATAAATCCTTTCTCCGGCCTTCCAAGGCAAACAACTCATCATCCATTAACTGTACCTGAATGAGCTCAGACTGCTCAGCCAAAGCCTTCCTCTGCGTTTCCAGCAATGCCACTTGCTGCTGGTAATGCAAACGCTGTTTCTCCCAATCTAGAGATTTTTGGCGGAACTCCTGTAAAAACAATTGCAATTTACTTTCCATGTACGGGTGGTATATGTTATTTTCTCCTCATCCTCTCCCCGTCTTTATAACCTTACATACTTTTACCCACAGCAGGGATCCCATTTAGCCAGCCATCTGATGCAACCATTCAGAAGAATCACTGTGCTTTCATATTAGTTCCCACCCCCCAGGTTTAAAATCCTGATGTCAATTGTTGCTTGTATGGATGCTGAACACTTAACAGATTCAGGACTGCCTTGATAGATTTGCTGCCAAGGAATTAAATGTTCCATTTTCTAAAGAGGCTGCTACACAAAAAGCTTGCAAGCAGAGTAGAATATCAAGCAATAATAATGAATCAAGAAACCACACACTACTGATATTACCAAACACTTAGAAACACATCTGAATTTGTCATGGTAGAAAGGCAAAGAGGATGTTGAAAGCTACAACACTCATCCAGAAACCTCTCACCAAAAATGAGAGGAAAGCCCATGCACACTCACCAATGCTTTGAGTTTTTAGCTATTACATATTGCTTACTTTCAACATTTACCAGAGTTTACAATCAGCTTTTTGTGTAATGTGTACTCATTTATTTTCCATTTGCTGTGCACAGGTCACACATCATTATCCAAGCTAGTCTCTGAGTTGTAAGCATATAACATTTTCCAAGTGTTCAAAGCAAAATAACTGGGAAAATACAGCACTTCCCTTCAGGTGATGTATTGGTTTCTATTGCATTTTTGGTTTCTTGTCATGAATGTTAGTACTTCAGAGGGATTGAAGGAGGCTGTGGTTATATTACTCTTGAAGAAGCAAACTTTGGATCCCTTGGATCTCTTCAATTACCATCCAGTTTCGAATCTTTAGTTTCTGGGCAAGGTAATTGAGAGAGTGGTTGCAATCCTTTCTTCAAATCTAGGGACAGATTCATAATAAACACCAGAGGACCCAATATCCTCTCCCCACCAGCTTTCACCAGTCATGAGGGACACAGGCCCAAGAGGGATGTGGTCAGCCTAACAGCACCCAGGTTCCTGTTGACATTGGCTCAGGAGAAGTCAGCTGAAGCTATCAAAGGCTCAATCCAAAGACAGCCAAGGGGCCTCCAGTTCATATACTGTATCAATGAACTTTTGCAGCTCTACTGATCATATCCTCTATGTGCACTTTGGATACAGATATACTGACATCAGCAAGAGAGGTTCTAGCTTTGCTTTTGGCATGTTGTGCTAGTTTTCTGTTTACAGGATATTACTGGTGCAGGAGAACTTTAAAAATGTAATCTCATCCATTCCACAACCTCAGCCTTCTTCCACCCCATTAGCACTGCATTGTGCTGCACATACACACCAGGCATCACAATAACCCTCATCCAGTCATTTTCCTGTCTCTCCTCCTTTATTACCAGAACCTGCCTTCTCTACCCTAGCTGCATACAATTTTTTGTACACAGTTATGTTAATATGTATGGAGAAAAGAGTTTTGTGCAAATTCTGTGTTTAAAAAAAACACTGGATCATATGCTGCAAGTGTTCACCAGAAACAAAGTTCAGTACCAACGCAAGCGATGAAACACTAATGAAACTAGACAAGGAGCTACAGTAGTGATACCCTTGGTGCAGAACACTCCATGCACATTATCCTGCTGATACTTTTACCATTCCCCCACCCCTTCCTCTCACTCACACTGCTAAATGGTGCAATAATGCACTGGTTATTGGCAAATGTTTCAAAGGCTGCTTGGAACTTGTTCTCTATTCTGGAAGAAAAAATTCATTAATATAGCCAGTTAATTACAAACAAATGGAACACACTTTTAAGCAGCGTTCATTAACAATCTACAGCTTATTTTAACAAGCCTTTCAAAATGAGTCTTGACAAGATAAGTGATCAAAAGCACCATTCACTCTCTTACCAATGTCACTGCAGAAAAAGCATACATGTACTACCTTGTCTTACAACAAGATTTCTATTAATCACAAACAGCCTAGGAGGGGGTTTGTTGGAATGTCAAGAATCTTGAAATTAGGATAGCATCCCAGACTTCATCTTCTCTTAAACTTTATAACATAGGCAGGATGTGTGCATATAAAGTGCTGTCAAATCACAGCAAACTCATGGCCATCCCTACAAGGGGCTTTCCAGGCAAGTGAGAAGCAGAGGTGTTCTGCCGTTGCCTTCCTCTGCAGAGTCTTCCTTGGTGGCCTCCCTTTCAAGTATCCACCCTCCTTCGCTTCTGAGATCTAACGAGACTGACTTATACCATGCCATCTTCCCTACCATCGGGCAGGATACACAGATATAATTACAAGGCAACTGAAATCACAGATTTAAATCAAGTTTCCCATTTTCTAAGTCTTTTACATAGAAAACAGGATTTAATTCAATGCATTTGACAGAAAGTCATTGGTTCACACTTAACAGACCATAGGAGCAGGCTTAACACTTGTACTAAATTCAGACTTTATTTTAAACCACATTATTCCCTAAAAGGGACATTTACTGCAAAGGATTTCTTTAAAAAAATACACTTAAAAAAAAAAAGTCACTAATTTTTATTTGTACCACTCCCAGGTTGGGAACTTGTTTCTGGTTTTCACCCAATATAGCCAAACACACACTTTAACCATGGATGATGATATAAGCATAACATGCTGGGGGGCAAAAACCTTGCAACCCTAATGAGATCCTGGAACTGCTTAGGATGGCAATGAAGTCCATATACCAGCTACAACATGGAGATACACCAGCGTAGGGCTGTGCTGCAAACCCTGCATAAGCATGATTGCACTGGCACAGGAGCCAAAACAGGCCATGCCAAGAGCATGCAGAAGGAAGAGCAAAACTCATTTGGCACCCTAAACCCCTGCAATCTACACCCTGCCTCCCATTGTGTTATACTGCAAAACAGCTAGCATAAGTAGAAATGCTTTCACTGAATTCAATTGGAACGACCCCTTTCCCCCAGCCCATATAGGTACAGCCGAGATGCAGCTGATCATAGTGCATGTATGCACTGCATAATCTCAGCTAGAAGACCCATGTCTCATGTGATAGGTCATGGGGGCTATACACCTGTGGCCTTATGCCAAGCACATGTGGGAAATTTGTGCAAAGTGTCTTTCTAACCACCAGTCATAGGTCAGCCACCACAGAAAACAAATACAAATCAGGATCCTACACTCTTCCAACCGGGGATGCAAGAACAGTCCACCCCATGGAGGTAAGCAAGGAAGGGGATCCCATTCTGAACACTGACAGCTGTGTCTCCATGCATCCCCTGACTCAACTTTGACCTCCTATGTATTATTTCAACAACCATTTCATCCTCATGAAGGGATGGATAAATATTACTTCAACAACTACATAGTCTCCCAAACTGGTGTCTTTCACATCTACCAAGGGGGAAAATGTGGAGGTACAGTATAGGTGACACCACTGTCTCAAATCCATGGCTTACACCATGTGCAGACTACTGATCATATACTGCTTGTTGCTACTGCTGAAATTACTTAATACTCATCACTGGCCTTGTATTTCTTTTGATTCTTCATAAGCAGCTCTCCAACAGAGGAAGAACTAGGATGGACCACATGCACAGTGCAGTGCCAACAATTTGCTAAGTCTACAACACGGCCAACAGCTGCAGTGACCAGGGTAAATCTAGCAGTTCTGCCAAAGGGTTGCCACTCTATTGTTTGAGCCTGGCTCCTGCTCCTTTACCAGATGCTTTTAACAGGCAGATGTTTGACTAGTACAGTTGCCCCTCTCATGCGCATGCAGTGATATGACAAATCTGTAATGCTGCAGCCTGTCCATGCAGCTATCAAACACACAGGAGTCTCAGTAGACCAAAAACACTGGCAACCCTATTCATTCGACTGGTTTTCAGAACCCTGTTGCTGTGCTATTCAATAAAAGCTTAGATTATTTCACAGCTCTCCCTCTAATTCAGTTTGATAGATTGGGTTCTTCAGCATGGGACTCATACTGGGAGGCAGATGTGGAGGTCCTCCAATATCTATATAGTTTCGCTGTAACAAGGGGGAGGGGCAAATTCTTCTATGTTCACCATCTACCTGATCAGTGCTGGTGTGTGGAAAAAAATGCAGGCTACATGACAGGAGAGGGGATGGAGAACAGGAGTTGCTAAGATAAACAGCAGTAGGCAGTGATAATTAATTCAATGAATCCAGCAGAGCAATGACTAGATAAGAGCGTGCTAATCAAAATTACTTGATTCTGAGGTTGCTAATCAGTATAAACAATCCAACTCTAATGACTGGATCTGATGATACAAAGTCTCAGCTGTGCCTAGGACTCCTTCCATGGCTGTACTGTAACTAGCCCCAAGCTGGGTTTGAAACCAGGGACCTCCCTCAGTCATGCTGACCCTGTGCAAATGCAGCTGCATGTTCTTTTTCACTTCTACTAAAGTCTGTGCCCCAGTTGCCTTGCAAAATCCTGCTTTTCAAGGTTTTATTTCACTACACTCCACAGTGGAACTCCCAGGATTATGGCAGGCAAAGGATTCCTACTTTGCATACCATAGTCCTCCAGAAAGTGGAGTGTGCCGCGCTGCTTTTTGCCTTCACTTATTCTGTGGATGAGTGGTTCGGGATGACATCATGGAAGCATACCAGCATTGCCATTTGTTGGTTGGTTCCTTTCATACATGGCTGACATGGGGACATTCTCAGCAGGATGCTCCATGGTTGGTCATTGTTGGTGGCATCACTGTGGACTCCAAGGCAGTTGCTGTGCATTCAGCTCCTTGAGGATGGGTCTTTTTGCCATTTATTTTCTCTTCCAAGACAGCATAGGATACCAACTAGCTATTGCTGGTGATGTGCTGCCACCTTGGGCCTCAGGAATGGGTTGCTCCACACCTTTGTTCAGGAAGCACTTAATTTAAAAAAATTGAAGTGGGGACTTGTTGTCTTGCAGCTGCTTTAGTAAACTGTAAGGGAAACTTTTGAAACTAGGCTATTATTAGTACTGGTAAAATGTTTTAGATTCCTAAGTGCAAAGATTTCTCAGTACTGCCAAGTAGTTAATTGAGTTTATATTATCATGCTCACAGTTGCATTTTATCTTCCCACCTCTAATTTCCTGGTCAGGATGCCTACTTCAGACTTCTCAAAGTCCTCCCCATGACTTCTGGAAGCTTGTCTAGCTTCTTTCAGCTGTTTCTTCTGCAGTTTCTCATAACTTCTTTTCAGTCTGATGAGCTGAAAGGGAAACAGTAAATTCTCGACACTATAATGCAGTTCTGAAATAGAGTGATATTAGTTTACTGAAAACCAAAAACCCAAACTGAATCTGAGAAGGCAGAACAGAAATATCTTAAATAATCTAAATATATCAAAAAAAATCTTGAAGTTAATTGCACATAAAATTGTTCACACACCCAAGTGATGAAAATTTAATTGACCAGCTACATAACACTGGTTGACTTTAGTTGTGGACAAAACCTCTACTCAGTAACAGTAGAATTTTTTTTTCCATATAGCCTTTTTAGCTTCACTTAGAAGCTGTCATTTCACAAATGATCTTATAGGATTTGTAACTATTACTGTAGAAATTATTTGCATAACAATCATGCATACAAAAATACTCGTTCAGAACATGAAAGTTCTATTTAGCTATACTGGCTAACTGCCCTTAAAAGATTGTACCTCCATGAATTTGTCAACTTCCCTTTTGCGCCCATAGCCATATGCTGTGACAGCAGATTTCAAACATTAACTATATATTTTATAAAGTGACGCTTTTACTCTCTTGCTTGAATCTGCCACCAATCAATTCATTTGGGTGACCTGACCATGCATACTTTTATGGGGCTCTGTTATGCTGCTATCTTTTTTCTTAACTAAAAAGTTCCCAAGTGTTTTAGGCAGTCCAGGCACCCTTTTGTGCACCTTTTCTCATCCTCTAGCTCCTTTCTGAAACAGGATGGCAAGAACAGTACACAGACTTCCAACTGCACCTCTACCACAGACTTATGTAAAAGAACTATAGCAGTGGCCTTTCCATTTTTTATTCCTTTCTTAATAATCCCTAGCATACAATTTGCAATTTTTTATTGTGAGATTGGTGGGCTTGGATCTAACATCCATTAAGGGTCATATTTTATCTGGGCTTTGAGGGGGATGCAAGAGAGGAAGGCAAAACCATGAGATATACATTTTACCTGCGATCAGATTTTGCAATAAATAGCAGTATTACTACTCTAAAGTAGGCATTTCAAACACTGTCATACTCTTAAAGGGACTCATACTAGAGCAGGAAAATCCAAGCAGTGCAATCCTAAACAGAGTTAGTCTACATCCATTGAAGTCAACAGGTTTAAGGGTGTAAGTCTGCTTAGAACTGCACTGAAAGTAGCTCTTCCTAGTGCCATTACTAGGAGAGTTCTGCTACAATATTTTTCAACTGCTAACATTCTTCAGCCCCATAATGCTGCCATTCCAACCTTCAATTTTTGCAAAGATCTGCCACAGCACCTCAGCAGTCTTTGACAGCATCCTTACTACCCCCATAGGGGCTCCTCCTAAAGCAACAGCAATTACTTATGTTGGAATGAAGAGAGTTTTAAAAATGCGGACAGATGAGTTCTGCTTGCAAAGGCGAGACCACAAAATTAATTTTATTTATGGCCTAGGGTAAGCAGGACTTGAACCAATTCTCCAGAAAGAAAAGGTTAATGCATACCATTCTCTTATGGCATTTAACTCCAGGCAGTTGACAAGTGAGGACAGAAAAAGACAAAAAGTGAAGGCTGAACATGAAAAGCTGTCACACCACCTGCAGGAAATCTCAGCACCCAAATTCTTATAGAAAACAGCAATACTGGACTAGCAAGTTTTTTCATTCTTTTTTTTTCCCTTGACAACAAGTTTTTAAAAACAGATTAGACTGTAATCCTATGCACATTTTCTTGGATGTAAGCTCCATCAAACATGGCATGACTTACTCCTAAGTAAGCACACACGGGTTCAACTTCTGTTGTTTTAAGAAGAATGCTACATTATTACAGCTGGGGGGATTGAACTGGGAAAGGGTTAACAAGTCCTTCATACAGCATTGCTTCCTATATTCAATTCAGAGCTCCCCATGGCTGTTTTTAAGTGGAAGAAATATTGGGAGCTCTAATCACGGATCTCCTGTTCCATATGTAGTTTGGCCATAAGAAAATTACTGAAGTGTTTAGAGAACATTTCTTTTTCATTAATTCCTAATACAGGAATAATTCCAATGTATCTTTTACAGCTAAATTGGATATTTGACATTCCAAGTCTGAGCTGAACCAACCAACTGTTCTATGCAGTGAAGTCCTTTGTCTCTGTTCCATTAACACAGCAAAAGGAAAAAATCAAGCTACATACATCATCTTCAGAGAAACAAATACACAACCTGTATGGAATGAACTATTCACTGTTGACTACCTGCATCAGAAATACCTAATGCTATTAATCTTTATGGAGCTGAACACTGCCCATAGGCTCTAATCTTGGTTTTACTGTAACTTTCCCACTGCACACATCAAGTTACACAAGTTTGATACTCAGCTTCAAGTTTAGGAGAATTTTGTTTCAAAACCATTTTTTATTAAATATTTCAATCCAGCTATGATGATTTCTCACTCCCTCACAGGATTTTCTCTTTATATTGCTCTTAGCTGAGCAGCCCCTCTTTTGTTTTTCTTTTGTCTTCGTTTTATAATGGCACACAAGAGGCTGATGACAAATCAAAACTAACAAACTGTTTTATTTCACTGTGAGGGGAAATGGTCAGATAGGAATCAGGTTTAGGACCTATGAGATGAACAGGTAACAGGAATGAAGTAACTTTGTATAAAAATAAAAACCAGATAATTTGTCATAAGGTAATTGTTTCTGTTATTCAGACAGGTCTTTAAAACTTGAGGAGAGAGATTTATTGGCAGTCTCTGCTTACATAAACAAGCATAAGATCCTTGGTCTCCCAGACACTAAAGTTGGTGAAGGCAGAAACATTCACACAAGTTCCAGTTCCTTTCTTATCCATGGGCAAGGGATCACTAGCTATTTCCTTCAGACTTGATAGAGATGGCCTACACATCCCACTTCCTTCTCAGGATCCTTCTTGATCCTCTCACAGTCTGCTTTGCTCTCTCACAGTTAACTGTCAACTCCCAACTGACACTCTCAACTGAAGGGATTCCATTTGAACCCCCTGTCATTCAAGGTTTTCAGACAGGGTTATAGCATTAACCTTTACGCTGTCCATTACACCAGCTTTTTGGCAAAAGCATACCCCCATGCCCTTCACCAAGATGGCTTCAGTCTCTGAAATGCTTAGGTGGCAAAGGAATGGTATTCTATGTTTCCCTGTACTTGCTGCCATACAATGGCCTCAAAATATTTGTAACATCTAACAATGATTCAAATGTGGCTGTGTTAATCTTTACAGAAAACATCACAAAAATTCAGTGGCACCTAATGAATTTTTTTCTTACTCAGAGCTTGAGCTTCTATAGGCTGTTACCTACTCCATCAGATGCTAGTGGAAACATTAGCTGCAAGCGATAAATACAAAAATAGCTACTCTTAAAAGTGCAAATGGATTTATTTAACATTAAAAATTAAGTTCTATAATACCTTGGGGAAAAGTTAAAATGTTTTTAGGGAAAACTCATGAATTTTGAAAATGTGCATTAATTTGTCTCCACCAGGTTACTGTTTTAGTACCACCATTATTGTGGGGTGTCTTAAAAGAGACATGTTATAGATGCAGAGATATTAAATAATCACATGAGAGCCCATGAAGGACTCAATATTGCAAAATAAAGTTTTAGTTTTGGAGACTCACCTCTTCCTGAACTTTCTTTAACTGTTGTTCATATTCCATAGTCATATCCTGACTGAGCTGTTCCATCTCTTCCAGTTTTTGGCACAATCTCTCAACCTAAAAGAGGTGATCAGATCACATTAGCACAAAGGTGGAAAAAAGAACTCTGGAAAACTATTACTAGGTAATTTCATTACTAGGTAATGAAAATTTCAGAGAAGCACAGGTGCTGAAGATGCAACAGTCATCATTTCTTCCTATATAAGACAGGAACATCCCCACATTATTTCCTCTAAACATTAACCCAAAATTTAAGCCTGGAGAAGACTCAGCTTCAAATCTTCATTGTGCCATGAAGTTTGCCAAGTAACCTTGGACCAATCCCACATTCTCTGCCTAACCTACCTCATATGGTTGTTGTGAGGATAAAGTGGAATGTATGTTGCCCTGAGCTTCTTGGAAGGAGAATGAAATTAAAGTGTGGTAGGATTTTGCCACAATGATCCTTTGCCTTTAGTGAAATAAAAAAAAAGAAATGCTGAAAGACTCGTCATGTTGATTATTAGAGAGGGATACAGTTCCACAGTCCACAGTTGCAGAATGTGCTTTGAGGCTTTTCTTACATTTTAAAAAACAGCAGGTAGCTTAGTCAAAAGAGGAAAGGAAAACAAAATTAATTCCCAGAGAAAAATGTCACCAGGGTAAAATTCTTTGCTAGATAGAAAAAAAAGTAATTAGTCCAACTATGGGGAATTTATATAAAATATCATCCATATAAAATACCACTACAAAGCCACCACTACCTATTTTATAAATATAAGTTGGAAGTCCATAGGAAATAGCCCTGGCCCGGGGGGGGGGGGGGGTGTCGCGGGACTGGGATGCAAAAGAAAAAGCACTTGAACACTAAGAAGTCAACTTGACTCGGAGGAGGCTGCACTTCCCTGAAGTGGTAGGTTCATATTTTAGGGCACTATTGGATCTTCCCCTACAGTTGGAGGCTCAGGTCTCCTTTGTGGCACATAGCAACTTTTATCAGCTTCAATTAATATATCAATTATAGCCATTCCTTAAAAAATGTGACCTTTCCATGGTGATCCATGCTGTAATCACAACCAGGTTAACATGCTGTAACCACAGCCAGGTTAAACTACTGTAACACACTCTACATAGGGCTGCCCTGTTTGGAAACTTCAATTGGTCCAGAACGTGGCAGTCATGTTATTGTCAGGGCTAGACTCACATACCTTATCACCCCTCAGTTGATAGATCAACAATAGCTGCCCAAGTGTTTTCTGGCACAACCTGAAGTACTAAAGGGTTCAGACCCTCAAGCAGATCCTAGAGAGGCTGCATTCCTTTTTTAACTATATTATTTACAAGTAATTTGCAAAAAATTACTAGTGGACATGCTGGATTTATTTCACAGTATACTTATAAAGGAACTTTGATTCAGCTCTTGTAACATGCTGATACAGCAGTTTAGGATACAACTTTATACATGGTTAATTACTAAAGTGGCACTGTAGAGAGAAAGGAAGATATAGTTGAAGCAAGTGAAGAAAAGTACAGCAATGGAAAATACCTCTTTGTGCTTCACATCCAACAGATTCCGAAGAGAAGACAGCTCCTGCTCTCGGATGTCCAGGCAAGACTCAAGTGCCTGTGTTTTTCTTTCCCATTCAGCTCTCTTATGAGCCACCATAATGTCTATCTGCTTCATCAGCTCCTGTAGTTCAGCCTCACATGAAGTCAGTAAGCCACTGCCAACAAGAAAATAGCTTGTTATGATCAAACAGCAGAAACTAGAATAGAAATAGAAAGTACACAAAGCTTTCTTTGCCTGTCATACATGCCATGATTACTCCCAACAAAGGCAATGTTTCCAATTGCCTGTAATTTGCAGGTTTTCAATGGCAGGAAATACATTTTCAGCAAAAGCTGTAAGGGCATTAAAAGAGACTATGTAATGGGCAGCGTGGTATAATTTGGGTGTGTAGTGGATTGCCCACAACACACAAGATCAGAACAGAGGGAACTTGATGAGAAGCCAGGGTCACAGGCATATATAATGAGCTAGAAGGCTTCATCCAATTAGAGTTTGACAAACTTTGACTGGACGATTTGGTGATCCCTTAAACATCTGTAGCATTAAGGAAGCAATCCTAAGCACAACCAGTGATGATGAATGCAAATACCAGTGAGCTGCATGACAGATTGGGTCATGATGCAAGCCTCCCCACAGACAAAGAAAACCTGCTGAAGATTCTAAAGAATGTAATAACTTTTTAAAAAGATGAACAGGAGGGAATGTTCACTTGCCAAAAGCAAGAAAGGTAGCTCATGCAGGCTTATGAGACTTTCAGGGTCCCTTTATAAGGCCCCTGCTCCGGGAAAGTCTTAAAAGAAAACAGTATTTATTCCCTCCCCCCTCCACAACCACAAAAGGGAAGTGCAATGATTTGAGGATAAGGAGTGTCAGGGCAGAATACTAGCCAGGCCTCAATGGTCCATCATAATTTTTTTCACATCCAGAACTGCACCCACACATCATTAGATACTGTATTATTTTTTGCACTGCAGTAATAATGTATGACTGGATTGTCCTGTGTAGAAAAAACAATCCATTTGCAAATGATTGCTGTTCTCTAATAATTGCACAATATCCAATAATACGTAGGTACAGCCCTGGATCACTAATGCATACACAAGATTTTACATCTAAATGAGCACCCCAAGTCACTATAATTCCATACACAATAACGGCCTAAAACAGACACTGTCACAGTGGACAAAAGGTTTTCTGCTGACTTAAAAGCCCAAGATGCGTGCTTTTGAATATCCCATTGTCACATCCCACAGTATCCTGGATTGGGGTATGAAGTAGGGAAACTCGGGTAACAGCCCCAAAAGAGGCTGCACTTTAGCTACCAGGAGGAAGGAAAAGACAATTGGGCAACTAGAGCACCTAAACGGTCATCATGGCCAAAGACTGCCAGTATTAACCGCCTTGGATGTAACAGCTGCCTAGACCTCCTTAGGTGTATAAGCCTATTCAAGAGTAGGTCCAGGCAGCCAGGAATCAGGCATGGTAGAAGAAAGGGGAATAAAAGGCCAGAGTAGGAAGAAGAGAGGGAACAGGCAGGAGGCAGGCAGCAAAGAAGGACAGGAAGCCTGACAGCTGGCAAGGCCTGAGGCTTTGAGGTCAGAAAAGACCAAGCACCCTCCCCTGGACCATGAAAGTGGCATTCCTGGTAGACCGCACTCTTGGGCCCTACCTACCTACCTCAAAGCATAACCCTGCGCTTTGGGTGTAAAATTTCCAGAAATGTTGACGCCGGGGGGGGGGGGGGGGATGGAAAACTGGGGGAGATTTTCACTAGAGGGTTTTTTTCCAGTACTCCCCAAAATTTCCAATTTTTCAGTCAGAGGTACTTAGTAGTTAGAGGATACAATAGATGAGGAGGAGGAGGAGGAGGATACTGAGGCCTGGGAACAGAATCAGAATCCTGATGGAGGTTGTAAGGGATAGGTGAACTCAATGCTGTAATCTGGCTTTTGAATCTAGGACTCTGTTACTGCAAGTAAGCCAGAACCATAATTGTTCCACCCTTCCCTGGTGTCTGCCTTTCATTGGACATGCTGGAGAATAATGAAGAGTCTGGAGAGAAAAGTGGCCCCTGGCCCCATGGGATTGACACCCATCATGGACAGAGAATCTTGCTTAAAGAAATGAAGATGTTATTATCTTAATCGGTATCTATCATAAATACAACTATAAATACTAACTGGGAGCCTTCACACTCAACAGAGCAGGTTATGCTCAAATTTAAGTTTTGGTCTCTAGCAAATGTTCAGTTTTATGTCCAGTTCCATACACCAGAGACAATGTAAAGCCCAGCTATCAGCACTACAAATAGGGGTTTATGCTACAGATGCTGACAAGCCCTTAACTACAGCAGTATGAATGACAACACAGTAATGAGACAAAAGACATTTGCAATCTACTAGGAAGGGTCAGCTCCCTCAAGATTCTAGGATTTCATTCCTGTACAGTAATCAGTTAAACTTGCTCAGCTAACTTCTTTGGGAGTCTGTAAGTTGCTAAGACCAGAAACAATACTAAGAATTTGAAGATGGAGCCCAGGAGAGAAGTTCTCACTGATTTTACCCTTTTAATTTGCCTGTCAAATACAAGAGACTGAAAAGAAATGGAAATCAATAGGTTAAGAGATTGAAATGCCTCATTTTCCCTCGAGTCTCCACACAGATTTGCAACTTGACAGCTTTTCTACTGGGGACAAATATTTCACAAAAAACCCAGCCTCACAGTTTGAAAGTTCACTGTATTGTGCCAGATGACCTGAAATAAACCCACAACTAGACTGAGAAAGACATTTTTTTTCTTTAAGATACAAGAAATTAGTTTCTTACATCCTTATATTTAATCAAACCTGTGTAGACAAGGTTTGTCAACCCTGATTGACAGCAACTCTCCTAAGTATATGCAGTGGCATATCTCAGCCATGCTATGAAATAGCCTCGAACTGGATCAGCTTGGGAAACCTTACAGGGCAGATGAGGTGCCTCAGGTGCAGAAAGAATGCTCCACTGAGCAGCTCACCCCTCCCTTAAGTATAACTATATAATTCATATTCAAGTTCAGAGATCACCAATACTGAGAACTTGGCCACTATGTTCATGCATTGTAGAGATATGATGCAAAAATCTAGATATACTTCTTTATCTCAAATGTAACAAGTTGGTTAACAATGGCCCCGTCCACACTGTCACTTTTGTCGCTCATTTCTCCCTATTGCTTTGGGTTCCTCCCCCTTTTCCACATGTGTTTTGCTCCCTCTGGGACTACTAGAGAGAACAAAACATATGGGGGGTGGGGGAACCTGAAGCAATAGGGAGAAATGAGCGACAAAAGTGACAGTGTGGACGGGGCCAATAAGTGGCATTTTTTATGTTGCAGATCATACTGGAAGAACAACTATTACAGCTCTGCAGGGCCTGCAAGACAGAGCTCTTCCACCAGGCGTTTAGTTGACGCCTGCAGGCATCCATTCTGATTAGGCCTCCCTTCCCTCCCCCCCCCCCCGCCCCCCAGTGACCACAGATCCTGGAAGCCAGACTGGGACCACACTATCTGCCATTAAGGCAAATTGTTGTTTTAAATGCTGATGATTTTAGTGAATTAAGGCTCATGATTTTATGGATTTTAATTGATTATTGTAATATGTTTTGATTTGTAAATCTGCATTAATTGCAGAGATATATATATATATATATATATATATGTTGGTACCCGCCCTGAGCCTACAATGCGGGGAGTGTGGGATATAAGTCTAATGAAATACATACATAAATAAACTGCACTTCTCCTCACTAAGAGTAAAGACTTATCATTGGATGCTAATGACTTTCACCAAAGAGTTAGAATGAAACTTTTTCCAAAGCTTTAAGAAATAAAAGGGGAGGGGATGGAAATAAACCACAAATACATAAAAATCAAGTTATGAATTCATCTGACTGATTGTACAGGTCAAACCAAAACTGAAGCTAAAATTCTTATTTCTATGTCTCCTCTCACATGACAAAAAGGATATTGTAATCATCAATATAACGTGGCATTATGAAGTAATGCAAGAAATGAGGTTCCCCAGTGACCTCTGTGGAAGACAGTTAACCATGTTACAATAGATGACTGGACCACATCCACAGCATATCATACATAGTTCTGTGGCTGTGTTAAAAGTCGCATGTCAACAGCTTCCACTGCCTTGGGATTTTCTTACAATTAAACAGCATACTGCATTGTGTGTGTATGTGTGCATATGTATACACATACCCCCAAACACTATATTTGTTTGACTTTTTACAACTATATTCCAATAAAAATAATTTGAATTTATTTGAATTCCACATTTAAAGCAAACTAGATTAATTTTTTTTCCTGATAAAACATTTCTGTTCAAGTATTTGTTGCTACTGGAACATACAATTAACATGAGGTGCTCTGGGGATTTGTTACTAAATATATGTCAAAACAAACATGCTAAATCAGATAATGCTCTATTTAGGGAATTGATCAACTGTCCGGAAAATTTCCCAATTCTAATTTTTCTGGAAAACCTACCTCAAGGATTTTCTCTTTAAATTATTCTACACTAAAATAACAATATCAAATTTTAAGTGGCATAGATCGTGGTCATTTGTACATCTCTACTTCAGATAATTTAATCTGATTCTAAGAATTCTAGGAATGGGGAATCAAACCCAGTTTTCCAGATTAGAGTCCACTATTCTTAACCCCTTCACCAAATTGGCTCTCTGTGGCAGGGGACAATGACATGACATGCATTGTCAGTGACCGCGGGAAGCTAAGCAGTGTTCTGTTCTTCTGAAAATCATTGTTAGTTTCTATGTATTCCAGAAGACACAACCAACATATAATGAGAAAAGAATGGGTCATAACGCAATAACACAAATTGAGACTGACAAATTCTGCCGATGAGAAATTAATCTATTTATTTAGACCATGTATACCCCTACCAATATGCTAAATCAGGGGTCCCCAACCTTTCTGAGCCTGTGGCATATTTGGAATTCTGACATGGCATGGTACATGCAGCAACAAAATGGCTACTGCAGGATATGGAGCCAGCCACAAAATGAACTGGATTAGCCACAGCTTAACTTCAGTAACACATTGTACATCCTTGTGCTGTGCTGTGGTGGCAGCTGCTGCCAAAGCAAAATTTTTAAAAAATCTGCACAGCCAATCCAATCTCCAATAGTCAATCAGAAGCCTTGCTGGGCAAAAGCCCTACTTGGCCCCACCACTTCTTAAAAATACTTGGTGGGCACCAGAAAAGGTGTTGGTGGGCACCACGGTGCCCATGGGCACCATACTGGGAACCCCCGCACCAAATAAATGGTGCCTGAATGAAGCAAACAGCACATTTTAAAACCCCAGCAGCATCACAGATCAATTAAAACAATAAAACAAGGGAATAGCAGCATCACAACCGAGCCTAATTCAACAAGAACTAACTTTCCTCTAAATGCCTTTAAAAGTAGAAACATCTTCTCACCTTCAAATGTCAGGTTGGCAGCTAAATAAAATGGAAGTCCAGTAGCACCTTAAAGGCTAACAATATTTATTCCAACATGACCGTTTGTGAATCAGAGCTCACTTCTGCAGATGCAATGGAAAAAAAAATCCCCCATTTTATCCAGAAAATTACAGAATGGGAGACCAAGTCAGTAGTTGAGCAACAAGAGGCCTGGTGCCGTATCAGGTGTGACTGATTAGTTATGATTGTTTAATCTTAGGAATGGGATTCCAAAGTCTGAGAAAATCCTATCCTGCTTATCCAGTCTTGTTTCATCATTAGGGATGCATGGAACACAGTCCCAACAAGAGATCTAGAGGTAGATCTGAAGGGCAGAGGCACATACCTTGGTCACAGGCTGTTTAGGGCTTTAAAGAAACAAACTGACAATGAGGCTGACACAGCACTGACTCTATATGTTCCCTGCAACGAACACTGCATCAGGAAAAGGCCTTGGCCTCTATGCTCTGTTTGCTGGACCTCATTGGTCTCTGTGTGAAACATATGGACCACTGTGTAACTCTGTGTGAAACCAGATGGACCACTGGTCTAATCCAGCAAGGCTCTTTGTTAGTTCTTATGTCCCCATCAGGACCCTTGGAGTCCTATTTTGAACCAACTCTGTTTTCTGGACACTTTTCAGAGGGAGCCCCAAACAGAATGTATTACAGGAGTCAAACCCTGATATTAACCCAAGTGAAGCTGTGGGCAGATAACTCTGCCCTCAGAGCGAACAACTTGCATATTAGCTCAAGTTGACAAAAAATATTCCTTGCCTTCTCAGCAATCTGATCATTTGAACAGCAGGCATAACCATATACACAGGACTCTGAAATATTTTCCAGGATGCACTGGACATGTTTGATAACCCATTCTCTAATCCTCACAATACTGGAATGTGTCAAATATGCATCTTAGACTAAATAAACTCATGAAGTCTGTATAGTAATAACCTTGTTTTCCATTCTTATTTAAATAGAAGTTACTTGGTCTGTAAAATGTACAGTTCTAAACACATTTACTTGGAAGTAAGTGCCACTGAATACAAGGCTTAATTCAAAACAATCCACCCTGAAGAGTTTTTCAAAGTTACTCAATAAGACCTAGCCAGCTTTTCAACCTACACTTGCAGCTATGCTTTTAACAAAAGCTTCATATGCAAGAATTAGAAGCACTTGGTAAGCAAGATTTCTAGAAAACTTGGCATGTACGGTTTTATGCCTTATCTAATCAAAATAATCAGAGGTTTGGGTGCACCTTATTAAAGGGAGGAATATAAACTTGAACAGATTTCATGTAAGTAAAAGTACCTTTCTATGTACAGTCTGGAAACTGCAGCCCTTATTTTCCATCTGACTGGCAATGTCCATCAGTGAGGGTGCACATATGAAGAAAACACTTCTGCATAATGCTAGCATAAAAAGATGCTACAGGCACAATAAATGTGGAAACAGCACACCTGTTTTACATATAAATGCAGATATGAGGCTGCTTTATATTGAATCAGACCACTGGTCCACCAAGGTCAGTACTGTCTCCTCTGATTGGCACCAGCTCTCCAGGGTCTCAGATGAAGGTCTTTTAAATCACTACTACCTGATCCATTTAACAAGAGATGCTGGGGATTGAACCTGGGATCATTTGCAAGCCAAACAGTTGTTCTACCATTGAGACACATCCCCGTCCTCACCTGCCTTCTGTGCCGTGAGAAGACCACAGAAAAAAAGCAGCTGGACCATGAAGTCCATGTATTAAACAAGAAGCAGTATATACATACCTGCCTTGTCCTTGCCTTTGCATTCTTTCTAGCAGAGCCTCCATTCTGACATCACATCCTTCTGGGCAGCTAAGAAATCAAACAAAGCAAAGGTTATGTTACAGCAATTCATCACCATGCCCAATCCCTCTCCAGGTGACTGCAAAACATGTGATGTGTGTCTGACAATCAGGAAAGGGAAAGAAAAGGTGAAGAATTACACAATTTACAATAAAGAATTATGGGAATAGTTGTCACTTCAATAAATTTACAGGCCAAATATTGGACAGATAATAAATAAAACTCAGGAAAAGAAGCCAGTTACCACGCACTTTAATGCCAGATTTTGCAAGCATTTTAGTTCAGTGTTCTCATGATTTCTGACCAAAGACAGAATAGCACAGTGATATAATCTCTTCTATCTAAACATTTTAGATTACCAGTAGGAAGGGTTTAAACAGTTTGCGTGCAGTTTGTTTCATTTATTTTGAATGTGTCCCCTGCCCTTTCTGAGGGCAAAAGATATGGGGTTATGAGGCATTGCCCATCCAAACACAGATGTGCTAACCTTCAGAGACAGAACCACTGTAGGTGACCTTCAAACCTCTCCTGGAACATTTTAGGGGGAAATCTAGTTAATACGAGAGATTCTGATGCATGCTTATATTTCATGTGTATGTCTTAATAGCCTGATTAACTTGGACTATAAGGCAATGAATAAACATACACTACATTTCAAGAGTATTTGTAAATTAAAAGCACCCATCCTAATGAAATATCTTTTTGCAGAATCATACCTTTAGAGCTGCTTTGTGCTGGCTTGGCGGGATATAAATTCAAATAAATAAATAAATAAATAAATAAATAAATAAATTTAATTGGACAGAACAATTTTTGTTGCATGCATATAGGGCTGACAGATCTTAGTTAACAAGGACAGTTCACCACTATCTGTTAGGACTGACAAATCTAAGGGTCAGTTTAGACACTCATCCAGTAAAGCATTAATGCTAAAACAACAAGGCCCATCATTCCTCACAGTATAAAGTAACATTTGATCCAATTCCTCTATACAAAAACCTACAAGAATGGATACCCAACTCATATAACCCTTGCTCCACAACAGATGGGGAACTGAGCAAATCAAGTCAACCTGAGTCCTAGCCTACATGAGGATTGCTCAACTTTGAGCATACAAATCTATCCTGGACTAGAATGTCATTAATCTTCAAGTCTGAACAGTTACTTCTTGATTACTAACCCACACACAGATGATCTTAAGGCGGCCTTCTAGCATTTTCAAACTTAGATGGGCCACAGAGATGCCTCATTTCAGTTATTTTCCCCCCAGAACACTAGCAACTAAAATTTTCATTTCTGATGAGGTAAAAAAAAAAAAAACAGCAGCAAATAACAGCAGGTAGAAGTTCTCATTCTTTCAAAAGTTCAATAGCTATTGTAATGTTTTCACTTATTTATTGTTTGTGCTATTTCTCCCATGCTTCCAACAAAACCCAGTTTTTAGCAAAAACTATTTTATTAAGATTTGCTATCAACCCGACCTAAATCAGTCTTTCCTGTTAAGCTGATAACTTTGATTGCATCACCCTGGCAGAAATGATATTCGGCAGACCATACTTGACCTCCATGTAGACTGCAGCCCATGCAAATTTATTTTGTTAGGTCCCCAAGGATATAGTAACGTCTTCCATTTTGCAATTCTGCTGTCACGAACTGCACAGCTTAAAAGACCAAAATTAACCAACCAACCTCAATAACATATAAACCTAGCTAATATATCAATAGCAAGTCTACATTGAGCTACATTATACAAAGACACTTACAGAACAACCCTATGCACAGTTATGTCAGGCTAAGCCCATTGTTTTCAAAGGATATACAATAAAGTAATTTTGCATAAGAGTGAACTATGAAAGCAGCATAAGATGCACAACAGCCAGCATTTTATACTTGAGTGAAAAAAGCTGCATCTGAACAAAGTTTGAGTCCAGTGGCACCTTTAAGACCAAAAAAGTTTTATTCAAGATATAAGCTTTCATGTGCAAGCACACTTCTTCAGATAATAACTAAATATCAAAATGTGTGCATGCACATGAAAGCTTATACCTTGAATAAAACTTTCTTAGTCTTAAAGGTGCCACTGGACTCAAAACTGTGTTCTGCTGCTTCAGACCAACATGGCTTACATTTGAGCTAATCTGCAAAGGCTATCACTGGTGCCATTATTCATGGATGTTATTACCAAACAAGCTGCTCTTCAATATGTTGTCAAACTGCTCTTCCCTCACTTCTCTCACCACCAACACATAAAAACCACAAGCAGAGCTTGATTCACTGAACAGATCTTTCCCAGATCCCCATGCCTTATTCAGTGTCTCTGCACCAAGCGAAAATTTGGCTTTGGGGGTCAGGGAACTCTCAAGAACAGCAGAGATGCAATTAGGAAACTGCAGTTTAGGTGAAAAATCCATGGAAAACTGCACAAAGCCTCCCTCTTTCACTTGACCCAATCATAAAGACAACTATGGACTGATGCAAACATCCAGGTAAACATATTTATTCCTATGTAAGTATACTTAGATCCACCACCTTGTTGCTCAATTCTAAATATGTTTATTTTAAAATAAGACATAGTTCCTCCCCCTAAAGCATGCATACTACTAAGTCTACATCTACTTTAAACAGCTTTAGCTTATTAGCATTTTCTATTTAGTTGTAACACCTAAATAAATGCTCATAATACAAAGGCCAGAAAAATGCTGTCTTATTCATTAAGTCATTAACTTTAGACTCATTCTGATTAAAAACGTAATATGCTAATAATGCATCATGTTAGAGAAGGGATATATTTCACGTTGATCCTTTTGCCATAGCAGCTGAATAACAAAAAATGCAAAATATAAGGGGTGTCTTTATTTTATTTTTAATTATACATCCGGAATAAGCAACACAAACAGGAAGTATATAATGCTATGGTCCTAAGTACATTTATTAGGAAATAAACTCAAATTACTTCCGAATAAGCATGGATTATAACACATGCATGTCTTCCAACCAGCACAGCAGTTGGTCACACCACCTCAGCAAAGAGAAAGACAGTGGATGCCAACTTTTCAACCCTCCCTCACAGCTATTTTTAATATAAGCTTGAAATGCAGGAACTAGAAAGCGAAACTTTTCACACCACCCAGTTTCGGCTTTTCAACCCGGCTGCAATTTAGGGTTGCCAGGTCCGAGTGGGGCCTGAGGACGGCAAGGTTTGGGGAGGAGAGGGACTTCAACGGGGTATAATGCCATAGAGTCCACCTCCCAAAGGAGCCATTTTCTCCAGGGGAATTGCTCTCTATTGCTTGGCGATCAGATGTAATAGTGGGAAATCTCCAGCCGCAACCTGGAGGTTGGCGATCCTAATGAGTGCAACGGAAGGCACAGCTGCAGGAGGCCGGCTGAAGAGTTGGCAGCCCAAGCAAGGCAATACAAGTGCGCGAAGAGACCCCGCATAAAAGGCGTGAGCCGCGAGGAGGATTAGCGGTGATGGAGAGCCGCCAAAACCATTTTATTTTAGGGCCGGCGCTCTCACAAATGACGCCGTCCACGTTCGTGACGAGAGACGCTTCAGGAGGACAGCAGCTGAGCCCACCGCAGTCGCGCTCCCCGGGTGGGGCGGAGAGTCACGGCCAGGAAAAGGCGACAGAGTGAGAGTCTGATTCTTCCTCTCCCCCGAGGACTCCCTCAGAAATGCCACGATTAGGGCAGAGCTCTCACCGCTACATAAAACCGTTTCCTCTCCAGCTAGGACTCAACGGTGGGCTCCCACAGCCTCGGACGGACGGACCCGTGGGGCTTGCAGAAGACTTGAAACATCCGCCTTTTTTCCTTTGCTTCGGGGTCATCTCTATGGCGTACGTCCCCTAGACTTGACGGTGATGACGTCAGATCCTGCGCTTGCTAGAGTGGCCGGCGGCGGTGGTGCGCGCGGAATAATCGTCCCCTGGCGGCAACCGGAGGAGCTGGAGTGGGAGAAGAGGAGCGGCTGATGGTTGAATGCGGAGCTGTGCGATAAGTGGGCGCTTGAGTAGGCGATCGGTCTCTCTGTCCGTCAGGCGGCGTGAAAGAGGAGGGCGGTCCCGGCTTGGTTACTGCATTCGGGAGGGAGGTCAGTTTGTGAAAGAAAAACTGGTTATGATAAAGCAAGCGTAAAATGCAAGCTCGTTTTAGCATCTTCAGTTCGTTTCCGATTTTTTGGGGCCAGATTGGGGGTGGAGAGGTAATATTTTTCTTCATCCTTAATCAGAAACAAGAATCTGATGTTGTTTAATTTTTTAAAAACCTAAACTTATGAGTTTTAATAATCTTAAACATTTACTTAACCTGTTAAATATAGTAGTCGCTATTACAATCTGTCCTTAATATAGATAGGGTAGCTGCCAGCTCTGGCTTGGGAAATACATAAGAGATTTGGAGGGTGGAGCCTGGGGAGGGCAGGGACCTGAGCAAGATATAATGCCATAGAGTTGACCCTCCAAAGCAGCCCATTTTCTCCAGGGGAACTGTAGGGAGATCAGTTGTAATTCTGGGAGGTCTCCAGGAAGTTTTTGGAAGGTCACCCTTGACATTAACAAATCTGTATAATTTCTTATTTTTAAAAACATTCTTTAAACTTCCAGAAAAATGTTCATAATGAAAATGAGGGTGCAGAAGCTGTGGTATCTTCTCCTAGTTTTTATTTATTTGTTTGTTTTGTTTTTATTTGGCCCTACCCAGCAAGTGGGCTCAGGGTGGATTACAACATACAAGCCCTGACCTGGATAGCCCAGGCAAGCCCAATCTCGTCAAGTCTTGGAAGTTAAGCAGGGTCAACTGTGGTTAGTACTTGGATGGGAGACTTCCTTGGAATACTCTGTTGGGAGGACAGGGGCAGGCTTTACTCAGCCACCTCTCTGAATATCCTCCAGGCCACCAGTTGGGATCAGTCACCAGAGGTCAAGATCACTCCCAGGTGCAGATACATGCACACAACATACAAGATACTGAGCAAAAAGTAAAACAATTTAAAATTATAGAAAAAATATTTTAGCTGGACCTCTAGGCAATCCAAAGCATTCCCATTAATGGTGTGCAGGTACTATGTACTTCCCCAGAGCTTTAGTCACAAATCCCACCATTAATCTGCAAACTATGCGAAACTGAATTATTCAAGAGGGCTTTTCTCCACAGGCAATAGGGTAGCATTGTATCAAAGACTTCACAACCCTACTTGGGTAAATTATTGGGGACTGTAGTCTGTACTATTGTGTATGATTTGCTGTGCGTTTACTCCCATTGTGTAATTTTGCATCATTTAATGTGTCGTGTTAACACTTACACTTTGCTTCTGTATTTTAGACTTCTGGTTGGATGTACAACCCAAACCCTATTTCATTGTTTATTGAATGTCCCAACTGGTTGATTTTATTGATTCACACTTTTTAATCTACCTTGAGTCCCTGTGAGAAAGGTAGAGTATAAATAATATACATAAATAAAAATTGAAAGCTGCATAGCAAGTTTAGCAGCCATGGGATAAGTAAAAAGTTGTTTTTTGTACCATAGCTCAATCCTAAACAGAGTTACTCTCCTCTAAACCCACTAACTTAAACAAATTCAGAAGGCTGAGCTCTTTCTAATATTGTACTGTTTACTGTTAAACAACAGGAAGCATAAAAGCAGAGTTTTTTTGAAGGTGCTGGAACTCTCAAGACGGAAATGAAGTTTTCAATCTGTATACTGAAAACTCATGAACTTTTAAACATCTTTAAAAGAATTTTGTCAAAGACAAAACTTTGTTCCAGCACATTCCCCCAGAAAAAAAGCCCTGCATAAAAGCAAACTGATCTAGCAATGCAGGGAATTTTGCAGTACAGTAATTCAGGCAACTGTATTGGGATCAATGCTGCTACATTTATAAGTTTATCCATAAATTAATGGAGTAGAGGGGAGCCATGAGGTAGCCAGGTTTGTGGGAGGAGCCATGGGATTTTCTCAAAAATAATTTATTTATGAGAACTGGGTATGAGACCATAGGATAAACACAATTCTTTCCTTTATATCATAGATGTAGCTCTTACTAAACTGTACAAAGATGGACAGTGAGGTGCAGAGAGATGGGAGAATACTGGATTTGATTGATGATGCATGGAGGGAAGATAAATTACCATATGAAGATGTGGCAATACCACTGGTAAGTGACCATATGAAGTAGTAATCTGGATTGGTTGTGCTATGTCAGTCCTCTTAAGTCTTTTACTAAAAGTCTCACCATAATAAAAATCAGAAGTAAATTTATTGAAAATCAAATTAACATATTAATCACAACACAGCAATAGAGACTCTGTGGCAGTGAAAACATATAATCATGTAGATACTTTACGGGTATGGCACACAGCTTTCTTATCTACCCTCTTTCATGGACTCTTTAATCTGTTTCTTGGATGGACATCTACATTTAAATCCTTTTTTTTCCCTTTTGCCATTGTTCACTATGGCATAACAATATTTTAAAAGGTCAAAAGAAATGGTTACTGGTTTGGGGGCTTCTTTGATATAGTTCTGTACTTTGTTATCCTTGAACCTGAATGTTGGCATAGGGGCCATCTTTATCAGATGGTGGTAGGAATTTGACGTTCTTTTTTTGAAATCACTTTGGGTGGTTTTTATAATTTTTATATACGGAATCCTCTGTTCTTACGTCTATGAATGATTGATAGCCATTATAACAGAATAGGACTTCTCTGTACAGAGGCACCATGCTTGTTGGTACCAGGGGGATAAACCAGAAGTGACCATTGTTTTCATGCCTTGTTTGTGAGGCCCAAGAGGCATTTTGTTGGCCACTAGGAGAGACAGCAGGCTGGATCTCTGTTTTATCCAGCAACTGTTGCCCATAGCCCAAACTCTGCAACTGTAACAATTTAAGAAGGAAATCAGACATTCATCCACAGATAAAAGGAGTTCAAGATTTATTGGGATAGATATGCAAAATACGTAGCCAGCGGTTCACTCCGGAATGGGATCATGATGGCCTTGGCAGACTGCAAATGATGTGGCATCAGATTAGTTAACTAAGTTCCCCTATATGCTCTTTTATTTTCCCTGCCCCCTTGCTAAAATTGAAAAGACATTGAGGTTTTAAGTTTTCTACATCTTCCATTTGATCAGCTTATCTATAAAGCAGTCAAGTAACAAATAAGAACTATATTTCTTAACTATATAACTGAGGTTTTTTTTCTGTGTGGATACTTATATCTGCCAAAAGTGGCTTGGGGAGGAAAGCATTGGAGACATACTTCTTGCACTAAGCCCAGACACCCTGCCCCCATGCATCATTTGGTTGGCAGTGGCTGAGTGAAGGAAGCTTGAAGCAATAAGCCTGTCCTGTACGCTTTCTCCTCCAAGCCACCTCGGTTGGTCCCTGCTTTCAGACATGAAAGATCACCATACATCTAAGAACAAATTATTCCAGGGCATGTATAGCCTTGTTTGGAGTGGCATGTTTAGCTGGCATACCTGTTTTTCTTGCTTTCACATTTATTGGTTCCCATGGTCATCTGTGTTAAATATTTCTCTCTGTGTGTTATGTTTTAAAATGTTTGCGTTCCATTCACAGAACGAGCTTCCTGAGCCAGAGCAAGACAATGGTGGCACCACAGAATCTGTGAAAGAACAAGAAATGAAATGGACTGACTTGGCATTGCAGTATCTTCATGAGAACATTCCTCCAACAGGAAATTAGTCTATCAGTAATACTTGCTATTGTAGTTTCTCTAGGAAATGTTTCTGGCAACTTTTCATCACTCTTAAACTGGAAAGAAAAGTTCCTGCTCCTGAGTCAGTGATCCAGTGTTTGGCCTTGACACCTCCATGCAACTTACTGTTTGTTGACATTTCCTAGAAATAGACTTCCAGGTATCAGGGTTAGTATGATTTTAATGATGCCTCAAGATTAGATTATGCAGTAGGAGCCATTAATATGAAATCTTATCACTGTAATAATAAACATCAGCAAAATGTAGATGGTAAATGTCTGTTTTTATTTGGTACTTGGTTGTGGGGCCTTTTATATCATAAGGCAAAGAAAGTGTGCAAGGTTTTTGACCTGAAATCCTTATCTGTGTGTGGGAGGGGGGGATCTTTAAGCACCTCACTTTTTCCTTCTTAGTGTCTTTACAGAAGGGAGTTGTGCAGAAGAAGATGGGACAGGTAAAAGCCAGAAGGGTGGGAATTCCATGCTGGCAGGCTCATAAACACCTTATACTGAGACTGGTTTTATTTCCCCACTGCTCAGTCCATCATCTACCATCTGCAGCTGGAAACTGACAGCCCTGCATCCATTTGGAATGCAACAGTCTTTCCTTTGGAAGGAATGGCTATCATTCAGAGATTTCCCCTGGGAGCAAATGAATAGAACAATATCACAGCAACAAAACTGCATTTGCTTTAGACCCATTTCACCTAAACTTTGTAATCCATGTCTGAAGTGAAAAGAGAGGGTTGACTGGAGCCACCGGGACATCTTTGCAGATTGAAGGATTTCTGTCCATGGAGTATGACTTTTTTCCCTCTGAATGTAGCTGGAAATGTTTTTCCTGGGAATCCTCTGTCTCCCAGAAGCTGCATTTTGAGGACATTTTGGGCTGCAGTGGGAGTGGGAGAGGTGAGAGAGTTGTGTTTTGTGGGCAGAAACCCTTCGGTCCACAGAAATGCTCAGTGGATCAAAGCCAAAATAAAGTGGGGGGGAATGCAGTGCCCAAAGCCTTATAAATCCTGGAAAAGAAGGGCCAGTCTAACAGCTGAGCCCTATATTCTGCAGGTCCATCCACTGTGCAAATGAAATTGGCAATTCTTTAGTTATTTGAGTGGGCCTACTGCCAGGTTTGTTTATTTACAAAATTTATATCCCACCTTTCTGCCCTTGCAAAGGCCACCAAGTTGGCTAACAATTTAAAACGTGTGATAAAATTACATTAAAGGTAAATGTTTCCCTTGCTCGAAAGCCAGTTGAATCCTACTCCAGGGGGTGGTGCTCATCTCCATTTCCAAGCTGAAGAGCCAGTGCTGTCTGAAGACTTCTCTGTGGTCATGTGGCCGGCATGACTAAACACCAAGGTGCACGGAACGCTGTTACCCTCCCACCGAAGCGGAACCTGTTTATCTCCTTGCAGTTTCTTGCTTTCGAACTGCTAGGTTGGCAGGAGCTGGGGCCAGAGGCAGGAGCTCACTCGGTCATGTGAGTCTTGAACTGCCGAGCTACCGACCTTCCAGTCTGCACCTCTTTAAAACAATGTTTAAAAACAGAGTTCAAATACATACAAAGAAGGAGGGATCATTGAGGGAATGCCAGAGGAAATAAAGGCCTCACCCCCTGGTGGAAGACGGCAAGAGAAGGGGACAGTTGAGTCTCCCTGGGGAGAGAGTTCCAGAATTT
This sequence comes from Lepidodactylus listeri, assembly GCA_029233225.1. Classification (NCBI taxonomy): domain Eukaryota; kingdom Metazoa; phylum Chordata; class Lepidosauria; order Squamata; family Gekkonidae; genus Lepidodactylus; species Lepidodactylus listeri. The sequence continues at coordinate 53,669,678 of JARCFY010000005.1, read as the reverse complement.
GGTGCCATGACCAAGAAGACACCAGACTAAAAAAATTATGTCACTATTAGCTCATCTGTTGTTTTATAAGCAATAAATAATAGTAAATAAATGTTTTCTATCAGACGAAGCCCTTATAATGAGTTAGAGGGTGCTGAGTAACTATCCTATGCTATAGAACAAAGTATGAGTCAAGTGACACTTTTGAGACCAACAAAGTTTTATTCAAAGTGTAAGCTTTCATGTGCAAAACACACTTCTTCAGGCAAAACTGGAATAAAATCTCAAAAGCTAGTTCCTGGAAAAAAGAAGGTGGGGGGTAAGCCATATAGAATAGACCAGTCAGAGCCCAGATGTATATGTAGAACTGAAATTGGAATAGGTGGCTGGTAGGATCAATGGATGGCAGCAAATTAGCGCGTAAATGCAAGCATTAACAAGATGTGAGAAGATATTTATTTATTTATTTATTTATTTATTTATTGTGTTCCTACCCTGCCCTCCCAGCCAGGGCTGGCTCAGGGTGGCTTACATAAAATCAACATCGTTTACAATAAAACGTAAGTATAAATTTAAATTAAAACAATTCTAAAACCATTTAAACAGTACATAGTAAAGTGCTAGTATCATTAATTTCACGATGGGTGTTACTCAGTTCTCACAGTCAGCTCCTTGGTCTTCTTTGATGGTTCTTTTGGCAGCTGGCTCAGGCTGTTGTTAGGAATTCCAGGGGAACAGGGCTCTCTAACCTTCGGCCATCAGTTGCTAATGGTGGTGGTTAGCGGTAGTGGTGGCTCCAAAAGCCTGGTTATACAGGCCCAGTCCTGCAGGGTCCGGATCTCCTCTGGGAGCTCATTTCACCAGAGTGGAGTGGAATATGTCCAAGGCTTCTTTACCATGTGTCCAGACAATAAAAATGTTATCAGTGTATCTCCGGTACAAGAAAGGTGTGAGTGGGTGGGAGTTTAGGAAGCATTGCTTCATGTCGGCCGTGAAGATGAATCTATCCAATTCAACCTCAGTGACACTGTGCTTCCTTAGATTATCCAGCAGAGGTCACAAAAGTACATCAGTTGGCTTGGCTGTGAGGTTACCTGTTAGCACTGTAATACTGCACAATCCAATATGTGGAAGGGGTACTAAATTGTATTCTCATTCATTGTGAATTTAATTTGATGGGAAATCAGAAAGTTCATCTTCAGTAAAGCCCTATGAGAAGACTGATAGAGGGTAGAGGTTATTTGTTTTGAAAATTTTTTGTCTTGCTTGTCAGCCCAAAGGTTCTTGATATAACTGCCACCCCAAAAGGCACAGTAAAAATTATCTTAAAGCAGCATTGGAAAAGCACTCTAAAATCAATTTAAACTGAAATAAAAGTAAATCCATATAAGACCACAGAACAATAAAAATAAAATGAATGGAGTAACAGAACAGAATTCATTAATGGAAAATAAGATATAAATAAAGTACCTAAACCAGGAGTGTCAAACATGCGGCCCGGGGTACAGATCAGGCCCACACTGGAACTGGCCATCTCCTGCTTCCAGTTCTGTTGCTGCTGCTGCATCATAGCTTGCTTTGCCAGACTCACTCAATCGCTCATCCATTTCATGTTTTTTTGCCTGGGTCCTAGACTCAGAACTCTGACCATGAGATTTCTGTGGTTAATGTCAATAAATCAAAAGTCAGTTTGCAGCTTACAGATACACACCTGAACAGCATACTCAAGATTGCAACAGCACAGACATTTTGATGCAATAATTCAGAGCAAGAGGTGTCAGTTATCAGAGACTGTTAAATAAACAAAATATTGCAAGAGTGCTAATATTTTAAGCATGTTTTTATTTTAAGTAAAAAAAAACCCTTTGTATTTGTGTCCTTTATAAAGTTTATATCTCCGCTACCTGGCATTACATTGTATGATGCACATGGCCTGGCCCAACAAGGTCTTGTTTATGTCAGATCCATCCCTCATAACAAATGGGTTTGACACCCCTGACCTAAACAATAAACAAGAAGAATATTTTAACAAAAAGCCTCAGTGAACAGATTCATCTTCATTTGTTGTTGGAAATGCCAAGCAAACAGCAAGGGGAGGACATTCCACAACTGGGGTGTTGCAACTGAATAGGTCGTGTGTCTTGTAATGATTATTCTGTTACAGGTCACCAACAAAGGAGGATCTGACTAAAACCTTAGGAAACAGGTGTATTACACTCCAGTGGAATATATTCAACTACCTGCATGCTTTGTGAAACAGGACTTTCCTGCTTCCCCATCCTGCTGTAAGACATTGAAACCCCTCACGTTTTGTTCCTCAGGGTCAGAAAATGCCCAGTGTGTCTCAGAAGATGTCCTAGCGGCTGCTACTTTTACAGAAATGCAGCTTCAGAAGGAGGATCTGTGCACCAGAGAAGAAAGGAAAGGACTGTTTAACCCTTTTCCTGCCTACTGTTTTTCCATGGCAATTTGGAACCCCCCCCCTCCACTTTTTTGCAGATGGCGCTCTAGATGAATCTGGAATCCCACATAATTGGGATATAAGCAGGTTTGGGAGTATGGAGCTGCAGAGAAGAAGTGATATGTGGGAGATCAGTCAAGTTCTTCCTCCTGCTTCTAGTTGTACCTTCTAAAACACAGCAGTCTCTTAAAAGCAGCTTTGGGAGTTTTATTACAAGTCTTGTCATGTAATATGTAAATCTGATGTCGAACTACCAAGTTTCACTTATCCTGTGGGGATATTTGGCTGTTGGACATTTTGAAAGTCTGTACAACAGCACTACAATTTTTGAGTGTCCTACCAAAGGCAGTCTGCCTGTAGTCCTCCTTACTCTCGTTCCGGTAGCTGCTGAAAACGAACCTTTTAAAGAGAGATAATAGAATCTAAAGAGGTTTTATTTTGTATTGGTTACTGAACATTGCTGGATTTGGCTGATGGCTGGTTTTTATGCTGCAATTCTTGCTGGAATATTTATCATTTTGTAATTTTGTTATAAGTCACTCTGGGAATCCCATTCCAGTTGGAATGGTAGGGCAGCAACGTTTAGATAGATTTGTAGCTTTCTCACACTGAGCTACCTGAAGAATTTAGTAGTCTGCAAGGATTCAGCATGTTGTTCTCTATGGGCAGCCTGTTTTTCTCATCAACTGCACAAATTCAGCTTTTTGAAAGCAATGTGGTTGCAGAATCTGTCACATTTTTGCCTTTAGTTCCACAGGAAGTCCCCAGTGTAGTATGCGAAACACTGGCAGTTATGGGTGCATCTGTAAAAACGCACAACTTGTTTTATACAGCCAAGAGGGTTTTTATAGTTATAGATATGTTTCTTCCTAATAGCAGCTTTTCAACATGATATTACACAATTTCTTTACCAAGACGGAGAAACTTTTAAAATATGCCACTGGGGAATCATTGTCAAAGAAAAAAAGTTGCAAGCTCTGCTGGGCATACACAAGCCTTCCACATACTTAATAGGTCTCATTGGGTTTGTGACTTACGTGTTTTAAATATGCAACATATTTTCCCCTTTATATAATATAGGAGAATTTTAATGTGTGCTTTGTTGGACTGAAGTGTGGGCACAGTCTTCATAAGTCACTGCCTTCACAGGATGGTCCTTTGTGATATAAATTCACTTCCTTAAATTTACAAAAAAAAATGAGTATGTCATAACTTCATATTCGGTCCAACCTGCCCCTTTCTACAAGGCAATCAGTGGCAACATTACTTCATGGAGGGACAACATTTATTTCAGAGGTGAACAGGGAAATTCAGAAGTTCTCCACTCAGCCTTTGTATAGCAAGGAAGGGGACAGCACAAAGTTGAAAGTGAGGCAGAAAAGCAATCCCTTCACTTTAGCCCTTTTCCATCCAGGGGGACTTGTATGAAGGACTAAAAAAAAACAGGTAAGGACCAGTCCCAGATATCCACAGGAAAGGTGTTCTGTGTGCCATCACTTCCAACTTATGAGGACCCTATGAATTAATGAATAATGACCTCCAAAATGTCCTAACATTAACAACCTTGCTCAGGTCTTGCAAACTGAGGGCCCCGGCTTCCTTTATTGGATCAAGCCATCCCGTGTTGGATCTTCCTCCATAAGAGAGCCAGTTTGGTGTAGTGGTTAAGTGCGCGGGCTCTAATTCCCCACTCCTCCACTTGCACCTGGCTGGATGACCTTGGGCAAGCCATAGCTCTGTACCAGCTGTTCCCTCAAGGACAGCTTGGGAAAGAGCTCTCTCAGCCCCACCTACCTCACAGGGTGTCTGTTGTGGGGAGGGGAAGGGAAAAGGAGTTTGTAAGCCGCTCTGAGACTCCCTTGGGGAGTGGAGGGCGGGATATAAATCCAATCTCTTCTCTTCTTCTTCTTCTTCCTACTGCCTTCCAATTTTTCCTAGCATTGTCTTTTCCAGCAACTCTTCTTGTAATTTCACCAAGGTACAATAGCCTCAGTTTGGTCATTTTAGCTTCTAAGGAGAGTTCGGGCTTGATGTGATCTAGAACCCACTTAGTGACCTAAGGAGGATTAAAAGGGAAGTTGTTTCTTGAGGTCATGTTCTAGGCCAAGTAGATGTTTCATGCAGCTACCTGCAAGCATATTCGGAAGAATAAAGACTAAGCACACCAGCCTGGTGTTTTAAGCTGCAGGCTGGCCTACTTACACATACATACGTCTGGTAAATCACAGAGAGAGAGAGAGAACCTGGTTTTTCGTACACTGGGTTAGAAGGCCTATCCATAAGGCATTTCCTTGCCAGTAAGGTCTCAATTTAGCATTTCAAGCATCAAACTGGCTCACTTGTCCCACAAGTATTTATTTGTTGTTGTGAACATTTGCAACATGTCCTCAATAGAATTATTGTAGAAATTGGTCATTTATTGAAGGCATTGGATGGCCCTGACATTTATTGGCAAATTTCCTGACATTTCCCATGGGTCTCCTGAAAAGACCTGCTGGTAAGCTTCAGCTTTTATCAGATTTCATACATTTGTCTTGTATCCCTTTACATACATCCTTTCAAAAGAAATCCCATGCCCAAAACCATTTTCTGTCTAGCAACTATTTCAACTGCAAATGGAAATCATCTGTGTCAGTGCAAAATGGTTGCAACTGTTGGTAGCCTTTTTCCAATTCACAAAAAGTGTTTGGAGTTTGTGTAGATGCAGGCTTTTAAATCTGCATCTGTTAAAATCACAGTCAAACACTGACAATATAAAGGCACTGTTAAGGAGTTAGGCTTTTAAAAGTTCAAAGTATAACACTGTGAATTTGAAAGCAGCAGCCTATTTGTGGTTGAGGTTGTCCAATTTCATTGACATGAGTAGGCTGTATTTCCAGTTACCTAGTTCTTATCTAGTGATGTGGGTAATGTGCTGGGCCTAGTGCAAAGAAAAGATTGATTCTGGCATCTTTTCTGACTCAGCACAGAATAGCTATAAAACTACCACACATAGGAGGTTCCTTTTTTAAATGTGGGAAGTGTGGGTGAGGTTCATGGATGGCTTAAAGGTCCTGGACTAGAGGGGTGTCACAGCCTAGTTACTTTCCCATTAAAAGACACTCATCTGTGCTATGACACCGGGCTACTTGAACATGTGAAATTGCCTTATATTGAATCAGACCCTTGGTCCATCATAGAACGGAGCTACACAGAATCATAGTTGGAAGGGGCCATATAGGCCATCTAGGCCCCCTGCTCAAGGCAGGATCAGCCTACAGTATCTCTGACAAGTGTTTGTCCAGCCGCTGCTTAAAGACTGCCAGTAAGGGGGAGCTCACCACCTCCCTAGGCAGCTAATTCCACTGTTGCACAACTCTTACTGTAAAAAAGTTTTCCCTAATATCGAGCCAGTACCTTCCTGCCCTTAACTTAAACCCATTATTGTGAGTCCTATCTTCTGCTGCCAACAGGAACAGCTCCCTGCACTCTTCTGAGTGACAGCCCTTCAGATACTTAAAGAGAGGAATCATGTCCCCCCTCCACCTCCTCTTCTCCAGACTAAACATTCCCAAGTCCCTCAGCCTTTCCTCATAGGGCTTGGTCTCCAGGCCCCCAATCATCCTCGTCACTCTCCTCTGCATATGCTCCATTCTGTCTGCATCCTTTTTGAAGTGAGGCCTCCAGAACTGCACACAATACTCCAGGTGCGGCCTGACCAATGCAGTGTACAGCGGGACTATGACATCTTGCAATTTGGATGTTATGCCTCTGTTGACCCTAAGATCACATTAGCCTTTTTTGTTGCTGCATTACACTGGCTGCTCACATTTAACTTCCTGTCCATCCATACTGCAAGATCTTGTTCACACACACTGCTACCCATACGTGTATCCCCATCCGGTATGCGTGTTCCTCATTTTTGTTACCCAGGTGTAGAACTTGGCACTTATCATTGTTAAATTGCATCTTGTTCACATCTGCCCACTTTTCCAGTGTGTTCAGATCTCGTTGAATTCTATATCTTCTGGTATGTTCGCTGCTCCTCCCAATTTGGTGTCATCTACAAATTTAATGAGTAGCCTCTCCACACCCTCATCCAGATCATTTATAAAAATATTGAAAAGTACTGGGCCCAGAACCAAGCCCTTCCTCCAAAGTCTGTATTGTCTACTCAGACTGGCAGTGGCTCTTCATGGTCTCAGGCAGAGGTCTTTCAGATCACCTACTGCCAGATCTTTTGACTGCCAATACCAGGGATTGAACCAGGGACTTCTGTATGCCAAGCAGATGCTCTACCACTGAGCCACAGACCCTCCTTCCCAAGACATTTGCAAGATATGAGTAGGAAAGTCTTAACAATGGAAAGAGCTCTTAAAATATTTTTGGAGGAGGGAAGGTAGCTTTAGCAAATTTGCCCAAAAGAACTGGACTCTAATCACTGGAGAGAGAGGGAAAGAAAGAACCTCCCTGCCAGCTCAGTATTCCCTTGCCATCTGGTCTTCCAAGTCCAGGAGTATGGCTGTGGCAGGTAGTAACTTTCAGCTGCAGCTGGGCTCATGGCCAAGAGAAGAGGAGGAGGGAAATATTTTCTTGTGGTTTCTCCCTCATCCTTCTGTTGAGCAGCTCCCACACACCAGTGAGAGCCACATTACATTTGGATATGTACACATACAAATGTTTTACATGCACACCCCAGAATGTAAAACATGCATGTAACATAACATTGTGTTTGCCAGAAGCATTGTAATGTGTGTACATGGACAGAAGAGCAATGATTGGTCATGATTTCCTGATGCAGGTATCTATTGCGGTAAGCACATTTGCTGTACATATTCCTTCTCAGATCCTTCTGAGTTCTGTGGTCAGAACTCAGTTCCCAGGCATGTGGCAGCTGATTCATATTGCAACATGCAGAGAGTTGAGGCCTAAGCTTCCCCCATTGCCATCTTCCTGACTTGACATATTGCTATCTTCCTGACCCCAAGGAACACATATAGATATATGTATATATCTTGCATGCTACGCCTAGTACACTTTGGGCTGCGGTCAGATGTGCCATTCGGTGCGGAGGGGAAGCAAGCCTATTTCCCCTGGTGGAAATTGACACGGTGTTGCACAATCACACATCCTTTGTAGCTGCGGGCTCAGCCCATCACTGCCTGATCAGATGGCACGTTTGGCTGAGTGGGGGGGGTTGCCTTTTGTTTCCCATGCGCATAAATAAGAATCACACATCTGCACTGAGAGTTCCCCATGGAGTATGTGGTTATGCACATACTGCTAAGTGAAGGGGGAAAACAGCACTGAGTCAGGATGGAAAGGGCAGACCATACCAATGACTTGAGTGCATGCTTGAGCAACCAGACGGGAAAGTCCATCCGTAGCCCATCGGCAAGCATTAGGACCAGACTTTCCCTGGTGTCTTTTAACTCTGCTTCCTTGGTGGGGAAGCACAGGGTGCTGACCGCTGTGGGACCTTTCCCAGATGTTGCTGTCTGATCATGCCCTTTAGATCCATCAGACATTCATAGCTGAGTCAGATCTAAAGGCATGTCTGACTATGGCCTTGGGTAACCAGAACAGCCAAAGGACCTTAAAACCAATGATGTTTAATCACTGTAAATATACTATTTTAAGGTCCTTTGGCAGTTTGGGTTGTTCGGCTTTTTGCAGTTATTAAGGACCTGTTTTTTTGGCTTTTACCAGCAGGGAGATATTCATATGTACATAAGTGCTATCATGTCACAATCAACTTATGGTGATCCCAGCAAGGGGATATCAAGGCAAATGAGCAGCAGAGGGAGTTTTCCATTGCCTTCCTCTGCAGAGCCTTCCTGAGTGGTCTCCCATCCAAGTACCAGCCCCACTTAGCTTCCAATATCTGACAAGACCAGACTATACCATCTGGCCTTCCGTCCCTGAGATTTTATATACCTATTGATTACTCCAACTATCACACAAGGAGGTGAATACTGGTTTCTCTGCTGTAGTATTAAAGGGACACTTAAAGTTAAAAGACATAACTCAGTAGAGGCAATTGTCAGGAGAGGGACCATACTTTCTCTGCTGCATGGCTATAGTGACTCTGCAAACAGCAGAGTTTAATTTACATTGTTGTATTCGATATACCACATTTCAGCTCTTAAAAATCCTTTTACAGGATATTCATTTTCCCTCATAACTGTAGATTTCAAAAGTGAAGAAACTTCATTCTTTTATCAAAGGGAGGTTTGGGAGTAAGGCTCTAGTGGCTACAGTGAAAGACTCTTCATAGTTCAATCCCTATTCACAGCCACTAGTACCTAGTACTTGATAATACTTAATGAGTTCTTGATGTTTTTCTGGCCTCCCTGCTCTTTTCCAATTTGAACAGTGTGACAAAGTTGTAAAAGTCATTCTGTTTACTACTCCTGAATAGAATTTTGGGTGTAATAGCAAAAGGATGTCCGATGTCAATCATTCAAGCAACCAAACCTGGCTACCCACACACAAGGTAAGGGTTTCTGCATACTCAAGCAATTCCTCAGGTGAACAGGAAAATGTTTTTTGTAAATTAACCAAAAGAAAACCCTCCAAACAACCAGAATGAGGACTGAACATGTTCCAGGAAGCACAGAATTTCGAGAGCCCTTGATATTCAGTTAAAGGAGGCAGGGGGGCGGAGGAAGACAGGACTGTTGTGGAACTCTTATGGGAAATGGTTTAAAACAGTTATTCTCAAACTGTGGGTCAGGAAGATCCCAAAGTTGTTAATTACTTTTTTGCAGAGTGGTCATGAGGCCAGGTGAGGAGAGATAAAACAGGCTGAGGCAGAAGAGGAGGAGGTTCTGGGGAGCTTGATGGCAAACCTGAGTAATGTGAAAATGTACATGAAACTATAAATACTAAAATAAAAAATACAATATAAAGTTGTTCCATGCTAATTAATGTAAGATTCTTGCATTTAGTCTTGGGGAGAGGAACAGTAACATGGGGTTCCTTTGCAAGCAGGTCTCAAAAACTACTGTAAGAGGAAGATCCCAATTTATTTGATTTTAGAGTTTGCAAGTGCTAAGGACCTACATCAGTCCTCAGCATCACCTTGATTCAGCAATGGTTCATCAAGTCATTAATCACAGCACAGAACTTCATGAAGAGATAAAGGAACTGTCACTGCCAGCTACCAGAACACCCAGCAAAACAGAAAGCCAGTTAGCTACAGGGAAAAAAAATGACTTTCATGCTTAATTAGAAATGTAAGTATTTTATATTTGTTGCATCATATAGGGTCCTAATGATCAAGTTCTATAATTTGAACAAATACTCAGAGATAAGTTCGTTGTTGATTATAAACTGTGGAGGGATATTATGTTACATATCCTCCAACATTTAGTAGAGAAAACAGGTAACCTATTTCACATTAGATGGACAAGGGATTCATTGTATGGAATGAATCTTCAAAATGAGCAAACCAGTTCCACAGGGAGTTGAAAAAATGCCGCACCAAAGAAATACGGATACATTCATATTCAACTATGCACCCCCTCTGCAATCAGGAAACAATTTTTCACATATTGCCATACATTTACTTCTCCAGTGCTGGGTAAGAGTTTGAGATGTGCTAATAATGCAGCATGTCAACATAGTGAGAAACCAGACATTCCAGAGAATGACAGTCATGTTTAAAGCCCATGAACATCCATGGCACTTAAATGCCCTAATGTTTTCTGGATTGAGCCCACTGAAACTAGCTACTAGCAAGAGGCAGCCTTTCAATGCCATCCATTGCATAAATTCAGAAAAAAGAGAATTTCAAGCAAGGAAGTAGGAAAGGCTCTGCTTTTATTTCGTTACCCTCTCTTCTCCCACTGATTTCCACTTCTACCACACAAAAGTACATACACACAAATCAAACATTGCTTAATGCTTAAGGTTTTTTATTATTTGGGGGGAGATAATTTAAGGAGCAAGCTGTTGTCAGCAAATGAGGCAGTATTGGAATTTTAATGTGGACCATCTGGAGTATTTGTTAATGTTGAAATATTAGCATGATGTGGTAATTTTGGAGTGTACGCCAGGGAATGGGGGAGTGAGCTGTTGGTACTTGTTGCCCTAAAACACCAGAACAATGACAATATACTATCTTTCTCTCAGCACACAAAAGATGATACAGCATGTGTGTATGTTACGGGGGAAGGCATTAGGGTATGCACATATTCTCTTCTCTCCCCCCCCCCCCACTTTCTTTGGCCGAAGGGGAGGTTCTTTTCCAAGGAGACCTTGAGGTATGGGGTTTTGTTAGGCCCTTTGCCAGCTCGCATGGAATCTGGGTCACCATGGAAACTGGCCACGAGGATAGCAACAAACAGAGGCAAAGGAATTTCAGTATTGCCAGCCAGGCCTCACTGGAACAAGAAAAGTTCTCATTTAAAAATCAAGAAAAATAAAAGCCTGTCCAAGGAACACATAGGGGCAGAAACACTACTAGGAAAATCGCTTACTGCTGGGGACTGTAAAGCACTGTAAAAGGGACAAAAAGTTCTTGCTGCTGTTCTTCCTCACAAGGAGCTCCCAGTTTGTATATTGCTGCCCATAGTGAGGACATGCCACATGAGTCAAGGAGCCTGTAAAAGTGTGGTTTCACACAGTACTTTCATCTGTGAAAAATACTGTAGTGCTTTGGATATTCTCTAGATAAATGTTCCTCAAAGGTATAGCTACTTTTTAGACCCTTTGTAACTTTGGTCCTATTTAGGAGGGCCAATCTGTGTGGGCAGAGTGATTACTATACCTAATAATAAACCAGCAGGCCCCTGTAGGGATGGTGAAAGCATGGTAAAGAGGTCTTTACATACCTGAGAGATTCCTCAGTTACGTAAGAAAATAAGATTTTGTTAATTAATCAAAAGAAAGAAAAACCTTTTTAAAAAAACTTGTTGAGGATTAAAAATACTCCAGCACTGCAAAGATGGAATGTGAAGCATGGATAAAAGGCGGGGAGAGGGGAGAAGAAACCCAGCCTGCTCAAGACCCTGAGAAAATCCTGGAGGATTTCTTCCCAAACTGTCCACAATTCCTCATGGTCTTCTGCTTGTCATACCTATTTCTCACCTCAAGCATCTGAATGTGAAGAAAGTGAGAAATTATAGTTGAGGGTCATGGCAGAGACCTCCTAACTTTGCCAAACAATCACAGGAACTCAAATTGCGTCACCCAACCCAACTTCGGGGACACAAGAGTAGCATGTGCCTGGCAGAAAAGGGCAGCATCTGCTAGACCTGGGTCCTCCAGGACAGGGGATTGTACAAGATGACGTCCCAGAACCATTATTGCTCACAATGTATGTGTTTCTTTTTTTCTTCATGTAGTCCTCTTAAAAACACACATCCACATACAATGCAAGATTATCCACTCTACCACACAAATGGACTGCCATTTCAAGAACCTTAAAATATATTTTTTTCAGAACCATTATCCAGAACTATTTTTAAAGCATTTTGAATAGACTAGAATATATTTGCTATTCAGGCATATTCGTCTGACAGGATAAATGTCACCCCTCGTGGACAGGGTTGATTGTGGCAATCCTTTTCATGATGTGCAAATGTAGAAATGAGGAAATATTTGCCTGCTTGACTTGTGTGTGTCAGGCAGCTGTTAAAGGTGCAAAAGTTGTACCACATTTTTTAAAAAAGTTAGGGCCTCTTGTCACTGAAAACAAGGTGTTAATGTTAATGCCATGCCAACTCTGCAGGGGCTGTGTGAAATTGTTGTCCAAAAGACACAAATGCACACAAACACCTGCCAGGGTTTCATTTTCTGTACTGGAGGTGACACTGAATATAAAAGAAACAGAACCACTCTGTTCCTCTTGCAGTTCCATCCTAGGCAAAGTCACACCATTCTAAGTCTATTGGCTTTAATGAACATAGAAGGGTGTAACTCTGTTTAGGACTGCACTTCTCTTTAAAATTATAATGTATGGCTTTTAGCTTTGTAAGCCTCCCTGAGTGCCATTTAATAGAAGGGCAGGCCAGAAATTTCTAAGGCAAATAAAGAATGATAAATCAACTGTATGCCATTGAAATGATGTCTTAAGGCAAAAGCAAGCACTACTGCCCACTTTGTTTTGCTGATATCAGGAGGCTCAGAAGAGCCTTAGTACTCACACAATAGTGACCACCCACTGAGTCACTAAGAAGCCGAGACAATATAAATTCTCGACAAATTAGCTAATAGAATGTAGGACCTTGATATGAAGCTAAAACCAATTCTTTGTGCGTTGAAAGGATATGGCTCACTTTTCCTTCCCTGGCGAGTTTTCACATTTGCTTCAAGCTCGCCCTACCAGCATTTATGGCCAACCATTAATATGACATTTAAATTCTTGATTTTTCAGTGCTTCCATATGCAGGAAATATTTTACTCTGGGCTGTTTGGAGAATGATAATCCCATGGTTCCTTTGGTATGTTTGGAATGTTTGCATTTCCTACTGTGTGTGTGTGTTTTACACAGGCCTGTAAAAACAAGAGCTTCCTACTCACCTAGTAAAATTTTCTTGTAAGGGGCCAATTAAGAGTGAAGGACTGAATCTCATATCAGAACAAAACTTGCTCTGGGAAGATGCCTGTAACACTCTTAGCAGGGGGCCAGAATATAAGGGGGAATTGATGTGCAGATTTAACAAGCAGTCCAAAAGCTAGTCAAGTAGAACTTAGAAGATATCAAGCGGACACTCGCAAGAAACTTGCAGGACGGTTATCCCATTCCTCACAGCTTTGCTTCCTCTCTTCTCCCCCTACCTCTCTCACACTTTCTCCCTTCTGCCCCCCACTTTCTTACTCTCTATCTCTCCTCCATGTATGTTACTTCCTCTCTCTTTCTGACCCGTCATCATTCTCTTTGTTTTTCTGCCTCCCCACCTCATCACTCTTTCTGGATCCGCTGCTGGTGGCCAGGGGCGGTATTTGGCAACCCTAGACTGCTGCCAGTAAAAACCGTGCCTTTAACTGACAGAAACAGTTAAAAGTCTCCCCCTCCCCCGAACATTCTAATCTCTCACAGTTGATGCCTGGAGTTGGGGGGAATTCTACAGTCCCTGAAGTTTTTTTTTAACTTTTTGGATTTTTCTGCAGACTGAGAAAGGCCCCTGACTATGTAGGAAAAGCTGCTGGGGGAGAGTGAGCTCTCTTTTGGCAGATATAAGTATCCACACAGAAAAAAACCTCTGGGAATTAGTATATAGATTATTTTTTCCTCCAAGAAAAGGAAGGGGACAGCTTTGCCTGCTTAATTTCAATGTGAGAGTCTGATATTCAAAGTCAGGGGGGTGGGAAGGCAGGAAAAGTACTGGCAATTTTATGATACTGAATTATTTCTGTCTTTCCAACACTTCATATTCACCTGTATTGTTCCTTGAACACTGGACTTCTCTAGGATACGAGCTACATTTCAGGAGGCTAAAGTTGAATAAGTTTGTGACTTATTCATGAATTCAGCCCAAAAACATTGAGGAGAGTTATGGTTTATAACATTTAATACTTTTCCATTCCATTCTCACCACACCCCTGTGGGACAGGTCAGGTTGTGAGAACGTAGTGGGCCCAAGGTCCCAAGCAAGTTTTCAGGCAGAATGGTATTTGAACCTGGGTCTCCCAGATCCTAGCCCAGCACTAAGCCAAGAAGGCACAGATAATTTTTTTTTTACCAGCACCATTTTAAAGCCACAGTTGGTACAATCATGAGGAGGCTCATTTTGACCCATAATGACACAGCAGAAACCAAGATACATTTATTCTTTAAATACAGTTTATTCTTCACTAGAATGACTTGGAAATCTTTTTTGTGGCTGGCCTGTGCACACACACAATGCGTGCCTGCACAGAAGCTATGACAATGAATCTTTGAAGGGGCTGCAGAACTGACTTCCTGTTTCAGCCATTATTCTGCTCATCTGCTCTGGCCCTTTGGGATCTGTATCATGTTTAGCATCAAATATTGGCAGAGCACCTGCTTGGTGTGTAGAAGGTCCCCAAGTTCAATCCCCAGTATCTCCAGTTAAAAGTTCTGGCAGTAGGTGAAAGACCTCTGCCTGCAACCCTGGAGAGTCACTTCCAGTCTGCGTAGACAATACTGACTTTGATGGACCAGTATAAGGCAGTTCCATGTGTTCAATTGAAGGCATAGTATTCTCACAATGTCTTGACACTTCCTTACTTTCCTCAATAGGAAGAATCCCCAAAGCACTGCACCATCAAGAAGCCAATCTAATGTGCTCTTCAAGGGCCAAATAACTCTGCCACCTCAGTAATGGTTCTTTGAAGCTGATTTTCTAAATGGTTTTACTTATATCTAGCATTCACAACATCAGGTGGTAAATTACCAGGCAATGAAATGGATCATGCAAATGTGCTTATGAGACTGAGCTGAACACAGTACAAAGGAAAGTGCTTACCTCACTGGCTCCAGTGGAAGACCTCTCTAGCAAAGGGCTGCACGGTGCAGCTACTATAGAGTTCCCAGGAAGGGAGGGAAGTAGGAAGAGGATGGGGTCAGCCACAGGCCTCCCATTCCATTGGGAAACAATGGAATGGGAGTTCTGTAGCTGGATGTACCTCTTTCCCTTTCCTTCGCCACCCCTACCACTCCCTATGACATTCCCTCTACCACCCCAACCACCACCCTGCCCCTTTAATTGGTTGGGGCAGTGGAGTGAATGGAATAGGGAATGGCGGGGCTAGTGGAGGGAAGGGGAACAGGTACAATGGGGGCAGGGATGGGTAGATAGTGGGTTAGTGGGGGTGGAGGAGGGAAGCAGGGGTGGTGGGGTGGGGAAGGGAAGGGAAGAGGGGATGGTGGAGGCAGAGGAGGAAAGGGAAAGAAGAGTAGTAAGAGTGGTGGGAGAGAGGAAAACAAACAGCAGGGATGGTAGAGGTAATAGGTTAGAAGACACATTGGGGGTAGTCAAAAGAGAGGAAACAGATAGTTAGTTAGTGGAGGAAGGTTAGTGGAGTAGGGAGTTCTGGTGAGCTGGGGAGGAGCTGGAGTGGGAAACTCCAGATCACTGCATCTTCGGCACACCCTTTGCCGATCTTCCTGTTTCTGGAGCATTTAAAACAATTCAAATAACACAACAAGTATAAAAAAAATTAAAAGTCACAATGAAAAACTCAAATTTTGACTGCCAGTCATTCAAAACTAAACCAGTCAAATGCAGTCTTCATTAAAACTCTTCAACTGTGCCTCCTACCCACCTCCTGCTTCGCCACCGTCCTACCTCCTGCCAACCAACCTTCCTCCCAGCAACTTCCACCTTAAAATTTGCCATTGGACTTTTTGATTGTTAGCACAACATTGGGCCTTCTTCCATAGGCGTAGAGTATGGGGGGGCTCAAGGGCTTGAGCCACCCCCAAAATTTCCTGGGGGGGGCTCAGCCACCCCCGGGAAAATGGAGCGCCTGCCGCCGCGCCTCCCCAGGTCCTTCCGAGGCCCGGCCGCCGCTGCTGGAGA
The DNA here is from genome assembly GCA_029233225.1 of Lepidodactylus listeri. Classification (NCBI taxonomy): domain Eukaryota; kingdom Metazoa; phylum Chordata; class Lepidosauria; order Squamata; family Gekkonidae; genus Lepidodactylus; species Lepidodactylus listeri. The sequence continues at coordinate 53,653,766 of JARCFY010000005.1, read as the reverse complement.
GGGAGAGGGAAGGGGTGGGGGCAGGGGGGGGAGAGAGAGAGGCACCAGCAGCAGCAGCTGGTGGGCCTCAGAAGGGCCCGGGGAGGCGGGGCGGTTTACCGGGGGGGAAAGAACATTGCTCCAGTGAGTGCGCGCGCGAAGCGCACGTGCTAAGGAGCCCCCCCCCCCCCCGGATTTCCAAAAGTCTACGCCCCTGTCTTCTTCAAGCTTCAAGAGAAATTCAGTTCAGTCTTATCAGTTTACAGCTGTGAATTCAACTGCCAAGGCTCAAGAATATTTATATGCCTCTGTCTCCCCGGAGCATTGTGATGCCGGCATTGTGACATCAGCATATGGGTAACAGGGACCAATCTCAGGGACCAAACAGGTAGGGGAGTGGGGGGCAGGAGGACAGGGGTCAGCTTGTGGCTATCTACTCAATAAGCAATCTATAGACGAGAAATGATAACTAAGCATAAATGGTTAACATATTGTGACATTAGATTTTTCTCAAGGGGATTGTAAAATGACATTAAGAGATTTGATAACAGAAGGATATACTTGTCAATTTTTAATGCACAATTATTAGAAAGGTTTAAAGCAGATAAAATCACATGGTTTTGAACAATCTAAAACTGAATTTGAAACAGAATTATGTACAAATGACAAATATGTTATTGCTAAAATGTATAAACTCTTGTTGAAATTTGAGACAGGAGGATGAATGAGTGAAAGAATCTATGATAAAATGGGCCAAAAACTTTGGATATAATATACAAATGAAACAATGGGAAAATATGTGGATGAAGGATCTTAAATTTATGCTGAGCTCTAGTCTTAAAGAGAATTTTTATAAAATGATGTATTGATGGTATATAAAATCAGAAATTAGTGAAAACGCATTAAAATAGTTGTATGTTAAAAATGTGAACAAAATGAAGGGACATTCTATAATTTCTAGTAGACATGTAACAAAGCCAAAAAAATGTTGGATACTCATACATTCATTAATCCAAAAGATTCTAAAGACTAATATACAGTTGAAACCAGAGGTTTTTCTTTAGGGACTAACAGCTACATAAAAGTCATGGAATTTTATTCTTACATATGACAACGGCAGATTGTTCAAAAATCATGCAATCTTTTATTTTCTTTAAACCATTCTAATAATTGTGCATTAAAAAAAAACATTGGCAACTATATCCTTCTGTTACCCATCTTTGAATTGCAGGCCTCTTGGAGGCACTCCAAATAGAAGCTTGTGGTGCCAGAACCAATGTTTGGACCAGGCACCACTTTATGTCTTCTTGCAGGGGACAATCTCCAGAGTGTGGGGATGTGTTGTGTGGGGTGGTCCAAAGATTGTTTTGGGGTGCAGCCTGGCCGGTGTTTGTCTGTGCTTTTGAAAATGAAAATGGGCTGCTTTTGAAAGCATTGCTGATAGCTGAGCTGATTTCTATGGACTGTTTTTTAAAATATTGCTGATGAATGGAGCCATGAAAGTTATCTTATTCTACTTATTAATAAACACACATTGTATATTTGGTTATTAATTCATCTTTATTAGTTGTTGGCACTTGTAATAAGATTACATACCTAGTTTTCTAATTTTCTGCTGTGTTGTCACTTTGCCTTGTTTGTTTACCTCCAGGTGGTGGCTGGAGATTACACTGATCTTCAGGTGACAGAGATCTGTTCACCTGGAGAAAATGACTGCTGTGGAAGGTGGACTCTAAGGCATTATACCCCATTGAAATCTCTCCCCTCCCCAAATTCTGCCCTCCTCAGGCTTCACCCCCAACATCTCCAGGTATTTCCTAACATGGAGCTGGCAACCCTAACTAGAGGCCTTATTTGCTGACCTCTGAGGAGCATTAACATAGGTATCTCCTCAGGTTTGATTTTGCTGATATGTCACATTTAATTTAAATTTGTGCATTTTGAATGTTTTCTTTTAGTGGTTACTTTTTGCTTTAGTAATTGTTTAAACCTCTGAGCTATTTAGGGATAAAGAAATATGAAGAGATGTCGCCTATTGGGAGTGAAAGATAGATGATCCCATTGTCTAGCTAGTACCTAAATTTTATGTGACAAGTAGTGTTGCCAGCCTCCAGATGGGGCCTGGAGATCTCCCGCTTTTACAACTGATCTCCAGCTCCCCTGGAGAAAACGGTTTCTTTGAAGGGGGGACTCTATGGCATCGTACCATGCTGAAGCGCCTCCCCTCCCCAAACCCCACCCACTCCTGGATCCACCCCCAAAGTCTCCAGGTGTTTTCCAACCCAGACCTGGCAACCCTAGTGACAAGGGTGTATGATGGAAGGAAGGGCCCTCAAAAGCATGTCAGAGTGTTAACCTTCTGGGTTTGGGCACAAGTGTGTAAGACATGCATTGTGTGTTTCCTAGAACTCAAAATAGCATGGTTTACAGTTATAAGCCTTATGATGTAAACTAGAAATGTAGAGGGTTGGATTTTGAGAGCATCTAAAACACACACCCCTGAAACAGCTATTGCCGTTGCTGGAGGGACAAAACAAATGTCTGTATCATGTCTATCTGTTTTTCCTTCCGGAGCTAAACCTTTTGTGGGATCAACTTGGACCACGAAAATGATGCTGGGCTGAGGGGAGAATTAACACCACTTCCTCCTAAAGAGGTAACATCTCTTCCCTCTTCTCTATCCCTAAATAGTTGGAGGAGGGGAGTTTGTAAGATATGAGCACCACTGAAGGAAGCCTTGAGGTGTAAGTGCTTGATCTTGGTGAAATAAAGTAAAGGTGTTGAGAGCAGGATACAAGAAAGGGAATACCAGAGGAAGGCCCCAATTTAGGATTCTGTTAAGAGATCAAAGGAAAAACAGAAGGGGAAAGGGGAAATGAGGAGATAAGAATCTTGGAGGGGGTGGAATGCGTAAATATAGTGTTTCTCAAATGTTTTTGGCTTGGGCCCTCCTTCTAAACTCGTTCTGCCTTTTGGGCCTCTCAAACTCAGTACCAACCATCTGTTCCACAGCAAGCTATCCAAAGATCCTGGTTATACTATACTATGCAAAGATTTGTGGCTTAAGACACTGATCCAACGCTGGCCTTAAAAGGAAGGAATAGAACAAGACATCTCCGACTTCTCCTAAAAAGAGCATTAGAACAAAGCAGCAGGTTATCACAAATCTTGTTGGAAGGATGGGACAGGTAAGGGAGCAGTCATGCCAATAAATCCAATCTGAGTGAATGCGGATTCTCTGGCAGTAGACATTCCTCTCATCCATGTCTTGGTGAAGGTCAGAGGAGAATAGCTACTCCTTCCGGAGGTTTTATTCATTCCTGTAACATTATACCCTTCTCCCAGGTGTTCTCCACTTGGGGGGGGGGGCTGCCCTAGGGATTCAGAATTAATGCAGTGGGGGGGAATCTTTTTAGTCAGTTTCCTTGGAAATGATTGACTTTGCTCATCCTTCTTTTTGACTGCCTACCTCTCTTTCTGATAAAATAGCTTAGCAAAGCAGGCACATTCATGGCTCAGGTTAAAACTGGGTGGAAAAGAGGGAAGAAAGCTATACTCCTGACCCCAACCAAGAAACCATTCCAGACAATGCCCCATTCCGAGTTGGCTTTTTCTCCATTCTTTTGGTCTGCCCTCACACTGCCTCTCTCAGTGCTGAACCAGCAAGAACTGTCTGCTTCAGGCCCAAAGAAAAAATAATTATCCCTTCTAACTGTTACCCAGCCTCATCAATGATGGGCCCACTCTTCACAACTGGGCAAGGCAGCTGTGTACTCTTTGGCTGTAGAATCTGTGGTACAGCATCCAGGTCCTAGTTTTAATCCCCAGCATCTGCAGTTAACAAGATTAGGTAATAGGTAATGTGGAAGACCTCAGCCTGTGACCCTAGAGAGCTGCTGCTGCTCTGAGTATACAATACTGTCCTTGATGGTCCAATGATCTGGTTCAGTATAATGCATCTTCAATGCTGTCATGCTTTTAAACTGTATTTATCAGAATTTTGAATCTGAAGCAGAAGCCAAGATCAAAAGCAGCTGTAGCCTATGTTTATTTATCTTTTCCCCTCATACACTCTTGGTTGGAGCTGAGGAATTCCATCAAGAATTTTTTAGCAATATGGGTCTTGCACAAAGATCTGAAGCCTGGCATACGCCAGTTAGATGGCGAGAGAAGCAGAGGCTCTACCAATCTTTAATGTGCTTATGACCCCCCCCCCACCTTATTTTTTTTGTGTTGAAGAAGTCTAGCTTTTGTGCCTTAATTTCTCCACACCTATTTGAACCTCCTTTCATGGTTTTGTGTTGATTTATCCCACGTTCTTCCAAGAAGTGCTTTCATTATTGCCTCTGACATTCACAAAAGGAAGAATTCAAAGGGCTGGAAGGATTAACATGGGCTACACGTTTCATCAAAGAAATTCAAACAAATTCAAAGAAAAGGCATGAGGGTGTGATGGGAAAGTCTGATTTTGTAACCAGGGATTATGAATGATTTGATCAATGCTAATCTGCCATTCCAAATGAAGAGATAGACCTCTTTCCATAGGTTCTTTGGTTGACTGCTAACTAAGAGGTAAACAATGGATTTCAACGGTCTACCAGGCTAGTCTTTTAACTAAAACCCACTTGTGAAAGAGATCTAAAGCCCAAACTTCTTTGCTGGGGTAGGCTGTGTAACACATTGTCTCAGTTTGAATAAAAAACTACAAGTAGTTCTTTTTAAAAAATTATTTTATTTGGAAGCTGTTTAGCAGAATCAAGTCTTGGGGATCCATACTGCTTTTGGTGAGCTCTGTCAGCCTAGGTGCCTGCTTGATTGCTACCTGGTCATCCTATAAATAAACAATTTAGGATGCATACATGTGTGCCTATAATCTGGAGTGGATGTGGATTGATCAACTTTGATCCAAGCTTTGTTTTCTCCCACTGTCATTCCACAAACAACACACATACAGCTTCCAAATCAAAGGCAGATTATTTTCTCTTCTTAACTCCCTCCCCCCCGCCCCCGGCACATGCTTCAGGCACTTCGTTAGCTTTGAGCTTCCCCCCACCCCCCACCCCCCACAACCCTCTAGCCAGTTCACCTACTTATACAGTACATGGACTGTAGTCTAGTTAGAAAGTAGATCTAAGAAGGAGGAAGTGGCTTCATGGCTGATGCTGGGGGCAGTCAGTCAGCACTATGCACCCTACAGCTGTGAACTAGAACTGGTTTCTTTCAAGCTCAGTCTGGGGAAGAAGATGGTGCCCAAAATGCAGTGTGTGCACTTCCAAACTAAGTTGACTGGTAAAATTATGTGTATCTGGGTGCATCTTTACTGCAACAAACACTACAAGTCTCCAATGCTCTCTCATTCAAAAGGAAAGTAACCCTTTAAAAGGCTGCCCTGGAGTTTTGTCTCTCTTTGAGGGTGCAAAAACATGATGGTCAGAGAGAGCAAGTTCCTTCAGTTTCTCAAGAACAGTATCCGTTTTTGGATACCTATGGAGTTCAGTGTCTTTTAAATGTAATGGGTTCTTTAATTAACCTGTAAAAAAGGCAGATGGCTATTCAACTAATGACTCTTTAATTGGTTGACACAGCTGTAGCAAGCATACCCGATCCACAAACTGGACGCTTGCCACTGGGCTTGTGCCTCACAGCAGTGCCCTTTGCCTCCAGCAGATGAGTATCAGATGAAAACCACGCACAGGCAGGAGCGGCTGTTCTGTTTAGCGCAGTGTTCCTGAGGCTTCACAGCTCATTTCTCGTGTGTGAATGTTTCCCAAACATGGAGTGGTCATGTCCAGAGGGAGTAAACAGCCTCTTTGGGTACATTCCCTGCATCTCTAACATTCAGGTTACTGCTCTGGAATGCTGGACAGACAAAGCAGGCTTATTCTTATCGACGAGGGAGAGAAGCAGCCCTTGTTGTTGGTTCCAGCCCATGCTTTGCTTGTGAATGGCAAACTGCATGGCATGCTAATCAGAGACAACTCCAAATGAAAGGCACAATGTTTTCAGAACTGATCTAAACTCAGGTTTAGTAGCCCTGAAATGGGTTATGCTGATACAGAGAGCAGCACCATAAACTGCAAACTGAAATGATCTTTACCTCTGCAATGGCGAGCTGAATGCCTTGAGGCATGGATAGCAAGACCATAGAACCAATCTATGAAAACAAGTTCATCAAAATCAGTGGAAGTCTCTGTTTCATTTAAATACAAACTGGATCATATATGTGTATAAGTCTGAGGAGGAGCGTAATTAATAAATGTGTGGCATGTTCCTATTCAGTAATATTCACAAATGAAGATGCATGAAAATATGGAGATTTTTTTTGTTTCCAGTACTTGGTTCCGGCATTTTGATTGTATCTACACAGAGTTTTTCCTCCACATTGGCTTCTACACTGAAGCACCTACATGACATTATCCTCTAATAGTCCACTTCCTGGGCTTTATTTATCCTTAGTATCTTCTTTCTCAAATCTGGTTTGGTAGAATCTCTCCAGGAAAAATGCCGACCAGACCAAGCACATTAGCCATCTGGAAGGTTATTAGAAGGTCCTGCCCACAGCCCCATTTTTCTTGACTCCCCACCGCCCCCTGGGGCCACCATTTTCCCCACAGTAAGCAACGGAAGATTTTTAGAGGCTTTTTAAAAAGTCATTTCTTTTTCATTACAAGGCAATAAAACATGATAAAAAATTATTGACTTGAACTACTAGTACCTCAGAAGTCCCAGCTTTCATTTAAAAAAAAAGTCTCTAGCTGTTATGTATTGACCATGCGGTCGCCATGTGCTCCAGTAATGGCGACCGCCATGTGGCCAGAGCACATGGCCAAGAAACTACCTAAGCTTCAGCCAGGTAGAACAAAGGCCAGGTGGATTCGAACCAGCCACCAATCATGTACCTAGGTTTCTCCCAGGGAACCTATGAGATGTAAATAGACTGATAATAGCCTATCAGGCCAGTTGGGCAAGGTCGGGATTATCCCGGGCCAGCATAAAAGGAGGGCTCGGAGCTCTGGGTTGTATGCTTCATCCAGACCAGCAATAAAGATCTAGCTGTTTCACTGTTCCATGGACTCCCGTCCCCAATACTTCTCAGTGGTGACGAAGGTGGGATCCCGATGAGCGACTCTCCAGCCGACCGCAGCAACACAGCGAGCTCCGTCCAGCCGGCCACAGGCATCTCCGAGCTCCAGCGCTTCAACGCCTCGCCGCAAGCCGCTCTGAGCCCCGATCCTCCGGCACTAGGCAGAGCCGAGCCTCAGCGCTCCCCGGCACCGCCGCAAGACCATGAGGACATTGTTCAACCCGCCACCGCCGCTTCTGCTCTGGTAACTATGGCAAATGCTCCAGGACCAATTACCCCTTTTGATACGTCTCGCCCAGAGACATGAGAGTCCTGACTCAAGACGCTGGGTTGCGCCTTCAGGGTCCGCGGAATCACAGAGGCGGACCTGAAGAGCGCCTGGCTATTGAGTTCCGGAGGGGTGGAGGTCATGTGGGTGGCCCAGAACCTACTCGCCCTGCAAGACCCCACCGAGGTGCCTTACGACGTGCTCATCAAGGCCCTCGGTGATTACTTCACCCCGAAGCCATCAAAACTGGCTAGGCGCTGGGAGTTCATACAGCGCCAGCAGCAGCCAGAGGAGTCAGCCACCACTTTCCTGGCTGAACTCCATCGACTAGCCGTGGGCTGCGAATTCCGCCATATGGATGACCACGTGGAGACTGCCTTCATGGGAGGGATCCGTGAAGCCAAGCTCCGTCGATATACAAATAGAGTCACAGACAGATCATATGCACATTGATTTGGAAGTATGTACCACTGCATTAAGTGGCCACAGTATCTTTTAGGACTGCAGCCTCAAAACCCTAACAGTATCATGATCAAACCACAAATGATGCTGGAGTTCCATGACTGGAATTCCAGATGTGTAATTTCACCTGAAGAGGGAAGGCAGCATGGCATAGCCCGGTCTTGTCAGATCTTGGAAGCTAATCAGGGTTGGTATTTGGATGGAAAACCAGCAAGGCAGGCTCTGCTGAGGAAGACAATGGCAAATGACTTCTGCTTCTCATTTGCCTTGAAAGATTCTTGCTGCGATTGCCATAAATCGGTTGCAACTTGATGGCATATATGTACGTAATTTTTACCTGAAAAGCAGATTTGGGAAAGAGGCCATATGAATCAGTGCTCTGGAGCTGGAGAAGTGTGTTTTAGCTCTCAGTTTCCCTGGCAGGAGATAAACCCCATGTGGAGCTTTAAGGCCGGAGGGGAGGGAGCAGTACCCTGAAGTAGAGGCCCCATTTTTAATTCAAGAAATGGCCCAGGGGAGTGAATCCCTTTTCTTTCTCTGGTGCCATGACTGGTCCAGATTCAGGGTCAAATTATACAATGAATTCAAGTCATAGATCTCTTGCATGGGTTTTGGCCCTTAATTCCTGTACTACCTTGAGTCACTGATGCACATTTAATAAATAGTTCACTCAAGGGGTCTATTCATGTGTACTATTTGTGGCATTTATGGAGGAAATTCACTCAGTACTGCTGATCTGCTTTAATGAGTGGATAAACGGTTTCAAAATGTTTGGTGCTCTGTGCCCATGTATTGACTTGTTAAGCATACACAGTGGCTGGCCAAAGGTAATGGTATGAAGGTGTGCTGCTTGATTTATGTTAATTTCATTTCAGGGTGTCCAAGGGTGTCTGCCTTGTAAAAAGCAGGATATGAAACAAATAGTTTGGAATGGCAGGTCGTGGAATGGAGAGGAAATAACTCCAAGGCAGTGTGTTCCTTGACAGGGCATGACTTCCTGTGATGGGAGGGAACCTTTGGTTCGGTTCATTTTCCCTACTTCAGTTTAGGAGGGCAGGACTTGGAAGGGAAGGAGGGTGTGTGTGTATGGAAACAGCAGCCAAAGATCACGACTCATGTCCTATTTCTCAAACTCAACCTTTACTCCTTCTAAAGAATGGGCAGACACTCTAGGAAAGCCAGAGGCCCCAGGGAATGCTGTGTATGTTATCAGCTATAATTAGGCCAGCCTTGTATCCTATTTCCCACCCTAATGGGTAAGGAGTGAGGATTAAAATCAAGCCAAGTTGGGGGCAAGAGGAGGGTCTGGGGTCAACTAAGGCTGGGGCAGAAAACATCCAAAAGAAATATCAATCAGAGGAAAGAGATAATATATCTCTGCAGCCAATGATAATAAGCTGTATCAGAAGATGCATTTTCTCACACTGAGAGCCAGTTTGTTTTACTCACAGAGAAGCAGGGAAAGCAGAAGCGTGAGTATTATGACTTCCATGTGTTGTTAGCACAACAATGGATCCTTCTTGTGCAGCACAATGATAAAATATTTATTAAGCACAGAAACTGTTAACAGAATCCTGCCACATTTTTAGAATGTGAAAACACATCTATTGCCACTGTAAGCTGGTGCTTAGTACACACTCCTGAATACTGCAGAGGACTGTTGCAGACTGGGTATAACAGAATGTGGCCTGGGTTCTAGGGTTGCCAGTCTCCCGGAATTCAACTGATCTCCATACTACAGAGATCAGTTTGTATGGAAAAAATGGCTGCTTCCGATGGTGGATTCTTATAGCATTATAGCCCACTGAGATCTCTCCCATTTCCAAACCCCACACTTCTCCGGCTTCACCCCCAAATCTCCAGAAATTTCCAAACACAGAGTTGGCAACCCTACCAGTGTTGCAGAGTGCTGCAAAGCTGCCATAAAGAAATTGTTACAACTGTAGTAAGACACAGTAGAGAGGCTTTTGCATTCCTCTTTCGCCTATCCTTTTGGCTTTACTAGGGAAAGGGTTGCCAACCTCCAGATGGGGCCTGGTGATTTCCTGCTATTACAACTGATCTCCAGATAATAGGGCTCAATTCTCCTTAGGGTTGCCAGCTCTAAGCTGGAAATACTTGGAGGTTTGTGGGGGGGTGGAGCCTGGGGAGGGCAGGATTTGGGGAGGGGAGGGCCTTAGCAGGGTATAATGCCATAGAATCCACCTTCCAAAGCAGCTATTTTCTCCAAGAGAACTGATCTTGATTGTCTAGAGAACAGTTGTAATAACAGGTCTCCAGGTGCCACCTAGAGGTTGGCAACCTAAGTTCCCCTGAAGAAAATGCCTGCTTTTGAGGGTGGACTTGTCTATAGCATTGTATGCTGCTGAAGTCCTTCCTTTTCCCCAAATCCCACCGTCCCCAGGCTCCATCTCCAAATTTTCCAGATATTTCCTAACCCAGAGTTGGCAACCCTAGGAGATCAAGATCTTCTCTCAGGTGAGAAACATATCTCACTTTAATTGTTACAGGAAAACCAGGGAAAAAAGTGAGCCACTTTCTCTTTCCACTCCTCTTGTAAGGTATGAATTGCCATTTGCCTACAAAGACCTCAGTTCACTGCTCTATGAAGTGAAAAGGTGGAGATAGTGGCATAAACTTTACAATAACAGAGGATGACGTGTGAAAGTTTGCTTTATACAATAAAGTACCGCAGACATTTCCATTTACTAGAAAGTGGGATATAAATTTTAAATGCATAAAATAAAAGTAATAAAATGGTTTCAATAAACTGAGGGATATGTCAGTATCTCAGGATTATATTAGGTAGCTTTGCTATCAGTTGCTCTTTTGTGGAGGCTGCCTAGCACATTAGTCAAAAGGCAGTGATCAATGAATGGAGCAGGAGCCAGACAGAGATGAAAAGAAAACTCCTATGCTGCAGCTATTCCCCCAATATAGCAAACCACTCTGTTGTCAGTTTCTGACAAAAATTGGCCTTTCTATTATTTTGCAAATAGCCCTTGCAAAGCTTTAAATCTGAGCTACCTGTTTAGCATACCTCATGGGGTTATAGGGTTACCAGCACCTATTTGGGAAGTACCTGGAGAGTTAGGGGGTAGAGCCTAAAGAGGGCAGGGTATGGAAAGTGGAAGGACTTCAGTGGGGTAAAATGCCATAGAGTCCACCTTCAAAAGTGGTCATTTTTCTCCTGGTGAACCAATTTCTGTCACCTGGAGATCAGTTGTAATTCCTGGATATCTCCAGTCACCACCTGGAGGCTGGCAAGCCTGCTTGGGAATCATAATTCTCTCCTAGGTTATCTCTGACAAAGAAACTTGCTCAGTTTTGAAAATTAGTTTGCTGACGTCTTAATATTTTTATTTAAATATTTATATCCTGCTTTTCTTTGTAATTCAAAGAATCAAACAGTTACTTTAGATTTGCTAAATACAAACCTTTACTCTGAAAGAAGAGGCTCTTCCTCTGGTGGAAACGTCCTTTTGCCGGAGGGAGGCTCTGCTGTTAGTTGAGTGAAATGGCAAGTAGGAATAGAAAATAGGACTCTATGTAAAAATACAGTCATTTCTACAAAAATATGACCAATAAACAACACAGTATGAAACTACCCAAACTATCTAAAAACATCAACTTGATATTTAAAAAGGAAGCTTTTACATTCAAAGCAAGCCCTCAAGGGGTGGAGGTGACCATTCAGAAACAGCCATTACATCACTAACATGGCAAGGGAGACATTTTGCTTTGTTTATTTCTTGGCACAAGCCTAGATCTAGAACTTGGCACAAATCTAGAACATCCATTTCATTTAGGCCAGAATCCCCACCCCCAAGTTTATCCTCTATAGATGAACAATTTGTCTCGACAGGAAGAGGGATGTTCCATGACAAAAATCACATGACAAAGAAATTAATAAGTATGGGAGGACCACTCACTTCTCTGGAGCTATACTGGCCAGATTTCAAAATAAAACTTTCTCATGGGAGATAATATTGCTGAGCTACCTGCCTATACAATACCAAATAGACTGTATGGATTCCTGAACAAGAGGATTTTCTGTATCTTGAATGTGCTTGTGGTAATTTCAAAGATGGGCAAGATGGGAAATGGGCAAGAGGAACAGACCATGCAGAGGGCTATTTGTCTGACCTGTTCCTTGAGAAATAATCAAGGACACAGTATTTTCCTCCACTTTCAATTAGCCAAATCCCTTTATCTCAGAAGCGTGAACTGTGAAAGCAAAGATTTTTCACACAGACCCTATTTCATGCTTGCAGGTGTCTTTGCTCTTATCAGATGACTGGTGCCCAGCTGCAGGATGTGATAAGGCCCAGTTCCCTAGATATATTCTGGCTGGACTGGGGAGGGGGGAGGGAAACTTCCGCCTGGTGTTTCATGTCTCTGAGATGTGCCCCACAGGTCACTGTTTGTCCAGTACTATTCTAATGAAAAAAGAGGAAGGAAATAAATCTGCCAGATAAGACGAAATGTGATCCCCAAATGGGTGCTGAGTGATCTTTGTAAGTATTTCTTAGGACTTGACCCAAAGTCTATTTCAAAGATAGCCTCACACTAACATGACTGTAATCTGGAGATCAGCTGTAATTCTGGGGGCTCTCCAGTCCTCACCTGGCAGCTGGCATCCCTAAGTGAGAGTGTGAGAGGGCAAGCTTCAGGTGGGGAGCTGTCTTGGTCTGAGGCAGCAGAACAAAGCTTGAGTCCATTAGCACCTTTAAGACCAACAAAATTCTATTCAAGGTATATTCAAGAGAGAAAGCTGGGTTTAAATAACCTCTCTGCCATGAATTTCCCTGGGTTACCTTGGACCAGCTACTGTCTCTCAAACTAACCTATCTTTTAAGTATTGAAGTCGGGAGACGATGAATCAAATGCAAACTTTTATTTCAAAAATCATTCAGCTCAGGGACAGCTCTAGCAATAGAGGCACTCAATTTATAGGGTTTCAACAGCTAATTATATACATTGTAACTATGTACATGCAGTCTCACTGGACCAAAGCAAGGCTCTGTGATTGGTTCCCTGGATTGGGTTCAGGACCAATAATGAGTCTTTATTAGGCAGCCAATAGGACTGAGGGGATTGTTCTACCAGAACCCTGACAATGTGATGCATCATAACATACTAAGACATAACACTACCTCATGGGTAGTGCACTAAACTCCTTGGAAGAAAACCCAGAAAAAAATTAGATAAATTAATAAACTGGCTTGTTGAGCAGTTAATCTACCATGGTAGGATGTTTCTCTCAAACATGAATCTTGCAGTAGCAGTGTTAGTCCAACTCTGTGAATGGCTCAGCAGATTTTCTTATGGTCATTTAAAGGATGAATTCATACTGTGCAGGCATAAAACGGAGGAAAACTGAGTGATCTGTGCATAAAAAGTGGATCACTCATGACCTGACCTTGACTCTGAGGATGTGTGACTTCAGTGGTGATATGGAAACTTCTGCCCACCAGTAGCGCAGGTGCAAAAGGTACCAAGGTTATTTGCCTACACTGTTTTGTTGCCTTGGACAGTTTTTCCCCTGCTTGCTTGCATTGTTTTGTTTATGAGAGATATCTTTGCTGTTTGCTTGCATGGTTTTTATCATATTTTGTAATCCATCTTAAATCTCTGTAAGAAAGGCAGGCTACAAATAAATAGAATAAAAATTATATATAAATATATATATAATTATATATAAAATTATATATAATATATAAAAATTATATATAAATATATAAAAATTATATATAAACTGTAACACACTAAGTTAAACTGCAGTTTATGGACTAAGGGCTAACCTACCCATGACTGTAGAGTGAGCATGCATATGAAGTAACTTGCAGGAAACCCTATAAAACCAGCTGCCCAGAGAGATGCCAAGCTAAATGCCGCAAACTGTGCAGCTCAAAGCTGTGCAATATGCCAATGATTTTGAACTTTGAGCAAAATCATCCAAGTAATCTGGTGAGGGGCTGGAATCACATGTAGCAGTTCAGTCACGGTAAATTTGAATGCTAATAGCATTTTGGGAAGTTCACAGCACTCCTGCTTAGCTTATGGTGGAGGCTAACTGAAGCATACCTGTAACATAACCCAGAATCCTTTGCAGTGTCATGGAGAATTTTGGGGCACATTCTGCAGTGTTCTCTTAGCTCCCTTCAGCCACTCCTGAGCTCCATACATGGCGTACAAATCCAAATCATGTGTCAGTGTGACCTGTCTCATGTGTATATTATTAATGCCCAGAACTTAAAATTCTGCTCTCGCTCTGTGTGTGTGTGTATGTGTGTGTGAGAGAGAGAGAGCTATTTTGCACCTAAGAAGCTAATGTTCTGTGACATGGAAATTAACATTCTGAGTCTAGAATAAATGCTGTGCATTTCTTGATTCCATATGGCTTCTGATTTTAAATTCCTAACCATTCTTTTTATCTGCCCAATCATATGGGGGAAAGTCATAAATGTTATGGTGTCTGCTGGTCCCAAAATGCTAGGCTGGACAGGGTCATAGAAGTGCAGGGCTGGAAAAAACCTGAAGGTCAACTGGTGTTCAGTTTCCAAATCCAAGCCATGGCTTCATTCCTGACCTCTGTGATTGTGGCCAGTCCCCTGGGACCTGAATAACACCACTTCATTGTATGAGAGAACCTTAAGGTATCCCACAAAGCCTTCATTCCACTGTGGCTGCATTTTTTCTTTTTTTGTGAAAAGAAAAAAAGCTTACAGACAGAGTAATTTTACACCAGGAACAATTAAGATCTTGTCTCTGTTGGCCTGTGCCTCATCTTACAGCTATGTAAGCGGTTTGGTTTTGCAGAAGTGGCATTCACAGAGAGTACTTAGATTGCTAGTGTTAAAATTGGAATTTGCAGTTGGCTTCTGTAAAAGGATTCAGAGAATTGAATATCTATCTTTTGGCTAAGGGACAACAGGAAGAGAGGTCCGATAAGGCTTTGGGAATAATAGCAGGATAGTTTCCCCTGAGAAAAATAAAATTCCACAAGTGATACAAATCTGTTGATGTCGCACATCCCTCTTATACTGAAACACAGTGGTGTAATTTTATGCTTGCAAATCCAACATTCATGTTGCATGTTAATAGTCTCTGGGTTGGAAAGGATTTGTCCCTCATAAACTGTGTGTATGGGCTGCCCCATGGACTTCCCTTGAGTAAAAAGGCCAATTGCTGTGCCATAGACATGATGAAAGGAACACTTTGTTTTTTCAAGCACAAGGATTATTCTTGATGTTAGTACAAGTAACACGTCAAGTGACCTGTACTAGGATGGGTAGCTAACTGGCCCTCATAGAGAAGGTAATCGGGGTCAGTGCCATATTTGAAGACTTTAGCTGAGTTGCCACTGCTAATATGGGGTGCATGAAGCTTAGGGTTGCCAACCCTCAGGTGGTGGCTGGAGATCTCCCACTATCACAACTGATCTCCAAGTGACAGAGATCAGTTCACCTGGAGAAAATGGCCACTTTGGAAGGTAGGCCCTATGTGGCATTATATGCTATTGAAGTCCCTCCCCTCCCCAAACCCCACCATCCTCAGGTTCCATCCCCCAAAACTCCAGGTATTTCCCATCCTGGAACTAGCTACCCTAATGAAGCTGTATAGTCAAAGCAGGGGCGTAGACTTTTTAATTTTCTGGGGGGGGCTCATGTGCGCGCGCAAAGCGCGCGCGCGCCGGGACAATGTTGCCGCCGCTGCTGCAGTGGTTCACCCAGGCGCTCCTCTGCTGTCTCCCGTGCAAGCAGGCCGCCCACGCAGCCCCAGCCAGGGCCGCCCCCAGAGCCCCCGGGGGAAGAAGGCGGTGACGGAGGGCCGGAGGAGCGCAGCCTGGGTCACCCCCCTCCTGTCAGAAGCCGGGCAAGGCGAGCAGGGAGCCGCCGCCAGCGGGCCTCTCCTGCACTCTTGAGACCTGGGCGGGACTGCCAGCAGTAGCAGCAGCAGCCACTTGGCCGAGGCTGCCCCGGAGGCAAGGCAAAGCGGGCAAGATCCGGGCCGGGCACCTACCTGGCTGCCGCGGGCTCCCCACGCCAGGCACGCTCCAGCCCAGGGGCCAGCGCAGCAAGTCCCAGCAGCCCCCGGAAGGCGCTGCTCCCGTGCCCTCCCCCTCCCCGGGAGAGAAGAGGAAGCCCTGCCCGTCCTCCCGAGGCTCCTGGATGCCCCCCTCTCTGCCGGCTGAGCCTCAGCCCCGCCCCCTTGCTCGCGGGGGGATTCTTTGCAAAGGATTCCCCCCCGCCGCTTTTGGGATCTGTGGAGCCTTCCCGCCCCGTCGAAACAGCTTCCCGGGAATTTGCCTGCAGCTGCTGCCATCCAGGGAGGAGAGCCCAGACAGAGGGAGAGAGGGTGCGGTGGAGCCGGGGGGGGGGCGGAGTGGTTCTTGCGCCGGCGGCAAAGTGCGGGCGGGCCTAGGAAGGGGCCCTGGAAGGCGGGGAGGCGCGGGGGTGGGCGGATGCTCCTTTTCGCCGGGGGGGGCTCAGTCCCCCCCGGGAAATTTCAGGGGTGGCCCGAGCCCTCGAGCCCCCCCGTAGTTGACGCCTATGAGTCAAAGGGTATAGTCAAAAATGCTGTTCCTCTGAGTAACAAAGCCAAATGAGAAGAGCAATGTTTGGACGCCCTGTAATCTGTCTTCTCCATTTCTCTTCCCCTTCCCTCCAGACACCCTAACACATTCTTCAAAGGGCTTCACTGCCCAGGAGGCATCAGAAACAGCTTTAACATTGTTGGAGGTGTGGCAAAGATTTTTTTTTTCTCCACCCACAGTCTAGCAGGCAGAGAGGATGTGAAGGCGAGGTGGCACAGGAGTCATCATTCCTAGTAGGAACAAGGATGAACAAAAATGAATGAATAATGCATAAAATGGGGAAAATGCATTACAAAATTGGACACCTCTAGGAAAACAACATGACACTTAAATTATGCGGGTATTTGCCATCAAGTAAAACACAACTTATGGCAACCCCAGCAAAGAGTTTTTGAGGCAAGTGAGAAGCTGAGGTGGTTTGCCATTGCCTTATTCTGAAGAGACTTTCTTTTATATCTATATCTATCAGGCCAGTAGCTACACTGGGACATCTTGGGGCCCAGCCCCCCAACTTATTGCCAAGACCTCCCGACTTTCTATCTAGCCCAGGGCCCCCAACTTCTATTTTTTATTTTATTTGTGGTGCTCCCTTGGGGGGGGGGGGGTTGCCCCCCAATGTATTTAAAGGCCTTCCAAATTTAAAAAAATCCTGGCTATAGGCCTGATATCTATATATCTATATCTATTGTGTGTGTGTCTCTTTGTGTGTGTTTCTGGAAGTCATGGTTGACTTTTGCTGACCCCTACAGGGGGCTTGGATGTTTTTCAGAGAGGTGACTTGATTAGCCTTCTTCAGAGTCCCACCTCTTGTATTCCTTGGAGGTCGCCCTTCCAACTACTTGCCAGAGTCGGCCCTGCTTACCTTCCAAGATCTGACAGGATCGGGCTTGCCTGGGCTATCCAGGTTAGGGCTTCTGCAGAGCCTTTCTTGATGGTCTTTCTGCCTAGCTTCTGAGATCTGACAAGATCAAGCTATACAATGCCAGCTTCCCTCTCAACTTGCAAATTACAAACATCCCAAGTAGAGAGAGGAGGGACTAGTGGGCAGTGTTGTACTTGGTCCAGGGAAACCAGGATTCAGATTCTGGTTTAGCTTTGACTCTTGCATCATAATCTGCCTTTCTTGATTATTAACAGTATAAAATGGGTTAACCCCATCTACATTTTCTTGAATTCCTTGAGAAAGGATGACAATTAAATGCATTCATAATGACTAATAATGATGATGATGCAAATATTTGCAGTTGCTTAGCACCTTCTGCTGACGAATCTGCACATGCTATGAAGACACTATAACTAGAGTTTGCAAAAAGGAAATCAGTGGAGTTGGGATAGTTAACTAGCCCTCAGGCAGTTATGTTGTTGGGAGCCAGGTTTTTGGCACTGTAGCTGTGAATAAAGGCCAAACTAGATGGGTGGATTGTGGCACAATGTGTTTTTGTTTCTTTGGACTTTGGTAGATAGGGATCAGTTTCTACCCCACACTTTTAATTGGCCTTAGCTGTCTTTCCACACAAGAGGCAGGGGATGGAGGCATCCTCCATTGTCTGTACAGTTGTGCTGTAGAAAAGGGGAGATGGGGGCTCCTCTACTTGTGTGTGCACATACACACAGAGTCTTTGGTGATATTTTATAAGCCATGCAACCAGTGTGACAAGGGGTGGGTGGGGAGGGATGGCCCACAAAGGTTGCTGGGAAGAATAGGAGCACATGTGGTGTGGCAATGAGCCCCTGCATGCAGCAGGGGTGGTGGCACATGGGGCATTACCAACTCCAATGATTGGTATATGGGACAGTCAATCAATATATGGGACAGTCAATCAATATGATTGATAGCATTGGGTGTGGTGCAAAACCTCCCCTGTGCAAGGGGTCCCCTCCAGTGCTGATTGGCAGCTAGTCCTGTGCCCATCTGAAATCAGGCTATGCTGTACCTGTGCCCAGTCACCACACTACATCGTCCTCTGGACTCCACTCTGCACATAGCTGGACTCAGTGGCAGGTCTGCTTGTTCTCATGCAGCCAGTTGTATAAATGGTTTGAGAACTGCCCCCAAGTATTTAACGTGTATGGATTCTGGTCTAGCCTCTTCCACCTGTTTTGCTGCTGATTGGCCTGTTGCAGGTTAGTACCTGAGCTTTGTCGGCACCCTCTCAGTAGGATCTGGACTTATGTGGACCCACTGGCCCCTTGGGCATTCACGCCCAGTAAGCTGCTGTCTATGAATGTGAAGCTATGTGTTCCGTCAGGGCTATTTTGGGGCAGGAATGCACAGGAACGGAGTTCCAGCTGGCTCCTGAGCTGGCCACACCCAGCAGGAACTTATTAGCATAATAGGCCACACCCAACAGCAGAAACTCATTAGGATTGGCTACATTAGGGGTATGTGGCCTACCATGCAAATTAATTCCTGCTACAAAAAAAGCCCTGGGTTTTGACAACAAACAAGGTAAATAGAATAAGAAGCAAAAGGTGGGTGTGGCTGGATGACCACTCTTCTGGTAACATAGGGGTGTGGCCTAATATGCTAATAAATTGTGCTGTCAGTGGTGTGGCCTAATATGCTAATGAGTTTCTGCTGTTGGGTGTGGGCTGTTATGCTAATGACTTCTTGCTGGGCTTTTTCTACAAAAAAAGCCCTGTGTGTTCTCTTGTTTCTGCCCTAATGTCTGCATCTGCATTGCTTGGCAAAAAGCTGCTGCTTCTTAGCAGACCGCCCTCCCCAAATCTTATGTGGGAAAGGTCTTAGGCAAGGTTTCCTTTCCTCTACAGTCTGAGCTGCAGAGATATACAGGTGCTGGTACTTGACAGGGTGTGTGTGTGTGTATTTGGTAAAGAATAACATGCTTACGGGAAGGGATGCGATTCTGCATTTGCAGACATCCTTGCTGTGTGTTTCATAGCTCTGACTGAACATACTACAATCTTTCTTGTGGTGGTGGTAAGGGGTGGTGTGTTCCTTCCCTCTTTATGTTCTCTATGTGGTTAGTGGGGAGCATGGAGAAGGGGCATGTCAGCAAGCACTGACTGGTTTCACTGCTTCCATGTCCGCCTGTTACTGAGGTGTTACTGGCACACCATGCTGTAGTTGGTGGGTTGCACTGGGGTTGCTATTGTTATGCTCTTCACACTTTGGTATGAGGTTTTTATTCCCCATTTTCTGTTCCATGGAGCAACAGTAGGATACCAGCCAGCCATGCTGGCACTGAAGTGGCACTGCAATGCCCTGGTCCTAGGATGTTTGGAAGTAGCTGCCTGTAACTGTCCAGTTTTCCATCCTCAGCAAATACTGAAGCAGCCAAGTGTGGCCATGCAATTCCTTTCTTTTACTATGTCTCCTTTCACGGGGCTCCACAGGCTACTGCAAAGGAATTGCCTCTTATATGTTCCTGTATGATGTGGTCTTTGATGATACTAACTTGCAAGATCAGTGCTAACAAACCTCCCACCTCACCCCTTTATTCACTGTTGCCAGCATTCAGTGTTTGCAAGTTCTGGCAGCAGTTTGGAAGAGGCATTCATAGAAACTTCAGATCCTGATTTGTTTACTTCATTTATACCCTGCCTTTCTCACCAGTGGGGACTCAATGTGGCTTACATTGTCCTTTTCTCCTCCATTTTCCTCCACAACAGCCCTGTGAGGTAGGTTAGGCTGAGACTGGCTCAAGGTCACCCAACAAGCTTCCATGGCAGAGCAGGGTTTCCAACCTGGGTCTCCCAAATTTTAGTCCAACACTCTAATCTCTGTTGATTTAGAAGAACTGTCAATCCTGAGTCAGAACTGACTTAGTTGGCCTGTTTGGATGCTCCTAGATGTATTCAAGATGCTCTCTTAAGACATTTCTAAATGAGACAGGGAATAATATTTTGCCTATTGTCAATGTTATCATCCATTCCTTTCCCTGCAATTCATTCTGCACTGCTTTGCCAGGCCTTACAGAGGAACACAACCAAAACTACAAATCAGAATTCTGGAATTTAAATTTAGATTCAGGCCCATTGGACTAAGGCTGTGATACTATACAGTACAAGCATATCTGGGAGTAAGTCTCATTGCACAGGTACGTCAGATCAGGCTGTACATTAACATCAAGCAAAAACCTTCCATTAAACGGGCTGTGAAATTAAAAAGAGTTGCCAACTGCCTGGAGGGGGAAAGTGCCCCGTCTTTTTACTAGAGACCTAACAGGATGTTATTTACCAAGTGAGATTATTTCCCTCCACACCATAAAAATGTTCACCTGTTAGGGTTGCCAAGTCTTACCAAAGTAATAGCGGGTGAGTCCTGGGCCCTCTCTGGGAGTCCCTGCGCCCATGCAAAGTGTGCACCTGGCGCAATGACATCCCCCGGAAGTGACGTCATCACGCTGTGCACGTCGCCGGGCAACGCTCTGGTAATTGCCCGAGAGTTTTCAAGGCAATTGCTAGAGCGTCGTCTGGCAACATGTGCAGCGTGATGACGTCACTTCCGGGCAACGTCATCATGCCAGGCACGTCGGCCCGATCTAGCCACTCCAGGGGTGGGGTTCCCCCTGCCGACTGGATCCGGACCAGTGGATTGGGGACCCCTTTTAGCAGAGGAATCCCTGCCTCCCAGGAGGACTTGGCAGCCCTATCACCTGTCCATTTCCACATATTAAGCTGCTATTAAAGGAATGGAACATTTCCCTGCTCCATGCTGTTGGCCAGCCCAGCTGTAAGTGACAAGAAAGCAAGAAACTGTGACTAACCACAGCTAAATACTGATAAAGATTTATAAAATTAAGTATTCTGTATTCTTTTCTCAAAGATTCATCATAAGTATATTTTTCAATATGCCATTACAGGATCACACTTGTCATATTATATCTCAATATTCCACCCAAGAATATTCCATCCACTATACAATTACAGAAATATGAAATTCGGTACAAAGCTATTTAGCATCTGAAGGACATTCTTTCATACATTTGAGACACATTAATGTTTCACTGTGTAACAACTTCAAACACAGGGTTTTTTCAGTCCTCAAATGCTAGTCCCAGCTCCAGGAACTGATCCAAGATGAAGATTCCAGATTTAATCTTCATTTCGAGTTCCTTCTTCAGAAAAAGGACTGCTCTTAGGGTTAACGGTTGGCTCTGTAAACATCTCATTTACTTCTCTGCAAACCTCTCTCCCAATTTTCTGATACTCAATTAATCACCATGCTACCACTCCTCTTCTATAATAGACTTAATCTTCAGATTTCAGTAGTTTGAAGTTGTTAACACTGTGGAATGTTAATGTGTCTCAAATGTATGGAAGTATGTCCTTCGAACGCTAAATAGTTTTCAATAGAATTTCATATTTCTGTAATTGTATAGTGATGATGCTTGGATGGAATATTGAGATATAATATGTCAAGTGTGATCCTGTACTGGCATACTGAAAAAATATACTTATGATAAGTCTTTGAGAAAAGAATACAGAATACTTAGTTTTATACTTTTTTATTAGTATTTAGCATTGGTTAGTCACAGCTTCTTGTCACATACTAGTCAGACTGTGACCCCTCTTATGATTGCAAGCCTAGCTGTAAGCCAGGATGAAAATGTCCTCTAGATGCAGTCATCTCAGGGAGCAAGCCTAAGCAGCTCTACTCAGATGTAAGTCCCATTTTATTCAGTGGTGGCTTGCAGCCTTAGCTGCTCTCCTATTTTTCTGCTTTTATCCGCTTTCTAGCACAACGCGCCAATGTTTCTAGGAAAAAATTAAATCATGGCATGAGGCTGCTATAAAAATTCCTGCTGAAAGCCCCTTATGATCTCATTGGCTTGTGGTATTTTTTTTTACACAGGGTGGTATCGTATGGATATTGTGGATATAGTTACAAGCCGAATTGTTGCTAAACCATGAAAGATGTCTGTTACATAGTGCAAGCTGAACATTTTCCCATCCCTGAAGTTGTATTTACCCCCTCCAACAGGAATGCAGTTTTTAAAATGTTGTTTCTGCTTACCTTAAAATCCAGACTGTCCTTGGTTGCCAAGTGCCTGAATAAAAAAAAGTCCTGCCCCTTTAACAGAGGAATGGTATGTTATTTAACAAATGATGTTATTTAGTTTCGTGCCATGAAAAACTTCAGTTGCCCATTTCCACTCATTAAGCCTCTCTTAAAGGGACAGGACCTTTTTAAACAGGCCTCTTGGCCATAAGGTCCAGCCCCCCCCCCCCCCGACCACCAGCGGGGGATGGGGGGTAGGGTTGCCAGATCCAGCTTGGGAAACTCCTAGAGACTTGGGAATGGAACCTGGGGAGGACAGGGATCTCAGTGGGGTACAATGCCGCAGAGTCCACATCCAAAGCATCCATTCTTTCCAGGGGAACTGATCTCTGTAGTCTGGAGATGAAGGTCCCCCAGTGCTAATTTCATGTAATGAACTAAGGTATTAGGGGAAGGAGGAACAAACTATATAATGGAGAATCGTGTAAAGAAAGCAGCACTGAGAAATGAAGGTGAATTCAGTTCCTGAATATTTCTCTAACTGACTCATCTTGACCTAATGTCTGGCCACAGTCATGCTGAGGGTGGATCGATAGGGGAATCTGGTTTGAATGGTCAAGTGGTGTGTCACAGAAGCACCTTATGACTGCCACGCTCTGAAGTCTGTTTTGGTTTCAGTTCTGACTCAAAAATCCCTTAAATGGTTTCATATCTGGATACTTTACAACTTTGTTGGAAATCATTTTTTAAAACCATTTTAAAAAACCCATTAAAAACACAATGGCAACAGCTATTTCTTCATTAGACATTCCCACTCTTAGGACCAGTTTTAAGGACCAGCCTTTCCTATACATTTATTTGTTATATTTTCATTCCAACCCTTCCTCTGGGGAGCTTTTGGCAATACACATGGCTTTCCCAGCCCCACAAGAGCCCAGTGTGGTAGCAGAGGTCTAGAGAGATAGTAAATGTGACCCAATGTCACTGAGTGTGCTTAATGGCACAGCCTGCCATCTACGGTTGCCAGGTCCCTCTTGCTAGATCCAGGTTGGGAAACTCATGGAGATTTGGAGGTGGAACCTGGGGAGGACAGAGACCACAGTGGGGTACATTGCCATAGAGTCAACCCTCCAAAGCATCCATTTTCTCCAGGAGAACTGATCTCTGCAGCCTGGATATGAGCTGTATTTTTGGGGGGTCCCCAGGTCCCACCTGGAAGCTGGCATCCGTACTGCCACCCCTGGCCTCCCCCTTGCTGCTTCTTGTCCCCCTGTCACCTGTTGTTGCCTCTCACCACCCCAGCCAGAGTACCTAATGCTCCTTGCCTCCTGATTCCCCAGCATCTCTAAAGACAGAGTAGCAAGCCACATGTGGCCAACAGGGGATTTCTTATGGAAATGCTGTTTTCAGAAGCATCCGCATGATGTTGTCCTCTAGTCTGTGTTTCCCCACCATTTTGCTGCAGATTAAACCTGGTTTGGTACAATCTTTTTGGAAGATCACAGTCTAATCGCCTTTGGATGCCACGTGGACAGCAAGATGAACATCTTTGTAGGTCCAACCCATATCTGCACCATTTTCCTCGCCTCTGCCTAAATGGCTGCTATTCCACCCCCAACACTTTTTGTGGTTTTTAAAAAATCAGTAATTGACAGATCACTACAGCATTATAATGTTATCAAGATCTATTGCCATGGTCTACTAGTTCCAAGCTTTCATTTTAAAAAAGGTAAGTCTGTAGTACTTTTCATTGTAAAGTTATGAAGGGAAAGGCTGCATATTTCCCCTTCAAGCTCCACAACAAAAAGGGCTAGAGACTTTTTGTTTCTAAATGGAACTAGGAGATCATCATAGCAATGGATTGTTGAAATACTAAAGTGATCTAGCGGTTTATTATTTGTTTTTCAAAGAAGCCCTCCAGTGGAGGGGAGGATGGTGGCCATGGTAGGCTGAAGCAAAGAAAGTGTGGGGGAAACCGCTTTCTGGACATAGGGAGAACACTCATTTCTTGTGAGAGTTTGGAAAGTCTGCTGGGCATGTGTTGCTTGCCACAATGTCTTTAAAAACACCTGGGAAAGGGGGGAGGGAAAAGTCTTAGCTGCTCTGATTCCTGAGTGGGGACCAAGAGGGGTGCCCCCAAAAAAACTGCAGAGCAAAGGGATCTCCAGCACATTGTCTAGTTTGTCACTTCAGCTTCACCTTTACGTGAGGAGAAGAAACTTTGCTTCAGCTTTGACATTTGCAACAGTCTCATAAAAAACCCAGGAAGGCCTCTTTTCATTTCCGTAAGAAGAATGTGAGGCTGTCTGCACTGCAGGTCAAGGGCAGTCGAACAACAGAAACACAGATACAGGTGTTTGTGCATTAAACAGTGCCTTATACTGTGTTTACAAAAGCCTTTCACTCATTCTGAAAAGCCAAATGGCAGCCTGACTGCTGAGGTGCAGAGATGGAAGCCAGGCTGGGAAAGGGCAGGTGGTGGCTTTCAAAACCAACCCAGAGGGACAAGAAAGGGGGCACTACTGGCATGCGAGGTCTCCTGTGATCTCAAGCTGCTAATTTTCTCACCATTTGCTTGCTCAGATGTTGAAAGGCGGAAGTGGGGGGGATGGGGAAAGAATCTGAAACATATTTCCTACCCTTGTTGCCTATGCCAGAGGATTTCATAGGCAAATACAGATGGCACCTCAAAGGGCACACAGGAACACTTGGAAGGGACCACAGCTAGCATTTGCAAGTCCACTAAACAATTGTACTTTTGTTGCATGGAATGCTGAGGTGTGTTAATGGCATATCAGCAGCAGACAAGGAAGGCACTAATGGGAGAGATTCCAAAAGTCTAGCAAGCAGTCATTTGCAACAAAACGGCAAAGGATCTGTGGCTTCTGACAGACTAGTGTTTTATGATAGTGTTTCGCTCCCTGTTGCAGTCATCCACCGGAGCGTAGGAAGCCGCCATCTTGTGGTAATTTAAGTAATTTTAATGCTGTTTTAAAGGTTTAATGCGAAATGTTTTAATCTGGAAAATTGTTTTTATGTTTTTATATGTTGTAAGCCGCCTTGAGTCGGTTGTAAAACTGACAAGGCGGGATATAAGTTAAACAAACAAACAAATAAATAAATAAATAGTCTGGATGCCCATCATGGAGTGCATTATTTCATCGGGACTCGGTGGTTTTCCAGATGTGTGTCAAGCTCATTTTGGAATGGACTGTTTGCATCATTTCCCCCGAGATACTTCTATGGAGAAGTATGCTAGATTCATGGCCATTCCTCCATGTAGGTTCAGCCCAAAATGTCATATACATAATCAGTGTAAGTTTGCCATGCCACATCCACATCTGACTGCCTGTGGGATCATTTCAGAGCAGACCTCCTGGAAGGCTCCTAGGCACCAAGGCATGGACTGCTTGGGTGGGCAGTTGCCTTCAACAAACTGATCTCTGATTAGGGATTTCAGGGAGAAGGGTCTGTACTTTGCAGGTAGTTTTAGTCGAGGTCTGAGCTTTCACGAGAGACAGAAATATGTTCCTAACCAGGGACGTAGACTTTTGGAAATCCGGGGGGGGGGGCTCCTTAGCACGCACACGAAGGAGTGATGTTCTCCCCCCCGGAAACCGCCCCGCCTCCCCAGGCCCTTCCGAGGCCCGCCAGCCGCTGCTGCCGGTGCCTCTCTCCCCCCCCCCGCCACCCCTTCCCTCTCCCTCTCCAGCAGCGGCGCCTGGGCCTCGGAAGGACCCGGGGAGGCACGGCAGCAGGCACTCCATTTTCCCAGGGGTGGCTGAGCCCCCCCCAGGGAAATTTCGGGGGTGGCTCAAGCCCACAAGCCTCCCTGTACTCTACGCCTATGTTCCTAACTACATCTGTAGATGAGAGAGAGAGCAGACTGAAAGGAGGAGGAAGAGGAGGAGGAAGAAGAAGAATGCCCTAAGTGTAGCAATCTGGAGACAGACAAGGGCTACAGTCACACGAGAAGTTTGCAGAAGTATAGGTGCATTACCTGTGCAGATTTAAAGAGCATGATCACACAACATCACCTGCCTTCCGTGGCCCAGTCATTGCCACCTTGGAGTGCCACGTGTTAGAATCAGAGTATTTAGGTACCAAGGAAAGTCTAGTCTTTATGGATGCCTGTGATTCCATTCCACTTTTCCGGATGTCTGAACTCCCCTGCATCAAACGGATGCCAAATGGGAAGTGTAAATAGTCACTTCCATCTCAGTTGTGGGTTTTCCCCTGCCTGGTAAGACTGTGTGCATAAGGCATATGCACATGCAAAGTGGTAATGTGGATGCTGCAGAGCAAGACAGGCGCACTTCAAGGAGTGCTGTCTGGTCACCCCTTCCTGCAATAGTTTAAACCAGTCCTATTAGAGGCGCGCCATGACTGCGCCAAACCTCCAGTGGGACTGCAGCCAAGGAATGATGCCTAACAGGAAAGAAGATGCTGTCCTCACTATCCTACCTAATTGTCTCCTTGTTGTCCCCTTCGGGGTCTTCTTTTCTTATATGTACCCCAGACATTGACTTTTTCAACATGTACTTGCATTTTGAATGCTTGAAGTGGTGTTTATTCATGTTTTCTAGTCTGATTAACATGGGCATTTTTTTAAAAAAATTATCTTATTCTTCTTTGCTCTTTAGTTATAGAAGTACTCCACTAGAAATTTCTGCCTCAATAATACAATAAATAATTAGCAGAAGAGCTTGCTACCCTTTAAAAAAAATGAGAATGATCTATTCAAATTTGACTTGATATTCTGAGTATCCCTGTCATTTTTAGGCCAGAGGCTTTTCATTAGCACCCAAGTCTTTATGATTCATGCGCTGCTTTCTACCTGATTCCTTTGTCTCTAGCTCAAAACAGAAAAGTTTAGAAAGCTCCTTTTTTTCAGTGGTTAAAAAAAATCCTCCCTCCCTCAGAGAAGTATGATCCTCTTTTTACTTGGGGAGCTACGATCTCTTCCAGAGAATGTGGTTTATTGAGGAGTTGCCAGTAAATCCCAAGGCCTCTGTGGGTTGCTGTTTTTTTAAAAAGGTGCTGAATACCAGCTTTTGAGAATGGAAGCTTAATGTTCCATATCTAATTAGCAATTTTGCCTGCACCTGCCTGTCTCTCTTTCTCTGTGCCTCACACTGTCATCCTCTGACCATCTGCTGTCTCAAAGTCCATACAGACAGCAGCAGCTATACGTCTGGGCAGCTCTGCGCACATGTGTCTCTCGGGGAGAGCAGTCCAAAGACAAGAAGGGGCTTATTTCAAAATTCATTTGTCTGTGCCCTTGAAAACAGCAGGAGGGTTGAGTGCCAGCTACATTCCTCCATGCCCAGAGGTTTTTCATGCCATGAGAAGTAATCTGAGCAGTCTCTTGGCATCTTTTGTTCTGCAGTAGGCTATTCACAAAATACAGGAGCTTTTGTTAGTCTTAGGAGTGCTTGATTTTGCCCGTCCTTAGGCATTCAGATACAAGGAGGCAGCTATCCAACATTAAAACTCTGTCTGTCTGTCCGTCCGTCCATCCATCCATCTCTCTCTCTCTCTGAAATTGATGGGGCTTATTGCGAAACAATACACTCAGTATTGGGGTTTCGTTATGAGTTTAAGCAATTGAATTATCTTTAGGCTATAGTTGTCATGTGGATTACAAGTAACTGGAGTTACATTTTCTGTGTTTCCTCCATGGGGATTCCAGCATTTTCCCCCCCTAGAAATGTCCAATAATTGAGGAGCATGTTCTGTGAAGCATTCCGAGGCTGCCATTTTTGTGCTTCCTGATTTTAGTCCTGCCAAAGAGCCTGCCACAAGCAGTTTTCCAGTTCATGGAAGGAAGCAGGCATCCTTGCTTGAGATTGCCATTCTACTGTTCCACTGTTTCCGTGAGCAGGACATTTGCACAAGTCATATTTTTGCATATGTTGGTCTTTGATATATCATAACTCACTCTCTTTTTCTCTGGCTGCTTCCACACATGGGTGTCTCTCTGCTTCACCTGCCAAATTGGAGCTCTCAGGTGGGTGGTGCTTGCTATGCTTTTTCCCAAGACTGCTTTTCTCTAAGCCTTTTATTTAAAAAACAACAACAGCACTGTAGCCTTACAGGGGAGAAGGCTGCAGTTTTTTTTATCTAGAGAAAGCAGAGCCTGAAACTACTCGGAGGCTAATAGGAACTGGAAGCAGGTGTGTGAAGATAAGGACAGGTGCAGTATGATCAGAAGAAATGTAGAGCCAAGATCACACACATATTCAGGACCAGGGTTAAGCTGTCCCAGAAGGTGTAGGCAGTGGTTTCATTGATCAGAAAGCCAAGATAAGCCAGTCAGGGCCTGCCATGCTAAAGAGAAACAAGGTTACAAAGTTCCCTTGACCTTCTAAGATTAATGCCAAAAGAGCCAGTTGCTTGTCCACTGTCCACTGCTGCAGATAGTTCTGTTCTGCTGTTCCTGGAATATTGCTCTGCATCCTAGAAATGATCACCATGCAGATGAGCAAACAGGATTGTTTACATTCACACTCAGTGACAAATGGAAATCATCAAGATTCAAACTGGCAGTGGGTCCTCCTGAGCCTGGGATTAGTTTAGGAAGGGGATTCAGCTCTGCCTGCCAGTGAGGGGAGTACTCAACACCACCCATGGCTGAAGTGAATTCCAACCAACGCTCCCTCTCAGCTGTGGAGTCTTGTGAGCAAAAATTCTACTTTGTGAGCTACTGGCATTAGCGTTGCGAGCAAGCGATTTGGCTGCTGCATGAATTAGTTTGCTCTGGAGCCATCCTTCCTGAGTGAAGGCAAAAATGTGTGAGCCAGAGGCTAAAAAACTGTGAGTTAGCTCACACTAACTCAGCTTAGAGGGAACACTGATGCCAACTGTTCTGCCCTAGGACCTTGCTTCAGAGGCCACAGAAAGGGCTGCTGCCTGGAGGACAGTGGTTCAATGGTGATGCCTGACATGGTGGAAGGGTGGGGGCATGAAATTCTTTGTGCCCAGACAGCTGGAATGGAGGCAGATTTCCATCTAGATTCCTTCAGGCTATTCTCAGACTTACAGTTCATTTTTCACTTTAACAGGGTAGACACTTTAGCTGCCAGCCAATGACCTACCTGGTTTCACCATTTTCATCAACTGATTGTTCACTGTTTAATCCCTAGTCCATCAAGTGCCCCCCTAGCAGATTCTCTCATTCAGGCCACCTGTGTCACTAGCAAGAGTGATGTGATGTACAGTGTCTTATGTTGAGGTTATGGGAGGAGAGGCAGCATTTCCCCAGCCACACATTTTCCCCACCCTACATATAAACAGTCCCAATTTCATTGGGTGCCAACAATGCCCTCTGGGAGGGCAATGTTCTAGGTTTTGCCACCCTACTTGTCTTCTTCCAGGGGGGCTGGTGTTCAGTTTCATTCTAAAGAACTAGGAATAAGGAACCAACTTCAGCCCTGTATCCAAAAAGCAGTAGTGGCAATCAAAGGTTGAGCCCCCAAAGTGTGCATTCATGACACATTTAAGCTTGCACTCAGAGAAGCATGGGAAAGTTTAAGAGGCCTTCAAAGTATCAAGAAAATACATGCTTACATCTCTAGTCTGATACTTGGGGAGACAAAGGAGCTGCGTGGTATTTTGTCTCAAAGTCCTGCTTTCATAAGAGGAGATAACAGGGCATTGTGTTTTAATTTGATATATAATTAATTATCTTTTATATCTATTCATTTAGTGCCAACCAGGTGGTAGATACTCTTTTAAAAGTTTTATTTGATTTATGCTTCTAACTAGAAAACAGAAGTAAATGAAGTTGGAAGACGAGGGGAGATTAATTGATCTCTGTTTGTACTCAAAACACACTTAATTCTTACCAATTAGCTCATCCACCTTGGGTCCAAGTGAGAAAAGTATACTATAAATGACATAAACAAACAAATGTTTTGAATTAAAAAAAACAGGCCGGGAGGGGGCTGCTTAATAGTGATGAACCCTACTGTAAATTGGTTTTCAATAGTAACTCTTACCTGACTGCTGGGGACAGAAGGCCAAGAAATATTCCTGAGTATTATAATCAGTGAGTTGGTAAATTTATTCTTATGTTTTGTCCCATGATGCATATTGACCTGATAGAAACCAGAAACCAAACTGAATAGCCACAAGAGTTGGTATTTCATAGTTGATAAGTTGTCCACAAGACTGCTTCCACTTTTAATAAAGTCTCTTAACACTTAGTAAGCTTTTGGCCTTCATGATATCCCATGTAATTCAGTTGTACATAGGAAACATTACAGAATTAATCCCTTTCATATTGTTAACAGAACAAATTTACAAGAGGTGGTGGAAGATTTGTGATTGGAAACCCTAAATTGGCTCAGAAAAGCCGTATTGAGGAAGCTATGAACCACCACCCCCAACTGGCTGGGGAACCTATAGACCTACCATTTTGCCTACCAGTCTGTCTAAAGGCCTTTAGACAGTAAATGTGCAAAACGTGTAAAAACTATATTGAGGGCCTGCCCGTGGGTTAATCATCAAGGGCCAAAATACACATTATGTTTGACACATGTCAGGACATGGGTGCCCAGCCTAAGTCACAGTCAAATATTTGAGCAGGGACTAACCTTTAAAAATCTTTACAAGTGTCTTTGTTGTCCCATATAGTTATGAAGACTGTGAGGGGGAAGGAGGAGTTTGGTTTCATGCTGCTCTCCCATGCCATTTTTTCCAGTTGCAATGGCCAGGGCTGTTTGTTCCTTCCTTTGGGAATGGACTCATGGAGTCAGAGGAAGGGGAAAACAGCCATCCCCCAGCCATTTCCCCTGGTGAAAATGGCATGGAAAGGAAGCATGAAACCCTTCACCCTTGCAGTGTTGAGTTGCTCAGGGTGACAAAAGCATTTTTAAAGATTAGTCCTCTCTCTAATGTTTGACTACAAGTCAAGTTGGGCATCCATGTCCTGGCCTGTCAGAAATGCAGGCCTGTAGCCACAAGGGGGCTGGGAAGGCCGTCGCCCCCTCCCAAACATGCCCTGCCTCCTCAGGCACATATGGCTGGAGAGGGGTCAGGAGGAGGCCTTACCAGCCTTCTTCGGGACCCAGTGTGACTCAGCGAGAGAATTGACCTCAAAAAGCATTTAAAGTTTAAATGCCTTTTGAGTTCTGTCATTGGGCTGACTTGGAGAAGGCATTTAAAGAGACCAGTTTGAAACAAACATTTCGAGTCATCTGTTCATCACCAGGACCTTTTGTAAACAGAAGTGCTGTGCACCTGTTGCTAAGTGTACATACATGGTGGATTCCCTTTAGACTGCTAATTGGAAAACAGAAGTGGATTACTACATGCACATACTGGGAAAGTGCTGAAGTCCTGGGAGTCTCCCAGTGGAACAACACATAGCTACAATTTACAGTTGTGATTTTTTTTTCCCCTGAGGATTGTTTCCAGGATTTATGCAGTGTTCCTACCTTGGAGTATCATTTGAAGGACTGGTTTGATGTTCATATTTGAAAATTTGTATGTGATTATCTTATGATTATTATATTTATATAATTATGACTGTGAGTATTAAGCATGATTAAATTAAGCAAGGAAGATTGATATAGTATTGGAAAATATATAGTGAATTGATCACAGTAACTTTTGTTCTATTTATAGCCATTCATTTTCGTGACCCTCTCTCTTCCATCCACCTGGATATTGGCAAGCCTAGTTCTAATTGTAGTGCTGCTGTCCCCTTGTTGCCCCCCTCCCAACAAAAAATTTCTGGCTACGGGCCTGGTCAAATGTAACATGTGTTTTGGTCCTAACAGTCTAGACAACCAAGGGAGAGATGGGGAGAGGAGAGGAAGAGTATGAGAGGGTTAGACTGAAGAGATTACGTTTTTAAAAGTAGGAATTCAAAATCCAGTTCAGACTAGGGTGACCTTATTAGAAGAGGGACTGCTACCAAAACCTCTCTCCTAAAAATAACTTACAACATTTTAGAGACAGTAGCCACAAGGTCTTCACACATCAACAGTTTTGTTTCCCTTGGCTGGGACAAACAAATGGATAATGATATATCTAAATCCCAATATCTCCCACACAAATTAGGAAGATGATAACTGATAAAGATGTACAATTGATCTGGAGGATGTGAAGCATGAGAATTCGTAATGTTGAGGAACAACAGAAATCCTACACCAAATGGAAATGTTACTGTCTTTCAGCAGATTTTTCATGAGTCTTCACACTGAGTCTTCCAATATGAACCTGGGAGAATATATTGAGAATGTGCCAATTTTTGCTTATTAACTTGTCACCAAAATCTGCAGCAGGTGGAGTCAACTTCAGCAAGTCTATATCTGAGAAAAAATTATGTGATCCAGGCTTGTGGGGCCACTTTCCTAAAGTTTTCCAAAACAGATCCCTGACTACTCCATGAACAAGGTTACTTTTAAAATGGTCTGAGAATGTGTAAAACAATGCAGCAGAAATTGTCCAGTTCCCTGTAAACCAGCAGTGCACCTTACCAGTCTTTCTCGGTGGAGAGGTGACAGAGCAGAAGGATCTGTATGAGCATAAAGGCTTGAGAGGCGGAGGACTGTGAGCCTTTTTCTGTTTCTATGGGATTGATGTTGGAGCTGGCCTCTGGGAAGAAAGGAATGGCTCTTTCCAACCCCTGCTGAGATAATGGGCTAGTGAGAAGGAATATACAGCAGGGATTCTTGGTGTTCAAGGAAAGGCATGGTAGTCTTTGACCTGAGGTGAGCAAATTGGTGCCTTTTGTCCCCTTGCATTGTACTGGGAACAGAAGAGGAAATAGCTGCATTCCAGACATTACCATGTCAATGTAAACAGAAGACAGGAGGGGGAGGGGAGGAAGACTGGTGTGTGTCTTACTCTGCACAAAAGGATGCCTGTCTCCTGGCTCAGAGCCCCACTGAAGCATTAAAAAAGGATTTTACCTTGATAGCTGGAGACCTGAAGAGATCAAATTACCTTGATAGTGACATTAAAATGACAGTAGTATATGTACCTACAGCAACTGGGTTTACACGCAGCATAGGGAAGTTCCAGGTATTCTCACAATGTTATGGCAACACTTTCTACCTCACAAGACAGCAAAGGAAATATTTCCACGCTGTGGGCAAACAGTTCTGTCTACCTGTATGGGAATGCTGCAAAAACCCAGTTGTTTTGATGTTCAACTATTAAGAAGTATGTATGTGTGCTGTCCGTGTGTGTGTGAGAGAGAGAGAGCCCCCACACCCAAATCATATAGGTCAAGGCCAATGGAGGAAACCAGATCAAGGCTCAGCATATGACCAGCTCTAGATGTGACAAGTAAGATATTCTGGGCCAGCCCCTTGGTTGTCACAGGTCACGGAGATCAGGAAGTTCTGAGCCATGCCCAACGAGGCAGCCTCAATATAGATATTTAAATCCCCAAGAACTAAGGGCCTGGATCTCAACGTCGCCTCCTTCCAGGGGTCATTTTGTAGAAAAAGAGGTGCAGGAGCTCATTAGCATAACTCATTAGCATAACTCATTTGCATATGCTACACCCGCTGACATCACTGGAAGTCTGTCAGAAGGCAACACCCACCGCTTAGGCTCCACCCCAAAAATCTCCAGGTATTTCCCAATTCAGAGCTGGCAAGCCAGCTTTACACTTTGACTAAAGGCACGTTAGGTTTCCTTTGCTCTTGCAGGGAAGCTACCCTACAACAAGCATGAAAATACAGATCAAGTTAGTATGCTTTTGCTTTTCCCCAGAGCGCATCACCATATGTGCCCACTCCTGGGCTTGTTACTCCTGGAATGGCGTTTTTGCATGTTCCTGCTCAAAATGACCCCTGCGTTAGACCACCTCTAGAGGCTCAGGTAGTTTAAACTCTTCTTTGAAATACAGATTTCCAGATGAAAACCCAAACAGAAGCTTGTGGTGCTGGGACTAGTGTTTGGTCTGAGCACCACTGTACGTCTTCTTGCAGGAGACAGTTTCTGGAGTGTGGGGCTATGCCATTTGGGATGGTCTAGAGATTGTTTTGGGGTGCAGCCTGACCCCGGTGTCTTCCTTTGCAATTGTTCTGCCAGAACCCCACATTGGAGCAGCTGGCACAAGAACCACACTTTGGACCAGGAAAAAGCATATATCCCCCTGAAGGGGAGAGTCCCCTGAGCCTGGGGGTTTATGATGTATGTTGGCCCAAACCTTATTTTGGGGTGCAAAGGACATGAAGTTGTTCCAGGTCGTTTTTCAAATCTTCATTGAAATACAGGCTTCTTGAGTGTATTTCAAGCTTGTGGTGTCGGAACCAGTGATGGGACCAGGCACCACTGTATGTCCTCTTGCAGGGGACAGTTCCTGGAGTGTGGGGGTGTGTTGTGTGGGGTGGTCCAAATATTGTTTTGGGGTGCAGACTGGCCACAGTGTCCACATGTGTGATTGTCCTGGGGTCTTCCCCACTTTGGAATGTCTGGCACAAGAACCAGGCTTTGGACCAGGAAACAGCATATGTCACCTCAAAGGGAAGAGTCCCCTGAATGTGAGGATGTATGACTTATGGTGGTCCAAACCTAATTTAGAGGTTCAGAGCTTTCAAACTCTTCTCGGTGTTTTTGTTTGAATTCAAGAATAAATCATGAATAAGGAACTGGGAATAAGGAACCAACTTCAGCCTCCTGATCCTCAGTGTTCTGTGTGAGAAACTAAGTCATTTAGAGTGAGGAGCTGTAGCTCAATGGTAGAGTACCTGTTTTTCAAGCAGATAGTCCTAGGTTCAATCCCTGGGCTCTGCAGACTTTTTTTCAAAAAAAGGATCAGATAGTAGGTGATATGAAAGACCTTTACCTGAGATTCTGCAGAGCTGCTGCCAGTCAGAATCCGCAAAACCGACCTTGCTAAACCAGCAGCCTAACTCTGTATAAGGTAGCTTTGTGTGAAACCAGGCTACATAAGCATCCCTATGAACGGGAAGAATAGGATGCCATCGAATGTGTGCCAGTATCCTTCTTCTTGCAAGCCATTGTGTGGATAGTGCCTGTCACATTGATATCAAAGCCCTCCACTGCACTGGGTAGGGGAGCAGCTGGAGGTTGATGGTAAGTGCCATGTGTCCCCTGGGCTAGGGTTGTGCTCATTTTCTCAGAATGTCTTTAGGATTAGAATTACAGCTTGTTTTAGCTCCTTCTGGAAAAGAGGAAGAACCCAGGAAGGATTACACCACAACTCTGACACATGGTCAAGTACGGACATATTGATTGTGGCTTCCATGGAAAGCTTAGACTTTTTTTTATCATGGGTATCTAGGTTAATCAGCTGAAGGTCATGGTCTGGGATTTATTACGGAAAGCTAATGAATAGTAATCCAAAGACAACAGCTGTATAATACCTTTTATCAAAACCAACCAACACAACATAAAACAGTACGAAAGCTCACCTGGCTGTATGTTTAAAATTTGGGGGGGGGGGGGGGGGAGAGTTCAGACAGAAGTGACATCAGAATGCACTAGGAATTCCTTATCTCTGTGGTAAACACTATAGAGAATTCCTAGAATGTTGTGATGTCACTTCCCACCCCCACCCCATTTTTGCTCCCACTGGAGTAAAGAATGGTTGTGTGGGCTTGAAGCCAGGGCCAGGAGATTGTCTGCTTTGGCAGGCAATCTGGTAAGGCTAGTTCAAGCCCTGATCTTAAGGCTTATTGTCTACACCTGGTGTAGAATGCCAGATCTGAATAGTTTAGAGGTAGAGTTGATATCAAGTGGACTTGATATAAAGTTTCATCTTTAACCTTTTGGGAAGAAAAAGGAAAAATGGGAGCATCTAATTGAAAATATAAAAAATTATAGTTAAATGTTATCTCCAGCACCAAATGGAATACACGTCCTTAAAAAAAAAAACAAGAGCAGAGATCAAATGTGGCAGTCATATTAACAAAACTGCCGTCTTTGTCTAATAATCATTGTAACCGCAGAAGAAATAATATTCTTGGGTCATTCTTACAGATAGGGCTCTACCCTCCAGGAGCGGCTTGGAGATCTCCCAGAATTACAACTGATCTCCAGTTTCCCTGGAGAAAACGACTGCATCGTACATCACTGAGGTCCCTGCTTGCCTCAAACCCCACCTTCCCCAGGCTGCTCAAACCCCCAAATCCCCAGGGATTCCCAACCCTATAGGTGGCAACCCCACTTACAGATCTACATACACTGAGATGATAATTTGATAGGGGGAAAGGAACCACTGTGACATTTGTACTGTCCATCAACCTAACTGTATCTCATGGGATTATGGGGAAAACATGGGAAAGAACCCCTTAAAGTCTGTTCCGAACTCCTTGAAAGAAGTGAGATACAACTCTGATAGACAGATAGACTGCCTATCCAGCTGTGAATCCGGAATCATTTCAGGATGTTATCTTCTGTAGCCAGGGGCGTAGACTTTGTAGATCCCCGGGGGGGGGGGCTCTCTCGTGCGCGCGCACACACGGGACCATGTCCCCTCCTCCCCCCCCCCCCCCGCCCCAGGGAGGCAGATCTGCACTCACCTTTGCTCGGGGCGCAGTTGCGGCGGCGGTGGCAGCAGCCAGCTGGCCGGCTGACTGCCCCGCGCGGGAGCATGTCCCCGCCGCCTCTCTCCCCTTCCCGGCCCCAGGGAGGCAGACCCACGCTCACCTTTGCTCGGGGCGCAGTTGCGGTGGCGGCGGCAGCCAGCTGGCCGGCTGACTGCCGCGCGCACAAAGCACGGGAGCATGTCCCCGCCGCCTCTCTCCCCCCCCCCCCCGCCCCAGGGAGGCAGAAGGGCAGGCCAGGGGTGGGGGGGAAGGAGAGGCGGCGACGGCCAGCTGGCCGGTTGACTGGCCACCTGCGGGCGCTCCCTTTTGCCGGGGGTGGCTGAGCCCCCCCGTAGTTGACGCCCATGTCTGTAGCTACATTTGTTAATCTAAAGGTCCTTAGTATTTTTTAAAAAATAAAAATATATTGATCACCTCTAGTATTCGAAGTGAAGGGAGGGGTTTTTTTGTAATATGCCCAGTGCCCACATAAACCTATTCTGTTTTTTTCTTCTGTATAGTTTATGGACACCCTGATATCTCTAAAGTGAAATGCCTATTAAAATATATGGAGCCATGTTGTACTCACTCTTGCTGACAGTTGTAGAAGGCTGCATAAGGAAACAACACAGGTGCAAGTGACAGCACACCACTGGCTGCAGAGTTTGCTCTTTTCTTGCTAAAGCGTGTAGTGAGAAACACCTTATCAGTGAGAATGCCAATGAGAGGGCATCAGCTTGGTCCACTCAGAGGTTGATGGTTATTAGAGTATTCCAAAACCCTTCAACTATGACCTCTCTGCTGAGTTCCTGAGATGACATCTGTTCAGTGGTCCCTCTCATTTCCATACAGGACAATGGAAAGCTGGAAGGCAAATGGGGCTTCTTACTATGCAAAGATCATTGTGCTTCGGCAGAAGTACATAAGGGAACATGCTGCCTCCTATAAATCAGCATTGCACATTGTCTTCAACACCTCTGCAGCTGCCTCTGGGTCTGGAAGCCAAGCAGATGGAGAGAGGTGGGAGCTCGCTCTATAATACACAGGTCAAAGGGAAAGCTGCCATTCTCTCCACAATCTGGGATGCGCCGTGCTTTTGGTTTTGTCATATCCTGCATTAAGAAATTGTTTTTCAGTTTTCAAGGTTATGCAAACGGTGACAAAAATCACTCCAAAACAAGCAAATTACAATGTAGCT
Organism: Lepidodactylus listeri; assembly: GCA_029233225.1. NCBI lineage: Eukaryota > Metazoa > Chordata > Lepidosauria > Squamata > Gekkonidae > Lepidodactylus > Lepidodactylus listeri. The sequence goes on along the minus strand of JARCFY010000005.1, from coordinate 53,615,695 downwards.
AGTTTTTCAGGGTAGTGAAGTGGGTTCTGTTGTTTTAGTGCACTGTACAAGCCTCATGCAGCCATCTGAGAATTATTCCACATCCAAATCCCCCAAGATTTCCTGCATTTTCACACATGTTAAAGAATGCAGTTTCAATCCACTTCAGTGACCATTTGCAAGTGGATTTTGCCATTTCACTCAGTAAAATCCAGTTGCAAAATACACTGAAAGTGGATTGAAAGTGCATTATTTTGTGTGTGTGAAAGCAAAGAGTCTTGTGCTATAGCTGTGTCCAGTGGGGCAAGTTTTATGTATGTGTGTGAATGTGTAACTGTCACAGTACTTCTCCTCTAGGGTCAGTCATATCAGTAGAAACTAGAGGGGAAAAAATTTAATCCTAAAAGATGATGATTTTTTTCAAGACTCCCCAAGCACTGATCAGCTGTTCAGAGACTGCAAAGAGACTCCACTGTATTACACTGATGTTTTGCACTGCCTCCTGGTGCTATGAACATATGGAGACTACCTCTCCAGCCTCTCCAGGAAAAGGTGCTTAACCCTTTAATAACAAACCCAGACCCTGTTTAAAAGCCTCCTTCCATAAACATTCATAGTGGGGATATAGTGCATCTGGAGGGAGGTGTTTTTTGTTTTTTTTCATATGCGCATGTGTGTGTGCACCTGGAAGTCATGGTGACCTCTGGTGACTCACCCCTACTGGGGGACTGGAGGATATCCAGGGAGGTGGCTGAATAAAGCCTGCCCCCACCTCCCAACTGCTAGTATTTCAAGGTTTCCCATCCAAGTACTTGCCAGAGTCCTCTCTGCTTAGCTTCTGAGGTCTGAGGAGATCAGGCTTGCCTGGACTATCCAGGTCACAGTGAAAAGGGGTGCATCTTAAAAGCTATTTGATGATCTTCAAAATACATCCTAGATGATTAGGCTTATTTGCCTAATATGATAAAAGTACTCCAATCTTCTAGCCTTCAATATATACAATAGAGTGGAATCCACAGGCTAACATCAATTAAGCTCACCAGCTTGATGAATTGGGTATAAATTATTTACAATTGGGTAGGCTGAAAACGGTGATCCATCTGGCTCTGTTCAAGTGCTGCATGAGGTCTACATGACCAGTGGACCTTACAGAACCAGCATGCTGAAGCGGACTTAGTACTCAAATCCCTGCTTTGATATGGAGCTCACTAGAGAGTTTGGATAGTGCTGTCAGCCTAAGACTATTCTTTTGTGTGTGTGCGTGCGCACCTGGAAGTCATACACATATGTGTATGTGTGTGCTTGCAAGCCTGGAAGTCATGGAGGCTTCTGGCAACCCTAGTGGGGCTAGGATGTTTCAAAGAGATGGTGATAACCTGCCTCTGCATCCTGGCCCTGGTATTCCTTGGAGGTCGCCCTTCCAAATACCAGGGCCAGGATCTGCCCTGTTTAGCTTCCAAGATCTGATGAGATCGGGCTTGCCTAGCCTATCCAGGTCAGGGCCCAACAAGGCTGTTCTGACAGTTATTAAGAGGATATATGTGATATATGCCATCCTTAGCTCCTTACAGAGATGATAAGGTACAAATAAATCAAATTATAAACCTGGGCCATATAAGATAGAGGTCCCTAAATAATGAACTGTCACAGACTGGAAACTGAACAGATATGTATGTGCCATTACTTAAAATGTTTCGCTTCTCTGGGAGAAACTGCTACAAAGTTAGTACCAGAAGCAGGGAAACATTACAGTGTGAACATTCATATTATAATGCAGATGTCTGTGACATTATCTCAGGAATATGTGAAATCTAAATAGTTTTTCAGCCTGTGGAAACACCCTTTGATTCCAGCCCATGTACAAGCATACCAATATCTTCCTTGGTCCATTTCATGGTACTATGGACATTCATGCCACAATAAAATTATTCTTTAACAGATTACACAAATTCATGCCACAGTAAACCAAGTTAGTTCCTGGTGCCACCCCATTTTTTGCCTTTTCACAGTTCTTTGGTATGGCAATAACATTAACCACAAATGGTCCATGATGTGGTCACACGGCCCCTTTAAATCCGGGAGCCCTCCCAGATTAAAGGGGCCGCAGTTTTTTCGGGCGGTGGAGGAGGCGGGCAGCGGAGGCGGAAGAAGTGGTGATGGCAGGCGGTGACAGCGTTCTTGGGCGTTTTGCGAAGGAGGAGGAGGAGGCAGCTGGCGGTGGCTTTTCTTTGGCATCAGTTGGCGGCGGTGGCAGCCGGGGGAGGCACCCTTCCCTGAGCCCCCCCCAGCCACCTGGTAAGTTTGGGGTTCTCCCCCTTTTACACTTGGGCGCATGAGTGGCCAAGCGCCCAAGTATAAAAGGGGGGGGGGAATGGCAGACGGGACCATCTGGACAGCACTGTTCTCGCAATGATTGCGAGAGAGGGCTGTTCAGATGGCTCAAATGCGGGCTCCTCGCACAACTCCCGGGAAAACACTTGATTTTCCCGGGTCGGAAAATGCGGGAGGAACCCACATTTGAGCCCGCTTCAGCGCGGGAGTTGTCCCAGCCATTCTGAACGGTCCCTTTAAATGTAGGAGGAAACAGCTCTTCCTCCCGCATTAAAGGGCCATGTGACCGCAGCCCAAGTTCAAAACCCTGTTTTTTTCCAGTGTGCTGCTGGCATAATTTCAAAGCTTGAGTGACTGGCACCTGAAGCTCAAAGAGACTGTCTAGAAAATACCTCTTTCATGGCTGACCTTTTCCCAGTTAATCTCTGACCATATCCTCAACAGTATACGAAAAATCACCAGTATTGTGTCTAATTGCTGCTTGTAAAAAAAATGGTGCATATACTTAAAGGTTGCCAGGTCCTCACCTGGGAATTATGCCTATACCTTTATATGCATTAAGCAGCTACTGCAGATCCTATCCTACTCCATTTCTCCACTAATCCTGCCTCCCATGTTCCTCCAGTCTGCTTGGGGGGGAAATTAGATTTCTGACAGTTAAGCAGGCAGGTTAGGATTGGTGGAGGAATAGGGCAAAAGAAGCCACAGAAGCTACAACACTTGCCTGATACATTCAACCAATAAATTTCTCTCTCCTAAATGCATCGACATGCAAGAAGTCTCATTAAGGGTAATGACATTTAACTAAAGGTAAAGGTTTCCCTTGCTCAAAAGCCAGTTAAATTCGACTCTAGGAGGCGGTGCTCATCTCTGTTTCCAAGCCGAAGAGCCAGCACTGTCCAAAGACATATCTGTGGTCATGTGGCTGGCATGACTAAACACTGTTACCTTCCTGCCAAAGCGGTGCCTATTTATCTACTTGCAATTTCTTGCTTTCAAACTAGGCTGGCAGGAGCTGGGGCCAGAGATGGGAGCTCACTCGAACTGCTGAACTACCGACCTTCCAGTCTGCAGTTCAGCATCTTAACCTCTGAGCCACCACAGCTTCTAGGCAAATATTTAGGCCCTCTTAATAGTGCTCTCTATACATCAGCTAAGAAGGGTGAGGATGCAGGGAAAAGCATTTTCCACATTATATTCTAAAAAATAAGTATGTTTCCATTGACTACCAGTGCACACATACACTTATACTCCAGTCTAAACCCACTGATTTCAGTGGTCTTATACTGATGTAACTACGCATAAGATTACATATTAAGAGTAGCTACAGAGATATAGTTATTGTTTGTTTTATTGAATATACAATAAAGATTCCTTTTTGTGCCGACAGGCTTGTCTGTGTTCATTGTGCAAAGCATGCACTTTTGCTTTTCATCTGGGGCATCTGGTCCTGGTGACTCCCCTCCATCCTGTCTTGCTCTGGCCTGCAAACCCAAGATATCTCCTCTTTCTGCTGGGATAAGCAGGGCATCCTTTGGAAAGTTGCCCTGAGAAGGGAAGCAAGGGAAGAGGAGAGCAGGATTCCTAAGCCACCCCCTGGAATGTTCATGCAAATCAAAGGATGTTGTGCCTTTATGTTAGTTACAAGCAGCCATCACCTGTCAAACGGGGGCAGACCGGGAGGGGGTAGGGAAGCTCCACTGTGGGATACGGGGAGGGAAGAGCAGATGGCAGAGCCTGGTCTCTCCCCCCCCCTTTCTTTTTATCAGCCTTGTTTGGCATTAAAGACAACAGATCTTCTCATACCTTTGATTAAAGGAGATTTATTTACATAGGCAGTTGGCAGGCAGAGTATTTATCCCCTGTCAGTAAATACCCCTCCCCTGACAACAAGCTGCTCTCTTCAAACACACAAATATAAGCACACCATTATCAAGCGTTACTTCCCTGCACCTTCCTGCCTCTCTCCACCACCACCCCCAGCACCCACCTGCTAGCACCAACTAAATGTCCATTCAATTTCTCATAAACAAAGACACAAAAACAAATCCTCGCACAACAGCATCTCCAGCATCACTGGGGAATTCAGAGGGGTGGAGGGAAGAGCTAGGCAGCTCTTATCGAGCAAGGACAATCCCTTTTTCAGAACACACACGCAAGAGCAAAATGTTCGGACATCTTCATTTGCTTGCTGGGCTCAAGCTCACCTTGAACCTCAGGCTGCTGATGTGGAATTCCAGTTCCACAATCCTAGATGTGCTGAGACAGTAGCTACTCAGCAAGGAAATCAAAGAACGCTGCACAAGTTCAGAGCAAAGCTCCCTTTAAGCTGTGGAAACTTGTGAGCAAAAATTCTACTTTGTGAACTACTGGCATTAAAGTTGTGAGTGAGCGATCTGGCTGTTGCATAAATTAGTTTGCTCTGGAGCCATCCTTCCTGAGCCAAGACAAAAATGTGTGAGCCGGAGACTAAAAAACTGTGAACTAGCTCACCCTAACTCAGCTTAGAGGGAACGCTGGTTCAGAGGCATTCTTTCATTGCTTCTCCAGCCAGCTTGTGAATACAAGGAGAGGCGGCTACAGTTTCTGTGTGCTCCGGGAAATCTGTTCCCTTATCCCAGCTTCCTACTGGGGCCAAAGGAACTGTCTTCATTCCGTATTCTGAAAGGGTAAGGGAGGCCAATGCCCTGACTTAGACAGCCCAGGCTAGTCTGATCTGATTTCAGAAGCTAAGCAAGGTCAGTCCTGGCTAGTATTTGGATGGGAGACTGCCAAGGAAGTCCAGGGTCCCTACAGAGAAACAAGGAATGACAAACCACCTCTGAAAATCTCTTGTCTTGAAAACCCTACAGGGTTGCCATGAAGTCGGCTGCACCTTGTCAGCACCTCCCACCACCACCACCAAGGGAGGCCAACCCCCCAGGCTGCCATGTTGGATGAGGTGTGTGTGAAGGCCAAAGCTTTGTTCTCTGTGATGTGATGAACCTTCACATTGCAGTGGGACTCGTACACCTAAGGGCTCTTGCATATTGGGGGGGGGGGGGGGGGACCCTGTACATACGAAACCAGCATGTCAGGGAGAAACCTAGGAAAATGTATGTTTTCTGTGTGCAGATAAACATTTGAGTATAGAGATGAGAGGCTGTTCTTTTCGTGGAGGATCAGTCCATCAGTGGCTATTAGCCATGATGGTTTAGAGGCAGTATACCAGTTCGTTGCCAGAGGCCAACAATGGGGACTAGGGGAGGGGTTGGCCTCTATCTCCTGACTGTGTGCTTTCCAGGGCATCTGGTTGACTCCCATTGAAAACAGGATGCTGGCTTAGATGGCCCACCCGTCTGATCTAGCAAGGCTTTTCTTATGTTCTTAATAGAAATCTTCTCCCTGACGTGCTAGTTTTCTGTTTGAAGAGATTTCTTTTTGCATGGACATGCAATTGTTCGTCCCCCCTCCCCCCCCCCCCCCCCCAGCAATGTGAAGTGGTCCAGCCAAGGCACAGGTGTGCCAGAGTCAAACCACAACTACGGATGGGAGTCTGAGAGATGCATGGCTGACGATGCCATCCTAAGCAGAGTCACACCCTTCTAAGCCTAGTGACTGTTTAGGATGGCCCTGTGGATATCACAACATAATCATTAATGGTTCAAGAAAAAGAATAGTTCCATGGGCCCTGGTTTTGGTTAGAGCTATGTCACTGGGGCAAGAGAAAGGTTTAACTCTCACACCACTTTTAATAACAACAGCTGCTGTTAGTCCTGATAAATAAAAATTAAAAGCAGGTAGGAACAATAATGGCAAATTGCCCTCTGTTGGTTGCTTTGCTTATCTGCCACTTTCTTTGACCAGAGCACCGAAAGACTGAAGGGCCATGCTCTGGAGTGCTTCGAAGTTGTGTGGCATTTTCTAAGACTCAGCATTTCTCAACCTGTCGATCCTGACCCAAGAATGAGTCCCAGGCTTTTGTACTTTTATTGATTTGTGCATACTTTGTTGCTTGTCTGTTGTTGTTTTTTTATGAGACCCCATATGAAGTAAATTTGGACTTCTGGGTCACCCCCCCCCCAGGTTGTGGACCACTATTCTAAATATCAGAAGTGCTGATTCAGCATGCATGTTGCCCATGAGCCACAGGGGGAACTAAGCTGACCCTGGATAGTCCAAAGGACAAGACCTAACAAGGTCAGCATGAGCTGCACAGTCCAAGAGGGCAACTGTTGTGCAAACCTCCATCCTAGTTTGATAATTCCTTGCAATGAGGCATCTTTCCTCCCTGCTTCTCCGCACCATTAAACCAGCCATCAGGAAAGCTAACCAGGATCAAAGACACTTCTTTGACTTCCGAGAGGACAGGGAGGCTGGGGAAATTGGCTGAAGGAAGAGTTCAAATGTGAATACCAGAGAGCAGTAGTGCCACAGCATCTGCAGAAGGGGACATCATGGTGAGCAAACTCAGGGAATAGCTGGAGACGGCTCATCTTGGATAAAGTGCCCTAGGTCTCCACGATCCCCCCCCCAAGTAATGACACCCCCACAGAAATATGTGAAGTATATTTCGAATTTAGTGCCACCAGCTAAGAATCTAATCCTGTACATATAGATTTGGGAGCAAGCCACCTTGCACTCAAGCTGCTTGAGCCTGAGCTTCCTGGGCATTTGATAATCCGCACAACTAACTCTTTGACAAAACTCCTTCCCATGTACACACTCCCTTCTACGGGGCATTCTTGCACAGCTAAATAATAGTCGGATCCAACACAGCTGGTGAAACTGGAAGAAATACTTCCACTGGGACTCCATAGATGTTCAAGAGCCCCCAGGATGATCTTGACATCTTTGCTGCTCACTGCTTTGGGGCATCATAATGAATTGAGGAAGGCCTCTGGATCATCCAAGTGACAGCGCAGTATGTCTTTGCGGGTGGAGAAAGTCTCTTGCTGGGGAAGAAACCCCTGTAGGTCTCCTGCTTGGGACACTAAAAAACCTGCTTCCAGATCAGAGAGACAAGCTGGGGGGGGGGGGGATGAAGAACCACAGGAAAGGAGGAGGACTACTTGGACATCCTGTCACCAGTGCTGGCCCCCCCTCCAGCATTCTAGGGACCCAAGAACAGGCTAATTTTCTCTTCTTCCCTCCTCCCCTCTTTAACTATCAAGCTGTTCTCAGTGTTCTGTGCCTGCTGGATCATATCTAGTTCCTTTTGCCAGGCCCCTTGGGTTTATTTATTCATTCAAGATATTTTAACACTGCTTTTCCTTGTGGCTCAAGGAAATTTTGTTCAGTTGACAAAGACGGTTTTCCTGCATATCTGGGGAGTTCCCCAGGTATGTAAAATCTCTTACTTTGGCTGTGAGTGGCCTGGTGTTTTACTGTTAGATAGGGTAATATAGACTCCTGGCATGAGCCATCCCAAGGGGGGGGGGAGGCTATTTTATTTCCGAAATGTCATAAACGGACAATATTGTAGCAATGAGCTTGCAGCTTGGCTCCGTAACCCCGGTAAAAGGTGCCCATTTGCTTCCCCCACCCTTGGACCTGTGCTTAAGGACCGCTCTTGACTTCCTGCACCTTTCTCTGCGACAGTTCCCCAAGCGTTTTCACACGCCGAAGTAGCGAAAGAGCCGGGCCTTCTTCGCTCTGCCGAGCTGGCTGGCGCCTCCACCGCAGCGGCGCGCCCCCTACCGGGATCTGGGACTCATCGCCACTGGAAGAGGTGGAGGAGGAGCCGCGAGGTTATTTGTAGTTAGCTGCTTTGATCCGGGGGGGGGGGGGGGCGGGGACCTGAAGCAACTCTTGCATTCCTGGCATAGCAGCAGGCTCTTGTGCAGCCCGGCCTCCCTGGCTCTCATTACAGCTGGAGGAGGCAGGCGCTGCGTTCAGTTGCCTTCCTTCCAAGAGGCGCGGAGGCGGGCGCTCAGCGGGGCGAAGGCTACACGCACCCAGCCGCCGCAGCCAGGAGCTCCGCGGGCTTCGCTGGGGTTTGAAGAGCTCGCTTTTCGCCGCGTTCCAAAGCCCGGAGAGGAGCCGCGGGAGGCTGCCGGGGATCTCAGCCGCCTCCGCGGCGAAGCCCTTTGGGGGACTATGGTCTGGTAAGTTGGACGCTACTCGCGACTGCAGGGAGAGCAGAAGGGCCTGGGACATATGCGGGGCTGGGCTGGAGGCGCCGCTTCTCTCTTGCGGCCATCCCAGTGGAGTCTGGTCCGATCGGATATTCCAAAGGCAGCATCCCTTCTGGAAGCAGCGGCGGGGCGCTGAGCAGCGCTCCACTTCTTGGCGTTTTGTGCCGGCGGTCTTGGTTTGCGGACGCGGGCCAGGATTTCACACATATTTTCCCTCCCCTGCGGCCTGGACTGAGGTTGGGGGATGAGTCTCCCCCTAATTCCTTTCCGTGTCATCATCTCTCGCCTTCCTTTCCCTGCCTGTAGTTGCCCCGAGGTTTGCAAGGTACCGGAGGCGGGGGGGAGTTTTTAGGTCCTAGGAAGGGGGATTCTTGGGTATTGCCGGCTTGCAAAGGGGAGGGCTCTCAGATTAGCGGGGGGGGGGGGGTGCAGGTGCTGGGGGTATCCCGCTCGCGAGTTGCAGCCTCGGCTTTGTCTTGCCCGCTGGCCTGTGCTTTCCGGAGCCACGAGCTCGCTCGTTCTCACTTAGAAGGAATGTTAATTGCAATCCAAACCCCTATGATGTCAGTGCAGAAGTATTTGGAAAACAAAGAGCGAGCAGCCAGGCTGGGGGACTCCAAATACTGCGCAGATGGCAATCTGCTGAGTGCGCTCCAGGCGATCGGTCTCTCTCTCCATTACATTTGGAAGGCTAGCGAGAGGACCGGGTGTGTGCGCGCGGGGGGGGGGGGGGGGGGGGCGGGGGGGCTGGAGGTGGAGATGCTGTCCTGGGTGCCAGTTCTCGCTTCTGCTCGGGGAGATCTTCGCGGGAGCTGACTTATCGCAAGCTGAGCATTGTTGAGATAAGCCGCAGAGGGGCGGCGGTGTTATTCTGTGCCAGCCAAACTGAGAAACGACGTGTGCCACAATAAATTCCACAGTCTTTCAGGCGGCATAAGACCCTTTGCCGCTGAGATAAGGAGGAGCAACAAACTTTGGACGTGGCAAAGCGCAGCACACAACAGGGGCGGCCTGACTATTTAACTCCGGGGGAAATTCCCCGATGAGCTGCTGCTTTAGATGGCTGCTGGCAGCCAAGAGCAAGCAGATCCAAGCTGCAGCAGCTCTGCAGTGACCACTCTGTCCAGATCTATCCAGCAGCGGTGCCCGTGATGGGTGGGTGCTGGCAATGGTGAGCTGTGGTGTTACTATCATTCAAGCTGGAAGGCTTGGTTTAGACCTCTCTATGGAAACCGACCGCATCACTTTTTAAAAGGACTGAAATGAAAACTTTGGAGCATTTCAGAGGTGGAAAAGTTATTTAGAATCATTTGATAAGGAACTCAGCTTTTTTAAAAATGGAGCCATATACCTGCAAAATGTAGTGCTCAGTGTGTAACCACTGCATGCCATTAGCCCCCAAATCCTTTACAGCAGAAGTTTCTGGCTCTGTAGCGTTGCAGTGGTATTATGACATGCCACTCTCTCCCACAGTTAACATATATGAACATGCATTAGACAGAGCCAGACCACTAGGTAAGTTTAGCATTGTTTCCTGTCTCTGGCGGGGCATCTCCAGAACCTCAAGCAAAGAAGGCACTTTGTCTTTCTCAACATTTTCTGTGTAAGATCTTTTAACCGCAGGTCCTGGGCGCTGAATCTGGGACCCCCTGCATGCAAAACGTGCACATTACTATTGACCCACAGCCAAAGTAACCTGGCCTGTTTATCCGCTCACTCCAGGGCACCAGAGATGCCCTCCCCCCTCGGGAGTGTACTTTGCCCTTCCTGTACTCCATGTTGTTCAACATGCCAGTTGTGTATCATGCAAGCCCCAAAGTGACTTTGGGCATGTTTGGCCTGCCTTTCCCCCACCAGAGCCAGCCCCTTCAGAAATGGGATCAGAGGCCAGCATTTTCAGGACCAAAGGCAGGCCTGGTTTCCAGCTGTGGAAACTTTCATTGTAGAAATCAGCTACTGGCTGTTTTGCAGCACCAACAATGCCTTCTTTATGAGATTTGTTTTCTTCTTTTAAAAGGGAAATGTGCATTTAACTAGAATTTACCCAGAGATCATCTTTGTGTTCTGTTTTTCCTCTATTCTGGGGTAGTATAAATGTATGAGTTTTGAGAGAAGGACTTCTGACTCCATTCTGGTGAAAGATCAAGAAGCTCCAGTGAATGGGGGTGAATAGATGAGGGCTTGCCAGCCGCTGAATTAGTATATTGTCTAAATGACCATCCCTGTCATCCTGAGGACTAAGGGAGAGAGTACTTCCTATAGAACCAACATCAACTCCATGGAGGAACAGCAAGATAAAAACATATTAAATGAATAAAAGTATTGGGAGAGGAAGAACATGCATCTTCTGGACTGTCAGACAGTTCCATTTCAGGCCATTGATTCTTTCTCATTCCTGCTGTGGTCAAATAGGGAAAAGTTGGGCTAGGACCTGGGAAATGTAGGTTTAAATCCTTTCTTTAGTTTATTGGTTGACACTGGCCAGTCCCAAGTATCTTTTTTTAAATGTGTGACATACTTTGCAAAGACTGTTGTGAGAATAAGGCTGATAAAAAAATGTGCACCACTCACACTGCCCATGGTGGGTTGCAGACTATGCACAGTAAATCCCACTGAAATCAGCAGAGTAAAATATGCTGTAAGGTTGCAGTTTTAAGCATATTTACTTGGAAGTCAGGCCCATGAAAGTCACATCAATGTATTTACTTATTACATTCTTTCCCTGTCCAGCTCCAAGAACTCTGAGCAGCTTGCAACAGATATGAATAGGCAATAAACTGGATGTCCCTTATCACAAGTCTATCTCATGGTTCCTCCAAGGAGATGAGCGTGGAAGTACATGCAGTTATCTCTTCTATATTGCCATAATTTAGTGACCTCTCTGTGGGAACTGTGGCTTCTAAATGGAGTCCAAGTTTCCTGAATTAGAGTTCTGCTGCTGGGTGCCCCCTCCCCCCAAAAGTGGAAGGCTTCTTGCTGACTCCGTTGGCCAAACTGTTCTGATTCCTTATCTCTTCTCTTTCAGGCTCCTTTGGCTGCACAGTGGCTGCTAGATCCCGGGGATCGTGCTTTCCGTGCCTTTGGAAAACCCTGGTTGGCCACCTATTAGTTGGAGAATGAGGACAGCAGAGGATTCCTCAGGGACTGTCCTTCACCGCCTCATTCAGGAGCAGCTGAGGTATGGCAACCTCACAGAGAACCGAACGCTCCTGGCAATACAACAGCAGGCGCTGCGTGGAGGGGGAAGCGGCGGCAGCCCACGGTCCTCCCTGGAGAGTCTCACCCAGGAGGAGAGCCAGATGGTTCAGCAATCCACCCGCCAGGAGCCCCAGGGCCAAGAGCACCACTGTGACCACCTTTACCTGGAAAATAACATGTATCGGCTCTACCAGCCTCCACACAAGGGAGAGGAGCTTCCCACCTATGAGGAGGCCAAAGCTCATTCGCAGTATTATGCCTCCCAACGAGGAGGAGGACAGCAAGCTGGCACAGTCTTTGGGGCACGTGCTGAGGGAGGGCAACGCAGGGCCTGTGTCTCTGATGCCAGCGGCAAGCACCAGGATGAATCGCTGAAAGAGCTGAAACACGGGCACGTGCGGTCGCTCAGTGAGCGGCTCATGCAGATGTCTCTTGAGAGGAATGGCGCCAAGACTCAGAGCCACATGAGCTCCTCTCACAGCTACCCACAGCTTTCCAGGCAGTACCAGCTCTACATCTCCAGAGGCAAGCTCCCTGAGGAACTGGAGCCCCGTGGTCCCCCTCCAGAATACCCCTATATAATCCCCTCACAAGAGGTTGCAGGCAGTTACCTGCCAGACACCAGGCACCACTACAGAGAAGGTCCAGGATTTCAACATCCTGAAATCAGGTGAGCCATTTTATTGCTGTTACATATCCTAGCGGGGTCACGTTGTGAATATAAGGTGTATTGGCCAGCATTTAATCTGAAGGATTGCTGCAGAATGGCTTGCGTGGCGAACGTTGTTCAAGCAAGTCACTCAGTTATCACATGGATAGGTTCCTAATTGGAGATCTTATCATTGTCAAGGACTTTGAAGATCCTGAAACTTGATCCAGCCACTGGATGAAGTGTTTGCTTCAGTCAAATTTGTCACATTTCTCTGATCAGGAATCACCTTCCTCCTTTCAGAAATGGGAAGTGGGTTCTGGTAATGAACGATCATGGAATTTGGATGCAGTGAATCAAAATACTGTGTACTGATTTGGCTCAACAAAGAGTAGGTCAAACACTTTTTCTGAAGTTGCTTTTACTTATGGAAATGTACTCTTTGTCTTTGGGGGACATTTTAAATGTATGGTTCGCTTCGCTTTGGCGAGGGAGCACTTGTGTGAACTGAAGGAGCATCTCAGCTAGGAAGACACACTCTGGTCCCAGGTGAACCAGGAAACAACGAGTGGCCTGGAAATGTTTGATGGAATTAAACCATATGTGACGAGTGCTGTGGCTGCCCCATAGACACCCAGGCTGATCTGTTAGCAGAACTAATGAAGGGGAAACAAGTCCCTGGGGTGCTCCTTTAGAAGTAGTAAGTCAAGACAGCACTTTTCACCCAAACAAGGCAGACCCAAGAACAGAGAGAGGACTCTGAGCCTGCTTCTTATTGTGGCCTCTTTAAGAACAAAGGAAAATGGTGACAGTGAGGTAAAATATGAAACAAAAGCACACGAGAGGGAAAGGACAGCAGCAGAGCTCTGCTCAGCAGATGTTGCATGTGATCACATACTAAAAGGTCCTTTTCTGATTGGAGGAAGATAGACAATGAGAGCTTAGGAGAAAGCACTCAGGTGACCAGCCGGAGCCCTTAGAATGCTAAGCCCTCCATTAATATTTTATCTCCTTAGCCTGCCTGTGCCTTCCCATGGGCTGGGCAGATAACAATAGATGGGGATCCAACAGGGCTGATCTTGGACTGTGTCAGGTGTTTGATGTTCCCACTCTTCTGACAGTTTTGAAATCCTTCCAAGGGGTTTTGCTATTTGCCTAGGACAGATACAGCTTGACAGGTGGCTTAATAGTTTCAGGATGGCCTGCCTTTGTGTACTGCAGTTTACTGGCAAGCAATAGATCTAGAGGAGGAGGGGGAACAGGGAAGTGAACTGTGGTATCTTGATGTGAGGCAAACCCTCGTGAACGCTGACAGGAAGAGATAATGTTGGAGTCAGGAAATAAACTCTTTTGTGGGGAAACAAAAAGGAGTGGTGGGGGCTATATGCTGACAGGAATGTGCATTTCTTTTTGTTTGCCACCAGATCACTTCACAAGAATTTCTGAATAAGTCTCTTAACAGACAAACCTCAATCAGATGAGGCCATGTCTTTTCAGGAAGTTCCTTCCCATTCAAGGCTCCATGCTGGTAACCATGTTGAATTCTAGGAATTTCAAGCTCTCATTAAGGATGAAGTTTGTGTACTATTAACAATCATTTTAACAATGATTAATGAATAAGAGCTCTGCATACAATAGATTTTTATCCTTTGATTACTAAATTGCCCTTATCACACATGGATTGTACTTCAAGAATGTGAACACCCGCATTCAAATTCATGCCTCTTGTGAAATCCACATATTTTTAGCTTGCTTTGTCCAGTTGATCTTACCATACTGTCAGTTTAGTGTAGTGGCTAGGAGACAGTTTGGTGAAGTGGTTGGGAGCAGCAGGCTCTAATATGGAGAACCAGCTTTGACCCCCACTTCTCCACATGCAGCCAGTTTTGGGTCAGACTGACCTTGGGTCAGTCACAGTTCTCTCAGAGCTGTTCTCTCTAGAGCAGTTCTCTCAGTGCTCTCTCGTCCCCACCTAACAAGATGTTTGTTGTGGGGAGAGGAAGGGAAGGAGATTGTAAGCTGCTCTGATACTCCAAGTGAAGGGGGGTATACATCCAATTTTTCTTCTTCAATGTAAACAGCCTCCATCCCACTTGAATATTGTCCATGGAAGTCCCATGATCCCTAGCACAGCCTTTTTTAATGGCCATTCCTTTTTAAGCTGAGAAGTTGGCTGGATCCAATCCTGAGGCTGTTATAATTCTTAGTATATAGAAGGAGGAGGAGGAGATTGGATTTATACCCCACGCTTCACTACCCAAAGGAGTCTCAGAGTGGCTTACAATCTCCTTTCCCTTCCCCTCCCCACAACAGACACCCTGTGAGGTAGGTGGGGCTGAGAGAGCTCTGACAGAAACTGCTCTTTTTCAAGAACAGCTGTGCCAGAACTATGGGTCAGCCAAGGTCATCCAGCAGGTGCAAGTGGAGGAGTGGGGAATCAAACCCAGTTCTCCCAGATTAGAGTCCGTGCACTTAACCACTACACCAAACTGGCAAGTTCCATTGGCATCAGTGGACATGGTCCTAAGTAAATTAGGATCAGGGTTATAGTGTATTTTATTTGCACGGTGCAGAATAACTAATCAAGAGTTTTAGAAAGGAACCTGCTGAATGATGAATGAACGTAAACAAATACCACATGCTTCTAAGGTGGACATAAACTTTATGATCAATCTGTTTGTGAATCTAATGGCTAATTTGCTTAACATTGGGCAAAGTGATGTATTTGTTGCATCTTTTTGGTACCATTTATGTTCCTCTGAGTTTTAAATATGTGCAAAGTGTTTATGAAGACTTTGAGAAGAAAGGGATTGCAAGGACACAAAATACACAAGAATAGCCTGCCCTGGATTTACACAAGTTGTTGTTGTTACCTCAGTGATGTTCCTGGTCATTCTGAGGGGCTTGTTGGAATAGTCACTCACTTAGTGAGTAAGATTAGGTCCCGGAGGAGTGCTTTTTGGACAAGTAGATGATACTAATTATTGCCACGGAATGCTTGTGTTATGAAAAAGAGCTTGCGCCTTTCTCAAAAATTCGCCCAACGATATTCAGAGTATCTTTTACTCATTCCAGGATTATTCTGAGCTGGTATAACATAGTAAGCAAGAGAGTAGCCCATCTGCTCTTGGCCATGATTCAACAGCCCTTCTCTCCCCTATTCCCAATATCTGCAGCATGGAAGTGATAATACTGGCTCACCCTATGAGAAAGAGCCTGGAACCTCTGGCAGCATCTATTCCAGTTTCTTACACAGAGAATCACATATGAACATTTTATGACAGGATTCACACCATAAATTCCAGATCCTCAAGATTTACTGAAAAGTTTCAAAAGCATACAATTTGAGTAGTTCATGAAGTGTTAGATAGAAATTGAAGGTCTAATGTTTTTGAGGCCAAGTGATGTAAGATATTCATTTGATTGCATCAGGCACTTGAATTGGAGTCACAAATGAGCCCATCTGAAGACCAGTACTGATGTTTTCCTGCTATAAAATGCCTGTCTTTAATTCTTTCCCATCTCCTTTCTTTAGGGTGATGCAGGCTCAGATGGCCCAAGCTTTCCTGCCACAGCAGGCCACACTGTGCCAGAGTCCTCTGGGATCACTAACTTCAGCTGGGGTGGAGGCCCTGATGACAGCCCAGGCAGCTTCTACCAGTAGTCACTTGTCCCAAATGGAAGCTGTGTTGATGGAGAACGAGAAGCTGCTGAGAGAGAATGAGAAGCTCCAGAGGGAAAATGAGCTCCTGAGGCGGGAACTGGAAAACTACAGTGAAAAAGCCAACCGAATCCAGAAGGTAAAGAAGCAAGGCAGAGCTAGACTTTTCTCAGGAGTCCACTTGACCAGAGTGTATGCAACAGATGCAATGTCCACATGTAGTCTGATGCTGCCACAAGCAAAGGATTGCATGCCTGTCAGTCACTCCTTAACAGACCCAGAGAGTTTAAATACATATTTAATGTCAGAAATGGATACCGTAAGGCCACTGGCTTTCCATCACTTCATTGATGGCTGGCTGCAAGACTTTGAAGGGCATTTAGCTGCCTGGTTGGTGGGAGAGTTTGACAGATTAGGCTTTCTTCTCATGCTCAGTCAAAGGATTAAGTGCATTTGGCTTATATTTGGGGTTTCTTCCTTCACCCTTTCCTAGTCTTTCCACTCTGCAGTATGGCTGTAAGAGCCAATCTGCAGTTTCCTGTAGGACTGGGGTCCCCAGACACCTGCCAAGTGTTTTTGAAAAAGTGGGCAGGGCCAGGTGGGGCTCTTGCCCAGCAGGACTTCTGATTGGCTACTGGACATTTGATTGCCTGTGGAGATGTTTTTAGAAGTCCTTTGGCAACAGTTACCATTAGAGCTCAAAGATCTTCAATGTGTTACTGTCAGAGTGTCAGAATTCCAAAGGTGCTCTCAGGCTGGAAAAGGTTGGGGACCCCTGCTGTAAGAGGGAGATGACCAGTACGTGTTGCAGATTATGACTGAAGGGAGTCTGCTTTGCTTACAGCCTGTGCATTTGTTCTCTCCTTTGCTTGGATGCTCAGTGAACTCTTCAAAGCAGTAATAAGGCTCATTGTACCTGAGCAATACTCATGAACTTGGGCAGTGTGAAGGGAGATGAGATTGCAAGGAACTGCCTTTGGCTAACTTGGGTTCCAAAATGGGGTTGCTGGAGTTTTGTCTGGGAGGATACTGGACTGAACACCAGAGGGATGCTTCTGGGTCTTTAATAGCGATGAGGCATGGAAGAGTTGGGCAGCTGTGGCCATAGGAATGGAAGAGTTGGGCAGCTGTGGCCATAGTAATGCTCTTCAAGGGTCAAAAATTCTGGTGCCATCTTACCATGCAACCCTGTGCAGAGTTACTTGAGCCTAAGCAAAATGGGTAACTCAGATGCTCTGACATACTTGAGTAATTCCGCATGGGATTACTCTCTGATTTTCTGATGAGTTTTCTAAATCTCACTGAAGAGCTATGGGGCTCGGTTTTATATTGGCACCACCTCAACTGCACATTCCCTGAGGTAAAATAATAAGGAGAATTGGGACAGTACTGATGGCAGTTGCCCAAAAGATCTTGGAATACATCAAGTCGTGTCATGGAATGAGTGGCACATTGAGTGGCCTGCACATTGGTTAGAACAGCTTGTTCCTGCAGGAGAGGATGGAAAGCTAAGGCTGGGCTAACCATGGCTGGGTGATAAATTGCTGCTTACTAAGGTCATCTTCCCGTGTTTGCAGTCTTTGGTTAGGAGAGCAGTAACTCCTATGGGTGCAGCAGCCCCTTGCTGTGAAAAACATGCTTGTCAAGGCCCTTATGAAGCAGCTATTGCCACTGAAAGTAGTCATGATGCTCCTATGGGAGAAGAGAGTTCAGCAAAGCTCCTCACAGCCCCCGTCTTGTCTTTGGCAATATTTCCTGAAATTCTCCAGCTTTTGTCTTCGTCTCTCAGAAACAGCTGTCATGAAAATGCATCTCCTTAAATTTTTTAATACCTCCCCCCATTAAACAGCTGCGGAGTGCAAGCACCCAGTACACAACAGGTCTTGAGCTGAAGCAGTTGTTGAGGCGATAGAAAAGAGTCTATTCACCATCTCTGTTAACAGTTGTGCCCTCTTGCTATCAGGCCCTCCCCCTTGGGGTCTGTGCTAGGCCAGTCACAGAAAGCCTTTTGTGTTGAGGCGCACAAGGAGAGGCCTGTTCTAGCCCAGCTTCAGCCAAGGGCAAGACTGCTCACCCTGAACCAGTGAGTTATTTGGGGACTGTAGGGGGGCATGTGCCAGGGCTGCGGAGGTGGGGACACAGAGAGAATGTGCCAAGCCTGCAAAGGAAAGGGGTAAAAATGGAATATGTCATTGGATGTCAGGACCCTGTCTGCAGAGACTGAATGGAGAGGGAGGGAAGAGCCAAGGAGGTGAGGAAAGGCTGAAGAATTTGCAAGCAATTGTCATGGGTTCTAATACTGAGACCCACAGAAATTATGTAATTGTTTGTTTTAAATATTATCAGCTTTTAAATGTGTTTTCTAGATTTTGTGAGCCATGGTGGAGGTTCATAGAGTTGGCAGCCCTCACCTTCCACTGCCAGAAAGCAGAGAGGGAATGGACTGCAACCAACCACCTCCTCTGCTTGTTTGATCAATGATCTTTACTGCTTGCTGTCAAGCAAATGCTAAGCCCTGTATAATGTAGGCTTGGACTGGCATTCTCAGCAGTGGGTTGGATAGTTCAGTGAACTGGCAGAAACCAGGGACAATCAGTTGGGAAATCAGAATGGGATTTCCATCACCTTGGAGTATAATTCTGTTATATTAACAAGATTTTTAGCTGAAGCTTGCTTTTGGCCAGAGTTTAGTTGTACCTACCCGAGAAGGAAAGTTGTGGACATTTAAAAAGAAACTAAATTTTAATGAAAGAGGATAAGATCACATCTACCTATAAGTGTGCTAGATCAATTTAACTGACATGGTTGGAGTTCTATACAGGTTGTTCCTCTGTCTCCTTTAAACCAGAATTCCCAAATGTTGTGTTTAAAAAGTCATGATGCAATAGGTACATCATTATAGATATAGCCCCACCACCCAAAAATCTAAAATACCTAAAAATAGGAGCAGCGAGGGCAGACCCCGGTTCAGTTTTCCATATGAGCATGTTGCACAAATAGCAGCTTGGAGCAGGAAGATTATAAGCAATGGCTTTCTTGTGTATTGCCATTTTTTTGCCAGTCTTTTACCCTCCCTAAGCAGCATTTAGTAGGCTGAAGCAGACCACAAACTTCAGACTCAAGATATGGAGATTGAGAGCCTTATTAATGCTCTATATTACCAGTTGGGGAGGGAAGGCAGCATGGCACAGCCTGATCTTGTCAGATTTTTGGAAGCTAAACTTGGTCTGTACATGGAAGGGAGGCCACCAAGGAAGACTCTGAAGAGGAAGGCAATGGCAAACACCTTTGCTTCTCACTTGCCTTGAAAGCCCCTTACTGGGGTCACCATATGTTAGCTGTGAGTTGACAGCACTTTGCACACACATATTGCCAGTCACTTTTAAGCAATCTGCTAAATATCTGTTGAGGACATTCAGGTGTCTCCTCATACTGAAGTCTTTTGGGGTTCTCTCCTTTAGTTGGAAACTGAGATTCAGCGAATTTCAGAGGATTATGAAAACCTAATGAAGGCGTCTTCTAAACGAGAGGGATTGGAGAAGGCCATGAGGAGCAAGAAGGATGGGGAGATACGGAGGTTGCAGGACTTCAATCGGGATCTGAAAGGTAAGGCGCATGGCTAGGCCCAAACATTAAGTCCTCATGTCAACACAGAGGAGATGGTAATCTATTTCAAATGCTCTAGTTGCTGCCGATATGGTGTGAGTTTTTCTGGTGCCAAGTGGGCCGAGTGGTGCTATCAGATTGCTTCTTAGCCAATGGCTCAGTTCAGATGATCAGTTGCCATAGACTTGCACATTCTTTCCTTCCGTCTCATACATTGCTTTCATCTCCTATTGAGGTGGATTTCTGATTTGGAAGGCAAGTGCTAACTGTTGTTAGCAAATGGCAAATGGATTATTACTAAACCGGCAACAGAGGAGGGAAACATGGGGAGGGGGAAGTGTATAAGCCTGTGGCTTTTTCAACCATGTTTGGAGGATCATCTGAACAGAGGCACTTGCAGCACAATTCTGAACACACTGTTATGAAATGATGAAAGAATTACATCAAATGGATGAGATCAGCCCCCCCCCCCCAAGTCCTTTGCTTCATAAAGACAGCTTTTTCACGCAGTCAGTCCTGGCAGGAGTTGACTTCAAAGAACTGAGAAGGGTATAACTCTGCACCATTTTGTTTGGCAGGATCCTGAAAGCCATTTCTCTTGTTTACTAAAAACTTTTTAAAATCTGGGCATTGTAACAAGAAAAAAATTAATAGCAAAACAAAATGAGAGAGTGTGATGCTCTGAAGCAAGAAAAAAAAAGTCTTGGTGCACCTCCCTTAAATAGACCAGAAGCAAAGGCTTTTCCTTTTCCACCCAGCCGTCTTCACTGGAAGGCCTCCTTTCCTGACTCTCTGTAATGGTATCTTGGCCATCTCTGGCAAGTGAAAGTCAATATCCACTGTAGGGTTGCCAAGCCTGGGTTGGAAAATACCTGGAGACTTTGGGGGTGGAGCCAGGAGAGGGCGGGGTTTGGGGAGGGGAGGGGCCTCAGCATGGTCCAATGCCATAGAGCCCATCCTTAAAAGCAGCCATTTTCTCCAGGGAAGCTGATCTCTGTCAGCTGGAGATCAGTTGTAAAAGCAGGGGATCCACAGGCCCCACCTGGAGGCTGGCAACCCTAATCCACTGCCTCCTAGTAGTTCAGGTGCATTTGTATGAATTTACAGGCCAATCCTCATTTTTTTTTTCTTTCCATCTGCCATAGAGCGTTTGGAATCGGCAAACAAGCAGCTGGCCAGCAGGGCACAAGAAAACCAAGAGGCTAACCAAGGGACTATGGCGAAACTTCTTGCGCAAAGTAAGTGTTCTCAATGTTTCTGCCACTGTGTAACTGTAGTTCAGGCCAGCTGGACTGTGCTTTCAAATGTAGCTAGCTCAGACACTTTTTGCTGCCTGGCTGGGCTGGGCTGGGCTGGGAGGAAAGCTGATGGTCCCTTTAAGATGGAAGAGGAGGCGGATCCTCTCTTGGAAGCTTTTTGCCATTCCCCAGAGAGCACTAAGCTGTTCTTGGCACTTAGAGTAGAGCCATTAATCACCAGAGCCATCAGTGTGACCTGAATTCTTTGCATTCCAGTGGCTGTTCCAGCTGTTCCGGCACAGAGGCTACACTCCCTCTGTTTCAGTCATAAGCCCAAGTTGTTGTCTCTGCTTTGCTATTGTTCTGAAATTTTGAAAAAGGAGAAATGGTTGCCAAGGGAAAAGAATTGGCCTGGGAGATGGGTGGGAACAGGGAGGGAAGGCAACAGTGGTTACCTTTCAGAGTCCAAAGCAAGAAACTGCCTTTACTCCTTTACAAAGATTACTCCTACACCCTCCCCAAAGAATACCTTTCGTCCTGGTCTGGTCAGTACAGCAGTTGTGTATGAAAGGTTATGGTTCTCTCACAGCCACATTGTTATAGGCTGATCCTTAGAGCCACTTGAAGGAAATTATGACAGAATTGCACTGAATGGATGAGATCCCACCCCCCAGTTCTTTGCTTTACCAAACAGCTTTTTTCACATGATCAGTTGGGATAGGAGGACCAGTGTTTTTTGAGGGAGGGGAGTGAAGAAAGGAGCTCCTTTCTTCATGCCTCCCCAAAGCTCTCCAGCCCATTCCCACACTTTACTGCATGAGTGTTCATGGGAACGGTTAAATGATTTGGGAGGTTTCCCCTGACCTGTGGGTGAAACTTCCAGAGCTCTGTCAGTGCGGTGATGTCCTTCTGGTTTTGGAAATGGCAAGCTGGAGGTAGTGCGTAGCCATTTGAGACATGTATAGACAGGCTGAAAGAAACTGGTAGAGCTGCTCTGGCCATTCAACAGTTTTCTCATGGGTTCTTCCTTAACTCTCATTGTGCTGAGCACACATGCCACCTTTGTGCTCCTATTCTAGATGCTCAAACCTGGGTATCAGTAGCTAAGATCATAAGAGCAAAGCACTCTGGCACACATCTGCATTTTTCCCCTGTGGTTCTAAGTTCTCTGGTCACCAACTCAGTATGACCCCATCATGGAATGATTAAATGAGAGAACAGTCAGCGGTAGTGAAGAATGCAGGCAACACCCATTTCTGTTCTATTGACTTGGGGAATGACTGGTTTAGCTTGTAGTGGAAGCCTTTCTGTGGATACCAAGGGTCCCCAGGGTTTGTCTGCTGACTGGAGGGGGAGGGGGACTGTATGTGGAGCTTTCCCATTTGTCCTAACGACCTGGCCTCTTGGTATTTCCTGCAGAATACCAGCAAGAAAAGGAACAGGAGGTTGCCATCTTGCGTAGTGCCAGTGAAGACCAACGCCGGCGGGCAGAGCTGTTGGAACAGGCTCTGAGCAATGCCCAGACCCGAGCTGCCAAAATGGAGGATGAGCTGCGGAAGAAGCGAGCCTATGTGGAGAAAGTGGAGAGGCTGCAGCAGGCCCTGGGGCAGCTCCAGGCAGCTTGTGAGAAGCGGGAGCAGCTGGAACTGCGCCTGCGCACTCGCCTGGAGCAGGAACTGAAGATGCTGCGGGCTCAGCAGGTGAGAGAGGAAGGCCAGGCAATTGCCAAAGGAGTGGGACAAGCAACCATGCACTTAAAAACTTGGAGGGCACCTGGGACAGCTAGCATCAGATGAAATATGGTCTCATCTCCTTGTGAGTGGCTCAGCAATCTCACATTGCTTGAATGGAAAGGAAAATGGCTATAAAGCATTAGAGTGGCAACTCATACCCAGAATAAGGCTTGGATTCAGTGGAGTGTTTCCATGGATAAGGATTTTTGGCTGCCAGCCACAATTTTCTCTGACAGCCCCAAATGCCTTCCTCCTGCTTTCCCTGGAATGGCATTTTGGGCTGCAGAGCTGGAGGGGGGAGGGGAGAAAGCTGTGCTTTGCAGGTGGAAATCCTTTTGCTCCCCTGGATCCAAGCCTAGTTTTGGAACTTCAGAACTGATTCTCTCTAGCAGCCTACACTAGAGCTGGATCTTATCCAATGATAATGGGACTGCAGGAGTTCAGGACAGATAAAAGTACTTCTTTGCCCAATGTATAAATTAATCTATGGAACTTACTGACACAGAATGTGATTGTTGGCCATTGGTTATGTGGCTTTTAAGGGGGGGTTAGACACATCCACAGAGTACAGGTCTCTCAAGAGTGGTTAGCCATGATAGTTAAAGGAATGAGGCAAGATGTCCTTCTTGCTAAGTGGCCTTCAGGCTCTGCTTGTGGGCATCCTGGAGGTATCTTATTTGTCCACTATGAAATGTATTCTGAACTAGATGGATCTTTGATCTAACCCAGCAGGACTTTCCTTGTGGTCTTATCTTTTTACTTATCTGTTTAAACTATCTAGTAATTATACATGTGAAATAGTATCCATGGCTATTAGTAAAGCACCTGTCTACCAGATATTGAACTATTCCTTTGTTGTCCTGTTGGGAGCAATTAGAAGCCAGCATTATATTGCTGTCTATTACCATTACCCTCTTTGTCTTTACCATGCTTTACCATGGTCTGGCCTCCAGCTTTTCAGTGGCTGCCTCAGACTTGTGGAACAGCCTCTCAAAAGAGGTAGAGGGGCATCGACTGTCCTGAGGTTGTGGCACAGTTATGAGACAGAGCTATTCTGAAGAGCTTTTACAATTCTTCCTAAGGTGAGATGGGCCAACATCCAAGGGTGATCTGATTGTAAGGCAGGCTAAATTCCCTCCTCTTTGGATGGCAAATGTGGGGCACGTGTTGAACATTACTCCATAAAAAAAAGCCTATTGGAAAAAAAAATGCTTAACTGATACAAGCTCCTTCCAAATCAGAATTGCTCAAATTCCTCAGTAGTTTGGTTCAGGATTCCCAGGCCCACTGTGCTTAACAGTTGAACAGGCTGTTTCAGGCATCGAATGCACCATCATAATGGGTTTTGTGTCTGTTTGCCAATCCAGAGACAGATGGTAGCACCAAGTGGAGGATCTTCTGAGCAGAATGCCCATTTACTGTCTGAGCAGCTGAGAGAGAAGGAAGAGAAGATTCTAGCCCTAGAGGCTGATATGACTAAGTGGGAACAGAAGTACCTAGAAGAGTGCACCATGCGGCAGTTTGCCATGGATGCTGCCGCCACTGCTGCCGCACAGCGCGATACCACCATCATCAACCACTCCCCACGCCATTCCCCCAACAGCAGCTTTGACGAGGACTTCTTGCTGGCCAATCACAAGCACCAGGAGATGGAGAACAGGTTTGTCCTTTTAAAGGAGGTTTCTTGTCCAATGACCTGTCCCCAACATGAAGGAAAGAATCCATCTAGTTTGTTGGGCAGCCTCCAAAGCATGCCAAGGGAAATCTTGTGATCTGAGTATCCCTGGTGAATCCTTTAGCATTAATGTCAAAGCAGCAGGAAGGAAAGGGTGATGATTGTCCTCCTTAGTAATGTGCTTTAGGGTGCCATATAACAGCTGGGGGGGAGCCTAGGGGATGCTCCCAGATGTGCTTACTTTGGGACATGCAGGTGCTGAGGCTGCTTTTTATAACAGTCTTGCTTTCTTTGTGTCCCAGGTTAAAAACACTGCATGCTCAAATACTGGAGAAGGATGCAGTCATCAAAGTCTTGCAGCAGCGCTCTCACAAGGACCCTAGCAAGGCTCTTCAGGGCTCTCTGCGACCTGCCAAATCTGTGCCATCCATATTTGCAGCCTCTGGGACCCAGTTTTGGCCAGGCATACCTGGCAGTGAAGGCGGCTCCCAAGGGAATGCAGGTAAGAAAGGCTTTGCTTGGTGGAGAAATACAGGGAGGGATTCTGTAGCTGGAATGTATCTGGTGCCTTCCCTCTTAAGCTTCCATTTGACTTTGGTTGTATTTCATATGATATCGCTATTATTTTGCTTCCACTTACAATCATGCTGAGGAAAAATCTCTGGCTATATCTGGATGAGACATTTCTTCCTCTGCCTCACTCTACTCCTCTCGTGTGTGAATTCTCCTTCCCTTCCATAGCCTGGGATAATCATAGTTTGCCATGAGGAACCACACATTGCTCAGGACAGCGGGTGTTGTGTAGTTGTTCTATTTGAGGACTAGGATCTAGGAGAGCTGTGTTCATATCCTCACTTTGACACGAAACCTGCTGGATGACCTTGGCCCAGTCACACATTAAGCCTAACCTACCTCTGAGAGTCCTTGTGACTATAAAATGGGGAAAGAGAACAATGTACACTGAGTGACTTGGAGGAAAAGCACAGGGGAAAAAATAGACATGATGTCCGAATTTGGAAAGTGTAGTGTTACTACTGCAAATTATGGTTTGGAGATGAGCTGCATTTGCTATAGACCGCAGCTGCCTGATTTGAATTTCACAACAAACGAGAGTCACCCCCATCTATGAAAGGAAAGAATAAGCAATAAAGAGGGATTGAGCATCATCATTAACTTAGGACTCAGGGTGGGATGTTTGCCATCCATGTAGTCCTTTTTGCTGAATTAAACCCAAAACCCCACAGTCCATCTGTGGAATTTCTTCCTACGTGGGCTATAATTGCAGACTGGTTAAAATATCTGTTTAGGGAGTGGACTGTGATCCTCTGTCTTCTTTTCTTGCCAGGACTCAGGGTCAGGGAGGGCATGACCACACAGTTGTAGATGTTTCCCCCTCCTCATCCAGCCCTGCAAGCCTATCCCCAGTTCTCTGAAGCTGCTGATCTCACTGGGTTCCTTTTCTCTTTCCTTTAGCCCCCAAGGCCTCAGCAGAAGCTGCCAGCCCAGCAGCTTGGAGCCCTCTTCCCTCCCACACCAAACATGGCAGCAAAGATGGGAGTACGCAGACGGAAGGCTTGTCCGAGACCCCTCTGTGTGAGGATCTTGAGCCCCACCGAGAAAGCAGCAGTGGTCTGGCAGACCCATTAGGTAAGAGACACCTGTTGGTCTAACCCACAGAGAGTGGCAGTGGAACTAGCCCAGCCCCTGACCTTCTCTTACGGGCTTGGCTAATAGCTCTAAACCCAGTGAACCAGCATCTCCTACCAGGGATGCCTGACAAGGTTCACATAACTAGGAGGTTGAACATTGAGCTGCCTTTTGCAGGCGAAATGCCAGGGCTGAGATTCCTGCCATAGTGACTAATCATGAGTTTCGTGTGATGCAGAGCAGACTTATCCTCGAGGAGCAGGTGGGGCTGAGGAAAAAGAGCACTGAGGGGGGAAGGGAAGGAAGACAGGGAGGGAGGGAGAGGGATTAAACAATGGCTTGTGTGAAAGGGCTGTTTACCTTGAAGCTCCCTACATTCCCTAGTGGTTTTCAGGGCTACCTCGGTTCACAATAAAGCCCAGATGTCCCCAGTGTTTCACAGTCTAAATCTCTTGGAGAAGAGCTGGAACTCTGAAAGGCAATTCAAGTCCAAAGGTTGCGTGAGGTGCTGCCTTCTGTTCCCCTCACGAATGACAGTGTTTGCTTCATTCTGTGCTTTGGGGGCTCAACTAGGGTTGCCAACAGATCTGGAGAAAAGCATCCTTTCCTTTTAAAAGAGGCATATTGTATTGAAATGAATAGTGGAAGCTTTTCATGGTGCAGAGGTATTTATTTATTTATTTATTTATCGGATGTATATCCCGCCCTCCCTGCCGAAGTGTAAATAGCACTGCCTGATACTTGACATCCTATTATACCTTGTCTCTAGGCCTGTTGGCAACCCTAGGCTTTACCCAGACCAAGTACAGAAGGACCAGCACAGTGATTGGGACAAGCTTAGAAAGACTGCCCAGAGGAAAGGGTCAACTTAGAATTTATGCTGGGATCTGAATTCAACCACGTGAGGTTTGAGTTAATAATGGGGTCTGTGTCAAGGCACTTCATATTTGGTTATGGACGCAGTGGTAAAAGCAGACAAGTTTGAGTGCTATCCCATGAAGATTTCTAAAAAGGAAGGTTGTTTGATTGCAAAGTTATTTTCTAATACATGGCAAGAAGACTCCTTCCTGTTTTTAATTCTGGTGCTTAACGTTAAGATAAACGTTCTGCCGCAAAGACCGTGGGGGTCATTGATCATTTGCATCGTCCTTGTGCCAAGAGGGAGCTTTGAACTCTTTCTCAAAACATTTATAGTTAACAGTCAACTGGTTTCCTTGCAGAGACTTTGCCAGCTGCTAAAACTCTGGACCTGTCTGATATGGTAGAGATTCTCATCTGAGGAACAGAGACTCCTCCGTGCATGTGACCAGACCTGGCCCCTCTGCCTTATCTGAGGACAGTGACTGACTGAAAGCACACAGGCTGGAGAAACCTTTGGCGATTCAGATGGCCTGCAGAGGCTAGACAGAGACTTTGCAAGGGGAGCTGGTAGAGAATACCAAGCAGACGGACTGTTGCATTTCGGATTGCAGAGCTACAACAGCAGCAGGCTTCCATTTTGTGTTTTGAGCTATCCGGAAAGGTTTCTCTCCTCTTCCAATGGACTGAGCAATGGCAGACATTCAGTATGTCAAATGTGGTGCTTGCACGGAAGCAGTTGCGCCATGCTTTCTTTGCCACTGGCTTTCCTGAGATCTGGGAAGGAAAACTGGGAAGCTGAGTGGGACTCTGGTGCTGCCTGGATGTAGCCTCATAGAGGGTGGCAAGCTGGGATTTGGCACCAAAAGAGGCGCGGTATGCCTGATTCACTGGGTTCCTGGCAGGTACCTGGACCTGAAGTGTAAGCTGTCTTAAGCAAAGAGTATTTGTCTGGTGCTGGTGTGGCTAGAATTAATTCCCTGCACCCTGTGCCTCCCCCCTTGTCCCACCTCTCACCTCCCGAGCAGGGGGACTGCTGTGGATACAGGGGACTGCAAGCAATTGGCTACTTTCTGGCAGGAGGGTAGCATCGGATCTGTCATAGGTACTGAGGCAGAGGATCAGAGATGGGTCCCATTTTATTGTAAATATGTTTTCTTCTGTAACAAGCCCGATAGTAATCAACATTTCACTCAGCCACAGTCCCTCTGTTTTGGCTTCCCTTGTTCCTTCCTGCTGCTTGCAGTGGGGGTCTGCCTCATTTCTCTGTTTGGTCCCCATCAAGCCTTTTTTCCCTCTCCATTGTCTTGTTTTCATATTTCTTTTAGTGTTTCTTTTTTTCTTTTCCTCCATTTCATATCCTGTTTGTCCAGAGTTAAATATCCGCCTTCAGAGTCCTTCAGATTCCATTTCCTTTGAAGCCATTTCCCATGATGCTTCAGACTGGAATTCCCCTGCTCTTTGTTTGACTAGCAGCCACAAGCCAAGTGTTTCTGTTCAGTGCGTTGCAGTTTCTGAGCTGTTTCTTTAAACTGGATACTACATCCCCATGTGGTGTGGATCAGCACAGCTATACTGGGATGAATGGCCCTGATCCCCAGCTGGCATAATCCTGGGGTCATTCCCTCAGCAGAAAATACCATCTTGTCCAAGTCAAGGTCATGGTTGGGCCTCTTACAGATGGGAATAGCGATCATTCAGAGAAGCAGTGCTTTAGAAGTGAATCGGGACTTACTCCAAGAGAGTGGGAGAAGGATGGCGTGGTATGTGTGCGGGGGTTTGTGTTGAGTTGATATGTTTGTGAAGTGGGGAGTCTGGCCTGCAGCTAGTATTTTGCTAAATAAATAAAGGGCATTTATGGGAACGATGTGAGTGAATATGGAAATGCAAAAATAACTTTCTACCACAACTATGTCTTTTTATTTCTGGGAAAGTATTGATTGCACACACAAACACCACTTTTTTCTTTCTCTGGATCCACTCCAGAACGTGCAAGTCTGGATCATACAAGAGCCTTCTCCACTCTTGTCTGCTGGCAGCTGGCTTCTGACAGTAGCCAAACGTGGATGTTAATGCATTTCTCTTTCCACCAAATCCAGGTGCTTCTGCTTCCACACACTTTCCTCTACTCCCTCTTGCTCCCTTTCTCTGTTCAATATATGCATTTGCTGGACAACTGCATTTAAAAAAAAGATCCCCCTTCATAGATCTGTAAAAAAAAAAAAAGTGTTCAGTCGTGCATTGTTTACAAAGTGAAAAACAAAGCAAAAAAAGTTATGAAAGAGAGAGAAAGAAACACAACTTAATATATTTCATATTAATATTGGTATTCCTTTTAAACTATTTTTGTGCTGTGAACTTTTTTTTTCTGCCAAAGACAATGAGGGGTGTTTTTTTGGGGGGGTGCGTTTTAAGTTATCTTAAGTATTTAAATGTAAACCTGGCTGTTTTATTATGCCGCCTTATACCGAGATTGCTGTAGCATTCCACTTGGTATAACAATATTTTAATAAAAAAATTAATGTTGTCTAACAAGCCTAATGTGTTTTTATTACATTACATATGTCGGTCATGGTGCGGGAGGGAGAAGGGAGGCAACCCCCCATGCAGGTTGTCAGGAATGGGTATTTCCTGCCCCTTAAATAAGGGTTGTGTGGCAAGGAGAAGGCTGCTTCGTGTGCATACCAGGAAGTGTTCCATGTTGAATTTTTATCTTTCATCCCTCATTTAAAGGCACAAGAGCCTTGCCAGAGAACAAACCTAGCAAACTGTGAAATGGGGAACTAAGCTCACATTATGCCAAAACTCTTGCATTGGGTTCCTTGTTGTTGTCTGGGCAGCTCGGTAGCTTCTCTCATTAAATGGCATTGCAGCCCCACTTAAGAAGATACTGGGTCTTTCTCCATCATGTTCTCTGAGAGACCAGTCTTAGCACTTAGCATTACTCATGCAAAATATGAGGAAGCATGAGGAACTCTTTCCTTGGAGACTTGCCAATGCCTGTGCTTGAGGGTCTTCTCGAAGTCTTGTCGGTTATGGTTTCATTTACTTATTTAGAGCAGGCTTGAGTGGACCAGAGTAAGTTTCACAAAATATGTTGGGGGATCATGAAGAAGAATGTCTCATAGACTCAGTCTCGAGGTTTGTTCAGAATGAATGCATTTTTCATCAAGATCTTTGGAGAAGGGCTCTGGCTCAATGATAGAATATCTGCGTTGCACGCAAAAAGTCCCAGTTCAATCCCCAGCATGGACAGTGAAACAGATTAAGTAATAAGTGATGTGCAAAACCTCTACTGGAGAGCTGCTGCCAATCAGAGTAGACAGGACTGGCCTTGATGGACAGACTCAGTATAAGGCAACTTCATGTCTCTTCATCTTAAGCTTGAGTTAGACTCCATGGTAAATAATAATTTTTATTTTTATTGGTAATTGTGCACTTCTGAAAACCAGGTTAATGAAGTGGGTAATGATTACAGCAAGTGCATTACTTCAGCTGCCTGCATTATTCAGAGAAAATAAATGAAACAGGATTTTTGAGCTGGTTGCCAGGATGATACAACATGTTATCATTGCCTCTGCAGCAGCAACATTCTCACTGAAAATAGCTGAAATACCTACCTGATCTACCAACTCTTCTTCATTGCCTGACAGTTTGGAAGAGAGCTAAGAATGTGGTTGAAATGCTTTACAAAGTTACTGGAAGTAATTTCCATTTAACTCAGCAAGACATGCTTCTGATCAGGGTCTGATGGACTCATCTGAGTTGCAGGGAACAGAATTTCCTTTGACTTTTGTCTCCCTTTATCTAAAAAAAAGCTTCATTTGGAAAATTCATTAACCTTGAGCTACATTTGAAGGAGCCTGTTGACTCTGTAAGATCCTCCATTGGACACTGAACTGCTAACAGTATATATTTTTTAGAACTCAAGTCCCAGGACAAGCGGGGAAAAAGCTCTTAACTGTTCCAGAACTGCAGATTTCTAATTATTACAATCACAAAAGGTGCCTGGATGGATCAGATTAGTGGTCCATTTAGACCAACATTCCTTCATCAAACTCCTTTAGAGCTAACAATCAGGGCATGCAGGCCAAATTCTGCAATTTGCCTGTTGACTGAAGAAATATTTTCTTTTGTCTATCTTAAATCTATTGCCCATCAACTTAATTGCATGCCCCCTCCCCCATTCTAGTCGTAGTAGCAGTCTTCACAATATTAGTAATGATATAATAATAGCAGGTAACAGCTAGTAAGGCCTCAAAGGCAGAAAGGTGGTTAATTAAGGGTTGTCAAGGGAAGAAGAAATCCAGTGCCCTGCATAGCTCCTCCCTCCCCACCTTCCACTTAGCAGAAAAATAATTAATTGTGGGGAAATGTGCCACTAATACATGCCACAGGATTTATTTTAAGCTGATGCAGCATGCATGGAATATCAACCGTTCCCTGCCAATGGCTTCTGTGGAGATAGCACACGAGTGCTGCTGCGGGGGGGGGGGGGGTATTATAAATTATAAAGGCCCCTCAGGTCTACATGGAACAGAACATATGATTTGTTTTCACATAACTGAGTTGAATCTGGGTGGTGTGAGCAGAGCCAGAGTCTTGGTCTGGGAGCCTTTGGGGACTTTCAGTAATCCTGTTTTTATGCCATAATAAGTTCTTCCTACCTTCTTTTTGGATATGGACCTGGCTCCTCCTCTGTCCTGGACAATATAAAGGCCCATAGATTTGGGGGGGGGGAATCAAACAGCTGCAACTCTTGTACCCCCCCCCCCCCCCATCAACCCTGGGATATTGATAGCATTTGCAATCCACAGAGGAAAGAGAATAAAGGAGTGCAAGTGCTGTGTGCTGTAGGGGACAGAAATACCCCCTATTTAATTGTATTTTATCATTTTGTATAAGCTGTCCTGGGGATCTTTGGGGATCAACAGGCAGAGTAGAAATCAAATAAATATGTAACAGAAATCCCAATTTTAGTGAAGGACTTCCTGCCTCAAGGCAGATGAGCAGTTAAACAAGATGGCCTGTTGTTTTTTATGTCTGCACAGCTAAAATGGGCTGGTGTTGGGGTAGGTTGCCAACTTCCACATGAGGCCCGGAGATTTCCCAGAATTGCAACTAATCTCCATATGACATAGATTAGTTCCTCTGGAGAAAAATGGTTGCTTTGTGGGTTGGACTGTATGGCATTATATTCTGCCAAATCCCTCTCCTCTCCAAACCCTGCCTTCCTCAGGCTTCAGCCCAAATCTCCAGGAACTTCCCAACCCAGGGCTGGCAACCCTAGGCCTGGTTTAGGAGATGAGCAGGTTTTCCATACTGAGGTTGGAGAAGGAAAATGCATTTTCCCTCAGCTATTTTCCCTCATACTGTGTCACTTGGTGTAAATCCCATCTCACCATAGAGAGTAGTAGTAGAGCTCATTTCATATTAGGACTTCCAACCTCCAGGTACAGTCTGGTGTTCTCTCAGAATTACAAGTGTTTTCCAGACTACAGAGATCAGTTCCACCTGAAAAAAATGGAAGATTCCCAGTCACTGTTCCCAAGTCACTGTTGGCAATTATATATATATATATGGAATAAGGCCCATTGTGGAAATAAATACAACAGGCTCTAGAAAGAGACTCTGGGAGAGTGACCTGGCCTTGGGCACTCAAGAGTCATTTTGCTGTGGCAACTTCAGCAGGGTATAATGACACAGAGTCCACCATTTTCTCCAGGGGAAGATCTCTGCCATCTGAACAGCAGTTGTAATTTGGTATGATCTCAATCCCTCCCCTGGAGATTGGCAACAATGGTTCCCCATGAGGGAACAGGTGGTTTGGAGGGTGTAGTCTATGGCATTGAACCTGTCTGAGGTCCCACCCCTGCTGAAACCTCACCCTCTCCAGGGTCCACCCCTCAAATTTCCAGGAATTTCCCAACCTGGAGTTGGCAACCCTACCTCCCAGCCAACCATCAACGTATCATTATGTGCCCCCTGGCTTCAGCTTTCCATCTCCTCCCCCCTCCCTCCTAGAGAGCAGTTGTAATTCTGAGTGATCTCCAGCCCCCACCTGGAGATTGGCAACAATGGTTCCCCATGAGGGAATGGCTGGCTTGGAGGGTGGAGTCTATGGCATTGTACCTGTCTGAGGTCCCACCCCTCCTCAAACCTCATAATCTCCAGGTTCCATCCCTCAAATCTCCAGGAATTTTCCACCTGGTGTTGGCAACCCTATTAGGACTGGCCCCAATGAGTTTTCTCCCAAAGGCCAACATAGGTGTGGAAAGGGCCTTTTATTGACAAAAGCAAGCTTGGTTGCCTAGCAACAGACACTGAGGAGAAAGTAAGTTGCCAGCTCTGATTAGGGAAATACCTGGAGATTTGGGGGTGGATCCTGTGGAGGGCAGCATTTGCGGGGGGGATGGAAGGACTCAGCAGGGTATAATGCTGTAGGGTCTACCCTCCAAAGTAGCCATTTTCTCCAGGGGAACTGATCTCTGTCATCTGGAGATCAATTGTAACAGCGGGAGAGCTTCTGATTCAATTATGCTTCCCACAGAATTCCTTGTCACAGCCTCATTATTTATTTATTTATTTATTTATTATTTAGTTCGATTTGTATCCCACCCTCCCTGCTGAGGGATACACGATACTTAGTGGTTTTTTTGGGGGGGAATTACTTTGAAGAAGTAAAACATCCAGGCTATTGGTGGCTTTAACAAGGCTAATGAAACCATATAGCTTTCCATGTGACTCAGAAGGCAAGGTGGCAGGCCGCAATAATTTAATCTGATGCTCACACATCTGGCTGGGTTCCAAAGGAGTTTTCACACATGAAGACTAAATTGGCTTTTCTCTTAAATTGGTCTGTCACAGGAATGTAAAGTCTCATTGATAAGAATGTCATTTTATTTTATTTTCCATATGCGACCCCATATCAATAAAATTCATATGCCTTACAAACAAAAACACAGAAACTCCAAGGGCAATTTAATGTCATGTGTGTGGGGTTGCCGGCACCCAAGTGGGGACTGGAAATCTCCCAGAGTTGCAGCTTACATAGATAGCTTATCCAGACTACATAGATAACTTATCTATTTATTATTTATATATTTAAAACATTTATTCCACTTCTCCTGGAGAAAATGGCTGCTTTGGAAGGTGGACTCTATGGCATTATGCCCTATTGAGATCCCTCATCTTTCTAAAGCCCACTTTCTCAGGTTCCACCCTCAAATCTCCAGGCATTTCCAGACCTAGAGTTAGCAAGCCTAGCTGTGTGACAATGGTCTAAACGTTTTATTCAAACCTAGATTCTAGAAGATAAATGTAGCAACTGATGATTGAAACTTATATTGTTGCATGTTCCAGAGGTGGCAGTTACTTAGACTAAGGGATGTATCTTGAGGGATAAGCCAAGGCAATAAACACAGAACCAGAGATAGCCTTTGATTAGAAGGGAGATGAACATTTTCTGGATGCAACACACGTCAGAACAAACTATCATTTACCTTTTTTTGGTAATGTAACAAACTAGCAACATCCATTATTCAAAGCCTGAGGAGATGCTTCAAAATCTTTTCATGCCTTTTTCTTACAGACTTTCACAATTTCAAATTTTAGTCCTACCTGCAAAGTACAGACTCTTCTACCTGAAATCCCTAATAAGAGACCAGTTGGTTGAAGCCAACTGCCCACCCAAATAGTACGTGCCACAATGCCTTGTTTTGCACCATAAATTGTGTTCTGTCACAGCAGAGACACTATGTATGTTAGGGATATTCATCCACTAGTTCGTTCTGCTTAGTTTTCAAGAGGAACTTGTCATAGATGTACCCTGGCTGCTTAAGCTGGTGGCACACCAGAAAGCTTCTTTCCATGTTGCGGTTCAAAAGCAAATGAAAAATGGGATCTGCAGTTCCTTAGGAGCTGGTGTCTGAACCAACGAGAGATGGTTTTGAGGTTCAGGGTAGGTTTAAACAGAGTATGAGAACAAACATAGGGTTAGAAATACCAGCATGACCACATTTCCCATTTGATTTGGGAAGCCAATCAATCCCTGTCTGATCTGTCTTCAGGATGGGGCTGGTGCTACTATCATTAACAGGAGGTCCAGTGTGGTGTTAGAGAGTCAGCCATGACTGATGGTGCACACTGTAAACCTGGCAGCACCTGTCTCTCTGTTGCTTACTCACCACTCACTGTAAAGATCAGTGTTTATGTAATATTTTCCAGAAATTTATATTACAGATATGAAGCTGAGAGATAGTTTAAGGTGACTGAAGAGTAGCTGGAAAGGGTTTGCTTTCATAGCGGGGTCTACTGGTTAGAACATCAAATTAAAAGTATAGGGACCTGGGTTCAAATCCTCCCATAGCCATATAGCTCACTGGGTGACCCTGGAACAATTAGTCTCTTTCAACCTAACCTACTTTACAAGGCTGTTGAGTAGATAAAGCAAAAGAGGAGGTGATATCCATATACACTTCACTGAGCACCTTGGAGGAAGGGCAGGACAATGACCATGGGGTTTGGGAATTCAGTTTGGGTCTACCCACAATGTACACACAAGAAGAAGAAGAAGAAGAAGAAGAAGAAGAAGAAGAAGAAGAAGAAGAGATTTGATTTATACCCCGCCCTTCACTCAATTGGAGTCTCAGAGCGGCTTACAAACTCTTTTCCCTTCCCCTCCCCACAACAGACACTCTGTGAGGTAGGTGGGGCTGAGAGAGCCCTGAGACAACTGTCCTTGAGAGAACAGCTGATACAGAGTTATGGCTTGCCCAAGGTCATCCAGCAGGTGCAAGTGGAGGAGTGGGGAATCAAACCCGGTTCTCCCAGATTAGAGTCCGTGCACTTAACCACTACACCAAACTGGCTCTCAACATACCTCTGCACCTACCCACCCCCCAAAGCTGGCAGAGCACAGGGCTCTGCCAGCAGGAAAAGATCTGTACTGACATAGTAATACCCTCATGCTAGCAGAACATTGGCTTAATGTTTTCCTTGCTGCTGCTTCTTTCTCTGAATCCAAGTGGAAGGCAGGCAGTATTTAAAAGAAGCAGGAGGAAAGGAGGAGTTGGTTAAAAGGAATCCACACGGCAAAAGTCCTAGTTTAGCTTGCAGAGTCAAAGTAGGCGCTTCATGCCACTAATTTGTTGCTAGAACATGAGTTCTGCAAAGAGAGCTCAGGTTTGCTGAGGCAATGCCATATATGGGAACAGTCTGGGCAGTCAGCCAATGGATATGTCCCATCAAAGGCATAAAAGGTGGTTTGGAAAACCAGGGGGGATGGGGGGTGGAGAGAGAGACTGAAAACATACAGAAGGAAAGGGAATTAGATAACTTGTAAGAGAAAGGTCCAAAAAAAACCCACTGCAGGTTAGAGTGAAACTGAGGCAAAACTACAACAACCCTGTTTGAAAGTGGCCTAAAACATGTTAAGGGGTGAGTGGGTGAGAAGTCACTCTAAGCAAGCAAGAATGTTTCAACACTGGTATAAAGGTGGGCTGAGGAGCTGGCAGGCTATGTCCACTTTGCTGTTCTGCAAAAATCTCATTGTGTCCTGAACTCAGCTGGTCTGATTGGGAAGAAGCCTTTGGTGTGCACATGGCAAATCAGGGTGAGGCAGATTCCACTAAGCTGGTAGAGACAGTAACCATTGTGCTCTCAGCAACACACACATGTACATTCATTTTGGTTACATTCCACTTTAGGGAATGACATGCTTCTCAAATGTCCTGTTGTTGAGGTCCATTCACATTTTCTGCTTCACCACAGCCCAGCTTGTATGCTGTGGACACTGACCTTGATGGTTAATCTGTAACTATTAACAATGCATTTGATCCTGGTATGTGCTGTAATTAACCTGAAGAATTTGAGTAAGAAGCCAACAAGGTTATTACAGAGCGGAAAGCAATGCTTCAAACAACCTTTCTGTGCCTCCCCCCCCCCCCTTTTCAGAAATAAACAATGACAGACAGGATGCCCAGCTTTCTATAATAAAATGGATATGCTATTTTAAGAAACAAACAGAGTGATTTTGGTGGCAATTAGCTTTTCATCCCTCTCAGATGAATACACATCAACAAAGACAGCAGAAATTTCTCACATAGCCCCCAAACAAATGAGCAGAATAAATAAGCACCAAGTACAACCAAATACTTGATGGAAAGTGGATTGAAAGTTGATTATTTAGTGTGTGTGACCGCAGTCTTAATCAGCAAATTTAGAGTCCAGTGGCACCTTTAAGACCAATTTTATTCAAGGTGTGAGCTTTTGTGTGCATGTACACTTTTTCAAGGTGTACACAAAGGCTCATACCTTGAATAAAACTTTATTGGTCTTAAAGATGTCACTGGACCCTAAATTTGTTCTACTGCTTCAGACCAACAGTTCTACTGCTGACCACCTGGTTCTATCTTAACTGGCAAATGTGTGTCACTGGGACAAATGCATCCTGAAGGGATACTTCTGAAGGAAGGGAGGTAAACTGTTTGGACTGAGGAAGCTCTCCTCACCCATAGGCCCCCTTTGCTCTTAAAATTACCTCCACCCTTGGGGGGACCTATGTATGCCAACTTCCAGGTGAGGCCTGGAGATCTCACAGAATTACAACTGATCTCCAGACTACAGAGATCAGTTACCCCTGGAGAAAATGGCTGCCTTGAAGGGTGGGATTTATTGCATTATAACCCCTTCCAAAATCTCACCCTCCCCAGGCTCCACCCCCCAAATCTCCCGGAATGTTCCAACCCAGTGCTGGCAACCTTAGGGGGACACCAAAAAGATGGATCTGCCAACATCTGATATACTTTGTGCCTGAGAAGACAGTCCTGCAGAGTTTAGCAAGATGTGCATTACAATCCTAGCCACAGTTAGATGGGAGAAAGCCCCACAGTGAACTTGCACAGGGATAGGTTGTTACTCTCTGATAAATATGCTATGCACATTTATCTGGAAAGAAGTACTATTGAAACTGGGTATACAGATGCAAAGTCATACCCTTGATCAATCTAGAACAATTTTGTTTACTTTGATTGTCAGTGGCTCTCAGTGTTCTCAGGCAGGGATCCTCACTCTCTTTCCCAACACTGAACCTTTAACTAGAGGTGCCAAGGACTGAACCTAAGCCTTGTGCAAGGGAAAGCATATATTCTGTCTGTTGAGTCATGACTCATCCTGGCTGCTAATAAGCAGGTATGGGTTGCGGTCACACGGCCCTTTAATGCGGGAGGAAGGGCTGTTTCCTCCCGCATTTAAAGGGACCGTTCACAACGGCTGCGGCTAGTCCCGCGCCGAAGCGGGCTCAAATGCGGGTTCCTCCTGCATTTTCCGACCCTGGGAAAATCAAGTGTTTTCCCAGGAGTCGCGCGAGGAATCCGCATTTGAGCCATCTGAACAGCCCTCTCTCGCAATCGTTGCGAGAGAGGGCTGTCCAGATGGTCCCATCCTCCATTTCCTCCCCCCTTTTACACTTGGGTGCTTGGGGGGGGAAATGGGGGGGGAAACCCTCAAACTTACCAGGCGGCTGGCAGGGCTCGGGGAAGGGTGCCTCCCCCAGCTGCGGCCACCAGCCACCACCGCTGCCACCGAAAAAAGCCACCGCCAGCCGCCTCCTCCGAACGCCTCAACGCCGGGCTGCCCGCCACCACCGCTTCTTCCGCCTCCTCCTCCACTGCCTCCTTCGCCACCACTGCCGCCCACCACCGCTTCCCACCGCCTCCTTCTCCTCCACCCGCCGCCGCAGGGGTTGGGATGTGTGTACATCCCAACCCGAGGTAAAAAAAATGCGGCCCCTTTAAATCCGGGAGGGCTCCTGGATTTAAAGGGCTGTGTGACCACTCCCATGGTGTAAATACCTGACCAAAGATCCCAGGTTGGATACAAGAGTATATTCCTCTATGAAGAGGGGACAAGGTAGCTAAGTGGTGACCCTACTGAAGTTCCTCAAGGAATAGTAATCCATTCCTGCTCTGCAGTCAATCAAGGAAAAGCTAACTGGTGACCCTACAGAAATTAATCCAGGGATGGCTAATTGGTGCCCCTACAGAACTTTAATCAAAAGTTCTCTCCCTTTTTTTCCGATTAAAAATTTTATTTCAAAAGCATGAGGGACAGAGGACTATCATGATTTAACCTTACATCTCTCTCTCCAATGAATCATCCAGTGAATTTCACATATGTTTGTACTGCTGTCACACACACATTCCAGGACCATTGCCAATATGCCTCTTGGGAGAATTCCTTGAGTAGGACACTTATTCCTTAGCTTACCCTCCCAATCCATGACCTCACACCACCACCCAAGTGCATGTGCTCACTGCTAGATGGTGCTGACATAATTACAGAACCCAGCTACCCATGAGGGGGCTGCCCTATGCAGCAGAACATACTTCCAGCTCCTGATTGCCTCCCCAAAGAACTGAGTGGCTTCACAGAACATAGAAGGTGGCCACCCATCTTCTAAAGTGTCATCCTGTCTGCCTTTAGAAATCTGTGTCATTAAAGCAGGGAAGAACATGTGTTGTTTCAGGTAGGTGGTGGGGCAGCACTCCCAGCCTGGTCATCGGAACACCACAGGCAAGTCAGGGCACTGCTTTAGATTTTTAATTAATTACATTTCGAGGAGATTAACAAGAATCTTGTGGACCTCTGCATTACTTTTATGTGATGCAGGAATGTTCCTTCTTCTCATCCCCATATTTACATTCCCTGTGAAGGGGAAAAGGTTAAATCCACATCTATCTTCTGAGAAAATACAGATACCGCTTAGCTTTTGTCCACTGTCCTTCGAGCCAGACATATGTTTTAACTGCCCAATATTGCTTTAGTTACATGTGCAGACAACCCAACACAAAAGGCTCTAAGCAGGTAACAGTACAGGTTTGTTGCATTCCACTGAAATTCAGTCAAATAACTAAAACAGAGGCTGATCCAATCAGTCTTTGAAGCACACCCTTAAATTTGTTGTTAGCCAAGCCCTTCAGGGTGTACAGCTCCATATGTTGGAGGGATGCCACAGGGAGGGCATGTCCTACACAAAGAGCAGCACATTAAGGGAAACATCAGGTGGAGGGGCTGTGGCTCAGTGGAAAAGCCTCTGCTTTGCATGCAAAAGGTCCTCTATTCAGTCCCCAGCATCTCTAGTTTAAAAGGACCAGGCAGCAGGTGATGTGAAAGACCCCTGTCTGAAACCCTGGAGAGCTGCTGCCAATCTGAGTAGACAACACTGCCCTTGAGAGACTGATGGTCTAATTCAGTATAAGGCAGTTTCATGTGTGCTGGTAGTAACAGACAACTGGATCATACCCAACAGTGAACCCTAAACTTTCCCAACTGGATTAACCCCAATTTCCAAAAATCTATCTTGGTCAGAAAGGTTTTTACCATATTTCTAAACAGGGTTCATTTCGTAGCAAGAGCTCCTTTGCATATTAGGCCACACCCCTCTGATGTAGCCAATCCTCCAAGAACTTACAGTAGCCCCTGTAAGAAGAGCTCTGTAAGCTCTTGGGGGATTGGCTACATTAGAGGGTGTGTCCTAATATGCAAAGGAACTCCTGCTATGAAATGAGCCCTATTTCTAAATGGTATTCAACAGGATGTTAGGCATGAAAATGAGGCATGCTGTTTATCCCCAATGAATTTCTTTTAACTGGACACACATCTCTACCCGTATTGTTAACTAGTTACATGTAAATATCTTTTTTTTATGGAGAACTAGAACTGGATCTGATGTTGTTGAGTCCAATCCTCTGCTGCCAACAGGAACAGCTCCCTGCCCTCCTCTAAGTGACAGCCCTTCAAATACTTAAAGAGAACAATCATGTCCTGCCTCAACCTCCTCTTCTCCAGATTACAGTGCAGAGACCAGCCACACTTTTGCAGGTTCCTGTAGCCATTCTTTCTCTCTTATACCTTCTTTCTACATCTTTGTCTTGGGCAGATAGCTAGACAGGCCTTTGAACAGGCTGGCATCTGAGAGGGTGAAACACATCCCTCCCCCCATGGTTTAAAGGCTTGAGCAGGAATAAACCCAAGGGCTCCCCAGCCCAATTTGCGTCGCTCTTCTGTACCAGCTGTATTGACTAGATGACTCAGGACTTACACTCATGCCTGCTTCACTTTCTTATCTCTCTGAAAACCAGTTCTTCTTATCGGCATTGTCTTAGTGATGGCTGTTTCCAAAGCTTAGTTTGGAATGCCACTTTTGTGCCCTCAAACAAACCCCCAGAGGCCTGGAGCAAGAGCAGGAAAGAAGGGATAGGGCTGTCATCTCCAGACTGGGAAATTCCTTAAGATATGAGAGTAGAGCCTGGGGAGAGCAGGGGTTTTGGAGGGGAGGGACTTCAGCAAGGTATCATGCAATAGAGTCCACCCTCCAAAGTAGCCATTTTCTCCAGGGGAACTGATCTCGGTAGTCTGGAGATCACTTCTACTGCTAGGAGATCTCCAGGGCCCACCTGGAGGTTGGCAACCCCAAGTAGGAAGAGTGTGAGCACCAGGAGGGAATAATTTCTTTTCTGAACTTGCAAACCAGTACTTCGCACAACACTGCTGCACTGTCTCAAACTGCTGAACTACCGGTCTGCAGTTCAGTGTCTTAACCACTTGAGTCACTGCAGCCCCAGAATGTTTCATTACCATGCATGTAAAGAGTAGGGGCGGGGGGAGTATCCTTTTACTACTTTCTTCGATCTTGGGGAAATATTAACTCCCCCCTAATATTCATAATATTTACAAAGGTTTGCTACTATACTACTGTTAAGTATATCCTGTTGCTAAGCAGGATAGGAATGAGAAAGTCTTGAGACCTAGACTTGAAAAAAAAGGAGGGGAGGTATAGAAAAATGAGGTGGAGGGAAAGAGAAGTGAATGAGAAAAGTGTGGAAAAGAGGGAGAGAAATTAAGGATAGGAGAGGGAAAGGTTGTTTTATCTTGCTGCAACACCCTAATTACCACTTTGCAAGATCTGACTGAGCTGGATGCAGGGAAGGGAAGGGAGAAAGGTAGACTATTGGAGAAAATTACGCACAGGCTGACAATTACTGTATCAGCCATCAGTATGCTGTCTTGTCTTGCTGCAGTGCTGACTTGGTTGATGGGCTTAGCAGGATCTGTTAGGCAAATTTGCTTCAGTCTTGGAAAAAGGCAAGTCTCGGGGATAGTAGAGTGCCTATACTGTGCTCAGACTTCCCTGTGCCCTGGGTGGCTGCAACCAGAGCTGCATTAAAAATGAATAGAAAGACACACACTGTGTGCAGCATAATAGTGACTTGGCTTCAAGGGCCCGACAGTTGACTTGGGCCCCCTGAATTTTGTCCCTCCAGTTCCCCTCTGTTGGAGGCCCTACTTGCAGGGATATAAGAAAAAAGGCATACTTCCATAAGAGAAAGGGCTAGAAACCTACTTTAAAAAAAAAAATTAAAGCTGGGAATTCAAAGAACCTGCTGATATATTTTTTGCATGCTCGTATCAATATGCAAGTTGTATTTTTTTAAACTGAAAACAAAACTACTCATCTTTAGGGTGTGGGGAGGAGAGGGAGTGGTTTGAAGATGATGATCGTTTATCATCGAAAAGTGGGCTGGGATTGGGTTAGAGTGGGTGGGATAAAGAAAACTGACATAAACATTGCACATGAGGAAAAAGGCAACTCAAAATTGGCTTCTAGAAAAATACCAAGGTAAAAGTGTTCTCAAAAGAACTGGGGTGGGTGGGGGACAAAGGTGCAAAAATGCATGTGTACATCAAGGGATAAAAAGAAGCTGTATAGGGCCAGAACGGACCCAAAAATGCAGAAAAGCCCTCAGTTGCATTACCTTCTCCACCCCACCCCCCCAATTCCATGAACTTCTGCCTGGCAGCAGAATAACAAAGGGAACACAGTATTTTTTATTTAGTTATTGCATCCTTCTGTTCAGTGGACCGCATACGAACTGAAGGAAAATTATGTGTCTTACTTGAAAACAGCTTTATGAAGGGCCAGCCACTGCTCGCAGGAGCTAGTGCCCTTCCTTCACTGAAATGAATTTCCAGGTTGGAGGAGAAGAGGTCCTCTGTTTCTGAGAGAGGCTTGCTTAAGGTTGCTTCCTAATTCTATGGCTACATGAGTTGTGAATGGAAGACATCCTAATGGTCACAGTTCACAACCTCAGTCACTGTCATTCTGAGCAATTAGATCTCTTACAATACAAAAATGCATTCTCATTCTCATCTTGTCACAAAAAAGGCTCAGGAAGAAAGGGGAAAGGGTTGAACTCTCTGCCAATGGATCCCTCCATGATACTTGTTTATTACTTTCTTCCTCGGCTTCAGTTCTCCCTCCATAAGTTATGTGTAATTTCATGTCCCTATAAGGTGGGGTCATAAACATGCCTGAGTCGAGGAGTGTAGAAGATCCTGTAGAAAATAGAAAGTAGGCTGTGTGTGTATGTGCTAGTGAACTCAGTTATAGTAACAAGACATGTATTTAAAGCGCTGACCATCATGCTTCAGAGAGCCGAGAAATGTTCCCTGTTTCCAGAATGAGGCAGATGTGCCCTGGGATCCATGGCCATTTTCCCAAAAGAGCACTCCTGACTTCCATGCATAACCTCCCCTGTTAAAAATAACCACACAGACATTAAGAAATGTCCCAACCAAGGAAGGGAATCCACCCATGGTGGAAAGATTATTGCTTAACCTTAGAAAGGAAGAGGAACCACAGTCAGACACAGAGATGACTGTGTACTGGTCCAGACAGTGGTAAATGTCTGGGGTTCAGGTCAGCCAGAAAACCTCACCTTCTGACCAGGGCTGGCTCACCCACTAGGCATATTAGACTTCTGCCTAGGGCGCCCCCTGGTGGTGAGCACCAAAATGGCCACTTGCCCGCCAGATCTGGCAGCCCTCGCTGCCTGCCCACTCTTGATTCCCGCCACAGATGCCCCCCCAGCCTCCCTCCCCTCCCTAGCATAGCTTTCTCACTCCCTTCCCTTCCTCGTGCCCCAGTCTGCTGGAGAGAACGCATGCACCCCTCCCCTCATCCACCTCTCTGATGCCACCCTGCTGCCGCTCATTCCACCATCACCACTCCTCCTGTGCCCGCCGCACCTCTCACCTGGGCTCCTGCACCCTGCCTTCGCACCTACCCCACTGCTGCCCAGCCCAGCCAGGGCCAACCCGAGCAGCTCCTCCCCTCGCACTCCCTGCTGGGTTGCTATGCCCAACCCCAGCAGAGCCCACCCCAAAGCCGTCCCCCCCCTGCATGCCTCTGCTTTTCTGCTCCCACTTCTTCGCCCACCCTCACCAAGCAGGTTGGTCCCACACCACGCTGCAAAGGGTGTTGAAGGCTGGTGGGGCCCCATGGAGGGGAGAAGCAGCTGGGGGGGGCACTGCCTCTCCATCAGGGGGGTATGTGTGGCAGCAAACAGGTCCCCTTGCCCTCCGTCAGCAGCCCTGGGCAGGATTCTGGGAGATGGCACCCAGATTGGGGGGGGGGGGCCTTTTCACGGACTGAGTGGGTCGAAGGTAGACCAAGGGCCAGGGTCCCTCTGTGCCGGCTGCATCGTGGACTCTTCTCTGCCCCCCTCCCTCCCTTATCCTGGGGCAAAGCAAGGAG
The DNA here is from genome assembly GCA_029233225.1 of Lepidodactylus listeri. Lineage (NCBI taxonomy): Eukaryota > Metazoa > Chordata > Lepidosauria > Squamata > Gekkonidae > Lepidodactylus > Lepidodactylus listeri. The sequence continues at coordinate 53,571,408 of JARCFY010000005.1, read as the reverse complement.
GTCAGGATTGGAGGTAAAAACAGAACCAAGTTTGAGTCCAGTGTCACCTTTAAGAGCAACAAAGTTTGCTGCACTTATACCCAGAATTAAACTTCGTTGGTCTTAAAGGTGCGGTGCCACTGGACTCAAACTTTCTGCCTTGGACGTCGTTAATCCATAGGGTCCCCAGAAATCAGAAGTGACTTTACATCACTTAACACACACATTGCCTCAGCACTTAAACATTTTTGTGTAAGGGGATACGTAGAGCTTGTGCATGTGTAATTGGGTGTATGCCCTGAGAAATACAGGGGCTGGAGTGGTTCAGAGGTTAAGACACTGAGCTGCAGACTGGAAGGTTGGTAGCTCAGCAGCTTGAGACCCACGTGCCACGTGATGGGGGGGCCCGCCTGAAGGTAGCCTCGCCTAGTGTACACAAAATCCTGGGGCCGGCCCGGCTTCTGACCTGAAAGACCTTATCCTTAATCTCAAGCAAGTCGGATCATGCACTGAAGCAAGTGCACTCTGCACATGATCAGATACTCTTTTCTTTACTGTTACCTCATATGTTTCATGGCAAGCATAAGGAGGACTCAGACTAATCCTGACTGTGAAATGATATTGGATGTCACCATCCTGTTTCCAAAGGGAGAATTCCTCACCCAAACTAGAGTTTATAAAAAGAAGAAAACACATCTCCAGGGAACTTGTTCCAGGCCAGTGGTGAGAACCATAGTAAATATTGTGAAGACACAGCAACAGAGTACTGTAAGCAGGCCATATGTGCACACAAAGCCTTGCACATTCCTAGAAATGAGCCGTACATTGTGCACTCCTTGTTGTAAACTGCAAGGCAGTTGCCAGCAAAGGCTTTCTTGCATTCCAGGCATAGCTTACATCTTGTGGAGTGGCAGCTTATTTACTTTAGCCCCGGCAGCTCCTCTCTTGCCTACCGCAACAGGCTCTGTAACTCTTTGCTACATTCTGCCTCCTATTATAAATCAGATCACTGCAGATCTAACAGAAGGTAAATAACAAAGACAAGAGAAAATAAGGGCTGCTGAAAAGGCTGACCAAAAGCTGCGGAAATTGTTTGCATGTTTCTGTCAGTCTTTTCTGCAATCCTGATTTTCTCCATATACTATTTTTATTACTTCATTGTCAGTCCTTCTTCCAAAGAGCATACATAGCAGAGCAGCTTATATGGCAGGGCCCCCCCAAGACTTTTTGAGTCTGTGGGCACCTTTGGAATTCTGAGACTGGGGGCAGCAGGATGGGGGGGTGCAACCACAAAATGGCCACCATGGGAAGTGGGGGAGCCACACGAACACACAGAGGAAGACCAAGTGCAGGATATGTACTTACATAAGTGCCATCAAATCAAAATCAACTTACGGAGACCCCAGCAAGGGGCTTTCAAGGTAAGTGAGAAAAGAGGTGGTTTGCCATTGCCTTCCTCTGTAGAGTCTTCCTTGGTGGTCTCCCAGCCACATATAGTGACCCTGCTTACCTTCCAAGATCTGGCGAGATCAGGTTATACCATGCTACTTTCCATTTCAAGTGTAGGTTTACAAGTGGAGTAATTTTAAAAACACTGGGAAAGAGGAGTGAGATATAGAGAGAAAGCAATACTGTGGTAGCAGCTGCTGCCGAAACAATGTTAGTTTAAGTGGCACAGCCACTCAGAAGCCCTGCTGGACAGGAACACCATCTGGCCCCGCCCATGTTCTTAAAACACTTGGAGGGCATCAGGAAAGGTGTCAGCAAGCACCATGGCACCACAGGCACCAGGTTGGGGACACCTGATACATGGTATCCTCACAAAAATTACAGATCAAGATGGGTAGCCATGTTAGTCTGTCTGTAGACGTAGAAAAGTCCAAGAGTCCAGTAGCACCTTAAAGACTAACAGAATATGTTAGTCTCATACCCTGCCATATATCACAACAATTATGTGAGGTAGGCCAGGTTGAAAAAATGCTTGGCCCAAGGTCAATTTCGGGTTCTTTTCTTCTTTATTTAAATTTGACATAATACAACAAAATTTAACAAGGTTACTGCCGTTCAACATTCAATAAGTTGTCTAACAAAGTAAACACAGAGCGATACATCTAATACAACAGATCTTAACAAGGCCACGTCCTTTTATGCCATCACTTTAAAGGACAAACAGTTTAGTCATAGAGCAATGCGATAAAATTTTTAACATTGGTTAGCTTAACACTTATTTAGTTGTCATTATTGTACTAAAACTAGCCGTTAAAGCATTGTCAGTTGAACCATTACATTGAAACTTCCAGTTCAAGAATGAGGCCCATTTAGTAACTACGTACGAATCTTTACTTTGCAACTCTACCCGTTGTATGTCTTCAGATCCAAGGTTAATTTCTGTGAAGGTCTAAACTCAAGTCTCTGCATCCTAGTTCATCTGCTTTATGTTGCTCAGTCTTGAAAGCAAGACAGACTGATGTTAATGTCATCAATGCTGGAGTCAGCTCCTCTATCCACCAGGGGAACCAGGGCCAAAGTAGGTCCCTGGTGGCCATGCTTGATATTAAGCTTGGTGAGCTGCCCAGCCCACCCATAGGATGTTGCCTACATGTCCCAGAAGTTGCCTAATGAGACAACTAAAGCAAAGCTGAAAGAGGGTTCCTTTCATCCTTTCCACCCTTCCCTATCTTGATACCACCTAGATAATTTCCCAGATAAGCAATGCCATCCTAAAACAGAATTACACCCTTCTAAGCATATTGACTTCAATCACGTTAGAAGGGTGTAACTTTGCTTAAGATAGTATTGTATTCATTGTTTTCTGGAACACTCAGCCACTTTGTCTACATGGATCAAGTAACTTACAAATCAGCTGTGGCTCCCCCCCCCCCCTTCAGAACAGATAGTAACCTCACATCCACAGATAGCAGTTAGTGAGTGGATAAGTGTGCAGTAGCTAGAAGGGCAGGGTTGAAAGGCCATTATATTTGCCATGGAGATGGGATATCAGAAAGAAAGCTGTAAAACTAATGAGGATCTAATTTTGCCTGTTGTCTTGGTCACCCAAAAGTTTCTAGATTTATGATTTTAGATCTAGAAATCTATGTTTATACATTCTGGATCTAAGTTTATAGATCTATAGTGCTGCCTCATTTGGAATACTGTGTTCAGTTCTGGTCACTGTATCTCCAAAAGGACATTGCAGAGCTGGAAAAAGAACAGAGGAGGGCAACCAAGATGATTAGGGGGGTGTAGCACCTTCCCTATGAGGAAAGGATGAAGAGTCTGGGACTTTTCAGTTTAGAAAAGAGATGACTAAGGGGGGGACATGATAGAGGTTTCTAAAATTATGCATGGGGTGCAGAGAGTTGACAAAAATAAATTTTTCTCCCTCTCCCAAAATACTAGAACTTGAGGACATCCAATGAAGCTGATGGGCAGTAGGTTCAGAACAGACAAAAGGAAATGCTATGTTACACAGAGAGTGATTAAAATGTGGAATTTGCTGCCAGAGGATGTAGTGATGGCCACCGAAATAAACAGCTTTAAAAAGGGATTAGATAGATTCATGGAGGAATAAGTCTATCAATGGCTAGCTATGGTGACTGAGGGGAACCTCCACATTCAGAGGCACTAAACATCTGAATCTCAGAGCCAGAAGGCAACACCAGGGGAAGGCCTCGGCATCTATGCCCTGCTGTTGGCCTTTCAGAGGAACTGGTTTGCCCCATGCGAGACGGGATGTTGAACTAGATGGACTATTGGTCTGATCCAGCAAGGCTCTTGCTATGTTCTTAGGAGTCCAGGACAACTAAACTGGAAAATCTACCATCAAATATTCTCCTGACAGTATATCTTATATATGTGGGCATTGGCCCTTTTGACCCCTTTGGAATGTGAAGAAGGGGAAGATTGTCCAGATACCCCTCTGTGAATTCAGATTACTAACAGGTAGGATTGGTCCTACTTGGTTGTTAGTGCTAAGCAGTTCTTCTGATCTCCATTTCTTGAGTCAAAAGTACAATCTCATACTTGCCAACGGTGAATACATAAGCCAGCCTGGAGACCTGCACTGCACAGGTGAGTTCAGATGGCACAGGTGAATGGACAAAGAGCCAGTTGTCAGATAATCTCTCTCCCCTTCCCCCCCTCAAGCTTCCTGGCTAGTTCAACTCTCTTACCAGGCTGCAAGGCTTTATTAGGATGAAAAAATGTGAGCGAGTGACCTTTGCAGTCAAGCATGTCTTAGTCAGCTAATGGTGGCAGAGAAGTCGATGTGGGCCTTTGTTTGAATATTAATCAGAGGAATGCTGGTATTTTAACCACATAGCCCAAGATATGTAGGCAGACAGTCCTTCCACACTCTCGAGTTGTAATGTCCTCATCATGTTGTTGGTGTGACATTTTCTCAATTCGCCCTTGCAACAGAGATTCCACATGGCCCTGTGATCTGGCATTAACTGTGTTTCCCCTTTCACACCAAGTCGGTGTTACCATCACCCCTCTCTCCGTTGCTGTCTCGCCTCCACAACCCCCTGCCCCCCTTTATTCTTAATGCCAAGAACCATAAAATGTAACAGACACAGAGCAATGGCTCGGTCCGCATTACTTTAAAAAAGATAAAAGCATATTTAGAAAAGCCTAAATTCAGCCACCCCCTTTCCCTGTGGTTGCAACTCTTCAATGAAGTGAAGAGAAATATAAAATAAAAATAATAATGGATAGGTGGAGGAAGAAGGGGAAGAGGCATTCTTTTTCACTGAAACCAAAGGCATACCTTTCATTCTGGACACATTAAAAAGAATGCCCCAGCAATTGGGGGAGGGGGGGGTGGTGTCAGGGGTTTTTTTGTGTGTTCTTCTTAGAGAGAAAAAAGGGCTACCTGCAGCTTGAGCATGAATGCAAAACATCATTTGCTGTTAAAATCCCTGTCTATAAGTTTAGAACCTCATCTCCCATTCCAATTGTATTTTAAAAAGTGGGCCTTGCACACGAAAGCTCATACCTTGAATAAACCTTTGTTGGTCTTAAAGGTGCCACTGGACTCTAGATTTGTTCTATTGCTTCAGACCAATATGGCTGACTACCTGGATCTGTCTTCATAGAAGAAAACCACGGATGAGTTGGTGGCTGAACCAGGGGAAATCTGCCATCCAAAAGCAGTCACTGAGGTACTGCTTGGATTGTGCATGGAAGGTGTCATGAGGCAGGGGCGTTGAGTTTTTAAATCCCCGGGGGGGGCGGGGGCTCTTTCGGGAAATTTCGGGGGAGGCTCGAGCCCTCGAGCCCCCCCCGTAGTTGACGCCTATGTCATGAGGTGCAAGATATCTCTTGTGCCTTTTGTGAGTTCAGTAGGGTTCTTCCCTGGACACTGGGGCAGGCAGTGAGCAGTGACAGCCCTCCTCCACTTAAACACCACTGTTTTATGGCTGCCAGGGCAGTGTGCATCTTACCACATCTACCAGGAAAAACCAGTAATCTTTCTGATGCATAACATTGGCTTTTCAGTCTGGAGCGCCGGCTGGCATGTCCCAGCACGCTTCCAAAGCTGACAGGAATTTGTCTTCCTGTGGCCCATGCACAGAGATCAGAGAGCTGTTTATTTCACAGGCTGCACTCTTCTGCTTCTTCCCCTGATCCATTTCCCCTTGTCATTGAACACAAAAGTGGGTCTGGAGAGCTTCCTTTTTGGCAAAGGGCAGTGAGTTCAGTGGGGATGGCGGGAGAAAGAAAAGGTGATTCAGAAACTTTCATGCTTCCTAACAGACAGAGGACACACCCACCAACTCCCACACTCCCATGCAAACACACATCGATAGACAGACAGCAGATGCTGTGCCAAGTTCTTTGGAAATCAGTTTGCTTGGGCAAGAGGCCTTGGTTGACTTTCCAGCAGAAGGTACCTTTGATACCCAGACACTGAGATCTGGCCCTTGCTGAGGTCCTGTACTAGACTCCATTCATTTCACCCTATCAGATTGTTTGGAAATTCTTGCTAGTCCACTCACTCCATTGACTAAACTGAATTCCAAGCATAATTGAGTCCTGAAATGAGGACTTTCTAAGGCCAGGGGTGTATTAGAGGGTGGAGCAGAACTTCTTTTCTAAGAACTGTAGCTGCAAGGAAGAAGCCAGACATACTGTAGGCAGCGAGTCACTGATACTGCAACTGAAGGTGGTGTTGGAGATATTACCCCCAGGAGATTCTGAAATGGGGAGGGCCATTCCATTGCCTAGGGTGTTATTGATGGGCAAATGATGCTGCTACCTTGCTGAACCTAAGCAGGTCACTGTCTGAAGGGAAGACCTCCTGGGAACCCACTGGACACTGTCTTGGAATCCATGATGGAGGAAAGACAGGGGTTCCTTGGCAAGGAAGTGGTGATCTGGTTGCTTGCTACAGACTTGCATCCAATTTCTTCTTGTGCACGCTCCATGCATTAGATGTCTCCTGTGTCGGGAGGAACAGAAAAGGAACACAGCTTGCATTTTTATAAATCTAAGGTTCCTCATACAACCGTCATTCCCCACTTCCTTAATGCAAAGCCTTAGAAATCCAGTGGCAGTGTGTCCAAAAGCTCCAAAACAAAGAGAGATCTGGGCATGGTTTCCAGTAGATGGAGATTTTAAGAGTCTATATTCAGCTCTATATACAGCCTGATTCTGTGCCCCTTTACCTGGAATGGCATTTACTCTCAAGTAGCTATGGGTAGGTATGTAGCCTTCAGAACATTTTGGCAATATGCATGAGAATCCTAGCACCAGTTTCTTTGTTGAATATTTTTGAAGGTCTGACCTCTTACTGACCCACACTGTAATATTTTCCCTAAAGTCACTATACCAGGCATCAGGGTAGACCTACTAGCAACAATATGAGCCCTCAACATTTTCCAGGACTGGAGAATCCTTTCTTAGGGTAGGGTGACCTGACTTAAAAATCTCTGAGTCCCTTTCAGCCCTCTGATTCTGTAATCAAGAGATGTACGTGAGAGGACAAACATAGAAAAACCGAAGCAGGAGGATAATGACCCCAAAATCCCTGTTTAAATGAGAGACTTGTTGTGTTACAGATGGATGTTCATTATCTCTTATATAAGGTTTGGAATGTTCAGCCTGTTATACAGATTGACTGTTTGGACTCCCAAATGGTCGGGAGCCAGTGGTATGAACAGAATGCAGAAGAGATTTACACAACAGCCCATTAAATTTCCCCATACATTAGGGAGGATGTGCTAATGGAAGAAGACAAATTAAGGAGAAACTGTTACCTCTTTTGATCTTGGCTTCTTCCCCACCCCCAAGTCCCAGCCCTGTCTGAGCCACCAGCCAGAATCCCCATGAGGACAAGTCTTATCTGCTTCCCTTTGGTTTAAATCTTTATGAAATGTGGTGGTGGGAGGGACAGTTCTATCAGACTTCTGGGTCACTTCTTTCTTCATCTGTTGTAAAATTCTGGCAGCCATCAAGGAGTCATGAGTGACACAACTGTGTGGTATTTTTTAAAAAACCCACTTCTGATCATTATTTTATAGGTCTGTAAAGTGAAGAACTGGCTGGAAAGAAAACATGTCTCTTTCTTCCTAAACAAAAGCCATCCAATACAATAACTTTTATGAATACCGACGCAAACGACACTAAACAGTGTGCATAGTTTCCAGTTCTCCAAAACTATTCATCAGATCAAAAAGATGAGAAAAAAACATTATTCAGGCCATGTATCTGCAGCCCATAGGGTGCCTGTAGGATGCTTAGCTGGCTTCAGTGGCCGCAGGGTATGGCTAGTTGGTGAGATTGTGCCTCTGGAATGATGGGATGAAGAAACAAAAATGGGAAGCCTCCCACTGAACAAGCAACAACCAGCATTTGGTCAAATGTTGGTCTTAATAAAGATTATTATGTGGTTGGAAGCAGAGGGAGGGAGTTTTGGACCAACACAAATACTTGCTGCAACCTCTTTCATTCTTCCTCTGAGTTTCTCTACTATGCTTTCTATTGTTCCTGCCCTTGCCTTTGCTTTTCCTCGAAACTTTTATCATCCATCTTTTGGGTGGATGGTTTTATACAATTACCATGTTACTTCTTGAGTTTCAAGTAATTCTTGTGCATGAGGCTCTGAAAGCCTCCTTCATGTTTGAAAGTCCCAAGATGCCAAATTCAAGCTCCTGGCTTTAGCCATAAAAGTCCTCAACAATTGTGTAAGAATCTCCGCTGCATCCTGCATACCTTTGAGATCTGATAGTGAGGCCCTGCTTCAGATACCGTGATGCAATTTGGCCTCTATGTGCAGCAGAAAGGCCTTTTGGGTATTGTCCCTAGATCTTTGGAACACTTTTCCCCTAGAAAATCAGCCCAGTTGTTTCCTTTCAAAGATCGCAAAAGAATATGAATATGTTCTCATTCACATTTCAATTGACATTTTTAATATTCTGATTGTACATATTTTTAAACTGCTGCTGCTCCAACAGCTTGCATTATTTTATATCATTTTGTGAACAATTTTCTGTAGTTATGTCTGCTTGTCTGTATAATTTTAAAAAAAATTCTGGGACTTGATTTGATTGTGTGTACTGCTTAGTGAAAAGTGGCCTGGTACATGTTTTTTAGCAAAGAAATATATAAATAAATCAAATCAATGTCTCTTAAATTCAGTGGAATACATGATGGGTTGGACCAAACTGCTTATCCCTCCAAATATCCCCACAAGATCAGACTAGTGGTCCATCCAGTCCAGCATCCTGTTTCACAGTGGCCAGTCAGTTACTCCGGAGGGCCAACAACAAGGCACAGAGGCTGAGATGCTGCTCCTGCTTCATCCCGAACAAGACACTTGTTTTCTACCATCTCATCTTAAGCGCAAGTCTGAGAAGAACCCATCCTAAGAGCAAGGTTCAGTGGCTATTAGCTTACATTTTAAAACTGCACTCTTTTATGTTCAGGTGGGGTAGCCATGTTGGTCTGAAGCAACAGAACAAAGTTTGAGTCCAGTAGCACCTTTAAGACCATCAAAGTTTAATTCTGGGCATAAGCTTCCATGTGCATGTACACTTCTTCAGATACTTATACTTATTACAACCATAATCTTCTTTTGCAGGGGCAATCTATAATTTACATGAGAAATTATTCACTGGAAATTTTTCCATACAAGCCGCCTTGTAACAAAGGGTAATTATGCAAAAGACCAGTGAACTGCATTGCACCCCTAACTGTAAATGAGTTTGTGCAGAAGACTTTATTGCCAGGGACTGATCCGTCTGCCTCTGTTGCTGTTAATGATGGTCACTCACATCATATTGCCTGAAGCTAGCGTAGTTCTAACCATGAAGCAGCATAGCACCATGTGTTTGCTGGCCATTCTTGTGCTTCAGAATTTGCGTATGACAGGGTACACCTTGGGCACACACCTATGTTTCCTATATCGTGTGAGTCAGAGAAATGGATTTATATTGCTGCATATACTTTGGCAAGGTACTCTCCTGACCTGAAAAGATAATTATCTTTGAAAAACTAAGGCGGATTTGCTCATAGCTTTGAATCATCCTCAGAGGAAAAGTTTCTGCCTTTCTTGGGACACTTCCTGAATTCCCACTTGGGCCTTGTAGCATCCTCCCTGGGAGCATTGGAAGGTGCCATTGAGACGTGCTCTGACTTCTAACAGGATGAGATCTGAGTTTCAACCATGCACACAACTCAAGATTATTCAAGTCCATGAGTATTCCTGTCTCAGAACCAAACCTATGGTGCTTTCCTTTGGGTGTATCCAGGTGGCAGCTTCCTACAGTCTCAGCTGGCTACTAAATTACTGACTGAAAAATGTAGGAAATGTAAAATGACCAGATGCACAGAAGAACAGGGCAGGGCATCTCTGAGAGAAAGGTAGGAGGGAATTTTGGCGGTATCAAATTTTCTCTCTCTCCTGCATGACAAACCCTACCCGTAAAAATTCAATCTTCTACACTGATATTATCAGCATCTTAGGTATATGGGTTAAAGGAAGGGGGTGCATTTAAAATGATAGCTTCTTATTCTTCTTTTTTGCAAACAGAAAGCACAACTATTTGTTGTGTCAGTTGTACCACTTGCCTTGAACATCCAGACTTTGCCATCTGCAGTACAGAAGGGGCTAAGAGGGATGGATGGCCAGGGTTTTTCCCCCCCTATCCTGGACCAAATTTTATTCTGTACAGGTGCCAGGCCAGGAAGATGTAAAGCATTTTTAAAATTGCAGGTTTTATTTATTTATTTATTTATTTATTTATTTAAAATAAATACACTTATGTTTTACTTTATTTATTTATGACATTTGTTAGCTTCCTTTCTCCCTTGCAGAACTCCAGGCGGCTTACCATATATATGAAACATGATGAAAAACACAATAAAAATAACTATAAAACCCATAAAGTCAGAGATTTGTATAAAAAACACCTCTAGCCAGAAGCATTCTGCACATATTCAGAGGTATAATGTACTTCTCTGCACATATTCAAGAGCACTCATTTGGGGATACTAGAATACAAATTCTGGCCATTGTAGCGGAGTACAGAAGCAGAGGGCAGCTCATGTAGACTGAAAGTACTGGTGCACGTCCATTCCTCCCACCTCAACCTCTCCTCCACGCCAGGTGGATATGTCCTTTTCATGTCAGCACAATCAACAGTGACAAAAAAGATGCCTGGGATTTGAGGAAGTGTGAGAAAGATACTTTGGGCGTTGTAATGCAATGGCTCATGAGGAAACGGGAAAGGAGAAACTGTGTGTGACCACAAGGGAAAAGGAGTATGAGATGGCACAGGGTGGGAATGGACTGTGGTGCTGACAACAGAACACAGGATCAGGTCCTCAGAGAGCCTCATAAAGAGGCCTGGGGGAGTCTTTCTTGAGTAGAGTTTGGCAGCTCTTGCCTTTATGTCGTCCTGCCTGTTGAATCGGACCGACAAGTGTGAGTCAGGGCCTAGGTGGATGACCCTCCCAAAGGGAATGTAGTGCTGAGGTGTGTTCCAAAGAGAACAACACCAGTTTCCTCCAGTTCTCTCTGTTTGCCTGAATAAGCAGAAGAAGATTTTGTGTGTCTGAACAAGCCTGCCAAATTCCCCCTCCCTCTTGCCTGAACTGTGCTGCCTGCCTGACATTCCTTGCGTATAAACAGTAAACAGCCTCTTATTATCCTGACATGCCTGGAATAACTGTGGCTATTTTTTCTCTTCCCAGAATTCTAAAAAGCCAAAGGGGGGAGAGAGCGAGCAGTTTTTTGAGTCAGGCTCCCTGACTCTTTCTTTCCCACCACCTCCTCGACCTTGAGAAACAGACCTCCTCCCTCTCTCTCCACATTCATTGCATTGCTGATTTTACCTACCCAGCCCTCAGGGCTGCTTTGCATTTCACAGAATTCCTGCACAGAAATGAATGTTTTCCTCCACAACAGGGGGAGACCATTACATGCAAGGACCCCTATGTTTGTGTTCATTGACGTGCAACTGTTTACACATGTGTCAGATCAAGATTTGCACACAATCGATTCCTATGCCATATTTCCCTTGTAATCATTTTGCAGCAAGCGAAGCAGCTCTGAATGAGACGAACGTAGGGCTCTATCCTGATCCCTCTGAAGGCAAAAGGCAAATATCGACAAAGGCTCTGCTGCAGTTCCCTGTGTGTCCTATAAACTTCCTTGGGAAAGTTGTCGAGCTGGCAAACTGCAATCCAGAGAGAATGTCTGCTGTTTCAAATTCCTCACTGAAGAAGAAGAACACCACCTTCTACTCCCCACCCCCTTTTTTTGCTCCTCACTGGCTGTGCTGTGTACTTGGGAGTTCTGCGTACTACATAAGGTGGAGGAGGGGCAGGTTATGGGCTTATAGAAGGATTGCATGGATCGTCCTCTTCCCCCCTCCCCCCCGGCCGCCTGTAACACTCATGCACCTAATGATGTCAGGGATACCAGCCTCCAGGTGGGGCCTGGGGATCTCCTGGAATTACAGCTCATCTCCAGACTACAGAGATAGGGTTGCCAAGTCCAGGTTGGAAAATACCTGGGGAATTTGGGGGTGGAGCCAGGAGAAGGCGGGGATTGGGGAGGGGAGGGGCCTCAGCATGGTACAATGCCACAGAGTCCACCCTCCAAAGCAGCCATTTTCTCCAGGGGAGCTGATCTCTGTCAGCTGGGGATCAGTTGTCAAAGCAGGGGATCCCCAGGCCCCACCTGGAGGCTGGGAACCCTATACAGAGATCAGTTCCCCTGGAGAAAATAGATGCTTTGGAGGGTGGACTCTGTGGCACTGTACCCCTCTGAGGTCCCTGTCCTCTCCAGGATCCATCCCCAAATTTCCAGGTGCTCCCCAACCTGCATCTGGCAACTCCACCCCCCATTCCCCACCGGTGGCCAGAGGGGACTTGGCAACCCTAGCACTTGCCAACAACCTGAAGGGGGTGGGGAATGCCCTATCTCTTTAATGGGCTGTTATTTACCCAATGATGTTAGGTTCTTGTTACACACCCAACCAGGACTCACCTTAAACATTTGCAGTTTGGGAGAGGGGTGTTCTTGAATCAGCTGTGGGGCAGGGCGTGCTGGCAGGTGGGTCTTCAGCTTTTCCTCCCTTTCCTCTCATGCTGCTTTTGGCAGCAAAAAATTACTGCAGGTTATACATGTGTCTGTCCTGGGCAGATACATGGAACCAGCAACAAGACAAACAGCTGGATCTTTTAGTGATTTTTTTGCTGCTGAAAATCAACAAGGGAGGAAAGGTTGAAGGCCCTTCAGTTGCCCTGCTGGGCTCTTCAGCCAGCTGTGGGGTGGGGGGTGAGTCCCCATCAGATGTGGAACATGAGTTGGGCTCCAGTACACACCTTGCATAATTTCAGGGGGGAGCCATGTTGGTCTGCAGTGTGAACACAGCTAGATAGGAGTCCAGTGTCACCCTAGAGACCAACAAGATTTTCAAGGGTCAAAGCTCCTTTCGAAAGCTGATACTCTGGAGTATCTTGCTGGTCTCTAAGGTGCTACCAGAACTGATCTTACATAATGAGGACCCTACATAGTTCCATGCCATGAAAATCTTCAGCTACACATTTCCATGCATTAAGGCTCTTATCAAAGGGATATGACCTTTTTCTCAAGGCCTGCTGGCAACACTAGCTGATATGAGAGAAGAAGACATTGTCCGCTTGTTTACCAAAGATGGTAGTCCGTACTGCCCTGTGACTAGACTTGGGTGCAATCCCATCACAACATCATTGGCTGCGATCTGACATTTTGCAAAGCTTCTTCCCCCAGTTCTTCTTTACCTGCCTCCTGTAACACAGCCTTTTTTCTCATCTCTCCCCCCCATGAAACTGACAAGACAACTTTGCAACAAAACAAATCTGGAAAATTATCAGAGAAAAGACAGAGAAAACTCAGGAGGTGCATGAATTCACTACACTCTTGTGGGGAAGCAGAGGGAAAACTTGCACACGCACACCCCACCCCACCCCATCCCAAGCATTGAACCCAGGGCACATAACCCATATGGAAATGGCTACGGTTGAGGGAAAACTGGATTTTTTTCTTCAAAAGGCATGGCTGCAACATTAAGGACACTTTCCTGAGAGTAAATTCCATTGAATAACATGGTGCTTACTTCTGAGTAGACCTTCTTAGAATCACTCCTGTTTAGCCCAGATTCAGCATGAGGGATGCCAGCCTCCAGCTGGGACCTGGGGATCCCCTGGAATTACAGCTCATCTCCAGACTACAGAGATCCATACCCCTGGGGAAAATTGTACCCCATGCCCCTGTGGCATTGTACCCTACTGAGGTCTCTGTCCTCCCCAGGCTCAACTCCCAAATCTCCAGAAGTTTCCCAACCTGGATCTGACAACCCTAGGACCCCCCACCCCCACCTGGCAACCCTTGGTACACATACAGTACTTCCATTTTAAAAAAAGTTTGAGTAAGCAAGGTGAAAGTGAAAAGGCTTTCCCCATACTTTGTCACAGACCTATAGCTTCAGGGGGCACATTGGCAAAATACCCGCTCAGAAATACACCTTCTGCCCCAGATTCCCAGCTTTCATTTTGTTGTGGATATATAAGGGGGAAAGTGCAAGCGGTTTTCCGCAGACTTGCATGGGAAGGGAAATACGGACAGGAATCTGCAAGACTTCTGGTGCTGAACCAGCTATCTCCGTATTAGCCAGCTTCATTCCTATCTGTCTGGGCCTCTTACCTTTTCTTCCTGGGCTCTTTGCTTCTCTCTCGGCTGTTTTTCACAGCTTTAATGTCCACAGTGACAAAGGAGAACATTGGAGAGAAAGCTGGAATAAGATTTACATTTTGGTGCCACCTCTGTTTGCGGTGGGAAATTTGCCTCGGGAGTAGGTGGAGCACTGAGAAGAGGGGCCAGAGCAGAAACACAAATGGCCATTTTAACTCAGCATAGTTATCTGTGTTCAATCACAACTGCAGGGCCACCTTGCTGCAACCTGGCCGTGAAAAGATGCCTCTGAGCAGGGAAGGAATGCTCTTTTATGATCAATGAAGAACCATTGTCAGTCACCTTTCCTCACCTCCCCCAAAATCTAGCATTAAAGCTAAATGAATGGAGAAGTAGTCTTTAAACTCCAGGACATCTTACGAGTACATAAAGTAACTTATTTGTTGAAGAAGGCCAAAGAGTGGAGGGGGCATAATATTCATCCAGCTTTAAGTCCCACCACCTCTCACAGCAAATAAATAAGGTCTTGGGGTGACTCTGCATAAATCTGTGCCAACAGTAATCCCTTCTCTGAATCTCCAGAATCCAAACACTCTGCTTCAGTGCAGAGTGGTTTTCCCCTCACTACACAATAACCACACGTATCTAGCTACATGGTATTAGGAAATAATTTCTGGCATGGAGGCAGTGATTCACAGGCTAGTGTAACTTGGGAATCTCCCATTTCAGCACGAACATAAGAAGAGCCCTGTTGGATCAGACCAGTGGTCCATCTGGTCCAGCTTCCTGTCTCACATAATAATTAAAGCAATGATTCGTTGTTGCCTTCTCCCCCACCCCGCAGATTTCCCAGCACAATTGTGAATATTGCCACTCAGCCATATGCCCTGCAACACTTATTGAGAGAAGAGTATAGGTACACTAATAAGATCAGCAAAGGACTCATAGTATGATTATAAGCACTTATTCTAGGACTGCCATACATGCATATTTGGGGTAACTACTGTACATACAAACTGAGGAAGGGAAGCAATAATCTGACACTAACAGTTTACATTTGACAGTTCGCACATTGTTAACTTCCATGTTATTTTCTTTTCCTGGTAAATAGCCCATCTCTTCAGAGCCACATGATTGTGACCAAACACAGATACCATGTGGTATATACCTAGTGGTATGTGGAAGTACCACCCTCATACTATGACATCACTAGATTCCATGCCATGGATGCCATTCATAACTTCCTCAGGCCCCGACCAGTGAGCATCAAGGTTTGGGATGATGACCTAACAGTTCAGCTCCCTACCAGCATACTTATGCCCAGTGGTGTAAATTTTCGGGGGGTGGGGATTCGAATTTTTGCCAGAACGTGATCTAATTTATCATATTTGTTTCTATTTATATTCAGTAAACATTTTTAAATGCCCTGTGTTAATTTTATATCTAAATAGCAACAATTTAAAGATTTGATTATGAAAAAAATCATTTGCAGTTTTAATGTTGTTCTCAAAGAAATCCCATGCTTTTTGTAGGGACTGTTTTTACTGGAAAAATACTTGTAAATATTTAAAGACCACATGGCATGTACTACCTTTAGAGTGTTTAAATTTCAGGGGGAAACCCCAAAAGCATTGAAATTTGATGATGCTCTGATTTTAGCTCACCTCAAAAAACTGCACCATTTGTAGCAGACACTGTTGTCCGTTCATCTGTTTCAACATAATTTAACTCACTTTCACTCAGGTAACTGGGTCACCTCTGTTTCAATGTCACTCTCAGTAGCATCACTTGTGTTACTTGTTAGTTTATTATCAAACCAGTGATTACAATACCCCTCCTAGCATTAAAGAGACATAGTATATACATTAGTATTTTAGCTTTGATTTTCATTTGATATGCACAGCCAAATGAGTGGTTTTTAAATTTGGATCACTAAGTACATGTAGGTGTCCCTCCCCCCAACCAATAAAATACGCATGTACCATTTCACAAAATTTCTAGGGGTAAATACCTTTAATAAAAATTAATTACAACTTTGAAATTGTCAAGCTTGCCTAAATATTGTATTGGCACTGACATCTGTTCACTGGTATCGATTTTATGAAACAGTGTTCAGAAATGGAAATGTTTCCACAGAAAAATAAATCACTGGAAACTTTTTTGCTTCCTCTCTCTCCTCAAGCTCCTTCACTATAAAATTTCTGGCTACAGGCCACTGGAAATCAGAGTGAGGGGGCAACGAAGGAAATGGCTGTGCCCAGAGGTCCTTTCATAGAAAAAGAGGTGCAGGAGCTCATTAGCATACCTATTAGCATAACTCATTAGCATAAATGGCCAAATGTCAGTTTCAGCCCTATTATACCCTATGGGCCATTGAAGTCAATGGCAAAAACTCATAGGGTATATGAGGGGCTGGAGGAGTGGGGGTTTGAGAGAGAGGCTCCAAACTTGCAGGGTACCTTCTGGGACCTCTCCCCAAAATACCCACCAAGTTTCAAGAAGATTGGACCACGAGGTCCAATTCTACAGGGCCTCAAACAGGTTGCCCCATCCCCTCCATTGTTCTCTATGGTGGGAAAAAACTACTTTTTTTTCCTCCATAGAGAACAATGGGGGCAACCGGTTTGGAGGCCCATAGAATTGGACCCTGTGGTCCAATCTTCTTGAAACTTGGTGGGTATTTGGGGGAGAGGTCCCAGAAGCTACCCTGCAAGTTTGGAGCCTCTCCCTCAAACCCCCTCCCCTCCAGCCACTTTTAAAGTTGCTGCCGAATTTCGGCAGCAATTTGGCGGTGGGCTGAATCAGATCAGAGAATCTGATTCAGCCCGTGGCTGCCCTACTGCCCACTCCTGGGCTGGCGGAGCGGTGCTCCACCTCGCTCCAGCCCCAAAGGACCCCTGGCTGTGCCGCAAATGTCTACAGTCACAGAAAAGGAGGGACCAAACAGTGACCAAATATATATTTACGTAGGGGAAAAGGCTATTCAAGAATATGTACAACTCTATGGGAAAAGGTAGGTGGAAGACTAAAATTCAATGAGTTTAGAAGAAGAGCAGGTAGATTGCAAAGAATCCTTGCTTCTTGTATCAGGGCTTTTAGGTGTTTTTAAAAGTTAAAGATCAGTCAAGCAGGTTTCTTCTCTGCCAAAAGAAAACTTTACCTGCTTAATTTTTGCATGCCAGGCTGCTGTTAATGATAGTGAGCATTTATACAAGGCATTTTTAATGTTGGAAGGGCACCATGAATACTTCAGTACTCCCTACAACAGCCCAGCAATGTAGGGCAGTATTAGACTGCAGATGGAGGCTGGAAAAATAGCTCGCAGAAGACCAAGAAGTAGAAGTAGAAGAAGAAGAAGAAGAGATTGGATTTATATCTTGCCCTTCACTCACTTGGAGTCTCAGAGCGGCTTACAAATTCCTTTCCCTCCCCCGCCCCACAACAGACACCTTGTGAGGTAGGTAGGACTGAGAGAGCTCTGAGACAACTGTCCTTGAGAGAACAGCTGGTACAGAGCTATGGCTTGCCCAAGGTCATCCAGCAGGTGCAAGTGGAGGAGTGGGGAATCAAACCTGGTTCTCCCAGATTAGAGTCCGCGCACTTAACCACTACACCAAACTGGCTCTCCTACCTAGTGAACTAAGGGCAAAGCAAAAGAATAGGAGACTTCCCAAATGATAGTTAATTTCTTTTAACTCATCATGCTAAACAAGCAAAAGAAAGCCTAGTGGCCTGCCTTGTTGTTTGGGGAAGTTAGCTATATGGCAGGATAGGCCAGAGGGGTACAGGAATCATACAGCACCACTTGTATACCAACTACACTAGCACACAGAAACTCAAGAAACGACATTTTTAAAAAAGCTGTATGTTAGGGTTAAAGTAAAATAGCCTGATGGCAGCTTTGGTGCATGGGGATTCAGGCTGTCAAGTAACTCTAAAAAACACCAACCATCGTACTATATAAAGAAAACTGAAAACACCTTTCCAAGGTAGGGTGTGCCAACTTCCACGTGGGGCCTGGCGTTCTCCAGACTACAGAGATCAGTTCCCCTGGAGGAATTGGGCAGCAACTATGACAGCACATCCCTGCTGAGCAACTTCCCCTCCCCAAACTCCACCTTTCCCAGGCTCCATGCCCAAATCTCCAGGCATTTTCCAACCCAGAGTTAGCAAGCCTATTTCAAGGGCTGTGACCCTGTCATTGAGCACAGGATTAGCATGCAGAGGGTCCCAGGTTCAATCCCTCTCTTCCCCCTTAAAGGATCACAGGTATGGGATAAGCTCATTCCCTACCTAGCTGCTACCTGTAAGAGGAGATAACAGCGGGCCTCACAAGCAAATATCAGCACTGAGGAAAACATTAGTGCCTGCTAGTATCTGTAGATTGAGCTGCTGTTAAAGGCAGAATAACTACAATGGTCAGTTTGAAAAGGTGACAACTAGAATGCATAGATAGGGGACCTCAGGGCCAAACTACATATTATGGTTTTTTTCCACTTCCCAGTTTTACCCCTGGCCCAGCTAGATTAGAGATGCACATGTGGGAACCTGCAAAGATTTTAGGATTGCCAGGTCCCCTCATAGCTCCAGTGGATGGATTTGGGGTGGGGACACCTCCAAGCCCTGCCCCCATGAATGGCCACTCATGACTACCCCTCACCCTCCCCTCCTGGGAAATTTAAAAGACTTCAGCTCATTGGTGGGGAGCATGTGGCCTATCAGCTAGAAGGCCTTTTAAATCTTTCAGGAGGGAGAAGGGCTGTCGCCAGTGGCAGCTCCGCTCACAAAAAGACCCTTTAAAGGGTCTTTTAGCAAGGTGGGTGGGGGCACTGTGTGGGGGGCTGATTTCTCAGCGGGGCAGCAGCATGTGGGCTTGAATCCCAAGTGGCAAATTGCGCATGGTGCCCCCTACCTTGCTTGCAAAAAGACCATTTAAAGCGTCTTTTTGCGAGCAGAGCTGCCACTAACAACAGCCTCTCTCCCTCCCCTCCTAAAAGATTTAAAGAACCTACCAGCTGATCAATGGGCCATGCAGCCCCATAGCCAGACATTTTAGGTTGGTTTGGACATGGGGAAATTTTGTGGGGGGGAGAGGGGTGGCTGCACACCTTCCCTGAACTCCAAGTGGTGATTTTACTGCTTGGAGTTCAGATGTGGGCAGCTCCCATTTGGGGGCGGGGACCCCTTTAAATGTTTTTCAAGCCTGGGTGCCAAGCTCCAGGTAGGGCCTGGAGATCTCCTGGAATCACATTGGATCTCCTAGCTATAAAGATCAGTTTGCCCATTAGGGCTGCCAGCCCCAGATGTGGAAATTCCTGAAGATTTGGGAGTAGAGCCTTGGGAGGGTAAGGCTGAGGAGAGAAGCAGCCTAAGCAGAGTATAATGCCATACAGTCTACCCTCCACAGTAACCATTTTCTCCAGAGGAACTGATTTCTGTCATCTGGAGAGCAGTTGTAATCTCCAGCCCTCACCTAGAGCTTGTCAACCCTCGTTCCCCTTGAAGAAATGGCTGCTTTGGAGGGTGGGTTCTATGTCATTGTTACCGCTCTGAGGTCCCTCCCCTCTTCCAACCCCACCGTCCCCAGAATCCAGCCCCCAGAGCTCTAGGAATTTCCTAACCAACAGACAACCTAACTATCTGCCATTCTATATTAAGTTTCCCACACCTACACCCAGCAGCCTCTACCTAGTAAAACTGTGGCCCAGTTTTGTGATGCTGGCCATTGGGCCCTGACAACCCCCATATCCTCTCCCCTTTCCCTGCCTCATTTTCTCCTTCTCAGCCATTCACCAACATACATTTTATCTGTCCCCACCCCCATCTTCAGCTATATTTATTATTCATTTACTTCATTTATACCCCACCTCTCTCCAGTGGGGACCAAAGCAGCAGAAAATGTTTAAACACCCTCTCCTTAACCACCACATAAATCAGGCCAGTGTGTGCCTGGGAATTAAGTTTGTAACACAGAACTCCCAACAAATACCTGATCATACAGACTTAGGGAAGACTGGAGAGAGTGTGAGGAAAACTGGGAGGAAAACATAGTGTGTATAGGTGGGCCTCGTTCTCCATTGGAGATCTCACAGAGATACAGCCAACAGGCAGCCCTCGTCTGTTCTCTGTAGAAGCTTCTGCTGCTTCCCAGCCCTGTGCAAAGGGCAAGCACATGCAAGACACTGCAAGCTGTATGAGTCAGAAGTGATGAATGCAGTTCCCAGAGAGTGTGCCACCCTCTTGCTCTCCAGTTGCCAGCTTCAGATCTTGGGAAGATCCCTATATCTTTAAGGCCGATTCCGCACTAGTTGTTGCCCCAGCGTCACTCCCTGATAAAAGCCGGGGCAGAGCAACAGTTCCCCACTTGTTGCTCTGGGTCTGCAGTTGGCCGAAATGTAATCATCGTTTCCCCCAGATCTTCCGTTTCCGGGATTTTCAGGGTTTTGGGTTTTTTTGCCACGAGAGTGAAGTCGGGGCATTCAAGTGGGGAACTCCGAAATTGGGGTTTCTTGCTCCCCTTTCCCGCCCTGGTGTGAGCGGGGGGGGGGGGTTGTTCCCCGCGTTGTTGCATTACAACAACATGCCACGACATTGATCCACCGTTGACTGGCATTTAAATGTCTTTTTTAAAATGTATTTTTGTTGTTGATGTCTGCACATTTCTGTGTTGCATCTTTTGCACAAAAGTCGTGCCTGAGTTATGTCACTATAAAAATATGTATTTGCTTTGAGGCACAGCATGAGCTGTTCCTCCCCCCCCCCCCCCGGTTGCATTACAACAACACAACACAACATTGATCCATCGTTGTGTGGTTAACATTTTTTGCAGGGCCAATGTATTGCGAGTGGCGTGGTGGTGTGGACACAATTTTTGCAGGGGTTACATGTGTTAGTGTTGCATGTTTCCCCTCCCTTTCCCATCCCTTTCCCACCCTCCATTTCCTCTGCAACTCTGGCACAAGCTTTTTTTTTTTTACACGGATGATTTTCGCGGGCTTGGAAGCTCAGATGGCCAATCACGGCTTTGTTGCATCCCGACATCATAACGCAACTCTGCCTGCATTAAAAAGGGGGGGGGGATGGGTGGGGGCTCAAGATTCGGGGCAAGGACAGATGCGGAAATGAAGAACCGGCATCAACGTGGGTCAGATTCATGTAATGCAGAAACGTGCACACTGATTCGGACCAATTAAACCTGGAAGGAAAGGGAAGCAAAGCACTTGTGCAGAATCGGCCTAAGAGCTGCAGACAAAGAAGAATTTCATCTAGTGCAACTTTGCCCAGCAAAGTGCTATAGCAACAGGAGAATCAGATCTGTTGAGAACTTCTCTTGAGTGCGGCTCCCAAAAGATACAGGGGCCTTTCTCAGGTTTTTGAAGTTGCTGATTTAACACAGATGAAGCAGCTGTTTCATCCAGGCAATCCATGGTCTGCTGAGGGTGCCCAGCTGCCACAGAGGGTGGGGTTCCCATGTGCATTTAATAGCACTGCAATTCCCATCTGCCAAAACTCCCTCCTTGTGCATCTCTTCAGGAAGGGGAGCCCTGCCCTCTGCTACATCTGTGGTCATTCTACAGTCAGTGGTTTGGGAATTATTCCACTGCAGAAAGACATGTGGAAAATGTTATGTCAAAATTGAAATTCCACAAGGGTTTGCCAGGAAAGAACTGCAAGAAGGCTACCAGATTCCTGCCAGCTCTTGCTGAGGGATGATTACACAAAAGTCCATTTCTGCGGAAGAACTAACTGAAACCCAGAGGACTCTTCATTAATCATGTACTTGAGAGAATCTGATGCCACCGTGGACTCTGACTGCAGCCATCACACTGCCAGTATCTTACAGAACATTCTTGAATGTCAAAATTCCACCCTTGCTCAAAGCCCCTGTTTCCTATGCCGTACTGGCAAACCGAAATTAAGCAAGTAAAGCTTTTCCTGGCAGGCAAAGAACATGACCAGGAACCTGTGTCATTTCCACAGGTTAAAGGCAAACCAAAACATTTCTACAAGAATATGCTGGGTGCAGTTATGGCATCCTCGCTGAAGTTACCACTTTTTAAAAAAAAACAGCCCCTCTCCTGGGCCTTTTAACAACAACCTGACTCATAGAAATTAAGCAGATGGGGTTCTGAATGCAATGGTACATGGTGGGAGTAAAGCTTTGGCTGCCTAATTTCTGTGTGTCAGCTGTTGGAGACACAGGGTCAATTTAAACAAAAAAAAGTGGCCGGTTTGCATACAGTATAGAATTCCAGATCTTGCAAGCATCCAGTTCCCACCATGTAATTAGTGTCTCATTAGAGACTTTGTATCATTACCAGCTCCAGGACTAGCAGAAATTCAACCCATAAACCTTACCCAGCATGAGGGGAATTGTTCTGTTGCCTTTCTGCCTGTAGGGGCAGAGATAAGCAGCCTCTGTAGGGGAGGGAAGAAAGCAAAGCAAAAACAGAAAAGCTGCCAGTCTTACTTTCAACAAATTAGAAAATTAGTCAGCTCTTAGTTTTGCCCAGAGCAAAGGAGTAGCATGGGTCATTTGGGGCACAACCACAGATTTCTCACAGACCGAAGGCAGTAGTTAGTGCCAAGGTGGAGAGACTGGTTAGGAGAAGAGGACCTTACCTATTTTTTTCCCAGGGATATGAGAAAGATTTCTTCCTTGTAAGTGTGTCATTCAAGTATCTGGTCCTGCTATGTCCAAAGGAACATTGTTGAATTTGTTGTTGTCACTCTGTCGCTAGTTGCCAAGAAAATGCACTTGGTATCAGTTACAGGAGATGAGGGTCTGTTTTAGAAATTGGCAGGGCTATTTTTGGGCAGCAACACACAGGAATGGAGTTCTGGCTGGCTTCTGAGTTGGCCACTCCTACAGCCCCTCCCCCAGGTTCCCCAGACACCTCGCAAGCCATGGGGCACCTGGGGAAGCCAAGCCAATCCAGGGAGGGAAGGCAGTTTAAACTGCCTCCCCTCCTTAAGTTCCCCAGGTGCGCCCGGGGAAGCCGATCCAGAAACTGCCTTCCTTCCCTCAGGTTCCCCATGAGCCCCACAAGCTGCAGGGCACCTGGGGAAGTCGATCCTGGGTGGGAGCTGCACTGTCAGTGGTGTGCATAGGCGTCAACTACAGGGGGCTCAAGGGCTCGAGCCACCCCTGAAATTTCCCGAAAACGGAGCACCCTCTGCAGTGCCTCTCCGGGTCCTTTCTAGGGCCGCTGCCGCCACCGCCGTCTCTCTCTCCCCCCCCCCTGGCCTGGCCACTCCGTCCCTCCCTCTGTCCGTCCAGGGGCCAGCTAAGCAAATGCCCAGCTGGCCCCTGGACGGACGGAGGAAGGGACAGAAGCAGGAGTGGTCAGGCCGGGGGGGAGGCGGCGGCGGTGGCAGCGGCGGGGACATGGTCCCGGCGGGCACGCACGCTTTGCTCACATGCACAGAAGAGCCCCCGCCTCCCCCCGGGATTTTTAAAACTCAACACCCCTGGTGGTGTGGCCTATTATGCTAATGAGTTCCTGCTGGGCTTTTTCTACAAAAAAAAGCCCTGGAAATTGGTTTTCAGATGTTTTGATTTTGCAATGTACAATGTGTGCTTCTGTTGTTGTAAGCCATGGGGGGGAGTGTTATGATATATTGGGTAGGTTAGAATGATAAAATACTTTCTTACAGAAAAAGTAGCTGTCGGTATTAACCCCACTTAGGTGGAAGGGGTCAGTAGAATTATTGCAAGAGGGATATAGGAAGCAACTGACTTTCCTTTGCCACCAACATGTGGGAAACTGGGGGGGGGGGAGTCATTCATAATTACATGCCTCTCACAAGTACCTTCCATGCATATTTCATTGATGCAACAACTCATATCTTTCAAGCACATGTAGCAATAGCTATTTATTGGAAAGGTAAAGAGACTAACAAGTTTTTTGTTAATGGGAGGTTATTAGCTTAATATGTTAATACAGTGAATATATGGTGTGGCACATACTATGTCAAATACTTGTCATCTGAATCACTGATGCTAAACTAGCCATGGAATTGCTGATGGTGCTTCTCATCCACATAGCATTTTTAAAAAATTTGCGAAGTATTTTACAAACTTTATTAGGTTGTATCCAACCAGTTGAATACAGAAGGCACTGGCAAACATGGATTTCCCCCCGCCCCCCCCCCCAGTCCCATCGAAGTCCTGCAAAGATGATGTCTGGATTTATAGGACCCACATGGACAAAAATGGGCTGCAGTTAAAAGGGGGAGAATCAGTAAAAATTACTCCCCCTCCTCCTTGTTGGGGCATTCCACTTGATTTCCCCCACCCCTCCTCACTGCATTCTCAGACCCCTGGGGCCTTTTATCCAAATAGATTCCACAGCTTCAGTCATTGTCTTTCTAGGAGTCAAAAAACACCATGGAATAACCCTGGAAGATCACACTGGAAAACCCAATGTGTTCATTTTTCATACAGCCTTGTAAAGTAGCCTGCGAACGCGGGGAGAGCAGCTTAGAAAAGAAAGAAAGAAAGAAAGAAAGAAAGAAAGAAAGAAAGAAAGAAAGAAAGAAAGAAAGAAAGAAAGACCTTATCGAAGGCCACACAATGAGTCTAAGGACCAGGCCTCCCAGGCTGGAATCCCTTTTCCCTCAGGTCATATCTCCTGTCTTCAGAAGTTGTTTGTTACTGATAGGATGTGATAGCCCATTGGAGGTTACTAAAAAAAATAGCAGGAATATGATTGTTGAGGAATTCGATAATTCCACGAGGGCTGTGATTTGAAGGCTTCTACCCTATGCACACTTATTTTGGAGTCAACCTCACTGAACCTGGTAGATCTCACTTGCCAATAAGCATGTACAGGATTGAGCTGCACATATCACCAGAGATACCCACAACCAGCTGCACTTGAACATGGTTCTTTGGAATACAGAAATCAAAAGCCTGCATTGTGTCCTATAAAGCAGAGCTGTTTTAATTGGGCTGCCTGATGTTCTGCTGTTGGGATGAGAAGCCTGAAGAGCAGGGTATGAACAGAAAAAGATACATGCAGAAAGCAGCCGTGGCGGCCTGTTCCACTGCGTCATCACAAGCCGGCTGAAAGATCAGGCAGTTGCAGCACAGAGGCAAAGAACAAAGGACCAGAGTAGATTTACTCATAGTAGGGTGAGTTGGTGTATTTTCATCTCAAGGAGCATTCAAGGAATTTGAAAAAGGGGCTGGTTTGCAAAAAGAATTTAAGAACTCTTGCATTATACCACAGGTACTGGCATTGCTCGACCATCTGGCTTGCATGGTTTGGGAAGCTGACGTTATCAATTTATACATCCATTCAGAAACGTTAATAGGTTGACTGTGAAATGGTTTGCCATATCTGATCATCATGGGGGACTCTACCATATAGTTAAAAATCTGCAAGGGAGGCCACCCAAGGCTGAAGGATATGTTTGTGCAATCCTGGGGTTTCCAGAAAAATACATCTTAAATTGGGAGGCAGATGCCCCACAAAAAGAAAACTCCATTTGTTGCGGGGGGGGAGGGGAGTGCAATTCTTTACTTATGTTCCTGTCACCTTCCACATCAGCTGGCAGTGCAGCACCATGAAAGGGATGACTCTTTTGCTTCTCTTTCTTCCTCTCTGGTTCCCACCATCACTCAGGAAGTGGGAATAAGAGAGAAGTGTTTTAAAAATGCTGGGGAGAAGTGACATCCAATGTGCCAGTGAAAGGGGAGAAAGGTGCTAAGGTGGAAATGAACAATTGGGTCCTGGAGAAAATAGACGGGACCAGAGCCACAGCAAGAGAGGAGGAACCATGGGCGGGTGGGGAGATAAGGTTGCTACCTCTGACTTGAAGAATTCCTGGAGATTTGGGGGGGGGGCCTTGGAGGGCAGAGAGCTAGGCAGGATGTGATGCCATGAAGTCTGTCCTCCAAAACTGACATTTCCTCCAGGGGAATGGATCTCTCTAGTCTGCAGATCAGCTGTAATTCCAGAGCTCCAGGCACCACCTCGACATCGGCAGTCATTAGGTGGGGGAGGGAGGAATGGATTCCCTGCAAGTCCTAGCAGGTCTTCCCCTTATTTCCTGATATTGTTGAAAACACTCCCCATCTACTTGTCTCCAGACCTGAGAATCCTGTCTGGAGTTCTTACACGCCTTTTCCCCACTGTGTGACCTGCAGGTGGTTGGAGATAACATTCTCAGAATATCCTGCCACTCTGTCTCCAGTTCATAAAGCAGGTGCTAGCACAGGCTTGGCCCAAGTTTATTCCTTGTTTGTTTAATCTCTGGAAAAAATTGTTGGAATATTTTGAATGCTTGGATGCCTGTTGAGCAAGCCGCAATGACTGCTTATGTAGCCTCACCTTGTCTGGAAGGAAAATGAACCTGCTCTTCGGTATTTGCACAGACACCAAGCCTCATCCTGAATGGGGTGGTTTAGGAAGTCATCCAGAAACAGCAAGGCTCTTCCTCTTCCTCAGAGTATCATGCCTTGACTTAGGGGGTTGGACTAGATGACCTTGGTGGTCCCTTCCAACTATATAATTCTATGATTCTATACGTTCCTATAGGTAGCTATCAACAGAACAGGGAGAACTGAAGGAGATTTTTATGCCACAGGGCTTTCCAAGTACAAACAATCCTGGAGCAGGTATCCTAGTGTGAGCATCTGGTTAATACAGAACATGATGGCTAAGTGTGTTTCAGGTTGTGAGTTTCACTACCTGCCTACCACCCAGTTAAAATCTTCTCTCATATATGCTACATATATTACAAAATGGTTCCTGTTGTAGAAGGGAGGAGGGACTGATATTGTTAATGATTGGGTTTAATGATTACAGGGTGATTTCTAAGAGGGCTGATTCAAACCACTTTCTACACAGCTAAGATTGTCAAACAGTTGGAAAAGAGAGAGAAGGGAATGCTGGAGCAAGTAGTACAGGAAAAGGGGGAAAGAAAGGCCACGGGCAGGTAAAAAAGAAAAAAGAAGGATATAAAATAAGTATGGAGAAGCAACTGGAGAGCTAAGATGGCTGCTCGGACACATATGAAGTTGTCTTTTAATGAGTCAGATGATTGATCTATAAAAGTCACTTCTATCTACTCTGACTGGCAGTGTGTCTCTAGAGTCTCAAGCAGAGATTTTTCACTTCCCCTATTGTTGTGATAGAGTTTATAATTTGGAGACATTCTGTGATGTTAGCAGGGTTACGGAACTGGTCATTTGGAAGCCTTTCCCCAAGATTACATTACCTCAGCTCTACAACAAGGCTTAGATCCTGCTGTACAAAATGTTTAGTTGTTCTACATATTAAAATTGTTTTAAGCCATTCCTCCTTACTGGTACCCTTTGAGTTTAGACCCAATAATATTACACCTATTACCTGATCCTTTTAACTGGAGATTAACTGTACTGAACTGGGGACTTGGTGCATGCCAGGTAGATGATCCACACTGAGCCACAGGGCCCCTCCCTTCCTGATGACTTTCCCATTACACCCCCCGATCCACTCTATTATGATGCATTAGAACAGCTTCCTCCCAAAATAGGGTTGCCAGGTGCCTTCCTCCTGCCAGTGGGGGGCTTTGGGGGGCATTCCAGGGTGAGACCCTATGAGACACTAAGAGAGGGAAGGTTGCTTGTGTCACCTATTTATAGGTATCAGGCTCATCCTTCTAAGGGAGGAGGGGTCAAAGCCTAAAAGTGGGGATGTCAGCAACGCACTGATGTTACATCCAGAAGTGAGGTCATTGGTGACACTGGGGAGACGCTCTACTTTTGGGGCAAAACTCTATTGTAAAAATGGCCACAAACCATCGAGTTTTGCCCAAAAAGTAGAGCATCGCCCCTGACGTCGCCAACTCAATGAAGTGACGTCAGCGCATCGCTGACATTATGCAGGTGCGTCTGTTTGGGGGAGAGGTTTCCGCCACCAGCCAGCTGGCTGGCAGCAGGCCAGAGCTTGCAAAAGTGGGGGATCCCCCGCCCCAACCAGGAACCTAGCAAGCCTATCCCAAAAGGAGACCACCATGAACAGCAACAACTGTGTTGCATGATTCCTCCCTTGGTATATCAACTGCCCCATTTACATATGAAAAATGGGGGTATTGTACATTATAAGGAGAGGGCCCTGCCATATCATCTACAGCTACTTAGCTTATAAGTTTATTTTATTTCAGTTTTTTTGCTGTCAAGTCACAGCCAACTTATGATGACCCTGTAGAGTTTTCAAGGCAAGAGATGTTCAAAGGTGGTTTGCCATTGCCTGCCTCTGTGCAGCAACTCTAGTATTCCTTGGTGGTCTCCCATCCTAAATTGGGAGGGGTAGCAAATATGGCAGAAGACAGAGTCAGGATACAGGATGATCTTGACAGGCTGGAAATCTGGGCTAAAACAACTAAAATGAATTTCAGCGGGGAGAAATGTAAAGTTCTGCATTTAGGTAGGAAAAATCAAATGCATAATTATAGGATGGGGGAGACTTATTTTGGCAGTAGTAGGTGCGAAAAGGATCTAGGGGTCTTAGTGGACCATACACTGAACATCAGTCAGTAGTGTGACACAGTACCTAAAAAGGCAAATGAGATTTTGGGCTATATCAACAGGAGTAGTGTCCAGATCATGCGAAGTGATGGTATTGCTTTACTCTGCTCTGGTTAGACCTTACCTAGACTCTAGAGTATTGTGTTCAGTTTTGGGCACCACAAATTAAGAAGGACAAGTTGGAATGTGTCCAGAGGAGGGCAACGAAGATGGTGAGGGGTCTGGAGACCAAGTCCTATGAAGAAAGGTTGAAGGAAATGGGTATGTTTAGCCTGGAGAGGAGACAACTGAGAGACGATATGATAACCATCTTCAAGTACTTGAAGGGCTGTCATGGCTGCGGTCAGTCACACATGCAAAATAATCCACTTTCAATCCACTTTCAGTGCACTTTCTAACTGGATTTTTATTGTGTGAACTGGCAAAATCCAGTTGGAAAGTGCACTGAAAGTGGATTATTTAGTGAGTGTGACTGCAGGCATATAGAAAATGGTATGGAGTTGCTTTCTGTTTCCCCAGAAGGTTGGACCAGAACCAGCAGGTTGAAATTAAATCAGATGAGTTTTCGGCTAAACATTCGGAAGAACTTCCTGTCAGAGTGGTTCCTCAGTTGAACAGGCTTCCTTGAGAAGTAGTGGGCTCTCCTTCTTTGGAGGTTTTTAAACAGAGGCTAGATGGCCATCTGACAGCAATGCTGATTGTATGGACTTAGGCAAATCATGAGAGGGATGGCAGGAAGGGTTGCTTCAGTGCTTAGTTCTTGTGGCCCTTTCTTACATGCCCAGGGAAATGCTGGTTGCAACTTTGGGATCAGGAAGCAATTTTTCTCCCCGCCAGTTTGGCTGGAGATCCTGGAGGTTTTTTGTCATCTTCTGGGCATGGAACAGGGGTCACTGGGTGTGTGGAGGGGGAGGTATTTGTGAATTTCCTGCATCGTGCAGGGAGTGGACTAGATGACCCTGGAGGTTCCTTCCAACTCTGTGATTCCATGAAATACCAACGAGGGCCCACCCTGCTTAGCTTCCAAGATCTGATGAGGTCAAACTAGCCTGGGCTATCTAGGTCAGGGCAGTCTGCAGCTGCAGGGGATGAACTAGAGGGCAGAGGCAGACTTGCTGACCCTTTGGTTCTTGCTGAACTCAAAGCATCACCTCCATTAAAAAAGTAGCTGCCAATTAGGGGTGTGAAGGTACTTCCAGAAGATCCATCAAGTTCTGCAGATTCATTCATTCAATGTGTTTATAATTTAGTTGTGTAACTAAGAATCACTATAGAAGGACTCTGGGAAGATGACTCTGATGTGCTCTTGTGACCTCAGGCTAGACATCTTTTACATAACTTACCAGCTCAGTCGCTGGTAAATGTGGACCGGAATCACTTGTCTTCTAAAACGGGTCAATGAATGGGAGGGTTATGTGACTCAATGGGACAAATCTCTACTCGCTATTCATTATAAACTCTTAGGCCAGTTTCCATAGCTCAGGAAGCACAGAAAATGCCACTAGAAAGTGAAGTCATATCTGAAGTGCAGAAGCTTTTGGTTCAGTACTCCAGGGCACAACCAGAAGCTGTGGCAGAAAAGGGTTGTCATAATGTGCACAATTCAGTTAAGCTTTCTGCCATACAGATAATGTGACAGCTCCCCCCCCCCCCCAACTGCCAGTATTGCTATGTTGGTAAAGATCAAAAGCATTGAATTGGCATACCTAAATTCTCTCTCCAAGCATGCAACAGAACTTTCGGCAAGTCTCTTAATATGTCACAGTTATCCTGTCTCATTGCATTTCTGCAAAGCGCCCAGGACAGCATACTGTCCTCTGCTGCCCTGTTTTATCCTCACAACAACCCTGTGAGGAAGGCTAGGTTGAGAACAAGTGACTGGTCCAAAGTAACTCAACAAGCTTCCACAGCAGAGTGGGAATTGGGTCTTGTTGGAAGTTCCAAGTCCGATGTCTCTGCCTCAGCCTCTAGACTTTGTGGCAAGAGAGACAAGATAGCTAGATAGGCACACTGACTTTTCTTCCTGTGTTTACTCTTCTGCCACTGTCCCCTTTGAAATGTAGATTGTGTTCTCAGGGGCTGTGATCACAGACACTAAATAATGCACTTTCAATGCACTTTCCAACTGGATTTTGCTGTGTGAGCTGACAAAATCCATTTGGAAAGTGTGTTGAAAGTGGATTGAAAGTGCACACACCAAGAGGGATGACATGCCCCACAGACCTGGGCTGCATCTACAAAATTCCACACACACAACACACACCCTGCAATGGACAGCAGTGTGCCCTTGCATTTAAAGGAAGCTTCCATATGACATGCTGTTTGTTGTAAGCATGATTCATGAGCCTTCCAGGGCTTTGCCCTTTGAGCCAGATGAAAGAAAAAACTCATTCGATTCATCTTCAAAAATGAACTGTAGGAGGTGGACAAGCTAAGCTAAGCTCCATCTTCAAAATGACAAGGCTAAGCTCCATGTCCTTCCCCCTTTTAGCCCTTAAAAGGAGTTTTCCCTCTTTCCCCAGCTGAGCTGTAGCGCAGCTTTACACTGCAGCTTAGCTGGAGAGGAGAAAAGGAAGTTGCTGGGCTGCAAGGGGAGGGCAAGGTTTGTGTGCTGGCATGATTACCATTGTGTCCTTGTTTTTGCATGGACATGACAAGAGGAAAGAGGAAGGTGAAAGCAGTAAGAGGCATGGGGAGGGGGCAGGTGGACACAGTTCCCAGCCACTTCCTCACCACTTGCTGCTACAGAGGGGAGGGCACATTTTCACATCTTGTCCAGCACTTTTAACTATTACACCACAGTGGCTCAGTAGCCATATTCACAGGTTACAGTGAATGCACATACATCCTGCGTGTACTGGCATACGTCTATTTGTAAGAAAGATCAAGCATGCATTCACTTTGGCAATGAAATTGGGGACCAGTACCTGGATAAATAACGAGTTAAATCACATATTGAACTGTATGTGTATAGGATATGAGAATTACTCAATGCATGTATTTTAAGAATCAAGTGTACAAGACCTGTTCACATGTTAACGTGAACACATATACATCCTGCACATATGTGCTTACATCTGTTTGGAAGAAATACCTGATGTGCATTCACTTTTCAAATGGACCTGGGCACCAGTATGTGGTTAAATGTGTGGGGTTTCAATCACAAATTCAGCTGTACATGCGTTGAATGTAACATGAGAATTAATGCATGTGTAAAACAAATCAAATGTACAACTATCAACATTGTACATGCATTCACTGTAATTTGTGAACAGTCTAGTGTAATTATGGGCCAACGTTTCACCTTGAGAGTCAGAGCAGTTCTACTGACTTCAGATGAAAAAAACGTGTCTTTTTCGTGGCCTTCTAAAATCCACAAGAAGTTATAAAATAGGCTCCAGCCAGTCTCTGTTTTTCAACCATTTTCTGTATTCTGTACTCTTGACACTGCTACAACATTTCATGGTCTAGTATAGTTGCAGACAGGAATCCTCAGAATATACTAGCAATTTCATAATGCACAAAAGTTCCTTCTCCTCCTCTTGATGGAAGAAGGGCATATTCATTGTCAACGTACAGGTTTAACACATGGTGAACTGCATGGTTATGAAGGACTGGAAAGATCACTTCCTCTTTCCTTGACTTATCTGACTTTAAGTGAAAAGCCAAAGAGGACAAAATGGTTCAGAATGTGTCTGTTAGAAGACTAGCACAGGCCAATAAATGCCATGCAGGCTTCACAGCTGCTTTATCAATTTTTTCCCACATAAAAACCTGATCTATACAAGACGTAAGTAGGGAAGACTTGAATCTCAAGAAGATGATGTTTTAGATTCTGTGGAGGATTTCTGGGAATTTTCACCTCTCCTGCTGTGGCCCCAAATACTCCTTAAATGTTTCCCCTTTGGGGAACAGGAGACCCAGGGAAGAGCATGGGGTGAGGTGGACATCTGCAGAGGGAGGCCAGCTTGCGCCCACATGTTTGCAGAATTCTTCTGTGGAATCAAAGCTGATGTATGCACTGAGCAAGAGGCCAGAGGGTGAGCCCATTATAGGAGTTTGGAGTGAAGAAAAAGGATACATGTGGGCTCTGTCTGAGCTGCATTTCAGTCTCACAACCGATGTACAATCCCACAGCTCATCTGTAATAGCATCACTAGGCATAGGACAGTGACCATTGTCCTGGAGGGCCAAAAGAGATACAACATGGTAGATTTGCAATTGGATTTCCTAATGTACATGCTTCTTTTTTTTACAAAAATAAATAAAAAGCTTTAAAGTAGCTATGGAGGGAGGGCTTCATTTTTGGTCCAATGATGCTGATGCTGGTGAAGACAGTTCATAATCCCCCTCCACAGCTGCTATTCTCCCCCCACAAACACATATGCACATGATTTGCTTGATCTAAATTGACCCCCAAAGTTGCTATTAGCCCCACAGTGAACAAAATACAGTGCTATATAGGTTTTATCCACAGTAAAGATAATAGGAATTTCCAGGGGTCATTTGCAGTGGGGAAATAGTCCACAGAAAGGGCTAAATACCACTTCCTGCAATACCACCGCTCAGATCAAACACACCTGTTTCAGCTAGGTGGGAGCTCAGCGGGAATATTATCTCTATGGTACACAATAGAATCCACTCTCCAAAGCAGCCATGCCCTGCATGGGAACTGATCTCTATAGTATGGAGATGCCTTGTAATTCCTGGAGAATTCCAGGCCCCAGCTGGCCTACTTTCAGAACTGAGTAACTGCAAAGGCTTTTTCCTCCCCAGCAGAGACTGTGGTTTCTGAAGAGCCTTGAGCCCCAGCACCTGTAATTATAAGAAAATAAACACTGACAACAAGCTGGAAGGGGGATAATGAAATTAGAGTATTGATGATTATTGGGGGCAGGATTAAGGGAATGGAAGCATAAAGCAAGCTTCAGAGAAGGTTATAGGTATTCATGTGATGCACTTTAGCTTCAGGACAACCATTACATTTACAGCGCCTTTTTCTCCATCAAAAATTAATGTGGCTACAGGTTCTTCTGCAAAAAAAATCCGATGAATGCACGTTAGAAAGGGTTAACTACCAGCTCTCCACAGGGGCAGGGTGAACTTGTTTTAAAACTTCAGCACAGGAGACAGCTCCGATTAAATGCCCAACCTGTTTAAAATACGACAGGTTCAAATTTAGGACAAATCTGAAGCAGGCAGCCAACACCATTTGTGAAGAGGAATTTCTAGGGTATGTTTTTTTAAAAAAGCAAAATAAATATTTTGATTCAGATTGCAAACCCCTGCAGATCTTGACTAATTCACTATCCAGTAGCAGAGAAAATTCTATTTTACAAAGCCCTATGCTAGGAAAAGTTGAAGGCAGCAGGAAAAGAAGACCCAACATGAGACTGACTGACTCAGTCGAGGAAGTCACAGCCTCGGTTTGCAAGACCTGAGCAAGGCTGTTAATGATAGGATGTTTTCGAGGTCATTACTTCATAAGTGACCATAAGTCAGAAGCGACTTGCACATCTTGTTAGATCAATTCAGGAGTGGGTTTATAATAGAAAGTTGGTTACATAACCTTAGGTGGAACCCTGACTTCATTTTCTGCGCACATTCCTCCTCATCTGTTTTTTAATGAGCAGTGGTACGTTTCACAAACAAATATGCAGATAGATTCCTGAAGGCATACCAGACTGCATTTTCTCCTGAGAGGGGTTTTGAGATTTTCATTGTGCCAGGTCAGTGACCTGTGGCTGTGGATTACTAAACAACATTTTTCTCTGTTTCATGGGGTGAAACAGTCATGGGGTGTAGGTGATGTGACCCAATCAGCTGAACCAGACAGGTGCACTCCGGATTTTTGGTAGGGAGTCCTAGTGAAGGGCAGAGAGCATGGCTTCTCTGCAGGCTGCTGGAGGGTTCTGTTTTGTAATCCTTCTCCTGTGCCATTCTGTGTGGAAATATTGCACATTGCTTTCTACCGTGAGCAGCATCGTTATCAGCATATGCATTTGTATCAGCAAGAGGCCAAGTCTTGTGATGTGATATGGACTCTGTACAGCAGACAATGGTGCAAAAAACAGTTGGTCCAACTGCTAGTCTTTATCACGTTACATCTGGAAAATTCAATATTACTGCCTGAGAGAAGTCACAGTTTGAATTGACCCTATTTCTATTGTTCTGGCAGTACATCTGGCTTTGGTTCTGTAACTGTAGCCATTTAGTCATATCCCTGGAACCCGCTGGTGATGCCTATCAACAGCTTATCAAGGATTTTCTAGACAATCACTTCGTAAAATAAATACACAGTTATTACTCATTACCTGCAATTAGATCCAGCCATTTTCAGCCTAGTACCATTTCTGCTGCAGGAAACAATCTTTAGTTGCTGGGAGAGTATGATTGCCTGCACAGGTAGTATATCCATTGAAGCAGTGACAGTTGTGTGGATGGAGGTTGCATGAATACCTTGGGCACCTGCTGGATATGGTTTGTGATGTGAACTGGACTGGTGATGCCTGGTGCCATTTTGTAAATTGTTTCAAAATTTACAAAATCCTGTAGGGCTATCTATTAAGAAAAGTGACGCAGCTATCCATTTTTATCACACCTTCTCTCCAAGGAGCTCAGGGTACCACACACTGTTCTTTACAGCTCCATTTTATCCCCATGACAACTCTGATGGGTCCCATGTTCAGCTCCATGAGTATATGGCTGAGTGGGAATTTGAATCCTGGCCTCTGAGGTCCTAATCAGTCTAGCTCATATCTGCTCATTTACCCTGTGCAGCAGTGTAGTACTTCTGTGCATTAGATCTCTAGGCTTGCCAATCTCCAGTCTGGAGACCTCCTGGAACGATCTCCAGATTACAGAGATCAGTTCTCCTGGAGAAAAATGTCTACTTTGAAGGGCAGACTCTATACTTTATCCCATGTTGAGCTCTCAACCCCAACCCTAATCTCCCCAGTTCCATCCCCAAAATCTCTAGGAATTTCCCAGCCTGGAGCTGGCAACCCTAACATCAGTCTGTACATTAACCATATACTTGTACAGTATGAACTCAGTGTATAAAAACACAAGTGGAGACAATATATACTTTGTATTTATTTTGCATATTACTAGTGCATGACCCCTGTGCGTCTTCCCTCCCCCAGCCACAGCAATGATCTACCTTCAGTTGTTTTCTTACACTGTGTGGTGGCTGTGGGCTTTCCTTCTCTAGCACAGGTCCCTCTGTATGTATAACAGATGGCAAATAAGAACAGGCTATCTTCTTTGCAACAAGGTCACTGCTACTACTATATGTGGAAACAGAATATAACGTTACTGGCACAGGTTGGAGCTGCAACAGTACGGCACTACCTAGCTTAGTTATCACAGTTTTATCTTGCCTTCCTTCCAAGGAGCTTAAGGCAGCACACAGGGGGTTTCTCTCCCCTCTTTTAGGCCAGAAACCACCCTGTAGAGTAGGTTAGGCTGAGCGAGGATGCCAAGCCCAAGGTTACCTAGTGAGTTTCATAGCTGGGTTGAGATTTGCACCTGGGTCTTCTCAACCCCAGATGACTACACGGGTGGCTAGGAATCATCCGCAAACCATTGTTCTGCATAGCATTCTGTTATATATTTACTGTTCTGTTAACTGTTCATGTACCGGGGGTAAAATGTGTTTTGAAAAGGAGATGTGGATAGCTGCCACATGACAGCAGGAAAAGTCACCCCTTGCTGTGTAAGCAAGAAAGAGCGGCTGGCTAGGGCTGCCAACTCCAGCCTGGGAAGTTCCTGGAGATTTGGGGATGGTGCCTGTGGGGGGATTTGGGAAGGCAGTTCACCTAGAATCTATGGCAGACTGTAGAGCTTGTCCTCCAAACCCACCATTTTCTCCAGGAGAACTGATCTCTGTAGTCTGGAGACCAGTTATAGTTCTGGGAGAACACCTGGCTCTACCTGGAGGTTGGCTACCCCATCCCTGTACCTTTTACTGCTGTCACCACACCTTCCTCTTCACTGTGTCACTGTAGACAATGCTAATTGGCAGCAATTGTGCTGCCCAGCAACCCCCTCCGCCCTTAACAGCTGCTGAACTGAAAAAAGCCCTTTACAAAGATGAAAGAGGAGAGAAAAGCAGAGTTTAGTCCTGCCATTTTGAAGATGGAGCTCAGCTCCATCCCCCTTCTCAGACTCTCTGCAGTTCAAGCATCTGCACAAACGCTAGCTGGCAGCCACCCTGTTGTGTTTCCTTTACACTCCAGCTTAAAGGTGAAAGCTCTAGGAGCCCCTAGAGTGAGTGGATTGAGTATGATGTTGAGTGGAAGCAACAACAACAAAATCTCACTGCAGTTGGAGAGGAAGTGAGGAGCATCAGCTCTATACAGAAGGCACTGTAGTTAAGCGGGGAGGGGAGTCAATTTGTACATCATTAACTATTATGTAGGGAGAGGACACCCTGCAGTTCACTGGAGTGGATTCTATAAGATTTTGGCCTGTCCACTGGAACCATCCACGGGAGTGATTCATTTTCCAAGCTAAAAGGTTTTCCAAACTCTTGTAAGAATCATTCCTTTTGAGAGAATGTGGCCCTCATTTCGATGTAAGTCCCACCTGAAAGGGCAAGGGGCTCATGCATGAGCCAACACTGCTTAAGATATTCCAGCCCCTGAATGTTGAGATCGTCAAAGGGCTGAGCTGTAGAAATAGTGCACCACTTGCTGCAATAGCTTCCATTTTGTGTCAGTGTGGCTTCTATTACAATCCTTCTGGGTGTACTAAAAACGACGTGTGGTGAAAAAGCATAATAATATCCTGGAGGACTGCTGGGTATCACAGACATAAGTACAAATTTAAGATGCTGGCTGCGGAAAGTGACACATCCTGAAGAATATATACCCACCCATATTTTAATTGCCTCAATGCGCAATCTTTCCCATGCTTTTGCATAAAATCCAGTATGAAGTAATGCTATGCACTGTATGGTGTGGTTTTGGGGCAGTGTTAATGCCCAGTGCATACCATCTACCTGCATTCATGAAGGATGGACACCACAACCATTTACCAAGCTGTATCTTTTATGGAAACGTTTATACTTTCCCCCTTGAATAGTTGCTAGATGGCCTGAAGCTCTTGGCATTCCTCAGAGCCCATCCAAAGTTTAGAAGTGCATTGCCATGGCAATAGAAACATGTTATTTTTTCCAGCTGTCAGAAAATGTTGAATCTGGGAAATAAAATAGAAATCAAGAGAGGAAATTCTGATAAAATGAAATAAGCTGGAAAAATAGCAGGCGGGCTTTTCATTTCAGCCCCTTCTGCTATAGCTCTCTTCCCTGTCCCACCTCAAAAAAAAAAAAGAGAACCTTCATAAGTCAAGGGAAGTGGGAGCCGGGGGGGGGGGGGGGGGCAGCGTGCCATGAAAGACCTGCTGGCTTCCTTAATGCTCTTTTTACAACTCCAGAAGGATCTCTCAGTAGGTTATTCCTGGTTATGATGAAGACCACCCTGGCAAATCCTCTGTCCCAACTCACTATTCTATAGTCTTTGGGGGTATAGGCCCCATCTATCTGGATGTTCTTTTGCAAAATGAGAACAGTGTCTTTGTCATTTCTCTTAATCATAATGAATATGGTATTGTAGATCCTATAAACAGAGAGCAGCATCCAAAGTACTGTACATCTGCCGACATCTTGTTTCATAGTTCAAATGTTACAGTCAGGAGAGGCTGGGATTGCACCACAACGTCTAGCAATCAGATATGAGTTATGGGTTCTCCTCAATTTCTGTGTGTGCAGTGCCCAGTTTGGATCAGGAACATGATGCACAGGGGAAAGGGACTTCTGTTTTCCCCCCGCTGCATTTTTCCCAACTGAAAATAGTCCTGGAGGTCCTGTTTGGCATGCTGGGCTAAAGCTAGCAACAACAACAACAAAAACAGCAAAGAGTCCTTATTATTCAACACATAGTGCAGTTAAATGTAAGCTGCCCTGAGCCCATTCGCGGGGAGGGCAGCATATAAATATGATGAAATAAATAAATAAATAAATCATCTCTAAGGTTTCCATCTCTGGGTTGGGAAATTCCTGGATCTATAAGGGTGAAGCCTTGGGAGGGTGGGGTTTGGAGAGGGGAGGGTCCTCAGCAGCATATAATTGCACAGAATCCACCCTCTAAAGCAGCAGTTTTCTCAAGAAAAGCAGCAGTCTTCTGTAGTCTGGAGATCAGTTGTAATTCTGGGAGATCTTCAGGCCACACATGGAGGTTGGCAACCCTACACATTACAAAATATACTTCCTTCTTTTCAGCAACCAAGGCTGCATCTACATGTTGAGGATTCTCCATTTCCCTGTCATTGTCACCTCAAATGCAGAGGCATTCTCAGTGACATTGGAGCATCTATAGAAGAGTTTTGTGCACATTTTCCTCCATTTGCTGTCATTTCCCCAGCATTTTTCCTCTGCCCTACCATCAGAGAAAAAATTAAAAGTGAGATTTAAAAGACCTAGTTGATCATATTAATGGAATATTATAACATTATTGCCTTATACACACTAGCAGTTGCCTTCAAAAAAACCCAACTAGGCCTGTAGTGGCACAGCAGGGAAAATGGTAGCCCTGAAGAGCTGACAGAAGGACCACGGCATTGATGTGGACGGAACCTTTAAAAATGCATACCTTCCCAGAGGGTTGCCAACTCTGGCTTGGTAAATTCCTGGCTATTTGGGGGTAGGGCCTGGGGAGGGAAAAGTTTAGAGAGGGGAAGGAGTCCAGCAAGGACGTGATGCCACAGTGCCCACCCTCTGAAGCTGCCATTTCTGCCAGGGGAACAGATCTCTGTAGTCTGAAGAACAGTCACAATTCCAGGAGGACTCTGGGCCCCACTGGGAGGCTGGCAACCCTACCATCCAGATAGCTTATTGACACACTTGCACTCCTTCTGGAGAGATCGTACCAAACCACATTTTAGAAAGGGTATAGAGGAAAGGGGAAACCTTGGCAAATGGATGATTTCACTGTCATAGCTTCAGCCAAAGGCTTCTGGCCATTGAAACTTGGTGTACGTTCTGAGAGAGATCTGTAACACACACACACACACACACACACACCAGTACTACAGTTCCAAGATTCTTTGGGAAGAGAATGTCTGTTAAACCAGTTTTTAAGTTTGCAGTTGAGAAACTCCTGAATTGGCAACCCATTCAGGTATTGTACCGCAAGTTCCTGTTTGCTCCTTTTACTACAATTTATTATTATTTTTTCTTTGCCCTGCATACGATGGACTTCAGGATGCCATGCTATATGTTAGTGAACCTTATCCCAGCATCCAGAACAATAAAACAAACATGACCACGTAGCTGCACAGCTCAATCAAAAGAGTTAACCTTTGCCTCATAGAGCTGATCAGGCGAGAGGAATGAGGAACCTGTGAAAAGTATGGGGTGTGTCATCTACAGCTGGATCTAAGGCTGGGAAATGCAGGAATCAGCCAAATGACTGGCTGTCTGATTTGCAGGGCTCATCCACACTGGGTAGGGGCTTCCCTTTCTTTGGAGTGTCTGTCTCACACTTCTGTCTCATGCATCCAGCTCCACAACATTTACAACAGAAACAGTGAATCATACCAGAAATGTCATAGAACCAAAATCATTAGATGATATGGGAGGGAGGGTCAGAATAAACAATGATAAGGAAACACACATTTTATCCAGTCTGATACAGACACTGCAATCTAGAGTCAGTGGGCTTCATCAGGGGTGCATTCGGGGGGGGGGGTAATTTGGGTTAGGAAGAGCAAACATAGAATCACAGCGTTATAAAGTCTTTCTTGTCCAAGCCTCTCCACAAAAGCTGAACAATCCACCTGCCTGCTGCTATAGAGAAGGTACCTGCCTTTTGCTGAAAGACTCTCCATGCTAGTGGTCATGTGCTGTGCTGGGAATGAGCCATAAGAGAAGTCCAAAGACAGTGCCTTTCTAGAGTACATCACAGTACCTATGCAGCAACTTTGATGTGCTAGCCAACTGAGCAGACATCAGGCCACAGCACAATATGGGAGGGGTATTTAAGACTCCAACTTGTGTTCTCATATGATAGGCAAGTCCATGGATCTTTCTGTCCAGAACCACAACAAACTGCTCCCTTGGCTGCTTCTGGCATCCCTGGTATAGGTTGGTCAGCCAGGATCTTAACATAAGACAAAATTCAAGGAAGATAAGCTATCAAAAGTTATTTGCTATGCTACCTCAATGGAACCTCCATGTTTGGAGGCAGTTTATCTTTGAATACTAGCTGCTAGGGACAAACAACAGAGGACGGCTTTCAGCTGCTTGTGAATTTCTGGCTATCCCTGGAAATGTAATGCTGGACAGACCTTCACCAATGTTTATATTTCACAATTGTGAAATGTGCAGTATGTACAAGTATGCAGGAAAGAACAGACAACAGGAAGGCAAATGTGCAGTAAACAATGCTGTGAACCAAAATCTTACCAGTTTCAACAGGAATATCCAGCAGTGCAGACACAGCCCAAGTTGTGGGTCAAAATATTTTCAAATTACATAAATAATACTTTCTTGCTTTCAAAGAGGTGTGTTCAAAGGGTGGAGAAGTTTTCTTGTGTTTTACTAGGCAGTGTTATGCTGATTAACTACTACTAAAAAAAGGTAAATTGGTGAAATAGAGATGAACTATGGACGTGGGATTTGAAGATGACCCAAGAAAGAATCTAGCACAAGGCTGAGAGGTGGCCTTGCCTGCCTCTGATGAAATCTCTTCCATACTCTTTACAGGATGGTTACCCCAGATGGCCTGGGCTGGTATTCTGGAATGAAATCCTGGAATGGAAACATCTGAACCAAAGCTAAGGTCTGCTGCACCAATCTAGTAATTCTCTAGAGTGCTTGATGGAAGAACAGAGAGGCATGGAAACACATTGATTCTCAATTTCCCTGACTTGAATTGCATTAAAAGAGGTTCCAATGCCCTCAAGCTTTTCCTCCCAACATTACATTCCACATAGCAAGGGCTGCTGTCACAATGGAGATTTTATGCAATGGTGAATAGGTGGAGGAGAGCTGTCTGGGAGGCAATTTCTCAATATGTGTAACCCACACTTGGGAAGTGCTGAATTGCTCCAGACATGGAGGAAGCATTTGGATAGCTGGCAGGTAAAATGCTTGTCTATCGCTGGACAAAAGCAGGCATCTCTGCCTGAAGACTGGAAGCATCCTTTGGGCCTCACCATTTCATGCCCACCACCTTTGCAAGCCATATTTCCCCTCTCGGATTGCATCTCCCACCATAGAGCAGGGAAGGTGAATGAACTCATGTGCCAGGAGTCTGGAACGAACACTCTGTCCACATTCTTGAACATGGGACTGGAATGTCAGTTCCTGTCCTGATGCCAGAGGCCACATTCCTTTCAGATGTTGGTCCCAGAAATGCTGGCCAAGATCCCCTTTGGGGAGAATGTAGAAGTGTTACCTATTCCCAATGTGGAGGATCCCCCATTAAAAACTTTGTAGGGGTCTGTCAGCATAGATGTAATTTTTGCACTGAGAATACTAAAGAATAATGGTATGCTTATGACACACCATCAAGAGGGAATTGCTGGAATTCTTGCCTCTGCAAGCTCATCTGCCTCTTTCTCTCTCTCTCTCTTTTTACTTCCAAGCTGCAAGGACATTTCATCCAAACTCTGGAATTCTCCCATCAGTCTATCAGACGTAGCCACATACTTCAGAATCAAACCAAGCAGCAAGAATAATTAATGGAAGGATGATTGGCACAGCTGGGGAGAAGAAAGCAGCTTTCCTATATCAGGTCATCAGTCTAGCTAGCAAAGTGTCTTTCTCTGACAGCGGCTGATTGTGGGTGCTTCAGACAAGGGTTTGGAACCTGTGGCTCTACAGCCAAACAACTATGACTCTGAAAGAGAATATGAAATCTTTAAATTAAGGTATATGAATAACCTGAAGAGAATGGCAGAGAAAGATTTGTATAGGGTCTTTATAGGACTTCTTAGAGATGCGCTACCAAAAGGGATATAAGAGACATGCTGATAATCCAAGAGTGAACCCTGAGCACATCTATGTCAGTGCACTAAAATGACTGGGTGGGGTGCTCTTGTCCATATTTACTATTTATTTTGAGTCCTCCTGAGTGCCACTTCCTAATGAAAGACTCACAACAGCCTGTGTTTGGGCTGCAGAAACATTATGGATTATTAATCAACATGTCCATTATCAGTAATGTTAAGCCATATATTAACTTTCTTATACTGGCTCTTTGTTGATCTCTTACTCTGAATGTTGACATAACTTGGCTCTTTAATTATCAAAGGTCAGTGACCCCTTCTTTGGAAGAAGGATGCATCAGTGCAAGATATTAGTATTTCTGGGCCTTGCTGGTCACTTTGACCTCCTGGTGGCTGCCCCAAGGTCCCTCTACCAGTGGCTGGGTATATATCCTGATCTAGTCCACTTCAGAGATATTGATACATCTTGTCTTCCTGGTAGCAGACTGTTGTAAATTATCCTCCGGTTATATATAATTCTCTTTTCACCATGGACACTCCTGAACATTCCACACCCTCCAAAATCAGTTGGCTCCCTGATGTGTCACTCAAAAGCTGTCCCTATCCACTGGCAGCTTCCCATTAGTTAAAACAAATAGAAAGGAAGCTTCTTCTGCTGTCTCCCATGAAACGAATATGTGAGGAGCTCTCTTTTAAAAAGAAAGGCCTGAGCCAATCCATCTACCTTCCAGCTGTGTAACTGTTAGCACTGTGCAGTTGGAGAATTCTTCTTTCAGAATGATTAAATTAGGGCCTTAGGGAACACTGACACCTAGTGGTACCAGAGCATATCTTGACCCTCTCTTCATCAACAACATTTAGCTTCATGCGTACTTTCCCCGTTTTTCTCCTGCTATTGAGTGTCAGTCTTGCCTTACAATGCCACATTTTTGCCAAATGAATCAATGGAATTTTGTATTTGCTCACCTGTAGGGGTCCAGATACAGTGCTGGGAGTTGTTTTGAGACACAGCTTCCCGAGAAGCCAAAATCTCTGTTAACTGTATACCTTTTTATTTCCCAGGAGAACTCAATGATGTTTGATTGACTAAAGCTGGGTTCACATGCCTTTTTGAAATGCCCATATGGAAAATAATCCTGTGAATGCATTGGTGTTTGGCTGCCCTACAACACAGTCCTGGGGGGGGGGGGTTATGCCAGTACACGTATGCTTTCCTAATGGGGCAAATAGCAGATCCATGGGGCCATTTTGGAATAGGAAAACAATGCGGGGCAGGACTGTATAGTACAATCCTAAACCAAGTTACGCAGTCTTAGCCCATTGAATCTGACGAGTGTAATTCTGTTTAAGATGACAGTGTTACACTCTCCCTTCCTTTGTACCATGGTCCCAGACCAAATTGTTGCTCCACAGGCACGTAAACTTAAAAAATGCTGGGAACTTCGTGCACATAACTCTGAGTTTATCATCTGATTAGAACCTCAGTGGTGCTGAGATGACAAATGGATGAGTGGATTCACACTATCACGTCTCTCATGTGATAAATGCATCTGTGTGAACTAGTATGAAAAAAGCTACCACAGAATAAGTGGGAATAATAAAACACATGTGTGAGACCGTGACCTTCAGTTTTTTATTCTAATAGACCAACACCTGCAATTTTTTTGTCTCTTTCATTAACAACAGCAGGTGGCAGTATTGTAAAGCTCTATATTTTTACTTTAATGCAAAACTGTGGGAAGTCCAGGTGTTATTTGAATTGCAAACTAGTCCTGAAAGTTTGCTTCCTGCTATTTTAGTTGAACTGCCACCACAGCTGTGGCCATCATATCAGTATGTGAATCTGCCTTAGCAGAGCATTGGTACCTCAATATTACTTGTTCTAACTGGCACACACACCCTCAAATGGAGAAAGGTCTTTCCCGCCACCTATTGATCTCCTTTAACTGGTTCCTTTCTCCACTGTTGGTGGTTCTACCCTCTAATTCAAAAATTTTGATCATCTGTTCAATGTCTGATGACTCCAGCTAAAGGACTGATGTAGGTGGTATGAAAGACCTGGAAAACC
The DNA here is from genome assembly GCA_029233225.1 of Lepidodactylus listeri. NCBI lineage: Eukaryota > Metazoa > Chordata > Lepidosauria > Squamata > Gekkonidae > Lepidodactylus > Lepidodactylus listeri. Next base: position 53,526,648 of record JARCFY010000005.1, on the reverse strand, counting down.
CAGGCAAGCCAGTCTTGTCAGATCTCGGAAGCCAAGCAGGGCTGAATCTGGCAAGTATTTGGATAAGAGACCTCCAAAGAGTAAAAGGGCCAGGAGACGGAGGCAGGCTATATCAGCCTCTTCTCTGAACATCCTCCATGCCCCAGTAGGAGTCACCAGAGGTTGCCATCACTCCCAGGCACGGACACACACATGTACACGCCCAAAAATGCAAAAATACAAAAAGGAAAAAAAGAAAGACCTCTGCCTGAAACCTTGCAGTACTGACCTTGATAAGCCAATGGTTTAATTTAGTATAAGGCAGCTACAAGGTATAAGTGAATTTCCTTCATTGTTCGGGGGGTTGGGCTAGATGACCCTGGAGATCTCTTCCAGCTCTATGATTTTATTATTCTAAGTGTTCACAGCCCTTTTGAATGTAACCCTGATTTAACTAATCAGAAAATATTACAGAAGTGTCAGAAAGTTATGGCTGCAAACTTAATTGGTTTAATTAGTATGTTAATCATCTGAAAGCTTCACAGTGCTAGCTTTAAATGGACTTAGAGTGGTGTAACTTGCTTTAGGATTATACTGACCATTAATTAACTGGTGGAGGTACAAGGCAAAGATTCTTAATTTAATGTTTTTTATAATTCTGATGTGTTGCTCTAATATGGTATAAAACTTAAAAATATTAAATATGGCCTTTTGTACTAAAAATAGGATTGCGGGCCCCAGGCTGGGAAATTCCTGGAGATTTGGGGGTGGCGCTGGGGAGGGTGGGGTTTGAGGAGGCAGGGACTTCAGTGGGGTACAATGCCATACAATCCAGCCTCAAAAGTAGCCATTTTTTCTTGGGGGAAATGATCTCTGATGTTTGGAGATCAGCTGTAATTCCAGGAGATCTCCAGGCCCCACCTGGAGGTGGCATCCCTATCAAAATATCAGATAGCCTTTATGTGTTAAATTACAGCCATTTAACAAGTCCACACTGAGATGATTAATCAAATACATGTCCAGTAAACTGGCAAACAGCCCTGACAGAAAGTTAAGCAGAAATGCATACATAAAAAACATGCCAGCATTTGTCTAGAGAGCTGGTCATGCTACACAATGTTGTGCGGGGCTAGTGGTCCAATGGAGAAATTTCCTGTGCATATGACATATGGTGGAGTTCAGAATGCTGACTGACCTCTTGCCAAACAGTTTCGTGAACCATCATGGGGCCCAGCGACATCAAGGAGTGACCCACTTAGTTCCAGAGAAGATCCACTATGGGTCACGTAACTGTTTGAATTGTGTATCCATGGTTTAAAGAACAGGTGCATAAGGGAAAGTACAGAGTTTGCACAGCATTTGAGGGGTTTGGTAGATTCTTGTTGCAGTTTTCAATCAATTTGTTTTATTTAGGTGAGATGCTCTGTGCCTTTATCAACAGGTAAACATTGCCCCGCACCATCAGCCTGGCATAGAAATGCAGTGTGTAGTCATGTGGAAAGGAACCTATTTTGGCTTTATGTCCAGCTTTTAGAGGTACAGAGCCTCTGGCCCTTTTCAGACAGACTTTGTAATCTGTTTTGGTAGCTGGTTGCTAATGGATTTTTTGTGTCATTTCAGACACAACCGTTTTAGCAACTGGCTGCTAACAGATTTTATTTACCTTTTCGTACAGCAGCACTACTGAGATGCACTGAGAAGTGTCATACTGGTCTCGTGCTACAGTGCGCAACCTTAGAACATTATTTTTAAAAAGTTCGAGGAAAGCAAAAAAAAGGCAAGGAAAAAGTGCAACGTTGCTTGAAATGGCCAGATCGCCTCAGAGACAGCACATTAGTGGAATGAAATTTGCTGTATGAAAGCCCCGTTCCTATATCGCTTTACCTGGAATTGGGCCAACAGTGGATAACATCTGGTTTAGAATGGTAATGTGAAAGGGGCCTCTGTCTGCAGAGGAGATGGCTGGTGATATTCTCAAGAATGCAAATTGTCACTAGCTATTTACAGCAGGTTTTTTTCTTTTAACAGGATACACAATATGTATTTTCAGATCCCAAGCATATATTTTAACTACCACAGTTGTGCAAACCTATGCTATAGTGGTGCCAGCTCTGGGCTGGCAAACACCTGGAGATTTTTGAGGTAGAGCCAGAGGAGGGGAGGGTTTGGGGAGAGGAGGAGAGGGACTTCAGTGGGGTATACTGCCATAGAGTCCACCTTCCAAAGTGGCCATTTTCTCCAGACAAACTGATCTCTGTCACTTGGAGATCAGTTGTAATCCCTGAGGATCTCCAGCCACAACCTGGAGGTTGGCAACCCTAACTATGCATAATGATATGAGAAATACGAGGAGGGAGTGCTGATAACTAAACCTTTCTGTGGTCCCTTCCCCACCTTGGGTTATGCTCCAACTGTAGATTGTGTGTTGCCACAGATGCAGGCATGCCTGGGGGTGGGAGAGCTTGGAGAAAGCAGAGATCCCCTCCCCTTCCCATTGGCTTCATTCCCTTTGCCACTCTGAGTGTGCCTCTGCTTAAAAAAAACCTGATCCCTGCTTAATTTCTGCATTTTATGCAAATGTCAAAGGAACACAGCCAAGAAAAAACAAGTAGCAACCTTACTGCTGGAAGATGCCCATGTAGCTGATTCACACATTATGAATTACACAGGTTGAGAAATAGTTTTACATCCTGTGTAACAATTAGACACAAGTCGTGAGTTCACCTTAATTAAACACATAGTTCAGGATTTTGATCGGGGCTTCAGTCTCCGCCCCCCCCGCCGCCGCCGCCGCCGCCACCGCCGCCCCCTTCATTTCAGGTTGGGGAAAACTGCATGAAATAGAAGACCAAAGTTCATCTTTTACTCATGCTGTGGCACCAATCCCAACTGGGCACCACACAGGAACTTAGAACCTGTACCTCACATTTGCAGTGGGGATCCAACCCATGTAATCCATAACATAACTGAAAGAGGATGAAGGAGAGGGAACGCAAAGATGACCCTGCATTGAGCAGGGGGTTGGACTAGATAGCCTGTATGGCTTCTTCCAACTCTATGATTCTGGAATCTGGATGAGGTTATAGTACATTCACTGTCTCTTTGTTAAGGCATTTTGACCTTAGGAGGTAACAGAGGTAAAGGAAGGAGTGTAACTCTGAGGCAAAAAGGGAGGCAGAATGTCGCATGATTCCTCCCCTTTCCTTTTGGGGAAAGGAAGAGACATATCTTCTCCACAAAAGTATGCTGTAGTCTGCTAAACACAAAACAGAATCCTGGGTAATTGGAAATGTAACGCTCAGCTTGCAGCCAAGACAAGAAATGGCTTTGTCATATACTTACCATGACAACTTTCCAGAAATGAAGAATAAATTAATATTCAGCCTACACTGAAGTCTGGCCAAGATTCCAGACTCTTACAGAAACAGGCACACAGGCAATGGCCAACTGTAAAATCCTGGAGAAAAATCATTTCATGCTTAGCACCATTGCCCCACACACCACTTCCCTTATAAGGCAAACAAAAGAATGGTATGTAGGCTCCCAACCACAGGCTGTAATAATGTGCAGATGCTCTGCTCTTTTCCAGCCTTGGCCCACATGTGTCTGCTTATTTCATTCAGTCATAGCTACAGTTAATTTCCTAGGCTAATGTTCCTAGAATGCTTTGTCTATGATCTGTTAGATGTTAACAGTCCAAAATGCATTTCAGCTCTTCTTCTCCACATCTTGGCTAAATTTGGGGGAAATAAATTAGCTCACTGAAAATAAAAGCACCTCTGCCCCAAGGCTCTCTGGCTCCTGAGCATTAATGTCTTCTAATGCACAGTCTTATAAACAAGACCTCAAGACTTTTCCTCTGATGAGAAGGACTAAAAAGAAGTTTTAAAGCATACTAAATCACTTTTCTGTGGAGGGAAGGAAGAATGGTATAGCCTGATCTTGTCAGATCTTGGAAGCTAAACTGGGTCAGCCCTGGTTAGTCTTTGGATGGAGACCTCCAGGGAAAATGGCAGAGGATGGCAATGCCAAACCACCTCTGTTTCTCACTCACCTTGAAAGCCCCTTGCTTGGGGTTGCTATAAGTCTGCTGTGACTTGACGGCCCTTTACACACCCAAATCACTTTCCACAACAAACTGAGTGTCAGGCTTGATTAACCTATACAGCCAGGAGTCCTTGACAACACATCCACAATTCAGTGCTCCCTTTAAGCTGTGCACGTGAGCGGCTGCTCATTAATACAGGAAGCCCTGCGCAGCAGCAATCTGCCCATTGCCCATTTTAAGATTACAGCAGTTATATTCTGCTTAGAATGTAAACTGCTCTGCTCAGTTGGGGGGGGGGGGGGATCAGAAGGGACATTGACATATTCCAGAAGCTACTTCATGTGACAAACCACTCCTGGGAATTTTTGTGCTAGTTTTCACAAACTGCAACAGTATAGCGAACTTGTCTGGAAGTAGCAACAGCCTGCTAAGTCTTGTCTCCACATATTTGGTCTTTTGAGCTGCTACTGTACCAGTGTTTGAATGTGCAACTCACGCTATTTCATGCTTTAAAGAAAGCTTCTTCATAACACTGTCAGCTAGGGCATGGGGGTTTACACAGTAATGCTAAGCATTCACTTCAGTGGACTGAGAAAGCTGTAACTCTGCTTAAGACAGTTTCCTTCAGGGCAATGGTGCAGAAGGAAAGTGGTAAAACACCTCCTTCCTCAGCATGCTGGGCTGCATCCCCAATCCAATTACCTACCCCTTCAGCTGCTTTGAAGTAAAGCAAAACAGCAGAGATCATGCTTGTCCTCTTTTATGTCTTGCTTGGCCTCAGAGGAAGGATCTTGTATGTTCTGGTTTCATAGGGTCTTGGATGAAAATGCAAACCCTCCTAAGTGATGAACTATTAGTTGAATCAATAGCCAAGATACAAAAGGTGTATGTTGTTGAAAGCCCCTTGTAGGAGATGGACTTTGTGTCCTGTATGGCAACTACATACTTGGCCAGAAACTAGTTCTTCCCTGAAGGAGCTGGTGATGTAGGGGGAGCTACAACCTAAGGGAGCCTGAGCCATCTCCTGAGGGTAGAGGGCTCTGGTAACTATAAAAGCTTTCTGTGGTGGCAACTGAGAGAAAGAGAGAGCTCTGCCTAAAGCAGGCCTGCACAATATATGGCTTGCAGGCCCACTGCCACCCCTTAGGGAAATTCCAAATACACACCGAGAGCCAGTGTAGTGTAGTGGTTTGAATCCCCACTTGTGCCATGGAAGCTTGCTGAGTGACTTTGGGGCAGTCATGCCCTTTCACCCTAACCTACTTCACAGGGTTGTTGCGAGGATAAAATGGAGGCGAGGAGAATGGTGTAAGTTAATTTGGGTCCCATTGAGGAGTACAAATGAAGTATATAAACAAAAACATTAAAACACTATTTGCAGCCTTTCTCCCCTATCCCCTCTTTTCAGGAATTTCAAAAGTTCGCCCAAATGCATCAGAAGTGTTGGGGGAGGGAGAAGCCAAATGCCTGCAATGACCACAGGTACAGTTCCTCTCCCTGAATTTGGAGGGGTGTGGGCCAGCCAGCCATGTTGAAGGGCCAGTCTGTGTCTGAAATGCCAACACTGCATGGATTGCTAAGGAAGAGAGAGCCTGCTATGGTGATGCTGCTGAACATAGAAAAGAAGATGGGATATCTGTAGTGGTGCAGATGCAATGGAAGAAGCATGAACTACTGCAGCAGCCCAACCTTGACAGCTACTGTGCTGTAGTGGTTAGTGTCTCAGACTAGAATCTGAGTGACCCAGGTTCAAATCCCCACTTGTGCAATGGAAACTCACTGGGTGACCTTGAGCCAGTCACACACTCTTACCTAGACCTACTTCACAGGGTTGTTGGGAGACTAAAATGGAGAGGAAAGTGATGTACTCTTCTTTGGGCGCGATCATTTGCGACACAAGAAGGACGATTCCCCGCCGGTTCAAAGTGGCATGATCTGGGAAGCATCCTGCAGTTGGTGTCAAACTGTCACAAACTGCTTTGAGCCGGCGGGGAATCGGCTTATTTAGCTACCAGTGAAAAGGCAGTCTCAAATGGTTTGTGATGGCCCAGAACCAGCCTTTCCCTGTGTGATCACGCCAGCGCAAACAAGAGGTGTCGGGGAGCGGGCTTTTTGGGTTCCCACCCCCTCGTCCCGGTATGCGCATCATTGGACGACCCCGAGGATGGAGAGGCAAGTATCGATCCCTTGTAGAAGTGAATAAGCGCACTGAAAACGGCCAGAAAAAAAAATAACTCGCCCGTGGCTGCGTGTGATCACGCAGCAGCGGTTCGCCCTCACAGGTCCATAGACCTGTGTGATCCTGCAAAAGCGATGCAAATTGCGCCGGCGCAAATTAGTGTCAATTCCCGTCCGGCTTATCTCACTTGTGTGGACGAGGCCTTTGAGTCCCTACTGGTGTATAAATGAAATAAATTAAAAAAACAAAAACTTTCCAGATCTTGGGAATCACCTTTAACTGCCAGACAACATCAGGAAATCCACTTAGCAACAAGCTTGTACCAGGAAATCATGTGACATTAGAGACACATGACAGGAGGAGGAGGAGCTAGAGTGATAAATAAGGCCAGGACACTGAGCAGGGGACTAGGAGAGCCAGGAAATAATCTGAGCACCAGGAGAGGAACAGTCGAGGACACTGCCACCAAAGCTCTTCCTCCCCATTTTCACAATCTTCAAAAGACCAGCTTTCTTGAGGATAGTTGGCTGCTTTAACATAAACATTTGTATGGAGCATGGGATGTCTGATCCCTGGGAGCAGGGATGAGTAGAGCAGGTAGGGGGAAGAGAGAGAAGCTAAGAGATCTTGTTGTTGGGGGGAGGGGGAATTCCATGCCCCAAGCCCATGTACTGGTGTAAAACATTGGGAGAACTTAAGAACATAAGAGAAGCCAATGCTGGATCAGGCCAATGGCCCATCCAGTCCAACACTTTGTCACACAGTGGCCAAAAACACCAGGTGCCATCAGGAGGACCATCAGTGGGACCAGGACAGTAGAAGCCCTCCAACTTCCCCCCCCCCAAGCACCAAGAATACAGAGCATCACTTGCCCCAGACTGAGAGTTCCTATCTATACTTGTGGCTAATAGCCACTGATGGACCTCTGCTCCATATGTTTATCCAATTCCCTCATGAAACCATAAAAAGGAAAGGGAAAAAAAGACAGGAGGACTGTATTCTTCCCCCTCAGCCATCATTAAATCAAAACAAATAGATTTTGTTTTGCCCTCCCAATAGTGGGAGGGCTTCTGGTGTCCTGACCCCACAGCTGGACCTTCTGAGGGCACCTGGTGTTTTTGGCCACTGTGTGACAGAGTGTTGGACTGGATGGGCCACTGGCCTGATACAACATTGGCTTCTCTTATGTTCTTAATAGATTAATTTTCCAAATGTCCTCTTGGAATCAGCTAAATTTGCAAATGGACTGTCAGCCCATCCAGTAGAGTATTCCTTACCACCCCACCTCTGAATATTGACAAAAACAAAGATGATGTGGAATGGGGTTCAGATTCAGGAAAGGTAGTATTCTTACATCTTGCATCTTTCACATTTGAAACACTAGCAGCACCCTTGAAAAGCAGAGACCCGACCACCATCACACATGCTCCACTGAATGCAGAATACCACACAGCCTGGCTTGCTCTGGAGATGGGGGAGACATGAAAATGACAAACAGAGGCTGCAGCAGTTGCTGTAGCTCTTTATTAGTTTCAGGGGACAATTTAAGTTGCTCGCTTAGATACGCTGAGATCCCCAAAGCAAAATTAAACTGCAGTTATAAAATGAGTATTTACATGTGAGGAAGTTTAAGTCTATTGAACTGAAAGCCTTGTAGAGCTCTTTTGCTTGGAAAACCTCCACTTCACACAGATCTTATGCCTGTTCACACATATAAAAGTATGTAAGTGTGAGGAGATAGAAACAGGAAAGGCATAATTTTTAAAAAGGAGTAATAAAGTTTGTGCTAAGGAGTAAACAGTTTGGGTCATCAAAGCCCCATCCCATAAGCTCACAAGGTCCCTGCCCCATCAAGCTTCCTTTCCTCCCCCATTCTGACCCTTGCTCACTGCCCCCTTTTAAGGCTAAGCTGAATTCAAAATAATAAAGATCCGGTTTGGAATTAGATCAAGACAGGTAGCCATGTTAGTCTGTCTGTAGCAGTAGAAAAGAGCAGGAGTCCAATGGCACCTTAAAGACTCCCAAAATATGTGGCAGGATATGAGCGTTCATGAGTCACTTCTCACTTCTTCAGATATCTGACTCACGAAAGCTCACACCCTGCCACATATTTTGTGAGTCTTTAAAGTGCCATTGGATTCCTGCTCTTTTCTACTGCTACAGACAGACTAACATGGCTACCCATCTTGATCTATCTCCATGAAAGGCATGACATTTAATCATACAGTCTGGAACTGGTATTGAAATGGGGTCTGAACCAGTGGCAGAAATCATGAGGAAAGTTGCATGTTGGCTCCATAACCAGTTTTCAGAATTCAGAGGCACTTTAAACCAGCAAAATTCAAAATAAATCCAATCCATCAGGAAATATGGATTATCTTATACTTTTAGAAGACATAGTGGATGTACTTTAACTTCCTTCCAATCCTTGGAACACGAAATCAGTCAGTCTCCTTTTCTCTGTAGACTCCCCAGACATAGAACATATCAGAACACCACAGTCCCAGAATATTTTTGAATGGGTCATGAATCATCCACTTTGCTAAAGCTAAGTAGGTAGTGATTGAAGAGCAAGATCCAGGTCCAGTAGCACCTTAGACCAACAAAATTTCCAGGATATAAGCTTTGGAGGATCAAAGCTACCTACGTCAGGTATTTGATGAAGGGAGCTTTGACTCTCAAAAGTTTATACCCTGGAAATTTTGTTGGTCTTTAAGGTGTTCTGCACTCAAATCTTGCTCTTCTACTGCAGACCAACATGACTGCTCATCTGAAACTCAGCAGTGGTTGGGTGACTGCTAGGATGGATACTGCCTATGTATACTGCCCAGTTCTATAACAGAAAAAAAGAGATGAAAATGCAATAGATAAAAGTGTGATACTTGCTGCTGCAAACTTTGCAAAGAATGCCATGAGACAATAACCATCCTAAGCAGAGATACACCCCTTCTAAGTCCATTGACTTTTAGTGAGTTTAGAAAGGTGTAACTCTGCTTAGATGGCTCTGTATATTGTGGAGCGAACTTTTAACACTGTACAACTCTCACTACAGATGAAAAATTTAATTCTCTCCTGGTGTTCCCCTGAAATTATTCTCTCCACGTATCCACATGTAACCCCTTGGTTCCTACCACCATTATGCCTTCACCTTTTAACAAAATATTACACTCTGTCCAATAGGCTCGCTGCCTCTTGATGTATTCAGATACATCTCACTGAAGTCTCACTTGCACTTTATGACAGTTTTGTTTTGCCTTGAGACTCCAGCTTTTGTCAACAAAGCCCCATGCTTTGCAAACATTCTGGGGTCTCTGGCGGGGCATTATCAGTTTCACAATTAGAAAACAATGCAATGAAAACAGTAGAATACTATTAACAATGGCAATGTAAAAAAAAATCCCCTCCTGAACATTTCAGAATGCCCGGATCCCGCTGCAAAACGGGGGTGCGAGGCTGCCTTCCCAGCCGACAGAGAGCGCGAGAACGGCCACAGCCAGGGCCGGCTTTCAAATGGGAGGGGCAACATGACGTTTCACAGCGCTGAGAGCATCGCAGGGTCCGCAAAGCGGGGCAAGGGATTGTCCGGCTCATTTGCGCAAGCGCAGGATAAGGGAGACGGATGCGCACGCGTGTTCGACACGGGGGAGGCGGGGATTGTTTCAGTCGGCGCGATTCGGCCTTGCTCGCTTCTTGGCCGGAGGGGGGGGGGGGAAGGGGGCGCGGGCGCGCGGGGTGGGGGGCTGCTCCATGATCCCGGCCCAAGTAGCGCGGATGCGCGCGGCCGGAGCATGAGCGGCTGCTGAGCTTGAGGGCCCGGGAGGGAGGGCCGCGTCCCCTCCCCAGTGGGGGAGCCGGGAGCGAGCGATGGTGCTGGGCGGCCGGGGGAGTGGAAGCTGCAATGCCTCTGGAACGAGGCAGTCCCGGCACGACGGCCGCCGCCGCTGCAGCCTGGTCCTCGCGCTATTCTCCCCGCTGTGGTGGTGGCCGCCGTTGCTGCTGCTGCTGCCGCCGCCGGCGGGCTCCGAAAGTCTGAGGGGGCCGGGCTTGGGTCCCTCTGGGGCACCCCTTCCCGCCGCCGGGCCCGGCCTGAGCGTCTATATGAGCCAGGAGGAGGTGCGGCGTCTCATCGGTGAGTGGGGAGAGATGGGGACCGACGCCGTTCCCTCGCGGGGCCCAGAGACAGGCGGCTGCTGGGGGGGGGGGGGGTCTATGAGGGGCTGCTTCCTTCGGGTGGCTCTTCTGGGAGGGTGCGGAGCTAATGGGCTCCAGCTGGAGGAGGATCCCAGGCAAGGCCGGGCCTCGGCCGTGGGTTCAGTGGCGGCGGCGGAGTCCTCGATCGCCAGGCCCCGCGTTCCCCGTGCGGCCTGCTTTAGTTGCCCTCCTGCACAGTCTTCCTGCCTGGAGCACACTGGATTGGGTTTCGGGTGGGGAGCTATGCCGCTCCTATGATGGGGGGGGGGGGGGCTGCGTTTGCTTTTGTAGTCGTATTCCTTTGGTGGCTCTTTAAATGGGCAAGTGGCTTGACGGTCCGCCTTCCAGGTCTGCCCTCAGCACAGCCCCGTGAAAGTTGTTGTTCTAAATGGAAAACTGAGGCCGGCACTTGCCTAAGCCCACCCAGCAAATTGACGGCGAAGGTGGGAACAGAAGTCTACCAGAGCCAATTCCAATAGGCTCTTCGACCGCGGCGGCGTTATTCCTCAGTGAGGTGGTTTTTCTTATCTCTGCTCAATTACAAAAAGTTTTTTATCTGGTGAATAAGTGAGTGGCCATTTATTGGTCTGTTCCTAAAGATGTCCAGACACGCAGCAAAGTGGAATGATAATTTAGGGGGGGGGGGGGTGATTTACTGTTGCCCTGACCCCGGATAGCCTAGGCTAGCTGTATCTCATTAGATCTCGGAAGCTAAACAAGATTGATCCTGGCTAGTATTTGGATGGGAGTCTTCCAAGAAATGCCAGAATCGTGACCCAGAGGTAGACAGTGGCAAAGCAGCTCTGAACATCTCTTGCCTTGAAAACCCTCTGAGGTTGCCATAAGTTAGCTGTGACTTGATGGCACTCACTAGCAGGAGTTTGTGTGTTAAACCACTGTAAATATCTCTGGATAAGCACATTTCCATAGTGCAGGAATTTACAATGAATCATTGCTTCTTTCAGAAATATTTGAATAAGTGCTATGACATTACCTTAAACCAAGTAAGTTTTCTAGATCACAGTGTATTTTCATTTCAAGGTAGTATAGTTGACTAGATAGGTACATTGAAAAAACAACTGAAAGAGGACAGGTTGGAAATAAGAGACTGGGAGCCAGTTCCACCAAAAGGAAAGAAAGATGAAAATGGCAGAATGTAGAGTCTCTGTGATTTTTTTTTTGTCCCCTGGACAACAGGAGGGACAGATTGTATCCTTGCATTTGCAGGATGTGAACATTAAATCTGTTTAATAGGTTTGTGTGTATCTGATACTCTGCAGATCAGGAATAGAGTGTATCTCACTAGACTGCCTTGTGGGCAAGAGTTCACAGTTGTGGATGCAGAAAGTGTCCTCCCTAAATAAACTAGCTTAATCCTTTTATAGAGTTGTCCTGTGTTCTGTGCTGTTTTTGTGAAGAGGCTACAATTATTGAGTGGTGCATAGAGCTGTTGCTGTTGCTCCTGCTTTGCATAGATGTAGACATCAGAAGACACCTCACATTTGCTGCCCTAGCATTGCCCATTCAGACTGGATCAATTGAATGTCTAGGATATGGCCTTTAGAAGAGCATATACATAAGTTGTCAATATACTGATAGTAAATATTTGCTTATTCTGTGGTAAACATGTGGATCTGTTAACACTCTTCCTTCCCCTTTTCAACCTGATTGTTCTCAAGGGATCAAAACTCAATACGTTGAAAACCAGGGTTTTCTAGATCCTAAAAAAATGGTTATGGATGCAAGCATGTTGACAGTGTTTCAGGAGATTTTTTGATGTCAGCTACTATCCCTTGTTCCATATTTGTACTATTTACTTAAGCAGTTAACTGCCATTTCCCTCGGGTACTTGTTTTTATTCAGTGATGTTTGTTCACCCAGCACTGAATGATACAGTTGCTACATAGTTTACACCTGTAATTGTGTTGAATGCACTGATCAGTGTAATGAAGTTTTTAATCACATATGTGGTCTAAAAGTATACATGTTCATGCTTTCAGCTCTGCTCATTGAGTCTTCAGCTTTTAAACTATTAAAAATGTCACTCTGGCTAGGTGGGATATAAATCCCATAAATAAATAAATAAATAAATAAATTTGGGGTAGCAGTTAGAAGGGAAGAAAAAGTTTTAGTGTGCACCATCTGTATCACAGCCTGCACTTAAAAACAGTGTGTATGATAAATCACTTTGAAATAACTTTGCCCATCTTAATTACTTAATCTGGTACATAGAAGATGGTAAAAGAGAAGTTGATACTAAAATTTTATTGGAACAAAATTAATATACAGGATTTCTTTGCAAGCCTGCTGCACTGTGTGTTACAAAAAGTCTTGAGATATAATCTTGTTTCCATAGAGTAGTCCTGGAAAGTAGAGATGACAAAACTGTATGCTTTCAGGAGGTTTACTTCCTGCTTGAGGACATGGTATGTTTAAAGAGTTCTACAATAGTCTCAGGCCCTCTTTTGGGTAAGTATGGTGTAGTATTGAAGGTCATTTAACTAATCTGTTCCCTTTGCAGAAAGGGGTTAGGCAGGGAATGTCTTTTGGTTCCCTTTCTATTCAGTTTGTTTCTTCAAGATATGGTGGAAAGACTGAACAAACAAATTTTTCATTATCCCATGCTGGTGTTCATTCTGGCTTCTGTCTTGCTTTATGCTGACAACACCATTTTGTTAGCAAGAACTCTTGTAGGATTACGTCGCCTTATGAAGGCCATCTCTATCTATTGCAAAGAAGGAGGACTGTTAATCGTACTGAGTCTATGGGGATGGTCTCAGAGTGTTTTGAATTGGTATATAGACAGGAAACCTATCAAGCCAGTTAGTAAATTTAGGTATAATTTTCATGTGAATATGAAATGGTCATATCATCTTAGAGATATGTACTCCAAAGCTGCAATAGCAATGAAGGCAATTGTCTGATTTTTTTTATACAAAAGGCCGTTTGTCCCTGCACCTATAGCAATATTTAATAGCAAAGGTTGCCAGGGAACAAATAGATAAACTTTTATTGCAGTTTTTGTGTAGGATAACAGGATCACCAAAGGCAATTGAAGGTTTTAAGCCCTGCATGCAGTATTGGCACAGCGTTCCTTGGAGGCCTAAGTGTGGGCTGCAACATTTAAGTTTGGCATTAGGCTCAGGATGTTAAAAATACTTTGTATGTTTCATTTTGTAATTCTTATATTTCCAGTTCATTAGTTGCACAGTACTACTTGCATAGCTGCCTAGAAATGTGTAGTATGTTGAAGATATCTTGTTTTGAGCCTGTGAAAGTCTAATTCAAGTGTTAAAATGGGGTAAATATTAAACCTAGGACAAGTATGCAGTTTGTGATATGCCAACTCATATGCAAAGGGAGAGAATTGGTTCCTGACACGTGGATCTGCCCTCAGAGTTGTCTTGTGACAGGTATATGAGTGGGAAGGGATAATAAAAATTAGTTGTGTTCTGATAAATACCTTTTGTGTTTGTTTGAAAGGCTTAGTAATTTATGTCTGTCTTTCTTCCTTGGCTGAAGGCATCTGGTAAAATCAAATTTAAAACATATAAGATACTGTAAAAACCTCAATACCATCCCCTCCAGTGGCTGCAGCCTTACACTTCATTAAAAGCTATAGAAATGAAATAGCCTTGCAGGGCCTCCTAAAATTTTTCAGGGACAGCACTCTTCTCCTCTTCTCAGGGGGTCTGTTCATAGGGTGAGAGCTATTACTGACAAGGTGCATAGCTCTGGTCAATGCTGGGTGACCTTCCTTAAGTCAAGGAACAGCCAGTAGGTGATAACCTGAAGACCACAGTTGCAATGCAAAGGACATATGGGAAGAGAATGTCCTGGGCTGTAAAGGGGGTTTAAAGGTCATAATCAGCACCTTGAATTGAGCCTGGAAACAAACTGGCAGCTGATGTAGCAGTTTAAAGATGGGTGAGATATCTTCCCCACCTGCTAGCGCCTGATAATAATTGGGCTGCCACATTCCTAACCAGTTACGGTTTCACACACATCACATTTCACCTTGCTTAGTGAGTCTCAATTTCAAGTTAGGTACTGTAATACTAGGAAAAGGCCTGCTCTCAAGTTCTGCTTCTGTGGTGGTGATGCTGCAAGATAAGTTTTGGGTGGGTTGGGTGATCAGGCTGAATGCACTCATATTGGTAGGGAATCAGCTTACTTTGACATTTTGAAGATTTTCTATGGTGCAGCAAATTAATATGTTGGACCAGTTATATTATGTATGCTAAAGTTCCAGTGGGCAGCCAGATAATTCATTTTTGACTAGAATTGGTTTTGTTTGGAACTGACTAGTTGCTTTGACCTCTAGGTAGCTAAAACTGTATAGGCACTGATCACACAGCTTCTGCAGCACATGTATGGGTCCCTTTTGACAATTGACAGAATTTTTAATACACTGTAATAAATGCACAAAAGTGGTAAAATCAGTATTTGTGATTCATCACAGATGGTTGGAAGCCCTATTTCCTGGGTTCTGTTGTCTTGAGTATATTGAAGTTAGTTCAGTTGCAGTTGATGCTTGCTGAGACAACTGGTCTCAGTTGCTTCCTCCATGGGAATGGGGCATGGGGAAATGGCTTTCAAGTGAGGGGGAATTGCATTCAAATAAATGTGATGCTTTGGTTTATTTGCTTCCTTGTGGGAAGAAAACTGCAGTATTTCCTTTTATCACAGTTCTGGAGGTGAAGTAAAATTACAGCAGGCCCTTTGCCTTAGACATATTCAGGCACTGCCCATTAGGCAAGAGGTGCTTTCTTCAAATGGTCCTCAGAATGTCAAGTACATGGCTTTGCTCTGTTTGCTTGTATGCAGTGTTCCCTCTAAGCTGAGTTACTGTGAGCTAGCCTCCAGTACCCACATTTTTGTCTTGGCTCAGGAAGGATGGCTCCAGAGCAAACTAATTTATTCAGCAGCCAAATCGCTCACTCACAGCTTTAATGCCATTAGCTCACAAAGTAGAAGTTTTGCTCACAAGAGTCCACAGCTTAGAGGGAGCATTGCTTGTATGTATTGTAAAATGTAAACTATGAATCACAGGAACATTCTGGCACCCCATTTTTAAATGTGTTATGTAAAAGCAAGTTTCATTCAAGTATTCGGCATCTGGGTCTCTGAACTGTTTAGTTAGCAATGAGTCAAAGTATAGTTTAAAGGCTCTATTTTGTTAGGAGTCAACATGTTTGAATGGTTATGGCTGTAACCCAAAGAAGCAATAACGGGTTGAGAACTGTGTATGTAAATACAATTTGTGTTGGCTTTACTACACAAACTTTAAACTCAAACAGCATGTCTCTTTCTGTTAAAGTGGGTTGTCTCTTTGGTAGTCAGTGGCTTAAAACATTTTTTTAAAAGAAGTCTGTTTTTCTTTTGACTTGAGTTTGTAGATATTTTTGTGTTGTACTTGTACCTTTTGCAGCTAAACAAAGCATGCTTTTCCTGTATTAAAAATTAAATTGGAATTTTCTGGTTGTGAAGTAGCAATTTTGTGGGGAGGCCCTAAGACAACTTATGGCAACTTTGTAGGGTTTTCCAAGGCAAGAGACGTTCAGAGGTGGTTTGCCATCACATGGCTCTGGGTAGCGACCCTGGTATTCATTGGTGGTCTCCCATCCAAAGAATAGCCGGCTTAGTTTTTGAGATCTGATGAGATTACGCTACCCTGGGCTGTCCAGGTGAGGGCATCTATTCATACTGGTCCAGGTTTTTTCGGGGTTTGGGATGCCAGGAAGGTGCCACAGAGCATTTTTGGCTTTCCGGGGGGGAAAAATAAAAATTTTCGGGATTCCCGAAAAATTCGGGTCTATTATACCCTATGGGGCCATTGTAATCAATAACAAAAAACTTCTGAAAAGTTTCCAGGGGGCTGGGGGCTTGAGGTAGAGGCTCCAAATTTGGACTGTAGCTGCTGAATCCTCTCCCCAAAAGACCCCCAAAGTTTTGAAAAGATTGGACCAGGGGGTCCAATTCCAGGGGCATCTAAAGAGGGTGCATCCAAACCCACTTCCCCCCCCAGCCCCCTGGAAACTTTTCAGAAGTTTTTTGCCATTGATTACAATGGCCCCATAGGGTATAATGGACCCCGAAAATTTTGGGAATCCCAATTTTTTTCGGATATTACCATTATACTGGTACATATATTTGGATTTTTTGGGGGGATTCCCAAAAAAAATTGGGTCCAATATACCTGAATCCGGAAAAAACTGAATTTTTTTTTGCACACCCCTAGTGGAGACTTGGTGCAGTAATTCTAACTGTGGATTTCAACTGCACCATCTGTGCTGAACCCACCATTGCTTTCTGGAACTTCTGAATAGCAAAACTGGATAATAAAAAAAAAACATTTTGTGACTTGTTTCACCAGGCATCTTGATTGTGATTTGGAAATACGCAACAATCTCTCTCACTAACAACAGAAAATTCAGTTTTGTTTTAGGAGCTGTAGTCATTCTGTACTTGGCAAATTCAGATTAGTGAAACTAAAATAATAATTTGCTCTTGTCTATTAGAATTTTCACATTTGATAATAATGTAACTACTCTCGGATTTCAAATTCTGCGTTTTGTGTGTTGATTAGCATCCATGAGACTTTAGCCTGTGTCACATTTTGAGTACATTAATGGTATATATAGGTCTGGGTAAACTGAGCTACAAGCTAGTCTTTGTAGCTGCTTTATGATGGATTTTTTCCCCAGAATATTAATATTTATTATCTAGTGGTCATTCTTTAAGGGGGGGGGGGGGAACCAGACCTTACAAAAGCAAAGGTGGGCAGCTCCAGTAGTTGTAGTCATGGAGTACTGGTGGAGGAAAAAGCAGAGAAGTAATATTAATTTACAGAGTGTGTGAAATTCCAAGAAACCCCCCGCCCCATAAATTACTGCCCTGAGCCAGGACAGCACCATGTAGGAGAAGGAAGGAGGGAGTACTGTTAATCTAGCTTCCTGCCTTGTCATTGTATGCACAGATTAGGATGAAAAACAGAAGCAATAAAATATCACATCTTATCCTTTTGGAGTATGTTGGGTATCAGTTGAAGTTCAGTAGACGCTAGCACTGAATATGCATAGTGGTGAGAAGTGACCTGTACCCCAGTATACAGTTTAGAGAGATTTACAGCTAGTGGCTTGCAGACACTGGGTACCATGCCTATTTGGGTCCACTTCAAAGGAAGGTGTGTTCTGTAGTAAACTGGATGTTAATATGTGTTTTGAAAGGATGTGCATCCAGTTAATTTTTTTTTAATTTCATGTTTACTTCCCATCTCCATGTCATGGCCCATACATGGAAGCTGCCTAACAAAAGTCCTTTCAGAAATATTAATTAACGTTTTCCTAGAATAATATTCCTAACTTCAAAAATTTAACCCAGTTGCTAACAATAAGAACCAAACGGATACCCAAAATGGTCTTAATTTATAAGAGACTCTTAAGAGCATTCGTAAAATGTAAAGATGAAAATAACACTAGAGTTGCCCACAATTATTGGCAATCTGTTAAATGCTTAGAAAACAAAATACAGCTTTTCATTTCTTTGTACTTCTCAAAGAGAAGTTCTGAAAGCAAAAACCCTATTAAATAAACAAAAATCACTTTCCCATGCTAATTGAGAACTTTTTTTCTGTTTTGTGAAACTCTATAGCACTAAAGCTAGGCTACTTTAATTCAAGGACCACTTGAAAAAGCCCTATTTTGTTGGACTTCTGAAGTGACATGATCAGGTTTTGTAATGAATAGGAATGGACATGTACCAGGAAAACCCTGTTTGGTTTGTGGTGTGCCATTTGCAAACCATCACAAACTTTTTGGCACTAAACAAACTGGTTCTGTTCATTAGGTTTGTGACACAGTAGAACCGCCCTCGGCATGCTAGAGCTACCAAACTTGCAGTGGACCTCTGGGTGACTCTCATCTACATGCCCTCTAAATTATGTGCAGATTGGGGTCAGAATTATGCCCCCCCCAAAAGAAGATGCCCAATCCTCTATTATTTTCAATAGAGGAAGAAAACAGCAAAAAAACCCCCAGAGGTAATAGACAACCAGCAGAACAGAATCAAAGTCCCAGAGAATCTCTGCAGTAGAAACTGAAGTTCAGGGGCATTTTACAAGCCCAGCAAAACCAGTGCCACTGTGGCTCTGCAAACAGGACTAAAGTCAAGCAAGGAAAGTGCTTTGGGAAGAAATGTCAGGCACAGGCTCAAAAGTATATAGAATGAACCTCCTGCAGGCTACACACACCAAACACACAGGGAACCTCACCCTGTTGCCCACTCCTCTACAATCTCTGCAAGTTGAGGGCAGATTACATTTCTGGGGTTCCAGTTACGGACAACCCCCCCCCCCCCCCCAGGTCTCCCCAATGCTCTCTTTGGAAAAGATAGCTGTGAATACAGGAGCCTATGGAATGGCTCAGGAACAAGCCAGTGACACCAAACTCGCAGGGAAATTTCACCTGAGGAGAACCCCCCAGCCAGACACCAGAAGCAAGGCAAGCATTCCCCTTCACTCACAGCCCCCCAAGTTTCCAAAGGCAGGTTCTGAAGGACAGAAAGGCAGACATCCCCAGAGTTCCAACAGGGGCTTCTCAGAGTAACCCCATGACAGCTTGGTGGGCACCTCATCCCCACCCCCACTGGAGAAGTAGAGGAAGCATGCCCACAACTCTCACAGTCCACCCCAGGGCTGAAACACACAGGTCTAGAGCATATCCATCAACTGCTTTGAATTCTTCTACTGAGCAGAAGTGTTGAAACACATCTCATGCCAGCCAGGCTGCCTCTGAGGTCTCCAAAGGCAGGTTTAGAATGACAGAAAGACAGACTTCCCCAGAGTTCCAACAGGCTCCCTAAAGTAACCCCAGAAGAGCTTGGCTGGCACCCCTGACAAGCACTGGAACCCAGTGAGGTGTGTCCACAACATTCCCAGGACCCCTCAGGCCCAAATACATAGATCCTCTGGTCATAGCCCACCTCTAGGTGAAATTTTTGGTTATTCGCTATTAGCAAAATACATTGTACAGATAAGAGGTCACCTGTTGTGAATTGTACTAATGCAACGGGAAGGGGTAGTCAGATTTATTTTTATTTATTTATTTATTTATTTCAATTTATATCCCGCCTAACCAACATAGTGGCTCTAGGCGGCTTGCTTGAACAGGGACTTGCTTGAACAGGCAGATGTTTGTTGAGGTAGATGTTGAAGTGGATGTTGTTCCAAGAAGAAGGTGAGAGGAAGGACAGCTGCTTCATAGCCCTGGGCTGGAAGGGGCCATGGAGAGGTATCCCAGGCAGGGACAGCAACAGGGAGCTGTGTGGAAGGGGAGGATGTCTACCCCCATCATTGCTAGAGTTCTTCTCTCCAAAGAGTGTTAGTAACTGTTGGTCTCTGCCTCTGGGCAGTGCCAACAACTCTTTAGCTTCTGTGTGGAGCCTCAGGAACAGATCAGGAAAAGGAGGCTCCGAAACCCCTGGCAATGCCCTGCTTAGGGGTAGGCTCTGATGGGCTGGCAGGATGGGTTTGGTGGCTGGGGATAGGGGCCTGCAGTACAGGGGAGTGGAGAACATCTTCTCCACGATGCGCACCCTTTGCACCCATTTTCATCCATTTTCATCCTCATGATACAGAGGTGTTCACAATCAGGAGGGGTGGGCTGGTGTAAAATGGAGGTTGTCCCCCGAGGTACCCAGTAGCTAAGCCCCTGTGCTCAGCATGAGCAGAGAGATGGGGTGGCTTAGAGCTCTGCGTTCATCTGACATCCCCAAACCACAGCAAGGGAGAGGAATCACAGTCAAAATGTGGGTCCTCAGCCGAGGAATCCTCTAGCTAAGCCCCTCAGTGCAGTGTGAGCTGAGAGATGGGGTGGCTCAGAGCCCTGAGTCCACATAACACCCCCATTTCTCAGCAGGGGAGAGGAGTTCACAGTCAAGAGGGGATGTGCTCTGCTAGTCTGCTTTTAACAAGTTCCCTGCCTCTCTGTGTAACTGTGAACAGCCAACAGAGGAGAGGGTGTGGAGCTGAGCATTTATGTAGCATTCTGATCCCGTAGAGCAGAATGGGAACTCTGTTATTGGCAGCCAGCAGTGTGTATTAGCTTTGGAGGGCTCCAATTGGTGTTTCCAAGGTTGGAGAATTCCCCCCCCCCCATTGCCTTGGAGTTTTGTAAACAGAGTGGAGATTGTCTGTCTGGAAATGTATCCGTTCATGAACTGCCACGAACAGCACCAAAGTTTATTAAATGTTTGTGCCGAGTGCCCTTTCACAAACATTGCTTTGTGACCCAGTTTGTGCCCATCCTAGGAATGAACACGAGTCCCCCAGCATCCTTCATGATGAACAATAAATTCCGGCCTTTCCCTCTTGTCTGTGCTTCAGAATGTGTGTTATCTTTTAAGAACGACCTTGTCTTTTTATGGTATGGTGCAAGTCTACCTTTTTGTTCTATGCTCGATTTAATTTATTTTCTTTGGTTTATACCCATATGGAGAGCACAAAGATATATGTTAATGTAATTTAGGGTTTGCTTGGGCAAAACAGTGTGTTTTCTCTTAAAATATAAAGCAAAAAAAATCAAGCCTTGTCATGTGGTTTGTTATAGGTTCAGTAAGATTCACTAATGAAAAACTAGATCTCTGATTCTTATGTTTTCTGCATATGTGTTTGTTCAATGGGGACTCCAAGTCAAAATAATTTTAAATAGATTTGTTCAGTTGATTTCCAGTGCAAGTTATTTAACCCAATTGCATGAATAGCTCCTGCCTCATCTGCAATAGATTCTTTGAAGATTCTAAATTCCCCTTTTTTATATGTTCATAAGATTTATTTTTAATGTGTTCTTTTGTAGTACAAATACTCTTTCTTCAGATAGTGCCTTCCTAACAATAGGGACAGATTTGATGTACTTAGGGTATTTGTAGTCCATGACTGTGGTTTATGTTCTGAAGTGTGTGTTTTCCTTTACTTACAAACAAGGACAGAGTTCCTAAATGTTTATAAATCTGTTGCCTGACATTACTTGTGTGGTAGTGTTTCTTTATTAATATATTGTAAAGTATCTAGTATACTTGTATTACCTTGTTATAGTCTGGTTCTCTGTTATCCTATGGAGGCCTCCAAATATTTCTGAAGTGTTGGAAACTGGTGTATTTTTAGGCTGTGTACTGGCTAGAATCACTATTTTGTGTCCATCAGTTCCAGCATAAAATATCTTAGTACCTTGCAAGTAAGCCATCTAGGCATCTTTTCTAGGTATTATACACAGGTCTGAATTTGAATCTAGTATGTAGAAAGGAAATGCTAAGTCTTGGTAGCTAATGGATTCTGACTTTTTTCCAGTGTAAATAATTATAACAGAACCATGACAAATCTTAATGAATGTAAAAACTGATATCCGATTGGTGTTTTGGGTCTTCTCCTTTCAGTTTAGTATTCTGTGGTGACAGAGATGGTTTAAGAAAATTTTCCTTGACTCTCCAGTATTATGTACAGTCCTTAGAAGCATAGAATCACAGAGTTGGAGGGGGCCATGTGTATGCTGGTATCCTTCATATGTGAAAAAAAGAATCCACTTCTTAAAACATCATGAGAACCTTAATTATGCATATCTTTCCTATTATATAAAGCTGTTTTAAGATTCCATGGATGGACTGCCACTCAAAAGGGGGACCCTGGCCATTGGCTGCATTTTCTCCCTGCTTTGCCTCAGTCCCGCCCACAGAGCCACTGGCCAGCGTCCCAGCCTCAGTCTGGAGGGAGCCAGCGAAGGGGAAGGACCAACTGGGTGCTGGGTCCACTCTTCTCCTCCGCCCACTGCCAGGTGGGTCTAACTGTCCCCTCAGTGGCCTGCTTCTGTCAGTGAAAAGACAATGGACTACCAG
This sequence comes from Lepidodactylus listeri, assembly GCA_029233225.1. NCBI lineage: Eukaryota > Metazoa > Chordata > Lepidosauria > Squamata > Gekkonidae > Lepidodactylus > Lepidodactylus listeri. Next base: position 53,504,365 of record JARCFY010000005.1, on the reverse strand, counting down.
CACAACCCCCTCCCCCGCACACCGCCAGCATGCCCTGAATAAACTGTCAGAATAAACTGTCAGAAATGGGGGCATTTCACACAGCACCCCGTAGCGCTTCAGGACCGGTACAAGCACTGAAGAACGCTTGGGAGGAGGTTTCAAGGTAAACCAGCTCAGGAACGCTTCCGCAACGGGAGAGGCACGTTTCTGTGTGAAAGGGCCAATATGTTCCATTAGGGAACCAGTACTAATAAGGTTCTGTGTAAAATGCCTGACAGAAACGGTTACTGAAGAGTTCCTGAAACGGAACATATTGGCTGTGTGAAATTCCTCAGGCCCTCTCTCCTGCTTAGCTCCACCACGGCTGGCTGGCTGGCTAATGAGGTGGGCCAGCGACCATCAAACCACTCTCCTCAACCCCCTGCTGTGTGGCTGACTTTCCCCCTAGGGTTGCCAATCTCCAGGTGGGGCCTGGAGATCTCCCGCTGTTACAATTGATCTCCAGATGACAGAGATCAGTTCCCCAGGAGAAACTGGCTGCTTTGGAGGGTAGACCTTATGGCAGGGGTGGGCAATTGTTTTGGCTTGAGGGCCGCTTTGTGGGAGCGGAGGTTAGCGGAGGGCCGCACCTTTTAAAATGATTGCATTCATTAGTTAACTTTGCATTTCAGAAAAGATATAAATTGTATCATAAAAATCAATAAATATAAATTAAATAAATGAGTGGTAGTTTTATTCAACTTATTTATTGTGCTAATTTCATATCATCTATAGCTGCAAGCATATTTAATTTTAGAATCAGTTTAATGAGACAAATGTACCCTATCACACTTTTCTACAATTTTTTTGAAATCAGGAGTGAGGTTGCTTGTTGAGATTCTCATCACAGCTTGGAAGTTAATGTCTGTCAAAGAGCATCTATATTTACTCTTGTTGATCTTCATGCAAGAAAAACTTTGCTCACAAATATATGTAGACCCAAATACAGAGAACATTTTCCCAGCAAATTTCTTCATACATGGAAACTTTTCAGCAGACAAAGATTTGTAAAAGTCAACTAATGTCACGCCGTTAAACATTTCTTTCACAGTGTGATCTGACTGCATGTAAATAAGTTCAAGCTGCAGCTCCTCAGGTGCTGACAGTGGCCAACTGTCTTGGCGGGCCGCAAAAAACTCTGTGAAGGGCCGCATGTGGCCCCCAGGCTGCCATTTGCCCACCCCTGCCTTATGGCATTACAGCTTCTATCCCCTCCCAAAAAAATGCTGCCCTCCACAGGATCCACCCCCCAAATCTTCAGGTATTTCCATCACAGGGTTGCCAGGTCTGGGTTGGAAAATCCCTGGAGACTTTGAGGATGGATCCAGGAGAGGGTGGGGTTTGGGAAGGGGAGGGGCCTCATCATGGTACAATGCCATAGAGTCCACCCTCCAAAGAAGCCATTTTCTCCAGGGGAGCTGATCTCTGTCAGCTGGAGATCCATTGTAAAAGTGGGAGATCCCCAGGCCCCACCTGGAGGTTGGGAACCCTATTCCATCATCAGAGCCGACAACTTTCTCCTCAGTGCCCATTGCTAGGCAACCAAGCTTGCTTCTCTGAAATCCCCTTTCCACACCTATTACGGCCTTTGGGAGAAAACTCATTGGGGCCAGCTGAACAGAATGCCATAGAGGCCACCCTCCAAAGCAGACATTTTCTCCAAGGGAGGGGGGAAGATCTGTTGTCTGGAGTTCAATTGTAATACCTGGCGATCTTCAGGCTCCACCTGGAAGTAGGCTACCCTAGGTGTAGCAGTCAGTGCTTCAGAGCAGAATCTGCTAGACCCAGGTTCTTGCTGAGTGGGTGATTTTGGGCCAGTCACAGACTTTAAGCCTAACCTACCTCACAGGGTTGTTGTGCAAGTCAAAAAGGGGGAGAGAAGAATGATGTCAGCTGCTTTGGTCCCCATTGCAGAGAAAGACTACTTTTCCACCAGGGAAAGTATGGTTGCCAATCTCCAGGTGAGGGCTGGAAACCACTCAGAATTACAAGTGCTCTCCAGATGGCAGAGATCAGTTCCTCCGGAGAAAATGGTGGACTCTGTGTCCTCATACCCTGCTGAGATGGACCCTTTATGACAGCCAATGTGAAATAGCAGTCAGGGCTTTAGAGCACGGTGGAGGCTGCAGGAAGGGGGGAAGGGAATGGAAACTTGAAGAGTGAGGATGATGATTGGCTGGGAAGGAGATAGGGTTGCCAACTCCAGGTGGTAAATTCCTGGAGACTTGAAGTGTGGAGCCTGGAGAGATTTGAGGAGGAGTGGGACCTCAGACAGGTACAGTGCCATAGACTCCACCCTCCAAGCCAGCAAGTCCCTCATGTGGAACCATTGTTGCCAATCTCCAGGTGGGGGCTGGAGATAACTCAGAATTACAACTGCTCTCTAGGGGGGGAGGGGGGGAGACAGAAAGCTGAAGCCCAGGGGCAGATAACAATACATTGACAGTTGGCTGGGAGGTAGGGTTGCCATCTCCAGGTGGGGACATTCCTGGATATTTGAGGGGTGTACCCTGGTGAGGGTGAGGTTTCCGCAGACAGGTTCAGTGCCATCGACTCCACCCTTCAAACCACCTGTTCCCTCATTGGGAACCATTGCTGTCAATCTCCAAGGAAGGAATGGAGATCACGCTGAATTACAAGTGCTCTTCAGATGGCAGAGATCTTCCCCTGGAGAAAATGGTGGACTCTGTGTCATTATACCCAGCTGAGGTCGCCACAGCAAATTGACACTGAGTGGCCAAGGCTGGGGCACTCTCCCAGAGCCTCTTTCTAGAGCCCATTGTATTTATTTCCACAACGGGCCTTATTCCTAGTTATTCTCCCGACTAGCATGGATGACATGCCAGTGTCTCTCTGTGTGTGCTGGTATCCTTATGCTGTTTCTGCTACAAAAGAAGAAGAAATAGGTGATGGAGTGGGAGACCCCTCCCAGATCTTCTCTTGTCCCTGTAGAAGATTACTGCTATAATGTTATAAGAATCAGCTTTAGTGAGAATTTGTTGGAGATCAGGATATGTCAATCTGTTCTGAGATGTATTCACTCCAGAGTAGCCTAATTTAATAAAGTTTTTTCATGATGTGAACCCCTCAGGATGTCTCTGTAGGAGACTCTAACAGCATCTGAAATCACAGTTCTTTGAATCGGCTCTAAGAGCTTTAATGTTATAATTAATAGTATGGCAACTTCAGTTATGCTATCCCCAGCTGGGTGCATATGCAAGAACCACAAGATTCCTTGATATGGGGCTGTAACATAGGGCGCAGTAGCATTATCAATGTAAGATTGCCTGTAGCACACCTACTGAAATTCTGCATGAATTGAACCAAGTGATCCAAGGTCCAAAATAATGTCTTTTTTAGGTGAAATGTTTCCTGCTGCCTGCAAGTATCACCATCTCCCACTTTCCTTTTAACTTGTCTTTAAGTTAGTTGTGAAAGAGTGCAGTGTCATAGAGAAGAGGGTGACATTTATAATTTCCCAGCATGTACAGCTAAGGAGGTGGGATGTGGAATGCACATTGATGGTTGTCGGGTCCTGCAGGCACCTGGTTGGAATTTGGAGCAGTAGAGTCCTCCACAGCGAGACCTGTCCTGGTTGACTGGGCTGGGCCTCAGAATGTCCTGGGGGAAATCACCCGAGGTCCTCTTCCTGGCAGAAGGTCTGCTTCACAACCTGGAGCTGGACCTTCCTCCCTGGCCTGCCATCTGCTTCCCATTTAAATCCCCCTTTCTGTCTGCAAACTGCTCCCTCCCCCCTCCGATTAGGGCCCCGTCTCCTGCTTCTGCTGTTCGTGACAGGACGGCACCACTCCTTGTTCCTATCCCTTTGCCTTACTTTGGGCATGGGGTGGGGCCACCTGGCATGTTTCCACCATCCCTATGCCTCTGGGCCCCCTGTCCCTGGCCTTCCCTATGCCACTTCCCCCCGGGGCGTTCCCCAGCAGTGGGAGATCTCTCTCCTGTATCTGTCACTGCCATGAAGCTGCCGCTTTCCCTGTGTGCCTTGCCTCCTTGTTGTCTCAAGCTGGTCACCTCTGGACAATGGTCTATTGAGATGTTGGGAATATTTAGGCTGAGAGAATGCCTACTGAGAGGATTGTGGGGGGGGAGCAGTTGCATACAGGAAGGGGGCTTAGATGTAGAAGAGGTTTTTATAAGCTAGTTGTAGGAGAAGTAACACCTTGGGTTCTGATAATGACTATTTCTAAAAGTTAATCCTCCATCAGTGATGCTTTCAATGAAAAAATATTGAGATGGCACCTGAGCATATGCTGGGTGGGAGTTTGGTGTTCTAACACACACACCCTTACTTTTGGTCCTGTCTTGTGTCAGAAGGAGTTTTTAGGATTTGGGACATGATGACATCTCCTCCCCAGTATTTGGGGAAGTTGGAGGCCTATGTTAGAGTAACTCTGGATAAAATAGTGGCATGGTGCTACCACCCACATGACTGAGCCAATTTCCATGTTAGATTGGTTCAGTTATTTAGAACAACCTCCTCCACCCCACTTTTCTTCACACTTCAGTCAGGTTATGAACCTCAAGGATATGTCAAGTTGTCAGCATGGTGCACCCTGGGTCACAGGCTAAGAGCCAAAACCCCTTTGGTTCTTGTTCTGCTCATGCCTCTGAGCACGCTCAAGCATTAAATTACCTGCAGAAATGGAGGAACAAATGCGTAGCTGTGCACTTTCTCAGCTGGCTTATATATTAACAGTTCCGTCCCTCCTTCCCAGTTCTTGGTGGGGAGCAAAATAGATATAATAAAACTGTGTCATAACTCAAGTATTTGGGCTCTGAAAAAACTGTCTCATGTAGAAAATAAAATTGTGCTAGATGGTGTGACTCAGGATTAGTGGCAGCAAAGCAGGTTTAGCTGCCTGCAACTCATGGTCTTTCCCCCCCTCTTTTTCTGTTGTGTTAACATGACTTTCAGATATCAAATGGACTCAGTTTGATCAAGCACATGCAAACAATTATAATCATTAGACCAATTGATTGAAAAAATTCACTGCAACTGAAATTTGCATGCAAGTTTGGGCATCATGTTACAGATGTCACTTTGCATAGTTTAAGAGAAGCACTCAAGTTCACTGTAGTCTCCTTCACCATTACCAGATTCCTTTTTCCCCTGCAAGCAGTCCTCGTGTTTGCAAGAATGATTAAGGTGCCAGCTTGATTAATACATGTGATTTTACAGGCGCTAAATTAAGGCTACTAAAGGGCCAGTATTAAAAACCTAGTTAAAACTTATACAAAAATACATGTGTTTATTAGAAAGGTAGCTAAAAACAAATAAGGGCCCAATGAAAGCCTTGTAGAGAAGTTCAAGTGGCCTGAACACAAGGGCCAGTACAAATGTGGTTCTTGATTCTGGTTTTTGGGTCAAGTTTGTTTCCCCCTCCCTGTGTCTCACTAAATTAAGGCTATCCTGTCTGAGCTGCTGAACTTTGTGCTCCAGACTAAAGGAATCAAAATTCAGAGGGATCTTTACTCTAGCCATGGTGATCCACGCTCTGATTACTTCCAGCTTGGATTAAATACTATAATGCACTTAATATGTGGCTGCCTTTGAAAATGGCCCAGAAACTTCAGTTGATCAAAAATGTGCTGGTGTCCAAGCTGTTGTTGGGGACTGTATATGGAAATTGTATCTCTCATTTACTGAAAGATCTGCACTGGCTGCCTGTCTGTTTCTGAGCACAAGTCAAAGTGCTTATTCTTACCTCTACAGCCATAAATGGCTTGGGGGTACTTAAACAACCACATGTCCTCACACTCTCCAGATTGCCAGCGAAGGTCTTCCCAAGCCTTGTTCTTTGTGGTTCCACCCATACCGAAGAGGTAGATGGCAACCCAGGAGTGGTATTTCAGTGATGGCACCTTGTTTTTGAGTCATCTGGTGCCTTGCTCTTGAGATACTAAGTCTAAACATTTCTTTTTTACTCAGGCCTTTTACTGAGGGTTTCAGCATTTTGGGGGGGGGGGGTGGAAGTATTTTTTGTCTTCCTCTAATCCTAGAACTGTTTTATGAATATAGCTTTAGGCAGGGCTCCGTTTGGGCCAGAGCTAGGGGGAGCGACGCTCCGGGAATGATGAATTGGGGGGGCGGGGCCAAGCCCTGCTCCCCTGGTCCCAGTCAGCGAGGAGGAGGGAGAAGGAAGAGGGTAAGTGGCGGCGGCAGGCGCTCCGGCTGGCCCCAGGTCTCCTAGCTGGCTGAGAAGCCCCTCAGCCGGCTAGAAGGCCTGCACCAGCCTCGGGTGCCCAGGAGCCAGGTGGGGGTGTTTTTTGGGGGAGGGGGGGTGGGAAGCGGCGGCAGCAGGAGCTCCAGCTGGCCCCAGGTCTCCTAGCTGGCTGAGAAGCCTCTCAGCCGGCTAGGAGGCCTGCAGCAGTCCCCGGCGCCCAGGAGCTGGGCGGGGGTGTTTTTTGGGGGAGGGGGGGTGGGAAGCGGCAGCGGCAGCTTCCCCTCCCTCCCAAATGCCCTTTACCGAGTCTGTAGCACTCTCGTCAGGCTTTGGCTGGTGTCCAGCATATCTGCTGCTGCTGCATCTTCCTCCATCTCTCTTGCAGCAAAAGCAGCTCCCTCTCTGGCCGGGTGAGTGAGCGAGAGGGAGTGACTGCTGCCAGGTGACCTCTAGGCTCCTTCCCCGCGCTATGGAGGAGCACGGCGGCAGGGGATGGAGAGGCCAGTGGTGGAGGCAGGAGAGGAGACAAGGGGCTTCTGTTGGGGCCGTCCGGCGCCCAGGAGGAAGCGGCGGCTGCCTCCCCGCTGTCCTGTGGCCATGTCCTCACTCGCTGCGCGAGCTGCCCAGGGAAGCGCTGGGCTCCCGGCCAGAGAGGGGCACGGGGCGCTGCCTGCAAGGAGGCTCTGCTGCTGGGCATCTCGGGCAGGACACTGCCGGGAGCGGGGGGGGGGGGGGGGGAGGGAACCAGCCTTGCGGAACAGAGACAAATGTGCACAAGATTGCTTGGCCCGCTTTGCCAGCCACAGAGCTCTCCGGCGCACTCTGTGCATCCCGCACTTTCAGGTGTCTGAATAAATAACATTTGAGTCCAGTGGCTCCTTTAAGACCAACAAAGTTTAATTCTGGGCAGGGACGTGGAGTTTTGAAATCGGGGGGGGGGGGGGGGCTCTTACAGAGCTCTAACATTTGAGTCCAGGGGCTCCTTTAAGACCAACAAAGTTTAATTCTGGGCAGGGGCTTCGCAGCCTCCGTTACTCCTTCCCCCCCCAGCTGGCCCCAGTGGAGGGGGGAGGGAGGAACAGAGGCAGGAGAGGCGGTGGGGGCATGGCCCCTGCCCCCCCCATTTCAAAACTCAACGCCCCTGACACCATCCCAAAGGCGGAAAGAGTTCTGAGAGAATCCTCAGCTGAAGTTGCAGACTGCAACTGGAGGGGGGAAAGCCCTTCAGCTGGATCCCTTGCAGGTTTACTGGCAAGTAAGTAAGGGGAGGGGAGATAAGCCTTCAGTCCCTCCCTGCTGGTGAGAGAAATGCAGGCTGTTGTGTACTTTTTTTTTAATGGGAAGTTCTTATTACATAGTTTTGAAATGCAATGGCAAATATCTGTTCCATGTAGGTTCGACAAGGCTGCCTGCCAGTAACTTTGCATGGGGTGACGCTGCCAGGGGAACTGCAGCATTGTAAGGGTTAAATGGTGCGAGAGCGGCTTCCTAGAGAGGTGGGAGGGGGGGAGGGAGGAAAAGTCCTTTCCAGGGCTGGGGAGAGGGGGCTTTGCTATTTGAATGGCCAAAGAGTAGGGAGGGTTTCAGTTCTGCAACAGGAGAAAAAAAGCTTTTCAGCCGGATTCTGAGCAGGGTCTCAAGTAAGTCATGGGGGGAAATAAGTCAGTTGTGCTGGAAGAAGAAGAGATTGGATTTATACTCCACCCTTCACTTGGAATCTCAGAGCAGTTTACAAACTCCTGAGCTGTGACTGAGTCAGGAAAGCTCCTCCCCTGCCATGAATTTTGTGAGTCTTTCAGGTGCTGCTGGACTCTTGCTCTTTTCTTCCCTTACGCTCTGCCATGACAACTTTGCTCATCTGAGCAGCAGGAACTCCTGCAGCCCCCCCCCCCCCCCCCCGTGGGCAGAATCAACAACTGCCCATCCAAGGGTGCCTTCTTGGCGGCCCCCACCTTGTGCAACAGCATGGCTGAGGCCAGGAAGACTCCCAGTTTTCCGCAATAGGGTGGCACTGTACAGAAAGATTCACAAAGTCCCTTGGAGAAATTATCTGGGTCTGAGGTCTATATTAATGTATATTTGCTGCTGTTGCTGTCAAGTCACAGCTAGGGTTTTCAATGCAAGAGACATTCAGAGGTGGTTGTGCTTTTGCTTGCCTCTGCATCATGATCCTGGTATTCCTTGGAGGTCGCCCATCCAAATATTAGCCAGGGATGACCATGCATACCTTCCAGGGGATGAGGGTGGGGGCCCAGGTTGCCCGCCATGAAGCAATGCTTCCCCCACCAAGAAGGTTTTGGACATTTGGCATCACCTCAGTATCCCTTCATTCTTGGAGCTGAAACAAGGGAGGGGAAGGGAGGCCAGTCCTGTCATCTTCTTTGCTCTCCCCTCCTTGATTGCATTGACTTAGAAGCAGGTAAAGGGATAGAGGAGCAATGGCACATGGTCTCCCCCCCCCCCCCCCAAGCTCCTTAGAACAATATTGTGACTAAATCCCAGCCAGGCAGTGATTTCTCACAGTTGTAGGGAAAGTACAGTCTCTCCACCCCACCCCCCCTTTTCCAGGTGAAATTATTTGTTCCTGTGGGGAAGGAGGAGGAGGGAAAGACCTGAGGGGGGGGGGATGGAAAGTCTACGCCCTTAATTCGAGTCCTCCCGCCAAAGCATGCATTTTCTCCAGGGAACTGATTTCTGTAGTCTGGAGATAAGCTGTAATGCCAGGGGTTCCTGAGGTCCCCCCTGGAGGCTGGCATCCCTAATTGGGAAATTTAAGGAGCCAGAAGTCACACCTCTAAACTGAACAGCTGCATTTAGCCTGGTTTCTGGACAGCTTTGATTGTATTAATGGCATATTGATAAAAGGCTAAATGCTGTGCTAAAACTGACCGCAATCCTCTGTTACATATGTATAGTGAACTGCTGTTCCTAAATACCAAGTATACAATCTGGTAAAAAAAGAAATTCTCAAACAACAGCTATTTAATATCTTTTTAATGGTGGCAGAAAGTGCCAGCAAGTCACAGCTGACTTATGGCAACCCCCTACAGTTTTCAAGGCAGGATGCCTTCAGAGGTGGCTTGCCATTGCCTGCCTCCACGTCACAACCCTGGTATTCCTGGGAGGTCTCCCATCCAAATACTAACCAGGGCTAACCCTCCTTAGCTTCCAAAATCTGACAAGATCTTGGGCACTTTTTAATAGGGAGCAATTTTTTCTGCTCCGCAGAACTTTATGTTGCCTCCAAGCAGTGGTCTTCCAAGGTTTACTGATAACCAAATAGACCTTGCCCAGAGCTGGTTAGCTAGTTAAGCAACTGGGGGGGGGCACAATGAAAAGGGGACCAATACACTGCAGAGGTTCAGCTGACTGAACCTGCTTTTCCTCTCTGAAAGTGACCTTGTTGTGGCTGACAAAAATAACACTAAATGCCAGTGATATAAAACCCACAGTCAACTATAACAGAGAGGAAGACTGCCAGTCAAACAGAAAAGGAACACTAAAAGCACCTCAGCTATCAATGCCAAGGAGAATAAAAATATATTGACCTGGTACCCTGGAATCCCCCCTCTTTACATGAGATGGGTAGTTTGTTTGTTTTCCCCCACGTGTGCCATCAGATAGGCTTGCCAGCTCTGAGTTGGGAAATACCTTGGAGATTTTTGGGGTGGAGCCTGGGCGGTGGGTGTGGCCTTCTGACACTTCCGGTGACGTCAGGGGGTGTGGCATATGCAAATAAGTTATGCTAATGAGCTCCTGCACCTCTTTTTTTACTAAAGGACCCCTGGCTTTAGGCTGTTGAATGTTGGGGGGGGGGTTTACTGTTTTGATGTACCTGGCATATTTTTGTGGCTTGGTTTATTTTGATAATATTGCTTTTGATAATATGATCTTATTGCATTCTTTTTTCTTGTACTCAAGCAAGTTTCTGAGGTGGCAGATTCCTTTTATAAAAAAAAATAATATTCCTAAGCCCATCCATATTTATTTTTCGGTTGTACTGAAAGTCACCTGTGGCTATAGCTGAGTATTTCACCTGTTTTTTTCTTTCCCATTTTAAAACACTCTAGGTATTGATGCAGAACTCTATTATGTGAGGAATGATCTTATCAATCACTACGCTTTGTCATTCAATCTCTTAGTACCCAGTGAGACAAACAGCCTCCATTTCAGTTGGCATGCTAAGGCAAAGGTAAGCATCAACTATCTTATATTAAATGTTGGTAAACTAAGCCACAAAATTCCATTGTGTGTCAGAGTTTGTAGATTCTGGTGACTACAGTGCAGATTCTGGTTGCTTCTAAATGGCATACTTGGAACTCTACCATCTGTTAAGAAATGGCTCTTTTGATTGCTTTAATGGCAGATGAATGTTGATTCATCACTTCATTTTACATGGATTTCTCTCAAAGTAAAAAGATGGTCTTATTTAAGGCAATGCAGTGGCAGAAAATGTAGCCAATCTCTGAACAAATGAAAATATCTGGTATATTTGGCACCCTGACCCTAAAATTGTTTCTGCCAGGTTCTTGTATTCGTTGTGTTTTTAATTCAGTGGGTATGTCTTATGCTGACGCAATGATGTTGCTGCATCTGAAATACTGTGCAACAATCTGCAACAAGGATCTTTATTGTAGAATGCTGTGTGTATGAAACAGCCATTAAAAAAACCTTCAGTATTTTTTTTAACAATCTGGCTGCTTTTATTTGGTAGAATTCTAACATTGTGACAAAATTTGCATGTTTGCAAGACATCAGACTTTTGAATTAGAAAACTGCCTTTAAATAAGGACATAAGACGAGCACTGTGGATCAGACCAGTGGTCTATCTAGTCCAGCATCCTGTGTCTCACAGTGGCCAACCAGTTGCCCTGGAGGGCCGACATACATGGCACAGAGGCCAAGTTGTTCCCTGATTTGTCTTCTGCCACTGGGTTTCAGAGGTTTACTACCTTTGAAAATGGAGGTTCTGAATTGTTCGGCTCTTTGGAATACTTTTTAGTTTATTCATTCTGAGGATGTGGGCAGGATTCTTGGAAATGTGAGGCCTACCACATGCTTGCTTGTCCTACTACCCTTCCTGGTCAAGTCTTGGGAACCTATTTGGATGGAAAGGCAGCACAGAAATATTTTGAATAAGTAAATAAAATCTGCTGTTGGGAGCCTTGGATTGGTCAGAGAGGGAGTAAATATATCCTTAAGAAAGGGAGTGCAAATGTTCTGTTCTCGAACATAGTGATTGAACAGATGGTCCAGTTTTAGGCTCTGATCTGAGATCTAAGGTGTCACCCATTTTGGATGGAACAGGACTGCAGTCTGCAGGTGCTCTTAGACCCAGGCTACTACTGGATAAGCAGGTAGTAGCTGTGACCAGCAGTGCATTTTACCAGCTTTGACTGGTTAGCCAGCTGCGGCCTTCCCTGGGCAAAAAAAGATCTGGCCACTGTGGTGCATGCCTGGTTACTGGAATACATTGTATATGGGGCTCCCCTTGAAACTTCAACTGGTGCAGAATGCTGCAGCCAGAATGTTGACTGGAGTGGATTGTAGGGACCATATCTATAGTCTTGGCCTATCACATTGGCTCCCAGCCTGTTTCTGAGCACAATTCAAGGTACTTTTGTTGACCTTTCAAGCCCTCTTTGAGACCAACATACTGGAAGGACTACCTACTCCCTTATGAGCCTACTTGACCATTGTGGTAATCTTCCAAGTTTGTGCTTTGGGTCCCTTGCCTTCTGAAATAAAGCAGGTGGCAAACTGGGAGAGAGCCTTCTTGGTTGTGGCACCAAAACTCTGGAATGGTATCCCCTTGGAGACTCATCTAACCCTTTCTGTTGCCATCTTCCACCAGCGGGTGAAGTCTTTTGTTTCATTTGGCATTCCCTCAGTGATCCTTCCACTCTCCCCAATGTGTTAGTTGTCATTTTTGTTTTGTATATGTATTTTAGCTCTGATTTTAATGGTTTTAATTATGTGTTTTTGTTGGTTTTAAGATGTGCTTTTATGTACATTTTTATTTGTTAGCTGCCTTTGTGGCCCTTATGAGAGCAGGAAAGCTCAGTATAAATTTTGTTAAACAAAGATATAGATATTAGCCATGCCTATTAGCTATTGATGGACTTAACCTTCATGAATCTGTCTAACCCCCCCCCTTTAAAGCCATTAATGTTCATGGCCATCACTACTTTCACTGGCAGAGAATTCTGTAATTTAATGACTTACTGAGTAAAACGTGTTTCCTTTTGTTTGTCCTGTATCTATTGCCTGTTAACTTCATTGGGTGTTTCCAACTTCTAGTATTATGGGAGAGGGATAAAAAGCTAGAGTAGTTACTATAGCAGAAAAATAATTTCCCTTGGATTCTTTTTATTAGTGTTGGATGATGTCATTGGAGGCAGCTGTAACATATCTCTGAACTGCTTATTGTGAGCTAACAGCATCTAGAAATGAGTAATTTGCATCTATTTAGAGTGGTAAACTCTTCTGTTTCTAATTGGGCATACTACACAGAGAGAGATGGAATTTTGTTGATAAGCCGTAAAAAGACATTGTTTTGCATGGATACATGTTCTTCTTGAACTCAAGATTTGCAGTTACTTTTGTTCCCCTTCGGTATGCTTGCACAGCTGCTCAGTTATTACATGAGTTCAAGAGTCTCCATGATGGCATATAGAAAATATAAAAGATTAAGTAGGCCTGTTCGCCACTCTTAATTTTTCCCCATTGTACTAGTGGTTAAAAAAAAGAAGCAATAGCATATTAATTACTGTGACATACCTTTTCTACCAACTGAGGGGACCCACACAGCCTCTTGTGATTTAGGGAACCAGGTTTGTTTTAAACTGTAAATCTTCCTCTGAGTTACAAGATGTTTTTAGGGTAGCAAGTGTAAAGGTTTTGGGTTAGCTGTCTTGTGGTGAGCAAGTGGAACACAGGCGATCACTAAGACAAGAGTTGTATGTAAATAACAAAAAATTATTTATTTACAGGCTGGTGTTAAAGAACAGATCAGCAGCACAGGTCTCCATGTAGTCAAAGGAGAAACCTGGCTGAGACCCATACACCTAAGCCATTAGGGCATGAAAGAGTTTAACTCAGCAAGTTGCTTTCAAAGTAAGAATCAGTCCATTAACTGCAGCTCATCACATTAGTTCAAGAAGAAATAAATAGGTAAGGAAGCTTAGGGGAGTTTCAACAGTGTTACCTCCCTGTTGCCATTTTTTTCCCCCTCTCGAAACGGTCTGACCCATCTCCATCACCAGTGACAAGCCTAACTTTTGGGTACTCTGTTCTCTCCCAGAGGTAGAGCTAATCCATTCTGCCATGCTACCAGGCAGAGCTACCCTTCGAACTCCTTGCTCTTTTACTGAGGCAGACCCAGAACTATCACTGCACTCTCCCGGAGGCAGACCTGAATGAACTCCTGCTGTGATCCCCTCCAGCATTTCATCCCCCTTTTTATACGATGATTGAATGCTGGAGCATTCTCCAGAACTCTTATAGACTCAGCTGAGTGGCTGTTTTTTCCTTCAGGGGCAGGACAGCCTCCTGTCTGTCAATTACCAGGAGATGTTAGGCAGAAAGTCAACAGGGCATACCAAAGCATAGAAGGACAAATGCTTCTAATACTGGAGCCATGGAAGGAAACAAATATCATGGGGCAACTGTGCTATAAGCAGTCTGAACCCATACCACATTAAATAAAAGTATGCTTGCAGTACAGGAGTACAGCAGGCCCATATACACGGGGATGCCCATGAGTGCACCCCCCCCCAAACAACTGTGCCTCCCCTCCCCCCCTGAAGTGGCTGCCTCATCTTGTTGCCGGCCCCGGTGCAATTGCCAGATAGGTCCTGCTTGGGCAGGTGGTGGGAGGTGGCGCAAGTACAGCCCTGGATGGCTGCAGGCAGAGCACAGGCACGCTGGGTTCTGCTGGCCAGCAGAGGAACGAGGAGGTGCAAGTGTGTAGGGAATCCCTCTGCCAGCCAGAAGAAGAGGTCCCTACCTGTGCTTTGTCCCACGCCACCTGCCGGCAGCAGGAAGGAGGGTGGTGGGGATGGAGACAAGTATAACAGGGTGCTTTGTGGGGCCGGGGCTGCCTTGCCACTTGCCAGTGCCCCACCACTGCCTGCTCCTTGGGCAGGTCCTTGCAGCGCAGTCAGGCAAACAGGCAGAGGTCAGGCAAACAGGCAGAGGTGGGTTGGGAGGCACCAAGGTAGGCACTGGGTGGGACCATAGCTCTGGCTGGCCCTCTACCCTTCCCAGGTGGCACCTTGCTGCACCCCTGATGAAAATTTTCTGGGTAATGGGGCTGGAATATAGTCTGGGAACATGAATTTATGAAGTAGTTGTGGTTTAGCATATGCTGCTTGTACAGCCACACCACTGACTTTCATCTAGGGTTCCCCCCCATTCCTAGGCTTGGAAAGTACATAAATATCTTTGCCAAAGTAGATGTGAAAGTAAGGTCCTCTGAATTTACGCCATGATCATTTTATTTGGGTGCATAACTACGTCTTTAACGTATTTTGAATCTTAATTAATCTAAATTAGGAAATATAAATATGCACCACCATTAGTAAGCATATTTTTTTTTGCCTTATTGTTCCTCCATTTTTGCAGATTGAATATAAACTGGGGTTTCAAGTTGATAACCTGCTGGCTATGGATATGCCACAGGTAAATATTTCTCTACAAGGAGAAGTCCCTCGTACTCTATCAGGTAAGTAGTGTTCCATTAGCAATTATATTTTCTTACACTTGGAAGCACTTAAGTTGACCCTGCTTTTGGGATGCAGAGTAGTGATATGGGGAGGATCTGTGAGATGGGTTGCCCCCATATGGGTCCAAGATTTTAACATTACTTTTTCTGGTATGAGAAGAAGACAGAGTGTAGCTGCTCCCAGTTTTCAAAGCCTACGGCTGTTATCTTTATTTACATGTTTGCTAATGGTCTCATAGGACTGCAGTGGCTCAAGTGGTTAAGACGCTGAACTGCAGACCGGAAGATCGGTAGCTCAGCAGTTCGAGACCCAAGTGCTGCATGACAGAGTGAGCTCCCATCTCTGGTCCCAGTTCCTGCCAACCTAGCAGTTCAAAAGCAAGAAATTGCAAGTAGATAAATAGGTACCACTTCGGTGGGAAGGTAACAGCATTCCATGCACCTCGGTGTCTAGTCATTCCAGCCACATGACCATGGAAACGTCTTTGGACAGCGCTGGCTCTTCAGCTTGGAAATGGAGATGAGCACCACATCCCTAGAGTCATATTCGACTGGCTTTCGAGCAAGGGAAACCTTTACCTTTACCTAATGGTCTTGAGGAATTCTAAATGACTGGTTGAATGTGACTTGTTTTCTTAACATAATCATCACCAAAATGATAGCAGTCCCCGCATTCAAAGAAAGGTGCTTCCTGAAGAACTGCTAGATATGAATAGAGAGAGAAGAGGAGACCAGTGGGTAGTTCTTACTGAAAAGAACAGTGGAACCATTGTTGATCTATACTGGTCTGTGGTACTCATCAAGGCAGCAATGTGCACCGAATACGAAACAAATGGTTTTCTTCTGAAGTGACTACAGCTAGGCATTGCAATGACTGAAGAAATTCCAGCATGTTTGAACTTATATAATTCTTTGGATTCAAAATAAGGATTTCTTACAGGTTTGAGAAGTGCTGTGTGCATGCACACACACCCATGTAATGGTATATCAGGAAGGCTATAGTTAACATATATAATGTGTCTACATTTCTGGAGAACTGGAAATAATGAGGATCAAAGAATCTTACTCATTTTTCCCCCCAGATCCAACGTGGTGTAGTGATTAAGGTGTCAGACTAGAATCTGGGCTCTACAGTAGAGACTGTTTGAGTGACCTTGGTCCAGTCACACACTCTCAGCATAACCTACTTCACAGGGTTGTTGTGTAGATAAAATGGAGAAGGGAGACAATATGGATCACTACTGGGGGCAAAGGTGGGATAGAAATGAAGTAAAATAAATAATCTGTGATAGACCACATCGGGCGAGGCTTTGATTAGATATATAGGAATTGTTACTGTATTTTATCTGATGTATTTTAACTGTTATTAATTGTTTGTATATCGTATTTCATGGAACCCGCCCTGAGCCCGCTACGCGGGGAGGGTGGGATACAAATCCGATAAAATAAATAAAAAATAAATAAAATAACTTGTAGCAAAGGGAATACTACTGTGAAAGTATCTAGAGGATTAAAAAGTAGGTTTTAAAAACACATATGACTCTTCTGTTTACAGTATTCCGGGTAGAGCTCTCTTGCACTGGCAGGTTTGATTTCGAAGTTACGGTACTTATGCAGCTCAACATGACAACAAATGCTTCCAAAAACATCACAGTTTTAAATTTCAAACGGAGGAAAATGTGTTACAAAAGTAAGTAATGTGTTTTATTTTATCCTTCTTTTAAAATGCAGTGCATGCTTGCAAATCACTTTAGGCACCTACCCATCTGCTGGGATCCTCTGTTTCCTCATCTCTCTTTAAGAACCAAATCAAGTGCTCCATTTTCCTAGTGGCTAATGGAAGTATTGTGACTCCTGTATGCAGTCAGTGCAAAGGAAGGTATATTGGGGGCCAGGGGTCTTTGGGTGTGTAGAAAACCAACTGTTTCAGAAAGCTGTTTAAAAAAAAAAGAATTCATACACTGCTTTGAAACCTGGTGACTACACTGCAGATTCTGATTGCTTCTAAATGGCATACTTGAACTCTACCATCTTTTAAAGAAATGGCTCTTTATAGTGTGGGAAATTGCTGAAAAGGTAAAATGTACAGATTGTCTAATTAAGAAAAAATATAAATGTTTGAAATAATCTGATTGCCATTCATTGGTTTTTGGAAGTGTAAATGCAAGGTAGGTAGAAATTATAAGTTAAAGCCATTATTTATTCTTGAATATTAGAAAGGGTTCCACAGTCACTGCTATCAGTGGAGTGGTAGCAAATCAGTATTTGAACAAAGATGAATGAAAACAAATGAAACGTAATAGTGATAACCTATTTCCTTCAGATCACTAAAGGGGAGCAGAAGTGTTGACTTCCTGGAGGCATTTTATATGCTTAGTCAGTGTGTCAAGCCAAAGAAACTTATAAAAAATGGAGTTTATCATTGAATTTAACCATAAGGAAAAGCTATCATATTAATGGTAGGCCTCATGTTGAATTAAGGTTGCTAAAAGGTTATCGGTTTCAGGCAAAAGAAGTGCCACAGGTACTGTTTTGGGTCAATTTGATCAGTAGTGCTTAGTGACTTTGTTTTTTAAGTGCAGCCTTCTTCTTGATTTCTGTATGTTTGATTAATGAGTTTACGCTATAGAATATCATATCGCTGTTAGTAGTCATGCTTTTATTAAACATGCTGATTTGTGATTTCTTTAAACATTTTTGTATTTAGTGGAGCAGAATTTCTCACAATTCCTTACCTTAGTGGCATAATCTTGTAGGTACATTTGGATTTGGTGATTTGTGAGATTTTCAGGAAGGCCCCAGATTAGGAAAAGGGTATGTTTTGCATAAGATATGCAGAATATTATATTAGTGCCTGCAAGAATTCAACTTTCATCCCTTGTTTGGAGCTTTGTAAATCTTAGACATATTTTAGCTTAACTGGGGGGCGGGCGGTTTCATCCCTAAATTCCCATGCTTAAGCATTGCTACCTTTGGAAGTCAGCACTGAATTAAGTTTGAAACCATCTGCAAGGGCTGGCATCTCTGTGATATTGTAGCTGAAGTTAATGGTATCGCCCTGATTGGTTATTTTTTCTTTGTAGACCAACACTGGACTATTTCTTCGTTGTCACCTTATAATGAATTTTTAAAAATAAAATAGTTGTGTAGCAGATGGCCATCCTTCAGTAGAACCTTCGTAACCCAAACTGCTTTTTAAATTTGCATTATTTCACACTTCTACAGGAGAAGTGATTTTAAAATACTGTTTTCTCCTCTTGTCTTTAGAGCTAGAATTAGAAGTAAAGCCACCAATATCTGACAAAAATAGCAGCAAACCTATTTGTAAGTAAATGTATCTTTCATGTAAATATGTAATATTCAAATATCTGAATTTTATATAATGGGGGAAATTCTTGAAAGCATCAGTGATGTGCTACACTGTTGCATTTTTGTATGTGAATTGGAATCATGTGAGGATGGGTAGAGGATGAAGTAGACAACTTGCTTACTGTTGAAGGCCACATCAAAACAATCAGTGAAACTTTCAAAATAATCTAGGTTGTATAATTTGGTTGTAATGATTTGCTTGCTGTTTCTTTTATACTGGTCATGTTTCTAAGGGGGAACCAGGCATTTGGCAGTAGAAGTCAGGAACCAGTCTTTAACTATATTTGGGTATGCCAAATACAAAAATGTTGGTTCTCATGCTGTATCTTTAAGTTTTGACCAACTAATTCAAGAATAAATATTTTTTGATATAGGGCTATAAAGATTCAAATGGGGCCGTGGGCTTGCCACTGGGCACTTGGTCAATGAGCCATCCTCCATCAGATTTGTCTGCTGTAAGATGGGCAGGGTTTTCAGTGGCAGGGCTTTAAAGTTTAAAGAGGGCATTCCCCTGCCTCAGCCTCACTCTCCATATGCTTTAGGAATGTTGGGTTAGTTGTGCAGTCCTCCATGCGAGCCCCATCTGCCCATTGTAAGGCAGGTGGGTATTTAAATGGCAAAGGGTACCAATCTGGACAGATTCCAGCTCCTCCCCCTGTCCCTTAGTTTCCATAGAGTTGGGGATGGGCCAGCCAAGGACCTAGACATCTTGCCTGCCTCCAGAAGGTGTCAGGGCATTGCTCCTTGCCCAGAGCACCTACCAGTTGAGAGGATTGCTGCCAGTGCTTCCTGACACATTTATTAAGCACATTTAAAAGTATCCCAAGTTAATTGTGTGTCCCAATAACAATGAATACTTGAAATAAAATATTTGAAGGAGGGGGAATCAAGTCCAAACAAATTGGCGACTTTGGCAATTTTTATTGAAGTAATAATCAAATATAGATGCAAAATAGCATATACCTTCCCTACATTGTGTAAAGCTGAACTAAAGAACAAAGGCACTGAAAACACACGAATCAACAAACTAATTTTAGTACGCCCAAAGGATTGTGCATGATACGCAATGGACATGGTTGCCCACTCATCTATTTCAGGAAAATGTAACTGTCTTCTGCAGAGGTCACTTGAACACCTCACTTTCATTGTCACTTCCATTTGTCTAGTTCCATTTTTTTTATTTCACATATAAAAGACAAACAATAGACAAACATACATAGATACACATTTGGGGAAGATTCATTGTATCTTATTTTTTAACATAATCCCTTTGACCTCATGCTGTAACCAAAGAGTTCATTTCTTTTTCCCACCGTAAAGTTTTAATATACACATTTTGCTCATAGTTAGATACATAGTTCTTATTTCTTTCTACTTCGATATGAGTCGAAGAATTTTATATGTTGTGTTCTTCTATCCATTTGTAAAATCTTGACCATGTGTCCTCAAAATCTTCTTTATTATTTCCTCCCAAGATTGAAGTTCAGTTATCCATCTCCGCTGTTCCTAATATAATTGTCACTTTCTGTAGTATCATTTGCTAGTTCCATCTCAGATTCCAGATTACTCCCACCATGAGACAAGAGACCTGTACTTTAGAATTTTGGCTGTGCGGGTCAAATCAAAACCAAAGCTAATCAGGTGCATTCATAATGTTTGTTTGAATTTTTATATGTATAGTTTGATCTCCCACTCCTTATTTACAAATCAGTAAAACATGGGTGCATTCTTTCACATGGTTCTGTGGATAATGACCTGAAAGATATTAGTTACAAGTTTAAAACTGCTAGGCTTGCTTAATACTGGCAATGGCACCCATTTGTTCTTTATTTTATGAAACAGTGTATATTTAGGAATGGAAAATTTTCCACCCCACATCTCTGATTGTTGGCTAAGGAATCTTCCACTGTTCTTCTGATGTCTCATTACAATAGAAAATTCAAGTAAAAGCTTCTGGGTCAGTTTGATGACCCATTTCCCCCCAGCTTCTTTCAAGATGCCCCTTGGTGAGAAATTCTGTTGATTCCAGCGAAGTGTGAGTCTAGAGCAATGAGGCACCTGGCACTTGAAAGCCAGGAAACTGGAACTATTCCCTGATGTTGTTATGTCCTTGGCAATATATGAGTTGGATCCTGTGGAAAATTTCTACTGATGTGGGAGTAATATTTGCCAGTCCCCATCCCACATCTGCCCTCAGCCTTCGCTCTCTCATGATATCTGTGCAGGTTACCTATCCCCTGGAGCAGCATTTCAGGGGGATTTGGGGCTACAGTGGGAGAGGGAGGGGAAGAAGTCCTGTTTTGCTGACAAAAATTCCTTCTATCTGCAGAGACTTTGCACATGATCCAACCCTGCCTGCATCTCTAATTCATGAAGCTCTAAAAATCCATAATGACATAATGGCAACATCACATTATAAAAGGATTTGTGTAAATGAAGAGGATGCAATAAAGTGCATTTCAGAGAACTGCTGTGTCACACATTCTTGGAATTTATTACGGTGGCCAGGCTTTTCTTGAGTGTGACACTGATGAAGCTGAACAATATGATATATGGAGTAAAGTCCTAAGTGTTGCTCAGCATTTTGTCTATGGGCTCAGGTAGAGGGGGAAAGTGGTGGCAAAGGCTGCACTATTTACCAGATATCATGGGCAAAAGGGTTTGATATGCTTATTCTGCAAGGCAGGCCAGTGATAAGATTGAAAGAGTTACTGCTGAAGACAAACCTAATCAAGTCAGTAGAACCGTTATACTTGATCAAACAGATCAGCTTAAGAAGCTGTTGCCAGAATTTTGTGAAGAAATCAGAAGAAGATGTGCCTTTAGATAGTATCAACATAACATGATGATCAGCTTACTTGTGCCCTGTCTGATGGTCTACATTAGAAGTCATGTTAATATACTTCATGAAGTATGATTGGTACAGTTATGCCAAGTGAGGCCCTGTTTACCTTGCTGCGATGTACCAACTCAAATGTGGTATCAATTTGAAAAAGATCATTTTGTTGTCAAACATGCAATGCATGAATTCAACCAGATTCAGATCAAGAATAGGAATTGATAATGGCATAGGCAAAAAGGTGGTGGTGATTTGGGCACATTACAAAGAAAGCATTAGCTCTAACCAGATGGCCGCTTTTCTACAATCTGTTCTGCATTTCAACACAGATATAGTAATTAGTCATTAAAATATAAAAGCCTGAAGGATGAAAAAGGAATCTGGCTCCTAATTTTTTGGGCTGGCTCATAGAACCAAAGAAAATTGGTCAAGGCTTGCTATAGAGGATGTCAGGGATGTCACAGAAAATGTATTCTATACCCATGGTAGTAGTATAGGCCACAGTTACTGATAATTTATCCATGCAACTTTGTTAAACCTTTTGTACAGTGCTACCCTATTGCCTCTGTAGAAAAGCCCTCTTGAATAATTCAGTTTTGCTATAATAAAGTTTGAGTCCAGTGGCATCTTTAACACTGACAAAGTTTTATTTAAGGTGTAAGCTTTCGTGTGCAAGTACATTTCCTCAGACCAACATGGCTACCCACTTGAGCTTCAGACCGGCATGGCTACCCACCTGAATCTACCTCAGTTTTGCATAGTTTGTGGAAGGCCAGGAGGGTGGGAGCCTTCCTGACCTCCTCAGGGAGGCCATTCCATAAGTGGGGGGGGGGGGGGCACAACAGAGAAGGCATATGTCTGGGCAGTTGTTGATTTTGCCCATTTGCAATATTAGTGTTTGGAAGTTTTACGGTTACATTCTGGATTCGTTTAGTTTATTATTATGGTCTTAAGGCCAACATACAGAATTACATTCTGGATTTATGTATTTTTAATTTCAGGTTTTCTTCACTAAATCCAGTTGTTGTATCCTTATAACACTGTTTGTTTTTCAAGTTAAATTTACATGATCAATAAATTATGTAATTAAACTTTTGAAATAAAAGTATATAGACAGTATGTGCATGACAGACATGGAAAATAAAAATAATATATTTTAGTCACTACAGTTTTCAAATCAAAAGATCAAGAAGTAAAAATTTCAGCTTCAGAGCCAACATTTTCAGAATTGCATACCCCTAAATATGTGTTAATTGTGTTCCCAACTTTTATCCTGACTCCCCTTGATGCATTTCCAGAATTTCTTTCCCCCAGATGTACTTCTAGACATTTCTTTAAATCATTGGTACTCCTTTCATACCAGCACCAAAAAATGAAGGGGGGGGGGGGGAATCTAGGTTTAACTTGTATCTAGATACTACAGTATGTTTTGTCTCTAGATTAGTAATTGGGTTCAGAATATCCTGAAAAAATTGTACCACTGGCTTTTTCCTTTGCCATGGTTTTACATTATGAAGTAAAGCATAATAGTAGCATAGTATGAAAAGGGGAGAAAAAACTTCTTCCTTCTGCAGTTGTATATGAAATTCATTGAAACTGGCAAATGTTATTTCCATTTTGTTGCAGTAATACTTTACACTTCAATTTCAGTTGATCCTGTAAATGCAGCTCCCACCACTTCTACTCGTGTGTTTTATATCAGTGTAGGAGTTTGCTGTGCAGTCATATTCCTGGTAGCAATAATACTAGCTGTTTTGCATCTTCACAGTATGAAGAGAATAGAATTGGAAGACAGGTAAAGAACAAAGCATGGATCTTTATTTTCTTACATTAAATTTATTGGCTTTACTATATGTCTCACAAGACAGTTGTCGCAGTGTGGACACCAAGAATTTAAAATGTTTCCATCGCCTATCTTGTTTTTCTTAAGGCTTCTAGATCATGTCATGCAATGCCTCTTTAGTTACCTAAATTGACAGGCTATTTTGACTGAGACTGAAGACGCAGTCATAACAGGCCCCAGCTAACATTCCTTTATAAGGAGAGCTGGTACTTCTTGGTATCCTCCCCAGGATTTTTCACTTCTGTTAATATTTTCTTAACAACCTCACTAACAATCAGGTTAGGCGTCTACATAGCCTAATGGTTTCATTGAAGGTGGAACTGTACTTAACAAGGGATGTATGCTAAGCAGAAACCTGTTCTCTTTTCTTAAGTAGGTACTTGTAAATCATATTTTTGGGCATGTAGTTCTTTAATACTTCAAGCATTCCTTTACTGTGTTTCCATCATGCCAAGTGACAGCTGATGCTTGATGGAATTCCCTATTTACAGTTTGAATCTATTACCTCATTGAAATTCTGCCGTAGTTAAAATGTTTGTTGTTTAACAACACATTCATCTTTTGATGGTGATAGCGTCAAAAATAAACCTTTGGGTTTATTTGGATGTTTCTGTAGGTTGAGAGTTTTGACATGTCAAGGAAATGTTTATTCAGGTTATATATAGTATTGGAGGTAGGAGACATCTTTTTTTTATTTGGTTTTTGTGTGTGTGTGGGTGCGTGTTTATGGCTGGAAGTCATGGTTGACTTTTGATGACCCCTAATGGGGCTAGGACATTTCAGAGAGGTGGCTTACGGTTGCCTGTCCCTGTGTTCCAGCAGTGGTATTCCTTGGAGGTCGCCCGTCCAAGTACTTGCCAGAGTTGGCCCTGCTTAGCTTCTGCGATCTGACGAGATTGGGCTTGCCTGGGCTATCCATGTCAGAGTGAGATATCTTGTACAAGATCACATATTCCCCAAAGTAGTTCTGGGATCTCTGTAGAATTCCATCAGTTTTAATGGGAAAGGATCGAAAAGTCTGCTATTCTTCAGATTCAAATTACCTCTTCCACTTAAGTAAATCTAGGATAGCACTTTACCCTGTGCAGTTTCATACGTGCCTTAAAAATACATTAAGTTGAGTTAGATAGTTTTGTTCTTTATATAGCCTGAGTTGCGATTCTTCTGAGATGTATGTTAAATTTCAGAAATTTAAAAAAATCTTACAGAGAGACTTAATAGAGTTGAAAGTTTGATTTGGCAGGCCTAAAGAAAGTTCAGCTTTGTAGGAAACCTGTAATGTCTGGTCCCTAGCTTCATAAGTATCATTCATTTGAGGTCAATGTTAATATTTAAATAACAATAAGACACTTTCTCAGAAACACTTCCATCTCTGAAGACATGAACCCGTAATACCATTGTGCCCCGTCCAGTGCCAGTTCTGTATTGGAAACAGCAGTTGTGGAAAGTACTATCAAGTCACAGCCAAATTATGGCGACCCTGTAGGGTTTTCAATGCAAGAGACGTTCAGAGGTGATTTGCCATTGCCTGCCTCTACGTGGCAACCTTGGACTTCCTTGGTGGTCTCCCATCCAAATACCAACCAGGTCTGGCCCTGCTTAGTTTCAAACTCAGACAAGCCTGGCCCACCCAGGTCAGAGGACTGGGAACACTACAAAAATAATAAAAGCTGTCCAGACCAACCAAACTCTCACAACCAATGCTCCTTCTAAGCTGTGGAGTCCTGTGAGCAAAAATTCTACTGTGAGCAAAAGTCCTGTGAGCAAAAATTGTGAGCTACTGGCATTAAAGTTGTGAGTGAGCAGTTTGGCTACTGCATAAATTAGTTTGCTCTGGAGCCATCCTTCCTGAGTGAAGACAAAAATATGCGAGCCGGAGGCTAAAAAGCTGTGAGCTATCTCACACTAATGCAGCTTAGAGGGAACACTGATCACAACCCAATACGTTTATGTTCTAAAGATCTCTTCATCAGGCTGGTTGTTTAAAACACACATGCACACACACACACAAAAGGGGGACTTCAACATCCAGCCTGATGAAAAGCTCTCACACTGTTGTGTGGTTTTGGTTGGCCCTTAAACACATGGTGTTTGTGTTTGGAATTTTCAGGGCTTGCAGCAAAATTATAGTCTTGCATTGTACATATCACCAACTGAACTCAGACATACTTGATGAAACATGTTTTCCTTTTTACTCACTCTCATTTGAAATATAAAACAAGGATCCTAATAGTCTATTGACTGAAGTATGGGATTTTATGATAGATTTCTTCTTCTAATAACTTTAAATCTTGTGTAAGGTTGAATAGTTTCAACTGCAGATTTTTTGATCAATTAGTTTCCAAACGTGCTGTTGGATGGCTTTATTGTGTGCTGACATTTTTAAGAATACTACTTGGAGTCTTTCAGTTACATTTTTTTAGACAGTCTGGTTCTGCTGATTTGCTGTAGCTACAGTGTACATCTTTGTATATAGTATACTACTTAGTACCATTGCAGCTAAAGTAGTGTCCTGTCACCAGCACAGGTTAAATATTGGGTTTTTGAACAGGAAATGAAAAGCAGTTACAGAAGCAGCTACAAACATTGTCTTCTTGTTCTTTAAAACAGCATTAGTGACAGCAGCAGTTCTCAAGGCTTATCTCAGCCTTCCACTCAAACAACACAGTACCTGAGGGCTGACACACCCAACAATGCAACACCAATTACTAGTAAGTATTAATCTAATAACAGGGCTGAGTGGTTTCTGTTAATAAAGGTGTCCTAAGAAATCAAATTCATACTGGCCAGCTGGTTCCAGTTGAAAAGTTTAGGTTTGAGATCTGTGTGGCCTATGTTTCTCTGTGCTGCCAGAGTAAGGAACTGCATATTTTAAGAAGAATGTGAGGTTCCCAACTTGTGTTTCATTCATAATACTAAAGCAGGGAAGTTCAAATGGAGGGGGAGAATTGCTGGAGAAAGAGAGTTCTCCCCCAGAGATAACACACACACAATGTCTAGTATGCAAGACTTCAGCTAGCCAATCTCCATCAGCAGGAGATGGTTCAAGATGGTTGCCTCTGATTGGAACTCTTGATGTCAGTATGAATTGAGACAGGGATGTTTCTTCTTCTTGCATAACTTGCCTCTCGTGTATTTTGCATGAAGTCAATAGAATCTCTTAACTTCCTTAAAAGACTTGAAAGGTCTTACTAGAAACTGAAATTATTCCAAAGATGTGTGACTCATAATTTTAGTATGTTCGTAAAAAGAGAAGCCACTTTCTATATAGCAATATCATTTAGAGCCCAGAAGAGGGCAATGATGTGTCAATTTACTTGTCAAAATATTGCAGGGTGTTACTTCAGTGCATGTATTCTGCTGGGTAGTAGCAATTTTGTAGTTCATCCTGCATTAGTTTTGCAGATATTAACAAAACAATAAATATTTGTCTCATGCTTGATTTGGCAGGCCTAAGGAAAGTTCAGCTATCCAGTGGCATGGGATTCTCCCCCCCCCCCCCCCCAAGTGTTATATATCCATCTATTTTAATTGTTGTGTGCTACCTGTACAAAATGATGTAACTGAATTTTTGTTGTAAGGGTATTTACATTTGGTATTTATATTGGTATTGTTTGGGTCTGCTGGCTCCTCAGGTTATCCTACTTTACGGATAGAGAAGAATGACCTTAAAAGTGTAACCTTGTTGGAGGCAAAAGCTAAAGTAAAGGACATTGCAATCTCCAGGGAGAGAATTACACTAAAAGATGTTCTTCAAGAAGGTATTAGGAAAAGTTTTTCACATTATTTGATATACATACAATGTGCTTGTCGTGCTTCTTGACCTTTTACTTGGAATTTTCCAAAGAAGACTTCAGATGGCTGGTGATAGTTGTTGGGGCCATGCAGTACATGTTCCCAAGAAACATGTACCCTCAAGACAAATTCTTGGCTGGTGTGGTCTGTCTTTAAAGTTTAAAAAACAATTGATTAGTCTCTCCACTAAGCCATTGGCTAAATTGTTGGAGCTGAATGTGTAGGTAGTATAACTGATATTCCACATAATGTTTGGCAAAGAGGATATCACTAAAACTGCATCACCTTCTTTTTGAACATACCCAGATTAGACATTGCCAAAGAGATTGTAGCAGCTACAGTGTGATTGATTGAAATGCTCAACAAAAAAGCTACGGATGAACCTCTCTCATAAGAGAGAGGTCCATCTCTGACTTTGGTTTCTCTTCATCACTGAGTTATTAGAAGTGTGTAGAAATGTATGTCAGCCTCATTTTCTTTCTTCATCTTCCTTAGGCACATTTGGGAGGATTTTCCATGGAATTCTAATAGAAGAGAAAGACCCTAGTAAAGAAAAGCAAATGTTTGTCAAAACAGTAAAAGGTAAGCTTTCATTGTGAGTTTTATTCCTTGCCAGTGTTTAGGCAGACTGACCTGATGAAAGCTTCTGACCCTTTTTGATTGAAAAATAACTTGGTAAACTCTACCCTGCCATCTGTGACCTAGTCAGTGCTGTGATTTGAAAGACCAAAGGGATTGTGGCGTTGTGTTAGTACACTTTTGGAAGACAGTTGATTCCCAGCAAGGCTTAAGTGCAGTGCAGCCATCAGTGGGCAGTATATACTTCCACATAATTTTAGTAGGGGGTCAGCTGCACAGCACAGGTGGAGTGGGGAAAAGGGCCGTGTCTGAATGGCAAGGAAAGGTGGCAGTAGCTAAAACTGATCTATAGATTATTATTTGTTTACTGTATATTAAATATTTATAATGATCTTTCCACAATATAATTTTTAATAGATTGTGTTCTATTGTGTGCTTGTATTTTCAGATGTCATTAGCACAGTCATCAAGATAAAACAGTCATTGCAGAATAAATTCAGACTAGTCAGCCATATGATTGACAAAATAGAAGTTTTTAGCTGTTGTCGAAAAGTGGACTGGGAAGGAATGGGAGGCCATTTCATAGATGGGGAGTGGTATACACTTTCATGGAAACTCTGCTCATTTCACTCACAGAAACGACACAGTAGAGAGCCTGCAGTAATTAGTTCATTGTCCAGCTGTACAGTATGGGAGGATGTGGTCCTTTAAGTACTTAGTTCCCAGAGCACATATGAGCACATACACCTTAAGCCCCAGCACCCCAAAAGGGCTTGTCATGTTTTGCAACTCAGTTAATAGTTAGGATTTATGTTTTTCTTTAAGCTTGAAGCCTGCACAGCCCCCTCTGAGGTTAGAGTGGCATCAGGAGAGAGTTTCTTTAGTGCAAACCAGCTTACTATTACTGAACAGCTTTATATATATATATGGGGCCTGTTCCCAGCTTACTGGAAGGGGTTCAGCAGGTGCTGGTCAACAAGGAGCTACAACAACTGACCAATTGTTTCTTGGGTCCTCCTGCACTGTCTGCAATTTTTGCAGGTTTTAATTTGCTAAATACACTCCAACCATAGTAAGAATGAACTGTTTTTCTTTTGAATTGTCTAGTTTATAACACTTCTACAGTATTTAACTAATTCTCACTGTCTGTTGTGCCTTAGCTGAGACTCAAGAATTTTTGTAGTATAATTCATTACAGATTGAGTTACACAATCTACCCTTTTGAGTATGGGTTAAACTTACATAATGTGTTTTGCTGAAGGAACAGGTTGACTTTTAAGAAACAAGGAAATAATTTTGATAAGAAAACACAATGCAAGTGCTGGAACTGTTTTATGAGATAAGATTTGAATTTCCGTATATACTTGAATTCAGGTCAATTGTTTTTTCGATGTTCAGCAATTCATTGCTGAAAACTCTGTCATACAGGGAGCAGATTTACCAAAACAAACCCAAATTGTTCAGATCAACTGTGAGGCACATTGGCACTTTAAAGTCCTGTCAGAGATCCTTTTGAGGATTGTGGTTTGTCATGCGCATTCTTTGAGAACCAATGAGGCATAGGGATTAGCGTGTCAGACTACTGCCAAGAAGACCTGGGCTTAGGTCCCATTCTGCCATTTCTCTCACTCTCTGTCCTTGGAGCAGTCACACACTCTCAGCCTAACTTGTGTTACAGGGTGATTGTGAAGATAAAGAATAGGGGGAGGGGATCCATGGATGCCTCCTTGAGATGATAGGGGGAAGGACAGGATAAAAATGTATAATCAAAATAAATAACACATTGAACGCAGTTGCAAATAGCTTCCCAAAAAATCCTCCGGCTTGCTTTACCTGATAAATTCTTGGGCGAGAAGAAGGGGGGGTGAGGCATCAAAATGTCCAAATGGGAGTGACTTTCTGGTGCAAAGGAGAGTAAGGCTGGTCTGTTGCCCTAACCTGAAGGTGCTGAGGATAGGCTGCTGAATTTTTGTTGCCAGCCCTCTATAGAAGGAAGCTTTGCAGCAAACAACTGCTGAGTGGCATTACAAGTACACCTAACTGAAAGTATGACCTATATATAATACTTAATTGATCCATTAAGTAGGCATGCTTTGGAGATGTAATGTGTTCCTATAAAGTGGCTACGGGTGAGAATGCTCGCTCACAACTTTAATGCCAGTCGCTCACAAAGTAGGATTTTTGCTCACAAGACTCCACAGCTGAGAGGCAGCATTGCCCACAGCTGCCAAAGATATTCCCAAAATAGTGTTCCTGGGGGACAGGAGACCTCTAGGAATAGAGGAGGGGATTGTAGGTCTCCCACAGGAGGGGAGAATAATCAAAAATCACCTCCCTGCCTTAAAGGTAAAGTGGGCTGTGGTGTGGCAACCAACTGATGGCGACCCCATGAAGTTCCTCCTCATGGGGTGCACAAGGCAAGAAATGAGCATAAGTGGTTTGCTGGTGACTTCTCCTGAATAGGAATCCCAGTCTTCCTTGGTGGTTACCCACCACGTACTAACTGTGGCCAGCCCTGATTACCTTCCAAGCTCTGTTGAAATCAGGCTAGTCTGTGCTAATAGGGATACTCCCCTCCTTGCACCCATGGAAATCTTGGTTGGATCCAAGAACTAGATTTTAATTTGTGTTTGTGATGGAATCTTTTAAAACTGTTTCATCATGTAAATATACTGAGGATGACTGCAAGAATGGTGCATCCCTTAGCTAAGTTCATATTCCCATTCAAATTAAAAGGGTATACAAATAGTAAAGTTATAATTTAGATCCATTTTATTATTTTAACCCTGTATCGTTTGGTAACTTAAGCAAAGTCCACATAACCAGAATTGAAGATGTACTTAATTTCTCTTTTTAAAATCCTGTTCCGTTTCCCTCTGCACTTAAATGGTGCTCTGAGATTTAAAGTCACTTTTTTAAATGCAGCCACCCACTCCCCCACTCAAGCAGAAATCTGACCACTTAGGGTTCATTGGCCTGATAGCTTCCCTTTGTTTTGGTTGGTGCTTAAACAAAACTAGAAGTGTGGGAAAGTTGTATGAGGAAAAGAAAGTATCAGCATGTAGTTTCATACACATCTTAATATCCTACACATAGCCCAGGACTCCATATTAGGCACAAGGACAAGAAAGAATCTGGGAGGGAGAGGTGAGGGCTTGGCAAGGTGCTGTGATAGGCCTTGGGTAGTACTTTTATAGTATACTGAAGGCTCAGAGAACCCTGTAAGAGTGCCCTTAGAAGGAGAAGTTATGCAGTGGTTTTGAGCTGTAGTTGTTAGGTAAAATTAGTGTCTAAATAACTGGCAGATGTAGGTCACTGTACAGCCCACCCATTTTTACATTCTCTGTGTTAAGAAGCTTCAGTAAATGGTATTGTACTAAAGACTTAAGGCTTTGTCTAGGATTCATTATACCCGTTCATCAGTTTATTCATTTGCTTTTCTGTGGTCATTGCCAAATTGCAATTAAAAACTTTTGACTTTTTAGATCAAGCCTCAGAAGTTCAAGTGACAATGATGTTGACAGAAAGCTGTAAACTCAGAGGCCTTCATCACAGGTTAGCATTGTTACTTCATTAAGATGAAAACGAAGCATTTTGATTTATTTTGGGAATAAGGGGGGCAGCAGTTGTTAGTGAAAGCAAGTCTTGCTTTCTTCTATAAACGTGTTTCTCAGAATTAGTTCTTTGCCACAAGATATGGTGGTGGTAGCTATTGGTTTTTCCAGCTTTCAGAGAGGATAAGATAAATTCATGAAAGACGGGTCTATCGGTTATCAACAGTAATTCCGTAATCAGCATCAACATGCGTCTTAAAGCAGTTGCTGTCGGGCAACAGCAGGGGTTGCCTTCATATCCTACCTGTTGCCTTTTTTTGATTACTCTGGATTACTCTGATATTACATTCTTTAAGTCACAGAAGGGGCAGAATATCAAGCTGTGAATTCTGTTGCCTTTTCACTTGCTTACATCAGGCTTGCATTTGGAGAGTGGGGGTGGGATTGTATACTCTTAGTATTAGCCAAGATGTATCAAAGTTCACAGAATGCAAGTTTCAGTCATTAGTCTTAAATGGAATGACAGAAGCCGTTGTCCTAAATAGGTCATGCCATCCCAGAAAAGTAAAGCAGACTCAGTTAAACCAAAATCATCCTTGAAAGTTACTTTGTGATTTGTGACCTGACCTGAGCCTGCTTGCGGGGAGAGCAGGAGAAAAGTTGGATTAAATAAATAAATAAATTTGCGTACAAGTTAGTTATGTTCAGTATTTAAAATCTTTCTGTGTAACATTTTTGTGTATATCCTCTTACCTTCAGGGTTGTCTTCCATTCGAGTAAATAGGGTACTGTTGGCAGAGATTCTCTTGTTGTAACTTGTTAACTGAGAATCTGAATGAGTAAGGTCCTTTCAGCTAGTAAATAAGGAGAATGTTCAGAAATCCTTTCGCTTCTGTGGCATGCTGTGTTGGATAAAAGAGCACATGAGTTTTTCACTTGCCTCATTGTAAATATTTATCAAATGACGTAGAGAAATAACATACTGTGCTTTTAAAATGTAGGTGCTATATTGTTAAATATACTGAGCCATTACTTTTTATTATTGGTGTGTGTTTTAGTTTGAAAATAAGTAATAGGTGAAAGCATTTGTTCTCTGACCTTCTTACTCAGTTATTTGTTTTAATGGAATCATAAAACATTTGCCAGTCCTCTGAGTGTCCTTACCACCACACTCTGTAGCGTTGTTAAACACTTGGATAGAGCCTTTTATTTTTTTAGAAACACAAAATCACAATATCAATCCTTGTACCATTTGATACACTTGACTCTAAGAATACATAGGAGAGCACTGTGATACGGTTTGGGGTTTAAATGGGGGGAGATCCCTGCTCAGTCACCAAGCTTGCTGGGTAACATTGAACCAGTAAACCTAAATCTCCTTACAGAGTGGTTGTGAATCAAAAAATCAAATCTACTAATTACATTTCAGGGGAATGCATAACCAAGATGTATTACATATTGAGGCAAGCAATACAGAGTACTTTAAAATGGTTAGATCAGGGAAAAGGTAATTGTGAGGTACTCATGTAATATGGGCATCACACATTTTTTTAGGCATGGCACTGTTGACTGAAGAGATAATGGAATAACAATACTTTTGCATGATGCATTGGATGTGTTGCCTCTTGACAGCATGGTATAGTAGTGAGAGTGTCTGACTGACTGCAATTTGGCTCAGGAGAATTTGCTGACCAATCACTAGCACAGGGCACATCCTAGGAATGTATGTAAAGAGAGGTTATCAGTTATTCTCTATGTGTGATTATAGCTAGCAAAGCAACCAACCAGAACTATTACTTCTTTCAGAAATCTCCTCCCTATCACTCATGTTTGTATAGAAGAAGGAGAGAAGCCCATGGTGCTGTTGCCTTACATGAACTGGGGGAACCTCAAGCTGTTTTTGCGGCAGTGCAAATTGGTAGAAGCCAACAATCCTCAGGTAAGAGGTTGTAAACTTAAAATAGTTTGGCACTGCCATTAATATTTAAATTGTCAAGCAATATGGTGACTTTGTAAGGGACTAATCATTATGAAGAATTTATTATGTAGGAGAGTCTTTTACAAAGGAAATAGGCTTTTTTTGTTTTTAGAAAGTTGCTAGCATTAGTAATTAGGTATAAGCATGGTATGGTTTGAAGAATTAGACTTGGATCCTGTGTAGCATGACCAGAACTGTGCTGTGTTAAATGGGACTCCCCCCCCCCCCACTGAAATTCTGCCTCAGAAGGTAAGTGGACACCCTCCCCACAAACATCATGGGGTCATGTTGAGGCAAGAAATAGGCAAAAACCAGCCTGCCCCTCTTCTGTGAGTGAAAAAAATGTTTGGGATCCAAGCCTGAGAATGGTTTAGTATAGTGGCAAGACTGAAGCAGTAGGAACTATCCTAACATTTTCTCTCTTGCTAAACCAGCTTTTCAAAATGTCTCTCAGCTGTACTTGGAGTACAGAAAAAAATGTCAGAAATCAACATCTGTATTTCTAAGGGCCACAGGTGCTTTGCTGGCTACAAATATATTTCTGCCCAGCATAACCGTAATTCAGCACCATGTGGCAGGAAGAATTTCAGAGTTATACTGAAACTGAATATGGGTGTGTGTAGGGGGAGGGGGAGGTGGTGAAAGGTTGAGTTTTGCCCTCTGTTTTCCAGAATGCATGCAGGAGAAAAATACTGTAAAACTGGATGACATGATATCATGTGGCTTCTGTTACTAGCCAGATCATCGGTAAAAATCCAAAAGATGCCACATTTAAAAGAAAAAAATATCTCAAATGAAACTGTAAGCAACATTTTATCACATGTTTGAATAAAACTTGGGACATATAGGTAATTGTTTTATTGGCTACATTACTGTCAAAGAAGGTTAATCTTGCTCATAAAGGTAGAGTAACTTTAAAAGACCAGTCTACTTTATACATTTACTAGGAATAAGGTCCGTTGTGGAAATAAATACAACAGGCTCTAGAAAGAGGCTCTGGTCATAATTTCCACAGGAATCTGTCACGGCGCTGTTTGAGCACCTCAAAGGGGAGCAGGCCAGCCACCTGGACCTCCTGGTCAACAATGCCTTCTCCAGAGTGAGCTGCTTCAAGGCAATGCATTCGTTACCCATGTCATCTTTGTGGAGCCCGTTGTAGCATTTTTACAGTGGGCTTTACCTCTAGTTGTATTGAAAGAGTTTTTTTGGTTTTTTAAATAAAAAACATCAATAGCCTGTCTGTCAAATGGCCTTTCAAGTTCCTTCTCCTCCTGAATTAGAGCACCGTGGCTCCCCGTCTCCCACCTACCCACCCACCAGGTGCTCGTCCTCAGTAGGCCACTCGATGGTGGCAGCGAGCAAAGGAGTCCTTGGGCCTGTGGTCTGAACAAGCCGCCGCCTCCTGGCTCAGCTCTCCATCTCCCTCCCATCCACCAGGTGCTTGTCCCTGGTAGGTTGCTTGGCAGTGGCAGCCGTGACCTGGAGCAGCAGCGAGCAAGGGAGTCCTTCTTGGGGCTGTGGCCTGAGCAAGCTGCCGCTGCCCCCGGCATGGCCACCAACCCCCTCCCTCCTCTTCCTCCTGAATTAGAGCGCTGCAGCTCCCCACCTCCCACCCACCTACCAGGTGCTTGTCCCCGGTAGGCTGGGCGGTGGTGGCAACCTGGAGCAGCAGCGAGCAAGGGAGACCTTCTTGAGCCTGTGGCCCGAGCGAGCCACCACTGCCGGCTCCTGGTCCAGCCGCAACCCCCCCCCCTGTCGTCCTCCTTAGGGTGCTGCAGCTCCTCGGCTCCCACCCACCTGGTGCTCATGCCTGGTTCCTTCTTGGGCCTGTGGCCCGAGCAAGCTGCCACCACCAGTGCCACCTCCTGGCCCGGTCTTACCTGTAGAGCGCTGAAGTGGAAGCATCCCTGGGGTAGGCCACTCAATGGTGGCTACCTGGAGCGGTGGGGGGGTGTCTGTACCTGGACGGGTCTAGCATGGCTCTTATTTAGGTGGTGGACAGGAGCAGGCAGCGTTGTGTGAGCTAAATTCTGGCAGGTCCTGCTGCTGGGAACGGCTGTGGCTGACAAGGACCGCTGCGGTGGCACCATGATCGGCCTCATCACCCTCCGCCCGCCGGAGCATCTGGCCCATCTGTTGCCTCCCAGCACACTGAGGCTGAGACACTGGGTGTTGCTTCTGTGGGCAGGACTAAGGCAACACAGCCAGTGGATAGAGACACCTTGTGAGTGACATATCAGGGAGCCAACTGATTTGGGAATGCATGGAACGTTCAGAAATGTGCCACCCCAAAACACAATTATATATAAGGGAGATGCATGTATACTATATGTCAAGTTTCCTAAGACTTTCATCATATTGGTCACTTGGTGGACTACAGCTGCAGCCTAATGTAAAACTGTTTTCGAAAGAATATGTCACCTGTCCACTAAAACAGTATTCTAAGCAGCTTACAGCCATGATTAAAACTTTTTTTTTTTGCAGCCAAGTTGCTGCTAACTTATGGCAGTCCCCTAGAGTTTTCAAGGCAAGAGATGTTCGAAGACAGTTTGCCATTGCCTCTACATCCAAGTACTAACCAGGCTGACCCTGCTTAGTTTCTGAGATCTGGTGAGATCAGGCTAGCTTAGGCGGTCTAGGTCAGGGCAATTGAAAGAATATTCAATTAAATATGCTGGGGTTTGGAGTATTTTTTCCAGGCAAAAGTTGTGCAGTATAGACAGCTGCATAAAGGATGAGGAAGTGGACAGAATTGCCCCGCACACACAAGCTGATATTCTTGTGAAGTCAGCACTGGTGAAAAAGCCAGAAAGGCAATTTCATCATATTGCAGGCCCCCCATCTTTTTTTGTCCAGATGTCCCCCATCCTGCAGCATCTTTACAGCCCCCCCTGGGGGGGTGCTGTGGGTGGGGGGAAGCAGGAAAAGATGTGCTTCAGTGAGTGCCTTGCACTCATTTGTCATAGTGTGCTTTTGTTTAACAAAGTCTCATAAGCTATATCATAATTATGCACCACTTTAAGCCTTTGTGTGTTCTAGTAGCTTCTGTCTTAAAACATGACAGTGTTTCTTATGGATGTATTCAGTACTTGGGGTGCTAATCTCTGAAGTGAATAACTAGCGCCTGCATTCTCTTCCTTCCAGTAATTGATTCTTCAGCATTAAGTTCTGTCTTCCATGTGAAACAATTTCCAACCGATAGTTAAAAACCCAAGCCAAGTACTGATTTACTGTATCATGTTATAAGGGAGTTTCAGTCTGAGTGTGTTTAAAGACTCTTTAGAGTCAGTGTTCTTTTCTGTTTCTTTCAGAGCAGGTGCTGTTCTTTTTTTGACATTGACCCACTAAACTTTGCAAAGAATGTTCAGCACAAGACAGCTTATGTCATCTGATATTAATGTATTTCAATACAGATTGTTAATGTGCCTCTGAACTGGAATGTTACCTCTGTCTAGACAAGATGCTATATTCCTAGGAACAGTGAAATTCTGCATAAAGAACAGCTGAAATAGGACCGCTATAAAATGTTACACACGTGCATTTTTAATAACTTCTTTCTCTTAGTCATGTTGAAGGGCAAAGAGCTTTGTAGGGTCACTAAAACCAAGCCCCTTGTTTTGGCTTTTGAGGTGCTACCAATTATTTTTCCATATCTTTTCAGGCCTGTGTCCCCAGCTTAAGAACTAGAAATTTGGTTTCATGGTTGACAAAGTTCAGCATCCTGGAAATCTAAATTCTGCACATAGTGCATGTTGTCTATGCCTTGCCAAAACTTGGAACTACAGATCCTTCAGTTATTTGTACTGAAGGAACAAATGTTTCTAGTCCTCTCCCACTGAAAGACAACAGGCAAGGAAACAAATCTTGATCTTCCATCTTCACCACTAAAATAGCAAATACACACCGAAATTTTGGAGTACCGGGATTCAAAGAACCCTGTGTTTTAGTACAGACACCAACAGCTTTTCATTGTACTGGAAAAAACACTACCTTGTACTTTGGACACCTTGAGAATATTGACCAAACAATGGGTTTCTATTCTAAACACCTTTTTAATTGTAACCATCTTTCTGTAGGCAATTTCACAGCAAGATCTTGTACATATGGCTATTCAGATTGCCTGCGGAATGAGCTACTTGGCTAGAAGGGAGGTCATTCACAAAGACCTGGCTGCTAGAAACTGTGTGTAAGTACTACTGTAAAGACACTGTGTCCATTCAAGATGTACTGTAAAGTGTATTGCTGTTTGGTCTGTGTTCAAGCCACCCTCTTCCATAATAAGCTTGTAGCTGCACCCATCTTACACAGGTGTAGATGCAGCATGGGGAAGAGATGCTTACAGAGAATACTGTGATTTGCAGTATCAGTACTGAAGCCATTAAGTTGGCTTGAAGAATCAGCTGGTGAGGCAGATGTTGGCCATCATCAGTAGTGTGCAATTTACCAACTGGTAACAAGATAAATGTACATTTCCCTCCTGTTGTACCACAAAATTGCAGTTTTTACCTTTGCTTTACTGACAAACCTGCAAGCAGCCCAATGACAAGAAATAAACTATCTCCCTCCCCCTGTGACACAGTAGCTCAATACTGGTGAGCTCTGTGGCTGTATTGGGTATCTTCCTAGCCACCTAGGACTGAACTACAGCTCTTGAGTTCTCTTGAGTACTATTACACAATTGTACTGACCATTCAGCCTTGAAACCTGTTTATGTAGTCTGAACCAGGGTAATACGATGCCAGGATGCACTGAGAAGGAGAGAGAAATACTGTATGAAAGAATGTAGGAAGTGAAATTAAGGCTGGTGAGTGCACATCTCACGGCAAGCAACCACTAGTTCTAATTCTATTCCTCACTCAGTGCCTAATACTGGAGTGTGTGTGAGGTTAGGAGCTCTGTCCCCTCTGCAGCTTACGGCATTCTTGGGTGTTCACATGCACACCATTAGTTAGGACTGGTGGTGGCATTCTTTTGATTTTAATTAATCCTCTCTGCCAAGGCACATTTTGAAGCTACATTTCCATGTTTTTAGCATCTTAGGGAGAAAAAATAGGATCAAACAATCCTCCAGGATGCTGAAAGCTATTAGTTCAAGCAAGGCTGTCTCTCTCCCCCTCAATATTCCATAGTTCCTGGAGGGAAATGAGCATAATTGGTACTTGTTGGACTATGGAGGGGATTTATGTGTTCAGATGTTATATCTTGCCTTTCTGCCCTTACAAGGGCACCAAGGTGACTAACAAAGCATAATAAAATCACATTTGGAAACTAAAACCAGCCCAAAAAACCCACACAAATCATTAAAACAATTTTTAAAAACAGAAAATATATACATAGACATATAAAAAAAATAAAACAGGCAGGAAGGAGGGCTCTCTGAGGGAACGTCAAACAAAACAAAAAAGGTCAATCTGGTGGCAAAAGATGGCAACTGAAGGGGACAGACAAATCTCCCTGGGGAGAGAGCTCCCAAGTGTTGGTGCCATGGCCAAGAAGGCCTTCTCCTGGACCTGGTCTCAGAAGACGGGAGCACCTGAAGCAGGTCCTACAAAGGTGATTGTTGTAGTCTGGCAGGTTCACGAGGGAGTGGGCAGTCCTTCAGGTATGTTGGTCCCAAACTATATAGGGCTTTAATGGTCAGTACAAGCATTGTATTGAATTGTGCCTGGAAAGAAATTGGGAGCCAAACGGGCCAGGGCTGGAGTGATATGATCCCTACAGTCCACTCCAGTCATTATCCTAGCAGCAGCATCCTAGCACCAGTTGAAGTTTCCAAACACTTCTCAAGGGTGGCCCTATGCAGAGCGCACTCTTGGCTGCAGCTGCCACCTGCTTCTCCAGCAGTAGGACTGGGTTCAAGAGTACCCCCCCCCCAAACTACAGATCTTTGTCTTCAAGGGGAGTGCAGCCCTATCCATGTTAGTTGACACTTTAATTTTCCCCACCAATGCAGCTTTCATCTTTTTTGGGTTAAGTTGCAGTGTATTAGCCTGAACCCACTCCAAAGATTCCTCCAGGCTCTGGTTTAGGGTTTCTACAGCCTCCCTGTGGTCAGCTGTAAGTGTGAGATAGAGCTGAATGTCATCTGAATATTTACAGATATTGTTCTGCATGTCTCGAGAGTCTACTGATATTATGTATTTATTTGACTTATATCCCACCCTCCCCACCGAAGCAGGCTCAGGGCAGCTTACATCAAAAGATAAAATATCTTTGCTCTGGTTTCTCTTCAGATCGCATAAATCTTTCGCCTTTTACTAAAGAAAAGATAAAATACATTAAAACAGAATATTATTCAATAGAACTCATAACAGAAGCAGTTCATAATCATAGATAAAATGCTGATAAAGTGTTGGCAACGATAATGTGCACACTAGACCACGATGGTGATGATAATAAAGTGCAGCCGCAGTTACTGTCCAAAATATCACAGGCCTTAGTTGTTATTGGTGGTGTTGGTGTTAATTGGTGATGTTGGTGGTAATCAAAGGCCTGGTGGAAGAGTTCCATTTTACAGGCCCTGCAGAACTGTAAAAGGTCCCACAGGGCCCTAATGTCTTCCAGGAACTCATCCCACCAGTGTAGTTCAGCCACTGAAAAGGCCCTAGCCCTGGTAGAGGCCAGTCAGGCGTCTTTCAGCCCAGGAAGGGCCAGACAATTCTGTGACTCCGACCTCAGTGCTCTCTGGGGAACATGTGGGGAAAGGTGGTCCCTCGGGTAGGCAGGCCCCAGACCATATAGGGCTTTAAAGGTCAAAAACAGCACCTTGGAGCGAATCTGGTATACTATTGGCAGCCAGTGCAATGTCTTCAGCACAGGCTGGATGTGTTCCCGCATAGGGAGGTACATCAGCAGCCTGTCCGTTGCATGTTGCACCACCTGCAGCTTCCGGAGTTGCAACAAGGGCAGCCCCATGTAGAGAGCATTGTAGTAGTCCAGTCTCGAGGTAACCATAGCGTGGATCACTATTGCCAGATCATTGCGTTCAAGGAAGGGAACCAACTGCCTGATCAGCCGAAGATGGTAAAAGGCTGCCTTGGCAGTGGCTGCTACCTGGGCCTCCATTGTTAGGGAAGCATCCAGGAACACTCCCAAACTCCTGATCCTTGAAGCTGGCACCAGCGATGCCCCATCGAAGGTCAGTAGTGGGATCCCTACCCCTGATCCACTCCGACTCAGGCACAGGACCTCCATCTTCATCAGATTCAATTTCAGTTGGCTCAGCCTAAGCCAGCCAGCCACGTCCTGCAGCGCCCAGTCCAAATCTTCCGGGGTAGAGTCAGACTGGCTGCCCAACAACAGATATAGCTGGGTGTCATCCGCATGGTGGTGGTGGTAAAGCCAGTTCCCAACATTGGACCCTACTCTGTTGTGACAAAGAAACATAATACAGACTCCTGTGTTGATTCAAGCAGGTTTGATGTGTGGCTTGGTTCACCAAGGGCAGAGAACAGACTTAGCCTCTTTGTTGAGCTGCCTTGAAAATCTTTTTAGGTGCAAAGGTGGGGTGTATGTTCTTTAATGGTTATTTCTTTGCCATTGGGGGCTGGGGCCCCTTGCAGTGTTGCCCCCAAGTACAACATGGGCATTCCACAGGAGGCTGCATCTCCAGGAGTCCTTGCAATATATGAGCCTTTCCTCTGCACACATTCATGATAATAGTGACCCTTTTTGCTAATTCTAAGTGCTTGCCAGTGTTTCCCAAGGGGAATATCTTGGATTCAGTTGTTAAACCTGTATTTGTATGTGAACACTATTGTACCTAACATGCATTCAGTCATGTTCTTGAGGGTTACATAAGCAGCGCTTCAAAGCATGAGTTAATACATACATATGTAAGTGACATCAAGTCACAACCAATTTATGGTGACCCCAGCAAGGGGCTTTCAAGGCAAGTGAGAAGCAGAGGTGATTTGCCATTGCCTTCCTCTACAGAGTCTTTCTTGGCGGTCTCCTATCCAAGTACCAACCCTGCTTAGCTTCCAAGATCTGATGTGATTGAACTATACCATGCCACCTTCCCTACATATAACTTAATACCTGTGTGTACATAGTTTTATGGCATGTCTAAGTTCTTGTATGTCTTTATTTTAATATGCAGCATTGATGATGCACTTCAGGTAAAGATAACAGATAATGCCCTGTCCAGAGATCTATTTCCCATGGATTACCATTGCCTCGGAGACAATGAAAACAGACCAGTGCGGTGGATGGCTCTTGAAAGCTTAGTTAACAATGAGTTTTCTGGTGCTAGTGATGTGGTAAGTTGTCAACAAAAGCTGAATGTTATGCCTTCTTTCGCCATGTATTTCGTAAGACATGTCACATCTACTCTAGGTCCTATCTTAAGGAGTACCACATGCTTGCATGACAACCAGGCAGAAGACAGATCTTGTTAGTTGAACTCTTAAATGTATCATTTGTGTATGAGGATAAAGTGATTTCAAAGCTATTTCCTGACAGGGGTAGAAGTTGTATTTCAGAAGCGTAAACCAAATTTAACAAATCTTTTAAAAGCTTAAGACCTGTACAAGCAACAACTGGTTGGAGGAAGCTAGAGCATTCTGCCATTTTTAATTGCCTTGGTTTTAGTTGATCAAGCTAATGATAAATGATCAAAGCAGTGTAGCAAATCAGAAAATGAAGACATTTCCAACTTCTTAAACTTTAAATACTTAACATGTACAATTTCTTAAACCCATATACCCAGTTATAATCCCACTTCCAAATGAAAGGAGACATTGGCTAGACATATTTTACTAGCTGTGAAGATGCTCCTTTGCCTGATAGCTTAGTAAGAGTCATTGCCAGAGTAGACAAAACAGAAATAGGGTGGATCAAAGCTATGATTTGGTATAAAGCTGCTTTACATACATTCTATTTCAGAAGTCATCTGATTAGCATTTAAATAAAACTGTAATAAATCAGTTTTAAATTAATATCATTAGAAATTCCAGTGCCATTGTCACAATTTCTTGGATTCTGCTTTCTAGGCATTCAGGTTAGATCAGTGAGAGGTTCTTCTGTTAAGCTAATACATGTAGTGCAAGGCTGTAGCTAGCATGGGGTCCATGGGGCGATGCCCCCTCCCAAATTCACAACACCCCTGGCTCCAGCCCCAGCTCAAGTAAGAACAGCAGTAGCTCCCCAGACAAAGAACCCTCTAGCTATGTGTGGTCAGGATCTGCAGGCAGGGAAGCGTCAGCATTGAGGAGGGAGGGAAGAACCCCCAGGGATGCAAGGCACACACACACACACCCCGCCGCCCAGTCTCTTTCTGTCTGAGTGCCTGGCTCGCAAGGCCATGCTGGCCAGTGTCAGGGACAGGGCTAGTGGCTTCTGGTGGCCGTTCCCTGCATGGGGGTGTTTGAAAGGTAAGCCTCCTTTTGTCTGAGATCTTCCTTGTTGGTGGCCTTCCTCCCTGGCCCATTCCCCAACTGAATGCGGAAGATTGTTGGTTCGAATACCTTTCTCCATTCCCTCCCATCCCTGCCAAGACAAAGCTGAAATCCTGGGGAAGCCCCACTCACTCCCACCCCTCCCACCCCTCTTGCTGGTGGCAGATAGTACAAAGGGTGCATGTCATCCAGCATGGAGGAAGAATTAGTGATCCCAGCGTGTGCTAATGGTCCCAGCCTGTGCCTGCAGGTGTTCATTAATTTAATTAATTTAGACACCATCCCCCCCACAAAAAAATGTCTAGCTGTGTAGTGGTGATAATGAGACGGAGAATGGGATTAGAAGAATTTGGACATTATTAATAGCACTATTAGTATCAGAATTGTTCACCTGCTTTTGTTTATTCAGAGAAAACTTAGTTCTGTTTGGGAAAATAACTGTGTTAAATGTGGCTTCTTCTACATAAATAGCAAACTCGTTAACACGAAAGTATTATCTCTATTGTTAAATAAAGTTAGATGCATAGATGATACTTTTTCTTTGTGTATCT
Organism: Lepidodactylus listeri; assembly: GCA_029233225.1. NCBI lineage: Eukaryota > Metazoa > Chordata > Lepidosauria > Squamata > Gekkonidae > Lepidodactylus > Lepidodactylus listeri. The sequence continues at coordinate 53,461,528 of JARCFY010000005.1, read as the reverse complement.
GAAGCTATAAACTCTGCCATAAAGCTTGCTTAGTAGTGTTACAAAATAGGTACCCCACAAATACCACCTCTGTCTGTGTGTGTGTGTGTGTGTGTGTGTATACACACTTCAAATTAAGAGAAACCATGTGTTGTTTGCTGCTTGAGATATAGTAATACCTGCATGCAAAACAGCATTATTTGAAGTGAACTCTAGTAGTAGTTAGTAATCCCAGTAGTACGGGACTGACAGGCCTGTTTATACCACAGCAGTTGTAAAAAAAGTTAGATATTTGTGTGTTCAGTATTTATATGAAGAATGGATGAAAAGAGGGCTTGTGCATTTTAAATATTTGCATATCATTGACACTTCTGGAAGAGAGTGGAAACAACACTTCTAAATACAACCTGTTATTGTTTGGAATATTCTTCCCAGTGGTCCTTTGGCGTGACCTTGTGGGAACTGATGACGTTAGGCCAAACTCCATACGTTGATATCGACCCCTTTGAGATGGCCGCCTATCTAAAAGATGGATACAGAATAGCTCAGCCTATCAACTGTCCTGATGAACTGTAAGTGGTGACTAATCAGGTTGTTTGGAGTCACAAGACTGCTGCTGTTTCCCGTTACACTGAGGTAGTATTAAGATAGTCAACTAGAACTTCTTAAGATTATGTTTTGAAAGAATAGTACTACATTCCTATAAGCTAATTTTTTCTCTATGCTAGGAGTCAAAATGTGAGATAGAATGATAGCTTTGGCTGAACTGAGATGTAGTGAGCCTGAGAGCAGACAATTAAATATTGTTAAACCTCCCTTTGATTACTACACACCACTTTTAAAAAGTACTGCTCAGTTCACCTGTTTTTCCCCAAAAGGGGACATGTGTCCCAGGGTGTAATTCCTCTCCCTACACACAGTTTTCTCCATCCTGTGTTTCCTGACAGATCCCTGGAAGAAGTGATCTATGTGGTCAACAGAAGTGTTGACTGGATCTGATGTCTGCCTATATGATTTGCTCGCTTTCCCCACAGTGGCCTGTTGATACAACAAGGGGCATTGCTGTTGGTGGGGCTTAGTGTGTGGGGCATTGCAGTAGGAAGATGGCTCATATCTCTTTTTCTCGTAGCAAGAAGTGGTTACGGAGATAAGGGAAACAAATTAATTCAGTGCTGCATTATTACTGATGACTGTGACTGCAAAGGATGAGATGTGAAGCTTGTAGTGTTCACAACACCTAAGCATGCTTAAATGTTTGACTTTATTGCATTCTTCTCTTAATAACTGAGGAATACTAAAGAAACCCTTTAAAACTATTGCAACCAAGGAAGGATCATGTTACACGTATGCACTCAGTATAATTGAATCAGTTGTTGTTCTTAGCTAGGAAAGGAAGAGCCAAGTAAAATAATTGTGGCTGTAATTTAAGAAGTGTTCAATTTTTATCAAAAGGGAAGGATGTCCAGACCTTATTGACCTTAGAACTGTCACTGCAGGGGAAAAAAGCAGAGGGATGACATTGTGACAAGCTTCCTGACCATTGCTTGCTTTATCTTGTAGATTTGCTGTGATGGCTTGTTGCTGGGCACTAGACCCAGAGGAGAGACCCAAATTCCAGCAGTTGGTACAGTGCCTCACAGAATTCCATGCAGCATTGGGAGCCTACGTCTGACACAAGCGCATGCCATCTCTGCACTACTTACAAGGGGACAGAGGATTCACAACATCAAAATACATAATTTGGTGGATCTATTTATACACTCTGAAACCTTCATCCCAAACTCATTATGTGGAAGTAAATTCCAATTATTTCAGTGGAAGGTCCTCATAATATGGTTAGGAACCAGGAAGCCAGGGTATGCAGTAGCAAAGCTAGAAAATAAATTTCTTCCAAATTCACTGTGCCTTAAAATAGTCTAGCATTTTTGTAAGACTAGGTTTTACTCTGCATATCATGTGTTGAAAGCAAGACATTTTAAGTCCCATCAGAATTCCTGAAATGTAGTTACCATAGACAGGAATTTCAGAGGTTTTTGAATTGGCAAGTATGGGGGGGTTACTTGTGTGTAAAACTGAACCAACAAATTTTTTTCCCCTATCCCACCCCCAAAATCTTTGTGTTGCCATATCAAAGTATTTAAATTGATTTGACTGGTTTTGGTGTTCAGGTTTGTAGTGTATCTGGAATATCCTTCTCTCTCTCTCTCTTTTTGTATCAACTGACTTTCTTTCTAGACGACAGCACAATATGGTTGGAACCACAAGTGGCCTTTTTCTGTGTTTTAACCCCAGTCTTCAGTAGCAGATTTTAGAGAAAAAACTTGGGTACATTATCCCCTTTAATTAAACAATCATGTAAAACTGGTTCAAGTTTACCTCATACACAGCAGTAATGTTACAGAACCTTGTATTGTGCAGACAGGATGTTCCAAATGGTAGAAGTGCCACAGCAGCCCTTGTATTAGGAGTCTTTCATTTTGGACTGTAGAATTCCATTTTTCTTGTTTAAAAGGTACTGGTTTGTGTTTAGAATTTTTTTATTGATATGGAAAGGAATAAAATATATAAATATATATTTGTAAAGACATATTTGAAGAGTAAAAGAAATCTGTATATTAAGAGATAATGTGAGAAATTTCATCGCTCATATGGACTGTGATATGTTGCGTTAGCTTGTAGATCCTTGAGAATGCACTAATTGGCCCTTAACTCAAATTCTGGGGTTGAAGTCACTCCTGTTCACTGAAGAAAGCTCTCATCATCATGCAGAGTAATTTATACAGTTCATATGCTAATTTGGTAATGCCTATGCATTATGTTAAAGAAGATTTGCAGCTGTATGAATCAGTAATCAGACACCTATTTAAGTGATTTGTCTTATTTGAAAGGGTAGTCACACTCGGAGAGTGGCATAACTTTCACTAATAGGAACTATATTTTTGCACTGACACGTTATAGACAAGCTGCTGATATGAAATGCTCCCTAAAAGCCATCCATACAGTTCTGTTTTGTATATACCAAAGAAGCAAGGCAACCTTTGTGTGCTGTTCTCTCCTCATCTAATACACATTTTCTTTTTATTCCCCCTTCTCCCCCAGCCGTGCATGCATGGTTTTATTTTCTTGCCCTCCTATATCAACCTTTCTCCTAAATCTGTTCTATGGATATAATAGTCCAGCAACAAATGTATGCATAGGCAGTTCTGAAGGAACTTGAAACAAAATAGTTGGGGATGGGGAAACAGCCATGAACCAAGTGCAAAATACAAGCATGTTCATTTTGCATATCACCTGTTGACCGAGGAGTCCGGGAACAAAGGAAGGCATGAGGACATCATGGCTCTTATCAGCCATGTTGTCAAGGTGCTGGGGTTAAAATATTATACCATGTGTCATTTTCCATTTATAAAGTAAAGCAGCATAATTTCAGTTGGAGACACTTGGGCTGTGATCGTATGCACAATTGGACCCAACATAGGCATGAATGCCGGGCGGATTTAAAGGGAGCAATCAGACAGCAACATCTGGGAAGTGTCCTGCAGCAGCGGAATTAAAAGACACTATGAAAAATCTGGTAGTAAATGCGACGGGCCAAGGATGGACTTACCCTTGTTTGACTGCTCCAGTGCGTTCTCATGCTGGCGGGATGGTCTGATCAGGCTATCCTGACTCCGTGCTGTTGTTTTTTCCCCTTCTCAGTATGCACATCATTGCAAACTCCATAGGGAGCCCTCAGTGTGGAGATGTGATTCATTGATTCCTCGTTTAAGCACATGGAAAACTAATTGCAAAAAAAAGAGACTCATCTGCAGTTGTGTTTGATCACACACTGACAGACTTCACCCACAGCTTCAAAGGGAGGTGTGATCTTGCAACTGCGGGTCAAATTCCACTGGAGAAAATAGCCTCACTGCCCCACCCCTGCTGTATCTGGCATGTTTGACCACAACCCCAGTGCGTTGGTGTTGGGTTTTGTATCTGCATATCACATCTTTAAAGCTATTGTTCCTTCAGGGAACTCAGAACAGAATACACGGTTTTTGCTTACTCTGTTTTACACTCAACTCCCCTGAGGTAAGGTAGAGTGAGAGTGTGACTGGCCTAAAGTCACCCTGTGAGCTTAGCTTCATGGTTCAATTTTTTATTTTTTATTTGTTACAAAATTTATACCCTGCCTTTCTGCCTTCGTAGGAGTCACCAAGGCAGCTAAAAAAGACATACGTAATAAAATCACATCTTAGAAACCATTAAAACCAACAAGAACACATCATTGGAATAATTCAATCCAGATCTAAAATACATATACGAAAACACAAACAACAATAACAGCATTGGGTTAAGCATTAAGAGAACACCAAATGAAACAAAAAGTCTTCACCTACTGGCAGAAGAAGCTAATAAAAGAGGACAGATGAGTCTCTCTGGGAGGCGAGTTCCAGAGTTTTGGTGCCATGGTTAAGAAGGCCCTCTCCAGGTTGCCACCCACCTAATCTCAGAAGGAATCCAAACATATGCCTTGGAATATGACTGTAGTGGCCAGGTAGGTTCATAAAGGAATAGGTGGTCCCTTATAGGGGTTTGAACTTAAGTTATGTAAATTGTAATTCAACACTCAAGCCACTACACCCCATCTGTTTCTAATTCAAACTTGTGCAGTGATATGGGTGAGATGCCACGTTCAAAGCCACATACAGTGTACAGTAATGATAACAGAACAAGGTCTGAAATTCCAAAAGCCTTGGATGTTGGGATGTTAAAGTGCATGAGAAGAATCTTGGTTCCTTCATACAGTATGTCACGGAGATCTCAAAAGAATGGAGAAAACATTCTCATTGCAACATATTGTGCCACATTTGCTGAGGAACTACAGAAGTATGAGGCAAAGTTAAATGTATGCAAAGGGTATGTATATCTACAGCAGTGTACTGAACGCCATCAACAAGGATTGTGGTTAAGAGTGCTGTGAGAAATGAGTGCACTGAGGCCCCTAACATTTACTGGGAAAGTAAATGGCAGTTTTCAAGAAGAGGAGGAGATTGGATTTATACCCCGCCCTTCACTACCTGAAGGAGTCTCAGAGCGGCTTTGGTGTAGTGATTAAGTGTGCTGACTCTAATCTGGAAGAACAAGGTTTGATTCACCACTCCTCCACTTGCAGCTGCTGGATGACCCTGGGCAAGCCATAGTTCTGTCACAGCTGTTCTCTCAAGGACAGCTCTGGAAAGAGCTCTCTCAGCCTCCCCTGCCTCACAGGGTGTCTGTTGTGGGGAGGGGAAGGGAAAGGAGTTTGTAAGCCACTCTGAGACTCCAAGTAAAGGGTGCGGTATAAATCCAATCTCTTCTTTCCCTTCCCCTCCCCTCCCAACAGACACCCTGTGAGGTAGGTGGAACTGAGAGAGCTCTTTTAAGAATTGCTCTTTCAAGAAAAGCTCTGACAGAACTGTGGCTTGCCCAAGGTCATCCAGCAGCTGCATGGAGGAGTGGGGAATCAAACCCGGTTCTTCCGAATCAGAGTCTCCGCACTTAACCACTACACCAAACTGGCCCCATATCTGGGAAAAAATACTTTTGAGTCTAAACACAGGACTCTTCCCCCACACACACCTGGAAAAAAACGTTTTTGGGTCTAAGCATAGGACTCTTCCTTTCCATATCTGGAATAAAACAGTTTTGGGTCTAAACACAGGACTCTTCCCCCCCCCCCCCCCCAATACCTGGAATAAAATGTTTTTGGGTCTTGACACAGGACTCTCTCTCGCTGGCTGGCTGACTCCCTCCCTAGTCTTCTGAAAAGTCCCACAAGATGCCATCCCCCATCCCCGTCTGAGGAGAGCCCTCAGCCAATGGAGAGAAGGCTTTCTTTATCTTCTCTTGAAGCAGGAAATAGGAGAGACTGAGGAAAAGAATCTGTGACATTACAAACAGGAACCAGGGAGCAGCACAATCAGCTGCTCTTGGGCTGGATTGCAGCTCTGTGTGGGCTGGATGCGGGCCGTGGCCCATATCTTTGACACCCCTGCACTATGCCATGCACTCAATTTTAATGAAAAGTCCAATCTGTAACAGATAAACTCTCATTGTTGATTTTTCCCTGTGATTCTGATACCTGGAGCAAATTGGCTCATACACCCTAAACATGATAGAGGTGCTTATTCTAGTTTTAATAAGACATCCATAGAGGTGCTGAAAGACCAATGAGATCCAAGAAATCTGGGTCGAAGAATGAGCACGAGGAATATCTGCTCAGGTCAAGTGGAGGTCACCTTGAGTCAATGTTAAAGTAAGCTAAATAGCCAAAATACTTCAGCTTCATGCTCTTCAAGAATGGGGGTTATGAAGTAGGTCCAAGCTGTTGGGAACAGGCCCTAATGCTTAGTGTGTCGATCTTCGTAACCTGAGAATAAATAAGGGGTGGCTGCAGAATGTTTTGGTTGCTCAGGTAGACAGGCATGCTGCCAAAGTATGAGCCAGTCAACCTATGATGAGAGGAGGTGGTTGGCTTGTCAAAACTAGGATTAAAATTCCAACTAGTGTTAACCCTGAGCACTCCTGGGAGATGCTGCTTGTAATCTGTGATCCTCACTCGTTTAGCCAACAAGAACTGTATCAGAATTTTACTCTTCAGATCAAAAACATTAATGAATTCTTACATATTTCATCAAATGCTGTAAATTTGGGTAACTTGAGAACACAAACACACCATAATGGATCATACTGCTGGTATATATAGTCCAGTACCCTGTATCACATGGTGGCCAACCAATAGGTCATTGAGACCAAACCTGCCCCTTATACTGACCTAGCATTAGTCTTTAGAGGCATACTGCCCCTAAACATTGAGGTTCCAGTTAAGTCACCACTGAGCTGTAGGAAGGCCCTCAAGTTCATTTTTTAATGGCTAAATTCTCAAAAATGTTATCACCACTGTGATGTCTACAGGGAGCCCTTTGCATATATTGATCAGAAGTTCAACAGTTTTCACATTTGAGTTTAAAAATTGGCAGGTCTTTGCCATGTGGACCTAGTGAATAGGGTGCAACATTGGTTTCCAAATTGCAGTGAACCAGCTCTCGTGCTTTCAGAATGTCAAACGCTCAAGATGCGGCATGAGAAATTATTGTGGCAAGGCAATTTGGCAGTGGTAAAATGCAGATATATAGTTGTGTTCTAATCCTTGGGGACTTGTTTCTTAGCTGCCAATTTCTTCTGAACAATGCGCATCTCACCAATAAGCACAAATCAAAAATAGACTTTGAAACAAATTTTCTCAATTTGATCATAACTAACTAGTAACAGCTCTAAAGAGTGCTAGGCCACTGTTCGTTGGAAAACAGCACAAATCAGTGCAAAGAGGGCATATAGTAAGTATACTTATGTCTTTCCTATGCAGTCACATGAACATAAGGGCATCAGACTAGTCAACATTAGCATGATTGGTGAAATACAGCTGCTTGGACCTTCCTATATCTTTCAATCCCTTCTCTGCTCTTCCTAGAATTTAAGAAGTATGCAAGGTTTCTGTTTGCACAGAGAAGTCGATACTGCTTGGCAGTAATGCCTTCATCAGTATGCAGTAGATGCACTTCCAGTAACAAAATAAAAGTCATATGAAACACAGAGGTTTTCCTCCCTTACAACTGAGCTGAAATGTTTAATCATAATGTGAACTATCAGTACAGTAATTCACATAAAGGCTGTTACAGAGCCAGCTCTGGCTTGCAAGGCTGCAGGTAAGCTACCCTCACCTATTGGTAATCAAGATGTGCAGCCGCGTTGCTCTTGAAAACTCTACATCACAAGTCTTTCCTCCTTAGAAGATGGATTGCTACCAGCAATGGTGCACTTTTCTGCAGCATCCAGTTCAAATTTATTTATTCAATTTATACCCCCGCCCTCCCCGTTGGAGCAGGCTCAGGGCAGCTTACATAAAAGTCAGATTCTAAATTCTGAAACAATAATAAAAAATAATTAAAAATGAAGTATTCATGAGACAGTGGGATGTGCACTGAAAAAAATCGGCAATATTCAATTCAGGGGCATAGTATTTGGTCCCCTGAATACTCCCCCCCCCCCCCAATACCATTTTCAGCAGTGCTAGCCGATTCATATGGTATTCGGGAGGGCTGGATAGTTGGCCCCATTATACCCTATGGGCCATTGAAGTCAATGGTAAAATCTCATAGGGTATAATCTGGGGGGAGGGGGTTTGCAGAAGCTCCAAACTTGCGTAGCTGCTGGAGCCTCTCCCCAAAAGAACCATCAAGTCCCCAAAAGATTGGACCAGGGGGTCCAATTCTACGGGCCCCAAAACAGGTTGCTCCATCCCCTCGTTCTCTGTGGGGGGGGGGGTTTAAATTTTCCCATGGCTCTGTTAGTGGGCTGGGGGGGAGTTTGAGGGAGAGGCTCCAGATTTGCAGGGTATCTGCAGGAGCCTCTCCCCACATAAACCCCCAAGTCCCAAAGACATTGGACCAGTGGGTCCAATTCGGTGGGCACCCAAACTGGTCACTCCCCATTCCCTCCATTGTTTCCAGTGGGGATGAAACCTAATCCAGCCAACAGACACTCAGCAAGGCAGGCAAGCAGAGGCAGGCACCCAGCAGTCAGACTCTCCCAAAGAATCTCAGGGAAAGGGAAGTGTTAGGAGATTGCTTTTTTGCCAGCAACCTAACACTCCAGTTTACCCAAACAGGTAAAAAACCCAGAAGTAAACCAAGGCAAAACTGTGTAGAAAAACTCAGACCCAAGCAACACACTGTAGAACTTTTAAAGAGAAGAAAAGAAATTTTAAAACTTTTAAAACAGTCAAACTAGCAGACCCTAACCCCACAACACCCACCCCAGAGAACCCACCCACCCTCCAACCACCCAGAAAAGGAAAACCCTTTGTCAAAAACCCTTTAAAACAGAGAAAACCCCTTTAAAAATTTCCCACTTCGAAACAATTTTTTGTCAGAACTGGGGATGCCTTCTTCTTTTCCTCAGTCCAGGAGGAGTCCACCAGCAGGGAGAGTTGGGCACTGGGCGAGCACAAAGACCAGCCAGCAGCTGAAGCCAGCAAGGCCAGCAGCAGCAGCACAGTCTCTTAGCCAAGCAGCACCAGCCACCATCCAGGAAGCAATGGAGTCTAGCCACTAGGCAGGACTCCTTATATTCTCTCTGCCCATGCACAGGACAGTTTTTTAAAATAACACTGTCCTGTGATTAGCCAAAGAGGATGCAACTTACCCCTATTGGGAGAATTGCAAGTTCTCCCTCCCCCTCCCAAGCAAGGTAGGTGGTGCACTGCTATGCCAGCAGCAACATCAGCCTTGCAAAAGCCTGCACATGCATTTGTCAGTTGCAAATGCATGGCAGTGATTGGCTGTAAGCCGGCCTCCTCCCCCTCCCCAGCAGGGGCGTAGAGTTTAAAAATTCCCGGGGGGATGGGGGCTCTTGCATGTGCACGGGCAAAGCGCGTGCGCACACCAGGACCATGTCCCCATCACCGCCGCCTCTCTCCCCCCCCCCCCCGGCCTGGCCATTCCTGCCTCCGTCCGTCCCTCCATTCGTTCAGGGGCCAGCTGGGCAAATGCCCAGCGTGCTGGAGTCACCCGGAAGTGACGCCATCGTGCTGGGCACGTTGCCGGGGCGACGCTCTGGCAATCGCCCTGAAACTCTATGGTGCCATTTACTCATTCCTCAGTTTCATCATTTGTGTCATCCTGTAAATCTCAGATTGCACAGTGAACAGTAGAGGTGTGCATGTTGTTTTTAATTTTACTTTTTGTTTCAAAATTTTAGTTCATTTACTGTGTTTTAAGATTTTTTTAGTCCTTTTGGTTATAAGACATTGATTTCCAGTTGATTTGGATGGCATTTTCTGGGACTGTACCCTTGGTCCAAGGGTCTTATCATTTTTGCATTTCTATGAAAATCCTGGTTTTATAGGCAATTAAAATTCTGACATGGCAGAGGAGCACTTGGCACCTCAAGAAGGCAGAAGCTATATAGTATGCAAGCAAGGAAAACTGAGTTGTACAGAGGGCAGATGGAGACTTTTGACAGCTCCAGAAGGCAGGCAGGGCCTTACATTTTTCACGCTCAAGTTAGAGACAGCTATTTTGTTTGCACTCTAAGGAAGATGGCCAGCAGGACAACAGTGGGCACAGCTGCTGTATGGCAGAGGACGACCACATAGCTCCCTGGCTGCTCCTCATAAACATACTGTGTGAGTCCTGGGTGGATGTGAGAGTCCAACAGAGTCAATCAGCAACCAGTATTCTTAAATAGGAAATCTTTTATTGCAGAAAGGACTTTCTGGTCATCCACACTTCTTGTGTTAGTAATAGCGAGTATACCTTAGGCCAGGACCGATATACATTGTTCAAAAGGTTAGTTCATGTGAATACCTCCCATCAGAGAGAAGATTAAAAGGCGCTAAGAATACTGACTACTTGTTCCCAGAGTAAAAGCGGGAATGAGATATTTTACACCTGGAAGAAAACCACGCCTGGGAGTCAGACACCCAAGATCATTGAATCAAGCGAGGTGATAAGCATGCTATGGGAAGGAAGGCGGGGAAGATATTTCATGGACATAAGGCCTCACTGAGCAGGAACCACCTCCCGCCCGGGATATGGCAGCATTAGCTGACAGTGGAAACCATGCGAATAAGTACCTGTGCAGTGCAATCAGTACAGGAAGAGATCAACTCATTGTGTCCATACATCAATCATGTATCCTCCAATCAATGAAGTCAAATAATGACATGAACAATTTAACAGACTATAAGCAGTCAATGACTAACAACAAGAGAAGAGGAATGTTGGCAAAACTCTTAACTATTAGCAAAGCATTGCAGAGAAGTTTCAAAGATGAAAGAACTAATGCAAGCAAAGAGAAATTTTGGTAGTCAGCATTCAGAGAATCAAGAGCATCCTCCCCATGCTGCTGAATCAGCAATGTGGAAACACTGTAGAAAGAGAAATTGTCAGCTGAATTCCCTTCTCATTGCATGACATTTGACTGAAGTTCACTAACACTATAGTGCCAGTTTCATCTCTCCTGATTCTGGCTCTCTCCCAGTGTGTAAACTCTGCCAGGTGCCACAGAAATGATTGGATAGATTCATTTGTTGTCTACCTCATGGTGTACCAACAGGACTTTTTCCCTGTCACTTTTTGAGCAGTTTTAAAATTAATGTGTTGACTAATTATGCCATACTAAGTAGCCAGTCACATTTGGCTATCTGGCAATACAATTGATGGCATGAAATTAGCTGAGTGCTGGCAAGAAGCAAAGGAGGGAAGTGTAAACAGATGACCATGGCATGGCTCATGCTTGTCTGATTCCCAGCCAGCCCTCCCCCCCCTACATCACCAAGCATCAGCTGCCTGCCAGCTATGCCACTGGCACCAAGGAACCAGTGCTGAAAGTAGCTTCTTCCTGCAAACAATGGGGAAGCAGAGTTGTCTCTCTCCTCCTGGGTGTGTAGCAATGTTCTTCTCTATCACCAAGTTCAAGAGATTTCCATTCTTCCAATGCAGAACTATTCACATATTTCCTCCCATTTGGAATTTAAAGCATCAAGGTGTTGGGTTCTGTCCAGCAAGAGGTACACAGGTACTGCCCAGAATTATTTTCTGTTTCTTAGAGAATGTGTATGCCACCTCTCTAGACCTGTTTGAGGCACCTCACAACTAAGACAATAAAAATATCATCATCATCATCATAATCATGTGCCATCAAGTCACAACCGGCTTATGGTGACCTCTCATAGGGTTTTCAAGGCTAGAGACATTCAGAGGTGATTTGTGACTGCCTGTCTCTGAATAGTAAACAGTTTCAGAATTGTGGTCTGACACCTCACTCAAGAATCTTTCTTTCCAAAGAAAACACCCAGGCCCTTCGAGGGCTTCCTCCTGCTTTGGAAAGAGGGGGTTAACAGGAAGGTGATGGTGGAGACTGAGTTTACCAAGTGACTTGGCAGGGCTATGCCTGGGCCAAGGGCAGTTGCCCCTTGCAAAGCAAAGGTAATGAAGTAATGATATCCATAACCTTTTCACAAGCAGAAGCAACATCATGGCTATATCAGCAACAGAGAATGCTTAATATAAAACATAGCTGCCACTAGTCCTGGGATGATTGAAAACAATGTGACAAGCTCATGTTGTTCCCTTAAACTGAAATTGTACAGCACTGTTAACCTTGAAGAAACACCGAAGATGGAGTCACAAGGACAGGACAGTTATATAGGGAAAAGGCAGCCTTCTTAGCCACATTTGTCTTGCTGCATCGGCAAGCTTTCAGCACCTCTAGGCCACAATAGAATGCAAATATTAACATAATATGCTCCATGGGACAGAAGGGTTTTTTATTAGATGTGTGAGGGACAGAATCCCTATGTTAACTAGCACATTATTAAAGTGTGATGAAAACACAGCATCCTAGCATTCTGTTTAGGTTGTCATCGCCATCGTCAATTTCTATGGGGTTTGCAAAGGAACAAAATACACAAGGTTTGTTCCTTCTTTCTTTTCCTCTAAAGCAAATGATCTGCTCCAGAGTCAACAGAGGCTCTAATTTCCTCCTTGAGGCTTTGCTGTCTGCAGATCATGACATTCTGGCTTCCCAGCAATTTTGCCAACAATAATGATTCTACTTCTTACTTCCATGACTTGTCCTAGTTATATTCCATTCTAAAGCAGCAGAATCACAGTGGCGTGTCTTGACCTGTGTGTGTTGAGCCCCCTATGCAGTGAGAGATGACACAGCCAAGAGAACTTTAGCTTTGGATGAATGTGATAAATCTTGGACATTTCTATACAGAGGTGCATTCACAAGAAATATTCAAACGCAATGCTTACTGCCCAGATCACACAGTGGTGATTTCATTTTCTTAAGGAATCTAAAAATGGAGTAATCATGTAGCAGACTTGGAATCTGAAGAACACGTCTCTGTATCAGCAGAGTGTTCTTTGTGTTTAAACAGCTACTTCTTAGTTGAAATTGTTCCTTAAGATGTCTGGGTGAACGCTACCCATATTTTTAGTATGCCAGTAAGCAACAAAACATCATCGTTGGTTACCACTGGCTGGCATAGGTGTTCAGATGTACTGCTAGAAAACAATGCTTTAACTGTAGGCACAGCTTCCCTACAGTCTCAGTCTTCCTCCAGTACTGCCAGTCCCAGAGACATAAGGAATCTTAAGGCATAAGAAAGAGGCATATATTTCTCCCCAAGGAGTCAAGAAGAAAAAAACATGCCAGGAAACACACTGCTGGGTGCCATGGACACTGGAAATCAATGCTATATACCATAATCCTTCCAAAGAAAAAAAATAGTACCAAAATGTCTGTAGATAAGGAAATAATGGCTGTAAATAGATATGAAAAATGATGGAAATTCTTGGTAGTAAAGTGTTTTGGGGAAAATACTTGGGGGCCATCAGAAGCATTGTTTTCATTCTAAAACAGTGTGAACACCAGAAGCAGCCCCACCCTTGGATATGGCTTCTACTTTTTAAAGAAGTAATCTTGTCTACCTGAAGGAATCTGACATTTTACCTGTACCTCCATCTTTCTTTTTGCAAAATCTCCTTTCTGAAGGGGGGTGGCGATATGATCAGTTTTCCTAGTCTTGTGCCAGATTTCCTGCATCTCTTAGCAAAGAGTAATTCTTTTTTTGATTGTTCCCAAGGTACATTCAAAATAGTAAATAGCCCAGTAGCACCTTTAAAGCTAACAAACTTTATCGTGGCATAAGATTTTGGAAAACACAACTGTGTTTCTCGAAAGCTTATGCTACAATACAGTTTGTTAGTCTTAAAAGTGCTACTGGGCTTTTTACTATTTTGCAGCAACAGACTAACACAGCTAACTCCTCTGGATCTATGAACAAGGTACATTCGTTACTGGTAGATTAAATGAAACTTTTTCTTATGTCAAGACCCAAAATAACCTTTCTACACTCACTCTGAGGATAGTGAAAGTCATCTGTCCTTACTGTATTTTCTAGATTTACTGCTTCTCTGATTCCTTTTTGCTCCTAGAGATGGGGAGCAGTAAAGCACATGCTTTGCCTTCAAAAGGCTCCAGATTCAGCCCATGGCATCTCTAGTTTAATTAACTGACCAAGCAGAGCTGAGCAAAACCTTTGCTTAAAACATTAGATACCCAGCTGAGCCAGATGGTCCAAAAGATGGTGCATTGGATGGTCCAGGAGTCATCATTAGCATTCCCTCAAATTAATAGAGCAGCTCATGCTACAGTTACTCTCTATAGCATCACGGCATTCTGGGCAATGCACACAAAAGTCAAATCCCATTCTTAATGTCATCAGTACTTTGTAGTCTTCTTGCCTGTAGGGTCATTGAGGTGTGTATCTGCTCCTGCTGGATCTCTGGTAACACTAGTACAGAATGCTAGTGGTGAAAGTAATGGCAAATATTTCCAGGCAAGTAAAGAAGGAGCAAGAAACAAAGAATGCAGGAGGCATTCTGGTTGCCGGCCAATGGTGGATGATCACAGAAGAGAGGCCAGCAAAGAAATGACAAAGCTATCAGAACACTGAACCGTTCTGAAAAAGATGTAATAGAGCAGGATAGGGTGTGTTATAATTTTTTTTAAAATTGGTTGGTGGCTAGCGTTGACTTACTGATAAATCTATTTGAATCTTTCTGGCTCCCAAAGGGTGATAGCTGTGGGTATACATCAGTTGTATGTTGAAACATGGAAGGCTGAATGGCTCAGCATCAGATCAGCAGGAAAATGGTGGCAACAGTGGTGTGATTAGATTTGGTTTATATGCATAAGAAAGAAACATGATCATATAAAGATGAACTAGGCAAAAGGATTGCTTATTGCAAGCAAAGAACAAAGGTCACATTTGGAGCACAGGGAATTTTTCACTGATATATGAAGGGCAAAGGCACAATTTGGCAGCAGCAAGCAACATGACTTGGCTATGCTGTCAGCAACAGATACTGGGTCCAAAATGAATGCCTGGATTTAGTCACTCTTGGTTTCTTTACGTAGTCTCTGTTCTTTCTGAAGATTACAATGTGCAGACATCAAGCGAACAAGTTTCACTATTGTGTGTCCATCAAGGAACAGCCATAGCTCCTGGAAAAAAATCTTGTGCAATTTAATTCTTTATTGAATTTTCCTTTGTTTGCCCGTCAAGATAACAAAGTAACTTGTCATCTTGGAAATAGGAGTGCCGTACATGCCATATGGGCTGAATTCGCCATCCCTGAGGAGAGGAAAAGAAAGCCCTTCCCCTCGATATCCAGTTCTTTTCAGAGACACTTGGGAAAGCAGGAAGGAAAACTGTTTTTTTTGACCTTGTACACCACTGTGAGTACATGCTTATCTGGGTGATCTTTTCTATGGCTGGGCTTGAACGTCTGGTCCAGCACTGGGGAGGACATTTCTCAAAGCCATAATGTGATATCATTTCAAGAAGATCAGTGTTTCCAAGAATGCTGAAAGTTGATGTCTATTAATTTTACTCAACAGATGATGCTGGAAGGAAAATGTAACCACAAAGCTTGCAGCTGCGACTCCAGAAAGGTTATATTCAGCTGTCACAAACAAACCACAAGCTGTGACAAGAAGGAGTCTCAAATCGTTGGAGATGTGTGCTCACAGCCTCCATTTGCAGAGTCAAAATAAAAAAGCTTTCTAGTTTGGGCAATCTTTTCTTTAATCACAGTTGGTTAGGATGTCTGAAAGACTTTAAAACATCTTTTTCTTTGCCACAAAGAGACTGCAGTTTACTGCAATACTTTTTGCAGTAATTTATCATCATGAGCTAAAAGGACTGAATTGAGGCTATTGTACTTTGGTCACATTATGAGACGACAAGACATGGAAAAGACAAGAATGCTCAAAAAAGCTGAAGGCTGCAGGAAAAGAGGAAGACCCAACATGAGATGGACTGACTGTATAAACGAAGCATGGCTTTCAGTCTGGAAGACCTGAACAAGGCTGTTAATGATAAGACGTTTAATTCATAGGGCAGTCATAGGTTGGAAGCGACTTGACAACATTTAATACACACATATGTAATGTTTGATTTTTTTTAATCAATTGACTAGGGTGGTTGCAGATCCACTTCCCTAGGAATGGTGCATCATTGGCTAAAAGTTAAAAGCAAATCAAAACATAAAACAAAATATTGTCCACGCTGAATTGAATCTATCCATATTCACAAGGAATAGCCTGTGCTGTTTACAGCTACGTCATGAAATCATTTGCCTCATTCCAGAGGTCCAGTGTTGATCTGTGAGTACCCATGTGCAGCTATGCTTCTGAGCTTCCACTTTCTCAAACCCATTCCTCTGCCACCTGACAAGGTGCCCTCAAAACTTGGAGGAGCTTCAAAAGCAGCTGTTGATGCCATGGGGAATGCTGCTATGATGCAACTAAGCAGGCAGGTAGTATGAAAAGCCCTTTGTGTGTGTGTGTGTGTGTGTGTGTGTGTGTGTACATGCGTGCGTGTGCGCATGCAAGTTCTGACACATATCTAAAGGAGCTGCATGAATGATTACAACTGGCTCTATATAGCAAGTGCTTGTGAGTGACAATGAAAACTCTATGCATGTCTTCTTTTTTAAAAAGTATTTTGTTAGTTTATATATAGAAAATGGGAAAGGGAAAAGAAAGTATACAGAGATATATATTAAAAATGTCCAATTTAACATTCTGCGTACAAATGTCAAAAACTTCTCAGCTATTATAACCATCTTTCTTCATTTAATCTTAGTTTCTCAATACTTGTGTTTTAAACAGTAATAAAACGCCCTCCATGGTCCCATAAATTCTTCTTCCATTTCTCCTTTTAATATATTTGTCAATCTGTCCATTTTAGTACATTCCATAATCTTCGTTATCAACTCATAAAGCCATGGGATTTTTAATGTCCTCCATATCATTGCATATAAAATTCTGGCTGCTGTTACAACATGTAAAATAAAGTATCAATGGTCCTAATTAAAACATCTGGTAAACAGTTTAACAGGAATATCTCTGGTTTAAAAGGTATTGTAATGATCAACACTGACTGTAAGAGAGTATGTACTCCAATCCAGTATTTATGAACCTTTTTACACGTCCACCAGATAGTATGATCCAACATGACTTACTTTTCCAGCATCTATTACTCAAGTTTTTATACATTTTAGCCAACCTATCTGGGATTAAGTGCCATCTAAAAAACATTTTATACAGATTTTCTTTAAATGAAACAAATTTAGTCAACTGAATATTCACATTCCATATTTTACTCCACTGTAACACATCTATGTTATAACCTACATTTTGCATCTATTTGGCCATACATTCTTTAACTATTTCATCCTGCATTTTCAATTGCATCAGCATATCATACATTTTCTTAATAAGTTTCTCTCTTGAAGTACATAATAATTTTTAAAATGCATCTTGGTCTAAATAAAATCCATCTGTCTGTTAATCCCTACTATATCTAGAATCCACTTGTACTCTAGTCCACCAATCTAAGTTTATTTCCCTTTTCTTCAGTTCTTCCTGAGATTTTAATTTTTTCCCCGTCATTTAACAGTTCTGCGTATCTATTAACTGCTTGTTTTGAAGTCAAAGCTGGTTGAGAAAAAGCTTCCAGTGGAGATACCCATCTTGGAATTTTAGTATAGATCAGCAGACGGATCTCTTCCCAGGTTGACAGTAGTGATCTTATCATATGATTTTTGAAATATTTATGTCCAGAATATTTATGTCTTATGGCACTTTAAAGTGTATTCCTAGTTTTTCAAATGCCACAAGATTTTCCTTGTTTTTGTTATTGTGAGTGAACATGCCTCTCCCTCTGCAGGTTGTGAAAATGAAAGGGCTGTTGTATAGCAAATCTCTGAAACTGAGAAGGATGATAAACAATGCTATCAAAGTCCAGTACCTACTTAGGACTGTGTGCCAGGAACTGGTAAAGATTTTAGATATGATAAATTATATAGCTCAGTGTATAACTGATACACAGAGAGACATGCACACACACCTCTGTTTGCCTTCCTTAATCCAAAAATGGGGCACTCTGGACAGGCAAAAAACCAGTCTAGGATAAAATGGAAAAGTTTGAGATTTATAATCTTTAAGAAAATAGCAGAGAATTGTTCAGGGTGGATACTATGCCTCAAAGGCACATCTTGGCCATGCTATATGAAATCTTACCATTTTATTTCTTCTTGCTTGAAACAATCTGGATTGTCTAAAGGCTCAAAGCAGGAAGAAGTGATCTGGAAGAAGTGGATTGGCTTTGTAGCTTACTAGCTTCCAGTGGGCCACTATCCTGGCTGTCGGGAAAAGCCAAGAGCCAACAGTGCTGCAGGCGCTCCTGGCTTGAACATGGCCAGCAGCAATGCAGAAGGAGACAGTGGGTGAGTTTATGTCTGCCACTGCTGCCAATCAAATACTAGCTGGGGTGTCCCTAGGGTTCACTTTCCATGGCTTGCTCCTGGCCAGTTTTAAATCCTAATCTGCTACCCATTAAGTGTGGGAGTTCTACATTTTATTCAAGCTTACCTGGCCTTAGCCTTCCTCTCCTGCTCCCATCTATCGCTTGCTTCTCCCTACTTTGGCAAAATACATTATGCAGTCTGATTATTTGTCATTCCAAACCCCCAAGCACTGAGGACAAGATTTAAAATACTGAAACATATCACATGCAATACTGCTGTATACAGTTTTAAACTGTGTTAGTCCACCACCCCCCACAATGCCTTAGATCTGTTTACCTGTGTATGTATGTCCCTTAATCTCTCATCAGTTGGTGACTCAAAACTGAACAGTGAAGCCACCTTGTTTCCACTGGAAAGCATTGCATGAAACCTCCATGTTTGGCATTTGATTTGTGATGGCTTGTTGAATGCATGCAATTCATCACTTGATATTACAAGCTTTAAGGATGAAAAGAACATGGCTGAATAGGGCCTTTGGAAGTTACTGCAGAATACACTGGAAGAGATTGATAAATACAATTTTGATAACCACAAACAATGCACGATTGGGGGCTGCTTGAGAGATGTCCATGTTTTAATGATCTGAATGGGCACATAATGTATATGTGTTTACCCAACACTTTTCTTTTGATGTGAAATTTTTTCCCAAAAAGAAAAAAATACATAACCTTCAAGAAACAAACAAATCTAAAAGTAGGCCCTGACTCTCATCCTAACAGGCAAATGTTAAATGTGGTGTCTTAGCCTAGTAATTCCAAGAGGAGTAGCCATATTAGTCCATTGTAGCAAAGTCACACAGAAGTGCAGTAGTACATTAAAGACTTCTGTATAAACTGCTGGACTCATGCATTTTAGCCTAATGTTTTCTGTCTCATGATTTTATAGGTTAGATACCCCTCCATCTCAGTGTTGATTATTCTCCTAAAAAATCCCATTGTCTCTTCAAATTACAACTATCCTAATCTCTTTTGCCATGTTCCATTTTCTGCTTTAAACTGATCCAGAAGGAGTTAATAGATCTTTAAAAAAGAAAAGAAAGATGAAGCATGCTTTGAGCAATGGCACGCAGGAAAAAAGGATACTCACCCTCCGGTTGCAAACAGAAGTTTTAAATAAATATCACACCGATTCCCACTACGTCGGTAGATGCACTGACTAGTCCTTACCTTTTTCAAAGGCAGCACAGAAAGAGGCTGAGAGGATTCAGAGTGGGTGGGGTGGGGTGGGGCACCAAAAAGGCACGTTGAGATGGCCTTCCTTTTATGATCCAACGGTCTGCATAAGCACAAGGTACCACCGTGGTGATCACCAACAACCTTCTGAAAAAAGTACCAAAGAAGGACCTGAGATGCTGCATAGAGTGGCCAGACAAGATTTCATGGGAAATGTTAAAAATGTGATAGCCCCTATCTGAAGTGGTACAGTTCCACACTAGTTCTGCTGCCTGTGTATTTAATAGACCAGGCCTAGCTGCTGTGACTGATGAGCCTGCTAGATATTGATGTTTGAACTAGTCTAATCTGATCTGGCAGAAGTAGGTTTTTGCCTTGTTGTGCTACTATTTGAAAGGTGCATGGATGAAACCTACCAATATAATTGTTTTTGTCTTATTTTGGGGACAGATATGAAATTCATGACCTGAAGTTGCTGTGCATCCTATTCTGCTATGTGTCCTATTAATGCTGGGTTGGCAATCTGATGCTCTCATTATACAGTACTCTTGTGAATCCCAACTCCTTGTCTGGAAATTGCTGGCATAGTATAGACTGAACTAGTATTTACAATGCCAGTTCTCAATGGTCTGCCCGAAAGAATGTTTGCTATCTACACATTGGTTGAAGGGTGACTTGGAAAAAATCCTATGCCACTTGTTCTCTGAACCTTAAGCTGAGGTCACCCGATTAATGAAATTCCTCCCACCCCTTTCCACCCTTTCTATGAGCTTTGCTTCCATTGTGTAATTTATATGCATGTGCGCACACAGATGAGAGCACACACAAGGGTACAGCAGATGAAAGATTTATGAGGGGGCTTGAATTGGTAGATTATAGTGACCAGAGGAAATGTAACCATCTGAGACCAAATGATAAATCGACGGGGGCCATGGGATCAGAAAATAGTCTCTTAGCACTAAAGGAGCAGGAAACTGGGTGAGGAGAGGGTTTTCTCTACAAACAATGACTCAAAATGAGCCTCTAAGCACTCAGATTTGCAAAAAGAATGGGTAAAATCTGGTCTGAAAGCATTCAGCCAAGAAGTCAAGTGGTCCAACCCTGGTACTTAGCTGTGGCTGCAGGAGCAACAGTACTGATGGAGTCACTTACCAACTTGGGAGTCCAAATATGCATTGAAGACCCATGGTAGGTTATCCCCGCCCTGCTTTGCATTTGACCATCCATTTTCTTGATTAAGCTGCAGCGCAGCTCCAGTTAAAAAGACCAGACAGTAGATGATGTGAAAGACCTCAGCCTGAGACCCTGGAAAGCCCCTGCTATCCTGAATAGACAATACTGACCTTGATGGACTGATGGTCTAATTCAGTATAAGGCAGTTTCATGTGTGTTCACCTTCCCCTTCCCATTAGTAAACTGGGGATGGAG
Source organism: Lepidodactylus listeri (assembly GCA_029233225.1). Lineage (NCBI taxonomy): Eukaryota > Metazoa > Chordata > Lepidosauria > Squamata > Gekkonidae > Lepidodactylus > Lepidodactylus listeri. The sequence continues at coordinate 53,440,473 of JARCFY010000005.1, read as the reverse complement.
CTTGTTGTTGGCTAAAAAGATGGGCCACGGGAGAGAGTGTTCCTGACATGCAGAAAAGGCCACACAGACTGATGGCTTCACTGTTACCTTCCCACCGAAGCGGTACCTATTTATCTACTTGCAATTTCTTGCTTTTGAACTTTTCAGTTGGCAGGAGCTGGGGCCAGAGATGGGAGCTCACTCCATCACATGGCACTAGGGTCTCAAACTGCCGAACTACCAGCCTTCCAGTCTGCAGTTCAGCATCTTAACCTCTGAGCCACAGGTAAATGGACACAAAACTGACATCAAGAATCACAAAACTGAGAAACCTGCACGAGAACATTTCAGCCTCCCAGGACACTCAGTGGGAGACCTCAACATAGCTCTTTTATTGCAAAGGAATTTCAGAAACAGACCAAAACAGGAGATTGCTGAATTACACGTTATTACAACATTAGCTTACCCATTAGCTAGTGTACTTTTATGTGGGATGGTGCTGCTACTGTTTGTGAGAACCCTGGGATTCAATATAGCTAAAAGAACTGGTTGTCTATGTAATTCTCTTTGAAATTGGAGTAAGTTTATATATTATCATTATCTGTTAATTTTCTTGAATATTGGAGGTATTGCATAGATTGTATGTAATATTATTATTTACAGTTCCACTATTTAGCTGCTTATCCAGAAGAAGAGAAACTGAAACATCTATATACCTAGGAAAGGTGTTGTTCGGCTATAGGAGATTTTTCACTAGTCATCCTTTGCTTGATTTTTGACTGCAGGAGGTCTTTGGACACTTTTATTGCATTTAAGCAAGGAGAATCCACCAGTTGGATTTATGTGCATACCTTTTTATCAGCGCCTGTGAACGCAATTACTGTTATGTTTATCTGTATCTCAGTGTTAAAGTATGATATGCTATGAGCACATGATTATATTTGGGGACATTGTATTTGTTTTGGGTTGTGGACCACCAACTCATTATGGATGTTTATTTGTAATTTAAACACTTAATATATCCTGCACTCAGACATTTCAAGTGTGTTTAATCCTTGATGGTCATCCCTTGATGTTCTTCTGTTGTTTTCTACTATTAGATGCCAGGAATCCCTGTCTTGTCCGACACTTTATAAACAGAGCAACCCAATCATATCAATCATCCATGCATTTTATGTTTGCCACATGTTGAAAAATAAAAGCTGAAACAAGAAGGCAACTGAAGGAAATGCTACTGCAAATTGATTTTATGCTCAACTGGGGCCCAGGGAAGGCCCAAGGAAGATTGTGACTGTCTGCTTCAAGTGAGAATGTAAGGCTGAGGACAGACTGGCAATCTGGAGTGGGATGAATCCAGAGGCAAAAGCTGCAGGGGGAAAATCCCCCGGTGCTGGCTGTCCACATTGGCCAGGGTATTGCGCAAGGATGCCGTTACGGAGCGTTCAGACTGCTGCGGAGTGGCCCCAGGTGGGCTGGCCTCCGCAGCTCGGGATAGGGCTGTTTCAGCAATGTGCGCATGCGCTCATGTGCGCATGAGCGCGCATGCGCAAACTGGCAAAATGCCGCGTTCATACTGCCGCCTCCGCTTGCCTCCCACCTTCTTCCGGTTCACACTGCCTGGAAGCGGGAGGCAAGCGCAAGATGGCCTCCGGACACCGGTTTCTTCCGGTGTCCCTCTAAAGTGCAAGAAAACCGGCTTCAAAGCGGGTAAGTGCGGAAGGGAGCCGAAGGACAGCTGCGCATGTCTGAACAGGCTCCCTTCCTCCGTTTCCCATGCGGACCTATCCCGGGGCAGATTGCCAGTCTGTCCTCAGCCTAAATCTTTTCTTTCTGGATTCTCTCTGTACATTGGCAGGGATGCTTTCCATTGTTCATAAATTTGGGTCACATTTTGCCTTTCATCCATCCACCTATGCCTACACATGTACCCAGTGCTGCTCTGCTTCCTATGATGTATCTGCTCTCATTTAGCAGGAAGCAAGATTTCTCCCCTTTTTGTCAAATGTCAAATCCTTGATAGTTTTAGGCTTCCAAGTTTTAATCACCCCTGTTTGACAGCTGGTAAGCTTCTGACGTCAGTCCAGGGGCTCAGGGGACTTTCCAGAGAAGTATAGGCAAGCCTCCACACAAGCCTACTTAAGGAAATGCCTGCAAACATAAGGATCTTCATGGGTCAATTACTACATAGCAAACAAAAGCAACTGTGAAGCTGCTATCAAGGACATGAAAGGCCTCAGGGTCCCGTATGATTCATAACTCAGCAGAATCAGCTCTCGTATTAAAACAAAACACATCAGTATTGCAGCTCTTCTGTGGCATCTACTTTTTGAGGAAACCCTGCTTCTTGCCTCCAGATCTGGTTTTGTAACATTTTATGTGCCTTGGCCAGCAAAATATTTTATATACAGTGTGTGTGCAATTCAGGAATTCAGATGAATGAGCAAAGGCAAACACGACTGTCTTCCATCTATCTCTATTAATGCAGCAGTGATTTTCTTGACATAAGAGAATCATTGCCAAAGTGTTCTTGGGGATGCTCTCTGAGCAAGAGATATTGGCTTGGCATAATGTGTTTTCTCTCGCAGTTCTTCAACCCCAGCCCCACTGCACTATGTAGTTTTACTAGATATCTTTGCTGTTAGACTCAAATGTTGTTACAATATTTTGTAATCCACTTGCTGATTTTATGTTTTATTTGTTTTATTAGATTTCTATCCTGCCCTCCCACACAAGCAGGCTTGACTGAGTAGCTTTGGTTTACTAGGAATCTTTGCAGTTAGATCCAAATATTACCATGCATATATTCTCATATTTTGTGATCAGCCTACTGACTACCTCTGTCGCATTTGTAATTTGCCTTTAAGAAGTGAGCAATGCAAACTATCAAAAACAAATGCATTAATAAATAAAATAATAGATAAGTTTGCCAGATTCAGTGCCTGACAGGATTCTTGTGCCTTTAACAGTCAAACAGAAGAGAAAATTTCAGGAAGTGCAGCTTCTTCTGCCCTAGTCTCCTGTATCTACACTAATTTTTTTATTTTCTATTTAAAATATCGACGCCACATTTCATATTGCATCTAGAAATCCAAGGCAAAGTGCCAGTGTGGTTCCCTGAGTGCATGTGTACATCCATAGTTGTTCACATCTCATTGAAATGAGATATTTTGATCTTAAATTAGATTGTTTGCTTTTCCCAACTATTTGAATCTTATGTTCTAATACTATGGGCGCGATCATACGCACCCATTTGCGACACAAGAAGGACGATTCTCCGCCGGCTCAAAGTGGCGTGATCACACAAGCACATCTGGGAAGCGTCCTGCAGCCAGTGTCAAAGTGTCGCAAACCACTTTGAGCCGGTGGGGAATCGGCTTATTTAGCTACCACTGAAAAGGCAGTCTCAAATGGTTTGCAACAGCCCAGAACTGACCTTTCCTGGTGTGATCGCGCCAGCGCAAACAAGTGGCGTTAGAGAGTGGGCTTTTGGGGTTTTTTCCCCCTCCCATCCCGGTATGCGCATCATCGGATGACCCCGAGGGTGGAGAGGCAAGTCATCGATCCCTTGTAGAAGGAGATAAGCGCACTGAAAATGGCCGAGAAAAAAAAACCAACTCGCCCGCGGCTGCGTGTGATCACGCAGCGGCGGTTCGCCCTCACAGGTCCATGGACCTGTGTGATCCCACAAAAGTGGCGCAAATTGCGCCGGCACAAATTTGTGTCACTTCCCGTCTGGCTTATCTTGCTCGTGTGGACGGGGCCTATAATGCTGTTGTGAGTTAGCCAGGGCTCAGCAATAGCAAGGACTCTGCAGGAAAAAAGGACTCCTCAGGAGAAGAGGAGCCTCTTGTAGCCAGTCTTGCATTAACAAAAGTTGACCAGCAAGAGAATGATATGCAGGCTTGTCAGGACTCACAACCAACTGGCACCCTCCAGCCCAGATTCAGCAAGTCAACCTCAATTAGCTGTTTCCAGCCCACCAGTATTTCCTATACCCTTAAACTCCATAGACAGAGGCTGAGAACAGAACTACAGGCAAGAAGGCAGAGTGCACACCTCCTGGCCCAAAACCAGCTGCTTGTTGATGACAAAGATGAGTAGTTACAGGTTTACTTCTGAGCAGCTGGTTGCAAGCATGACCCTTAGGCATGGAGCTATAAAATCAGCCAAGAGGCTGTTAGGCATGGATGCAATGCATATGATAGACACTCAGCCACCAACTCTGCCTTGGCTAATTCTTGGAAGCCTGACCTTGGACTGAATGACCTTGCCTAGCCCGACTTCTGGAACCTTGACCTCAGACTGCATGACCCCACCCTGCCTGACTTCTGAAACCTGGCACTCAGAGCCTGCAAGCCAGTACAAATGCTCAAATTTCCAGCCTAGTATTGCACATTCCATAAGGCTGATCATATCTCACTGTTTCAATAAAATGATCCCACCACATCTGCCTTTTTAGGACATTTGTAGATTTTCCTTGTTATGTTCAAAACAACAAAACAAAGAGGGGGAAATAATTTACAGCATACTTTCCCCACCCTGTATAGAAAATAAGAACCCCACCAAGCTTCCAGGAGAAATGGTGACCTTTTTGAACCTTAGCTACTGTTGGTGAAAGCAGGTTAGCTAAAAATAATCAGGAACAACATTGTGCCTTTTTGTTATTTTATGTCACCAAAAGTACTGGAACAGCTTCCAAGCTTGAGTGTTTACAGCCTTGATTGGCTGCCAATGAGCTTCTAGGAGTCTTGTCTACACAGTTAGTTTGGGGGGATCTTGGTCTACAGCAGTGATGCTGCACTGTGTACCTGGTTCCTGTGGTGCTGATGGGTTGAGTGTGTTGTTTACATGCAAACGAGAGCCATGCCAGCATTGCATTCCCCAGCTCTTTCTCGCACTTCTCCTGCTCCAGATGCAAAAAAGAACCTAGGAAATGCCTGTTTGGACAAGCAAGGAATGTTCTATTTTGCTGTTTCTGGGTGCCAACCTATTTCTACTTTTTCATATCTGTTCATTAAAACTTTTTCCTTTGGTGGAGACAGTAACAGTGGAACTGGAATGTCTTCCTGTTTAGTTGCACAAATGGCTCAAAAGTGTCACTGGGGATGCCTGAATGACTCCCATTTTCTAATGCCTTCTTTGGCTCTCTTGGCTAGTTCTGCTCTTGGCCAGTGTGAAGGAGTCAGAGGTCTGTCTTTTGTTTAATTTCCCCATGTTGCATTCTCCAAGAATGTCAACTATCCTGTCTGTTTTATAACAGGGTGTCCAGTGAAGGAGGCAGTGGCATCTCAGCAGCTTTTATCCTATATAAATATGAGTTGAGCAAATCCAGTGAGCATCAGACATATGCTAGGAATTAGCACAGTCTTGAGGCTTCCTGGGAAAAGGTAAAAGGGGATACCCTAAACTGCTTAGGATGGGCCACATGGCATAAAGCATGACCATAAATGCCTACTTGTTCCAAAATCAGCAAATGAGTCTGTTGGACATAATTTTTTATCAACTGTGGCTGAGTTAGTGTTTGCAAAAAATTATATTAAGAAAACCCTGTTGACCTTTTAGACTAATTTTTCTGTTGAGCTTAACTTTTGCACCCTCTGCCATGTGTTTTCTAGGTGCAAGTATGGTGATTTATAGTAGAGATTAAAATGATTTTGGGGTGAGAGGAAGCTAAAAAGATCCAATATGCCTGCAAAAATCCAGATGTGTATTTCCTAATATTCTTAGTATTCTCATTTATGGCTGCTATAAGGTCTAGGGGCTTTGAGCAGTGGGGAAGAGGCAACTTCCAATTTTTCAGAACTTGACGGTGGAAACCTGAAATTTATGTGATGTTTCAGTTTAACATGAAATTATACACTCATTTTTTCCTCCTACAAGGTAGTTTCCCCCCAGGCAAACATAATGGGCAGATATCTGCACATGAATAGTTTGTGGTTAATCATCTTGGATGTTCTTCATTTTTTGTTAATAAGTCTCTTTGGCAGAGGGAGCAGTAAACCAGGGGTCTAACTGCATGTTGCACAGTCTTTAGATTGTGTTCAGGTCTGTTACAAGGACTTCCAACCAGACATGAGCCATGAGTTCCCCACTGGGAGCTTAGTTAGCAGGTGTGTAGAAGTTTGATTCTGATCAGGACTGCAGCATGCAAGAAGAAGGTAGGCCTGGAAATGGCACACTGTAGAGGAGGTAGTACTTCTAATCATTCCCCCAAAACACTGATTTTGCAAGTTTGCTTTCCAGAACCAGATTTTCATTGTCCATATCTACTGCAACTGGTCAATTGACTGAAATGAGCACTAGATTTTTATACCAGACCAAATGCAAGGTGTACCTGAGAAGTGTTTCTACCTGCCATGCAGTTGGTTGTCTCTTTTTTAATAGTTAACAATGATAAGTTGATGATGTAGGAAGCAACCCTATCTGAGCAGAGAAGACAAATGAAGAAAGCAAAGGGATTATTCATATCTGTCATTGAGTGGAGATACAGGGAGAGAAGGAAGACGATTGGCCACATGGATGCTGCGATGCCTCTCTGACATAGCAAGATTGTGGCTTAGCATGTCAGAAAACTTTCAAAAGGTGAGCTGAACTCGGTAAGCCTTTGAGCTGAAAGCTGCCCTTTTACTTTACACTGGCACATTCACAAAAAGAAAGGCATTGCAAGATGTCTGCCCCACACTGCCAGTGCCAATTCAAGCTGTTAATGGGCTTGAGCTTCAGGGCAATGTGATCTCTTCTAGAAACTCTTTTTTCAGGTGTATTTATTCTTTCAAGGGTGTGTTACGTAGAGTTTCTGTGGTTTGCCTCCAGTGCTTAAATTCTGAAGGACATAACTAGGGGTCATTTTGTAGAAAAAGAGGTGCAGGAGCTCATTAGCATAACTCATTAGCATAACTTATTTGCATATGCTACACTACCTGACATCACCGGAAGTATGTCAGAAGGCAAGAAAGACAAGAAAGACAAGACAGACGAAAGAAAGACAGACGAAAGACAGAAAGACAGACAGACAGACAGACAGAAAGAAAGAAAGAAAGAAGACAGCTACTAATCCAAGCCTCAGAAATACCACTATTCTGGGAGGATAGCTTCAGTGGTGGCTGAAGCCTTCAGAAGGCTGGTTGGAGGAACAAGGACCTTTCCAGGGGGCAGGGTCCTTTTGCTGCAGCCATGACACAAGCAGGCATTCCCCCATGGGGGGTGGGGGCTGGCACCAACTCCCAGAGCGAGCTCCCTCAAGCTCCTGCTCGAAATGACCCCTGGACATAACTGTTCTGGGTGACATACTACGTCACTCTTGCTGGGGTTTGATACAGGCCTTAATCCTCAATAGAGGCCCACGTTACATGGGTAACAGCCCAGTTTTAATGATACACTGGGTGAATGCCAAGTCCCATAGGAAAATGCTTTTGCCTCTCCAGCATCACATTTAAATCAAGCTGAAAAGAGCAGAACTGTACCCTCTGATTTTCTGGCAGTGAAAGGAGGCTTGCTTTACTCCTTATAATGAAGGTTCCATCGGGAATCAATCTGGATACCAAGGTTAGTTTTCTTCCCCTGAATTACCTTAGTTACAAATACTGGCTGAGTCGGTCAGCTCTTTTCTGATTGAATGGAAAGCTGTTTCCACGAACAGGAATATGATGGGTGCCTTGCGCTGTTTTATCTGATGGACTTGCTGTCAGCCGCTATTAGGTATTTAAAAAATAAAACACCAGGAAAAATATCTTACAAAAGTCCGTGAGCAATAACAATCTGGATGGTGGATGCTACAGTGGGCCCCTGATCTAATGTGCTGTCTGAAAGGAGTATATTTTGCTTGTTCCTTGATAACAATGGCTCTCTGGAGGAATGGGGAGAAGGAAATGGCTACAGGAAGACGATGACTGGTATGTGTTTCTATCCAGCTAGGGAGATGCTGCTGAGTGTTTCCAGGCCGGTGACACTTTGAGAACCCAGCAAGCACTTTTAAAGAAGGTATTTTCATACATGCCTGTCCTTGGAAAAGAAAGGGGGGGGGGAGAGAAGCCAGAGGTGAAATGACAGGAAGAGCCAATGTGGAAATGGCATCTCCTATCACCAAAAGCATTTTCAAAAGGTTACCATAACGCTGGAATTGAGTCATGGGTTTTCCCGTGTTATTTGACAGGGTGGCCTTATTGTCTTTTCGGCGCCAGTTGAGGGTGGAGGGAGGGTCTGGCTTGTGTTGATGGAGAATCAGATGGCTTTGCTTGAGAAAATTCAGTGTAGATGTAAGCGAATCCCCAGCTGTATGTAGTGTGGTAACACAAGACTCTGTCTGTGGTTTAGAGAAGATGTAGCTGAATTATATATTTACTGTAATCTCATGTTACAGCTCTGTTGAGACGGCACTATGTTACAGTGTGAGTGGAAGACCCTATGAATGCACACACTCCCAACTGTCCCAATTTTGCAGCATTTGTTCCTGATAAATCACTGAGTCTGTTTTGTCCCGGTTTTACTTGCTGGGGACATCAAATGGTTTTAGTGTGAGTTGCTTGAGTTGTCATTATTCAGGGTTCAGCTGACTCCCTAGACCAGGGGTGTCAAAATCATTTGTTATGAGGGCCGGATCTGATGTAACTGAGACCTTGTTGGACCAGGCCATGTGTGTCATAAAATATAATGCCATGTAGCAGAGATACAAACTTTGTAAAGGACACAGACAAACACAGTTAATGATTTTTAAAAGTCTAAGTAAAACATAAAAAATGTAATGCCAGTGCTTTACTAGACTTTCTCAATTGCACAGGAGAGGCTTGCCTATCTACCTCTCCTGTGCGATTGAGAGAGTCTGGTAAAATAAGCTGTGATGTAGCCGCAGCAGAACTGGAAAGGGTAGCAGGAGACAGCCTGATCTAGGCCCCGGGCAGCATGTTTGACCCCCCTGCCCTAAACTTACCAGAAACTGAGAGTGCCAGTCCTAATCAGTTACACCCTTCTAAATCTATTGAAATCAGTGGGCTTTGGAGGATGTAATTCTGCTTAGGGCTGCAGTGTAAATCCTGGAGTGGGGAGTGGGTGCATTCTCTCTAGAGCACATTCGTGTAGGTGCTCACACATGAACACAATGTAGTGCACAAACAGCTTGCCATTTCAGACACTGCAGCTGTTGTGGCATAACTGGAACTGTAGATAGCCTATTTTAGGGTGATTGCATGGGGATTTAATATATGATTAAGATAAACATAATTCTGGTTTTCAAATGAGTGAAAGGGGGGGCTACTGAACAGCAAAGCATGCAGAACATGGGGTGGAGCCTTCAGCAACATGTAATTGTTAGGTGGGAAAGGGCTGAAGCAATAATCTCTAGTATGAGAAATGAGATGTTGTAAGCATGGCTCTATGATTTTAGGAAGAAGATTTGGAAGTCCCTGTTTTCTAATTGCAGGAAATGTTTAAAACAAGAGTATGTCCTAGTAGCTCAGAAAGGAACTAAGTAACATAAAACATAGGGTCACCAGTTCTGGGTTGGTGATTTGGAGGAGGAGCCTGGGGGAGGGCAGGGTTTGGGAAGGGGAGGGACCTCAGTGAGGTATAATACCATAGAGTCCAGCCTCAGAAGTAGCTGTTTTCTCTAGGGAAACTCATCTCCATAGTGTGGACATCAGCAATAATTCTGGGAAAGCTCGCACCTGGAGGCTGGCAACACTAATACAACATGTTCATTGGTTTGTTTACCATGAAAAGATTGTGTATTTTAAAATACAATAGTAGGTGTATTGCATTGCAGTCCTAAACAGTCAATGGCCTTAGAAGGGTGTGGTTATGCTTATTTCTAATGCCTAACATACATTAATACAGCACCTTCCTACCACTGATGTTTCTGTATACTCAGAACAATGAACAGTACAGCCACCAGGTAATGGCTGCAATTGTACAATGCACCATGCTCCTTATGTGGGAATAACTTCAGCAATGAACTTCATTCTCAGGACTGCATTTTAGCAGAAAAGATGGCTGGAAACAAATTTTCTTGGAGCTGTCCCCCAGTCTGGGGGATAGGCCCTACAGTTTTTATTACTTTACAGCAAACCACTCTAGTTTGTGTTGGATTTATGAACCAGTTTCTGAAGCCATGATCTTAGATTGGATATGAAATTCTATAGACCATTTTTTCACACAGCTGCTTTAAGTCCTAATCATAAAGCAAATCCAATTCCAAATAACAATATTAAAACCAAAAAAAAGCATTTGCTCTTTATGCTTCTGGAGGTTACCGCTTATTCCCATGGTTATAAATGAACTAGCCTGACTGAACTATGACTGGGCTCTGTGGGTTGGTCCTTTTCTCAGGTAACACACCCTAAAGGAAGATTCAGTTTGGACTGTTAGTTGAGTAGTTCCTTGTCACTGAACAAATATTCACTGATCCCAAGAGTTTGTGGGCAAATTTCATAGAAGACTTATGAGCAGCACACACACAAGAAAAAGAAGTTCAGCAACACCACAAATTCCAGGAGAACATATCATCAGTGTTTGTCCCCCGCTGTTTTCCTGTACTGATATTTAGTTGTAAGGCATTCTTTACCTCCTCATTGCTATTGAATAGCCAGCAAAACCATGGAACACAACAGCTCAGCAAGCAGAGGCTGGGGTGCTAAAGCTGGGAGAGGAAAGCAAAGAAGTACAGAGAAGGAAGGAAAGAACAAAGCTGCCGCAGACAAGATCCATGAAGTCAAAGGAAAGCTGAAAGAAAGAACAGAAATGAAATCTGCCATGTTCCTACAGAGGAAAGAAGAGAAATTCCCAGTAAATTTTAATGAAACACCCTGAAACAGCATATAAAACAGTGCCCCATGCTTGCCAAGTCTCCAAGTTACTTTTTCCCAGTGAAATCAACTTTCCCTAGAAATCAACTCATAAAAACAATGAGTCAGTGTTCCCTGCAATCTTTTTGTAAGACTTATATAATCAACCTGAGCCAAACTGGAGAGCCTACTTTCAGAGGGTTTTCATTGTTTAATGAGCATTATCAAGAAATATGTATGCATGTAAAAATTCTTCCTACAGGAAACAGAATGAATGGAAATTCTCATCTCTCCAGAGGAAGAAAGGATGAAAAGAAAAAATTGTACAGGAAATATTCTTGCCTGAATGTCATCTATGTTTTTGTTTTATCATTTATTAACAGGCTTCATAGGTCCCCACTTGTTCAAGAAATATTTCACACACACCCAAAAGCTATTTGTGGATAACCTCAGTAATAGCCATTAGTTTTCACACTTCAGTAAAGCTGAATAGAAAAAAATCTGTATTCAGCAATTGGCAAATGGCAATTAAGCACCTTTTAGCAAGCAAATGGATGGCAACTATGACGCCCCTGTCCACTTCCACCCCTTAGAGGGAAGATTTTTCCTCCGTTTCTGTTTTCCTTTTGTGACTGAGCTACCCTAGTTATCTGTTTTCTTCTTCTTTCCTGAAGAATTCTGGCTGTCCCACCCTGTCACAGTATAATATTTTGGCTGTTTGCTCATCCCAGGAACCTGAGGGAAGGAATGGGAGCTCCCTTTACTTTATATGACTTAAATGGCTTAAATATTTTATTCAACATGGAGGGGAAACATCAGGTGAAATCAGGGGTAAAAATTCTGAGGCAAAACTAGTACATGCACAGTCTTTAGTTCTTATGTTTCAGGCTAATGAGAGTTTCTTAAACTATTCAGAGTTACTTAAAATCTTTACGTTGAGAGGCTTTTGTTCCAGTGTTTTCCCCAAATACTCCAGTACACTTTCTCTGAGTATTCTCTAACTCTTTTGGTTTCTAGAAGGTTGGTGCACTCTTTCAAATACCCAACCCCCTTCTCTTGAAACACCAGTACTCATCTTGAGTTTTTAACTGACTCTTAAGGTTTCTATAGGCAATTTCTAATCACATCAGACCAGGGATCTCTGCACTCTTCAAAGCTATCGCCCTGTTTGACTGGCTAGGGAATTCTCTCTCTAGAAGATCTACCCCCTTTCCTTTGCCCAAATAGGAGTTTTCACCTACTTCCCAAACTTCCCTGCCAACTTCCCCCAGTTCTCCCATCTGTGTTAAACTGCTCTCAGCTAAGGTCCCAAATGCAATTGTGTGCAAGGAAAATGTCCTGGCCCCAAATGTATGAAAGGAACTCCAGAAATGCTGATCTAAGTGGTCCATGTGAACTTTTATGCTGAGTCAGCCCCTTGGTCCATCTTGACTAGGTGATTGGTGGAGACTTCCCAGGCAGAGACTTTTCCAGCATCCGTTAGCTGAGATCCATTAACTGAAGGTCAGAGACTGAACCTGGGAATATTATACTTGCAAAACATATACTCTACCACTGAATGGTGGCCTCTCCGGCAACAGTTTATACCAAGTCAAACAGTTCTATGGCCTATTGAGTCCCCAGGTGCCAATTACAAACTTAGAACTTGCTTGTTCCCCAAGATGCTCCTCCTGCATCTACTACACCCTTTTCCTTTTCAGAGCAGCTCTCTTGTGAAAGGGACTCCCAGAGGAAGTGAAGAGGGCACCACCCTTAGAAGCTTTTAGGAGATGCTGTAAGAACGTGCTGTATTTGCTAGAGTTTTGAATGGTGGTGTGCACCACAACTATTTTCTTGTGGGGAGGCTAATGGAGTTTTATTGTTATAGTGGGTGGTTTTTACTCTGAATTGAAAGTCAGCCTGGACCACAAGAGCAAGGTTCTATGTGTGTAAATAGCTTTCCTGCATAAGCATCTGTATTAGTACCCAAACAACTTCAAATTTAAGTATCAAGTATGCTCATGCATTTGAGGGGATTGTTTTGCCAAGAAGTTTAAGCATATTCCTTGGTTCCCCTAGGGTTTCCAACCTCCAGGTGGCACCTGGAGCTCTCCAGATGGCACCTGGAGCTCTCCAGATGACCAAGATCAGTTCACCTGGAGAAAATGGCTGCTTTGGGGGGTGGACTCTATGGTATTATACCCCCCCCTGAAGTCCCTCCCCTCTCCAAATCCTGTCCTCCTCAGGGTCCACTCTCAAAATCTCCAGGTATTTCCCAACCCAGAGATGGTAACCCTAGGATGATGACAACCCTAGGATGATGACAACCACCACCACCACCCCTAGGTTCCCCCTCCTGATTAAAAACATTCCCATGATTTTGTGTGGAAGCTAGCAGTAACTGATATTGCTGGAATGCATAATTCTGACATGAATAAATGGATACATATTTCTCTCTCTTTTCCTTTCAAACCATTTCCTCTCCAATTAAGGCTGAAGTTAGCATGTGGCCAATTGGTGTACTACCCCATCTGGAGTACCTTTTTTTTCCCTTTAGAAAAGCAGTGCTTTTAATTTAGAATAATAAAAGCAGTGCTTTTCATTTGTGACAGTACAGTTTCCATTTAAAGAGTAACAGCTTGTTTATAGAATCAGAAAATTTCAGGCTAAAAAAAAAGATCAGTGGTGGCTGGTAGTACCCACTGCACCCATTATAATAGTGATCCACGTTCCACCTATCTATTCTGCCCAGCTCTGCCCACCTGAGATTTCCACTTATTCTATTCATACTATTCATACTATTCCACTTATCACGCTTATTCTCTTAAAAATTCCCCTTTAGCTCTTGTGAGCACAACGGGGTTCTTAAAAGGGACAAGTAGTACCTTGAGGGCTTGAATTCCCACTCTGTGTTGGAAGCTTGCTGGGCGACCTTAGGCCAGTCACCCAGCTTTGGGTCTCCACTGGGGAGGAAGGCAGGGTATAAAACAGTAAACAAATAAATGAATTTAAGGGAAAGTGTTCATTATAAGAAAGTAAAATGTTCTGAACTTAAAAATAAATATGAATAAAGAAAAGGAAAAATAACTTTTTGTTCAGCCAGTATATTTCTGGTGCTAATAATTCCTAGAGAAAAACAAAAAAAAAAGAGAGATGCTTGATCTTGGCAAAAGGAGTATAGACGTTTCTTTTAGCTAGCAGGGAACCACTGATTTTCTATTCATTTATTTCAAGTCCCACCGGAAATGTGTCAGCCCCACCTAGTGAGGAAGGCTGGTTACAGCCTGTCTCCAATTGAGAAATAATGTATCAGGGATCAGAACCATGGCAATATTCCTATCTCAATCTCAAACTAGTTCTATTCATACAAGGCAAACTAGACATACTCTTATCTGATTTTTACCCCTAATAATAAGCAAATAAAACCCAAGCACTAGGTATACTTCTATAAATTAAAGAAAAACTTTGTTGTGTCCAAGTGATCAGCAAATGTCAAGTTATTCCTTAACTGTTGTGGTTAAGCTGGATATCTTTTCTGAAAATCAAATTCATATTGCAGTGCAGTCACATCCCCTCAAATTACAAAAGACAAGCACATATGCACACATATTATCTCTTTAAAAACATAAAAAGAAATTATGCAAGGTTTTCTGCTCACACCACCACAGTTACTCTGTGCTTTATGAATGTTTTTTTTATTATTTTAAGAAAAAAATGTCAGCAGATGGATACATTTTCCTTTTTAGTACTCATGGTAATTTTTAGAGAGACAGAGAGAGAACATGTTTCTCAGCCACAGAAACACTAACACTACCACCATTATGTGTGTCGGGGTTTCTACCTGTCAGACTCAATTGAGTCTATAGTAACCATAATAGCTTGGAGGGAAATCAGAGGATATTAAGTCTCCATCCTAAACTGAACATCCTACAACAGGAAAACAAAAGCAATATAAATCCTCAATATATTCCCTGCAAAAATAGCATCTTGTATGGAACATACTTGCATAAGTAACTAGAGATAGCAACAGATCTAGTCTGACTTTACAAATGCTCAGAAGAGAGTAGAATTTAAGCATAATTTAAGATGGATTTAAGATTTATGTGCAGAGTGGAATGTCCACTGATTTCCTGTAGGATTTGGGGCAGATTAAATTGTCATTTTGAGGGTCTTTTCTCTTCCTACTCTTTATGTTGAATCCAAAGTTTGTTTTCTGCCAGTGGAAGAGGAGGCAATTTTCAAATTACTCCCTCCAACTGCAGACCCCCACTTCACCCACATGTTGTTTCTGATGGTCCTCCATCCAAAGAGCATTATGGGGAATTTAAGGGATTGCAGCAGGAGGGGGGGACTGCAGAAAACTATCCCAAGAGATCCATCTTTTGCTGGCAGAGTAACTTATACTGATCTCAAAACCAATGGATTCAGTATCTCCCCATTAAGTATTAATAGTAATATTTGGAACTAGGGTTGCTAGCTCTGGGTTGGAAAATACCTGGAGATTTTGGGGGTGGAGCCTGAGAGGAGCAGAGTTTGGGGATAGGAGGGACTTCAATGAGATATAATGCCATAGAGTCCACCTTCCGAACCATCCATTTTATCTAGGTGAACTGATCTCTGTCACCTGGAGATAGGATTGCCAGGTCCCACCCAGCCACCAGTGTGGGATGGGGGGGGGGGGGTAGGACTGCCAGATCTAGGTTGGGAAACTCCTGGAGATTTTGGAGGTGGAGCCCAAGGAGGACATGGACCTCAGTGGGGTGCAATGCTGCAGAGTCCAC
This sequence comes from Lepidodactylus listeri, assembly GCA_029233225.1. Lineage (NCBI taxonomy): Eukaryota > Metazoa > Chordata > Lepidosauria > Squamata > Gekkonidae > Lepidodactylus > Lepidodactylus listeri. The sequence continues at coordinate 53,424,959 of JARCFY010000005.1, read as the reverse complement.
CCTCCAAAGCATCCATTTTTTCCAAGGAAACTGAACTCTGTCTGGAGATGAGCTGTAATTCTGGGAGATCCTCAGGTCTCACCTGCAGGCTGGCATCCCTACCTGGAGATCAGCTGTGATCCCAGAAGATCTCCATCTACCACCTGAAGGCAACCCTATTTGGAACCTAAACAAAGAACAAGTAGTGTACACAGGAAAGAAAAATCATAGTTGAAAGTGGTTGGCAAGTGGTTGGCAAATGCCATTTTGAGTTGCCTTAGAAAGTGTCAGGTACAGGCTGAAACCTCAAAGCACAGGAACTTACTGGCAAATTAGACAAAATACTTCTATTCTTCCTATCAGCTACGTGTTGTTCACCAGCACAGTGATCCTGAGGTCATTGACCATCAATGACTTGAACAATTGGAGGCTGAGGACTAAACTGCAGCAAGCAGAATATATTCTTATGTTGCATGCTTAACCAGGCAATGAAAGGAAGTCAAATTCCTAGTATTTACCAGGCCTGGCTGATCCAGAAGCCAGCCAGTTGCAAGAATTATTTGTCCATAGTGTTATTCCTGTCTGTGCCTGAAGGGGTCTCTGAGGCTTGAGTCCCACCAGTCTCAATGAGCTTCAAGACTCCAGGTGTCTCCTGGAAACTAGGAGTGTCTTAAGGAATGGAAAAGTAGGTTTCTGATCTACGCTAATCAGGCCTTAGCTAGTTCAGAGCATTAAGTATGGGGTGCTGCAGTTCACAGAAGACATTGACAAACTGGTGAAGGTTCAGAGAACAAAGATAAGATGTGTTTGGAATGCAAGACCTATGAAGAAATGCTAAGGGAAATGGGCATATTTACTTAAGAAAAGGATGAAGTGTGAAAGTGATAGATGTTATTTGGATCTTTACCACCCCAAAGGAATATATGAGGCTGAGGCAAACTACCTGCTTCACTCCCCTTGAAGATTTCAACAGTGTAATTTTCAATCAACTGTTGTCCTTAGTGTTGTGTGCTGATTGATCTGACTGATTCTCATGTCAAAGCTCCAGTGAGAATACTTCTCCTCCAGCCATGTCAGACAATGACCCATCCTATCTAACAGTGTTCACAAATGGATGCAAAATGAAAGTTCAGAGCTGTTCAACACACATAATGAGAACATGGAACATGAGAAATATAAATCAAAATAAACTTGAAATCATTAGACAAGAAATGGAATGCTTAAAAATTGCAATCCTGGGATTGAACTAAGGTGGACTGGATTAGGACATTTTCAGTCAGAAAATTACAGTGTTTTACTTTGGGAATGACAAACACAGAAGAAATGGAGTTGCTCTAACAGTGAGGTGAGATATAGCACAAGCAGTCAGGGGCTCTAATGCAAACTCTCATTAAGTAATATCAATCAGACTTCATGGAAAGCCTGTCAACATAACCATCATTCAAGTTTATGCCCCAACTACAGATGCTGATGAGGAAGAAATTGAAAACTTTTATGCAAGTGTCCAAGGGGGAAAAAATTATTACGCATCTAAAAACAAGATGTTCTTACAACAAAGCAGGAAACAAAGCATGATCAAATATTGGTGAAAGATTTGAGCTAGGAGCATGAAATGAAGCAGGAGAGTGACTCATAGGATTCTGTGAGGACAACGTCTGTGTGAACACGTTTCAGGCAACCAAACAGACGATTGGAAGTGGACATTATCAGATGGCCAATATAGAAATCAAACAGATTACATAATTAGAAGCAGAAGATGGAGAAGCTCTACTCTCTGTGCTAAAACAAGACCAGGAGCCGATTGTGGTTCAGAACATGAATTGTTAATATTGAAAATTAGAAGAGAGCTGAAGAAAAACACCAAAACATTCATAGTACCAAAATACAATCTAAGCAACATTCCTGAAGAGTTTAAAGATCATGTAAAGAACAGGTTTGCATTACTAAATTCAAGTGAACATGAATCAGAAGAACTATGGGTTGAAACCAGAGATATTATCAAAGAAGAATACACAAGGACTATTCCTGTAGCCAGAAAAAATGATAAGCCCCAATGGATGACAGTTAAAATTCTTAAAATTGCTAAAGTTAGATGAGACAAAAAAAGAACTATTATAATAATCAGTATAAAGAAATAGAAGAGAATAACAAAAAGAAGAAGAACAATAGATCTGTTTCACAAGATCCAAGAAATCAAAGAGAAATTTAAAGCAGGGTTAGGCATGCTGAAGGATCGACATAGAAATACATTAACTGAACAGGACAAAATAAAGAAAATATGCGGAAAATACACTGAAGAACTATAGAGAAGAGATGAAAGGATGACAGATTTCTACCAAGAAGAATCTTTTGAAGAAGAATCTACAGTTTTAAAAGGGAAAGTGGGAGCTGCACTGAGAGCAGCGAGAAAAAACAAATCAGCAGAAATATATATCAATAGAGCTATTCCAAGCCATAGAAACAGTGTCCATCAAAATATTAATAACAATATGCCAAGAAATGTGGAAGACAAAACAATGGCTCACAGACTGGAAATGCTCAATCTACACTACAATTCCCAAAAAGGGAGACATCAAAGACTGCAGCAACTATTAAAGACTGCAGGAACTACTGGACCTTCACATTAATTTCTCACACAAGTAAAGTGGTACTCAAAATCTTACAGCAAAGTCTGTTACCATGTAGGGATTGAGAGATGCAGATGTTCAAGCTGAATTCAGAAAAGGAAGTATACTGCAAATTTATGTTGGTTACTGGAACATATGAGAGAACTTCAGAAGAAAATCAGCTTATGTTTCATGGATTATAGAGGGGGTCCCCAACCTTTTTGAACTTTTGGGTACCATTAGAATTCTGACACAGGGTGGTGGGCACAATCACTAAATGACTGCCACAGGAGACAGGGCCAAGCAACAAATGGCTGCACAGGAGACAGAGCCAGCCATACAGAGGAGGCATAAGTGCAGGGGAAAAGGGGGGTGGTTTTTTAAAGAATACACTGGGATAAATGAGTGAGACAGAATAAAATAAACACTGTGGGTGAAGCTGCTGCTAAAACACCATTATTTTAGTCTGCCCAACTGATGGATCTCCAATAGCCAGTCAGAAGTTCTGCAGGGCAAGTAGGTGCCCCACCTGGCACCACCCATTTTCTATAAACATTTGGTGGGCACCATGTTGGGGACCTCTGGATTACAACAAAGCTCTTGACTGTATTAATCATGAAAAGTTATAAGTGATTTAAAAAGAAATGGGTGTGCCACTAAATCTGATTATTTTGATGAGCAACCTGTACTCTGGATAAGAGGTTACAGTTAGGACAGAATATGAAGAAACAATAGTTTCCAGTCAGAAGAGGAGGAGGAGGAGGAGGAGGAGGAGATTGGATTTATATCCCGCCCTTCACTCACTTGGAGTCTCAGAGCAGTTTACAATCTCCTTTCCCTTCCCCTCCCCACAACAGACACCCTGTGAGGTAGGTGAGGCTGAGAGAGCTCTGACAGAAGCTGCTCTTTTTCAAGAACAGCTGTGCCAGTGCTATGGCTTACCCAAGGTCATCCAGCAGGTGCAAGTGGAGGAGTGGGGAATCAAACCCAGTTCTCCCAGATTAGAGTCCACGCACTTAACCACTACACCAAACTGGTTCACCAAAGTATCAGACAAGGATGAATTTTATCTCCTTGTCTTTTCAATCTATATGTAGAACACATCATAAGGAAATCTGGATAAGATTTAGATGAAGATGGAATGAAAAATTGTGGAAGGAACATTAACAGAGAAAATAGTGAAGACAAAATGACTACTGACGAAGGATGAAGCAGAAAGTGCCAAAGCAAGATTACAGTTGAACATCAAGAAGACAAAAGTAAAACCAGAATCTTTTCTTTTGGGATTAATGGACACAGCTGGAAAGGAATCATGAAACTTTATTTTTATATATGACAACAGCAGTGAGATTATTACATGTGCAAAAGTATAAGATATTGCCTACATGGGATGGTTGGTGAAGGTGCTGCAACTAGCAGCGATGTCTAAATTTACTTCACTGATTAGAGAAAAAATGATACATTTGTTTATGGATTATTGGAAACCCCGTATTGAATTTTTGGGTAAAACAGATGATAATGATTTGTGGATTTGATGAATAAGGAATTTAGACAATAGAAAAGAGAGAGTTTGTCTTTGTAAACACAGAGTAAGAGAATATTTAGTAATCATATTTGTTGCAGAAAAAATCAGAAGCTGCTTTTTATTTTATATTGTTTTTATAGTTTTCTTCTTCTTTGTTCTGTTATTTCTTTATTATTTGTTATTCTTTTTCTTTTGGGTTTTTTTTTTTGTATTTTCCATATGCACATGTGTGTGTGAGTATGTATACACCTGGAAGTCATGGTGACCTTTGGTGACTTACCCCAACTGGGGGCCTGGAGGATAATCAGAGAGGTGGCTGAATAAAGGCTGCCCCCGCCTCTACTTGCTAGATTTGACCCTGCTTAGCTTCCAAGAACTGACAAGACTGGGCTTGCCTGGGCTATCCAGGTCAGGGCGTTATTCTTTCTTTAATGAAAAATTAATTTTAAAAGAAGACAAAAGTAATGACTACTGGCAAATTACATAACTTTAAGGGTGACAATGAAAAAAATTGAACTGTTCAAGATTTTCTATTCCTTGGCTCCATCATGAACCAAAAGGGAGACTGCAACCTAGAAATCAGAAGGCCATTGAGGCAGAAAGGGCAGCCATGAAGGAGCTAGAAAAGATCCTTAAAGTGTAAGGATGTGTCCTGGTGATCAAGAACCCATAGTATTCCCCATTACTATATAGGACAATGAAGAAAGCTGACAGGGAGAAAGTTGATTCATTTGAAATACGGTGCTGGAGGAGAGTTTTAACAGATACTGTGGACTGCCAAACAAACAAATAAGTGGGTTCTAGATTAAATCAAGTCTGAAGTTTCCCTAAAAGCTAAAATAACTCAACTGAAAGTTATCATACTTTAGGCACATTATGAGAAGAGAAAACTCACAGGAAAAGACAGTTATGATAGGAAAAGTTGAAGGCAGCAGGAAAAGAGGAAGACTCAACGTGAGATGGATTGGCTCAATCAAGGAAGTCACAGCCTCAGTTTGCTAGACCTGAGCGAGCCTGTTAACAATAGGACATTTTGAAGTTAATAATTCATAGGGTCGCCATGAGCTGGAAGCAACTTGACAGCACGTAGCACATACACACACATGCACACAAATTCCTTATACACATTTGCAAGGTCAGGAATCTTCAGCGCAGGTTGGGTTATCCATGCAACTTTGGATAAAAATAGGCCACAGTCCTCAGTTTGGCCTTTACACAAAATCCAAAAACAAAATATGATCAAAGATTTACAGTGCAGTTCTCAGTAGCGTTATACTTTAACCTTCTACCATAGAAGGATATAACACTGCATAGGACAGCACTGTTGGAATCCATCACCTATTCATGACTGCTGCCTGCTCTTGTCTCTCAGATGGCAGGCTAAACTCATCCATAGTTGACTGCAAGGTATGTGACATGTTACTCAATCACAACAGCGAGTATGACTGGTGTTGTTATTGTGGGTGCAGCTACGTCCGTTTTCATCAGACTCTGCCTATGTCATCAGATGTGATTACATAATCTTGGCATGGTTAATGTCATTGTCGGTGTGGCTGCCTTTTTTTCATTTTTTTCTCAATGCATTCCCTCTAATCTCCTGCTCATAGGTCACCAAAAAGGTTCTCTTTAAACTCCCGCATCACAGATACAACTTCTTAGCAACCTTATCCAATGACATCCAAGATGCTCATGGCTATCTGAGTAAATGAACCATTAAAATATTTATTTTAAAAACTCAAAGAAAACAGCAAATATTTGCTTTAGCAACTTCCTGTCACAAATGCCTTAGACTCATGATCTGTCATAAGATTGCTTGGGGCACGTTACCTGCCACATGACACTGGTGATTCCTGTGACAAAGGGCTTTTCCACAAGGTTTTTTTCCGTCAGTTCTGGCCCCATACTGTTTCAGTTTATTCTGATCTCCGCATGCATTTTGTGTCTTTAGTTTTCACTTTTTTAGTCCCTCAGGTTTTTCCAACTGTTGTGAGACCACTTTTACCCTGATCTTATTCTGGATGCTGATTCTGAGGCGTTTTCTCAGTGCATATTTCCCGTCCACTCCCACCCACCTCCAGTCCACTTTTCAATAACTGGACAGCCATTATCGTTAAACCATTCCCTAAGACAGTTATATCAATATTTTGGGGCCTTTAAAAACAATGGGGGTGCCATGACACCACTGATAACAACACTAATGACATCACCCTCCCTTGAAAATCCTAATTATTTAAATTGTGTGCAGAAGAAACTGACTCCACAACTGTAAAAATGCACAGTGAGGGCAGATATGTGGGGGAACCCTGCCTGAATCTATTCCAATGCTTGTGGATAGACTCTGGGGATGCCAGGCCCCCAGTAGGGGCGGGGGTCTTCCACTTTCAGCCCCCACCTGTCTGCCCTAAAAATTACCACACACACCCCCAGGCAGGAAAGCTGGAAATTAATGTGACTGGGTTACATGACCCAGAAGTGACATAGGCATGTCAAGGGGTGACGCTCTGGGTTTTGGGCAAAACTCTGTGGTAGAATTTGTGAACATCCTCGCTGTGGCTATGTCACTTCCAGGTCACATAGGCACATCACATTAATTTCAGCATTCCTTCCTGCTTCCAGTAAGTGTACCTCCCATCTCCTGCTGGCTTCTCCGAGGGACCTGGCAACTCTAATAGACTCCCAAGAAAACCAGGAGTAACTCTAGTATGCGAAAAAGGTCAAATAAGAAAAACACCACCCTGGGAAGTTCTCCTGCACAAGGATCCCTGAAGTTAATAGAAGCAGGAGGGCTTCTTATACATTTCCCATTCAGTTCAATAGGCATGAGCAGAACAACACAGCTTAATTGTTTTGGCTTCTTAACATGTTATCAGATATCAACTAGATAATCCACTGGATCCCTTCCATGTTTCTGTTTTTACTATGAAAACACACACAGTTACTTCTAGAGAAGCATGTTGGGACTGTCAGTTCTGCTTTTATGTTCTTCAGAAGGGCACTAATTGTGCAAGAAGAACATTCCAAGTAGTCAAATGAATTGTGCGTATGCTTGTGTGAGTGAGTGAAAGAACACGTAATACAAAGTTTTCTGTAAATAATCCCAATAGGTATCTTGGAGATAACACTGTGTATTATCCACTGAGTTCTGCGTGGGGAGCCTGACCAGGCAAAAGTCAGCATCCCAACTCATTTGAATCTCCCATTGGGGAGGTGAGATTATATGTTTAGGTACTGTAAGTCCCAAGTTAGGTTAGCAATCTTTCTCGGTTTCATTCCCCCTACCCCCGTCAGAAGAAAGAGACAGACATGGGACTGAGCTTGACTCAGGGTCACTTTATTAACTATTTACACCTTTTGCGGCAAGGGCAAACCCCAAGTGCAGAAATAGGCCAAGGGTTGCCCCAGACCACCTCCTTGCCATATACTAGGTGATGCACCTTTGCCATACCTCTGGTTCACCACTGGCCAGCATGGCAAACAGGGTACCACCCTGGAGCTCTCCCCCCAAGCCATGAAACTTAGAGGGGAGGAGCCTAGCCAGGACAGTCCCAAGGGCAGTCCTCATTCCCTGCCCTGGGCTGCAAAACCCGAAGGCTGAGCCTGACAGACCCCTTTTCCCCAACAGGGAAGGTCCATTTGGTGCTCACTGGATCCACTTTCCCATTTCCAGCACTAACCTGCCACCACTAAGTCCAAGCCTCTGCTTAGGACCTTGCGCCCCACTGGGCAGCCTAGCACCGCCCACAGACTTGCCGCAAATCCTCCAGGAATATATCATTGCCCTTTTCAGAGAGATGTACTCCATCATCCCTGTACAGGTCAATCAATTCAGCCCGTATCCCAGGGTGAGGCAAGAATGGACCCAATCTGCTTGTCGCTGCATTCCTCTGAGCCCAGTTTGCCTTCCAACAAGCCCCATCCAAGCATCAGGATCCCCCATGTTGCACCACACATGGTGCGGCAGTATAACAGACCACATAATCTGTACACCAGGCCCCCCTTCTTAATGAGCTCCAGGTCAGCCTTTGCCTGAATCACCTGAATCACCAGGGCCTTCCCTTCCACAAGGTGGAGATCATTTCCACTCAAGTGGATCAACAATACCTGAGGCGGGGGACCCCATCTCCCCTCGAATAATAGCAGGATGGGGCCAGGTCCACCTCAAGCCCTATCACCCCAACCATTCAACTCAGCTCCATACCCAGAAAAAAATTGTTGGTGGGGCCCAAGGGGGTAGTTTAGTACAGTGGAGTTGACTACATTACAGGGGAGTTGTTGTTAGGGAAATATAGAGGAGAGACATAGCTACGCATGAGTTGACAGGTAAAAATGCGGGGGGGGGGGGGAACAGCACCTGAGGCAGTGCGGAAATAATAAAGGTCAGGATTTGTGTCTGGGAGTTGTATCCTCTCTGAAGCATTGTGCATTGCTCCAAAATCAAAGCCTACCCCCAGAAGATCCAAGATGTCTGGCAAGCCTTGCTGAAGGAGCTGGGAGAGGCCCTTGAGGTTTTACAGCAGAACTTGGTTCTGTTGGCTAGCTAGCTGCAGCAAGACAATAACCCCCCTGGTGCCAACAGGCTATTCTCCTCACATCCCCTTCCTTCACCCCCCTGCACCTTTGCAGGCAATCCAAAAGGAGAGCAAAGGCAGGATCTTCATTTAGCACCTCCCAAAGTAGTTCGGCTCTTACCTGTGGCAGTGCCTCTTGTTAGGGTTTTTGCCCAATATTAGAGAAAATTCAGAGTTATGGATCTTGCTTCTGGAAAGAAGAGACTGCTTCCTCTAGTTTAAAATATTTATTACTAAAAGATAAAGGGAAAATGGGATTAGCTACAAATAAACAAAATATGCTTTCTAAGGAGCAGCATTGCTCCGGTCTACACTCTAAGACATTCTACAACAGAGTGAGACAGAATGGCGATTCTGTCCTTCTTCCTGACCTCCTGGACAAGTCATCTGTGGAACAACAACCAATTAAAAATACAATAGTCTAGTTAGCTTCACGGGCTTTACATCAATTGGTCAGCTCCCAGGTTTCTTCTCCGGGTCAAGCTGCAAAACACTAGGATAAACAAGTTAACCCTATAATTGCTGGGAGTTGGGTTTTGGTCTAGGGGCACATATTTCTAACACCCCTTCTCAAGACCTAACATGTAAGCAATTATACATGCATATTCAAAACATTATTCAACATTAGTATCAGGCATATTCAACATTTCATGTAGTCTTTCAAACTTGTCTTTAGTCAGTGGCATAGTCAGGATATCAGCTACCATTTCATCTGTATGACAATGATCAATTTCTATCAGCTTTTTCTGGTACAAATCTTTAACTAATGCACATTTAATACCAATAGTGCTTTAGTGCTCCTTTCTGATCGCCTTACACCGGGTGTGGGTTCTGCCGTGGGCTCTGCTGTGGGTTCAGCCGCTTCCTCTCGTGTGGCCCCTGCTTCCCCTTCTGTTTCAGTAGTTTCCCCAGAAGGTGGACCTGCTAGTTACCCAGCCAGTTCACCAGCAGTCACTACAGGTAGCCAAGCAACAAACTCATCAGGTACAGTCCCAGACATCTTTGGATCAGCTGCAGTGGAAACACTAGGCAATACAGTCTCATCAACAAAAACAACACTGCGTTCCCCAACTATGTGGGTTTGGGGGTTGTATATCCTGTATCTTTTTCCACCAACAGGATAGCCTACAACAGTTCCAGTTTCAGTTTTGGGATCAAACTTTCCCCTTTTCTCCTTTGGTATGTGTGCATACCCTTTTGCACCAAAAGCTTTGATATACTTTAGACCAGGCTGTTTTCCAAACCAGGCCTGAAAAGGAGAAGTCCCGGTAATCTTTGAAGACATTCTGTTGTGTAAGTACACTGCTGTGTTAATAGCGTCGGCCCATAAACCATTAGGTAGTCCAGAATACATCAGCATTGCTCTGCACATTTCTTGAATGGTTCTGTTCAACCTTTCAGAAGATCCATTCTGTTGGGGTGAATGTGCAATGCTTACTTTATGCTGAATTCCTTGCTCTTGCAGAAATTGTTTAAATTCAGCATTACAATATCCACCACCTCCATCTGTCTGTAAGCTTTGAGGTGCTTTGTCAAATTTGTTTCTAAGTATGGCCACATAATTTTTGAATTTTTGCAATGTTTCATCCTTACTTCTCAGCATATACACATAAGTGTATTTTGTTTTATTCTCTGTGAAAGTCACAAAATATTTGTTCCCACCCAGGGATGCAGCCAATGGCCCAACCAGATCACTGCACACAGTCTCCAGAAATTCCTGATCTGCGCTGGATGTTTTCCAGCATAATGTGGGGCAGTCCCCTTCGCTTTAAGACATGTGTCACATCTGACTTTTGACTTATCACAGTTTAAAACAGGTATTCCACACTCTTTTAACAACTTTTCAATGCTTTTCATTCCTCTATGTGCAAATTTTATATGCCACGAAAATAAACATTCTTTGTGATCACATTCAGCATCACTAGTCTGGCAAATCTGTCCCTCATTGTCATCAATCTCAATTTCCTCATCAGGATCAACATCAAAAGTCTCTGTTTCCTCATCTACACCAATCAAATAATTAAATCCATTTCTTTCATACACCTGGAATTCCAATTCTCCATCTCTAGTGGTAATTTTACTTCCACGCTCTTTCTTGAGCAGGACAGTGTGTCCAGTGTCTAAAAGCCTTTTAGTTGAAATTAAATTATCAGCAGCTTCAGGCACATAGGCGGTATTTTGTAATTTCATGTTTATTAATTCACCATCCATGGTACACAATTTCAGTTCCACAGTGCCAACCCCTCGCACGTCTAGCAAGTCTTTGTTAGCTTGAAAAATCTTTGGTTTTTCCTCAATATTCATATCACTAAACCAGTTTTTAAACTTGCACACATGAATGCATGAACCAGAATCAATCAGAAACATTTTCTTATTGTCTTCATTATCAAAATCATCACTGATTCTAAAAGCATGATCTCTGCTCTGTGTCTTTGCAGCAAACTTTCCTCCTCTATGCTGTGTGCACGAAACATGACCTCTGCCTCTCGCATAATGGCTTCCCCTTCCACTCACTGGTTCTTTGTTACTGAAACCATGTGTGCGTGTGGCTCTTTGTTGCTCTTGGGGCTCATCATTAGATGCATGCTTAGAAGGGCAGAATTTTGCAAGATGATTTTCCCCACATATAAAACAATCCACTTTCCTTTTAAATCTCTGTCCATGCTTTAGGCTCAAAACAGACATTTCATTGGACAAACTTTCTTTAGGCTGTCTAGAATCATATTCCTCAGTCAATGCAGACAAAAGGCCCTCCAACTTCAGATCATCTTGGGGTCTGAGCATACTGCATACTGATTTATAGGAGCCAGACAGACCCTTAAGAATTGAAGAAATCATATCAGTATCACTGGGCACTTCGTTTAAGTCTTTAAGTTGTGTGTAAATGGCCATTAATTTGTCCATCTCTTTGGGTAAACAGCCTCCCTCCTTCATCCTGAAATCAAAGATCTGTCCTTTGATGGAGTAAATTTTACTCTTGCTGTGCTTATCAAACTTGCTTTTCAGGTGTTTAAGCATTAATCTGGATGTGGCTAGCCCATTTAATCCTGGCACTTCTGTGCGAGGAATACTCCCTAAAATCAGGGCTTTGGCAAAACCGTCCATCATAAGAAATTGGGTCTTATCAGGGTCTGTTTCTGGAGGATTTTCTATTGTTAATACTTGAAGGGCATTGTGAGTCTGTAGATGACTCTTCAAATAATCCTCCCACCACTGATAGTTAATCTTTGTAAATTTGAGATTTGGCATTTCCTGGATGGGGCCTGAAAAGTCATTTTATTCACATCCCCGGCAGGCAGATGTGTAGGTAGATGCGCAGGCTGAGCAGGGAGATTCTCCAGTGCTGTCTCGGCCTCTTCGCTGGAATCCGATGACGAAGCAGGGCTTTTCTTTGTTTTGGCTTTGGATCCTGTATTGGAATCCGGCTGATGCTCACCGTCACTCAGCTATCTGGGTGAAGTTAGCTGGCTTCTCCTTTCTCCAGGAAGCCGGAGGGTTAAATTTCTTCCCTCTCTCTGTGCAGTGTGGACTTCAAAAGCTCCTTCAGCTCACATCAATTGGTCAGTGCCCAGGTTTCTTCTCCGGGTCAAGCTGCAAAACACTAGGATAAACAAGTTAACCCTATAATTGCTGGAAGTTGGGTTTTGGTCTAGGCACATATTTCTAACACCTCTTTTCTTCTGCTCGGCATTTAAAAGCAAACCCCAGCCCACCTCCTGCAATGGCTCCTTTCCAGCTTCCAGAGGCAGGGCCAAGTCCAGAGGTGTTGCAGTCACACTGGCAGCAAGGCAAGCATGGGCTGATATGTGCTTCCCCTCCTCCGGCAAGCAAGGTGGGTGCTTCACAGAGAGGGGGAAGGGGGAGGCATGGCTGTTTGGGGAGGGCACTGGACACTTGTGGGCACCCCCATGGATACGGGCCTGGTCCAACTGAAACCAAAACACTGAGCCCCACTTGCAAACCAATGGGCCTCCTTCTGGCCCACTGAGCCACCCAAAAGACCATACTGTGCCCACAAATAGGGACTCTTCGCCTTTTATCGTGGCTAGCCAAACCTGGAAAGAAAACACAATTAACAGCAGAACAACAGTCCCTTACAAAGAATTAAGTGGACGAACATAAGACTTGTAGCACTATGACCTCCAACGCCCCAGCAGTTGAATAGCTGGAGCCGCAAAGCCCATAGCAGCTGCCATGGAGGCCACCGCAATCCAAAAAGAGTCCCATCAACTATGAAGCCAGATTCATAAGGCTTCTGGAAAAATGGGAACCTTTTGCTGTGCCCCTGCAAACACCTCTCCCCTTTCATTCCAGTTTACTATCAGCCACTACCTAGGCAGGCAGAGACATCCTGAGCGGAGCTATACCTGCCATAGAAATATTGATTGATTGATTGATTTAAATTTGTTATCCTGCCCTCCGAGCCAAGGCCGGCTCACCAACACTGTGATCTTGCTGTGACATCGGCAGCAGTCTAGAATGCAGGAGTTCCACTATGAATTGTCATTGCAGCTGGAGCTTTTGTCCTTAGGGATGAGGAAGACCAACTTGCTATCACTCTCACAAACCCTTCAGGCTCCAATCACAGTCTGATCATCATCAATTGGCAAAGAACCTCCTGGGCATTAACTGGAAGAGACCTTTTAAGACAATATCCTCCAGGCTAGATAATTGGTCTGACTGAGCCCCCCTTCAATATTCATTCCCCCAAATTTTATTCAAGACTTTGGACATCTTAACTCTTAATGCTACACACAAAGAAGGGAATTATACTCTGTTGTTAGGATTAAGGAATCCAGCCACCCTGGCCTTTAATACCCTCCTCCATAATGAAGGCACTCTTAGGAGGGCTGCTTACCCTATAGTTGGTTCTCATGTTAAGGCCAGTGCTCATACGATGTGATTCAAGAAGACAGATCATCTGTAGCTACATAGGACTTAAAAGAGGGTGTGTGAGCTGTGAGAAAATTTTGCGGAGAGTAAGTTTCCCTTAGACAGAACGAATTTCCCCTTAGTTTCTGACAGCAGTCTGTCAGGCACTGGGGTGGAAGTAATACATGGCTCTTAGAATGAAAAACGGGACACAAATGTGGCAAGTAAATTATAAAAATATATCTGGCTTTACGTGGCACCTTCTGTTTGAATATGCTTTATGTTCTCCAAGGCATAAGATGAAATGCCAAAAAACCTTAAAACCAGTGCCTTGTTTTCCCAAGTAAGAGTTGCTAGATGATGTTGCTGAATAATTGGCTCTCCAAATAGCCCCAACCAGCCAGTTCTCTGACCTGAAAAGCTATTTCAAGCTGGCTTTGTTCAAAGAGATGATCATTACAGGAATCCCATTGCCAGTCCTAAGCAGAGGGTGGGATGGAAGGATGCGGTAAATAAAATGGTACTAATGAAAACAGCATTTGGAATACATGTTTCCAAAACCCAGATGGTGGCCTCCCTGCTCAGCAAGTACAGAATACAATGAAAATTCTGCTCCTGTTGTGGTCAGGGTTCCCTCCCAGTGAACAAACATCAGTATCTTTTCTTGCTTAAAGTACAAGAAATATTATTCTTTCCACTGCCGGAGTTGGCTTGCATTATTGTAACCTGGGTTGGTGTGACAACACACAGTGTGTCCTCCAAAGGCCAAGAAGCTGTCCTAGAGGGTCTGGTCAGGAAAAGGAGTTGAAATGTGGCAGAGAACTCAGTTGTTGTCTAGTGAAGTATTGAAAGCAGATGGGCCAGTCATTTGCAGCCTTAGCCCGGAAATGCACGCAGGCGCAGAAACACACACTACACTTTGAAGAAAAATTAAAGGAAAAGAAAGCTGAGATCTGGTTATCGTTACAGCTTTCTGGAGAGCAATGTCAAAGAACTCTCCCAGCCTCATGCCCTTTTCCCTATTTCAGAGAAAAGAAGTAACCCACAAGCAACCTTTTGCAAAGTACCACTTTGCTTTATTTGTTCATGTTTACCAGAAAGACTAAGAGATGAAAATGCTTTCAGGTACAGAAGCTGAAATGAATTTAAGAATTTTGTTGTTAATGCTTTGTGTCTAGGAAATAACTCAATTTTTACACTTCCAGTGCCAAGAATATTTACCTCCAGGTGAGGCACCTCTGTGTGCAGTGGTTTCCTACTGATGTGGCATCCTGGATCCATCTTTTGTAGTGACTGAGCCAGTGGGACACAGGTAGTGCAATAAAAAACCAAAAGTTTGATCTGAGATTCTGCTACAAGTGGTTGACAGCAATGTTTTTACTGCTAACAGCTTGTTCACATCAGGTCAGATAATCTTTTGGGTAAAGAATCACTGTGCAGCGTTGCATGGATGTTCCACTGTATTAAATGGGCAGCTGATGGAAAGAAAACCAAGAATGGAGGATTGCTATTCCCCTGGGAGAATGTCAGTCACTTCAACGTGTCCATATCATGTTCCATGTAGTCTCTGCATATCCCTCTCTGTGCTAGTGCTATGCTTTGCACTTTCCCCATGCCTATGGGATTTGTGAGGGGTGGAGCTTGATTTTATTTCCTGAAATACTAAGTTAAACAAATGGAACTATGCACAAGCTAACAATTAATTCACAGTGTGCCAAAAAAAAAATGATGAGTGGGGGTGGGGAGAGAAAGGAAATATCCAAAGTAGCAAGGTGTCTCTAGTTATTCTGTTTGTGCAAAATGAACTTGTTATTGAAAGAAAAAAGGCAGTGATGGGGGGTTTTTTGTTTTTTTTTTAAAGGGATGAGACAATGGCCAGGAAAGCAGCGAGCGCAAAGATCAGATTAATTACATGGAGGTTTGTAGTTTTTTTAATAAAATGCTTTTATGTGAAAGGAAAAAAAACTCAGGAAGTATAGAGCTAACCAGGGACTAATCACAGGATAAGATGCAGGCTGTACCAGCTCCTCAAGCATTTTTCAGACAGATTTGGGAAAGCCATTAGTGCAAACTTATCTTGAATGAGGGGGGGAAAGGTTCCCCATAGTGGAATAAACAATGCCAGTAAACTGATTCCAAATGACCCTCTAGCTGGAACTCCCCATTAAAAAATTCTGAAAATCTTATCTTCCAAAAGTACTGCAAATGAAGTGGTATAACAAATATGCCCTGTAAGATTCCAGAGCATGTGTTTTAGCCCTGAGTTAAATATAATTGAAGCCATGGAAACGACAAAAAATAAGTTGGATCCCTCCAGAGTAGCTGATATGTGATTCCCTAGACTGCTTTGCTCCTTACTGTGTATTTAGACCTACAGGCTTTGTATTGCTTCCCAAGTACACACAGAGAGACCTGACATATGGAATGCACATGCCAACCATTGTGGCAGTTACAGTTTCTGAGTAGGATCCAGGAGACCTAGGTTCAAATTGCAGCTCTGACTTGGGCCCTTTTTGCACCTGTATTTTGCCTCGGTCTCTGAGAGCATCCTGTTTTTCCGTTCTGCATTCCCTCCCACCGTCACTTTCACTTTGTTTGGGGTTTTCTCTTGTTTTTGCATTTGTTTTACAGGAATCTGCATTCAGACCATCTCCAGCACACTGTTGCCCCACAGCTACCAAAACTTTTTTTGCTGTGATTCTTTCTTCTTATCCACTTTCAAATCACTAATCACTAAAGTAGAATTGTTCCTGTGGGTATTTAAGTGCAGCCCACTGCCCTCCTGTTTCCACATCTCTCTCTTTAAGGTTGACGCTCCCTCTCTGTTCTGTTTTCTTTCCCTCCTTCTCCAAAGACAAAAGAAGGCGTGTTCTCCCACTCAGACAAACTTTTAATAAGCCAGAGACAGCATAAGAAGAAATCAGTAAATATAAAGCACTAGGGGATTCCCTGCTCCCAAATGTGTCAGTCTTGCACGTGTGGGTCTGGATTTCCCCCTTCCTTCCCTTTCTTTTTGCAGAGTCATGGAGGGAGGGGCTGGCTGCCAGTTAGTTCAAAAAATGGGAGTTTTGCTTGTAGATGCAGAATGCATACAGAATACACAAATAAATAAACCGGAGAGGCGGAAACCAGTGCAGAGGGAATGCTTGCCACTGCGAAGTCAAGGCTTGACTCCTCAAATTCTCTGAAGCAAGATGTCAGTGCAGAAAGGACCAAGGTAGCTCACTGGGCATAGGATTGTTGTAAAGATAGAATAGAGGAGAAGAAAATAATGTTTTAAGCTGCTTCCCCCCCCCCCCGGGGGGGGGATGGGGTTATAAACAGCTAAATAAAATAAAGAGATAACTTTTTAGTTCAATGTCCTTCCTTGCTAACTGCTATGAGCCCTTCCCCTTTCTCTTCAGTGTGCTACCAGCACATGCAGAAGTACTGATGTTTTTGGCCTGTGGAAAAACAAAGAACCTTTTTCTGTCAGGGGGAACTCAGTTCAACATCTCAGAAATCCCCAGAGCCCTCTAAAATGTAAATGAACTGAATCATATAAAGTTTCTGTTTTGCTGCCAGGTAGACTGTGTAACTTATACATATACTGTCTGTAAAATGTAATAAAAAGAACTTGAAACTTAATCCCTTTCCCTCTCTGGATTCTGTAAATCAGTTTGTTTTCTATGTGCTAAAGCCACAGGCCACACAGCCCAACATGCTAAGGCTTAACCTGGGAATGAAGAAGATTTTAAAAAATGATAGGGGGTGGGATTCTCCAGAGAAGACAGGTTTAAAGACATGAGTTCTGTGAAGAATGCAGCTAAATCTGGCTTCCCCAGATTTTTCTTTGGACAGTAACAGGAAGCTGTGAGTATAGTTTCATGGCACAAAGTACCACAAGGGCTCAAGTGGTAAGACACTGAACAGCAGACTGGAAGGTTGGTAGTTCAGCAGTTCGAGACCTGAGTGCCGCATGATGGAGTGAGCTCCCGTCTCTGGCCCCAGCTCCTGCCAACCTAGCAGTTTGAAAGCAAGAAATTGCAAGTAGATAAATAGGTACCACTTTGGTGGGAAGGTAACAGCGTTCCATGCCCCTCAGCAACTAGTCATGCCGGCCACATGACCATGGAAGTGTCTTCGGACAGCACTGGCTCTTTGGCTCGGAAACGGAGATGAGCACCGCATCCCTAGAGTCATATTTGACTGGCTTTCGAGCAAGGGATACCTTTACTTTTATGTTACCACACCTGCCATCCAGCACTGTCTAGAAATCATGGCTTAGATCCAGAGGAGTTTGTCCACATGATAAACGTTGTCTTTCACTGACAAGTAAGGCACAAGCTGTTGTGCAAGTATTTCCGGAACATTGTTGACAGCCATTTTCCCTTCCATTCAGATCTGACCCCTATGCCTCTAATCACGCCCCCTGAAGTGGACATGCACAAACAACACTGCCAACAGAATTGGAAGGCTCAGGTGCCCATGGAGACAACCTTTGGCCTATGGAACCTCTGCCATTGTTCTGAAAGCTTGAGATAGCTTGAAATAGTTCAGCAAAGATCACTTATTTCTGCTTAAATATGTGTGGAATGTTATACCTCGGGCTATGTGCATAGAAGTAGATTTTTTTTAAAAAACGGAAAATCAAAATGTTGCACCAATGGGAATTCAAATTCTGTGCAAGCTAAAGGAAGGCTGCATCCTGTGACCTGAAAAATTACTGCTGTTAATCATAGCTGCTGAACATTTTGAATCCAAATCCCAGCCACTGGACTCTTCAGCCATTCTTCTGGCTCATGTTTTTCTGCAGCATTGTTCACATAACTGTTCACAGTCACTGGGCAAAAGCTAAATGCTGGGACCAATTTCATATTTTGAGTTTTTCTGCATTTGCAAGGAATATTTCCAGTCCTGATTACAGTGAGAATACCATTTAATTTCGGTATCACTGAAATAAATCCCTTGTGCCAAGCCGTGTTGTTCAAGAGTTGCAATTCCTAATTATCTGGTACCTTAGGTCACCTTTAAGCAATTTGCTTGGCAGCTGAGTGTTTTTTTAAAATCACCCTGAGTGTTCTCTCTCAAGGCTGTCCTATGCATCCTTGTGGAAATGATTGTAGTTTAGGAAATCTCGCAGATTAAGGCCTATTATTGCCCAGAGTTATTATTACAGTGTGTTTTACTTCTCTACTAGGCAGTAAATATGTGTTATCAGGCTGCTTGTATTTCTTAGAACAAACTGGAATGTAAACTCAGATGATCTGAGTCAGATCTTTATAAGGCAGATGGATTTGTGAATGAGATGGAAGGTGACTGAAAGAAAGGTTGACGCTGTGTGTTTTTTTCAGGGTAGCTTTCAGTATTGCTTTCCACAGTTTAAACCTGTCTTGAAAAAATTGCTCTAAATGCAGACATATTTATTTCCTAAATCTCTATCCTGATTTTCAACTGAAACTCCTAGGCTGTGGTCACACTGGAGGCTTGGTACAATCTGGGTGCGCGTCTAATTGCACTGGTTTAAAGTGTTGTGGGAAGGACCAACCAGACAGCACACCCTGGGGCAGTTTTCCCGTGCACTCATCCAGTGGTGAGGCATCCACATTACTGCAGCACCTCAACCATGGAGTGTACTGCCCAGTGTGTTTCTTTAAAAACAGGGGGGCACATATGCATATGCACTCATGCTTATGCGAATATCGGCAGCTACTAACACCCCCCCCCCCAAGCAGAAACGGATCTGTCAGTTCAGACTTCCCATCTGGCTTCAGTTTGTGACGGGAGTCCAGATGGCCGGGAAAGTGGAGTGGAAGCACTGGTATCCGTAAATACCAGACTTTCCTTGGTACTTGATTACTCTGCTTCCAAAGAGGGGCAACACGGGGTGCCGATGACTGGGGCACAGAAGGCAGATGTTGTCATCTGATCATGCTCTTTAAATCTACAAAGG
The DNA here is from genome assembly GCA_029233225.1 of Lepidodactylus listeri. Taxonomy (NCBI): domain Eukaryota; kingdom Metazoa; phylum Chordata; class Lepidosauria; order Squamata; family Gekkonidae; genus Lepidodactylus; species Lepidodactylus listeri. The sequence goes on along the minus strand of JARCFY010000005.1, from coordinate 53,405,477 downwards.
TAATGGTACTATATCATGGCAAACTGCTCGTGTGACCGCAGCCCTAAAGTACCTTTTAATTAAAATAATCCAGCAAGAAAACAGATTGTTTGAAAACACCCACCCCCTCTGCTTTATAGGGTCATGTGCTAAAGTTTTGTTATAATACTCACCACCTTGAGGAACTTTAGTTGGGTAGAAAGGCAGCACAGAAATGTTCTAAATACATGAACATAACCATTTCCAACCCCTCCCCCCTCAAATTGCACTGAAATTCTATAGTTTTGAAAAGAATAATTCATTTCCTTTGGTGCTATTAATGAAGCAGTTTCTATTCAGAGTGGTTATTTTACAAATAATTACAACTAGAATTTTAAGTGGACAAACAAAGTTGTTTATTATGAATGTTAATGCACTGTTGTCGATATATTTCTATATCTCTGTGAGTAAAGAAAATTGCATTGTTCATACAAAATGTTAATACACCAAAAGAAATTGTTTGTACTGTATTTGAGATTTAAATAAAATAAAAAATTATAAATTAAAAAAAAAAAGTAAATAAGTGATGGTATTGGTCAATTTCCTTGGTGCTACTACATAAACTCATGTAAACATCCCTGAGGTTCATGACAAAACTCTGCAGATGATGCTAAATGATGAAAGAATTCAAATATTAAGACTTACATGTCTTATGCACACATTTCAGTAAGTACCAGTGAACTCAGCAGGACTTACTTCTGAGGTGATAAAGTCCCCCTCACCCACTCCACTCTACAGAATGGATACCAAGCACCCTTTTGTCAAGCTATGCCCCACCAAAGATGTTAACAGGTTCATTTTTGTAGGACAAGACTTTTTTTCCTACCCCCATCTAAACACCAACACATCTCAGTATTAAGCTGACACAATGACAGGTAACTTATTTTAAGTCTCAGGACCAAACTAGATGCTACAGACACATGAAATAATCTCCCAACTGAACTAAGTTTGAGTCCAGTGGCACCTTTAAGACCAACAAAGCTTTATTCAAGGTATAGACTTTGGTGTGCAAGCACACTTCTTCAGATACAGTGAAAAAGGATATCCTCAACCATTACATATAGGTAGAGAGACCGGGGGGGTGGGGGGTTAGTTGCCAAGAAGGGCTAGTTAGAGTCAATATGCATAAGTAACTGGGTGATTATAGCTGAGATTGGATTAAGGCGGTTGGTAACATATGTGAATGGCAGTAAATTAGTATACAAATACAAGAATTAACAAACAGATGTGAGAACGAAGTTTGAGTCAAGTGGCACCTCCAAGGCCAACAAAGTTCAATTCTGAATATAAGCGAGAACTGAGAAACTCATCCTGTGTAGATGCACACTTCTTCAGATACATTGAAACAGATTTCCTCAGATGTTACATATGGGGGGGGGGGGGTAGTTGCCAGGAAGGGCTAGTTAGAGTCAAGATGCATAAGTAACTGAGCAATAAATACAGCTAAGAATGGGAAAGCATTTGGGAAGACCTATGAATGGCAGCAAATTGGTATACACATAATAAAGAAGAGAGAAGAGATTGGATTTGTACCCCGCCTTTCACTACCCAAGGGAGTCTCAGAGCTCCTTTCCCTTCCCCTCCCCACAACAGACACCCTTTGAGGTAGGTGGGGCTGAGAGAGCTCTGAGACAACTGTTCTTGAGAGAACAGCAGGTATAGAGCAATGGCTTGCCCAAGGTCATCCAGCAGGTGCAAGTGGAGGAGTGGGGAATCAAACCCGGTTCTTCCAGATTACAGTCTGCGCACTTAACAGTGGTTCCTAAGCTTTCTAATGCTGCAACCCTTTAATACAGTTCCTCATGTTGTGGTAACCCCCAACCATAAAATTCTGCCAACACACACAACAATGAAGCTACTTTTTCAGATGTTTTCTCTTGCATGGCAGTTAGCACCAAACAACTTTTATACAGACTTTAGACACACATATATTTGCAAGTTATTCCCAACAAGACACAACAAACACTCAGGCTTCAGACTTACTTTTCTTCAACAGAAGATGCCATGAGAAAATGAAGGTAGGTGGGGGGGAGAGGCTGTTGCAGGTAGGGAGAGAGAGAGAGAGAGAGAAAGGGGGGGAGAGAGAAAGGGGGAAGAGAGGGGGGAAGAGAGAGATAGAAAGGGGGAAGAGAGAGGGGGAGAGAGAGAGAGAAAAGTGGGGGGAGAAAGAGAGAAAGGGGGAAGAGAGAGGGGGAAGGTAGGTAGGTAGGTAGGTAGGTGTGGGGGGGGTTGCCGCCTTTCCTGGGCTCTGCGCTTCCGCGCGGAGCCTACAGAAAGTGGCAGGGGGTGGCTTTTGCCACCTTTCCTGGGCTCTGCGCTTCGGCACAGAGCCTAGGGAAGGTGACGGGGGGCAGCTTTTGCTGCCTTTCCTGGGCTTTGCGATTTGGTCCCCAGCCTAGGGAAGGCGAGGGGGCTTTTGCCGCCTTTCCTGGGCTCTGCGCTTCAGCGCGGAGCCTAGGGAAGGCGGCTGGGGGGCAACCTTTGTTGCTTTTCCTGGGCTCTGTGCTTCGGCACGGAGCCTAGGGAAGGCGACGGGGGGCGGCTTTTGCTGCCTTACCTGGGCTCTGCGCTTTGGCGTGGAGCCCAGGGAAGGCGAAGGCGGCGACGGGGAGGGGGAAGTGGCCATTGACTTACCTGCTGGCTTCTTACTCCTCGTGGCCCCTGCTGGAAGGCTCCGGCCCCAACCAACCCCTGCTCTTTGCCCTTAAAGGGAAAGCTCCGTTTAAGGGCAAAGAGCCAGGAGGCCAGACCTCGCACTCAATCGAGCGCGGGGCCCTTTCCTGCCAGCGGGGAGGAGTGGGGCGGGGTGGGCTCGGATGCCAGCCAGCAACCCCCGTGAAATGGTCGTTTGACACCAAAAGGGGTCACGAACCACAGGTTGAGAACTGCTGCACTACACCACACTGGCTCCTGGTTAAAGGAGTTAACAGGTGTGAGAACTAAATTTGAGTCCAGTGGCACCCTTAAGACCAAAAAAGTTTAATTTCTGGGTATACGTGAGAACTGAGTGACTTAGCATATGGAGTTGATATCTCTGGGGGTTCTATTGTCCTGAAAGTTACAATAACTTGGAATTCAGCAATCTCCCATTCCAGTCTGTTTCTGAAATTCCTTTGTAAAAAACAGCTACTTTGAAGTCCCCTGTTGAGTGCCCTGGGAGGCTGAAATGTTCTCCTACAGGTTTCTCAGTTTTATGATACTTGATGACAGATTTGTGTCCATTTATCCTTTGGTGTAGGGTTTGACCTGTTTGTCCTATGGAGAGAACTGAAGGACATTTTTGGCATTTAATACCATATACAATGTTAGAAGATGAGCAAGTGAATAAGCCTGAGATGGTGTAGTTGATGTTGTTAGGTACCGTGACTGAGTTGTCTGGAAGTATGTGGCAGCAAAGTCGGCATCTGGGTTTGTTGCAAGCTCTGGTATCAGTGTCCATGTTCAAATTAGACGTTGTATTATTGTGGGTGAGGACTTGTTTGAAATTGGGGGGGCTGTCTGTGCTGTCAGGGTTTGCCCCCCAAGTACTTGTGAAAGAGAACTGTCATTATCCAGTAGAGGTTGTAAGTCACTGATTGTTATTGTCTCTTTTGTGCCTGCCTTTCAGCAGGTTTTCTCTGGGCCCCATTCTGGCTTTGTTAATCTGTTTCTTGGCTTCATCAGGTGGGTACTTTAGTTCCAAAAAGGTTTGTTGTAGATCTCTCAGGTGAGAACCTCTTTCTGTAGGATTGGAGTAGATGCAGCTGTACCATAGAGCCTGGCTGTATACAATGGATTGTTTGGTATGTTTAGGATGGTGGCTTGTAGGTATGTTTGTCGGTCAGTAGGTTTCCGGTATAAGGTTGTGTCTATGGGTGCGTTCAGACGCGCAGATTTGAGCCTTTTCGAAATGTTTAGAGCTGGCTCAAATCTGCATGTTCAGACAGCCACAGCTGCCTCCCGTCCCCAGCCGTCACCTACCGGACCAAATACCGTCTAAAGCGTTGCAGTTTTGAGATCAGGTCCCAAGGTGGTTTCTCCCATCCTCTTCCAGCTCAAGCTGCCTTCTTCCTGTGTGATCGCGGAGCCGTCATCGAGCCACTTCCGAGTCTTTAAACCCCCCCGGCGGAAGCCTCTGGCTTCCACTTTTTGCCCATTTTTTTGTGCATTGGCGATATGCGCATAGGCTCTTCTCTGCCTTTCCTTTAAAAAAATTTTTTTTAATGGCCATTACTTCTCTGTCCGGGATGAGAAGGAGACCAGTTTCAGGGTACAAGTGTAAAGGGACGTGTTATTTCAAGGCAAGGAAGTCACGGAGCTTGTGTAACTGAGAGGCTTTGCTCTCCTGCTTTTGCACACGCGCTAGACTGGATTTTCAGATGTTTGCTTATGCGCATGCACAAGCGGTGAAAAATAAAAAAAGAGGCCAAACACACGCTCCCATGTAGATGCCGGGGAGCCGGTTGAGTTCGCTTCGAGCTGGGGTGAGTGTGATCGTAATGGGGCGTTTTGAGCCGGCTCCAGCATGCTGTCTAAACGCACCCTATATGTTTCTGGTATAAGGTAGTGTCTATGTGTATTTTTACAGTAGTGTCCAGAAAATGTATTTCTTGCCCTCATTGTCAGGTTGATGGTGGGGTGAAAGTCATTGAATGCCTTCTTTTTCACTGTATCTGAAGAAGTGTGCTTGCACACAAAAGCTTATACCTTGAATAAAACTTTGTTGGTCTTAAAGGTGCCACTGGACTCAACCTTTGTTCTGAAGCTTCAGACCAGCATGGCTGACCACCTGAATCTAATCTCTTAACTGTTATCTTCAAATGAAAAGCAACTGTGGGACTGGGAATGAAGTAAGTGTGTGTGTGTGTGAAGTGCCATCAAGTCACAGCCCAACCTAGGAGGATTTTCAAGGCAAGAGACTAATAGAGGTGGTTTGCCATTGCCTTCCTCTACATAGTAACTTTTGTGGTCTCCCATCTAAATCCTAACCAGGGTCAACCCTACTTAGCTTCCAAGATCTCATGAGATCAGGCTGGCCTGGGCCATTTACTTCCTCACTGAAGTAAGGATGTGAGCTGCTTAACCCTTTCCCCAAGGTCATTTTCTGCTCAAAATCCTCTACAACATTTTCTATGGGGGCAGGAGGTAGACAGACTACAGAAAAGGCACTGGCAGGGGAAGATCTTGAGTGGGACAATGGTTAGAAGGGAAAGAGTTAACAACCAGTTAACTCTCCCATTCCCCCTGGGATTCCCCTCCCCAAGACATTTCTTCTGACACCAATTATGACAGGGTAGGTCACCCATAATTTTTTTTACTGTTTGTTAACATGTCTTAAGTCAGACTCCATTTTGTATTTTTTCTAAAATATATGAAGTAGCTATTTAATTTAAAACTAGGCCTGAAACATCATTATCTTCATCATGTTTCATCTCCACATTCAGAGAAAGGAACTCTCTTATGAAGGATATATACAGAGTATGCTATAGGACTCTCCAAGAGATTAAAGCCATTCACCCAAGGCTGCATTTCCCACCTTGGACACAGAATTTGCTGTGGAATTCCAGGCATCCAGCATAAAGTCACTATGAATTCATTGCTGACATCTGTCCATAAACGAATTTAAAATATAATAGAAACACAGCAGATCTATTCTTTGAACCAAAAAAAAAAAGGTCTCTGAGGATTTGGGCCAAACAGGTTGACAAATTGTTCTATAAGTTTCTTCTTTCAGCTTTTCTCTGTGGAAACTCAACAGACCAAAGCCCAGCCAATTGTTCTTCAGTCACCTTACAGCAAACATGCTCTGGGCGACAGTGTTAGGCCTGAAGGGCTGGGTTTGGCCCAGTATTTGCCAGGGAGCCCCACCTTTCTATCTTTCAAATCTTCTTCCCTTTCCCATTTTGGCTGGGCACTTCTCTCAGCACAGATCATACAGTGCTCAGAAATGCATGGACAGAGTGGGGTAGAGATTTATATAGTGTGCCCATATCTTGTAAATTGTGCACAGGTTGCACCATTAGAACAGAATGAGCAGTGTTCATATGAGCTCCCTGCTGGCCCAGAGTCCATGTTCAGCAGCCAAAGCCTGCTATGCTCTTGCTTGTAGTAGTCTACCATCTCAGAAATCACTCTTAGACCTCTTGCTGACTAGGTGGAAATGTGTACATGTTCATGAGGGCATTAAAAGCTTCAGTCAGTTCTCGCATGCAAGTTGCAGGTAGTCAATACAAAAGAGGTTTCTTAGACCAGATGCGCATGCATGCCAGAATGAGAAGGTACAGTGGATTTTAGGTGGATGCTTTGTGTTGTGGTTTTTAAATTACTTCCATGCAGATAGAAACTAGCCTAAAAGTAGTAGAGGCTGTGTAACCCAGTAATCTCTCTACTATGCTAGCTTTCTACTAATAGGGAGGTTTGGGGTGGGGGGGTAGTAGAAGATTGCCTCACCTGAAGTATTACTTAGGGTTGCCAGCTCCGGGTTGGGAAATACCTGGAGATTTTAGGGGCGGAGCTTGAAGAGGGTGGGGTTTGGGGAGGGGAGGGACTTCAATGGGCTATAGTGCCACAAAGTCCCCCTTCCAAAGCAGCCATTTTTCAAAGCGTCTCCAATTTCTTGCGCATGAAATTAATCACAAAACAAATAACACAACTTCTACATAACTTCAAAGATTACAGTGATTCATTTTTCTTCTCTTCTTCTTGAAGAATATGTAATTTTGAAGTTATGTAGAAGCTGTGTTATCTGCTATGTGATTAATTTCATGTGCAAGAAATTGGAGACACTTTGTTACTATGGTCTACATTCAGATGAAGTTTCCTTTGAAACAAAGATCCATTCTGGAGACTTTCATCAATTGTTTCTATGGACCATTTCTTGAATAATGTTCATGCACTATCTCTTTAATGTTTGCATATATGTTGTATTATATAACTTTAATTGAATAGATAGCGCTCTTTTGCAGTTTCCTTTGGTCTTTTGTTTTGTGTTCTTGGGACTGTGACTTTCCTTTATCACTTTGAGGTTGGCAACCATAATACTATTGCACCACTTCATTCTGTTGTGATGTGTAGACCTACAGTTGGGGAGCCCATGTTCCAGCCATGTCATGGTGGTTTATATTTAACCAAGCAGCCTTGCCACAGTTGGCCATTCAGTGCTCAGCGACCAACACACCCACTTGCCTGTCATGCAGCCTCTGAGGCCAGTGCAATAAGGCCAAAGAAGTCCCACTGAACAGGCCACCTGGCAACTATTTCCAGTGAGGAAAACATCAGTGGTTACATTAGCCTGTTTTGATGGTCCTGCCATTAGCATCAACAAGCTACCTTCTTTCCCACTCTGGGTTGGGGAGCTGCAGAAAGCAACATAGAAGGATGGCCAATGCCAACTCTGGATTTTGAAATTCCTGTAGATTTGAGGGAGGTTGGAGTTAGGGTTGCCAGCCTCCAGGTGGGGCCTGGGGATCTCCTGCTTTTACAACTGATCTCCAGCTGACAGAGATCAGCTCCCCTGGAGAAAATGGCTGCTTTGAAGGGTGGACAATATGGCATTGTACCATGCTGAGGCCCCTCCCTTCCCCAAACCCCACCCTCTCCCGGATCCACCCCCAAAATCTCCAGATATTTTCCCACCCAGAATTGGCAACCCTAGTTGGAGCCTGGGAGGACTAGGTTTGGTAGGGGACACACCTCCGTGGGGTATAATGTCATACAGTCCACCTTCCCCAGCAGCCATTTTCTCCAGGGGAACTGATCTCTATTGCCCAGAGGCCGATTTTAATTCCAGGAGATCCCCAGCCGCCACCACCTGAAGACTGACAACCCTCTGTGAGAAGGCCTTCCCAGCTGGGCCTGGATCACTAGTTGAACTTTGTAGCTTAAAGGCCTGGCCTCTGCAGCAGTGTGAGTAAAGCAACTGCAATCGATTCCCTTGCGTAACCCTATGCAGCCAGGTTAGAAACTCTGACGCCTGTAAATGCAAGGCCAATCTCAAGCCAAGGCAGCAGGGACACACACGTGAAGGCGGCGTGCAGCGCGGGAAATGAACGCCCGTTCGGAGCAAAGTTTAGGTGGCCACGAGTGGGCTCCCTCTCGCCCAGCTCATAGCTCGAGGGTTATTGGAGAGACTATGGGACAGGCACCTGGCGCTCCAGGTGTATCAAGGCTGGTTGCTCCTCTCTTGAGGAATGCGAGGGCCTGTCCTCCCCAGCTGCGTCGCGCCTGCTGGTGAGCACCGTCAAAGTCCCCCGGGGGAGCCGACGGTTTTGGGGCCTGGTAATTTGGAACAGACTTACCGGTTCCCCCTGCTGGGTTCCGGTTCCCCCTGGGCCGATTGCCCCCGGGGGGCGTCGTCAGGAGCGGTTGAAAGTCCTCCCGGCGGCTAGGAAAGATTAGAGGACAAAGGGTCAGGCTTGCTAGCAGGCGCTGTGGTGCGATCGGCGTGTTCTCCAGCGCCGGCTTTTACGCGCTAAAGGCGAGAGGGGAGGAGAAAGAAAGTTTCATCATCGCTTCAATGAGCAGAGCGGGCTTATAAAAGCGCCCGGCTCCAGCGCTGTCGCTTGGCTGGCTTTCCATTGTAGCGGATGGGAAGGTGAGAGAAAGCAAGGCAGACAAGCAGGCAGGCACCTGACTGTGGAGCTGGAAGCTCATGGTTAACAGGCGCTTGGACCCCGGAGGAATTGCTTGAGAGCTCCGAGCCGACAATGGGAGTTCAGGCCGACAATGGCAAAGCTCCGAGAATCGGCAGCAGCCGACAAGGTTTCAGCACCTGCTTCGGGAGCACCGGCTGCAAAATGAAGGTACAACCTCGCCTCAGTTGGGGGAGTGTAGGAGAAAGAAGGGCTTCCGACAACCTTTTATCTTTAAATAAGGAAATATGCTTCAATACATCAGAGTGTAAAGTTTAAAGTTAAACTGGCTGACTTGAGAGTGTTTGAAATTCTGGGCTGCATCTGCATTGCCTGTGAATTCCTGCTGATGTGATTGTGTGAAGAAGCATGTGAGTTTTGCAGCTTTTAGAAGGACTGTGAATTTTTAGAGCAGATTTAGGGAGCAGTTCTAAATAGGCCTGCTCAAAAGTAAGTCCTTTATTTTACTGTGGACCTTAGTCCAGGAAAGTGCCTTTAGGATTACAGTCTTAATCTTATTGATCCTAGTGGGGCCGTATCTATTTATATCTGTCCCCTAAACTTAAGGGCTTGTTTATTCATAATAGTATAGTTCTCTGAACTGTGTCCTATATATGCTTACTTGAGAGTAAGTACTATTGAATTTAGTGAAGCATACTTCTGAGTCAGCAAGCACAGAGTCTGTGTGCATAAGTAACTTCTGTTGCAACACATTACTTAAAGTTAGGGATTCTGATGTCAAATAAATTCTAGTTAAGTTGCTGTGATAACCTGAATTTATAAGGTTGGTTGCTAAGTTATTCTTCTCTTCAGCAAAACACATGACTTTGTTTACATATACCTGAGTGCTTTCACTATGATTCATGGTTTCAGTGCAACCCTACTGTGTGTCTACTCAAAAGCAAGTCCCATAATGTGTGGTGCTTCTTCACAGGTAAGTGTGCATAGGACTGCACTGTCAGAATACTTTTTGTAAATCAATGGGAATCTGCTTAAGTCTCTTTTCTGAACTGGATGGTGATTCATCTATTAGTGAGCTAACTACTACGCTAAGTTATTGTTGCTTTGGAGTTGATACCATCTGACTGCAGCCATTTGGGGATATGAGGTTGTGTTTTTGTAGCATTGCTGTTAATCCTCCTGTGGGATATTTAAAAGCCTCCCTTCCCCGCCTTCTGGTGGTGATGGCTTGCTGTAACTGCATGGGGCTGGGGGGGGGGGCATGACAGCTTTGCCTCTTGGGCATGTGAATGTTCTGTGCATTCAAAGAGAGTAGCAGCCCCTAGTGCACACTTGCCAACAGAAGACTGTTGAAGTGCTGAAAGATGCAGTCTTTGCCGAATAGATTCTGGTGGTGATTTTTTTCCCCTGGGCTGAAAGAAATGAAGGGCAGCTGTTCAGCAGCTGGGAGAACATGCAGACCATCTGACCATCTCTTGTGGCTCTTTGATGGGCCACCAGAGAAGTTCAGAAAGATTAGAAGAAAGTGGAGGGACAGAAAAGACTAACAAGTTTCCTAAGTCAGAGGGCAGTTTTGGTGCCATGTCTTAGGCTGCTATCCAGAGCATACATATTTGGGAGAGAATTCCATTGAAATCAGTGGGACCCACTCCAAGTGGGTGTGTACAGGCTTGCCGCCTCATGGAGGAAGGCTGGTTAAAAAGGTCATCTTGACCATATGGGTCATGGTGACAAGATGGGCTGTGGAGAAAAGAACCTGTAACCAGGCACTTTGTAACAAGCTGGCCAAGAGGGAAACTCTTATCAAAAGCAAGTTGCTTGTTTGTCTGAAACAAGAGACCACTGAATCTCAAAGGTGCACAAAAGGCTCAAAGAGGGCAAAACATTTGTAAGATGAATGAGGAGACACACATGCTGGGATGACTAAAGTGATCTAGAGTGCAAAGGGAGTGATGTGATTTCTTATATTCTTTGAGGATAGAGGCAGATACCAATGAGACAGCTGTAAGCTCCCCTGAATCTACAAGAGAGGACCAGTTATAAAGAAACCTGCCACCAGAGATTACTCTGAGGCTTGTCATGAGAACTTTGGCTGATGGTGGTAGAGAAGCATGATCTCACTTTCCCTTATTTGAATGGCAGACCAACAGGGACAGGTCCCCCCCCCCCCCCATTCACTTGTACATTCCAGAGCAGAGAAAGAGGTGAAGGTGCTATGTTGTCTTCTGGCATTATGTAAGAAAGCTATTTCCAGTCTGATAGTAGCACCCCGGGGGAAAGTTTGCAAGTGTTTGAACCTAGAATTTCATGATGGCACTTAGCAGTTTGGAAATGCTTTGGCTGACGTAGGAGCTGTCGGAAAGGAAACCTCACAACTAGTTCTTAAGAACCAGCTTCACTTTCCTTGTATTTTTCCATGCCAAAATCCATCTCTTTGGCCCATTCTCTCCCTTGCATTCTACAACTTCATACGTAGGCAGTTACCTAGGTTGGCTCTTTGCAGAGAGTAGCAGATATAATTTAGGAAACTTATTCACAGAAAAGAAGTGATTGCCACATCTAAGGCAAATAAAATGTTTACTTTGCACACACACACACCACCCCGCATCCAAGACATAAGAGAAGCTAATGTTGGATCAGGGCAATGGCCCATCCAGTCCAACACTCTGTCACACAGTGGCCAAAAATACCAGGTGCCATCAGGAAGTCCAGCAGTGGGACCAGGACACTAGAAGCCCTCCCACTGTTTCCCCCCCCCCCAAGCACCAAGAATATAGAGCATTACTTGCCCCAGACTGAGAGATCCTATCTATACCTTGTGGCTAATAGCCACTGATGGACCTCTGCTCCATATGTTTATCTAATTCCCTCTTGAAGCCATCCATGCCTGTAGCCACCACCACCTCCTGTGGCAGTGAATTCCATGTGTCAATCACTCTTTGGGTGAAGAAGTACTTCCTTTTTATCCATTCTATCCTGACTGCTCAGCAATTTCATTGAGGCAAGAGGAGCTCAGCGTTCCACACAAGGGCTAACAGTGTCCTTCGCTATTAACCTGTATCATAAAATTGTGTAGAGCAATGCTTGCTGCATGTTAATAAACTTGTCTTGTATAATGGGTAGGAGTCTCTCTACAATAGATGGTAACTTCACCCACTCTGAGTGAAAATATTACTTATTTTCTGGATTGTGTTCTAAACCAGTCTCTAAAACACATCTAATGGATGTACAATTCAGTGCCTGATGGTGAATTCTGACTTACAATATCTACCTTGTGCTAGAGTAAATTGTGTTACTTTGAAGTGTCACTAGACTCCTGTTTCATTGTGCTGCTGAAGACTAACATGGCTACCCATCGGGAATAGATATATGTATATTTAAAGGCAATGGTGACTCATATAAAGACTCTGAGGCCATTGGTGTAAACTATCCTGTTCTTGTTTCAGTTGTTGTTCTTTAAAGATTCAGTGAGGCAATTGGCCCCACCCCTTGAAGAATGCTTCCTAGCAACCAAGGCCAGATAGTAACAGACATTCCTGTCCCTAGGAAGTGAGGCTTTTCTTCACCCAGGTAGAGGGAGAAAGGGGTTCTGACTCCTGGCACCACCAGTGGGGACTGCTGAAGACACAGAGGCAGAAATGTGGGCTGTCCTCTCCATGGCTCTTTTGCTCTAACTGCTGTCTTTAAAGGTTCTGTGAGGGAAATAGCCCCCAGCAACCATGGTCAGGTAGCACCTGATAGTTTGGTCCAAGCCTAGGTATCAGTGCAGATTGTAGCTCCTGGGTCTTCCTGATGCCTTAAGTGATGAAGGTTTGTCTCTTGCTTTATTTGAAATATTTATAATTCTATTTTATTCCTGGACAAGGACTCAAAGCAGGTAATGGTGACATTTTAAACAAGTATATCTTTAAAAAAAAAACAAAAAAAAAACATGAATCCAGGAAAAAGACACTTGTTGTCAAAGTCAGACAATGTCCTGTGCCCTTCTGATGAGCTCACATTCCCGCCCTCCCCCCCCCCCCCCATACCTCAGAAGCCTTAAGAGTATAAGCTTTGTCAAGGCCAAGGATGTCAGCAGAAATGGTGTGTGTGTGTGTGTGTGATGATCTCTTTTTTTGGTTAATCTACAAAGTCATTTTCTTCTGCACACCTGGTTAATCCCCCAGTAGATAGAGACAGCTATCTTGGGGGAGGGGCTTGTTTTACTTGCATTCAGGGACCAGCTACTTGACTGTTCCATATAGTAGTGATGTTCAGAACTATATTTTGGTATGATGACCTTATTTTTTGCGGTGATTGTGCCTATTCAGGTGGCTCCTAAAATCAGCTGCCATCAAGTCAAAGTAAATGGCAGTTTGAGTTAAATTTCCTCTCCATTATGGCAACAATAAGCTTCCTTATTTATTTAAGTATTTATCTGCTGCTTTTTTTCCCCATTGGGAGAACTCAGAGTGACTTACAGCATCATTCTCTTCTCATCCCTTTTATCCTTGCAGCCCTGTGAATTAGATTAGGCTGAGTGAAAGTTGAATGTCCAAAGGTTACCCAGTGAGTGAGCTTCCATGGCAGACTGGGGATTTGAATGGGTCTCTCAGATCCTAGTCCGGTGATCCAGTGGAATGATGTCTGGCACTGTTATTCAGCAAGAGTCCCTCTGAGCAGGTGTTTTGTTTCTGCCTTACAAGAGTTGGAGCATTTCCAAGAGCCTACCTGTACAGAATGTGTTGACTGTGTTGGGAACTAAACAAACAGCATAACTCTCATAAGCACCATTGGTAGCTGTGAAACACTGCTGTAGCGCCAGTACAAGGCATTCCTTCATGAAATGCACTCCAAGCTCTGGTCTGTCAGCTCGAGATAATGGAACTTCTATTTGTTTTATGATGCTGTGTTTACAGAGTGCCTTTCTCAAAAGTTTCTCCAGAAATAATAAACAGAGTATTTTCAGATAAAGCAGAGGGCCACAGAGCATTCTGTCCCACCTCCTGCTTCTGTTTCATCTGCTGTGGGGGAGCTGCTCGTGTTGCTGAATCACTTCAACATGACAAACAGAAGTTCCACCGCAGTGACCCCAGCTGCTGATGCGACACTCATGATAGAGGAAAGGGGGAGCCAGTGCCTCTCCTGCCTTTGGGCTTAGATATTTGGCCTCCAGCATGGATGTTACTTTAGGAATTATGGATGAGGGGCAACAAAAGAGAAATTTTGAGTGCCCCCCCTGAAATTAGTAATTGATGACTTGAAAAGAACCTCTGAATTAAGCTGCCAGAATTGCCCAGGGAACAGTATATCTCAGTTGCCTTTCAGCACTGAATGGAAGAACATCTAAGGTCTAGGTAAGGTTGCCAACCCCCAGCTGGGGCCTGGGGATCTCCCACTATTACACTTGAACTCCAGGCAACCAAGATAAGTTCCCCTGGAGAAAATGGCTGCTTTGGAGGGTGGACTCTATGGAACCAGGGCTCATTTCGTAGCAGGAGCTCCTTTGCATATTAGGCCACACACCCCTAATGTAGCCAATCCTCCAAGAGCTTAGAGAGCTCTTCTTACAGGGGCTACTGTAAGCTCTTGGAGGATTGGCTACATCAGGGGTGTGTGGCCTAATATGCAAAGGAGCTCCTGCTATGAAATGAGTCCTGTATGGAACTATATGCTGCTGAGGTCCTTCCCCTCCCCAAACCCTTCCCTCCCCAGGTTCCACCCCCAAATCTCCAGGTATTTCCCAACTAAGAGTTGGCAACCCTAAATAAGCAGGAATAAATAAGCAGGAATTGTTTGAAAGGGTGGGGGTGTTGCTAGTGAGCCCAATTCTAGTTCATTAAGAACTCATAAAAGCAGCAGCCTGTAAACAGGACTGTGAATATTCTGAGCTGAAAAACTGCAATTATGAATACATTTTGTGTGTAATTTCCGTGTAAGGAATTTTAGACTGCAACCCTATATACACTTGCTTTGAGTGTAAGAGCCATTGGCTGTGTGTTGGTTTATGTTTCTACTAGTCTTGGTCGATCAGCTTATCTGTATGCAAAGATTCACTGGGGGGAAAAGGCAAGAATCTGCATAGGGCACTGAACTTACTCCGAATACAGAACCTCTGCCCCCAGACTGTCCATGGGTCTAAACTTCTGAGATTTATTCAGTGTTGCTCTGGCACTCTGAAGTCTGGTTCATAAGGATCAAAAACTTGCTTGAAGAGATAGGACAGCTAACATTTTCCTGTTAATGACGTCTATACTGAGTATCAAATTATCTGCTAGCTGGGCCTGACCTGGGTAGCCCAGGCAAGCCCGATCCTGTCAGATCTTGGAAGCTAAACAGGGTCGACTCTGGCAAGTAATTGGAAGTGCGACCTCCAAGGAATACCAGAGGAGGGAGGCAGGGGCAGGCTAAATCATGCCACCTCTCTGAAAAACATCCATGCTCCCAGTAGGGGTCGCCAGAGGTCAGCCATGACTTCCAGGCAAGCACACAAACACACACAAAATGCTAGCTGCAGGGTGTTTGTTATTTTGAAAAGCTTCTGAGGGAGGTTGCTGTCATGAGCCAGCGTGGTGTAGTGGATCAGATATTATCCTTGAACCATGCAGAACTAGGTTCAAATTTCTGCTTGTGCCAGTAAGCTCACTGGGTGACCCTAAACCAATCACTCTCCTACCTGATAGGGTTGTTTTGAGGATTAAAAGGTAGGAAACCTGAATTTCCCTGAGTTCCTTTAAGAAGGGGCAATGATGTAAATATAACGAAAAAATAAGTTAGCTGAAATGCTTCTCTGCCCAAGCAAAAGGTGTTCAGAGCATGCCAAAGCTTTGCGAACAAAATATTTGAAGCATGCAAAACAGGAAGTCAAGAAAGGCAGAATGTATGCTGTGGCATCATCCTGTTATCTGACAGTATCATTTGCAATTTTTCAGACATTGGAATCTGGAGGAGGTAGGAAGGTCAAACTTGCAGCTCATTCAAAGTTCTGATAGCACAATGCAAAAAGAGCATGGAAGGAGGGCAGTGTGTGGAGAAGCCATTCCCTTTAACACACCATTTGAGACCCCTGAAGCTATTAGTACAGACTGGAAGACACAACTGGCCTGCCCTCCTCCCTGTGTCAGACCAGCAAATGCAATAAAGGCTGCCCTGCGTCACAAATAGGAAAGCAGTTGTACCACAGTAAGGTTCCTGCAGAGATGACTCCAACAAGAGAATTAAGCCACATGGTGTGTGGCCCTCCACCCCTGAGCAAGTGTCACTAACCAATCAGACCTTGGAGTAAAATCCTTTGTGACCCTGATTTTTGCACCATTCAGACCCCAAGCATCAGTAAAGCCCATTTAAAGAAGGCAGATTTGCACAGTCATTTTCAGCTGTATTTTCACCATATGATCCTGTTCTTGTTTCCATATTTGCTTAGTGAAGTACCTTATGAGATGGTGGTGCACAGGCCTTCTTTGCAATGACCTCTGTGCCCGAGGCAACAAGCAGAATCATGGAGAAATCTATTCATGTACAGTTGGTTGCAAAGTACTGTCTCCACTAATCATGGGCAGGGCAGGAGAAATTCTGTGAACCACGTCTATTTTCCCCAGTCGTTTACTGAAGCACAACTTCAAGCTATATAAACCCTGATTCTGACTGTGGCATATTAGACAAAGTCATAGAGGATGGGTTCACCAGTGGCTGTTACTCCCACATTCAGAGGCATCATACACCTCTAAGGAGCAAATCCTGGGAACAAGCAACTGGGGATAGCCATAGCCTTTGTGTGAGATCGGAATCTGCCCAGCTGCTGTTGGAAACAGAATACTAGACCATGTGAACCTTGGCCTGATCCAGCCAGGCAGTTCTTATATTCTTAAGAGGCAGCCCTTGATTCTGCAGTTCTCTTGATATTTAGATAAGGGAAGCTCATATAAATAAGGGAAGCTCATGACACTGCAGATTATATAGTTCTGGGTAGGAACAGAGGGAAGGAGGCTTGAGGTAGCCTAAGTGGGAGGCAAAGGGGGCAAATAAAGAAAAAAATGAAGATTATGTGTCTCCACCTATGATCATGGCCATTTAACAAAAAGAATTGGAACCACTGATAAGAGGGATCCAAAGATTTATAGCATTGGGCATGCTGGAGCACTTGGAAATAGTTGAGATCTCTGAAGTGGTCTGAAAAAAAGCAAACGTATTTTCTTTGGTCAGGGCTGCTGTGTAAAATGGGGAAGTGACTTGAAGGAATTGGGGGCTCTTGTATCCTAGGTGGGAGAAGCTTTCAGTAGCCAAGGAAGATTCGCTTTGGAAGAGATGGTGGAGAAAAGTGCTACAGAATTAGGTATGGAAGGAAGGATGGATAGGCAAGAGAACAGTATTTTACACCTTGAGCCACAAGAGTCCATGTTGGTTTCGCAGCAGCCAGTTAATGTGGCTACTCTTTTGAATATGGGTGTGTAAATAACTATCTATTATCTGGAAACTTGAAGGTGAGGACAAAGGGGATTCACTGTGAAGAACCCATGAGAAAGGGAAGTGTGGGAGGGGCTCCCTATATTTTACCTGTTTTTTTAAAAAAATGTAGAAGTACAAGTGGAGTGCCAAAGCTTAATCACCTCCAGACCAAGCAGTCAAAGTTTTGTAAATTAGAAGATGTGGTTTCTTGATGTGCCACAAATGACTCACCTGGGGATGAGGACCAAGTGGGCTCTTTAAAAGTTTTGAAGATTTTTTTGATTTATTTTCAAGGATGGCAAGGTCTACTCTAACCTTTCCTTCACAATGCGTAATCCTTACACGATTACGCAAGTGCCTCTGGTTTCAGTGCAATCAAGTGTAAGGAAGGATGGTTTGCCAAGGGACACATGGCTGCTTACTCTAGCAATCCTTTTTACTCTGCCCTTTCTCCAGGAGCTTAGGGTGGCAAATGTGGGTTGCTCATCTCCTCCTTTTTATCTTCACAGCAGCAACCCACTGAGTCAGGTTAGGTTGAGTAAGGGTGACTGACCCTAGATCCCCCAGTGAATTTCATGGTGAATGGGGTCCACTTCAACACTCCTACACTCCTAACACTCCTACACTTCAACACATGGCTCTCAGCTGGCCTATAGGGATGCTACTTCTGCTGTAATTCTTCAGACTGTGCACATTTTAGTGAGGCCTGTGAATCCAATTCCTTCAGGTTCTGAAAATGCCTGCCTTTGCTCATAACAGGTTCTTGACAGTTCAAAGGATGTTGTAGGGCGGTGTTCCTGGCTGCTTTTCTGCATGGCTGCTGCTGAAAGGTTGGTGGGAAAACAAGGGGCAGTAACTTGTGATTGAATCAGGATGTAGCTCACGTTTATCTTGGCAGCACTGAGAACAGGGGTAGACCAGAGGAAAAGAGTTCCCTTGCAAATGAGAGAGATGTGATTTTTGAGAATTTCCTCGCTGAGTGTCTGGGTGCAGAGAATGAGCAACACAGTTGAGAAGAGAAAGGTCAGGAACACAGGAGATGAAGTTACCTTGTTATCTGTTACCTTGGAGTATGTGGTTGATACTGAACTTCTGAAATCCTTTAATGTGCATGTGTATCACAAGGTGTCCTTTACTTTTATAGATTTTTGTTTTGGGTGGTGCATTTCTCCAAGGGCATGCCAAGTGGAGTTTTTATGCGGACAATTAGATAATCCAAAGGTAGAAACTCCCATGCTAGCCTGACCATTTTGGGGATCAAAGAGTCAGCCAGATCATTTTATAGAGGGAGGGGTGGCCGGGTGCCTGAGTGTCAGCAAGGAGTGGTCACTGTAGATAAGATTAGCATGAGGGAGGGGAATGTTGCTGGTTCTCAGAGCAAGGGCCTGCCCTCAGGTGCTGGGGTGAGAAGAGAGGTTGCATAAGGGTGCAGGTCAAGAAAATCAAAAGGGATCCGAAGCCCCAGAGGAAGGCAATACTGCACTCTGGTACTTATCTGCAAAATTAGAGAGAGCGCACAAAGAAAGTACAAAGATCAAGCCCTAGCGTAAAAAACACACATACACACAGTGGGAAGCAAACAAATGAAAATAGTGGCAACAGGATTCAGGAAGTGGGGGTGCTCTGCCGGTGGTTTCTCTGAACTTTCTCTCACCAGTGAAGTGGATGCAGAGACCAGTGGATTGTTGGGTAACGAAGGCAGTTCTTGGCCACTGGAGGGGAAGAAGCCCCAAATCCACAAGGTCAGGTGTTGGATACTTTGGCCACAGAAATGATCTCTCTAATGACTGGACTGGGGTGACAAATTTAAATTGGATATCAGCATGTTAGTCATAGGTTTAAGGTATTTACAGATTGGTTTCTTTTGTACCTCACCTTTCCTCCCCTCACCAGAGACTCAGGGTAGCATGCACAGATTTCTTCCCTTTTTTATCTTCAAAATGACCCTGTGGGGTAGATTAGTTTGAGAGGTGGTGAGTTGCTCAAGCTTCACCCAGCAAGCTTTGCAGTTGAAATCCACCACTGGAAGAGTATGTGCTTTACTTGCCAAAGGTCCCAGGTTCAACCCTGGCTGGTCCAGTTATAAGGATCTTGTAGCAAGTGATTACTAATTATTAGAGATCACTAATTATATTACTAGTTATTAGCGACTACTTCTAATATGCTGCCTAAATGCTAAGTACTAGTAGGACTATATTAGTGGAGCAGATGGTCTTGAATTAGGATCACAGCCTTGGATCCAATCAGCTTTTTCACGAAGTCTCACTCAAGCCCCCCTTCTTACTACAGTTCCTGTTGCATATGGATTTTGTCTGTGTGGGTCCCATGATCCCCATTGTAGCTTTTTTGGGTGGTCAAAGGGAACCACTCCTTTTTTCATTAGTAGAAAAACTGGTTGGATCCATCTCATCAAGACCAAGGTTCAAACCCCTTCTCCCTGGTGGCTAGTTTTGCCAACTTCCAGGTGGTGAATTGTTGAGATATCCTGGGATTACCACTGGTTTCCAGGTAACAGATCAGTTCATCTGGAGAAAACTGCCACATTGGAAGGTGGATTCTATGGCATTGTATGCCAGTGAAGTCCCTCACCCTCCTCAGGCTCCACCCCCAAATTCTCCTGGTATTTCACAGCTTGGAGCTGGCTACCCTTCTGGTGATCTTGAATCAATCAATACCTTCTACCTTAGCTTCTTTCACAAGGGTGTGTTGGACGTAACTGCCAGTGTATGCAGTTCCTTCAGTATACAATTATAAATTTATAGTACAGCCTTGTAGCAGTATATGTTTATATTTATCGTGTAGCAGTTACACACAGGAAGCATGTAATAATATAAAATACATAATCCAAGTTGATACAGTGGGTATGCAGACTGATTGGGCAATCTCCCTAAATACTAATATCCAAATTTTCAGTCCACTCAATTGCAGCTGGGGAGAGTTCAAAGAGCTCTGTCACATCACCCTGGAGAGCACAATGCTCACATTCCTGTGACAGATGGGAAATAGTTTGGTGAGCAGCATCACAATGCATTTTTGTCATGGTATTCTGCCCCATTTAAACAACAGGTCTGCACATCTGCCAAAGCCTGTTTGTATTTATTTAATTATAAGCTTATATCCCACCCTATCCCACAAGTGGATTCAGGGCAGCTCACAACATATAAAATACAATGAAATAGGAATAAACATAATTAAAACCAAATTTAAAACAATCAGATCTAAGCCAAAACAGCAACTCCAGGGCAGTCCATAGTGCCTCCTGCAAGATGTTAGTCAAATAATAAATTACTGTGGGCTGGGGAGGCTGAGATGTTTGAATATCCACCGCCTCAGCCAAAGGCCTGGTGGAACCAGTCTATTTTACAGTATTTTACTAGCTGTCTTCCATATTTTACGTGGCAAGTCAAATCCTGCGGCCCTCTTGTTGTTTATCAGGTTATGGATACTGAGTGGAGCTGATTGCATCCATGTTTGTGACCATTCATTCCCTAGATTGAAATTTTGTGATTGCAGGATTTGTGCAGATCTTATTGCTAGGTTAGTCTGGAAAGGCCCACATTAGCCATGTCTTCGTGGATAGGCAACTCTCTGTTTTCAATTATTTTTCTATATTCACGAGGAAGAGCGTCTTGTCTTTAGAGATGCAAACAGTTAAAAAGTTTCAAAGTTGCATAGAACAAAAGGGGGGATCTGAAGAAATGTAACAGGCATAACAAAAACTTCATAAGCATAATGTAATGTACGTTGTGCACAATGGACTTTAAGTAATGAAGCCTGGCAGAATTTAAAAAATGCACAAGATAGCAACAGAGTTTAGGTCACGGGTGCATTGTGTGGAGCCATCAGTTTGGCAATCAGGGCTGCTCAAGCCCCTTTCAGCCCTCTCTGGTCTCTTCCTGCTGGTACAGTAACTGGGAAGCGGATGAGAGGCAGAGGGCCATAACACCAGAAAATCTGGCCAGACTAGGGTTGCCATCCACCTGATGGGGGCAGGGTTTGCCCCAATTTTGGGCTCTCTATCCACCTGCCAGCCAGCTGCCAACAGGGAGAGCCCTGCCCCCAAAGAGCTCCACACTGCCCGACATGCCTGGCACAATGTCATCACCTGGAGGTGATGTCATCGTGCTGGGCATGTCACAGGAGGGATGCTCTAGCATACGGCTAAAAACTCTATGGTGATCATAGAGTTTTTGGGTGAACACTGGAGCGTCCCCCCAGTGATGTGCTTAGTGTGATGATGTCACTTCTGGGTGATGTCATTGTGGTGCACATGCAAAGCATGCATGCAGGACAACCCTAGACCAGACAGAAGCATCCTGGCACCATCCTTGAATAAGAATAACAAGTAAGGTGGAAGTCTCTGTTGCACCCCCACCCTCCAAAGCCTACTAATGGTTTAGCACCTTTTTGGAGTGTTTGTGCAACACCACTGGGTCTAGTTTTGTATAGTTTCAAATCTAGAACTCCAGGCCTGACTGTGATAAATCCTGAAGAAGAAGAGAAGGATTGGATTTATACCCCGCCCTTCACTTGTAGTCTCAGAGTGGCTTACAATCTCCTTCCCCTCCCCACAACAGACACCCTGTGAGCTAGGTGGGGCTGAGAGAGCTCTTTCCCAAGGTGTCCTTGAGTGAACAGCTGGTACAGAGCTATGGCTTGCCCATGGTCATCCAGCAGGTGCAAGTAGAGGAGTGGGGAATCAAACCCGGTTCTCCCGGATTAGAGTCTGCACACTTAACCACTACACCAAACTGGCTCAAACTGGCTGAAGTCTATATAGTATCTGTAATGATAACAAAACTGGAGTGGGGCTAGGGCTGCCAAGTCCAACTTGGGAAATATCTGGGGACTTTGGGGGTGGAGCCAGGAGACTTTGGGGGTGGAGCCAGAAGAAAGGAAGTGACATCATTTTGTGAAGTCACATCCTGTGATGTTGCTTCCACATGCTTCCACATGAACTCATGAAGTTTCCTAATACTGAATCAGGCCATTGGTCCATCAAGGTCAGTACTGACTACTCAGACTGGTAGTGGTTCTCCAGGGTCTCAGGCTGAGATCTTTAATATCACCTATTACCTGATCCTTTTTTAGCTGAAGAGGCTGATACCTCCTGCATGTCAAGCAGATGCTCTATCACTGAGCAACGGCCCTACTGAATCCTTCCTCATCTCAGCAGAATATGATTTTCATATCATAAGAACAGGAGAGAAGCCACAGTGGATCGGCCCATCCAGTACAGCCCATCCAGTACAACACTCTGTGTCACAACAGTGGCCAAAAACACCAGGTGCCCTCAGGAGGTCCAGCAGCGGGGCCAGAACTCCAGAAGCCCTCCCACTGTTGCCCCCCAAGCACCAAGAATGCAGAGCCTCACTGCCCCAGACAAAGGGTTCCATTTAGGCCTTGTGGCTAATAATAGCCACTGACAGACCTCTGCTAGATGGGGACAGAGAGACAGACAGACAGACAGACAGACAGACAGAAAAAAGAAAGAAAGAGGGAGGGAGAGAGAGATGGAAAAAAACTGGCAGAGGCACTTACCCCAGGCCCAGCAGCAACCTTTCAATCTTACACCAGCCGCATGCAAAAGCAGGCCCTTCAGTAAGAGCTTAGTCCCTCGTTAATCTCTGGGCGGGGCTCTCTTGCTAACTCTTAAAGGGGAAATGTCTGGTGAGGCTTTTCACTGCAGGCTCTTCAGACATTTCCCTTTTAAGAGGCCTGGAAGGGAGAGGGCCCGGCAGGCTCCGACATTCCCCTCCTGTTGGCAGCCATTGCCTCCCCCTGGTGGCCAGTTTTGAAAAGGCGGGGGTAAGCATGAAAAATCGGTGTTTCCCCCGCCCTACCGGGGGACTTGGCAGCCCTAAGTGGGGCATCCTGGAGAAGCAAATCACCCCAGAAATTATGTCTTTAATACTCTTGCAATGCTCTTGTGCACAAACAACCCTTCATCCTTACTCTTTTCTGACATCTGAAAGTTTTGTGTCATGTTTCTTCAGCATAGGCTACTTAAGCAATGGGTTGCAACTAGATTTTCTTGCACAAAACAGGGAAATCCACTTGTAAACAATTGCTAAAGTGCATTCAGTGTGCATTATCCAGTCTGTGTGGAAGCACCCACAGTT
Source organism: Lepidodactylus listeri (assembly GCA_029233225.1). Classification (NCBI taxonomy): domain Eukaryota; kingdom Metazoa; phylum Chordata; class Lepidosauria; order Squamata; family Gekkonidae; genus Lepidodactylus; species Lepidodactylus listeri. The sequence goes on along the minus strand of JARCFY010000005.1, from coordinate 53,382,343 downwards.
TCAGATGGGCAGCCATACTGGTCTCAGAAGAGCAAGATTTGGGAGTCCAGTAGCACCTTAAAGAGCAAAAAGGTTTCCAGGGTATAAACTTTCAAGAATCAAAACTCTTTAAGATGCAACTGGATTCTGATATTGCTCTCTTCATCATGCTACTGGAAATGAACATTTAATCAAAAATTAAAAAGGTCTTTCCAAGCATATTTTAAGAGAGGGGGCAGAAGATAAATGTTTGCAGATGACTACCCAGCAACCTATAGGCTTTCATCCATAATTTTAAAAAAATATATTTTAGATTTACAAATTACAGTGACTAAGGTCGGGCATCACTCTCTGCCTCATCAGTAAATATTAGAAGACTGGAAACATTCTCATATGTGGGTCGGGGACCAGGCTCTGCTCTGCAAAAATGTTTCTGTGGCCGGTTGTCTTTCTCAGAGGTCTATTTTAGAGGCCACAACCCAAAGCAGCCATTCCCCCCCCCCAAGGGAACTGATCTCTGTTGCCTGGAGATCAGTTGTAATGCCAAGAGATTGCCGGGCTGCACCTGGTGGTTGCCAGCTCTATTTATTAGATTTATTCTCCACAAGAGACCTGTGTATTAAAAAAGCAATTTGATCATGTTGCATGATGCTTAAAAGTTTCTTTCTTGTGGGGAAAATGCTGATTAAGGTACTTTGTGTTAAATGTCTCGAAGGCTCCTGGCCTGAGAGATCTATTGTTGCCCTGAGCTGCCTTTGTCTTCCCTACAGCATGTCAATAATTCTCATTCTTTCTACTTAATACTTTTAAGATTATTGATTAATTAATGACCTGGTCTTTCTCCCATGAGGACCCAAAGCAGTGTACATTGTTCTCCTCTCCCTGTGAGGTAGGTTAGCCTGAGTGTGTGTTATTGGCCCAAGGGCACCCAGTAAGCTTCCATGGCAAACTGGAGATCTGAACCTGCATCTCTCAGGCCCTGATCTGACACTAGTAGCTACCTCAGTAGCTTGCAATATAGTACAGTGCAAAAAAATTACACATTTTTTAAAATGATAGTAGTATAGGGCTGCTAAGTCCCCCCAAGGGGCAGGGATTCCCCCACTTAAAGGGTCCAGAATCCGCTGGTCCAGATCCAGCCAACAGGGGGAACCCCACCCCTGTAGTGGCCAGATTGGGCCGACGTGCCCGGTGTGATGATATTGCCCAGAAGTGACATTATCACACTGGGCACGTCGCCGGGCAACGCTCTAGCAATCGCCCTGAAAACTCTATGGCACCAAAGAGTTTTCAGGGCGATTGCTAGAGTGTCGCCCAGCGACATGGCCAGCGTGATGATGTCACTTCTGGGCGATGTCATCACGGCGCGTGCACACTTTGCGTGCGTGCGGATGTCCCCCAGCTCATCCCCGTCTTTAACTGTAAGTAACTTGGCAACCCTATAGTGGTAGGTTTGCCAGGTCCTTACCTTCTGCTGGCAGGGGGCTCCAGCCTGCTCTCCTGGATCTTCTGGTGCACACGCAGAGCATGCACCATGATAATATCATCTGGAAGTGATGTCATCATGCTGGGCATGTCATGCAGGGGGCACTCTAGCATTTGGCCAAAAACTCTATGATCACCTCCAGGTGACATCATCACACCACGCACATTAGGTGCTGTGGGGCTTTTTAGAAGCGGGGTGGGGTGGATTGGAGGCTCTGAAATCAGGGGAACCCCTTCCCCCTTCAAGGGGATAGCAACCCTAGATAGTGGACAAATTTAGATACTACCCCCCCACACCTGCATGATATCTCTATGGCAGTGGTTTTTAGCCATGGTTGTGGGCGCTCTTGTTTGGGGGAAGTTTGGTTCAGGAACTGCTCTGGCATGCTGCAATAGCCAGTGGAGTTCTAATTCCCCTGTCTCCGGTGAGAAGTAATTTATTTAACAATAATTAAATCCAAAGGCTCCAATTTGTACTAATTCATCATTGTCACTTGAAGAAAGTGGTGTGCCAGAGGAAAGAAGCCGTAGCATTCTGCAAAACCACTGATGCCTACAGATGCTAAGAAAAGTCAAGAACTCCACAAAACCCTGGTTGAAGAACTTTGCTCTATAGGGCTGTCTATGAATGTAACACAAAGTTGCCAAGATAGGCTCTTCTTCCTTACCCTGGCTTCTTTGTTCCATGCTGGCAGCACTAAATGGTTCATGATTGGGCTTAACTGTACTTATACCCAGACATGAAGCTGCAGCTCTTTACTAGTTTTCCAGTCTTGGCAGTGGGTAGATTGGCTTCCTCAAGCTGGCACTATTCCTCCAGAGATGAAGGCAGCACTATAATTGGCTTTGTGCCCGGGCTCTAGATCACTGTTTTTATATCAAGGTTAAAAAGACAATCTGTTTCCATTGAAAATCAGACACTGGAGACCCCCGACCCATAATCTTTAGGGATAATAAATTTGGTGGTTGTTGTATGCTCGAGTTTGGCCTTAGTGACTGAGATTCCAGCCATTGCACCTTATGTCTTCTGCTAAGCTTGGGAACAATACTTCTAAAGTGTTACAACATAGGCTGTATTTCATAACGGATGTTTGGGTGTTGTCTTAGTAATTGTTTAAGGGTAAATGAAGTTGTTGACTGACTGTGTTATCTTATGTAAGCTGCGAGAAAAAGGAGGGTATACATGATGAAAGAGTTCAGGCAATGTCAGATACAATGTCAGATACTAATGGTAAGCATACATGGCATCTAGTCAGCGTATATTGCATCAGGAAATAAATGTCTGAGAAGCCCGCTTTCTTTGGGGCCCTGGGTAAAAGTTCAGGATGGGCCCCCATAAGTACTGCCACCACCCCGCTTGGGCCAAGCAAGGAGAGGCCCTTGCCCCATTCATGGCAGATGGGAGCTGTTGCCCGGCAGCTATTTACCTGAGCCCCCCAAAAAACAGGCACAGGAGAGCTTGGGCTGCCCAAGTTCCAGATGGCATGGTCCCGAGTGGGTGTTGCCAAGGCTGGGCAGCCCAAGCCTCTAATAGACCAGATATGAGTGGCGGCAGCAGGATCCTACAGTTTTTCTTTTCCTCCTCCAGCAAGGAAGCATCCCAGCATGGGGCCCGAGCCAGCTGCCCCAGTGCCCATAGGCTAAGACTGCCCCTGTCTGCGTGAGATGGAAGTCTGTGCTTTCCTAACGACATCTTGTTGCTACAAGACTGTGTAGCATCTGGGTGTGAGGAGAAAGATGCCTGTGTAATCTGTCAAACTTTAAAAGTAAGGCTTGGCTTGGTAGACAGGGAAGCAGCTTGTGTAAACAGCCTGCAGCCATGATCATTCATCCATTCTTAAAGGTAAACGTTAGAGTGATTGAAAAGGTGATGGAAGAAAGCCTAGAGTCTCTTTCATAGCATGCCTGAATATTGCTGAGGTTTGCCTGAAGTTGAGAAACATGATCTGGCTTGGGTGGTCTGACTCCCTGCTGTATGAGAGTCACTTAACTTACAATGAAGAAGGCTGGGAAGAAATAGCTGTGCACCTGACTGGTTTTATAGCAAGCCTTTCTTTGAGAGTTCTTCATTGGTTTTTTTCCCCTGGGTTGGCTCATATGTTAATGTGGCACCCTCTTTGATTGTCTCACTTGGTGCGAGACATCCACTTGCGCAAGCAGTGTAATGGCTGAGGTGTTCCGCTTCCAGACTGCAGCTGTTCCTGCAGTCTTTGACTTGTTGATGAATGGAAATAAGTCGATTGGATGTTGCCTTTTTCCTACAGACTTTGCAGTATTATCCCTGAGACTGTGCTTTCTGATTCTTGCCGTCCAGTTGTGTGGATGACAGGAAGTAGACTTTTGCTTCCTTGAAAATGTACATTAAATGTCTGTTTGCCTGTTACTTACACACACACAAACTTGAGCAGACTAATTTCTCCACTCCCCTCCTTTTTATTTATGCTTCGCTGCTTTCAGCATTCAATGCCTGGAGCATTTTCAGGGCTCACCAGGTGATGTTTAAAAGTTTTTCCTTTCCTTCAAATTAATTAACAATGTCACATATTTCTGCATACCTGGGGAGTCCATCAAGCAGATAGAGAGCTATGCCTTGTGTGTGAGTGGCCTGTTTTTGCTGATTTCATGATTGTTGTGTGTAAGGGGACAATTTAAACAGGTTCAAGGAAAAATGGGAGCCAGCTAAATATAGATCAAATAGAGAACAGCCTGCTGTGTCTCAGGATGTGGAACACTTCCTTTCCTTAGCCTAGTCAATATACAGCTTCTAGACTGCGATCATCCTTCTTTCTTTGGTCTGTTTGTCTTTTTCACAACAAAAATATATCCAACCCTTATGCATTCCTTCCACTTTTGTTATGTATTGCAAGACTCTGAGCAGCTTACATGATATGTAAGATTTTATAGCAGAAGAAGGGAAAACCACAATGAAATGGAATTCTGTGAACATGACCAAAACAGCTGTGGTCCAATGGCAGTGATTCTGACAACAGCTTGCAGTTGTTAAGCATGTTCATGCTGGAGGTTATTAGCCAGTGCCTGGCGCCAGATTGTCTATCCCCTTGCATCTGCTTTCATAGGGCAACTGGTTGTTGTGGTTGTGTTCTTTCTTGAAGGAAAGAGGAAAAGGTTTCCCAGCAACTATTGATTCTCTGGCCTGTGGCTGAGGCCAAACTGATCTTTCCCTTGCTGGTGTTCATTCTGGGATGGGGGAGCTGCACCTTTATATGAACAGCCATGCTGGATAAGACCAGTGGTCCATCTAGCTCACCATCCTGTTTCGCTCAAAGCCAGCCACATGCTTTTGGGAAGTCTGCACATAGAAAATGAAGGCTGGTCTTCAGAATTTATTTATTTATTTGTTTCATATTTTTATCCTGCCCTCCCCACAAACCGGGCTCAGGGCGGCTCACAAGGGCACACTGTGCCAAACCCAACAACAGCTTAAAACATTTTAACAGACAACACAGCAACAATAACAATAAAACCATTACAAATAAAGTGCTTCCAATAGTAATGTTACTCAGTATTCAGATGGTGTCCTACCAGGGTCGGTATCCGGCCCTCCATGACCGTCCGGTCTGGCTGCATTCAGGGTCGACCCTCATCGCAAATATCACTCGCAGATTGCTTCCCAGTGGCTGATACTCTGTAGCACACTGAACCTGGAGATTCCATTGAGCTGTCCTGGTCAATAGCTGCTGACAGACCATATGTTTTGTTAACTGGTCTGTTCCCCCTTAAGGCTATCTAAGCTAGTGGCCATTTGCACAAATACTTGAAGAGTGAGGTCCGTAACTTAGTTATACAATGTGTAAAGAAGTACCTTCTCTTGTTTGTCCTGAATCTTTCACTCATAAATTTCATTGGGACACCCTAAAGTAAATATATAGCATTTCATACTTTTATGAGAGCAGGAGGAAAAAACCTCTTTATCTACTTCACATTGTGCACAATTTTATAAATGTCTGTTATACTCGCCCATCATGTCTGTTACACTTGCCCATTCCAGTAATCTCTCCTTCTTTTGTCTGCTACAGCTGTAAACCAATTATGGAGATCACTTTTGTAATCCACATGGAACCTTATTAAAGGGATAGCTGGAACTGTGTCTCTGAGACATCTACAGTATCTTTCAGTACTAGTCAGGTCTGTGGTGGCTGTATGGCTTTGAAATAGCTATAAACCAGGGGAGTGGTTAGGGTGTCTGACTAACACCCATAGAATCCAGGTACAAGTCCCCACTCTGGGTGACCTTGGGTCATTTACTCTCTCTACCTAATTTTACCTGGCAGGGTTGTTATGAAGCTAAAACATGCCCTGAACATGCCCTGAACGCCTTGAAGTAAGGGCAGGGTGAATAAGTGTTAGATGAATGTGCTGGATATCTGGGGAGGAGGGACATTATAGATTTAGGGGTCTAAATTATACATTATGATCACATGTATCACTACATAAAAGGAACTATAACAGATAAAAAAGGCTTTCCCAGCACTTGCTGGTACTCAAAATGGAACCTCGATTTAGAAAACACACCCTGCCCTGAACTGTGTGCTATACTGCTTAATGAATTATTTCCTATTACATCTACACAACTGCAAAAGTAATAAGATTATATTCTAACCCGCGCTGTCTCTACCCTGCAGTAACAGTAGCTGGTAACAGAACAAGTCTGCCTATCACCTGATCATAGTACCTGGCATCATCATGAGACAGCTGCACAAACTGTGTTTAAGATGTGGGCTTTAACTAATAAAGCACATACTGTTCTCCAGAGAGACATTTCCTTCTCCCTAAGCACTAGGAGTCCGCTTTCAATTAATAAAGAAGATTCCATTCCTCCCTTCACGAATACCCTGATCCAAACTTGGTTTTCTGTGCAGACTGTGTAAAAGAAAAGCTGCAAGCTTGGCCATTAAGAATAGAGCCCAAACTGCTTTTAATCACAGTCACAAGCATCGGTTGCAGCTTATTTTGTAGATAGAGAGAAAAAAGTCCGTAATGCTCCAGCCACCTCAGGGAGGGATAGGGGTGGCACTTCCTGCAAAAGGGTCAGTAAGCTGCTGTGGGTAGTTTTTCTGGATAGCTAGATGGCAGAGTTCATTATTTATTATTTATTTACTTATTAGATTAGGTTTGCATACTGCCCTCCCCGCAAGGGGGGTCGGGGCGTTTCACAACAGATTCCTATAAAACACATAAAATCTACTAAGTAATTTAAAATACAGTTCTAAAACCCAGTAGCCATATGGTGCCATCATACAATTCTGGCCCCCCAGATTACATTAGCGATTAGGGGGAAGAGGGGTGAAAGCAGATTGTGAATCAAATGGTTATTAAGAACTATTAAACTGTTAAAAACCATTGCTGTCCTCAACCGTTTGCTTGGCGGAACATCTCAGCCTTGCAGGCCCTGTGGAATTGTCACAGATCCTTCAGGGCCCTGATTAGAGACTGGACTACATGCAGTGCTTTCTAAAAGCCCAGGTTTATTTGCTGTCTTTAGTTAGGTTTACTGGGGGGGAAATATTTAAGAAATTATTCTGCTGCATCTATACTTCATCTTTCTTTCATTATCCGGAAGCTGTGAAGATTCCAAAGGAGCCAATGCAACAAGATCTGAGGTGGAGCCAGGATGCTTGGCCCCTCCCTGCTTGGTTTCCAGGGCATTCAAGGTTTAGTTGTAGGAGGAAGGGGCTAGAGAGCACACGCCCCTCCAGGTACTGCAGTGCCAGTACCACCAACAGAATAATGGCAGAGACAGAATTGTGGGGGATAACATATTTGGTATGGTGGCAGGGGAAAAGAAGTTAATATTTGTAATTGAAAAAAACTTGTAAGCTGCTTTCAGCACCATATGATTAAAATGCAGGATATAAATCAAACATATGGCATGTTCCTGGAGGAGAAACCCCCCTCTCCCCCCGGGGTGGCAAAAGAGTTCTGATATTATTGTCATGATTCAACAATCTTTTGTTCCTATTTACTGTAAAATTAGAACAAAATTAGATCTGATGATCCAAATGTGGCTCAAAGAAGCCAATAATCCCCCCCCCCTCCAAATTTCCTTTACCCTCTGCATGTGTAGGACAGAAACTAGTCTTTCAAAGGATGGCTGACGTACCATAACTTTTAACAGTAATTCACCTTGAGCCCCAATGAGAAAGATGGACTATAAATAATGTAAATAAAAAAATAAAGGAATAATGTTCATTATAGGAAGATACCACATCCTCATGGAGCAAGTTATTTTGTCTCCTGCCTCTTTCGTGTCATATACCAGTTCTTGCTTGTTTGAATAGGTGCTGCTTATTAAAAGCAGGGACAGAAGACAAGGTCCTTGAGTCCAGCATTAGCTGAACTAGTAATAATTGACAGAGTAAAGACCCTTTTTTGTCAGAAGGCAAGACTTCTGCAGTTCGGGCAATGCTTCATGTGTGTGTAAACTCTGAAATCAATCACATTCAAATTACAAAACCAAAAGACTTTCCCTATCTTCTTTATAATGCCTATTTGCAGTGTTTTGGAACTTTTTCTGAATGCCGTCATTCCTGGTGTTTTCTGGGACTCTCATCTGAACAGCAGTGCTAATGGATTTATAGAACCCTTGCAGTTCAGTTGCAGTAAGAGGTAAACCATTGCCAATTTGTTGTAGTGGTTAGAAGTGCGGACTCTAATCTGGGAGAACCAGGTTGAATTCCCCACTCTTCCACATGCAGCTGCTGGTGTGACCTTGGGTCAGTTACAAGTTCTTTCAGACCTGTTCTCTCATGAGCAGTTCTTGAAAGAGCTCCCTCAGCCCCACCTACCTCACAGGGTGTCTGTTGTGGGGAGGGGAAAGGAAAGGAGACTGTAAGCCACTTTGAGACTCCTTTGGGTAGTGAAGGGTAGGGTATAAATCCAATCTCTTCTTCTCTTTAGTGGGTAAAGTTAAAAATGTGACCATTAGCATGAATTCCACACTTCCAGAAATCTACAAATGAGCACCAAAGGATTCTAAAGGGGGGGGGGGGAAGGCTTTGTTTTCAGATGATCAAGTTAATCACCTTTTTTTTTTTAACAAAGTGAGCTTTAACTCACAAAAGCTCATAACATGGGAAGTTTTGTTGGTCTTTTAAAGTGCCACTGGACTCAGATTTTGTTCTATTACAGACTAGCATGGCCACCCACCTCATCTTCTTTTGTGTGTGTGCAAGCTTTAGTCACATTAATATTGGTAATTGTGCTGCGCCTCAGAACTGCAAGCATGAGGGTGCTGCAGCTGACTACTGGGGATTCCTGGGGCTTCATCTGATCATGCGCCTAATAATGTGTTATTTTGCTGACAGGTATTTGTGTTCTGCCATGGCCTGCTACAGCTGTCTCAGCTCCTCTACAGTGCATACTTCAAGAGCACCCTGACAACCATTGAGAAACGCTTTGGCCTTTCCAGCTTCGCCTCCGGCTTCCTCTCCAGTTTGCATGAGGTAACTACATTGAGCATAGTCCATGAGAAGGAGGGTGTAGGCTCTTCTCTTCTGAGCTCATTGTGTGTTGCCTTGAACCTACCAGGTATCCATAGTTAAGTAATGGTTGTTGATAAGGTACTGGTGGATGAGGCCCCCAAAATGGAGTGAGCTGGGGAAGAAAGAAAAGTGCTAGCTTTGTCGTGTAGAAGAAGATGCATGTTATGGTGTCTTGCCGCCAGCCACCGACTGGAGAGTTGTTTGTGTACCATAGAACAATGTCCTAGAGAATCAGGATAGCTTTGGCGGCACAGTTTAGAGAGTAACTGTTAGCTAAACAAGTATTATGTAAGTGTGTGGCTCTTGCCAAAACAGCAGTTTCACATTTAGCTCACCTTACCCTACCACATCTAGTAGAACTTACTCCATGTCATGATGTTCTGTGTTTCTCTACCCTGTGGCATTGGCAGTTGAAAAGCAGACCATTGTGACATTGCCACACAACCAAGCCTTGTTTGGGAGCAAGTAAGCATTTAATGGAAATTCTAGCTGGGTGCTGAGTAACTGAGAAATTGCCATTCAAAGAAGAACATTTTTCAGTTTCTGAAGTTGTTTTCCTGTTACTGCAAGCGTTAGGAGGGGCCCATCAACTACTCTGCACAGGTTTTTCTACCACATTGTGCTGGGGGCTCCCTGTGAGCTCACAAATAGTGCAGTATTATTTAAACGGTTGCTTGCAGTACAAGAGACTGCTGGTGGGGACTAGAAATTTTGTGTGTATGTGTGAAGGAGAGATTTTAAGAAAGGCAGCACAGGTACATTTTCAGAGTAGCAACTGTTCCCATCAAGTAGTAAGAAAGCATTCCAGGGAAGAAAGCAGTGAGAAAGTCCTTTTGGGGTCTGATGGTCTCTTGCTTTCTAACTGAGAAAGAGGAGGACCTGACCTACATTTCTGGGCCTCCCCACAATGGAGTCCTGCTACACCCATGGATTTAATAGATATACACTTTCTGCCAGGCCTTCAGAAGTGTTGCCGCATCTGATGTGTAATGCTATGTTACAAACCCCCCAATTTCTTATGGAGGAGTGAGTCAGACCATTACAGCATCCCCTGCCTGATCCAAGGCTTAAGTCTTGAGCTTTGCATAGTCTGATAGGCTTTATAGTAGTGCCTTTAGTTGTACCCCCATAATTAAGCTTAGTGTTTCCCATGAGAAATCCCTCTTCTTCGGGGATGTAGTCATCGCTGTGGATGGGAACCCAGCCAACAGCAACGGCTTTGTTGCTAGATTCTTGGTTTGGTTTACTTTTCTGAGCTCCATGTGGATAGGGGAAGACCCTTCAACTCCAATTATTTCCCTTCCTTGACTATTCTGTTTCCCAAGGCAGATTACATAGCAGTCCTTTTCTCCTAAAAGGATTCAGAGCTCCCTGCTTCCTTTTCTTCATCAAAAAGCTCTGTAGCTTAAGATCTATTCTGAGGGGCTCAAATACCTTGGGCAGTTCTCCTGATACGGAGCAGGGGAGAGCATCTCCATGAACTGCTCCCAGCCACTCTGCTACACTTCTTCCAGTAGGTCCAAGCTCATGGTCCTTCCATTGCAACTGACCCAATGGGAGGAATAACTTTGGATGCTTGTAGAAATAAGAGTGCAAAAGTGTCTGGATCAGACTTGCACTACACAGTTGGCAGAAAGGGCCATTGAAAGCCAGGCTTTACAACTGAAGGCAACTTTCTTCCATACTCAATTGTCAGCAACAAACAACAAATTGCTTCCTACAGCCCCAAATCAGGTTTGGGTTCACTAAGACAGAAACAGGTCTAGATCTGGTGTCTTGTCCATCCACTGCCACTGCTGCTGTAAATGAAATGAGGCAGGTAAGCCTACCCACTCATCTGTGGAAGACAGCTTGATTGTAGATTCTCCCCACCCCAAGCTGTATTGTTTTGCATAGTTGGGGCTACAATCCAGATTTTGCCTTGCTTGAACAGCTTTGGGTTTAAGCCCTAATGACTCAGAACCAGCAACAGTTTTGATTTTTGTTGACATTTGGCAAAGCATCTGGAGTCTGGCAAAAGGTGCCATCCAGTTCTAGGAGTCTTGGAGAGGGAGACATGGAGAAAAAGCATTGAATTGGCGAGGTCCCTGCTGCATGTACACAGGCTGTACTTTCAGCATGGCTTTGGCACATGTACCACACATTGGCAGAAATGTAAAGCTTATGGGGCTGAAGTAAATATGTGCCTCAGGTCCTGGCACAAACAAAAGAGACCAAAACCAGCAGTTAGACATCAGGGGTGAGCACTGTTGTCTCACATAGCTCTACAAGGAAAAGGATTTGCCAAACCCTCACATTAACTAGGAACATAAGAGCTGTTTAACAACATTAGTACAGTGACCCATCTGTTTAGATTTGCTGTCTGCCACATTCCTCAAGGAATGTTCTAGAGAAATAAGAGCCTATGGCTCTAGCCTAATAGTCTGTCTCCAGCATCGATTGTTTCCAGATACTTGGAAGGAAAAACATACAGCACAAGGTGCTGTCAGTTACAGCACACTTCATTTAGACCATGGGTAAAAGGGAATCCAGAAATTAAAGCTTACAGTCCCATTGTTGTACTTCCTGGGCCAAACAAATTGCCCACTTACTCAGAGTTCCAGGTTGCTCCTGCTGGGGCTATTCCTGCAACCTATGTAATTTGTGTACTATTAAAGAGTTCTTTTCTGAGTAGGCAGGGATAGTAGGAACTGGTCTGGAGGGCAAAAGAGGACAAATGTTGATTCTTCTCTGGCATATTGTAGCATATGGATAGGAGCCTATTTCTCCAGTTTATCTAATAGGGATGGGCATGAACTGAGAAACGAACCACAATTCAAGCATGAACCAGGCTGGTTCGTGGTTCATTTCAAACCAGTTTATTTGGTCTTGTCATTCCACCCCCCACCCCCACCCCCCACCCCAATGAACTGCCTTTTTTCCATGGAGGTTCGTTTGGTTCGTTGGAGCAGTTCGTTCTCCAGACAGCCTGGCACTGATTCAGTCAATTCCTAGTAGGCAACGCTGGGGGTGGACTTGTGAAGAGCCCTAGAAACACCCATAGCAGTAGTCCATAGCTTGATTGGCAGCTTTGGGAGTCAACCAGGGTGCTCCCATTCTGCTCTAAGGAAACAGATTGTGTGTGTGTGTGTGTGTGTATATTTAATATCCAAGGCGCCCCCTGCGTGTGGATATCTAAATCCGCACATTGGAGGCACCTAGGGGGCAAAAACATTTTCCTGCACATTCTATAGGGGCGATACTTAAATCTATAGGGGGATACTTAAATCCCCCCCAAAAGTAAAAGAGCATTACCTCCGCGTGTGTAGGGAACGCTTTGAGAACTGCGTCAGTGCTGCTGCTGCCCCGGGGGGGGGGGGGGGTATGAGAAGGCTTGGTGGGCCAGCGGCTGTAAAATGCTCAGCCCTTGCTGCTGGGTGGGGAGGGAGAAGTCTTGGCGGGCAGGCCAGGCCTTGTGAGGGGAGGTAGGAGGGAGAAGTCTTGGTGGGCCAGCGGCTGTAAGCCGGTCAGCCCTCACCACCACCAGGGGGGAGGGAGAAGGCTTGGCAGGCCAGCCAGGCCTCTCCGCTAGTGCTGGGGGGGAGGGAGAAGGCTTGGCAGCCATTGCTACCGGGGGGCGGGGTAAGGGGAGAAGGCTCACCTGCAGGCGCTTCCTCCTCCTCCCCGTGGAGCTCCTTCTCTCTCCCCCGCAAGTATCGCAGGTCCCGCCTCTTGTGTGTGTGTGTATAACTCAGACACATCCAGTCTTCACCAAACTTGGATGGTGGATGGAGGACAGCCTGCTGACAACCCCTGCGTGTTTGATGTCTCTTAACTCACAAGGGACTGTTTTACCACACCCCAACTCGCAAACCAAATGAACCACAAACAGGTTGGGAAACAGGATAAGTTTGTGAAAGTTCATGTAATCAAACGAACCATGAACCACCACAAACCACCATTTTCCCAGTTCATGCCCATTCCTAATAGGTATTCCTAGAAGAGAAGTGCAGTTGGTAGGTAAAATCGGAGCCTTTTGTGCCCTGAAGATGAAGCTTCAGCTCATCTGCGTCAAGCAATGTGTCTGCAGAGACGCTTTAGCTGTGACTAATATTAACTCATCCAGTATTCATTGTATGAGTTCCTCTAGCCTGACCTATAAAGGTAGGGCCACTCCATAACCAGGGCGTTTTGTGATTCAGTCTCAGGCCTCACACTGGTACAGGAGGCATGTTGGAATGAGGCTGCTGATCTTGCAAGATCTCCAGTACTCTGTTTATGGTAATGAAGATAGTATACAAAAGTTCTCTGTCTCAGTCTCATTCACACATCATAGAACTCCATGTATTAGGCACTTGATCCTAATTTTTAAAACCTCTTTTTCTGGTAAGTCTTGTGGGAAGGGAATAGTTGCACTGCAAAACTTCTTTCACCCCCACCCCACCCTTACTTCATCCATACACAAAGCAACTTTGGAAGATAACACCTTCCCTCTTGCAAGCAGATCTATCTGTGGCATTTTTATCCCACCCTTCCTCCAAAGAACTCAGATTCATATATGATGCCTGAGTCGGGGTGGTTTGGGGTTGGGGCTCCTGCTCCCAGCCTTCGATGGGGCACCATTGGTGCCTGCATCGATGGTTAGGAGTCTGGGAGTGCTCCTGGAACCCTCCTTGGCAATGGAGGCCCAGGTAGCAGCCACTGCTAATTCGGCCTTCTGCCATCTTCGGCTGGTCTGGCAGTTGACCCCCCTTCCTCGATCACGACAACCTGGCTACAGTGATCCACACGATCATCACCTCGAGGTTAGACTATTGTAACACTCTCTACGTGGGGCTGTCCTTATTGCAAAATCGGAGGCTGCAGCTAGTGCAGAATGCTGCGGCTAGGCTATTGATGTGTCTCCCTAGAGAGGAGCACATCTGGCCAGCGCTGAAGGTACTGCACTGGCTGCCAATAGCATATCGAAGTCACTTCAAGGTGCTGGTGCTTACCTTTAAAGCCTTATATGGCCAGGGTCTGACATATCTGAGGGACCACCTTTCCCCATATACACCCCAGAGAGCACTACGGTTGGGCTTAACCATCCCAGGCCCTAAAGAGGCCAGGCTTTCTGTCACAAGGGCCAGGGCCTTTTCAGTGGTGGCTCCATCCTGGTGGAATGAGCTCCCAGAGGAGATCAGGGCCCTGTGGGATCTCTTGCAGTTCCACAGGGCCTGCAAGATGGAGCTCTTCCACCAGGCCTTTAATTAGGAGCCGCCTACCACTACCACCAACATTTGTAGTGGTTTTCCTGGCCCCAGTTGGGGATCAAGCAATATCATCAGGTGAAGCCAGAAGATTATTGATCTGGAAATCTTGCTGTACACCATCCTACTAGATGCAGAATGTTATTATCTAGCACTTTGATTATTGACTAACTGTTTTAAAATGCTTTTAAATGTTCTAAATATATTTTAAATGTCTATGTGAATGTATGGTATTTTTACTGATTAGTGTGAGCCACCCTGAGCCTGCCTGCGGGGAGGGCGGGATATAAATATGAAAATAAATAAATAAATAAATAAATAAAATGGTTCTCCCCTCCTCTGGTTTATTTTCACAATAGTCATGTGGCGGAGGTGGATTAGACCACTCATGAGGTGGATTATACTGAGAAAAATATCAATAGCCAAAGATTAGCAAAGGAACGCAAGTTGCAATTTCTTTCTGAGTGGTTGGCTCAGTCTTCCTCCTGTCCACCATCATATTTTCTTACATGCTGCCAATCCCAAGAGAGTAGTATCTCCCCACTTTAGAGGAGTTGTAAAATACAGCATCTTCTGAATCATTATTTGTAAGGCTGATCAAGTATTCATTTTTCATTATTCAAGCAAATGTAGAATCTACTACTTGTGTTAGAATCAGAGAATCATAGAGTTGGAAGGGACCTCCAGGGTCATCTAGTCCAACCCCCTGCACAATGCAGGAAATTCACAAATACCCCCCATCCCCACCCGCAGTGCCCGCTGTTCCACACCCACAAGATAACAAAAAACCTCCAGGATCCCTGGCCAAACCTGGCCAAAGCAGTATGTCAATCTGCTTTACACACTGATATCTTGCATGCATCTGCAAATGTCATGTTCCCATTGATTGCCTTTCATATCAGTGTTGTAGTTTCATAGTATGAGCAGCTTGCTGTCAACATAAGCAATGGTTGCCATGTTTGGGAGTGTCATGAATAGGCTGCTGCTATTCAACATTCACACCTGGCTTCCATCAGGATATGGCTTTTGCATCACCTAGTATAGCACTGGTTCTATATTTGTGTATAGTTTTCTACTGATTTTGAATCTTGGGGAAAATATGAATGTGTCAAAATTGCATTTAGAAATACCCTCTCATGCCCTGAAATGGTCCAGTGAAAACCTGAGACATAACCCTTCACATTCACAGCAGGGGGCACAGGAACTTCCTAAGTACTTTTGATACAATCAAGATGTTTGCTTGCACTTGGGCAATCTCTTATCCTCTGTGAATTTTGCTGTGGCAATAGCCATTCCAGCCCACAATCATCTATCTTTGCCATCCTCTCGGAGTCCTTTGTTTGTACTTCAGGGCATTTTTCATACTTTTATATGGGTCCTCACGCCAAAATAATATAGCATTTTCTCATTTATTCATTAGAGCAATTCCAAAAGCCACCAAACCAGGCAGGGGAGCCCATTTTATGTACATAAGAAAGGAAGCTTGAGCACAATTAGTGTTGCTCAAAATGTTAAATTTGCCTCAAAGTTTGGATCCGGCCAGTTTAATTGGAACTTTTTATGAAACCCACATTTTATGCTTAACCATGGCATCCCATGCAATATGGGGATGTTTTGAGACAACAAAGAAGGGAATTAACTGATACCAAAAAAAAACAAAACCCCTAGATCCACATACTTCCAACAGTACAGGTTCTAAAATTTGGTCTTTCAGTGGACACCAGAAGAAATGTGATTCAAATTGCACATCTGTATTTGTGCACTATGCTGGCCATTGAAGAAAGTTCTTCAGTAGATTTGTGAACAGCTTGACATGTAGGGGCACAGCCTCACTTAGTTCAAAACAGTATCCTGAATAGGCTTGCATCATCCAAAATGTATTTGGCAGAAAAGAATGCTGAATTGCTTGCAATCAGTAGTTCTTTGGGGACATTATTTGTTTATGGAGGTGGGCTCTGAAAGCAGCCCTAACCAAACCAGCCCTAACTATTGATAGCAAGGCAGTCAATTTAATTTCTCCATATCGGCAATTTAAGAAAACATTGTTATTATGGCCAATAAGCATGTTTGTGAAATTGAGCCTGTCAATGAGTAATAGAAATAAAATTTCATTCCTGTAGTTAAAGCAAAACCCAGTTTGAATCTGTGTGCTTGCGTGACTGCTGGGCCCCATTCTCACACACACCCTGCAGACCAGCCCAAACACATGAAAATAAACCACTTGCCAAGCTGTGTGGCCTGGAGTAAAAATGTCCTGTCCTTTTAACAGAGGCTTTATTATGTGGATATGAGTAACTGAATCTTTCCATGGCATGGAGGTAAATAACATCTTGCTGAGCTTCTGTTAAAGAAATATGGCATTTTTTTCCAGGCCTGTTGGCAACCCTGTGGGCTTCCACGGTGGCCAAGGCTCCTGGAATGATGTCCAGGAGCCCTGCATGTTTGAGAAAAGTGGATAAGAAGCTGAATAAAGTCAATTGACTTTCAAATATGAACCTGAACCTGCAAGGCTTTTCCCTGTGTCTTGCTTACATTTGTGCTACAGCTGATGCCTATTCTGAGAAAAGGGCAAGTTTGCAAAGTTCCTGTGGTGGAACTAAAGCCTGCAGCTCATGATGGCTTGCTGGAGTGCCCGTCTACACAAAATGGCCTGACTGCATGCAGCTGGAATGAAAATGTTGTGTTCCCTCTAAACTGAGCTAGTGTGAGCTAGCTCACAGTTTTTTAGCCTCTGGATCACACCTTTTTGTCTTAGCTCAGGAAGGATGGTTCCAGGGCAAATTAATTTATGGAGCAGCCAAATCATCTGCTCACAACTTTAATGCCAGTAGCTCATAAAGTAGAATTTTTGCTCACAGGACTCCATAGCTTAGAGGGAGCATAGGTTGTTAGTAGTTTATTTAGTGCATTTATGTCTGCTCTTCTTCCAAAGACCTCAGGGTGGTTTACATGGCTCTCCCCGCCTCTCTGCTAACCTCACAGCAGCCTTGGGAGGTAGATGAGGTTGAGAGAAGAGGCCTGGCTCAAGTTGCCCATTAAGTTCTTGCAGCAAGCAGGGATTTGAATGTGGGTCACCTGAGTCCTTATATCCCCCCGCCCCAGTGTATATTGATTTAGCTCTTTGTTAGTCAATTCTTCAGTGCATTTCACTATAAAAAGAGGAAGTAAAACTATATTTATCTTTCCTCAGGTAGTCAGGGGAATGAGTGGTATAGAATCCTACTTTGCCAGATTTTTGATCTGGGCATCATTTTACTGGCTGTGATCCTGTTGGTTTAGTGCTCCTCAGCTATGATGGTGGCATGAGAAGCTTTTACATCTAGTGCTTGGAGTCCTTACTCATTTACAGTGTGTCTTAAATGAATACTTAGGGGAGGGCTGCCTCAAGTCACAGCAACCTCAGGCAGTGACTTGAGTGTATAAACTGAACCTTCACAGAACAAATATCAGAGGGGTTTTTTGACAAAGTTAAGTGACCTCCACACCTGAGAGGAGTAAATGGAGAGTCTCAGTCTTATTTTGACATATTTATTGCTTTACAACTGTTGACCTTATAACCTTAGCTTGTTATTTAATTTTGTCTTGCATATTTTAAAACATCTTCATCATGTTACATGTTAATTTGCTGTTCAGCCCCTCGATAAGTTTGAACCTTACCTTCCTTCCAGTGTATTTGAAAAAGTGTGCATGGTCACAAAAGCTCACACCTTGAGTAAACCTTTGTTGGTCTTAAAGGTGCCACTGGAGTCCATATTTGTTCTACTGCTTCAGTCTAACACGGCTGACCACCTAGAACAAATATCAGATCAGGCATTAAAAGACTGCTGATAGAACTTTAGGATCATCTCAAACTCCGTCCCTTTCAGCAGATTTCGTAAATTCACCGAATGCTGAGTGATCAGGAGAAGCACATGCACGTAGACCAGCCCATAGCTTTGCAACCATCTGGCCTCCCTTAGCATCCTACAAAGCTCTCCTTCACTCTTCCTGTCTGTTCCCATGCTTATGTTTAGCCCTTCCATAAGAGCTGCAACTTCATTTTCTTCAGGGCTTTTTTTGGTAGAAAAAGCTCAGCAGGAAATCATTAGCATAATAGGCCACACCCCTCACCGCACAGCTCATTAGCATGTTCAGCGGAGGATGGGAAAGCACAGGGCAAGCATGGGAGCTTGCCACTCCCCCCCCCCCCCGAGCTTCTTTGCCCCACTTCGGCATTGCCTTTCTAGTCTACTCCCCTTCCGAACTAGATGGCTGGGGAAAGGCGCTGCTGAAGTGCCTGGGATCTTTCAACTCAAGCCAACTTCAGCATTACCTTTCTAGTCTCCTACCACCACCACCCACCCCAAACCACACAACCAGGGGAATGCGGTGCTGAAGTGCCTGGGATCTTTCAACTCGAGCCAGCCAGAACTCCATTCCTGTGCGTTCCTGCCCAAAAATAGCCCTGATTTTCTTAAACAACCCAGCTAATCATGGGCGGAGAGGGATGCTGGGGTACTGTTTGGTTTAGCACAGAAGGTAGGCCTACATTTGAGTTCCCTCTCCCTTTGCATGTGGTGTCCTGCAAGCTGTTCATATTGTTTTCATCATCCTAATTTGTTTACATTGCTGGGTGCTGAAGAGGCCTGAGTATATAGAATGAGGAGAGAAGGCAAAAAGGTTTGGGATCCTCCACAGGGCCAAGCCAACATTCCATAGTTCTGCAGTGCTGTCTCATTTATGGATGGTCTGTTCACCAATGTGAGTGAGGGGATCTCTTCTCTTTAGTTCTTGTCGCTGCTATGGCTGTCCCAAGCCTTACCAGTCTGAGGTGGTTTCTACATGGGGACAGGTTGTTTTTGTAGCTTCCCAGTTGCTGGTGTGGCTGTGGATAAAACACAGCAACAACAGGGCTTTCTAATGGCAGGTTTCTCTGCAGGTTTCTTGCCCCAATACCCCAGAAGTATTCACCACTGCCCCTTCCCTGGGGCACCAGGGCTCTTGCAATACAAAAAAAAAATTAGCACCAGGATATTGTTATATTGATATTTCATTGTAACACTAGGTGTAGCAGGTTCTCTGAATTTTCAGCTTTCATTTTTTTAAGTAAGTCTCTAGCAGCTTCCCTTTGGAAGATGTGGTTTTTCCCATTGTATCTCTGTAAGTGAAGGGGCTAGTCTTAAAAATGAAGGCTGAGAATTCAGAGAATTCAGTACAACTATTATGGTATATAGATATCAAAGTTTCAAAGTTTATTTAGGTTTAATAGCCCATAGGCCATACACCATTAAAAAAAAGAATCTGAAAAAACAGTAAAACAAAAATTTGCCACATCCATGATGCAATTTTGGCAGAGGCTGCTCAGAAGTAGTCTAAATCTTGCTGCATCAGGAAAAGATGAATATTTCAACAGCCATTTTCTTAGGAATCTTTCTCTTGCTGCTGCATGTTTTGGTATATATAGATATAACAATGTTCTGGTGCCAATTTTTTAAAGCCCCCCTCCAGTGGTGGTGGGGAGGAAATGGTTGTGATGTGGGCTGGAAAATCCAAATTTTCCCACCCTCACAGCAGCCATACTGGCTTTATTGTGACCTTTCCCAAAACTTTGGAGCAAAGCAAGTTTGGGAAAGATTGGAGAAAAATGGTGGAATTCCCCATAGGCGCACTAATGCAACATGATGCAAAAGGGGAGGCGGGGGGGGGGGGGAAAGCTTCTCAAAAGCATTGAACTTGGGGTACATAACCTGTGTGGGAAATGGCCTGATTCAACAAAGGAGAAGCTTTGCAGTTGTGTAAGTGTGAATTTCAAATGTGTGGGTCATCAGCAACTTCATTCCTGGGAAATGTCTTAGAGCCTACCATAGTTCTTCCTACTTTAAAAAAAGAAATCGTGGCACCAAACCAGCTGAGAATGAGCTAAAACTAGGAAGGGGGGTGCAGATGCACCTTGTCCCATGCAGTTGCTGCTGTTTCTCCTGTCTCAGGGTTGTTTTCACCTTCTCAGTTGTGCTCTTTGATCTTCGCAGATTGGCAATGTCGTCCTCATCATCTTTGTCAGCTACTTTGGGAATCGAGTTCACCGGCCTAGGATAATAGGTCTTGGGGGCCTGCTGATGGCAGTGGGAGCCTTCCTTCTCACCCTTCCACATTTCCTCTCGCCCCCCTACGAATACTCTGCAACATTCCTTGGTATGTATTTTGCCAAAGATCTTTGATGCAGCCCTGGGGCAGAAGGTTGGGGGCTTTGTGAAAACATGCCGCCTCCTGTTCTTGGGGGACTGTCCTAAAGCACTAACACTGCGCAAACTTCACAGATTGGCTTTCACAGTATCCTGTGAGGTAGGTATGATGTCTCCCTGGTAAATAAGCTTGAAAAACGTCATTAAATGTGTAGCTACTTGGCTTTGAGCCGTCCTTTCATCCTAGGTCCCCCGAGGCATGCTCCAGTCTCTGTGCAATGACTTGCCTGTTGTGGCTGTGCCAAACTGGATTCGTGCCAGAGCTACCTCAGGCAATGCATGTTTTGGTTCATGTCTGGTATCAATGGACGTCATTCTGTATTGAATCACTTTGTTCAAAGTGTCAATATCAATGGAGGATCCACCAGTACCGTGCAAGGGCTGTTTGCAGCGGAGAGGTAAATGTAGCCCCATTGTAAAACATATGCTTTCCCTGCTCCCTAAGTTCAGTGACCCAAAAAAAGGACAGGTGCATTAATCTTCTCATAATCAGCTTTGCCTCCAAGCATTTGCCCCTTTCATTTCACATCAAGCAGCATGCCAGGGTCACCTGTCCCCACAAACAAACTCTCAGGCTGGCTGGAGGAAGGGTGGCTTCTCATGGCACCAGCTGAAGTTACTTGAGGTGGTGCCAGACATATGTTGAGAAAGTCAACACATCAGTCATTAGTCTCTTCTCGCAGAAGGGATGTGTGAAAAGGGAAAACTCCTCCAAGATGGTTGGCAGGTACACATGGCTTCCTTCAATACCTTCTAATCATAGAAAATGATCATGTAATAACTCTTAGTTCTTCTGTCACATTTATCTGTAGTGCATCTAAGCACTTGCATGCAGGAAGTGAAATGAAAAGCATTGTTCCCACTTCCCTAGGGCTGGAAATGACTACTGGGTAGAAGAAAAAGTTGTCAGGATCCACAGTCCTTTGTGCTAGTGGACCATCCTATGCCTTTAGGCAGGATAAATGTTCTCAGTAGGGTTGCCAGCTCCCCTGGAGAAAATGGCTGCTTTGAAGGGTGGACTGTATGGCATGGTACCATGCTGAGGCCCCGCCCCTCCCCAAACCCCACCGTCTCCCGGATCCACTCCCAAAATCTCCAGGTAGACCTGGCAACCCTAGTTCTCAGTTTTCAGAATTAGGTATCTTCCTGATGGGTACTTTTGCTGCAAGAGATGCAGATGTATTCTCTCTGTGATAAATTTTTAGAAAAATCCAGACAAGATGGCTTTTGAGATGATCTCTTGTTAACAGACAAGAGCAGGGGTAGTGGCTCAGAGTGTCAGACTAGTATCTGGGAGACCTGGGTCTGAATCCCCACTGATGCCATCAAAGCTCACTGGGTGACCTTGGGCCAGTCACATACTCACAGTCATACAGTCTCAGCCTAGCCTAACTCACAGGGTTGTTGTGAGGATAACATGGAGGAGAACAGAACAATGTAAGCCACTTTGTATCACCATTAGGGAGAAAGGTGGGATACAAACAAATTAAATAAATAATGTCAATGAATAAGATGTTCTCTGAACTCAGTGCTTTGAACTTATTTATAGGAACAAAAGGCGTCAGTTTTTCATTTATATCAGCTTGCTTATGACACACCATTGTGATTATGTGTGTTCTCGGAGTCCCCTTTAACTATTTTGTATTTATATGTCCAGATTGGTTTTAATCCCAGAACAGATTTAGGTCTGGTCTGCATATGCAGCATATGCCGCTTGACTCTCTTCAGCTGGCCCAATCTGCATCTAGCATTCGCTCCATTGTTTTACCAAACCCACTTTGGAACAGAAAAAGATGTGGTTCAAAACTTCATTCAGATACCCTGAGCCAATGCCGTACTGATGGCAGAGCTATCCCTGAACGGCCATAAAACAGCCATAAATCTATGCAGACAGTTCAATAAAACCGAGAGATTGAACAAACTGAAAGCGGCATGCATAAAATCCGACTTCCATAAAATCTGACAATCAATGTGAAAGTGGCCTGCAATGAGAAGGAGGATTTTTGTTCCAACGTGGGTTTGGTAAAACAGCGGAGCAAATGCTAGATGCAGGTTGGGCCCTGCGCAGGTGCCACTCTCCAGTTCTGCCCCCCAACTTCTTACCAGGACTGACTTTAAGTAGTCTGGGGAATGAGGGGAGTGGGCCTTTGCCTCTCTTCTAGCCTTCCCCTCACCATCCTGAGGGCATGCCTTCTCTAGTCAGGGCTGCAAATGATGCTAATGCCCAGTTGTGGCTAGGGTTGCCAGCCTCCAGGTGGGACCTGGGGATCTCCTGCTTTTACAACTGATCTCCAGCTGACAGAGATCAGCTCCCCTGGAGAAAATGGCTGCTTTGAAGGGAGGACTCTTTAGTATTGTACCATGCTGAGGCCCCTCCCTTCCCCAAACCCCACCCTTTCCTGGCTCCACCCCCAAAGTCTCCAGGTATTTGCTAACCCAGACTTGGCAACCCTAGTTGCGGCCCATGTTGCATCCTTTGATCCTCACCCATCCCACCCACTTAACCTTCACAGTGTTTCCACTGCCATTTCTGGCCCCACAAACCCCCTTGCCTTTCACACAAAGTACTTTGTCTTTCCCCAGAATGTTTCTCCCAGATTTCCTTAGCAGTACTTTGTAATGTGGTAGAAGAAACCATGAGATGGGATCACTTACATGCATTAGGACAAAATTAATTTAGTTGGTATTTTTATCTCATTAATCCCAAACCATTTTCACTTAACAAAAACATATTTTGGCATGAAATACATCTCTAATATAGCCCCCATGGTAATTGAATTTATAAGAAAAAAATCTAAGATGGTTGGGAAAGCCCCTGTTTTCTGGAAATACAGTCCAATCTCATATAATAATGGTTTCTTAATGAACATGCATGTGAATGTTTGTGGTTTCATGCTATTGTGTGTGGAAAACTATATTATATTAACTGAAACCCCTAAATTACCTGGTCAGCGTTTTTCCTTCTGCCCTGTTAACATTTGATCAAACCCTACCACAAGACCACAGAGTTGCTCATTAAGTGCTGTGAGTTGACGGGAATGTTAGCAGTTGAGAAAATGAATAAATAAGAAGGTACAAGAAAGAAGAGCATTGACGTGCATGGCAAGGGAGGTTACATTTGGCTTAATTTTTGAATTGGATGTGGAGTCCCAGCAATATTAAGGATCATTTTGTTCACTCAAAAAGGAGATGCAAATCCGTTGAATCATAGGTTGGGGTTGACTTCACTGTTTTTTCCGTGGACAGCTTGTTTACAATCTCAAAGCTAATGGATAATGTGAAAGCACATGAGAGCCATGGACAACTTAGCAGTGTCCTTATGAACCCTTCCACAATTATCTAGCTGGCTTTTGATCTCCTCACCTTCGACCTACTCGTAAAACATTAGATTCTACCGTAGAACACTAGATTCCACAACACGTCAATGCATTTTTGTTCAAAGCTGTTTCTGAACATAACTCTAAGAGCAGTGTTGCAGTAATACCTTGAAAGAAAAGGGTGATGACAGCTGCTGATCAAAATGAGGAAGTTTATGGTTCTGGCAGGCCTCCAGGAGTGCGGGATCATTAGGGATGTATTAAGCCCAGAGCATTTAAGTCATCCTCATTAGTGAGGTTTTCAAATGTGTAAGTGCAGCTGCTAATGCCACAAGCTGTTGTTGATCCCTGGAATATGATTTTACAAAAGACACAAGCAGAGTTCCAGCATGCCATGTTCTACGTGTGCATGGGAGGGGAGGCTCAATTTCTCACCTCTGGTAGAACCCCTTGAAAAGCACCTCCCAAGGAGGTGGCCCATTTGGAGCAGCAATCCACAAGGTGCAAGGGGAAGTCACTGAAAGGAAGAGTCAACTCCCACCTCATGTATAAACAGTTCAAGCATGCACATGGGCTTCTTTAGATCCAGGACACAGTTTTGGTGCCCCCATGTTCGCTGTTTATATGACTTGCTAAATACCTGGTATGTGAAAGCACTAGTAGGGGATCTGACTTTCCCCATATGAAGCTACCATATATTGAATCAAACAACTGGTCCATCAGAGACAGTATTCACTACTTATACTGATAGCAGCTCTCCAGGGTTCAGATGAAGGTCTTTCACAACACCTGCTACCTGGTCCTTACTGGAGATGCTGGGGTTTGAACCTGGGACTGTCTGCTTGCCAAGCAGATACCCTGCCATTGAGCTACAGTGCCTCCCTGGCCCCACAGATTGTCCTCTGTTTACTTTCTGTGTATTAGGCTTCCACAGTCAATCATGAGAAAGATGAATATTGCTCTTTCAGTGCAGGTGAATAATGTATGTACAAAGAGTAGTAGCATTGGATGTTTTCCCATCTGTATGTTTTTAGGCAGACTTTGAAGTGAAAAGTTATGCTTGTGATTAGGTGGAAATTTGTTTTTCAGAACTGTTGCATTGTTTTCTTCCAGATAAGAACAGCAGCATCACAGCTGAGATCTGCCTTGGAAAGAATGAACGCCCAGTCACAAACTCCACTGCAGATACCCGGGTAGAACAAAGCTCGTTGTGGGGACTAATGGTATTTGCCCAGCTGTTGGCAGGAATTGGGACTGTCCCAATTCAGCCTTTTGGAATCTCCTATGTGGATGACTTTGCAGAGCCAAATAACTCTGCTTTGTATATAGGTAAATGTTTTCCTGTAATTTAAGTAAGACAGTGCCTTTCTTTTTGAAGCTTGGGTTCACATTACCTTACTGTAAGTGTGCTTTGGGGGAGGATCCTAACTGTGAAAAAGTGTCTTCTCATTCGTGACAGATAGCCTAATGACAACAGAGCTGATAGTGCCATCTGTTGATAACATCCCACCTTCTTCCAAAGGGGCTCAGGGCAGTTTGTGTGGCTTTCTCCTTGTCAGTTTTGTCCCCACATCCACTCTGTGTTGTAAGTCAGTCCCAAGGTCACCCAATGAGCACTATAGGGATTTGAACCCAGGTCTCCCTAGTCTTACCCAGACACTGCTATACCCTGTAATGTAAACTGTAACACTGAAAGGACATAACACCCAGGCCTGCTAGCAAGACTGACATGGGTATTCATTTATTTCTTCACATTTATTGCCGCCCTTCTCAGAAGTGGGCTCAGGGCGGGTAACAGCATTTCATTTATACAAAATATATGTTAATACAATAAAATTAATATTTAAAACATCATCACAAATATTAAAATGGTAGTCACTGCTGATAGCAAAGAAATTTTCTGGTTATGGGAGGTTCCTGGTCATAGCCAATAGTTGTTAACAGAGTGACAGACACCTCAAGGAGGCCATATACAGACATCTGCTGCCTCAGCCAGAGGCCTGGTGGAACATCTCTGTCTTGCAGGCCCTGCAGAATTGAAGTAGATCCCGCAGGGCCCTGATCTCAATGGGGAGCATGTTCCACCAGGCAGGGGTCAGGGCAGAAAAGGCCTTGGCCCTGATCAAGGCAAGATGGATGTCTTTTGGGCCAGGATTACCAGGAGGTGTTGACGGCGACACGTGCGGGCGCACATCCACCTGGTGCTGCGCGACCTGCACTGGCTACCTATTGAGTTCCGGATCTGTTTCAAGGTGTTGGTACTTATCTTTAAAGCCCTATATGGCCAGGGGCCAGCCTATCTTCGAGACCGCCTCTCCCCATATGAGCTCCATAGAGCATTGAGGTCCACCAGTCAACATCTTTTGGTGGTCCCCAGCTCCAGGGACATCTGACTGGCCTTGACCAGGGCCAGGACTTTTTCAACCCTGGCCTGTGCCTAGTGGAATAAGCTCCCAAGTGAGATCAGGGCCCTGCAGGATTTATTACAATTCTGCCAGGCCTGCAAGACAGAGCTCTTCCACCAGACTTTTGGTTGATGCAGCGGGTGTCCCCCCCGCTTTGTGTCGACCCCTTTTACAGGTTGGGTTGGCCCTTATTTATGGCCTGGGTCTGTGATTCCAAACTTTATAGATCTCTGAGAATTTATTCCCAGTATTATTAATCACTGAGGTTGCTGGTTTTGCTAGAATTTTGTTTGTTTTAATTGTGGTTTTAACTGTACTGTATTTATGGTTGTATCATTTATATGTTGGAACCCACCCTGAGCCCGTCAAGGGGTGGGCAGGATATAAATCCAAATAAATAAGTGTAGTGCTCTTCGGGGCATATACGGGAAGAGGTGGTCCCTCAAATATGTTGGTCCCAGGCCGTGTAAGGCTTTAAAGGTTATTATCAACACCTTGAAATGGATCCGGAACTCTACTGGTGACTAATGCAATTGGCGGAGTACCTGCCAAATGTGAGCCCGCATAGGCATTGTCGTTAGCAGGCGCGCTGCTGCATTTTGCACCAGCTGTAATTTCTGGGTCAGCCTCAAGGATAAGCTTGTGTAGAGTGAATCACAGTAGTCAAGCCTGGAAGTGACCATTGCATGGGTCACTGTAGCCAAGTCTTGGGGGAGAGATAGGGTTTCAGCAACCTAATCTGCCAAAGATGGGAAGAGGTACGCTGAAAATCCCCAAAGTTCTTTCCAATGTGATTCCTTGAATCTCAGTGGTGGCTGGTGGGGCACACTCCTGTGAGTGAAAATCACAGTGCTCACCATAAGAAACCCCCTTCCATCAACGAAAGCTCAGCAGAGCATGGCAAGAGGCCTTTTGACATAAATAGGAGGACCATAGGGAGAACATGGACTGAAGCAGGATTCTATAAACTATCAAGCTGTGTAGCTTCAAGTTTTAAAATTGTGAACTGGCTTTCTCGAAGATCAGGACAGAGTTTGATTCGGCTTTTAATCAAAGGTTTGTGCTTCTTATGGGTGGAGGGGGAGAAGACTTTTTTTTAGAAAAAGAGAAGATATTTTTAAGGCCTTTTTTTCTGCCTTAGGTGAATTTAACAGGCCGGTTCTCTCACTGGAGGCTTTGAGGAAGGTGTGTGTGTGTGTGAAGTCCTGTCTTAAAATCCATTGCCTGAGATTTTTCCCCAGTGTTGTGCCAAGTCAAGTATCCGAAGCCTCCTAAAGTTATCCTTATCAAACTGTACAAGGTACCACCAGCATGAATGATTTTGCTAAGTCACAGGTGGCTGCCGCATCCCAGTTAGGACCACCTCTTGCCACCCCATCCTTTGGGAATCTAATGCCTGGCCGGTGCCCTGCTGCCACTTTACAAACAACAGGGGCCTTGAGGCTCTTTGGCGAGGGGGAATTTTTGGATTTGGCAGCTGGAAATTATGAGAATACTCATTCCTGATCTAAAAAGCTTCCATTTATTTCCAAGGCTGTAAAATATTTCCCCCAGTAGAATTCCAAATGACTCAGCTATGGACTTAAGCCCCTTGTTGGCCATTAGTATTCTGTTTGTTTGGTCCCTGTACTTCTACTCGGCCTTTCTCGCTGAAAGGAGGTCGTTCTGGATTACTCAGGTCAGGCCTGATTCAGATACAGATGGGCCCTTTAAGAAGCTCTAAGCATCTCATTAGCTTTCCTGTATCAGATCTTTAACTGCTGGCCAGAGAGGTATACCTCAGTAACATTTCTAGTTTATTTTGGTATACAGGTAATACTATTAGGGAATCTCTGCTTCCATTTTAAGATTAAATTATTGCATTCTTTATACTGACTAAATCAACAGGAGATTATGCTATCCATCTCTGCTACCTAGATCATTAAAAGTGAGCGATTACATGAGTCCAAGATAAGTAGATCACAGGGAAGGACCCCCCTTGGAGAGAAAAACTCTCTATTCAACTTTCCCTATTTATAGGATTTTAACATCATCTTCAAACAATAGTTAATACATTCTTGGCTAACTCATTATCTTATAACTTCTAACACCATACAAAGTTACATATATTTGAAATAATATAAAAACTGCTAGCTCATTCTTGCTAACTATTAAAGTCTTATTCAAAAACAGCGATTACAAGTTTTCATACATATGAATGTCTCAACCAACATGCCCATCTTTGAATAAGGTCTTCACTTCCGTGAAGCTGGATACTGCATATGTTCTCTGCACCTGGCCCTTTACAAACAGTACCTGCTGATATGTGTTCTAATCTACACAAGGCTGTATAATTGTGTTACTACTTTGTTTTTGTCCCTGTCCAAGTCTATTCTCTTCTGGGTCTCTAAACTCCCTTTTTGTGACATGCTTAAATTGGGAGGCCAGGCTAGCTTTGTTTTGGTGCACAGGGATATCTATTATTATTGTTGTTCCTTTCTATTTCCGGCTATATCCACAACAGAATTACAGAATTAAAACAAGCAATGTGATAAATAAGACAGTATAAGATGCGCCATAAACGATGTAGCAACTGGATTACAAAGATTTGAAATTAGTGCAGTACAAACAAGATACATAGAGAAAGCGGTGTAATAGAATACAATCCAATATAATATACAACAAACTGTGCAATACACTATAACCCTGTTCCCTGTATAAAAGTGCAAAGACATAAACAGAGGAAAATCTAAAATAAAGTGGAAGAAGTAATCTGGCAGGAGGTGTTACCTTCAGGCCTGAAATGTTTCAGCTGACGGTTTATTCTCCCATTTTCGTGTTCTCCGTCTGTTGGTGGATGTTGGCATTTTTGTTAGATGCCAAGTAATTGAAAGATGACTCAAACAAATTGAAAGCAGGACATGTTAAAGGGTCATAGAGGCTTGCAGGCACCAAGAATTGTGGTTATCAGAGTATTCTGATAATGAGGGTCCATTGTTCCAAACTATCTCTTTCCAGTTATTAAAAAGGAAACCAAAAAGGAAACCAATTAAGTGATAACATTTCTTTCCAGTGTAGAAAGTGAAAAGCATAGTAAACATAATGATTAGTAAGCTGTAAAAGATGGCTGAAATGAGACCAGAGGGCTCAGGTTTACAGCACTTGTGCATGCTAGTGCACAACAAGCAATAATACTTTAGCAGTACTGGTAATTGGGAGGGCCAGGCAGATCTGATTGTGTCCTTAAAATAGAAAGGACAAGCTCAGGTCCAGTTATGCAGACAAAGCAGCTGTGTGTATATTTCCTTATTTTGCAGAATTTGTTTCTGCAGGTCACAGGAGGGGGCAAGGAGCTGTCTAGGCTGAATTGTGATTGTGTCATAATTATTCCATGAACACAGTTTGTGGTCCAACCATATGTACTGCTCTGTTACTACATCCATTTTCTGGAACAATGTAGTAATGGTGTAGTAAGCACAGGTAGGCAACTGGATCATGACCATCTCACTACTGTCCTCACCTTGCTTCACTTTTATAGAATTAGCAGCTGTGGGTGACAAGGCAAAATGTCAAAACGCTTAACAATGCCTAATGTGGAAAGTGAGACTGTGACTGGATTAAAGAAAAAAAACAAAAACCTATGACCAGCAGAGTGTGTTCATAGTGTTAGGACTTTTGTCCAATAATCAGAAAAATCAGAGTAATGAATCTTGCTTTTCTGGAAAGAAGAGATTGCTTCTTTTAGTTTAAAAGAAGTTTATTACTAAAGGGAAAAGGTAAACGGGATTAGCTACAAATAAACAAAACATGCTTTCTAAGGAGCTGCATTGTGCTCCGTCTTCACACTAAGACATACTGATAGAGAGTGAGAGATTGTAATGGAGGATCTCTCCTTCTTCTTGACCCCTTGAAAGGAAACACCTGATATCATTGACCAATTAGCAAGACAGTACACCTTTAGTTTTCCCGGGTCTACAGTTAATTGGCCAGCTGCCAGGTATTGCTTCCAGGCTAACATAGGTAAACAAACAAGTTGCATAGTTAACCCTATAATGACTGAATTTCTCAGGCCTTGCATTACATGCTCATTTCTCCAACACATAGAACCCTGCTGAGTCACATGACAGAGTGAGGAGGGGGCCGTTTGGGCTCTGAGCTCTCGGTTATTGTCCGTTAACAGACTCAGAAGGGAAGGACTGAGGGAGTAAAGCGACTTTCGCCTTCTGAAGAGACTCCATGGAGAATTCTGTTTCTAGGAAGGAACAGACTCAATCATAGTGAACTAAGCGAACACAAACACTAACATACATCAATCCTGGTGAGCCTGTGAGATGTGGTTGTGGGAGGGCTGAACTCTGGCAGGGTCTAGACAGCTGTGTAGAGGCCAGCTGTGACTCAAAGAGGCCAGTAAGACACAGCTATAGAGGAACCACAAAGCAGGACAGGAAAGAGTATAATAGATTAGTTGAGTGAACGTGTAACCATCTGTATGCAACAACAACAACAAAAACCCCATAAGCATATGGCCTGAACGTAGTCTGAGGACCAGTGCCAGCCCTTTCAGCAACAAAGAGTCCTCTGTACAAACAACCGATATTCCCCTGTTGTGTTCCGCCAATAAACTGCAGTTTTATTTTATCTTGAGAAAACCTTGGTGCCTGACTCATTCTTTAAAAAACAATCCCCAAAGAGACTAGTTAAGAAGAGAGGGACCTGAGTAGTATTCATAGACCGCTGGGCTGATCTGTTCCCTCAGAGGGAAAGTTCAAACTACAGCTTGTAAAGAGGAGTAGGGTCATAGAGACCAGAACCTCTCATCCAGCATGAATCTTTTTTCTTCCATGTAGGGGTTCTTGCTTCTTCAGCTTTCCTGTAGATGCCTCAGGTTGTTATTCTGAGTTATTGTGCTTTTCTTTGAAATGCTCAGTTTTGTTCATCTTTCTGAAAAAATCTGTTGCAACCATCGTGTAAAAATAGGGCTGCCATTTTAGAGCAAGTACAGTTTGGTCTGGGAACATTTTATCCATATTTTTGGTACAAAAGACTGAGTGGCCATAGTCAAATAAGTAAAAACAAAGCACATTTGTGCTGAGTGCTGAAAAGTCCAGTTTCTCTGTGGTCTTTATTTTTGAGAATGTTCCATTTTGTTATGCTCCTAAGTACCTGTTATCAGTGCTGTTAATTTTTATGGAACTGAGAGATGACACAGCGTTCCCAGTCTGAGTTTCTGAAAAATCTTTATGGACTTTGGATTCCATGATCCACAAAGCCAAGTAGCGCACAAGGAATATTTTAATATGCATCTCTGTCTACATGAGAACTGGTGTGATGTAGTAGTTAGAAAATCAGACAAGGAATTGAGAGACCCAGGTTCAAATTCCCATTCTGCCATGGAGACTCACTGGGCCAGTTTTATGCTCTAAGCTTAACCTACCTCATAGAGTAGAGGTGGTGAGAATAAAATGGGGGAGGGGAGAATGATGTTATAAGCCAGTTTGGATTCCCAGTGGGGAGAAAAGCAGAGTATAAATGTCTAAATAAATGAATGCATCTTATGCTGAACATTAAGCATTTAATATAAATATATACAATTCCCAATAAGTTAGTCTGTGTTGAATCTTTTTTACTTCTTCTTATTACTTGGGGCATTAAGTGTGTTACTTTTAGGTATTAAAAATCAGAATAATTTATTTGCAAGTGTCTCCTAAGAGATGACTTTCCTCTGCGGTACATAAAACTGCATCAAACCCAAGTAGACAGTAAAAGATTTTTGTTTAATAAAGTGGAAAATATGTCCATCTTTGCTTTGAGGTAAAATGTTTTGTGAACCTAGGATCAGAGATCCTCTCCTGTTAGGCTTTATTGTGCCACACCTGATGAACATATGAAATGGCCTCATAGGTCCATCTTGCTCAATACTGTTCAATATTGTCTGTTCTGAACTGCGTTGGCTGAGAGGTCTCACTCAGAGAGAGGGTCTTTCCAGTACCTCCTAACTGGGATCTCTGAACCGGAGATGCCAGGGACTGAACATGGAGGTAGTTCATGAAGACAGCTGCTCTACTACTGAGCTACAGCTATAGTTATTGCTTTGGAGTTTGGCAGCAATCTCGTGTATGGTTTGTCTGCCTGAATTCCCTTGATTTCAATGAATGCAAGTAACCTAACTTTGTTCAGGATTGCCACTGTCACCTTTTGTTCACAGTTGGGCTAAAGTACTAATAAAGTTAGAATCCAAAAATACATTTGACTGTAATTACTTCTGACAATGCAATCCTAAACAGATTTACAGCCTTCTAAGGTCATTGATTTCCACTGCCCTGTGAGACTGTGGGGTCTGCAGCACATGCCAGCTCCTGATACCGAGGAAATCCGAGCTTTTCTTTTTGCAAGCAAGCATGTTTCCAGTCCCCCTGGAAGAACACTTTGTCATTACCTTCTGCAAATGTTTTGGGTAAGAAGGCCCAATTCTGAAGCTTCCAAGTTGTCTGGGAGTGATTCTTCTTCACAGGTTCAGGATCTTCCCTTTGACAACTCATCTCTGTGCTTCTGTCCATATCCTTCTGTTATCCCAAGTGTTTTAGGAGTCCTCCATTTCTAGTCTTCAGTCCCTCCAAGAGCATTGAGTATCACAAATAAGCATTCCATTTTCAGTGTGCATTTGTGCCAGATCCAGAATGTGTGTCCTTGTCCGTGTATCTTTCCTAAGTTTGAGACACATCGTGGATGGAGCTTTGTTAATTAAGAATAGCTAAATTTCAACAAGATTGATGGAATCCTTTCAAATGGCAGTTTCTCTTTGGATAAATAAGTGGTGCAGCATTGAAGTGCTGAGGAAATAATCATCTTTTTTTTTTTAGTTTTAAATACTGTTTACCTCTCCTGTGTGCTTAAAAAAAAAACATACTCCATAAAGAATTAATGTTGGAAGCCGCTTAACTGACATAACACATGATTATCTATGAATTCATTTATTCGTTCCATCTCTCTCTCTCTCTCTCTCTCTCTCTCTCTTTCAGCCATCTTATTTGCCATATCAGTGTTTGGCCCTGCCTTTGGATATCTCCTTGGCTCAGCAGCACTGCAGATCTATGTGGACACTGGGAGAGTTGACCTGAGTGAGTAACTGTTATTTAAATATTTAAACTATTTTTATGTTGCCTTTCCACCCAGTTAGGATGGAGGCCTTACAGTTTAGGCTCTAAGCTAGGGTTACCAACTTCCTGGTGGGGCCTGGAGATCTCCTGGTATTACAAGGTGCCTCCAGACTACAGAGATCCATTCCCTGAAGAAAAAGGCTGCTTTGGAGGGTGGACTGTGTGGCATTATGTCCCACTGAGGTCCTTTCCCTCCTCAAAAGCTGCCCTCTCCAGGCCCCACTCCCAGTCTCCAGGAATTTCTCAACCCAGAACTGGCTGCCGTACTTTCTCATACATTCATGAGCCTATATTCTGACATGTCTGAGACTTGGAAATTGACCCATAGCTGTGCAGAATCTGCATCTGTATTTTCATTGCTAATGTTGTTGCAGAATGCATAGAATGCCTTCTCTGGTTCGTGTCACAGATTCTGGATATTTTGCTGAGTGACAGGCAAACCCCAAACAGTCACAGTCAGAGATAATGGCCTGTAGCCTACCAGCAAAGTCTGAAGCCTTCCTACAGGCTGTGGTCTTATCTATATGTTGCAATGGACACAAGCCATGTCAGGAGTCCCTTGACATGACTCCCAGCTACACATGAATGGGGGGTGTTCACCTTTACAAAACACTCTGTTGCTTGATGCAGCTTCAAGCACTGCAGGGGGGAAGGAGGGGCTTCAGGGTTCCCTCCCACACTGTTTTTGCATGCTGATATAGCCAAGGGAGAGACTGTATGCTCCTTTCTTGGGCTCTCTGTATCCTGTGATACTGTGACTTGTGTACATTGTAATGTAGATAAGCCCTCAGGAACCATCCTCCAGTGGTCAAGCCTCTTAAGATGGAGGAAGATAGGATGCATGCCCTGTGGTTTTCTCTGATTTCCTGTATCAAAAAAGGAGCACATCTTTACTGTTGCAGATGAGTGCCATAAAGCAGGTAGCAGGTTAGTGAATATTATTGCTGTGAGCCTCATAATGTGGCAACTTAACTGAACAATAAGGTAATTTGGGCATGCAGTGTGCAGCAGTGATTCAAATCTGTACATTGCCCATGTTTTTGAATGGGGATCACAATGTGCAGTTGTGGATAATCAGTGCACGCTGATGATTGGGAGTAGTCTGCAAAAATATTGCATAATCGAATTTACTCATGAGTACCCTGAGCTTGTAAAGCCAACATGTGTGAAGGTGGAACACAAGAACATAAGAGAAGCCAATATTGGATCAGGCCAATGGCCCATCCAGTCCAACATTCTGTCACACAGTGGCCAAAAACACCAGGTGCCATCAGGAGGTCCAGCAGTGGGGCCAGGATACTAGAAGCCCTCCCACTGTTGCCCCCCCCCCAAGCACCAAGAATACAGAGCATCACTTGCCCCAGACTGAGAGATCCTATCTATACTTTGTGGCTAATAGCCACTGATGGACCTCTGCTCCATATGTTTATCTAATTCCCTCTTGAAGCCATCCATACTTGTAGCCACCACCACCTCCTGTGGCAATGAATTCCACGTGTTGATCACTCTTTGGGTGAAGTAGTACTTCCTTTTATCTGTGGTAACCCAACTGCTCAGCAATTTCATTGAGTGCCCACGAGTTCTTGTATTTACTTGTATTTTCAGATGGAAAAGCTGCATGTACACATTTAATTAAATAAGATAAGCTGTCCATAAAAGAGATTTCTACAGTAGTCTCCTTTGCATAGTGTGACAGACTTCATGGTCTACTGTTCTGTAGATAACTTGATCCAGAGACTGAAGCTAGAAGATGGGTGTTTTAACAGTGCAGTCCTAAGTAGTTACACTGTTCTAAGTTTGCTGAAGTCAGTGGGCTTAAAAGGATGGCCTGAGAGCTGGTCACTGTTTGTGCCAGTTTGCTCCATTACAGGCCCAAGCATGCAAAGTGGTGGTTGTTCTAGCAGCAAGGGGTTTCCTTTTTCAGATTGTTTCAATGCTGAAGAATTCTGCAGTTCTTTGTAGCAATGTAAGTTTACAGGTTTATCACATGAGAGATATTGAAAGTAAATGTGCTGAGTAGGGCTGCCAAGTCCAACTTGGGAAATATCTGAGGACTTTGGGGGTGGAGCCAGGAGACTTTGGGGGTGGAGCCAGGAGAAAGGAAGTGACATCATTTTGTGATGTCACATCCTGTGATGTTGCTTCCACATGCTGACACATGAACTCATGAAGTTTCCTAATACTGAATCAGGCCATTGGTCCATCAAGATCAGTATTGACTACTCAGACTGGTAGTGGCTCTCCAGGGTCTCAGGCTGAGATCTTTAATGTCACTTATTACCTGATCCTTTTTTAGCTGAAGAGGCTGATACCTCCTGCATGTCAAGCAGATGCTCTATCACTGAGCAACAGCCCTACTGAATCCTTCCTCATCTCGGCAGAATATGAAGCACTAAGTGCTACACAAGTGCTAAATATGATTTTCATATCATAAGAACAGGAGAGAAGCCACAGTGGATCGGGCCAACAGCCCATCCAGTACAACACTCTGTGTCACACAGTGGCCAAAAATACCAGGTGCCCTCAGGAGGTCCAGCAGCGGGGCCAGAACTCCAGAAGCCCTCCCACTGTTGCCCCCCAAGCACCAAGAATGCAGAGCATCACTGCCCCAGACAAAGTCTTCCATTTAGACCTTGTGGCTAATAATAGCCACTGATAGACCTCTGCTAGATGGGGACAGAGAAAGAGAGAGACAGACAGACAGACAGACAGACAGACAGAAAAAAGAAAGAAAGGGGGAGGGGGAGAGAGAGAGAAGGAAAAGAGCTGGCAGACCCCAGCAGCTTACTCCAGCAGCAAATTTGCAAGCCACATGCAAAAACACGCCCTTCAGCAGAAAGAGCCTAGTCCCTCCTTAATCTCTGGGCGGGGCTCTCTTGCTCTCTCTTAAAGGGGAAATGTCTGTTGAGGCTTTTTACTGCAGGGCAGGCTCTCTGCAGACATTTCCCTTTTAAGAGGCCAGGGCAGGCTCCCACGTTCCCCTGCTGGCAGCCATTGCCTCCCCCGGTGGCCAATTTTGAAAAAGCGGGGGTAAGCTTTAAAAATCGGTGTTTCCCCCGCCCTACCGGGGGACTTGGCAGCCCTAGTGCTGAGATCAGGTGAATACAAAACCCTAGGTCCATTCTCTGCGGTCGACCCTTGATGATGTCACCCAATCTGGAGTGGGATAGTCACGTCTAGGGAAGCTGAACCATTGTTTTGGTGGGGCGTGGGCTCTTTTTGCATGCACACTTCTTAATCCTGGAGGGCAGGAAGTCTGTGCAAAGCAGCAAGAGCTGTGGAGACTCCTATTTATTCTTTCCCCTCATAACAATGAGGGGTAGACACTTTCCATGCCAACTCCAGTGAAGTGCAAACCTCTTCTGATCAAGGCCTCCTGCCTGGAGGATGTCCGCTCTAGAAGTGGAATGACATTCTGTCCCTTGTCTAGACTCCCTGGGGAGTGTGGACTGAAAATTCGGCCTCATTAAAACTGTTGTGCCGCTAACATCAGTGACAAAGCTTGTGCTTGACTCCCGGCCAGCAAACCTCTGCCCAGCCTGGGAACAATGGGATGGAAGATTCTTTCCAGGAAGATATCGGCTAATGTTTCCATCTACCCTGCCTGCACATATCACTAGTTAACTGAATTAAAAAGCATCAGGAATCTAAAAGGGAAAGAGTGGGCTCTGATTGTAAACAATTCGTAGGATGTATCGCTTCCTCCCTGAGGCCCATTTCTTATTAGCTGTGATGTGAGCTTTCCACTGTGGTTGCTTCTCCCGGTGCTCATTTTTGCGCCTGTGCTCGCAGTGCCAGCTCAATGCATTTAGCCACCAGAGGGTGCTCACTGCCATGCCTCTTCCCCCCACTACTGCCTCTGCCTGGAAGCTAATTCTCCATTCCCTCTCCCCGCCAGCACTCTTTAAAAAGTGCAGGGACAATGTAGAGGAAGTGAGGAAGCAGGGGCAACAAACTGTTCCATTTCCCAGGTGGAGGTAGGGGCAATGGGGATAGTTCGGGGGGGGGGGCAATGCTCCCTCTAAGCTGTGGAGACTTGTGAACAAAAATTCTACTTTGTGGGCTACTGGCATTAAAGCTGTGAACGAGCGATTAGGCTGCTGCATAAATTAGTTTGCTCTGGAGCCATCCTTCCTGAGCTAAGACAAAAATGTGTGAGCCGGAGGCTAAAAAACTGTGGGCTAGCTCACACTAACTCAGCTTAGAGGGAACACTGGTGGGGGGATGAGGGGCAAGGTGGAAGAGGTAGTGGGGTGGACAGGTAGGCAGGATGTGAGGCTGCAGCTCCCCCAGAGTTCACCACCTCAGGGTTTTTAAATCAAAACTCTGTAACCAATCAGATTTGTCACTGAGAGCAAGTGAGGACAACTCAAATTGACACAGATGAGGGCCAAGGAATGCACAGGTCTGTATTTTCGCAAAGAGGGCTGAACAATCACCTTTAGAGGCTCTTGAATTGTATCTGTAATGGGAGAGTTAGTTCTTAGAATCTCAATTTCGATTTTATTTACTTTTTTCTTTTAGGAATTGAGAGTGGCAAGAATAACATTTTTGGCACCTTATTGGTTTACTCCCTACGCAGAGAGGTGCAGGGAGGTACAAAGGCCCACTAACATTACCCCTTCATGCTGTATTGCAGTAGGGTTCTGTTGAATGCTGCCCACCACCAAGGGAGTGTTCCCTTCTCATGTCCCGGTGGCCATATAGCTGATACCTGGCTAGCTGACCTTGCTTCATCAATAGATGCTTCAAGGTGCTCACCAAGGTTTCCTGCACATCTCATTTAAAAAACTAATCTGATTATTTATTCATTTAAAAAAACTTTTTTTAAAATTAATCAAAGATGCATGTTTTCACTTATTTATTTTCAAATGACCAACCCTAACTCTGGTGCGAGTTGCCACCAGCAAGCGACCTACCAATGCTTGGAGGTGAGTCCATAGGTGCTACTGCCCGGCCAGCTTCATACCTGCACCACCACCCTGCCTTTAGAACCTTATCCGTCAGCTTTAACTGGCAACTGCCTTGGTTGGCTTCATGGTAGAATCAGCTCAGTCAACTCAGCCCTCTAGGACAGTTCTCTCTTGTATTTGCAAAGCATTTTTCTCCATGTGTATTTGGAAGGCATTCTGGAAAGCCAACTACTTCCCCTGTACCCAGGTTTATTGCCATTATTGATACAAAGAAATGTAGTCACTCAGTTAAGCATTTTCACTGCAGCTCTCTCTTTTTTCTTTTCTTTTTTGCCATCAAGTCACAGCTGACTTATGATAACCCATAGGGCTTTCAAGGCAAGAGATGTTCAGAGGTGGTTTGCCATTGCTTGTGTTGGCATCATGGCCCTGGTATTCCTTGCAGGTCTCCCATCCAAATACTAGCCAGGGTCGACCCTGTTTAGCTTCTGAAATTGGATGATATTGGGCTAGCCTGGGCTATCCAGGTAAGGGCCTCACCACAGCTTCCAAATCCTAAATTTCAGCATAGTTCTTGTGCTAAAAACAGCCAGATTATCAGTAGCCAGACATCAAGGTCTGCAATAACTTCCAAACAGGATTTGTCCCAGCCTGCAGGCCAGTGCAGTAAATAGAATGCACGGCCTGGCTGTCCTTGGGCTTGTAAGAAATCCAAAGTAGACTGGACTGCACCTTTTGTAAAGTGGATTGACTGTATGGGGAAAATGGACATCTATGTGTGGAAATCCTTGTTGTCTGTTTCCTACCTGATAAGAAGTGAAGAGAAGACATTGCATGGAGAACATAGAGAGATCTGTGATAACAGCCAAGAACATCCTTCCAAATTCGTTGGAACAAAATGTAATGCAAACCATCTTAAGGCCAGGATGTTGATTCTCTGGGCTTCATCCTTTCTTCCCTGTGTCTTCCAGAGGCTGTTGACTTGCATCCTGGAGACCAGCGTTGGATTGGTGCATGGTGGTTGGGACTCCTCATTGCCTCAGGTTGCTTGGTGCTCACATCCATTCCCTATTTCTTCTTCCCTCGATCTATGATCAAAGGGAAGGTAAGTCTCAGGGGCCAGTTTGGAGCTAAACCTTTTGAACCATAAC
The DNA here is from genome assembly GCA_029233225.1 of Lepidodactylus listeri. NCBI lineage: Eukaryota > Metazoa > Chordata > Lepidosauria > Squamata > Gekkonidae > Lepidodactylus > Lepidodactylus listeri. The sequence goes on along the minus strand of JARCFY010000005.1, from coordinate 53,343,006 downwards.
TATGAGAGAGCAGATAGGTGACCACTTGCCTGATCTGAAACAGCAACCTAAGCCTAACAAGAGGAAAGGTGCTTTGACAGACCTCACTTTTTGCACAGAAGAGAGTCTGTTTCACTCTCCTTTGCCATTTGAGATGTCCTGGATTAGGTCTGTCTTTGCCCAGTCTGTCGGCTTCCTAGGTTGCAGGCTGCCTGAGCTAGGACTCCCTCTAGTTCTTTTCCTTCTAAATAGTAGCTTCCTAGGTTATTGGGGCTCAACAACTACCATAATATTTGTGAAGGAAAAGCCTTCCTGTATTCCTAGGAAAGTAAGACTCCATTATGCTTGAGCATGATAGCTTATATTGTAAACTAGGTTTGGATTTCCATTGGGTAGAAACTCTCTTGGGTGAAAGAAGTGCCTGTAATTTAACTCTGTCTTGCCACAGGATGTGAGGCCTTGTGTTTTACCTTCTTGTTCTTTGGCTAAAGAACGAGCACATGGAATGAAAGAAACATGCTGTGGGTACTATTTGCCGCAGAGAATGCAGCTTATAATGTTTCCCTCAAAGAAATTGTGGGGAATACTATCAGCTTCTGTGCTTGTCCCACGCATTTACTGCAGTTCAGATTCTGCTACAGCAGAATGGGAAAAGGTGCTCAGCTATCCCATAATATTAGTGTGCAATCTGAAGAGAAAGCAGAGTATTACTGTATTGATAGAAATGAGTGAAGCAGAAGAAAGGCTGGTTGTCATTTTCTGGATCTGCCTACATCCCCCATCACTTGCTTGCCTTGTGTGCTTTGATGCTTAAGTTTTTAGCATAGTTCCCATGGTCCCCTTTCATCTGGGCCATGCTAACTTTTAATTGTTGCTTATTGTCTGCATACAAGGCATTTTCTCTGCTCCTCACCCCAGGTAGAATCTGAAGTGGACACCTTGAAGAAGATTGAGAAAGCAAAGGCCGAAGAAGTATCCCTATGGGAATTTATTAAAAGTAAGAGATTCTTATTCCAACTTTCTGATTAGGCAGTTGTGCTACAAAAATTTGCTTCTATGTTGGGAAATATGAGACAGCATTCTTTTGAATTACTTTTGATAGCTAAGGTTCAAACTATAGTTTACAAGGTTTTTAAATGTATGTAATACCATTAACAGGTGTACATAATAAAAATAATGTGCATAACACGTACAAGACCATGTGAAATTAAGGACCGTGTTTGTCACACTTTGCTGCAAGTTCCATTCTCTTACTTTCAACAACCAGTCATGAATTTCAGGCTTTTTCCCCCTTCCAGTTATACCCATCTAGCTGTGATAATCCTATATACATAAAATCCCAGCAGACTGGCAGTTTCCGGCTGTCTTATTGGCTGTGCTGTGCACTCCATCAGCCATTGGTCGGTCAGCTGCCACTCAAGAGTACTTGTGTGCCATTAGCTGGCGGCTGGGTTTGCTCCTTTCCTCCCCCCACTTTCAGCCTGGCCACATTTCCCTGAAAGAATAAACTGCCAAAACAGTGGTCTCTCCTGAAAAAGACACTTCTCCTGCTTGGCTCCTCTCCAGCTGACTGGCTACTGAGGTGGGCCACCAGCCATCAAACCATTCTCTTCTTCTCCTGCTTTTGGGCTAACTTTATCCTCAGTGGCTGTTGCTAGGCAACCAAACTTGTTTCTGTCAGTAAAAAGGCAAAGGCAGGCAGCCTTTCCAGGCCAACTTTGGCCTTTGTGAGGAACTCACTGGGGCCAGTCCTGACTATGGTTGCCAGCTCCTGGTTGAGAAATTCCTGGATATTTTGTGGTGGAGTCTATGGAAGCCAGAGTTTGGGGAGGGGAAAGGTCTCAGCTGAATAGAATGCCACAGCATCCATCCTCCAAAGCAGTTATTTTCTCCCGGGGAACCATTGCTGCCAATCTCCAGGTGAGAACTGGAGATCACTCAGAATTAAAACTGCTCTCCAGATGGCAGAGATCAGATCCCCTGGAGAAAATGGCTGCTTTGCAGGGTGGACTCTGTGTCATTACACCCTGCTGAGGTCACTTCCCTCCTGCTTAGGTCCCCACTGCAGAGAAAGACTGTACTTTTCCTAGGTAGAGGCTGCAGAGGGGGGAGATAGAAAGCTGAAGTCAGAGGAGCAGATAAAGGTAGGCTGATGGTTGATTGGGAAGGAGATAGGGTTGCCAATCCAGGTTGGGAAATTCCTGGAGATTTGAGGGGTGGCACCTAGAGAGGGTGGGGTTTGAGGAGGGGTGGGACCTCAGACAGGTACAATGCCATAGACTCCACCCTTCAAACCTGGCATTTCCTCCTGGGGAACCATTGCTGCCAATCTCCAGATGAGGGCTGAAAATCACTCAGAACTACAACTGCTCTCCAGATGGCAGAAATCAGTTCCCCTGGAAAAAACAGTGGGCTCTGTGTCATTTAGGGTTGCCAAGTCTGGGTTGGGAAATACCTGAAGACTTTGGAGATGGAGCCAGGAGAGGGTGTGGTTTGGGGAGGGGAGGGGCCTCAGCATAGTACAATGCCATTGAGTCCACCCTTCAAAGCAGCCATTTTCTCCAGGGGAGCTTATCTCTGTCAGCTGGAGATCAGTTGTAAAAGTGGGAGATCCCCAGGCCCCACCAGAGGCTGGCAACCCTAGTGTCATTATACCCTGCTGAGGTCACCACAGCAAATTGATGCTGAGTGCCCAAGGCCAGGGTACCAGCCCAGAGCCTCTTTCTAGGGCCCACTGTATTTATTTCCACAACAGGCCTTATTCCTAGTGATATATAAAACTAGAAGGTTTTTAGGCATATCAACTACACAATTTAACAGTAAGAGCTCTGGTTTTTAGGAAATTTGATTCCCCACCCTGACTGATTTATTTATCCCTTGCCTGTTTGCACACCATCACATATCCACCACATGCATTCTCTTCCTCACAAAACCAGCACTCGTGTTTCCCAGTTCCATAGATCTTTGCTAGTCTAAAAAGAAGGTACATGCCATTGAGAGATCATTTTCACCAGACTTTCCCTATAAGAAAGGCAAATTGTGGAAGTGGTTCCTCATGTAAACAGATACCTCCACCAATATCTTTTTGCCATTTTATAAGAAAACTGTTATCAAGCTTCAGTAATACAGCCAGCAAAATGGTATTAAGATCTGAAAAGAAGGTGTTCTTCACACATAGTCAACATTTGCTCAAATTTTGACACAGGTCATAACACAAAACCTTTCTATCACATTTCACATATATGAGCTTTGATCTGCAGACATTCCAAGGCCTTAATACTAGGGCTACTATTATCTTTAACAACTCATCAAACTTGCATCCCAAATCACCACAATTTGTAATCTGTAGTTTGACCCTTAGTACAGATTTTTGCAAAATAAAATTACAGGTAACCATGCAGCTGATTAGGAAAAAATCCAAAAGCAACAGCAATGTAATGTCTTTTACTGGTTGTTTTAAAACATCACAAGTAAGGTGGAGCCCTAACTCAGTGGTAGATCACCTGCCTTGCATGCATAAGGTCCCAGCTTCAATCCAAGGCAGTTAAAAGGATCAGGTTGTAGGTGATGAGTCTGACACTTGGAGACCAACTGCCAGACAGGAGCAATACAGACCTGGATATAGGATAATAGTCTGATGCATTATAAGGCAGCTTCATGTGTTCATGATGAGTGGCACAGAAGAACTCCTTGTCAGGCTGTATGTACAGTAAAAAATAGAAAATGATGAAATGGGGGTGAAAAAGGTATTTCAGGCCATGACAGAAGATCCCAGCAGGCCGCAGTTTTAAATGTAACTTTTAACTTCATGGGCCTAGAAGGGGTGGACCTCTGCTTAGGATGCTGCTTTTACTGTCCTAGACAGTTATTTGCTGCCACAAGTAGCCTTCAGGATGTGACATGTCTCCACAAACAGTTAAAAATCACTGTTTGCAGTGGCAAACCAGAAGTTGCAATCTGTGCATGGTTGGACACGTGTACAGGACTGACCAGTGGCCACTTGCCTTTGTAAGATTTCCAAGCACTTTTCCTGTAGCTAATATTTGCCAAATGACTGCATTAACCGACAATTAACCATGCGTCAAAGCCCCAGCATAACCTTGTTTTTTTTCACAATTTCTAAGATTGGTCCGGAAGTTGTTCTTGCATATGCTACGTGTGCCTGCATTTGCTACTGGAGAGGACTCTCATTGTCTGCTACAGAAATTTGGAACCCCTCCTCCCTTAGGATCCACTAAAGTCTGAGCCTTAGGGATGGGCACAAACTAGCTCACAAACTAAAGTTTGTCACAAATTTTGGCAGGGTCATGGTTCATGAAGCAATGTTCATGGAAGGGCAAATGGCATGGACATTTCATGAACTTTCGTGCTGTTTGTGGTGCTTTGTGGAAGTTCATAAATTGATAAATTTCCAAACAGGCTGTCTCCACTCAATTAAAATGGTTCACAAAACTTCAAAGCAACAGGGGGTAGAATTCTCCATCTTTGGAAACACCAATAGGAGCCCTCCAAAGCTTAACAGGCACTGCTGGCTGCCAATAATAGAGTTCCCATTGTGCTCTATAGGATCAGAATGCTTTATATCAACTCAGCTCCACAGCTTCTCTTCTGTTGGCAGTTAGAAAGAGAGGCAAGGAATTTGTTAAAAGCAGAGCACATTCATTTATTCCTAATGGTGAACTCCTCTCCCCTGCTGGGGTTTGGGTGTTAGGTGGACTCAGGACTCATGGCTATGCAAGAGAGGTCGGGTCAGATGACAGTCTTGCATAACCAGTAGGGGTGTGCATTCAGATCTACCTAAGCCAAAAATATACCCCAAAATACATTATTGGTATTTTTCGGGTATATTTCGTCTTTCCAAATGTATCTGGGTTTTCTCGGGAAAACTGGAAAAAATCTGAAGAAAATCCCAAATATATTTGGGAATTATTGGTAGATCTGAAAACAGTAGACAGGCAGGACCAGATTGCTTCCACCTCTCAGTTGTATGTCAAGCTTCTATTCCAGTCCCTTTAAAGTTTAAAGGGACTGCAGAAGACAGCCTGAAGATCAGCTGTGCCGGGGGAGCAGACTGTTCCCACTCACTTGGTTTGGGGCTGGTTTCTCGTGCGGCCCGGTTTAAATTGAGTGGCAGGAGAAGCCAGCCCCAGAAGCTGCTGTGCTTCAGCGAGCAATCTGCTAGCTGCAGCACAGCAGATCCTGGGGCCAGCTTCTTCTGTAGTGCAGTTTAAACCTTGCTGCAGGAGAAGCCAAGTGAGCCCCAGGATTTTTTTTTGGGGGGGGGGTTACTGGTATTTTTCTTCATGGGTCTATTAGACCCAGGAAAAAATGGTATTCTGAAAAATTCCAGATCCAAATACCAGAAAGTACTTTCTTTCTTTTTGGGGGGGGGGGGGGGGGGGGGCAGCTCAGGCATTGTAAATCTAATCCTCACCAAAATTAGAGGACGGTTAGAGGAGAACCAGCCAGAGATCCCCTGCAAGTTTTTTTACTCTAGAATGCAAGGGGGGGGGGTTACCATGTCACAAACCTCTTGAACCAAAGCAGGGTTTTTTGCCTCTAAAAGTTTGTGATGGTTCATGGTTCACAAGCCAGGCACTCCACGAACCGAACTGCATTTTCCGAACTGCATAATTGTCTGGAATTAGAACGACGTTTGAGTCCAGTGGCACCTTTAAAACCAACATGGTTTTATTCTGGGTATAAGCTTTCATGTGTATGTGCACTTCTTCAGATACACTTCTTATCTGAAGTGCACATGCACATGAAAGCTTATACCCAGAATAAAACCTTGTTAAGCGTAGGAAGGGGTGGCAGAATAAAGAAGCATTTTGGGAGAGACACCCGTAGCTCAGTGGTGGAGCAGGTATTTGGTTTTGTGTGGGTTTTAGTTCTGGAAGGCAGGGGATCTTGGAGTTACCAGATACTAGAAACCCAGGGGATAATGGTTTCCATCATGCCCTCCTTGCAAGTTTCCTGCTATAATCTCCATCACACTCTGCTATAATCAGTTCTTGAAATATTTTAATTTTATATTTTATATTCTCTGTTTTAAAGAGATTTTAGATCTTACTTTTTTGCATAAATAACCCTTCCCTAAACAGTTAGCAGAAGGCGGGGGGGGGGGGGGGGGCTTAAATCAATCTAGCGAAGCCTGATTGACCTTTGAGACCAGTGCTAGGTTACTACATGTTTAAAGTCTGGCCTAAGAAGAAAAAAATTCCAGCCCTTCCTATGGGGCTATCTAATACGACCAGCATCTTTTGCAGAATCCTGCCAAGACCCAGTAGAGAGGGCTTTTTTTTTAATTGAAAGGATGCTGTCATCTGCATACACTGATGAAGAGGCCCTTCCTCCCTCTCTAACCTTTCTTCCCCATTCTCTTCTCTTGGGTTTCAGAGTTCCCTCAAGGCTTCCTCTCGCTGATTCTCAATCCACTCTTCGTATTGCTGGTTCTGGCTCAGTGCAGCTTCTCCTCAGTCATCGCTGGCCTTTCTACCTTCCTCAACAAATTCCTGGAGAAACAGTTTGGGGCTAGTCCTTCCTATGCCAACTTTCTCATAGGTGAGAGAGCACATGAATGGTTCTGGACTGACAGTCTGATTTACGTGCAGCACAAATCTTTTATCTGTAAGAAGCTGTGGACACAGGGCACACCTACAGCCCTGAGGATGGTGGATTCAGTTTGTCTCAGTATTGTATCAGATGGTGGCCAGTGGCTCATGTCACTCTGACTGGGCATCTGATGAGGGTGGGGAATGGGACATAGTGAGGTCCAAATGGCTTCATCAGTCCTGGGTGCCATCGGTAAAAGGATGTCCCTTAACCACGCTAGGCGTTATTCTCTGAAAAATAGTTGATGTTTGGAGTGTCTGACTAGGATCCGGGAGACCCAAGTTGGAATCCCCCCTTGTGCCATGGAAGCTGGCTGGGTGACCCTGGGTCAGCCACACACACTCAGCCTAACCTACCTCATAGGGTTGTTGTGAGGATAAAATGGAGGAGAGGAGAACAATGTTAGCTGTTTAGGTTCCCTGTTGGGGAGAAAGGTGGATATAAATGAAGTAAATAAAAATAAATCTTTAAAAATATGTGGTTTGTAACTTTCACTGCCCTTGAAGTTTAAAAAAAAACCCACCCGTATTCCATTGCAGAAGTTGTTGCGATTGCATTTACGGCACTGTAATTTTGTGAGAAACAGTAGTGAGTGAGAGGCACTTCTGCTCATCCTGGCTGAGAATCAGTCCAAGTGCTTCCCTTTTCTTCCATAAGATTTTTTTTTAAGCCACTATGAAATTTCGCCCAGCGAATGCACCAGCTTTGCTGTGTCAATGGGTTAAGCCCATTTCTGCTCTGATAGAGCATCAAACCCTTTAAAATAGGAGAGATCAGCTCAGTGTTCTTTGGTGTAACAGATGAGGGAAGGACGGGATGATGAACCTAGTACTGCTCTTCTCTTGCCCGATGGCAGCAGTGGCCTAGGACTATACTGCTGGCTGGAGAGCACTCTATAAACACTGCTTTCCCACTCCCCATATGCTCCCTGTCATTGTGTGGCCAAACTGGGCTGGGGAAAGAACTATCTTTCTGCCCCCGCCCAGTGAATCCCTTGACCTCTGGAGATTAGCCGCAGTTTTGCATTTAGGAACACATGCTGAATTGCACACATGTGGAATCACTGCACTTGGCTATGTGTCCCCAGGATTCATGCAAAGTCCTTCCCTGAAGAGATGCTCCCACTTGGGCATTCTGTGACTTATGAGCAGCCTCCAGTGCAGTGCCCCCCCCCCAAGCTGTGGACCCTACTTGTGTACAAAGACATGGTGAAGGTTACCCTTCCTAGCGAGTGGGGGGCATCGTTCCCTGTGTGCCAGGTTGCAAAGCTGGCTTCCTTCTGTTGCCCAGAGGGTTTTTGCTCTCCATCAGCTTAGACCTCTTTCAATTCTTGCAGGAATCATCAACCTGCCTGCTGCTGCTCTGGGAATGCTGTTTGGAGGCATCCTCATGAAGCATTTCGGCTTCTCCCTGAAAATCATCCCACGGTTCTCCACAGTTGTGCTGCTCTTCTCTACGCTTTCCTGCCTTCCTCTCTTCTTTATGGGCTGCTCCACAAAGACAGTCGCTGAAATTTATCCAACCAGGTAATGTGTTCTACACTCAGGAGATATGGTGGGAAACTGTGGAGTTTAGGGTTGCTCTGAAATCTGGGGAGGAGATCTCCCCCCCCCCCCCCCCCCCGCAAATCTATTGACCAACATTCCACTCTAAATAATTTATCCTTTCTATTGACTCCTCCTCTTTCATCCCCCAGCATGCACTAGCTCTGAGTCTCTCTGCCCTCTCCTCTTTGTTATCTTCTCTAAGGGGAAAGGTAGACTGTTTTTATGTACAGTATTTGCTTTCCAGTACTACACAGGTTTTTTTAAAACCTAGCCATGTTGTTCTTCTGCCTGCCAAGAGTCCCCTGTAGTGCAGGTTCTGGTGCCTACATGCTGATGTCTCGCTGTGAGTGTGGGAATGTCCCAGGAGAACAGTCCCTGCCTCTGCCAGGGATGCTTTCTATATCCTCAGTTGCAATCCACACTGGTGAACCAGAATTAGGATGACAGCAATCTGAATGTGAAATGAATGCTATGCTCAGTGAAATAATTTAGCTTCCACATTCTGTTTGTGATGACATTTCTCCCACAGAGTTGTTATTGTAGACATGCTGTTATCTATTTAAAATAAGGTCCCAGGCTGCTATTAATTGAGGGAGTTTAATGCATGAAGATCACATCTTGATCTTGGCTTCTGTGATCTCCCATTCAGGGATGTAAGCACATAGGCACTGGAGCACAACCAGGATTTCATTCATTCACAATTTTTGTTTTTAATGCCAAAGAATCCAGACAAACCCTCAGACATTTCCTATGACATTTCAGTGAGGCTTAGGCTAGTGGTGTTTGTACAAGGTGATTGTTTCCAGGTTCAATCCCTGATAGTTCGTACTGGAAAAAATCTCAGCAGGGAAAAGAACTCCCATTTTTGTAAATCAAGATAGACTGCACTGGCTTCGACAGGTCATTGCTCTTGCAAACAGAGCACTACCTTACCAGTGTAAGGTTGCAGTTTGCGCCTACATTTCCAGCTTCAAGGTTTCATTTTCTTCTTTTTCTTTCTTGCATTTTGGGTGCTCGGTGGTTTCCAGTGAAGCACTTGGGTAGATTACTCCAGGCATCGGATGGCTGGTTTCCCAGACAAGGCGTTTGCATACGTATGTGGGTAGTAACTGAGACCAAGTTCACTGAAAACCTCAGAGATACCTGCAGGAGGGCTGTAGGCCAGAGGCCAGGATTCTGAATGGCAACGACCCAACAACAGCAGAGACTGGGGAAAGGAGGTTAATCACCTGACGCGTTCAAGAAAATATCTGTCACCCATCCTGCTTAATTTCATTTTATTTTGTCTGGTGTGTTTTTCCTGGCAGAACATCAAGTTCCTCGGTGCAGAATGAATGCAACAAACAGTGCTTCTGCTCTGAGTCTCTCTTCCACCCCATCTGTGGAGATGATGGTGTGGAATACACCTCTCCCTGCCGGGCAGGTTGTACGGGCTTCATCGCAAGTTCTTCTCCAGACATGGTTACGGTATGTAGCCCTAATGGGATCTTCAGGGGCCAGGAAGAGAATGTGGATGTTTCAGGAGCTACTGTTTTAACTTCATGAGCTTTGACGTGAAAGGAGGGGTGAGAAATGATGCTGGAGCAAGGCTACTCAGGTTGTGGAGAGAATGGGAGAACAGCCAAGTGGACAGCCGTATGAGAACCAATGTGGTATAGTTGTAAGTGTGTCAGACTAGGATCTGGGAGATCCGGGTTTGAATCCCCACTCTGTCATGGAAGCTTACTGAGTGACCTTGAGCCAGTCACATACTCTCAACCTAACCTTCCCCCCAAGGAAGTGTTGTGAGGATAAAACAGAGGAGAGAAAAACAATGTAAGCTGCTTTTTGGTCCCCATTGGGGAGAAAAGTGGCGTATTGAATATATAAATAGAAATAGTTTGACCTCTGCTTTAGATGACATCTGTTACGGGCTTGTTTGACCATTGTGACATGTTTTGTTGAAGCACCAGCTGTTTACTGGGAATAACAGAGGACTATGAGGGAGGGCCCCTGGCCTCGTAAGAGAACATACGCTTCACATACAAAATGTCCAAGGCAATTCTTGGCATCTCTTGCTTTAAAATTGAACATATCTTTTTAAAAAACCCTCTGAATGGCAGCAGCACACTGGGTTCTCAGGCTGAGTACGTAATAATGGAGTAGATAGGCCTCAGTGAGCCAGTTGATTTAGGGAGTGGCCGTGGCTCAGTGGTAGAGCATCTGCTTGGCATGCAGAAGGTCTCAGGTTCAGTACCCATAATCTCCTGTTTAAAGAATGAGGTAGTAGGGGATGTGAAAGACCTCTGTCTGAGACCCTGGAGAGCCACTGCCAGTCTCAATAGACAATAATGACTTCATTGGATCGATGCTCTGATCTGGTACAAGGCAGTTTCATGTGTCCGTGTGTTCTTGTGACTAAAGGCAATTTCTCTAGGTCTGTCATAGAGGCATTTCTCTCTGGCTTCCCATTGTCTCCCAGACAAAATGCTGGACATTGGCTTAAATTTCCATTCAGCATATCTAGGACTCTCCCAAGTTGTATTGGGTCCCACACATCACACAGGACACCCGCTAGATTTGCTCTTTGGGGTGGGTGTGACGGCTGTTAACATTGGCCGGATCTCCATGGATAGAGTGCCATGGTCTGACCATTTTGCCCTGAAGGCTTGTCTGGACATGTCAGTCTTCCCCTGCATAGGTGGCAAGCAGACTTATGGATCCAGTTGGTTTCCAGAATGCTCTACGGGATCTGACACCCCCTGGTGACTTATTAGATTTGCTGATGGAAGGTTGGCATAATGCCTTTTGGAGGGCATCGACGAGGTTGCTCCCCAGTGTCCTCTTCGCCCCCACTCGAAACTAGCTCCTTAGTATACCTTGGAGCTAAGGGAGATGAAGTGGGAGCTTAGATGACTAGAGCAAGTTTGGCATTGCACTTAGGATGAAGCTACAAGAACATACTATAGGACGTTTATGAGATCCTATGAGATGGTGGTGAAGGCCACAAAGAAAGCTTACTATGCGGCCTCCATTGCATCCACAAGCTCTTGCCCAGCGCAATTGTTTCAAACTTTCCATTCCTGGGTAAGCCAGTTGAGTGGGCAATGGCAGAACAACTACAGGCTTTCCTGGAGGACCCATCAGCCTTGGACCCATTCCAGTCCAGCTTCCATCCTGGCCATGGGATGGAGATGGTGATGGTAGCCCTAACAGATGATCTCCATAGACAATTGGATTGAGGCGGGTCTGCACTGCTGTTGTTGTTGGATCTTTCAGCAGCATTTGACATGGTTGACCATGACCTGTTGACCCACCACTTTGTCGCCATTGGATTACATGGAACAGTAAGGATGGGGACAAAGGGTCTCATGCTAGGGGAGAGGGTCTCATTACAGCACCCACTGGTGTGCAGAGTCCCTCAGGAGGCGATGCTTTCCCCAGTGTTGTCTAATATCTATATGCACTCTCTTGCCCAGTTAGTCAGGAGATTTGGGCTAAGATGTCATCAATATGCAGAAGACACCCAGCTGTATCTGTTAATGGATGGATACTGTCCCAGAAGATCTGGCCAGTTGTTTGGAGGCTGTGGTGGGATGGTTAAATCAGAGCTATCTGAAGCTGAACCCATCCAAGACAGAGGTCCTGTGGCTAGGCCAGGTGTTCCAGGTCGGGGAATTCAACTTCTCACTCTTGATGGGAGTACAGCTAGTACCAGCTCCCTCCATCAAGAGTCTAGATGGGATCCTAGATGCCTCCTTTTCATTGGAGGCTCAAGTCACAAATATAGCCAGAGTTGTGTTTTTCCATCTTTGCCAAACCCAGCAACTGACCCCTTAGCTGTCCTGTGTGGACCTGGCCACAGTGATCCATGCAATAGTCACCTCTAAACTAGACTTCTGTAGCTTGTTCTATGCAGGGATGCCCTTGAACTTGCTCTGGAAGCTTCAATTGGTCCAGAATGTGGCAGTGTGGGTCCTTACTGGGACCCCCTGAGAGCACTAATACAACCTGTGCTCTACCAGCTGTACTGGCTCCAGATTGAGTACCAAATCAGATTCAGGATTTTGGTTCTTACTTTCAAAGCCCTTAAATGGTCTGGGACCATCATGTCTGCAGGACTGCCTCTCCCTATATACCCCTCAGAGAGTCTTACACTCTTCTGGTAACGTTAGTGATACCTGGCCCTAGAACGGTCCATCTGCCCTTGACCAGGGCCTTTTCAGCCCTGGCCCCAACCTGGTGGAACTCTCTGTCTAGTGAGACTCAAGCCCTGTGGGACTTGGTTCAAATCCACAGGGCCTGTAAGACCGAGATGTTCCGCCAGGCATATAGTTGAGGATAACGATGGTTAGAGAGATCTGCTGACCTCCCTTTTCCCCTTCCCTCTTTCTTTCCCCTTTTCCTTTGTCTTTCTCTGTACTGGCTGCCCTCACTTGTCCACCTGTGATGGATATTAGGATGCCATCTAATGTAGTAAAGAAGTCTTAGGTTTTAACTTGTGGATTTTAAAACTGTAATATGGTATCTTGTATCTTGATTGTTGTAAGCTGCCCTGAGCTGAGCTTAGCAGGGAATGGAGCAGAATAGCAGTCTAATAAAATAAAATAAAAAACTAAGAGAACCTCTTTCCTGATGCCCCATACAATCCATAAGATGAGTTTAAATGGGCCTTCTCAGGGCTGACAGCTCCAGGTGGCTGGCTGAGTGCATAGTCAGGAGGCAGGTAGTCCAGTAGCCATCAGAAAGAGCTTCCAGAAGGGCAGAGCTTCACAAAGGGCTTGGGCAGAGCTTCCAGTGAAGTGAGGTGAGGCAAGAATCTAGAAGTCTCTAGAGCAGGCATTCTGGCTGCTTTGTTGCTCAGATCAGAAAGACAAAACTAAGGCAACAGTACTATAAAAGGCCAGCAGGGAACTCTTGCTGGCTTCCCTGGTCACCTAATCCTGCTTGGAAGCGGAGCTGCTGGGCACTGCAAGTGAATGTCCTTGTCAGGGTGATGTTGCAGAGCACCAAGGATCAAACCACCCCTTTTCCTCTGCTGATGGCCCAGTGGAAAGTAAAGTTCCATTCCAGGGCTCTCCTGCCAGATTCCTTCTTTAAAGCCTGTGTGTGCCTCACGCCCTCATGAACATCCTCTGTGTGGCCAATTAGAATATCATAAGCATGTGCAAGCAATTTTGTTTAGAAACCCTATTAAAACCGTTTCATATTCAGGAAGGGTTATTTTTGTAATGACTCAGATTAAACTGGGGGAGTATTAGCATTTAGGCTGCCTGCAGATATACCTTGAAATCAGCATCTTTCCCTCACCTGTCTCAAGCCCAGATGCCCCCTCCCCCTTGCACCCCAACTAATCAAATGCTGATTTGGTAATCTGCCTTGCCCTTCCTCTCCTGCTTCAGGCAGGCTCTTGGCCTGTTTTAAAGGCTTTAAAAAGCATGGCATGAATATTCAGTCACCTCAGTGTTTGTTCACCAAACTGTTTAGGACAAAAATAGTTTTTTAAAAGTGAAATAATGCTGGTTGAGTGTGCTTTCCCAGCAAGCTTATGAGCGCTCTCTCTCTCTCTCTCTCTCTCTCTCTCTCGTTATCATACCCTTCCTGCATGGAACTCAGGGTCGCTCACATGGTCTCGTCCTTCTCCTCCTCCCCATTTTATTTTTGTAATGGCCCCATTAGGTGGGTTACCAGTAAGGATTGCCAGCTCTGGATTGAGAAATACCATCTGATTTGGAGGTGGAGCCTGGAGAGGGAAGGGACGCCAACAGGGTACAGTGCCATAGAGTCCACCCTCCAAAGCAGCCATTTTCTCCAGGGGAATTGATCTCTGGGGTCTGGAGATGAATTTAAAAGCAGGATATCTCCAGGTCCCACCTGGAGGGTGGCAACCTGAGAGATCCTGACTGGTGCACATTCACCCAGTGAGCCTCATGAATGCACAGGGACTGAAACTTCGATCTCCTCAGTCCTTGTCCACCAGTCTAACAACTATGCTAATTCTTGAGATACAAGAGTATCTTGTACAACTCATAAATTCCTTTTCTATTCATTTTACATGTTTGTCTGCATTTAAATGATTGTCACCTCCCCCAGACATTCAGGATGAGCTGAGCCTCAGATTTTGCAATAAAATTTGCCAGTTGAAAAGCATGTCCTGTCAGCAGAGTTGTGCTACTGCAGTGGGACTGTACATGCTCTATTACCTTCCCTCTCCCTGTTAACCTCCTTTGTGGCCTTTGACAGTCACAAGATGCCTCCTCCTTGTCCAGGGAAGAGCAAGGGCCTATTAGAGCCATGGAAGATTCCACAAAGGGAGGGCTGATTTCCATGAGATGAGTTTGACTTTCTTTTCTTCCGTTCCAACCAGGTGTACACAAACTGCTCCTGTATCCATGTGGCAGCTGGACAATCCTCAGCGAGGGCAGAGTCCTGCCCGACTAGCTGTGCCCATTTGCTGCTTCCTGTTGTACTTCTCATCTCATTTGCTGCACTGATAGCTTGCCTGTGTTCAAACCCTCTCTACATGATGGTGTTACGGTAAGCAGTGGAAAGGTTTGGAGCCAGCAGACATTATAGTGCAACAGAAGAACTGACCCCTGCAAAGTTCCTTTACAATAAAGTTCTCTTCCGTTTAGGAGATGTGTGAGATATCTGTTCCCATATGTTCTCCCAGCTTTCTAACCATAACATGCTTAAAAAGAAAAGGCTTGTTTAAAAAAAAAGAATAAAATTATTAGAATTGTCAACAATGAAAAAAATAATAATGAAATCCTACATTTATTTTAACTCCTTTTCTAAAAGTAAGGAGCATTGAACACCAGCTGGCTTGACCTAGAACATCCTACAGCTGAAGTGCCGCTACTGAGAAAGGCTTGCCGTTGCTCATATGGGCCCATTTTTGGCTTTATTATATGAAACAGATGCCAGCTTTTGAACTTCACCCCCCAAAGTAATGGTGGTTGTTAGCCTTTGTTTTTGGCTGGAGCTGTAACTGACTTTTGCATGTCTTTTTATCCTATACAGGGTGGTGAGCTATGATGAAAAGCCCTTTGCCATTGGAGTCCAGTTCTTATTGATGAGACTGCTAGGTAAGCACCTGCCTGACTTCAATATCCCTCTTGTTCTGGCAGCCGGCAACTTAGAATGGGTAGTTTACATAGTGTGCTCAGACATAGCGCAAAATCATGGCATAATTAAATTAATTTTGGTTAGTGTGATTCTCTGAATGCAAGGCTACACACCCCAGCTATGGCTAGTTCGGTTCTGGTTAAAGCAGGATCTGAAACAGTGGAGGAGGAGGAGGAGGAGGGGAGGACATTGGATTTATACCCCGCCCTTCACTACCCAAGGGAGTCTCAGAGCAGCTTACAATCTCCTTTCTCTTCCCCTCCCCACAACAGACACCCTGTGAGGTAGGTGGGGCTGAGAGAGCTCTGACAGAAACTGCTCTTTTCCAAGAACAGCTGTGCCAGAACTATGGCTTGCCCAAGGTCATCCAGCAGGTGCAAGTGGAGGCGTGGGGAATCAAACCTGGTTCTCCCAGATTAGAATCTACGCACTTAACCACTACTCCAGACTGGATCTCGTCTGAGGTTGGTTAGTCTTAGGCCTTGCACGAGTGCAGACCTGCTGGCTGGCAACGGCCTCATGCCCTCCCCAGCTGCAGACCCACCTGGCCAGAGCAAAGGTGACGAACCCAGCTTTTCTCAGTCATTTTCAAGTCATATTCTGGTTTCACAAGTTAACTACATAAACCATGGCTTCCCATTAGGAGCCATGGTCTTTGTAAACTAAGTTAGAATATATATATTTGTTTGTGTATGAGGGGGTAGGGGTGTAAGAGCTTGCATTAGCGATCACTCTTTTTTTGTGCTATGGTAACATTCTGCAGTTTTTGCACCAAAACTTCACACCCAGAATCCAGAGCTCAGCCTTGTCTCAGATTTAAGCTCTTACTTTTTTTTGTTTTCCCTGGGATGAGAATGGTAGTTCTGCATCAGACCTTAGAGCCTTTTGGGGGTAGCCTGCAAGCAGGCGCAAGAGATGTGGTCTGTGCATAACCAGCAGGAACTTAATTCATCTTTTATTCTCTATCCTTCTGAAGCTTGGTTGCCAGCTCCTGCCCTCTTTGGCTTACTCATCGACTCTTCGTGCATCTGGTGGCGGATAGGATTCTGTGCTTACTATGATAACAACTTCCTGCGCAACAGGTAATCATCCGAGTCCCTAATTTTGTGTGTTGGTTAGGTTGGGGCTTTCTCATGTGAGGTGTACATCTGCCACCTGATTCGGGCCTCTCACAAAAATCAGTACTTATTTATCATATTTGGACTTTTCTTCTCCTCCACCTCCAAGGAGCTCAGGTTTCCATTTATCCCATTTTATCTGCCAAACAGCCCTGAAAAGTAGGTTAAGTGGAGAGGCAGTGACCCACCCTAGTGCCCTCTGGGTGAGAATGTTATTGAAGCAGCCTTGAAGCAAGTCATCATGCCCGCCCCAGTAGTGGAAAACAGAGGCAAAATTAATAGGACAAAGAGCCAAGAGGTGAACGCTCTGCTTGTCACATGGTTTTGTTGTAGTTGTCTCTAGATGCAGTTTATCCACGTCGGTTGTTGCTTGTCAGACACAGCCAGTTGCTGGCTGAACCTGCGCTTCCTCCCCAACCTCCATCCAGAGTTCTGATCCCTGCTCTGTTTAACCACGTATCATGGGCTTCATGCTGAGCCTTAAGGCTAAGAGAAAAACCTGATTCTCAGAACTATTGGATTACTGTTACATGGAATATTTTGTGAAAGACCCAATTATCCAAGCCCCTGAGGCCATGTGCGCAAATGCACTTTGGCATCCTCTGGCTGCTGCTTTGCTATTTGTTGATGAAAGCCTTCTGGAAGGCCTTCCAAGTGACTCAGATCTAGGACCAGATTAGAGCCCCAGGAATTTCACCTGAGCCACACCCAAGGAAGCCTTGCAGTCGTTCTAGGAAGTTGCTTTAGATCTCCATGTCAAGGCCCAGGCTTTTGCAGCAGACTATCTGGAAAGCCACAAGCCCTTTGTGAGGCTAAAATGGATAGATGCCAACAAAAAGATTCCTCTGTTATGCCTTGCTGACTCACTCTCAGCTGAATGGCTGAACTGCCTCGCCTGAACAGTACAGAATTTGAGGGGATATGAAAGCTCCCCCTTGGCTGTACTGTCCCAGAGGGAAAGAGCATAGGGTGCAGGGTGGCCGTTCCTCTGGAGTACCTCTGGAACTCCCAAGTTTAACCACTGGAAATCTCCGGCTGACTTCTTGCCTTTGCAGCAGCAGATAACCTCCAGAAGAGCTCTGTGTTTGCAAGCCTGCCTATGTAAAAACAAAAACAGTCCGGACTGGTCACGTTCAGTAAAGAACCAGAGGAGACAGGGCATGGCTGCCTGGGCCATCTAGCACAGCAATCACCTGAGGTTGACTTCTGGGCCAGATAAAAACTGCCCCCTCCCATCTATTCTTGCGTGGCTCTGACTAACTGGAAGTCCTGAATGAAGTATGTTCGTGCTGTCACCACATAAACACCACACCTCCCCCCAGTGCTGGCCTAACACCACCATCTACTTTCTTCCCCCCAAGCAGGCTTCAGGTGGGTTGGAGTGCAGCCCCAACAGGCAAGGGCTGCTAGATACTCCAGGGGACACCACTGACTTTCCAGCCTCTCAGTCTGCATGTCACGAGGAAAGCCACCCACCCTCAGATCCCATTAGCCTGGATCCCACACTCTTCAGAGGCTGCTCCTTTGGAGCTCCAAGACAGCAAGGGGAGGGGGAGAAGGGAGAGGAAGTACAACAGAAGTGCAGAGGAGTTTCAGGGTTAGGAGCTCTTCTACCTTTGGTATCTCTGCTCAGTCCCGTAGCTATAGAGGCAAGAGCTCTGGCAGGAGAGACCACAGACATCAGTCTGCCTCTCCATGTAGATCTTGTGAATGTAGCTGCCTCTGAAGTCACTCCCGTGCCAGGAGACGGCATCACATAATCCTCTGAGGGGGGCGGGGGGGGGGAATCCACCATACTAGGTCCATTGATTTGTCAAGAAGAGAGAGAAATCCCTGAGAGGCCAAGGGACCTCGAGTTCCCTGTGACTAGAACCTCAGATGTGCATCTAGAGCACTGTCAGTCCCTGAGGGCAAGAAAAACATAGGCCAGATTTTTCTCTAATTCCAGCTCACAGAAACTTTACAGAACCCCATCTCAAGAGAGATTTGTAGCATCCACAGACTCAAGGGAGGATAGAGAATTCTGGGGATAAAAGAGAAAGGGATAAACCAGTCTTAGGCTAGCCATGTTCCCTCAGAAATGTTTTCCCAAGCTCTTGGTCAAAGCCACGGAAATCCTCCACTCCAGTTTAAAAAGACAAGGAACACCCAAGTTCTTAAAATCCTGAAGGGAATACCACCCCCTTCTCTGTGGCGCCTCATTCCTCTTCTCTCCTTCCCTTTCCAGCCAGAAGACTGTTTTAGAAGACGGTTTACAAGGCATGGCAAAAATCAAGTCTGACCATTATTTCTGTGACAAGGTGTACCTAATGTCTGAGGAGGACAGGGAAGGACTGGTTACATAATGCTCCATGCTGCAGTGACGGCTTTCTGGGGGCCTGTTTCCTTTAGAAGCCAATGAGTTGCCAATAGAATAATAATAATTAACGTAGTGCTTTGAAAGTGCTTCATGTGCAGTGTGTGGTTAAGTGCTGTCAAGTCACTTTTGACTTATGGCAACCCTATGAATTAACAACCTCCAAAATATCCTTTCATTAACTGCCTTGCTCAGGTAATGCAAACTGATTGCCATGACTTTTCTTTATTGAGTTGATCCATCTCACATTGGGTCTTCCTCTTTTCCTGCTGCCATCAAGTTTTCCTAGCATTATTGTCTTTTCCAGTGACTCTTGTCTTCTCATAATGTGACCAGAGTACAATAGTCTCAGTTTAGTCCTTGTAGCTTCTAGGGAGAGTTCAGACTTGATTTGATCTAGAGCCCAGTGATTTCTCTTTTTTGGCAGTAAAAGTGTCCTCCAGCACCATATTTCAAATGAGTCAACTTTCTTCCTGTCAGCCTTCTTCATTTCAAATCCATACATAGTAATGTGGAATGCTGTGGTACAAATTATCTTGATCTTGGTTGACAGTGACACATCCTCACACTTAAGAATCTTTTCCAGCTCCTTAATGGCTGCCCTTCCCAGTCTGTCTTCTTCTGATTTCTTGGTTGCAGACTCTCTTTTGGTTATATGCATCACCTTCTTGTAATATCAGCTCCTGTAAGTAGGTCAGTATTATTATTTTCCCACACACACACCATTATTGCAGGAGGGAGGCAGAAACCATGGGCAGCTTGCCTAACTGAAACTAGTGAATTCATGACACAGGGAAGATTTGGATTTGTTACTTTGCTGTTATGTTACCTCAGTGTTCAATATGAGTGCAAGTTTTGGTACCTTAGAACTTTTATCTGTAACACTGATCTTAGGTTGCCTCCATATGGGTCAGCAAGGTCTTGGACAGAGAGGACTTGGCACAGCAACTATAGAAATCTTCAGGAGGGTCTCCTTGACTTCTACTGTCTTCATTAATGCTTCCTGGGGTATTCATTATTATAAGTTAGATCCATGGCTTCCATGGTTGCCAGCTGCAAACTATGTCTATGTAACTGGGAGTGTAGACACCAACTTGAAAACTCATCTAGCTAAGCTAGCCCTTTGAAATACCACAAAGAAAAAAGGAAATCAAGCCCTCCAAACTGACTCATTCTTTTTACCACCACCCCAAAGTGCTCCTCATCATTCAAGAGGCTGTCAAGAGTGCAAACCCATATGGCAACACAAGCTGAGATTCAAGCCTGCACTTTCCTCTCACTGCTCAGGAGAAAAATCCCAGTTCTGTGTGACTACCACTAGAATGCATACACATAGATTGCCAGTGTTGAAATGGCGCCAGAACTTCTCTCTATGGGCTATGCCTTGGAGTTGATCAGAATACCAAAAAACAGGTTATCCCCCACCCCAGCACCTTTCTTGAATTGTCCTTTCAAACACCAGTAGAACTTATTCTTTGCATAGGACATGGAGTTAAGGCCCTGAGAAATTACTGTGAATTGTTCATCAAGACACAATTGTCTCTTAGGCCAAACCCATCTCTTATTCTTAAAAATAACTCTGGTTTCCAAAGAGCTCAAGACCTCATCATCCCCTCATTGTCTCTGGTCCATTGTTCTACAGAAAGGAAAGGGTATACACACACCATGTCTGTGGAGTCCTAGGGAATGTATTCATAGGACTATGCCTAGGACAACAGAAACCCCTCGTCATTTCTTTCAAGAATCATTCCTTGTGAAAAAGGACATCCATGGCAGCTTTGGGATGCTGGCACTTGCATTCCTTCACCAGTCACTCTGGTAGACACTTTTACCAAGATGGAAGGCAGCTTTTGATCACATGAAACTGTCTTATATTTAATCAGACCGTTGGTCCATTAAGGTCAGCATTATCTACTCAGGCTGGCAGTGGCTCTCCAGGTTCTCAGGCAAAGGTCTTTCATGTCACCTGCTACCTAAACTCTTAACTGGAGATGCCGAGGATTGAACCTAGGACCTTCTGCATGCCAAGCAGATGCTCTACCACTGACCTACAGCCCCTCCCCCTTTGGTTGATGAGTCTTCCAAAGGCTTTTTGACAACCACAGATAAGTGGGATTAAGTGGGTTGGCACTGGAGAAGGTGGGGTGACCCTCTCAAGGATGTACTGATCCTTAACATCCCTACACTAACTGCCTTCCTTCAGTGAAAATTCAGAACTTACTGTAAATTTCTGTCCTCTTCACAGGAAGGAAGACAATTGGACTCTGCCTTAACTGTCTCCACATCTGATCTAGGTTAAGGTCACCTTCCCTTTGAATCTCTCTCTTAATCAGAAACCCTTTCCTACCAAGAGCTATTTGGTGGGGGAAGGACAGTCACCTGATTTTGATTCTTTACTAACATTTTTTCCAGGTTGTGTCATCTGTTGTAGCAATTGGTTGTTCTTAATGGTACCAGCAGAACAGAGAAACCTCCCTCCTCCTTTGGTGGATATTGGAAGCGTACCTTCCTAGCCCCAGAGAAAGATCTTTTCCCCAAGCTAATTGCAATCTTTCAGAAGTTCACAGGAAAGTCCAGAATATCCTTGGTCATACAATCATTGGGCAATAGATGCTCATGTTTCATGAACTTCTGTGCTGGCTTCCAGAATTCTGTGTTCCCATAATCCAGTCCAGAGATTCCTTTTCTAGATCACATTGCTATTCCCATTACATTTCTGATAAGTATTTTTCTTCAGGATATTATTGCAAAACAAGTGGGTCATTCCATACAGCTAAAGGTTTATTTAACTGAAGTTTCATCCCTTTTTTCCCCTTTTCTTGGCAGGTACTTGGGTCTCCAGGTGGGTTACAAACTTCTTGGTATTCTGCTGTTGACCTTAATCAGCTGGAAGATGACCAAGAACAAGGAATACAACGTACAAGAGAAAGCCTGTGGCCTAGTATAGTTCTGCTCTACAAGGACACTTCCTGAGCATCATTTTATGCCTTGAGCAATGTTTTGTACCTTGCCTGCATTTACTTAACAGCCTTTGTGGCCTTTTTACATTAAGGGAACAACTTCATATTCACAGCTGAACTTTAAATTCTTGCATATAGGCTCCTGCTATGTGCAGCCCAGTGAAATGGACACCCCAATGCCAGTAAATGGAGCCATAAGCTAGACTCCCAGTGGCCAAGGCCTGTCCAAAAGGATAGTAAGTGTCAAAGAGCCAATGCAGCCCGCTATTCTTTCTGGGAGGTCTCAGTGGAAGATACCCATGGGCCGAGGACAGGGACACCCAGCAAGGGCCCTTGTGTAGCTGTGCTTATAACCGATGGCCAACCTGACATGCCCAAGAGTGGATGTTTCTTTTGTTCTCCTAAGCAGGTGGGTCAGACAGTTGGAAGAAAGCCAGCCTGGACTCTTGGAAAACATTAGAAGGACAGGGATGGCAAATGAAAGCTGTTACAGTTAAGAGAGCATAGCTTCTTAGAAGCCCTTTTGTGAGAAGGATGCAGTCCTGTACTGACTGTGTTGTGTTGTGCCGAGATTTGTATGGGGGGAGGGGCACGGTGTTGCTCGATGGAGCAGCAACAGTTCTTGCCTCTATCTCCACTTTCGTGCCGCCTTCCTTTCTTTTCTCCTCTTCTTCCCCCCTCACCTCCATTACACAGTTCAGAGTGAATATAAACGTCACTCGTTGTTTAAAGTTATTGTTATGAAATAATTGAATTTTTAAATAAAAGCAATTCTTTTTCCAATTTGTACCTGTATTTTTATTGATCTCCTTGAAAAAATCAGATTGCCAATATTCTCCTTGCCTCCAGGCTTTCCTGTTGCTATAGTGATACCACGTCTGATCCCAGGATTCTTTGAATGGAGCTAATCAAAGTGCGCGTGTGGTGAATTGTTTCTAAAACGGACTGTTTAGCTCTGGGGTATAAAGAATGCTTCATAGACATGGTGCTGAAAGTATCCTGGATTCATAGAGTCTCAGAGAAACTGAAAATACATTGGTTTTTATTGTTTTGTTTACTAAAAACTAAAATGAACCTGACCTTCCCTTGGGTTTTGAAAGGCAAGGCTGAAACAAAACCTTTAAAAGACCATATCTGATGTATGGTATATTGAAATTTGGTTTTTACGAAACTGCCTCTAGGTGGCACTGTTGCCTAATTAAAAGACCATTGATCTCTACCTGGTGTGTAGAGACACTCAAATGAAAGTTACAAAAGAGAAGGCACAGAGCAACACAGAGCACCTTTAAGACCACTGGACTCCAAATTTGTTCTGCTGCTTCAGACCAACATGGCTGCCTACCCGGATCTATCAAAACAGATCCACTGCACTGCAGCAAAGAAATGTTTTTAATGCTTGACTGAACTGCAAGCTTTAAAGGTACCTGTTCCTGACCTCAAAACTTACTACCAAGCTACTATACTGGCAAATCTGACCAGACATTACCACAGGGACTACCAGGCTGACTGGAAAAACATAGAGAACACATATCTTAGATCGGCTTCCTTCCAAGAAGCACTTTGGAACTTACCTTCTAAACGCCTCCTTCCAAGAACCCCGCATCCATTCCTCTCAACGACCTTCCGAGTGTGGGATACCTGCAAGAAAAAATTGATAACATCAGACTCACCCATAAAGAGCTTCCTCCGCCAATCCTGGTTTCAACCAGGCTTAAACCCTCCTTCATTTTGCGAATGGGAAAAAGCAAAGATCACTAAATTCATAGACATCACCAACAAAGATATGATGCTTAGTAAAGCAGAACTGGACATTAAGGCGAATACACGTCTACCCTGGTATGAATATTTGCAAGTGTCAGAATCTGCCAATTCTGCCAATGTATTCTTGCATGCATGTCTTTACTATCCTATGTATCTAAAGTATATTTCAACCTATGTAACCGTAATGCATTGTTCCTGTCTTGGTCGGGAGGGTGACAACCATGATTTGCGAGAACAAGGAGGCCTCACATCCCTGCCTCCGCATTCCAGCTGCTCCGGCAGTAACTTCAAGGGGAGGATGCTTCTCATCTCTTATCAAATGCAAAAGAACCTTGGAGCCATTGATTGTTATGTGAACTCGCAACATCTGAGGGGTCTGGTTTGGGAAAGGAAATTTACTGCTTAACACCTCACTTTTTTCCTGTGAGAACCAAACGGTCAAGACACCTTTTAGCCCGCCAATTTTCCCTTAAGGGGATTGGCTATCTATGGGTAATTCAAACTCCTTGGAATGGTATAATAGACCCGCTTGTATTATTTGTCTCATCTCTGACAATAATCCGAGATGCTGTACTAATGTAGGAATAGGTAATAAAGAACTGTGGTTAACCAACCAAGATCTGATCCTTGACTACTGTGAGCAGAACTCTCACAGATTGTCAGAGATCTGTGATTGGGACTCAGCCGTTCCTGACCATGTCAGACGACCACGCGGTCCCCCTCAAACCTACTACTCCCGAAGAGACTCCCGTTACCCCGAAGGATACGGGGAACGGGGGCGGTGGCGGCGGAGGAGGTCCCGAAGTGCCGGTGACCACGAGCCAAGGGGCTCACTACATCCCGCGACGGGTTCCTCATCAGAGCGTGACCCCCAAGTACGCCTGGAGCCATTTCGGTCATCGGACCGTGGATTCGTGGGTGCACGACCGGAAAGGAGTGCGGGTTTCGCTCACCGGAGACCAGCTCGATCGAGGGAGACCGAGTTACCTCGGAGACGACCGCGAGCCGATCTACCGTGGAGAGCCGCGTCGCCCGCCTTTCGAAGGAGAGGGGACGGGTCCGTATGGGCCCGATCCGTACCGCGAGGAGCAGACGATGGGAGAGATGATGGGAGAGTTGGATCAGATGATGGGAGAGTTGCGGCTTCAACTCACCGCCGAGCTACGCGAGTTGGCCCTCGATCTCCAGCACCAATTTCGAGACGCTATGAGGGCAGTGCAAGGAGCTCTCCCCGGTCAAGGGGTAGGAGCCCCACTACAACCAGCGGCGCCCGGAGGGGTTCCGGTTCAGCCACAGGCGCCCGCTCTGCCGGCACAACCAGTCCAGCCGGTCGTTCCGGTTCCGGCGCCAGGGCCCGTTCCAGTACCTGCCCCGGCCCCGGCCGCTCCGGTCGCCCGCCCAGCCCCCTCCGACCCTTTGACGACCACTTTCGATGGGGACCCGGAGAAGCTACGTTTCTTCATGCTGGAGATAGAGAGATTCCTGGACAGTTGGGGCCACCTTTATCCCACCGAGAGAGAACGGATTGGCTACATCGGGTCCAAGCTGAAAGACACTGCCAGCGACTGGTATGTGAGCCTGCACGACACCCCAGGACCTGAGTTGCGTTCCCTGAACAACTTCATGTGGGCCCTCCGTCATCAGTTTGAGGACCCCCTGGGTGAGGAAAAGGCCCGTAATCAGCTAAGAAAGCTGTTCCAGGGGAGATCGTCGGTGAGGGACTACACTGACAAGTTCAGGCGCATCGCGGCTAAGATCCACGGATGGCCGGAGGAGCTATTCATGGAGAAGTATTGAGAGGGCCTGAATCCGGAGATCTACGAAACCGTGTTGTTGGGGGGCCGCCCGGGCACTTTGGCCACCTGGATGAGAGCTGCCATCGACATGGAGGAGCGGTTCGCCCTGATCAAGATGGGAGCGTCGGTGACGGCGGCCAGCAAAGCAGCCCCTAGAGCGAAGCCCCGATCCAGTGTGCAAGACGTCCGAGATGCGAGATTTCAACAAGGGTTGTGCATGAAGTGTGGGGAGAGTGGCCATTTCGCCTCCGCCTGCCCAAGAGGGGGGGGGAAAGGCCCGAAGACCTCAACCCCCGGAGCGGGGAGCACCCCTAGCCATGGAAAAACACCAATGAAACCCCAGGCGTTGCAGCTGGAAGGAGCTGCCAGTGACCAGGGGGAGCTGGAGCTGATGGAGACGCAGATGTCGGGAAACTCCAACGGCCTGCAGTGAGCGGCGCAGAGCTGCAGGTCCCTCGCCAAGAAGCGCCATCTCCGGTGAGCATCCCCGGCCCCCTATTATATATGGTAGTGACTGTGGTGACCCCTGGATCAGGTACCCACATGCGGGTACGCGCTTTAATTGACTCTGGGTGTGCGCGAGACCTGATCAGCCCCTTGGTGGTGGAAGGGCTGGGACCAAAAGTCACCCCGCTGTTGGAACCCCTAAAGTTCACTCAAATGGATGGGTCGGAGATGAAGGAGGAATGCATAGCAGAGACCGAGAGCTTAATTTTGGGAACGGGGGAACACTGGGAGAAGCGGGCTTTTGTCATCACCCCAAACGCCCAGTTCCCTATGGTGTTGGGCAGCCCTTGGCTCGGGGCGCACGACCCTTACATTAAATGGAGCGAAGGGAAGATCTCGTGGGTGGACGAACGCTGCCTTAACCATAGATGGGACCCAGAGTGGGGACCGGGACCTCCGACCCCTCCTCCCCCGATCCCCGCGCTCGCTCTCACCCCTACCATGGTGCCCAAAGAGTATAGAGATTTGCTGGAAGTGTTCAGCGAGACTGAGGCGGACGAGTTGCCCCCCCATCGACTGTCGGATTGTGCCATAGAACTACTCCCAGGAGAAAAACTCCCAAAAGGGAAATTATACTCCATGAGCCCGTTGGAGCGGGAAGAGTTGCGAAAGTTCCTGGACAAAAATTTAGCGCGGGGTTTCATCCGCCCAGCCAAATCCCCCTTTGCGGCGCCGGTGCTGTTCCGAAAGAAAAAGGATGGGGGTTTACGACTATGCACTGACTACCGGGGGCTGAATGCGGTCTCCACTACCAACGCTTACCCCCTCCCATTAATAAAGGACCTCTTAGCGGAAGCTGCTAAGGGGAAGATTTTTACCAAGTTGGATTTACGAGATGCCTATTTCAGGGTGCGCATCAGGGAAGGGGATGAATCCAAGACTGCCTTTAATACCCCCTTGGGGCAATTTGAATATCTAGTGATGCCGTTCGGCTTAAGTGGCGCGCCCGGGGTCTTTATGAGTTTAATCAACGAAGTGTTGCACAAGCACCTATTTAAGGGCGTGTTATGTTACATAGATGATATCTTGATCTATTCTACTGATAAGAAGGCACATGTGACTTTGGTCAGGGAAGTCCTCGCTACCTTACTAAAAAACCAGCTATATGTGAAACTGTCTAAGTGTGAGTTCCACCGTGAGTCCGTGGACTTCCTGGGCTACCGCATCTCTCAGAAGGGTTTGGAAATGGACCCGGGGAAGGTGGAGGCTGTGGTGCAATGGGAGGCTCCGCGAACGAGAAAGCAATTGCAGAGCCTCTTAGGATTTTGCAATTTTTACCGAACCTTCATCAAGGACTTTGCTAAAGTCACTCTCCCCTTAACGGACTTGTTAAAAACAAAGGGGAGAGGGCCCGAGGCCGGGAAGCCAGGAGAAAAGTTAGCTTGGAACGAGGAGTGTCAGAGGGCGTTTGAGACTTTAAAGACTCTTTTTACTTCAGAGCCCATTCTAGCGCACCCTGACGAAACCAAGGAATTTATAATCCATGTAGACGCGTCTGATGTAGCCATGGGGGGGGCCATATTACAAAGTGGCCCGGAAGGGAAATTGCACCCGCTGGCTTATATTTCGAAAAAGTTTAATGAAACGGAAAGGAATTGGTCGGTTTGGGACAAAGAAGCCGCCGCCATTAGGTTAGCGCTCACTACGTGGCGGCATTGGTTGGAAGGTGCGCAGACTCCGTTCGAAATATGGACGGATCATAAGAATCTGGAGGCGCTGCGCACTCAGCGGTCCCTCAACGCCAAGCAGCTGCGATGGGCCGATTTCTTTTCTAAGTTTAACTTTGTGCTTAAACATTTTCCTGGGAAAGCTAACTCCTTGGCAGACGCGTTGTCCAGGTTGCCCCAACATGAAAGTGTCAAGGAAGAGGTGTTTGACTCCATGTTCTCCCCCCAACAGTTAGGAGGGGCAGTGGTCACCCGGAGCCAAGCAAAAAAGGCCCAGTTGGACATTGGGAAATGTGATTGGGGGGGGGATTATGCTCCTGAGGAGATAGAGGAATTGGAAGCTTTGGAGGAATGTTCTAAGAGAGAGGATCAATGTTGGCTGCATGGAGACAAACTAGTGGTGCCGAAGGCCAAGCGCAAAGAAATATTGTTAATCTGCCACTCTTCCAAGCTAGCCGGGCACTTTGGCTTTCTAAAAACTCTTAATTTGATCCAGCGTCAATTCTGGTGGCCGCGCATGCGCCGAGACGTCTCCGACTTCGTCTCGGCTTGCCAGACCTGTTTAATGTGCAAAAAGCGGGGGGGGAAAGTTCCGGGATTGTTGCACCCCCTACCCACCCCGTCAAGACCCTGGGAAGCTATAGCCATGGACTTTATCACCAATTTACCCCCCTCTAAGGGAAAAACAGTTATTTGGGTGGTGGTAGACACATTCTCGAAGCAAGCGCATTTCACCCCTTTCAAGCAATTGCCCACCGCTAAAGGGATGGCCAAAGCTTTTTTCAATCACGTGATTAAATTACACGCTTTTCTGAAGAGAGTGGTATCCGACCGCGGTAGTCAGTTCGTTGCCAACTTCTGGCGGGAGCTCCTGAAAATGATGGACATAGAACCCGCCCTGAGCCCGGGTTACCACCCAGAGACCGATGGCCAATCCGAACGAACTAATCAAATTTTGGAGCAATTCCTGAGATGTTACACTAATTATCACCAAGATAACTGGGTGGAATTGCTGCCGTTTGCAGAATATAGTTACAACAATGCAGTGCACTCTTCCACGGGAGTCTCCCCTTTCATGGCAGTGGGGGGTTTCGAGGGGAAACCATTGCCTACTATTGAAAATGTCCCCCAAGCTCCCCCATCGGATTTTAAAAGGTGGTGGTCCAGTCTCCAGGACTCATGGCCACTACTAGGCAAAGCATTGGACCGTGCCAAAGAGGATTACAAAAAATATGCTGATCGAGGGCGAGCACCAGGATGGGAACTTCAACCCGGGGACTCTGTCTATCTCTCTACTAAAAATATCCATGGGCTGCAGCCCAGCAGAAAGCTAGGATGGAAATATGTTGGACCCTATAAAGTGCTACGCAAAATATCTGATGTGTCTTTTGAACTAGAACTGCCTAAATCACTGAGTTCTGTGCACCCTGTGTTTCATTTCAGCCTGTTGAAGAAAGATCCTGGGCCGAATGCTTGGCATCCAGCTCCTCCAGTTCCTCCTCCACTGATGAAGGAGGGGGGCCCTCACTTCGAGATAACTGAAATCCTTGATTCCAAGCTGGGAAGAGGCCGATTATATTACTTAGTGAGATGGCTAGATTTCGGCCCGGAACACAACGAATGGATTCGCTCAGAACATGTTCATGCTCCTAAACTAACCAAACTGTTTCATAAAATGTTCCCTGATAAAGCTAGGTGACGAGAATTATGGGGAGGGCAGGGTGTCAGAATCTGCCAATTCTGCCAATGTATTCTTGCATGCATGTCTTTAACTATCCTATGTATCTAAAGTATATTTCAACCTATGTAACCGTAATGCATTGTTCCTGTCTTGGTCGGGAGGGTGACAACCATGATTTGCGAGAACAAGGAGGCCTCACATCCCTGCCTCCGCATTCCAGCTGCTCCGGCAGTAACTTCAAGGGGAGGATGCTTCTCATCTCTTATCAAATGCAAAAGAACCTTGGAGCCATTGATTGTTATGTGAACTCGCAACATCTGAGGGGTCTGGTTTGGGAA
Organism: Lepidodactylus listeri; assembly: GCA_029233225.1. NCBI lineage: Eukaryota > Metazoa > Chordata > Lepidosauria > Squamata > Gekkonidae > Lepidodactylus > Lepidodactylus listeri. The sequence continues at coordinate 53,313,574 of JARCFY010000005.1, read as the reverse complement.
AGGAAATTTACTGCTTAACACCTCACTTTTTTCCTGTGAGAACCAAACGGTCAAGACACCTTTTAGCCCGCCAATTTTCCCTTAAGGGGATTGGCTATCTATGGGTAATTCAAACTCCTTGGAATGGTATAATAGACCCGCTTGTATTATTTGTCTCATCTCTGACAATAATCCGAGATGCTGTACTAATGTAGGAATAGGTAATAAAGAACTGTGGTTAACCAACCAAGATCTGATCCTTGACTACTGTGAGCAGAACTCTCACAGCAAGTGGCACACCTCTTTGAATCTCACAAACGGAACCTAAACTTCCAAAGAAAACTTAACTTCTTCGAACAATTATTAATATCCAAAGCCTTTACTAAAAAGGGTCTGATTTCAACATTCTATGGCTATTTTATACAAGATTCTTCATGTCAAACCACAGGGCTTCAAACCAGTTGGCTCACCGACATCGGATATGCTTTATCGAATGACCAATGGGAAGCGATTTGGAACTCAAATATATATATAACCAAGTCCACTCCAATACAACTTCAAGCCTTAAAAACTTTATTTAGATGGCACATTACACCTGCAAAGCTATCACACATATACTCAACACACTCACCAACGTGCTGCAAATGCCAAATCTCTACTGGGACCTTCTACCATGCTTAGTGGTCCTGTCCTCTCATAGTTACATTCTGGAAAAAGATTCTCTCAGAAATTGAACAGATGCTTGAAGTCTCTATTCCTTACAACCCGGCTCTGATTCTACTCAACTTATGGCCTAAGACAAAGATTCCCAGAGAAACAAGAGGGTTAGTAGAAGTCCTTATAACAGCAGCTAAACATACATTAGCAGTCAACTGGAAAAAACCCTCCAGCCCACCAATTTCCACGTGGCTAGCCAAGGTATGGGACTATTTTATATTCGATAAAATAACTGAAAGAACAGAAAATCTTTACGGAAACGACACCCGCAAAAACCCAATGCTCAAATGGTACCCTATCATCAACAAATACTCTGAAAGTAAAGATGCGACACTCCCAAAATCTTGGGCAAACAACTCCTCCATATATCTCTTCTTATAAGGAATAAACCCACCTTTTCTCAGCTTAGTTCCAAGATTGGTTACTGATGTCTGATATACACAGTAGTCACTCTAGAGTTAACCTTAGTTTAATGTGACTGGAATGTTTAAGAATTGCTGTAATACAAGCTAAGTCTCTCACTTTCTATTCCAATATATTATTAAGTATTTCTAATACGTAACACACTCTTTACTGCTTGTACCCTTTGAATCCCTTCAATAAAGAAAAATTTAAAAAAACCCTTTAAGGGTACCACTTAATAGAGATGTACTCCCATTGACTTTAATGAGGCCATAGCCACATAAGTGGTAGCTGGTGACTATCTTCCTCCGCAGCCTGTCTGAAAATTTAAATAGGATAATTTATTTGAGCCTCAGAGAGCAATCCTAAGCAGGTCTATGCAGCATCCTTCCCAAATCTGTACAATAAGGCCTACCCCCCCCCCTCCAGAGAGTGTTCTTAGGATAGCATTGAGGAAAATACACTGGGGGTGCGATCATACGCACCCATTAGCCACACGAGAGGGACGACTCACCGGTGGATCAAAGCGGCGCAATCACACCAGCACATCTGGGAGGCATCCCGCAACTGTTGGCAAGCCATCGCAAGCCGTTTTGATCTACCGGAGAAGCGGAGTAAAAAACTACTAGGGAAAATGCAGTAGCAAATGGTTTGCTGCAGGCCACAGCCAGACTTTCCCCGTGTGATCACTCCAGTGCAAACTTGTGATGTTGGGGATAGTCTGATTAGGCTATCCCAATGCCATGCCGTTGGGGTTTTTTCCTCCTTCTCAGTATGCGCATCATCGCATACTGCCATTGGAAGCCCTAGGTGGAGAAGCGATTCATCGATCCCTCATTTAAGCGAATCGGAAACCAACGACAAAAAAAAAACCCAACTCACCCGCGGTTGCATCTGATCACACAGCAGCTAGTTGTGCCGGCAGCTTCATCGACCTGTGTGATCGTGTAACTGCGAGTCAAATTGCTCTGGGGCAAAATAGCCTCGCATCCCCTCCGGATTATCTCGCTCGTGTGGCCGTGGCCTGGGAATTGAAGAACACTCAATGCTGATTGACACTGTATCTGTAGATTCTTTCAGCAGTGTCCTTCAAAGAGTCTACCATTTCATGCTTGCCTGGAACTTATACTTTCTGGCCTGGATTCCCATCCATTGTGATTGATCTCAGTGTGTGGGGGATGTAATGCCATTACCCATTCTGCATTTGTTTGGAAGTTCTCTCTCCATATGTCCCAAGGCAAGACATGGATAAGTTTTAAGTCCTTTTTCCATTGCTTTTTCTGTATTCTCATGACAACCTGAGAGGCAAGCTACAGCTTATATGCAAGAAACCCCTGACATCCATATTTTAAACTGAAAAGCAGTTGGGGGGGGGAGATCTGGAATGGGGAGGTGGGTTCTTAACCACCTGCAGGGGCGGGAAAAGTATAATTCCAAACAGCTCCTGTAACAATATCTAGAATCCCGCAGGCGAATGCGATGGGGAGAGGACAGTTTGGGTGGCAGGCAAAGGATGATGTGAATATGTGCGTTCAACCTCCACACACATGAACACATCCATTCCACTCCCAAATTGGCCTCCAAAAGTTTCTTTTTCTGTTTTTTTATAAAATGACCACAAAACTTTCCTGAATGCAAATGTATGGGCTTGTTATTAAACCTGTATTATTAGAATATTTATTTACAGAGACTCAAAGCAGTTGACAGCATTCTTCCTCTCCAACCTTTTATTCTCACAAGAGCCCTGTTGTATGTGTGTTGAGTCTGTTGGAATGTCTGGCCCAACATCACCCAGCAGCGACCTTCTGTGGTGCAAGTGGGCATTCGCACCCGGGTCATCCAGGTCCAAGTCTGACACTCTGACCTCTACACCACATAGGAATATGTAGGTACTGTTTTGAGTGTACAACAGAAAACCAGTTTGGAAGTATTTTACATCTATATAGGCTGTGATGCCACTTAAATGTCACTGTGTTGGCGTGCCTTGCCTAAGATGTTTTTGGCATCTGAGAGGAGGAAAAATTCAAAAAGTGCCCAGCCATGACATCATAAATCTGACAATTTGCTGTCCTTTTGCTGGCATCCAAAATCTGCTACCACATCTCTCTCTGTATCTCGTAGCAGGACCAACCCTGAGTACTAAGCATGTTCTATCTCTTGTGTCTTTGCAGCATACTTTTGTGCTATGGTATCTAAACATTCTCTCCTGACATTACAAGCAAGGAACATCAAACTTGATTGCTGTTGCCATACAGCGTGTTTCCATTAGGCTTCAGTTGAGCGTAGAACTTTTTGTGAATGAATGATATGCTTCGTATGTTGGAGGCATGACTGGTAATTCAAAATGATGAAACCGCCAGTGTCAAGGCTGGGTAGTTGTGGCCTTTCTGTATTGATGTGTGGGGTTCTGAGAAAACTGGCTGAACAGAAAGAGAATTCCAGGTGGATTTCAGCCAAGGAGAGATAAGAGAGAAAGTGCTCTTGCGGTTTCTACATCCATCATTGCTGCAGACAGTTACTCAGAAGATACTGCTGACATTCCTCATAGGATCCCTTTTGTGAAATAGAAAATTGTCCCGGGGGGGGGGGGGGGGGTAAGGAGAGGTGGTTGTAGGCATAGCTGCATTCTTTACATGCTTAAGTCAGAAAATCCCCCCTGGAACACTGGCCTAGCTTGCCCTTTCTGCACCTCTTAATATGCTGGAAGGATTACAGTCATAGACATTCCATTCTTTCATGCTGAGTTTCTGCTGAAAACTTGGGGGAGAAAGACCACAAAAGAATCACCTTTCAAGAAAGGGTGGTGCACAAGGTGTACTTTCACAAAGTTCCTCCTGTTCTCCTTTTTCCTCTTCTAACCCAGAAGCTCCAGAAGATTTGTCTTCTCTTTATCCAATAGTAGAGTCTGCTTCCTTGGAGCTGGGGCTGATACAGCACAAAAATCCTGAGTAAACCCAGCCTGAATATTATAATTTAGGGCAGCCGTGTACCATCCTCTGCCTCAAGTGCCTGGTTCTCTGCAGAGCTGATGGACCCCCACATTGTTGTCGGTTGTCATTTGGCATTTAGGTTTTTCACAGGCTTATCATGTTACTGTGAGAAACAAAGGCAGTTCTAACGGCATTTAAACCAGGCTTTGGAATTGATTTCTGGCCACAAAAGGTTGGTTGGCAGCCTTGAGACCCAGTGTGGTATAGTGGTTAGGATACTGGACTAAGACTGAGGAAACCTGGGTTCGAATCCACTCAGCCATGATGCATACAGGGTCACCTTCAATTTTATGGGATTGTTGTGAGGATGAACTGCCCTGAGTTCTTTAGAGGAAGAGATTTGGTATCCTCCAAAATGTCCTGTCATTACCAGCCTGTGCAGACTGAGGACCATGGCTTCTTTGAGTCAGTCCATCTCATGTTGAGTCTTCCTCTTTGCCTGTTGCCTTCAACTTTCCCTAGCATTATTGTCTTTTCCAGTGACTTTTGTCTTCTCATAATGTGATCAAAGTATGATAGCCTTCGTGTAGTCATTTTAGCTTTGTATGTGGAATTCTTTGTGACAGCAACCCTGCTAGTGGGTCAGTTGCCTGTCATTGTCATACAACCAGCATTGGTTTGGGTTTCATTTTGGGCCTTGTTATAATGGTTAAGTAATTAGTAATGTTAGCTGTTGAACATCTATCATATAAATAAATATGATTGAAGCACGGCAAGACTAAAACTGGGTTGCCAGCCAGCCTCTCCTAGTCCGCCACTGAGAATGGCGTAATTTACAACTACACTTCTGTGACTCTTTTAATGTACCACTTTCAGGCTCCAATAAATGCCATTGCCCTTCACGTGCCAAAGGTGGAGTTCTGCTTGTCCAGAGTCACAAGACCTTTCCTAGCTATATGGTTTATAATCTGTCAATCACACCAGGTTGGTTAACCTTGTTTGCATTTACACCTCTCTTTATGAGTTCTGCCAGCTGTTTCTTTGCTCTTGAGCACCTTCAATTATTATTGCTTTTTACTGCAGAACAATAGAAATGGGATTGCAGAGGAAACTGAGCACCAGGCAGCAGTTCATTTCCAAATGCTAATTCCTTTCCATGTGCATTTGGGGTGGTTTAAAAAAACCCTCTAAAGGATAGCAAATTTCACGCACTCATTTTGAGCTCACCAGATGAATCCAAATTAGCCCAGGCTATCACGGCTATAACTTACATGGGGCTGCACACCCAGTAAAGGTCCTTCCCATTGTCATTGATAGAAGTCATCAGAAGGAGAAGCAGCCAGGAACCCTCAGGTCTTGGGCCAAGAATCCTGCCCCCTGGAAACCTGTGGATTTCTGCACTGTCTTATGGAAACCAGTTATGGCTGGAGAGTAGTCTTAAACTGAAATAAATCCCACTCCTCTGCAAATACAGTTTTTTTGGTGAGGGGGGAGGGTGGCTGCCTATCTTTTAGTAGGACTTTGGGATCAGTTCCAGCTACAGTTCTTGGAATTCTTTTGGAGAAGATACAACAGATAAACTGGTATAAAAACTGTGAAGGAACAGACTTGCAAGCAGTGCTCCTAAGCTGTGGAGTCTTCTAAGCAAAAATTCTACTTTGTGAGCTACTGGCATTAAAGTTGTGAGGGAGCGATTTGGCTACTGCACAAATTAGTTTGGAACTATCCTTCCTGAGCGAAGACAAAAATGGGTGAGCCAGAGGCTAAAAAACTGTGAGCTAGCTTAGAGGGAACACTGCTTGCAAGTCCCATTCCCTCAGATCCTGGGAGATCAGGGGGAATATGGCTGTTCCAGCTGTGTGCTTGGCAACACTGCCCTTTTCCCATACTCTTGGGAGAGTACCAAAAACAAATAAGGTAGTAACTGCTGCCACCAGCAAATCTGAGAGTGTCTCCTGTTGGATGGATTGCATATCCAGCATGCCATGCCTGCATTGCCGTGTAGAGGCTCCACCAAGTTGCTGCATCTCCTTGCTTCACTCCTACAAGGTAGCACAGGAAACAATTTCACTTTGGAAACTTTGAGCTATTGTGCTCAATAGATGGCAGATTCTTCCATTGCCCTCACCTTTACTGCTGTTTGGATAGCTAGATAGAATAGGAGTGGTGTGTTTACAGAGATCAGGCTGCAAGCACTCAAAATGTAAGAATGCTTAATAAAAAATAAAATGAATACAGATAAGTCTATTCAGGCATCAGGCGGAGCAAGGATAGAAGGAAAAGGTAAAAGCATTCAATCCTCTAAACCTTAAACTCTATACTTGAAATTGCAGCATTTAAAAGTCTATCATCATCTTAAGTCTCAGAGCTGGAACTCTGCCCCATTTTCCCTTGACACTTGGCCAGGATGGAGTCCTTAGGCAAAGACTTAGTCCTTCATGACTTGTGCCTCCTTGACTAAAGGCTGAAACATAAGACAGACTTCCTTCTTCTGAGAAATTATAATTTCCCCTTGGAGAGTCCATCTCCCTCAAGGGTCACTACTCTGGGGTTGCTGCTTCAAGGGGAAGAAATAACTGTCTTGCCTTTTGACTTACCTAGTCTCTATTCCTTTTGGCATGACATTGTAACAAAGTGTGAGATGTTACACCTTTTTTTCTTCCTTTGGCCGTATTCATTAGCATAACTAAGTGCTAAAGAACTCTGCCCTTGTGGAAGAGAGATGACTCATCTCCTGTAGTTTCCCTTTTGCTAGGCTTTTTCTAGAACTGTAGCCTTAGGAGCATGTGTAAAGTGTAGCCCCCATACCAAAATATTGAGCTGGAATCTAGGGAGGAGGGCACTTCTCCACAAGAACAATATATGTCGCAAGTGTAGGTATACCCTGCGGTTATTAGGGCCAGACCCAAAGTGGATTCATGTATATAGGGAAAATTATAAGCTGTAGCTCCCCCCCCCCTTCAGTGTCTCTAAAAATATGGGATGTTTCGATAGCCTTACTCATTTAATTTTCTAGTCCAAGCAATGAAAAGCTGGAATTCTGGGATGAAGAAGAGGAAGAGATTGGATTTATACCCTGCCCTTCACTCACTTGCAGTTTACAAACTCCTTTCCCTTCCCCTCCCCACAACAGACACCCTGTGAGGTAGGTGGGGCTGAGAGAGCTCTTTCCCAAGCTGTCCTTGAGAGAACAGCTGGTACAGAGCTATGGCTTGCCCAAGGTCATCCAGCCAGGTGCAAGTGGAGGAGTGGGGAATCAAACCCGGTTCTCCCAGATTAGAGTCTGCGCACTTAACCACTACACCAAACTGGATAATGTTATGTAGGACTTTTTTTTTTTCAGGAAAAAGAGGCATCGGAACTCTCAAGAAGGAAATTAAGTTTTCAATCTGCATACTAAAAACTCATGAACTTTTAAACATTTTAAAGAGAATTTTGTTGAAGAGGTTCCAGAACTCTATTCTGGCGCATTCCTCCAGAAAAAAACCCCTGATTTTATTATATTGTTATAGAGACCATCAAGGATAAACTCCTGGATCCCTGCAACAAATGAATGTTCTGCTGCTCCAGACCAACATGGCTACCCACCTGAATCTGTGCAGTAAGAGCCATGATCAATTCATAGGGTCACCATAAGTTGGAAGCAACTTGATGACACCTAACACACAAGAGCCATCTTCCCCAAAGGTCCATACTACCATGATATGAGCAGCTAATTTAAGCCTTCATTATTTTATTTGTTAGTACATTCTCATGTATTTATACATTGGGATCTCCAACTTCCCCGACCTCAATCATGTTGGAGAAGATGAAAATACATTTTTAAAGGCCCAGAATTCTGCTCAGGACTGCACTGTCAAGTCTCGTTCAGCAGAGTTACTTCCTTCTAAATCCAACTTACAGTTTCCTGTATCATATGCCGGGGTCAATTCATAAAAAAAGAGGTGCAGGAGCTCATTAGCACAACTCATTAGCATATCTTATTTGCATATGCCCCACCCCCTGTCATCGCCAGAAGTGTGTTAGAAGGCAACACCCACTGCTCAGGCTCCACCCCAAAAATCTCCAGGCATTTCCCAACTGAGAGCTGGCGAGCCAGCTTTACACTTCGACTAAAGACACTTTAGATTTCCTTTGCTCTTGCAGGGAAGCTACCCTACAACAAGCATGAAAATACACAAGAAGTTAGTATGCTTTTGCTTTTTTTCCACAGCACATCACCATATGTGCCCGCTCCTGGGCTTGTTACTCCTGGAATGGTGTTCCTGCGTGTTCCTGCTCAAAATGACCCCTGCCTGTATGCATCTTGATGTTCTATAAATCTTTCCATTTCCTCTCTGCTTCTCCCCCCCCCCCCCCCTTTTCATTCTTGTTGGTTTCTTTACACTGGATTTGCACATGCTGTTCTGTTGTTCCTTAATTTAAAAAAATATTTGCTTGTTACCTGTGAGCTGTTTCTTATTGCATTGTTCTTTATAGAGTAGCTGATCTTTGAAGAAAGCTCTTGGATGCTCCACAACAAGGTACAGTGAGTCAGGCTTTTATTCCTTTAGGCAGGATCTGATGAAGGGCTGAAGAGAGGAGGAGGAGGAGGAAGAGGCAAAGGATTGTTGTGGAAGCACTATAGATCCTGGGGAAAGGGAGGGGGTGGGGCCAAACGACAGAAAAATGGGGCATCAGAGGAAGGATAGGGGAAGGGGGGGAATAAAAAATGTGGAACAAAACCATCTGGAACCTTCAGTCCCACGCCAAAGCAACTCCAATGGGTTTGGAAGGATAAAGGGGAAGGCAATTTGGATAGGGGAGAAGGAAGTCACTGACCAGCTGAGGAGGCTGTAGAGAAGACCAGCTAGCAGTAAGGCAGACCAACAGAGAATGGGAGATGGAGGGGCTAACAAATAAGCAGAGGGGTGGGAAGATAGGGAGGGTTAGATTTGGGAAGTAAAAATAGAACAAGAGAGAAGAAAGCAGGCTCTGCCTCTCTGGATGGAGAGAAGGTAGGCTGCGCCCACCAGTAGCCCCCTGACCCTCAATGCTGCTGGGTAGGCCAGCAGGGGGGAAATGGTCTCCCGTGGGCCTGTAATTGAATTACAGGAGAAAGTAGTATTGTAAAGGAGGCTCTGGGACCTTAGGCTATTTTCCTGAAAACTTGAGTCATTGCTTATAGCCATGGTGGTGAGGTAAAAAAGACATTATAGCAATGGAGAAAGTGCAGAAAAGGGCACCTAGAATGATAAAAGGGTTGGAACACTTTCCCTATGAAGAAAGGTGTAGGCGCTTGGGGCTCTTTAGCTTGGAGAGACGATGGCTGAGGGGTGACATGATCGAGGTTTATAAGATAATGCATGGGATAGAGCAGGTAGAGAAAGAAGTCCTTTTCTCCCTTTCTCACACTACAAGAACTCGTGGGCACTCCATGAAATTGCTGAGCAGTCGGGTTAGAACAGATAAAAGGAAGTACTTCTTCACCCAAAGAGTGATTAACACGTGGAATTCACTGCCCCAGGAGGTGGTGGCGGCTACAAGCATGGACAGCTTCAAGAGGGAATTAGATAAACATATGGAGCAGAGGTCCGTCAGTGGCTATTAGCCACAAAGTATAGATAGGAACTCTCAGTCTGAGGCAAGTGATGCTCTGTATTCTCAGTGCTTGAGGGGGGACATCAGTGGGAGGGCTTCTAGTGACCTGTCCCCACTGCTGGACCTTCTGAGGGCACCTGGTGTTTTTGGCCACTGTGTGACAGAGTGTTGGACTGGATGGGCCACTGGCCTGATCCAACATTGGCTTCTCTTATGTTCTTATGTACTCTGGAGTGTTAAGCAAAGGGGCCTTGACTACTTAACCAAGGCAGTTAGGCTACTTCCTTTTAGAAATGCCAGGGCAGGGGGGGTCCTGTCTTTGGCATCTGAGGTCAAAGGATCTTGAGGTGCAAACAATGCAGATCTTAGTGGGGAGAACACAGATATAGCGCCCCCCCCCCCGAATAACTGGGGCTTCCATCTCTTTCTTCATTCTGTGCTGGGGGAACACAAAAAGAACAGCCAGGTGGCAGCATTTATGGCCATGCTCCATGCACACCATTTGAGGGAATAGCTATGAAGGTCATAAAATGAAGTGCGCATACAAATGAAAATGAGGAGACCCCTAGATGTACTTAAGTTTCAGGGGGAAAAGTGATGATAGAGAGTTGTGGTGAGAATGACAGGGAGAGAAGCCCCGAACCGTACAAATTTAAGCTGCCTTTTGCTTTCCCAGGAGACATGGATGGTTCATCATCACTCAAGTCATTTAAAATTACACTGAGGAAATACAGCGTCTGAAAGTCTTATGTTAGCTGGGGGAATGAGGAAACAGATAAGATTACTTGTAAAGATGTGTTTTCCTCCACATATAACTTTTGGTAGTGCTTTTTTTAATCATTTTTTTCCTCGGGGCAGTAAAACACACACTGACTATTTGTATATTTTATAGGAATCCAAAGCCATTACGTATCTTCAAACAGCAGAAATTGGGCCCACTTAACTTCTCTTACAGTAACCATAAAACTGATTAGATTAATTCTGGATTTTCAGAAGCATTTACCCCTTGTTAACATATTCCATTTTTCTCAGTGTTGTGGTCTCTGTAGAATTACTGAGATATTTAATGGGTTTATGCAACTTTTGAATGACAAAACAAATTCTTCTCTTCATAATGCTAATCTCTGGCCCCAGTCACACGTGCCAGATAACGTGGAGGGGAGGGGAGGCTATTTGACCTACCGCAGTTTGACCCGCCACTACATGATCAGATGCGACAGCAGTGAACTGGTGTTTTTTCTGGTGGCGCGAGTTTTTGGTGCGCTTCAATGAGAGAGCAGGAGCACACTAGAGCGCCATCGCAAACCCCTTTTATGGTGGACTCTCACTGGTAGTTTTTAACTGCACTTCTTCGACGGGAAGAAACGGGATGGCGATGGGTGCAGGATGCTTGCCAGATGTTCCCTTGTGATCACGCCGGTAAAATCCACCCGACATTTGTGCCTATTGTGCGGTTACTTCTCCGTGTGATCGGGGCCTCTCTTGCTTTTCTGGCACTGGGAGTTACATGGTAACAGCTGTTGTTCATACAAAGGGAGACTGAAAAGCCACTTTGTGTTTGTTATAAAGCAAAGGTTTATTTAACAATATGTATAGCATGATATTTTCCCAAAAGGGGACAAAATGGTACACACACACACACACACGCACACATTAAAACATTCAGTGCAAGCATTACCAATTAAATGAAACAAGAAAACAGGCAAACGGGGCTGCTACCTTATTAAAGTTAAAGGTTTCCCTTGCTCGAAAGCCAGTTGAATTTGACTCTAGGGGGGATTTCTTATCTCCATTTCCAAGCCGAAGAGCCAGCACTGTCCGAAGACATTTCCGTGGTCACGTGGCTGGCATGACTAGATGCCAAGGCATATGGAATACTATTACCTTTTCACCAAAGTGGTACCTATTTATCTACTTCCAATTTCTTGCTTTTGAACTGCTAGGTTGGCAGGAGCTGGAGCCAGAGATGGGAGCTCTCGAGCTGCTGAACCACCTATCTCCCGGTCTGCAGTTCAGTGTCTTAACCACTGAGCCACCTTACTAGCCACCTTCAAAAGCCTGCCTAAATAGATTGGCCTTACAGAGCCTTATAAACAACAGAGGGGTTGTTCTTAGATTGTAAAGAAGGCCATGCTTTCAGATGGAACAAATTTGGATCAGCAGTGCGGTCATAAGTAGACATAGCTCAGGCTAGTCCAATCTTGTCAAATCCCTGGTTAGCACTTGAATGGGAGACGATCAAGGAAATCTAGGGTTGCTATGCACTCAGGCAATGGCAACCCACCTCTGAAATGTCTCTTGCCTTGAAAACCCTATGGGGTCACCATAAGTTGGTTGCATTGATCATAGGTTGGCCATTGGTAGGTAGGAAAATTCCTGGAGATTTGGAGATGGAGCCTGGGGAGGGTGGAGTTTGGGGATGAGAGCTCAGCAGGGATGTGATGCCATAGAGGCCACCCTTCTGAGACTGCCATTTTCTCCACTGATCTCTGTGGTCTGGAGGTCAAGACATAATTCTGGGAGAAATCCAGGCCCCAACTGGTCAGTGGGCTTCAAAGAGAGAAATCCTGCCTCGGATGGTAGAGAGCAGGCTCTCTGTGCTTTCGATCTGTGGTCAGTTTCATGCTTTCAGGAAACCATTCCTTTTACAGATTTGGGCCTGAATAACTGGCAAAACAAGGTTCTTAGGCAGCAGTTGTATCGCCACACTGAAGCTTGAAACAGGGCAGCAGTGTGATTGCTTTCTTCCACTGTAGTTTCCCTTGCTTTCCCCCATAATGGGAAACCATCTTTTCTAATAAGATTGTAAATCTGTATGTTATCACATCTAGCAGTTTTAGGCACTTTATCGGTAATAATTCATATGGGACACACAACAAAACTCATACGATTGCTAAAGTCATGTCTTAGCAGAGCCAACAGATGTTCAGCAATGTGATAAGGAAACTTCTAGGTCACACAGATCTCTTCCCCAGGTTTGGGGGCGGGGAACTACAATGAGGAAACTGAGTGTCTGAGACCAGGCCTGGCACCATTTTATAGCCCTCTTATCCTTGACTTTAGGTTGCATTAAGATTTACAATGGAAAAATGAGAAACCCCGGGCTGTCAGCAAGGATAAGAACTCCCCTCCCTGCATCCAGGGATGGTCTGGGATTTTTTAAATTATTTTTTTTACTTCATTTGTACCTGCATTTCTCCTCAATGGGGACCTAAAATGGCTTACACCTTTCTTCTCTCCTCCATTTTATCTTCACAACAAACCTGTGAGTTAGGTTAGGCTGAGAAAACATGATTGGTTCAAGGTCACCCAGTGAGCTTCCATGGCATGTGGAGATTTGAACCCAGATCTCCTAGACAACTAGTCCAGCTCTCTTAACTTCTGCACCACGCTGGCTCTCAGTGGGAACTGAAAATGGCCCTGGAGCAAGCAAAACTGAGTGGCCCCAAGGCAGCAAGTCCACACAGCTGCATTCAGCAGTGCCAAGAGTTAGCATCTGCTCAGCCACTGCTTCCTCCTGGAATCGGGCAGCGGTGTGGGTGGAGAGGGCTCATGAGCTGACACTGATTTCTAGTGCCAGTGCAAGGTCTGAGCCAAGCGGCCCCTCCAGTGCCTGGCTCAGTGCTGCCCCTGGCCACCAGTGGCCTCCTGAGAAATTTCCCCATTAAGGTAAATGGCCAGTCTGCCTCTCTCATATCATATATAATATATATAATTCTGTTTTCAGGCGGCACTGTTCCATGTGCTCCCTAATCAGTTGGCTTCCTGATCTCCCACTCGGAAGGTCTGCCAATCCTTTGGCTGCATTGCCTAACTCCGTTGCCTCAGTCCCGCCTATAGAGCCAGTGGCCAGCATCTCAGCCTCAGTCTGGAGGCAGCCGGTGAAGGGGATGGACACTCCACCGGGCGGAAGCTTAGGAGACTGAGGCCAAACATGGTTTCGCCATGCCAGTCGTCATCAGCCATGCCAGGGTTCAGGGAGCTGGCCAAGCTGCAAGCCCATGGAAGTGGCGGTCAGCCTCTTGCCCTCGGTGTGCTGCAAGATGACAGACAGGCCCAGCAATCCAGCGACTGCCCTGTAAGAAGACCAAGGCTGACCAGGCTGCCGCCATGCTAATTGTCGCCCGTGGACAGGTGCGGGTGGCAGGGCGGGCTGCAAACGGGCGAGGACGAGTGCCAGAGACCACGAGATGGCCAAGGAGGAGGGCCAGACAAAGATCTTGCTAGCGCCCGGGGCTATTTTTGGGCAGGAATGTACAGGAACGCTTTGCTACTAATCACATATAAAGCACAACCTCTAGTTCCTTTTCTAAGGAAAAGATAAAGCTTGACTTCATCCCATTGAGGGAGGGGAAGAACTGACCTCTTTCCCACCCTTTAACTGCCTCCACTGCACCACACAAAAGCCCGAAGTGTAATTTCTCTGAGCCCTGTGCAGACTCATCACACACAGAGAGAGGCACACACCCCCTTCCTCCAGAATCCTCGGCTTTCCCTCTCAGGAGGCCTGGCCTTGGAGAAGTCTGTTTGATCAAATCAGCCAGCCTGAGCCAGACCATCCTGGGCAAGGCCCTCCTGCATAAATCGTGACGCCAGGGTTAGTCACCGAGGACGGCTGCAATCCCACCCTGAGAGAAAGCGCCGCTGACCACAATGGGGCTTCCCTCTGAGTAGATGCGCCGAGGGTGGTTCTCCGGGCTGTCTCGGGCAAGCCTCCAACTGCTCGCTCGGGTTTCAACATCCTGCCTGCCGGCCTGCCGCTCGCTAGCGCGATTAAAGAAAGGTTTCAAAAACGGTGGCTCTTCGGAGAGCTGTACTTCAGAATAATCAAGCGATTGCACCAATAAAAAGCCAAGGGGTGGTGATTATTCTGGAGGAATTAACGCGGGGTCCAAGGGGCCGAGCATCAGTCGGACTACTTATTTGCCTGCCCCCCCGCCCCCCCCCCCCCCCCAGTGCACACACTTGCCGCCGCCTTCCCACCTGCTCCCCCTCCCCTCCCTTCCGCAGATGTTTCCACCGGGCGCCCGCTGGGCGTGGGGTAGCCTGCGGGACCCGCTCGAGACTCCTCTCGCCTTCTAGCCCGGGGAGGCTCCGCGGGGCTCCGCCCGCCCCACCCCTCGCCCCCCACCCCGCCCACGCCTCTCCCGCTCCTGCGGCACCGCATTGGTTTGCTGGCCGCTCTCCGCTCCAGCATGACATCAGGGTAGCCGGGAAGGGGCCAGAGCGCATGCGCTGCCGGTGGGGAGGGGGAGGCCGGCGGGAGGGCGGGATCCAGGAGTCGCTGGCAGAGAGCGGAGCTCGCGCCAGCATCGCCGCCAGCAGCACTCCGGTGTGTGGACGCGCCTCCCTGCCCGGCAACTGCAGGCTGCGCCCCGCTCGGGCGGCTCCCCCTGCCGCAGAGCTCCGCTTCCGCCGACAGCAAGAGCCGCTGCTGGGAAGGCAGGCAGGGAAGGAGGGAGGGCGAGAGCCGTCGGCCGCCCTCAGCACAGGGACCAGCCGCCGCCGCCGCCTGCGTTTTAAAACCCTTCCTGTCTCCCCCGAAGAACACCCCTCCGACGGAGCCAGGCACCATGTCGACGGGAGGAGACTTTGGGAACCCGCTAAGGAAATTCAAACTGGTCTTCCTGGGGGAGCAAAGCGGTGAGTAGCCGGGCGCGGCCCCTTCCTCCGCCGCCACCGCCCCCCCCCTCCCTCCGAAGGTAGCAGCTGCAACGGGTGTGCTGTGCGCGCGCCAGGGCCACTTCGCTCGCTGCGGCAGGTGCCTGCAAAGCCTCGGTCCTTCCTTGCCCATCGCGGCAGGCGGGCGGGCTCCTCCGGCGGGTTCCCCTCCATCTGCGCACTTCCCCGCAGGTGGGGAGGGGCGGGTTGTGAAACTGACCAGGCTCTCCCCTCCACGGGGAAGATGGGAGGTGATATTGACTAAGGTTCTTGCCTATTCTATTGCGGCAACTTCTGCCCGTCTGACTGAGCTCTCCAGTTGCTGGGATCTGCCTGCAGCTCTCCTCTTCTCCTTTCCACACGCCCCAAATTCCTGCTTTGCCCTCTGATCTGCTCGGCCGGTGGGGTCACACGGTTGCTGCCCCGAGGTGGCTAGATGGGTGGGAGAGGCTTCTAGACAAGGCATTGCAGGTTCCGTTGCAAGGAGAAGCTTGAAAGATCAAAGTCTGGGTGTGGGTACGGAATGCTCCGCTGAGGAGGCTGGCGATCGGGTGGCGTAGCTGCTTTCTTTGGAAAGGGCTCGCATTGTGTTAGGGGTCCGATGGGTGTGATAATTTGGGGGCCAACACCTTTGAAGATGCAATTGTGTGTGTGTGGGGGGGGGGGAATCTCTCCTTCTCCAGTCGCCCTCCCTCCCTTGTTCCTGACACGGCATTGTGCAGATGCTGTAGGTAAATGGATTTTCTGGACCCTTGGCCGGCGTCTGCCGAAGGGTTTGCGCAAATAAAGGCAGGAGCGAGGCACTGAAGAGAAGACACACCCTACTGCCGGCCAAGTCTCGAAGCGCTCCCCCCCCACACACACATCAGCCGCCTATTAAAGTCTAGCCACCAGATAGATCCCTTCCTGCCTCTGGAGTCAGCAAAGGCAAGCCAATGGGAAGCACAGACCAGAGATACTCTCCTCTGGTCCAGCAGGCTCCTTCGCTTGCTGCCAGATAGGGTGGCCAGAAACCTTTCTGCAAGGGTAATGGGTCTGTTTTGTCCAGTTGGCAGGCCCAAGGAAAAGGCAGCGGCTTCCGTTTTTAATTCCCAGAACCTGTTTTATTTTTCCTCTCCTTTTTATCGTTTGACACACGTAGAATTATTTCCCTAACAAACCTTCCTTTCCCCCACACAACAGACTCTATAATGTGTGAAGTCATGACAAAATGCCTCTGAATGTGTACAGAGGGCTTACCTTCCAACCACTGCTATATAACGGCAAGGCAGTCCCTATATTTTGGAGAGGAGGAAACAGGTTCCTCGCCAGAGGGAATGGTTTCAAGTAAGCTTGAACCACTGGGGCCCAGAGTTGACAGAAACGTAAACTTGCAGTAAAACATAACCATTTTTTTAAAGTAAGCTTGAATCCTAAGGCTGTGACTTGTAAGAAATCCTGAGCACCAAGATGCCAGTTTCTTAAGGCTGCTGACCATAAGGGGCAACAAAGACCTCCTGCCCATTCTTGACAGTTTAGCACCATCAGGCCTCAGTTCTCAGTGTCCAGTGCCCTTCCCCAGCCCAGCCCTACACCCAACAGTAGGAATAAATGCGCCTTTTCTCCATGGCATTGGCAGGAGCTGTTTCTGTTCATATTTCAGTGATGAAGTTTCAAAATATTTTTTCCCCATAACACACATCTCTTTATGTATTAAATTGTCTTATGGGGGATGGCTGTCCCCAAAAGAACTCTAGAAGCCATAAAAATTAATTAGCTCAGGAGCTGGTTTATCCTTGCAGTACAAACACAAGGCCCTGACTCCTGAGGCATGGCTCTTTCCAGTGAAGTGAAGACCCAAGGCCACAGTCGTAAACATGTGCTACAAGAGATGGAAAGCCCTGGTGATTCCCCCCCAACACACACACACTGGCTTCTGAATCTCTGCAGATTTTGCTGCCGTATACTGAGTCAAGTCATTGGTCTGTCAAGGTTAGTATTGTCTACTCTGACTGGCAGCAGCTCTCCAGGATCTGAGGCACATGTCTTTCGTAGCACCTGCCACTGGAGATCCTGAGGGTTGAACCTGGGCCTTGGCGATGATCTCCCACTGAGGCCATGTTCCCTCCCTAATGCCTAAGTCACCACTTCTCAGACTTTACGGAATGGGACCCACTGCTAAGCTTGAAGTACTTTGGGAGACCCACTTGCCAAGTGACTCCATGCTGCTTTCCCTTCTTTGACATAAAATGCAGGAATCTCACACCAGTTGACACTCAACAAGATGATATTTTATTTTTCATTATTACCATTTATAAATATATAGCCTACATAACATGAGCAAACAACAGGCTATATTTTGGGGTCATTTTGCAAATATGCCACCAAGCCTTCCAGAGGCCAGCTCAACCTGCTCCTGTTCCTCACCTCCCCACTCCTGGCCTTGGGTTGATCCGTTTGCAAGAATGTCTCTAATGCACAGCTTAGAAAGCACTGTACTAAAAAATAAGATGGACTGAACTTAGTGGGACTAATTTCGAGTCAATGTAGTTAGGGTTGTTCTGTGTGGAAGCCTCCCAAGTGGAAAAAATGTTTGTTTCTAGGCAAACCTCTGGATTCAGATTTTAGCATTTTCAGCAAATAATGTTATGCTTTAGCTTAAAATTTTAAAAAAATGATCAGGCTGGTTTAAAAATTGACTCAGTGCCAGTTCTATCCCTTTCTGTTAATAGCCGTGACAGAAACAGAATATTACTTTCTCTTTCAAGCAGGGGCATAGACTTTTGGAAATCCGGGGGGGGGGCTCGCTGGAGCGATGTTCTCCCCCCCCCCCAGAAACCGCCCCACCTCCCCGGGCCCTTCCGAGGCCCACCAGCCGCTGCTGCCGATGCCTCTCTCTCCCCCCCCCGCCACCCCTTCCCTCTCCAGCAGCGGCGGCCGGGCCTCGGAAGGACCCGGGGAGGCGTGGCGGCAGGCGCTCTGTTTTCCCGGGGGTGGCTGAGCCCTCCCCCAGGAAATTTCGGGGGTGGCTCAAGCCCTCGAGCCCCCCCCCGTACTCTACGCCTATGCTTTCAAGCAATTTTTAACCTAGGTGGTTGATTAAAATCCTAGTATGGTTGCCATGTGTGTGTTTTTCCCTGGCCTCAATCTTGTGCCGTAGCAGCAGCTGATATGTAGAAACCTAGCAGCTGAGGCTTTCCCCATCACTTCTTCTCACTGCCAGGCAAAGCTCTACCTGTTAAATTGCTGGTACTAGTGTCAGACTCCTGTTAGAAGCACAAGCAACAGAGCTAATAAAAGTCAGCAGCCTTGGTTTCTGGCTATGCTGAGTTCCCAAAGGAAATGTAGAGAAAATTAAAAGATGGAAAGAATAATGTCGAAAATTGGCTTCCTTACCTTCACAGGAAGCTAGAAGAATATGCCCCAAACAATGCCTTAAAACAGAACCCAGAGTAAGAAGGTGCCACAAGAGCAACAGGGTCAGCTCTTGATTGAGTGAGGCTGATTAGCTGCAGAAAAAGAAACATGGAATATCCATAGGCACCCTGTTCCTAAAATGGCCCAGGGAAATCATAATAATATCTCGCTCCATAGTTATCGGACGGCACTTTATCATTCCCTACAATGCTGGATTTACTCTGCAAGGAAAATAAAATGCTCCCTCATGCTCCATCCACTAAGACAGAAAGAGTAGGTCAGGGATCTGCCACCTTTTATACAATGATAAATCCGACCAACATCATCATTTAGAAGAAGAGATCAACAAAGAACCAGTATAAGAAAGCAAATTTGCGTAACTGAATTATGTATCTTAACATGACTGACAAATGGCATGCTGATTAATAATCCATAAAGTGTTTACAGCCCAAAATCTGGCAGTTGTGTGAGTCCTTTATGAGGAAGTCAGATATCACAATAATATGTATGTGCACAGGAGCACCCTATGCAATTGTTTTAGTGCACTGGCATGTTCATGTTCAGATTGCTAGCAACTGTTCACTTTTATCATTCCCCTTTCAGTAAAACATCTCTCAGAAGCCCTTTAGCCCAATACAAATCTTTGCTTGCCATTCCTTTCATATATTTGGGTACTTTAGCATCCCTCCATATACCATAACTTAAATATTGTGTTTTCTTTTTTGAAGAGCCATGTTTCTTGCCCTTCTGAGCCACACTAGTTGATCCTGAGTGGTCCTTCATTATCCTGTTAAAGATGCCAGTTAGATCCTACACACACATGGACTTATGCACATACACACGCTATTCCTTGCTTTACTTAAATTTTTCTGTACATATGGTCAGCAAAAGTTTCCTTCCGTAAGGAAGGAAAAAGCAATGTCCAAATATCAGAGAGGGAGCTATGTTAGCCAGTTGCAGCAAAACCAGAAATGAATTTGCTGGTACCTTGACAATTAACAGCTTTTTTAATGGCAGATTTTTTTTTGTAGCTAAAGCCTGCTTCGTATGTGACACGCTTCAGGCATCTAGTGAAGGGGTTCTAGTCCATGGCAGCCACATTGTGCCACATTGATCCTGCTAGCTCTTAAAGTGACACAAAACTCCCTTGTGTTTTATTTCCCAAACTTATGGCTGACCCACAAGAACTGAGACAAAAGGAACGTCATGTTTAAAATATTACTCCCTGACCTGAACAAAGAACAGCAAAGCGACAAAAGTTTTCTTCCTTTGGTTTGGTCCCCCCCCCCTTTGTTTTGACTTGTTTATTCATTCAGTCACTAACATTTCACCCCATTCATGGTGGCACTCACCTATTACAAATCCCAGTCATGTGGGTGGGGGGGAAAGCATATGACACCCACTGCAGGGGGGAAATGCCATACATTAATCAGAAGTGTGTGCCTTAAGCTTCAAGCAAGAGATTCTGTTATGTCTACCTGTCCTCTCTGCTCCTCCTGACCATTTCCTGCCCATCTGTGGGGGCACCAAACCCTTCACCTCCTGGGTTGCCCTTTGGTTTTTTGTCACACAGAGCTATGGAATTTTAATTACATTTAGAATGTAAACTGTGTCAGAGGCAAAAGAGACCCGATGACCTTGACTGTCCCCGCCTGGGCATCCTACAGGCAGCTGCGTTCCAGGCAATTACCCTGCTTTTATATTATTGATCAAAAACTACCATTCAGCTGGTCAATTTTTTCCATTCATGATTATTTCTTTCCCCTTCTCTGTCCTGTGCTGCACATCACCAAAGTGTCCTGGGGCGAAAGAAGGCCAAAGCAATCAGCTTTGTCTTTCTTGTTCCCCTTATTCTTTGCTTCTGACTGTTGCAGCCACCTGTGTGATCAGAAACATCTGTCTTTGGATGCTCATGGAATTCCCAAGAATAGCCCTTGAAAGAGTCACCTAACCGTGTCTTGTATTTGAATTATTACCTGCAATAAATATTGGATTTTTGTTTTTCGCAATTGTTATATATTTGAATGGATCTAAGGGAATGTGCAGTGATGTTTCACTTGGTAGCTGCTTATACTGAATTTGTTGCTCTGTTGTATCTACTACTTCTGCTTAGTGTGTTGGTTACTGAACAGAATATGCTTAGTTATGAACCCAGGAATGACTATGGGGGATAATAAATACTTGGGACATCAGACTCTACAGTGTGTGTTTGGGATGTGTTCCCTCTAAGGTGAGTTAGTGTGAGCTAGCTCACAATTTTTAGCCTCTGGCTCACACATTTTTGTCTTAGCTCAAAAAGGATGGCTCCAGAGCAACCTAATTCATGCAGCTGCCAAATCACTTGCTCACAACTTTAATGCCAGTAGCTCACCAAGTAGAATTTTTGCTCACAAGACTCCAAAGCTTAGAGGGAACATTGGATGGCATGATTAAATTTTAATAGCTGCTGACTTGGTCATTTGTGACAAATAAGAATAATCTGCAGGGGATTTTTAGTAAACTGGAAGAGAAGTAGGTGGCTCCCCCCCCCCTTGAATACCACACATTTACTTACATAGCACTGTCCACTGATTAGAAGGAAAAAAACCCTGACCTGGCTAAAAACTGAGCTTTTTCAAGGAGCTCTGGTCTTTGCTCTGGACCTTTCATTTATGCAAGGCAGTTCAAACTTATTTGATAAACAGTTGTGCCAGTGACACAGTCAGGGAAGGGTTGTGGCCAATGTTCCCTGTGATTCCCTCCCATACCTACACGGCTATTGAGTGAAGTGGTTTACATCCTGAACAGAATATAACTGCTGTAATCTTAAAATGGGCCATGGGCAGTGCAAGACCCTGCATGTCTCCAGACTGCTGTTGAGTGGGGCTTCCTTTGTTAATGCACACAGCTTAGAGGGAACATTGGTTGTGGCTCAGTGTTAGAACATCTGCTTGGCATGCAGAAGGTCCCAGGTTCAGTCCCTGGCATCTCCAATTAGGATCAGTTGTAGGTGATATGAAAGACCTTGGCCTGAGACCCTGGAGAGCTTCTCCCCATCTGAGTAGACTGACTTTGATGGACTGATGGCCTGTTTCAGTATAAAGCAGCTTCATGGGGTTACCAGCCTGCTTGTATCTTTGAGTACTGCAAAATGCTTTGAACAGTTGTTTGGCAAATCATAGTAGTCTCCTGGAGGGAATGGAGGTTTGATCCAATGACCTGTTGAATTAGGGTTGACAACTGGGAATGGACATTCCTGGAGATTTGGGGCTGGAGCCTGGGGAGGGGAGGATGGAGTTTGGGAAGGGAGCTCCGCAGGGATGTGAGGCCATGGAGTTCACCCTCCAGGGGAATTGGTTGCTGCAGTCTGGAGATCATTGGTAATTCTTGGAGAGCTCTATCCACCCCCGCCCCCCCCCCCCCCCGGATGCTGTCAACCCTACTTTGAGTCCAGCATCCTCTTCCACCCAATGGCCAGACAGATGCCCCTGGAAAGCCTACAGGCACAGCGTGGAGACCAAAGCCCTCCCTTCTGTGATTGCTCCCCTTCCTCAGAAATCAATGTTAAAAAGCTACATCCAATCTGGTATCACTCTCCTGTTTCCTCCCACCCATTCTTATTTATAGCAATATGCCCATGCAGGTACCTGTTTTGATTTCTGTGCAGTTCAGTGGGGGATTAATATCAAAATATACTGAGTGAGGTGCTACATTCACATATACCTACGTATCAGTTCCACCAGCAGTACTGGGACTCAGATAATGAAGAAAAGATGTGCAGCATGGCAGTGACAACCCAGGGTTGTCTGGGCCATTCCCTGCAAGGACTTAAGCCTGTATTTCTGGGCTGGATCAAGGCAGAATGCTTGGGAAGGATCAGAAGCCAAGGATAACAAAACAGGGAGTTGAGTCACCAATTTTCTCGCAAGAGCCCATCAGATTGCCAGGAAATAATGGGATCCCAGGCTTTGCATAATCAGAAAACGATGTGTAATTGGACACAGATATATAACTTACACAGCAGGTCAGGGCTGCTATGTAGCATCCTAGAGAGGCTGGCTGCTCTGAAAGGTTGCTAGGGGAAGATTGATCCCTGTTGACCATTATACTGCTCACTCCTGCCTCCTCAATTATATTTTACTCCCACCTCCTGATAGCAGTGTTTACAGATCGATTCTAGCTTTACGAGCAGAATAAGTATTGCCAATCAAGCTAATTTGTGGTGCTTGTCTGCTGTGCATAATTCTAGGAGGAAACAGGGTTTATTTTTAGATGAAAATTCTAGATGCTGCTGGTCTTCTATCCCTGCCATGACATGTTAAGTTTCTGGTTATTACATCCTGTAGTTTGATGATTTGTCTATAATTCTGCAGACTCTCCAGTTCTAAAAAAGCTTTTGGTTTCATTCATGTTAAGATCTTTCAATCCACCCTCAGTGATGTTAGTCTCATGTAGCACAAAGAATGTAACAGACTTCATGCAAATAGTTATTTAAGAGCTAGGGCTGCTTGGGTACCTTAAATAGCCAAGCAGTTTTTTTTCTCCAGGCTCAAGCTTGGGGAAAATTGATTCCACAAGTTTGCTGCAGAAGCTGGCTGTCTACACAGCACTAATTGGCTAGTGCCTGTGTTGTCACCAATCCACCATGACCCTGCTACAAGAACCATTCTGTAATTTTAAAAAATGGAATGTGTCCTTAAACAAGGTCATGAATGAATTTTTGGTTAAGTAAGGAACTGCTTAAATTTTTTTTTTAAATCTGAAGCATGATGGAAACAATATTTAAATCACTGTAAGTATGCCTGAAACTGTGTTTCAGAGACAGTGGGTGGAAAGCCTGGCTTGCCCTCCAGTGGAGAAAAATCCCCCCAAACAACTTCTGCTGCATTTGTGATATAGTTGTATTCAGCCTGAATCATATTTACCCATTATGAGGGTTGTTCTGCTGTGGGAGTGCTGAGGAAGAACTGGCATCATAAGACAGCTGCTGGCAATGGGTAGCCTCAGATCTAACTTCGATATCTATAATTGGAACTTCAGTATGACATTTAACACTTAAATATGCCTCAGGATATTTACATGTAGACTAGGCCTGTTGATTTTAATGAAACTTCTTTCCCAGAATTGGGCTTAGGTTCACAGTCTGATGGGGCTACCAGGCCCTGGGCTGTGGGAGAAATCTAGGGGCAGGGCCTGGCATACACAGTGATGTCATTTACAGTAAAAAAAATCAGCAGTGACACCTTTAGATGCTTTAGTATTTACAAAAACTCTGGTTTCATAAAGCATCCGCTATGCGCGCCATTCCACTACCACCCCATTTCTTCCCATCTGCACTGCAGGCGCTGGTGGGCAAAAAGCAAGGATGACAGGTGGTTTCACTATAGTAGGACTCAATAAGCTGGTTAGCTCTACCTCTCACTATGGCAGGAGGCCTCCCACTGGTAGCCCTTGTTGTCTACCTCTGCTGTGAACAAGGCAGGAGGGGAAGAAATTTAACCTCAGTGATGTGTGCACTGCTATGCCACTTCCAGGGAAAACTTTCAGGGAAGTGACATGGGGTTGCTCTAGAAACTGCTGGAGACTCTGTACTTTTACAGGACATTGTGCCCTGCAGTTCCTATGCCCAAAGTTCCTGCCAGTTGCCACATCTTGGCAAACCTATAATGTGGAGTTGGGATGGTAAACTAAGGATGCCAGACCTCTCATTAGAATGCACCGCCTCCTAGCATCCTGTTCTTTTTTTAAGCAGCAATACAAGGTTTAATTTCCTTTTGTATGAAGGAGAATTGGAGACTTACAGAGCGTTGCAATATTTGTGACAAGTATACATATAGTCATCCTAGCAGTTTGAAAACAAGAAATTACAAGTAGATAAATAGGTACCATTTCGGTGGGAAGGTAATAGCATTCTGTGTGCCTCGGTGTCTAGTCATGCCAGCCACATGACCACGGAAACGTCTTTGGACAGCGCAGGCTCTTTGGCTTGGAAACTGAGATGGAGCACCACATCCCTAGAGTCATATTTGACTGGCTTTCGAGCAAGGGAAACCTTTACCTTTACCTATACACATAATGCACATATTTCCCTATCAGGAGATAACATCAGTCTTTGTGGTCCCCGATAGAACCTACTCTAGGGAAATTACTCAGCATCTCTAATGATTATTCTCAGAGTCCTTTTTCACCAAAAAAAAGACCAAAACCATTGGAGACCTGACCCTGTTCCAACCAAGAAGTCAAAAGGAATGGCATGAGCAGTCGCATCCAAAGGTCTAACAGATTTATCTGTAACATATGCTCCTGACCAGGATTGCCAATGCAAACTCGATCAAACAGAGATTGAAAAGGGTAAAGCAAAAAATCATTTCAGAATCCCTGTAGTTATACTGCCACATTGTTGAACATCTTACCCCAACAGAAAGTTTTTAAAAACAGGTCTAAAATTGGGAAAGTTGTACTTATCTAAACGTAGTTTTTTTCAACAAGCTCCCTCTTTTAGTACTGGACTGAATTTAAAGGTAAAGATAAAAGTTCCCCTTGCTCGAAAGCCAGTCAAATCCGCCTCTAGGAGGCAGTGCTCATCTCCATTTCCGAGCCAAAGAGCCAGCACTGTCTGAAGACTTTTCCGTGGCTGTGCGGCCAGCATGACTAAATGCCAAGGTGCACAGAATGCTGTTGCCTTCCCATTGAAGCGATACCTATTTATCTACTTGCAATTTCTTGCTTTCGAACTGCTAGGTTGGCAAGAGCCGGGGCCAGAGACGGGAGCGCACTCTGTCATGCAGCACTAGGGTCTCGAACTGCTGAACTACCGACCTTCCAGTCTGCAGCTTAGCGTCTTAACCTCTGAGCTGCCACGGCTCCTCCAAAAAGGCATTCATACTTACCTGGCAGGGGAGACACCATGATCACTAGCATCCTGTTCTTGAAGGGGGGCAAGCGCAGGCGGCCACATTCTGGGCCTCAGGCTGCTCCTGATGGCACCACAACTGACACCCACTGGTACCTGGGTGTATTGCTATGCCTTGCTCCTAGTAGTTAATATAAGTAAAGTATAACTTTGAACTAATTTCCACAAAGGAGAACCTCACTTCATTTAACTAGTACAATTTGCTGTGTATCACATTTAAAACATTAGGCAATGCAAGCATGCAAAAGAAAGCAAGCTTGAACAATGTTGTTTATAGATTGCAATGCATAATGAACTCCAATTTTGTTTTTATTTACTTAAACTTCCATCTTTCCATTTAGCTTCATTAGGCTCTTGGTACTGCTTACCACAATAATAACCCTATATAAATGCCATCAAAAACCAACATTCCAAAAATCTAATAAAATCAACAAATCAATAAAAAACAGAGCAGTGGAGATTAAATAGGAGCTGCAGTGCAAATGTATAATTATACAAATAACTCAGAGGTACAACATGCACATTTTAGTCGAAAGTCTCTCATCTCATCATAGCCTCCCTTAATCCGCTTCTTTGGATGGACACCTGCTGCCCTGAAATCCTTCCTTGTTCTGTAATCTTTCAAATGATACAACAATATAAAAGGTAGGTAAGAGGAAGACTGCTGATTTCAGCTGTTTCTTGCTGTCTGTAATGAACTGGCCACAACAGTCTTATCTCTGTCCTGAATGCTGGCACAATTATTATCCCCAGCAACCTTATCTAATGATAATAGCAAAGATGTTTGAGATTTTTTAATAGTGCGTTGGGTTTCTTCAAAAACCCTGAAAAGCTGCATTTGCATACAGAATCATTAGACTGACTCTAAAAAAAACAGACCAAATTGTAGGGAATTGGATATTGGCAGTGAGGCTTTTGCGAGCTATTTTGCGGACAGTTTTGTCGCTCCACCGTGACCTTCCCACTACAGTTGATACAGTGAGGGAACTCAAGGCTCCTAGCATGTCTTCTTGTTCCATTCTGGACTACTTCCGCCCACTCAGCCTTGAGTAAATCAACAAATTGCTCCTAACTGTGCGCCCTACCACATGCTCCCTTGATCCGTGCCCTTCATAGCTAATTAAAGCTGGCCGTGAGGGGTTTCGAGGTGCACTGCAGGAGATCATCAACAAATCCCTCATTGAGGGGTTGTTCCTGGAGGCACTTAAGGAATCAGTGGTGCACCCTCTCCTAAAAAAGCCATCACTGGACACGGCCAACTACCAACCGGTGTCCAACTTGCCATATCTGGGCAATTTAATAGAGAGGGCAGTGACAACTTAGTGACAGGACTTCTTGGATGACGCTTCCGTATTAGATCCCTCCCAGTCCAGCTTCCGACCAGGGCACAGGACAGAGATGGCACTGGTTGCTCTCACAGATGACCTTCAGAGGCACCTGGTTTGAGGTGGGATGGCAGTGCTGATATTCTTAGATCTGTCAGCTGTGTTTGATATGGTCGACCACCAGCTACTGGCCCGCTGCCTCGTCAACATCAGAGTGCAGGGGCTAGCCTTGCAGTGGCTTGTCTCCTTTCTCCAAAGTTGGAGACAGAGAGTGGCGCTCAGGGATCAGCTGTCCCGAAGGCACCCACTTGAGTGTGGTGTGGCCCAAGGGGCGGTACTATCCTCGATGTTATTCAACATCTACATGCACCCTCTTGCCCAGATTACCTGGAGGCATGGACTGGGTTGCCACCAGTATGCTGAAGACACCCAGCTCTATCTGTTGTTGGGCGGCTGGTCCGATGCTAGACCGGAAGACCTAGATTGGGCACTGCAAGCTGTGGCTGGGTGGTTAAGACTGAGCTGGTTGAAACTGAATCTGACAAAGACGGAGGTCCTGTGCCTGAGTCGGAGTGGTCCAGGTGTAGGGATCCCACTCCCGGCCTTCAACGGGACACCGTTGGTGCCAGCGCCGAGGGTTAGGAGTTTGGGAGTGCTCCTGGATGTCTCCTTAACAATGGAGGCCCAGGTAGCAACCACTGCCAGGTTGGCCTTTTATCATCTTAGGCTGATTAGGCAGTTGGTTCCTTTCCTCGAACGCAGTAACTTGGCAACAGTGATCCATGTAGGGCTGCCAAGTCCAACTTGGGAAATATCTGAGGACTTTGGGGGTGGAGCCAGGAGACTTTGGGGGTGGAGCCAGGAGAAAGGAAGTGACATCATTTTGTGAAGTTACATCCTGTGATGTTGCTTCCACATGCTGACACATGAACTCATGAAGTTTCCTAATACTGAATCAGGCCATTGGTCCATCAAGGTCAGTATTGACTACTCAGACTGGTAGTGGCTCTCCAGGGTCTCAGGCTGAGATCTTTAATGTCACCTATTACCTGATCCTTTTTTAGCTGAAGAGGCTGATACCTCCTGCATGTCAAGCAGATGCTCTATCACTGAGCAACGGCCCTACTGAATCCTTCCTCATCTCGGCAGAATATGAAGCACTAAGTGCTACACAAGTGCTAAATATGATTTTCATATCATAAGAACAGGAGAGAAGCCACAGTGGATCGGCCCATCCAGTACAGCCCATCCAGTACAACACTCTGTGTCACACAGTGGCCAAAAATACCAGGTGCCCTCAGGAGGTCCAGCAGCGGGGCCAGAACTCCAGAAGCCCTCCCACTGTTGCCCCCCAAGCACCAAGAATGCAGAGCATCACTGCCCCAGACAAAGGGTTCCTTGTGGCTAATAATAGCCACTGATAGACCTCTGCTGGATGGGGACAGAGAGAGAGACAGACAGACAGACAGACAGAAAAAAGAAAGAAAGAAAGGGGGAGGGGGAGAGAGAGAGAGAAGGAAAAGAGCTGGCAGACCCCAGCAGCTTACCCCAGCAGCAACTTTGCAAGCCACATGCAAAAGCACGCCCTTCAGTAGAAAGAGCCTAGTCCCTCCTTAATCTCTGGGCAGGGCTCTCTTGCTCGCTCAGCTCTTAAAGGGGAAATGTCTGTTGAGGCTTTTTACTGCAGGGCAGGCTCTCTGCAGACATTTCCCTCTTAAGAAGTTCAGGCCTGGCAGGGAGAGGCCAGGGCAGGCTCCGACGTTCCCCTGCTGGCAGCCATTGCCTCCCCCGGTGGCCAATTTTGAAAAAGCGGGGGTAAGCTTTAAAAATCGGTGTTTTCCCCGCCCTACCGGGGGACTTGGCAGCCCTAGATCCATGTGATAGCCACCTCGAGACTGGACTACTGTAATGCCCTCTACATAGGGCTGCCCTTGTCCCAAATTCAGAAGCTGCGGCTAGTGCAGAATGCAGCGGTGAGGCTGTTGTTGTGACTTCCTGTGCGGGAACACATCCAGCCCGCCCTGAAAACACTGCACTGGCTGCCTATAGCATACTGGATTCAGTTCAAGGTGCTGGTCCTTACCTTTAAAGCCCTTTATGGCCAGGGACCTGAATACCTGAGGGACCGCCTCTTCCCATATGTCCCCCAGGAAGCACTGTGATCAGGGACCCAAAATCGGCTGGTCCTCCCGGCTATTAAGGAGGCCAGGCACTTATTTCCCTTTTTGTTTATTACCCACCTCGCTCACATTTCCTCTGGTTGTGGTCGGATTGGGCATGCCAGGCTATTGGTCTGACTTCAAGGAAGTTTATGTTGCTGCAGTAAATTACACCTTTTATGTCTAGCCTGTAGATTACTGACACTTTGGCACTAGGGTTACCAACCTTCAGGTGGGTCCTGGAGTTCTCCGGGAATTACAGTTTATCTCTAGACTACAGAGATCAGTCCCTCTGATGGAAATGGCAGCTCTGGAGAGTGAACCGTATAGTATCACATCCCACCTGAGCTCCTTTCCCTCCCCTCCTCAAACTCCACCATCCCCAGGCCCTACCCCCTAATAGTCAGGATGGTGTTAGTGGATCTGGGGAGATCCAGCTTTAAATCCCCACTCATGCCATGGAAGCTTGCTGGGCAACCTTGGGCCAGTCACACACTCTCAGCCTCACCTTCCTCAGAGGGAAGTGTTGTGCGAATAAAATGGAGGAGAGGAGAATTATGCAAGCCACCTTGGGTCACCACTGGGGAGAAAGGTGAGGTAGAAATCATGTAGAGACATAAATATCCAAGCATTTCCAAAGCTGGAGTTGGCGACCCTATTTGGCACCCTCTGCCATGTTGCTTTATTTGAAAAGTCACAGTGGAGCGAGACAAGGGATTAATATCCATGTGTGGAAGGACTTTTGTGCATGGAAGTGCCCCTCCCCCTGCAGCCCCCAATGCCCCCTGAAATGCTGCTCCTGAGTGATGCGGGACCCCCCACCCACCCAAGAGCAGCATGAAGAGGCAGTGGGAGAGCTGCTCTAGGAGTGGGGAAGAATCAGTGAAACTGAGTCACCCCTTGCATAGGGGGATCTTTTCAAGAGGATCCAACCCAAAGTTATCATTTAATGTTATAGCAAGTGTAGAAAACACTTCCTGGCCAGTCAACAAGAAAAGCTGACATATTTAGAACATGCAGAGGATCTTCATTGGAGGCCAACAGTTTAATTCAAACCTACACAACTTAAAACACCGTAGCCACAGTCCTCACAGAATTAAGGGCACAAGGCCGTAAAAAGCAATGGATACAAATATGCTTTTCTTTGTTGGGGCTGCAGCCTGCATACCAACATCTCTGGAATTTTCCTGTGTTAGTCTGACACACCCTCAGCTTCCTACAGGATTTCAGAAGAGTGTCACATCTCCATAAATATTTCCAGTCCTGCCCTGGCCCTGAATACTTTGGTACAATATTATCACTGAATAGGGAAAGGGCTCAATATGAATCTCTTCTTGCTGTCTCTTTATTTGGGGTAAGTCAGTGAGACTTCTGCGCAAGCATGCATAGGATCAGGTTGCCCCTTAATTGGGTGCCGGCCCCTGCAGATCCACAGTGTGTCCCGCAGCCCAAGACCTGTTGTTCTGTGAGCTCCACCTGACCCTGTTGTATGGCTTGCTCACTTACTTTGTCATCTGTTGCTTGGCAACTGTGAATAGCAGTGCTCTTTATTTGGGTACCTGCTGTCAGGATCACATTTTTTAAAGGCCAACGGCACACACAAGGCAAATTGGATGCTCTCTCCCGCTGTGATGAAGCGGAAGCACCGCTCAAGAGGCTGTGTCGCCAGCTGGCACAATGTGGAGAGCAGCCCAGTTTGCAATGCATGAAGTCTGTACTTGTGAGTTGTTAACTCCACCCCACTGCAAAGAGAGCAGCCGTCGGCAGCGCGGGGTGGCTCCCGCTTCCCTAATGGGTGCCAACTTCTGTGCGGCCTTGGCAAGGGGATCATCGGAGCCCCTCCCTTGCCAGCGCTGGACTGTGTGACTGCCACTCTGCCAGGAGTGTCTTCTCTTTAGAGACGCCTGTTAAGAGTGACGTATGTTTCAACTGCTGGAGCACGACTCATTCTGTAGGGCCGACAGGGGCAGAGCATTTCGTTCTCTGTGGGAGAACTGGATGGTTTTTAATTATACATCAGGATGTTCAACGGCCCCGCTTCCCCCTTTCCTTCTCAGGTTCATTGTCTCTTTTAGTTTCTCTCTCCTTTGTTATCTCCGGTAGACTGCCATTTTCTCAGTAGTGTGATTATGGTTTATCACTTACCCTTTCTCATCATCTCCTGCCCCAAAAGCTCTAGTGATTGTTGCCTCTTCTCTGTTTCATGCCAGATGCTGATGATGGAGCTTGGGTGAGGTGAGGTAGGATAAAGAGGGAGACTTTGCTGGTATCAGGCACTTAAAAATAACTATCAAAGTGTTCCTACAGTTAAATGGGTCTCCTCTACCTCCACTCCACCCCCCTGTTTCCTTCTGTAGGTTTGATTAGACATTACATTAAACACAAGTTGGGTTGGGGAAAACTAGCATTGCAGTCCTATGCAGAATTATTCTAGTTTAAATCTCTTGAAATAAGATGGAGGTAACTCTGTATAAGATTGCACTATAGCAGTCCCAACTGCCCTCTGGGTATGTGCTGCCCCAGACTGGCTTGGGAACCAAATAGCTGAACAGTTGCCCGTACCCCTACACCAAGAACAGTTCAAAGCATCTGGGCTAGGTTGTTAAACCATTAGGAGTGAGGTGGGTGGCTCCCCAAGATAGTGCCTTTCCTGTGGTGGCACCCCACTTTTGGAATGGACTCCCCATTGCTGCATGCCTGTTTGGTTTCAGGCACTAGGAAAAGTATTTTCTGTTCTCCCCAGCCTTTGTCTAGTTTGGGGTATGTGTTTGCTAGATTTATTTATACCAGTATTGATGCTGCTGACCTTAAAAATGTTTTGGTGTTCATGTTATTGCATGCTGTTCTACCGAGTTGATTTTCACTTAGTTGTGTTTTTATGAGTTTATTGGAACCCACCTCAAAAGCCTATGGCTGATAAAAATGTTTCACACAAATATTTGAAGTTGAACGGCATGGTGATAGAGATAATGGTTCTAGAGCTTGCAGCAGCATCTTTTCAAGCCCCTGTATTACAGGGTTTACATGGAAGTAATTATTATTTTCTGATCTCAAACCTGCAATCATGCAAGCAGACTGGAAGGGCCACTCTCCCCAGAACAGCACACTGAAACTACTCTGTAGCCATCCTGGATCTGAGTATAAAAAGGTGACTAAAACGTTTGGTGAACTTTCATCTGTAGGATGTCATCTGGACTGAGCACCACAAAGGATTCGGCCTGTGTTTATTTTGCTCTTTCCAGGTTCTTTTAAGTCCTTCCCTTTCTCCTTCCTCTGTCTCCCATCCAAAATCATTGTGTCCCCAGCACCCATGTAGCTGGGGTTTGGATTTATGTCTTCTTCTTTTTTTCTTATAAAAGAATGAGATACGCCATGCAGGTGTTGGTCTGTCTTCCAACATTTAACTTTGGAAGAAGCCTCTCTGCTTTTATGCAGTCTTGACCAGCAGCTGCTGTGCTGGCAGTACCACTTTCTAATTTGGAAGCGACTAACTTCAGTGACCTTTTGTAGCACTTCAGGCCTCTGACTGGAGGTACGGCAGTGGGAGGGAAGAAGGATGTCATCCCGTCTCTGATCATAATGCTAGTTGGCATTTAGACAAAACATGACAGGCTATGCATTCAGAGAAGTATTCAGTCATAAATATTGCATCGGAAGCCTTCCTTCTCGTGCCACTGGCACAGTTATCCTTGACATGCAATCTGGAGTCATCCCCTGCCGTCTCTGGGTTCCTTCTTCCTTTGTACTTCTGCTTATTTTTAGTCATTTCCAGTTGTTAGATGACATTGATTCTCTTTCAAGATACACTGTAGCCCAAAATCTTACATATCCATTCTTTGAAATCGTGTGTTGTTGTTGTTTTTCAAAGAACCATTTTAAGTTCCGGATTAAATGAATAGTATTAGGGGCAATATTAGCACTGAGGGAAGATTGAGACAGTGCCATTTCCCCCTAAAAGTAGGGGGCTGGTTCCTGTGGATTAGTTCTGCTGGTGAAGGTGCTGTCCTCCGGCAGAAGAAACCTTCCCCGACTGAAGGTTCTTGCATCATAGGAAGGTTGCTTCTGGTGGAAGAAAGCACCGCTGCTAGCAGAATGGATCTGTGAGATCCAGACCAGAGGGGCCAGTCAAGATGCCTGTCAGCACGTGGGGTCCAGAACACAAGTCTTTGGCAGCACAAGGCTCAAGCCCAAATATATGGGCCAGACTTTTACAGACCCTTACATTAGAGAGCATTTGCAAAAACCTTCCATGCGAATCCACTTCTAAATTAGTAACGTGTCATATTGGGCTGTGTGCCTCATATGAGCAGCGTTTGTTTTCATCAGTGGCACCTCAACTCCCAGAGAGCATTGCATATATGAGCACAAACATCAGTACGTTCTGTTCAAAACGTGGAGCCTATTATGAGCATCCAATTGTCTGTAGACAGACTACAAAGCGGCTATTTGTCCAAGTGACAGTCCTTCTTTCCCTCCCCCAGTCCCCTCCCCCTCAGCAGTGTGTTTCACGGATAATGCAGAAGAGGCCTCAGAGCTCCATGATGAATTACAGGGACTGTCTCTTCTGCTAGACACCTTTGATCTAGTATCGATCTGGCTGGGCTGCCAAGCTAATGGATAAAAATGGTGGAGCTTTTTCCCCTCTTCAGCATCTTCACCAGCTCCCAATGGAAGCACCAAGTGGGTAGCAATTCTCCCTGGGTTTGACCCAGGCTACTGGCTCCCAAACAGGGATCCAGTTTTTCCAACGAATGCTGAGTCTACATGTCTAACTTACCCCTCTGCAGATAGCTACTGAAATGGCTCTTGGATTGAACTTTACATTCAGTCATTAAGCACTTACCCTGCTGACCTAGCATGGATGTTTCCTAACCAAAAAAATAAGGAGATGTGATTGTGTGAAATTAACTTTGTCTTATGGAGGGTTCACTGAACCACTGGCCGTATTGGCAGCCCCTTAAAATCACTGTGTGTTTATGTGAGTCAGTGCCCTGTTGTGGCTGGTTCAACCACAAAGAGACTGGGTGAAGCTCTCTGAGAGAATTGGCAGGGGGCCTGTGGTTGCTTGATGTCTGGCAGGGAGAGGTGGTAGGGAACAGGCTGCTGGGGACACAGGATAAGAACTTTTAGCAGAGATGAGAATTTGTACTCATTGGCTCCAATGAGCTGCAAAGCTCAACTGTCTACTAACAGGTGCAACGTCTTCATTGGTGCTCCAAGCCCAACCTCTCCACTCTTGAGGTCTGCATTTCTGTATTGAGGCATAGAGTTATGGTACATGGGGTTTTTGTACATTGGTAAGTAGACTCCTCAGCTATGCCAAAAATAGTGCTTTGTACATTAAACAAAAATAAAGAAAGAAACCCAAAATTGCCTGATGAGGGTGATCCTGTGTTCCCAGGAACCCACAGAATCCAGAAGGTTTATTGTCATTAAATGTGGGCAGAAGGGATATTGGGGAAGAACTGGATAGAAGAAATACTGAGGAAGAAAAGAGTTTGTAGCAGTGGTGGTAGTGAGAGTTCCTTGCCACCTATTCCTTTTGCAATTTCTCACAGGACTTCAGCTTTCTTTCTAATAGAGAAGTTGTTGGTTATGCTTTTATCAGCAGGGCAGTAAGACCAGGCTATCCATCGGCAAGGTCAGGGTCTCTGCAGATTCATGTGACTTCCTGGGTCTGCAGAAAGATATTCTTTTGTAAATGTTAAAAAACAAATCCCACTAGTATGTGTACACTGGAGTCATGGAATGTTAAGGACAGCTGAGTGTCAAGTAAGTATAAAACAGGGAAAGATATGGGGCAGTTGGCCTGTGTGTAGTATTCTGGAATGGTGCCTTCCTTACACAATTACTTATGGGGGGCCCAACTTGGTTTCCATATTCCCTTTCTACTGTCTCTCTCATTCTACTGTTGTTTTTGAAAGTTGGGCAGCCATTAGGAATCACACACACACACACAGGAAGAATAATCAAATAGGAAATCTCCTCCCGCTCATAGGACAATAGCAGCCTGATTAGCTCAGCTTGCCCCCAGCTCCTCAGGGCTGGGGAGCCAAGCAGGGTTGGCCATAGTCAGTGCTTGGATGTGAGACCCCAAGGAGGACTGGGGTTGCTATGCAGAGGAAGGCAATGGCAAACCACCTCTGCTCATCTCATCCCTGGAATGCCCCATGGAAGTGGTTGTCATGAGTTGGTTACAACTTGGTGGCACGTTCTGCCTCTGCCTCCTCCAACCATTCAGTTAGCCCTGAACCACAGCACGCTAGTGCCCTGACTGCTGAATGAGCAAGAAGTTGTGTATCTCAGCTTGTGTGCACTGGGTGGGGCCGATATGTGGAAGGAGCACCATTAAGAGCAAAATAATCTTGTTCAATATATATGGATATCCTCATGTTTCTTTACATATTTTGCTTCATTAGATCTCTGTGTGAGCTCCAGGATCACATTCCCCCCCCTTTAAAAAAGGACGAAATATTTAAAAAATAACTAAAGCTGCACGAGCTCAATTTATTTTTCCAAGACACGTTTCAAAGTGTTCTTCTAAGGGTTTGCCTTTCCCTTCAGAAATGTTGAGCAAGATGCTGGCAGTGCATGGGCTTAGAATACCAATAGCTTGCCTGCTTCATGTTCGCAGAATAACAGCTCAGTTTCTCAGGCAATGTCTGTGCCGGTTCTCCCTCCCTCCCTCTCTCCCTCCCTCCCTCCCTCCCTCTATTATAACAGGGCATTGTGAAGGCAAATATTACCAAAGCCGTCACCAATGTATATTCATCTCTTCCAGGGTTCAATGGATGGAAGAGAATCCTGCTCTGCATGCTGATCCTTGGCCTGTCTATATAGCATGGGAATGTAATTAGGGTACCCTTGTGTGTGTCCCCCCCCCCCCCCCCCGGCCCTTTACGGCTATCATCTGCAGAATTCACATGACCTTATTAGGGCTTAGAAGGGGCTGTTTGGCCAATATTTGGAAAATGGAGTACACTAGAAAAAAACTTACATGCCTGCATTTTAATTAATTTGAAGCTGTGAACCTGAAAATAAGGATCATGCTGCAACGTTGGGCTAAACTGGAAAAAAGGAATCTGTTTTAAAGCCATGCTGTACTATTTAGAACACACCCTCCCTCCTGTGAGTCTGGATCATCAGCTTGACAGTTGCAGTGATACTGATGTGGCCTTGTTCTTATGTTGATATTCAGATCCCTGTGCAACTGGGGGGGAGTTCTGTGATGACAAAATTATCTTTAGATGGTGCCCCTGTGCAGTCTTGATGCCAGGGGCATAGAGAGATGACACCTACTCTTTTCCTTGCCTTCATCATTCCTCTTATTGTTCATGAGACATGTTAACATCGGGCAGTTGTATACTGG
The DNA here is from genome assembly GCA_029233225.1 of Lepidodactylus listeri. Taxonomy (NCBI): domain Eukaryota; kingdom Metazoa; phylum Chordata; class Lepidosauria; order Squamata; family Gekkonidae; genus Lepidodactylus; species Lepidodactylus listeri. Next base: position 53,277,164 of record JARCFY010000005.1, on the reverse strand, counting down.
TTGGAATGTGTTAGGAAGGTGGTGACATAAGAAATAAGAAAAAGATCATTACAGTGCTTATCGCACAGTGTTACTCAGTTTATTGAGGCTTGTAAGAGCTCCATTGAAGACTGAATGGGACTGAATGGTACTTTACTAGGACCAACAACAACAAAAGAATGAGCTTTTAAGAACATAAGAGAAGCCAGTGTTGGATCAGGCCAGTGGCCCATCCAGTCCAACACTCTGTCACACAGTGGCCAAAAACACTGAACTACATGCTGGAGATCAAAAAGGCAGTAGTAGCAGAGGGCGTGGTGGAAGACCAAGCTGCAATTATGTGACCATTTTTAAAAAGGATTCAGGAAGCCATTTGCGGATGAGTTAGGCTGACCTTCCTACCCCGTAATGGTAAATCATGAAATCTGCAACTATGTTAAATGAACGGGGCCTGTAATGGACTTCAACCCTCAGCCTCCACCCCCTCCCCAGTCCATTGGCTCTGCTGCAGGGAGCATGATGAAAGCCTCAAGGTAGATTTGGAGAGTCCTATTTAGTCAGCCGCTGATCTCATTGATCTCACAACAGCTGCTTCCGCACAAGGCGCAGAAACACACCCTCACCCTGGCAATAGCAGCCGGTGTGATGTGGGGACAGGTAGGAATAAAAGCATCTATACCTTTGATCACAGCTGCTGTGAACCCCACTACCTGCTCCTCCCACCACACTTGTGCTAAAGACCAGGCAAAATCAACTACCATATTGGGGCCACCCACCCATAGCACAGAATCCACCTTTCCCCCTCACTTTCCCTACCTAGCTGTGCTGTAAACTTCCAGCGTAGTTCAGCCTAGAAAGGGGAGAAAGCCCTTTAAACGGTACAGGGGGAAAGGAGAGGGTGCACAGCAGTGATCTGCCCCATTTTGAAAGTGGAGCCTAGCCCCACTCCACCAGGTGTAGTAACGATCCACACAGACACTTCCCTGCAGCCACTACGAAGATTTCCCTTCAAACCAGAGAAAAACGTGATGTCCAAAGTAGCACAGCACTATGTGAACATTCCCCTTTAATCTGAGTGCTTCCTGCTTTTGTGGTGAGAATCCCTCTATGGAAGTATTGTGCTTTCTCTTGCCATGCTGCTCCTCTTTCCTGCTGTCCTGATTCAGGATTTTCGGCTCTTCCTGTGACGTTTGGTCCAGCCCAGTTATTTGGCACAGTCTTAGCTTCTGCTTCTTCAGTGCTGAACTGTGGACTGGCTTGTGACACTGGCTTTTGCTCTGCAATTCAGCATGGGTTGGGTTATCTGCTCCCTCTTCTCCATGACCCTCCCCCACCCCGTCAACAGATTCAATTGCAATTAATGTAAAAGGTTACAGGTTGTACCAAGGCATGTTGAGATAAGTGTGCCAGTGTGGCGACAGAGATGTAAAATTTCCAGAAGTGTTAAAGCCTTAGAAAAAGCAATGTTCCCTTTGGGGAATCACTGTTGCCAATTTCCAGGTGAGGGCTGGAGATCCTTCAGAATTACAACTGCTCTCCAGATGGCATTGATCAGTTCCCCTGGAGAAAATGGTGGACTCTGTGTCCTTATACACTGCTGAGGTTGCCACAGCAAATTGATGTTGAGTGTCCAAGGCCTTGGCACTCTCCCAGAGCCTCTTTCGAGAGCCTGTTGTATTTATTTCCACAACAGGCCTTATTCTTAGTATATATATAATGTGTGTGTGTGTGTGTGTGTGTGTGTGTGTGTGTGTGTGTGTGTATATACACACATAGAGCCACAAAGTCTTGTTTCAGTACTTCTTTAGTCCTTACTAGGCATTGCCCTTTAAGACCCAGTAGCCCCTTCTAGGGAGGTGTGGCTTTGCTGGAACAGCGTTTTAGTTCCTTACTGTGTTGGGTTCAGACTTGACTCCATGGACCTCAGTCTTGAGCGGGGCAGTTATCAGTACTGTTGTGCTTTTTAAGTCTTGCGAGTCAGGAGACGATGAATCATACCAAGGCTTTTATTCAGAACATCACTCAGCTCTAAAGACAGCTCCAGCAGAGTGGCACCCAAACTTATACGTTCTCAACAGTGAACTACACACAATGTAATGATATAGGCAAAGTCTTACTGGACCTAAGCCGGGCTCTATGATTGGCTCCCTGGGGTGGCTTCGGACCAATGGTTGGTCTTCATTGTGCAGCCAGTCAGAACGAGGGAATTATGAAACCATGGTCAAACCAAACTACACAGAATGAACTCAAAACATAACAGTGCTCATGGCTGACATTCACTGCCAAGGTATGTTTCACTGAAAGTTGGCTGAACAATAGGTGCAGTGGTGACCCAGACTTAATCCCTCTTAAAGATATCTGATAAGAGTGTACAGCTGTGCAAGGGGAAAGAATGCAGACTTCAGTTCTTGGAGCCAGTCTGGATAATGTTCTCCTTGCCCTTCCTCGCCAATAATTTCATTTCTGTAAATCATGTTAACACTGCAGTAGCACCTATGAACTTCCATTTTATGCTCAGCGTCTTCATGGAGTTGATCCTTACTGGAGGGCTGAGAGAGAGAGAGAGAGAGAGAATGATGGCTGAAGAACAGCTAATTTTAGACTTTCATAGTACATATGAATAATACATACTGATAATAAATACTAAATGTCTGAATAGGTGAAATGTTCCCTGCAGGACGGTCTACAAACTGACTACCAGCTACTTGGAGGCAGCATGGTGTAGTGGATAGAGTGGCAGACTAGGATCCTGGAAGACCTGGGTTCAGTATCACCACGTCTACCACAGAAGCTCGCTGGGTGACCTTAGGTCTGTCACTAACTCTGAGCCTGACCTACCTCACAGTGTGGTTGTTGCAAGAAGATGGAATTGAGGACAATGTTTTGAGCCAATTTAAGTTCCAGCTGGGGAGAATTGCAGGGGATAAGCTTGTATGTCAAAATATAAGGAACTTTATCTTCTGCCTCCTCCTAAAGGTTTGTGGTAGGCAATAAATTGAGAAAGACAGCAGGAGAAGGCAGCTGAATGGGGGTATTACAATGGTACACTTTCATACCAGTTCTGGTCATTTCTAAGTAACTACAGTGCTTCCAAAAGACAGTCTTGGAACTGGGGCTGGATTTAGAATTCTACAAGCCTCTACATTTCTTTGAGAATTTGATTCATTACTGATTATATTCAGAGACAGTAAAATTCCAGGAAGTGTAGATTTAACAGCTAAACATGATGCAATCTGACACACCCAATGAGTGTCTGACAATCATTTAATTCAACAATTCTGTTCCTGAACAAAGTCTGAGTCCAGTGGCACCTTTAAGACCAACAAAGTTTTCTTCTGGGTATAAGCTTTCATGTGCATGCACACTTGTTTGTTCTGCTGCTTCAGACCAACATAGCTATCCACCTGATTCTGTTCCCTGTTTGTCTTTGCAATTCGCTGAAGAGTGGATGTACATAAGAACAGGAATACAAATGCATACATTTGTCGAAGAAGGATAAATAAATTTTCAACACCAATATTCCTACACACATCAACAGTAACTAAGTTCAGCCTGTGCTTGAAGCAGTGTATATAGCTGGCTTGTGGCACCCCTTTCAGGAGCAATGCCTGAACCCCATTTGGTTTTCCTCTCATTACACTGGCTCCATCATAGGTTTGTGGTATGTAGTGCTTGATATCTATGTCACAACATGCTAAGGCATTCTTTATGTAACTCACCAGTGAAGGAGCATCCAGTGAATAACATGGCTGGAAACCAATAAACCATAATATATGTATCTCCTTTGTAGCAGTAACAGGGAACTACTGACATTTGTTCCTGTTTACATATGTCCCTTGTTTCATCCGCAATTAATGCAAAGAAGCCAGCTTCCTTCACTTCATCAGAAATTGACTCCAGAGCCAATCTGCTCATGATGCTGCTTAGCAATTCATCTTGAACAGAATGATGTATTTTGCATTGTATGGAAGAGTATTTTAGACTGGATTCTGGGATTGTGCTTTGCAATTAAATGCAAGAGTTTGAGAATATTTCCCCTGTTATCGCTTGCCTCATTTCCCCAATGTCCATGCTGAGCAATATTTTGTGCAGCAGGAAACAAAATAATTTCTGCAAGAGTGGCTACATAATGCCTATTTTCTTTTATAAATTGTTTGTGAACATCACTAAATTGTAATGAAACAGAACCTCCTTTGAATATCTCTGTTTGTTTGTAACTCTTCCATGCCGCCATGCAGTCTTTGTAGACTGCAGTTCTATTATGAAGCTTCAGTCCCTAATCATTATCAATAGCCTTTTCCCAGTTTTTGTACCCTCTATGAGTAAATGCATTTTCACCAGTACAGGCATTGTTTTCAATGAAATGGTGACAAGCAAAGCAAAATGCAGCATTTTCTATTACACTATATTCCAGTCAGGAGTAGAGTTTGTACCATGCTGGATTGAAGTGTCTCCATGATTGGCCATATTTTATTGCTTTTTAGCACTGGCTGAATTGGACTGCCTTCTTTAGACTGTACAATGTCTTCAGGACAAGGTAGTTTCTTTACAAATCAGCCACTGAGCCAGCATCAGGGAGCTCTGAAACACTTTCTTCTTCTGAATTATCTAATTCACAGAATTCAGATTCACTCCAGCTGGATAATTCTTCCTCCCAGTAAATTTCAGATTCATCTACTCTTTGCGTTTCCATGACATCAGGCCTTTTCCTTACTTTCGCTGGTTTTGTGAAATAGTACTCTAAGGATCCACAAGATGAAGGTCCAGAAGATGAAGCGGGGCATTTTTATTGCAATCCATTGCCTTTGAAATATAAAATAAAAGGAATAAGAGGCATGATTGTAGTGGGATTGACTGATGAGTAAACATTCATAAACTTTATTTGTATATATTTTCCCTTTTCCTGCCCTAATGCACTCAGCAGGTATCCATGATATTTTTTTTAAAGAAAGGGGTCAAGAAAATTAGGTAAGTCATTATAAATTATGCCAATAGGCAGGTACATCTGCTTATCACTTAGTCTGCCAAGTAAATGCAAAAATCTTCTAACAACCATCTAAAGTTTGTCCATTGTATTTTAATACAATGCCAAAATATGTTGGGACAATATGTGCAACAGGTGGGATATTAAATAGCTAATATCATTACTGATAAAGCAACTCTTGCAGGGACCAGCTTCCAATAATTCAGTCTTAAGATTTCCCTGAACTATCCACACCTAGTTTTAGCATACTCTATGTTTCTCATTACTTTTACAATTATTCGGGGGGGGGGGGGGGGAGTCACCCAGAAGTAAGTAACAGCTAAAACAGGAATGTGGACGAAAAAGAAAAGATAAATCCTAAGTATAATCCACCAAACACAGGGTTTAGAGATTCAGACCTGATGCAGGTCAGTCTAGAGAGAAGAAAGAACATTTCTGTGAATTACCAAAAGAATTCTCAATACAAAACAGAACTTCCTAACTAAACCACAGAAAAAATGTAAAGGGTTAGGTATTAGTTCTAAGGAATGCTTGTTATACTAGACCAGAGCAAAGACAAAATTACATAGCACATTCCTAAGCAAATCCAAACAGAATCACATATCAAATCAACAGTCTAGCAGAAATTAACAGAAACTACTCCTATTTGGAGCAGAAGTTACCACTAGATGCAAATATGAGAAACACGGAGAACAGGATAATCTCTTGAAGCAGAGATTAGGGATGTGCATATGAACCCCCTTTCGGGCAGCTGTGGGCCGAATGAGATTCTCTGATTTGATTCAACCCGCCGCTGAATTGCTGCTGAAATTCAGTGGCAGCCTGAAAAGTGGCTGGAGGGGAGGGGTTTGAGGAAGAGACTCCAAACTTGCAGGGTAGCTGCTGGAGCCTCTCCTGCAAATACCCACCAAGTTTCAAGAAGATTGGACCAGGGGGTCCAATTCTACAGGCCCCCAAACAGGTTGCCCCCATTCCCTCCATTGTTCTCTATGGTTGGGGAAAAGTTACTTTTCTCCCACGGTGCTGTTAGAGTGGTTGTGGGCAATGCTCCCTCTAAGCAGTGGAGTCCTGTGAGCAAAAATTCTCCTCTGTGAGCTCCTGGCATTAAAGTTGTGAGCAAGCGATTTGGCTGCTGCATAAATTAGTTTGCTCTGGAGCCATTCTTCCTAAGCAAAGACAAAGATTTATTTATTTATTTATTTATTTTATTTTGCAATTTATATCCCGCCCTCCCCACGAACGGGCTCAGGGTGGCTTACATGGGCCCAAGGCCTAGTCAAACATTAAAACATTAAAACCAATAAAACATACAATAAATACAGTTCATACATGTAAAATTCCATAAAATCCTTCAGATGGCCACTTAATGGCAGGTTTAAACCCCCCCCCCCCCCGTGCCGGAACCAGACAGGACCAGGGCTACAACACTGATGTCAGGTGGTAAGGAGTTTCGGCGGCGGCTCCTATTCAAAAGCCTGGCGGAAGAGCTCCGTCTTGCAGGCCCTGCGGAACTGCCTCAGATCCCGCAGGGCCCTGATCTCTTCCGGGAGCTCATTCCACCAGATAGGAGCCGCCACCGAGAATGCCCTGGTCCTTGTACTGGCTAGCTTTACGTCCTTGGGGCCAGGGACACACAGTCGATGTTTCGACCCCGACCGTAGTGCTCTCTGGGGGACGTACGGAGAAAGACGGTCCCTAAGGTATGTTGGACCCTGGCCATATAGGGCTTTATAGGTCAGAACCAGCACTTTGAAACGGACTCGGTATGCTATAGGCAGCCAGTGCAGTGCCGCTAGCACAGGCCCAATGTGGTCCCGCCTAGCAAGACCCATCAAAAGCCTGGCTGCGGCATTCTGCACTAGCTGCAGCTTCCGGGTCTGTACCAAGGGCAGCCCCATGTAGAGAGCATTGCAGTAGTCTAGCCTCGAGGTGACCGTCGCATGGATCACTGTGGCTAGGTCATCACGGTCGAGGTAGGGAACCAACTGCCTCGCCAGCCTCAGATGATAAAAGGCCGACTTGGCAGTGGCTGCTACCTGGGCCTCCATTGATAAGGATGGCTCCAGGAGCACTCCCAAACTCCTAACCCTCGACGCAGGCACCAATGGTGCCCCGCCGAAGCTCGGGAGCGGGACCCCCCGCCCCAGGCCGCAGCGACCCAGGCACAGGACCTCCGTCTTCGCCGGGTTCAATTTCAGCCTGCTCGACCTGAGCCAGTCAGCCACGGCGTGCAATGCCCGGTCTAGATTGTCTGGGCCAGAGTCCGACCGGCCGCCCAACATCAGATAGAGCTGGGTGTCATCCGCATACTGGTGACATCCCAGCCCAAACCTTCGGACAATCTGGGCAAGGGGGCGCATATAGATGTTGAATAGCATTGGGGAGAGCACTGCCCCCTGCGGCACACCACAATCAAGTGGGTGCCTCGAGGACTGCTGCTCCCCTAGCACCACCCTTTGTCCCCGACCTTGGAGAAATGAGATGAGCCATTGCAAGGCCCGTCCCCCTATCCCCACGTCGGCAAGGCGGCGGGACAGCAGCTGATGATCTACTGTGTCGAACGCGGCCGACAGGTCGAGCAACAGCAGCACTGCCCCACCACCCTGATCCAGATGTCGTCGGAGGTCGTCAGTTAGAGCGACCAGAGCAGTCTCCATCCCGTATCCCGGGCGAAAGCCGGACTGAAAGGGGTCCAAAACCAAAGCGTCATCCAGATACCTCTGTAACTGTAACGCCACCGCCCTCTCTATTAATTTGCCCAAATAGGGCAAATTGGACACTGGCCTATAATTGGCCAGATCTGCCGGGTCCAGGTGTACTTTTTTAAGAGTGGGCGGACCATCGCTTCCTTGAGAGCCCCCGGGAATTTCCCTTCAGCAAGGGAGGTGTTAATAATTTCCCGGGCGGTACCTCGTAGCCGCTCGTGGCCAGTCCTTATTAGCTAGGAGGGGCACGGATCAAGGATGCACGTGGTTGGACGAACAGTCAAGAGCAGTCTGTCAACTTCCTCAAGGTCAAGCAGGTCGAACCCATCTAACCCCGGAAACGAAGACGTGCAAGGGGCCTCAAGTTCACTTACTGTATCACTTGTGGCGGGGAGGTCCCGGCGGAGCGACAAGACTTTCTCCGCAAAATAGCTCGCAAATGCCTCGCAGCCAATTTCCAATTCCCTAGCATTTGCTCTGCCATCTGGCAGTACTGTAAGCGACCGAATTGTCCTAAATAATTGGGCTGGGCGTGAGCTAGCGGATGCAATCTCGGCAGCAAAAAACTCTTTCTTTACTGCCTTAGTTGCCATCTCATAGGCTTTCATAAACGTCCTATAAGATGTTCTTGATGCTTCGTCGCGAGCGCGACGCCACCGTCTCTCTAGCCGTCTTAGCTCCCACTTCATTTGGCGTAGCCCCTGGGTATACCAGGAAGCCAATCTATTGCGAGGGCGAAGAGGGCGCCTGGGAGCGATCTCGTCGATAGCTGAAGCGAGCCAGCTGTACCAATCGTCAACCAGCTCATTCAACGAGCCGCCAGGGGGCATCGGTTCCCGCAAGGCCATCTGGAACCGCTCAGGGTCCATTTGGCTTCGCGGGCAAGCCAAAATAGGCTCACCGCCTAGGTGCCGGGGTGGGAAGTTCAGATGGGCCCCCAGGGTAAAGTGATCCGACCATGGCACTACTGCAGTTGTAATTCGGTCCACTACCACCCCCGCGGCAAAGATCAAATCGAGCGTGTGTCCGGCCTGGTGTGTAGGGGCCGAGATGTACTGGGAGAGTCCTAGTGCCACCATGGATGACACCAGGTCCATCCCTCGGCCCGAGGCGGTGTCATCAGCATGGACGTTGAAGTCGCCCAAAACCATAAGGTTAGTGTACTCCAACGCCCAGCCTGATACTGCCTCCAGCAGGGATGGCAGGCTGCTGGCTGGTGCATTAGGCGGTCGGTACACCAGCCATATAGCCAAACTCTCTTCAGCCTCCCACACAAGGCCGACACACTCTATGCCCGTGATCTCTACCGCCGGGAGCGCCCTGAAGGAGTAAACCTCCCGTATGAAGATCGCCACCCCACCCCCCCGTCCCTTCGTCCGTGATTGGTGAAGGACCGCAAAACCTGGGGGGGCCATTTGGGAGAGCGAAACCGTCTCCCCCTCCCGCACCCAGGTCTCGGTCACGCACGCCAGGTCAAGATGTATGAGCCGGAGGCTAAAAAACAGTGAGCCAGCTCACACTAACTCAGCTTAGAGGGAACACTGGCTGTGGGCAGGAAGGGGTTTAAGGGAGAGGATCCAAATTTCCAGGGTAGCTTCGGGAGCCTCTCTCCACATAAACTGCCATGTTCCAAAGAAATTGGACGTGTGGGTCCAATTCTAGGGGCACCCAAACAGGCTGCCCCCATTCCCTCCAGGGAAAGCATCAGGGAAAGGCAGCAAGAGGCTCCAAGAGCCTCTTGCTGCCTTTCCTGCCTAAACTGGTCTTTTCTCACCTTTTCCCTGGTTCCAGGGGGGAGGGGGGGGAGGTCAGTTTCAGACAATAGATGCCATGCTTCTGCTGCATGGCCAGCCTGCAAGGTTGGTGGTGTTGCTTTGCATACCAGCTTCCTTGCTTGGGAGGGGGGAGGGAGACTCAACTCTACCCAATAGAGCTGAATTGTATCCTCCTTGGGCCAATCACAGGACACTGTCATTTTTTTTTAATACTGTCCTATGCTTGGCCTAAAGAGTATGTAAGGAGTCCTGCCTAGCGGTTGGACTCCATTGCTGTCTGAGAGAGACTGTGCTGGGCTGGCCTTTGGCTTCAGCTACTGGCTGCTCTCTCTCTGGGCTTCCCTGGACTGCTGGACTCCTCCTGAACACCAGAAGACATCGAAAGGTAAGAAAAATACCAGCTGCCATTGGAGGTCCACCAGCAGGGCCAGGACACACTAGTTGAGCTAATGTCAATTGGCAGAGATTCTCTGATGTTATATAAGATCATAAGAGAAGTCCAAGCCAGTTCAGTGGTCCATCCAGTTCAACACACTGTCACACAGTGGCCAAAAATACCAGGTGCCATCAGAAGGTCCACCAGCAGGACCAGGACACTATTAGCCCTCCCACTGTTGCCCCCCCCAGCACCAGAGCATCACTTACCCCAGAGACCAAGAGTTCCTTCTTATCTATAGCTAGCTGCTAGCCAGCCACCAGCCACTGATGGACCACTGCTCTGCTCCAGCCTCCATATGTTTGTCAAATTCCATCTGGAAGCTGTTCATGCCAGCCACCACCACCACCTTCTGTGGCAGTGAATTCCATGTGTTAATCACTGTTTGGGTGAAGAAGTACTTCCTTTCATCTGTTCTAACTTCTACCCTGACTCCTCAGCAACTTCATTGGGTGCCCAAGAGTTCTTGTCTTGTGAGAAAGAGAAAAATACTTTTTTCTCTACTTGCTCTATCCCGTGCATAATCTTGTAAACCTCTTATCATGTCACCCCTCAGTCATTGTTTCTCAAAGCTGAGCCCCAAGCGCCTTAACCTTTCTTCATAGGGAAAGTGTCATCCTCTTATCATTGCAGTTGCCCTTTTCTGCCCTTTTCCCAGTGCTATAAATATCCTTTTTGAGGTGTGTGTGGTGTGAGTGGTCCAATGAGGTTGCACCATCAATTTATACAGGGCAGGGTCTGTATAAAGGTCGTTCCTGTTGGTCTTTTGGGGTTTCTGTGTGGCACTGTGGCATGCTTGCACTGCCACAGTGCCACTTGTTCTGGAGTGTGCCACTTGTTCTCCTGGCAAACAAGCACTTCCCAAGACAGTTCACTTTCCCTGGGATTCTCTGGGAGAGTCTGACTGCTGGATGCTGCCTGCTTGCCTGCCTTAAGTGCTGCTGCCTGGGTTTCCCCATTGGAAACAATGGAGGTAATGGAGGTAACCTGTTTGGGTGCCCATAGAATTGGATGGGATGTAAATCCAAATAAATAAATAAACAAATCTACCCCCATCCTTAGCAATTCCCCTTTCCAAGATTGCCACTGGCCTGCTGACATCTTGAAGTGTATGTCCATAGTACCTGCAAGAAGCCTTTGTTGGCTGAAGAGCTGCAGGTGAACCATAATGAAATTTGCCCATTTATACTCACTCTCTGTTTCCTTTTAATTAGCCAGTTTTTGATCCACAAAAGGACTTGTCCTTTTTTCCCATGACTATTGAGTTTACTTAGGAGCCTTTGATGAGGAACTTTATCAAAAGCTTTCTGGAAGTCAAGGTAAACAACATCTATTGGATCCCCCTTGTCCACATGTTTGTTTACTCCCTCAAAGAACACTAACAGATTAGTGAGACAAGATCTTCCCTTACAGAACCCATGCTGAGCCTTCCTCAATAGATTTTGTTCATCAATGTGCCTACTAATTTTTCCCTTAATAACAGTTTCCACCAACTTACCCAGTATCGACGTCAGACTGACTGACCTGTAATTTCCCAGATCTCCACTGGAACCCTTTTTAAAGATAGGAGTGACATTCACTACCTTCCAGTCCTCAGGCATGGAGGCAGATTTTAAAGAAAGATTACATATTTTTGTCTGGAGATCCACAAGTTCACATTTGAGTTCTTTCAGAGCTCTTGGATGTATGCCATCTGGGCCCAGTGATTAATTTGTTTTTAAGTTGTCTATCAGTCGTAGGACCTGCTCTCTTGTCACCTCAATCTGACAATCTGCTCAATCTGCTGCGGAAGCAGGAAGACCTGGTGAAGCCATGTGGCGGTTGCCCCTCCCCCTTCCCTCTGATGGGAGCCTGAACCATGGAGGGACTTGGGAGCTGCCAGCAAGTTCACTCCCACCTCCTGCCAGCAGGTCCAATTTGCCCACCCTCCAGCAAAAACATCCTGGCTATGGGAATCCCTCCCTCCCTCCCTCCCTCAAAGAAGAGTCTCTCAGAGTATCCTGGTACAGATGAATCACCCTACCAATGTTAACTCACAGCATGGGGAGGGCAGGCGGGCATGAGAGCACAGGCCCTGCCCTCTGCCTGTATGTGGCTGTCTGGTCATCCGCAGAGTGTGCCTGCATAGAAGTGGCCATGTGTACATCCCTTTGCCATGATTCTGCCACCGCTGCTTTGCACCAGGAAAACACAGATTGCCGCCCGTATTCATGGCGTATATGTGGTTTTTAACTCTGGTGTTGTTTTTATGTTTTAATTTATAAACCATTTCAATGGTATTGTATGTTGGAAGCCGCCTTGAGCCAGCTCGCAGGAAAGGCAGGATAAAAATGAGAACAATAAATAAATAAATAAATAAATAAAAGTCTACATCAGTAACATGTAGATGGTCTTGTACATGTGAAACTTGACCTTCCTTCGAGTAATGACACATCTCCATCTCCAGCACTGGGGTGGCGAGCTCCTTATTTGGGGTGGCACTAGCCTCCCTGCCCTTCTCTGGTGCCATCCCTGAAAGCAAGCCCTGTGGCTGAAAAGGCAGCCAACACAACCACTTAAAAAAACAAATGTAGTACTTTTCTACATAAGGTGTCAGAGCCAGAGTGCTGCAAGTTCTTCTGCCTGAGCCTTTGATATCTGCAACTAGTACAGAAATGGTTGGAAACATGGATTTGCTGCCAGAAGGGGAAGGACGTTAAGTAGGAGTTTTGCTCTGTGACTTTGCTTTGTGGTAGGGCGACTGCAGTGCTTGAAGGCTGCTGTTGTCAGTTAGTCAAACGATTCCTTTGCATTGTGGTTGGCAAACTGAGGTTCTGTATATCAGAGATTGAACTGAGGTACTTGAATATGAAAGAGATATTCAAAGTCTGGGACAGTGCTTGCTAACTTTGAATGATTACATACTTCTCACCCTAAGGCAGCTGATGGTACAAAGATTTCAGGGACAATCAGGCATGAAAAATATTGTAGCCATTCTTATCTGCTGTTCAAGCAGAGATCCTAGAGCATGGATGGCCATTGGCCAACCTGCCCTATGCAGACTTGGCATGGGCAGTGGGAGCCTATAGTGCAGTGCCTTGACTGGCAGACAAAAGGGTTTCTCGATGTACCTATGCCTGTCACTGCAGCTGTTGTCTGCACCCAGCCTTACTACTCTAACAGCGGTATTATCCTAAGGTTTGTCTACAGGAGTGCATCTGCTCCACAGATTCTTCTAGAAGGGCACCTACTTGTCTTTTGGCACAAAGCCCAAAAAAGCTGCCAACACACCAGAGAATTTCAGACAGGAGAGGAAGGATGAAGTCATCCAACAGTACAGTTCAACAGATCCCTGTTTAAACTGGAAAGTGAGCGATTCAAAGGCTTGGTACAGCGACATTCTGAGTAATCCACCCTCTATGAATACAGATGAAGTGGGGTCAGCATGAAAGTCCTGTCTAAATGTAGACATCATTAACTAGGAAAAACATCACTATTGAATAATGGAAGAGAAACAAAATCCAAATTGAAATATCTTTCTTTTCCTCTCTTCATTTTCCCTCTTGTTTGTCCCAGCCACCTGTCAGCATCTGAAAAAGCGACAACACAGAGCGGATGGTCCTTGGCAGCTTCACAAAGCTCTGGATTTCTGGAGCATCTCTGGGGAGCCAACATCAGGCAAGGCCTTGTAGATCTCGGCAGCCAATTAGGATTCTGCACCAACCCCATGTCCTCTGCTGAACTGGCTAGAGCTGCTCTATAAATATCCATGGTTTGGTTTTCTGCTTTTGTTCACCTTTTCCCACAATAGGCAAACACTAATGAGAATGCATGAGGAGCTGTGGCATTGTGGCTTCCTGAGCAAAGTCATGATCTCTTTGCACACGTGTGTGCCTACAGATGTCTGTGACTTTCTGCTAACTCAGATCCAAACTATTTTTACTTGGTGGTTGCCTTGGCTTTGCCTTAGTTACAGGCACAAAACCTTGAGCACAAGGCAAAAGCACTTCCAGCTAAATAGATTTGGGAAGGAGCATTATGTGTCAGACTAATGGAAGGCCTTTTTGCAATTACTGGTGTATTGCATGAATGTGCAAGGAGCCTGTAGTGCCTCTCCTCACAGGTGCTGGGTTGAAATCCCCATTCTTCCTCGGAAGCTCTCTGGATAACCTTGGGCTACTGACTCTCAGTCTCAGCCTAACCAACTCACAGGATTGTTGTCACGAGGATAAATATAGCAGAGGAGGGAAGAATGGTCTTATAAATCACTTTGAGTCCCCATTGAGGAGAAAAGTGGGGTATAAATATAAAAGAAATGTGCTGTTCATTCATGTTGGAAGTTCTTCATCCATCTTTCCGTACCCTCCAGCCAGGGTCATTTCAAGCAGGAACACGCAGGAACGCCGTTCCAGGAGTAACAAGCCCAGGAGCGGGCACATATGGTGATGCGCTGTGGAAAAAAAACAAAAGCATACTAACTTGATCTGTATTTTCATGCTTGTTGTAGGGTAGCTTCCCTGCAAAAGCAAAGGAAACCTAAAGTGTGTTTAGTCAAAGTGTAAAGCTGGCTCGCCAGCTCTGGGTTGGGAAATACTTGGAGATTTTTGGGGAGGAGCCTGAGTGGTGGGTGTTGCCTTCTGACACACTTCTGGTGATGTCAGGGGGTGTGGCATATGCAAATAAGTTATGCTAATGAGCTCCTGAACCTCTTCTTTTACAAAATGACCTCTGTGTGAGTATTTCAGACACAGAAGCAAAAGGTTGAGTTGGCTGGAAGTGAAGCACCTTTGGATCCAGGGTCTGAGAACCTGATGTGAGGTAGCAGACCTGTTGTGTTGTTTGCGCTGATGCTCTGTTTGAGTGTTTGTAAATCAAATATGACAAAAGATGCTGCAATTTCAGATGGGTAGCTGTGATAGTCTGTAGCAACAAAAATAAAACAGCAGTTCAGTGGCACCTTAACAGAAAGCTTCTGCTGGAATTAAGTCTCCATAAGTCTCCTGTGCATTTTCCTCCAAAGGGAACCAAACCAATAGGCTGAGCTGCCCCTGGAATTTCTCAAGGTAGTGGGAAGCCTGTAACAATAAATACACCCCACTCTGCATTGAATAGGAACAGTAATTGTTTTCTCAGTATGTTGATGGTGTACCCGGACAATCTACCAACAATGGTATGACAAAGTGAGAGAAGCTCCCACGCCCTGTTTTTACACTTCTATAACTTCCCAAATGAGTGTTTATCTCCCATAGGGTGACGTGTGTGAGCTGAAAATATGGGATCAGTTTATTCATCTTACTGCAGAGGAGCTGTGAACTTCTGTTTCAGATTGTAGAGAATACACACAGAACCAGGAAGTGTGAGCCAGCATATCTGAATACAGGCTAAATTTGTAGCCAATGCTAAGTTTGCCTGTCAGTGGTGTTTATTTTGGCTGTAATCACACTAGCCTTACTTCACTACTTCATCTGTCTTGCAGAAGTGCACAGTTTCTCACCACCACTCACACAGTCTCGATATCACAAACCACTTCTACAGTGCCTCAATCAAAAGTGGACTATAGGTATTTTGGTACCATATTTATTCTAAAGGAAGACAAACCTGAATGTAAGACCTCTTTTTTTTATGGCATGCCTATGAAAATAAAGCTAGTTTTGCATTTGAGTAAATTCTGTAAATAAAATAAGTGCAAACTGAGGTGTCTTGTTTCCAATAGTACAATTACTGATTTTATGCCTCCAAACAGCATCTGAACGGGACATCTGTTTAGTATTGCTTAATGCTAGCAGAAATAAGAGACCCTTCTGGGAATCTGCTAACATTCATTCCATTGCCCTCTTCATCAGAGATGGCTCAAGACATTTGGGTGCCTGGGGCTGAAAATCCAAAATATTACCATAAATTAAATGACTAGCAATTTGATGCCTTTTGACGCCCTCCCAAATTTGTCACTTGAGGCAGTCTGCCTCACCCTTTGTAATGGCAGGGTCGTCGTGTCTTCTCGCAAGGGAACTCATGCACTGAAGCTCCTGCTGCCTGCGTTGGCTTCAGGAAGGAAGAGGAAGGCTTCTTCACAGAAAGATCGCCGGCTATGAGCTCCACTCAAAATTACCCGAGCCTTCTTGGGAAAATCAACTGTCTGTCACCATAATTTGTACAGACTAATCATCACAACTGCTGATTTCTGGGATGTTAAAGAAGAAAAAGAAGAAGAAGAAGAGATTGGATTTATATCCCGCCCTTCACTCACTTAAGAGTCTCAGAGCGGCTTACAAACTCCTTTCCCCTCCCCCTCCCCTCCCCACAACAGACACCCTGTGAGGTAGGTGGGGCTGAGAGAACTCTTTCCCAAGCTGTCCTTGAGGGAACAGCTGGTACAGAGCTATGGCTTGCCCAAGGTCATCCAGCCAGGTGCAAGTGGAGGAATGGGGAATCAAACCCGGTTCTCCCAGATTAGAGTCCGCGCACTTAACCGCTACACCAAACTGGCTCTCGTTCTGCACTCCCAGTTAAAGTTCTGCACTCCCAGACTTTAAGCCAGACCATCACTATATCTGATAGTAATAGTGTTGACAGCTGTGGGTGGGAAATAAATACCTGGAGATTTTGAGGGTGGAGCCTGAAAAGAGGGGGGTTTGGGGAGGGGAGGGACTTCAACATGCCATAGAGTCCACCTTCCAAAGCAGCTGTTTTCTCCAGATGAACTGATCTCTGCCTCCTGGAGGTTAGTTGGAATCCCAAGAGATGTCCAGCCACCACCTGGAGGTTGGCAACCCTAGATAGCAAGGAGGCTGTGTCCATCCCCACCCCCCCCGCCAGCTCTGCAAGCAGCAAAGCCAGGCCATCTACCAGCAATGAAGAGACTCTACTTGGGAGACTCCCAAGGTATGCAGAAAAATCTGACGTTGTAAATTAACCAAGACCCAACCTGGGGTGTTTCTGCATCTAGCATTCGCTCCACATTTTCTAAACTGGGAGGAAAAAGTGCAGCTCAGAACCACATTCAGATACCCCGGGCCAACGCCCATACTGACTGCAAAGTCCGCCCTGAATGGCCATAAAACGGCCATAAATCTATGCAGAAGGTACAATAAAATCCGATGATCAAAGGAAGCAAAAGTGGTATGGAGTGTGGAAGCTAGCATAAAATCCGATGATCAAAGGAAGCGAAAGCAGCATGCAATGCAGAGGGGAATTTCTGTTCCAACATGGGTTTGCTAAAACAACAAAGCCTATGCAGAATCAGCCCTAAAGAGCCCAGGGTAGCCTGATCTCATCAGAGTTCATAAGCTAAGCAGGGTCATCCCTGCAACTTGATGGAGGGGGAGGGGAATTAACCAAAAGAAAAAGGTGCTTTCCCCTCCCCAAGAAAACAGATTGATAAGGACTGAAATTCCTTCTGAAACGATGGAATGTTGAGGGTAACTATGAGTTAAAGGGGAAAGTGGGGCAGGGGATCAACTTCCTTGAGTCCCTGAGAGAATCTTGGAGAGGGGGATTTCCAAATTGTTTTCCTTTTAGCTATTTCTCACAGGCTCTGCTTCTTTACACAGAATAGCTATGAATCAAAATACGGGAGTGGGGTTGCATGTATATGGGAGAAGAAAATCTAACCACAGATCCTCACACTTGGGCATCCGATGAACACCAGGGCACGCATTAAACCTAATGACAGATCCCATCTCTTCAGAAGGCGCAACACGGAGGGAATTAGCATACTTAATCAAGGCTTCTGATGAATGAAGTTTCTTAATTAACAAACGTGTCCTCAGGGGAGATGGTCTTAAAGTGAGAAGTTTGTTTTAAGTGCTTCCCTTTTTTATTGTGCACTTAGTGTAATCAGGAATCTGTTGATTTCATTATCAAGTTTTCTGTGGGTTGCCAAACTCCAGGTGGGGCCTGGAGCTCTCCCAAAATTACAACTGATCTCTGGACCACAGAGATCAGTTCCTCTGGACAGAATGGCTGCTTTGGAAGGTGAACTCTATGATACTATAACTTGCTGAGGTTCCTCCCCTCCCCTCCCCTCCCCAGGCTCCACCCACAAATCTCCAGGAATTTTCCAACCTGGAGTTGGCAAACCTAGTTGGGGCTGCCATTTGCCCCCTCCTATTTGAATTTTGGTGTTATATTTCCAGATCCGCCAAAAAGAACTACCAGAATGAGGAATGGCTTAGAACAGCTTTAGTATGTAGAACTAAAACATCTTGTACAGCAACCTCTAAATGCTCTTCTAGAACAAACCAAGGTCATGGGATCTTAGAGCAAGTCCTCAAACTACCAATTCCTTACCACTGTTAAATGTAAGGGGATGTCTTTAAATTATACATTCTATCACTACAGTAGGGACAAAGGAGGACAGGCAGTGGCAGAACACTTGGAAGGGTCACCAGAGGGTGTTTTGCCCAAGAAACTCCAAAGTTTGGAGTTCTCCCTGCACATGACACTCCGAGGCCTTGCTGGCCCAGGTACATGCTTACCAAATAGATGGTCAGAAGCATCAGATAGTTAAATCACAATGTGTGTGTTTGGGGGGGGGGGAGGGTTGGGGGGGAGACTGAAGTCTCAGATATGATATCACTACCAAATAAATTATTCGTAAACTGTGAGGGCCCATGGCCCACTTGCCACTTTGTAAGAGGAACTCGGTGACCTATGGATTGTTACCAATTCCTTTGCCTCTCTTAATGTCCAACATTTCCAGGTATTCTCCCATTCTTGCTAAGAGGATAATTATCCGGATTCCATATACCAAAATCAAAACTACATAAAACCTTTAATTGTGTGACTTGCACAAATGTAAATTGAGCACATGCAAATGTGATTATTTTGCATAATTCTGTTTCTGCTAGTCATGAGGAAAGGCAAGGTTTGCTCTGTTTCCCTGTGGTAAAGAAGGCTGAGATCTGTGACTGCCAAGGCAGGACTGTTTTGTGTGGTAGCCTTATGGAATGGAGATCCTGTTTGTTTGTTTGTTTAGATAGATTTGTTAGGCCACCCTTCCCTGCAAGCAGGGCTCAGGGCGGCTTACAACAGAACAGATACAATAAATAATGCAGTTAAAACCAATGTTAAAATTCCTAAAATATATCAGGAAATGAAACAATACACTTCCCAAGATGGCAGAAGAGTTTTTAAATTCCACAGGCCACCTGAGGGGAGGTGGTTGGGAAGGGTGGAGTGTGTGAGAGAGTGCCAGATTATATTGTCCCATCGCTATCCTCAACCAAATACCTGGTGGAACATCTCTGCCTTGCATGCCCTGTGGAAAGATAGTAAATCCCGCAGGGCACAGATATTCTTAGGCAGAGAATTCCATCAGGTAGGGGCAATGCCTGGAAAAGCCTGGCTCTAATTGAGGACAGCTGAATCTCTCTCGGGCCAGGGGCCACCAGAAAGATCTTATTCCCAGAGTGTAACGTTCTTCCAGGGGCATACTGAGAGAGGGAGTCCCGAAGGTATGTGGGTCCCTGACTGCTAAGGGTCTTGAAGGTCAAAACCAAGACCTTGAACCTGATCCGGTGCTCCACTGGAAGCCAGTGCAGCTCATGCAGCACAGGTTGAATATGTGCCATCCAAGGGGTCCCCATAAAGACCTGCACAGCTGCATTCTGGATCAGTTGGAGTTTCCGGGTCAGGAACAAGGGTAGCCCATGTGGAGCAAATTACAATAGTCTATCCTGGAGGTGACCATTGCATGAATTTCCATAGCTAGGTCAGGGCAGGACAGGTAGGGAGCCAGCAGCCTAAGTGGCATAGTTGGAAGAATGCCATCTTGGCAACTTTCATGACCTGGGCCTCCATAGACAGGGCGGCGTCCAAGATCATGCCCAGACTATTGACAGTTGGTGCCAGTTATAAGGGAACACCGTCAAGAGTTGGAATTGACAACTCAACCACGGGTTCCTCCCTCACCCAGCCATAGAACCACCATCTTACCTGGATTCAGTTTCAGCCAACTCTGTTTTAACCATCCAACCATGGCCTCTAGTCCCTCAGCTAAATTCACAGGAACAGCAACCGGCTGGCAACCCATCAACAGAAATAGCTGGGTGTCATCCGCATAGTGGTGACACCCCAGCCCAAAACTCGGCACTAGCTGGGTGAGGTGGTGCATGTAGAAGTGAGGGATGCCTTTTCTCTTGTTCAGTTAGGGCTGTTAGCTCTAGCTTGGAAAATTTCTGGAGATTTGGGGACAGAGCCTGGAGATGGTGGAGTTTGGGGAGGGGAAGGACCTCAGAGAGGATGTAATTCTATAGAATCTAAGCTCCTGAGCTACTTGTTTCATCCAGGAAGAATGGACTTCTGTAGTATAGAGATTAGTTGTAATTCCAAGAGAACTTGAGATCCCACCTGAACAATGGCAACTAGGTGGAAAAGTAAGGCTGTATTATTTAGATAAGCATGCACATGAAAGCTTATAGCCAGAATTAAACTTTGTTGGTCTTAAAGGTGCCGCTGAACTCAAACTTTGTTCTGGTCCTAATGATGCTTAATTTTGTTTATTTTTTTAATATTTCAGGTTTCTGGCCAAATTTAATTTACTTGTTTTATTGCAAACCACTTTGAACAGAAATATAGTAGATAAAAGTTGGGCATATTGGGAAGACTGTGGATAGCACAATCTCTCTTTACACGTGGTCTGAACATCAGAATTATAACTACTGAAAAAGGCTATAATTACTCTCAAATTTTCAGCCTTCCTCACTGCAGGTCCCCCTCTTAGGAATCCTGTTAAAGGAGTCTGTACAATGCACCAGTGTCTGGCTTCTAGCACAGGATCTAAATGAAGAGCCTGGAAATAATTGCATTTTGATTTGTTTACTCGTTTGAATCTGCTAGCTTGGAACTATATTGATTTGAATGAACGCTCCATGCAGCTACCATCAGCGATGTTGATCTCTTCTCCTTCATGGTCATAACACGGGGCTCTGTTTGTTTATTACATTTCCATTCCACTTTTTAGTCAAAAATTAGCTCCCACCCAAGCTGACCAGAATTGCAATCAAACACACATAATAATTAAAATTAAATGTGAATGCACTTTGGGATTCTCAGCTGAGGTGGATCGAGGGACACTGCAGAGGTGCCTGGTTGCTTCCTGCCCATTTCTTGCTGGGTCCGTCAATGGAATCTGGAGGGAAGGAGCTCTCAGTTGGAGCTGAATTGGAGCTTTATTAGAATAATATATCCAGTGCCCTCTCCCCCAACTCCACCATGAACAGTACAGGGAAAATTCCATCTTTTCTATGGATTAAACACCAAAATCTGTTTTCTGCTTTTAAGCCACTTATGGCCATAACTGAGGAGCTGATCTTTTCAGCTTATTTCGAGTCCTTGTGTGTGACTGCTCTAAACTGTAACAACAATAAACACCTCTTGCAGATCATTCCTTAAGCAAAAGTAATGGTAAGCTATAAAATACAGATGATCCAAAGTTTAGTGCAAATTATTATTATTGCGGTAATTTTTTTTTGCAAATGCCTGCAATAGCTTTTCATAAAAAATAAAACAGGAGCATGTCTAAAGCATTTGAGTTCCCATTGAATGTTTTAAAAGCATCTGATGTTGATCAGGAAGAGCCCTCCCCCACGCGTATATCATTTTGCAGAATGTGTAAAATGGAATTGTTCAGGAGGACATTTTTATAAAGCGAATGGTGATTTAGAAAAACAAAATTCTGCAGGAAGGACACTTTCTGAAAAGGTATAAGGTTCTGATTTTAGTTGCCTGTGAAAATCATAGGTAGTTCCCCTCCCCCCTTATGTGGAATTGTTTATTGGATATATTACACCGCCTGTACTCCATTGCTCTTTAATTGTGTCATTCAGTTTTATCGTGTTGCTCATTGTATGGACTATAGTCATCTTTACTGCCATGTTTTTATAACTCTGTGATTCACCTCGAGTGTCAAGAAGAAACATGGATAATAAATGGAATAAATACATAATCTTTCTCTGAACAGATCTGGACTTTAGCTGATACTTGGGACAGGACACTGCTTAGAATGAGTTCCTGGTTAGCAGGGGCAGGGGATGTAAAACAGCAGTAAAAAGGAAAAGGTATTGAGTCACTCTGGTTTTGTGGCACCATAAACAAAGTTATCGTTTCATCATCCATTCACGCTCATGTTACTATAACTTGAGGATTTCGGCTTCCTAAAGGTCTGATGATTCTTATCATACTGCACCCTCCTCTTGCTTGTCTCCTTGCCCTGGGCTTCCACCAGACAATAATTGTTTTGACTTGGGAATTAATATTGCAAGGAAACCATCAGGTACTCTTTTGCATGGGAAGCCTGTGGTGGCTTAGGAACCAGGAGACTCTTAGGGTTGCTTCAGGTATTACGGAGATGACCCACATTGTGAGCATCATACTGCTTTGCAGGGATGCTGCAAATTCTGCCGCAAACACATCCAGCAGTCAAACACATTGTGTTTGAATGTAGTGTTCAGCAGGGCTTTTTTTGTAGAAAAAGCCCAGCAGGAACTCATTAGCATAATAGGCCACACCCCTGACAGTGCAGCTCCCTCCCAAGATCAGCTTCCCCAGATACCCCGTGGCTTGCAGGGCACAGGGGGAACCTGAGGGAAGGAAGACAGTTTCTGGATCAGCTTTCCCAGGTGCCTCACAGCTGCAGGGCACCTGGGGAACCTGGGGGGGGGGGGGAGGCTGTAGGCATGGCCAACTCGGAAGCCAGCTGGAACTCCATTCCTGTGCGTTCCTGCCCAAAAATAGCCCTGGTGTTCAGACATGAGCTGATCACTGGGTCAGTTTGGTTGACTCCAACACCCACCAAACAGATTTGCATCAAGTTTTTCCAAAATTGTAAATTCATTAAATCATTGCAAATCCAAATAGATCAGTGGGCATTCACATTGCTAAAGACACCTTAGACAAACACTGAACCATCTGTCAAAAAATCTGCTCCATCTTTGTAACATGCAAATAGGGCATGTGTTAAGCCACTGGATATTTGGACATCCCTATTTTTTTGTGCTACTGTGAAGTCCAGTGCAATTGCAAATTTCTGTGGCACGCATACCCAATGTGAAAACATTGCAGGTACTTGCAACCTGCCCGCTGTTTCCACATTGCATGAAATGGTTCTTGGAATTCAATTCTGGCAGTTGGAAGAGAACCTGGGCTGTTTCCTGTGCTATGTCCTGAGGTGAATGGTGCTGTTCTTAAAGCATCCTTTAAAGTGGTGCTGCTTATGAGAGGTTTAGAGATGTACTAGCTGAGATCGCAGAACTATCCTACTGCACATATGGGTAGGTATCTAGAGAGATGGTTTCTATATATGCTTAAGCCAGTGGAACTGAAACTTCCTCCCCTATGGAAATGCTTTCGACATTGATCCATCTGCCTGTGCATCTGCTGCAAAACCTCCGTGCATTCTTTGTTCTAGTGCGCATTCTCTATGGTGCCAGCAGAACTTGATGCGTGGCTCCATTGCCTCTTGAGAATTGAGAGTGCTCCAAAGAATGATTGCCCTGAGGCTGAATGAGGAGACCAGGATTGTTAATGGCCTCGGCATCCATGGCTTTCATTTTAACCCTTGCTTTTTCTTTTCCAGTTGGGAAGACATCCCTGATCACAAGATTCATGTATGACAGTTTTGACAACACGTACCAGGTGAGTTTCACTCGTCCTGAAGCATTCCTCTGTGTGAGTGTCACTTGCTAGTGTAAAAATATTTGCATTTTCAAATTTTATTTGATAGCAGTGTTGCAATCAAGACTGTCAATGGGGGGGGGAGGAAATCCTGTGCCAATTTTCTTATAGAGAACAAATACTGAGTGCAGAGAGATGAAATACAAGCAAAGGTCAGATCTGCCATGTTCAGTACAGCTGTAAACTCACTTTTCCTGTGCTTTTTCTACCAGTTCACCATACACCGCCCCCCTCCCCGCCCCCAAAGAGTTTATCTTCAAGAAGATGCTAAAGAGACCTTAAACAGTAGATGTTGCTTGTAGAATTTTGGCACAATAACCCTTTGATGTAATGTGATGGCATCAGCTACTTAGGGACAGTTCTCTGATTACTACCTATGTTTTTTGGCTTCCTGGTTGGTGGATGGCTTCTGCATAAGCTGAAAGCTTGTTTGTTCGTGTATTGCCAAAAACCTGGTCCATTAAGAAACATTACTGTATTAATTTTGCATCTGTTACAGTTTGTTTTTCTTTGTACTGTGAACCTTGCTAGGTGTGGATAAATTCAGCTTTATTCAGAGATTATCTTGGAAAGAAGTCCAGGCTCAGTTTGTCTCTTTCTTTGTCACCATTAAACTAGAGGTGCTACCCCATCCTCTTCCACCAGGATAGTGAGGCATTCCAGAGGTAGTATTGCTACAGGTTATGATTTTGAACCAATGTTTTTCAGTCAGCTTTCTGAAGTTGCTTCCCTTGCCATGTTAGACTTAAAGAACCACTTGACTCAATCAATGTTTTGGATTAGTGGAGTAAACAAACTCCCCTTTCACCTTTTGACAAGCAGTTTAAAATGCATCACAGGACTGGATCCTGTGAGCAAACTAGATTGATTCCCTTGTTAAACTGCCTCATTCCCCTGATGGCCTCCTTGGGTCTTATGGAATCAAAGTGGTCTCATGGCTCTCAATTCTTCCATTCTCCTGAGGTGGTAACGGTGTTAGCCAAGAGGCAGCACATGAAGGCCTAGTCCTTGCTGAAACGGTAAGCCTGTGTCTGGGCTGCCCGATTCTGCTCTAAAGGAAGAGATCTGTGAGAATGAATGCTCCCACCCACCGGGGGAGCGGTCCTGCAGATAGCCAAGGAGAAGGTTAGTCTATTAGAAGCACTGGTTGTGACCCACATAATACGTCATTTTCCTGTGATACCACAATCTGTTCCTTATTTTGGAGCTTATCAGGTGGCGACCCCACTTGCAAATAAATCCCTAAAAGAGAGTCACAGCACATAAGAACACTGACTTCCTATCTGCCTTCATATATCTGGGCATTATCTATTTGCCATCATGTCACAGCTGACTTATGGCAATCCTGCAGTGTTTTCAAGGCAAGAGACGTTCAGTGGTGGTTGGCCACTGCCTGCCTCTGTGTCATGACCCAGGACTTCCTTGGTGATTTCCCATTGAGTATTATTAACCATTTGTAAATGGCTCTTTAAAAAAGAAACAAACAACCAGCTTGTGTGTGTCACAAAGTTTTCCTTGCTAAATTACTTGCATTTTTAAAACTTATTCCTCATGATCAGAAACAGACTATCTGTAGTGTGTGGCCTCATTACTTGGGGCCCTTTGAATGACTGAGGCTGTGAGGGATGTATTCAGCAGTGCTCTATATTCACAGCAGCAGGTGGCTGGCCAAAAAGTGAGACATGCAGGACATGAATGAGCTAGATTCTGTGCAAAACCACTGGTGACAAACAAGAGATTTTAATCAGTGGAGCGGGATTTATCCAGCTTCAGCCCAGAGTATACTGCACCTCAGTGACAGGGGACCTGCAAGAACAGCATGTGAGGGAAGCTGGTCTACCATGGGAGGAGGGAATCAGTAAAAGCCATTCTCTCCTTTCCTCTGGATCCAACCCAACATCAATATTTCTAATTCTCAATGTAGCACCATCTCTGGATACTTAAATGCAGATATTGGGACCATGGACAGAAAGAAGTCCTTGCAGGTTCCCCACTGTGCAACTAGACCCAGCCCAACCCAGCCAGTTGGGCCTGGCCTAGTGGATGACACCATGCAGCCTGGCTAGAGGTTGTCTGGGGTGGGGGAGGGAAAGTTGTAGATGGGGGCAGAGAAGTGTAAGTTGGCTGGCGGGTGGGAAGGAGAGAAGGAAGAAGGAAAAGGGGAGAGATCCATATGGGCTTTTAGGGAAGGGAAAGAGGAAATAGTGGGGTGGAGGGAAATGAGTTGCCCCCCCACAAGTCCTTGCGGGTCATCTGCTTGTGTTTTTTCTAAAGGTCCAAAACAAAGTAGATGCACCGTAAAAATCCTAAGCAAAGTTACATGCTTCTAAGTCTGTTGAAGTCAAGGGGCTTAAAAGGTATAACTCTGTTTAGGATTGCACTGCTAAACTTCCCATTTAAGGTACTTTTTCTGTCATTTCATTTTTGTTGCCTTGGGCTAGTACACACCTTGATCATAGTTGCTGCAGCTGCTCCTGTTGTAGCTTATACTGGCACATCTGTCTTTATAAACTTTGCTTGGGGGTTTTCTTTCACTATTTCTGGCTAAGAATTGCCATTGTAAACAGTGCATACTGCATATATTTTAAAAGTGACCTGTTCACGCACGTCCTCTCTCTTGAAAGCATCACTTAGGGCATTTCCATACACCAAGGTTAATTCAGCCTTGTCATACAATTTAAATGAATGCCTGATCATTGTTAACACAGAAGAGGAGCATTTGTCATGTGAATTAACATTCCGACTGACAAAGCTTTGACATTCTTGGTACAAACTGATTGAAGGATGAACTGCTTTAAGCCTCATGTGAAAGTGCAGATGCTGAAGGAAGGCTGACATCTCAAACTGTGTCTTCGAAACAGCCACACCTCAAGGTCACAACAGATATAACCCTGGGGGATCTGAATATACACTGCTTGTACTCCTAGTATTTCTTGAAGCCATGTCTGATTCAAATGACAGCTAGCTCTGGGTCTCTTTTCTGTCTTCCTCTTTCCCTTGCCTCACCTCCCATGTGAACAAGGTGGTGAAACGATTTAACGTTGTTCTTATCTGTCTCTCATGGCCTTCCCCAGCTCTTTTGTTCTGCTATGTGCTGCTTTCTTCAAGTGACGGCAACCCCTACTGAGGCTGCTAGTTCCCACATGGGAAGGACTTACAGATTTGGGGGTGGAGCCTGGGGAGAGTAGGGTTTGGAGAGCAGAGGGACCTCAGCAGGGTATAATGCCAGAGAGTTGTTTTCTCCAGGGGAACTGATCTATGTCATCTGGTGTTGAGTTGTAATCCTGGGGAATCCCTAGCCCCCACCTGGAGGTTAGCAACCATATCTTCAAGGCCCGGGAACTCAAAAGGTTATTTGCCTCTCTGATGGGGTATGTGAGTTTGTGGTGCAGGATACTGAAGTTATTGGCTTCACCACTTTTCCTGGCACCACTGCTTTTCATTCTTAAATCTTGCTTAGTCCCACCTCTGACAACTGCAACGTAAATCAACATAAGGACCTGGAAGCCCTTTCCTTGCTGTCTGCAACTATGGGCTACTGGAGGCCATTTTTGCTATCATCTCAGTGCTGAGCCCATGTGGGAGCATACATTCCCATGGAAAGTGGGGTGGGACAAAGAAGATCACCCTGAGCTCTGTATAGGTCACACACTGACCAAATGAATGGAAGGCATCCATTCACTTCAATTGTGATCATGTCTTCTGACTGTAAGAATTATAGTACAATCGTAAACAGACCGTTAACTTCAGTGGACTTAGAAGGGTATCACTCTTTCAGTATTAAGATGGCACTATTAGGGTTGTTTGTTTTCTGAATTCAAGATAGTTTGCTAATAATGGAAGGAAAGTATGTTGGGAGAGGCAGGAATAGGATGATGAGAAACGAAGCCTTGGGCCTGGAATAGCACGCATGACAAGCAGCCTCTCCCGGTGATCCCTTTGATCACGGTAGGCTTGGCTATGGTCCTTTGCCATTTCAGAACCTACCAGCCCTAGGCACTTTTGAAGCTTGTTTCTCTTCTGTGATCATGAGATTCAGAAACTTGCCTTTTAAATCTCCATGTGGGATCCTCCAGGATCCAGGTTCAGCACTAGATCCCCTATTAAATTTCAGCTCCCCTGAAACAGGGAGTAGAAATGCTATTGGGAGCTGGATGGGGAATAAGGGCTTATGGGTGTAAATGTGTTCTCTTCTTAAGGTTCCACATTTCCTTCAAGGAGGATGCTTCTATCACCCGCACAGGCTTTCTTACTGCCATTCATACACTCATCATATTGCTTGTCTCACTTGTCTATGGTCTTTGCTATAGCTTGAAGCCCAAACCATCAGGCACCAAGCTTCATTATTTGCCTTCAGTTATGCTGGAGAGCCAGAGGTGAGAGGTGCAGCTATCTGGTATGCATGCTGACCCAACTAACTGTTGCCATGGAAGCCTAGGGAAAGCAGAATCAGACAAACACAGAGCCCCTTGAAGTACTGCAGGTGTAGCCAGATCTCAAGAACTCTTTTGCTGGCTCCATTTGTAACAGTGGGGAGAGGATCAGGCTAAATAAGCATGAATCTAACCTGTCTGACCTTGACTTTTAGCTGTCGCTTTCCTGCCTTGTTTCTCTTCCATAACCTTCTGTTCCAAAGTGCAATTTCCCATAACAACATGGAATGGGCAGTAACAGATCTAAGTGTCTGTGAGGGAGAACCCAGATTGCTGTGGTTGCTTTGAATGTAAGGGTTTTTTCCTCCAAAGATTTAGGTTCCATCTCTTCCTTTACCCTGTTCACACTTGCAGGTGAGGAGATGTTCCCAAATATCCAAGGTTACAGCAGCGTACAGTAGCCTTATGGTTCTGACAGCAAAAGATGGATAGATTCTCTTAGCTTCCTGTTCCCAAACACTTGGATGAATTCAACTCATTGTACAGAGCAGGCTACAAAGAGCCGGTGCTCTCTTGCTTTTTAAACACTGGCCAGCTGCCTGTGGAGAGCATCCTCCAAGCAGACTGAAGCACATACTCTTTGATTAATCAACTAAAACCCAGCAGCAGATGTGACTTGAAATCCAAACTCCCCGAGCTGGAGTGCTTCAGTGCCTGAGCTCTGGAGGTTGCTTCTTTTAATTACCTTGGTCTGTTCTGCAACCATGAGACATGCTAGGGCTCATCTGCCCTGAACCCTGCTGGAATCTGCACCCGTGGAAACCAAGCACTCATCCACCATGTGCACTCCCAGTCAGATTTTCACCCAAACTGCCACACCAGAATACACTTCATGACAAAGTATTCCATGGTGTACTGATGACATTGTCCATTTAGCTATATTAGCTTTTACTTCTAGCTCATAGTTAAATGAGAGAGCTTGTGTAACTGATGTTGATGAATTACTGGGTGACTTCCTAGCAAGTTCTTTACAATTCTGTAGAAAAATGGAGAAAAAAAATGAAAAGCATCTAAGGAGAGGGGCTGTGGCTTAGTGGTAGATCCCAAGATTAACCCCTGGGCTCTCCAGTTAAAAAATTAGATGCTAGGTGACTTCCAGTTTTGGCAGCTTAATGGCAGGCACACTCCAGCGGAGCTCCGCATGGAGTGGCCCACAACCTCGGTGAACGGGAGGAGTACCAGCCAGATTCTGGTCTCCCCTGGAGCCCTTGTAGGGGGCTCCCAGCCTGGGGCATGAGTGGCACCTCTCCTGAGGTGATGGCCAAAGGATTGAGGTGCCTCTTTGCCCCATAAGATCCCGTCGCTGCGGAGCCTCTGGCACCTAAAGCAGCACATGGGCTTGGCGAGCAAAGAATGCAGTGAAGAAATGAAAATACCCCTACCTGTGGTGCAGCCTTGAACGAAGTTTGAGTCAGTGAGTCCACTCAATAGGACTAACAGGCGTCTTGTAGCCCCGAAACAAAGCAGTGAAGGGGGAAAGTTTTTTTGGGGGGACCATCCTTTCTTTTTAAAAGGCTGAAAAGCGGAGTGCTGGGACCACTGGCGCTTCGAATGGGGTTCAAGTAGTGTGGAATCCTTCTTAAAATGGCGTTTTTTAAAAAAAACTTTCTGTGGTACTTTAACTCCTCTGAGAAGTAAACAATGGCTGGCAGAGGAGAAAAAATGGCACCCAGAGGGAAACCCTCTCCAACAGCTATATCTCCTTCTCTTCCTAAACAGGGAGCAACCATAGACTTTCCAAACATGTTGTTAGTAGCATTGTGCCCTCTACTGGATCAGATGACTACAATGAACCAAAGTATTGATGCACTCCAGAAATAGATTAAAGAATCTAACGCTAAAATAGAAGAGGTGGTTAAATCAGCAAAATCAGCTGAAACCAAAACAAAAATATTGAATCAAGGACTACAAGTGGTGGAGAAAGAAAGAGCAACTGACAGAGACCAACTTTTGAGGCTGCAAATGGAAAAAGTGTCTTATATTCTATTATTTCAAGGTGTCCCAGAACAAAAGCCGGAGAATTTGAAAGAAATCTTAAGTGAAGCTTTGGCTCCAGGAACAGGTTTACAAGCAGATTATTTACAAAGCGAAATGGATATTGTCTACAGGACATATCCTGATTTTGTGAAGAAGAAAAACCTGCCTGGAGAAATTGTGGTGATAAGAAAAAGAAGGAAGCAATATAAAAACTTGACAAAATTCCTGCAAAAGAACTCCACCCCTTATTGATGGATTTTTCTGGAGAGTTTGGTATTCAGCTATAAGGAGAAAAAAAGAAAAGATCATCTCTTCCAAAAGCGCAGAGACTTTTCTGGATCTGCAACAAAGACTAGCAAAAGAAAAGAAGACAGCAGAGGAAGAGGAAGAGGAAGAGGAAGAAGAAGAAGAAGAAGAAGAAGAAGAAGAAGAAGAAGAAGAAGACATCATACATGACTTGGAAAGCTCTGAAAGCTCATCGAGTAGCTCTTCAGAAGACTCCGACTCAGCAAAGGGGGCAGCTGCCCCTAAGCAACTGACAGTCCAAAGGGAACCTGCTAAACCAAAAAGAAGAGGGAGGAGGGGAAAATAGCTTTGTATACAACTTGAAAGTTTAAGAAATGTATTTTGCCACATGCTTGAATCTACATATGCATAGCCAGTATTATTTGAAACTTATTATCACATTTCAGTATTTTGTATTTTACTATATGGGGCATTTCATTCATATACGGTATATTTTGAAAATGATTTATATTCTTTGCTTTAATTAGGGATAGTTTTGTAAGTGTAGGGATAGTTTTTTATAGTTTGTAGAAAATTAATAAAAAAGTTACATAAAAAAAATCAGCTGCTAGGTGATGTGTCGTGAAAGACTACTGCCTGGGGCGCAACTGCCAGCCAGAGTAGACAGTATTGAGCTTGATAGACTAAAAGTCTGATTCCATATAAGGCAACTTCATGTGTTCATGTTTTCATCTACAATCTGGAGGTGTGGGTGAGTCTCCTTGAATCTCTGTCAGCTCTCGGAGGACTATGAGTGGCCACATATCAGTATTTGTCTTAGTGTGCAAAAGAAAAATGTTCAGACATCACTGACTTTTGTTATGTAGGAATTAGCAAAGAACCACTCTGGATGCTCATAGTGAGGATCAGGAAATGGTGGCAAAGCTGTGCAGGTAATATACTTACTCTGTGATGTTTATCAATGCTGCAAATAAGCCCTAATCACTAAAATCCAGATCAAGGACATGATCTAAAGTGGGTGTGTGTGTGTGTGTGTGTTGAACTTGTGATTGTTGACCAGCAACCTCCTCCAGACCAACAGCAACTGCTTTTGAAACTGCAGGGACTTTCTACAACAGTTTATTATTTTATATGGGTGGGGGCTGCCATTCCAAGAAGAAACCCCCCCCCCACACACACTAAGTATGCCTAAAAAGCCCTTGGGTGTACGTAAAGTAGCTCTTTCAATCCCAGCTGTGGTGTGTAATTTAAAAATATTTGCCCCAGAATGAGTGTTGACCATTATTCCATTTCCTCTCTTGCAGGCTACAATTGGAATCGACTTCTTATCTAAAACCATGTACTTGGAAGACCGGACAGTAAGTGGCAGGCATTGCTGAAAAGCTGACACTCTCAAGCTATGTATTGAGACAGAAGTAACAGGCAAAGGCAGGAGATATTTTCTAAACTAACCCCATGTTCTGAATAGCCCAAACTGGCAAGCACATAATCTTCTTATGTGTTTTCATGTCATCTCGTTGGCTCGCCTTTGACAGAAGTTTTTGCTCTTAGAAGTCTCTTATCTTTCTGGACAAGGATGCACTAAGCTGCTCTTTCCACCCAGAGGTTTCCACATGGTCCCTTCTTGTCCTCTGTGCTCTTTCACAGATGACTTGCTCTCAGTCTTTGTGAGATGGAACTGAAATGACAGAAGAGCCATCATTTCTGTGAATCTTATATATGTATTTCAGACAATTTGGCCACAAGCTCTATGGATTGAAACTATAAATTAATTTTTTCTCGGGATTTCAACTAACTCTGAACTGAGAGACATGAAATTTAATGGAACAGTTTTCAGATCAATACCTGTTTACTTTTTAAGGCACAAAATGCTTCACATTGAGGAATGGGTTCCTATAAAATACTAACTTGGCTCGATTCTTGCCCATGGAGTCCAGCAGTCTCTATTAGTGCTGACCTGAGTGACCTCCACCCTATAGCCCCAGCTGTCTCCTGTTCCAGGGGTTTTGAGGACACCCTTTGTGCCTGTATTGATTTGGGGCATGCACGTAAAGCACTGGGGTAGTTCAATGTTTAGTTATTTAGACCCCATATTCATTTATCAAAAGAAAAACTAGCAAAGAAATAATATATACAAATTGGTGTAAGCTGGCTCATGGAAAGGGCCTTGCAGTAGCTGGCTGCTGATGGAAAGCAGCTGGGCTAGGCACGCTGAGGGAAAGGATTGTCCTCTAGAATGGCATCTAGTGGAGTCTGAAAACAGAGAAGCCAGGTGATAGATGGGCTATGCAGGCCAATTCTGCCCGCTAATGTATAGAATGGTGTAGAATGTGCATTTTCACGAGTACTGAATGGGACTGACCCTTCAGGCCCAAGAGGCACCATATGTAATGATTTTATATATATGTATCACAAACATAGCCCTTCAGCAACAATCTGGAAGTGTTATACTTGTGACATACCTCTTTGTAGCCATGCTGAACTCTTGTGTTCATAATGGGTATGGAAAGGGAGGGGTTACACCGGAAGGGTTGTTGAGAATGTCAGAAAGTAATTCAGCACCTTAGAAGCCAGGAATGTGCAGTCTCAGTGGAACAGTTTTGGCTCTCTTATGACCCGGAAGTCTGCAGACCAGCAGACTCTTCAAAGATGGGCAGCAATTCCCTCTGCTAGGAAGCCCTTCCTAAGTGCCTGCATTTCAACATATCTCCTTGTAAATAGCAATAGATGGCAGGGGGGTGGGGGGAAGAAACCCACGGTTAAAATGTCTTGATTTATAGATTTTGGGGAAACTTTGCATAAGGATAACCCAATGTCAACGAGGAATGGAGTTGGCTCTAATGAGAGGAAAACAGCAGCTGTTGCATTAATAAGTAGCAGCTAACTATCTCGTGCAGTGTTAATGCACTCTCAGACATCCATCTCAGACCTAATGGGTTGTTTCCAGGGCTTTCCAGTTGCTCTCATGAAAGCCACAGGCTGAGTGATGTAGGAGCACAGGAAAGAAAAAAGCATTGGTAGATTTCCTTGCCCCTCCCTAGGGATTGTTTCTGATCCAATGGCAGAAACTCATTTCCATCATCCTTCCCTCCAAATAATACCCCAAATCTATTGTGTGTCAATTGGAGGCTTAGGGAGATGATGAAGCCAAGTGAATTGTGATGTCAAGTCCCAGCATTCAGATTAGTTGTGAGTAAGCATTCCTCAGGCAAAGCTCCTTAGTTTTAAGTACACATCTATTTTGCATATAACATTTATGCCAAACTGTGCTCTGTGCTGATGATGCTCTTGAGCTCTTCTTTGGCATCCACAAGAAATCATCCTTCTGGCTGTGCAGTTGAGAGTAAACATATTGCAGACCCCACAAGGTTAATGCAACTTAGATCAGCAGATGTACAGTAGAGCCAAATATGGGCCTGAAACACCCACACACAATCCATGCTACATCAGCAGTGTGTTCAGTTCTGCCCTCCCTCCCATGGGAGTTCCTTCAGGCCTGGGACTGCAGGAACAGAGATATAGTGGTGGTGGAAAGTGCCATGAAGTCTATGGTGACCCCATGGGGTTTTCACGGCAAGAGATGTTTAGAGGTGGTTTGCCCTTGCCTGCCTTCATGTCACTACCCTGGAATTCCTTGGAGGTCTCCCATCCAAATACTAACCAGGGCTGACCCTGCTTAGCTTCCAAGATCTGATGACATCAGCCTAGCCTGGGCTCTCCAGGTCAGGTCAGGAGGAGATCGAGGCTGCACTTTTCAAACCTGTATTCCTGGAGTACTAGCGATGGCATCCTTGCACTGCCCATGTCCATTTCCCCCCATTAGTGAAAGAGAGTTTGCAGCAATTAATGATACTGGTATGGACTATTGCCCTGATCTGGTAAAAACCATTCCGTTACACCTCTCAACTGCTCTTCAATTGTATTGCAGTGACTCTTTGCCTCCTGTTCTTGTATCACACCTTTTATTCATAAGGCTGTCAAACAGCTTTTTAAACTGTGTGTATCACTTGTCTATAAACACCTGTCTTTGCAACAGAGGAACCTGGTTGCCTTGAGTAACCAGAAGTGGGGGGGGGACCCTCTCAGGAGGGCATCTCAGATAAATGATGGATGCTTCCTCCATGTGTTCTTTGTCTCTTTTGTACTCCTTTCTTCCCATCTTCCAGGGCTGTTTCTCTTCCTAATTGTGTGTGTCTTCTCTCTTGCGTCTCTTGTCTGGTCCTCTCCCCCCCCCCCCAACAGGTGCGGTTGCAGCTCTGGGACACAGCAGGCCAGGAGAGATTCCGAAGCTTGATTCCCAGTTACATTCGAGACTCCACAGTAGCTGTGGTGGTCTATGACATCACAAGTGAGTTAAATTTCCATGTGGTTGTCTGCAGAACAAATATGAGAACACATTGTAACTGCCCTTTGCTGATCTAGATCAGCCATAATGGACCATTTAAAGTATAGTACATTGCAGGGTGCACTGTGAGAAGCAACTCAGTAGATGATGCTGTCTTTTGGAACAATATGTGAAAGCTAGAATTGGGGAGACCAGCACTTCATCCTCTTTCCATTCCATGCCATGGCAACATCTTTTATCCTGAAGACCCTGCTTTGGGCTTTAGAGCCTCTTATGTCAAATATCAGTTGTTCCTAACAATCTGATGAACTGTATATTCACAGTTTGAATTAATGACTGCTTTAGATTATATTATATTCTTATGAGTATTGACTGAAATATTAATTTGCACTGCAATGGAATACGAAAGAGCTAAGTTTCCTTCCTAGTCCAAAGACCTCCAGGAGTATCTCTTAAGAACTACTTCGCTGGAGAACAAGGTCCAAAGAATACAAGACAATATGGATTTTGTTCTGCTGCAGCCAAGTAATTCTTATGGGTTATGCCTGGAAGTCTTTCCAGTAGTGGCCAACTGGATGACTCTGGGAATTTATAACAGGAGTATAATATAGTACATCCCTTAGCTTTCCAGAGTGTTCCCACCCGAGAATCTGGGATAGTTCCTTCATATTGTTGAGAACAGGAAACACTTCCTCCTGTCATACATACCGTTCTCCAAATTGTATGACCATTCATTTCAGGATTAGGCTGAAAACAATAGAGAGGGAATGCATTGGAATACTTAAAGAGTCCCTTGTGCTTAATATGAAGAGACTGTGGCTGCTTCCACATGGTGATGATTCTGTATGTAGCTTTTGTGACCACAGCCAATGTTTCTACAGTGGGACATATGCCTTTCCCTTTACGTTTCTCTCTTTTTTAATTGTAAGGCTGTTTGCCACATAGCGAAAATTCTCTGTATAGCATCATCACTGCAAGAGTAGAGGTATTCACTGTGGCAGAAGAGCACCCACACAACAGTTTTTCCTGCGCATTCCTTGCTATGGTCCTTTGCAGCCACCATTTATACCCCCTCATGCTACTGGAGAGATTTTTGAGCTTTTTCTTTTAATTAGCCATTGACATATCATCATAGCATTGTTATAACATTATATCAATTGACCTAACAGTTCCTCTGACTCCACAGTTTTTGCTGTTGTTTTTTAAAAAATAAGTAGCTCCTTTAAATACAAAGACATCAGGGGAAAGGGCATATCTCTACGACAAAAAGGGCTAGAAACTTACCTTTTTTTAAAAAAAAGGAAATTGGGAATTCAGAAGTAGTGGTAGTTATACTGTTGTTATAATTCAATAGCAATATTCAGTTGCTGTTTTATTTTTGGGAAAAAAGCTCAAGATAGCCATGGGGTGGGTGCCAGCAGCTAGGGAGGTGGGGGTGGCTGAAGCAAGGGAAATGGTGCTGATTTAGGCAGGACTTGCCTAAAAATATGTACCTTCCTGTCCTGATGTTGCACAAACACATATGGACTGTAGTATTTCCAAAAGGATGGTACCAAACCAGGTTTGGGAAAAATCACAGCTAAGTTAGGGAAAACACAGTCTCCAGAACAAAACCCCTCTGTGGAAGCAGCCTGCTTATAAAGGAAGGATGGTTTTATCTGTCTTTCTAAAATGACCCATTAGTTTACATCACTTCCCAAAGTCAAACATTTTTTTACCTTATTGTGGCTTTGCTTGAATTCTTGTATTTCTTTCTAATACTTGTGTCTCTGTCTTCCTCATTTCTTTTGTCCAGAACAGGCTTTGGCCTCCATTGTCTGACCATTCCAGTCACAATTGCATACAATGATATTTATTTTGCCCAGGGGTCATTTCGTAGAAAAAGAGGTGCAGGAGCTCATTAGCATACCTATTAGCATAACTCATTACCATATGTCACGCCCCCTGACATCACCGGAAGTGTGTCAGAAAGGGAAGCGGGGGGGCATCTTCAAAAGCCTC
Source organism: Lepidodactylus listeri (assembly GCA_029233225.1). NCBI lineage: Eukaryota > Metazoa > Chordata > Lepidosauria > Squamata > Gekkonidae > Lepidodactylus > Lepidodactylus listeri. The sequence continues at coordinate 53,240,630 of JARCFY010000005.1, read as the reverse complement.
CCCTTCCCTTCCCCAGCTGGCCTGCCAAGGCGGGCAGCGGGGGAGGGAAGCGAGAAGGGCCCCATAGAATACAATGGAAAGATCGTGCTGCTGCACAACTCTAAACAGAAAGGGTTTAGACTTTAAACCCCTTCTTGCTTCGCTTCCTCCACAGGTCTGCTGGGAGCTGGGGGAGGGGCTTGCCACCACTGCCATTTGTGCCCACTAGGGGTGTGCAAATAAAAAAAAATTGGCCCGATTCAGATCTATTCCAGCTGCCGAATGACCCCCTCATGTCAGTTTTGACAATGCAAGCTGATTTGGGGAGTCATTCGGCTGGCTGAATGTCAGTTTCAGCCCCACTATACCCTACGAGCCATTGAAGTCAATGGCAAAAACTCATAGGGTATATGAGGGGCTGGAGGAGACGGGGTTTGAGGAAGAGGCTCAAAACTTGCAGGGTAGCTGCTGGGGCCTCTCCCCAAAATACCCACCATGTTTCAAGAAGATTGGACCATGGGGTCCAATTCTATGGGCCCCCAAACAGGTTGCCCCATCCCCTCCATTGTTCTCTATGGTGGGAAAAAACATTACTTTTTTCCCACCACAGAGAACAATGGAGGGTATGGGGGCAACCTGTTTGGGGGCCCATAGAATTGGACCCCCTGGTCCAATCTTCTTGAAACTTGGTGGGTGTTTGGGGGAGAGGCTCCAGCAGCTACCCTGTAAGTTTGGAGCCTCTCCCTCAAACCCCTTCTCCTCCAGTTGCTTTTTAAGCCACCACAGAATTTTGGTGGCAATTCGGCAGCGGACCGAATCAGATCAGAGAATCTTATTCGGTCCGTGGCTGCCCTAGTGCCCAGTCCTGGGCTGGCGGAGTGCTGCTCTGTCTCACTCCGGCCCCAAATGACGCCTGATTTTGTCTATAAATCTCCAGTCTTGATTCTTAATGTATTTACCACTGAAAAGGATATTTCTGCTATCATGTGTCAGTAATATAATGTTCACAATATAATGTTCACAATATAATATAATGTTCATAATATAATCTATGGGTAGTGATGGGCAATAAGTTACACAAATTGGCTTTGCTTTAATTAGGCACAGGATGAGAAATGCCATTGCATCTCCCAATTTGGTTACCTGAAAGTGCACCTGACCACATCTTACCATGCTTTCTATCTGTAACACCTGGGCTCATTTAGATTTGCATTGGGACTTCTGCCAACAATAATTTGTAAGGCCTGGCTAACAAGTGGTGACTTGCTGGACAGATACAGGAACAAGTGGCATAGGTTTGTGTGTTTCAGAGGTGTGATGCTGGTGTAAAATCAGCTCAAGCCATGTGGACTCTTGAGGAGGACCTTCTCTGAGTTGGCACCAAAGTGGCACTGGGGAAAATATCCTTGGCAGATAAAATAGAGAGTTCTCAACAGTATCTGAAACCATTATTTAAGCCCAGCACATATTTGAGGGATAAATCAAAATCAACTAAACTAAACCTTGACCTCTCTTCCACAATTCTCTGTTCCCTAGGCTCACATTTTATGTGTATATTAGTTATAGAACACATTCGGTTCTTGTAAAGTGCTTGAATTTGCCACCTTAATAGCCTATAAGGCAATTAATTGCTGAGAAACGGAGGCAAAAAACACAACCAGTGACTTGTGAAGACCACACAATAAGTCTCTGGCAGAGGCAGGATTCAAACCCAGATCTACCAGACACAAATACAACTTTCTAGTCTCTGTACCACGTTTACTTTCTTACATCAGCCAATATTCTCATTTTTATCCCATCCTTCCTCCATTGAGCTCAGGGCAGTATATATGATTCTCCACTCTTACTTTGTATTTATACAACAGCTCCATGAGGTAGATTGGGCTGAGAGTGACTTGCTCAAAAATATCTAGTGAGATTATTGGCTGAACAGGGATTTGAACCCTGACCTCCTAATTCCTACACTACATTCCCTTTTATGAGAAATCAAGTTGTCTTCACACTGGATGAACTACGCAGTAAAATATGTCAAATCATGAGAGTTTTCTGCAGCTGCCAGCCTTGAAGCTGGACTTTGACCTTTTCTTGTACCCATTTCTTCCTGTTTGCTCTGATTTAACTGTGTTCCTTGTTGCAATTAATTTAAGAGGAAAGAAAAAGTGATAGAAAAGCAGATCTGCTTCCCTCTCCTGACCCTGGTTCGCTAAGGCAGCTGAAGCCATCACAAAAGGGGTCAGGGTTGGGCAGGTGACTGGCAATGAAGTGGCTCATTAAAAGTGTTCCTTTGAATGGATTGCCAGTGGCAGCTCTGAGGGCCCATGCTTTGGTTGCTATAGTTGCACTAAATCCTCTCTCCAGTAATTGACAGAAGATTTTCCTAGGAATACAAGAAGGTGCATGTGGAAGGAGCATTCCACAGAAGAAGGGCTGCATGGATGCCTCCAGTTCTTTCACTTGAGCTACCTTCCACGTTAGATTCAGGAGGGGAGCCATGTTGGCCTGAAGCAACAGAACAAAGTTTGAATCCAGGGGCACCTCTCAGACCAACAAAGTTTAATTCTGGGCATAAGCTTTCATGAGCATGCACTCTTCTTCTGATACATTGAAACAGTTTCCTCAAACCTTACATACTGGTTAGTTGCCAGGAAGGGCAAGTTAGAGTCAAGATGCATAAATAACTGAGCCATAAGTATAGCTAAGATTTGATTAATGCAGTTGGTAAGATGGATAGCAGCAAATTAGCATACAGATAAAGAGTTAACAACAGGTGTGTGAGAACTTAGTTTGAGTCCAGTGGCATCTTTAAGACCAACAATGTTTAACTGATATCTCTGTTAAACCCTGGGAGTTTGGTTATCCTGAGTGTTGTAATAACTTAATTCCGCAATCTCCCGTTCCAGTCTGTTCCTGAAATTCCTTTGCAATAAAACGGCTACTTTGAGGTCCCCCATAGAGTGCCCTGGTAGGCTGAAATGTTCTCCTGCAGGTTTCTCAACACATGCTAAGCTACTCAGCTCTCACTTATACCCAGAATTAAACTTTGTTGGTCTTAAAGTGCCACTGGACTTAAACTCAGTTCTCACATGTTTGTTAACTCTTTTATTTGTACGCTAATTTGCTGCTATTCTCAGGTCTTACCAACTGCTTTAATCCAATCTTAGCTATAATTATTGCTCAGTTATTTATACCTCTTGACTCTAACTAGCCCTTCCTGACAACTAAACCAGCTTGAGGAAGTCTGTTTCGATGTATCTGAAGAAGTATGCTTGCACACGAAAGCTTATACCCAGAATTAAACTTTGTTGGTCTGAAAGGTGTCACTGGACTCAAACTTCATTAAATTCCAAGTAGAAACTGTTGCTATTAAGGCATATGCAGAAAAGCATCTGTGGAGAAGACCAATGGTAACTACGGTCCTTTATGTGGGGTGGGGTGGAAAGATGGTGATCTGAGCTGTAAACATGATTATGTGCAGAAAGCATAGTTGACATGAATATCTCCATTTTGATGAAAAGCGCTTTTAGACCTGCAGCTGACCTTCTCTCTTCTATGTTTTCCCTGGCTATTCCCATCCTCATCACCTTCTGCAATGTACTTCTGTTAGCATTTTCGTCTTGGCCTCCTGTTCCTGGCCCCACAAATCAGTAGACATCAAACATACCTTTGAGCTTTTATCCCTTCAGTATCTTCTGATTCCCTTTTCACTCCAATCTTATATAAATATTGTTTGCCTCTCATATTTTTGAGTACTCAGAAGTTTTTAATGTACATTATGTCAGTTCTGCCTTGTCTAAGTGGTAAAGGGAGCAGAGTCCAAAAGCTCTGAGCCTCACTAAGTCCCTTTTCAAGCACATTTGAAAGCTTCACAAGTGAGTGTTTCTTGCTGTCACTTCCAAGTGCCCCGAAGAAGTATTAGTCCTTTGAAAACCAAACCTGTCACTATTGGAAAACCAGCCTTTGTCTGATATCCACCTTCCTTATTTCTCTTCTCTCTCACAGATCTCAACTCCTTTCAGCAGACATCCAAATGGATTGATGATGTTAGAACAGAAAGAGGAAGTGATGTCATTATTATGCTAGTAGGCAACAAAACAGACCTTGCAGATAAGAGGTAAACAGAAAATGATTAAATGGAATGGAGGCAACTTCTTTTGGGAAAGATGGAGGTTAAAAAATCTTTGAATCACAAAAAACTCACCGAATGGCAATAAGCCACACTATAAAGGAGCTCTGTTGCCTCTTGTTGTCATAGCAACAGTTCCCTAGGGTGACGACTCCTGTCTTATTGACCATTGTTGAATCCCCTGTTGCACTGTTAAATTAGAGAGACTTTGCTTGGTGGAATTATTACAGCTTCTCACCACATGCCCACTCCTGACTTTCCTCCTGTTCCCAGATAAACCCCCCTTTCTAGTTGCCATGAGATAGTTACCATTTTCCTTGCTCTGTGTGTCCATCCCAGGCAGATAACAATTGAAGAAGGGGAACAGAGAGCTAAAGAGCTGAATGTCATGTTTATTGAGACAAGTGCAAAAACAGGATACAATGTAAAACAGGTAAGAAAGGAAACTTTCTTTTGGGGTGAAAATGACTAGGCAGGAACTTCACTGACAGCTTGGTCCAGTTTGGATGCCACATGATGTTTATTTTCCCTTGCATGTAGATTAAGAAAATTACATGTACCTTGTCATTTGAAAAATATGATGTCTGACTTGTCATGAGTACATAGCAAACTAAATTATCTCCATGCAGGAAAGTCATCATGATATGATGCTTGGGTAGTGTCAGGCAGGAAACAGTGGGGGATATGAGAGACTAGAGGTCTAGTATGGGTAACAGGCTTCTAGCCTTGGACATTCCAATTCTTCCTTGTGATAATTCACCAAAATGGAACTGAACAGATTTTTTAAGAAGCCAATATCTAGCCACTAGTAGTGGGATGCATAACTGTATAGACAGGAAGTAAACATCTGAAAAAAAACTATGCAATAGAGAAAATTAGGTGTAGTATTAGAAATCAGATCACTTGAGATGCAGAGCTGTGAAAAGGATATTGAAAGCCCTTTCTATAAGAGAGTGGTGGTTAGGATATATATTTCTAGGACTACATCTAAGGGGTTGGGAGACACAGAAAGAGACTAGTCCCCATTGTCCCTCAAGCACATGTTGTTGGAGAACAAAAGAAGCTGGAACAGGAACTTGCTACATAGCCACCTCTCCAGAAAGAAGTCTAAACTGAATCTGTCACAAAAATAGATCCTTGCCCTTAAATAGAGAAAAATTGTTAGAACTTGGCAGCAAAATGGCCATTTATTCCTTGTTTGATGCATCAGTCAATAGCATACAAGCTCCTAAAGGCTAGGGTAGAGCTTTTGACAAGCCAAGGAGGAAAACTTATTATAAGATCAGATTCCCATTTTCCAATCTAATGAAGGTTGATTGGAATTATGCACTCTTGCATGCTGAACCTTTACTTACACGTTCTGTCCTCCCTGCTCTAACTGATAGTTTCTCATGTACATATGGATCCCTACTATATGACAAACTTTTTGATTCCCAACACTGGCTTTTGTATTTTTAAAATGGCAGTAGCTATATTAAGAGGGCCAGAATCCAGGACAACTTCCATTCTTTTGAGAACCTGGTAGCCAAAATGGATCTTTTGATTTTAAATACACTCTTGTGTTCCCTGCTAATGGGACTTTCACAGCTTTGGTGGCAGCCATGTATAGGATATCCTAGCTGAATAACCCAAAACAAAATAGGAGTTTGCTTGGACTTTAAAGACTAACAAAATTTATTCCAGCATAAGATTTCATGAGTTGGAGCTCACTTCTTCAAATCCCCAGAAGCCCTTACAGGAAGATAAACCCATTTGTTTTGAAAGAAGAGCTGTTCATGAACATTAACTGACCTTGCCCCACTTCCAAGCTTGGGTGGCTGTCCCTGACAGGCTTACTGATGGTCAAGTTATTTGGTCTGTAAATTTTTTTTGTAGTGCACTTGCTCTCAGCATGTGGCATCCTACCATCTGGGACGGAAGGGGAGATGGTTTCATACTCTGTGTGCATATGTGGGAGCTCAATGGTCTTTGGGTCCTTTGCCACTCTATAATTCTGTGCCACTGTCACTTCTGTGAAACAAGCCACATTTTGAGCACCAGCGACTGTTATTGTTATTTTCATGAGACCACTGAACCATTTCCTCTTGAGACATGTATAAACAGCCCCAACTCTTGTTTTCGGGGGGCAAATAAGTTGGGTCCCCTACTGCTTATTTAACCAGTTTCCTTTACACTTTGATTTTGCTGCTTACATTTTGCATCTGAAATGCAACTCAGAAGTCCTATTCATAATTGTTTTGTTTTTTGACTCTTCCCTCCGGTCTGCTTTTTTTACCCAACACTGCATATTGTTTTAGCTCTTCCGACGTGTTGCTTCAGCTTTGCCAGGAATGGAGAGTGTTCAAGAGAAGAGCAAAGAAGGGAGTATCCTTTGGTAATAACAATGCCTTCTTCCGTAAGTTCCTTTCCACTCAGGAATCCAGTACTCTTAGATGTGATGAAAGTGTTTTCACACACAAGCCTTAATATTTCAATTGGGTTTGCTCTGTGAATGTGAAACCAGCACCACCCAGAATGCTTTCTCTTCTGCATAACCTTCAGAGAGGGGTTCAAAAGCAAGTGAAAACTCACACGGTAAGGACTACAGGAAGTGACATGGTTTATCCTTCCATGCCACTCTGTCATCAGGAACTGTCAGAGCAGAGAGCATTTTATCTCCTCCTAGCTCAATAAATCTATCTCTAGAAATGGGTGAAAATGGAAACTAGGCAGGGGAACAGTGATGCTGTAGACCACTGCAAATATAAGCCAGTGTGAGCATAATTATTAATAGGACAAGATGTGTATTTGGTGCTCTTTTTTTAAAAAAACACAAAATTCTGCATTAAGGGACACTGAATTCTCCAACTTTATCACATACTCAAATCACCATAATATATTCTGCTTCTGCTCGTGGTGGGCTGCTATCATTGCACTATAGCGATCGTTTGCAATTAGATTAAACTGATTGGATAGCCCAATCCATGTGCAAATTATTGTTATAGTATAAGAATGGCACAATATCCAGTGATATCTGGATGCAAGCTATAATGTGCAGGATAAGGATCCGTGAATGACACAGGAGCCTGTGAATTTCCATAGCTTTTCAGATTGTGCTGGATACATCCCACCCAACATCAAAGCTATCACAGTTACAAGGGCTATACATTTGCTTTTTTAAAAAGATGAAAGCCAAGTATTGAGATGCGCATTTGCTTATTTTTTACCCTTCCCCTGCTCCAAGGAGGCCAGAGTGACATAAATGGCTCCTTCCCACATTTTATTTTTCTAATAACCCTGTAGGGTATATTAGGCTGAGAACACAACTAGCCCAAGCTCATCCAGTTAGTTTAGCAGCAGAGTGTGAATTTGACCTCAATCACCCCTGACATAACTGTACACAGTACCAGTTACCATTTTTTGGTTGCAGATGATGATGTCTAGTCCAGTCTCATAAGCTAGGCTAGCTATGGGTCCAATACCTAGCATAATTCCTTGCCCCTTGCCACATTCTTTGTTTGGTATGATTTATGCTGGATACACTTGTATGCACTTGCATGCGTATATATGTGTGTGTGTGCACATGTACACAAGTGCATGCAACCATGTCCAGCATAAATCATACCAAACACAGAACTTGGATCTTCTTGTTGTGGAATTTTTGATTTTCTAACACAGATTGCTTACCACAACTCTTTAATATCAAGCAAAAGAAGCTATCTTGCTGCTAGATAATGGCAGAGGTTGTCCTTGTTCAGGATTTTGGTTTGTTAGCTAACAATTTATGGGTATCACTAGGGGAGGCAGGCACTCTTGTTTCATATGATTTGACTCAGGTCTTCTTGTAATAACTTAAATGGACTTAGAAAGGCATCTATTTAGAAACTGGTCATAACCCAGCCATACTGGAGTTGATCTGGGGAGTTGTTTGTCTGTAGAAAATCTTGCACTGATTCATAAAAACTGTTTAACTTTGTTTGATTTTCTCTTATTGAGAAAAGCTGAGATTCCATAAGCCATGTGCTGTCCTTATTTTTTGTGTGTCTCAAATTACTGCTTAGTGAGTTGCTGGAATAACATCCTTGGATATTTCTAACCACCCATCAGCTATTCCCTTGCAGACATAAATGGTCTCATTAGACTGAACCCAGAATCCCCCCTTTTCCAGTTATGGAATCAACACAAAAAGAAAAGCATCAGACTAAAGCAGTACTAATGAATATCGTCCAATTAAGTGTTATTTATTACAGAGAAGTTCATGGTTTCCAAATTAAACATAGCAGTAATGACCCCCCCCCCCCCGGCTTTCTGTCTCCGAAGCTGGCAGAAAATAGAGAGGAACTGTTACAAAGGGAGTGCCTGACATTCCCCTGCTGAGGTTATACAGGGAGGGCCGGAGATGATTTATATAACTGTCTCTTCTAGTTTTAATAGCTATTCTTCACTATGATTTAGAAATCATCTTGGTTTAGATCTCTATATAGACTTGTGTGGCTCTAAGTTCAAGGGAATTCTGGAAACTGATGCTAAATGATGACACCAAATTTATTTTAAAAGACTTCCAACATCTTTACTTAGGATTTAGTACATTGTCCCATGTTGTCCCCTGGCTTCTAGACTCCATTTCCATTCCTAGTTCCTCTGAATTATTCTTCCCTCCTTAATCTTTGCTCACTTTCTCGCTTTGATATAGCTACTGACAAATGTACACATCAGCATCACCAATGGTTTGTACATGTTTTGGGGTACATTATAAATTTCATCCTCTTGGATATTTTCTAGCAGTTTGAACTAATGATGTGGGGGGGATTTTCCTTTTCTAAACAGGTAGATTCTCAGTCTTGATTTTGTGGCAGGGTGTGTGTGCAAATTTATCTGGAGTTTCTCAGACTTTTGCTCCAGGGTTAGGCCTCTTGTTTTAAAATGAGACATGGACCATGATTATTTTTTTTAAAATACTCTTTGGAAAGAAACCTTCAAAACCTACGCAAGAAGGTTTTTTGTGATAGAGTCAAGCACTTTGATTTTAACTTGGACCTTCCTTCCCTGCCTGTGCTTTTCTGTCCACTATCTAATTTCTGCAAAGCCTGCCCTTTTATTTCTCTTTGGTTGGCATAATGAGGCCTCCCTGGATGAAAACACAAGGAGCCAAAAATCAGTGTCCCAATGATCTCTACGAGACAATATCAGGCCTTGGAACCTAAACTCTTGTTTGCTGCTGTGTGAAACAGGATGCTGGACTAGATGAATCACTAGTCTGATCCAGCAACGCTGCTCTTGTGTCCGCTCCTTGGCCAATCTCATTGGTTAGTGAGGGTCAGGGGAAGAAAGTGGTAAAGCTTCTCCAACATAACCCCCCCCCCCCAATTCTTTCTACATTTTACTGCCCCTAGGAAACAAGCATGTCAGAGATAAGGGTTCTTTCCCATGCCTTGCTGCTTTTCTACGTTGAGGGGGTTGGTTGGTTGGTTTTTTGCCTGGGCCAACATTCAAACATGCAGTCCCCACCAGCACTATCTGTAGGACAGACCAGAGCTTGTATCACTTGATTCTGCTATGAAAACTGGCCTCTGGTGTTATGTGCAGCAAGAGAAGGATGCACAACTGCTAAGCCTGGCTTTAATTTCTCTCAAATTGCCCCAGAGGCAACATGCAGCAGCAGGACCACTGAGCATCATCTAAAAAATCAGCATGTCAGCTTCAACCCACTGTGGTGGAAGACAGAGAGGGTGTCTCACTGTGAGTGACTGCAGCTCTTCCAGCCTAATTGCTAGGGAAGGTCAGCTCCTGGGGGGGGTGTCAACTGAGTTTAGTATATATTCCATATGTCAGCACCACAGCCAGGGCTGTGCAAGAAGGAGATTTGTCTGTGACTGGTTAAGAAGGCAGAGCTGTGTTGTCTGGAGGATGAATTCCCTACTTTGGCCTCAGTCAAAGGATACTTTTCTATAAACCTGAGATGGCATGAAGGTCTGTACATAATGAGACATCCAGAGGCCTTTACATGCATTGTTGGATGTGTGTTTTAAGTGAAGGTCTGTGGCTCAGTGGTAAAATTTATGCTTTTCACGTAGAAGATGCCAGGTTCAGTCCCCAGGGAGCTCCCCAGGTAAAAGGAGTCCCTGGAAAACCACTGTCCAGTGGAGGCACATAGTGCTGAGCTAGACACACAGATTCTGCATAAGGCTCCTCCATAGCCAGATGTCTACTGAGTCAGCTGGCTAATTCAAACGATCTCTCTGCCTATTCCTTTCTTTTGGGGGGAAAATCTGTAAATCATTAGTTTTGCACACAAGAACATTTGTCTCTGCTTTTAGCAGTCTGCAGAATGAAGGCGGGGAGGGGCTCTTAATTGGCAGTTCAGTCATGTCTGTCTTCATTCTCATTGGCATTTGGCTAATGTCTTATTAGTTGCAAAAGAGGAAGAGGTAGGTGGGAATACCCAGTGTACCCTCCTCCTCTAGTTAAACCAATTAGATTACTTGGCTATGAAGTCCCAAGCACATCACCCAAGAGACAAGCACAAGCCTGTTGGTGCTGAAGCAGCTCTGGGGTGGGCTGGAAATAGCTGGTTTGCCCAAGGAACTAGGTGTGGATTAGCGGGTTACTAGTAAATGGTGGTCATGATATTGTTTCTGCCACCGAAATCTTAGTCCTCCTGTGCAGCGCATACATAATTCCATAAGCAAACAAGAAAGAGAGCTCCCTACACCTTCCCTGGACTTTATGCAGTCTAACTTCAAGTTGCAAAGTCAACAGAGGAGGGGCAGGAGGGAGGCGTAAAGGGTGAAAGCGAGCAAATGCAATTTCATGTACTTAAGCAGAACCTAGGAGTTTCCAGCTTGTTGCAGGATGAAGGAAAGTTCTAGAAAGTCCTAGAAAGAGCTCTCTCAGCCCCACATACCTCACAGGGTGTCTGCTGTGGGGAGGGGGAAGGGAAAGGAGTTTGTAAACTGCTCTGAGTGAAGGGCGGGGTATAAATCCAATCTCCTCTTCCTCCTCCTATGGAGGAGATGCCAAATGGGCCCAGACAACTCCATGTCCCACTCCTACTTTCCCATTCAAGCCTGAATTGCAACAACAAGTATTGGTGGTTTGGAGGATTCTGGGCTGAGGAAGGCTTGCTTGCACAACAACCTGTTGCTGCTTGAAGGGAGGGCTGCAGCAGGAGGACAACAGTAGAGAAACCCAGAACATCCAAGCTGCTGCTGCCTCCAACAGTTTAATGTGAGTGGAGGGGAGCAGTTCATGGGCCTTTGCTGACCTGCTCCATCGCAATTGCTTAGTCATGCTAGGCCATAGCTTAGACCTGAGCTGTTTCTGTCTCTGTGATAAATTCCAGAGGGGGGTACCCATGTTAGTCTAATTCAACTAAGTGTTGGGGCGCCTTAAAGGTTAACAAATTGACTTGGCATAAGCATTTGTAAGCCAAGGCCCACACAGTGCATGTGACAAAATGTGCCTCACAAGAGCTTATACTACAATGAATCTGTTACAACAGACTTGAGGTACCTTAAAGACTAGCTGTATTACAGTAATTTCTTTAGCACTTTTCAACTAGCAAAAATTCTTTCCCTTACGCTTCACCTAACGTATCTTTCAGAGTTATTGCAAGAAATAATTTGCCCTTGTGAACTTTAGGGGTGAATAGGAGATTTGGAACATCCACAACCAATGCTGCAGCTTCTCTGTCCTTGGCTAGTAATAATAGAAGAGCTCTTGGAAACTTGACAATATTACTTCCATTATTTGCCTTCTGGAATCTGGATTCAGAAAGCATCTGATAGTTATTTTGTAAATAACATTTGCGAGGTGGACTGTGACAGCTGATTTCCACATAAATAGCTGCAAGTAGGTAGCAACTAGCATGTTAGCAGACACAGTTTATAGGATGAGATGCAGTCTTTAAATGACTAGCCTATCAAAAGCCAGCACCATGATGAGGAAGCCACTTTACTGCTTTAGCTTTCTACCTTAACTTTTTTTCTTCAGTGATTGACATAAAGTTGGACAAACCACAGGAACCACCAGCCAGTGAAGGAGGGTGCTCTTGTTAATGCAAAGCGAAGGATTCGTCAGCTCCATTTGACACCACACGCTTGTTGTGTTGCTTCCTATTGGTTAGCTTCCTAATACTACGACTTGAGTTATTCAATGGGGAGAATCTCTTTTCTCTCTGTCTCTCTCCAGGGAAGGGAGGGGGTGGCAGGGATCAGAATACATTATTCAACAGCTGGTTCTATTTTATTTTGTTGGGTTTGGCTGTAATATATTGTACTTTATTAAAAATGCCAAAACAATTCAGAATTTTAAACAAGACACTTTAATTGTGTGTATACAGCTCTCAGCCATGGGGACTTGTATCTTTTTGGGCACTTTTTTAAATTGTATATTTGTAAACTTACAGAGACAACCCCAAGATTATACAGGCTGGCTAATTTCAGTGTTTGGCATAAAGAGTACACATACCTTGTAGGAAACTAGTCCCTGATTGGTTCACTGAGACACTAACTATACAATTCACAGTCCAATGACAGGCTAGCAATGTGTGCTGCAGTTGCCAGTATGCAAAACAAGGCCTCTGACTATATAGCCACGTAGAAGGTGGACAAGAGAGCTACAACTAGAGACACTTTGTTCATGATAGAGGCAGGGCACCTCCCAAATGGCTTCACAGGGTCTATAGTGCATGCACATCTTGCTATCATGTTTCATACTGTATTTTATTATACTATGGGAGTGGTTTCTTTTTAGCACTACTAGGGCAGGTACATGTTTTAATACGTTCACTTGTCACATAGTCTTAAGTCCATTTGAAAAAAAAGAATCACACTAGCTAGCAGAAGCCGCCACACACATACACTAGGGTGTATTTGTGAAACCAATGGCATTGCTGTCACTTTAAATGTATGGTTGTCCCATGGGGTTCTGATCATCTTTGTTCTCTGCCAGCACATCACAGCCAAATCTGGCTGCCAGTTTAACTTTAAAATTGTGTTGAAGAAAGCACTCAAAATTGTTTTTTGGGGGGAAACATTACTCCAGTGTGTCCAGATGGATTCATCTCTAAGCTTATGGTTAGAAGCAGATTCCTTCAAGGAAGCAACTCAAAATGGTGGCCAAGGTTTAACCAGAACTGTCAGTCATTTCAACCATAGTCCATTGGGACCAGCTCACTTTTAGCCGAATGTACAATTCATGGTGGTTGATCATTATTATGAGTGATAATAACTTTTGCATGAGTGGACAAAGAGAGGAAGAAGGCCCTGTTGCCTAAGAAGAGAAGAATGCTTTGACAACAAAGATGCGATAGATAATGTATTTAATTTTTGTATACATGTGTGTGCATGTTTTATATTGACATAAAACATACATTTACACACATTACTGTGTGGAGGTGTATGTATTACACACTCACACACAATATACATGCTTGGTTTCTCCCACTGTTATGACTTGAATTGCAACCAACAACAGTTGTGGAAAATTACAGTTGCTGCAGTGTGTGGGTCTAGAAGGTTTTTGTTATTGTTGGGGAAAAGTGTGACTTGTCATGTCTTCAATAAATTAAACTCAGATTCATGTGTAACTAGAAAAAGTGCATAGAGATGTATATCCAGATGTTGTTGTTTAGTGTGTGATAGTGGCATGTAGTCACATTCTGGGAACGCTACTAAAGCTGACTATATAAGCTGACATGTTACCTCACTGTCATATCAGTCAATGCAGCATCATAAAGATTCTTGTTCAGCAAACCTCTTGGCCCAAGTTTCAGGGAACGTCACAGTGATTACCACAGTGCTACAGCTAGTATGCCAATTTTTCTTTTCCTCATTATAGAGTAGTGCTACTTGCATACTGTACAGCAACACACACACACCACCTTACTATTATATATATATTATATATATATAATTCAGGATTTCAGATTCAAATGAAAGTGACAGAGACTTTGCATGTTTCACAGTTAAATTACAAGCAATCAAGATAAAGCACAAAGACTTGGAGTAGGCCCACTGGGATACACAGATTCCCAGGGGCAAACTTTATTTGGGAGGGTCTGTGTCTCACTGACAGAATATCTGCTTGGCATGCAGAAGGCCCCAGGTTCAATCCCTGGCATCTCCATTTAAAAGGATCAGGTAGGAGGTTATGTGAAAGACCTCAACCTGAGATCCCGGAGAGCCACTGGCGGTCTGAATAGACAATACTGACTTTGATGGACTAAGGGTCTGATTCAGTATAAGGCAGCTTCATGTGTTCATGTGAAGGATTACTAAGAAGGGTCCATCAGTTTTTTCTTCTCCAGAGTACTTCAGGGGACCACAAGAAAGCATTCTGCAAAGGGAAAAACCAGATGAATAGAAAATGCATGGCAGAAAAATCAGTGCTAAGCAAATTTGGCACATGAAATACATGATCTGAAGCGCTTGCATTTGATAACCAAGAGGAAGCAGAAACATGACATACAGTTAGGGGGAAGTCAAAGAGAGGGTTGAAATAAGGATGCCAAGCCAGAAACAGCAAAACACTAAATTAAAGCTAAAGGCATTGTTTCTACTATTTTGTGGAGTTTTAATCCCCCAACACATTTTTGTTAGATTTCAGATTTTTCTGCAAACTTGGGTCCTCCTTCAGATTTGCAGAGCAATCCCCCTGTATGTCCCAGGCTCCATTTTGTAGATCTGTTATCTACACACTATGGATCACTTTGATAGGATATAAATCTAACAATGTTTAGAAACCATAAATCGCTAAGTCATCTTCAAAACCAAAGAAACACAATATGTTGTGTGGATTTTATGAACAGTATACTTCGGACCCAGAAAACAAGCAGTCTTGTGGCTTTGCTCCTGTGTGCTCTGTAGCACTTTCTTTAACATCCAGTAAATACTTTGCTACTACTTTCTCTATTGCGAATTCATAAACCCAGCCTAAGCATTATTTAAAAAGACATAGATGCACCAGAGTAAACCAGACATCATTATGTGCCCTCAACAAGTGAGACAGACATAAGAATCTAAGGGATGAAGAGTACCTTGGAATCCGGACCCCAAGATCTTTAGTTCATTTAAGCCAGTAGATAATATTAAACACAACTGAACTAATTCCCCCTCATACACAAGTTTATGCAGCACCTACTACTGCATGTGGATGTACAGTGTGGCAGTCAGTAAAACCCATCTTAGGCTGCTTCCCAACATAAGAACATAAGAGAAGCCAATGTTGGATCAGGCCAATGGCCCATCCAGTCCAACACTCTGTCACACAGTAGCCAAAAACGCCAAGTACCCTCAGGAGGTCCAGCAGTGGGGCCAGGAGCGTCTCACAATCAGGGTTGCACAATTCAGTTACAAGCATGTTCAGCCATACGCTCAGAGAACCAGTGTAGTCATTAGAGTGGGAGGCCAGAGTTCATATGAAGCTGGTTACTCTTCCTCAGCCTGAATCTGCCTTAAACAGGGTTGCTGGGAGGAGAAAACAGAGAAGGGGCGAAAACAGAGAAGGGGCAACCATGGACACCCTGAAACAGTGGATAGAAATGTGATAGGTATGACAGTCCTTTAGATGTCTAAATTGCAGCATTTTTCAGAAAGAGTTCCACAGAGAAAGAGCACTGGAAAATACTGAAACTGTTGTGATGCTTTTCTTTGGCTCAGTTGAAACGACAGAAGAGATTAAATCAGAAGGCAGAAGTAATGGATGGCTAGGATGAAGGGCTGTCAAGGAACAGCTACCACTGCACTCCAAGCAATCTGCACAGATCACAAATGAGAGGGAGGGCTCTCCACCGAGCTAATTAGTGATTGAGAGGAGAATAAGCAGCAGCTGCAGACTCCAGAGAAGGAAGAAATAAGGGCCCCACAGTCCCACTGGAGTAATTTTCAGTGGAATTTGTGCTGTAATTGAACTCAGTTATAAGTCACAGTGCTTTACAGCAACACAATTTCCTCAGCCTCTCAAACAGTTCCTGCTTCTGACCATCACCAGTAACAAAACATTAAGAGATCAGCCAACAAAGTGATTAAAACTGAATATAAAAGAAACTACAGCCCACCACAGATGAGAAACATCTCTTTACAATACACACACAAACATGTGGCCCTGCAATACTCACGGGGGGGGGGGGGATTCCTTCCCTTTCATGCCAGGCCCAGTGCGAACCAGGGGCTTTGCTGCTGCTGGCAGGATCCCCCGCACGGCTCCCTGACTGTATGGCCACCACTCCTGGGCTGTGTCATTGCTGGTGGCATGCCCTGTGCTGCTCCTTGAGATGTGCAGCCACTGCCGGGCCCTACAAGACTCCCAGGCTGTGCCGCTGGGACCAGTGGGGTTCCTGGGCTGCTCCACTGCTGGGCTTAGCACAGCTTCCTGGTGCAGCCACTGCCACGGCTGAGCCCAAAGATGACTGCCAGAGGTAAGTGCTTTTGTGGGGATTTGAAACACCCCATATTTTTTTTTCAGATTTTCCTGCAAACCTGGGGCGTGACCCAAGTTTGCTGGAAAATCGATTTAGCCTCTGTATGGCCCCAATACACAAATTTAGCTATCCACGGGGGGGGGGGGGGGGGGCACAGGTGGCTAATAGTATATAAACAAGTGAGACCCCACAAGGATTTGCAGGAGGCATCTTTCTTCCCCCTCTATTTTTTCTTTCCCTTTCCTGAAAGCCCCCAATAGTCTGCCCTTTTCCTTTTTCCTTCTCGGGACTGATGGGAGCTGGAGATCTCCTGGAATCACAACAAATCTCCCAACTATCAATACCAGTTCCCCAGAGGGATGCCAGACTGAGTTTGGGAAATCCCTGGAGATTTGTGGGTGGAGCCTGGGGAGAACAGGGACCTCAGTGGGGTATGATGCCATAGACTCCACCCTCCAAAGCAGCCATTTTCTCCAGGGGAACTGATTTCTGTCATCTGGAAAACAGCTGTACTTCTGGGTGATCCTCTCCCTGCCTCATTCTCTCCTTCTCAGCCATTCACCAATTATCTGCCTCCCATCTTCAGCTATGTTTATTTTTTATTGTATTTATACCCCACACTTCTCCATAGTGGGGAGCAAAGCAGCTTACATTATTCTCTTTTCCTCCTTTTTATTCACACAACAACTCGGTGAGGCTGAAAGTGTGTGACTGATCCAAAATCACCTAGTGAGCTTCCGCAGCAAGATGGGGATCTGAACCTGGGTCTCCCAGAGCCTTCTCTGAAGCTGTAACTGCCACACTACACTGGCTTTCATAGGGTGGCTGCTGTTGAACAGTAGCCAGCAGCCAGGACTACTTGAGTCAGGCAAGTCGGGTGGCATCAAGTCACCCAAACCTTGCTACCACACCTAGGGTTGGCAACCTCCAGGTGGGACCTAGAGATCACCCAGAATTTCTCCAGACATCTGTTCTCCTGGAGAAAATGGCTGCTTTGAAGGGTGGATTCTGTAGCATTATAACATGCTGAGGCTTCTCCCCTCTCCAAACCCAACAGTCCTCAGACTTCATCACAAAATCGCCAGGAATTTCTCAACCTGGAACTGGCAACCATAGCCAGGTCTAGCCCCAGTGGGTTCTCCCTCAAAGGCCAAAATATGGCTGGAAAAGGCCCTACCCCCACTTCCTGCCTTTTCTTGGCAGAGCCAAGCTTGAAATTCTGTGGTTGCCTAGCAGCAGCCACTGAGGAAATCAGTTGCTTAAAGGTACCAATGCTCCTTTTACCATTTTTGGATCTTTTAAACTGCCTAGTGTATTTTTTTTTAGACTAGAAATTTTTCTGCAAACCTAGAGCCCTTTTCAGGTTTGTAAAGATTGGTCTTGACTGTTCACAGCTCCAGTCACTTAATTTAAGTATCCAAATATATCCAAACTTTGCTATTAGATCTGTCTATCATCTCAACTTTTAAAATACAGACACATGGAGGGGGTCAGGGAGATGACACATTAGCATTGTAATATATAAATTGACTATAAATTAATTAAGGAACATAGGTGGGGTCCACACTAGCCATTTAGACTGGAATTGCCATAATTGTTCCTCAATATTTTTTGCACAAGCAAGATGACATCTTAGTCTATCCAGCACAATCCAATGTTTTCTGAATTGTTTTCCCATTTTTTTCAGACCTGATTTTTGGTGATTTTTTAAAAATGCAATTGCAGTACTGCTTTTTATTAGCTCTTTATTAGAGCTAGAAAGACTTCCGTAGACAACTGTTGCTTTAAAGTTTCAACTCTCCTCTTGTCATCCAGCTTAACTTCTTCCTGGTTCTGGCAGTGGGCATTCCAGTATTCATGGGTCAATTGTAAACCATCAGTTCCCCTGCCCCCACTAGGGGAGAGGGGCTTTTAGTCAGTCCAAATCACTGATCTTTATTTTAATAATTTATTATTATTATTTTGTGATGTTCTATTACAATAATAAAATGAAATAAAAATTACAACTTTGACTTGCTATACACTAAAAAGCTTTAAGTGCCCTCCACAAGACCAAATAATTAACTGTTTATTTATGAGAACACCATACAGCTAGCTGAGAACAGGAAGTAATTAATCAGGCTGAAGAAAAGATGGAGGGACAAACTGAAGGGAGCTCACTTCCAAATGAATAAGCAGCAGAATCTTGCCTGTGGAGTGGATTATTATGAAGAGCCCCTTCAGTTCCACTTGTAGCAGAACACAGAAAAGGAATCCTGCAGCAGAGTAAAAAAGTCACAGCCCAAAGCTACCCAAAGTTTCAACAGCTACCTGTATTCAAAATCAGCTTGGCTCTGTGATGCCTCGTCATACCCTCATAACAGCATTTGCCCCTGACCAGATTTTTCCAGGTGCTTTTTAGACAATTCTGTGATAATGACTTTTGTCCAAAGGAAAGAATTGTCACTTGATTATGTATTAGCCATCTTAAAAAGTACAGTCTTCCCCACGGGAAATTCATATACTAAAAAAGCAAGCATTTTCAATCCTATTAACAAGGCTAAATATTTACCAGTTCATTGCAGATGGTATACAAGAAGCAACAGTTAAGCTGAACAGAACTACCATTTCTTAATTTCTTCACCTCCATCAAAGAAATAGGGAATTTCAGACCCAGCCATTGATTCACAACCAAAACATGGTAGAAACTGAACTGTCCTTAGCAGCTCTTCCTTATGTATGGAAGCCTGTACAGATTACCAAAAATTTTACCAGCAAAACTCCACCTTTACAAGTTACTGGAAGCTGCAGTTTACCAACCATGGGTGTTCTCAGCAAAGCCATGTGCAGCAATGCTTTAACACATCCATTTAATAAAAGCAAAGCAAGGCTCAGCATCTTCCTAGGGTACAGTTGGTATTTCCTAGGCCAGCAAAGAGCCTGCAGGTCAATAACTTTGCAAAATGGGAAGACAGTTCAGACTGATGTTCCAGCTGTGCCAAAACTGTCCTCTCTACCATGCTCAACACCTCCTAGTGTCTCAATCAGTGAGCTTTTTCTAGGGCATAGTCAGAATACACAGTCAGTGTAGATTCTGTTATGTGACAGCAGCTCAGGTGATGTTTTGCTTGTTTTAAGACAGGAACCATGTTCACTTCTATTGTCCTATAATTAATTCACTTATACATAAAATAAATTCACCACAACTTCCCAAAGTCTGTCTCCATTATTAAGGTCAATGACATGAACATGCTTTTAAATGCTACACCAGAATGGCTCAGATTATTTCTGGGAATGTTCTGGCACTACTCTTGTGACCTGAAATTTAAAAACAAGACAGAGAGAAGCTCAAATGGCTTTGGCCATACCATGTCCCCAAATACTTCAAAATACCTACTTATTCAACTAGCAGAAACAGTGGAATGCATATAATACAAAGAAGAATGGGTAGCTAGATATTAACAGTCATATTAAGTATCAGGAGGCAGAGGCCAGAAAGTTCTGCTGTAGCTGACGATGAATGAATAGACAAGTCAGTACTTGAGCAACAGACGGATGGCTACAACAGAGAATTGGACTAACACTAATTGGCTCTAGTGCTAAACAACAAGAGCCATGAGAGTTAACCATAAGTTTTTTGGACAGCTGGTTCCTTGGCTAATGCTACACATCATCTATGGGACTTTCTCTGCAAATACTACAAAGTGTGCTGTTCAAAGTTCCAAATATATTTCAGCTACATAAATAGCTTGCAGCAATAATTGTAAGATTCTCCCACTGGCTCACCCCCCAAAAAAGTATTCACCTCAATGATACAGAATTGCATAAAACATCCCTATGTCACCTTGATCTGAAGCAAATAATATTAATAGTAACAAGGGGTATCAGAGAAGCATTAGAGAAAAGTCAAACAACCAGTTAGCCAAATGACTTTATTCACAGATATTTTCAAAGAATAATTTAAAAGGTCAGTTGCTTACATCTGTGAGTTTGTGAATGCAGTACATACAAAGCTTCCGGTATCCTGAGCCATGGACGTAATGAGATTCACATGCTTCTTGGTCTGAGACTCCATGTCTTGCTACCATGGTACAGATATGACAAGGAGCTAATAAGGTAAACTGCAATCCAAAGCAGGAGCTGTTCAAAGATACAAAGTCAGTTTTCAACCAATCCACAACTGGTAACAGGCTATGCTACTAACTGCAACATATGTTGATTATACTGCATGCAGATAAAACTTTGGGTATGTTTTACACAATATGAAAAAGATTCTTGTATGCATCACTGCTGGAATAGGCAGTGGGCACTAATGATTGAAAGGGAGATGAGTATCTGTAGACACAGAGAAAACATGCACCCAGGAGCAACAGCTGGGTGAGGCTTGCAGATCTGTTTACCAAACATTTGCAGATGCTCAACTCCCAAACATTAAATGTTCACTGCTGGGACATGCAGCAAACATCTCTTTCATATTATATGAAGCAGGCCCAAGTACTTCTTACAACATAGTACAGTAACTGTAAGCAATGTCTTCCTGTTGGTAAGGAATTTCTTGCAAAATACATGAATGTCACCTAGAGAAGTATTCTCTGGCTTGGTGGCCAAGAATACACAGTCCCAACACTTGTCTTTTCTAACAGTACAACACAAATTCTTACAGCAGAAACACCTTCAGGATAATTCTCTCCTCAGAATATTAAGACCCATGTCCACCAAGAAGTGAAACAGACAGAATGGAGAAGAGCCCCATACCATCAGCCTTGTTTGGAGAGAGTGTTACATTAGTTCTTACCAAAAATGAGCAGAGTTCTCAACCATGGATATATCAGTCAATTAAAATGGAAGTATTTGCAGAAGTACATTTCAAATACTGTAGGATCAACTCAGCAATACATAGTATTTCATACCTTTCACCCTCTCCGACTGGGAAAAGGGCTTGGAAACAAAAACCAAAACATACTTAAAAGCTTGGATATCTTAGCTCTCAAACACAGTTATCCAAGCACAGTTTGCAGAAGGATCAGATCACAAACTTAGCAGCAGAAAAAATGCACTATTAGGCATAGCACACACTGTCAACCCCCCACTGAGGTGTCTGAATATCTGGCAACTAGCGGCTTTCACAGATGCGTATAAACAAGTGGGTATTTACCAGGAACATCTCAGATGAGGTTACTAGTGGAAAGCAAGCAAGGATGAAGAAATTCAAATTCTGAAACAACTCATAACTGTCACCCACTATCAAATCCACATATAAAGCCTATATAGATAAGACATAGCAGAAAAAATGACAAGGGAATGAGAATGGGAAGGAGAAAAGGAACTGCAGCTTGAGGTGTACATTTGGAGGGATTCTTCAGTATATCAGTACAGCAGAACGACCTTGCCATGATTGTTCTTCCACAGGCTCCCACCATCCTACCTAGGCTGTTGTCACGACTCATCCTTCCTGTATTAGATTTCACATACTATTCAAATGCACATTTTTTCTGGTGGCTGCCTTTGATGCTTCCCTGTGACTCAAGCAGTTTTGGCGATCCATTTTTCCAAGGCCTCAATCTCAGCACTACCCTCCTCTCGCTTGCTTCCTCTGGCACTGCATTCTATAAAGTCCACTTTCATAGGTAGCTGGGAGAAGTCAAATTCCTTGCCCTTCTTCCCAAGCTGAGAGGCAGATCCAGAATTTGTGCTATCCAATGTGCTGGGAGCAGCTGAGCGGGTCACCCGTAAGGTATTACTGTGGGAAAGAGAATAAATTACATACATACATGTTTGAGACTTGCACTTTTAGCATTTCAGCACACAATGTACATCACTTTTAGAGAGATCTATGCTAAACTGATTATACAGATGCTCCTAGTTCAGCAGTTATCATTTTAGCTCACAGAAGTATGCCCCAAATTTAGGGATTAATGATCAAAAGTAGCCGATCTAGAGCTAGCTATAACTTTTTAAATAATGGCCATATAATCAATAACAATGTCCATCCATAATTTCATCTATATACTATTAGCCACCCATGACTACAATCTGCAGATATCTAAATCTGCAGATTGGGGCGATATGGAGCTAAACATATCTTTCTGCACACTTGGAGGACTCCCCAGGTGTGCAGAAAAATCTTAAATGTTTTTTAAAAATACACCAGGGGCCTTAAATCCCCCCAAAATCAGAACAGCACTCTCTGCGCTTGCACACCTACCTCTGGTTGGGCCTGCTGGCAGTGTGGCAAGCTGGAAGTCATGCTGTGCCTGGTAGAACAGCAGCCCAGGTGCTGGAGCTGCAGCAGTCTGGGAAGGAAGTCTGTGCCAGGTGAGCCACAGAGAACGGGGGAGGGAGGGAGTCTGTTGACTTGCTCGGAGGAGCTCTGGGCAAGCCAGGACAGAATCCTCCCTCCACTGCTCTCTGCAGCTCGCCCGGAGCATCTCTGGGCAAACCAGCACAGTCTCCCCCCGCCCCCAAGCTGTGCTGGTCACACAAATAGATAGTGGGGGGGACTGTGCTGGCTCGCTTGGAGCCGCAGAGACTTCTAGCTTGCTCAAAGCTGTTCTAGCCAAGCCACAGAGAACAGCAGCCGGGGGGGGAAGTCTCTGCTGGCTTACTCAAAGCTGCTCTGGGCAAGCCCGCTGATACTTCCCCCTGCCACTGCAGCTTGCCTGGAGCAGTTCTGAGTGAGCCAGCACAGTCTCCCCCACTCCACAGGACTATGTTGATGCAGGCATTACTTTTCTAAAAGTACCAACTTGATCCTCTGCCTATGTCCTTAACGTAACTCAAAATGTAAATGTTTAAGTCCAGTGACAGTACGGAAGTATGCTGTGAACATCATGCAAGCAAATTTTTGAAGCTTAAACCCCTTGTGTGAACAGACTATGGCATTCCCTGCTGTTTTTCCTAAGTTCAGTACTGATGAAGATACTTAATATGTGTCAGTAAACTAGAGGTCTGTAATAAAATTATTTGTACTGAAAGCAAATTGTGCAATAGTAAATCTCCCTAATGTTACACCTTAAAAGGAGGGCCCAGGTATGCTTGGAGCACACCATTCAGCAACCTTGCTGAACTAAGCAGGCCTAGGTCTGGTTATTACCCGGATGGGAGACTTCTGCAGAAGTCTACATAACCCCCTTGACTTCCATAATGGAAAAAATGTGGGCTATAAATGCAACACATAAACAAATGTGGTAACTTATAGGAGTTTGTTAAATTTGATATATGTGGGACAATTAAAGGTTTGGCAAGGGTGGTGACAAGGTTGGGACAACGGGGGGGGGGCAGTGTCCATTTAAACTTCTGCTTTATTCAGTCAATGTTCAAAGTCGACTGTTCTGAAAGTCAAAATATATTTCTAAGAATATGATTTGAAAATTACTAGATCCATTCAGTTCAATTACCTTTATTGGCATTGGCAATTACTAGATCCATATCAACTGTAATGAGGATTTCAGAGGCTGGCCTTCTGCAGATTTCTACATGCTGAAATCCAGTTACATTACTGCCACCTGCTGGACACTAAAGGAAATCTGCACAACTGAATGTTTCCCTAATAAAAAAAATAACTGATGTAGCTGAAATTGTATTCTTGACCTCACAGTAACCAAGTGTATCCTTCATCACTGTATGAAAACTTCATCAAGGTATGAAAACATGAACTGATTAAACTAACTTCTTTGATGACAACCATACAATCCTTTTTCATCACTGCATGCAACAGGTCAGGAAATTGCCACCAGGTACTATTCTACTGCCCACAGTATTTATCATTTGGGGGGGGGGGGATCACAATTTCTGCCCTTTCTACCATCCAAGTCCAATGAACATGGAAGTATAAAAATAACAGGGCAGAGACAGCAGATGTGGACTAAAGCTCACCGTTCAGCTGAACATTAGGAGAATCATCATAATGGCAGCAGGAGTTAGATGATAGAATCAATTACCATGGGGTACAATAGGCTCTCCCTCACTGGGTATCTTTGAATAGAGGTTAGTTAGGCATTTGTTTGAATAGCATTGTATCTCCTGATTAACCAGGGGTTTGGACGACATGGCCTATAGGGCCTCTTCCAACTCTGACCCTGGGACAGGGACATGAATGACAAACCAACTGCTTCAACTCACAGTTCTTTTTCCAGCTGCTGCTGTATAAGTTTGGAGGATTTTGCCATTGTAACATCTAAGGAAGAAAGGAAAAGATTTTCATGAAAACAATATAGTAGGATTAACAGCGAGAACGCAACATCTGTGGTTTATTTTGACACTGAAATTTTCAGAGACAAGGGATCTACAATTTCTTGTATATTTTTCTAAAGAGTATTCCTACTTACACTGCAATTTGTTCAGACAACGACTGATTGGGTATCTTTATAAAACAAAAATGGCAGAGACACAACTGAAGGCTCCAAGGAAGAAGATAAAACTTTTTATCCTTGTAAACAAGGTCAAAGGGCTGGGCAAGAGAACAGATGACAGCACCCATAACCTCCACATACATTCCTTTTCCTAGACTAAACAGAAATCATAGGCCACATTCATTATTTTACATCTTAAATATCAATAAAAACAGGTAAGCATTCCAACCTAGCTGTATAACTCAAGTGCTGAAAGAGCAGCCACCACAGCCACCCATGCAGAAACAATCAGGACTTACAGTCTATACAGAATGAAGAAACAAACAAAAACACCGTAATCTTTTATTGCAAATACAAATAAATGTACCAGTTTTTTCACTTTTGCTCTCGTTCGCCTTCGGTCGCTCCCAGGAGTGCTCGTGAGGAACTACCAAACTTCTAGGTACCAGGGGGGAAAACTGGGGAGCTTGACTTGAAAGCTTTTGCGGGCGGGGCCAGCATTTAGCACTCAAGTTTGCTCTGAAGCAAGGACCTAAGAAGGAGCATCAGTCATTCAGATGCAAAGGCGGGAGCAGCTGTTTCTTCTACGGACCTGTACTTCTTTGAAGAATCATATTTCAACTTGCTTTTTAGAACACCGTAACTTTGAGCGACCTGAACTTTCCTTTCTGTTGCTTTTGTGCATCTATTCTCAACTTTAAATCCTGGGCAAAAGGAAGCAGGGACAGATTCCCCATCATTTTCAGCGGCTTGTGTGCGTAACCCAGGGGAAATTAACTCTCTATGGCTTAGATATGAACATTAACACATAATAAATCTTCATTATACATCTAGAGGGGAGAGGTTATACTTGAGAATTGGCAGAGAAGAATTAATAAAGAAATCAGCGTCTCTTGTGTCCTCCCCCTCTTTTTTGACTTGTATTACTACAGTAAATCTGTAGCCGTAGTACAAAGAGGAAAGCATCTAAAGAGGAGTGTAAACTAAAACATAGGTTCTGCAGCAGAGCATGGCAGTTTGGATTTTTCCTCCTGTGTTGGCTTATTGACTTTAACATTGATGACTACTTCTGGAAACCCTTTGGAATATATGTTCATTTTATTTTTGTCTCCACCTTCATTCAATTTGGATTTATGGATTATTGGATCTTTGGGGCTGGTCTTTTTTTACCTTGTGGATTAAATATGCTGTTTTTGAGTTGTGAAGAACCACCTTTTCCTATTTTGAGCACAACTCTCTAAAGATTTTCCTT
The DNA here is from genome assembly GCA_029233225.1 of Lepidodactylus listeri. Classification (NCBI taxonomy): domain Eukaryota; kingdom Metazoa; phylum Chordata; class Lepidosauria; order Squamata; family Gekkonidae; genus Lepidodactylus; species Lepidodactylus listeri. Next base: position 53,214,546 of record JARCFY010000005.1, on the reverse strand, counting down.
TTTTCTTTTTGGCCTCTGTGAATATTAAATTTATGGGCTTTTCTTATTTTGGCTCTTCCTCCTGCCGTTTGGGATCAAGGTTTGTGTGTCCAGCCACCACCAACTAGCTGCGTGAAAGAAAAGTGGGCGAGATCCCCCATCACCTTTACTCTGAGGTTCTGTGTGTGCGTGCATCTTAGAAGCATTGAACTGTTTACAGCTTTGTTCAGATCATAGTTATAAAAATCTTCAGTTTATGTTGGCAGAGGGGAGGACTCACTTGGGGACTTATAAAGAACTAGTTAAGGAAAACTAAAGAACTGTTGTGTCCCCCCCCCCCCCTTTCTTTCTTTGGCCAGCAGTCGAGACAGAGAGAGAGGAAACGGAGTAACAGTAAAGAGGAAGGCTGTCAGCTGAAACTCTGGTTCTGTAGCAGAGCAGTTTTTAGTTTTGTTTTGATTTTCTTCTGCTACTGGGATTAATACCATCACTGGGAACTTTAAGATTAAGCTCTTTTTTGCATTTGGTTTTACAGGTTTCACCCTATTTTTGACTTCTTTGCTGGGACTAAAGATTAAGGATTTTAGCTTGGATATCTTGGAAGAATTGGACAGAACTTAGACTATAGTCACGTCAAGTGCAAATTTACTTGCTTGGATACTGACAAAGTGACCTCTGGGGGGCAAGCAAATTTTCTTTTTGAAAACTGCAAACAGCACAGTTGCATGCTTTCTATGAAGAATTTATTTCTGCTGTAAAATCAACTACAGGAACTGTATATTAACAGGAACTGTATATAGATTCCTTCACTTCATGGACTTTGTGAATGCCTTAAACAAATTTTGATCCTTTATACATTTTGTTCACATTGGAACTGGTACATTTATTTGTATTTGCAATACGATATTACAGTGTTTTTATTTTTTCCATAGACACCCATGCTTTCATTCACCTTCATGTCATGGCTATAATTGCCAAGGGCTTCTGCCCTGCTCTGAAATTTGGGAAGAAAGCCCCCTCATTCCTGCCTGCAAAGAATGTGTGTTTTTATGGTCCACAACACCTGCAGAGACTGGAAAAATGTGTACCAACCACTTCTTACAGCATCTTGGCTTCACCCTACTTCTCACATGTATAATGTGCTTCAGTTGCAATGGCAAAAATTGGCAAATGCATCCAAGAAATCAGGCTGTTAGATGCTAAAGAAGGCACAGTTTATGCATGCTGCAGCCAGACTGTCCTTGCTGCAGTTTTCTGCCATCTTTTGCTTTGTTGGAAGCTAGACAGATTATACCTCAATTTGGATGGGTCTCCAGGCAAGAGAGAGGTTATGGGAACATGGCACACTTTTAAGAATCTACACACCTCCTACAAATGGCCGCTATTTCATTTCCAAGCAACTGAAGTAGACTCTTACTGTTTGCAGGGGGATCCATTCCTGGGATCACCATGAATGGGAGAATCTGTGAATCCTGGGATGCAGGGAGTCTGCTGTCTCACAGCAGCAAAACAATCACAGTCCCCACAAAATGTAGCAATTCAATGACAGCAGGGTGGGTGTGAAAACTGGCAAGAGACTGCATTATGTGTTGTGACCACAAATACATGAAATTGTGAGTTGTGGATCTGCAAATACTCCATCCAATACCTTGCTTGTTGCAGGCTATTAGCAGGGGCGGTGCATTTTTCAGCACCATGCTGTCGGTCAGGACCTGATACAGGAACTCTGCCACATCCTTCATCTCCCGCTGGAATGCTACGCTATCCACAACAAATACAATCGCCCTGCAAAAACAAAGCAGCATGACATTAAGTGGCAAACAACACAGTCTACTAGCAGGCAGCATCAGACTGCAGTAAAAAACTGACTTTGCATGAACAGTGCTTATCAAAGGAGTCCACCAGCATCACACTGTGAAACAGAAAATTCTTATCACCAATTCACTAAGTTCTGATGTGTTCACATCATGTTAAGAACACACAGTTCACTAAGAGTTTTAATGCTGCTCCAAATGGGGATTCTTCTTCAGCATATGAGTGGATTATTTCACTACTGTCACACTATTTGTACTAATGGTCTCTGGAATCAACAAAAATGGCAGCTGTAATGTGTTGCTTTAAGAAAATGAATTTCAAGCTTATGGAAGGTTCCCAGCCAAAGCCACCAAACCAAGAGTTTCACAGTCCTCAATTCTACAAGGCCCAGACTGAATTACCAGATGACTGGCGGAGTATAGCTGTATTGCTTTCAATGATCATAACTTCATTTTATTTATTTATTTATTTGTTTGGATTTATATCCTGCCTAGCCTGCACAAGGCGGCTCTAGGCGGCTCACAACCATTAAAATCAATATACAAAATCAGTTATAAGTTAACAATAAAACCAATAAACCCACTAAAAAGCAATAAACCCACTAAAAAGATGGCAGCAATTTACAAATCCCGCACCAGAGAAATGCATCTACCACTACTTCATCCCCTTGGCCAGGGTCAACCACCAGGAGATGTAACGGGCCTACATATCACTGGCCACCTACCCGTGGCCATTTTCCCCAGTGGCAGCCCCAAAAGCCTGGCGGAAGAGCTCCGTCTTGCAGGCCCTGCGGAACTGCAAAAGGTCCCGCAGGGCCCTGATATCTTCCGGGAGCTCATGGCATATGCATGGCATATGCAACCTTGAAAGGAACAGGATTCACACCTCAAAAAATTTTAAAGGCCACTTTTACATTTCTACTAAGAGAGCCCCACGACTACATTATCAGCTAGAAACTGCTGTGAAAGTTTCAATTCAATGTAGACATTTAAACCGTTTTGTTGATCTAATATTCCTGTTCTCTCTTACGAAATGTTAACTCTCTGCACAGCTACACATCTCCTTCAAAGCTTTTTAACCCTTCCCCTTTCTCTCTCCACCAGGGCCATAGCCAGCAGTGCGGCTTTAGGGGCTGAAAACCCCCCTCCCCCACAATTAGGGCAGAGCCCCACTGTGGCACAAGCTTTCCTCCCTCCACCCCACCCCTCAACAGCCAGCAAGTCAAGCCGTCAGCTCTCAGACAGCTTTGGACAGTCTGACTTGCTGGCTGGAGAAGATGCAGTGAGGCGGCTGGGGGGGGGGCATTCTTGGAGCTGGCAGCCCGTCTTGCTGGCTGGTGAAGATGGGGGAGGGGAGGAGAAAAGCTTGAGTGGCTCAAGCCGAGCCTGACTGCCTCCTCTTCGGCTCCAGCGGAGTCACTTGTGGTGACATCGCTAGTGACATCACCGTGTGTGAGGAGCACAACACCCCCCCCCCCAATCCAAAGGCCCCCCCCCAGTGAATTTCCTGGCTACAGGGCTGTTCTCTACTCCGCAGTCCCATTTTTAAATTACCCCCTTGTTTTTCCTTTCTCATGTGCAGCCACCTCTGCAGGCACATTTCGCAGCCACCCCTCCTTCACTCGCTGCACCCCACTGCAGTCTCCTCTCTCTACACCATCACAAGCCTCTGAACCCCATCTGCAGCTCCCCACTTTTTCTTCCAAATATTAGGCACTATTTTTACCATTTCTGTTCCATGAACCAGCTTATTTTTTCACCTTTCATTCTCCAAGCAGCTGATGCAACTTAAACAGTCTGAGACACGTATGCTGTGTGGTGTGGCTGAGCCACACAAGCTGGAAAAACTGTTGCCAATTCCATACATGCCTCTGAATCCCAGGCAGCACCATAGATATAGTGATACAAGTATTCTCCCATCCCAATCCCCACTTCTGTGGGGCTCAGGAAAGTCATAAGTGCTCCCACAAAAATGTGGGAAAGGACACAAACAATGGTTATTTGGAATTTCCCAGAGAAGGGGTGGCAATATTGTCCTTATGTTGTACAGGTCTGCTCTTTACAGTCAGGTTTCTGAAGTGGCTTCTGGCCCTCATCAATTTCCTCCTTCTACACTTTACCCTCTCCAAAAAAAAAAAAAAAAGCTCTCGCAAGTTTCAAGCACATCCTGTTGCCTTTTTCCCCTGCATCCAACTAGGCAGACAGAGAAGTTTAAAACAAAAGGTCTGGAAGATGCTTTATATTTGTGGGTTGTCTAGATTTTACGTGCCTCTTCAGCTTCATCATCCAAAAATCACTCTGGTTATAGTCTGAAAGGGGGAAAAGACAAAAAAAACCCACCATTCATCTGATAGTTACCTAGCTGCAGTCTTGAATCTGTCCAGGAACTGAAGCCGCAAGCTCTCATGTCCTGGAAGGTCAATTAAAGTCACACTTGAGTTCTGCAGAAGAAGCAGTAACATTCCGATAAACGTTTCATGAGACAGCTGTGGCTGTTTTGTACTGGCCTTAATTTGCACCTGTAACCTGCCTAAATTGATAAATTATCATAACTCTTTCAAAAAGGTTCAGATTCATTTTGTTCCAAATTCAGACTATTTTGTATCTACATTATAGACCTAGGGAAGACGATAAATTCTTATAAGCTGACTCATTTAATTTTGTGTTCCATGTAACAGATCTCAAAAGACTAATAAACAGGTATTTTGAAAACAACATTACAACTAGGAGAGGCCATCTGGAGATTTGGGCTGAGCTGCCAGCAATATGCAGATGACACTCAACTTTATCTTGCACTGCCAGCAGATCCCAGGGAGGCTATGGAAACTATGAACAGATGCCGGGAGGCAGTTTTGGAATGGATGCAGGCTAACAAAATGAAACCTAATCCTGACAAAATGGAGGCACCCCATTCAGGTACCAATTCAAGAGCAGGTCTCTGTGTACTCCTGAGGCATTCATGTGGAGGCTACAGGCAAGTATAAACCAACCTAAGCATTGGTCTCTACTATAAATTCAAGTCTACAGAGAAAACACGAGTCATCCATTATTTCATGCTATATGTAAAAATCCTAATGAATGTATGTGCATTTATAGAAAAACAGCGTTCTGTGCGCCTCAGCATCTAATCATGTCAGCCACATGACCACGGAAACATCTTGGACAGCGCTGGCTCTTCAGCTTGGAAACAGAGATGAGCACGGCATCTCTAGAGGCGTATTCGACTGACTTTTGAGCAAAGGAATTATGCATCGGGGTCATTTTGAGCAAGAGCTCGGGGGAGCTCAGCTCCGAGAGTTGGTGCCAGCCCCCCCCCCAGGGGAATGCCTGCTTGTGTCATGGCTGCAGCAAAATGACCCTGTCCCCTGGAAAGGTCCTTGTTCCTCCGACCAGCCTTCTGAAGGCTTCAGCCACCACTTAAGCTATCCTCCCAGAATAGTGGTATTTCTGAGGCTTGGATTAGTAGCTGTCCCCTCTCTGCCAGCTCTCTCTCTCTCTCTCTCTCTCTCTCTCTCTCCCCCTCCCTCCTCTCTCTCTCTCTCTTCTTTCTTACCTTCTGACATACTTCCGGTGATGTCAGGTGGTGTAGCATATGCAAATATGTTATGCTAATGAGTTATGCTAATGAGCTCCTGCACCTCTTTTTCTACGAAACGACCCCTGATTATGCATACATAATTTTTTTAAAAATGAACACATAGACAATTAGTATTAGTATTCTAAGAGAAGCCTGTAATGGGAGCATGAGAAGCTGGTACAGCAGGGCCCTGACAAGGAACTGGAATGGTGAACACACCTGACACTCAAAACAAGGGCCTCACAAATCACAAGAGCCTAAAATAAGAGCAGAAAAAGCAAAAAATAGCACTACTACAATATGTGCCTCTGCACTTATGAGGGACAGTGGACTCTACTTTTCCTTTTTACAAATAAAGTACAAAAGCAATCTTATAAAAAAAGCTTTCATAGAGACTAGCAGCTCTTATCTAACTGGTTACAGATGCCAATTGTTCATTACAACCCAGGTAGTCAGAAGAATATAATAGACAGCAAAACATTAAGCCTTCTTACCTTGTCATTCTTAACTCTGTACAAGGCAGAACTATCTGTTATCGAAGTCTGTGTATTTCGGAAATTGGCTGTTAACAGCTATTAAAATTAAAAGAACACAGAGAAATTAAATGTTCCGGAAATATTAACGACAATCTAAACCCCAGCAGAAAAGTTAAAGCCATTTTGATTTTAAATATTTGCCACTAAATCTAGAACACTTCTTTCATGAACATTTTTGCAAATACAAGCATGTCATACATTTAATCTAAGCTGTCCATCATATAAGCAATCTTTAAGCTGATTATTTTAACAACTGAGTAAACTAAGCTTCTATTTAAAAATAAGACAGTCACTTGCATAAACAGCAACAATATTTTAAAATAGAGCACAAAGACACTTAACAAGGTATGATTATACTTTATCTCAAGAGTGCTTTACAAACAAGATGGAATTAAAATAAACAGTCTTCCCCTGACCTGGATAGTCTAGACAAGACCGATCTCATCAGATCTCGGAAGCTAAGCAGGGCTGACCCTCGCAAGCAAGTATTTGGATGGGAGATCTCCAAGGAACACCAGGGCCGGGAGGCCAGAAGCAGGCTATCAAGCCACTTCTCCGAATGTCCTCCGTGCCCCAGTAGAAGTCGCCAGAGGTTGTCATGATGCACAGGTGCACACTCACACACAAACAAATGCAAAAATACCAAAAGAAATAAATAGTCTTCTAATCAAAAAGAAAGGAAACAGCAAGATGCTGGTCAGGAAAACAGCCTAAAGGATTCAATATTGAGAAAGTAACTTACATACCCTAACAAACATAAGAGTTTTTCCTGAGTCACAGAGGCCCACTAGAAGCACCGCTCTCCGACTGCTCTTCCTGGTCTGGATAAATTTCAAAATCACTACAATGAAAGAGATTAAAAAGCTAAGAGCCCATTATGTGGTCTCACCCAAGAGAACTCAAATTTTTGCCACACATGAGAAAAGCTGTTTTACATATACAATCTATAGTCGTGTTCACAGCTACAGTCACTGCTAAATCTGCTTCAAGCTTTGTACAAAGAACTTAATTTTTTGGACACATCTTTCCCATGACTTGGTTGGGGGTGTCAAACAAGAGCAGGAAGAGCACAAGTCTAGGGAGAGGAGAAGCCTCAAAGCTGCCAGTAGGCTAAAAGCAGGAGGGTTGTGCAGCCACACAAAGAAAAGGCTGCATAGCTGGGGTGAAGGGATGGGGCGGGAGAATACCGGGAAGTGGGGTGTGAGTGTGCCTGTGGTTGTTAGATGCAAGAAAGCAGCCAGCAGGCGAGGGCTGTTACCGGCAGGCCCCCTACTTGTGGGCTCCCTTCACCGTAGCACCTGACTGTGGGACGAAGTAGGCCATTGCCCTGATCCATCCACGGCTGCTCTTTTGTACCCTGAACCATTAGTGGGGCGCCCAAACTCTTCGCAGGGGACCAAACGAAGGCAACGGGAGAATCCGCACAGCGGCAGGATGCCTGCCAGCCACGCCGCCGCTGAAGGACACCCGCAGAGCCCACTCAGGACCGGGGTTCCCTCTAAGCTGAGTCAGTGTGAGCTAGCTCACAGTTCTTTCGCCTCCGGCTCACGCGTTTCTGTCTTGGCTCAGGAAGGATGGCCCCAGAGCAACCCCAACTTCTGCAGCAGCCAAATCGCCCGCTCACAACTTTAATGCCAGTGGGTCACAGAGTAGAGTTTCTGCTCACAAGACTCCGCAGCTCAGAGGGAGCGTCGCTCAGGACTCTCCCATCAGCTGCGCCTCTTCCTTCTCCCCCCACCTTCCCCCGGCCTGACGAAGCCCGCGGAGCGGAGCGGGAGAGCGACGCCGAGACTCACGCAGCGTGAGGGCCACGACGACCAACGCCACCAACACCGAGAGCGGCACCAAGTCTGCCACGGGCAGCGGCGCGTCCAACGGACGAGGCGCCTCTTCTCGCGCGGCCGTCGCTTCCATCTCAACCCTTTCGCGACGTGTCCTTTCCGGAAATCATGCGCAGTGGCTGCTGGGATTCGCGTCTCCTCCCACGTACGCCACGGGGCTTGTAGTTCTCGGTATGTATCAGCCTTGGCGCCGGGTATGGCATGGGTGAAAAGGCAGCAGGGTAGGGGGAAACATGGAGGGAGGCATTCTTTTTTCTAAATATTTTATTTTATTATATAATTACAAGAGTACAGGAAAAGAGGTATCAAAAATCACTAGTCATCAGGAGCTTTTACATTTGTTGAGGACACACTTCTGATATATAATACAAAGATCAAGAGTCGGATATCTTCTCAGCTCAATTACGTAAATGTCTCAAAATATCAGAATTAGCGATTTGAGATAATAATTTTAGAATAGGATTTATAACGCTTTCCAGAAAAATTCTACATATTGCTTACTTAATATTATTTCAAACCTTGTGATAAGGTAGATATATTAATGATTAACTAGAATAAATATTTTACATTAATAATGGCTATAATTTTTTCTTAACTCTGTAATTATTTCAGGAAGTACCAGTTTATTACTTCAAGTGATAAAAACTTATCAGTTATTAACCTCTACCCATAATATGAGTAGTATGCTTTCCATTTCTGCTGAAATTCTTTATTTACTTGATTTGTTAACTTTGCCATTACAGCATATTCAGCTAGTTTGCCACACCAGGCTTCTTTAGTTTTCTTCTTCTGTTTTCCAAATTGATGCAAGTTAACAAGTATCTGAATAAGTCTTGTGATATTTTTTCAACATTATCTGGAATCATTCCCAATAATATTGTCTCTGGATTCCGTGGAAATTTGATTTTGAGAACTTTCTGGATTTCTGCATGTATTTCAACTCAGTATTTCCTTGGTTTTTTGCAAGTATTGAAGGGAGATATTCTTGTGGTATATTTACTGCAAGGATCTGCATGAATTGCAATTGAATGGTCTGCCCACCCACCCCATATTTCTGTGAGTTGGTTAAGTTTGAGTGCTGTTGTTCTGAAATGAGTTCCTTTTATCCATGTGTGCGTGTAAAGTGCCATGAAGTCCCAGTCGACTTACGGCGGCCCCATAGGGCTTTCAAGGTGAGAGGATGAGGCAATGTTTTGTCATTGCCTGCCCTCTGTATAGAGACCCTTGACTTATTTGCTGGTCTCCCTTCCAAATACTATCCAGGGTCTAGCTCCTGAAATCTGGCAAGATCAGGCTAGCCCCTGGGCCAGCCTGGTCATGGCTGTAGCTGTGTATCTCCTTGTTTATAAACAGATGTATTTTAAGCTCACCTGTTTCTTTTGTGGGAACCTGAGTGGGTATCTTAATCCTGACCGACAAGTAAAAAAAGGAATACTGCGATGCTGTGTGAGTGCAATAGGAGCAGCTTGGTTAGACTATTATGCAACACTAAAAGAGAGCCTTTCCTATCTTTAAGGCTAAGGGTGATTCCGCTCTAGTCTAGGGTTATCAACTCCCAACGTGGGAAATTCCTGCAGATTTGGGGGTAGTGCCTGGAGAGGGAGCTCAGCAGGGATGTGATGCCAAAGAGTTAATCTTTCTAAGCTGCCATTTTCTCTAGGGGAACTGATCTCTGTATTCTGGAGGACTCCAGATCCCACCTGGAGGTGGGCAGCCTTAGAGTCTATCCTCCAAAGCAGCTATTTCCTCTAGGGGAATTGATCTCTGTAGTCTGGAGATCAGTTGACTCCAAGAGATCTCCAGGCCCCACCTGGAGGGTGGCAATTTGATATTAGTTGAATGTATGATGTGCCTTAATTTGTACATGTGGTTATAATGGTGGTGCCAGATATCATCAATCCATTTCCCCGATGCTATTCAACATCTATATGTTCCAGATTGCCTGGAGGCACGGGCTGGGTTGTCAACAATATGCGGATGACACCCAGCTCTATCTGCTGTTGAGTGGCTAGTCTGACCCCAAACCGGAAGATCTTGACCAGGCGTTACAAGCCGTGTCTGGTTGGCTTAGACTGAGCCGGCTGAAACTGAATCCAATGAAGACGGAGGTCCTATGCCTGAGCCAGGGTGGTCCGAAGGCAGGGATCTCACTCCCAACCTTTGATGGGATGCCTCTGGTGCTAGCGCCGGAGGTTAGGAGTTTGGGAGTGTTCTTGGATGCTTCCTTAACAATGGAAGCCCAAGAAGCAGCCACTGCCAGCCTTTTACCATTTCTGGCTGATCAGGTAGTTGGTTCCCTTCCTCAACCGTAACGTCTTGGCAACAGTGATCCAGGCTATGGTCATCTCAGGACTGGACTACTGTAACACTCTCTAAATGGGGCTGCCCTTGTCACAAATCCAGAAGCTGCAGCTAGTGCAAAATGCAGCAGCCAGGCTGTTGATGGGCCTCCCAATACAGAAGCACATCCAGCCTGTGCTCATGGCATTGCACTGGCTGTCGATAGCGTTCCAAATTCGCTTCAAGGTGCTGGTTCTTACCTTTAAAGCCAGTTTGGTGTAGTGGTTAAGTGCGCAGACTCTCTAATCTGGGAGAACCGGGTTTGATTCCCCACTCCTCCACGTGCACCTGGCTGGATGACCTTGGGCAAGCCATAGCTCTGTACCAGCTGTTCCCTCAAGGACAGCATGGGAAAAAGCTCTCCCAGCCCCACGTACCTCACAGGGTGTCTGTTGTGGGGAGGGGAAGGGAAAAGGAGTTTGTAAGCCGCTCTGAGACTCCCTTGGGGAGTGGAGGGCGGGGTATAAATCCAATCTCTTCTCTTCTTCTATATGGTCAAGGATCGACTTACCTGAAGAACGGCCTTTCCCCATATGTACCCCAGTGAGCACTGCGTTCAGGGTCACAACACTGATTGATCCTCCCAGGCCCAAAAGATGTTAGATTGGCAATAACTAGGGCCAGTGTGTTCTCGGTGGCAGCTCCATACTGGTGGAATGAGCTCCCAGAAGAGATCAGGGCCCTGCAGGACCTTTTGCAGTTCCGCAGGGCCTGCAAGACAGAGCTCTTCTATTGCCTTTGACTAAGGAGCCGCTGCCACCACTACCACCACAATTAGCACCATCATGATTTACATCATTATTGATGAGATGCCCAACTCCACCATTACTGCCTGCGCTAGTCATATATATGACAAAGATCGAGAAGTGGAGAATAAAATAACCATTGCCATCATCCTAAATGTATTCGTTTAACGAGCAAGCACTTTATGTTTTACACTGTTTTTAGATGGTTTTATCATTATAATTGTTTATGTTGTTTTTGTAAGCCGCCCTGAGCTTGCTTTGGCAGGGAGGGCGGAGTATAAATCAAACAAATAAAATACTAAATAATTATTCCATGCTTTCCAGCTTATGGTACCTATTTTTTCTAAGAGCTGTTGCAATTGTTGCAGCCTTTGTGGTGTTTGTTCTTTCTCCATGTTTCAGGATAATAGGTGCTTCAGAGTGTGTTGGAGAGCATAGTTCCTATTGTCAGCCTCCCTACCACCAAAGAAAAAACATCAGTATACTTCTGCCAGTGCCAGTGAAGAGGGGATCAAGATTGATGGTGATAACAGAACAGAACCCCTGTCTGGATGGGAACATGCAGGAGGTAAATTATTTCAAAAGCACAATGTTCACCTGTGTGTGAATCCTGTTTTGTGTAATTCTGCATACTGCTAATGCTGGAACAATGATGACTTGATGGTAGAGAAGAGCCCCAGTGTGGAACCACCCAAACAGATTTCTTGGAGGATAATCTGTTATGAAATACAACCTCAGGTGCTTTTAGGTTTATCCTCAGTTGTCAGGTGTGTTTGCGCATACACATGGGGATGCTGATCCTATGCAGGCTTACTTGGGAGTAATTACCATTTTGATTCAGAGACCTACATGCATGTCACTCAACTATTGGCCTGAAAAATCAGTATTCAACATAAAACATTTCAAACTAATACTCTGGACTAAAATAGCTGAACTAAAATTTCTCAGCAAGTTTGATTCTATAGTATAAGTAAGCATTCTAGAGAGAGAATTCTGTTCTTAGCTGATTCCTAATAGAATCAGACTTGCTCTTGCTGATAAGTAACATTTCATGTACATTGCAGTCTCCCGTCAAAGTTTGTTTTGCATAAAATGTACCACAAGGGGAAGCACAACAAAACAGGTGGGGGAAAGCAAAAATCAGACCTCCAATACTAGATCTTTATCACATAAAACAAGTTTTCATTTCCTCAGTAAACAACTGAGATATCCCAACTGGCTCCTATCCTGGGATCTATATTTTGGAAGAAGGTACTTGTTCAGTTTCTGTCCAATTAAAGTTAGCACAGCAAAACAGAAGATCCTGTTATCACTACTGAATAGGCACTGTGCTTTTCTTTTATATGTTTGAGCTATATATAGAAACAAGGGAGGACCTGCAAGGACTTGTGGGGGGAATCTTACTTACTCCTATATCCCCCTCCTCATGTTATTTATTTATTTATTTATTTATTGGATTGGATTTATATCCCGCCTAGCCAGCATTTCTTCTTTCTCTCCTCTTGGCAACACACACACACACCTATAGTTATACCACACCTTTGCCATAGTGAGGACTCAAAGTATGTTCCATCCTCCTCCATTTTATCCTCACCATCACCACAACCCTGTGAGGTAGATTAGGCTGAGTGTGTGTGACTGGCCCATGGTCACCCAGTGAGCTTTCATGGCAGAGTAGGAACTCAACCCTGGATCATCCAGAGCCTAATCTGAAACTCTAACCACTACACCACTGTAGCTATTGTGAGATGGCTGCTGTTCAACAGCAGCAAGCAGCTGGGCTTGGGTTAATCATGCAGACTGTTTGGTAGCAGGTCACCTGGTGGTTGCTGCCAGGCCTGGCCCCATGAATCTTCCCTCAAAGGCCAAAACATCACTAGAAAGGGCTAATAGACGAGTAATTCTGCATAGGATTGCACTGATTTGTGGCAAAATTAGAGGGTTTGTCTCCATGTGGTTCAGAAATGGCACTTTTCCGTTGCCTTGTCTAGTTACTGTGACGATAGTATGACTCTTGACCAGAGGTGTCGAACTCAGTTGTCACAAGGGCTGGATCTGACATAAATGTCACTCTGTCGGGCCAGGCCGTGTGTGCCATAAAACTTAATGTCAGGTATCGGAGACATAAACTCTATAATGGACAGCAGCTGGTAAGCCCTGAGTTGTTGTATTCTAACTGCAAGGCCCGGGCTGGGGGGGGGGTGGTGTGTGCAAAGGAAAACTCTCATAGGCAGACTGGAGAACTAGTGGCGCAGCACTGGGCAGATGCTCCTATGCTGCTTGACTGCTGCAGACAAGGTTGACTGCTGCAGACACGCTGAAGGCACAATCGGAGTGGCTCTGCACACTCCCCCCAAGCAGTTTCCTGTTCCCTCCCTTGCACTAGTTGCTCGCGGGCCACATAAGAACCCTGGACAGGCCAGTTCCAGCCCTTGGGCCTTATGTTTGACGCCCCTGCTCTAGACCAACATGCCAGGACTTTTCAGAGCTCTTTTGTCAAGTATTAAGAATTCTGTTCTTCTGCCTTTGCTTCATTCTCCCATTCTTCACCATGGTCCTATCCTTCAAAATATGGATGTGCAGGACCACTGCTTTGTGTAGGATTCTGTGCTCAAAAAATGGAAGAACAGTACAGCTTCCCAGCCCCCACATATTTTTTATGGTTGAAAAATGGAAAGAATACAAAACCAAGCTGCAATGTACTTGACTATTAAGGCCCTTTCGTGTGTAGAGTAGTAGACTCTGAAGTAGGATGAATGGACTGTATTGCTTCAAACTGCAGGTAGGGCATGCCAATTTGAGTGCTTGCCTATGTAAAAAAAATCCTGAAAGGAAAAACTAGTCCATCGAGGTGACAAAAGTTGTAGTTCAGATTGCTCCTCTGTTGTGCTAATTTTTACTTTCAGGGAGAGTTAAAAAATATTACTCCCCCACCTATAATCTGAGATGGTTCCGTTCATTTTATCACCTCAGGATTCTTTCTCTTCATTCCTACCTCTTTCTGTTATTTACATTGCTCAAATATGAGTATGTCCAATTTTTTTAATAACTGAGCTGTTAAAGTTCCATAATATACCTGGTGCTTAGGTCAGCAGCCATTGAGGGAAAAGTTAGCCCCAGAGGAGCCAAGCAGGAAAAGCATCTTTGTCAGGAAAGACATACATTTTGGCAGTTTGTTCTGTCAAGGAAGTGGCTAGGCTGGCAGTGGGTGGGGGAGAGGAGTGGACCCAGCCCCCATACAGTGGCATGCAAGTACTCTTGAGAGCCAGTTTGGTGTAGTGATTAAGTGCACGGACTCTAATCTGGGAGAACCGGGTTTGATTCCCCACTCCTCCACTTGCACCTGCTGGATGACCTTGGGCAAGCCATAGCTCTGTACCAGCTGTTCTCTCAAGGACAGTTGTCTCAGAGCTCTCTCAGCCCCACCTACCTCACAGGATGTCTGTTGTGGGGAGGGGAAGGGAAAGGAGTTTGTAAGCCACTCTGAGATTACAAGTCAAGGGCAGGGTATAAATCAAATCTCCTCCTCCTCCTCCTCCTCCTCCTCTTCTTCTCTTAAGTGGCAGTTGATGGGCTAATGGCTGATGGAGCGCACAGCACAGCCAATTGGAGAGCCGGAAAGTGTCAATACATTGTGTGTGTGTGTGTGTGTATATATATATATCAGGGGTGTCAAACATGTGGCCCGGGGGCCGGATGAGGCCCCCGGTAGCCTTCTATCAGGCCTGCACTGGAACTGGCCATCTCCTGCTTCCAGTTCTGTTGCTGCTGCTGCTGCTGCTGCATCATAGCTTGCTTCGCCAGACTCTCTCAATTGCTCAGCCATTTCATGTTTTCCCCTGGGTACTAGACTCAGAACTCTGAACATGAGATTTCTGTGGTGAATGTCAATAAATCAAAAGTAGGTTTGCAGCTTACAGATACACACCTGAACAGCATACTCAAAATTGCAACAGCACAGACATTTTGATGCAATAATTCAAAACAAGAGGTGTCAGTTATCAGATACTGTTAAATAAACAAAATATTGCAAGAGTGCTAATGTTTTAAGCATGTTTTTATTTTAAGTAATAAAAATAGTTTGTGTTTGTGTCCTTTATAAAGTGTATATCTCGGCTACCTGGCTTTACATTTTATGACACACATGGCCCGGCCCAACAAGGTCGCATTTATGTCAGATCCGGCCCTCATAACAAATGAGTTCCACACCCCTAATATATAGGATAAGGAAGCATTCCTTATTTTTGGCCACTGTGTGACTGAGTGTTGAACTGGATGGTCCATTGGCCTGATCCAACATTGGCTTCTCTTATGTTCTTATGTTAAAAGTCCACCTACAACCTGAAGTGGTACCATCCATTTTACCACCTTATTCTGCTGTATGTGCATGTTAGACCTTAAATCCAACACAATTCCTAAATCAGGTGCCTTATCTCTGCCATTATCCTAGATGCTTTACACTACTTAAAAGTTATGTGACGTCTGAAACTTAATTTACTTAAAATATTTGTGTCCTGCAAACTCAGTTCACTGAACCCAGAGACAGTTCTGCTTCTTGTAGAAATGTGAATTCTGTTCATACAGTTAAGCTGTATGAGTTTTAATAGAAGTGTGGTGAGAGTGTAGTCAGCCACCAACATGCTATAGTGGTTAGAGTGCCTCACTAGGTCTGGGCAATGCAGGTTTGAATCCGCGCTTTGCCATGAAAGTTTGCTGGGTGACCTTAGGCTAGTCACATACTCTCAACCTAGCCTACCCTATAGGGTCATTGTAAGGATAAAATGGAGGAGAGGAGAATGATATAAGCTGTTTTAGGTTGGGAAGGAAGGCAAGGTATTGATGGAGTAAATAATTTTTTAAAAACCATGAAAATAAACAAAGTAATGCTTAGGATTTATCACACTGACTTGGATTCAAATAATGTGAAACTAGTTCCACAAACCCAAGAAAGGTTCAGAGTTTTTATGATGCTACCCACTAGCCCAAAGTGCACGGCAAACTCCTCTGAAACAGAGGCAGTGTTTCTGAAGTAATTGGTGATATTGGCACACACAGATCTGATGTTCAAGGAAAAGTCAAAAGTTTGGACTAAATGTACCCAAGCCCTCAAGTAGTTCTTTGGGTCTTGGCGATTATTTTCTGCTTCAGTAGCATTGGAAGGCCTGCAAAATGCTACTACAAGAAGGCAATACTAAATGAATCAATGATCACAGCAAATAAAAATAATTCAGTGGTGAAAGTTAAAATTATTTATTTTTCTTTCAACTACAACACCAGGGAGTTATAAAGGCAGAAGCTTGAACACTTTTTTTTTCTTTTGCAATGTTAAGGGGAAAGAGAGAGCTGGACAGATCCCCAAGTTCAAAGTCAAAGGAATGAAGCTTCGCAATTGCTGGTGTGTTTAGTTTTTTCATTGCAAGGAACGGCAGGCATCCTGATGGAAGCTACAGGCCTCAACAAGGGCTGAAATGGAAAAACAGCAACAACAAAAAAGTTTAGGATCAGAAGGCCAAAGGAAAGAAAGGCATATATGAGGTCTACCTGTTCTTTAAGAGAACTTTAAGAGAACTTCTCTTTTTTTACCTGGTGGTCATGAAGGATTTTTGTACAGTGGCACCTCTTCTAAAATAATTTCTTTGAGTTAAGAAACACAACAACAGCCATGCTGCATCATACCAACAAGCCATCTACACTGGGATCCTATTTTATACAGCAGCTAACAGGATGACCTTAGTGGCCAAAAAGCCGGACACAGAGGCCACATGCGAGTTGAGTGTGCCAATGGAGTCTCTCCCAAAGTACTCCGACTAAGCAAAGTAACAAGGTAAAGGTGGTATTTTTCAGAGGAGCTGTGGGATGAGTGGTCATGGCAAGGTTTCAGAAAAACAGGCCAGGATTGCAGTTCACCACCTTCTTGGTCATTTGCAAAAGTGATCTAGGATATGTTGAGCACACATTTGCAGAGACTGGTTTCCAGAAACCAATTTATGGAGGCTGTGCAACCACCACATACAAAAGGATCACTTTTATCAGCCCATGATGATATGAATCTTCTAACCATCATGTAAGATATTTAAACAAAGATGAAGAAGCAAGGAATCAGATGGTTTCCTTTATACCCTCTGGATATTATGATAGGCAGAAGTGCCTCTATTCCAGGGTGCAGTATAATTCATGCACATGAAGCTTCCTGACAATTCATCTAAGGATGATAGATTGGTACCTGAAGGTGAGATCTTGTTGATTGCATTCATAGCAGCCACATACTCTGCACCAAGAAACTCTTCAGGGGTTGCTCCCTTTTTGACTTTGCCAAGACAGATGGTCCCCTCCTTGAACAGAAGATCTTTCTTTGCAGGGTCAGAAGACTTGAACAGCTGAAAGATATCTTTTTCTGATCCAGTGTTTCCATAAAGAGCCTGCAATAATTGCATTAAATCAGGATTCAGTTAGCTACCATGATGAAGTTACATTTGCAGTTTGTAAACACCAAGCAATCACATTCACCTCCTTTGTTTACTGAAGAACTCTTTTCACTGGCCCCCCTTTTAAATGATTTAATTGCTTCTCACTTCTCATGCAAAAGAAGTCATGTTTGCCTTGGGCGAACTCTGGGACCACCTGCTTGACTTGCTGTAGTTTAGAGTGAGCTGTGAAGTCCTTCCCCCCCTCCACACCACAATCTCACCTCTTGGTTAGCTAGTATGTGGCGGACTTGGTCTGCCTTTTCAGAGCGCGTTACTACTCCATGAGGAGGAGCTGAACCCAAATTGCAGGTGCTGTATGAAGAAACTGGCCGACGGTCACCATTGGGGCACAACAGCTCAAATTCTTCACTCTTCAGATTGCGTGCCCAGTCAGCTTGGTTGTTTCCTGGAAAGAAGGCATTTACAAGAGGAGGAGGCTTATGACAAGAAAAAGTGTTCAATCTGTAGGTGTGCAATGCTCCGTCTAAGCTGTGGAGTCTTGTGTGCAAAAATTCTACTTTGTGAGCTGACATTAACTTTGTGAGCAAGCGATCTGGCTGCTGCATAAAATTAGTTTGTTCTGGAGCCATCTTTCCTGAGCTAAGACAAAAACATGTGAGTTGGAGGCTAAAAAACGGTGAGCTAGCTCACACTAACTCAGCTTAGAGGAAACACTGGTGCAGAGAACTTGCAGATATTTCCCCTTGTTGGGCATATATAGATGAGATGCATTATTTAGATGGGTAATTCAGAGACCATCCTATTGTGTGGACAAGGCCTAGAATTGGGAGATGTTACCTCTGCTATAAAGTTAGTCAGGGCTCTTTTAGTAGAAAAAGCACAGCAGGAACTCATTAGCATAATAGGCCACACCCAACAGCAGAAACTTATTAGCATATTAGGCCACACCCCTGACAGCACCGCTCATTAGCAACAGAACGAAGTTTGAGTCCAGTCGCACCTTTAAGACCAACAAAATTTTATTTGTAGTATAAGCTTTCGTGTGCGCGTACTTCCTCAGATACCTCAGGTGACACTGGACTCAAACTTTGTTCTGAAACAAGGATGTCAGTCTTCTGGTGGCTACTGTTCAGTAAAGAACATTCTTTTGTATGCATGCATATGGGATATACATGAGATCTAATGTAAAGTGGCATGAGAATAGTCCATTACTGTTAAATGGAAGAAAAATACCTTCGCCTCAGTCCAAAGTAATTTGAACATTTTTGTGCTGTCAAGAGTATGCAAGAGTTACCATGAGTTACTGCTGCCAAGAGAAAAGAGCAAGAGTCTAGTAGCACCTTAAAGACTAACCAAATTTGTGGCAGGGTAGGAACTTTCGTGAGTCACTGTGACTGCTCACTTCTTCAGATATTCTTCACTTATCTGAAGAAGTGAGCAGTGACTCACAAAAGCTCATGCCCTGCCACAAATTTTGTAAGGTATGAGCCTTCGTGTGCATGCACACTCTTTCAGATACATTGGAATGGAAGGTAGAGTTCGAACTTACAGACTTAAAATGTCAACATGTAACGTGAAGATGTTTTAAGATATGCAAAAACAAAACTAAATAAGCTATTTCGTTATTTAGTTTTGTCTTTTCATATCTTAAAACATCTTCATCATGTTACATGTTAATTTGCTGTTCAGCCTCTGTCTATAAGTTTGTACTCTACCTTCCATTCCAGTGTATTTGAAAAAGTGTGCATACACACAAAAGTTCATACCTTGAATAAATCTCTGTTGGTCTTAAAAGTGCCACTGGATTCTAAATTTATTCTACTGCCTCAGACCAACACGGATGACCACTTGGAACTATAACCATGGCAATTGTTTATTTTCACATGAGAAGTTGTAATTAAGTGCAAGCCAGGGAGAGTCAGAAAAACAGATTGGGTTTCAGCTGGAAAAGCCCTATTTGACCTTCATGCCAAATGCAGGAGGTGGATGCTGGTCATAAAATCCTGGATGAGTGCTATGTGCCAAATGGCCAGATTGGGAGAGCTTGGAGTATATCCCACAAGGGGCAGGATTTCTTACTCTGGATTGGGGGGGGGGGGATCATGACAGAGCAGTTTAAAACTCCATACATTCCAGACCTAAAACCAAGCATAATTCTTTAAGTGAAAACTGAAAGGCCTGTTTTTCAAAAGACTCTTGGGTGAGGCAACTAAGTGTTCCACACGGGGCGGTGCATCCACTTGGTAGGCCCTCCCAGGGGGCCAGTGAGGACCAGGCTACTTCCATTTTTTAGACCCCTTGCCATATTAAAAATAAAAAATGACAACATATGATGTACATAAAAACAAATTGCAAAACTTATCATATGGAACAACATTGATGAGTATTTAAATCTGAGGCCCCTTTTGACCTTGGACCCAGGCCAAATGGCTCTTCAGCTTCCTCTGGCCTCCTCTGATTGGCCTTGTTCACTGGCCCCACCCTAGTTATGGCCCAGAATGGTTGATGAGGGGCAGTGATTGTGTGGAGGTTTAGTACTGCAATCAATCTACATACTAATAGCCAAGTTGGCTAAATCTTTGAATACTTAAATCCAGTGAATGGAGCTATGAACAGGCAAGACAGATCTTTCTACAAACCTGAAAAGAGCTCCAGGTTTGCAGAAAAATGTGAAGTCTAAAAAAAATACATTGGGGTTTTAAAAACTCTGAAAATGATCAAAGGAGTGCCTGTAGCTTTAAGCAAAAGATTCCTTCAGTGGCTGCAGCTAGACAAAACAGTGTTGCACTTACCTGTAACTGTTGTTCATCAAGTTGTCTTCTGTTCAGGCCCACACTAAGAGCCTGCTTTTGTGCAGGCCAACCACCGGAACATTCCTAACCAGCTTTTACGTTTCTGCTTGTCAAAAGCTGAAGGGGAGGCCCCTCCCTGGAGCTAGAAGAGCATTTTCCTGCCAAAACGGTTATGTACTCCTGGGAGGGGCCCTGTCCCTCCCTCAGTTCTCCAGCTTGCAGGAGCAGAGTAATTACAGAGCTCACAGCGGGGAAGGAAGAAGGGAATGTGTGCCTGCACAGAAGACAACTCAATGAACAACAGTTACAGGTAAGTGCAACACTGTTTTCATCTTTGGCCTTCTGTGCAGTCCCACATTGGGAGCCTGGGAGACTGAAAAGCTACTTACTCAGAGTGGGTGTGATGCTCTCCTACTGGAAGAGAGAAAGCAGGAAAGCCTTTCCCACTGAAGCCTCCTTTCTGATGTTGATAACAATCATGTAGTGCATCACAGAGGTCTTCCAAAGAGGACCATGTTGCAGCCCTACAGATCTCCATCAACAGTGTGCTACACATGAATGCAGCTGATGCAGTCTGTGCTCTGGTCGAATGAGCTTGAACTGACAGTGGGTGTGGCACTCCAGGCTCATTGTGGCACCGCCAGATTGCCCTTGTGATCCACCTGGAGATGGTCTGAGAGGAAGCAGCTCTATCTTTTGAAGGGCCAGAGCAACACACAAACAGCCTCACCGATTTTCTGCAGGACTTTGTTCTATGCAGAGAACACAATAAAGCCCTATGAACATCTAACTTATAGAGTGCCGTTTCTGCCTCTGAAATGGGGCAAGAGACAAAAACAGGCAAAACACTATCCTGTGACAAATGAAACAGGGACACAACTTTTGATAGGAAGTTCAAACTAGACTGCAGTACTACCCTTTTGGAGTGAAGCTTAATGAATCTGCACAAAGAGCCACCTCCCTCCCCCAACCAAACATTTCCATTTGCTAGCATAAGAGGCTCTGGTCGAAGGCTTTCTAGCATTAAGGAGGACTTCCACCACTTGATCTGAGAAAACTACTCCAGTGGATTCAGTAATCATGCCATCAGGTGTAGCCTTGGCACCTCGTAGCTGAAAGTGGAGCTACAATGCAGCAGGTCTGGGGCTGCAGAGAAGTGTGTGAACCTCCCTTGGGAGGCCAACCGTAGTGTTTGGAACCATGCCTGCCTTAGACAGAAGGGGGTCACTAAAATACACTAAGTTATTTCCACTAGAATCTTGGCCTATACCATGAGAATAAGAGAGAATGGAGGAAAGGCAATAGGTGATTTTCAGTAAGGGCAGTAATTAGCCCATCATTAAGGTAGGGGTAGATAACACAACCTAGGGATCTAAGGTGCGTCACCACCATGGCTATGCACTTCATAAAAACACCTGCAGCCATGGCATGCCCGAAGGTGAGTACCATATATTGGTATACCTGACCCATAAACTTCAAATGCAGAAATTTGTTGTTGTTTTTTTGAAAAATGTATTGGTTTTTTTCTATAACACTAGACACTACAAAATTCTAGACACTACCAACACTAAACACTACCCTAAAAAATATACAAGGAACATAAAACAGCTTCAATTTAGCTCATACAAAAAATCCCTTTAAAAATGAAAATGGTTATGGCAAAGCATAATTGTTTAGTTATCTTTCTAATACAAACTGGAATCTTAATAGGTAGTTCAAGTGAATACATTTTAATTTTACTAAAATTACTATTTTAGCTAAATAGGTTATTTGTTTTTCTTTCCCTTAGGTTTCGCTTTTTCAAAGTTCCATTTGATTTTCAGTAGTTTAGGAGCCGCAGCTCCCTTTTCTGATTCCGAGTCCTCTCCCGAGGTACTGCTCAATAGGTTTTCCGCCCTTTCCATTTCACAGATGCTGGTTTCTTCTTCCTCTTCTTCCTCTGTTGGTTTTTTATCTTTCACTGGGCTTTGATGTCGTTCCAAAAACTGCTTTGCTTTTACAAGTGAGTCAATCTTTTCCTTCTCTTTATAGTTGAAGACAAGTCCTTC
The DNA here is from genome assembly GCA_029233225.1 of Lepidodactylus listeri. NCBI lineage: Eukaryota > Metazoa > Chordata > Lepidosauria > Squamata > Gekkonidae > Lepidodactylus > Lepidodactylus listeri. Next base: position 53,192,445 of record JARCFY010000005.1, on the reverse strand, counting down.
AGGTGTTATCTAACTGTAGGAGGTAGGTTTTCTGAAGAAAGTTAAGTCTTTGTATTGTTTTCTCTTTTTCCTTATTTCAAATGGTTATGTCCTTTAAGACTCTGATTTCTTTGTCTTTGATTTTCAGTGGTGTCCCATTTGTGGCCTTAAGCACCACGTCTCTAGTAGATCTTTTGGAGAATCTCACCTATATAGTTGCTTCAGATTCTCATCCTTGCTTGCGGGGAGGGCGGGGTATAAATTTGAAATAATAAATAAATCTTTCAGCTTGGGTACACCCTGGAATCTCAGAACATAGGTTGATCTATCCATTTGTAGTCTTAAAAATTAGTCTTTATCAGAGAGTCTCTCTTTTTCTACCACCTCTAGTCTTTGATTCATAGCTTTTGTCTTGGCTTCAACTTTTTTCACAGATTTTGCTGTTTTTTCTGTCTTAGAAGTAGCTTCTTTCAGTTGTCTTTGAAGTGCATCAAAGTTGTTATTAAGATTTGTCATTTGATCCAGCAGAGGGCACAGAGCTACAGCTAGCATGTTAGAAAAGTCAGTGGTTGTTTCCAGTCTGGAAACAGGAAGTGTTGACTTTGCAGTTTCTGGAGAGGGCTTCAGTCTGGGCACCATTTTATCCCCTCTGCCAATCACTGTTTATAATTCAGGAAAGTTTAACAATGTCACAGAAAGTCAGTTTAGAATCCGCTTTAAAGAGATCTGTCATCACTTGGGAGAATCGTGCAAAAAATCCAGGATCATAGGCCATTGAATCAGTTTCAGACGCTTAAAGTAGGAAAGGGGGAGAGGGTAACACAGTCCCTTCCCCCACCGCTTTAATCAGGGCTTCAGATCACTTAGGAAATATCCAGTTTAAATGGAAAACGACTCACACCTCATGCTTACCTCGTCGCAGCTGCGCAGGTAAGAGAATCTTTTTTTTCCTGCCCAGTTCCTTGATCACCGGTCCAGTGTGCGCCCCTTGGAGCCATGGGGGTGTCGCGGCGGTGGGGCCTACAGAGGCAAAGGAGAGCCTCAATCCCTTGGCTGCTGCCTCAGGAGAGGCACCCCTCGCACCTCAGGCTAGGAGCCCCCTACAAGGGCTCTGGGGGGTCCAGAATCGTCCAGGACCCCTCTCAACCGCCAGGCTGCGGGCCATCTTTGTCAGAGCTCCGATGAGATGCTCCCAGCATTAAGATCACCAAAACCAGAAGTCCCCAAATGCAGAAATTTGTGATACGTTGGGCACATGAAAGTACATGTTCTTCAAATCTATAACAATGATACTGAGGCCTCTCAAAGGTTCTCTGGCGGGACTGCACCAGAGGTGCCGAAAAATCGAGTTGTCTATTTTTCTTAATTTGCAAAAGGAAATCATCTGTCTTCTCTGAGAAGAGGGTAGCACCTTCAAAGGGCAGGTCTTCTGTCTTTTTGCCAGGTTTCGCTAGTAAGGCAGTGGAACAAAGCCATGCATATCTGTGAAGCACCACAGCTGAAGCCATAGCTCGGGCACATGAGTCTGCTGTGTGTCTCCCAGCATTGATCTGTTGTTTGGACAGATGAAGGGCTTCTGCTTGAAGAAGCTTAGCAAGTGACTTTTGTTATCTGGCAAAAGGTCAATGTAGGTTTACATTCTTTCCCATAAGAAGAGTTGGTAGCAACCCATTATGGCTGCATAGTCGATGATTGTAAGGTTAAGAACCGAAGAAGAATATGCCTTTCTACTAATCACATCAGTTTTACACCCCTCCCTGTCAGCAGGGGAAGTGTGTACACATGGCCGATGGCAAACCTGCATTTCCTCTGCAACGAGAGATGACAGAACCGCGTGGGTGAAAAGGAAGGGACAACCCTCCTGTTGCACTCTATAAAGGTTTTCAACCCACTTCGAAGTAGCAGGGACAGTAGATAGTTTTTCCCATATGGTGTTGGAAATATCCAAAAAAGGTGATTGCTCCCAGTGAGTTGGAGTAAAGCTTCCCAAAATTTTGTCTTTTAGTCTCGTAACCGATGCAGTGACTTGGATTTCTAAAGTCTTGGCAAAATGGAAGATCATCTGTTCTGCATACAGTCGCATGTCCTCATTAGGTGAGACCAGGTTCATACTCCCCACCATGTTGCCTGGTGAGGGATCGGAGGGTGGACCGGAGCTCTATTCTGACAGGGAGACATCACTCTCCTCATCCAATTTGGAGAACAGAGGGATTCCCTTCTCGTAGGAAGTGGGGTTGTTGCCCAGGTGGAGATGGGAGGGTAAGGACCTCACTCCCAAAGATGTTGTTCAGTTCCAGTGGATGTAGGTTGATCACCCCATTCATTCGGAAAGGGAGAAAGATAATAAAAAGAATACTGCTGCCAAGGCTAAGGAGGGGCTGCGGAGGGGTGACATGATCAAGGTTTATAAGATTATACATGGGATAGAGCAGGTAGAGAAAGAAGTCCTTTTCTCCCTTTCTCACAATACAAGAACTAGTGGGCACTCCATGAAATTGCTGAGCAATCAGATTAGAACAGATAAAAGGAAGTACTTCTTCACCCAAAGAGTGATTAACACGTGGAATTCACTGCCACAGGAGGTTGTGGCGGCTACAAGCATGGATGGCTTCAAGAGGGAATTAGATAAACATATGGCGCAGAGGTTCATCAGCGGCTATTAGCCACAAGTATAGATAGGAACTCTCAGTCTGGGGCAAGTGATGCTCTGTATTCTTGGTGCTTAACGGGGGGCAACAGTGGGAGGGCTTCTAGAGTCCTGCCCCCACTGCTGGACCTTCTGAGGGCACCTGGTGTTTTTGGTCACTGTGTGACAGAGTGTTGGACTGGATGGGCCACTGGCCTGATCCAACATTGGCTTCTCTTATGTTCTTAGGGTCATGGAATTGGCTGGGAGGGCTGCGACGCCAGGATCAGATCCGATTGATTCGGAGGAAGGCTGTATCTCTCCTTCCTAGCAAGATGGGGCCAGAGAATGCACATGCAGAGATGAGGTTCTCAGAGGCAGGAGGCCTGGAACCAATAATGGAACCAAAGCTGGAATCGACGTTGAACCAATGACATCAAAACTGGTGGAGAGGCCCAAACCAGGGAGTGGTGAAGGGCCGAGTGATGCTTGTCTTGGTGCCTATCTTTATGCTTGGACTTTGCCCTAGCCATCGGCTTGGAAGCAGAGTGAGAACATCTAGGCAATAGGGAACTATGCCTTGTAGGGGCCAAGGACAGACCAGACAGGAATGAAATAACTGATGGCAGGCGAGAAGGAAAATCAGTCAAGGCTGGAGACTTACTATCAATGGTATGCTGTCCTTCTACCAAAATGGAAGGCTTTGTAGCTGAGCTCTCAAAACACAAAAGAGCTTTTTCCTAGCTTTGAGTCTCACCACTCTTGACAGGTCTCAATTAGAGAGTAAACTGGAGGTAAAACTTGCATCAAGTTGTGTCCTTCGCTGAGGTAAAGGAGGCATAAAGAATGCCCATCAGAGCGGCTCATCTTGGTTCCTCACTGGGAACACTTTTTGAATGATGCCTTCTTAGTCAAAGAAAAATATGAAGAGAAGCTGGTAAGGACAACTTGCTCAAAGGCAGCAAAAAGAAAACTGAGGGAGAGAAGGGGGCCCCTCCCAGGAGCATGCGGCCATTTCAGTGGAAAAACTCGACTCCAGGGAGGGGCCTCCAATTTAACTTTTGACAAGGAGCAAAGTAAAAGCTGGTTAGGAATCCTCCAGTGGTTGGCCTGCACAAGCACAGTCCCCCAGTGTGGAACTGCACAGAAGACCAAAGATGAACCATAGTATTTCAAGCCTGGTTTTGTCAGTAAAAAGCAGTGCAAGGGGCAGGGCCCTTTCCAGGCCTATTTTGGCATTTGAGGGAGGACTCCTTGGGACCAGGTCTGACAAGGATTGCCAGCTCTAGGTTGGAAAGGTCCTGGAGATTTTGTGGTAGATTATGAGGAGGGCAGGGTTGAGGAGGGTAGAAGCCTCAGCCAGATATTATGCCATAAAGTCTACCCTCCAAAGCAGGCATTTTCTCCCAGGGACAGATCTCTGTTGTCTAGAGTTCCACTCTTACTCTGGGAGATCTCCAGGTCCCACCTGGAGGTGAAGAACCCTAGACCTGGAAACAACCTCTGGTAACTTAATACTTCCCAACTTGCATGACTTAACTAGGCTTGGCATCTTGCTACTGTTCAATAACAATCACACTATGAAAGCCAGTGTGGTTTAGCAGTTAGAGCTTCAGAGTAGGGTCTGGGAGACCCAGGTCTGAATCCCCATCTTGCTGCAGAAGCTCACTGGGTGATTTTGGACCAGTCACATACTTTCAGCCTAGTCTACCTCACAGGGTTGTTGTGAGGAGAAAAAAGGAGGAGAGGAGAATAATGTAAGCTGCTTTGGTCCCCACTGTGGAGAAAGGTAGGTATCACACAATTGGGCAATGAGGCTGCTGGGCGGGAGGGACCAGCTTAAGATAGGGGAGCAGATAAAGGTAGGCTGTTGGGTGGGAAGAAGATAGGGCTGCCAACTCCAGGTTAGGAAATTCCTAGAGATTTGGGAGATGGTGTCTGGGGAGGGGAGGGCTTGAGGAAGGGAGGGACCTCAGAAGGATATAGTGCCTTAGAGTCCACCCTCCAAAGCAGCCATTTCCTCCAGGGGAACTAGGGTTGCCAACCTCCAGATGGGGGCTAGAGATCACCTGGAATTACATCTCTCCAGATGACAGAGATCAGTTCCCCTGGAAAAAAATGGCTGCTTTGAAGGGTAGACTGTGGCATTATACCCTGCCCAAACCTCACCTTCCCAAATTTCCAGGAATCTCCTCACTTGGAGCTGGCAATCCTAAGGAAAACTGATCTCTGTTTTGTGACTCCAAGAGATCTCCAGGTTAGCAACCTTAAACGGAGAGAAGGAAGCAGGAAAGGAGACACTATGGGGCTTTCAGAAAAAAGAAAGAGAAAATAGTGGGGGAGCAGGAAGTGAAATGCCTCCTGCAATTCCTTGCGGGTTCCCACTTGCTTCAATTATTATTCAGAGCCCTTGTTGTGAAACAAATACATACCATCAGTGTTCTCAAATACTGTGGTCATTTTAACGAAGGCTACATTTGCTTCCGCCTTCTCTACTAAACACCTAGAAAACACAACAAAAGATTGTAAATTCCTTGCTGTCCTTGAAGGATTTCCAATTAAATTGAAACTGGTGCAAAATTCACACAGAGTGACACTAGTATTCTTGGCACTACTCATTTGTATACCCCAGCAGTATCTTGGAAATGATACTGTATGGGTAGAAGAGATGAAAAGCTGTGTCCAGGGACAACAGCCCTGCCCCCAAACTTACCTGGGCCAGTGAAGGTTTCCAGGTGGGTGACACAGGCCCAAGTGGCAGCTGGAGCAGCTACAGTGAGCCTCCGGTGGAGGCCCTACCAGAAGCACCACAGAGAGAAGACAAGGCTCTGCCAGCAAACTACACCTGTAGACAATCCCCCAGATGAGGCTGGCAGCCTCCCTACCTTTCTCAGGCCAGCACAAGCCAAAGGAGAGACCCTCTTCTAAGGTAGCAGAGGAGGAAGCAGTACATGAAGGGCAGGCCTAGGCCAGTAATCCAACAGTCTCTGTTACACACACCCAGCAGGGCCATGCCCTTCTTCATGGGACACCCAAGGAACCATGGGAAATCCTTTAAAAGGCAGGAAGCAGGATACCCAAGGAAAATGGGTTACATCTCTATCTTGCAGGGAGCCAAGCCAGTGTAAGACAGAATTTTCTCTTCCCCCAGCAAATGAGGTTTTGTCTTCAGCCTGCTGGGTGCTGGAGGACGTGGCATCCCTGAGCTTCATCCCCCTGGGAGTCAGAGCCTGACAAGCTGTCAGCTGAAGCATCATCTGCCCAACTATGTGTTGTTGATACTGCTGTAATTGTCTGCTAATTAGATTTTTCCCAAATGCCTGGATGTGTATTTTGGTAGACATATGGAACACACACACGCTTTGCTGCAGCTAGATTTTAGTTAGGGTTGCCATCCTCCAGGTGGGGCCTGGGGATCTCCCACTTTTACAACTGATCTCCAGCTGACAGAGATCAGCTCCCCTGGAAAAAATGTCTGCTTTGAAGGGTGGACTCTATGGTATTCTATCATGCGGAGGCCCCTCCCCTCCCCAAACTCCACCTTCTCCTGGCTCCACCCCCAAAGTCCCCAGGTATTTTCCAACCTGGACTTGGCAACCCTGATTTTAGTCCAGTAGCACCTTAGAGACAAACATTTTGGAAAGTCAATGCTCCTTTTGTCAGATACCTGTAGTGTTATTTCTACTAGTAGATGGAAGAAAAAGAAAATCTTGGCTTCATTTGAGATGGGACTCACAGGGGCTGGAACCTGTTTTCAGTGCCAGTGCTTTGCCTTGGAAAATGTGTGGATGATATTATCATTATTATGTGTCTTTGAACTGTGCCAAGTCCCTGTGGAGCAATTGCAGCCAGACTCCCACACATACCCGAGATAAGAGGGAAAGGGCTGCCAGGCAGAATTCAGCCCAAGTATAATCAGTACAGAGCTCTGGTATAATATGGTAGATCTGTAGCATAATATACAGAACTGTGGTTGGAAAGGAGACCAAACTGTAACGTGGGGAATGGAAAATGTATGAATTGTTTGTCTAGGGTGGAATAATTGCCATCCTCTGTTAACTCCCAAAGCAATGTTTGGTTTGAATAAAAAAGCTACGTACCGGAAAGCACCACTATAGCCATAGTAGAGCTCCTGGCTGTTAGGTGCACACACATGCACAGGTGGGTTGGTGCCACTGCCCACACACATCCTGCAGAGTGGAGATTCAGGAGGTGACCCTGGGGCACAGCCTTCACTGAAAAAGTGATCTAACATGGGAACAGAGAACAGAAAACTTGAAATTTTCCAATTCCATTCTTGTAAGCTTACCTGAAATCATATGTGCAACAAAATGAGATCATTAGAAACTTAGAAAAAAAGATATCTGGAACTTTGGGACTATTTGGAACCCAGTCTCCTCTTTTTGAACCAGCTGCAATCAAGAGAGCTAAATGAAAATTATCACCTCAGAAATACTGCCTTTTTGCATTAGTTTCCCAACACAAGCTTGGTGCCATTGGCAATACATCAGTGGTTTAGGGGATTGTCAACCTCCAGGTGCAATCTGGAGATCTCCTAGCATTACAACTGATCTATGTAGATCAGTTCTCCTGGAGACAATGGCAACTTTGCAGGACAGATTATGGCATCAAATCCTTCCTGAGCTTCTTCCCCAGACTCTGCCCCCAAATCTCCCAGGAATTTCCAAACTTGGGTTGACAACCCTAGTGGTCTCCAATAGACCTATAATTTCACTCAGTTATGGACTTGCTGCTTTCCAGTATTACAATGTACAGTATTCAGCCCAGACTTCACACCTTTCTAACTAATCTATTCTGTGCAGAGAATATAAGATGGCAGTATAGAGCATCTCGTGTAGATTTTTCTGTATGTGCCACTAGAAACCATAGCACTAGATATGTTTTCTGTGTCGAGGCACGTATGCTGCCTGGAGCTCCTGTGAAGAAAGATGGGATAGAAATGTAACATAAGTAAATATAAGGTCACCCACCAACATCAGTAATTCCAGTCTGATTGATAATCATGCCCATGGGGATATTCCAACCAGCAGTTCTACCCCGGGAAGTATGGCAGGACTTCTTTCCTTTCAGGGTCTTCCATGTGGTACCAGGATCACTTTTCTTGACAACAGCTACAGCAACATAGGCACCTTCATCAAAAGACAGAGAAACAACAAAAATCTTTCAAATGAAAAGCAAAACTAAATACTGCAGATGGGAGAATAAGAATTGTTGGTCCACAGACAAACTTCTAAATCACATTCAACAGACGCTTTGTCAATAGATTAAGCCCCAGAGCTCTATCTTTAAAAAGATAGTATAAGTCTCATTATTTCCCCCTGAAGTGGTAGGAGAAAGGGTTCACCATATTTTTGATTCTCAAGTAAAAGTTCAAACATCTAATGCTATTTTCTATGCCTGTGTGCCACATAATTACTCACCATGGACCGGTGCTCCTTCAGTGCGGCATGCTTCGGTGTCCGCTGTAATGAAAATAAGAAAGACCCCCATTTAGACTGAAATGATTGTTTTAAGTGTCTACCCTCTTTATGTAGAATTTCACAAATTTTAGAAAATAGTCACTCTTGTTTTTGACATTTTCTTCAATTTTGCTAATTTTCTTATTCCTAAACCTTTACATATACTTTTATTCAACAAGCTTTTAAGTTGTAAGAAATCAGACCACCCTATATTGTCGTTCCTTAGTTGCTTAATTTCCTGAAAGTCCAAAGTAGTATTTCCTTTAATTAATGCCAATGTAAATGGGGAAAAGATATGAAATATGAAATTCCAGAAGAAAAACCGAATTTTATTTTTACACGTAGTTTATCCTTTTGTACTTTTGTCAGATTTTGAGAAAATTGCTATACGGGCACTTGACACTACACAAAATAGCAAAAAAATATTAAAGATCGTATTACACTCTGGTATTGCAAGCTACTGAATGCAGCCTATTTGCATATGTGGAGGACATGCAGATGGGTTAAAAATGCTGTTTAGCAGTTGCAGACATTATGAAGTATGTATTAGATATGGGTTTTCCTTATTCCTCTGAGGTCATCTTAAACTGGATTTCGAATTAAAGCATTTCAAAATATGATCTTTTATACTATAACAGCAGCTAGAAGTACATTTGTGAGATACTGGAAGTCAGATAATATCCCACCAATGGAAGAATGGGTCATAAGCAGTGCTCCCTCTAAGCTGAGTTAGTTTGAGCTAGCTCAGTTTTTTAGCCTCCGGCTCACACATTTTTGTCTTAGCTCAGGAAGGATGGCTCCAGAGCAAACTCATTTATGCAGTAGCCAAATCGCTCGCTCACAACTTTAATGCCAGTAGCTCACAAAGTAGAATTTTTGCTCACAAGACTCCACAGCTTAGCGGGAGCACTGGTCATAAGATGTAAAGAAAACTTTTTGGTGAACAGATTGACATTCTTAAAAAGAGGGGAATGTGTCAATCTTAATTGAATTTTGCAAACTTTTTATCCAAGAGTTGCTCAATTGATGTAATAAAGTGGAATACAAAGATTTCAGTAGAATTTCAAATACTTCTGTTGATTTGTTATGTAATCTTAATTAAGTTAAATAAAAAAAGAAACACCAAAAAAAAGTAAGAAAGACACACACACATCCTTTAATGTTCCCAGTTTTCACAAGTGGTCATAGCAATGGGAGTAAAAAACCCCTGTTCACAAACCTGAGGAACCAAATCAAGCTGGGAATTTTTTGAGGACATATAATAAAAAGAAGCAGCAAATATCTTGCAGATTATTTATTAATTTTAAACAATTATATTCCAACTGTCTTTTAAAAATAAAAGTGGCTTACACAAACTAACAGAACAACAACTGGCATACAGTAGAATAACAATCTAAAAACCCAACCATAAATTCTCATCACAAAGCACAGAAACCCAATTCAACAAGTGCAAGGGAAAACTATCTACCAAATACCCTCTGAAATAAAACAATATGTAAAGCAAAATGTTATCAAATTCAATCAAAGAAGGGGCTCTATGCACATCCTCAGGCAGATCATAACATGATATAGGTACTACAGCTGAAAATATCAGGGATTTCACTGAGGATGGTCAACACCAGGGCTATTTTTGGGCAGGAACGCACAGGAACGGAGTTCCGGCTGGCTCCAGAGTTGGCCACACCCAGCAGGAACTCATTAGCATAATAGGCCACACCCAACAGCAGAAACTCATTAGGATTGGCTACATTAGGGGTATGTGGCCTAACATGCGGATTAATTCCTGCTACAAAAAAAGCCCTGGGGTTTGACAACAAACAAGGTAAACAGAATAAGAAGCAAAAGGTGAGTGTGGCTGGATGACCACTCTTCTGGTAACATGGGGGTGTGGCCTAATATGCTAATCTGTGCTGTCAGTGGGGTGGCCTAATATGCTAATGAGTTTCTGCTGTTGGGTGTGGCCTATTATGCTAACGAGTTCCTGCTGGGCTTTTTCTACAAAAAAAGCCCTGGTCAACACCCTTGTCTGCAAGGCATGGTACAGAGAAGTTGCTCAGAGCATTTTAGCTGCCGGATACTAACTGACTCATTCTCAGGACAATTCTGTGCACAGTTGCTCCAGTTTACACCAATAGCTTTCAACAGAAGTAACTACATAGGATTGCTTTCTGGGCACCAGTCCATTGAAAATCCTATGACGTGGAGCTCTAAGCTTGCTTAAATCTGATGGTTAAACCAATGGTTGAATGCCCACCATTCACGAGGGGTTGATTCCCCCAGTGTGCATGTGAGGCTGCCAGAGTTTGTGCTTACTGTCTTTGGTGATTTCTCGCGCCACTGGTACCAAGCCACATTTTCCTGCAACATAGACAAGGCCTCCATCTAAACTCACAGCATCAGCTTCATTTTTCTGCAGTGAAAAAAAGTCTATGTCAAGAGTTGTTTCTTTCTCAAAGAAAGAATGTTAGATCACAATTAAAGCCACAGCACTGGCACAGCCCACAGGAAGTTTTTCAATTGAAATGAATTTGACTTGGTAAGATTACAAATGTTTATTTCAGTGGAGCTTTCATGCAAGAATTTCTGCATGAACTCCGCCTTGGTTCTCCAGATGTTTCCAGCACCTCTCCTATCACATCACATTCATCTATTGGGAACTTTAATGGCAACCTAATGTTTAGGGTTTGCGGTTGGGAGGGCATGCCTGGAAATATTTATTCCCTTCATTTTTCTGATCACTGGAATGTCATCTAAATAAACATTTCCTAATACTCAACTTTCTAGGTTGTGGCCTTCTGGAAAGGTACGTTTGGTACGTTGTGTAAGGATTCTGTAAGTTCTGTAGGGTGAGGCATGTGATTCTCACAGCTGAAGAAAAGCTTCACTGTGCCAGCCAAACCATTATTAGGCCAGTACAAGCCTGAGAAATAATCAGTCCTTACCAATAAATGGGAGAGATTTTGCATAAAATGTTCCTCTGTGATATATGACAACCAACACAGCTCAAGTCTTGTAATTCTGGGCAATTAAAATATTGCAGCTTAAAATTCTGGTTTCCAGGTGACTTCACCTTCACAAGTGACATCAGTAGATACCAAGGGTGTGGACTTTGCAGTGGTGGCATCTCATCTTCCTTTTCCATAGCTTTGTGCTGACAGTGATCACTTGTATGTGCCAGGTAAAGAGATTTCCAGATTATTAAAAGCTCTCAGTGGTCTTTGAATGGTTTTTAATATATTACTCTGAACATGGTTTCAGTTTTCTTGGTTGGTTTATTTTGCCTTTTAAAAAGTCTATGATGTTTTATTCTTCTAGATGGGAGTTTAGCTTAGTTGTAAGACATTTTGGAACCTTTAGTTGAAAGCCAAGGTGAGAAGATTTTGAATAAACAAACACACGAGTCTACATTCCCCAGTGTTTGAAACATAAAGGAACAGAAGGAGCAGACAATCAGATATGGCTGTGCTAAAAGTATTGTGATCCAAACCACACCAGAATAGAAACAAAGAAAGCTGAGGGACATACTTTCAATGGAAACAGACAAGCAGGAGACAGAAAACAACTGTTAGCCCTTACTAGAATCTTGACAATGGCATCTTCTGGACTTTCAGCCACAGCACACTCGATGGCACCTCCACTCACGGCACTCCAGGTGTCACACTTTTCCTTCTCATCCCTGCCCACGGTGCACCAGCGGACCTTTTTTCCTGTACCAGGACTAGCTGTCGCTGCAGGACCAGAAAGGGAAAACTGAGCTGCAAACTGACTGGAAGCAGAGGGAGGTGTGGCCTGGCCCCTTAATATATCAAAGTTGCCTTTCGAGCATATGCAAGGCCAGCAAAGTGTGGTATCAATGGAGGAAGGAGATAAAATAATTAGCCATTTTATAATTTGATCCATTTGCATCACTTTTGTTCTGGAAATACTGAAAAAATCAGACTTGAAATGTCACAGTCATCACCATGCTGGCCAGAAAGTTGCAGTAACACAGTGTGCATTCTTAAATGAATACTCTGATTAAAAGACATTTACAAAAGTAGAACAAATAGAGCTATTTAGACCTATATTAATTCTGAATAGTACACTCAAGGAGCAAGAATGAGAACATCCCCATTTTGCTTTAGTTGATGTGAGTCTTTCTGGAATATCAGTTTATAGCACAATAAATTCCTGCCTCTTATTTTAAATGTCTTCCCTCAAGTGAGCACTTTGGTTGTGAGGATATTTATTTGCTTAGTGCTCAAGACAAAATACTATAGTGCTGGGGAGAAACTGTGATTTAGTGGCAGAACATCTGCTTTGCATGTTAGAAGGTCCAAAATTCAGTTCCTGGCATCTTCAATATAAAAGTGTATGCCAGTCAGCTGAAGCCCTAACGGGGACTGTCCAGGCTAGCATGATCTTGTCAGATCTCAGAAGCTAAACAGTGTTGGCCTTGGTCAGTATTTGGATGGGAGACCACAAATGAATATCAGGCTTGTGATGTAGAGGCAGGCAGTGGCAAACCACCTCTGAATGTCTGTTGCCTTGAAAACCTCACCAGGGTTCTCTACAAATCACCTGTGACTTGATGGCAAAAAAAATTTAAAACCATCTCCAGTGTGTTGCCCACAGCTTATTTCTTTGTTGCCCCTTCCTTCTTTCCCAAAGCATCTCTTCCGAAACTAGGCAGCCAATCCTGGTTTTGCTCCATCTAATAGGAACAAGAGGTGTTCCAGAAGACCAGCAGAGACATCACCTTTGGGTCTGCAAGGAGTGCAAATTCAGAAATAGCTGCCCCAATAGCAGGAGGATGCTTGGCTTGGAGCCTCTGAATATTTTGTAATTGCCTCCCATGGCAGCCTTTATGTGACTGGTCTTGCCTCCCATGGGGGTCATTTTTTGCCACTGGTCACTCTGATTTCTGAAGACCGCAGGTTGGGAACCCAGTAGAATACATGAAAGACCTCTTCCAGAGACCCTAGAGAGCCACTGCCAGTCTGAGTAAATGCTACTCTGACCAGTGAGTTGACTCAGTCAGTTATATATGTTCAATATTTCTCACGCATATCATGCCACCTAAGGAAGCCCTGTTATTCCATGTTCTGTACAGAATGTGGTTGTTTGAGTATGACAAGCACCTATTGCCTATTAAATGTTTTGAGATTGTTTAAAATGAGTTGAGTGTAAGGCTGCCAGGTCCCCCGGGGGAACGGGGGGTTCTCCAGTGGTTCTTCGTGGGACAGTCCTCACGTCTGGGGATAAGCTCCTCCTCCTTCCGCAGGGTCGGCTCCAGCTTTCGATCCTGATGGGGAGGGGCTTATTCCTCCTGAGGCGTCCCAGTTCTTAGCCGGCCCTGCTTGCAGCAGGACGGAATCCAGCAGCGCTGCATAGCGCAGCAGAAGAAGAAAGAAAAATTAAGAAGAAACAAAGGAAAAGAAACGAGCCGCAGCAATTGCGGTGACCATCGGAAGGCCGGCGCAGAGGGCTTGAGAAAGCCAGCCTCGGGCGGTCCCCGACGGCGGCAGCCCCTCACCGGCCAAGATACCTTCACGGCTACACCCGCCAATAAAATTATTGAGCAGAGAGCCTGCTCCGTTGCAAAGGAGCGCGGCGGGGATTTAGAGAATGCGGCAGCAAGGTACACCCCTTCCCGGCACCTTTCTCTTTCGCTTCCCCGGCCTCTCCCGCTGCCGCGAGGATCGACGGCCGCTCACTTCCCTACACAGTAAGGTGAAGGTTGAGCCGCCTGCCCGTCCTTAAGGACAAAAGGAGGCCGACGTAGACCCCGGCGACTGATCTTTTCCCTGGGTGGGGAGGCGGAGTCCCGCCCGCCCTCGGGGGCGCCGGCGCGGTCCATTCTTCCCCCCGATGCCATCCCTTTCTCGGCTGCAACGAGCACGGGAGGGATGATTCTAGCCCCTGCGTCCCTTCGGCGATGTAGCGCGGTCGGCCCGCAGATCGGGGTCGGCACGGGTATGGAGTGAAGGAGGGGGTTGAGGGCGGTTTGCCACGGCAACGGCTCCCTCAAGAACCGACGGTTTTTGCCTTTTCCTAAAAAGGGGAGGGGGTGCTTTCCATGCTCCCGGCCCGCAGAGAACCCTTTTCCCCCTGTTAAGACCCAGTGGGTATAGGCGGGAAAAGCGGACGGCGGCCATTTTGAATTTTGCCTCGTACACCCTATTCTTCCCACCTACGCCATATTGGCACTAAGAAATGGCGGGAAAAATTTTTCTGGGCGGCCATTTTTGGAACAGGGGCCTCCGGTCCTGATTGGGATCAGGACGGATTTACTTGCTGGGCTTCTGGAGAATCCTTTTCTCCCTTTTTTACCCCATAGGTTTTTTCCCCAGCAGAGATTAAACCCCCCCCCCACTCTTTTGGCCCTGACCTGGACCCAGGCAGGCCCCTTCTCTTCAGCTCTGGGAAGCTAAGTAGGAGCAGACCTGGTTACTATTTGGATGGGAGACCTCTAAGTAATACCAGGGCCGTCATATAGAGGCACAGGCAATGGCAAACAACCTGTGAATGTTTTTCTTGCCTTTTTCAAAAAATCCTACAGGAAGCCCCCTAACCTCTGTTGGGGGGGGGGGAACTAGATGGACCACAACCAAGGGGGAAAAATTATCTTACAGGGAAATTATGGAAATCTACTTTTTTCCCACAGGTCCATATCTGGGAAATCATGGCTACAAGTCCACCACACGGTGAATCTAATGGCGAAATGAATTTCCCCAGATTTTCGGTCTCTCTGGCCTCTCAGGAACCCACAGAGAACCATGATATCGAACCCAGCCAGGCCTCTCAGGCAGCTCTCCTGGGCTGGTTTAAAAACGAGATGAAACAGGAGGTTGCAGAGATGATTAAAGAGGCTCCCCTTAGTAAGGGTCTGCATAATACCTCTCCGGAGAGGGGCAGACCATCTAAAAGGTCCAGAACAAGGCACAACTCCCCCAGTGCCCCCAGGTCGCCCAACTCAAACAAACGCCAGAGACAGGGCTCGACCACTAGGGCGCACAGCCCGCTTATGGAAAATGAGGCCTCACTCTCAGGATCCTCATCATCATCAAACTCAGAACTAGAGGAAGGGGAACTGTCTGAAGATGAGGAGGAGGTTATGCCGTCGGTTCAATCCCGACTGTTCCCTCAAGAATTCTACTCACGACTACTCCCTAAAGTGCTTAGGACCCTAGGCCTCACCACCAAATCCAAGGAGGAATCTCAGGATTCAGAGTTTCAATCTGGCTCAGGGAAACTGATGCCAAAAATTTCCGTCTCCCAGACAGGGTTGCTCCTTCCAGCCCCTTTCTTTGAAATCATGAAAGCAGAATGGGAACACCCAGCTAAGCCCAAGGCTAACCATGGTCTTATCTCCAAATTTTATTCTCTTATGCCAGACGCCACCAAAAAACTTAAACTGCCAGTGGTGGATGATCCAGTCACCAGCTTATCTTCCAATTCTGTACTCCCCATGGATGCAGAAGGCCTGCCCAGGGACCAGACCGATAGACGCATAGAACAAGCCCTGCGAAAAAACTTTGAAGCATCTGCTTCGGCGATCAAAGCCTCAACAGCAGGATCCATGTTTGCCAGAGCTGCTTACGACTGGTCAGAAAACCTTGCATCAGCAGGTAGCAACGTGCCAAAGGAGTTTAAAGATGAGCTTAAAAAGATCTCCTTGGCAGTCGCTTTCGCAGCAGACGCCACTTTGGATGCCATCCAGCTCACAGCACGGGCCATGGCATGCAGCGTGACGGCCCGGCGGAACCTCTGGTTACGCCACTGGGATGTTGACTCCCTTGCTCAAGCCAAGGTAGCTGCGCTCCCATTCAAAGGAGGAAACCTTTTTGGAGAGGGCCTAGACAGGTACCTGTTTGAGGATCGAGATAAAAAGAAAGTCCTCCCCTCCAAGAGTAGGAGCACAAAACACAGGAAACGCTTTCAACCTTTTCAGTCCTTTCGAGACCCCAAAAGGGGGCAAAAAGCCACATTCACCAAAGCATTTAAAGGGAAATGGCAGAA
The DNA here is from genome assembly GCA_029233225.1 of Lepidodactylus listeri. Taxonomy (NCBI): domain Eukaryota; kingdom Metazoa; phylum Chordata; class Lepidosauria; order Squamata; family Gekkonidae; genus Lepidodactylus; species Lepidodactylus listeri. The sequence goes on along the minus strand of JARCFY010000005.1, from coordinate 53,176,359 downwards.
TAGACAATCAGGCAATAAGCCCTTCTTCAACAACAACAAAGGAGGTCAATCTACCCCCAAGAACCCCAGGAAAGGTACAGCATGACTATGTGGGAGACCGAGATCCACGAAGAATAGGAGGACGTCTTCTTTTCTTCGCGGATCAATGGCACATGACGGTTTCCGACCGCTGGGTTCTAGAGACGGTGACGTGCGGATACAAAATAGAATTCGCTTTTCTACCCGGGCAACGCATCATTCAGATCCCAAAATATCTAAATCCAACCAAACACCTCCAAATGAAGGAAGCAATCCGACATCTCCTAGACATAAGAGCGATAGAAAAAGTTCCTCGTTCCCAGCAGGGACAAGGGGTTTACTCGATCCTCTTTGTAGTTCCAAAAAAGAATGGGGATACCCGGGCCATTCTAGATCTAAAATGGCTAAACACCCATGTCAAACACAAAAAATTCAGAATGGAGACCTTAAAGTCCATTCTGAACGCATTGCAAGAGAGAGACTTCCTAACCTCTCTGGATCTCTCGGAAGCCTATCTCCATATACCCATTCACAACTCACACAGAAAATTCTTACGCTTTTCATACGCAACCCACCACTACCAATACAGGGCCCTCCCATTCAGTCTGAAATCCTCACCCCGCGTTTTTACCAAAATCTTGGTGACACTGGTAGCCCATCTAAGGATACAAGGGGTGGAGCTTTTCCCTTATCTGGACGATATCCTCATCAAGGCTCCATCGTTCCAGGAGAGCTTACATGCCTCTCACATCACCATACAGATTCTACAAAACCACGGCTTTGTGATCAACAGAGAGAAGAGCCACCTCCATCCCTCTCAACAACTTACACACTTAGGGGAGAGAATAGACACACTGCAAGACAGAGCTTTCCTCTCTCAGGAGAGAGAACAAAAGATCAGGACCCTCCTGACCGAGGTGACTCAGTCACGTCTAGTTCCCCTCATGACATTGACAAAACTTCTGGGGATGCTGGTATCCTGCCAGGATCTAGTCACTTGGGCACGCTTCCATGCCAGACCACTACAAAGGTTCCTATTACCTCATCAACACGCAATAGCACACAAACAACACAAAATGTTACATCTCCCTTCCGACTTGAAGCAACATCTTCTATGGTGGCTTCAATCGGGGAGGTTCAGTCTCGGGTCTCCCCTCAGGGATCCTCAGAGAGTAACCATGACAACGGATGCGAGCCTCTGGGGATGGGGAGCGCATTCGGAGGGCCACATGGTCCAAGGGGAGTGGTCGACGGAAGAGACTCAGGAAAGTATCAATTTCCTAGAACTCAGAGCGATTCGATTGGGCCTCCAAAGCCTCTCTGTTCACCTCTCCGGTCGCCACGTTTTGGTCCAAATGGACAATATGATGGCGAAGGCCTACGTGGACCGACAGGGAGGGACACGTGTTCAGAAGTTACACCAGGAGGCAACTCTTCTCTTATCTTGGGCAGAGACACACCTTTTGTCCCTGAGGGCGACTCATGTCGCCGGAAAGGACAACGATCTGGCAGATTGGCTCAGCAGAGAACGTATAGATCAGGCAGAATGGATGCTGAACAGAGAAGTCTTCGGAATGATCTGCGACAAGTTCGGAAAAGTAGAAATGGATCTATTCGCATCAGAAATCAACTGCCAAGTGCCAGTGTTTCTCTCAAGGACAAAAAAACGAATTCGCAAAAGGCCTAGACGCACTGACTTACCCCTGGCCACAGGGGCTCCTGTATGCCTTTCCACCGATCAGCATTCTACCAAGGGTAGTCCAACAAATACGACGTCAGAAGGCAGAAGTGATCCTGATCACTCCCTACTGGCCACGCCGCGCTTGGTTTCAGGATCTTCTAAGGATGACCACGGCAAGGCCATGGACTCTGGAGGCAAGGGAGGACTTACTGACCCAGGGGCCTCACAGACATCCCAGACTGGAACTACTCAAACTCACAGCCTGGAGGTTGAGAGGTAGGCTCTAGCTGGGTTGGGCTACTCAGAGAAAGTCCTCTCTACCCTCCTAGCCTCTCGCAAAGCCTCCACCAATCGAACTTACAACGCCACCTGGCGTGTTTTTCAATCTTGGTGTAGGGACCGAGGGATCTCACCCCTTAAGGCCTCAATTAGGGCTATCCTCGACTTCCTACAAGACGGACTGGACAAAGGTCTCAGCCCTAGCACTCTGAGAAGGCAGGTGTCTGCCATCTCAGCCGTTCAGGGGGTTAGGAAAGGGAGGCCCCTTCTCTTACATACACATATCAAGCGTTTTCTAAAAGAGGCAACACTCATTCATCCCCCTCAGATCCACCGGTTCCCGTCATGGAGCCTAAACCTGGTTCTAAAGGCCCTATGTAAACCCCCGTTTGAACCCATGGCAACCTGTCCTCCTAGAGAACTAACTCTTAAAACTTTGTTCCTTGTAGGCATCACCTCGGCACGAAGGGTATCAGAACTCAGAGCGCTCTCTGTTAACAGGGAGCTCTGCATTTTCCACAAAGAAAAGGTTGTGCTACGCCCTGACCCGGCGTTCATACCCAAAATTAATTCTATTTTCCATAGGACAGAGGAATTAATCCTCCCGTCTTTTTGCAGTAATCCCAAACAAGAGGTCGAGAGAGAGTGGCATTGCCTGGACGTGCGGAGGGCCCTTAGTTTCTACATAGAACGATCAAAACAGTGGAGGAAGTCCGAAGCTCTCTTTGTGTCCTTTAGACACTCCTCGGGGGGGACTCAGGTGTCCACAACCACCTTGAGCCGGTGGATCAAGGGGTGTATAGTGACGGCATACAAGGCAAAAGGGGTGGACCCCCCACAGGGTATCCAGGCCCACTCCCTGAGGAGCGCAGCTACTTCTGCGGCCTATAGGTCCTTCCCTACGTTGGAAACAATTTGTAGAGCGGCCACATGGAGATCGGTCCATTCGTTTACCAAGCATTACAGAGTGGACCGGTTTGCTTCAGCTGAGGCAGCGTTCGGACGGAGGGTACTGCAGCACGTCGTTGTACCAGCGGAAACGGCTTCCCTCCCTTGATATACTGCTTTTTTACGTCCCAGACGTGAGGACTGTCCCACGAAGAACCACTGGAGAACGGAAGACTCTTTCACTTACCGTGAGGCTTCCTTTCTCGGTGGTTCTGAAGTGGGACAGTCCAGCTCACCCTTGTTGGCCACGTTTCCGCAGATACAGCGGGTGCTGTAGTCTCCTCAGCTGTCAGTTCTCTGGGGTCTCAGTTACTCACCTGGCCTTTTTCTGAATAGTATAGTTTTCCAAGGTGCTACGCTGAGATGTAGATAGTTGTAAAAGTTAACCGATAGGTTTATGGCTTCCCCGTTGGAAGTGAGTTTTTTTCAGAGTTTCTTTTCCCATGGAAATGGGGTTTGGGGCTTATGGAACCTGGGACGCCTCAGGAGGAATAAGCCCCTCCCCATCAGGATCGAAAGCTGGAGCCGACCCTGCGGAAGGAGGAGGAGCTTATCCCCAGACGTGAGGACTGTCCCACTTCAGAACCACCGAGAAAGGAAGCCTCACGGTAAGTGAGTCTTCCGTTTCCTGCCAAAAGGGCCCCCAATCTGCCAGTCTGGATCAGGCCGGTTGGGGGACCCCCACCCCCAAAGTGCCTGGTTCAGGCCAACGTGCTCAGCACAACGATGTAACCCGGAGGTGATGTCATCGTGCTAAGCATGTTGCCGGCCGATGCTGTAGCAATCAGCCTGAAAACTCTATGGTACCATAGAGTTTACAGGGTGATTGCTAGAGCGTCATTCAGCAATGTGCCCAATGTGATGACGTCACTTCTGGGTGACATCATTGCGCCGCGCATGCGCTTTTCTCCCCCGCTGCGCCAAGTAAGTGACTTGGCAACCCTAGTTGAGTGTGCCCCCAAAGTACCACCCAAGCAGTGGAGCACCCATTTTGCCTTTAAAAAAAAGTAATGAACAGTAGCAAATGGGATCTGTCACCCAGTTACATCAACACAGCCCAAAGGGGGGGGGGGGGGAGTCAGCTTGGTTTTGCAACTTCTGGCTCTGTATAGCTTCTGGAGAGTGAAGTGGATGGAATATGTTACATTTTATTCTAGTGTTGCTGACTGACGGCTTAGTTTCATGATTTTGTATTTCTTCTTCCCTTATGACCACTACCTGCTTTTTTAAAAACTTTTTTGCCCCTCCTTTCCAGACACTCTTCAAGGGCAGTGCCATATAGAGTGAAGTGCAGTAATCTAATCTAGATATTACCAGAGCATGCACCAGAGCAGCAAGATCTTTCTTACACAGGAAAGGTTGCAGCTGGCTCACCAGCCAAAGCAGATGAAAGGCACTCCTGGCTATCACGGCTGCATGTAAGTCCAAAAGGAGCCCCAGGACCTTTTGTGAATCTGGTCTTTTAGGGGGAGTGCAACCCTATCCAGAACAGGAGACACATCAGTACCCATGTCAGTCCTTCCCCCCCATCAGTAGCACTCCTATCTTGTTGGGATTAAGCTTCAATTTATTAGCCCTCCATCCAAAAACTGCCTCCAGAAACTGGTTCAAGGTTTCCACACCTAGCTTGATTATCCATTGTAGCAAATTCCCTGATTACCTCTTCTGATATTCTGCATAGCAGCATAATACTTCGGGCCCAGGTAGAGGTGGCTGTCTAGTTTTGAAGGAACACGGATAAGTTTTTCAGCAGAGTCCTTAATTAGGAGGTCTTTCCCATGAGAGGAGCCAAAAAATCGACATTGTCCTGAAGTGCCCTTGGGATACTGAGTCTAGGATAGGAGAAACATGATTTACCGAAAAGATAGCAAGTATAAAAGAAAATGCGCAGATACCAGTTGGAATTTGGTTATTAGAAGAGGGAGAAAGAACAGTGAGGAAGGCCATATCAGCTTGTGCCCTATCTCTGCTTCTTCCTCCCACTTCTGGTACATAGACCTCTTTCTACGCCATTCCTGTCGACATAATTGACTATGCATTTGCCCACTCCATGAGGATGTAAATCAGAGTTCACAGAGTTTACAGCAACCGTCAACATATTTCCATATAGGGTGATTCCTTTTGCTCAGTTTGCTCCATTATCACCCGATCTTCATGCTTGCCCACTCCTATTCCTCCCACTGACCCTCCTTCTGTACATAGTGCAGTAAATGACCCCCAAAACCTCACAAAACTACTTCACAAGATTTCAAATGTTGTGAAGTATTTGGCACATTTGGAAAAATGTTGGTACTGTTAAAATGTTTTTACTCTATCTCTCTCCCCCTCCCATTTATCAAGTTTTGGGTTTTTCTGCAAATCTGGCCATTTGTAGAAACATTTCCCCAATCCTCACCTGGCTCTATTGTACAGATTTTTTAATCCACGTGCTAGAAATCAGGTTTCGAATTAAGTAGATTATGAATACCTCTTTGCATTAGAATTGGCACCTTTGTGCTATCCTATTCAGTATGATTTGGGGATTTCTACTTTTTGCACTGTTCATAAAGTATATTATCATTTGTGTAATACTATCTTTTGTGTGTACGTATGTAAATTTGCCGTCTACCTAGAGAAGAGATTTCCTGTCCCTTTAGTAGAGGTTTAACGGCATGTTATTTACCAGGTGATGTTATTGCCATGCCATGAAAACTTCAGCTGCCCATTTCCACCCATTAAGCCTCTGTTAAATGGACAGCACATTTGTTTCCTCACCTGTGAAGGCAACTCTCTACATTTGTACTGACACTATTTTAGTTGCTGTTAGGTTTTCCTAATCTCATCTTCCCTTCCTGATTTTCTATGGTTTCCTAGCATGTGTATGCTATGTGTGTATATAGTGATTTACCTACATGTAAATGGATGATTACCAATGAACTTTGCCTTGAGGGAGACAAAGTGAGTGCAATCCTGTTGATTCTTGAGGGTAGCCATGTTGGTCTGAAGTAACAGAAGAAAGTCTGAGTCCAGCAGCACCTTTAAGACCAACTAAGTTTTATTGTGGGTTGAGGCTTTCCTGTGCACAGACACTGGTCTGTGCCACTGGACTCAAACTGTGTCATGAAATAGCTTTTGACACTATCAGCCATGGTATCCTTCTGCACCAGTTGATGGAGAAGGATATCATCCTCTGGAGATTCTGTTCCTGCCAGGCTGATGAATAGATACAGAAGGTGGTGCGGGGAGATTCCTCATAACACTCATACCATGGTGTTCCCCAGAGTTATATCTTGTCCCCTAGGCTATTTAATATTTATATGAATCACTAGGAGTGATTATTTGGCATTTCAGAGTAAAATGTCATTATTATCGATATGCTGATGACACATGTCTCTACTTTTCCTATTCAACGGCATAAGGTAAGAGGGTGGATGTTCTGCACAAATGCCTGTAGGTGGCAATAGGTTGGATGAGAGCTAATCAAATGAGGTTCAGTCCATACAAGAGACTGCGGTGCTATTGGTTGATGTTTAGTAGAGATCAAGGAATCAAGTTCAAGCCAGCTTGAGCCATGATGAAAGGTGGGGTAGAAATATTGTAGTTTAATCTATACACTAATAGCCAAATTGCCCCCTCCGTGTGGATATCTAAATCCGCACGGAGGGGCACTTGGGGGGCAGAGAGATTTTTCAGCACATGTGGGGGACTCCCCAGATGTGCAGAAGTAAGTCTTATCTTTTTAATATCATTTTAATCTGCTGACCTTTTCAAAGAAAAAAATTTAGACTGCTGCTGTTTATTCTTCTGAGTACTGCTCTTACTGATTGTTTTAAGCATGCTATTAATTGAATGCTATTTAATTGCTGCTATTGCCTCTGTGTTATGTTTTATTGCTGTTGCTACATCTGAAAATTCCGGGGTCATTTCGTAGAAAAAGAGGTGCAGGAGCTCATTAGCATACCTATTAGCATAACTCATTAGCATATGTCACGCCCCCTGACATCACCAGAAGTATGTCAGAAAGGGAAGCAAAAGGGGGACATCTTCAAAACCCTTCCCTTCCCTTCCCCAGCTGGCCTGCCAAGGCGAGCAGGGAGGGGAGCAAAGCGGGAAGGGCCCCATAGAATACAATGGAAAGATCGTGCTGCTGCTGCTGCGCGACTCTAAACAGAAGTTTAAACCCCTTCTCACTTCACTTCCTCCACAGGCCTGCTGGGGAAGGGGCTTGCCACCACTGCCATTTATGCCTACTAGGGGTGTGCAGATAAATTTGGGGGGGCCGCATCTGTTCCAGCTGCCGAATGACCCCCCCCCCCCCCCTGCGTGTCAGTTTCAGCAATGCAAGCCAACTCCTGAGTCATTAAGCCGGCCAAATGTCAGTTTCAGCCCCATTATACCCTATGGGCCATTGAAGTCAATGGCAAAAACTCATAGGGTATATGAGGAACTGGAGGAGAGGGGGTTTGAGGGAGAGGCTCCAAACTCACAGGGTAGCTGCTGGGGCCTCTCCCCGAAATACCCATCATGTTTCAAGAAGATTGGACCACGGTGTCAAATTCCACGGGCCCCAAACAGGTTGCCCCATCCCCTCCATTGTTCTCTATGGTGGGAAAAAACGTTACTTTTTCACACCATAGAGAACAATAGAGGGAATGGGGGCAACCTGTTTTGGGGGCTGTAGAATTGGTCCCCCCAGTCCAATCTTCTTGAAACATGGTTGGTATTTGGAAGAGAGTCTCCATCAGCTACTCTGTAAGTTTGGAGCTTCTCCTTCAAACCCCCTCCCCTCCAGCTGCTTTTTAAGCTGCCACCAAATTTCAGCGGCCATTCAGCAGTAGGCCGAATCAGATCAGAGAATCTGATTCGGCCCGTGGCTGCCCTAGTGCCCACTCCTGGGCTTCGGCTCCAAATGACCTCTGTAAAAATTAACAGCATGCTTAAAACGATCAGTAAGAGCAGTGCTCAGAAGAATGAACAGCAGCAGTCTAAAAAAATTTCTTAAAAATGTCAGCATATTAAATTGATATTTAAAATTTAATTGATTAAAAGATTTTAATTGTTTGATTTTAATGGTTTTGATATTAATTTTAAATTAAAATGTTTTATATTGTATTGTCTGTATGGTTGTATATTGTTTTAAATAATTTAAAATGATTTTATAAGCTTGTAAACTGCAAGTATGGGCTAGAATTAGATTTAAAGTTCATCATGAGACAACGGTTTACATGCTTGCACATAATTTATACATGTAAGTATTTAACCTTTATTCCTTGACAATTTTGTTGGAGTAATGCCAGAGGTTAGCATCTGTTCTGATCATTAATGATCAACTACACATGACACTGGAAATAAATAGAGGTGACTTCAACTGGACCCTGCCTGGTTACAGAGAAATGAATTTACCAGATTGGACTAGGGTGTGTTTTTAGAGGAAAAGATAAAAGTCAATTGCTTCTTTTTACAGTTTTTTCCCCTAACACTGGTTGAATCAATAATTATTGAATTGTGCAGTATATCCCTTTTTAAAATATATATATATTTGGCTGAATGATTTTTTCCATTTTTAATCTATCCATTTTGGAGTTGAGTCCTTTATCTCTAGTTAATAAAATTGGGTGGGGGAAATACCTGTAATGTAGAGATCAGATTCCAGATCTCATCAGTCCGACCATTAACACTTCGTGCCACCACAGCATGAGCAGGAACACTGGCCAGGTTACATTTGGCATACTGCTCCAGTGGCTTTGTAGAGCCATCATCACAAAGCAGCTCATATTTTTTCCTTTCTTCTTCAGGGAGGTCTGCAGGGAAGAAGGATTAAGTGAGATGGAGATCCAGTAACTAAAACTGGCTCCACTGGGAGCCTCTGAAAACAGAGCTAAGACATTCACACCACCTTGACTTAGAGCAAGCTAAAAACTATGTCACCTGTTCCTGGCCTTCAAGGCTGTTATGACAATCCATCCCTGATGACAAATATCTTGGTCTCCTTCAGCTGAGCAATGAGATGGATATGGTACTGCACTAAATTACCACAGTGCCTGTTCTTAGGCCTTTTTAAAGGAAGACAGCCGGGAGGGAGGGGAGAAAGAGAGGGTTATCGTTCTTGTTTAACTTTTTGAAAAATTGTGGAACACAGATACTAAAAACAGGCTTCCTCCGAGAGTGTACAGGAGGAATGCGGTTGGCAAAGGAAATAAATCCGTACTTTTGCTACCCTGAAGAACTTGTCTTGGAAAAAAAACCCACAGTGTAATTACCTCATATAATTATGTTCTCAAATGTCTTGTGTGTGTTATGTGAAGTCAAGTCACTTCCAAATTATAGTGACCCTATGAATTAATGATTTCCAAAATGTCCTATCCTCAACAGTCTTGCTGAGTCCATGTCACTGAAGTCATGGGCTCCTTGATTGAGTCAATCCATCTCTTCTTCCTCCTTCTCTTTTCCTACTGCCTTCACCTTTCCCTAGCAAATGCCTTGCCTTTCTCACGTAAAATAGAGTGGCTTGCGTGAGTGGTGTCCGTCACATAGTAGATTAGAATATCAGATCTCACTTTATGCATAGATCAGAATAAAGGTAAAGTGTGCCATCAGTCATAACTGATTTATGGCAATCTTACCCTGGGGTTTTGAGCAGTGGTGGTTTGTCATTGTCTTCCTTGGTTGTCTTCCATCCAAGTACTAATCATGGCCAACCTGCTTAGCTTCTGAGCTCCAAACAGATTGGCTAGCCTAAGCTATTTAGATTGCTAGAGTGGATTCTGTAGGAATGTGGAATGGTATTGTACAGCCGATCTTCTCAGATCTGAGAAGCTAAGCAGAGTGGGTACTTGGATGTGAGACCACTAAGGAAGACTTTGCAGAGGAAAGCAATGCACCTCTGTTTCTCTCTTGCCTTGAAAGCTGCAACTTGATGGCACTTTACACACACACACAGACAGAGGATTCTGTTTGTTGACAGTGTTAGAGAATTCTAGAATGCTAGGAACTGGTTTTTATATGTATATATAACTCAAACATATGGAATCACTGTGCAGAATGTGTTTGCATGCTGTATCCTTGATGTGATGATATTTGTATATATTTGTCTATCCCTATAGATAAGAATAGGGAGAATATATATCATCAACACATCATTGTATAGGAAATCTATGACTCTTTAATTTGCATAGCCTACCAGATCTCCAGGAGCCAATCAGAAGCTATGCTGGGCAAAAGCCTCACCTAGCCCCACCTATTTTCTGAAAACACTTGGTAGCATGCCAGGAAAGTTGTCAGCAGGTGCCACTGCACCCACAGACACTCCACTGGTGACCTCTGAGCTAGGATATAATAAAGGGTGGTAGGTAAATAGATGGGAAGGTTTATGGAACAAAAACTGCTAAACCTTAACCAGAAGTAGAAATGAATCTTGGAAATTATGTATAATCAAAGAACCTTCTCATACAGCCCTCTACATGGAGACAGAAATGCATTCCTGGTATGATAGGCTGGCAGACTGAAAGAAGGATGTGATCCGCACCAACCAGCTGAACTGCACTAAATACTTGGATGTGAGCCAGTTTAATTGCACTGCTGTTATACTCCAAAGTAATTAGTTTGTGCTTCTGGCATTACATGCAGGCCTGACTTGATGGACCTCTCACACATGGCTGCTGTACTCTTGAGCAGTGTGTCCCTCTAAGCTGAGTGAGTGTGAGCTAGCTGACAGTTTTTTAGCCTCCAGCTCACACATTTTCGGCTCAGCTCAGGAAGGATGGCTCCAGAGCAAACTAATTCATGCGGTAGTCAAACCACTTGCTCACAACTTTAATGCCAGTAGCTCACAAAGTAGAATTTTTGCTCACAAGGCTCCACAGCTTAGAGAGAGCATTGCTCTTGAGTTATTGGCTTCCTGTTATGGTTACCATGCACTAAGGTCATTGTGCAAAGCTCAGCATATGGTGACTTTCCTCAAGTTTTTGAGAGCACATATTGACTCAAACCTAGGGCTTTCTGTCTGCTAAGCTAGACATATCCTAAATCCTTACCTAGTGCAGTTGTCTGTTTCACGAAGGCCACGTGACCAGCTCCTTCCGTCAGACATCTAGAATAAGGAAAGGAGAAAGAAATATTACAGGGTTTTTTTCTATTCTCTACCAACCATGCCCAGTGCATGCTGTCTACTGTTACTCTTCAATGTTGCTCAGTGCCAGTACTGCATGAATCAAAGATGTATATGGGCTCAGCTCTCCCCAGAGGACTTACGAATTCTATTACACATGCAAGACACGGATAAACTCAAAAGTGATCAAGGGCTGGCAAATTAGTAGTGGAGATTCTGAGAAATGAGTGAGGCTAGGATATTCAGGAAAGACATATCTGAAGGGGGAAGGGGTTCAGTGAGCTATATAAAGGGGAAGCAGAGTTACAAGATCTTCCAGTGTTCCAGCACAGACATCAAAACTAACACTTATGTGAAAGATAATCTTGCCACAGCACACTGGTAGAACTTTACACCACCATACAGAAATGGCTGACCAGTTTCTTGCAACTCATATTAATCAGAGTGGTAGAGTACAAGCCATTGCACATACAAAACCCCAGGTTCAGTCAGGTAGCACATGTTAGGAAAGATTTTTCAGTGCCCGCAGGGCCAGCTCATCCACTAGGCAAACCTAGGCGACTCCCTAGGGCACCAAGCTGCAGGGGGTGGCAAAAGAGTTACAGAGCCACAGGCAGCCCCTGAGGTCCAGGATGCAGGACAGAGAGGGAGCCAAACTAGCATTCCTCCTATGTATGTCTACCATGCCTACTCAGAAGTAATTCCTACTGTGTTCAGTGGGGTTTACTCCTAGGTAAGCATGCCTAGGATTGCAGTTCTTGGAATGAGCCAGCTGATGTTTCAGGTACGTATGCCAAATGGGAGGAGAACCAAGTCACAGGTCACCCAGGGTGCCAAAAACCCTTGGACTGACCTTGACTGCCTGAGACCCTGAAGAGCTGCTGTCAATCAAAGGAGATAATAATACTGAGCTAGATGAGTCCCCCTCCCAAAGGGAAGGGAACTCAAAGGAATATATAGAGGCTGCAAAACCTGAATGCCTGTACTCAGAAGCAGGGGAAAACCTTAGCCTCTAAACCTTGTCTGCTTGGCCCTCCAGGGCAAGGCTGGCTGCCTCGCTGCTGGGTGCCAACAGAATACTAGGCTAGATGGGCCACTGTTCTGACCCAGCAAGATTCTTATGCTAACAGCTCACCTCGTTATCAGGCAGTTTCATATGTGATTGCAACATATGTAGTTCAGGAAGTGTTACAGGCTCCTGCTGTATATTGCTTATGACCAGCAGTGTTGCCACCCATGACTGCAACTAGGCTCTTGACCAACTATAGGCTGGATAATAATCTTCCTTTCTGGGAAAAGTGACTGAATGACTGGTGGCAAAGCATCTCCAGGGTTTCCTGGGTGATACATTTGCCTTCAACTCTTTTCAGTATGGCTTCAGTCCTGGCTACGGGATGGAGAAAACTCTGGTTGCTCTTGTAGACAATCATTGCTTAGAGACGGATAAAAAAGATGCTTCCCTTTTTACTTCCTTCAGCACAGATGGCCAGTTGGAGCTATTACAGTGTGTAGAAAATAGAGCAGGGATTAGAGGAATGGCATTCAGATGGTAAACATCCTTTCGTCTGGGACAAAAATAAAGGGTTGTCATTGCAGATTAAGAATGTGTTGCTTGGAATTTATCCAGCAGAGTTCCTTATCATTGCTTGTGCTGTTGAATATTTATACAAGGCTTTTGATTGAAATCATTTAAACTTTGGAGTGGATTGTCACTGACATGCTGTGCTGACACCCATCTATACAGCTCTTTGTCCTAGGCCACTGCCTAGAAGCCAGCACCAAGTGGCTGAGGGATAATAGGCTGAAGCTGAATCCAGACAAGATAGAGGTGATGGCTCTGCTGATATGAATTGAGAACTGTGCTGTCTGTTTTGGATGGGGCAGATATTTCTTTGACAGACATAGTTAAACTCTGGGCAATTATGTTGTATCCAGCCATTCTATTGGAAAAACAAGTTAACCACACAGCCAAAAATAAGTTTTTTCCCCCTAGTGCATATGTAATGTTTCCTTGTGGATTCACTGGCACACTGATCATGCTACAGTAATTTCAAGACTAGACTACTGTAATGTGCTCTTCATGGGGCTGCCTCTGAAAACCACTTGGAAGCTACCGTTAGTTCAAAATTAGCACATTTATACAAGAGAGCTAGTCACTTTGTATATACTATGCCTATTTTGGGAACCTTCCATTGGTTGTATGTTTGTTTCTAAGTCCAAATCAAGGTGCTACTTCCAACCTTTAAGTCTCTTCACAGCCCAAGACCCTCAGACTTGAAGGCCCATCTTTACCTGCATAAACATGTGGTAATGTTCCACTCTTCCCATCAAGGGCTTTTACTTTTTCCTTCCTGTAGATTTGTTAGATCTGCCCATTCTAAGCTCACTATAGCTGTCCCAGCACTTTAGAACTGTCTGCTGGAGGTAGTTAGGAAGGCACCAACCCTATTGGCTTCGAGAACACATTGCAACACCAGAGTGCTCAGAAGGGCTTTTAAGGATCATTGAAATATACTGAGGCCGGTTTCATTCCTGCTGTATATTTTTTTAAAAAAATTAAATATTCCTTTAATATTTTTTATGGTTTATTTGATTAATTTATTCTTTTAAAAGAATTGTAGCGACACATCTAACCTTTGTAGGCCAACCAAGACTTTGTTTGAGGAGAAATGTGGAGAAGAATTCTGTTAGATAAATAAATTTTAAAAAAATCAGAATTCCAAACAGCATTAAGCCTCTTAAAGTCCATTGAAGTCAATGGGTTTAGAAGGATAGAGCTTCTGAGTAGAAAAGAACAAGAGTCCAGTAACACCTTAAAGATCAACAAAATGTGCAGCAAGGTATGAGATTTCATAAGTCACTGCACATTTGTTCAGATACATTGATATAACTGCTTAGGATTGTGCTATAAGGTTATTACAGTTCCACGATGATGGCCTGACATGTTGGAAATGTTTTGTTTTGTATACCCTTAGGAGAATGCATGGGCTCTTTCTCTTCTGTGCTAACATGTACATCTGCCCAGACTTTTTAAAAAAGAGGCAAACAGCAGCATGTTCTAAAAATGGCTGCTGCATGCCCGATCAGGACACGCTCCCCACACCATTGAAAGCATGACATTCTTTTCATGACAGTAATGGGAATAAGCAAGTTGGGATCCAAGACTATGGAAGCCTTGCCGCAGCATCAGTCTTAAGTTCATAGACATTTTTTATACCACTTCATTTTACTTACAAAATGCCTAACATTATTAAAGCTTTATTTTAAAAAAACTGTACAAAAGAACCTGCTACTCACAGTAAAGCTCCAGCATAGCCAGCATAGGGATCAGAGGCAAGACAGTCTGGCTTTTTACATAACTGGCACAGAGTTTGCTGCTCGTTTTGAGCCTCAGGGACACAGCTGGCAGAGAAAAACCGAGCTACCGCTGCAAAGGAAATACATACAGGTGAGTCACTGGCAGGACCCCTTTTAAACTGCACTCTCATATTAATTATTAGGACTGGCTCAGCCACCAAGTCTCCCATTTTTAGAGCTGGCATTTCAGTAGGAAGCAGATGCTATAAAAAAGATTATCCCCAGGATTCTCTAGGTCACAGAACATGCCATGGTACAAGTATCCGATCATACGCAGCTCCATTGACGGCAAGTGCATGCAAGTTAAGCAGCCTCTGCAGAAGTTGCAAGTAATCCAGATACACCATAGATCATGCTTTGTAGCCATTTGGGTTGTCCTCAGTTTTTATTTGAACAATGTGTAACAATAATATTGAGCTTTTATGTAATGCTTTCAGTTGTCAAAGTGGTTCACACAAATTGTTTTGTTGCAGTCCGTACAAAAGTCCTTTATAGTCTGCCTTTTGCACTGAAATTCAAGATGGACTACAGAATATCAACTGCAGTCAAACAACATGAAGCAATGAGTGAACAGTGCACAAGGATTAGGATTGCAGAATTAGGGAACCTTGTGAACAACCAACTACCTAAACCTGGTATACTATGAATAATACAGAAAGTGGATCATGTTGAAGACAGTGCAGTAAAAGCAGGTGACACCTACAATAATTACTGCAGTGGAAAACTCTGTTATAAAGGTGTCTTCCTGGGCTGTTCATTCTATGACAGTTCTAACTACAGTTCTTTTTTTAAAATGCAAAATGTCCGTATTGCAGATAGGGAACTGAGACAGAGAAGGGGTGCTTTGCATAAAGCCAGTTAGGGAGCTGATTGTAGAGGCCAGATGGGAGCTGGAGGCCTCCCTTGACACATACCATTATCTTAGCTGCTATGCTATACAATCCCAGGTGGCACTGTTCCGTTTCAGGTTGAATGCCTGCCATGTGCCTTCCGCTAAAGAGAGTGTACCACCCTACGCATCATTTTCTCATTCCACTTTTGCATCTGATGTATAAAACTTGCATCTCGTGCGCACACACAAATAACCCAGTTGTTTTTAGGGTGTTGTGGCATGTTGTGTCTCTTTTGTTACTGCAGATGAACTTGGCTATTTTTCTGGAATTTTTCTGAAGACCTTATGACTGTGAGCCTGATATCTCTCGCACTCTCCACAGCTATTATTCACTATGTTTCTTACCTCTCTCTATAGGCTCTATTTCTGCTCCAGCCCAATTTGTGCAATTTTTTTCCAGCAGTCTTCCTACTGGTATGTTCCATCCAGCTGATCTGCCAAGGCCAGTGTGGCAAGATTTCATCCCTCTGAGATCACAAAGTGAAGACAAATGTGTTCCTTTCTTCACGACAGCCACGGAATAGTAACGGGTAGCACATTCTGAAGGAGAGAAAGAAATTTAGTAAATGGTTGACAGCAAAGAGCTCTCCTAAACTGTATCAAATTATAGATTTTAATTTGGTCAGTAAAGGGTTAACCAACTCCAGCCTTTTTACAGATTCCCCTCTTCTATACTGTATAAGGAATATTTGGACAAAAAGTGCTTGCTCATTTCCCCTTATATCCTCCCAACTAAGTCTGGGAATTCTGGGAGGGGCATGGCATATTCCCAAGGGGGCATTGCACCCATATGCCCCTCCAGACACAGTTGTATTTTCATTGCTCATAATGTAAAATAGAATTTCAGCTGCTGCTCAGTGTTCCCTGCTAATAGTGCCACCATATTTTAGTTACAGTAATTTTTATCAATTTGTGCCAGCAAAACACACTTTGCCCCCTCAAAGTACCTCTGCTGCTGTCCTCTGCTACTGTCTTGGAACCAGAGCAGCTCATCCTTCTTACCCTCTCTCTCCCAGCACTCTTTAAAATCAGGACAGCAAGTCAAAATACATCCTACAGGGCAAATAAAATGATGGCTAAAGTCTTGTAAGACAAGGGAATCTTGTGAGGATTTGGGAAGCCCTGGCCTATAGGGTATGTACGGTTTGCTGTACTGTTTTTAACAGGGGGCTTGGGAAAGGATGCAAAAAATTTTAGCTGGTCTGCAGTTGGGAGAAGGGGGAGAAGCAGCAGCTGTGTAGGTTTGCCATTCTCTGGCTGGGACCTGGAGACTTCCCAAAATTGCAACTGATCTTCAGACTACAGAGATCATCAGTTCCCCTGAAGAAAACCACAGCTTTGAAGGGTAGGCTCTGTGGCATTCTTCTTCACTGAGGTCCCTCCCCTCCCCAAAACCTGCCTTCCCTGGGCTCCATCCCCAAATCTCCAGGAACCTCCCAACCCAGAGTTGACAACCATATAGCCATTCCCGCCAAAATCTGCCATCTGAGGCAACTGCTACAACTGACTTCATGGTCAGTTGTTCACATCTTACTCCATTTATAAGTCTCAACAAGATCCCAAGTTCAGTCCCCAGCTAAAAAGATCTCAGTGCATCTGGCAAAGAGAGCAGCTACTAGTGCGCAATACTAGACAATTGCTGGGTTTTTTTACAAATTGTCAGAGAGGTCCCACTTCAAAGTTACCTGCTCCATATACCTCTGCTGCAACAGGGTTCAAATTATAAGGGGCCAAGCCTGCTTCATAAACAAGGCCACCATCTAGGGTGATAGCATCTGCTTCAGAGTTCTGAAAATAGACAGGAGTAGTAAACTGAGAACACAGGAATCCCTTCCCCACTTTTCAGCCATAAAAAGCAACATGAAGAAGAGCTAGGAAAAACAGCTCCCTCCACTACCCACACCAGTCTCTACTGGAACCAGTGATCAATACAAGAGTACTTCCTAGCAGTGCCAGAATGGAGCAATAAAACGCTGTATGTGTGTTAATTCCAAATGAATGAAAATTAAGGTTTCCACACTTGGTCAATCATCTGCATAGCTCCCACTGTTGCTGGGAATGCCTTTGGAGCAGCAAGAGGGCATCCATACAGTAGTTCCCCTGCACTTTCCTTGGCTCAGCTTTCTGTGATCACTATTCCACATCACCACCACAGGTGGGCTTTTCCCCAGACTTTGAAAAATCAGAAATAGCTAAATCACTGTTAGTATTATAATGTCACAATGATCTATTGTAACAATGTACCAGTTACCCATTCACATGAAAAAGCCTAGCCCTTTTCATTGCAGAGATATAAAGGGAATTTGCAATCTGCACTTTCCTTCTTATATCTAGGCAGTCAAAAGGATTGGAGGCTTACTTTTAAGTGTCAAGTGTTAATTCCAATTTTTGAAAAGAGCCTGGGAAAGCCTTTAAAGTGGATAGAAATGGTAGCCACAGGGACTGAAGGAAGGGAAACTGTGCCAATGTAGGGGTCCTGCAATAAGGCACATCTTCCCATCTGCATGGCATCCAGAGGTGCTTTGACTGCAATCTTTTTTGACAGATAGTACCAAGACAGGTTTGGGAAAGACTGTAGAAGATCGTAGAAAAGCCAGGGGAAATATGGGATGACATCGTGTGGATGCTTCCCAAATCAGTGTTGCAGTAAGGAAGTCCATGCAGGGCAGAACATCCATGTGGAAAAAGCCCATATGAAAAGCTGCAATAGTTATACGTTGATTAAAGTACGAACATGTATACATGTAAAAATGAAAATAACAAAACTAATACAAAGGGCAATGAATTAATAAATGCTATTTGCTTAATTTTCCAGACATCTGATGGGCTGGTTAAGTAGTAGTGGCTCCTCAGCACTGATTCGGTTTGGGAAAACAGTGCAGGGGGGAGACTTAAGCTCCATCTCCCCAGCATGCTAGCATCCATGCTTAAGTCAGGGCCCATATGCCTGGAAAGGACAGAACTCAGAGACTAGATCCATCAACTGGACATGGGAACATACTTGGGGAAAGGATACTGTGTCGTAGAAAAGCACTACTGAGTTCCAAAAAGCGGTGAATTTCAAAGGTGGGATAACGAAGACCTTTCCCTATTGATTTTGCTCTTGGACCTAGCAGTGGGTTTGCCCATAACCCAGCAGAGACTGCCCAGGTTGCCTCTGGCTCCACCATGACCAGCCAGATTCTTTCTGTCTCTGTCCAAATTTCATCCTGTGGACAATGTTGGCTTGACCCCCTGGTAGCACCCAGGCACTGGTCTTTTCAAAATCGATAGTAAACCAAGCCATCAATGAAGACTTATTGAATTCAGGAAAGTTCCCCACCATTCAGTTTCCATGGGTCACTTACGGCAATGGCTTCTATGCAGTCATGGAAACTAGTCTTCTTGACACAAGTCATTGCGTCCCCTCCCAAGCACGTTTGCAGTTCCTCACATTTTGTTTGTTCAGGGTTGGATATCGTGCACCACCTTACAGAGCAAGTTGCGAGACACAGTGCTGTAGAGAAAATGAAGGCAGGAGTAGTGATGTTATACCATAGAACTTAAACAATGAGAACACCGCCTACCTGGACACACACCCTGAACAGGATTAGCTTCCCATTCCTACCATTGCCCAATAACAAGGCCGAAAGACCTGGTCAGCCATTTTGTGCTATTAGACTAGAGGAACAAGAAGTAGCAAGCTGCAGTTGGCACAGTTCATCCTTACTGGTTCATTGGAGTTAAGTGATTCTTCGGACCTGACTGGTATGAATATTTGGACTGAAATCAAAAACCACGGGACGTTAACCACAAATGAGGTCGGTCACTATTTTTATTTATTTATTTAACACATATTGCACTACCTTTCCACCTGATTCAGGATCCCCAAGATTTATTTATTTATTTATTTCGATTTATATCCCGCCTAGCCAGTGAACTGAACATCAAAACATCAAAAAGAATGTTAAAACAGAGATATATAGAACAATGAAAAACAATTCATGAAAACACAAACAGAACAGCTCTGGGCTGCACTGTTATTAATAACTTATTTTGCTATAATTTTCTTCTTGTAAATAGAGCTGGATAAGCACTCATGCTGACTTGGCACCAATTCTCCCTCTAAGCTGTGGAGTCTTGTGAGCAAGAATTCTACTTTGTGAGCCATTGGCATTAAAGTTGTGAGCAAGCGATTTGGCTGCTGCATAAATTAGTTTGCCCTGGAGCCATCCTTCCTGAGCTAGGACAAAAATGTGTGAGCCGAAAACTAAAAAACTGTGAGCTAGCTCACAGTAACTCAGCTTAGAGGGAACACTGCTTGGCACCGCCTGGATGCACATCGTTCACAGGTTGTTAAAAAAAACAACATTTAAAGTGAAGAGTCCCCATATACATTCCCCACCACCCCTGTGGGCAGAGGGTAATGTGCATCAAGGAAATGGTGCAAAAGACAAAAGTTTTGCTGCTGCCACAAATGGTATCACAGGGAATAGTCACTGAGTGTCCCTGGCGCCTGGGCAATCCCATCCCCCCCCCCCCCCCCCCAGTAATCACAGCCATGAACATTCTTTTGCCAAAGAGAAGTTCATTTTCCCCAAGAAGACAACTGAGAGAAATAGGTACCAAATAATGGGTAATAACTGTGCACATGCTGTGCTAAAAACTGGCCATCTGTGAAGGCCCTTAACAGACTGTAAGCTGGAAGGACAACTGCATTGTCTAGTAATACCTGCTAGGACAAATTGCTGGGAATTTAAGTTTCAGTTCCTCAGATTCTTACCCAGCTGGATTACTTTGCACGGTTCCAACCAAGATTTATGGCAAAACTGGGTGGAACAGGAAAGTACTCTCTGGTCACAAAAATGACTACTAAGACTAGATACCAACTTTTCAGCCATCACTATATATCTAAATAATCAGATACATATTTTTGAATTAGAGTTATCTTTACAGATTGGATCTTTCTCTTTCTTCCACGAAATTCAAGGTGGGCCTGCAGGGCACCCTCAGGGAGCCCCCCGTGCAGACACTGACCAGACCCACACCTGCTGAGCTTCTGCAAGGCTGCTGCATCACGTGCCTTCTCCACACCTTCTCTGTGCTTCCATTGGAAAACTACAGTGTGGTAGGGGGTCTTGCATATATGGGTCCCCACAACAGAGAAAAGCTGCCCCCGTTTATATGTATTTATTACTATTGCATATATCTCGTATTTCAGACAGTGTTTTACTGTTTAGGGTCTTTGCTCATGCCTTTTTCAGCCCATCAGGTAACTGGAGTTTTTATTTAGTCTGTGATGACTACCAGCTCTTTTACCATAACCAAAGCCAATTTTATGACCCCAGATGCCAGATATTACCAGCACCATACTGAGTTTTGACACTCACTGTAATAATTAAGGGAACATCACCAAATTCACAATTTGCCACAATATAACACCCACAGTGATAGGGTTGCTGACCTCCAGGTGGTGGCTAGAGATCTTCTGGGATTACAACTGATCTCCTGGCAACAGAGATCAGTTCACCTGGAGAAAATGACCTCTTTGGAGAGTCAGCTGTATGGCAATGTACCCCACTGAAGTCCCTCCCCTACCCAAACATCACCCTTGACAGGCTCCACCCCCAGAATCTCCAAGTCTTTCCCAGTTCTGATCTGGCAACCCTACACAGTGCGGTTAGGTGCACAGTTACACCCTCTCATCCCACTGAAGTCAGTGGGCTAAGGATGGAGAAAGGGGGACTCTGTTTAGGATTGCAGCATCAGTCACAAATGTGCCAAAACAGTGATATAAACAAAGAGGGACACCAGCCTAATGTATTTTGGTGCTTGGAACAGATAGTTCAGATGGCACTCCCATAAACTCAAATGTTCACCAATTAAATGAAACCTGAACAAGAGTCCTGTGATCTTGCACAAATGCAATTCATTTTGGTGGGGCTTGAGAACAGATGGGTCTGTCTCTAGTACTGTTAATGGATCCTAAAGTCTACCATCAGGGATGACTTTGGGATCAAGTATCAAGCCGTTCCATGCTTGCCGCACAAGACATCAGCATGTAGACATCCAGCTCAGCTTGGAGATCATTATCTAAAAAATACATCTTCTACAGGCTGAATGAGCCACGTGAATAGCTCTTAGAGTACAAGGATAGCAGTAGCTTAAAGCAAACTGTGCAGACATAAGGATTTCTTCTGAAATTCCTCAATATTTCTATATCTGAAGGAAGTCGTGATGCTGGCTCATGGTGTCTGCTGTTTCCAAGAGTCCTAGCACTCAAATTGAATAAGAGCTGGAGCAGCACAATTCCGCTTAGAGCAACATGTTGTCCTCATAATACTAAAGCAGAAGCTGGGGCAGGGGCTGCAGGGGATAGTTGGCAAACCATTTCGATCTCAGCTGTGGAAACTGCCAGGGTGTATTTTCAAGGCGAAATTAACAGATGCAGCAAGGGTTAGCCAACCCACTTCTTGCTGCCAGTTCTCTACTATAAATGCCTTTCACCCTGCACGTGCTTTATCATGGCAAACAAAGATTTGGGGAAATGTATGTGCCACACCAATTCTCCCTGGTTAAAGAGCATGACAGCATAGTTGTCCTTTGTGGACTGCAGAGTTGCCTGTAGCAAAATCGCTCATTCAGCCCACATCTTACTGTTCACTGCATTTAACTAAGTACCATTTTAAGCTCAGAGAAAGAGACCTGGGTCAGCACTTGTTTAAATGGATGCTTCTTTACCAGGACTCCAATAAGCACACACTTGAAGGGTGACAGACTTTTGGGATCAAGTCAACAGAGGTAGCAATTGCTGTGATGCTATTTAAAATGACATCTCATCCCAGTAGTGTCTCTGGAAAGAACTGTAGGTTTGCATCTTTTCAAGGTTTGCTTTCAGTGGCTCTATCTTTTCCTTTTGTTCTTTAAAAAGGAATGCTGGAAGTATTTATAGGACTATTTTACAGATTTGCCTTTCTATGACCATTGGAAAAGTTCACTCTCTGCGTCTGTTTTGCAAATTCCTTCAACTTCCTACTTCAAACTTGCCAGTCTGAAGTCACTTACCCAGCAACCCAATCGTGGCTTGGAAGACAAGTTTCATCTTTTTCTCCTCAGGCTTTCACACAGGTGTAGAGATGTCTGTCACAGACTGTTCCCCAGTGTCTGTGACAGCTTTTGACTCAACAACTGTGCCTTTTTATAGACAGTGGACTCTGCAGTGTTAGCAGAAGCAGTGACCCAACAGTGTTTGTTCTTCCTTGTTTCCCAATAGCTCCTGGCTCAATCCCTCCCTTCTAGCCAGCCTATTTACGAGAAGAATTTCATTTTGGCTCCAAATTCACAAAGCTCTGCTAGCTGGCATGAGTGAGAAGAGCCAAAAAGTGTTTGTGAGGCTCAAATGAGAAATCCCCCATCATTTAAATTCCTTCTTTACCTGAAATGCAGTCAAACAGGCAGGAAAATTTCCTAGTTTATTCTTTCACCCCCATCCTCATAAAAACTAAATACAGAAAATTCTCTTAAAGCTGGCTCTGAATTTAGGCTGTTTGAATAACTACCCAACTCCATTAAAATCAACATGCTATGGATTTCTGCAGCCTGAACCTGTACATCTATTATCATTCCTGCCTGATTATACTAAGGATTATACTAAGCAATCAGGAAGTTGTACAGGCAACAAGGAAAGGAGGCAATGAATCTGAGGAGCACCTGAAGATGATGTTTCTGTAGCAATCTGCCCAGCTCACCTGGATGGAATAAGGCCTGAGGGAAAGTTCAGCAAGCTTTAGAAGAAAACAGAGACCAGAAAGAAAAGTCCACCTTGTCTCAAGCAACAAAGCCACAAATAGAAACAGAATGAATTAGATATTTAGCCTAAAGTTATAATATGTTGTTCCTCTAATATCCATAGTCCCGCTGTGGCTATTAATTGTCCAGAAATTAAGCTGTAAAAATAAGCTCTTGTGCAGCCAAAAAGAGGGTTCTGAGTTTCAGAAGTCCCTCTCTAAAATCAGGGGAATGATTTGCAGAAATTACCTCCTGCTTCAGTGTAGAGTGCTGTTCATACACTCACCCAAGCGGCAAAGCAGCTAATGGAGATTCCCTCCTTATGAATATGACCTAATGGTATGTGCACATTATGGATGCACAACTGTACACACATGAGACCTGTTTACCTGGTATTTCATTGCTTTATTTATTTATTTTATTAGACTTATATACCACTCCATTCCCTGCTATGCAGGGCTCAACTGAAGAGGAAGAGTTGCACGAACCAATCGTATGCACAGTAAATACCTATTTGACAGATTACTTTACTCACTTGGGGAGGAATTCCTGCTCTTCCCCCATATATGTCAGATTTCTGGTCAGGTGAGTGCTTGGATCAACCAATTTCTTTCTGGCTGCAGGAGAAGAATCATGTCAAAGGGTTTCATTCCACTATCATGAGCACAATATAGGGATAAGAATCCTGGTGTACGAATAGCTAGTTTCGAGTGCTTTAAAGACTAACAAGATTTTCAGGGTATGAGCCTTTGAAAGTCAAGGCTCCCTTTGATCATAACAAGGCTAGCAGTTAATACACAACAACAGCAGAGAATTTTCCACAAAGTAACTCCATTGAGTTTTTACCCTCATCAGAAAGGAGAACATGTGGCCATCTTTAGCCCTTTTACCGCTCAAGAGGAATAGGTCAAATCCAGCCACCCTAGACTGACCCTCTCTTTTCCTGTGTACCCATGTCTTCGGTAGAGTGTTATTCTGCCCCACAAACCTTTTTGGCCTTCTCCTCTAGTACTATCAAGAAAGCATCACCAAAATGGCACATTAAACCTGAGGTTCCCAGTGCAATCATTCTACAGCAGCACCATCTTGGACCGAGTGGCTGTACTCTGAGTGGTCCTACTTTGAAGTAACCAACAAAACACAATGGTGAGTATGACTGGTGCCATCTTGGAAATTCTTCCACTGTAATTCAAGCCAGAGAGGGTAAGGCCTTGAGCCAATGTATTTTAAGGGGGAAGTGGTCCAAAATTTGCCTCCAAGGCATTGTCTTCAGCTTGCCTCATGATAAGGCTGGCATGAACCTGATATATAGCCTAAGGAGAGGCTCATCATCTATAGTTTTTTAAAATGTTACTCGTGACAGTAACAGCATGTGGGGAAAAATCCTCAGACAAAAGATACATGGCCTTTGCTGGGGCTCATTGCCAGCTATGTGATGGGACATCTAGTCAGAGCACTGAAAGCTGCCATTATTTTTACTGTTTCATCAGATGCCAATGTTAGCTGTACCAGACTTGCATATAGAAGAGGGGGGCTTCTTTTCCTCAGTCAGGCTAAGGATGTTGTAGCAGATCAAGCAACAGAGGCCATGACTATTGAACTTATTGAAAAAGGAGGAAGTGTGAATTTAATAAATGCAGGAAATATGTGGATTAGTTGCATTCCACCTTGATCACTGCAAAACTAAGAGATGTTTATCACATGCTAGATGAATAAGACAGTTGTGTGAAGACATTCCTTTGCAGCAACAATGGAAGGTTGGTTATGTGAAATTTCTGTCAAAATGGGGAAAACCCTAATCCACCCAAACAGGTGACCGAGAGTCATCACTTACAGTCCAGAAAAACAGCGCAATGTGTGATTGTGACTAAGTGACTTTTCCACATACTTTTACATCTATTGTGGAGGTTTTTAATTAATAAATTAGCTTTTTAATAATGCATCACAGCTGCCCTGAGTCCCCTGTGGAGAAAGGGTATCGGGTATAAATCAAATAAATTAAAAATATGTCTGTTTAGAAGAAATGCTAAGTTTTGTTAATTGAAATTGTAATATAGGAGTCTATTGGTTAGAAAAGAACCCGTGTATGGTTAGTTAAATGGGTAGCCCTGCAACCAGTTAGGGAGACACCTTTTAGAATATTGTGAGGAAGGAGTTAAAGAACAACTGTTGGAGAGTGACAGCTGAGAACTGCTGGGAGTACTGATAGACGACTACAGTGCCATCCTAAGCAGACTGACCCATTGATTTCAATGGATTTAGAATGGTGTGACTCTTCTTATGACAGTACTGATAGTATACTGGTTAGCACTGATGAAGTGTAGAACAATTGTACTGGAATTGTTACAGTTAACAGCTTATGTAGATTCAGGTGGGCAGCTGTGTTAGTCTGAAGCAGCAGAACAAAGTTTGAGTCCAGTGGCATCTTTAAGACCAACAAAGGTTTATTCATGGTATAAACTTCCGTGTGCACGCACACTTCTTTAGTTACATTGAAATGGAAGTTATCAGTCCATACATGTGGGTAGAGGGTGCCATGAGTCACAGGCTGCACTAACCAGGCTAGCTATTATTGTATGCTATGAGTCCATTTTATTGCAAATGCTGAGGAAAAAGTGGAAATTCACATGTTTTTTCAGGCAACATCCGGTTTCCAGTAATGTGTAATCTCTTGCCCCAGAGAGGAACACTTTGATGTCCAAATCAGAAGAAGGAGAAGTTTAAAAAAGATCAAAACATATTTCTCCACCTCTGATTGCTAATAGTTTGCCTGACCTGGCTAGCCAAGGCTATCTTGTTTTCCTCAGATCTCAGAAACTAAGCAGGATCAGCCCTGGTTAGTACTTGGATGGGAGACCACCACGGAAATCCATACAGATAATGGCAAACCACCTGTTTGTCTCTTGCCTTGAAAACCCTACAGGGTAGCCATAAGTCAGGTACAACCTGACACCACTTTACACCACTATGTGAAATAGATCACCAATGTGGTCCACAATTTGTGAAGAAACTGAAAAAAGTACAGTTCATAGCAAGACTGAAGTGGTTTATTAATAACAGTGCAATCTTAAGCAAAGTTATACCCTTCCCAATTCACTGGATCCAGTGGACTTAGAAGGGTGGGGTTCTGTTTAGGATTGCACTGTAAAGCTTGTTATTGATGTGAATAGTATGGAAGGAATCCATATGAATTAACCCACACAGAGGACTGAGAGACTGTTCAGTGTAGCTACTAGTCCCTACAGTTAAGAATATAACAAATGCCATACTGGATCACATTAAAGGTACATGTAGTCCAGCATCTTGTTTCCAACAGAACCCAAACAGATTCTTCTGGGCAGCTTACAAGGAGGACATGAAGGCAATATTCCCAGAGTGGAATTCAAAGTTACCACCTACCTCTAAAATATGGACAATTTATTTTAGTTATTATGGCTAATAGTTATTGATAGGCCTATCCTTCGTGAATCTGAACCCAACCCCAGCCCTGCCACCAGTTGCCAGGCTCAGCCTAGCAACCCTACTCAAACCCTTCATCATTTTGGTTGCCCTTCTTAGCCATTTTCCAGCTCTGTAAATGTCTTTTCTCAGATATGGCAATCAGAACTGCACACAGCATTCCAAATGACAATGCAGCATACTGAAATAACCTTTTCTCCTTCTCCCTAAATACTGGAACTTGGGGGGTACCTGATGAGGCAGTAGATTCAGCACAGACAAATGAAAATGCTTTGCTCAACAAGTAAATAAAAAGTAGAATTTGTTGCCAAAGGATGTAGTGATGGCCAAAGGCAAAAGGCACTGATGGCTTTAAAAGGGGGTTAGACAGTGTCCTGGAGGAAGAGACTACCAGCAGCTACTAGCAGTGGTAACTAAAGGAAACCTCCAAATTTAGAGGTAGTAAACCTCTGAATACTAGTGCCAGGGGGCAACATCAGGGGAAGGCCTTGGCCTCTATAGCCTGTTGAATAGTTATGAATAGAGATCTGCATATAATTACTATGTTGTAAACTGCAGTTAAGAGTGGAGATCCACAGTGTGGGAGACAGACAGACAGACAGACAGACAGACAGAATGAATTAATTGTGGGAGCCAAAAGGTGAATTAGAGAAAAGTACAGTGAATGGTCTGGGAATATCAGATGCTTACAGCGCTGTAGAAACTCAACAGATGTGTACATGATCAGTAATTTGGATGGGAAACTACTGGGAACAAGAGGGAAGCAACTGTTGCAGCTGTTCCTCTTGTGAGCCATGCACCACCAATGATTGGAGATACCTGGGCGTTAACATTCTGCTAAAGCTTAAGGACCTCATTACCCATAATTATGGCATACTCATAAACAAGATTCACACACAATTTAGAGATTGGCAGTCTTTTCAATTGTCCTGGTTGGAACACTATGACTCAATCAAAATGTTCATTCTCCCCAAATATATATTTCTTTTCCATTCACTTCCTGTTAAAATACTGATATCTCTCATGCGAAGATGGCAGAAACTATTGAACGACTTTTTGTGGGATTCTAAATGGGCTCGGATCAGTTTCCCAACACTTCGTAGATCTGTGAGAGAAGGTGATATGGTGTTTCCAAAATGTATCTGCTTATTATGAGGCAGCGCAATTAATATAATATAATCAAGATGTTAAATCCTGACACAGCACCCAATTGGGCTCTACTAGAGCAAACAAAGATTGTTACAAGAAATCATCTGGAATGTCAAGAAAGAAAGACCAGCCACAATATTTAATAATCCTTTTTTACCTACCACCCTCTCAATCTGGGATAAACACAGAAAGAGTTTGGCACCTTCTATTTCTCCAATATCTACATTCATGGGTCAGTCTTGGTTCCCACCAGCATTACTGCCCAATTTCTTTAATTTAGGTAACTAGACTTATTGACATAACACACTGTGGCCTTATTTTAGACAAAGCTGAGTTAGATACCAAACTTCGCAATATACTTCAGTGGTTCCAGTACTTACAGTTAGCTCATTTAACTCATTCACCAGTATCAAATTAAGTCTTATAAGACCCTTAACTAAATTTGAAATCCTATTGAAAACACCACAATCTTCTCATAAATCTCTTATTTCCATTCTTTATACGATGATTATGGAACCCTATAATGATGTTTTACCATCTTACACTACTTCTTGGCACAAGGACTTTAACATAACCCTTAGCCACTGCTCCCTCTAAGCTGTAGAGTCTTGTGAGCAAAAATTCTACTTTGTGAGCTACTGGCATAAAAGCTGTGAGCGAGCAAATTGGCTACTGCATAAATCAGTTTGCTCTGGAGCCATCCTTCCTAAGACAGAAATGTGTGAGCCATGGGCTAAAAAACTGTGAACTAGCTCACACTAACTCAGCTTAGAGGGAACACTGCCCTTAGTTACCCCCAATGGCAGTCTATCTGGCGTTCGCTATTTATTCAATCTAAAAGCACACCTAGCAAAACGCAATCTTTTAAGATACTATCTAGATGGTATCTCACACCACTGAAATTACATCACAGGCATTCCACAAGCATCTCCAGCTTGTTGGAGGGTCTGTGGAGAAATAGGCTCATACCATCACTGTTGGTGGAGTTGCAAATATGTGCATTCTGGCACATGGTTGTCCAACAAATTTATCACATCTGTCCATATACCCTTTACTGTAGATTCCTTACTGTTAGACACATGGCGACTTACCCCCCAACTTACACTCCATAAAGATTTAATCACCCTTCTCTGTGCAGCAGCCAGGATTTTAATCACCAAATCTTGGAAACACACCACGAATTTAACTGTTACTGAATGGCTGTACAAGATATGTAAGTTTTGTTCAATGGACAAACTTTATGACTCTGTCTTGTCTAGACAAAAAGATTCTTTGCATTCAGATTTTACTTCAACATGGTTCCATCTCTTAGAGTACTTATCTAATCATACTGAATATTCCTCTCTTTTGAATACATTAAATTTGATTTATTGATTTACACTATGTATTGATTGTTATTACATATACTAATCACAATGTGTTATTATTGTACTGACCTTTGTATTTCTCATTTGATGTCACATGTTTTGAATTTGTACTGAATATTGTTATATTTCTATTTGTTTATCAATAATAAAGTTTAAATGTTTTTTTAAAAATCTGGGCAAAGTAAGTGGCTAGATCAGGGACACATAAGAGAAGGCAATTTGGCACCTCCAT
Organism: Lepidodactylus listeri; assembly: GCA_029233225.1. Lineage (NCBI taxonomy): Eukaryota > Metazoa > Chordata > Lepidosauria > Squamata > Gekkonidae > Lepidodactylus > Lepidodactylus listeri. Next base: position 53,147,124 of record JARCFY010000005.1, on the reverse strand, counting down.
CCCCTAGCCACAGGACTTTCCAAAAGGTGATATGAGCAAGGCACAGAAGTTCCATGCTGCTCTTTACACCCATTGTGACTGGCAAATTCCCATCACTGTGGTGGTAAGTGTCTAGGTGGGTGTTGTAGGTATTAGACCTAGTTTCTGTAAAATGAGTGAGGGCTATTTCTTACAGAGACCATAGCAGCAGACCCACCCTTATTACTCAACCACCTAGCCTGGCCTGGAAGTTTTTATATGGGTTCAGGAGAACCACATGACTTGTTCTATCCCATTGTTGCTTTGTCTGCTTTCTCTGTAGAAGGATCTTTGACCAGAGTTGGGTGCTGCTGCTGCTACACAGGAAGAATCCCTGATTAATATCCCATAAGCCCCATATTCAACACCTACTGAAGGATCAATTCCTCATAAAGCCAGTAAATTGTAGCGGTCCCTTGAATGGGTTGAAATGACCCTGTGACTCATAGAAAGGCACAGGGATACTGAGCCAAGGAGCCGATGTAAAGAATACTAACAGCACCACCAGAGGTCACAGCTGCCGCACCAATGCAGGCCAGTTGCACAGCTATTAAGAGGCAAGCAGGAGGAAGAAGAAGAAGAAAGCTGGATTTATACTCTGCCCTTCATGTGGAGTCTCAGAGCAGCTTACAATCTCCTTCCCTTCCTCCCCCCACAACAGACACCCTGTGAGGTAGGTGGGGCTCAGAGAGCTCTGAGAGAACTGCTCTTGAGACAACAGCTCTGAGAGAACTGTGACTGACCCAAGGTCACCCAGCTGGCTGCATGTGGAGGAGTGGGGAATCAAACCCAGTTCTCCAGAGGAGAGTCTGCCACTCTTGACCACTACACCAAACTGGGTCTCAGTACAGGCACAGGTAATAAATGTCATAATTTGTTGGTGTCCACCAATTCTGCGAGCTGCTCAGGAGTTCTGGCCCCAGCCACTCTGTCAACACCTTCCAATGGCCTCCAGATGAGGCACATCTCTTCCCTCCCACTTCAGTGGCACTCAGTGGTGGGAGTCATCCCTTGAGCTAATGCTGTGTGGATGAGTCTATTCCTGTCTCCAAACACATTCAGATCACCCACAGAGTCACCTGGACAGTGAGAAGGAGAAAACAACCATGGAAAAGCATAAATCCAGATAGACTGAACAAAAAGTAGAGGTCATGTATAAACATTATATGAAAAAGACACACATATATTGCCTCCTGTATTTAGCTTTCTAGGTTCATTGGATATTCCAGATTTAATATGATTGTATTATTAGTACACACCCACACATTACCATTACATATATTATAATATTTATTGAAACACAGCACATATTGCTGGAACATTTGCACCCTCTGTATTTTTTTAAAATTCATTTGTATGTTATCCCCTTCTCTCATTGTTTGAAGACTGTATTCCTCTGACACCGCTTTTTCAATAAAGCTACTGGCACAAAAACTGCAGCAGAGCTGCTGGTGCCTGTTGTTTAAATAACTGCCAAATTTCAAGTGAATTGGACCTCCTGGCTCTAAATGAGGTACCCCCAGCCATCCCCCATTGATTCCTATAGCAGAAAAAAAATAAGTAAAACCTGAGAATCCAAGCCAATGCACAACCTAAGAATTGCCTAAACCAATTATAATAGTGATGCTCTTGTAATCCTAGCAAATGTAAAATCAGAGAATCCAGACAATGTACAACAAGCTGATTTTACATTTGCTAGGATTGCAACAGCATCCCTATTCCATTTGGTTTGGGCAATTCTCAGGTTGTAAATTGGCATGGATTCTCAGGGTTTACTTTTACTTCTTTCTTTTTTTAAAAAAAATTACTCAGCTGCTTCACACTTAAGCTCAGATCTGCCTCCTCTCAGGGCAAATAGTGCAAAGCACACTGTTTTTGCTGGGCTGGGAGGAGCACCCAGCCTGAGCACAAAGCAGCAGTGGCTGTTGCTTCAGACTTGGGCTGTCTTGGTGCCACCTCCTCCAAGCTCAGTGAGCTTCAAAGTTTGGGCTTGGTAAGGTTGCCAGTTCACCTGGACAGTCCAGTGTTTTCACTGATTGTTTGGGAAACAGTCTGGTATTTTTTCAGGGCAGCTCCTGTTAACTCAGCCAGAACTCCAAGAATGGGACCCTGAGTGGCAGGTAGTGCAGCAACTGGACATGGGCCTCCTCTCCTTCCTCTTGGACCACAGAGCTTTGGGCGCTAGCTGATGGTGGCATCTCCTGGCACCTGGACAACAAAGATAATGCTGGGGAAGAGCAAGTCTCAGAGACTGTTGGACCAGCTGGCAAGCATGGAGGCAGCCATCAGAAGCCCTAATCACCACCAACATATCACCCATAACACTGACAAGCACTGGTATTAGTTTTAAAGTAGCTTTAATTAATATAAACAGTGCCAAGCCCAACTCTTTTTCTTGCAGAAGACCTTAGATATCAAGATAATGAAATACAGCTTGGGTTTCTTTCCCTGATGGGATGAGGATGAGCTGAAATAGCCAGAGCAGGGGGAAGTTCTGGTGGCTGCTGAGTCAATATTTGCATGTAAATATTGCCTAATTTTCAAACAAAAAAGACTGTGTTTGCCTGAGAGATTTACTCCCTTCTCTTCCGAGCATTATCTGCTTTAAACTAGGGTTTATTTGCCAAAAGTTACTTACCCTTCTGAGACTTCAAGTTTGCCACTATCTTTTCCTATCAGTATTTATGCTATTCGTAGTCACATAATTTGAAGAAATATATTTAATCTTTTAACAAACCCAGTAAATAAAGCACTAACAGTGCCTAAAAACAGCTTTCTAAACCATTTTTCTTATGACTTAGAACAAAGTTTGAGTCTAGTGGCACCTTTAAGGCCAACAAAGTTTAATTCTGGGTATAAGCTTTCATAAGCATGCACAATTTTGTTCCAATCTGTTTTAATTGTTTTTAACTGTATTGTGTATTGTATCCAGATTTTTTTATGTTGTTTTATGATGCCAAGTGGCCTTGTAAGCTGCCCTGAGCTTGCTTCAGTGGGGAGGGCGGGGTATAAATAAATAAATAAACAAATAAATAAATTCTTCTGAAGAAGTGTGCATGCACACAAAAGCTTATACCCAGAATTAAACTTCCTCGGTCTTAAAGGTGCCACTAGACTCAAACTTTTTTCTGTTGCTTCAGATCAACACAGCTATGTGAATTTATTATGACTTGTTATGCTTAAATACCTGATGGTTTGGTTTGCATCCTGCTTGCCAGTCACAATCAGGGAGGAGATTGTTCATTTGCCCAGCAGCGCTGTGTTGTTGCCTCCATGTAAAATCATTATCTTCATCTCCATGTGGAATTGCATCTTCAGCTAAATGGCTTCCTTGCAATAGTTGCTGCCCAACCACCATCATCTGACATTGTCATCACTGCCAATTGTAAAAGAAACAAAAGAAAATAAATTGGGGGTTTTAATTTATTAATGTATTTTATATCCTGCCCTCCCCTGCAAGTGGGCTCAGGGTGAGTCACAACATTTAATTAAACATTTCATTAAGTAAACATAATAGCATCAAAACATACGATATAAAACATGAAATATAAAACCAATTTTAAATCCAATCAGAGGGATTGGCAGCTATTCAAGGCAGTTCAGAGTGCCTCCTGCACAAGGCCAACATAGGTGGCAGTTAATAGCAGGAAGTTTTCTGACAAGGCTCTCTTGACCGCTGCTGGGCAGGGCAAATTGTAACAGGCACTGTAAGCACTGTGAGCACTGTGAGCAAGGGAAGCCAAGATGGCTGGCCATCCACCATCTCAACTAAAGGCCTGGCAGAACAGCTCCATTTTACAGGCCCTGAGGAATTCTAATAAGTCCTGCAGGACCCTAATTTCAAGTGGCAGCATGCTCCACCAGACCGGGGCCAGGGCAGGCAAGGCCCTGGCACTGGTTGAGGCTAAGCAGACATCTTTTGGGTCGGGGACTGCCAGGAGATGTTGCTCTGCAGAGCGTAAGGCTCTCCGGGGCACTTACGGGGAGAGACAGTCCTGTAGGTATGTTGGTCCCTGACTGCATAGGGCTTTAAAGATTAGTTCCATAAACTTGAACCGGATCTGGTACTCAATTGGTAGCCAGTGCAATTGGTGCAACACCAGCTAAATGCATGCTCTCACAGCTGTTGCCGTCAGCAGGCATGCTGCCACATTTTGCTCTAGCTGCAGTTTCTGGGACAGGTTCAAAGGCAGCCCCATGCAGAGCGAGTTACAGTAATCCAGCCTGGAGGTGAGCTGTTCCGCCAGGCCTTTGGTTGAGGAAGCGGGTGCCCATATATGGCCTTCCTGAAGTTGCTGTCACCTGTCTATTGATCACCGACAACTGGCCTTTAACTCATGGTACCATCAGGCCAGAACTTTATAGCCAACTGATGCTGTTTCATGCTGTACCCATTGTTTTAATTGTTATAATGTTTTAGCATGTTTTAATGTTTGATGTTTTAAATTGAAATTGTATTTTTAATTATGTTGCTCTCCTGCAGGATGGGCAGGATATAAATGCAAATAAGAAATAAATAAATAAATAAACAAATGACCATTGCATGGATCACAGCAGCTAGGTCCTGGGAGGTGAGATAGGGAAACAAAATGCCTGACCAGCCAAAGGTGGTAGAAGGCTGACCTGGAAACAGTAATGACCTAGGCCTCCATGGAGATGGAGGCATCCAGGATCAACCCTAGGCTCCTCACCTTCAGTGCTGGCATCAGCGGTGCCCTGCCAAGAGTTGGGAGCCAGATTCCCAATCCCAGACCCCCTTGGCTCAGGTACAGGTACAGGATTTAATTTCATCTGGCTCTGCTATAACCATTCAGCCATGGCCTCCAGTGCTGTGGAAGTTGTTGGGATGTCAGTGTAGTTGGGAGTTACCACTGAGGTGTTTCTGTGTATTTTTGGTGTCTGTCCATGAACCCAGATAATCTTGCAATCAGTTCTTGCATTCACTTCTCAAACAGATGCTGCTTATTGCTCAGGTACAAAAAGCAGGCAATGCTATCTATATCGTGTTGGTCATTCAACCAATGCATCTGACTACAGAGATGCAAAAAGGGGATGAACTGCAAGTGAATCTGTGTGTTATACAGGGTGGGCAGTTTAATTACCATGGCCCCATTCCTCTTGTCTATTAAATGTGATGGTTTTACTCTTGGACTGGGCATAAAATGCAACAATGAAGCAGCTGCTATGCCAGCGCAAAGCTGCTCAAAACTGCTATGTTTGTAACAGACTTCACCGGGGTCCATCTAGGCAGTCCGGTACTCACCTCACATGCAATGCTCCCTCTAAGCTGTGGAGTCTTTTCTACTTTGTGAGCTACTGGCAATAAAGTTGTGAGCAAGCGATTTTGGCTACTGCATAAATTAGTTTGGTCTGGAGCCATCCTTCCTGAGCAAAGACAAAAATCTGTGAGCTGGAGGCTAAAAAACTGTGAGCTAGCTCAGACTAACTCGTCTTAGAGGGAACACTGCTCACATGTAACTGGTATCTGTATTATACCATCTTAAGAGCATATTATACCATCTTAAGAGCCAAGAAAGTTATCTTTGGGTCTAAGAGCACAGTATAATAAATTATTGTTTTAATCTCTTTTGCTGTTTTAAGAGATTGGGTTGATCCAACCAGCATTTGTATTGGCACTGTCTCCCTTGCTCACTACACCCCTGAGTCAAGGGTCAATAGGGCCCCCTTCCTTGCATCAGGAGTAGATGACCCCTATATCATCATCATTTCCAGCACTGATTTCCAAGTTTCCATTGACCTGCCATCTACTGTAAAAGCAAAGCAATGACATTAAGGGCAAATTAAAGAGCTTTAAGATGCATTCGAAACGAGAATATGGAATTCACAAACAGGTTTCAATCCAGTTTAACTTGATATATGTAGAAATGGAGAAAAAAGATGGAGCAATGGCATGGCTGTTCGAAACTGGGATGAACATGGACTAAAAGGAGACTGCGGAAAGGGCCAGTGTCACCAATTATCTGAAGCAGAGCTATATATAATTTTAATCCAGTCTAGCATGTAATGCCATAAGTATTAATATTTTATAGAAATTTTCTTTAAGCCTGTGTAGAATATTAGGTCCATGGAGATATATGTCAGTTCATTCTTCTAATAATACTCTGTTCAAATCTCTTGCCTGTCTTGGTTCACTGACAGGCTTTCCCCCCCTAAAACATTGGTTTCTTTAAAAAGTTGTTGTTCTAAATGGATCTGACCATTGCCAATAAAAAAAAAACTGATCTTTTCACATTGGTATTTATGTTCTAAAATGTTTCTAGGCTACCTTTCTCCCTATTCAATTGGAACTCAAGGCAGCAGGGTTGCCAGCTTACCAGTTTTCCATTGACAGAACCATATATTTGTCCCTTCTGGCCAGCTGCCAGATGAAGGTTCCCCCCCCCCCCCAATAGTGAAGGGAATGAGAGAGAAAACAAAACAGAAGTCTAGTGGCACCTTAAAGGCTAACTTAATTTATGTATCTGAAGAATTGTGAGTGCCGGTGAAAGCTTATACCTTGGATAAAACCTTGTTGATCTTGAAAGTGCCACTGGACTTCAGTGTGTCCCTGTATGAGCTTTTGGGAGACAGAGGTCACTGCTTCAGATACTGTGGAAGAGTTGTGAGAGAGACTAGTTCTTAATGGCTCTGCTCCTTTTACGGCAAAGGAATTTGCTGCAGGCTCATTCTTAGATGGGCCTCAGACCATGTCAGATATGTGCTTTGGCAGCCCTAGGAAGGATGTGCTTCAGATATTGGCAAAAATATTTATTTATTTGTTTGTTTACCAGCTTTATACCCCGCCCTCCCAGCCAAAACGGGCTCAGGGATAAATACGAATATCAAGCGCCCCATTCTTTAATATAGCTATTGTAACTAATCTGAATTGGGAAAGTAACTATATTCAGAAATAATCCGAGGAAACTGTTAATCCTTTATATACTGGTGCATTTCACTTCAGTAAAATAGTGGGAGAGGAAGAGAGGAGATCAATACTATATGTAATTCCTGTAAAATGGAGCTCTTTTTTCCAGGCTTTTAAGTAGGGTGCTGCCTTGGCTTTATGGTCCTGGCCCATTTACCAACGAGACCAACCAGGACCAACAATGCCGCCAACCGAGGCTTCATAGCTCTATAGCTTTACAGCTAAGCGGGAGCCTGTTAACACCACTTAGTGTTGTTTGAAGATCGCCATCTTTTACTGCATTTTACTGTACTTTATCGTATATTTTATACTGACTGATTTTAATGTACATTTATTATGTTGTTAGCCGCCCTGAGCCAGCCAAATGGCGGGGAGGGTGGGATATAAATGCAAAAATAAAAAATAAATATATCTGTGTGCAGATACTTATTTCCACAGATAGGGGCATACTTTCCCACAACAGGGTTTTTTTTAAAGACTCAGGAAACTCCCTGGGTCTGCAGGGGAGGAAACCTCGGGAGGGGGGTTGAATCCCCCCAAAAATATTTATTGAAATGGCCACCACAGGGATCTACTCCAGGCCCCACCACATCCAATTAGAGAGAGACTGGCTGATGGCCAGACAGAGAGATAGACAGAAATGGGAGGAAGCAAAAAGCAGGATTGGATCTGGGATTTCTCCAGCAGTATGAATGGCTAAATAACAGGGGGGTTGGAACTGGGCCTGGGATTAGGATTACCCGCTCCAGGTTGGGAAATTCCTGGAGGTTCTGTGGTGAAGCCTGAGGAGTGCAGAGTTTGGGGAAGGGAGAGGCCTCAGTTGGATACAATACCAGAGTCCACCCACTATCTCCAGGGGGAGAGATCTCTGTTGTCTGGAGTTCAGTTGTAATTCTGGGAGATCTCTAGGTCCCACCTGGAGGGTGGCAAATCTAGGCCTAGCAGCACCCTCTGAATGACTTGATACCACCTGACTTGCATGATTCAACTTGGCCTGGCTGCTTGCTACTGTTCAACAGCAGCCAGCCTATGAAAGTCAGTGCAGTATAATGGTCAGAGCTTCAGAGTAGGGTTTGTGAGACCCTGGGTATTTGAGGGGTGGAGCCTGAGGATGGTGAGAATTGAGGTAGGGAGGGTCTTCAGATATAATGCCCTAGACTCCACCCTCCAAAATAGTCATTTCCTACAGAGGAACTAATGTTGCCAACTGGAGATCTCCTGGAATCACAACTTTATTTATTTATTTATTTATTACTTTGATTTCTATCCCGCCTTCCTGGACAAGCTGGCTCCAGATGACCGAAATCAATTCCCCTGGAGAAAATGGCTGCTTTGAAGGGTGGAGTTGATGGTATTATACCCTGCTGAGGTCACTTCCAAGCTCAAACATCATTCTCCCCAGGCTCCACCCCCAAATCTCCCAGAATTTCCCAACATGGAGCCGGCAACCCTAAGAGGAACTAATCTCTCTATTTGGGCAATCTGTTGTGATTCCTGGAGAGTGGCTGCTGCCACTGCTGCTGGGGCAGGGAGTAGGTGGGAGGCCAGGAGTGTGACAGGGGCAGAAAGAGTGATGGGGTGGGGGCAGAAAGTGTAGCCAATCCAGCGGCCCTGCAGGACCTGGCCAGTGGTTGGGGGGTGCTGACATTCTGTGTGAAAGTAAAGGTGCATGGGCTGGGGGCACAGCTGAGCAGAGCAAGGGGGAAGAACAGGGAAGGATGGAGAGAGGTGGCAAAAGCAGGGAGCTGCAGAAGCAATGAGCCAGGGTTGCCAGATGTCCTCTTTTTAGAGTTGGAAGGTTAGGAATATTCCTAGTTAGTAGCAATGATCACAGCTTAAATAGTAGGGATGTTTAAAATGAGATTTGTCATAATGATCACTTGTTTGAAGCAGGCAGTCGGGAAATATGTCCAAGAAGCAGGGACCAGCGCAGTGGCAGAAGAACTGGGGGAGGCTAGTGGTGCAGCATACAGTGACTGTAAGAATGCTTCCTCAGAGACGCTGAGAGATGCCGAACGTAGCAGGGGCAGTGCAAGAGGCAGAGGTGAGTAAACTCTCTGGAACAAATAGTTCTGGAGAAATTAGAGGTGTGGCCAGACTGCACCAAGCCTGTCACCTGACCACAGCCTAAATTACAAAGAGCGTAATTTAGTATATGCCTGTCTTGTAATGCCAAATACCTCCTGGTGTGTGCTTTGCAAGCACTAATTTTAATTGCCTATACAATGATCTGCCTGACATTTAGCAGGAAAAATCCTTTGGGTGAGAGGTACAATTCCTGAGAAGTTTATCTAAACTGGAAGGAGAAATAAAAAGTGAGAAACAGAAATGTGTTGTCCCTTTAGTTGTTCTACATTCCTGAAAATTGGCAGGCAGAATTCCATGGGCAGCTATAATCCTTGAAAAATTCATCCCAGTCTGAAAAAATGTTACAGCCTGAAGTGTGTTTTCCATTGGAACCAAGAGAAATAAACAACAGAATAAAGAAAGTGAACAGATGTAAAAAAATTAATAAGTGCATTAAAGAATTAAACAATTGCAGCTAAAACTTGAAAATAAGAACAAAATCAATGCTAAACCATTATTAGGACCAACCAAAAATGATACAAAATTATGTGAAAGGTTTCCAGTCCAGTTCCAGGAGAGCCAGTCTGATGTGAAGTGATTAAAAGCACAGACTCTTATCTGGGAGAACTGGTTTTGATTCCCCACTCCTCCAGATGCAGCTGCTGGTGTGACCTTGAGTCAGAGCTGTTCCCTCAAGAGCAATTCTCTCAGAGCTCTCTCAGCCCCACCTACCTCAGAGGGTGTCTGTTGTGGGGAGGGGAAGGGAAAGGAGATTATAAAGCCGTTCTGAGACTCCGAGTGAAGGGCAGGGTATAAATTATTATTATTATTATTATTATTATTATTATTATTCCAGAACTCTTCAGCAGACTGAATGTTACAAGTAAATTTGATAAAATTTAGTAAATAGCATGTATTTTTCTCAGCATGATGCAATGAAGGAATACCTTTTCTGAATCTGTGCCCGTGCCTGCTTTGGCAGTTGTGCAGACCTGTTGTTTAAACAGGGCAAGATACCAGGACCCAAATATGATTGTGGCACAACCCACCAATCTATTTTCCATTTGTCACAGGAATGTGAGCATTGTGCTTTCCAGGGTGATGTGACAGAGCTCTTTGAACCCTCCCTAGCTGTGACTGAGTGGATTGAAAATCTAGATACTAGTATTTAGAGAGTTTGCCCAATCAGTATGCATACCTGTTGCATCAACTTGGTTACATATTTTATATTATTACACACTTCCTGTGTGTAACTCTGCCATACGATAAATAATAATAGCTACTAAAACCACAGCCTTCGTCATGAAGAGATGGTAACTCTTCACATCAGTTGAGATTTTCCCTCAGAAGTTTTAAATGAAAGGGGGGGCAGACTGAGTGAAAAGCATTATCCTTGCAAAATGTGCCCCTCTTCATTTCAGCAATGGTTTATGCAGCTTTGCCGGGGGGGGGGGGGGGGGTTGCCCATTCACAGTGAAGGTAGTAAGTACTGCCCTGAGTTGTGATTTGGCTTCATAATCCCAAGCAACTAGGTCATGTAGCTGGCAAGAATAAGAGAATATTGCTGAGATGGGACAAAAGCAATACAAATAAGTGAATAATAGAACAGGAGTTTAGTGGCATCTTAGAGACAAACAAAATTCATTTGAGCATAAACTTTCATAAGCCAGAGCTCACTTCACTAGATGTGGTTCTTTCATAGAACATTTCAGGTCCCCCAACCTCTCTTTTCAGGCTGAAAATACTTGACCATGAATTTTCAGCATAGCCCTAGTAACTAATATTGTGTGAAAGGAAATAAAGCCCTGGGAGAAATTCTTGAATAAGAATTTTCACTGGCAAAGGGTGAAAGCTTCTTAGCTTTGCTTTGTAGAAAAGAAGCAGTTCTTCTTGTGAATAAGGGTTTGTTCGCATCTATAAAAGGATGGAGTAGGTTACCAGTGGCACACACTTAAAATCTGCAAAAGTTCCTCTTGTCGCAGTGGCAGCTGGGCCTTTTTGTTTCATATGCTAAATGTCAAGAAAACAGTGAGAATTTGGAACAAGGAAGTCAAGCCATTGATGGATGAACAATGAGCCAACAATGAGGAAGTTTGGCATGAAATGAAGAACAGAAACTCTTGGGGCAGTCCCTCTTCCTGGCATCAGGACTATGCTGATTACAAGTTGTGACCACAACAAGACTGGACCTAAACTGGATTATCCCCAAGAATTTCATTTGAAGGAAACAAGTGGAATGTCCTTGCTTGAAGATGAAAGCCACCAAATTAGCATTGTACCCCACTGAGTTCCCTGTCCTCCCCAGACTCAATCCCCAAATCGTCAGGAGTTTCCCAACCTGGAACTGGCAACAGGGATGGACACAAATTGGCTCACAACCTAAAGTTCATGATAAATTTTTGCTAGTTCTTGGTTCACGGACTGAAGTTTATGGCAGGTCAACTGGCACAAACATTCTACAAACTTTCAAGCAGTTTGTGGAGGTTTGTGCTGGTTGGTGAATGGATACATTTCCAGACAGACAGTCTCTGCACAAATAAAATGTTTACCAAACTTCAAAGCAATAGGGGGCAGAATTCTCTAGATTTGGAAACACTCCTGTCAGTTTTAATCATGTTAGTTTCAAAAGGATTATTCTCCCCTTTGCCTGAGTTCCTTCATATTCACTTCCTATTTTCTTGCATAGAGCTTGCAAAATCCCACCCACGCACCCAGCTTGGATTTGTAACTCTGTGTTTTGATATCAGTCCTTTTAAGCTTGCAATGCCAGTGGCATTGGGTTCTGTTGGGCATTCTGCACATTGTAACTGGTTGTGCTGGGCTTGCAAAATCCTTCCCCCCTTTGCTTGGATTTCTTGAGACTCTGATTTGAGATCAGTCCTTATAAGCTTGCAGTGCCACAATGGCACTGGGTTCTGCTGGGCATTCTGTACACTGAACTGGTTGTACTAGGCTTGAAAAAATGCCCCCCCCCTCAGTCTGTACAGCAGGGATTCTCTGGTTTGACACTAGTCCTCTTTTACTTGCACTGATACAGTGGCACTGGGTTCTGCTGGACATTCTGTACACTGAACTGGTTGTGCTGGGCTTGAAAAAAACCTTGCTTGGATCGTGATTCTGTACTTCACATCAGTCCTGTTGAGCTGGCATTGCCACAATGGCACTGGATTCTGCTGGGCACTAGTGCATTGCACTGGTTCTGCTGGGCTTGCACACATACCCCCTTACTTGGAGTGTGATTCTATGTTAGACACCAGTCCTGTTGATCTGACATTGACACAATGGCACTGGATTCTACAGGGCACTCTTTGATTGCATTGGTTCTGCTGGGCACTCTGTACATTTGCACTGGTTCTGCTGGGCTTGCAAAAATGCTCCCCTTCAGTTTCTACTGCAGAGATTCTCTGCCTTGACCTTAGTCTTGTTAGGTTAGCACTACCACGGTGGCTCTGGTTCTGCTGGGCACATTGCACTGGTTCTGCTGGGCTTGCAAAAAAAACCCTCAGTTTTTACTGCAGAGATTCTATGGCTTGACCTTAGTCTTGTTGGGTTTGCAGTGGCACTGGTTCTGCTGAGCGCATTTCACTGGTTCTGCTGGGCTTGCAAAAATGTCCCCACCTTCAGTTTCTACAGCAGAGATTGTCTGAGACTTTGATTCTGCTCTGCTGGGCTTCTATTGACCTTGCTTTTTTTGCTGTCCCCCCCCCCACTGGAAACAATGGAGGATGGGGGTACCTTCTTTGGAGGAGATAACTTGGAACCCATAAATCCAGTCCTCACCAAACTTGGAGGCCAGCTAAAGGAGAGTCAGATGAAGATCCCCTGTGAGTTTGGACCTCACAAACCAAACCAGTTCATTTAGCACCTAAAAGTTCATGATGGTTGGTGGTTTGCAAACCAGGCATGCCACGAATCATGAACCATCACTAACTGCATTTTACTGGTTCATGTCCATCCCTACTGGCAACCCTACCCCCCACCCCCCACCAGAGGCCAAGGGGGAACTGGAAACCATAGGCCATTCACTCTCTCTTTCTCAACCTAGTCTACATCAGAGCTGCTGTTGTGGGGATAAAATGGAGGAGGAGAAAGTTATGTGGTAAGCTGGTTTTGGTTCCCACTGAGGAGAAAAGCAGTGTATAAATAAAATACATATTTGGGTCATTCAGAACTTTTGGGAGCATTTGGGATTTTAGGCAGCCCTTCTGACAACTCATGGAGTACGGTTGTTTTGAACTGCTCTCTGTACCCTGAAGTGCAGATCATAGATTTCTCTCCCAAACCCTTGAAAAGTGGCACACAAACCTGACATTAAAGGGCCACCATCAGGTACAATTGTCTCATTGAATGTATGCCTGAGATCTGTGTATCCTATCCATACATCATAAATATACCCATATAAATAAAGTCACTTTCTTTGGAGTTCTGTTTTTATTTCCGAATTTCTTTACTTGTGGCTTGGGGGACCTTCAAATTTGCCTAGCTACAAATATTTATTTTAGGGCATCAAGAAAACAAGAATGCTCTCGGTCCACCGGTTATGGCACAGCATTGACAATGCTTGGTACACCCACCACACTGCACATCACTAGGGCTACTCTTTGTTCAACTTCCTGTGTACCCTGCCAGCAATTGTTGTATTGCAATGTTGAAAATAAAAGCTTCAGATGTTTAGATGACATTAATGATGAGAGGATGGGATTAGCAAAGGACCAATAATTATAAGTCTGCCACTTACAGGAAGGCTTTTGTTTTGCCTTGTCTTGCCAGTCCTGTTTGGGCAGGCTGAATAAGCAGAAACAATCAACAGAATTGTGCTTCGTGCAGGGCTAAAGGCCAGCAAAAAACTCAAGGAATGAATCTGATGAGCAAAATAATGGCCAATAAAAATAGTTGGACCTTGCCTACCTTTAGTAAGGAATAATTTAATCTGCAAGAGTAAACTAACTAACTAGTTGTAACACAGGAAAACCATCGGGTCTCCCACCAGTGTAAGTTTTCTCATAAAGCTATCACTGGTGGCCTGATCTACATCTGGATTGTGGTGCTGGGGCAGGGGAAATTAATCCCCTACCTCTGCCATTGTTCCAGAACAAATCAACATCTCATGTTCTTGTAAGACCCAGCAGGGGAAAGAGCCTTTGTTTCACCCTATCAGGGCTTCAAGTTGCTCTGGGGACCCAGTTTGTTTGTTTGTTTGTGTTCGATTTATACCCTGCCCTCCCCACCAAAGCAGGCTCTGGGCGGCTCAGTTTCTCCTGGGGAAACACCACAGCAGAAAAGGTCATCCCCTGATCCTTGACCCAGAGCCATAGCCCCAATCCAAATAATTCTCCCTCTCCCTGAAGCTGCTTTCAAAGAAAATGGAAGACATCGGAAGACCCCATCATAGGTCTCCTGCTTCTCATATAGACAAGCTCTTATTCAAGCATGGCTCACTGTGTAATATGGAATACATTTAATGTATCCCAGTGGGAGTAAATGTGTACAGCATTGAAACTGAAGGCTGAAGTCCTGTGTACAGTTTCATAGTATTCAATGGACCTTGCTCATGGGTAAAAGGCTTGGGAGAAGAATGTGACCCAGCTGCTGGAGGAAGAACATTTATGTTTGAACAGACTAAAAAGTTAGAAATTACTGCTTAGAAAATAGACCAGATTCAGACCAGCACAAAAAAGGTGTGTGTGTGGGGGGGGGGGTATTTTGCCTGTTTAGCTGCTCCACATGGATTTATCTGCACACATGAAGCAGCAAAATCAGCAAAATAACTCCCCTGCCCCCTGCTTGGTTTTTGAGTGCACAAATTGCTTGCGGGGAGAGGCAGGAGCCCTTCCTCTCTCCGTGGCGCCATTCCAAGCCCGTTTGGGTTCTTCTTCTTTTTTTTAAGAAACAGTTCCCTGCCCCTGCTATGTGGCAGCAGAGAAGAGAGGCTAACTAGCATAAATGAATGAAGAAACTGCTTGTGTAGTTTGCCTCTGAGTAATCCTAGGTTCAGGCTGCATCTGGGGATGTTTTAAGGAACATTCTCTATTCAGCCTTGCTAAACAGAACTGTTGTGGTTGGTTTGGAAACAGCAGTTCTTAGAACAGCTTCCTGTAGAGGTATTTCATGGCAGGAATTTAAGTCATGTTTGTAGTCATCCACACCCACAGGTCTGTCCAGCACAAGAGGACAGGGCTCAAAAGATTATCAAAATTCTTCAGTCAAGAGCAACAGGGTGTGGGACAACCCAGAGTTTTCGTTAAGAGCGTAAGAGAAGCTGTGTCATCATTCCTGACAGCATAGCGCAGCCCTCAACACTGTGATGACAATCACTATTGCACTATCTGTATCATTAATGGCCATGCTCCTATGTCTTCCCTGTGTTATACAATCATGGCCTTTACTGGCCATGTTGTTATGTCTTTGGTATGACATATAGAAATTTAGCAGTAACACTTTTCCTGACATGAAGTGATGGGGCAAGTTTTGTTTGCTTCGTTTCCACATATCATTTCCCCTGCTCTGCCCTTCCACTTCAATCTCCCTCCCTCCCTCCCTCCCTCCCTCTCTCTCTCTCTCTCTCTCACACACACACACACACACACACACACACACACGTGTCAGAGAGTGACAGCGAGAGATGCTGGGGGCTGGCTCAGTTTCCTCTCCTGCCCTCTTCCTGCACCTGTATAGCCAGCCAGCCTCAAACTCTGTGGGCTGGGAAGGCAGCACATGGTGCTCCTTCTCCCTGGAACGATGATCTGCATGACAGCACCCAGTCCCTCGTCTGCCCACCCTCCTTATATGATCCACCTGGCAAAAAGCCCACCATTTGCTCTGTTCCCTGCCCCATCTCCTGAGCTACATAGAGAAGCTTCTCTACCACAAGAACAGAATTGTCATCTGGTAAATGAGCCCCTAGCTGGAGGCAGTGGAAGAGGCGGGGACAGGGGGGATCTCATGCCCCAGAGAAGAATATGATGGAGGGGGCAGGGCTGTTAAGACTCACATTCTGATGCTGGAGAGGCAAAAAAGTTTCCAGGCAGTTGCTCAGAATGAGCATCACGGGGGGGGCGGGGGGAGAGATGTATTTGGGTGTGTGGAGGGGAGTGGGAGAGAGAGAGATCGCAGCAGAAGGGCAGAGCAAGACATTCCACAGTAAACTCTGCTGTGTCAGCTGTCGAAGAGCCCCAGTTGTGGGTACTCAACCCTGAATTTTGTCCCCCCCATCACCCTCTCTCAGTGAGCCTGTTCTCCTGTACACTCAGCATTTATTTATTTAAAAGATTTATACCTACCTGACAACATGAAGATCTTGAGGGAGCATGGGAAGGGCAAAACATTAGTGGCTACAGTCTTTTCCTTTTACAATGCTGCAGCGATGGCTGAAATGTTCCTGTGAAGTTGTCAGTTCCTAATCCAGGGCATGGCTTTCCATCCCTGATTATAGCTGTAATCAGATGCCACCAGAAACCATAGTCTGATTAGACTCTAGTTTATCATGATGTCTGAAAGCAGGCTGTCCAGCAAACTGTGGTTTGTTGTTGGTGCTAAACCAAGATTCTAAACCAAAGTTTGCACCTGGCCTGTAATTGGGAATAACTGGTGTTCAGTAGCACCATGCCTCTCATCCTCTTGCATATAGAGAAAGCTATACAGAGCAATAGAACACTAAAAAAAAACCCAGATCTAACTGCAGTCACCAATCCATGATGCTTTCTCAGGACATGCCCTCTGCCTTATCTCCATGCTTTCCTCCCCCTGCCACCTGCAGCACAAAAGATATCATATGCTTTTATTAGATTAGGGACTATGGTGAAACTGCAAAAAAGGAAGCTGGTTTAAGGGTTGTAAATGGGGTGGCTGACTGCCTAGAGCAGTGGTTCTCAACCTTTCTAATGCTGCAACCCTTTAATACAATTCCTCATGTTGTGGTGACCCCCAACCATAAAATTCTGCCAACACACACAACAATGAAGCTACTTTTTCAGATATTTTCTCTTGCATGGCAGTTAGCACCAAACAACTTTAATACAGACTTTAGACACACACATATTTGCAAGCTAGTCCCAACAAGACAGAACAAACACTCAGGCTTCAGACTTACTTTTCTTCAACAGAAGATGCCATGAGAAAACAAAGGTAGATGGGGGGGAGAGGCTGTTGCAGGTAGGGGGGAGAGCGAGAGAGAGAGAGAGAGAAAGGGAGAAGAGAGAGAGGGGAGAGAGAGAGAGAGAAAGGGGGGAGAGAGAGAGAGAGAGAAAGGTGAGGGGAGAGAGAGGGGGAAGGAAGGTAGGTAGGTGGGGGGCTTTTGCTGCTTTTCCTTGGCTCTGCGCTTCGGTGCGGAGCCTAGGGAAGGTGGGGGGGCTTTTACCGCCTTTCCTGGGCTCTGCGCTTCGGCGTGGAGCCCAGGGAAGGCGACGGTGGAGCACCCTAAAGGTGGCGGCGGGGAGGGGGAGGCGGCCATTGACTTACCTGCTGGCTTCTTCCTCCTTGTGGCCCCTGCTGGAAGGGCTGCTGAAAGCAGGGGATGGAGCTCCGGCCCCAACCAACTCCTGCTCTTTGCCCTTAAAGGGAAAGCTCCCTTTGAGGGCAAAGAGCCAGGAGGCCAGACCTCGCACTCGATAGAGCGCGGGGCCCTTTCCTGCCGGCAGGGAGGGGCGGGGCGGGCTTGGACGCAAGCCAGCAACCCCTGTTAAATGGTCGTTCGACCCCAAAAGGGTCCCGACCCACAGGTTGAGAACCGCTGGCCTAGAGAGAGAAAACAAAACAAACATATTGTCCCATTAATGGAGGCTAAATAGGATGTATAATGCTGTTATTTACCTCCATGCCATGAAAAGCTTCTGCTGCCCATTTTCACGCATTAAGCCTCTATTAAAGGGGCAGGAGATTTTGTTCCAGGCCTGTTAAGAACTCTAGTCAGTTATTACTATGAATGCACTTAGATGGATATGCAGTAGCTCTCCATTCCAAGGCTGCATCCACACATTGAGGTCTCTATTTCTGCTGCAACAGATGCAAAGGTATTTGCACTAGCAACGGAGCATCCATATGGATGTTTTGTTTGTACTTTCCTCTGTCATCCACCATTTCACCTGCATTTTTCCACTACCATGGTATGAGGGGGGGCTTTTTCAGACTTTTAATAAATCTTTAATTGTTATTGTGCTATAGCATTATAGAGATCTATTGTCTCCATCTACTAGCTCCTCTGAATTCCAAACTTTTTTTTTAAAGGTAATTCTCAAGTGCAGAGATTTATATCACTACAACAAAAAGGGCCAGAGACTTGCTTTTTTAAAAGAAAAGAAGCTACAAATTCAGAGGAACTATTAGATTATGGTAATAGATTGCTATAATGCATTAAATATAACCCATCCAAAAGAAAGCCCTCTGGCGGTGTGGGGCGACATGGCAGCTATGGGGTGCTGAGGCAAAGAAAATGGCAACAATGGAATGGAGCCTTTAAAAATGTGCATCCATCCACACAGGGTGCAAATGTGCATTGACTGCAATCTTTTCACAAATCTGTATCAAAACCAGATCAAAAATCAAAGCACAGCATGGGAAAACTTGGAAAATCGATGATTTAGGGGACAACATAAAAGGATTATTGAAGGACAATAGGGAAATGTCTGAGAAGCTGAGTGCCTTTTTTGCCTCTGTCTTCACTGTGGAAGATGAGAAGTGCTTGTCCACTCCGGAACCGTTGATTTCGGGAGAGGTATTGAAAGAACTGAGTCAGATTGGGGTGACAAGAGAGGAGGTCCTACAACTGATAAACAGCTTAAAAACTAATAAATCACCAGGCCTGGATGGCATACATCTGAGAGTTCTGAAAGAACTCAAATGTGAACTTGTGGATCTCCTGACAAAAATATGTAATCTTTCCTTAAAATCTGCCTCCATTCCTGAGGACTGGAAGGTAGCGAATGTCACTCCCATCTTTAAAAAGGGTTCCAGAGGAGATCCAGGCCAGTCAGTCAGATATCAATACCGGGTAAGTTGGTAGAAAGAATTAGTAGGCACACTGATGAACAAAAGCTATTAAGGCAGACTCAGCATGGGTTCTGTAAGGGAAGATCTTGTCTCACTAACCTATTAGTGTTGTCTGAGAGGGTGAACAAACACATGGACAAGGGGGACCCAATAGATGTTGTTTACCTTGACTTCCAGAAAGCTTTTGATAAAGTTCCTCATCAAAGGCTCCTAAGTAAACTCAGCAGTCATGGGATAAAAGGACAGGTCCTCTTGAGGATCAAAAACTGGCTAATTAATAGGAAAAAGACAGCAAGTATAAATGGGCAATTTTCACAGTGGAGGGTGGTAAGCAGTGGGGTATTGCAGGGCTCAGGACTGGTCCAATGCTTTTTAATTTGTTCCTTAATGATTTGGAGTTGTGAGTAAGCAGTGAAGTGGCTAAATTGTTCAGGGTGGTGAGAACCAGGGCGGATTGTGAGGCACTCCAAAGGGATCTGTCGAGGATGGCCGAGTGGGCGTCGGTGTGGCAAATGGGGTTCAATGTGGCCAAGTGCAAAGTGATGCACATTGGGGCTTTTGTGTACTGGGCTCAAGGCACTGAGGAGACGGACGACGACATAGCTATCACTAGTTTATTGGTACACAAAATAGTAATGGAGTACTGGCCACGAGGGGCCAACTATATACAGTAGCCTTGACTTCTCCTGGCCCAATTGGGGTTTAATCTCCCACCGGAGATCTTATTGGCAGGCTCTAGAGGGTCGACTCAAGCCTTATGTCGCTGCCGCCTCGCGGTTGTCAGCGGAAATAACACCCCTTCCTCCATAGTTTAGGTTACCCCCCCCCTTAGGTCACATAGTCTTGCAAATACATTGGGGGCCTGCTCTCTCTCTGCGAGTGCCACGGTGCTGGCGCGGCTGCCGCCCCCGTGACCCCGTCTAGCACCCCTGTCGGATTCTCCTCCTGCTGGGAAGGTTGGTCCTCCGCTGGTGCGGGGCTGGGTGCCAGCACCCCTTCAGGCCATTCTCCATCTGGCACCTGAGTGAACTCCGGCTCCTCTTCTGGCACTCCCACACCTGGGTTGTCACCACTGGGTTCTCAAGCCGGGATGTCAGCGGTGATGGGCAGTAAGCGCCTTCTCAGTTGGTCGATGTGCCTACGCAGGACCTCATAGGAGACTGGCCCCGTGGGCCAAATGATTCTTCCGGCAAGCCATGTAGCACCCCTGCCAAAATTACGGGCGTATACAGGGTCTTCGGGGGGAAAGCCCCGGGGAGCTTCTCTCTGCTCTACTTGGTTGTGTGACTTGGGGGCACAGTCTGGGTGTAACCTGTCTAATGCGGTAGCTGCCCATCTGCCACGGGGCAGCAGCCGCTGACCTGGTTTGGTGTGGTGTGGTGTGCCAGGAGGAACCGTGCTATGCGGGCTTCCCAGTCACTCTCCGCGAGCCTCATGAGGGCTTCCTTAGTGGTTCTCACCATTCGCTCGGCCTGCCCATTCGTCGTAGGGTGGAACGGGGTGGACTGGACATACCAGATCAGGTTCCCCCACAGGAACTCCTGGAATTCTTCTGATGTGAAGGCTGCCCCATTGTCTGAAATGATAGCATCCGGTAGGCTGTTCGTCGCAAAGATCCGGCGGAGTGCCTGGATTGCAGCCCTTGATGACGTTGTGGAGACGGGGCTGACCTCCAGCCATTTGGAGTACGAGTCCACTGTTACGAGAAAGATCAGACCGTGAAACAGGCCAGCAAAGTCAATGTGGAGTCTCGACCACGGCTTGCGAGTGGACTCCCACACTTGGGTGGGGGCCACCGGGGGAAGGGGTCTGGACTCTTGGCACTGGCTGCAGCACTTGACCCATGCTTCAATTTCCCCATCCACACCCGGCCACCACATGTAGCTTTGTGCGAGGACCTTCATCCGCACGACCCCCGGATGCGCCTCATGTAAGGCTTTTAGGACGCCCTGCTGCAGAGGGCTGGGAACTACCACCCTGTCCCCCCACAACAGGCACCCCTTGTGGGTGGAGAGTTCCTCTCGGCGAGCTGAGTAGGGAGTAAAATCTGGACCCGCTGCGTCTCGGGGCCACCCCCTCAGTACCCAGCCCAGAACGTGGGAAAGAACAGGGTCCCGGGCCGTGTGATGTCAGCTGCCTGGAGGGGGCTGTCTGGGAGATCCTCTACCCGGAGGACGTGGTGCACCAGGGCCGGATCATCATCGACCGTGGGCAAGGGAAGGCGGCTCAGGGCATCCACATGGCCCATGGCCTTGCCCGGCTGGTGCTGCAGGGTTTAGTCGTAGCCCACCAGGAAGATAGACCAGTGGAGGACCCGCGGGGAGAGTACCTGAGGCATCTGGCGATCCGCCACTAAGATCCCCAGGAACGGCCGATGGGCCATCGCAATGGTGAAGTGGTGACCATAGAGGAAGTTGTGGAACTTCTTCACGCCAGCCACAATCGCCAACCCTTCCTGTCGATTTGTGCGTAGTTGCGTTCAGCAGAAGACAGGGTTCATGAGTAGTAGGCCACCGGTACCTTGCACCCATCCAGAAGCAGATGCGTGAGGACAGCGCCCACCCCATATGGGGAAGCGTCACAGACTAGCACTACAGGCAGAGTCTCGTCAAGTGCGCAAGCACCTTGTTAGAAATCAGGAGCGCCTTCACCCCCTTGAATGCAGTGGCCTGGCATGGGCCCCACGTCCAGGGGGCCTGCTTGTCTAGCAGCCAGTGTAGGGGTTCGGCTACCACTGCCTTGTGGGGGAGGAAGGCGTGATAAAAGTTCAATAGGCCTAGAAATGCCTGTAGCTCCACCTTGGATGTAGGAGGCGGTGCTTCAACGATGGCCTTAATTTTGTCCCTTGCCGGGTGCAAACCGTCAGTGTCCACCGTGAAGCCCAAGAACTCGACGGATGGAACTCCCAGGAGGCACTTTTCCCGCTTCACTTTGAGGCCGGCCTCGGCAAAGCGGTGCAACACAGCGGACATAACAGGGGCCAAAAATCCTAACTATAAATACACGTTGATGGGGTCCGAAGTGGCAGAGACTGACCAAGAGAGAGTTCTTGGAGTCGTAGTAGATATCTCACTGAAAATGTCAAAACAGTGTGCTACTGCAATAAAAAAGGCCAACACTATGCTGGGGATTATTTGGAAGGAACTGAAAATAAATCAGCCAGTATCATTATGTCCCTGTATAAATCAATGGTGTGACCTCATTTGGAGTACTGTGTGCAATTCTGGTCACCACACCTCAAAAAGCATATTATAGCATTGGAAAAGTGCAGAAAAGAGCAACTAGAATGATAAAAGGGTTGGAACACTTTCCCTATGAAGAAAGGTTAAAGCACTTAGGGCTCTTTAGCTTGGAGAAACGACAACTGAAGGGTGACACGCTAGAGGTTTATAAGATTATGCATGGGATAGAGCAGGTAGGGAAAGAAGTACTTTTCTCCCTTTCTCACAATACAAGAACTCATGGGCACTCAATGAACTTGCTCAGCAGTCGGGTTAGAACAGATTAAAGGAAGTACTTCTTCACCCAAAGGGTGATTAACACATGGAATTCACTGCCGCAGGAGGTGGTGGTGGCTACAAGCATGCACGGGTTCAAGAGAGAATTGGATAAACATATGGAGCAGAGGTCTATCAGTGGCTATTAGCCACAAGGTATAGATAGGATCTCTTGGTCTGGGGTTTGTGATGCTCTGTATTCTTGGTGCTGGGGGGGGGGGGCAATGGGAGGGCTTCTAAGTTCCGGCCCCACTGAAGGACCTCCTGATGGCATCTGCTATTTTTTACCTCTGTATGACAGAGTGTTGGACTGGAAGGGCCATTGGCCTGATCCAACATTGGCTTCTCTTATGTTCTAACATTGTGTGGATCCCCCCCCCCCCAACTGATTCCAGTATGCATGCCAGACCAGAGCAAAACCTTCATGAAGAATCAACCCGCTATATTTCTAGAGACTGGGAAAGAAACTGAATCCTAAAGAATGACATATGCAGAAGGTACCATAAAACCCAATGATCAAAGAAAGTGAAACTGGCATACAGTGTGGAGGATACCATAAAATCCGATGATCAAGGAAAATGAAAGCACCATGCAATGCAGAGGGCAATTCCTGTTCCAAAGTGGGTTTGGTAAAACAATGGAGGGAAAAGCCAATGCAGAATCATCCTATGTTGCTCCAGCTTGAAAACCTCAGTCAGCTACTTGAAGATAGCTGCCTCTATGTATCTTTCATGACCTGGGACCCACACGTTTTAGCAATATCCCTCCTATTATGCCCCCAATAGCAGTTCAATCAAGAACTTTTAGGGGTCCCTTCATGCAAGTGGACAAAAATGGTGACTGGTTCCATCTGACCTGGCAGATCACCTTGCCAGTTATTACTAAAAGGGTGTCCCACATTCCTGATCATCAGAAAGCTTTGTGAAGCAAAACTTTTTCAAAGAGATCTTGTTAATGCATTTTTGGTTAAGTTTTGTCTGTGCTGCCCAGCAATTTGACATAGAGATTTTGTTTTACTTTTTATTTTAGTATTGTTGTTTTACTGTATTTATGTTGTGGTTTTTAATTGTGAATATATTCTGCTGAGTCTTTCAGGAGAAAGGCAGGCTAGAAATAGTGTACATAGCAAATCAGGGATTAACTGTCTAGGTCCATGAAAACTCATTGGTCTGACAATGTAACTAAGATCTCTAGGAATGGCAACTCTTATATGTTGCCCATTGCCAGAAAACCAGCAGAGGGACTTTTGTCTAATCCTTCATAACGAGGTTTGAGCTGTGGTTGAAAACAAGCCATTTCATAAGTATGTGGAAATTACAAGAAGGGATTTTTGCCTCAGGTTACATATCAAATATAATGCATTACACATGGGATGTTCCTTGCTGTCACTGGAGTGTATTGTACAGAGAACACTGCATACTTGGCAGGGAGAATAGTGACCTCTTAATTGCTAAAAAAAAAGTTGGTGTGCACAGCCATATCTTGTTCATTTGTGCTGAATCTGGACCCAAGAGCATGCATTCTATACTACCCACCATGGGGAAACATGTCTAGGCAGGTCTATTCAGAAGCAAGTCCCATTTGATTCAGTAAGGGTTAGCCCCAGGAAAGTGTTCTTATCATTGCAGCCCTAGTCTAGTTTTGTGGTTCAGCCCTGTAGATCCACAAGCAAAGAAGCTCTTAGGATGGGCCACAAGTGTCTTAAGGTCTGCGGCATGTGATGAAGTTCTATGCCATGGGAGACGTTTGTCCCAAATTCTTGCGGGAATCATTGTGGCTGCACTGAGTCAGCAAAGAGTTTTAGCCCAATTGCAGATACTGGTAACACATCACAGGACTGAGATTGCACCTGCTGGCCTCACGGACCCTCCAAGCACCCAGGGTCCACAAGACAAAGCACAGGGGCCTATCAGGGGGTTGAGATGATTTAGTGAATGGAGAGACCAGTTGGCTCCTGTAATACAGTCTAAGCAGATTTAATTAAAGTGTATAAAACACAATGTACATTTTAATCTATGTTCTCGGCATCTATCTGAGTATCAGCTCACTGTTTTCCTCATTTTTGTTCTAAATTTTCCACAATACGTGAGCTCCTAAACCCACATTGTTTCTAATGGTTACATAAAACAAACAATGTTATCAAAGAAGGTGACGTTTGGCTCTGTTCTGGGTTGCAGCTTTGGAGAGCAATCTTGGTTTAATTTTAAACTGAACCAGAGATGAATGTCTTATGAAGGATCAACATTGCTTCAGTTACCCGGGTCAGAAGACTGTGAACTGAAGCTCTTCATCACAGTACCCACTCTTCAATTAGTTATACAATCTCAAATGGAATGGCACAGTAAGTACTGCTTTGTACTCAGCTCCAGCGCCAAACAAAGGAAAACCGAGTGCCTGCAATGAGATCATGAAAGAAACACCACCAAAAACTTTGGAAGCGAAAGACTGTGCAGTGTCTTTGGACCAAGCACACCAGTACTCTGAAGGGAGCTGTAGAGCTTGAAAGATGGACAGCTCAGCAGGGACAGTATTAATGATTCTGTGGCCCTAAGCAAAAGTCCTGATTGGGGCCCTAGAATCACCACCACCCCACTGCCAGCCCACCCTGCTGTAGCCAAGCAAAGGCTGGCCGTCACCTCATGATAGGTGGGTGGGAGCCACTGCCAACACTGGAGGCCAGCTGCCTGAGCCCCAGGTGGTACAGATGCAAGCGGAATCAGTAGCCTGGTCTTCTTCTCCCCTGTGGGGTGTGTGGATAGTTGCCCCCCCCCCAAGTGGAGGGCCTTGGAGCAACTGTCCCTGTTGAAGAAGAAGAAAAAGAGATTGGATTTGTACCCACTCCACTACCCAAAGGAGTCTCAGAGCGGTTTACAATCCCTTTTCTTTCCCCTCCCCACAGCAGACACCCTGTGAGGCAGGTGGGGCTGAGAGAGCTCTGTATCCTCCCTCTTGTCTGTTTTGCTCCTCTTTGTTTACCCAGAATGCTACTATCAGGGACTTCCTTCCAGCTTCTTCTTTGGTAGCTTCCACATGAGTTATCTGCCCAAAGCTCAATGCTTTGGGGAAAATTTTTCCCCCTCTTCTTCCCCACAGCATTGTGACACATTTGTGCACCTCTGGGTTGTTTCCCTGGCTCTTCTCTGATCTTTCTTATTTATTTTTCTACTTCTATTTCTATCTCACCCTCCCCGCAAGTGGGCTCTCTAATCTGCTTTGCCCCAAAGTTGTGGGAAAGATTGCAATAAAGTCTGGATAGCGGCTGGGGTGGGGGCTGCCAGCCCCCTTGGCAGCCATTTTTCCTGACCCTGTCACTGCAGCAGCTATTTCCTCCCACCACTATTAGGGGGCTTTTATTTTTTTAAAAAATATCAGCAGTAGAATATCGTTATATCAACATACCTTCACAACAAAATTGCAGTGGGTTCTCTGAATTCTCAGATTTCATTTTTTAAAAAGTCTCTAGCCCTTTCCCTTGCAGAGATATCAGGGGAAAGGCATATCTTTGCAACCCAAGAGGCCAGAGGCTTAGTATTTAATGAAAGCTGGGAATTCAGAGCACCAACTACACCTGTCGTTACAACAATATACTGACACAACAATATTCTATTGCTGATTTTTTAAAATGGCAAAAAGCCCTGGTGGCTCAGGGGGGAAAGTTGGCCACTATTGAGGGACTGGGGCAGGAGGAATGTGGGGACACCTGCCATGGGGAAACCTCATTCTGTGCTTTATCTGCAGCCACACCAACAACACAGAAACCACAAAATCCTGTCCTGTGTAGAAGACACCATTCTGTTCCTCTCTATGCATTCAGTCTCACTCTGACCTCCATGGGAGAAACATGGACTCCCTGAAGCAATCCTCATCCCAGCTCAGACAGATAACTAGAATGCCTACCTGAGTATGGATTTCTCTAACAATAAAGAATATCGGGGGGGGGGGGGCGTTCTAAAGCAACAAGCCTGGTGTATATTTTTATAGAAACAGCCTTCCCCTTCCGCTGGCACACAGCCATCTCCTGGATGAAGATTTCTGTGAATCATTTTTTAATGTGCTCATCATTAGGGCAGAAACATTTTGTGTGAACATGCACTGACAGTAGGCAACTGGGTATATTCTACGTGATGCTTACATTACAGCTTACACTGATGCACAGTTAACTTTCTCTTGCTATCCCACATGGTGTGCTGTAATAGTTGTGGAGTTTCCATGGCCAAAATTCCAAGCTCTCCTTCATGGAAACATGACTAATGTTGCCAATATTTTTTTTTCACTGGCCCTGCTCCTTTGCATTTAGTTAGGTTGTGAACTGGCCAGGAAACAAAGTCCCGCTCCATGAGCAGCTAAAGCTTTTCATCACATGGAGGTAAATGACATCACACAGAAAATAAAACCATTAAGTTTTGATTAAAGGGACAGGACATTTTTCTCAAGGCCTGTTGGCAACCCTGCCTTCAACAGCATCATATATGCAGAAATAAGGCATGGAAATAATGAAACTGGAAATTCTTCTACTGCTTAATTTCTTCATGCCTGGCTGCTTAGTGGGTATAGCTATGTGTGAATATATATAAATCCAACAAACAATACCCACTGCAAGAAGGCAGGGAGTGTGATAGAGCGGTGGGGCAGAGAGAATGCTTAACCTTTTCCTCACCTATATTTCTCCTCTCTTTCCCTGCTTCCTGGCTCACTCCCTCCCCACTTTCCCCATTATTCCTGGCAGACATGTGGCTGATACCTAGCTAAGAAAAAGACTGTTTTAGGGATCAAATTAAGCTGCATTCACAGGGACAATGAGCTCTCTGGTTAAAGACAGATGTTTGCCTACTAATATCCTAAAAGGCATATAAACAGGAAGCAGAGAGAGTTTAAAAAGTGGCAATCCAAGACTGTACACAGGCACTGAAGGAAAAATCAGCACAGGAAAAGTAACATTGAAGGAAATGTTTAAACACCTAGAAACCTGTCCATATGAGAGTACTTGGGACAAGATTAGCTTCTGGAACACGGCCTTGCACAGCTGATTCTGGCAGAGTGGCTAAGCCCCTATTTCTCAAACTCTGCAAGATAAATATTATATATATTGCATTCTAGGTACACCATAGGGAACTCGTCCTCCCCAATCCAAGAAGTAGTTAGCCCAGAAGAATGCCCCCCCTTCCTTGACTCAGCAGATCTGGCCCCTTGGATCTATGCCAGGGTAACATCCAGACTAGGCTATTGTAATTCACTATACATGGGTCAACTTGGAGACTACAGGTGGCACAGAATGCTGCAGCATAGTTTTTATTGGGAGGCAGCTGGAGCATTGATATCACATGCACTTTGCAGTCAGTCCAATGGCTGCCCATCTTGTAATGGGTTTAAAGCACAATATTGGGCTGTGCGGCAGTAGACTAGGGTTGCCAACCTCCAGCTAGTGGCTAGAGATCTCCTGGGATTTTTAGCTGATCACCAGGAAACAGAAATCAGTTATCCTGGAGAAAATAGCTGCTTTGGAAAGAGGCCTGACTGAAACCATGTGGCCGACTGTCTTGGCGGGCCGCAAAAAACTCTGTGGCGGGCCACAATTTGCCCACTCCTGCTCTATGGCATTATACCCCATTGAAGTTCCTCCCCTCTCCAAACCCTGCCCTCCTCAGGCTCCACCCCCAAAATCTCCAGATACTTTCCAACCCAGAGACGGCAACCATAGCTTGGACCCTTGTATCTACAGAACTGCTTCTCTTGCTATGCTCTGCCATAACATTTTTGCTCATCTGAGCAGGGGCTTTCACAGGTACATCCCTACAAATAGGCAAGATCGACAACTGGCCGTACATAGCAGAAAAGAGAAAGAGTCCAGTAGCACTTTGGAGATTAACAACATTTGTGGCAGGGCATGAGCTCTTGTGAGAAACTGCTCACTTCTTCATGCATTCTTCTTCATTTATACATGCTTCTTCATGCATACACGTACATTATCTGCTCGGGTTGCCAGCCTCCAGGTGGGGCCTGTGGATCTCCTGCTTTTACAACTGATCCCCAGCTGACAAAGATCAGCTCCCCTGGAGAAAATGGCTGCTTTGAAGGGTGGACTCCTATGGCATTGTACCATGCTGAGGCCCCTCCCCTCCCCAAACCTCCCCTTCTCCTGGCTCCACCCCCAAAGTCCCCAGGTATTTTCCAACTCGGACTTGGCAACCCTATTCTCTGCTGTGGTCCCCACCTTCCAGAATGGCCTGCCTGAGGTAGTCAAGAAGGCTCCCACAAAATTGTTCAGAGGGGCTGTCATGATCTGTGCCTGCTCGGGGAGACAGGCCTACTGCGGCCTAGGCACAGGAGATGCCTGTGCTGTAGGGATGCCAGCCTCCAGGTGGGGCCTGGGGATCTCCTGCTTTTACAACTGATCTCCAGCTGACACAGATCAGCTCCCCTGGAGAAAATGGCTGCTTTGAAGGGTGGACTCTATGGCATGGTACCATGCTAAGGCCCCTCCCTTCCATAAACCCCTCCCTCTCCTGGATCCACCCCCAAAGTTTCCAGGTATTTTCCAACCCAGACCTGGGAACCCTACTGTGCGGAGGTAGAGGGCTGATAGCCTTCAGTTCCCATGATGCTTGGCTGCAGTGGTAGCCAATGGGAGTTTGGGGAATGTGAGCGGAGACTGAACTTTAGCTGTGTGAAATGTACAATGGTGTTCTTTTCTCTTCTGCGGCCTTTCCTCACACAGAGTCAAGCTGAGGAGAGTCTGGGTTGGGAGAAAGTTCCCTCACTTGGGATAGGGTGAGTACAGGCAGGAGGCCTGGTATAAGAGGCTGTAGGCCTTAAGTTAGGGTTGCCAACTCTCCTGGAATTACAATTGATCCCCAGCCAAAGAGATTAGTTTCCCTGGAGGAAATGGTAACTTCAGAAAGTAGATTCTGTAGGATACCATGGTGATTAAATTTCTGCTGAACTCCCACTCCTCCCCAGACTCCATCCCAAATCATGAGGAATTTTCTGAGCCAGAGTTGGCAGCCCTACCTTAAGTAGTAACAGTCAAGTAAAATAGTTAGTCATGTTAGATTCAGTTATTTTGCCTTTAAACACTTATTGATTTTAATGCACCTTGTCTCGTTTTCCCTGCCCCAGTATTGTATAAATAAACCCTTTTGTTTAATTGTTCTCTGCCTGGTCATCACACCTTTGTTTTCTCAGTTTAACAAGGGCATTTGGTTGGGCTTGGGAGGGTACTCTGGGCCTTCTCAAGAGACCCTAAGTCCAGGGTGGTGGCGGCAGAAGGTGGCAACCCGCAAGGGTCATGACAGGGGCATTTTTACAAAGGTAATAAGGAATGTGATAACACAATTGTTCAGGAAGGTGTTTTCATATGGGGCAGCAGGATTGTGAACTATATCACTATGTATAGTATGTACTTTTTGCTGTATATATTATCCTACTCTTGCTGCTTTATTTTTTATACTTATATAATTAGGGATGGGCATGAACTGGCTCACAAACTAAAGTTTGTGACGAACCTTGGGTGGTTTGTGGTTCACGAACTAAAGTTTGTGGCAGGTCAACTGGCATGAAGTTTCCACAGACTTTTCACAGGGAGCAGAAAGTGGAGTTTAAATGGCTCTGAGCCATTAGAGCCATTAGATTCAATTGCTTGAATCTCAGTGAGACAGGCAGACTATAAACAAACAATAATAAAAATAATAAATAAAGCATGTGGGAGGGATCGGAGTAGTTTAACCCCTTTTCAGTTCCTCAGCCACTTTGGCAGGTTTCCCCTCCACAATCTGAAACTGCTTCTTGTCTGTGAAGATGATAATCCCACTGTTCAATATTCTGACCCATATGTGGTATGGCTTGGTATGTAGGCCTCCACTTTGAGGCACACTTAATGCCTCAAGTGTTGTGTAATGAGCATAACCATTTATCTTTTCCTGGTGATCTGGAATTTCACTTAGAAGGAGAATAATGAACAGGAGTTTTGAGGAGAGCAAAGCCAAAGAGGTTCTCCAGATCTCTCAGCAGAAACTAATAAGACTACAACTTCTTTCTCAGCTTCTGGCCAGAATGATTCAGCAGATTGTGCTTCACTTCTGGGTGCCCTTCTTCCTTGAGAAAAGGCTTGCAGCACATTGGCTGACCCCTCCTGAAAACCTTTGATAGCTTGCCAACACTCACCAGCTTTGAAGTTTCTCTGTGCCAGGGAATCTCAAACCTTGAAAACCCTTCTGCTTGCAAGTAAATATCTAACTAAATGTTGCCGACAAAGATGTGTAAAGAACCCAAAGATCCTTTTTTGTATAGAATAAGCTGCTTTGGAGGGAAGCAGTTAGCACTGGAGAAATAGCAGAGGGTAACAGCTAGAAAAGGTAGCTTAAGAGGGCAATTTAGAAAGGCGAAGTGTGCATAACCAGCTACTTTTCCATCTATGGAGTTTCAAATGCATTTTATTTGTTTGTTTGTTTGCTTGCTTGTTTCCTGCCTTTCCCTGTGGCTCAAGGCAGTTCATAGTTAAAACATCACCATTGAAACCAAAAGACCAGTAAAACCCCATACTGCCCCCACCCCAAAAAATGCATGCAGTTTATACCACATTAAAAGCCCTGGAAAATAAAATGGTCTTGAAAAAGCCTCCTGAAGGTTTCATGAAGTTTACTTCTGCAAGGGGAAAAGTAGCTTTTGCTGCAGTTTGGAATAGGGAAGTAGGGAAAGCGTTAAGCATCATCATAACCTTCTCCTTTATTGCTTCTTCATTCTCTCCTTGTAAAGGTAAAGGTTTCCCTTGCTTGAAAGCCAGTCGAATACAACTCTAGGGATGCGGTGCTCATCTCCATTTCCAAGCCCAAGAGCCAGCGCTGTCCAAAGACTTCTCTGTGGTCATGTGGCCAGCATGACTAAACGCTATGGCACACAGAACGCTGTTACCTTCCCACCCAAGCGATACCTATTTATCTACATGCAATTTCTTGCTTTCGAACTGCTAGGTTGGCAGGAGCTGCTAGGTTGGCGGGAGCTCACTCTGTCATGCAGCACTCGGGTCTCGAACTGCTGAACTACTGACCTTCCAGTCTGCAGTTCAGCGTCTTAACCACTTGAGCCTCCTTGTACACATATGCCAAAAACATTTAATTAGATCTTAAGAAAAAAGAATGTGGCAAAGCTTGTTATTGTACTAGTTTCTAGGTATGGTTTTATTCATCTCTTGGTTTTAATTGTAACATTTTATTTATACCAACATCTGTGGAGTTCTGGAGTTCTCTCAGAATTACAATTTATCTCCAGGCTATTCCAGAGACGGGGGTGGGGGTGGAAATGAAGAGGAAGCTCTTAAAAGTCCAGCTCCTTCTGCCCCCTGCCCTGTGAAACACGAAGGAGGACGTACCAGAGCCTTACCAGTCTATTTGCCCATGCAGATCTAATTGTAGTTTTGGGATGACAGAGGCTGGGTTCAATGGAAGAAAAGGTATGGGTGGAAAGGGTTAAACACCTGCTTATCCCCCTCACCCCCGCAGCTGTTCTCCAGTTGTCAATGCTGCTGGTGGGGCTGCTCTTTAGGGTTTATTGTTTGTTTTTTAAATTCCATGTGCCAGCCTAATCATGAATCTGATGTGTCATTGCCAGTTTGGGTAGAATGATCCCTGTTCACAATGCTTGAGATGCAAGGAGCAGAAGCATCAGATCCAACTAAAATGCTCAAACACTTGGCAGGTAGGGGACAGGAAAGTTTCTGCCTTCCCTATGAGTTGCTATCCACATCTTGTCAACACAGCACCTACCTGCATATGAACTAGGGTTACCAACTTGCTTTGGTAAATTCCTGGATATTTGAGGGCAGTGCCTAGCAGAGGACAGACCACAGTGTGGGTGTGATGTCATAGAGTCTGGAGCTGCCATTTCCTCTAGGGTAATTAATCTCTGTAGTCTGGAAATCAGACATAACTCTGGGAGAATGCCAGATCTCACCTGGAGGTTGGTAACCCTAGCTGCATATACATCATGGGTCTCTTCCCACAAGTGAGAACCCTGAAAAGGCAGAGTTCCTGATCATGGATCTCGAACTATGTCTAGATGTTTGTGCATATGTATACCTGATGCCAACATTAGGCCAGCAAAGAACAGAGATTAGCTGATGTGCTACGTAAAGAAGCTGTGGATGTCCAACTGAGGAATGTTCCTTCCCAGGTTCTTTTCCCTCCATTTGAGGAAGCCACTCTTTATGGGACAAATGGGGGTCATTTCAGCACACAAAAATAAATACCGTGTAAGGTTATGCAATTTCTAATATATTGCTATATTCTTCAAACAAAATCCCCACATGCACATAACTATGGATTTTTCTTTGCAAACCTGCAAATTGGAGTAATTTGTACACACCTCAAGTTCTGTGGCAGAATGTCATGGGAGCAAGGCCAGTATTTTAACTTCCGAAATACTCAGCTCCTGATAGGAATCATATGCAGGTTGATCTCTTCGGGAGCTGAAGCTGATTCCTGTAAAATAAAAGACTTCCATGACTCTAAATGAACAGAGGGAACATGAAATTTCATAAATTAGCCAGTTCAGCAGACTGCAAAGGCCCAATTGCAATGTGACACCTGTGGAGCAAAAGTACAAAAGCTAATCTGTTGTGCTGCATGCAAACATTAGGCATCTTGCAAAGCAAACACCTGAACTTCGTACAACCTTGAACAGATTGTTTTAAAATGGTTAAACTGAGGTGCTGTTTAAGCAGCTGTGGCCGAGAGTGGTAATTTGCTTGCATGACATTACTAAAGGCCAAAGTAAACAGAACACTGAAGACCAGTGATTATCAGTGCAATCCTAAACAGAGTTATACTCAATGTGGCCTACAGGTTTCAATGGACTTAGAAGGGTGTAATTGTACTAATGTATAATGGAGACTCAATGGCATTGGGGCAGAACGCTTTCTTCCTTGGGCCATTTTCCATGATGTTCATCAGCCTGTCCCCTCAAAGCTGTTACTTGCCTTCATAGAAAAGACACAGGTACTAGCTAATCACATTACCAAAAAGTACCCAGCAGTTGCCTGAACTTTTACATAACCACATTCCATGCAGCAATTGTTGGGCTCTACAGTTAGCAGAGTGCCCAAGGCTTTAATGCAGCAGAGCCATCTGACCACGCTGTGTGAGTGCAAGTATGAAACAAAAGTTACACAGAGTTTCTTGGTCTATTTCAAATTAGTAAGTTTATTATAGGAACTACATTTATTGATAGAAAAGTGAAGATGTAAGATTCTCTCATCTAGTCTAGCTAACTAGATGGATGGAGATGCAGGTGCCAAAAATGGAGAAGAAGAGGAGGAGGAGGAGGAGATTGGATTTATACCCCACCCTTCACCACCTAAAGGAGTCTCAGAGTGGCTTACAAACTCCTTTCCCTTCCCCTCCCCACAACAGACACCCTGTGAGGTAGGTGGGACTAAGAGAGCTCTTTTCAGATATGTCCTTGAGAGAACAGCTCTGACGGAACTATGACTTGCCCAGGGTCATCCAGCAGGTGCAAGTGGAGGAGTGGGGAATCAAACCCGGTTCTCCCAGATTAGAGTCCACGCACTTAACCACTACACCAAACTGTCCTCAAAAGAATCATGGCTTTGTATGTGAGAGAGGGGAGAAGCAAAAAGGAAGGAAACTTTACCCTAAGAGTATCGATCTGCACATCAAAGGGATAGTATCAGAGAGAAGGAAAGGATGTTTCTTTGTCCTGGCCTCTCTGTCTCTCTGACTCTGTTGCAGTCTTCCTCTGTAGTCTGAGGCAGGAGACAGTGTAAACAGTCCTTCACTTCCAACAGCAATGCCAAGAACAATGGAGGAAAGTACTCAATTTCCCCACATACAAAGATTGCTCTCTAACAAAAGTTCAGCCTTAATTGCTAGCAGTTAGACCCCTCCTCTCACAACAGGGCAGTTTATAGCTTAGAGAGG
The DNA here is from genome assembly GCA_029233225.1 of Lepidodactylus listeri. Classification (NCBI taxonomy): domain Eukaryota; kingdom Metazoa; phylum Chordata; class Lepidosauria; order Squamata; family Gekkonidae; genus Lepidodactylus; species Lepidodactylus listeri. The sequence goes on along the minus strand of JARCFY010000005.1, from coordinate 53,112,703 downwards.
CAGAAACACCCTTCTTAAAATATCATCTCAAAAAACTCAGGAAAATCCATCAAGCCTCTCCTAATTTTTTTGTCTGCCTCCGAAAAGCCCATCAAGTTATTGTTTTGGGGGCATCATGTCCCTGAAGGGCCTGTTCTGCCCTATATCAAGAGCACCTAGCCACCAGTGCAGTGTGCGTATTCTTGGATCCATACCCACACCCCCATCATTGGGTCTTCTCTCCTTGTCACCACAAAACACTGATCATTTTGCTGCTGCCTCTGCAGATCTCTTCCCTCCAAGGCTGGTAATTATAGCCCTTCCCTGGAATCGCTTTCCCCCTTCCACCCTTCCTTTCCTTAGCTAGCTCTGTGTGTGTCTATTGTGTGTATAGTTTGATTTTTATTCTTTCTCTTTTTAATAAAAAACCTTTCCAGTAGAGCTTCTGCCTGGTTTATTTTGAGAATTCTCTTAAAGGAAAAATCCCCATAAACATAGGTGAAGAATCCCAGTTACCCATTTAGCTCTGTCTCCTTTAAGCTAACTCCCCCAACTAATTAGGAGACCGCCTCTTTGGGTCATGCAGACTGGGTGCAACAAACATCCTGTCTTCTGCTGGGGAGAATTCTGTATCAAAGACTGTTTTTTTCCATCTGTTCAGCCCCATCTCCTTGGCAGCTCATGCCCTTAAAAGCAGTCAAATCCTAAGCAAAGTTACCCCCTTTTAAGCCCCTTCACTTCAACGGATTTCCAAAGGGGCTAATTCTGTTTATGATTGCATTGGTAGGGCCATTTTATTAATCATGACTGACAATTTGATGTTTTGTTGGGATGTTTTATATTTATTAGCTGCTGCAGTTCTTGTTGAGCAGAAAGGTGGGATATGGACTAAAACATTTTGTACTGCCTGCGTAGAAAAGCCCTCTTGAGTAATTCAGTTTTGAATAGTTTGCGGAAAGCCAGGAGAGTGGGAGCATTCCTGACCTCATCCAGCAGGTCACTCCATAAGGTGAGGGCCGCAACTGAAAAAGCATGTGTATGGGCAGTAGTTGATTTTGCCCATTTGCAGGTTGGCCAGTGTTCCCCCTAAGGTGAGTTAGTGTGGGCTAGCTCACCGTTTTTTAGCCTCCAGCTCATACGTTTTTGTCTTAGCTCAGGAAGGATGGCTCCAGAACAACTAATTTATGCAGCAGCCAAATGGCTCACTCACAACTTTAATGCCAATAGCTCACAAAGTAGATTTTTTTGCTCAGAAGACTCCACAGCTTAGATGGAGCATTTGGCACCTGCAGAAGGCCCTGCTCAGATGAGCAAAGCTGTCATGGTAGACCACAGGAGAAGAGGTGGTATCACAGATATGAGGGACCAAGGCCATGAAGGGCTTTGCATGTGATAGCTAATACCTTAAATTGAGCCCAGTAACTAATAGGCAGCCAATGGAGTGTCTGCAGAATGGGAGTAATATGCATGCTCCATCTAGCTCCTGATGATAACCAACCCATGGCTTTCTGCACCAACTGGAGTTTCTGAATTGATTTTGAAGGGAGACCAATGTACAGTACATTACAGTAGTCTAATATCTATGTTACTTTGGTAGTAGAGTTGCTGCCTTATAGAGATGGCTCTTTGCCTCCATCTGTGCAAACCTACAAAATGGAACTTCTCATTACTCAGTTAAGTGAGGTGTGCACAATGAGATTTAGCTTCAGATAATCAAGTGATGGATATCAGTTCAGAGAAGCAGAAAGATGTCCTACATGGAACACTGATGCTGTGTATGGAATGGTTCAGAACCTGAAAATCAGATGTACCATGGAATTCATCTGTGCTCATCCCTAAACGCAGAAGCAGCTCTGAAGCATCTGGAGCCTACTTCATTTCTTCTACAACCCTGGCCTTTCTGTTACCATTCCAGTTTTGGTTCTTATCTAAGAACATAAGAGAGAGAACATAAGAGAAGCCAATGTTGGATCAGGCCAGTGGCCCATCCAGTCCAACATTCTGTCACACAGTGGCCAAAAACACCAGGTGCCCTCAGAAGGTGGGGGCAGGAAGCCCTCCCACCTTTGCCCCCCCAAAACACCAAGAATATAGAGCATCACTTGCCCCAGACTGAGAGTTCCTATCTATACTTTGTGGCTAATAGCTCCATATGTTTATCCAATTCCCTCTTGAAGCCGTCCACACTTGTAGCCACCACCACCTCCTATGGCAGTGAATTCCACATGCTAATCACTCTTTGGGTGAAGAAGTACTTCCTTTTATCTGTTCTAACCCGACTGCTCAGCAATTTCATGGAGTGCCCACGAGTTCTTGTATTGTGAAAAAGGGAGAAAAGGACTTCTTTCTCTACCTGCTCTATCCCATGTATAATCTTATAAACCTTGATCATGTCACCCCTCAACCGTCTTTTCTCCAAGCTAAAGAGCCCCAAGCGCTTCAACCTTTCTTCATAGGGAAAGTGTTCCAACCCTTTTATCATTCTAGTTGCCCTTTTCTGCACTTTTTCCAACGCTATAATACCTTTTTTGAGGTGTGGTGACCAGAACTGTACACAGTACTCCAAATGAGGTCGCACCATCGATTTATACAGGAGTATTATAATACTGGCTGATTTGTTTTCAGTTCCCTTCCTAATAATCCCCAGCATAGCATTGGCCTTTTTCATTGCAGTTACACACTGTCTCGACATTTTCATTGAGTTATCTACTACGACTCCAAGATCTCTTTCTTGGTCAGTCTCCACCAGTTTGGACCCCATCAACGTGTATTTATAGTTAGGATTTTTGGCTCCAATGTGCATCGCTTTGCACTTGGCCACATTAAACCCCATTTGCCCCATTGATGCCCACTCACCCATCCTTGACAGATCCCTTTGGAGTGCCTCACAATCCTCCCTGGTTCTCACCACCCTGAACAACTTCATGTCATCTGCAAATTTAGCCACTTCACTGCTTACTCCCAACTCCAAATCATTAATAAACAAGTTAAAAAGCATCAGACTGAGTACTGATCCCTGCAGTACGCCACTGCTTACCTCCCTCCACTGAGAAAATTGCCCATTTATACTCACTCTCTGTTTCCTTTTAATTAGCCCGTTTTTGATCCACAAAAGGACTTCTTTTATCCCATGACTATTGAGCTTACTTAGGAGCCTTTGATGAGGAACTTTATCAAAAGCTTTCTGGAAGTCAAGGTAAACAACATCTATTGGGTCCCCCTTGTCCACATGTTTGTTTACTCCCTCAAAGAACACTAACAGGTTAGTGGGACAAGACCTTCCCTTACAGAACCCATGCTGAGTCTTCCTCAAAAAATTTTCTTCATCAATGTGCCTACTAATTTTTTCCTTAATAACAGTTTCTACCAACTTACCCGGTATCAGCGTCAGAATGACTGGCCTGTAATTTCCTGGATCTTCTCTGGAACCCTTTTTAAAGATAGGAGTGACATTCGCTACCTTCCAGTCCTCAGGAATGGAGGCAGATTTTAAGGAAAGATTACATATTTTTGTCAGGAGATCCACAAGTTCACATTTGAGTTCTTCCAGAACTCTCAGATGCATGCCATCCGGGCCCAGTGATTTATTTGTTTTTAAGTTGTTTAACAGTTGTAGGACCTCTTCTCTTGTCGCCTCAATCTGACTCAGGTCTTTCAACACCCCTCCCAAAATCAGTGGTTCTGGAGTGGACAGGCACTTCTCATCTTCCACAGTGAAGACAGAGGCAAAAAATGTGTTTAGCTTCTCAGCCATTTCCCTATCATCCTTCACTACACCTTTTACCCCTTGGTCTTCCAAGGGCTCCACTGCTTCCCTGGCTGGTTTCCTACTTCTAATGTATTTGAAGAAAGTTTTATTGTTGGTCTTTATGTTTTTTGCAATATACTCCTCATATTCCCTTTTTGCCTGCCTGATCACAGACTTGCATTTTATTTGCCACTGCCTGTGTTCCCTTTTATCAGCCTCACTGAGACTAGCTTTCCACCGCTTAAAGGAATCCTTCTTACCTTCTACAGCTTCCATTACTTTGTTTGTTAACCATGCAGGCTTTTTTCTTTACCTATTTGTGCCTTTCCTAACCCGCAGTATATACTTTCTCTGAGCCTCTAGGATCTCTACTAGGTTTCCCCTGAGATAGGCTCAGTGACTGCTTCCCTATTACATGCACCTTCAGCCCATATCCAGTATTGACCTGCTACTCAAAGGAAGCAAAAGCTCCAACCCTTGGCCCAGCTATTTGAGCAGTTCTTGATCAAACACCACAAGAGCATGTTGCTCAAGGCTGCAGTACTGAGCCAAAAAAGTGTTTGTATATTACTTGCATCTGACCACTCTTATGACAATGGTAATACTGAATCATATGTATCCAAATCCTGTTAAAAGTTTCCAGTAAATGGTACCGTGCAGTTATTGTTCATTGTCCCATTACAGGGGGGTTGTTTTTAAAAAATACTTGCAGCCTCCTGTTTCTTCCACAGTGAATATCTTTGTTAGCTTTTCTTCCCTAGTGAATCATCAGCACACAAAAGCAGTTTCTGAGGGGTCACAGTGTGATGGCCAAACCGGTGAATGCAATCAAATGCTGGAGAGACACCTAGCAGCTAATCCCTCCAGCACCAGGGACTTTAGGACTTTGCCATTGTCAGCAGAGTTTGTGCTTTGGTCACTGGGTGTCTTTAAGCCATCGTTAGGATGCAACTCAGTTTTATTGGAGGAAAAGCCCTTGTTTCATCCATCCAGAGTCCAAATCTAGAAACAGCGAATGGTGCATAAATCCTTCTGGCAATTAAGACTCAAAGAGAAGCAAATATTTTTAGTGATTAAGAAGGAACAAATCTTAGTGAACTTCCTGAGCATTCTGACATATCATACTAGAGGCAAGTAGACCCACTTGGGATTCCTAAATTGGTGGTATAACTTCAAACTGTCCCTCTTGTAATCTGCTTCAAAGATTGAGTTCCTCCTAATACGTAGAAGTTGACTATAGGGGAGGATATGTCTCAAATGTCTGAGATGGTATGCATTGTAATGCAGAAGGGAGTTCCTATCAGTATTTTTGATAAATGTCTTTACCTCTAGGGTTCCATGGGTTGTTCTAAATATTATAGTATCCAGAAAGTTAATCTGTGTCCCATCCTGTTGACAAGTAAATTTTATACAGTGGCGTATGTTGTTCATCCACTTTGTAAATTCTTCAATTTGGGTGCAGTCTCTGTACAGTAAAAAGAAATTATTAATCTTTTGTAAAAAATAATATTACCAAAAAATGGGTTCACTGTTTCATTCAAGATGACTTCCATTTCTGATCATAGCATAAATAAATTGGCCATGCTTGGAGCGAAAGCGCTGCCCATCGCAACACCCTTTATTTGCAGGAAAAAGATCTGTTCCGGATCTAAAATAGTTTTTCTCCAATACAAGATCTGCTACATTGAGGAGAAAATGAGTCCCTCATTAAGTACTGTCCTTATTTATCTCAAAATACTTTCTGTAGAGTCCCTCAAAATGGGTTAATAAAAGGTATCATCCCACAACTGCCTGTATACTTCAGCACAGTAGTCTTAATGATTTAATACGACCACCGCTCCTCCTTTATTGGCAGGTTTAATTACTATAGAAGTATCCTTAGTCAAATCCTCAAGAATCTTAGATTCATGGGAGGTAAGGTTGTATTTAAGTCTACCCACCAGTTTGGTGTAGTGGTTAAGTGTGCGGACTCTAATATGGAAGAACAGGGTTTAATTCCCCACTCCTCCACTTGCACCTGCTGGATGACCTTGAGCAAGCCATAGTTCTGACAAGGGCTGTCCTTGAAGGGCTGTTCTCTCAGAGCTCTCTCAGCCACACCTACCTCATAGGGTGTCCATTGTGAGGAGGGGAAGGGAAAGGAGTTTGTAAGCTGCTCTGAGACTCTGAGTGAAGGGCAGGATATAAATCCAATTTCTTCTTCTTCTTCTCTTCTCTATAATATTTCTATGTCTTCAAGAACAAGCTGCGCAAAAGTTAGACTTGATGGGTCAGAGATGTTAGGAGACTTTGCTCTAAATTTATTAGGTTAAAAAAAAAATCATTACCGAACAGTTTTTTCAGTTTCAGCATCCTGATCAGTTTATATAAGTCTACCCTGGTCTGGAATGGGCTGGAATTGGGAGCTGGGACAAAACTAAGCTCAAGATTCAATAGACATTGTTCTTAAGGTTGACAGTATTCTGGAGGAAAGATTTAGAACTATGTTCTCTTCCTCCCCCTTCTGGTCAGACGGAGCCGAACATTTTTTGCTTTGCTTGTCTCTTTGTCTCATGATCATATGTCAGTCTACAGCTAGTTCCCTCTTCTCCTGATGTTGTAGAATCATCAGCATCAGTCTTCTCATAGCCTGCCTGGCTGTTTCTAGAGTTTGACAATGTAACCCTTCTTTTTGCTGTAAAGCTGGGAGAACCCTATTTATAAACCTTTGCCTGAGTATAGTCCCCATCATCTCTTTCAAACTTTTTGATTTTTATCTTCCTGGTTTTCTTTTCAAAAAGTTGACCTCCTCCTCCATTTCTTTAAGTCAGGAGTCAAACGTTTCTCTGGACATGGAATTTTTAAACTTCTCCTCCAGTTGTCTGATCTGGATTTATCTTGGTTCTTGTATTTTTGTACTTTGACCATTTTTATTTATAATGTCTTTTACAGAATGTCATGGCTGCCCATTAGATGTTCCTTCTTATGTATATTCTTTTGTACTATTTATATTAATGAGTACAAATGCTTTGCTGAAATATTTCCCTGTTTCAAAAATAATACTAATAGAACATGGTCTTTTTAAGGTCTACTGTAGGAAGGTAGTGCAGCTGTTTCCCATCAGCCACGTGTTCCTAATAAATTTTGTTAGTGTTGCAGAAAAAAATAATTCTTCCCTGGTCACCAGGCTTCCACCTGGTATACCAGCTTCACTTAGGTTCACTGGGCTGGATGGGATTCTGGCAGGACACCAAGTCTGGGTAAGAAGAGGACACAAGTCTGCAGTACAATCTATTTATTTGTATATATAAAATAATATAAAATATAAATATATGTATATGTATATAATATTTTTAAAAGCACAGCGCATTCACCAAAAACAGCAGTGTACACAATTAAGAAAGAGATGTCTCTTGACCACCACCTGAACACCCCCAAAAGGGCGTTCAGGAGGTGGGAGGTGGTGCTGAACAACGGAACCATGACAATATTTATTCTCTTTTGCAAGATAATAAAAGTCCCATGGGAATGTCATGAGTGCACCAGTAGCAAGACCCTTCCCCTTGATGGCTCCATAAAACCATAAACTCTTCCTCCCTAAGGCCTATCAGGTCAAAGCCTCTGACCTGAGCAAGTGAGGTATAGACAAAAATCTCTAGAGATTCAGCCTTGGGGCTTAGTGTATTTTGGTTAAAGGTATTTGAGGTATGTATGGGAAACAGTTCATTCACATCCAGGCACCGCTTTGCAACTAGGAAGCAGGCAATGGACACATACTGCAGTGCTTCATGAGAAGAAAATACTTAATCTTAACTATCGGTCTGGTGAGTTTTTTCATGTTAACACATAACTCATATACTATATACCTTAATATGCGGCCTGTTTTTATATATATTTTCATGAGGTATGAGAAATTATTGGTGACATTAGATAGCTTGTGATTCTTTGTAGGTACTCAGCGAGTTTCCTTTACTGAAGGAGGGACCTAACCACCGAAACATGGAAGTCAACCGGAAGCCATGTCTTGTGTGTACTTTGGACACTGTGCAGATTGTGATTAATTTGACCCGAAATTACTGTTCTTGGACTAAGGGGGTTTTTTATGTTTCACTGACACGGGACTAAACTCTGATATTTTTGTATTGACCATCATATTTAGAATATTAGAAATAACGATTACAATATATATTTTGATTATAATGTTATTTTGTCTTTACTTTAGTAGCACTATATTTCACAGTGGATGTTCTTGTCTACAGTAGTAAAACAGCATTTACAGAGGCATATTAGCTGTCCCACCAATACAACAACCCACTGCCTGAACAGTGCTTAAATATAACTAAACCTACTTAGGGAGGGGGGCAGAAGGAATTCTAACTTCTGTTCCAGATGTGTAACTGCTATATCGGATTAACATTCCATTATCATGCATGTAAAGCAGGGGAAGCATCCTTTTCCTACTTTGGTAGATTATGAGGAAATATTCACACACACACACACACACACACACACATACACTTCTGTTCATAATATTAACTAGGGTTTGGCGCTATACTACTACTAAGTACTTATGAATTGTGAACCAAGATAGAGGTGAGGAATTGAGACTTAGTCTGAGAAATATGGGGTGATTAGAAAGGGGGACAGAGAAATGAAGGCATGTCATGAAAGGAAGAGAGCAAAATGGAGAAAAGAGTGGAAAAGAAGAAGAGAAAGTAAGAAAAGAGGAAAGGTTGTTTTATTTTCTACAACACACCTACAGGTAAAATCTGGATGAGCAGACAAAATGATGGAGCCGGGTGGAAGGAGTGGAAGACTGCTGGAAACAACCTTGTGAGGTGGCTGCAGCCTGATAGTGACTGTAGCAGCCAGTAGCTGTGCTTGCTGGTCTTGCCTTGTCCCAGTGCTTTCTTTGTCCAGGAGCTTAGCAAGATGTGTAAGCATTTGCCTCCTTGCGGTAAAAGGCACTCTAAGCACAAAGCGAAGCAACTGCTATTTACTGTGCTCTGCCTTCTGCACCCCCCCCCCCAGTGGCTGCAGCACACAACTGAATTACAAGGTGAGTTTTATTTGTGTTTTAGTAAATGTGTTCTGTGATTGCAGCATGACGCTGGCTTCAGGGGCTCTCCAGCTGACTCCCCCTGCCAAAAAAAATTTTTGTTCCCCCCCACCCCCACCCCCACCAATCTTGCTCACAGGCTTCACAGATTCCCTGTCTACTGTTCTGGAGCTAGCCTTGCAGCACAAACTGGATGGTGCTAAGTCCTGGCTGGCAGAAGGCCTGGGATGCATCCTGTCTGGGTGCCTTATTGGTGCTGGCCCTCTACAGTTTGCTTTTCTGTTTGATAGATACTTTTGATTACCTGACAACATCCAGTTTACTCACAGCATTCCTGATCTTTTCTGTCTGGAGGGAGCTTTTCTGTCTGAAATCAAAGCAATGGCTCTGTTGTTGTTTTTTAGATGTTGTGATTGTAATTGAGCAGAATGATGACAATAAAAAATAAAATAAAAGTGAATGAGCAATTGCTTTGGCTGCAGCTACTAAAAGAAAGGCATTAATTACCACCACCCTACCACAGATCCATTCAGGAATACTACAGCCACTGCAAGTAAACAAAAGTCATTTGTCAAGCAGGGAAGCAGAAACACCTGTAAAACAAAGGACAAACATTTAAAGAGATAGTTGTGTGGAGAACCAGAAGATCTGCTGAATGGGACAGACTTCCAAGTAGACCTGTAGCAGGATCTTAACATACACATTTTTATGGGGCATATAGTGATCTGACCTAGATAGCCCAGGCTCGCCTGCTCTTATCAGATCTTGGAAGCTAAGCAGGCTTGACCCTGGGTAGTATTTGGATGGGATTCCTCCAAGGAATAACAGGGTTATTTCTGCTTTTTCAAGTTACCTTTCAACAAAGAGAACCAGCTGTGATGTAGTGGTTAAGAACCGTGGACTCTTATCTGGAGAACATGGTTTCATTCCCCACTCCTTCACATGCAGCCAGCTTGGGGACCTGGGGTCAATCACAGTTCTCTCAGAGCTCTCTCAGCCCCACCTACCTCCCAGGGTGTTTGTTGCGAGGAGAGGAAGGGAAGGTGATTGTAAGCTGCTGCAAGACTCCTTCGAATAGTGAAGGGCAGTGTATAAAACCAACTCTTCTTCTTCAAATACAAACTTGGAAGCCAGTGCATGGAGGGTTCAGCTGGAGACTTCCTGGGCCACCAACAAGAGGAAAGAGATGGACTTTGGGGGTGACAAGCTGTGAAGGAGGGAAAAGTTAATTGTTTGGACTTTAAAAGATCACTGTTCTACTGTGTTACTAAGATCATGTTTTTGTTACATGAAATGATGTTAAGTGAAAAGTAAAAATAATTTCTTCCTTTTAAATTGTTGCAAGATTCATTCCATGTTTTGCCCCACAGAACACACAAGTTGATGTTACAATAGCACAACAGGTTAGGGAGAGAAAATTCAAGATTTACATAATAAGAAAGAAATTAAAGTCCATTTCTCACAAACAGAGGTCAGTGAAATATGTGCAACTGTTACGTTGTAGTTAGGCAGAATCCAGGTGCCTTTTTACAATCACTGGGCTTTTCCACACTCTCATTTTCCTCGCCTGTGTGTTTCTGTTGCTTTTTCCCCACTGTTCTGCACATGTTTTGCTCCCTCTAGTGGTCAATTTGATATTACATCACTTTATGTCTGGTGTATCTCTTCACAGATTTAACTGCAGGTTTTTATGCCGGACATAAAGTGCTGTAATATCGACTTTAGAGAAAGCAAAACACATGCAGAACTGTAAAAAAACTCAAAGCAACAGGAACACACAAGCGAGGAAAATGAGAATGCAGAAAAGCCCATGCTGCTGAGGAAATGCAATTCTTTTTCCAACTGCCAAGACTATTGACAGTGCTGTGACCTGTGCAGGCATGTGGTATTTGCTGCTTTTCCCTTTTAAATATCACAAATAGGAGCTCAGTCCTTGCATGTCTGTATGCATTTGGAAGAGAAAGGCAGTGTATCAGACTCATATGTGCCATACATGTTTGATATAATCCACACCCATATCTACCAATGTATTATGTACTTAAGTACAAAAAGTAACAAAAGACATTGCCTCCAGAGCAAACTGGACCTTTAAGCACCAATACAGGAATCCCAACCGATATGCCACCATCATGCAAAGCAGTAGGAGAGGGATTTGTGGGGTGAACAGAAGGAGTGGTGGCTTGACCCATTCACCATCCACCGCTTTTCCTATGCAACCTCTCTTCAGAAGCTTTGCCCCCAGTCAGGGTTTTGAGATTATTTCCCATCCACATGGTGAAAATTAGCTAGGGGTCTGCAGAGGAAAACTGGTATGTAGAAGAAAGGCTCCTCCTGTGTACCTCCTAGCAATGGTCATTCCCACCACCACCACTGCTTTTTAGATGGCAGCAAAGCCAGTGTTGAGAATCCTGTGTTTGCTGCTGAACAGTTAGTTTAGTCTTTGTCTTTGTTGGAGCCCAAATAATTTATCTGACCTGCTGGTGAAGAAGAATATTTCCATACCATTTGCCAACCATATATAAAGAGAGAAAGATGCTTCTGAAATGCTTTTGGAGTATGGAACTACCTGTTTTTGTTTCCAAGAAGAAATTCTCAATTCTTTCATTTTTCTTTCCAAATGTACACACAGAGCACTCATCAGGAGCTGCACGGATTTAAACTGACAGTTTGAAGATTGGGTACCTCAGCATTTCTGGGGTACAAGGTACTGAAGTTCCAGGGTGAGACAAATCCAGGGTCTGTTGTTAGCCGAATTGCTTTAATTTAAGATTAGCAATTGGCAAATAACCGGGTTCTTAGCCAACTATACCAAGGTCCCGCCCCTTCCAGGAGTTCCCAGAAAATAGGCACTGAGGCAGAGGTCAGTTTAAATGATGTTTTACTATAAAATGTTCTCAAGCATACAAAAACAGAATCACACACACTAACACTCAAGGCCTAAGAAAATTAGACAGAAATAGCACTTTTGCATAAGCAGGAGATATGTTGATTGGGAGATACGTTACCTGTCCTGGAGATGAGTTGTCCGTTCCAAAAGAAGAATTGAGGGGTTGAAAGGAAAAATGGGGAGTGTGTCCTGAACTGGCAGCAACACACTTCTCTCTGTCTGCACAGACCAGAGATCAAAGATGGAGGGAGGGTATTGGGATAGCAAGCTGGACTCAAGAGGGATAAAAGCAGATAGGGGTCGTAGAGGCTCAAGAGACCGATTGCATGGAGTGCAACTTCTTTTATTAGGTGATATGGGGGCTGGCAGTGCTGGCCACATCCCCCTAACACACCTACCAGGTAGTCCTTCCCTACAAACCCTACTATTGGTCAAAGTAAAAAGAGGAGGGGATGCAGAGGGGTGGTCAATATTGCAACACTAGATGCTAGAAAGGAAGTGACACCTGGGCAAGTCTGCGATGAGTCACCGAGCCATTCCATTGTTCCTTGATGGCCCTAGCCTGGCCAGTTGATGGGCAAACGATTAGTTGCCAGGTAACTTCACTTAGCATAATCCGTATCAGAATGTTGGATGGGGATGGAGTTTGCCGAGTGAGAGGTGACAGGAGAACCCTTTTGCAATGGGGTCTTTGTCTCTTTGTGTAAACTATGTCGGGTGCCTGCTTCCTGGAATGGACTGGAGCCTCTCACAGCAACACAGAGTGCATGTAGTCCTTTAAAGCATAACATCCCAAAGTTCAAACTTATGAACATTAAAAGTCCATAAGAGCACATGATGTTGCTAGGCAACACTGTAAACTTTGAGCACCAGAGAAAATCATGCTCCATCCAAGTGTATGTAAAGTGCCACCTACTCACAGCTGACATATGGTGACCCCTTGGGGTTTTCAAGGCAAGAGATGAACAGAGGCAATTTGCTATTGCCTGCCTCTGTGTAGCAACCAGGGACTTCCTTGGAGGTCTCCCATCCAACTACTAACCAGGGCTGGCCCTGCTTAGTCTCCAAGGTCTGGTGATATTGGGCTACTCTGGGCCATACAGGTCCATGCCTATCCATGAACACAGGGAAAACAAAGAATCTCCACCTAGTTATTTATTGAAAACGTTTCTATGCGAATTTTCCACTCAGTGTAGGGTCCTCAAGTTAAAAGAGCTACTGCTGGTCCAGGCATATTGACTGGTCTTGCTGCTTTCCTGAGTTCTGTTCTTTGCTTTCCTCCTGGCTTACAGTTTGGCGCAGTCTCAGCTTCTAGCATCTGATCACTGGACTTCTCTGAAACCACAGTTCCTTCCTGGTTTAGAATTTAGCGTATGGTCTCTGCTTCTTAACTTCTAGCTTTTGATCCTTGAACTTTCTTTTTAGCTGAGTTCCCAGTTTTCCATCCTGGGCTCTGCCTAGTTGCTCCTCATAATCCTGGCCCTGACAGATGGTACATACACTTGATAAAACACTGCAAAAGAACAATCTTGGTGTGATTTTAAGTACAGTGGTATCAAGATTCTTTTTGTGAGGCATTTTACAAATGTGCAGGAGTATGTGTGTGCTCAAACATATGCAGCCATACATACAAGCAAATCTGGAACTGAGCACTATGTCGACCTGCACACGTCACAATTCCAGAAGCATTTTTTAAAATTATCCTAGTTAATTGTGAATTAATGAGAAAACAGAATGCAATACAGAGGGGGAAAACAAAGGAATGGAACAGAGGAGCCAGTCCAGGGACATGCCATGATGTCATGTTGAAACCTGGAACACTGGAATTTTCCAAGTGTGGTATGAGAACACTGAGGATCACTAAGCATGAGTTTTATGATGCTGAACCACATGTGCCAAGAAAGTACTGAATTTCAAGGGCTGCTCTTTCTTTCAGGCTGATTCCGCACTAATTGTTGCCCCGGCTTCACTCCCCGATAAAATCCGGGACGGAGCAACAGTTCCACACTTGTTGCTCTGGGTCTGCAGTTGGCCTGAATGTAATCATTGTTTTCCCCGGATCTTCCATTTCTGGGATTTTCGGGGGGGGGGGTTGCCACAGGAGTGAAGTCGGGGCATTCATATGGGGAACTGCGAAATCAGGGTTTCTTGCTCCACCACTTTAACGCCCCTCTGCTTCTTTCTCTCAGGCCGATTCCGCACAAGGGCTTTGCTTCCCTTTCCTCCCGGGTTTAATTGGTCCGAGCCAGAGTGCGCGTTTCCGCAGTACATGAATCTGACCCAGGTTGATGCCGGTTTTTCATTTCCGCATCTGTCCTTGCCCCGAGTCTTGAGCCCTCGCCCGTCTCCCCCTTTTTTAAATGTAGGTGAAGTTGCGTTATGACGTCGTGACACAACAAAGCCATGATTGGCCATCTGAGCTTCCAAGCCCACGAAAATCATCCGTGTAAGAAAAAAAAGCTTGCACCAGAGTTGGAGAGGAAATGGAGGGTGGGAAAGGGATGGGAAATGGAGGGGAAAGATGCAACACAACACATGCAATGCAACACAAAAGATGCAATGCAGAAATGTGCAGACATCAACAACAAAAGTACATTTTTAAAAAGACATTTAAATGCCAGTCAACGGTGGATCAATGTCATGTCGTGTTGTTATAACGCAACCAAGTGAGGAACAAAAAAAAACCCCGCTCGCACCAGGGCGGGGAAGGGGAGGGAAAGAAGCAGAGGGGCGTTAAAGGGGTGGAGCAAGTAATCCCGATTTTGGAGTTCCCCACCTGAATGCCCCGACTTCACTCCCATGGCAAAAAAAAACCCCTGAAAATCCCAGTAATGGAAGATCCGGGGAAAACAATGATTACATTCAGGCCAATTGCAGACCCGGAGCAACAAGTGTGGAACTGTTGCTCCATCCCGGATTTTATCGGGGAGTGAAGCCGGGGCAACAACTAGTGCGGAATCAGCCTTACCTTTCCCTCCCCTTCCCCGCCCTGGTGTGAGCGGGGGGGTTTTTTGTTCCCCAGTTTGTTGCATTACAACAACACAACACGACATTGATCTACCGTTGACTGGCAATTAGATGTCTTTTTAAAAATGTACTTTTGTTGTTGATGTCTGCACATTTCTGTGTTGCATCTTTTGTTGCACAAAAGTTGTGCCTGAGTCATGCCACTATAAAAATATGTATTGATGGCTTTGAGGCGCAGCGCAAGCTGTCCCCCCCCCCCCCCCATTGCATTACAACAACACAACACGACATCGACCCATCGTTGTGTGGTTAACATTTTTTTGCGGGGCCAATGTATTGCGGGTGGCGTGGTGGTGTGGACACAATTTTTGCAGGGGTTACATGTGTTGTGTTGCATCTTTCCCCTCCATTTCCCATCCCTTTCCCACCCTCCATTTCCTCTCCAACTCTGGTGCAAGCTTTTTTTTTCTTACACGGATGATTTTTGCAGGCTTGGAAGCTCAGATGGCCAATCACAGCTTTGTTGCATCATGACATCATAACTCAACTCTGCCTACATTAAAAAAGGGGGGAGATGGGCAGAAGCTCAAGATTCGGGGCAAGGACAGATGCGGAAATGAAAAACCGGCATCAACCCGGGTCAGATTCATATACTGCTGAAACGCGCACACTGATTTGGACCAATTAAACCTGGGAGGAAAGGGAAGCAAAGCCCTTGTGTGGAAATCGGCCTCACTGTTCACAACCCTGCCTAGGACCAGAGCATTGCAAGGATTGCCTTCTTCCATAGAAATTATCCTGAGCACTGAGATCATCAGTCTTTCTCTGTGTAGTATTCTGGGTGAGAGAGAGGGCCATGATGCCACAGCTCTGGAATCCCCGTCCCAGAGAGATCTGCCTTGCCCGTCCCTTCTGGCCTTCTGCCCTGAGCCAAAGGACCTTTAGGAGAGCTTTTGCTGACTATGCTGTCAGAGATCAGTCAGGAGTTCTTACTAAGGGTTCAAACTCCAGGTTAGGAAATTCCTGGGGAGGGCAGGGTTTGGGGAGGGGAGGGACCTCCATGGGGTATAATGCTATACAGTCCACCCTCCAATGCAGCCACTTTCACCAGAGGAACTGGATCTCTGTAGCCTGGAGAGTAGTTGTAATTCCAGGCCCTACCTGGATGCTGGCAACCAATGATGCTGGTTTGAATGTTCCTGCCAAAATAGATGCTGTGAGGTGCCTTACTGGCTGATGTGGCTGTGTTGTTTTTATTTGTGGTTCAGTGCCCTTGTTTATTTCCATCATGTTGTAACTGACCCCAGAGTCCAGTTTTGGATCCAGGGGAGGGACATGAATACTCCTTTTAATAAATAAAACACCAAGAGCCCAGATTTATTTGCAGGAGTGAATACTTCCCCTTTAATACACTATGTAGAGTGTGTCAAGCCTTTTTCTGTGACAATTCTGTCCTGTCCCATTCCCATTAGAAATATTTGACAAAACGGAAACTGAAAAGAGAAATCCTGACAGGGATTTTCTGCAGTTGGGTCCAGTAGATGGCACCATTGATCAACTCCCTCCTCCCCCCCCTTCTTCTAGCAAGTTCTCCTTGGCACTTACTCAGATGCATTGAGACCCAGTATACATGAAGCCCTTGGCAAGAACATGCTTGTTGGATGGTGTGCACAGCTATACTTTTTCTTTTAAAAAACATATCATAACAGATGGGCAGTGCAGCAGCTGAAAGTATAATAATCTAAACTGAGCACATTAAAGAGAATTCAGCATAGAGGTTTGAAAAATAGTATATCACTGAAGCAGCAGAAGTAGCAGCCTTACTGATGTTTGGGGGGGGGGGGGGTTAAATAGCAGAGGATCCCCCCTGCCCTGGAGTCATACAGTGTAGTGGCCAACATTTTAAAAAGTGGATAGAAATAACACAAGGAGGGTACCACCACCATTTTAAAATCATTTTAAAATGCCACAAGGGTCCAATCCTGATTGGGCTCATAGCAAATTTCCCTTGCCCCCCTCCAGGCCTTTTAAAGTGTCAAAACAGCTGCGGGGGGGGGGGGGGGGAGGTGCAGCCACTTCAGCACTTGGTAAGGTGTGGGGGGAGAGGGGAGAACAAGTGCCTCAGCTCACAGCATTCACGGCATTTTAAAATGGCTTTTAAATGGCCACGGTGTCCTTGTGGCAGAGATGAGGATGCCGTCACATCTAGTTTGCCCCCCTTTTGCTGTTTGCATGCCTTATGGAGCATTTTCAGTTTCCTTCAAACCAGTTTTATAGATGTTTCATAGAGTTTTATACATTTTCTCCACTTTTCAGCTAATTTATTACATCATATTTTTCTCCATATCAGATGAATTCCCTGGGGAGATTAATTCCCCTACTTACCCCATTGTTGGGCATTCATAGTCCACTATAGGAACCAGCAAGTCTGCTTTAAACAGAGCGCTGTGTCTTAACAGCAGTCACAAATGTACTGACATGGTAAGTCTTTTCATGTCGCTTCATGAAAGAGTAGGGTTGCCAACCTCAAGGTGAAGCCTGGAGAGCTTCTGGAATGACAACTGATCTCCAGATGGCAGAGATCAGTTTGTCTGGAGAAAATGGTTCCTTTGGAGGGTGGACTCTATGGCCTTATACCCTGATGAGACCTCTCTCCTCCCCAAACCTTGCCCTCCCCCGGCCCCACTGCCAAAATCTCCAGAAATGTATATCTTGAAGTTGGCAATCCTAGCAAAGAGTGATCATAGAGTAATTAAAACTCACAGCAGGGGGACGTGTTGTTTCTGTAGGAAGAACCAAACTTTACTTCATCCCCAGTTACAAAACAGGACCCAAGTGCTTGAAAAATGTGGGCAACAGGAAAGATAGGTAGCCATCTTCTCCCACAAGGTGTTCAGTATCTGGGAGACAATGTAAATGTAAAGGTGACATCCCCCAAAAGAACCACAACCTTGAAGGAAGTATTTTAAGAATACACATGCAGAAATACAATCCAACCAAATCCACACCCCTTCTTTATATAGTTAATACCAGATTTGGTTAATACCAAATCTGACCATGGTAATTTCTGATATTAACAAATGGTAAGAAACATTCTGATTCTGGGAAACTTCCCATTTGTTTTCATGTTCCTGGGCTATTGGTGTCAGTAAGGTCATTTAAGGAAGAGAATGTGCTCATGACAGGGATATCATCTAACTAGAAGACATGGGTGATAATACTGTTGAACAGGATTGCCTGTATTAGCATTTTTTGCACAGCATTGCTACTTTCTGCTAGATTCAGGTGGGTAGCCATGTTGGTCTGAAGCAACAGAACAAAGGCTGAGTCAAGTTTATCTTTCTGCTAGTTATTGCAGTGCCGTAGTGCCTGTGGCAGAGCTTTTGACAGTTTACTGTATATATGCTGAAGTAGCTACATGATTTCTCTTTGCCTTTCATAATATTTATAGTGGTTTCCATCTCACTATGAATTTTATTAAGGTTCTGTATCCTGTGGTTTAGCACAATTACTGGTGACTGAGGGCCAAAATACAGGATATGAAATCCTCATGTCAGGACACCAGTTCCTAGTGGTTATATGTTTCAGCAGGGAATCACCTTTTAAAAGCTCTTAGTTTATCCATTCAGCTGCAAACGGAGTAATAGGGAGGGAGGGATGAGCTTCAGGCTTCCCTCCTGTGGCATTTTCATTACCAGAAAAGGCACGGGGGTGCTGCTGTTTGCCCTTTCCTCTGGCTTCACACGCCCTGGGATGGACACATTGTGCCAGAGGATACATGGGTTTCCTGTAATGTATTTTGGCCTTGATCTGTGTGACTGTGGCCCATTATGCACTGACAGCTTACTCAGGACTATTCTTTTTTCTCCGGTGTATTTCTGTGTGTTTATTCTGCAGCTGCAACCAAAAACGGCAGTTTTTCTTAATTGGGGTGGGAACATCACTTGTGATGGGGGGGCGTCCAAAAAATTATACAGTTGTGCTATCGCAGCTGTGCAGTAGCTTCCAACAAACACTTTCCATTTAAATCCTTGTGGTTCAGGTTTTGTGTATGTGTTTTAGTGTTGGTTCATTGAATGAAAGGGAACCAAAGGAAGGCAAGCAGAATGGGGAAATCCAGTCTTGAAACTGACCAGACTTTTTCTGAAACTTACAAGAAGCTGGGAAGTCCCATTTTCCATATTGCTGGGGACTAGGGGATTCTCTGCTGTGTTATCAGCCACTGTGAAAAACTGGGAGATGCCAAACATCTGGCCCTCTCCATTTGGGGAGGGGCAATGTCTGCAGACAGAGCAGCATGAAGTGGCTGTATCAGAAACTGGAGGGGGGAAAGCTGAAGCATGGAGGAGGGGAAGAAGACAAAAGAGGAATGTGTGTGTGTGTGTGTGTGTGTGTGTGTGTGTGTGTGTGTGTGTGTGTGTGTGTGTCCTTTCCAGGGAGGGTGCAGAGGTACAGCAAACTTCAGTCTCAAATCACCAACCAGTTGCAATGTCCTAGCTCACACTGTCCCCTTCCTTTCCCCCTGTTTTTCCACTTATACGTACACATGCATGCATGCACACAGAATCACCCCCCTATCTATTTAACATTCTCCACATACGAGTTTCGTCCCCTGTCCCTTGCAAATGAAGGCATCACTGCCTTACTCCCCGTGATTTCTACAAATGCCACTCAACCTGCTGGCTGGCCCCCTTGCAGCACTCACATCTCCACCAGCTGGGAGAGGAAAGGGGGAGAATTCTGTAAATTCACTGCAGAATTCTGTAAAGCTGGGGGGGGGGGGGGAGAGAGAAAGAGCCTTGGCTGATGGCATTTGTATCATTAGGTGTGTGGTTCTGTTTGAGAAGAAGGAAAAGGGAGAGTCTTCTGTGAGCTTCTTTTCCCCCTCCCTGTGCTTCAGCTCTCCCCCCCCCCCCCCCCCCAGTTTCTGATACAGCCACGTCTCTTGCTGTTGCTGTGCCCCATCAAGCAGGAAATGGGCATTACCTAAATGATCACTTTTTTACTAATAGGACAGAAGTTTAAGAGAGTCCAGTAGTGGCTCTGTCTGTCTCCTTTTAGCCTCATCACCACCTTCAAGCTTGAAAGTCACATTCCCACTGTTCCCTCCTGCATCTGTGCCTGCTGGGGATTCTGGGACAAGTGTTTGTCGCATGGTTTTGTTGTGAGGGGAAACAAGGACACAGACACACTGAACCTGAGGTAGAGTTGCCAGAAATACTAGGAGATTTGGGGGTGGATCCTCAGAAGGGCATGGTTGAGAAGGGGAGGGACTTCAGTGGGCTATAATGCCACAGAGCCCACCTTCCCAAGTGGCCATTTTCTCCAGGTGGAGTAATCTCTGTCAAATGGAGATTAATTGTAATAGTGGGAGATCTCCAGCCACAACCTGGAGGTTGGCAACACAACCCAAAGGGCTGTCAAGAACCTGGAGTGCAGTCTACTAGTAGTTAAGAAAGTACTCTGCATCTAAGAACTGTAGCATATTAACATTTGATGTGAATTCTGATAACTTTTTCAGTCTCCAGTGAAAACACAAGAAAAAGTTGATGTTGGAAACAGGAGCTTTGTTGGCCATTCTCTGAGACTTGGCTGTTATCACATATTTATTTAATCTTTGAGGACGTCTTATCAGACTATTTAGAACACTTAAATAAACCAGGACTTCAAGGTCATGTATTTGCTGTTTACTTTTTCAAAGTTGTCTGACAGGTTCTAAAGATTAGGTTACAGATTCCTTGAGGTGGTAAGAGGCTTGTTCAGGGATAAATGCCTCTACACTGAACATATTGTGTTAGACGTTGACTGCCTGCCTCCCACACTCATGTTTGTATATGTATTGAGACATTCATATTACATTTGTGTTGTGGTCTGATAGGGTTGCCAGCCTCCAGGTGGCAACTGGAGATGTCCCACTACTGATCTCCAGACAACCAAGATCAGTTGCCCTGAAGAAAATAGCTGTTTGGAAACTGGACTCATTATACCCCTTCCCAGGGGTCATTTTGTAGAAAAAGAGGTGCAGGAGCTCATTAGCATAACTTATTTGCATATGCTACACCACCTGACATCACCAGAAGTATGTCAGAAGTCAAGAAAGAAAGAAAGAGAGAGAGAGAGAGAGAGAGAGAAAGAAAGAAAGAAAGAAAAGAAAAGAAAAGAAAAGAAAAGAAAAGAAAAGAAAAGAAAGAGCTGGCAGAGAGGGGACAGCTACCAATCCAAGCCTCAGAAATACCACTATTCTGGATGGATAGCTTCAGTGGTGGCTGAAGCCTTCAGAAGGCTGGTCAGAGGAACAAGGACCTTTCCAGGGGACGGGGTCATTTTGCTGCAGCCATGACACAAGCAGGCATTCCCCCGCGGGGGTGGGGGGGGCTGGCACCAACTCCCGGAGCTGCGCTCCCCCGAGCTCCTGCTCGAAATGACCCCTGCCCCTTCCCCTCCCAACCCTGACCTCCTCTGGCTCCATCCCCAAAATCTCCAGGTAGTTCCCAACCCAGAACTGGCAGCCCTATTTTGGAGGTCAGTAATGTTCTTTTTCTAGATTTCAGCAGGCTCGACAGAAAACTGGTCTGTGGTGATTTCTCACAACTTAAGAATATTTCCATATTTCCTCTTAGAAGACTGAAATTTATACCTGCTTATAATACCGACTAGTAGAATTTATGGCATTCTCTTGGACAAATGTATAGTCAACACCATCCTTTTCTTCCTCTAGCCACAGAAAATTTAATAGTCCTCTAGAAAGATCAGAATGTGGAATTCCTAAACAATATGAAATAGATGACCTGAATGGCCCAGGCTAGTCTGATCTCATCAGATCTTGGAAGAGGGTCAACACTGGTTAGTACTTGAGAGACCATCAAGGAAGTCCAGGGTTGCTACCAAGGTTGCTACCTCTGTTCATCTCTTGCCTTGAAAACCATACGGTGTCACCATAAGTCAGCTGCAAACTGATAGCACTTTCTACCACCACCAGAAACAGAACATGGTAGGACAGAAGCTACCTGCCCCATGTGCAATGGGAAATTACAACCTTGCAATACCACCTACTACTGCATCCACACATTGTTGGATTTTGCACTCTTGTTGCACTGTTGCAGGCATTTATAACTGGGTTGACCAGTTGCAAATGATTGCTGTATAGTGCTATGAGAGTGCAATATCCAGCCCTGTGTGGATGCAGCCATAGATTACTTGAGAGTATGAGAGTAGTGCCCAATGCTTTTCTTCTGAGTAGTGGTAGCTCGCTTCTATAGAGGTGTGCCCTTCACAGCTTCTAAGGCCTAAAAAGCTATAAGCCCTCCAACCTCACGCTTCTTAATAAAAACCCATGGGAGGTAGAGATTGCTCATAAGGTCAAATTCTAGAGTGCTTCCAATTCTGTGTACCAAATGTCTGCCTTCTCTTGTAACTTCAAACTAAGTGTCTGTAGCTTTGTTTTGCTGACAGTTGTTGACCATCATAGCAGCTGAAGAAGATAATTGTGAGGACTTCCAGATAGTCTGAGTACGCTATCTTGGAGGTCCTGGCCTTGAGTCTCCTGCCTAGCAGCCTAAACTTTTCCTCCAGGACCACGTGACATTTCCCCACATTGTTGGTGCCAACTTGTACCACAACCATTGGCTCCTCCCCAGCACTGTCTACAGCCTATCTAGACCATGCTTAATGTCTGCTATCTTTGCACCTGGCAGGCAAGTCACCATGTGGTCAGTATGCAGGTTTGCAACCAATCTATCTACATACCTAAGGATCAAATCACCAACTACCAAGAGCCCTCCTCCCTCCCTGCCAGGGATGGTTCCTTGGTGTGAAAGGATACCTGTTCATCAACCATAGAAGGGGTCCCTTCTGAGGGAACATTCCCCGTTTCTTCAGGATGGTGACCTGTTTCCCCTTGACCCTCATGTTCCCTGACAGCAGTGAGGCTGCCACTCTTAGGGCAGGCACATCTATCAAGTCCCCAAGAGTCTTATCCATGTGTCTAATTGACTGTCTCCACTTTTCCAGGTCAGCCACCTTGGCCTTGAGGGTGTGAACTCAATCCCTGAGAACCACTTGCACTTAGCACACACCCATAACTTCTATCCAGCTGGCAGATAGGCATCATACATGTTACACTCGGTGCAATACAATGGATAGTCTCCAACCCCCTGCTGGCATTCTACTTTCATAATTGCTCTATTTTTTATCCCCTTTTAAATAAAATTCCTATTTACATAGATTTGTTTGAGGGAAGTGTGCTTACCCCTTTTAGGGACATGGAGAGACTAGTGCCCTGGCTTCCTCACCCTGCTGCTGAACTCGCACATCTGCTAAACTTGCCTGTTTTTTCTCCTGTTCCAGACATTTTGTCACTGGAGCCTGCTCGTAGGAACCCTAAATAAATAGCTTGACCCAAAATTCTACCCCTCACTGGAGCTAATCACTCTGATTGGTAGCTAACCAATAAAGGAAGATAAGTGAGTCAGCCTCTGGTTAATCAACCATCAGTATTGCTGAAAGCTGCTCAGACAAGAGCTCCTGTCCTTTGTTAACTGCAAATTATATTTGATAATAGCATTTAAAAGCTTTAAACTGCAGCAACAACATAAAATAAGATATTCAGTTTGCATACTTAAGATAAAAAACTATTTTATGCTTGTAATTTTTGTACATAATTTAAAAATTAAAGAAAACTACACCTGTCTTATGGTAGCATCACATGTAATATTGTTTAAAGTTAATTCTATTAGTATTTGCTTTTTTCCAAGCCAGCTTTATTGAACAAATTGTAGAATTTTCTCACACCCACCCTTAGTTCTTTGGGAATCTTGGTAAATAATCACACCCCTAATTAGATCTGCAGCCAAAGCCACAGATTTTGAGACACCACCTTGTGTAAACTAGCATTTGTTTCTCCTGTGTTTGAAAGCTGTGTATGCATACAGTGACCACAAAACAGGGGCAAAGGAACAAAAAGAAGAAAGTGAGGGTGGTTCAGATATAAAGGAGAAAAAGTACATGGACAATAGACCTATGTCTACAGTCTATTAGTGGTTTAGCACTGCTGGCTTAACATGTGAAGAGGGAACTTGCATCCTTCTGTTGTCACAGTGAAATGTATGCATTTATTTATATTCTGCTTTTGTCCCCAACTGGGACTTAAAATTGCTTAGAACATCATTCTCCTGTCCTCAGTTTTGTCACAGCCACCCTGTGAGGTAGGTTAGGCTTAGATAATGTGACTGGCCCAATATCACTCAGCAGGCTTCCATAATAGAAATGGGGATTTGAACCCTACTTGGGGATTTGAATCCTAATCTGGAACTCCCTAGAAAGGCGTGACATCACTTCTGGTTCCCCAGAAGTGACATCACAGTGTCAACCTAGCAACCTTTTATTTTATTTTATTTTATTTATTTATTTTGCGATTTATATCCCGCCCTCCCCGCAAACGGGCTCAGGGCGGCTTACATGGCCAATCAAAACATTAAAACCTATAAAATCAATAAAATATTCATAATAAATACAATTAAAACATATAAAAGCTTCCATGGTATAACTTCTGATGGCGACTTAGTGAATAGCATAGACCCCCCTCCCGTCCCTGTGCCAAGACCATATAGGACCAGGGTCATCATAGATGTTAGAAATGATGGGTGGTATCTTTGGTGGCGGCTCCTATTCAAAAGCCTGGTGGAAGAGCTCCGTTTTGCAGGCCCTGCAGAACTGCATCAGGTCCCGCAGGGCCCTGATCTCCTCCGGGAGCTCGTTCCACCAGATAGGAGCCGCCACTGAAAACGCCCTGGTCCTTGTTCTGGCCAACTTGGCGTCCCTGGGGCCAGGGACACATAGTCGATGTTCAGACCCTGACCGTAGTGCTCTCTGGGGTACGTACGGAGAAAGGCGGTCTCTAAGGTATGTTGGACCCTGGCCATATAGGGCTTTATAGGTAAGAACCAGCACTTTGAAGCGAACTCAGTACACTATAGGCAGCCAGTGCAGTGCCGCCAGCACAGGCCCGATGTGGTCATGCCTCACAAGACCCATCAGCAGCCTGGCTGCGGCATTCTGCACCAGCTGCAGCCTCCGAATTTGCGCCAAAGGCAGCCCCATGTAGAGAGTGTTACAGTAGTCTAGTCTCGAGGTGACCGTCGCATGAATCACTGTGGCTAGATCACCACGGTTGAGGTAGGGAACCAACTGCCTCACCAGCCTCAGATGATAAAAGGCTGACTTAGCAGTGGCTGCTACCTGGACCTCCATTGACAAGGAGGGCTCCAGGAGCACTCCCAGACTCCTAACCCTCGACGCAGGCTGTTTTTTGCTGTTGTTTATTTTTTCAAAAGGAATTGCGGGGGGGATTCAACCATCCCTGCATTTTGTTTTGTTTTGTTTTTACTTTTTGGATTTTTCATTAGACCCACAGAGTCCCCTGAGTCTGTAAAAAAAGCTGTTTGGGAAGAATGAGCCCTCTGTTGGCAGAAATAAGTATCTGCACTCAGAGGGGACTCTGGGTTATTAGTATATAGATGAGAATTAGAGCCAGGGTGCTGTCACAGTTAGAGTGTCAGGAGGTGGTGGAAGACAGCACCTTAGGGTTGCCAACTGTGGGTTAAGAAATACTTGGAAATTTAATGGGTGGAGTCTGGGGAGGGCAGGATTGGGGGAGAGGAAGGACTTTACTGATACATAATGCCATAGAGTGCACCCTCCAAAGTAGCCATTTTCTCCAATGGAACTGTTGTCTGGAGATCACTTGTACTTCCAGGAGATCTCCAGGCCGCACTAAGAGGTTTGCAACCATAAAAATTAAACAGAGTTACACTTTTCTAAGCCCATTTACTTTGATTCATGTAACTCTGCTTACAATGGCACTGTTAAACCCAAATCTCCTGGACCTCGGCCTACTTTTCCTCATAGTGTTGTCACAAGGCTAAAATGTGAAGGGGGAAACCATGATTGTTGGCCTAAACTCCATCGAGTTGTGGGATTCTTTCTCGACATCCAGATTCCTGGTTCTTACTCTTTTAAGCATCTAGTAAAACAATTTTATGATGACATGTAAGGTGATTTTCCTGCCATTTCTGATTTGTACTTACTTTTATTGCACTGCTGCTCCTTTGTTGATGAGGCTGTTATTCTTTACTTTTCCTTTTATTATCTATATCTATATTTTCATAATGTATTTTTATCCCACTTTTCTCCCCAAAGGGGACCCAAAGCAGCTTGGGAAAACAGTATCATTTAAACAAGTTTCAATAACACACAGTATTTAAAAAACAACAACGAACATTCACAATGTATGCTGGACTGATATCCACTGGGTTAGTCCATCAGACCACGGCCACAGGCTAAAAACCATGGGTCAAGGTCTTAAGGTCTTGCCCAACAGCTTGTGTCCAAGGTTTTAAATACCTGCAGCCGGAGAGAGAACACTCAGCCTGTATGGTTATATGCCTCAAGAACATGAAAGGGTAGTTGGTATAGTGTAAATATTCTAAATAGAATGTAAAACTCACTTCTGTGGATTCACATGTTCACATCTTTCTGTTTCTGATTTGTTATGTCACAATTCCTGTACACTTGTATGATTCTTTGATGTGACCAAACATGTAATGGCGCCAGCCATGCGGTCTGACCACATGGCCTGGAAAAGGTACAAGCTTGAGGTAAAAGAACAATAGCACCCAGGCTCCTAAAGATCCACCTATCAGGGGCTTAGCATATTCAAATGAACCAATGTAATCTCAGGTGGGAAGATTAACCCATCCGCAGTGTGGGTGTGGACAGGGGCGAGGCTTTTCTGTGCATATAAACTGACCCCTGGGCCACCTCAAGTATGCTTGCTCCTGACCTCTAATAAACTCCACTATGCTGAAACTCACTCCACCGGCCTCCAGACTCCAGTACTTTTCAGATTCCTCCACCCCCCACCCCCCACCCCCCGTATGGCACTAAATTAGTACAGCAGAGCAACCAGTCTTTTAAAAGAGGGAAAAAATAAAACACAGAGAAGGGCTCTGGGTGGTCAAATACCAAGCAGGATGGTTGGAGTGGCTGGGTCAGAGCATGCCTTTCGTCATTTGCAGAGCATTCCATTCTGTCATTCGTCATGGGACATTTGCTGGTTTGCCTATAACTGTTTTCAGCCAACAAAGCCATTGTTGTCCATTAGTGACGCTTCATCAACGCTTCAGCAAGCTCCACGCAGTTCATTTATATTGCCAACTTAAGGGAAGTCCAGCACATAGCCAGAAATACCTACTCTACATACATAGTCTGACAGACTAGGTAGGCGGGATTATTCAGATAAGGTTTTCTAAGAAAGGCAAAAGATATTTGCTTTATACTTTTTTTTCTATCTCCGAGCAACCTGGGTTGATCTCATTGGATTAAGTCCCTTTACCTTGCTTCATAAACCAAACCATGTACAAACTCAAAAGATACTGCATGAAGTAAGTGTCTTTACTTTCTAATTTTATGCTTTTACAAACTATCTGGCAAAATCCTTTCAAGTGTCTGTAGCAAAAATATCATTGTGTTGCTGATAGCACATATACAGGAATGATAAGATGAGCTGCAAGTATGTTTGTAGATTGAGGAAAAGGTGGGAGCATTTCAGAATGCTTTCTCACTAGTTCAGGGGGAAATTATAGGTGAATCTAAAGCTGGATAGAAATGTGGACAGAAATGGCATGGTGGATGTCATTGACCCATTTTTTCCTGATATGTTTTTAAACATACACCATATATGCTCCTTCCAGATGGGTAGCTGTGTTAATCGGTAGCAGCAAAATAAATCAGGTCTCCCAGGGCATGCCCCCCTTGTCCTTGAATCTCCTTGTCCTTGAATCACATTGATAGACCACAGGGATTCTTGTAAAGACCACACAAAGGTGAAGTCAACCTGCTACTGGAATAGAAAAAAAGCAATGTGAGTTGTTTGTGCGTATCACAAAGTCAGCAAAACCAGGCCACTTACAGACATAGTAAGAGTTTCTACATACCTGGGGAATGACTCAGGGGTGAAGAAAAACATGACTTTATAAACTAACCAAAATGACTTTATAAACTAACCAAAATGAAAACTGGAGAGCCAGTTTGGTGTAGTGTTTAGGAGCATGGACTCTAATCTGGGAGAATTGGAGGCTGGTCCCTCCCCTTCACATGCAGCTGCTGGTGTGACCTTGGGTCAGTTACAAGCTGTTACAGAGCTGTTCTCTCACCAGCAGTTCTTGAAAGAGCTCTCTCAGCCCCATCTACCTCACAGGGTGTCTGTTGTGGGGAGGGGAAGGGAAAGGAGATTGTAAACCGCTCTGAGACTCCTTCGGGTTGTGAAGGGCAGGATATAAATCCAATCTCTTATTTTCTCTTCTTCTTCCTCTTCTTCTTCTTCAAAATGGCCTGAGGTCAGCTAAGCATACTCCAGGAGACATGAAATGTTGAAATTTTCAGGTCCCCCTGGCCACTGGTGGGGGGGGGTGGGTAGGGTGCCAGATTCAAGTTGGGAACCTGTTAGAAATTTGGGGATGGAGCCTTGGGAGGACAGGGACTTCAGTGGGTACAATGCCATAGAGTCCACCCTCAAAGCATCCATTTTCTCCAGGAGAACTGATCTTTGTGCTCTGGAGAAAAGCTGCAATTCCAGGGGAATCCCAGGTCCCAACTGGAGGCTGGCATCTCTGTGTTGAAAGCATTTGAAAGTTAATGGGGGAGGAAGTAAGAAATTGGCCTACTTAAGTTCCAGAAAGCTTATTTTAATGGGAAAATTTAATTTTCCCATTCGTTTAGTATTCTCCCAAGAATGATTTCTCATGGGGTCCCAGTATGTACATAAGAATGTGGTTCTCCCACTACATATATTTTTAGTAGAGACCCTACACAGTGGGAGAGTTCATCACTGTTTTTCATCATTTCTGCAAATTGCCTTCACCACTACCACTACTTGTCTTCATCAGTTATTTATTCATTTAGCTGTATACAGTAAAGATACTGTATACAGTATCTGACTACATGTGTAGATCATTAAAAAATACCAAGATTCTTTTTACAGGTAAAGTTTTAGGATATGGATTCCTCAGCACTGGTATTCAGAGTGTTAGATTCACTGGTATCATTCAGCCAGGAATCTCTATATGTAGCAGAGTGCACCTGACTACACACAGCAGCAACAGCTTCTCAGTACTGTCTGTGTAGCAAAGGCTCTTTCTGCACCCACCTGTTTCCCCGCTGTTGTTCCGCAGCCACGTTGGAATGTTAATCTCCCTCTGCGTTGCATCCCGCTTTCACTTTTCTTGTGCATCGGGTTATTTTGGAGCTTCTGCATAGTTTTATGGCCGTTCGGCATTGACTTCGCAGTCCTTATGGCGTTGCCCCAGGGTATCTGAATGTGGTTTGGGACCGGAACTTTTGCTGCTTCCACTTCAGAGGGAATAATAAGCAAACTACTTGACACGGCTTTAGTCATCTCTGTCCATTCCCCCATCCCTATTTCCACTTCTATTTTATTTCCACCTAGCACGCAACTTGGAGGGCAGATAGGGGGCAGCCTAGGGAAGTCCTCTGGGAGTTTGATGCTGTCAAGCCAGAAGGAAGGAAGTCTTGTCCCTAAGAATAGCATTCTACTTCAAAAGATAGTATCAGCCAGCAGGAAGGAAAGGATGCTCTGTGTGTCCCCTGACCTCTCTGTCTGTTTCTAATCCGTGGTGCTGTCTCTGAAGGCTGAGGCAGGGGACATCATATAGTCCTCCCAGCACAGAGAACCACATCAAATGGCGTAGAGATGCCAAAAAAGCACCAACTAATTAGGATTTCATATAAATCTATGTACTTACATATTAACAGGCAAGTAGATTGACAACAGCGCCCTGCTGTAACATTTGGAAGGCTAGAATTGTGACTCTTTCAGTAAATGAAATCTGGGTAGTAAAAGTTGTGCCAAATCCATCCTGCATTCTCTGGAATTCAAATTCTATTTTCTTTTCAATTTCTAATTTTAAAGAGGGGGAAATAAGCCTGCATAAGCCACCAACTTTGTTGTGGTAAATGACTGGGTCTGAGTGGGGTGCTTTTGCTTGATTTTCTTTCCAGTTCTCTTTGAACAAGTCTGTCATGTATGGGCATTCAGGTAAAATTAAAGCAAGTGTATTATTTAGTTCTGTTGTAATGGAGGAATGTGGTTATGCCACCCATGAAACTGCAAATAACACCCACCAAGGGAAGACCATCCACAATTGACAACAATATATGCTCAAAAAGGTATATTACATGAAGTACAAAGATGGGTTAGTCGTCATGACCCAATAGAATGAATAGGCACATATCCAACAGATTGCTTATAACAATTAAGTATATTTTACAAAAAGAAAGGTTCAAAACCAGCAGTAGGCTCCTCTGTAATTCCATACATAGATACTGTCCATAGACCTCCAAATAGAAAGTAACTGCAGCAGAAGATGCCCACGGTGGAAAGAATAACAGCCGTACGTCTCTCCCAGATATGAATTAAGACACTTCAATGATCTTCAACAGTAGCTGGTAAAATGGAACCGGATTTCCAAAATAACATAGGCACAGCTCAGTAACTTCAGTGGAATGTAAAGTTCTGCAGTTAGGTAGGAAAAATCAAAAGCATAATTATAGGACGGGGAATAATTGATTGGCAGTAGTACATGTAAAAGGATCTAGGGGTCTTAGTAGACTATACACTGAATGTATACATTGGAGCTGGGTATGTTTATTCCTGGAGAGGAGATGACTGAGAGGTGATATGATAACCATGTTCAACTACTTGAAGGGTTATCATATAGAGGATGGTATGGAGTTGTTTTTCCTTGCCCAAGAAGGTTGGACCAAAACCAAGCTGTTGAAATTAAATCAAAAGAGTTTTCGGCTAAACATTAGGAAGAACTTCCTGACAGTGGTTCCTCAGTGGAACAGGAGGTGGTGGGCTCTTCTTTGGAGGTTTTTAAACAGAGACACTAGATGGCCATCTGACAGCAATGCTGATTCTGTGAATTTAGGCAGATCATGAGAAGGGAGGGCAAGAAGGGTTGCATCAGTGCTTAGTTCTTGTGGCCCATTCTTACAATGCTGATCACCACTTTGGGGTTAGGAAGCAAATTTTCTCCAGGTCAGTTTGGCCAGGGATTCTAGAGGGTTTGGGGGGGGAGGGGTTGCCATCTTCTGGGCATGGAACAGGGGTCACTGGGGGTGTGGGAGGGAAGGTATTTGTGAATTTCTTGCATTGAGCAGGGGGTTGGACTAGATTATCCTTGCGGTCCCTTCTGACTCTGTGATTCTATGAACGTGAGCCAGCAGTGTGATGTGATAGCTAAAATGAGAAATTAGATATTGGGCTGCATCAACAGAAGTATATAGGGATCATGTAAAGTGATGGTATCACTTTACTCTGCTCTAGTTAGACCTAATTTGGGGTATTGTGCTCATTTGGGGGGCCTGCAGTTTTAAGAAGGATGTTGACAAGATGGACCATGTCCAAAGGAGGGCAGTGAAGATGGTAAGAGGTCTGGAGATCAAGTCCAAGGAGAAAAGGTTGAAGGAGCTGGGTATGTTTAGCCTGGAGAAGTGATAGTCATCTTCAAGTATTTGAAGGCTGTCATACAGAGGATGGAGTTGTTTCTGTTTCCCCAGAAAGCCGGACCAGAAGCAGTGGATTGAAATTAAATCAAAAGAATTTGGGGCTAAACATTAAGAAGACCTTCTTAACAGTCAAAAGTGTTTCCTCAGTTGAACAGGCCTCCTTGGGAGGTGGTGGGCTCGCTTTCTTTGGAGGTTTCTAAGAGAAGGCTAGATGGCTGTCTGATGGCAATACAGATTCTGTGAATTTAGGCAGATCATGAGAAGGAGAGCAGGAAGAGATGAATCAGTGCTCGACTGTTGTGGCCCTTTCTTACATGCCTAGAGTAATGCCAATCACCACTTTGGGGTCAGGCAGCAATTTTCCTCCAGGCCTGAGTGGCCAGGGATCCTGGAGGTTTTTTACCTTCCTCTGGGCATAGAGCAGGGATCACCAAGGGAGGGGGAGAAGGTGAATTGTCTACATTATGCCGGGGGGGAGGGTTGGACTTGATGATCCTTGGGGTTCCTCCCAGCTCTGTGTTTCTTTGCAAGTTAGGTTGGAACTGTCTACAGTTCCTATTTGTTTTGTTCTACATGCCCTGACTCAAGTCCTTCAAGGGAAAAAAATAGCTGTGTTTGGCCAGTAATAGCAATCATTGGAAGAAAATGTTCACCAAAAAAAGTTGGCTGTGTTCACAATTACCTTTACTGGTGCCTGCAAGGGGGAGCTCGCAGAAGCATCCTTTGGGGGCAAAAACAACTTATCCCATTTCCACTATGTGGAAGACTCTGTCTATTGAGATAGTGAAGGTTCTTAAGCAAATGCAGATTCTCCATATTCCAATGTGAAGTGGAGATAACTCAGCCAGGGGTGTTAGGCTGTTCCATGCATGCGTGGCGGGGGAGATGGGGAAAATTCAGATATACTTCTAGACATGAATTCCCATTCCGAGGTAACCCCTTTTCCTTCATTTACCTGATAGGTGTTTGTGAAACATGCACAAACACAGGTAACCTTTGTTTAAAACAGGGAAGTTGTAAATGCCTCATAAATTCTGAGAACAGGCTGCTAATATTCCATTTCTGGTTATGAGCCAACACACACTCATCTTCCTGACAGAAGTGCTTAGATGTCATTGTCCTCTGAGAAGCTGCTCACACAATTAGGCCACCACAAACACATGTGTGGGGTTGTGTATAATATGTAGGGTTGGTTGGTTTGTTTTTAAAGGAAAAATAAGAAGCCTGCACCAAGAAGAACTAAATTCTGTAACGTATATAAAATGCATTCAAACATGCAGGTATTAAAGTCTTATCAGGGGCACTGGAGTACTGTCCCCTGAACAATGGAAATTCTACCTCCCCCACCCCATCGTCTGAGATTTTAATACCATTGCCCATCTTTTACCAACATATATATGTTACTGGTTTTTAAATTAGCAATACAATAAGTGCATAAAATAGGCAGAGCCAAATCTACCCAATGCCATTCATTGATCAGCAAATCCAGTCTACTCTATCTTACTCATAGATCATCTACCCACCCTAGCTCATGTCAATGCGATGCCACATGAGCTCAACAAAAGGAGGCAAAGGAGAATACAGAGTTTACAAGAGGATAGGGACAATATGGCTAAATCGGGATAACAGCCAATGGTCATGACATCCTAAACAGAGTTGGTTTCTTTTTAAAATAGCTGTGAACATTTGTTCCGGATTTGACCACACCTGTTCTTGAGTTTCATGCTTACTGTGTGCAATTGTCTCTTGTTTTCTTTTATTCCTAGGCTCAATATGTTGTCTGTCCAACTCCTTCTTGTTGGAACTTCCTCAGACTATATGTTCAGTCACCAGTGTAGCTCTAAAGATATATTTGCCATCATATTTTAGGAAGACCCGTACTACAGGAATGTAGCTGAAATTAAGATGGTTGAAAGACAAAAACTTACACAGTTTTACAATAATACGTTAATTCACTACTCTGTTTCATGCTGGTATGATGTACAGCAGAGAAAAGGCAAAAGAGATATACCAGGTTGACTTTGCATCTCTGGTATTAAAAATGGTTGACAACTGCCTCATCTTTGAAGAAGGAGGTGAGCATTATGCACGTTCAGATAGGTATTTGTACCCATAAAAAACATAAGCTGAAGGCACGGTGATTCTGTGGGCTAGCAACACAACCACACAGGCCAGGCTTGACTTGTTATGTGGAAGGCAGGGCCTGTGGCTCAATGACAGGGCTTCTGCTTTCCATGCAGAAGGTTCCAGCTTCAGTCCCTGAGACTCTGGAGAGCTACAGTCAGTCTGAGTAAACAATACTGACCTTGATGATTCGGTATAAAGCAGCTTCAGGTGCGTTCATATGTGAATCCACAGGAGGCAGAAATCTGTCATATTTGGGTGGTAGAATCACTGAAAGGAAGCAACCCTGCAACACTCTGAGCACAACCTCGCACCAGACTCATTATGAGCAGGAGGCTCACGTACAAGAAGCTTAGATGACAGTAACACAAGCAAGCTAAGTGAGATAAGGGCATTAAGCTACAGAGGCACCTGTTGAGCAGCAAACGAGTGGTATTTTAGCTATGAGGAGAAATACCAGCCATCATATGGAAAGACCCAACAGCCATCCCCTCCTTCTGGCTTTATCAATCTTTTACTTTGCGGTTACTTATAAATGCATTTAAAGCAGATTCTGATCTGCGATGCCTCTGATTCTAATTTTGCCCAGATACTTTACAACATTTTGCATACACACATGCAGCACAAGATTTGTCCTCCACTAATTAGCTCTGCACTCTCACTTTAACTTCTGGTCTCTGTACTTTTTTCAACAAGTAAATCAAAGGTTGCTGTAATATATTCCTGGGTCCACAGATAATGATTTAGCAGAATGAGGAATGGCTTAAAATGACTTTTATATGAACAGGAACTAAAACATCTTGTATGTTAGTCTCTAGGCCTTGTTCCCGAACAAACAACGATCTTATGATCAAAGGGCAAGTCCACACAAATTACAGGTATATTAACACTGTCAAATATAAAGGAATATCTTCAAATGGTAAATTCAGTTGCAGTGAGCAGAATAAAAAACAACAACCCTAAGCAAGATGGGGCTGGAGACAAACAGTAGGTGTTGGTCAATTGAGTGCAATGCTCTGCAGGGCACATATAGGGAGAGGCGATCCAGAAGATATGCAGGTCCCTGGCCACATAGGGCTTTGAAGGTTAACACCAGAACCTTGAACTGGATCTGGTACTCTAGTGCATTCTGCACTAGCTGCAGTTTCTGGGAAAGTTCAAGGGCAGCCCACTTAAAGTGAGTTAACAATAATCTAGTCTGGAAGTGACCATTGCATGGGTAACTGTAGCTAAGTCCCGGGAAGTGAGATATGATAACCATTTTCAAGTACTTGAAGGGAGGTGATGGACTCTCCCTCTCTGGAGGTTTTTAAACAGAGGCTAGATGGCCATCTGTGATGAACTGATTTCCAAAACCATGACGCTTAGTGAATCAAATTCAGGGAGCTGGGAGATTAAGCGTTAATGCCTCACTGTAAAGCACAGGTATTTTGACAGGCTGCTGCCTGCATGCACCCCACCCTTTCTCTCTGATTGGTCAATGCCATCTGAGGAGCGCTTTAAGAGCAGCTGAGTGCTAAGGAAATTGATTTTATTTGCCTTGTTTCCTCTCAGGCATGTCAGAAGCCAGACAGGTGGAGTTAATGTGTCTGTCAGAGAGAAACAGACAAGTTCACATGTGAAGTGAAGGGACACAACTCCTTGCCCTTACTGTGTACCAGCCGATCTGAGGAAAAGTTCCAGATAAGAACTTTAGTCTAAGCATCAGCCAAGCTGAAAACTGTTTATTTCACTGGGTCAAGAACTGAGGGTCAGTTTTGGGAGGAGGGATTGGTCAGTAGATTGAAGCTGCCAGTCTAGTCAAACTGAAAAGGAATATTGCTTCTAGGAAAATGAGAGTATTTCCTTCTCAGTTATTCAGTGGGTTCAAAACTGAAGGGACCCCTGGACTGGGTGAAAAAGAAAACAGTCTTAGACTGTTCTAGGGTCTAAGGGAAAGCTGTAATCCCACAGGGAGGGAGAATAAGTACAGGAAGAAAGTACCAATCTCCAAAAAACTAAGGCTGCGGTCACACGCGCCAGTTGGAGCAGAGGGGAAGTGAGGCTATTTCCTCCAGAGGAATTTGACATGCAGTTGCGAGATCACACATCCCTTTGAAGCTGCAGGTTCACTGTGTGATCAGATGCAACTGTGTGATCAGATGCAACTGCAGGTGAGTCAGTTGTTCTTTTGCCATTTGTTTCCCATGCGCTTAAATGAGGAATTGCACCTCTGAACTGAGGGCTCCCTATGGAGTTTGCGATGACACACATACTGCAAAGGGGGCGGAAACAACAGCATGGAGTCCAGATGGAATGATCAGACCATCCTGATGGCATGTGAGTGTGCTTGAGCGATTGGAGAGGGGAAAGTCCATCTATGGCCTGTCACAGCCAGTTAGAGCCAGACTTTCCCCGGTGTCTTTTAACTCCACTTCTGTGGCAGAGCAGCACAGGTTGCTGACAACTGCAGGACCTTTCCCAGATGTTACTGTCTGATCCATCAGGCATTTGCCTTTAGATCCATCAGGCATTTGCAGCTATGTCGGATCTAAAGATGCATGTGATCACAACCTGAGAGTTTTTTAAAATCTTTATTAAGATACATTGTTACTGTTAAAAAAATCTCCAAGACAAACA
Source organism: Lepidodactylus listeri (assembly GCA_029233225.1). Lineage (NCBI taxonomy): Eukaryota > Metazoa > Chordata > Lepidosauria > Squamata > Gekkonidae > Lepidodactylus > Lepidodactylus listeri. Next base: position 53,076,754 of record JARCFY010000005.1, on the reverse strand, counting down.
AACCTCTCACTGTTAAAAATCGAATCTCTACGGAACTAAACTTGAACAATACTATGCTGCCTGTTCAAAATATCATTATGTGTAAATACAACAAAATTTACCTCAGTTTTCTCATCCCCTACATATTTCTAACCCAACTGTGCCTGTTTAATAAAATCATCCTTCCTGTTTGAACTTTACTTCGTTTCAAATGCCACTTGCAAAGGAAAAAAACAAGAGGGCTCCTGCTTATCAACAATAAATCTCTGGCCTGGACAAAAGCCAAATATATTCTCTATCACAGGGTGGGACATACAGGAAGTCATAAACCGTTTATTACCACAACCTACCAAGGGGCTGCTCAGACAGAGTGAGGAACAGCTATTTAACATTTTGGTACAAAAATCGGCCTCACAGAAAAAGAAGCAGCAGGGGTCAGTCATACCATCTGACAACAATGCTGATTCTGTGAATTTAGGCAGATCATGAGAGGGAGGGCAGGAAGGGTTGCATCAGTGCTTGCCTCTCATGGCCCTTTCTTACATGCCCAGGGAAATGCTGATCACCACTTTGGAGTCAGGAAGCAATTTTTTCCAGGCCAGTTTGGCCAGGGATCCTGGAGGGGTTTTTGCCAGCAGGGTTGGTGGTGTGGGGGGAAGGTAGTTGTGAGTTTCATGCATTGTGCAGAGGGTGGACTAGATGACTGTGGAGATCCCTTCCAACTCTATGATTCTATTGAAAACTAGGTGAACTGGAAATGATACTACATGCAAAACAACTGATTCAGTTAAGAAGCTGAGCTGCAGCAAGAACTCAATGCAGGAAAACTCGTAAATAGGGATTATTATCCCAGAATAACAATCTCTGAGTCTTGATTGTGTATGGAGTGGTTCTCTTGCCTTGCCTAAATGTAACATTTTGCTTAAAGATGAAAGGGAAAAGAAGGCTTGGCATTTCACTTTAAGTCCTGTGGCCTGAAGCTCCATAGACCACTGTATTCTACATAAAATACTAACAAAATCAAAAGTTTTAGTTAGTCTGATTATTTTCCCTTTCCTATAGGAAATGGAAGCTCATACACAGCAGTCAACTGACAAGAATGTGGGTTGCCCTTTTGCTCATCTTCCTGCTCTGTGTAACATTCCATGTTGTTCAGAACCTCCAGTACACCAGGTAAATTCAGCTCAGGATGATAAATGATATGATCCATATATACATACATACGATGCTGCCAGCAGAAGAGTACCCCAGTCATGAAGCATCTGACTAAGGTAAGAGAGACAGGGAAGCTGAGCATCTGCACCAGTTCTGCAGCAAGGTGAGGAAGCTCAAATATCAGTGTCTCTTTGTCTCATGAAAGGTATATAAATTTAAAATAAAAATTTTGCAGTTTGACTCTACAACTTCAGCTTTTAAATTAAAAAGATTTACAGATGCAACTAACTATGAAGGTAGAAATCCATCGAGGTAAGGTCAGGGAATGGCTGTCAGGGAATGAATTCTTTCTTTGGAGACCAAGGTTACTGAATGGTATCCTTCCACACAGGGACAATTCCCTCTTGTGCACTCATTGCCACTTTGAGTGCAGAAGAATTCACAGCAGTGGTGGGGCACCCATATGCATGTATTCTCCATGTTTTCCTTGGTATCTCATCATGCCCATCCCCCACACTAGTAGCCATAATACTGTAAGATTACAGCAATATAGCAATTATCATTTTTTTAAAAAAATAGCAAAAACCCCACTGCTGGTGGTGAGGGAAATGGCAGTTGTGAGGGAATACAGAGGGGATAAATCACACTTATGGGCAGGGAGATTCAAATTCATACCTTCCCATCCACATGGTGTGCAAACCTACTTTGACTCATATCTTCCCAGAAGGGCATAGCAAAGCAAGCTGGGAAAGGACAATTGGAGCTCAGTTGGGGAAAGATGTCATCTGGGCAGACTGCCCCCCCCCCCCAAAAAAAACCCCACAAACTTGTTGCAGTTTGGTCATAAAACTGGACCAAAAGTTTCATGCGGGAAACAGCCTTGCAGAAGCCTGGAAAGGTAACAAGATATGCTGTCAAGACTTTCAGAGCAACCTTACTCATATGCTGACTGCTAAGACGCTTGAATTGAGAAGGGCATCAGGCTGGGGAAGAGGGAAGCAGTCCCTTTAACAGGACCTGCTCCACAGATACTCTGCCAAAGGAGGCAGAGTAGGTGGCTCAGTCACAAAGATGGGTTTGTGATTAGGCTTTCTTTCCATCAGTATGGGAAAAGGAGTGGGAGGCTGGCTCAGCTAGCTGGTCCTTTAACTGCATATCAGAGATGAAATGTAGTTGTGTGGTCCACATCCACATGCTAGCTGGTCCTTTAACTGCATATCAGAGATGAAATGTAGTTGTGTGGTCCTGGAGGAAAAGTTTAGCTTTCTAGGCTAGGTCATAATTCAGGACATCATTTTTAGAAATTTGGCCTATTTCACAAGCAGTACCAGTGAACAGATGGAGTTTTGGAATGTGAATAGTGAATGAGACAGCAGTATTGAGAGGGAAAGTTTCAATTTGTAAGTCAATGGAGAGCATTTGGGGCCAAACTGACAAAAGACAGGCTCAACTTGCACTAGAATGCTGGCACTTGGGGCCAAACTAGACAATACATCTTCCATGAGTTGGGCTGGGGTTCCCCAATCGAACTTGCAGATAAATGTTACATTGGGGAACTAACATTCCCAAATACACCAGGGCCCAATTCAGCTCAGGAGCACAAGACAGGGTGAGGAAGGTGTCAAAAGACCATGAGGTTCCCTTGATCCTGGAACAAATCCCCTTCTGATAGTATGACAGAGGGTTTGGACGCTCACACACACAATAAAACACATCAATAAAAACAACAAGCTTTATTGAAAGAAATTTTAAAAGTGGTTCAGGCTTAAGCATAAGCAAGAATAAGGTGTAAGGAAAATAACAAAAGTCTAACTTCCTATATACATATATATACATGAAGACAGACAGGTTACAGTATCTTTGAGTCAGCATGAGTAGCAAAGCAACAGATTGGAGATGCAGCTAGAAGATGGTTCTTGGCCTCCAATGGATATACTGGGCCAGGCTTGTAGCTTGTTACTCAACCATTTGTTGTGTTACTACCCTCTCCAGATGGGTGTAAGCTAACTTTATAGGAAAACTGAATCACGGGTCTCCTGTGAGCCAGTCAAGAACATGATCAAAAGATATTCTCAAAGAAGAACAGAACTCCCTCCTCCCATCTAAGTGTAATTAAGTCAGATTGCTTCAATATTCAAGGGTGCGACCTCATATTTTTTTATCTTGGCCTGGGAAGAGTGATAACCATTTGACATGGAACTCTCTCCAATGTTATTCTTTATGCTTGTATAGCACAACAGGAAATGCTTTAAATTTACAAGACCAAATGCTGATGTTTAAACTGTCAGGTTGATCAGTACAGAAGTGACCATCTCTTTTGACAGAGGGTCTTCAGCTTCCCCTTCCAGACCATTTTTGGGCACCAAAAAGACCATAGGGGACCTATTTGCCCCTCAGTGTGGCTCCATGTAGCCCTGGCATATTTGGGGATACTGGTTCCCTGATGTAACATTTATCTGCAAGTTAGATTGGGAAACCCCAATCAGACTCATGACAGATTTTCTTCTGGTTTGGCCCTTAGTATCAAAAAGGTCAGAAAGCAGCTTGTAAACTAACTGCTGCAGAAGAGACAAAAGGAGCTGGGGAACTTCTGAGGAGATGATTGGGTAAATATTCCAAGTCAACTCAGTGGGGACATGATAGAACTTGACAATGAGCATATGGGAGGAATCAACAACCTGCTAAAGAGACCAAAGGGTCTTGGGGGAAACATGTATGCCAAGGGTGCTTGAAGAAGAAAATAAGGTGCGGCATCTATACATCCTAGAAGTCTCCAAATTAAGATGGAAGAGCGGGAGTATTTTGTGCAAAATATAGTGGACATTTCAATAAGCTGATAGAATAGGAAAGATTAGTGGGAGGGCATACTGTAGTGTTTGCTCTGCATTTCCAAGAGGCCATATTTTAAAAAAGCATAAGAGTATTGAAACCCTCCCAGTAATACCATGAGTGGAGAGGCCAGGCCCAAAAGGGTAACTTCAAACTGCATATGTTCTATGGAATAACTCACCTGACTAGAATTCTGAATGTGATCTTGAGGTGGAATAAAGAAATAAATGGGAAAGTAGAAATGTACTAATGGATAATTTCAACTGCCCTCGTGTCAACTGGGTAAATGCATGCTCTGGTCATGACAAAAAGACAAAATTTCTAGATACTGTAAATTACTGTGGAACAGGTAGTAATGGGACTGAATATAGAGAAAGTGACCCTGGGTTTGATCCTGAATGGTGCTCAGCACTTGAAGCAAGATGTAAGCACTGTTAAACCAACTAGAAATAGTGACTACAGTGCTATTAAATCCAGCATTTGTGCAAATAAAAAGCCCAACATGGTCATATACAAGTTCAAAATAGGAAAATTCTTTAAAATGAGAAGATTGATCAAAATAGAGAGTAAAATGGGTCTTCAGAATTCTTGGGAAGTATTTAAAATGACAACAAAGGTTAAGCTGTGACAGAATGTAAAGCTCAGGTTAGTAAAGGTACTATCAAAACTAGGAAGACACAAGGGAAGTTATCAAGCAAAGTCAAGAAAGACACAAAACCCAAGAAAGCTTATTTTTTAAAAAATGACATCTTACCTAAGAAAACACAAAGAAGCCGAGGCTCTGACAAAGCCAATGTAAATTGATAGCATGGGAAGCAAACACATTTCAGGAACGTATTACTAAAAAGATTAATTGCTGTAAATATATCAAAAGCAGGAGGCTGGCCAAGGATGTAGTTTTGCCATTGGATAGGAAAGGAGTGAAAAGACTGCGAGGAAGATGGGGAGACTGCAGAAAATGAGTTTTCAAACCCATAATCAGATGTTTTTAGGGAGACGGTTTGAAGTACTGAATCAAACAGTGGTGACAAGAAGAAGGCTGGTTCCACATGGAAGGTTTGCACTCCAGTTTGGCATTCAATCAGGAGTAGTATTTCTGGAACATCCACATGACATCATCCCTTAATTGCCCACTTTCCAGATTTTCCACTGCTTTGCTACAATCTTTCCCAAACCTGGTTTGATATGATCATTTTGTAAAGATCACAGACAAAGCACTTCTACATTCTGTGAGGATGAGAAGGTGCAAATGTTTAAAGTCCCACCCAAATTGGCTCCATTTTCTTGCCTCAATTTCCACAGCCGCCATTTTCAACTGCACCATTGTAGCAAATTTCTGGGCTTTTAAAAAACATTACTAATTGCTACATTGCTATAGCATTAAAATATTACAATGATGGATAACCATTATCTACTAATTATTCTGAATCCCCAGAATTAATGTACAGTAGGCAGAGTCCTTCCTTTGTTTGTAAGTGGCCTACTTGAGGAACTCCCCAGGTATACAAAAAATATGACTTTGTACATGAACAAAAGAAAAAAAACTCTGCAAAAAACAACCTGTTGAGGACTAAATATACTCCAGAAGGGATAGGACGTCAAGAACAACTGTCCATTAAAAGTAAATGGGAAGAGAGTACTTATCCCTTGAAGACCCTGAGAGAACACAGTGTCGGAGAGGGAGACTGGGAGGGATGGAATGGGATTTCAAAATTGTCAACCCCTGCACGCACCAAGCTCCATCCACTTAAAGGGTATTCATGGGCATCAACAAGCCCCAGTAAGCAGTAGTTCTAAACAATAATCAACCTCCACCTAAGCCCAAATCCCTTTAGAACACATGGGTTTCTAATGATTCCAGGTGCTAAAAGGGCCAGTCATTGCTCTCAGATGGGAGCAGCTGGATGTAGCTAAATCAGAGGCATTCACCCAGGACAGAACCACATACTGCCTGACTGCCACCCTCTGCTGTTACTTACAAGGCCAAATAGTCTTGCCTGTGCACTGCACTGTTGGTCATGAATAACACACACCCAGTAGGCAATAACGTTTGTGAAGCAGCAGAACTTCAGATGTGTTTATAATGAGGGTAGAGGGTACAAGAGGATTGCCACAAGGGATTGATTGGACCAGTAGGTGCTCCCTGGGTGAATTATGATGTGAATGTGTTGGCTTATGCAAGCGTGAGAAATGTCAAACTATTTGCTGTAGTTATATTCAGAGAATGAACGTTTTATTTGCACTAGTGAAACAAGCTCTAATAATAGGAAAGCAATTTAATTTGGCAGTGAGGTGTAGAGGGAAAGTAATAGAAAGTGACTCCGCAGCATGTTTGGGCATGGGAGGAGGGGCGCACATGAGAAATGCTTGTCAAAAATATTTGTCTGTCTTTCATAGCAAATGTATGTGTGATTGCCCACTGAAGCAGCTTTCCTTCCACCAAACTAGAACACATGAGAATTCATTCCAGGATCAAAGAGACCCAAACTCCACCCACCTTTTCTCAAAACCTATGGAGAAGAGCATTGCCTCACAAAACGTGGTAAAACTGCTGACACCCGGGCCCAGCTCTGCTGAGAAAAAGAAACATGTCGTGAAACTGAGCAAGGCACTCAACCAAATCAAACTCCTGGACACTAGTTTTGGCAGTGAAGAAGAGTTTGGGCAAAAACCTTCCATGATCAAAGTAAACAAATCTATAACAAAGAGAACTGCAGATGATCAAAGCCTAAGCAAAACATCACCATCTTCCATCCACAGCAGAAACAAATCTTCCACTGTTACAAACTCACAGACCTTTAATATCACAAAAGGCAGAAACCGAAGTGAGGTGGCATTATCAGCAGAGATAGACACCAGGATACCTCTGCTAGAGAAAACAGTTCTTCCAAAGGTTGGAAAAACAACTGGGGCAAGTATCACCAACTTTTCTCAAGGTTCAACATGCAAGCCCAGGACTCACATTGTTTTTCTAAAAGTACACAAGAGCGCCAGCAGCACCATCATTAATATCTTGTTCCGCTTTGGCGAGACTCGCAACCTCACCTTTGCCTTGCCAATCAACGGTCTTCATCAGTTGAATTATCCCCATTACTTCACAGCAGCTGTTGTGGAGCCACTTTCTCCAAGCAATGATTCCCAGTTCAACATTATGTGTCACCATATGAGGTTCTTTAAGCCAGAGGTAAGAGACAGAAATCTTCCCCAGTGGTGCAGATGAGCTGTTATTTCTCTGCAAAACTTTTAGCACATAATAGATTCCATTCAAATGTACTAATGTATGGAGGCAGTTGGAAGTGGAAAGAGAAGGCAATTTCAGGATGGTGTAAGGAGTACAAAGAAGAAGTAGGCATGGGAACATCCAGATGTGTCTTTCAAGTTCTGGTGAATTTAGCCACATATATCAAGCAATAAAGGATGGTGAAGGACATCAACGTCCTGTTTTTTTTTAGTAGACTGGTTACTGAGATTAATTTCCCACCAACTTTTGACCTAGTTTTGGAAGAGAGACTGCCTTGGGTCATCTTGATGAACAATCTTCTCTGAAAGGAAAACACGGAGTAATGCAACCCTATTGATTTTCCTGGACCCTTCCACAGCTTTCAGTAACATCAGCCATGATGTCTATCTAAGTGGACAGGCTGAGATGCCCAATGTGTGACCGCAGCCTGGTAGTTTTGGTCCTGTTTGGCTGAATGGTTCCAAAAGATGGTGAAAAAGAGTAAAAGCTCAGTTTCCTGGCACTTGTGCCATGAGGTCCTTCAAGTCTTCCTCTTCCCTGTGCTTTTTTAACACCTACACAAAACAGTTAGGAGGGGCCCTACAGAGATCTGGAGTAAAATACCAATGACATCCTTCAGTTAAGTTATGTGAGACTGTGGTGTCTCTAAATGGATGTGCCAGTTGCTGCCCTTCCTTGAAAAGTATAAGTTTGAACACTATTTTCCATGCTCTAGTTTATCCAAGTTAGATCACTGCAATGCAATCTATGTGGGGCTGCTTTTGAAGCTGGTTCAGAAACTTCAGTTGGTACAAAATACAGAGCAAGACTGCCTGCTGGTACTGATATAGAAGGAAAAACTCTTCCCAATGTTGAAAGAACTCTACTGGCTTCTGTTTTGTTTAGGGTTGCCAGCTTTGGGTTGGGAAATACCTGGAGATTTTGGGGGTAGAGCCTGAAAAGGGTGGGGTTGGAGGAGGGAAGTGACTACAATGGGGTATAATGCTGTAAAGTCTATTTTCCAAAGCAGCCATTTTTTCTAGGTGAACTGATCTCTGTCACCTGGAGATCAGTTGTAATAGCAGGAGATATCCAGCCACCACCTGGAGGTTGAACTTCGTAATAAAAACCATGATATAACAAACTTGTGTTTAGAGAAAAATATATATCTTCTTTAATTATCCAGTGAATAACAAATCATTAAAGTTGTTTCCTTTGAAGTAAATCGGTCTCAAATCTTTCTTATGGTACAGCGCTCAATAGACCGTTTCACTCAAGGTTTCATCAGATGAGACCTTACACCTTTCATATTTTTTCTGCAACTTATTTCTGCTCCCTCTTCCTCTCCTGCAGAAATAAGTTGCAGAAAAAATATGAAAGCTGTAAGGTCTCATCTGATGAAACCTTGAGTGAAACAGTCTATTGACCACTGTACCGTCAGAAAGATTTGAGACCGATTTACTTCAAAGGAAACAACTTTAATTATTTGTTATTCACTGGATAATTAAAGGAGATATATATTTTTCTCTAAACACGATTTTGTTATCATATCATGGTTGTTTTTCTTATGAAGTTCAGCCTGTCCCATGATCTCTAGTCCTTGACTGACCACCTGGAGGTTGGCAACCCTAATTTTGTTTCAGGTCCAGAGAGCTTTTTTGGGGGGTGTTGCCATTAAAGCCAATAGTCTGTGGCCAGAGTATCTAAAGTATCACAGGCTCCTATATGAGTCTGACAATTGAAGGCCCTGGCCAAAAATTATCTCAACACATGACATTGCATTATACTGAGTCAGGCTATTGGTCTATCAAGGTCAGTACTGGCTACTTTGACTGGCAGCAACTCTCCAGCATCCTCAGTTTGAGGTCTGTCACATTACTTGCTACCTGATCAGTTTTTTAACTGGAGATGCGGGGGGTTCAACAAGGAACCTTCTGCATGCAAAGCAGGTACTCTGCCCTGACCTATCTGTCCTCAGACCTTTTACCTTTCTTGTTATTCATATATACTGTTTTATCTATGGTGGTACATTGTTGTGGTTTTTTTTAATGCTGCTGTTTCAGCTCTAATTTTCTACTCTTTAATACAATTGATGTAGTTTTAAAATGTTAAGCTCTGCGTTGCTATTTTATTCTTTTTAATGCATCTGTTTGTTTTATTTTTAGATGTTTCCCTTGCCCACAACCTCAGAAATTTTATCCTATTGAGAGCACAGTATATAAATACATTAAATAAAATTAATCAATAAAAACCAGATTAGAGGGCACCTTGCAGCAATTGCAGGAGAGACCATGAAGAAGAAATGACAGAAGGCAGCTGTAGGGCAAAAGGCAAATTGAAGAAGCGCTATTTCGGCACACCTAGCATACTTTCCCAGTTGAGCCATTGCAGTTTTAAAGAAATCTGCTCTCAGTTTGAAGCTTACCATTTCCTGTCTATATAACCTAGTAACGTTTATGCTATAGAGAGCTTTATTTATTTGATTTCCCCTCTGCTACCAATCTCAGGTTGCCAAAGTCATGCCAAAGAAGACCTTTTACTTCTCCATCCTCCGCAATCCTGTTCAACTCATGGAATCTTCATTCACCTACTATAAAGGGACATCTGCATTCTCCAAAGCCAGGGACTTGGAGGAGTTCCTCAACCAGCCTTCCCAGTTTTACAACGCCTCGGCTACAGACAGCAATTATGCCAAAAACCTCATGGCGTTTGACTTCGGGTATAATCACAATGGGAACTTCTCAGCCACGCACATCCAACTCATGCTGCATGCCATTGAGGCAGAATTTGACCTTCTCCTGATCTCAGAGTACTTTGATGAGTCAATGGTGCTGCTGAAGGAGACCTTGTGCTGGGAACTGGATGACGTGACGTTCTTTCCTCTCAACAGCAGACACAACAACACCAAGACCCTCCTTTCAGAAAGCACCACAGAGAAGATAAAGAGCTGGAACAAGCTTGACTGGGAAATCTATGTACATTTCAATAAGACCTTCTGGGAGAAAATAGATTGGCACATTGGCAAGAAGCGCCTACGAAATGAAGTGAGGATGCTGCAGAAGAAGCGGGAGCAGCTGGCGAAGATTTGCCTTCAAGGAAGTGGCAGTGTAGCCCCACAACTGATCAAAAACCGGGCACTGGCACCACTGCAGTATGGCAGAGCAGTAATCATGGGGTACAATTTAAAGCCTACCCTAGATAAGGCAACAAGGCAGATGTGCCAGCGCATGGTGACACCTGAACTTCAGTACAATAGGCTCCTGTACAGGAAACAGTTCCCAAAGAAAGCTCTGAGGTACAGCAATGCAGCTGTCTTGCCTAAACTATCTAACCGCAGGACAGTTTGAGACAAATGTGAGAAATGGGCTCTAATTCAGAACCAAAAACCATTAGGATGAATGTGCTGGGATAAAAGACCATCTGGAAACCATACCAATACCAACAGCAAGTTTTCCACCCACTGTTTGTCAAAGTCCTTAGAAGATATTCTGAGACCCACATGGGACTCAAAATCCACATATTCATGTGTTTTCCCCATACTGTGTCCTTTGCTACCTGCCATAGCAGAACAACTCAGCACATGCAGTTACCCCACTTACCAAGATTATTCTACCATACAGATACTATGCTGGAAGAATTAACTGGTAGCAAATCAGATTGTTACTGATTTACTGTATCAGCAAATGGGCTCTGCCTCTGTATCAAGTCCTCCAGGAGGAAAGGGGGTTTCTGAAGGTCTGAAAAAGCACACACACACTTAACATGCCATTTGAATTCTAGGATTTATTTTGTTACTTAATTTTCTGTGGATGAGTATGTTACATGATTCTGGATGTGTAACTTACACAGCCCCCCCCAAAACCCTATTTTGATCCCTTCTTGAAGATCAAGCAAGTCAGGCCTGCTAAACTGAGGGTGCAATCACACGGACGTTTATTGCGGGCCTCGCGGCTGTTCCCCATTGCAATTAAAGGGGCTGACTAGACGGGCCGCATCTGTCTCCCGTCTCGAAGCCGCCCCCCCCCCCCGCACTCGAGCCCGCTTTTCCAACCACCAGGAAAAACAAGTACCTATCGCGCTTGAAAGAGCAGCGCGGGAGAACCCGGGTTTAAATGCCCGTGTGATCGCACCCTGAGATTGCTGAGGTGTTGAGGCTGGGTGCAGTGTTACAGTTGGAATGTTAATGTAGTTCAAATGCCTACTCAGCCATGAAGCTTATGAGGTGACCTTGGGTCAGCCATCCTCTCTCAGCCTGACATACCTCATAAGCATAGGTATGAACCAGCACAGCATAGGGATGTCTCTGAGATCCAGGTTCAGATCTCCACTGCACCATGGAAGCTGGCTGGGTAATCTTGGGCCACTCAAAGACATTCAGCCAAACCTACCTCACAACGTTATGATGAGGGGGGAAATGGGAAAACAGAGAAGGGGGGAATGCTGCAAGCCATTTCAGAGTCCCATTGTAAGGGGGGAGGGTATAAAGGAAGTAAAATAAGATTGTTGTAAAGATAGAATAAAGGAAGGATACCACCCTTCGCTCCTTGCAGAGAAGGCAGGTGAAAAACATGCGTGGTGGTAATCATGAGTCCAGTAACTTAATCAATACAGTATCTACCACCAGCTAGCCCTAAGCACCTTTCTGTATCCTCTGCTGCAAAATGCTGATTTAATTTACTTTTGTTAATAAGATACTCTAAAAGCCACTGGATTGGGCTTTGGGTGTTTGTCCCAGGATCCTCTTCCCCATTGCATAAGGACTGCATCACACAAGATAAATTTCCTCTACAAAAGGGTCCTGTGTTGAAACTATATTCTCTTACCACAATCTTTTGAAACCTGGGTAGTAATACCTAGGGCCAAGTCCAGAGCAGATTGGGTTTTTTTACAGACCCACACACAGAGAAAAAGTTGTCTCAGTATGCAAAATACAGATAGCACATTCCTATCTACCCATGTTTGAGTGTGCTAGCTGCCAAATAAAGTAAATTTTGCATTATTTGTGTCATTTTTAATGTGCACCCCTCTGCGGAGGAGAATCAGCATTACCCTGGAGTCACTTGCTGACAGAAAGAAAGCTGGCAGGTTGTCTCTTGCATACCTGAAATGCTATTCAGCCTCATTAAAATAATGGACAAGGCAGCCCATGCAAACGTGCCAGGTGCCTGAGTAACGGTGTCTTGATGACCCCTTTCCCATCTCATATGGCAGAACTTAACGTGTAGTGACCATTGTGGACACTTTCAATGTGACTGCAAGGTCACTTTTGGCAACAGAATAGACATAGGCCCAGAGTTATATATTTGCAAGGCCCATTGATTTCCACAGGACAGAATTAATTGTGGATTTCCAGGGATGTGCCAATTTGGTCCTCTGCGTGTTAACTCAGAAATAAGATTGAGCTTAGTGGCATTTGCCTCCAGATCAGCATGCTCAGGAGTACAGAGCCTTGGTGTTAAGCCCTAGCTGAACTGTGACTCTCATCTGAAATGGAGACAATTGGTTGGCTGAAGGGAGATCAACACTTTAGCACTCAGACATTCCCCTTTAATGATTTAAAGAAAGTTCACCTTTCTCAGTGTCTACAGAGAGACTTGTGCTTTCTCCATTGTACAGAAAAGTATTCCGATCAGCTGATAGGGATATGCCATTGGATGTATCAGTCATTGTTTTCTAAGCTAGTGTACAAAATCATACAGAGCAAGTTTGATCTCACAACACATTGCTTAGAACATCCCTCCAGATATGAAACATACAGTGATGACAATTTTTGCATATCAGCTACCCGGATAAAAATGTCCTGTCCTTTAAAAGAGGTGTGATATGATGTCGTTTACCTCTGTTCCACCCTCTTGAAGAGAAAGGGCTTTTTTCCCTTCAGAACCTTATTGTAAACCATATTTCATACCCAAGCATAACGGGGATGTTGGTTTTTAGAGTTGGTTGTTATACCTTGTGGTTTTCTACCTTAAGGAGTTTCAAAGCAGCTTACAATCTCCTTTCCCTTCCCCTCCCCACAATAGTCACCTTGTGAGGTAGGTGGGGCTGAGAGAGTTCTGAGAGAACTGTAACTGGTCCAAGGTCACCCAGCAGGCTTCAAACAGAGGAGTGAGGATTCAAACCTGGTTCTCCAGATTAAAGTCCACTGCTCTAAACAACTGTAACACTAATTATCCAAAGTTCTTTACATTTTATTCATATGTGACAGTTGCCTTGTTATGAGATGTTTTTCAGTGCTCCACAATTTAGAGGTAAGGACTCTCCAAGGTAATGTCCATATTGAGAAGTAGGACAGATTACATCTGTTGGCCTTTTGACAGTCCTAAACTGGTCTACTCAGAAGTCCTGTATTATACTCCCAGGAAACTGTCTTTAGGATTGCAGCCTTTGGTAAGCCATACATAAAAGTATTCCAAAGGAACTCAGAGCAGCTCCATCTAGTTTTGTCTTGAGCTATGTTTAATGTGGGTTATGTTTAATTTTTTATTGTATTTCACTATGGCTCTATTCTTTAATTTTATTTTTCAATTGGCATGTGAGTGACACAGAATGGGTTATATTTAAAAGTCTGAAAAATCAGTAAATATCACTGACCATTTTCCAGTGTATCTATTTCAATGTATATGAAGCAGCTTATACCCAGAATTAAACTTTGTTGTTTTTAAAGGTGCCACTGGACTCAAACTTTGTTCTGTTGCTTCAGACCAACACAGATACCCACCTGAATCTATTTGCTAAGCTGCTTGCAAAAGGCCCAAACCTTTCTGAAAAGGTCAGAAAGTTGTGATTAAACCGTGTAGGATATCAGGGGCAGACATCAAGTGAACAGTAGGGTTCCCAGCTCTGGGTTAGGAAATACCTGGATATTTGGGGGCTAGAGCCTGATGAGGGCCAGGTTTGGGGAGGGGAAAGTCTTCAGTGGGTATAATGCCAGAGTCCCTCTTCCAAACTGGCCATTTTCTTCAGATGAGTTGATCTCTGTTGCCTGTGAACGGATCAGCTGTAATTCCAGAAGATTTCCAGCCACCACCTGGAGGCTGGCAACACTATGAGCAGGTGAACAATATATTTACAGTGGGGGAGGGAGGCACCATTTGGAATGTCTGGTCACCAAAATATCTTGGGATCAATGCTCCCTCTAAGTTGTGGAGTCTTATGAGCAAAAATTCTACCTTGTGAGCTACTGGCATTAAAGTTATGAGCGAGCAATTTGGCTCCTGCATAAATTAAGTTTGCTCTGGAGTCATCCTTCCTGAGCTAAGACAAAAATGAACTGGAGGCTAAAAAACTGAGAGCTGGCTCACACTAACTCAGCTTAGAGGAAACACTGCTTGGGATATGTCTGGGACAGACCCGAAATGCTCCAAACGTGACAGCTAGAGAGTATACATGACTGCACTGAGTACACAGACATTACACCAAGCCCCTCCACCATAGCCATAGATAGGGCTTGTAGTGAGCAAGTGGGGAAACTGTTCAATTTAAAGCAGGGAGGAGAGTGCAAAATAAAAAAGACTGTTGTCAAGGGAAAGACTGCAAGGAAGGACTATTAACATTCTCCCATGAAGTTTCTATTTTTTACAGAAAAACCAAATGAATCATTAAGCATCAATCCAAAATATCCAGATTGCTTACAGCCATTAGAATAGAATTCACAAGTAGCTACCTCTCTGGCTGAGGGCCATAGAGGGCACTACAGGTAACTTGTCACAAGCATACTATAGTATGAAGTATATCTCAAAAACTACCCTGGGAAGGACTGAATGCATGGTATACTCAAAGTGTCCTCTCTTCAGGATTTCTTCAGGCTTCCTCACAGGATTAAGCCCAGCCCTGCATGATACAGCACAATACCCTGTAACTCTCTCTTTTTGTTTTCCCGCCAAAGTCCACCATATGACCTCAGAAATTCTCAGATGCCAAAAACATCTCCTTTTACGCTGTCGTGCCAAGGAGCACTGGCTGAAAGGACACCCTTGCCAGTCTCTTTCAATCTGTTCTCTCTGTTGATCGTAAACAGCTGGTCTTCTCTGTTTTTGCCTGTCTCCACTAAGTGCGGGACATAGGAAACACTTTTCCCTTGGGCATCCTGTATTTGTTCTTTTGACTGTAGATCAGATTTCTTTGAAAGAGTCGTGGTATATTTCCTTGATACGCAAAGAGTGCGATTAACATCCCTAGAAGAGAGTCAAGGAGGACAACTGATTTATCACTGTACTTTATTCCAGTCACTTTTCTGTACCTTTGTGGGTGGGAAGATTACATTTGTTTAGCAGTTCTTAACTCATAAATGCATCCTTTTTCTTCTGGCTAGTACATACCTGTCTGATTGGCAGGTGTTTGTGGAAACAGCTTTTTGTGCTGGAGCCCTTTCATAATAGTTAATCTTGCCCCAGATTAGGATAAACCAGAGCTACAACCCCCCCCCCAAAAAAAACTCTTTAAGAATTAAAAAAGGGAAATAAGACTTTTTTCATAAGTCTTTTTAATCCCTTCCATTTTAAAAGTCCTTTCTTTCAGTCTGCTTTTGTTCTAGAAATCAATCTGGAAACAACATTCCTTGCAATCGAGATAAGAAAGGACTGTGCCAGGAGACCAGACCAATCCTGCTGACATTGCATCAGAACTTCTCTGAAAGGGGCTGGGGCAGGGGAGCCTAGGTCTCCCACTGTTCAATGTTCAAACAATGTTATTACATTAGTTGCTGTAGATTTTTCAGGCTGTATGGCTGTGGTCTTGGCACTGTAGTACCTGACGTTATTACAGTCTACATTATTACAGTCTACAGGTCTCTTGCATATTAACAATCATGGCTGCCCCACAACCAATAGAAAAACCCTCTATATATGTTTGGAATGGGTAGTTGTTCCCAAAGCCCAACTATCTTTTTTAAAGTGGCTTTTGTATGTCAAAGTTAAGATTTAGACAATTAGTTTTTAATTTAAGCTTGTTAAAGATTACAATTTCTTCAGACACAGATCTCTAAACTACAGTGTGGCCCTCGTAAAAACAATTAGCCATTTGTTGTCTCTCTCAATAGCTTCTCTTTAAAAGGACCTTGTGTGGAGTTCTTGAGAAACTGAACTACCATCTCATTCCATTTACTACTTACTGGTGAATTACTGTTTTGTTATTTATGCCTGAGCATTGCAAGAGTGGCTAGCAAGGAATTTATACTTTGCATTTTTAAAAATAGCAGCAGTTTTATCTTCTATTTCCCAGGGATTCTGGGACTTCTTTTAACGTGTAAATTCTCTATATTCTTGGAAACTGTCATATGCAAATCTTTTAACTGCTGGGGACAGTACTTCCACACAAGACTTGTTTTGACTGCTCTATCCTCCCACTCCCCCATTCCAGTCACCACCTTTCCCTTTTTCTAAAAAAGAAAAGACGCTGTTGCCACAGCTGGTGTGACCCACTTCAGGAAGACCAATGTTTTATTGGGATTATTCAGATTTGATTTGTAATTCATCACCATATGCCCTACACCCCAAGATTAATTCTAATTCACTATATCATCCCCCCCCCCAAAAAAAGTATGGTATTCCATAGTATGGGAAGGTCACAGCTGCACATGTGGTTGTCCTTCCTAGTGTCTCCTGGCTCACCTGTGAGGGGTCCCAGCCAATACACCTGCACATACTCCAGCAAACTATTCCCAGAGCAGGGAAAGGTCACAGCTGAGGCCAGGGCAGGGTTGAAAAAGGCTCCTGTGAAAGGCCCAGCTGTGGGAGGAGAAAAGCAAACAACTTTAATCAGTCTCTTCTTCTCAAATTCATTTTTCATGAACATGTGCCAGGATAAGGTTTATTGAATAGACAGGAGTTACTGCCATGTTTCAATTAAAACCAACAAAGTGAAATGTTCTAGGAGTATAGCCTAAAGTACTGTGCTGTGAAATACAGCTCTGCCAGGTAGTGGTATCTGGGAGCCATCTAGGCTGCAGGTGTAAAGTTTGGTGCCTGCCATCTACCAGCCGCCACTTCACAAGCTTATTTTGGGTACCTGCTTGGTTGGGAAAGAGGGGCCAGCTACTGATGTTCCCTCTAAACAATGCTGTAAAAGTAACAGCAGCTGCCCCCTTGCTAGATACAGAGTCAGTCAACTCTAGGCGACTGGGCCAGAAGACATGAACTGGCATGGGAACATGCTTAGAACATGGAAAATTATCCCTGTGAAAACTGAAGGTTTAAGGTAAGAAAGACAATGGGTACCAGCACTGGAACCCAGAATTCAAACACAGAGTCAGTGTAGGTTGGCTTGGAAAGATATCCTAGATCCAGATGGTGCAGGAGTTTATGCTGTAGAGGAAAACAGGAGGACAGCAGCATAACTTTTTACCAGGGGTGACAAAATATCTAGTGTCACACATCCCTGAGTGGGGTGGTAATTTTAGCACATGCATCCTCAGCAGCAAAGAATGGGTGTTGGTATTCCCTCCCTCTTAGGTCAGAAACTATTTAAGTCATAATCAGAACCAGTGCTATGGTGACAGCATAAATTTTCCAGTGTTCTTCATTCAGTTCTCCATACTCATTCAGTTCTCCTTATTCAGTATCTTCCATCCTCCTGGCTTACATCTCCATTAACATCAAACACTAGGCTGTCAGCAGTCCCACTTTTTGTACTGCCCCATGGCGAAAGCAAAGAACTACAGGGGGTTGCCAGATATTGCAGTATCCAAGAACGAAAGTTTAAGATTCTCCCATTGCCCACAAAAATATCCCAGTTGTAATTGGGATTTTTCCCCCTCCAATTTTCATGAGTTGGCAATCCCAACATTAATTTGTATTAAATGCTGCAGTTTAATTTCTCAATCTCAACATTTCTCAAGTGGTCAAGGTTAATCATTTTTTAAAATTAATTTTATGTAATCATAACTTAATGCTGATATTATGGGAACAAGATGCTCAAATAGTAGCGATTCATATTTACAAGGCAACTAGAGACCATCAGTACAAAACATTAGCACAACATGAGCTAATTAAATTTCAAACATAGGTATCATAGCAAAAAACTCTATATAGTAGGATCCATACCTGTATAGGCCAAGATGGTAACAGCAAGTGCTGTGATAGGGATTCTGTACATGGGATAGCTAGCCTTGAACCTGAGAACCACTAGCTGGAAAAAGAATGAACATGTGGCTTCCACAAAGATACCCTGGGAGATAGAAGTGCTGAGAGAAGAACTGCAGTCTTGGACTATCAAGTTCTGGATCATGTGGAAGTCTGTCAATTCCCATGACCAATATTGTTTGGTAATGAACCAGGCTGCTCCCATCCCCAGGAACTGGGCCAAAAGTTTGGCAATAGTCAGCACAAAAGAAGAATCCAACATTAGAAATTCCTGGAGTGAGAGAGTAGGATTAGCAGAAGCTCCATCAAATGAGGCTCCATGAACCAAGAAGATAACGAAGAGGAGAGTCAGGCTCACATCTGGGCCAAAGCCACCACCCCAGGGACCAATCATCACCAGCATCTTCAGTTCGAGACAGCAAGCACACATCTGGAACGAACTGGCCAATTCTCTACCAAGACATAAATACACCTTTGGAGGAAAAATTCTTTTTGAGAACCATCTAGTCACCTCACAAAGGGCTATTACAGAGGAAAAAAAGGCAATTGAGACATTCAAACCAGCCATGCTGGCAGTTACTCAAGCAATGGGAATTGAACAGCAATAGAATAACCCCTATTGCTTGAAAGGGGTGGGGTAAGGCTCATTAGCCTGCTATTCATCAACATAAATGTGCTATTAAGCAAACATGGCACACAATGACTGGCACTCATGGCCGTCTCTGGGAAAACTGACACATTTAACACCATGTACTGGCGTGAAAAAAGGTTTGCTCCATTTTCACATCCCGATCAGCTCTTGCCAGAACGTTATCTTGGCTCTTTCTTGTGTTACCACCAGCCCTTGTGTCATTTCAGATCTCTTCAACTAGATCACTGAAACTCGCTCAGCAAGCACTAAAGCCTGAATGTAATTGTATACTTCATCCCTCAAATGTCTACAGGAACACAAGCTTCTTAGCAGTTGAAAACCTTTCTCTTGACTGCAAAGTTAATGTTTACCGATAAGGATTATGCGGTTCTTTTGCCTATTTACCCTCATACTTACTGGCCAGGTCATAAAGCATATGTAGGAAGCTGTACATGGCCAGGTTTAGGTTTACTTCAGTAGTATTCTTCGGACCCCAGTTTCAATTTTCGCTTATCTGATATAGGATTCAGTTTCCACTCTAGGCACCTTCATATCAGATTGATTCTAAAGACAACTAGGCACAGGGAGAAGGGAAGAACAAAATCTGCAGCTATGAATAACATTTCTGAAGTTTCAAATACAGGGAAATTCTATTGAGGCCATGAAAGCATTTTCTGCCTTTTCTCCCTCCAGGGGTTTCCAACTGAAGAGAACTGTTTGGACCCCAGGGGAGAGAGATGTTTGCATCCTCTCATTCTTCCCAATCACAAACTAGGATGGAGCAGACCAGGATGAATTGCTGCAAGAACTTTTAGACCAGGATAAACAAACCCCTATGTTTGAAATCAGTAGTTGTTTCAAACTGATCTTTAAATGTAGCTTCAAGTGAGAAATTTCACCCAACAGTTGGCAATCACCTTAATCTGCACAGAATTCAAACTAGATCAATTTCAAGCATGCTTGAATAGGGATAGGGCTCCCAAACAGCTTTCCTAGAGGCTGTTAAGTTATACATGTCTATTAAATCCAAAATGCTAGAACAGTTTGGGTTTTGTTTTTTTAAAAAAACCTCATGCTGGTTCTCACACATTTGCAGTATGTTTATGCCTCACAACCCAGCTTCAATAATTTCACAAGCAAGTGAAGATTATCATACAAAGTTGCATGGAATGTCCTGCTGCTCTAAGGATCCCACAGTGTCTATTCCTACCTGGTCAAAGAGGAAACCAGTGATGGATTCAGGACTGCTTTTGGACCCTTCCGCTTGTGCATTCTGGCACTCAAGTCAAATTTTGATATATATTTTTCATCTTCCATGGATCAAACCATAACAAGAATCAGCTTGGAGGTTTATATGCTTAGGAAAGTGTTAATGGGCTCCAAGGGGGGGCACTCGGGAGTCTTCCAGCTGTTGTTTGAGATACTGTATTCTCTACAGAAAAGTTGGGGTCTCTTGTCTGCACAAAATCTGAGACTTCAGTTTGAAAGAAGGGTAGAAACACTGGAATGCTATCAGGGGAAAGACATACAACAAAGAGGGAGATGAGCTGAGACAACTAAGTCTGGCCTCAGTTGGGACTTGAGTAATGCTGCTTGAGGAAGTTCCATATGGATGGAACCCTTCAGCACCACCCAGCCCACGAACAGAAAAGGTTTACATGATGTAACATTCAACGACTCTCCAGAAGCAGTTAACATAAAAGGAAATTTAGACACGGGGGGGGGGGGGGGGGGAGAGGATGGTAAAGTCTGGAGACCCATTCCCACCTCTACTTTTGAAAAGGGGCTCACCACTCATTGCTTCCCCTCTATCCATATTCTTTCTTCCTCTCTGCCACCCACTTCAACTGTACATTCAGTTACTTTGTATCAGGTTTCTAGACTTGGGTTGAAGACATAAAGAACCAGAACTTTGGAGCAGTTGCAAAGGGATTGCTATACAATTCTGCAGGAAAATAGGTTTCTTAATTCACAAGTGGACAACTGGTGGCCTGCAGTTTACACATGATTTATCCAGCCTTGCAATCAGAGACTGTACACATGGGCTCTGGGCAGTCCACAGCCTGCAGTGGTTTTCTAGCATTCCCTCTTCCATGAGCACTGTATCATAGAATAAAACATGCATAACAGCTGGCATGGTTAGCAGGGCCTAGAGCAGGGAGAGGAATATTGCTCACTGGTGGCTAAAGCTAGCAACAACTTCTGGCTTCCAACATGTCAATCTCGGCTATAACCAGCCCAGTGATTCTTAACCAGGACCATCCAGAAAGTGATATAAAAAGATCTTGTGGGGTATTCAGAACTTTTTGGGCAAATGGGAGTTGTGATTTTAAGCAGCTTCTTTCCTTCCCACTAGCAATGGCTTCTGAATATTACCAGAGTTGTTTTTATACTGCTTATCCCACCCTGAAGGTAAAATTCCAGATTTCTCAACCAGCTCCTTAAAAAGGTGACACGAAGAATTTACAATCAAACCTATTATTAAGGAACTGGCTGATGTCCATCAGGCACAAGGGTCTTAGTGCATGCCTGTAGGTGTAATGGCTATGTAAGTATATAAACTGGCTTGAGCTCTGCTTTTATATAGATATGCTTTAATTTTTAACATGGATTAAGGGGCTTAGATGATAAAGTGGAATACCTGGTGGACAACAATGGATTCAAGATTCATTGTGCTATCCCAACCCTAAAGCCATTTGTAGTCCTCTATTTTGGAAGGGAGGTAAGGACTCTTTACATTAGGAAAAGCTGATACTTTAGAGCTGTCCAAAAACTAACGCACTAATAAACCAAAACTGTAGGGCTACTGGGAGGGCGGGATGTAGTGTTGAGGTCAATCAAAACCAAAAAAATTTTGTTGGCAGCCCCCAGTGGTAAGAATGACATGTCTAGATATGTTTCTTTACGGAGACACAAAATTGCCTTGAAGGCAGTGTTGAATAGCATGGAAATATCACAGTGGCTTTCACTGCCAGGGAAACTTTGCAGACAAATGATAGCTCAGTCTCCAATCCATTCCCGACTGAATCATCCCCATCACATGCTCCCAAACAAAATCTGCTTCTCCTATTATTTGGGAGGGCAAGGGAACAGTCAGTCATTTTACAAATGTTTTATTTCTAGCCCTGAAAGAACGAAGTCATTAAACATAGTCAAATACAGTAGTTAATATTGCAGTAACAATTAAATAACAGACTGGGATTAAATTAAACAAAAGGCAATAAAATCTGAAAACAGTAAAAAAATATTGAAAGCTTGCACCTACTTCCATGTCCAATCTGGCAAAGTGAGAAAAAGAATGTGTAGAAGGAAATCATTTCAAGGTGTACTTAATTCCAGCTATGAAGACACATATCAAAAAACACCTTCCAACTCTATTAGCAGAGTTAATTTATTCCTAATTGCCATGGAGTACATATATGGTGATCACTTAAGTTAAAAACATCCATGCTCAAATGGTAGGTGTCTCAACCTAAACCAGTACACGCTCACTGGGACACTTTGTCTGTAGTCAGAAACCAGGTTTGTTTCAATTTCTGTGACCGGGGGCAGGGGCTGGGATCTGATTATTTCAGGTTAACCTGCTTTCATAGAACAGACACCCTTCTTGCATGTATTCAAACCATCAACTATAGCTCATCATTGAAAATAGGTCCAAAACACAAAAGGACATGTGCATCAGCCCTTTGGGGGTTTATTTTCAACTATGGTGAATTTGTTAGAACAGATTAAATTCTGAGGCCATGAAAGGCTCAGGTCTCAATTGGGGAAATCAACACGCATTGGATTTAGCCTGATAAAAGTCACAACAGATCAAAAATAAACACCCAAAGACAGTATGTATCAGTCATTACATATTCCCATTAGTAACTGGAAAGCTGGGTAAGTCAGAATTAGCCAAGAAGTTAGTCAGGTGAGAATGAACCATGGTTCCTGATGGCATCCCCTCTGTCCTATAATGTCTCCTACTCCTGTTCCTGGTCCTTACTAGCGCTAGGAGGCAAGACAATTAGATGAAGGCTCTCATGCAGCATGGAACTGCAAGCTACTCTCCAGAGTGCTTATATGGACACATTGTGAGGTCTGAATTCCATGAGGGTACCAGAGGCCACCACATGTGCCTCAACTATTCCTGGCCTAGTCCAAATTGTTAGTGACTTCTTGAAGATTTAAGAAGACAAATTGATATGCAGTGGGTTGCTAATTTCAAATAACTGCTTTATGAAATAACTTAAAGGCCAATAAATGCTGTCATCTTGTTCTACAAATTCTACATCTTGTTTAAAACTTACTTTAACTATGTTTTTTTTTAACCTTACCAGTGCTACCATTAAAAAAAGAACACCAACACACCTATGCCACAGGAGTCATGGATTCTACATAATCTATTGCCAGCAATAGACAAAGACCAATGCTAACATTAAAATTAAACGCAAGGTTTTCTTTTCTTTTTTTAAGTGTCTTCGCTTGATTCACATACAACAAATGTAAAATCAAGACTATTCTAACTTTTACAGTAAGGTGATTATCAATATTGCAAGTTATGGCAAGGGGAAGAACAGCATCGTCAACTATCACACAGATGAGGACATAACACTTCCTTGGACCAAACCATGGACATTACAAATGCATTGAAAATAAGTGGACTGCCATGTTACATCATTTTCAGAGGAATACTTTTCACAAGATTAAAAACTAAAAATGGGAGTGTGGCATTGCTTTCCACTGTACATATAAGGCAGAGCATCTGTGGATTGCTGCAAGCACTTCCAGTTTCTAAGGGAATGGAACCTTGTGGGGTGCAATGGCTCCAAACTTGGAATCTGTGTTTTTGCAGCAACCTGTGCATGAAACTGACAGAATTACGTTCTTATACCAATACTTGTTAAAATAGTTCAAAGATAAGACTGCTTTCACTGACCATAAAGGATTTCTTTTAAATCAGAGATTTAAGATGTTTTTCCAAAAATATGAACAAGGAGTGTGGCAAAGCTACAGCACCAAATTAATTAATCTCTTTGTATTATGGTTTGGCACATCACCATTCAGGAATTCTCTATCAAGCTGTACATAAAAAACAGTGATTTTAAAAAGTTGGTGTGAGTGACCAGGGGAACCCTCATGATCTACCTGGCTGCCTCAACTGGAACCTTAATTCTTCTATGGCTCCAATTATTTTCATTTAAAGAGGCACTTTATCTTCTATTTTACCTTCTGCCACAACAATTGAGAAGCCTTTCAGGAAAGGACCACCATGAGAAGGCAAGTTTCTCCAGCAAGCCAATTCAAACACTGATTCTAAGCTACATACCACCTTGGATTTTTGTCTCAACAAAATAGCACTTTAGGTGTTTAGAAGTTTCAGTTGGCTGAATTATACAAAAAGTCTTGGATTTTCCATTTTTTGCAAATCTGCTGAATCTTGTTAGTAGAAATGGCGCGCATATACATATATAAAAAAGGAACAGGTCTAATACAAGTCCTGACAACTCCAAAGTTGGTGCATTATTTGCTTTTGGAGGAAAAATGTACAACATATACAAAATGTATTTAATACAAAGAAGGGTAATTTTAAAATTCAGAAGGCACCAGAATAAAGCCCAAGTCAGAACATGGATACAGCACTTTGCTATAAAACCACAAACTTTCAAGACATCCATTTAAATGTTACCAACAAGCCTAAAGAGGCAAGGGAGGAGTGGAAGACAGTTTACAGACTGGGGTTCTCTCCCCAAGCCCAGAGGATGGTTTAAGCATTAAACACACAGACATACACACACACACTCCTCCTTTTCCCCACATTCACATTCCGTCTTCAGAATTCAGAGGAATCTTTCCCTTGGGTTAAGAAGTCCATGCAACAACTTTGCTGAATCTTTTCCTTCCCTCTCTGCCCATGTTCTTCTGTTTTTAAGCAGAGTCAATGAACTGTTATGGTTCTTAAGTAGCTGGGTGGTTAATGCTACAATACAGCTATAGCTAAACTGTACTTAAGAAAAAGAGGGTCAGAGGTACTTTCACATTTCTAGCCATCTGCCTTTAATCCAATGACTTGGAACATGCCATATTTTGAAAGGCTGACTGACAAAAAGAAGGGAAGAAAAAATATTAGCACATTAAAAGTAATGCCTCCCTCTAAAAGCTTGAATCAGTTGTTCAAGTATTGAAAGTGCCCAACTGAGCACAATGAGTGGGATCCGGTACAGCAAAATCATCACCAAAAAAAAAGAGAGAGAGAAAGAGAGAGAGACTCCCAGGCTTAGTAAAACATGCTCAAGTTGTCTGCAAAGAGGTGAGAAGGCCAGTGATTCAGTCCACATCTTCTTCTGGGATCCTAGAAGAGTTCACTAACACCACCACACAGTTTTCCTTGTGTGTGTTCCAAGTGAGAAATTTCCCCCCTCCACTTCTGCAGACTTTCAGCCCCTAACAAGAACAATTTATATATTATGAAGATTTTTAAAAATAAAAACAAAATTATGAAGGCCACAGCAGCGATGCTAACGGTTACTCTTCATTGCTTCTTTGGCTGCTAGGATCAGTGGCGTCAAGCTTGACAAAGGTTTGGCCAGTTTCAGGAAAGAGTGCTGTCAAAAAAAGAAAACAACAATAAATGGAAGGTACGCTTCTATTCCAAGACAGACGCTTTCTTAAATACACAATATTACACACTTCATTGCATCCAAATCACACTGCAGCATAAAAGA
Organism: Lepidodactylus listeri; assembly: GCA_029233225.1. Classification (NCBI taxonomy): domain Eukaryota; kingdom Metazoa; phylum Chordata; class Lepidosauria; order Squamata; family Gekkonidae; genus Lepidodactylus; species Lepidodactylus listeri. Next base: position 53,051,152 of record JARCFY010000005.1, on the reverse strand, counting down.
CCAGTGGAGACTGGAGTGGAGGCATTCAAATGAAGCCTCTGCTCTCTACCCCTTGGATGAGGTTATAAAGTGGGGAAGAAGACTCTCCTGCTGGCTCCCTACCCTAGAATCTTTTCATCCAAGTGACAACTGTTACTGCTCTCTTGTGATATCGTTTTACTGTATGTGGCCACAGGCCTTCACAACAGCAAAACACTCTCAGAAAGTTTGTGCACTGACATATAATAGAAAAATTCAACCTCTACTAAAACATATAAAACACCTGTTAAAACTATCTCAACCTCTAGTATTTAAAACCGATAAGACCTTTTAAAATCATTCACTTGGTTGCAATGGTACTATCTAATTTCTTTGCTCTAATTTTTCTAGCGGCCCACTGTTCTCTTGTGGAGATGCAAGCAGTGAGGTAGGAAGAGGCAGGTCCAGTAGGATGAGACTAACTCTTACACTGGGGCAAGATAACACCAGTTTCACTTAATTGATGCAAGATACAGAGAAGCAGTAATGACACTGTGAAGAAGAAGAGGAGATCGGACCAGTGGATACTCACCATGAGGGGTCCTTCTCCTCTGAGATAAGGAGGACATCTTGATGGGTGTTTCCCACCCTATCTGTAGGGAGGCAGGAACTAATTCTTCACTTCCTGTCCTCTGGTGGGATACGCCCCTTCAAGTCAGTTCGGGGACTCCCAGAAGCAGTAGTCAGCTGTAAACCAAAGGCTAACCATAACTAGAAAAATATGAACATAATTAGTCTGAACAGTAAACAGATAATGTGGCTTGAACAAGACAGGAAGGAAGATAAACTCAGAATATAGAAAAGGAAGACGATGAATCTTGGGAGGGCGAAGATGTCCTCCTTATCTCAGAGGAGAAGGACCCCTCACGGTGAGTATCCACTGGTCCGTTCTCCCTCTGAGAGGAGGACATCTTGATGGGACCTCCCATAGCAGTGTCCCTTTAACTGGGTGGGACATCGTCTTCAGATATGAGAGCTTGCTGCAGGACCCTCCGGCCAAAGGCTGCATTGGTCGAGTTGTAGAAGTCAGTCTTATAATGCCTGACAAAGGTAGACATGGAAGACATGTGGCTGTCCAACAGGTTACTTCCACCGAGGCTCGGTTGGTGAAGGCTGCGGAAGTCGCTGCACTTCTGATGGAGTGGGCCGTGATACCCGGAGGAGGGGTATCTTGAGGGCCCTATAGACTTCTGCTATACATCTTTTGAGAGTGGCACTGATGGATGCTGTGGACATTTTGTTGCCCTTGTTGGGGGGTGAGACTGAGATGAATAATGATTCCGTCTTCCAGAAGGAGCTGGTGCGATGTAGAAGGCTTTAAGTGAACATCTGACGTCCAGACAGTGGCACAACTTTTCCTTTGGGTGGGTAGGGTTCGGGAAGAAGGACGGTAGGCAGATCTCCTGTGAGCGGTGAAATCTTGAGTTGACCTTCGGGCAGAAGGAAGGGCCGATAGTGAGGACTACTCTGTCCTTATGGAAGGTGCAAAGAGTCGGTTTGGCGGAGAGGGCCCCAAGCTCAGAGACTCTTCTGGTGGAGGTGACAGCTACCAGGAACAGGGTTTTCATTCGCAGCCACATCAGAGGAATCTCTTGGACTGGCTCGAAGGCTGGTTTGGCTACTGCAGAGAGAACCAGGTTAAGTTTCCATGTGGGGAACCTGTGGGGAACCGGTGGGTCCTTAAGTGATGCACCCTTCAGAAAAACGGTGGATGTGAGGGTGTCTGGACAGGGTCCAGCCTTCTACTCTGGGAACTACGGTTACCAAGACAGCTACCTGACAGCGGAGAGTAGACGCCTTCAGACCCGAGTCGTGACCGCCCTGAAGGACGGAGAGAACACTGGACAAATGTGGGTGTAACGGGTTGACCTTCTTTCTCCTGGACCAGCGAACGAAGGCCTGCCAGGTAGCATTGTAGATCCTCTTGGTGGAAGGGTGCCGAGAGGCTGGCATGGTGTCTGTTACTGGTCTGGAGTAGCCTAAGCTGAGCAAGTTTTGCTGTTCAACTTCCAGGCAATCAAACGGAGCCATGCAGGATCTGGGTGCCAGATGGGGCTCTGGGTCAGCATGTCTGGGGATACTGGGAGTGTAATGGGGCAGTTGCCATGCTCTGGATTTCCAAGAACCAAGGTCTTCTTGGCCAATACGGGGCTACCACTATGATCTCCATTTGTTGTTCTCTGATTTTTCTGAGGAGCTTTGGTAAAACCGGAGTCAGAGGGTAAGCGTACATGAGACCCTTGGGCCATTGGGAGACCAGGGCGTCCGTCTCTTCTGCTGCTTGATGGTAGTATCAAGAATCTGGCAACCCTGTGGTTGAGTGGAGATGTGAATAGGTCCACCATCGGATGTCTGAAGTGAGATTGAATAGGTCCTCTTTGAGGGACTATTCCCCTTCCTGTAGTGTCTGACAGCTGAGCCAGTCCGCTCTGGTATTCAGCGAGCCCTTGATGTGTTCCGCTCTGATAGATAGTATGTTGCGTTCTGCCTAGGACAGGAGCTTCAGAGCTTCTCAATGGAGTTCTGAGGATCTGGATCCTCCTTGGGTATTGATGTATGCCTTCGCCACTATGTTGTCTGTCCTGATGAGGACGTGATGACCGGCGATTTGTTCCCTGGAGTGGAGGAGGGCTAGGCGGATGGCCCGAAGCTCTAACAGGATGATGGGCAGAAGTTGTTCTTCCTTGGACCATAATCCCTGTGCAGGGAGGTGGAGGAAGACTGCGCCCCATCCCAGGAGACTGGCATCCTTGACAATCTGCTTCCAGTCTTGACATAGAAGCTGTTCCTCTGGGATAGATATAAGTTGGTTTTATTCTAGAGGGCAGGCATGAGAGGAAGCTGGCCACAGGCCTGTGGAACTCAATGCTAAGAATGCCTGAGCTCAAGTTTTTAGCCTGTCATGCAGCACTCAGGTCTCGAACTGCTGAGCTACCAACCTTCTGGTCTGCAATTCAGCGTCTTAACCACTTGAGCCACTGCAGCCCCTCTTTCATGGCGTGATCCACCAGGATAGGCTGGCCTTGACTAGGTGAGGGACTGACACAGGGAGGTCCTGTTTTTTGCATTATCCTGGATTGGAAGGGCCATATGAGTTATTGTAGTGGTCTGGCATGGAGGCGCGCCCAGGGCACGGAGTCCATGCAGGAGATGAAGAGGCCCAGTAGTTTAGCCAGGGACATCAGGGTGGATTGTCTGGCCGTGATGATTTGTCGTGTGAAGAAGCTGATCTTGTCTGCCTGTGTTGGGTAGGAACATGCGGTTCCGAACCATGTCTAAGATGACCCTGAGGTGCTCTAGGGACTGCGAGGGGTTCAGGGAGCTCTTCTGGAGGTTTACAAGGAAGCCGTGTGCTTTCAGGCAGCAGATGGTTTCCTGAGTGTCTTTGTGCGCTTTGTTTCTAGAGCTGGAGCGAATCAGCAGGTTGTCTAGATAGGATAGACATGATGCTCCCTCTAAGCTGTGGAGTCTTGTGAGCAAAAATTCTACTTGAGAGCTACTGGCATTAAAGTTGTGAGCTAGCGATTGGGCTATTGTATAAATTAGTTTGCTCTGGAGCCACCCCTCCTGAGCCAAGACAAAAATGTGCGAGCTAAAAAAACAAAACAAAACTGTGAGCTAGCTCACACCAACTCAGCTTAGAGGGAACACTGGACATGGGTGCCTTGTTCCCCAAGGAGGGCAATGGGATGGATGAGGATCTTGGAAAAGACTCTTGAAGCAGTGGAGAGTCTGAATGGGAGTGCCCTGAACTGCCAATGTTGGCCTAGGACGAAGAATCGGATGAACATCTTGTGACCCGGGAACATGGAGACGTGCAGATACGTCTCTATGAGATCGATGGAGGAAGGAACTCTCCCGGTTGTAGAGCCCCTGAGATTGCAGGGTCTCCATTCGGAAGCGTCTTAGTTTTACGAATCTGTTGATGTATTTTAAGTCCAGTATCGCTCTACAGCCGCCGTTCCTTTTGGGAAAAGTAAGGAAAATGGAACAAATTCCCTGTCCCCATTCCTGGATAGGGACAGGTTCTATGGCTGAGATGGTATACAAGTGTTGGACAGCTTCTATCGTTTTTTGTAGCTTGGAGGCGTCTTTGATCAGGGGAGAGGGAACAAAGCGGTCTAATGGTGTCATCTGGGAACTAAAAGGGTAATTTCCGAATCCCCTCCTATCAGGCCTGCCCAGGGTATGTGGCATCACCTTTTCTTGTCCCTAGTTTCTATTAGGATTTTGTCTAGGGAATCTCCGAATAGGCAATCTCCTTGGAATGGGTAAGAAGTGACGGTAGATTTGCTGCGCAGGTCCGCTGGCCGGGCCCTGAGCCAGAGGGTACGCCTGGCAGCCACCACTGAAGCCAGAGCCCTGGAAGGAAAAATCATGGCATCGAGCGTAGCATCAGTGGAGAAGGAGGAGGCCTTGAGAGGGTGGTTAGCTCCTTCAGTGAGATGCTTACTAGACAGTGGGATAAGCTGTATTAGTTTCCTGGACCAGGCAATGGCTGTGTGGCCCACGACTGTGGCTGTAGCGGATGCTTTGATGGCCATAACGGAGGCTTCATGCACTTACCTGAGTGCAAACTTGGCCTTGCGGTCTAGACTGTCTCTGACCAGGCCATCGCCATCCTCGGAAGAAGACCCGAAGTCTGGAGCGCAATAACAGGAGCATCCACTAGAGGGACCTGAACAAGCTTATTAATAAAATATGGTAAGGTAAAGAGCTTTCTCACATTAGGTGGGCAGCGTTTGTTTGCCATGGGTTTGGACCATTCCTTGATTTTCTAGAAATTCTGGGAAGGGGAAGACCTTTTCTGCCCCTGGGGTCCTGGGGAAGTAGTCTTTGCTCCCTCTGGGTCTGGAGCCATCTGCTTTTGAGGATCCGGCTGGGTCCTCTCCCTGCAGCTTTGGTTGTAACTCTAATGCTGACAGGGATTTGGAGAGGAGGTAAGGATATTCTTCAGGTTTAAAGAAGCACATGGAGGGTTCTGGAACCTCCAAGTCCTCTTCCTCCTCATCATCAGAGAGGAATTCAGCCTCTTCTCTTTCCCCGGTATCCCCAGTATCACTGTCCTCATAATTAGGTGGGATCCAGTGATGAGGGACCCAGCCGGGGTAGGAAAGTTCCTTCCTAGCTGCTTTAGTGGGCCAGCGAGGTCTGTCTTCCTCCTCGCCCTCTTGGTAGTGCCTGTCTGGCACATCTCTATGGGGTTGGTCCTGGTGACAAGGGGCCCCCCATGAGTGGATGATCAATACCTCCTCCCTGCTTGTTTAAGGGCCAGGAGTAGGGCAGGGGAAATAGTCTGTTCTCCGTCTCCGGAGTTACTCACGAGTAGACCTTCGGCTGGTGTGTCTCCCAAATGAGGCTGGTGTGCAACCTGGGCATTGGGAAGCTCCTGCCCGTCGTCGCTAGTCATGTCTGGGCTTATGGATGCGGCAACAGCCGATCCGCAGCCTTGGGCCGCCATTTTCTGTGGTCTCCCGGGATCGGGGCAATTCAGAATGGCGCCTGCGCAATCATCCACGTCTTTCTGGGGCTGTTTTTTTTTGCGCGCTTTTCCTTCTCGTCGCTAGTCATGTCTGGGCTTATGGATGCGGCGACAGCCGATCCGCAGCCTTGGGCCGCCATTTTCTGTGGTCTCCCGGGATCGGGGCAATTCAGAATGGCGCCTGCGCAATCATCCACGTCCGTTTTTTGAAAAAACATTTAAGAAAAAAGGTTTGAAAAAAGTTTGAAAAGGTATGAAGAAGAATGGAAAGTGAAAGTACAAAAAAGGCACGAGTGGCCACTAAGTGCTGCTCTCCCTACTGAGGCAGGAACAGAACTGACTTGAAGGGGCGTATCCCACCAGAGGACAGGAAGTGAAGAATTAGTTCCTGCCTCCCTACAGATAGGGTGGGAAACACCCATCAAGATGTCCTCCTCTCAGAAGGAGAATGGATTTATACCCTGCACTTCACTCGGAGTCTCAGAGCGGCTTACAAACTCCTTTCCCTTCCCCTCCCCACAACAGACACCCTGTGAAGTAGGTGGGGCTGAGAGAGCTCTTTCAAGAACAGCTCTGAAAGAACTTGTAACTGACCCAAGGTCACACCAGCAGCTGCATGTGGCAGAGTGGGGAATCAAACCCGATTCTCCCAGATTAGAGTCTGCGCACTTAACCACTACACCAAACTGGCTTTGAGAGCAAGTCACTGAGGCCATTGCTACCTTGTAAAATCAAAGGCAGGTACAGCTGCAACAGTTTCTTACCTGCATTTGGGCTCCAAATGGTATTGACCTCTGCAAGAGGCAGAATTACAGGAGTGGGAGTAGAGGTAAAGAGCCTGTGGTCAATTAGCTCACTATACAACTGATGGGCATATAAGCCTGCTTCCCCTTCTCCTCCAAGTATGGGAGAAGCAGAGAAAACGCAGGGGACTCTTCCGCAACTCAAGCACTTCAGCAACTTCTCAATGTTCCCAAGTAGTGGCACTAGGCTTTAACCTACCAATAGCCTTCCTGGGTACAAAGATAACTCCCTTTACATACCCAGTTCTTTCTCTTCTGAATTCACAAATTTTGCAAGTCCCTTCATTTCAAAGTACAGTAGCTTGACTTGCCAAAAGTCAAAACAGTTGCCATTTGAGGAGAGAGATTCCAACCAGGGCTCATTTCATAGCAAGAGCTCCTCTGCATATTAGGCCACACAGCCCTGATGTAGCCAATCCAACAAGAGCTTACAGTAGCCCCTGTAAGAAGAGCCCAATGTGTGGCCCAATATGCAAAGGAGCTCCTGCTACAAAATGAGCCCTGATTCCAACCTGTAATAATCTACCTGTAATAGTTCTTTGGCAGACCCTCTTTTCTCTACATCCATTTCCAAACAACTATTTAGAAAGTCACGGAATATTGGAGACAGTTTTTCCGGGTTCTGCAGCTCTGGGGTGCCATTAGTTGCTATCAAATATAACGCCTGCAAAAAAGAGATAAAGTTGTAAACCAAAAAAAAAAGGTCATTTGCATTTTACTACATGTACAACTGAAGCATCTCAGAACTAGTAAAGAGCATCTCCATGGCTTTCAAACTATGTTCCAGGGTACCCTGCTTTGTCCAGAAGCTCATCAGGAATTCCTTAACAAGGGTATCAGAAATGGTGAACATGTTCTCATGAAAGATTGCTTGCTCACTACTACTGACATTCCGCTGCAATGCACTCTAGCACAGAACTTTTATGTGAATTCTACAAAGCATATTAATCCATGCAAGAAATCCCACAAGCAGCACAGCACATACAGGACCAGAGTGAAAGAACTTAATGGAGGAATACAATATGCACTACTGGGCTACAGCAGAGAAAGACATTTCACACCTGAGAAAAGGCCAGGGAATGAACGCCTGACCTCCTGCATGCAAAGTATGTACTCCGCTACTGAGTCATGGCAACTCTGAGCTGCTATGAAAGAGCACACTAAAGTAAAGCTACTGTTCAACAAAGCAGTGACTTACCCGCAAAGGATTTTCATTGAGATATGGAGGTTCTCCTTCAACCATTTCAATAGCCATGATGCCCAGGGACCAGATATCTACTTTTGGGCCATAGGCCTTCCGTGTTACCACTTCAGGAGCCATCCAGTAAGGTGTCCCAACCATAGTACTACGTTTGCTCTGTTCAGGAGTAATCTGAGCACAGAATCCAAAGTCAGCTACCAAAAGACAAAATAAATAATAGTTAAGGTAAAATAATTTCTGTGCTGTTGGGCCTTCTTGTGCATTATTAGCCAAGCTACATTTCCAGAAAAATCATACAAACTTATATTTACCCTCAGTACTATTCTTTGAAAGCTTAAGTGCTGTTTTTCACCAAGTTACAATGGATAACCAAGGTGCAGAAAAAGTCATTTCTTAAAGCATTTATTGTTTATCACCTAATGATTAAACAGTAGATGGCAGAGAACCAGAAACCTGTTGGACAATGCTGGTCAGGCTATTTTAATTATGAAAACAATTGTATCTATTCCCTTTGTCTTCCCACCTGTACAGGAGAGAGACTGTGAATGAGTTATTTTGTTGAGGCAAAATGGCTGGGCGGGGGGGAGGTCCCCTCTAAATTGAAATTTCAAATGAAATTCGGAACATCACAAAACATCTGAGAGCATGTGAAGGAAGATAGCTATCTTAATCAGCTGTACATATTCCAGGATTAACTGGTACTTTTTATTTAGAAATCAGTGTAAGCAAGATGGACGTGTGTCATTATAACCTAATACTTTCAAAAAATGAACTGAAAAGGTATCATAACATTAGGATAATCTAAAGGCAACTCTGTCACTCAAAGGAAGTCACTGAACCATTCCTCCTGTCATTATTTGGCACAGGGTCTTACTTCTGCGGTTTTAACACACAGTAGAAAAGGAACTCAGAAACTGACCAACTTGAAGTCACCTGCCTAACCCACCAAGAAAAACATGGACATGTGAAAATGAATTCTGTAACTCAGTCTTCCCCTCATTAAAGCTTTGTATTTCTAAGCCATTACATTATTTAATCATCTATGAATCTTAAACGTAGTATTCAGTTAGTGACCAATTTACAACACTTTTATTATGCAGACCTAACTTCTTTTTATTATTCTACGGTTGCAGCTGAATTAGTCTGCCAATTAAAGAAGGCAGAAACTGCTCAATTTGGTATTTTCTTATTTCTACTATTTTAATACTGAGGACTCTGATGAATTGAACAATTTTCACCTTAAAAGTTAATCAATCAAGGCTGCCACCTGCTGGTTTATAAATGCAAACTCAAACTTATTAGAGAGTTGCAAAACAGAGTAGACCCTCCCCATGTAACACTTAGGTATTTTGGGTGAAAATCCATCAGGTCTAAAAGTATGTCGTTATAGTAAGCAATTCTGGCAAACTCTCTCACTTTATGCAGCAAGCTAAGTATACATTTACAAACTCGTATAGTACCTAGATAACATTCTTCCTATCTTAAATACATGCTCTGAAATCAAAACCATCTTTAGTGGGCAAGATGTGTTGAACCACAAATTGCAGACTTGGCAGGGAAACTACTACTGTAGTTTACATATTGTAACTGCTTTATACTTACTCAGTTTAACTGATCCATCCATTCCCAGCAGCACATTGTCACTTTTAATATCTCTGTGTATAACCTGATTAGCATGGAGGAACTCCAATGCCTGCAAACACTGTATCAGGAGAGTAGACAGGATTATTGTCAAAATTTTATTTAATTTATTAAATTAGATTTGCTAGGCTGCCCTTCCCTACAAGTAGGGCTCAGGGTGGATAACAAAACATATTCAGCATTTACATTGTCAAGCTATCTCTAGCCAGCCTCAAAGGATTATTTGCTTATTAGATATTTAATTATACCATGACTTTCCAATAAAATGTCCAAGGTGACCAAGCTAACAATTTAAAGACCTCTTCACTGACACCCAAGGTTAGACAAAATACTGAAATAGCCTAACACACCTAATAAAATGTTTTGGGGGAAATCACTGATTAGAAGAATAAACTTTTTAATGAACTGGAGTCTCTCTCCGCTATCTTCCCGAAAACTTGATCTTGGGGTCGGGAGGGGGGGGGGGGGAGAAAGGGGTTGGTTTTCAGGAACAGTATGGGATATGGCACACAAAGTTACAATAAGGAGAAACCGGCAGAAAACGCCACCCATCCCCCCCCCCCCCAAAAAAACCCCTCTGGGTTTACCTGAAATGTCTCTTTCATCTATCAAAACTCTTTGAAGTTTTAGAGCATAATTTTAAATTTTGCAGTTTGAGACAAAACCAACAGGACTGCCATGCTCACTTACACTACCAAATGGCCATTTCAAATCCCAGAATTTTAGCTGTAGCGGTAATTATATCGCTACCACAATTTAAATGCACCTAAAACAAAAACATTTAACATAAAGAAAGCAATACTTTTCCTTCCTTCAACCACCACCAAGTGATCACTCACTTCTCTGCAGACAGCAGCAATCTGTGCCTCATCCATGCAAGTCTCTGTAACCACATCTGTGAGAGACCCACCAGCCAAATACTCCATTACAACAAACAGTTCATCTCCAACAAGGTAACTGAAGATACAAGTTATATAGAACGACAAAGTTAAAATTTCAGCATACTATAGTAATAGTCTGAGAGGTAAGAACATTTACATTTAGATAAAGACATTAGATTGGTTAGCTGCTTCATTCTTCCAATAAGCAAGCCATGGTTGCAAGTGGAAGATTTGCGGATCTCTTACCAGAGAAATTTCTCTGGTACTGGAGGATTTACCATTTTAAAATATGAGTCCACAACAGTAGTAACTAAAGCAAAACAGGTCTCACTGTCCTCATCTGAAGGTTCCAGTATGATATTTATTAATGCCACCTTATACCAGGAATTAAGAATTACAGCAATATCAGATTAAACATACTACATATAGGAGAAAGAGTGACTTTCTGTTTGTTGGAATATTTACATACCCCCCTTTTTTCAAATCAGTGTCCTACAATGCAATCCTATTCATGTTCATTCAGAAATCCTGTTTTATTCAGTGGGGCATAACCTCAGATTAAGTAGGTATGAGATTTGCAGTCTTACTCTCACAACAATCCTGCGAGATAGGTTAAACTGAGATAAATGATTTGTCCAAGGCCACTCCCTGAGCATTGAGGGCAAATAAGGATTTGAACAGAGATTCCCCCCTCCACCCATTCTCAAACCCAAAGCTCTATGCCAGACATGTCAAACATACAGCCTGGGGGCTGGAACCAGCTCATCCAGGGCTCTTACCTGACCCATGGGCAACTGGGTGGAAATCAGTCCAAATGTGGACCGGACAGGCCTATATTAGTGTATCATACCACCTGCTGAGGTCCCTTCACCAAATATAGGCCCTCCCCAGCCCAGAGTTGGCAACCATAAGGGACAAGGAGGGCTGGTTTGGCCCTAGGCTCTGCTGAGGAGTGGTATAGGTCACGGTCAGTGGCAAAATATCTCCAGTACATTTTGTGGCATACATGGCCCAGACCAACAAAGTGACATTTATGTCAGATCCGGCCCTCATAATGAATGAGTTTGACACCTCTGCTTAAGTACTATATCAGGTACATAGTTACCTGTCTAGAAAGTTGACTATGTTTGGGTTCTTCAGTTCCTTCATCACCAAAATCTCATTGATAATTAACTCCTTCTTGGGCTGCTTCTGAAGATTTATCTGTTTAATAGCAACCTGAAAGGTTGAAGAAAAAGGAACAAACACAAGAAAAGTCAAAATTCAAAGAAAGGTGTTTGTAAAACTTTTGAAAGTCTAACATGTAAAAAGTTACAATAAAAGGCAAGTGGTAGCTTTCATGACATTTCTTTTCCTGATATAACCACTAATTGTCTGTAATGTGTAGCTACATCAACTTACCAGTACAACTGTCATCATCCTTACATGCAGAGAATGAAACCAGGAGCAAAAGCTCAAAAGTCTGTTTTGAGCCAGTCTCAGAAAAGCAGCTTTGCTTGTAGCATATCATAGTAAAGGCCATTTTTCTGGTATGCTAAAAGCAAGGCAGCATATTCACAGCATATCAGACTGAACATTATTCACATGTGAAATCTCCAGTACCATCAGGGCATGAAATAGCAAGTGACAGCCATGTATAAAATACGATAAAGTTGGAGATTAAGCACACCAAATGTTAAACAGATATATTGATATCTCTCATAATTTCCCCACAGAAAATGGATTCTAAAGTATTTGGGAATCTCTGGTTAAATTCTTATTCTTGGGGAGATCTGTCTCATTTCCAGAAGCATTATGCTTCACCTCTAGCAATGGTCAAGTTAGCAGGATCTAAAAATCTGGAGTTAGGAAGAAAGGAGTCTGATGAGTTGGCAGGGTGTGTTGAAGAAATAAGGCATATTGTTGGCAGGTAGAATCAGTGGTAGGGTCTGTGTTGTGGCTCTCAGTCATGACTTTTTGAGGGAGGTGGGGTACAGAAGTCTAAGGAACTTTTGCTATGCCAGTATAGAATATAGTTGTTTTGACAGGAGAGGTCCAACACCGGAATTTGCTAATGAAATCTTCAAAATAAGCACACTGAAAAAAAACAGAACTGAAATGTAATATAGCTAAGGAAAGACCAATTTAGAAAGTAGTAGATTAAGAATGAAGTTCTGAAAGCACATTTAAAAACAGGAGTATAGGATAGTGATGTTTTGGTTGCATAACTGGACTCCTAAATAGTAGCCATCAAATCATACATAACAGAACCAAGAAGGGGGATAGGATTCCTTTGCCCCATTTCTTGCTTCAATTGCAAATTCTTAGCTCCCCTCCCTCACAACCCATTCACTAGCTGAGGCAAGCCTCTCCCCGCCCCCCAGATAGGGGAGATCGATCTTAGAAAAATCTATTGTCATAGGAGGAAAGCTCTCTAAGCCTAACATGCTCATCTGCCTTTGGACTCCCTGCTGTTTAGACAGTCGATGTTTTCATGAGGACATTCCACTTTACTAATATATGGAATGATAGAGTAAATAGATTGGGGATTTAATAGCAGCTACTGCATCTATTTGGCATTAATCTGGAAAGAGCTAACTCACTTTAAATTTAGTGGGATAGAGATAGTGGGAGTATAGAAATATATATCTAGGTCTCGAACTGAAATTTTACACAAGCAAAAAAGATTAAGAGAATAACTTTGGAATCCACAACTACAAGGCGCTTGATTTCCATGCGCTTGATTTTCACTAGAGATCAAATATGCCTTGAGTATCTTCACCTGATTCTACAGAAGAAAATAGTTACCCGTATTTTCCGGCGTATAAGACGACTGGGTGTATAAGACGACCCCCAACTTTTCCAGTCAAAATAGAGAGTTTGGGATATACTCGCTGTATAAGACTACCCCTCTTCCAATGCACACCAAATACAGCGCCAGACCTTCAGTTAGTCCTTCTCTCTCAAGCGGCTCTGTGGACGCCGGAGGCTAAGAAACTGTAAGCTAGCTCACACCAAGGGCATTGTCTTTTTAAATTCACGGGGGGGGGGGGGGGGCGGGGGTTTGTGCGCCAGCACAACACCTCCCTGCAGCTGCTGTGAGCGGTGCGGGGCCTCCCCGAGTGGCGTGGGGGCTTCCTTCCCCGCGGCCGGCAGCGGTGCGAGCCCCCCTGAGAAATGAAACGGCTGCTGCTTGCGCCGCCACTGGCCTTGGTAAGGGAGGCCTCGCGCCGCTTGCGCCACCCCCGGCCGTGGGGCCTCGCCGCAGCCGGCGCAAGCAGCGCAGGGCCTCACCACCACAAGCGGCGCAAGGCTTCCTTCCCCGCGGCCGCCACGAGCGATGCGAGGTTTCCCTCCCCGCGGCAGTGCAAGTGGCCCAAGGCCTCTCTTCCCATGGCCGGCGGCGGCGCGAGTAGCAGCCGCTTCATTTCCCAGGGGGGGCCCTGCCTAGTCCCGCCTCACTAAGCCCCGCGTGCCGTGTTTCGGAAGGCGCCCTTTGGCTGGAGGTCTGCACAGTGCCCTTCTCTTTGGTTGCCCCCTCGTTGCCCCCTCACCCTATAAGACGACCCCCGACTTTTGAGAAGATTTTCCTGGGTTAAAAAGTAGTCTTATACGCCAGAAAATACAGTACTTTTGCTAACAACTGTGAGAAATTTGCTGCTGGGGAGTGATGCCAGAGATGAGTGTCACTGATAAAAAATTTGCATTCCATTTTGTAGATTCCAACTTAAGATCCAAATTCATTAGAAGGTATTTCACACTTACCTCCTGCCCTGTTGCCACATCTATGGCAATGAAAACAGTACCTGAAGCCCTATTTTTTTAAAAGAAAGAAAGAAAGAAAGAAAATGGAATAAGGTAGAAGAGTTCAGATATTTAACATACACACTGTTCAACAGGCAAGATTACATTGGGTCTTTCCCAGATGATTTAACATTATTTCATTTTTCTCAAGAAAACTAGTCACTGAATCACAGGTAAAAGGAGATACTCAATGAACCAATGTAACACTCATGTAGAAAAGTTAGGAAATGGGGTTGCACTTACATGTAACTGTTGTTCATCAAGTGGTCTTCTGTGTAGGCATATATGGGGACTGTGTTTTTGTAGGCCAACCATGGAGAGGAGCTAGCAAGCTTTATAGAGAAGTTTCTAGAGCCCAAGAGTGCTCCCCCCCTCCATCTTCAGCATAGCCTTTCCTGCCCAAAGGGTCATGTGACAGACGAGGGCGAGCACTCTTCCCTCAGTTCTCCCTTCACCACCCTAAGAACTGAGCCTGAGAAGCCCACAGTGGGGACAGGAAGGAGGGATGCGCGCCTGCACAGAAGACCACTCGATGAACAACGGTTGCAGGTAAGTGCAACCCCATTTTCATCTTCATGGCTTCTGTACAGTCCCACATTGGAGAATAGCAAGTTCACTTACCAAGGAGGAGGGTGTGGGCTGGATCAGTGGAAAATTGTAATACCACCTTCCTCACAGCTCACTCCGGGAGTTGGTGTCCAAGGAGTAATGCCATACAAAAGTCAAGGGCACTGACCAGGTGGCTGCCTTGCAAAAATCCTTAGGAGGTAACCTGGATGAGAAGGCTGCTGAAGTAGCCTGAGGCCTTACAGAGTGTGCAGATACGGTGCTTGGGCAGCTCCTGCCTGTTTCAATGTATGCTACTCTAATTGTGGAAACTAACCATCTAGTCAAAGTTTGTGCAGGGGTAGCCTTCCCTTTATTTTGGCCTCTGAAACATACGAATAAATTCCTGTCCCTCCTAAAGCCCTCTGTTCTTTTTAAATAAAAGAGGAGAGCCCTTGTAACTTGTACAGAGTCCTTTCTGATGTAGAAGTCCAGGAAGGGGAAAAAAAACCCTAGAAGGGTGATGTCCTGACCCATATGGAACCAGGAGACCATCTTAGGGAGGAATTCCAGGCGTGGTCTCAGCACCACTTTATCTATACGACAAAGTTAAACAAGTGGAACAGAACATCAACGTTTTTTGTTGACTCGAAGACAACTCAACAATTGTTCGGTGTCAGTACATCGCCATCTTGAGTAGTCTTTCGAAGCAGCTTGGCTCCTGTTTAATTTCACGGCCGCAGGCGTACGCAGCTACTTGTCTAGAATTATCTTGGAAACCACAGTTGGCAAAGTCAAGATGGAGTCTGGATTGGTTCATGCTCAGTACTTGGTTTCTTATACTTGGGAACTGATCTACACAAGTGTGTTCAGAGAGAAAACTGTGGAACCCTTTACTGTTTCATGAAAAGCTGAGATTGTGAAGTCCTAATCCTTCAGGGTAAGGACGTACTCAAATATCTTAGATGCATCGTAGGTTTCTGGACTAATCCCTTGTTCCTTTGCCCATATTGAGAACCTCTTGTTTGACGTCAGGGCAAGGGGGATTGTCAGCACCAAGGCAACAATCAGTGTTGAGGCAATAGTGAATGGTGCATCGAGGCATGGTGTGGATGTTTAGCCTTTTTCTTCCATTTTTTTTGTCGGTGGCTCTGAGGCTGACTGAGTGAGTCACAGTCGATTTTTCAGGCAGCTGTAGCATTAAGGGGGTTGGTACCAATGAGGCCCTTGGCCTTTTTTCTAACCCTTGGGTGCTTATTCAAATTTGGGCCCAGGGCTCCCAAAGCCTTTTCCCACAAACCCACATCAGCATGAGGTGGCAGCAGACCGGACATGAGGCACTATTGTGACCTCCGCCCAAACATAAGAGGCACGATTTATCCTCACTTTGCACCATTTTGTCTCCACTCACACCTCTTTAAAAGTGCCATCCTACCCTTTCTTTCGAAGAAGAGATGAAGAAATCCTTACAGTGGCAAGAAGAGAACTGAGGGAAGAGCACTCGCCTCTCCTCCATCACATGACCCTCTGGACAGGAAAGGCTACACTGAAGATGGGGGCGGGGGGAGCGCTCTTGGGCTCTAGAAACTTCTCTATAAAGCTTGCTAGCTCCTCTCTGTGGCTGGCCTGCAACAGCACAGTCCCCAGCCACAAAGATGAACATGCCTTTTCACAGAAGCACTTGATTGATTACGAAGGGCACAAATCAACTAGGTTGAATGGTTAGGCTAAGTCATTGCATATGCTTCTTCCCTAGCCACAGATTACCATTTCCTTCCTGCCTAGCTGTTGTGGGATAGACTTATTTTGTAAGGTGCCTGGAATTCTGCTCATAAGTCCCTCCCTCATTCCATGATATATGTATTCAATATCATAGCTCATAAAGAAATCATTTTAGAA
This sequence comes from Lepidodactylus listeri, assembly GCA_029233225.1. NCBI lineage: Eukaryota > Metazoa > Chordata > Lepidosauria > Squamata > Gekkonidae > Lepidodactylus > Lepidodactylus listeri. The sequence continues at coordinate 53,034,898 of JARCFY010000005.1, read as the reverse complement.
TTTACAAGCCTATTCCATTATCTGGTTAATACTGCTTGAACTAATCTATTGCTGGCATTTCTTCTTTTGTAATCAGTGGTCAAAAATATCAAGAAGAAAAAGAAAACAGTATTTCAACTAACACTAGACAGTCCATTCATACAGATCTTACTTACAAATACTCACCCCTGCCCTATTTTTTCATATCTGGTATATTTTTTCTTGGGATCTCCTATACTCACAATAGTTCCTAAAAAAGAAAAATTCCACATTCAATATTACAAGCCAACTAATATTATCTAACACTGGTATATATTTAGCACTGATTTGGGAAGTTGCATTACCAATTTTAATTGAAAAGTAACACATAATTGTTATCCTACATTGTGGGGTTTTTTCTGTTCTGAGGAACTGATCTAAGCCTTTCTAAAAGCTAAGCATAATTAATTCAGTCCTTGAAGTCCTTTCTTATTTTATGATTAATCCATGCAACATCCCTGAATGGTAGGTCAATATTATCCCATATTGCAGATGAAGCCAGAGAGGCAAGCAAACTTGTCAATCTCAGACCCCCATCTGTAACATGGGGAGAACAGTGAGTTTGTTGTTATTACAATTTGAACCAGCTGTCTCCTAGATTACTCTTAGCCATTATATTACAGCTGTCTTGTAAGAATCTCCTTATATCTTAGGTGAAGAAATGCATTTTTTCCTGAGAGATTTGAAATGAGCAAAACCTCCACTTTGCATTTTAAAAGTCCCCTCCCCCACAGAGACCAGGCGAGGGGGGAGGGAGTCAGTTCAATTTTTCCCCAGACATACCTCAGCTCACCCTCATACAAATGCTAATAGATAATGGGTGGGTCAAGCTCTTCCCCTTCCCCAAACAGGAAACAGATTTGGATGAATACAATACTAGAGAGACTTCAGGAGAGAGATTCCTGGAGATCTCAAGGAAAAGCCTCTATGACCTGGTGTGACCTGGTCAGTGGCTGGAGAAACAGATATGATAAAAACTCCATGCAGCAGGAAGAAGATCTCTCTTCCTTGGGCGCTGAGACCATGGGAACACACAGATCTCTCCACTGGGATGGCAGCCAAAAACCATGTGCTCTCCTAAAGAGCTGGAGCAAGCTTCAAGGTAAGGGAAACTCTGTAGAGAGCTAGAACTCCTAAGGGCCTGTCCTATATTTTAAATATCTGATTGGGCACGTAAGGACAGAGGATTAGTGTTTTACCCATTTCTTTTGGATCCCTTGCTCAAACCGGTTCTGTGCTAAAAGTATGCATGTGGATGTGTTTTTTTTAATAAATATACCTTATAACTTTTGATGCTGGCAGCGGTTCTTTGTACCACATAGGCCTCCACCGTCTTGGACACGCTATTTTAAATGGAGTGCAGGGAAAGGCCAGCAGTTGGCAAGTGGCTATCCAGGGGTGCACAAGGCAGTAAACTGTCCCCGTGGTGACCAGATGCTGGGCAGCGGGAGACACAGAGGCAAGGCCTCAGAACTTGGAAGGGAATATGGGAGTCCTGACCCTCTCAGTGGGCAATTCATTACAAAGGTCAGGTGGTAGTGGTGGGCTACCCAAGAGTGGAAGAAAAACCTCTCCAAGTATTGAGAAAAACCTAGGAGGACAGGGTGAAATAAGGCCTGCAGGCCAGAACAGGCACATTCCGCCACACCTTACATCAAATTATGATTTGTTGTTATAATCATTATAGCATTCTAAAGACAGCTTTTGTCTGCAGCACAGGTCACAACTTCAAGCCTGTCGGCACTTTTGGAATTCTCAAAAAGGGTAGTGGTTACTACTACTAAATGGCTGCATTCCAATACTGAGTCCATAAGCCTGAGTATAGTGGTTTGTATTGGTTTATGTGTGAAGGTATTTTGGATGTGGCAGGTACTAGAAAAGTGGGCACAGGGTTCCCTTGGCTAAGACTAGCAACATACCCCAAAAACATCATTCACACCAAGAGTAGTGCTCACAATTTCTATGAGGGAATCATGGAGCAAACAGTATAGAAAGTCCAAGAGCTGATTCATCATACAGAATTCTTAGAACATATAACTCCAGGCTGATCAGAGTCTACATCGCAATTTTAATGGTTTATTTAAAATTTCAACTTACTTAGCTTTTCCATGATCTCTTCATCTGACATTTTTGTTTTCTTTTTCTGCTTATCGCCTGATTTTGCTGCATTGTCACCAGAGTCACTAGATGGTGCTGGGATGGGATCTATTACTGACCTTGTGTAAATCTGTAGAAAACAAGACCGTAATTATTACTCCATAGTCTGACTGCAACTAAACCATTAGCTTCAAACAACCTCAAATTGTTCAGATTTCTGGCAAAGGGCTAGAAATCCTTTTTTAGTTACTATGTATCAAACACTAGTAGACTGTACTGACTACTATCTTGGGTTCTTCAAGTGTTAGGATTTTTTAAAAAAAGACAATTGACCTTACAAATACTGTTAGTTTGCTGCTGTATGACTCCTATAAAGATTTGAAGTTTCCATTAATAGGGTAAACAAGAGCTTTCCTAAGCAATTGTGGCTGTTAGTAGATTTCACAGCATTACACAAGCACAACATTGCTATATTTGGTACAATACTACACTGGTACTTTTTTTGCTCCAGATTAACAAAATTGTTAAATATTTACAAACTCTGAGCCAGCCTTAGCTGGGAGGGTGGGGTAAAAATCCAATTAAATAAATAAATAGACAAGTGTTCAAGACAAGTTCTGTCCTTAGTGCCCAAGTATATATGCCATAAAAACATAATCATGTAGGTCAGTAGCCAATGTACAAACCGGAGACTGAGATAGAAAAGGAAGTCATGTAAGGTCTCTGAGTAAATTATGGCAAAACTGAGATCTGAACTGGATGCTTGTTAATTTATAAGAAGTCTGCAGAGAGCTACACAAAGAACAGAGCAGTAAGAGAAATGGTAAAACTCACTGATTTTGTATGATCTGGCCGTGGAGCAATAACTGGAGGGGCAGCTTCATCATCCTCTTCCTCTTCAGTTGTTGTAGAAGGCTCTGATCCTTTTGCACTGGGCTGTAAGAATTTTTAATAAGAGGAAAGTAAAAGAAATCAAACACTGTTATTGAGCACTTAAAAAGTTCATCATAATATATATATGCTAGAATAGTAATACAGCACACTAGAGTTCAGAATACTGCATGTCATTCCAGTTGTCAGTAGTCCTAAACTGACATTTGGAATGCCTGCACCCATGTTGCCTTTTAACATGTTGTATTTCATAGTTGCATAGGGTCTACATGTGCCAAGTTCAGCGTACACAAGTCAAAATCATGCAAACTGTCCACCACAAAACAGTGCTTGAACTGCACGACCTCAGTTTAGTAGACCCCTTTGCAACCATGAAACCCATGGCACAAAACAAATGGGAACCAGGGTGGGAGAACAATGAAGGGCAAGACAGGGTGGGGCAACCAAAATTACACACACCCCCATGTGCACATTCTGAATATCTACATAGGACTAATGCTTATGTTGATTTTGAAAAATCAAGCATGACCAATAGTCTGAATGTTTAAAGTACTAGAACAAATTATTTGTGTTAGATATCTAATATTTATGAACAGTTTGGCTGGGATATAACTATAAACCCTGATCATCACATAAGCAGTAATATCTCTAACGTGACTTGAAAAGAGTAATAGCTTAACTATAATTAAGGAAATTCAGCTCTGTCTTTCCAGGGCCTTGCATCTCAAAGCAGACAACAAAAGCAGATGCTGCATACAGACAATGCTTTCACCATCTTTCCAGGTTACATCCCTGATGAGCCATCATGGCAAATCACCACATGCATTGGGGTACTGCATGATGCAGAACTGATCTCACAGCAGACACATTTTCAAATAACTGAGTATTGCAAAGCAATTCAATACCAGAGAAATTACCAGTGAATTGTAAAATACCACACAAACATCCTTATAATGTTTAAAACCATTAATGTTTAAAGCCACCAAGAAAGATAGTTACTTACAAGTAAAATGGACCTGGATGTTCTTTCAATAAATGCTGAAGATGCTCTCATTATAACTTAACACTCAATCCTTGGTGCTAATTAATCAATTAATTATCGTATGGCAGTGTGTGCAGTATAGCCCAGAGACACTAAGATCTCACCAGTTTGGTGTAGTGGTTAAGTGCATAGACTCTAATCTGGGAGAACTGGGTTTGATTCCCCACTCCTCCACTTGCGCCTGCTGGATGACCTTGGACAAGCCATAGTTCTGGCACAGCTGTTCTTGAAAAAGAGCAGTTTCTGTCAGAGCTCTCTCAGCTCCACCTACCTAACAGGGTGTCTGTTGTGGGGAGGGGAGAGGGAAGGGGTTGGTAAGCCACTCTGAGACTCCCTTGGGTAGTGAAGGGTGGGGTATAAATCCAATCTCCTCTTCTTCTTCTAAGATTGTCTGGCAGCCAGAAGTTCTAGTTTTTTTAGCATTATGTACCACTAAGTGGCAAGCTAAACTTGTTTTTAAGGCAAGAGATGTTTCAGAGGTGGTTTGCCATTGTCTGGTATTTCTTGGAGGTCACCTAGCCAAATACTAGCCAGGGCTGACCCTGCTAAGCTTTCGAGATCTGACGAGATCAAGCTAGCATGGCCTATCCAGATTAGGATCCTATGTGCTGTTGAGCTGAAATGGAACCACATAGGATGGAATGCTCAGCATTACATCTATATGTCTAAGGTGCCCCCTGCATGCAGCTATCTAAATCCGCAGATCGGGGACACCTAGGGGGCAAAGAGATTTTCCTATATATTTGAGGCAATCCCCAGATGTGCAGAAAAATCTGAAATGTATAAAAAACTATAGAGGGGATACTTAAATCCCCCCAAAAGTAAAAAAGCATTCCCTGCGCATGCGCAGAGAACACTCTGAGAACTGCCTCGCTGCTGTTGACACCGCCGGGGGGGGGCATGAGAAGGCTTAGCAGGCTGGCAGCTGTGAGCCACTCAGCCCTCGCCGCCGCTGCTGCCACTGGAGGGGAGGGAGAAGGGTTGGCGGGCTGACCAGGCCTTGCGGCAGCTGCTGCTAGGGGAGTGGGGAGGGAAAAGACTTGGCAAGCTGGCAGCTCTGAGCCGCGCAGGCCTGGCCATTGGTGCTGGGAGTGCAGGGGGTGCAGGGGAGAAGGCTCACCTGCAGCTGCTTCTTCTCCATGTGGAGCTTCTCCCCCCCACCGCAAGTATCGCAGGTCCCCCTTCGTGTGTACTATATTGTCTGTGCCAAGCTGCTACTGTAGCTTAATATGATTGGACTGTATCAAGCAAAAGAGCACCCTAGAAAAGATTTAAGTAGTAACGAGCACACTTACTGCAGCAACTCCTGAAGGGAAGCCATCTTTGTCTAGGAGAGAGAGATTTCAGAATTGTGTCAAACATGCAAACCAAGATATTTTAAAATGTCTGTAATATAGGAACATCAATGCATTTGAGAACTGTTGAGACCAGGGCACACTTAACTGCAGGTGCCCCTGAGGACTCTTATAACAAAGGGAGAGGGATTAAATTGAAATGTTAGCTATGAATACTCTAGCCCTCTCTCATGATCCAAGTCCAATGTATCAGCTTTCAGCTCCAATTGCTCCACAATGCTGTCTTAATTTTTCCACACAGAACCAAATAAAGTGCATACAACTCCATCAAAATAAAGTTTATGCTAGATAGTAAGAGTTTTAATAGCATGTAGTAAAATCAATATAAATTTTTTTCACTGATGGGAATTCAAAATCCAAGAAACACATTTATCTCATTTGTCAATGGGTTTTAATTTACATGACTGTATCTGTGGGCCATACAGTGGTGCTTTTTTGACAACATACTGAGTAAGATTTGCAGACTAAGAACTCAACCGAAATGTAAGATGATTTTAGAATTGTAAAGTTGCTTGCATCCTATTTCAGAGATTACTGAGGTATCAAGTTGCACACATCTTTCTGAACACCAAGTTAATCTTGGTGTTATTTAAGATTTCAAAACCCTTTGCCAGCAATGCTATACATGGATGATTTCCCAGCCCTATTATTAAGAGCAGCACACTAGGTTTGAGACGAACAGCAATATCTTTACACTGTTTCCAGTATCTTTACACTGCCTATTTATCCATTAGGAAAACAAATAACACCTAGGAAATCTATCAACTCACACTTACTCAAGAGCTCAATTTAGTTTAAATATAATCACATTTGGATGAGGGACAACAATTAGCAACATACTGTTCTTTCAATAGGTAAACCCTCATATGCCAATCTGACCACCTAACATCTTCCCAAGGCTGCTTCACTCTTGCAAGTCAGGTCACACTATACAGACCTTTTCTCATAAGAAAGTACATAATTCAATAAATGGCCTGTGCCAAACTGAACAGGTCTCTCCAGGTCCATTGTTATTGTTGTATATTGTTAACTCCTCAAGACAATGACCTATATTATTTCATTCTGTGAAATGTTGTGATCTAGTATGACAATGGCTCTATATAACAGCTCCTTATTTATAAAGTGCCTACAAGTGCAAGGAACAATTCACAAAAATGAAACATGCCTTGTTGACAAGCTTAATATCTTAAGTATAATAAACAAAACTAGTGGGGAGGAAGGCTGGGGAGATCAAAGGGAAACAGACAATCAAGGAAATCCAGAATAAGAACGTAAGAGAAGACAATGCTGGATCAGGCCATTAGTCCATCCAGGCCAACACTCTGTGTCACACAGTGGCCAAAAATACCAGGTGCTATCAGGAGGTCCAGCAGTGGGGCCAAGACATTAGAAGCCCTTTCACTGTTCCCCCCCCCCCCAAAAAAGCACCAAGAATACAGAGCATTACTTGCCCCGGCCTGAGAGTTCCTATCTATACCTTGTGGCTAATAGCCACTGATGGACCTCTGTTCCATATGTTTATCTAATTCCATCTTGAAGCCATTTATGCTTGTAGCCACCATCACCTCCTGTGGCAGTGAATTCCATGTGTTAATCACTCTTTGGGTGAAGAAGTACTTTCTTTTACCTGTTCTAACCCGACTGCTCAGCAATTTCATGAAATGCCCATGAGTTCTTGTATTGTGAGAAAGGGAGAATGAACAAAATCTCATGGGGCTGAATGTATACAAGCAGATAAAAGGCTGAATGGAGAGTGGAAGGACATTCCATGCTAGGGAACTGCAAGTGAAAAGGATCACAGATAGCAAATAGGATGGTATCAACTTCCAGTGAAGGTGATGGGCAGTAGACCCAGGATGGATAAAAAGAGGAAATATTTCTTTACTCAACAAATGATTAAAATGTGGAATTTGCTGCCAAAGGATGTAGTGATAGAAGCAGGCAGAGATGGATTTTAGATGGAATTAGACAGATTCAGAAAAGATAGGTCTATCAGTGGCTATTAGCCGTGATGGCTAAAGGGAACCCCCTCACTCAGAGAAACTAAACCTCTGAATACTAGCAGGCAACAACAGGGGAAGGCCTCAGCCTCTATGCCTTGTTGGCCCTCCAGAGTAACTGGTTGGCCACTGAGTTAGACAAGATGGACTAGATGGACCACTTGTCTGATCTAGTGAATGAAAATGAAGGGGAGGATAATTAAGAGCACAATACATAAGAGTGAGAATGATTTCTGAATATGCTACCCTATGTTTTTCTTCCAGCATTACTACCCTGCTAACAGAAGCTCACTGACCACCTCTCTCTTGGGAGGGGGGCAGAAACCAGTCTTCTGGATCAGGGTTTTAACTAGAGTACGCTACTACTTCTTGGTCACAAATTCCCTTGATAGTTTCTTAGCTTCCACCTGGGTAATCCTTACATGCTGGGTTCAGTCTTTCAGCTCTTTTCCACACATTTGGCTCATGTCCCTCATTATGCTTTTCCTGTTTCCCACAAACATTTGACACTGTAGAACATCATTACATGTTACATGTCTCATTAAGAAGGCAATTTTACCACTGACCAAAAAGAGCCTGAATTTCCCCATAAATCTGCCCCAGTATACTCAAGTCATACCTGTCGCAGACAAGCTCAGATACTTCTGTTTTGCTGTGTCTTTAGAGTCATAGAACTTCAACACATCTAATACAGCCTGAGGGTTCTTCTTTTGCTCTGACTTGGTGATATTTGAGGTTTGTAGCAGCCGAGCCCACTGCTCTGGCATTCCCTGAGAACAGAAGACAAAATTTACAATGTTTTACACATGAAGACAACATTTTACATCTGAATTTGTGATCATATATAATCACAGGTTAAGAGGCTAATCACTGGCTCCTATTTCAATATGTGCTGCAAAAAAAGGTTAAAATAATCAGTTTCTTCTTGATGCTCGCTCTGTTGGTACAATGAAAAAAGCAACACTAGACATCTTCTACCTCTACCCCAGATCATTCAGACTTTGTTACAGTAACTATTTTAACTTTGAAGTTTATTTAGTTAGTGAGATGGACTTACATCCCGCCCTCCCCACAGTGTAGGCTCAGGGTGGGTAACAACATATATGTCTACAATAATGCAGATTTCCAATTAAAACCATGCATAATTTACAGTTAAGATCTGCAATTAGAGTAAATTTACAGTAAAACAATAAAGCACATCATAATAATCCAGTTAAAATCAATACAAACACTTTAAACCAAGACAATAACATGCCTCAATGGACAGTATTGTGGTCCCGCCCAGCTTCTGGAACTTTGGTCACTGGAGGGGAGACCAGATCAAGTGGATGCCCGCTGCCTCAACTAAAGACCTGGCGGCAGAGCTCTATCTTGCAGGCCCTGCAAAACTGTAACAGGGATTTCAAACTGCAAATAGCGATTTCATTTTTCTACAAACATCCTGTAGGACTAATAGAAATTCTTGTTCAATAAGCTTTACAGTGGTGAAAAATGAAAACCTCCTATGAACAACTGGAGACCAAGAAAAAGAAGCAGGACTTGAAAACATTTTCTTATATCAGCAGTATGCCAAGCACGCTCCAGTGCCAAGTGTGGTATACTTACAGTGAATTCTCCAGTAACAGCATCAAAGCCAACATGAATGGTATGTTCAAAGTCTGATGGGGGAGAAATTTCAGGCCTTTCTTTTTCCTTTTTCCTACTCCCTACAGGGATAACAAAATATTTCACAAAATATTCAGCACAATGTAAAAGTCCCTCTTTAACAGAGTGAAGCTATCCACTAACATTTAAAAGCAAATATCATTTATACCAAACTGTTGGCTTCACACATGTCCCATTCTACTACTGCATATAACAAAAACAAGAGCAGAAAAAACAACTGTTATGCATACCTATCATTATACAAAAATCAATTAACATGGATCAACAGATACAAGCCACAGTAATCAATGACAAAGTATATGTGCATTACAAGTTCCCCAGGTCCAAAAATTCCTTTTAATATCTTCATCACATTATGGTTAGTTACTTAATCCCCATCATTTATCCACAAACTGAGAAACTGGGAATTTTCCCAATGATCTTAACTGATGTAAAAATACAGAAAGCAGCTGGGTCTCTTTCAACCATCATGCACCCTCAGGAGGCAAATAAAACACTATCCTGCCCACATCTTAATTCTTATCTTCTATCTAACTCCAGCCTTTATTGTTCAGGGCCCTTTTTTATATAGGTCTCCTTATACGGGCCTACTGTTTTCCCATTCTTCTACTCAACCTGTGCATCACATTTCAGTTAAGTTACAAGGAATTAATGTAGCAGTTTTGATACCCTCCATAAGTACATTAATGAAATCCAAACATTTTGTGTAACCTGTAAATTCAATCTGAATCCTGCAAGTAAAGATACTAGTTCCTGGTTCTTATTCACAATTAATCTAAGGCTAATTCAATTGAGGCATGGGGCAACAAAACTACCACAGCACAACATTCCGTCCCATGAGCTGTTTTTCTTGCTGAGTATTATGTAGCGAATGGGATGTCTTATTAAATATGCAAATGCCCCATTATCTTTCTAGTAATTAGAATGCCTTAGGCTACATGTGTACCAAATTCCAGGTCTCTAGGTGCTGAAGCACCTTAGTATCAATACCTCCATAAGAAAGCCAGTGAGCCCTGAGTATTTAATTGCATCCAATACTTTAAAAGTGTTTTATAACCTATTGAAGACTGCCCTTGCTTAAGACCACATAATGATTTCAGAAACCACAGACAGAAGGCATTAAATAGCTCATTTTCTACATAAATTATGCTTCTTTTTTTAAAAAACCCATTGTTTAAAAAATAAAGCTAATGCAGAAGATTATTTGAGCATCCCTGAAATCCTGATGATAATTTTTTTTTAAGATTGTTGGTTAAGTCTGGCTAAAGAGAACTTATAATACTATTTCTCACTACAGAATAATCCAGGTTCAATGACAGCCCCACCAGACATCTCAGTTTCCCCCAAAAGAGCAGAAGCGTGCACACCATAGTTAGTGAGACCTGTGTGCCAAACAGAAACCAACAGAACCCACAGAAGCATCATATATAATGAAGATAATTTGCTGAGAAACATTCTTCTTTGCAGGGGTGGGAGGTGGGAAAGGGAGAGCCTGTGATGAAGAGCAGCTGCAGCACCTAGGCTAAGGCTCCTCCACTGAGGCAGTGATGGCTGGTAGGTACTACTCTTGCTGAGAGAGGAGGATCAGGGTGGACACAACCCCCTCCCCCCTCTCACCTTTTGAGGTGTTCCCTGGGGAAATGGTGCATAAGGTTTCTCTGGGTTTGCCCTTGGCTTTGGAAGAAAACAAAACATTACTGAGCTTCTGTGTATTGGGCTGGCCTTTGTTCAGGTGGGCTAGCAAAGGTGCCTTCCCACCCTGCACTTTTCCCTGCTGGGATTCTGTGGTGTGACACTGGTTAGTTCTGGTGGGTTTGCACTGTTGCTACATTGACACTGGATTCTGCTGCTGGGCACTAGTAGGTTGGCACTGGGTTGTGCTGCTGGGCACTATTGCACTAGTTCTGCTGTCCTTGCAACCCCCTTCTCCCTCACTTGAATTTTTGTGCTTGACATCAGTTCTGTTGAGCTGGCATCTGCCACAATGGCACTGGGTTCTGTTGCTGGGCATTACTACATTGCACTGGTTCTGCTATCCTTGCAGAAATGCCCAACCCTCACTTTCTACTTCAGAGATTCTCAGAGTTGACCTTAGTCCTGTTAGGTTTCAGCACTGCCACAGTGGCACTGGTTCTGCTCGGCACATTGCACTGGTTCTACCGCTGGCCTTGAAAAAAATGCCCCCCTCACACACACACACAAACACACTTCACTTTCTACTGCAGAGATTCTCTGGCACATTCTGCTAGGCTTGTATTGCCTTGCTATTTCCCTCCCACTGAAAACAATGGAGGATGGGGACACCTTCTTTGGGTGTCCATAGAATTAGACCCCCAAGTCCAATCTTTTGAAACTTGGGGGTTCTTTTTAGGAGAGGCTCCAGCAGCTACACTGCAAATTTGATGCCTCTACCTCAACCCCCCCACCCCCAACCACTATACCCCCAATGGACAGCTGTGCCATTGACTTTAATGGTCCCTGTAGGAGATAATAGACCTGAAAAAATTCAGGATTCCCGAATATTTACCGAATCCAAATACCATACCAGTATTGGGATTCGGGAATATTGGGAAATACCACTATTTTTTTGGTCCAATATACCCGAATGCAGAAAAAAAGAATTTTTTTCTTGCACACCCCTAGTTTAAACTGGAGTTTCTTGCTGAAGCCTCTAATGCCTCTGTTTTTAATGACAACTTCCATATTTTCAGAGCAAGACAGAACACTATGTAGACCAAGTTGCATTTTGTTTCCTAGAGAGAATACATTCCACCCAAAAATATATCAGTAACTTTGATACAGACAAGAACATGTACAGCCCTACTGCAAAAAAGGACATTAAAAACTCATTATGTTTTAATGAAGAACACTGATCAAATAAGATGCTTTTTAAAACTCCCCTGGGATAGTCTGAATGCTACACTCAGGAAAATGCAACTAAGAAAAATCAACCTTCTGCTGAGTCACATGGTGGATATGATAGAACCTTTACATATTAGACTTAGTGTGTTCCCCAACAAGGTACTTACTTTTACTGCATGCTGGTAATTTATAATTTTTTCTTTAAATCTGACATAAGAGTACCTAGACTTAGAAGGCAACACAAACAGTTTTTCTAACCTTTGTATTACATGTTGATATTTAGCTAGACTATCTGCCTTCATACTTGTATTTCAAACCAGAAAAAGTGACCATTTGAAACTGGTTTCTACATGTCAGCTCACATAAATACAGTGTTTTGGAAGCAGCTATTCTTTTCAGCTTATTTGCAAGCTATACTTTTCAGCTAAATCTAAGCTTACAATTAGATGGGCAGCTAAAGATGATGATGATACATATAAGGAAGGTAAAGAAGTAAATATTTTCCTTTTTCTCAGTCATTTTCTCCAAAACATTTAGCTAATTTTCTTAAATCCCTCTCATATCCTCCAACCCTCAAAACACCCACACACTTCAAATGGCTCTGGCTAGTAACACAATTATACTAAGTAAGTTTAGAAACATTTAGTAATACAAAAGCTTGTATATCTGCTATGCAGCCATGACTGTTTCTTATGGAGGGTCCCTCACAGATCCCTGACACAGCACCTGACTGTCATAAATAAATAAATAAATAAATAAATAAATAAATAAATAAATAAATAAATAAATGTGCTAGGTTCAATACCCAGCATCTTCAGTTAAAGAATCCTTGATACCAGAGATGATGAGAAGTTGCTAGTTAAATACTTGTCATAGTCAGTATAAGGCACATTTATATGTTAAATTTTATTTTAACAATCCTGGCAGAATGTATCTAGGTGAGACAGACCTGTGGAGCTCAGCTGCCCTTTAATTCTGCAGGCAGGGCATGGAGCTACTTCTCTTTCCAACCCCACCTGGAAAAGAGGAACTTGCCACATATGGCCTGTAGATTCAAGATCCACTGTTACAAAGGGTGCAAACCATCTCCTCCTTCAGGGGCAGATAGAAAGGAAGTCCCAAAATGCTGCTTCTAGAGAGCTTCAAAGAACGGCAAAGTAATACCTCCAGCCTTTTGGGCTCAGGAAAATGATGTGGGTGGAGGCAGGAGGCCTTCTGTCACTTGCCCTGTCATCCCAAACCCAATCAGGCTTCTGGGGACTCTAAAAATGCCTTTCCTCCCAGCAGCTCTGTGACTGCTTGGGGAATAAAATTGGTTCTGGAGAACTCAGACCAAACCAGTCAAAAATGTAACATGTAGTTTGGCCTTGTATTACAGGGTGCCACGTGAAAGGATGCCCACTGACTGGCTAGACTAATCCTCCGTTTATTTGTTTAAAACATTTCTATGCCACTTTTCTACTAAATTTCGGGTCATTTCGGGTCACCGGCAGTGAACATTAAAACATTAAAATATTTGAAAGATTAAAAAAACACTTAAAATACAAATATTTAAAACAATAAAATATAATAAGCACAAACACAAAAACACACAAACAGGAAGGAGAGCTAATAGTACTACCCCATACTCAGAAGGGCCTTAAGCACCTTCTATCTGCTTTCACATCTTATTGTGAGAACAATTCTTTATCTGTTAATTTTGAAAAATCGAAAATCCTGGTATTCTCAAGATCTTGGAAATGTTTTGATTGGCGTATAAATGGTAATGTCATCAAACAAGTCAAACATTTCAAATACCTGGGCATCCTCTTTCAGTATAATAATAGTTGGACAGGCCATAGGAAACAGGTAATAAACCTGGCCAAGTGTAGCCTGTCCGCAATTGCTAGGTTTTTTTATGTGAAGGCCAATTAATTCGGCCCTGCGGCCATGCGAGTCTTCAATGCCAAAGTCGTATCCCGAATACTTTATTGGATTCCTATTTGGATTGGCTCCTTTAATCAACAAGTCGAGCAGACCCAGGCAATGTTTCTGTGGCATATCCTTGGAGTGCCTAATTGAGTAAACTATGCAGTCATGTGCCCGAAGACAGGACAGCACCTCCCAGTGACTAGAGCTTAGCTATCGACCTTAAAATTCTGGTTACACTTTTACTTTAGAACAGAACCTGAGTAATGTCCATCTGCTGCTGTCAGACTCATTTACATCTAATTGGTCAACCTCAATACTGAGAAAAATACTATCTATTGGTATTCCCCTTGACTCCTGCTCATGTTAGGTGAATCTCAAATATTTAGAACATTGAGGCAGAGGATCCTTGACATTGAAAAACAAACTCTCGGTTTTGGCATTACTTCCTCCCCCTGAAGTTTAATATAACACCGAGGAATGGACTTATAGCTGACTATTTTTTACAGCTTACAACCCACCATTAAGACAAGCTTTTATGCTGGCACATTTTGATGCTGTGCCATCTGCAGTACTTTATGGTAGATTTGTGAATGTCCCCTACTCTGAAAGGACCTGTCGATGTAGTAGCAGGAAAACAGAATTGCCCACATCTTGCTTAGTTGTGAATTCTACGATATAATACGGGATGTCCTGATCAGCTCCCTTTTGATCAACAGGCACAGCTGTCTAGAAGAGAGACTAGTATCCTTCCTTCTATCAGATCACCACCCTCACATCACATTTGCAGTGGTGAGGTTTCTCTCTATTGCTGTGAGGATTTGAGAATTTAAGGTTAAAGCTCTGGTGGGATGACTGTCTTTGTATATTTAAAATCTGTGGTTCCTATGTTTTTGTTGTTTTCTTTTTCAATCTATGCCAATAAAGGTTTTGACTGACTGACTGACTGACATTTCTATGCCACCTTTCCACTGAATTTTGGGTCACCAAGACAGTGAACATTAAACAAAGCATTAAAATATTTGAGAGATTAAAAAAGCACAAATATTTAAAACAATTAAATAAAACATAACAAGCACAAACAAACACAAAAACACACAAACAGGAAGGAAAGCTAATAGGAGTTAATGAAGGAATGCCAAAGAAAGCTTCAACTGGTGGAAGACAATGATAGAGACAAATGAAACTCTTTGGGAAGGGAGTTTCAGTGCCAAGACCAAGAAGGCCTTTTCTTGAGTTACCACCTATCTAATTTTAGTTGGCAGGGGCACACAAAGCTGGGCTCCAAAGATGACTGGAATGATAAGGTAGGTTCCTATGGGACTAGACAGCCCTTCAGGTATGCTTTACAGGTTAATACTACCACCTTGAACTGTGCCCAGAAACACACTAGAGCCACGTGGAGCAGATAGCACATGACAGCAGTTATATGGTCCCTACGACCTGTTCCTTTCAGCTTCCTGGCTGCAGCATTTTGTACCTACTGTAGCTTCCAGACAGTCTTCAAGGGCAGCCCCATGTAGACCACACTACAGTAATCTAATCTAGATGTTACCAGGGCGTGCACCACAGTGACAAGATCTTTCCTACTCAGTAAGAGCCATAACGGGCTCAGCAACTGAAGAAGATGAAAGGAGACCCTAGCCACTACTGCCGTCTGTTTATCCAACAGGAGACCCAGGTCCAGTAACAACACCAAGCTACGAACTTGCTGCTTTAAAGACTGCAACCCCATACAAAGCATATGCCTGTTACCAGGTCAGACCTTCCTCCCACCAGTAGCACCTCAATTTTGTTTCATCCTGTTAGCCCTTATCCATCCCAAAACTGCCTCCAGGCACCCATTCATGTTTTCATAGTCTCTCTGGGATTTGCTAGAATTGCAAGATAGAGCTGAGTGTCATCTGCATATTAGAAACTCAGCCCAAATCTCTGGATGACCTCACAGAGAGGCAGGCAGTAAAGCAGGAGCTAGCTCTGCTTGGTTCCTCCAGCCATGCATATTCAAACAAAAACAAACACCTACCTAAGCGTTTCAACTGCATTCGTCCAGCTGAGGGAACCATGGTGGAGCTGGCTGTTACTTCTCTCTTTCTGTCCCTCTCACTCTGCTATGAGGAAAGCCCACAAAGAGAGAAGCAGCCAGCCCACCACTGCATTTACCACACAGGAAGTCACCTTCCCAGACTTCAGTATTGAGTTTTAATGCAAAAAAAGAGACACCACCATCAATAGCATTGAGCAACTCCTCTTCCTGGCAAACCCCCCCCCCCCCAAACTCATGTCTTGAAGCCACAAAACACAGTATCTTACCTTTTTCAGTACCAGAGAAAATAGAGATGATTTTGTTCCTAGGTTTTTTCTCTTCTGGCACAGAGGGCAGGGGTTTCAAGCTATGATTAGTACACGATGGGTCTTTGCCTCCCGAACTGAAAATAGTACTGCTCATCCGAACAGGTGGCGCTGGGGGCTTGTCTTCAAGTTCTCCGTTGTCAGACATGATACTTAATTGTCAGACAACACTCTGAAATTGAACAGTAATACACTTAGTCTATACAAATATATCTGTACAATAAAACCATTTTACATCTTGTTTACTCTCCTCTCATATTCAATTTCTGTCTCACAGCTAATATACTTCATGGGAAAACAGACCTGAATAAGTTCAAGGACACTGTTAGCACACAGGATAAAGAGCTCAGGCACCAGACTTTAATTATATGTATTTCTCTTCCCCAGAGTTCTATATATACAATCTTTGTACTATTCTACAAGACATCATTGGATGGAGCCTTGCAAGGGTCCAGTGAAGAAAATGGAACTGGAAACTGAAAGATGCCTTGCAACTCAGTGTCTTGATCTCTATGCTAATATTTTTTTACTGGGGGACTAGAATTTGATCTATCCTAAGAGGCTTACAAAGTCCTGCTGCCAAACCAACCTTTTTAAAAATCTGCACAGCCAATCAAACTTCCAATGGCCAGCCAGAAGCTCTGCTGGGCAAAAGTCCCACCTGGCCCCACCATTTTCTAAAAGCACTTTGTGGGCTCCAGGAGGTGTTGGCGGGTGCCATGGTGCCCAAGGACACCATACTGGGGGCTGTGAATAAGACAAAGGGTACATTTATTTGAAATAATGTTCAAAATGCTACAAGCAATTTTCAACTGACACAGATGTCAGTCATATATAAGGATGTCTGTAGAGTGCGTGCATGTCTGTGTGTGTTAGCCTAGCAAAGTTGGATGCCTTAAAAACAAAGGTACAAAAAGACTTTTTCTTAACTTGTTTCTTGATTTGGTGTGCCATAGTCTAGTTCTTACATATGAAGGAATCTGAAGCAGCATTTACAAGTTATACTGGAATTCTAACCACCTAATACTGTAGATTTCCAGAAGGTACCTAAAATAATATTTCAAAATGTTGCCTTAAAAACATTTTAAGATAGAATAGTTTATGATTGTTTTCTTAAACTGTTTAACTTTCCCATCCAAAAATCTGAAAATTCTGGGAGGGTTCCTGCCCTTCTCTTAAGCAACCACCTTAACAATTGCCTTTCCAAACATTAATGAAGGTACACTGTCACCCTGCAAGCTCATTCATAACTAACCCCAACCTGAAGAAGTGAGCAGTGACTCACAAAAGTTCATACCTTACCACAAATGTTGTTAGTTTTTAAGGTGCTACTGGACTCTCTTTTCCATTTGCAGCAACTACAAATGTCTCTTCAGTTATTTTAAACTGACCCAACTTGTATTTTATTCAAAACAGCTGTCATGTAAGAACATAAGAGAAGCCAATGTTGGATCAGGTCAATGGCCCATCCAGGACAACAGTCTGTCACACAGTGGCCAAAAATAGCAGGTGCCATCCGGAGGTCCACCAGTGGGGTCAGGACATTAGAAGCCCTCCCACTGTTGCCCCCCCCCAAGCACCAAGAATACAGAGCATCACTCGCCCCAGACTGAGAGATCGTATCTGTATCTTGTGGCTAACAGCCACTGATAGGCCTCTGCTCCATATGTTTATCCAATTCCCTCTTGAAGCTATCAATGCCTGTAGCCACCACCACCTCCTGTGGCAGTGAATTCCATGTGTTAATCACTCTGGGTGAAGAAGTACTTCCTTTTATCTGTCCTAACCCAACTGCTCAGCAATTTCATTGAGTGTCCATGAGTTCTTGTAATGTGAGAGAGGGAGAAAAGTGCCTCTTTCTCTACCTATTCTATCCCATGCTTAATCTTGTAAATCTCTATCAGGTCACCCCTCAGTCGTCATTTCTCCAAGCTAAAGAGCCCCAAGCGCTTTAACCTTCCTTCATAGGGAAAGTGTTCCAGCCCTTTTATAATTCTAGTTGCCCTTTTCTACACTTTTTTCCAATGCTATAATATCCTTTCTGAGGTGTGGTGACCAGAACTGTGCACAGTATTCCAAATTAGGTCACACCATCAATTTATACAGGGGCATTATGATACTGGCTGATTTGTTTTCAGTCCCCTTCCTAATAACCCCCAGCTTAGCATTGGCCTTTTTTATTTCAGTCACACACTGTCTCGACATTTTCAGTGAGTTATCTACTATGACTCCAAGATCTCTCTCTTGGTCAGTCTCCACCAGTTTGGACCCCATCAACGTGTATTTATAGTTAGAATTTTTGGCCCCAATGTGCATCACTTTGCACTTGGCCACACTAAACAACATTTGCCATGTTGACGCTCACTTGCCCATCCTCGACAGATCCCTTTGGAGTGCCTCACAATCCTCCCTGGTTTTCACCACCCTGAACAATTTCGTGTCATCCACAAATTTAGCCACTTCACTGCTTACTCCCAACTCCAAATCGTTAATGAACAAGTTAAAAAGCATCGGACCTAGTACTGAGCCCTGAGGTAATATTAAGTACCTCCAAACCAGAACACTTTTCCAGAAAGAAACAATTTAATAATTCCAAACAAATCTAGCTCCACAGCGCCTATGTAAATGTTCACTATACATAATATGAATACATTGTGGATTTGGTTATACAGCATCAGATGCTGAATTTGCAGAATTCAAATTGCAGTATTTTAAACAGGAAGAAATTGTCACACTAGAGTACGCTCTACTTTATTCCAGGAATAACCATCTATAATCCTCCAAGCTGTGGGGTCCTTCTCAGTGCTGCATAGAGAATACAAAGTTAACCGAATGCAGAGACAAATCAAGAGGTGAGATAAGTGGGCAGAGATGAGTAGCAGGGGTTTCCCTGAATCAACTTTGACACAGGAAATGCTTTACCAGTAAATACGGGTATTCACAGAGTGCAAGGGCTTCTGCAGTAAACTCTGTAATACCCAACAAGTTCAAATGCTGTTCTCAACAATCAACACACAGTACAGAACCCCAAGTAGGTTGTCAAGGTGATCATCCTCAATTTTAGGGGGGAAAGCGATCCTTTAAATCTGATGTTCAAGTGCAAACCAAAGAACAACATGCTGAAAAGCTTCAGAAATTATATAATTTATCAGCAATTGCCTGCAGGGACAAGGACCTGCAAATAGTCCCCTGCAGGGACTAACAGACCTGCAAATAGAGGCATAAGGGTTAGGGTTTAGAACATTTTTATACCACTTCTCTGAGAACCTGCCTGTGGGGGCATAAAACATTTAAAAAACCCAAAGAATAAAATAAATTAATTAAAAAAACAAAATTTAAAAATATTAATTAAAATCCAGCAATAAAAACCCAGCCCAGAATAAAAGCCCAGATAATAAAAGCAAACCACAGACAGCTTAAAACAACACTTTCCAGTCTAAAATAGTGTTTATAAAATTAACCCCTTAATTAAAAGCCCAGGTGAACAGAAATGTTTCCACCTGGCACTTAAAAGAAAGCAACATAGGCACCAGGGGAACCTCAAAGGAAAGGGCATTACACAAGTCAGGTGCCACTACTGAAAAAGCCTCACCTCTGGTTTCCACTTGCCTCACCTCTGAAGGCAGGGGCACAGAGAGCAGAGTTGGTGAGGTTGATCTCAACTGGCAGGCAGGAGAATGTGAGAGGAGGCAGACTTGGCCTCAAGAACCAACACTCTGAATTGTGCCTAGAAACAAATGGGCAGCCAGTACAGATATTTCAGCACTGGGGTGATATGATCCTCTGTATCTCACCTCTGACTATACTCTGGCTGCTGCATTTTGAGCAAGTTTCTGTTTTCAAAGACAGAAATCTAACCTGGATTTAATCACAGCATGGTTCACTGTAGGCAAATCACACTGTTTGAGGAACAGCCATAACTGGCATATCAGCCAACCCTGATAAAAGGCACTACATGCCACAGAGGAGATCTGGCCCTCTAACTGTAGGCCAGGATCCAGCAGTATGCCTAAACTATGAACCTGATCTTTCAGGGAGAATGTAACCTCCTCCAAGATAAACTGACTCCTCAGTCCTCAAGCAGCTTTGTCATTGACTAGCAGCACCTCAGTCTTGTCTGGACTGGCTCTCATTCTTACCTTCTTCAGTCCATAGACTGACCTGACTCAGCTGTTAAGCCGAAGTACAACTGGGTTTCATCTGCATATTGGTGACACCTTTCTTCATATCCCCTGATAATCTCTCCTAGCAGTTTCATGTAGATATTAAACAGCATGAGTGACAATATGGAACCCCCTAGGGATACTACAGCATGTGCATATCAAAACTAGGCACCACATTCCAGAACCAGCTACATGAACCATACATGATGCTGCATCATAATTAACACTAACCAGAGAAGGAATGGGGAATTCATACAGGTGAATGGGGAAAAGGACAGCATGAAATTTCAATATGCTCCAAATTTCCTAGCCATGGTGAAGAGACTGCACAGGTAATGTTAAGCAAGCTGACAGGCAATTCCTGGAGGACTAATTTGTAATTAATCTGGGTAGAATTGATCAATCTGGCACTACTGTTACCACCTTGAAATACTGTTCTGTCTATTTATAACAAATCATGAGCCAATCTGTAGTGACACTACAGAAGGATAAAAAGGAGACCTATCTTGGATTATCTGAGACGTGCAATCCTGGGAAATTATATGAACAATAATATACTGACTCTTAACCTACGGTCCATTCTGGAATCAAGCACTGCGGAAAGAAGCTGCATTCTCCCTCCATTAAGCTCACTAGTTACCACTAGAAAGGCTGGGTTGCTGCCACTAAAGCCAGTATTTTGAATTACAATACTGTAGTTCAGGTAACAGCATTCTGTGCACCTCAGCATGACCATGGAAACGTCTTTGGACAGTGCTGGCTCTTCAGCTTGGAAACGGAGATGAGCACCGCATCCCTAGAGTCGTATTGAACTGGCTTCTGAGCAAGGGAAACCTTTACTAGTTCAGGTAATTAGCCGATTTACTGCTCTGAGAACAGCCGTCACATACTTTCGTCCAAAAGCATTTATATAAGTGCATTTTAATGTGCAGGCTAAACCACCACCACCAAGAAAGTGTACACAGGTGAGAGCACATCCTTGATTTCTTCCAGCCAAAACTGTGAGCACTATAATCAGAAGGGGACAAAGCAGTGAGCTAATCTTTTACATAAGCAGCCCTGAGCTATGCAACTGCTCTGCACTGTTTAATGATGTGAGAGATAGAGCCAGTCTTTGCCAATTTTTCCTAAAGAAGGAAAAAGCCTTGGTCTCTATGTCCTGATTGCTGGCCCTCCAGGGCAACTGGTGGTCTGCTGTGTGAAACAGGATGTTGGACTAGAAGCACCACTGGTCTGATCCAGAAGGGCTCTTCTTACATATACAAGTCAGCCAGGCATATTTTTTTTAACTACAGAGGACTCTAGCCTTTGTCTCAGCATCTGACAAAACTAAGCCCTTGCTTTACTGAAGTACCATTCAAAAGATCCTTTACTAAGCTTGCTCATGGTGTAAGAGGAAATCCTATTATGTAGCATATAGTCTTTTTAAAAACAGGAAGTTAATTACAGCAAGCTATTTCAAAACACTGAGTTAAAATTCTGTACAAAATCTAGAGCATTAATAATGCATAAACATACAAAATATCTCCTCCTTTCTACACAGTGGCAATGGAATATCTGATTGGCTAAGTACTGTTTGACAGTCTTCCAACACTCCTCACAGGCAACACAAATGCTCTGAAACAAAAGCTCATTGAACTAACTACACTAACCAGAATAGTATTTCCCTGATGTCAGAGAACTCGAGGACTAGACCAGAGATTGTCTTAATACGATGGTGATAATTAAGTTGTTTGGATTACTAATCCTACACACACACACCCCAATATCACTATATTTCCTGAAATTACTGTAAACTCTCTTAGCTGTGTAATTAGGAGGCTGCTGCAGCCTGAAAACAACTGTAGCAGCCATTAGGTGTGCTGGCTGGTCTTGCCTTGATCCAATGCTGGCTTGGTAGATGGGTTCAGCAGGATATGCAAGTGTTTGCCTCCTTGTAATAAACTTTGCAGAAAGGCACAGTGAACAGAAAGTGGAACTACGGCTTTTCACTGTGTTCTGCTTTCCCTGTGCCCCTAGTGGCTGCAGTGCAAAACAACATTATAAGTAAAATAAATCAAGATGTATTCTGAATGCAGCATGATCCCTGGCTTCAGGGAAATTTTGTCCCTCCATTCCATCCTCTTAGCAGCCGTGAACAGTTCTCCCATTCCCATTTTATCCTAATAGGGCTGTGAGGTAGAGGCTTAGAGATGCACAATTTCTAGAAACTCCGAAGCTACTGAAATATATGTAATACTTCCCTATCAAACCTGAACATATTTTACTGATTTAACATAAGTGCTTCATTTATACACAAAATTTTAGCCAGCAGCGCAGGGATTTTTGCCTCAGCCCAACAGTGAACTGAGTAGGCATTTCCCCCACATTGGAAACCATGGAAAATGGGAACACCTCCTTCGGGGCCCACAGAATTGGACCCCCCTGGTCCAATCTTTTTTAAACTTACTGAGATTTTTGAGGAAAGGCAACAGCAGCTATGCTGCAAATTTGATGCCTCTACCTAAACAAAACAGCCCCCTAGAGCCTCAGATACCCCCAGATAAATTCTTCAGTATAGCCTATGGGGCCCATTGACTATAATGGTCCTCATTGGCTATAATGGAGCTAGAAAAAAATCATGGGGTTTTTTTTGCACACACCTACTATGCTTTTCAGTATGGTTTGTAAATTGCCTTGAGTCATAGGGACAGGTGGGATATAAATATTTGAATAAAAAAGTAGTTTGGGCAGGTTGATAACATTTAAGCAACTTCCTGTTTGCTAATGTTAGGCAGGGTTCTGACAGTGATTGTTCCTCCTCTGTTATACTTGTCCTGTAATGCTGGTTGTCATATTTCACTAAAAAAAAACCAAAGTAGACTGCAAGAGCCCCCCCCCCCAGTGCTGTTATGTTTTCTAAGGCTCAGTGCAGGGTGACTGTCCGAGGCAGGTCTACCAATACAGTGAACTGGGGTGGGTAGACCTGTTCTCCAGTGGCCAGATCTACCAATATAGTGGAGGGGGGGTAGACCTGTTCTCCATAGGCGTGGTCCACCCCCATAGAGGAAATTTTCTGTAATGAAATTTGACTTATTCTGTTTTCTGTTATGTTTATTCTTAAAATATAGTTTAAATATAGTTTAAAATAATTCATTCTGAGATTTTACAAGGTTGTGAAATAATCTTCTAAAAATAATTTAAATGACAGTCAAATGTAGACTCACAACTTTAATGCTTCTAAAACTTTATTTTTACTGTTGAAAAGAATGGTGACTTACAGGTCAGCATCAGCAGTGTCTGGGACACTTAAAAATTCTCCCACTGCTTTCCAATTGCTGACTCTTTATAGCTCCATTCAGTCTTCATGAACAAATCTCAGCTTGTCCATGACAGCTTAATCACCAGGCTTAGGCACTCCCTTCCTCCCTCATCCCAACAACAAATGATAATAAATCATGCTGTGAACTTATTATGAGCCCTTTCAGTAACTGAAGCCTGTTTCTGTACTGGTAACTACAATTCTGAATCACAGTTTAATCCTGGTTAAGAATCCAAGTTAATAAATCAGAGGGATTGGAGCAGTTATTCAGACATAGTGACTAATTATGGTTAGTTGATGACTTCCCTCTTCAAACTGCACACGCCTTGTAGGAGAAAGAAAGAACATATGAATCCAACAGTGTCATACAAGCCACAAACATACTCCAGTTTATTTGTGATGTCTGAATGGAGACTGTCTATACCCTTTGGCACAAAAAGTGACTTGTTTGTCCTATGGAAATAGCAGTGGGGCATCGCTGACAAGTATCATCCTTGTACCTGGACTTCCTGTGAGGGTTTCTTCTGACCAGTGAAATGGAAGATATTCTGAAATGGGTTACAACCCCTTACTCACTTTGCAGGCAAAGCTATGCAAATGTTTTCTGAAGTGCTTCCCCATCCAGTTATGGGGATAGCCCTAATCCATGCTTGCTAAACTTCAAACTGAGATAAATTCCCTTGCAGTTGTGATGAAAAGGGCATTCCTTGAAAGGTTAGTAATTCCCATCCAAGAATGCCTCCTTCCCTATAGGAGAGAAGAGATATCTTCCATTCCAGTGATGAGAAGAAACCCTCACAGTAAGTCTAACATTTCATTCTCTGTCAGTGGAAGAAGGTATCCTGAAATGGATACTGAAAGATGTCTAATCCCCAGTGGACAGATTACCAATTGTTAGAGCACTGGTTCCAAAAGTGGGCAATACCGCCCCCTGGGGGGGCGCTGGAATGATCCAGGTGGGCCGTAGGAGCCTTGGGTGCAATTGGAGGGTATTGAATAAAAATAAGGGGGCAGTGGAAGCATAAAGAAAGAAGAGTCCAGAACCTATCTAAAGCGGCCTTTTCCTGCCTTCTCCTGGTCTTCTCTGGAATCAGAGAGGGAGGGAAAGGGGGCGGGAGTTCCCACAGCCAATCACAGCTGTGTATTTGCAAATTGCAAATGCATATGCACCCTTGTAGGGGTGGTGTTGCTGCTGGGCTATTGTGTGGTGGCTGCTGCTCTGTGCCTGCCTTGTCCTGCCTAGATCATGGTGGATTGAAGAATAAATCTAAAAGTTAAGATTTACAGAAAATACATTAAAAAAAAAAAAGAGGATATTACTAAAAGGACATTTTAAATTGGGCGGCCTGCTTGGGGTGGCTTTGGGTTATGGTTCTGTTGGGTGTGGGGTGGGGGTTGGCTAAGACTTACTCTCTTACAGTTAATAATTTTAGGGGAAAGTTTTAAAGGTTTGTTTTGCATTTAAAAGTATTATTTTAGGAGTTTTTAAATTAACTGTAGTTGCTTGTTGGGGTGGGGGTTTGGCTTAGTCTTTTAAAGTTAATTTTTGGTGACAGTTTTAAAAGTTTGGTTTGCATTTAAAAGTATTTCTGTTGGATTGTTTTTTTAATTAACTGTAGTAGTTGCTTGTTGGTGCGGTGAGGGTTTTTGCTCAATGTTTTTAATTTTGTGATTCAACTTGTTATTGGTTGTTGTTTAAATATTGTAATTTCCTGGTTGGTTTTTAAATATATTTCTTGAGACTGTACTGCTATTTCCTTTGTGAGTTTTGGTTAGCTTGGGGGGCAGGGTTAGCTGTGGGTTCAGTGTTGTATGTTAGTTGTTCCTGATAGTGCTCTGGTGTTGTTCTGTTGTAGTTTTCCAGTGTGATTTCTGAAAGTTGTGTTTTTAAAAGTTCTGCTTTATGCGTTTTGGTTGCTTGGGAGGGTAATGGTGGTGGGCGTGGGTGTGTTGTTGCCAGCATCCTCAGCCCTGAACCAGGGGTGGTCTTTCCCAAGAGAGACACTCCAAAATGACCTCTGAACCTCCACAAACAGTGCCTTATGAAGCCAGGTTTGGCTTTAAAACAGTGGCTTTTGCTGGGAGGCTAGGAGAACCACATCTTGGCTGAGAAAACTCAGGCCAAAGAGAAGATTCTTCAGGCTGGCTGCACTGCCAAGCATCCTCCATGCAAGCAACCCTCCCCCCCCCCCCCGGTCTATCCTGTCAGCTCAGTCCAAAAAGGCCTAGAATGGGCAAGTCTCTGCCCTTGCCTCAGGCATCTTCTACTGACCAAATGGCTAGTCTTTTGTCTGTCAAGTGTGCAGGCAGGGAAAAAGAGCCTTTAGTCTGTGCTATTGTTATGAATGAATCATGTTGCATGTTTTTATCCCCCCTCTCCCGTTTCACCAGTATGTCAGGAAATACCTTTGGAATAATCCTCTCATTCCTGTCTCCATATATTTGTCTAAGCAAGAAATTGAAATTGAAAATCAAAGATGGCTATCAACAGTTCTGGCTGCAAAAGCAGATACCTACACTTTATCCTGTATTGTGGGCTACAGTACAAAAGGTTTTGATTGCATTTCCTTCAACATATTTAGTGGATTGTGGGTTCAGTGCAGTCACAAATCTGTTAACTAAAAAAAGAAATCAACTGCAAATAGCTAATCGTGGTGATTTAAGATAGCTGCTGACAAAAATAGAGCCAAACATTAATAAATTGATAGCTGCACACCAGGTTCAACCTTCTCATTAGGATTATTTCTAATGTTATTTGTGATTTTTATTTTAATATTATCCTTTGTTATCTTAATTTTCTGTTTGTATGCAAATGTTATTATGGTTGATTTTATAAAATACTTTTATGATTTCGAGCTTCAAAGTGTCTTATTTACAACAACATATTTCTCTACCATGTGCAAATTTGTCACTGCAGCTTTTTGTCCACTTCTTGAAGGTAGATTTCTAAGGGGGCATTGAGTAATTTTTTTTCTGAAAGAAAGAAGAAGGGAAGAGACTGGATTTATACCCCACTGTTCACTACCCAAAGGAGTCTCAGAGCGGCTAGCAATCTCCTTTCCCTTCCCCTCCCCACAACAGACACCCTGTGAGGTAGGTGGGGCTGATAGAGCTCTGACAAAAACTGCTTTTTTTCAAGAACAGCTGTGCCAGAACTATGGCTTGCCCAAGGTCATCCAGCAGGTGCAAGTGGATGAGTGGGGAATCAAACCCAGTTCTCCCAGATTACAGTCCGTGCACTTAGCCACTACACCAAACTGGCCAAATAAGTTCGGGAACCTCTGTGTTAGGGGAACTACTGAGGGGACTATCTGTTGGAGAACTCTCCTGCCAAAGGCTGCATCTGCAGACCTGTATACACTCAGGTTACCCTGCCTTGCAAAAAGTAGAGAGGCTGATGTCAAAATCGTTACCCAAATAGGCATACACATGAAGGTCCCGTTACATGCAAAGGCATCCTCTTGCTAGCACAGAGAAAATGTGTATTTTGGGTAATTTAAAATATATTTGGAATATTAACCTTGTGTTTACCAAGGTCCAGATTCAGGCCAACACTTGAAAGAACAAGAGAGAATAAACTTCTTGATTAATTAACAGAAAAGAGACCAAATTAAGCTGAACAATACTGTAGAAGAAAATGGAAGTATACAGAAAGGATGGTAAAACTATGGCAAAACAACCCAAAACCTTCCCCTAGCAAACTACCTGCCTATTGGGAAACAGAACAGAAAACAGGAAACAAGACATAGAGCGTAATCCTGGAGAGGAGGGGGAAGAGGTTGTCTTCCACCATGAAGCCTGAAACTGACCAGGCGCAGGAGAGAGAAAGCACAGCAAAGTGGGTGTGTGCTGCAAAGAGGCAAGAGGCCAACCGCAAAGTTGAGATAACTAGATGTGCCCAAACCAGCTATGAAAATTGGGACTGAGGGGTAACTCTTTATACCCTTTTGCACTACCCAAAGGAGTCTCAGAGTGGCTTACAATCTCCTTTCCCTTCCCCTCTCCACAACAAACACCCTGTGAGGTAGGTGGGGCTGAGAGAGCTCTTTCAAGAACTGCTGGTGAGAACACAGCTCTGTAACAGCTTGTAACTGACCCAAGGTCACACCAGCAGCTGCATGTGGAGGAGTGGGGAATCAAATCCAGTTCTCCTAGATTAGAGTCCGCGCTCTGAACCACTACACTTAACTAGAAGGAGCTTTGGCATCAAAATGCAAGAGTAATAAATACTTACTCCTTCCAGGGATGAGGAAGTTTGAAAAGAAATTATTTCTGTGCATTGTGAAAGGGAGTTTCCCCCTTCAGCATTAAAAGTTCCCTTAGTGAGATCTGAACGTTAGCAATATGACTGGATACTTTCCATGATTGGGGAAGGGCAGGAACCTTCCAGTCAAATCATTCAGCTATGGAGGAAATTGCTGGAATTGGCCTGTTGCGTATTGTTTTGGAGGTCTGGGTTGTTAGTTAAGATCAAATTATCTGGAAGGAGGCTCTGAGGTCCTTGAGGAAAATGGCCTTCAACTGAATCCCTCTTAGGATGGACTTTTGCATGACTGATAGAGGAGCTGCCCTGTATACCTTTAGGCCCTTAATGACTCACTGCCATTTGACATTAGTTTAACACAGGCTCCATCTATTATTTCTAGGCCCACATTGAGTTGCACAGATATACAAAATGGGGATCAAACAGAACAGAATGGGGGGCCTACATGGTGAGAACCTCCAGGACATCAAGGTTGGTGCCTTGCAAATTTCTGCAATACAAGCATTGGCTGGAAGAAGCAGCCAAGGTGGCTGCTGCCCTGGTAGAGTGTGCTGTGATGTCCTTGGGAATAGGTAAGTGCTAGACCTCAAGGGCTAAGAAGATACAGCTTTGATCCACCTAGTGATGGTTGATCTGGATACCTTTGTTCCCATGGAAGCTGGGTTGAAGGAGACAAAACAGAGTCTATAGTTTGGAACAACTCTGAGCTTCATGAAAGTCCTTGATGATCTCTGCACATCCAGTTCTTGAATTTCTTCTCCTTGGGGTGCACAGAACAGGGGCAGAAGGGTGGTAGGCTTACCTTTGGTATGTAGGGAATCATGCTGGGGTTTACTGAGTCCTTTTGGAAGAAGTACAATTCATGCCTTATAGAAAGACTAGAAAGTTCTGAGACTGATTTGCCAATTTGATGGAATGATACAATACATAGAGATACTGACTTGAGTGGTTCAAACCAAACCTGATGTAATGCCTGAAGGACTTTGTGTAGGTTCCAGAAAGAAAAACACTGTCACATGGGGGGTAGGAGAGCCACCCCCTAAGGAATCATTTAATAAAAACATGTGATGAAAGAGTCTGTGCTGAGGACCAAAGACAGGGCTGCCACTTGTTTGAGAGTGTTGGGGTGAAGTCCCTGGGAGAGACCTTTATAGAAGTACTGGAACACCTCTACAATTCTAGCTGATGAGCAGCTAATTTTCTTTCTGCAGCACCACCTGCTGAAAGTTTTCTATGGTGCTTTACAGATCCTGATGGCTTAAAGTTTTCTGGATAGCTTGACAACTTGACCTCAGGAGGGTACCCATGCCATTTCAGGGACCATATTTCTATCCTCTGGGTGGTGAACCAAAGCCAGGCTGGGTCTGGATATAGAAGAGGCCTCTGAAGGAGAAATGTCATGAGCTGGACAGATGATCCAGGGAGGTCTGTTTTAAATTCTGATCAAATCTAAGAACCATGGTCATCTTAGTCAGTATGGGGCAATGAAATTACTTCTGCCCCCTCCCTGCAAACCCTATTTAATGGGCTGATTACCAGAGGAGTTAGATATCAGTCCTTGAGTCCATCAAGCTGTGAGCACAACCCACCAAAAATCCTGAGAGAAGAGAAAGGGGAGCCAGATCCCTGGGAGCACTGCACCTCCCCCAGTCCCTTTGCCGGCTACCAGTGTTTAGGAACACTGAAGTCTCACTGTCATCTCTCTGGCCCACTTGAGTTGCATTACAGAAGCTGGACATGCCTGAATCAAAAGCGCAGCCAATTTGCTTCAATGGTTTTTGCTCCAAAGCTGTTATTGTGGCAGTGGCAGGAGTTTGGAAGGCTCATACCGCAGCTGAGGCCTCAGCAACGGAGGGGAGGGGGGAGGAGTCTTGGTGGGCTCTTTTGGCGGTTGAAGCAAGAGCTGTTCCCTCAACCTGGGGAGCCAGTACAGGCAAGGCACCTGCTCTAAAAGTGGTTGTTTCAGTAGCCAGTTATCTGCCGAGCAATCCTAGCTCCAATGGGGCATCCTCATGGTCTGTACTGAAAAGCACAAGGGCAGGCAGCTGCCACACTCAAGGACTTTTTGGAAAACATTTTGGCATCTGTTACTTTAAGAATGGAAACTTTGTGATTATTAGTGCATCAGACTAATATAGCTAACTCTCAGGAATTCAGATATGTTATGCTTAAAGAAGTACAGGACAGAATCACTCTAAAATTACCTAACTGGAAAACTGGTCTGAATATGAAATATAAGGGACAGAAAGGGTCATATATGGAAAAAAGAAAATCAGGAATCTATTTCAGAAACAAAGTAACTGACAATAGTAGTGCTCAGCTATATCTCTTTAGGCGCTTTGTCTTAGATGCTTTTAAATTAATTAAAAAAGAATACAGTCACAAGAATCTAATCTAATAGCTTACGCTAAATACTGTATGATTTTTAACAATATTTAAATAACAAGTCTAAGTGTTTTTGTGTTTTTATATTATTAAATATTCATAAGTACTCTTAATATCTAATTTTCTGTTATTTCGTACATATGTTTCAAGCTCTCTTGACACTATTCCTCATGGTTTTTTGAAGCTTTCTTGCTCCTCAGAGGTGTAAAGTGCTTTTGATGTTTAATGATAAGCTCCAATATAGAATTACCAAAGGAAGACTGCATGAACTATACTCTGATGAATGAACAAAATGCCTGAGACTACCTGGGATCTGCACTGTTTAAGGATTGCCACACCTATGTGGACATACTGTGGAGTTCTAAGCTTTGCCACGCTCATTTCGGCACATAGTGGATGTTCCACGGCTTTTGAAAATATTGGTCCGGTTCAAGGTCTATATCTTATTAGATGCTTTTAAGACAAAAGAAATATCAAAATACAGTGTTTGATTAACAGCTCATATTACAGATTCAGGCCACTGGCCAAGTTGTTGGTCTTAAAGGTGCCACTAAACTCAAACCTAGTTCATATTACAGCTACTTGATTAGGCCTGTTTTCTCCTAGAGACAGTGAACAGTGGGAAGTTATTCCCTTGGGGACGGCTCTCTTTAGAATCATATATGTAAGAGTTACAGAGAAGAGTTACAACAGATTACATTTTATTGTATACTTGACATATTAACGTAAAAAAGTAAATGCAACAAAGGTTTATTGTGGAGAAATGCACTCCACTTTGGGCTACATCGCACCGTTTAGAATTCCTCTTCCCCCTTCATTCTCTCCGTCAGTTCAAGGGGAGGAAACAGGAGAGCTCTCAAACACTTCCATCCCATTGAAGGCTATCCCAAACACCCAGTACTTAAGGCCTAGTTATGCAAATACTTTTAGCTAGCAGAGAACAATCAAAGGGAGCGACAGAAACATGACACCTAGGAGGGGAATGAGACTTGCAGATGCCAAATGCAGATGCCAAATGCTAGATTGTATCTCTTCCTGGTAAGGACAGGAAGAGAAGAACTGATGGGGCAGAGGAGTTTAGCTCCCTGGACACAAGGGGAACAAGGTCCATTTTGAAAGGTTCATTTTTGCAGGATGTTTTTGTCGGGACTGTGATGTTCTTGCTTATGAGGGAACTGCTTTTACTTTAAATCATAATCTGCATATATAAACTCGGTAGTTTTCTTGCTGCCAACAGAAATTTAAAATTCCAAATCTCTCTCTCTTGGTAGTATGACCTAGGGTCTGGGCTGCTTCAGAGGTCTAAGTGGCCTGAGGAAGTACTGTACTGAATTCTGGGATATTGAAACAAAACATGGATTTATTGAAATAAGAACAAAATAAGTTTCTGGTTAACTTGAACTGTTTCTTAAGAAAGGAACTTGTAAATGTAACTGGTAATGCTTGGTGCTTCGAACAGTCTCTTAAACTCCAAAATCCACTCTAACGGGCTCCTGTACTTCTTATGCTCTCTCTGACATTTATAGCCACGCCGGCTAGTCTGTTTTATCCACACAGAATAAAATTTTCTTTCTTAATCACAAAGACTAAATTTCACACAGACTCTCTTCAAACTTCTTCCACACTTGTCTCTCTCCACAAACAGAGAATTCCGTCATAAAACACAAATACAGAGATTCCTTTCAGAACCTCTCCTCCCACTCTGTCATCAGCCAATCACATCACACCTGTCTCCCTCTATCACCCTCCCTACAGTACTGCAGCCACACTAAACATTTAAAGGAACACAACACACCAAAACATGAAATCATTACAGGGACACTCTCTGCTTAATCCATCTGGATGGTCACCATTACTATGTGGAGCTAACAAAGGGCAAGCAGCCAGGACAAAGCTTCAAGGTAATGGATAACTGACAGAAAGCTATAACTTTTAAGTGTAAAGAGCCTACCCTACAACAGTTAAAGGTATGTTTTGCCTAGGGACCAAGGAATGCATGCATATACCTTTATTTTGTTACCTCGCTCGAACATTTGCTATGCGCAATATGTATGTGGACATCAACTTCTAATACATTTCTTTTTATTCTGAATGCTGGAAATTTGCTCTTTGCTACCACTGTAAGTTCCACTCAAACTTGTTATTAAAAGGTTACCAGGGGATCAGAAGTGGCTGGTCAATAAATTACTAGATACCTAGAAATGTGCAAGTGTTGTAAACCGTACCCTTGAAGGCTAGTTAGACTGAAAGCAAGAGATGTGAGCACCCAGCAGAGCCTGGAAGTGGCAACATGGATGGAGTGCTAGCCTTCTTAGCAAGAAATATTCTAACTGACCATTTGGTGGCAGCACAGATATCCAGAGAAAAGCAAGTAACCCTTCCAGCAGTCCAGTGTGCTCAGGAGAGTGGTGCACCACCAGGAGGAGAACCAGGACAGCTGCTGGGTGTCCCAATAAAAGGTTTTACATTGCTTTTATTCAACCAAGTACTCAAAAGGGAATTTTTAGCAATCCTCCACTACCACCTTTCAGTCAACTGCCTGTACTCCAGTATTTCCCACTAGGAAACAAGTCAAACAGTTATGCATTTCACTGACAAATTAACATGATCTTCCTACGAACAACCACCCCCATTTTATGTCCTTCAGAATGGGTCATTCATCTTTATACATTACAGCTGTGTTCAGACGCCACAACAAAATGCAATGGAACCCCAATCACACCCAGCTTGGTGCTGTACTTGTACCTGCTCCTTGTTCCTCCCACCTCCCTTTGTAAACAAAGCCTAATCCAAAACTTCACAGTCTGACTAAACTCCAGTTCACATGAAAACTGAATACAGGCACCTTGGCAAATTATCAGTATTTATTTTACACAAACCAGGATTCTGAGCCTTGGTTTAAATGCAGGATTCTAAACCACTGTTTGAATGCAGCCTTCACCAGTACAAGAATTACCTTCAGATCTCTACCAAAGATTTTCTTGCTCATGCTTGAAAAGGCACTATATTTAGAACACTAAAGATAAATACAAGTTAGTTACAATGGCTCCAGACACTAGATAATTAGTACTTAACTTGTATACAGTAACATGACTGATGTTTTGATCTGACTGCTTCAACTGGGGAAAGCATTACCTATACCTAAAAGAGGGCCAGGGGTGGTTTTGGAGTGATACAGCATAACATACACACACTTACTTCACAAAAAAGTCAGCACATTCGCTAGAAAGAGAGTAGAGGCAAAGTTCTTATTACCAGCAAGGCAAGAAGCTTCTACTAAACTGACAAATTAATAAGCAATTATTATTTTTCTCCTGATTCTAATCCGCTGCTTAACAGCTGAACTAAGCAGACCTCTGCCGGTTCAAGCCCCGCGCTGGTGTGAGCAGCCAGCTTCGTCCCCAGCTCATAGTCCACCCAGCGATTCGAAAGCTTCGGCAAGTAGATAAAATTGGGAACCACTGTTAAGAAAGTGGGCACACCTAATCCTCGGATAATTAGGTGTTAGTATCTGAGTTTCATCTGTCAGCGCTGGCTAATTAAGTTGGAAGATCTCGCACAGGAATTCATCCAGATCTCCTGCAATGAAGCAGCCTGCCAGGCGGTGGCGGTGTGGAGCTGAGAAGGAACGGAATGAACACTGAGCCCGGAACATGATTCGTCAAAAAGCCAACAGAAAGACTCAGTTATATGTGTTGTCTTCCCTTCCCCCACTGAATTGAATTGTTAGTCCCTTGTCTTCAACAAAATTGTAAATCGCTGCGAGCCCGCCTGCGTGTGGGAAGCAGCGATCAATAAATCGAATGTATAAATAAATAAATAAATAAATAATTGACAAAAAATTACTTTCCATCAAGATCTATGGAACAGTGACATTCTTTCAAAGCTTCATCCCCTCTCTGGCATGCCCACATTCTTTTTACCTTATCCATTACATCTAATGCCTGTGTGGACAAAGGACCAAATTACCTAATTCTGCCTGCCAGGCTCTTCCCTTGAACCACAGCACAACTACCCTATCAGTAAATTAACACAACATTTTAAACAAAATATTGTTTGACACATACTAAAGGCCTAAAGGGGGGGGGGATTTAACTTTTAAACAATCAGCTTCCTAAACTGTTAACAATCTGCACTCATAATTAAATTGTTTCTGTTCTTTTTGAGCTAGAGAAGCTCTAATATGGTCAGAAACCAGATGC
Organism: Lepidodactylus listeri; assembly: GCA_029233225.1. Taxonomy (NCBI): domain Eukaryota; kingdom Metazoa; phylum Chordata; class Lepidosauria; order Squamata; family Gekkonidae; genus Lepidodactylus; species Lepidodactylus listeri. Next base: position 53,000,393 of record JARCFY010000005.1, on the reverse strand, counting down.
AGGCTAGCTAATAGAAATTTAGCACTGTAACCTGGAAAGGAATGGGATTCTCATCATTGATGGGGTCTGGCTTGCACCTTTGGGGTTCTCCTGGATTCAATGGCAAATACAGAAGAAACTAGGAGTATTTTCCACTCGCCACACTTGGCAAGACAACTGAGGCTTCATCCCAAAGAAGGCAACCCTGGACTCAGTAGATTGCAGTAACTATTAATGAGTCTCACATTCAATTCTTTGGCAAGGTGACCGATCAGGTGATAGCTGGACAACTACAAGCATTTCTGGATGAAGTGGATTGTTTGGATCCTTCCCAATCTGGTTACAGGCCCGGTTATGGGACTGAAACAGCCTTGGTCACCCTAATGGATGACCTGTACCCAGTGAGGGACAGAAGTTCTCCTGGATCTCTCAGCAAATTTCCATACCACTCATCATGGTATCCTTCTAAACCACTTTTCTGGGTTGGGACTGGGAGATGTCATTTTGCACTGGGTTCCAGTTGTACCTAGATCATAAGTTTCAGCAGGTAGTGCCAGGGGACTGTGGAGCTCCACAAGAATCCATCTTGTCCCCTACAACATCTACATGAAAATCTTGGTGAGTTCATCCAGAGATCTGGGCTGGGTTGTCACCAATATGTATGGCACTCAGCTCTATTTCATGCTTCCAGCCAATTCTATAAGACTGTACATTGAACTGGTGCCCGGAAGCAGTTCTGGAGTGGATTCATGTTAATAAACTGAAGCTTAATGCTGACAAAATAGAAGAACTACTGGTGAGAAAAAGGTCTGACCTGGGACTTAAAACTTCACCTGTTCTGGATGGGGCTGCACTCCCCTTGAAGGAACAGGTTTGTCACTTGAGTGTAGATATAGGCCTAGCCTAGTACTGGAAACAAAGGTAGCAGCGATGGCCAGGAGTGCCTTTTACAAGCTTTGACTGGTTAACTGGCTGTAGCATAAAAGATCCAGCCACAGAAATGTAAACCCTAGTCTAGACTAGATTATTGCAGTGCACTCTACATAGGGTTGCTCTTGAGAAGCATTTGGAAACTTCAGCTGGCGCAGAATGTTGCAGCTAGGCTGTTAATCAGAGTGGGTTGTAGGGACCATATCTACACTGGCTTAGATTCTGCTTCTGGACCCAATTCAGAGTGCTTATGTTGATCTATAAGACTTGGGACCAGCATACTGACACATACCCGTTCTCTTATGAACCTACCCAACCACTTCCAAAGTCCTACTTTGAGCGCCCCTGCTTTCTGAGATTAGGCGAGTAGCAACCTGGGAGAGGACCTTCATAGCTGTAGCGCCAAGACTCTAGAATTCTCTCCCCAGGGACACTTGTCTGTCCCCTTCTGTTGCCATCTTCCATCAGAAAGTAAAGATTTTTTTTCCCTTTCAGCTAATGCTCCCTTAGGGGGGTCCCTCCTTTCTGCTGTATGCTTTGTTGTTTTCATATACGTATTTTAGCTTTGGTTTTAATAACGTGTTTTGTTTGGTTGTAATGTTTTTGAGATGTATTTTTATTATGTTTTATTATGTCTTGGTGCTGATGACAGCAAAAAGATATGGTACAAATTTTGTAAATACATAATCCCCCAGTGTAGATCTACCAACTGCCTTTTTAAGCTAGGGGCCAACAACTTTTCAGAAGTAGTGTGCCAAGTCTTCTCTAATTTAGGACTTTGTGCACCAGACGCTGCAGGGCTCTATCTCAGTCTCCTTCCCCATCCTCTATACAGGCCCCTGAGGAAGTGAAAGGGAGACAGCAGTTCCACTGCAGAGTCACTTCTTGCAGTTCCATGCAATATATAACAGCTAATTGACTGCCCCTGCATTTCAGCTGTTTGATTATGAAGAGAGGGGGCTCCCTCAGTGCCAAACAGCTGAGAGAGTGGCCAGCCCTATTAGCTACCCAACAGTGAGAGGGAGGAAAAGCTCCCTCCTTCAACACCAAATACCCCAAAGGACAGCTGAGGGGGGGGGGGGTGTTCAGGCCTTTCACCTGTCCAGTACAACTGAATGCTGCACAAAATTCTCCCACATCACAAGTTGCAGGCCCTAATTTATGCCTTTATAACTTTGACAGGGCTGTTTTTAATAACAAAATAAAGCCCAGTGCTGTGACCCACCTTTTGGTGGGGATGCGTCATTGAAATCATATTAAATAAATACTCCATTATTTATACTGGCTTCCTATTTTCTTAGGCTCGAATCAAGGTACTACAAGGTCCAAAAACAGTCAGAGCCCAACATTTCTAAGAAACCAGCCTGACACCTATTCCACCATGTTGAAGACCAACTCTTAAGCTCACCATGTTCCTCACAAACTGCAAGGGGAAAAGTGTGAGAAAGAAACTTCTTAATAATTTTTAAAAGTGCTATACTCCATTACAGAAGCCATGGAAACTTCTTCATTTCATTGGGGATGCTCATATATCAGGGGTGGGCAATTGTTTTGGCTTGGGGGCCACTTTGTGGGAGCGGAGGTTAGCGGAGGGCCACACCTTTTAAAATGACTGCATTCATTAGTTAACTTTGCATTTCAGAAAAGGTATAAATTGTATCATAAAAATCAATAAAAATCAATAAGTATAAATTACATAAAATAGTGGTAGCTTTATTCAATTTATTTATTGTGCTAATTTCATATCATCTATAGCTGCAAGCATATTTAATTTTAGAATCAGTTTAATGAGACAAATGTACCGTATCACACCACGTGGCCGACTGTCTTGGCGCGCCGCAAAAAACTCTGTGGCAGGCCGCATGTGGCCCCCGGGCCGCTATTTGCCCACCCCTGTCATATATAGAAAAACTCCCAGTTCAAGCAAATGATTGCATTATCAGGAATATATTGTTTCCCTTTCTTCTGAGTGTCCTTCTTTGAGTTGCAAAAAGAAATGTGGGGAAATGATGAACCATACATATGCACGAATGAGGCTCAAGAACCCCAAAGTCTTTCTATTCATTTCAACTGGAAAACCAGATTGGTCCCATGTTTCTTTTTCCCTTGCTTGCAATATGGTCTCAAGGAGAAAATGGCTGCTACAGCGGGCAGCCCAGCAGGGAGGTCTCTTCCTTCTGATGAAGTAGCATTCCAAAGGACACTATTTCCTTCCCGGTAAGGTGAATTTAAAAGCTTTCTCCCAGCCCCGGATCTAGTCATCTTTTCCCCAGAGCATTGTGGAAAGAAAAGCCCCAAAGCATGCCTGGAACTTCCTTTCCTGTTCCTGCTTTTCTAGTAAATGAATCCCATCTCTGTGGTTAAGAAGGGGAGGGGGAGAGAGCCTTATAAATGTAAGTTCCCCCTCAGTTTTAGCCCACAGGAACCAAATGCCCTTTTAAAAGATGGATTTCCCAGCCCCCAAAAAGGTGGGGACGGAATTCTTTCACAGCTTTAAAGGGCAGGCAGCCACTAGACTGCTCATTTTGCCCGCCCCCCTGCTTCCAAGCAGGGGGAAGCAAAAGGGAGCTCTGAAATGGTTTCCTGCCCTTTAAAGCCAACAGCTGTCAGGTGGAGCGCCTATCAGCTGTTTGCTTTAAATGGCTAGCAGCTCCCCCACCCTTCCTCCCTAAGGGGAAGAGACCTTGTCCAGTGGGGGGAGGGAAGGTTTGGCTTTGTGCCTCTTCCCCCAAGCCTGGGGGAGGGAGGCGGGGAAGAGTTCTGTACTTCTGCGCTCAGCCAGGGATCCATGCGCCAGGGGCTGGGAATTTGTGTGCCAACACAGGCTAGCACAGCTTAAAGGGAATACTGATATGGATATATGTATATGTGTAGAGAGAGAGAGTGTTCACTGGCACTTTTAAGACCAAAGGTTTATTCAAGGAAAAAGTGTGCATGCACAGGAAAGCTCATACCTTGAATAAACCTTTGCTGGTCTTAAGGTTCCACTGGACTTGAAATCTGTTCTACTGCTTCAGATAAACACAGCTGATCACCTGGAACTCTGTGTGTGTGTGTGTGTGTGTGTTTGTGTAAAATAATTGTGCTAAGAAGAACTATTTTCCACTACTGATTGACTGTATCAACAATATAAGCTACATGATCAGTAGGGTAAACATACACTGAAACTTCATGCCAACACTGGGAAATGCTTCAAAATAAAAGCAGCAAATTTTTCTGAAAAAGAATATTAAAGGGGGTGGGTACCATAATACAACCCTGGACAGCAAAAGGCCGACATTTTCTTTTAAAAAACACCACTTCCCTAAAAGTATGAAACTAATGCAGGTTTTTACAAATATACCAATTCAAAGACATGGCACACACAAAAAATCTTACGTTAATGGAAATTTTAAACAACAAAATGCATTAATGGCCATAGCAAAATAAATTAGTATTATCTTAGTATTAAATTAGTATTATCTTAGTTTTGTCTCCAGTAAGCTGCTATTTCAAAGGTAAACCTATGGCAGCTAATAGTGAAATAGCTTTCCTGGATTCAGGTTTCGTCTTGTCTTTGTGGTTTCCCTTGAAGCAGATATTAGTAGCCATGCTTGAAGGAAGTGAATGTTTGTTCTTATGTGAAATTAAGTTACTAAGTTATAGTGTGCATTGCAACATACAGAAGACCCAAGATGCTCTTATAACTGTAGCTATGATGCACAGTAGAACTATTTAAATTAAATTATGCAGAAAGCACGCTGTCCAGAGTATTAGGTTATACCAGTCACTAAAAGCATTCCTTTCTCCATCTCCACTCAGCAGATAGCTCAGTACCTCTTACAAAAGATGGTCAAGCAGGAGGGTACTAAGCAACTGTTTGGAAATCACTCTTACAGAACTCATTCAAGTATCTCTTCCTCTACTTCCATGAGGTACTCATTAAGCAAATAAGTACGGTACACAGGTGATGGTGGAAAATGCCATCAAGTTGCAGCTGTCTTTTTCCTGAGCCACAGTATGCCCACCATTATGGACCTTCTGGCAATCCACAGCCACAGGAAAATGCTTATATGTATTGTATGGTGAGCTTCCAATTCACGTAAGACAAGTAAGGCCCAACAAATGTGACAAGGCCCCACCAAAGCATACACTGAAATAGCATCGGGCCTAGAGGTCAGGGAGTCGCTTTCTACTGGTTGTGTTGGAAATTTTCAGTAGCTTTTGATACTGTAATTTTCTTTTGACCAGATTAATTAGTTTATTAAAAGATTTTTATGAAATCTGCCCAATATACAAGACTCTCTAGTTGGTGCTGCAAAGGTGTAACTCATTTCCTCTGACGGCATTGAGAATGTGATTGCTGTGGTCATTAGCTCACTCACAGAATTAGGGCCACCGAGAGGGGAAGGAACTAGGGAGAATTACTGGGGCCCAAGTTAGCTGAAGGACCCCTAAAGTTAGCATCACACTGCATTTAGATTATACCTGATTTTTCTTTTAATGCAGTTTTGCACTGAAGCCACTGGGGTGCAGGGAAGGCAGAGCACATTAAATAGGCTAGAACTTTCTGCAAAGTTTACTACAAGGCTGAGGGAAACTCTCACTTATCCAATCCTGCTAAACCCAAAAACCAGGCTAGCATTGAAGCAAGGCAAGACCAGCCAGAACAACTAATGGCCAAAATAGTCATTGCTAGGCTGCAGCCTCCTACAATGGTGGTTGTTTTCAGCAGTGTTTCCCTGTTCCTTTTCCTAAACCAAGCTCTACAGTTTTGTCTGCTAAGCCGGATCTTCCCTATTAGAGTGTTGTAGGAAATAAAACACTCTTTCTGTTTCTTATTTCTCTTCCTTTTTTCCACTTTCCTCCTTCCCTCAGTTTACTCTCTTTCTTTTGATATGCCTTAATTTTTCTCCTCCACCCTTCTAACCCCCTTTGTCAAGTCTTGGTCTCAACTCCTTCTTATTCCTGGTTGGCTTTTGTATGGAATATGTTGAAAAGGAATTGTTGCATCGCTAATTTTACAAAATTTTAAATACGGTTTCATTCTTATGAAAACTGTTCTGAGTTTAGATAAAACAGTGTACAAATACTTAGCCTAAATTGCCTAGGAGTCAGCTGGCAGATATGAAAAGAGCCCTCAGTTGTTCCCAACCTGTGGGCTGGGGAGCCTGGGGGTCAATGAGTTGATGCAAAGGGTCAGTGAATCCATCCAGCTTGGGCAGGTTTCTGCCTCCCTCCATCCCTCTCACCAAGCTCACCTCCATGGCAGCCATGCTCCCCTTCATACTATGTTGGGTTGGCTCGGCCAGAGACACCCAGTAGTGCACCAGCCCAGTCAGGGCAGTTTACCTACTTGCAAGAAGAATCATGGTTCCTGAGAAGACTGGGGGCGTACTGACTCCCACTGCCCATTCCCCATCTCTGGAGACAGCTGGAAATGACCTAAGCTGTGCTAGGGTGTGCTGGCACACAATATTTCAGAGGGCTGCTCAGAGGATTTTAGCTTGAACTCACATTTTTCCCTTCTGTAGGAAGCCATGGAGGATGAGGGCACCTCCTTCTGGGGCCCATAGAATTGGACCCCCTAGTCCAAACTTTTTGAAACTTGGAAGGCTTTTTGAGGAGAGGCATCAGCAGCTATGCTGCAAATTTGGTGCCTGTACCTCAAAAAATAGCTCCCCAAGCCCCAGATACCCCCAGATAAATTTTCCATTATAGCCTATGGGGTTCATCGACTATAATGGTCCCCAAAGGCTATAATTGAGCCAGAAAAAAAACAATTGTTTTGCCCACACTTATTATGCTTTTCAGTGTGATTTGTAAGCTGCCTTGAATCACAGGAAAAGTGGGATATAAATATTTGAATAAATAAGTAGTTTGGACAGATTGATAACATTTAAGCAACTTCCTGTTTGTTAGATTAGGCAGGGTTCTGACAGTGATTGTTCTACCTCTGTTATACTTGACCTGTAATGCTGGTTGTCATATTTAACTTAAAAAACCCAAAGTAGACTGCAAGAGTTTTCTCTCTCTTAAATGCTGGTATGTTTTCTAAGGGTCAGCGCAAGGTGACAGTCCAAGCCCAGGTTTACCAATATAGTGGACTGGGGCAGGTAGACCTGTTCTCTGGAGGCCAGGTCTACCAATATAGTGGAAAGGGGTGGACAGACCTATTCTCCAGAGGCCTGTTCTAACCCTGTAGAGGACAACATTTTGTGTAATGAAATTTGATTCGGTTTTCTCTTATAATGTTTAAATTATTCTTAAAATACAGTTAAAATATAGTTTATAATCATTCATTCTGATATTTTTACAAGATTATGGAAATAATCTTCTAAAATAATGTATGCAATAGTCAAATGTAGACTCTTTCACAACTTTAACACTACTAGCTTTTTTCACTCAAAAGAATTTTGAGTGAATTTTTGCTCACTACACTGTGGAGCTTAGAGGGGACACTGGCTACAGCCCTTTTAAAAATCACAGTTTAGCTAGTAACTTCCTCATGGGCCCATCAGTTGGAATGCCTGATCCCACCCACCTCTCTGCTAGGCTGGGAAGGCCCCAGGGTAGTTCAGTAAGTGCAGGGAAGGAAGGGTCATTCCCAGAGGGGTCTATGCTGAAATAAACTTTGTGACTTGTTAAGGTGCCATTGGACTATTTTGCCAGCTAAATTAGTAATTATATTATCAGCTGTGGAAAAGACCTGCAGTTCAACACACGTGCCCAAAGAGCTAAAAGCATATTCTGGAGATATCCCCCTTCTTCCAATCCAAGTACCATAGTTAAGGCCATGGCAGGAGGGCAGCAACCAAGTATTCCTTGATCATGCCTGTAACCAGCATAACTGTAAATTCTCTCAAGGAACATTTAAAATCACACTTTAAATCCTTTCTTGAGTCAGATTCTGATACCTGTGAGCTCCTTTGGGAACTAGCTTACTGCTGAAAAGCAGGGTTAAAATCAAATATGCATCCACCAATTGTTCTGTCAAGGACTGAAAATTCATTGTGCACCCAAGTGAATTCCCATGTGTACTGACTAACTGCTAACCGCGCTGCCAAGGGGGACATTCTAGGCAGCTATACAAGTAACTTTAAACTATACAAACTTAACAAGCTGCCTTATACTGTGTAATTTATCCATACTGTCTACCCTTCAACCAGACTTCCAATCTCTGAAAGCTGCAAAAAATCCACCACCCATATAATTAAAAATGGGATCTGATAATTCCATGCTCCTAGGAGACCAAACATCCAGGAAGCTGCCAATAGCCTCCATTTGACTTTTTTTTTTCAAAACTGGATACCTGCTCTGAGAAGTCTGCAATATTCTTCCAGTGCTAAACACAAAATTGAACAGGAAAAAAATCAGTATTTCTCTTAAAAGACTATAATGTATCATAGTAGAGCAAACAAATCATCTTATTTAAAACGTATTTTGAATTAAAATTCAAATGTATTTAGAAAAACTAAGGCTGAATTATCTTTTTATGACCTAATCTGGCCAGCCCATGCAAATAACACAGCATCTCTGGCTTTCACTTTTACACCTCTACAAAAATATTCACACAGAGACAAAGCTATGTATTTCTTATCACAAAACCTCTAATCCTGCATAACAGTTGGCATATATTATACAGTTTGAACAGACCACAGAATCAAATTTCCCAAGTCTTTCCATTCTTCTAGATCTCCTTTAAAGTACAAGTTATTTTGAAATTACAATGACAACAACCATTCTAAACTGTTTCATTGCAAAATATATTTCAGGCCACCAGAGTCATGTTTAAATATTGTAGCCTTGAGAAAAACATTGACACTTCACAACTACCTCCTACCAATGGAATTCTGCTTTAAAGTCTGCATTCGAGGGTTCAATCCAGTTTCTGTCTACACTGTTCTACATGCCAAGTGGTACAGAGGAAGCTTCCTGAACCATTCCTGGCCATCACTTGCAGTATTGTTTGATGTGTAGGCTGGATTATGACCCTACCTTTACAATACCAAAGTTAACAATACAGCAGACCACTCTGTAGGAGTCATTGCTTCTGAACACAATTATGAAAACTGACTTCAAAGCTGAATAAATTAACACCAAAGTACCCATAATTTAGTGCTATGTTCTTTTTCTTGAACCACAGACGCCAGTAGGAAAGTCAAGGGTAGACCTCAATCAATTTTCAACCATCTCAGATCTTATGAATTTACAATCCCTGCAACATCATGTAGACAAAGACAACACAAAAAAAACAGCTTGGGGATTTAGATTCAAGCAAGATGTTCAGTACTTCTGATTAACCAGCTGGCAATAAGCGCTTTCTATCTATACAGAATAATGCCCCCTTAGAAATAAAATTGTATACTATATCATGGCAGATATATATGCTAGAAGGAGACTTCAAACCCATACTTGGTTTTAAAGCATAGAAAATACCAAAGAACTACTATCAAACTAAAATTACACTTTAGATTCTAAGATGGGAACTCTTCCTACCACAGTAAAGTTAAACATATTATTAGTGCTAAATTATAAGGCGGGGGGGGGGCATTATCAACAGCTCCAGGATGTCAGCACAAAATTGCCAATATAGTTATGTTACCTGCTCACCTTCTCAATAGTCTGAGGAATGATACATTTTCAACTGCAGCCAGCAAACTGGAAGGGGGAGGACGACTTGCCTTTTTCCCTCACTGTTCAGGATCTAGACAGTACTTTCTTATTATAAGAGAATAGGAGTAGATCTGACAACTTCAGTGATGGGCTCAGAATATGGTGATAGAAAATCTCCATAGTCCCCAAGCCACAGTGAGTGGGATGGGGGGAATCCCCATCTGACAACACTCTTTGCTACATTAGTTAAGGAAAGATGGAGGAATGGGACACAGCTCAGTACCCACACCAGCATTTCCCTGCCTACAGTACCCCAACCATACAATACCTAGTAATAGCAACAACTGGCCTTGGGCTGGGGAGATCTGCATTCGAACTCTCCCTCATCATGAAGTTCCTCAGATGACCCTGGACCACTCACACAGTTTAACCTACCTCCACTGACACAGTTTAACCTACCTTGGAAAAAACGAAAAGACACCAATGAGAGAAATAAATAAAAAACATTAATACTCAGACTCGGAGTTATCAGCAACGAGAATGTCTTTTTCTTTTTAAAAACAAACGAACAAACAAAACTTCCCCAAAATCTCGCTACCACTGAAGTGCCTTTCAAAGACTGTGAGGCTTTCTTGTTCCGCTTGTAAACAGCAGAAAGTTCCGTTACCCGAGCAAGTCTGCGATGAGGCAACAACCGTCTCTACCCCGTCCACCTGAGAGAGGGCTCCAGACCCGGAGGCGCAACCTCAGCCCCTAGCCATGCCCCTTCAGGTGACCCGAGCCTTGAGCGGAGAGAGCGGCGGCCAGGGGACTGCGCTTGCCTCACAGCGGCGGAACTCCACGCCCAAGCCCCGTCTCCTCCTCAGGCACCTGCCCGCAACGCCACCAGCGAGAGAGAGCGGCTAGAGACCTTCTCTTCCTTCTTCCTCAGCAGCAGCCGCCGCGCAATCTCCTTCCAAGACCTCCCAGACGACTCGACTCTCTGAAGAGCCCAACCTCCGGGCCCGGGCAGCGCAGTCTCTCCCCCTCCCCTCAGCGCCTCTCGGGCTCCAACCCACCTCCGGAGAGGAACTCTCGAAGCCACCACGCTCACCAGGCACCGGCCCAACTTCTCGCCCCTGGCCGACCACCACTTTAGAACAGGGCGCGGCCTCCTACAATGGCGGGGAGGAGGACCCTCCGGGCGGCCTGAGGATTAAGCGGAACCGCCGCGCGTGGCCACAGCCCGGGAAAGGAAGAGGTGGAGTCGGGCAGGCGGCTCCTGGTGCAGATAGCGGCGCCAAAGAGAGGGCGGAGGGAGAGAGGCACGAAGACTACAGTTCCCATCAGGCATTTCGTGTGCGGCGGCGCAATGCTGCTCCCATGAGGTGTCACGACGGCAGGTTCACCCCTCCCCCCGAAAGAAAAGCTCTCTAAGTACTTTAGTATTCTATCAGCCTCCCCCTCCCGTACCGCTTCAGTGACAGAATTGGTCGGTTCGTTTTGTGATTATTAGTGTTGTGCAACGTTTGAGTCGAGTGGCACCTTTAAGACCAACAAAGTTTTATTTAAGGTATAAGCTTTCGTGTGACTCAAACTTTGTTCTCCTGCTTCAGAGCAACACGGCTCCCCACCTGGATCTGATTATTTCCATTGTTAGCCATTTTCCATTGCGTTATCTTTTACAAGCTACTCATTCTCAGGACTACTCAATGGTGAATTTAGCAACAGTGTTGACACATTTACTGTTACGCTGACCAGAAACAAGGAAAACCCTTCAAGCAAAGACTTCAGCAAACATTACGGTTTTCCCTGAAAACGGTATGGTTTTATATGTTGAAAGAGCAGTCTCTGTTGACTAATACTGAGTAGCTGTTGTGGAACTCTACTGAGCTAGTCAAGGTGAAGAAAATAAAGGCCTAAAGCAAATGACTCGTTCCATATTAGATGTGTTTCGCTCCATACCAGACTGTATTCATTGACCTCTGCAAACCAAATACAGTTGTTGGTGAATCACCATCCATGAGTCACCCCTAATCTAGAGAAAGCAGTACACACACCCTATTCCAATGATGACCAGCGACCATGCAGCATGTAAACATTTAAAACAGCCCTCACAGATACAGTGACATAGGAAAAATATTTGAGGGGGGAGAACAAAAAATTCCCACGAGACAAACTTTATTTTGCACGCCCAGCTAAAAAGCAAAACAATTTGTTTGCTCATTTGCTCATTCTGTAGCAGCCATTCCCAACTCCAGACACCAGTTAGTGCTTCCAGACACCAGACTGGGAATGGGGTGATCTTTCTAGACGGGGTACATGCTTCCTTTTACCCTATCCATAGCACCCTCTCCATCTAATCTATTTTCTCAGTCCCTCAGTTTATACAAGAGTCAAAGAAAACACATCCATTCCTACCAGTATTTCTAAAATCACTGCTCATTCAACAATATGTGTGTTAGAAAGCACAAGCCCCTGAGAGATTTCTGGCTGTCTCTGAAAGAATAACATGCGTGCAGTATAAAATAACAAAGAAGTTTGAGCCTCAGATGGCTATCTGACATTCCAAAAAATGCATTTTTTTCACCTCGGCCCTTATATAAACCCAGCTGACAAGTAAAAGTTGGCATCCAATGAAGAGCATCCAATGAACTGCAAATTAATTGTCAAGCAAGAATTGTTACCTCTGTACTTGCAGGTGCTAGCAGAGTCCATCACCCTCCAACAACTGTTTATGACCCTTCTGTTTCTCTGATAATGATTTAATGGAGAGGAGGGAGTTGCACAAGAGCCGAACTGGGAGCAGCAGCAAAAAGAATGGGAGCAGCTATATACATTGTCCTTGACAGCTGGAATCCTTGCACTTAACTCCCAAACTATTTACATGCCTTAAAGCTCTGACCTCTCATTTCACCTCAAGTTCCTTACAACAGCTGCTTTTCCTTTAAAAAAAATACTACTACTCCTATGTCTGGCTGTAAACTCCCTGACACTACTCCAAAAAACCAGATCTCATCACTCACAACTTCTTTAATTTGAATACTCAATTTAAAGGACCAAAACAGAGCAGCTCTATCTAGTCATGGTCCCTCAACCTAGCCTACATCACTAGGTTGTTGTGAACATAAAATGGAGGCGGGAAAACAGGCACACTGCCTTGAGGCTCTTGGAGGAAAGGCAAGATAGAAATGTGATTGATAGATAAACATATATTTCCAGGACAGAGAACACTGAGGCATGGCAAGTATAGGTTTGAAGTCTCCTTAAAAAGTAACTATGATTTGCTGTTATATGAGCCCGTGAGATCCTCTGACACTCCCTCTTTCCCTCGCTGCAGTAAGATAATTTTTCTTTTTCATCAAATTTCAGCCAACTTGCCCTGACCTGGATAGCCCAGGCAAGCCCGATCGCTTCAGATCTTAGAAGTTAAGCAGGGTTGACTTTAGCAAGTACTTGGATGGGAAACTGGAATATCAGCAGTTGGAAGGCTTTAAAAAAATGGGTTGTCCTTCCCCCAGGAGCTGTTGCCAGGCAACCACAGCATTTGGGCTTCAGTTTCTGGCTGGCTATTTTGGCCTTTGAGGTAGGAACCATTGGGGCCAGGCCTGACTATGGTTGGCAGCTGCCATTTGGGAAATTCCTGGAGATTTTCTGGTGAAGTCTGAGGAGGACAGGGTTTCGGGAGGGGAGAGGCCTCACCATGGTATAACGCCACCCTTCAAAGCAGACTTTTTTTCTCCAAGGGTCAGAACTCTGTTGTCTGGAGTTCAGTTGTAATTCTGAGGAATCTTCAGGTCACACTCGTACACTGGCAGCCCTAGGCCTGCAAGCACTCTCTGGTGCTTCAGCCTGACTTGCATGACTCAAGTAAGCCTAGCTGCTTGCTACTGTTCAACAGCAGCCACCCTATGAAAGCCAGTGTGGTTTAGTGGTTAGAGCTTCAGAGTAGGGCCTGGGAGACCCAGGTTCAGATCCCCATCTTGCTGTGAAAACACACTGGGTGATTTTGGATCAGTCACATACTTTCAACCTAACTACCTCACAGGGTTGTTGTGCAGATAAAAAAAGGAGAATAATGTAAGCTGCTTTGGTGTGGAAAAAGATGGTAGTTTTCCTAGGTGGAGGCTACAGGGGAAGCTGAGGACAGACAAACACATAAAGGCAGGCTGACTGTTGCGTGAGAAGGAGATAGGGTTGCCAACTCATGGTTTGGAAATTTATTTACTTACTTTTGGGATTTTATCCCACCCTACCCTGCATGCGAGCTCAGGGCAGCTTACACCATCCAACAATAAAACAATACATTAAATAGGTCAGTTCATTCAAACATTAACTCAATTTAAAATTTAGTCAACTGATTTAAATATCTACCGGCAGCTCGGTGAATAGTTTCTTCTTCTTTCAGTGCGGGGTGCATTCATCTTGAACAGGTGAGTCACTCCAGGCACCACAGTCACTTGAGCAGGGAAGGCCAATGTTATTTGACATCCAACCAAGGGCCTGGTGAAACAGCTGCTTTTTGCAGACCCTGCAGCATTGCAATAAATCCTGCAGGGCCCTGTTCTCAGTCAGGAGCATGTTCCACCAGGCTGCGGCCAGGGCTGAGAAGGGGACTGCTAGATGGTGTTGGTCTGACTCTTTCGGGCACATATTGGGAGTGACAGTCCTGCAGGTATGCTGGTCCCTGGCCACATAGAGCCTTAAAGGTTAATACCATAACCTTAAACGTGACTCGGTACTCAACTGGCAACCAATGCAGCTGGCACAGCACCGGCTGAATGTGCACCCCCACAGACGTCTCAAAAATCACCACATTTTGTACCACCACATTTTGTACCAGCTGGAACTTCCAGGTCAAGTTTAAGGGTAGGCCCATGTAGAGCGAGTTGCAATAATCAAGCCTGGAAGTGACCATTGCATGGATCACTGTTGCCAAGTCATGAAAGGAAATGTAGGAAACCAGTTGCCAGACCAGCCAAAGATAAAAGGCTGATCTGGCAACATTTTGCAACCTTGGCCTCCATGGCAAGGGAGGCATTCAGAGTCACTCCCAAACTCCTAACCACTGGTGCTGGCATCAATGACACCCCTCCAAGGGTTGGGAGTTGGATTCCCAACGCCCCCCCCCCCTCCACAACTCCGGAACAGGACTTCCGCCTTAGCTGGACTGAGTTTCAACCAGCCCTGTTGTAACCATTCAGCCATAACCTCCAATGCCCTCGCCAAGATATCTGGGGCAGTCCTACCAGTCGTCCATCAACAGATATAGCCAGGTGTCATCCGAATACTGGTGACTACCCAGCAGAAACCCCTGGATTAACTAGGCGAGGGAGCACATATAGATGCTAAACAACACTGGGGAGAAGATTGCCCCTTGTGGGATGCAACATACCATAGGGTAACGTGATTAAACCCTTTCCCCAAGTGCCACTCTCTGTCCCTTACTATGGAAGAAAGAGGACAGTCACTGTAAGTCTGTCCCCTGAATCCCCACATCAGCGAGGCAGTGGGCCAAAAGATCAGAATCGACCATGTTGAATGCTGCTGTTAGATTAAGTAGCACCAACCAGCACAAACCTGCCTCGATCCAGATATCTCCGGAGATCATCCATGAGGGCGACCAGCACAGTCTCCGTCTTATGGCCTGGGCAGAAGCTGGAATGAAATGGATCCAGGATAGAGGCATCATCCAGGAACCCCGTAGCTGCTCAGCCACAACTTTCTCAACTATCTTTCCCAGGAATGGCAAGTTTGTTACTGGGCAGTAGTTGGCCAGGGCCATAGGGAAATTAGAGGGGTAAAGCCTGGGGAGGGTGGGGTTTTAGGAGGCAAGGGCCCTTAGACAGGTATAATGCCATAGATTCCACCCTCCAAAGTAGCCATTTCCTCCACGGAAACTAGCATTGACAAACTCCAGGTGAGGGCTGGAGATGATCTGGAATGACAATGATCTCCAGATGACAGATCAGTTCTCCTGGAGAAAATGGCTGTTTTGGAGGGTGGTGTCTATGGCATTATACGCTGCTGAGGTCACTTCCTTCCCCAAACCTTACCCTCCCAAGGCTCTACCCCCAAATCTCCAGCAAGTTTCCGAACTAGAGCAACTGTACAGGGAACTGCTCTATGAAACTGGGAGACCTTCTGTGAGTCCTGGAGAACCACTTCCACTGCTGCTGATGTGCAGAACAGGAAACAGGCGTGAGGTCAGAAGAGTGATGGGGGCAGAAAGAGCATGATGGGGTGAGAGCAGACAAAAGAAGGAGTGATGAGTTGGGGGACAGAGAGGTGACAGGCATGGAGAACAGATGGTGGTAGGGAGAAAGGGGGGGAGCACAGGTAGGAGGAATGGGATAGCCACTCCTGCAAGTTTCTTGCAAGTTCCCACTTGTATGTATCTAACATCTTTAATAAAATCTTACCATAAGGTATTTAATTTGAAGTGGTTGAGCACAGTTAAAAGGACTGCCTTTCAATGCATTGGTAGGAGCAGATGCAAAATACAAAACTCTCTGAAGCTGACATTACATTAAAGGAAGCCATAGTCAAGTCAAGGCAAATAGAAGCTCACAACTGACCGCTCATCACAAGCAACAGCTGCTCATATATGCATAATGAGCAACAAAAATAATCCCTCTGCAATTGTTGTAAGGGCTCCCTTCCACCGCACAGATGCAGAGCAGTCTTTACACTGAGGTAGTCACTAAACCATTCTCTCAGCTATCATCACTCAGCACTTTGTTCAAGGAGCATAAAAGACCAGTGTCTCATTCACCAGGACTGAAAGAAGTCAGAAAACAAGCTTTTTAATGAACTTTTGATGAAAATCCAGACAGAATACCAAGGGACAAGGAGAACAGTACAGCTGAGATATAACCTCTCTGTATGAATTCAGGTTATACTATAGTGCAGTGCAAAAATAAAATGTCTACTTTTATTCTATTGATATTTTATATCTTCCCTCTACCAATATGGGAGATGGGCACATTTTCTTTATGAACCTTGTATTACATGCTAGCAGCCATTTAATGCCCCCTAGTGACATGTAAAGCTTGTTGAACATAGAAAAATTACTAATCTTAGGCACTGCTCAGTTTTTTTATTAATGAAACAATTTCCTTTCTATATTTCCTTGTATTTTCAAAACTAATGATTTTCCAAGTGTTCTCCCAGTACTTGGAATAATTCCATCAACTTTATCATCCTCTGGGATTCAAATTCATTCAACGTGTTTTACATGAGCATTTGAAACTTTCTTCTAAAGCGTTACTTTTCCACGCAGAATTCAGTTTTGTCCACGTGACTGATCTTTATTATTACATTCATAAAATCAACATCAGATAATTTCTGATGCTCAAAGAAATTCTCCTGTTCTGTATGATGCCAAATTGCTTCTAAAGCAAAAATACGTGAGAATCTTGTGACATTATACTCGCAACATATCCCCCCAGATAAAGCTTTTTATTTATTTTAATAGATTTATAACTTGCCTTCTCTTCCCGAGTCACTAACAAAGCAGCAACAGCTTTCAAGGACTAGGGTCCATTTATTTAGACGTATGGATGGATTCTCACTTTGCATTAATTTTATATAGGAGGTAGCTGGTTTGAAAAAGACAGCCACATAGTTGTTGAAGAAGAAATGTGGGAAGTATAGAGTGAAATGTAATAATAATGTAATGTTCAAATTTTAATAATATAAAATTCAAGTCTGATCAGGAAAAATAGAATTCACTAGATATGCTAGATAAATACTTGTAATAGGTAGGGAGTCACAGGTTTTATTAGTTCCAGATTAGCAGCCATGTAAGTCTTTAGCAGAAAAATTAAACCGAATTCCAGTGACACCTAGGAAATTAACCAAATTTATTTCAGCACAAGCATTCATGAGTCAGAGCTCACTTTATCAGATGGTTCAACCCAGAGAACAGATTTCTCAACTATAAAGCACTGGGCCTGCTCCCAAATAGTGATGCTGTGCCAATCACAACAAGTCTGTTCTTCACTTCCCGTATCTTGTTTGATCAGTCTGTTTACACAGTTTGACAGTCTTTCCATGAGGATTCAATAAAGTTTTGTTTCATTTCACAATGAGCTCTAAACAAACAAGAACTCTCCATGCTTGAATAAAGCTAAAAGAATAAGGCTGGAGCACAATATAGTAGTAACAAGAGTCCCTGTGCATACTAAGGTAATGTGATGTTTGAGCCCAACTGGTATTTGCAAGTCCAGTCCCTGGTTTACCTAAAAGGAAAAGGAAAATTAAAAGACAAACACTTCATATCTCATATAACCCACATTTCAACAAGATGGGTAGCCGAGTTAGTCTGTCTGTAAAAGTTAGAAAAGAGTAAGAATCCAGTAGCACCTTAAAGAGTAATAAAATTTGTGGTAGGGTATGAGCTTTCATTAGCCACTGCTAATTTTTTCAGATATAGCTAGAATATGAGTCCATCTATATAGTGGAAAGTGGAGTGATTTCAGATGCCAAATGACATTAGCAGGCAAAAGACAATAGCAGGTGTGACTGGATTAGGTGTGATATGCACAGAGGTAGTAGGCATGGAGAAATCAGCATTGCTACCTCTTTGCTTATCATACCTGCTATTGTCATTTGCCGGCTAATATCACGTGGCATTTGAAATCACTTCACTTTCCAGTATATAGTACAGATGGACTGACATTCTAGCTGTATCTGAATTTCATCAGCAGTGACTCACGAAAGCTCATACCCTGTCACAAATTTTGTTAGTCTTCTAAGGTGCAGCTGCTACCGGACTCTTACCTTTTGAACAGTATTTTCAAATGGCTTTTAGCTTAACTACTGTAGTCTATCCATCTGTTTCAGCACTTTCTATTTTAAAGGGTTCCCTATATCAACCTCCTTTCGTATTTAATTCTTACAGCACTAAAACCATGCAGAAGACAAACATCTCCCATAAACCAGCCTATCCATATGGAAACTTGGACTACAATCTTGTGCTCTAGTAGTCCACAAAAGTCAGCATGAAGCAATCTAACTTGTGCACAAGAACGTATCCTTGGGTTTGAATCCTAGACTTCTGTCCAACACACACTTTTATCTCTGGGTGTTGCAGAGGCAGTCCTCCATTGTGGCATTTACTACCTCTGTGCTAGGCACTTTGGGCTCACAGAAACACTGGAAATGGTGCTCATAGAAGTGCCTAATACCAAAGAAATCAAGCACCGCAGAGGACTGTCTCCACAGTCCCAGAGAGAAGGGCATACAGAGCAAAGATATACAGTCCCAAGCCCAAATTACTTCTGTTGCATTGGATCCAAACCAGATGTTCCAGTGTTAGAATGGAACTTTCCTGCCTCCCCCAAACAACTACAGCCCACTAACCTACAAAAAATGCTGTTCCCGAGGGATAAGTGGCCCTGAGCAATGACATGAGGGGTACGTGCAGGAGGAAGCGGTGGAAATTGCCAATGTAGTCTGGAATCATTAGGGACATTTAATATATCAATATATTTTAGGAATAATCAACGCACTAGTTGGAACTTCACGGTGTCCCAATGGCAGTTAAGCTTATTCTTCTGAGAACATGGTTCTTCTACTTTAGTTTCTTTCAAACATTCCGCTGATAGCAATCCTAGGCAAAAGAAAGCAAAAAACCCACAAAAATCAAACCTAATACTGCAGAAATAATTTAACTTAAAATTTTAAATACTCTTTTCCTCAATTCAAAATGCCTGCTTAGGTCTCTCCCTCCTAGTTCTACTGAAATATAAGACCCCACCCCCAAGATTTATGATTCCATGGTGCCTTTTTTATTCCTGTTCCTCTTGTTACCCCTTTCTCATTCCCAAAAGCAGAGGGTCAGTGTTTCTTACGTTTCTGGCAATGGACCAGTATTTCTGGACTCTTCAGTATGGCAGAGATTTTTCCATCAACCTCTGCTGGTTGGTGATACCGGCAGTGCAGAGGTAATATTGCTCTAAAACAGTAATAGCATTCAGGATCAGGTTTCATGTAAACGAGAACAGCGGTTTCAGTGGCTAAATACTCCGGAGCTTCCAAATCTACATAATCACCGATCACCAAAGCCTGCACACACACAAAAAAACCCCCATAATTAAAAGCACAATCATGTTGTAGACACTGGCTGAATCCACTGTCATATTCTGGTTCTTGTATCTTAACAATGTAAGTAAAGATCCAGCTGAAAATTGACAAAGGGGTCAAATGTTTGATATGTAGGTCTTTCAGAGTGCCCAAAGGAGTCAGTTATCTCATCTCCCCAGTAAGATAAAAGCTCATGTCTTCAATGGGTTTTTTAACTACTTTTTATTTGTATCTTTAACAATGCAATCCTAAATTCAGGTGGGTAGCCCTGTTGGTCTGAAGCAGGAGAACAAAGTTTGAGTCCAGTGGCACCTTTAAGACCAAGTTTTATCCAAGGTATAAGCTTATGTGTGCAAGCACACTTCTTCAGGTAAAGTGAGACAGAATTTCCTCAATCATAACGGTTGAGGAAATTCTGTTTCACTGTATCTGAAGAAGTGTGCTTGCATATGAAAGCTTATACCTTGAATAAAACTTGGTCTTAAAGGTGCCACTGGACTCATACTTTGTTCTAATATAATCCTGAAAAGACTTTCCTGGGAGCAAGGCTTGCACTGTAAAACTATAAGCAGAGACACAACACTAGAGCTGCCATTCTCAATAACATTATGAGATCCCTCCCTTGGGACTTCATAACACCGCTGTTCAGTGGTCTTCACCTGACTGAAGCCCACTTACTTCACATTTTAGATTTTAAAAAACCTTTGAGAATTTTTTTTCCCTTCACAAAACTGGTTTCATGAATAACAACCTGGTAAATACTTGAGGATTTCCTCTAAACTGGGAGCACTGTCCTCTAAATTTGAAGGAATTGTTTAAAGTATTTTCATAAACATTGGTACTAGAGATTTTCAGTTCCATGAAACAATAGATATGCATGATTCATTCATTCAATCAATCAATTTATATCCCACCCTCCCCACCAAAGCAGGCTCAGGGTGGCTTACATAAAAAGTTAAAAACACATAAATAACATCAATTATAAAAACATATAGTTAAATCTAGATCATTGTACACAATCATAAAGTGCTAGTAGCGATCGATGGCAGTTATAGAGTTGCATAGAGATCACAGCAGGTCATAAAGGAAAGGTTAAAAAAAAGAGTATAGTCAGCACTGGCTTATAGCTTATCAAGTCCATTTTTACTGACTAACGCCAGCTGCTGGAGGTAGCCCAAAGAAAGCAGGCCTTGCAACCGTTCTTCAAGGAGAGAAAAAGATCAAATATATTAACTTCTACTTGAGTAAATTCAGTTTAGTATACTTACAGATTGAGGGGTATGACACATAGTCTATCTGCTTCCAACAAGAGCTAAGTGCTAGTATGCCATTGGAACTGTGTGTATAATCACTGGAAGCCATTTTGTGTCTTTTCCCCAAATTACTTTCCCTTGGCTGAACATCAACCCAAAATCATACCTCAGTAATATTGTGTCTATTTAAAGATGTCAGTTCATAGGGGTCCACATATAATCCTTTTGGAAGGTGAATTTTAATTGCCACCATGCAGCTTCCTCTGCCATCATCAACTGTACTGAGTTTTATCTTACTCAGGAGATCTCTTAACATTAAGAAAAACAAAAAGACAATTTAAAAGCTCTTTCAATGCATATTAAATTTATGCCAAAGATTTCAAGCCTTCAAGACTTCTGCATATATGCCTGAAACTGTATTTTATACTACTTCTGCTACTTGTGTTCTAGGGCTGCAGTCTTCCCCACTGAACTCATTTCTGAACATGCACTTGCACAGCCTGGAACTTTTATTGACAATTATATACTTGTCACAAGTCCATTTTATTTAGCATAAATCATCAGCTCACTTGTTCATTTGACCATATGCATACTGACTGGTTAGATGGGTGAAAAAGTTTGAAGGATTTCAGTCTTTATAGCCATTAGAACAGAAGCACTGTTTAATACCTGGTTGTCAGAAACTTACCTGTGAAAGCCATCTTTCAAGAGCCATTGTGTGACCTCTGGACAAGAATCCTGTGCAGCTATAAGATGAAACAAAAAGTGAAAGACGAGTCTTCTATCATCATCAATACTGACATATTTTACACTGACACTTATAAAGTTTGAACATTCTTCTAAAAATGTGACTAGTGTCCTTTATGAAAGAGATTAAAAAACAAACCACTATCATTATAAATGAAATTACCTCCTGAAGTGATGGCAGACAATTCAGCCTTGAAATATATCAATTGCTGCTTACTAGGCTAATCAAGAGGCACCTGCTCAAACCTGCCCACCACCATTTATGTATTTATTTCCAGCAGCCACAACAATTCTGTCATGTTTTTCTCCACCAGGGAAGAAGTAATGAGGTGGTCTTGGCTATTTGGAAACAGTTACAGTGGCTGTCAATTTGTTTCAAAGTTCAGTTCAAGGTGCTGATTATGATCTTTAAAACACTTCACAGCCTGGGGCCCATATATCTGAAGGTCTGTCTTCCTCTCATATGCTCCTGTGCTGCAACGACAATCTTCAGGCTGGCACTTGCTGGCCATTCCCCAAATTAGGGTGGCCCGCTTGGCACCAATCAAAGCCTGGCCTTTTCCATCATGGCCCTTCTTTGTGGAATGGTCTCCTTGAAGGGAACCCCCCCAGTGGAGATCTTCAGGAAGGGTTGTTTGTTTGCCAGGGTTTTTGATGGGATATGAACAGCAGGCATTTTGTTTCTTATTTCTTTTTATTTTTTATTACGTGGAGGTTGCCTTGGGCCAAGAGGAAAGGCAGAATATGTATTTTTATAAAATAAATAAGGTGATCTAGCTGCTGACTGGTCTCCCCTGCCTCCAATCTGAGAGATTATTGAGCCTTGCAGAACCCATTTTATTTCTATCTGTGCTCTCTGGCAGAGAGACACAGAGAGAGAAATAGCTTAACAGCAGCAAAAAACCTCCATTCTGTCTTCCTGAACAGGAAAATATAACAAAGCTCTCTAGTTGCTGACAAGTTGCTGTATTTTTCCTTCTCTGACCAAAGAGAAAGATCTCTCACTGTAAGAGCCAGTGTTGCAAGCTGTTAGAGACCTGGTTTGAATCCATACTTTTCCACAGAAGTTTGTTGGATATCCTGGGGGCAGTCACACATTCTCAGCCTAACCTCACAGGGCTGTTGTGAGGATAAAATGGAGAAAAGGAAAACACTGTAAAGCACTTTCAATCCCCACTGGAAAGAAAAGCAGGATATAAATCTAGTCAATAAATAAATCAGCAGAAGAAAATGTAGACTGCCACAACAGGAGCTAAGTGTCCACACCTATGGTGCTTATTCTCCAAGGCTATTTGGTCTATGCATAGACTCTAACCACTTCACAGACTTCAATGGGACTGCTCCACAGCACAGATTTATATATATTTATAACGCAAATAAACTGACTGAATATGCAATGCAAGTTAGAAGTTGGTTAAAATTAATCATGTAAGTACTGTGCATGAACGTTAACATGTTAAATAAAAAATGTTAACACTATATTCCATAATTAAGCATGATATGACAATACATTCAATGCACTAGCAAATTAGTGCTATATTCAGTCTGCTCATTAACTAGAGAAAAAAGAGATTTCAACTTACATACATGCTCTGGCATGAAAACAAAGAACACAATCCCAAATGAAAAGGTACCCAACTGAAGGAGCACACGGTTTTGCCATTGAGACATCTTGAAATAAAGCTAAAAGAAAAAAACAAATCAGATCACTAGCAGCTATGGCTACAAGGTTTAGAGTTGTTTTTGTTAAAACTGCCATTTTTTGATTTAGAACAACCCTTCACTTTTTGACGCTCATGACAAGGAGAGAATAAGCACAACTACTGCTTTCAAACCGTATGCATTGTTTTGATCACCCACATAACTTCAGCCCAGGACTATATTAGTATGCTTTAGTACTAACTTGAAGTCGTTACATTTCTGAATTGCACTAGAAATACTGTGAAATCTGGAGCTAAATTCTGGGTGCCAGCTCATGCGCACGCACGCTTCGCAGTGTGCGTACACACAAATGCTTATATCCCAAATTAAGCTCTGTTGGTCTTAACGGTGCCACTGGACTCACTTATTTCAGATCTCAGTCACTCTGTGACAGCAGGTCATTTATTATTTATCATATCTGCATGTAATCCTTGTGCATTATCCGCACAAGAGTCATCTACACACATTTAGGGTGTTGAGTCCGACGAAGGCGGCTTGCAATCCTCAAAAAGCCTGAGTGAAGCAAGGTATACTGAAATCAACAGAAGTTTCTTCCTCGTGGTGGAAGCAGTTTGGCCTCATCCCCCTAACAACGGGTTGTAAGCCACTAAACAAAGCTAATAACCAACCTTCTCTCCTAAATACTCACAGAAAGCTACTCTGAAAGCGGGAACAATGAGCACATCTTTCTACCGTGAGAAGAGGCTCCAACCGGGAACTCCCGACATATCCTCACAACAGCAGGATGGAGGCTAGCAAGACCTGGATGGACTCCCCTTTCCCTCCTGTGCTGAGACAACATCTGCCCGCTAACATCCTCCGCTGTCAGCGCCTCCTACTCCGTCACCCAAAGGAAGGGGACTGCAGCATTAACGTATTCAGCACCTCCCACATATGGAGGGATTTCTTCTTACGTCATCCACTCAGCGCCTTGTCTGCGTGCGTCCAAGGCCCTCCTTGGGGAACCGTCTTATCCGTGCCTGCTTGGAAAGACCTCGCCGGTCATCGTTTTCCTTTGTTAACCCCAAATTGATATTAATTCTCAAACAAAGGAAGAAACAGAAAAAAACTTAGAATCTCCGCAAGTTTCGTTTTTTTTCTTCGTTGCGGGCCTTTGTGTGGACAGAATTTACTGAGGGGCCTGACATAGTGATGGCGCCGAGCGGTCGTTATGGTGATGAGTCCGAGGAGAAAGAGGATTTTAACAAGCAACTGTACCTTTAAAATGAATCAGTGGCACCACCTGTAAGTTTATTGTACTATCATGATATATTTGATATACATTAATAGTGTCAGTTTCCTTTAACTGTATGCTGATTTCTGCATGTTGTTTTCTGTATTCTCAAGGTCAAAAAAACCATGTGTTTCTTAACATATAGTTAGCAAGCAACTGTACCTTTAAAATCTTATGTCTGTATTTCTACTTAAGAATCAGTAAGATAGCATGCCACTAAGAACTTTGGGAAGACATTAGAGAGATGTTGCGTTGAGCCACATTATTGGCATTCCTGTAGTGGTGTTTGTTCTTTTCCTCTCTGGGAAATGAAGGTCAATTGTTTCTATATTGATGTAAGCAGGGGTCCTTTCGTAGAAAAAGAGCTGCAGGAGCTCATTAGCATAAGACATTAGCATATGCCACACCCCCTGACATCACCGGAAGTGTGTCAGAAGGCCACACCCCCTGACATCACCGGAAGTGTGTCAGAAGGCCACACCCACCACTCAGGCTCCACCCCAAAATTCTGCAAGGTATTTTTTAACTCAGAGCTGGCAAGCCTATCTGATGGCACACGTGGGGGAAAACAAACAAACCACCCATGACAGGTAAAGAGGGGGAATACCAGGATACCAGGTCAATATATTTTTATTCTCTTTGGCATTGATGGTGCTTTTAGTGTTCCTTTTCTGTTTGACTGGCAGCTTTCATCTCTGTTACAGCTGACTGTGGATTTTATATCACTGCTATTTAGTGTTATTTTTGTCAGCCACAACAAGGTCACTTTCAGTCTGTTGGTTATGGCCCAGCTCTCCCTCTTCCTGTCACATGACTGACTTGCAGCTCACAGGATCCTGGTTCAAGAAAGAGAAGGATAAGAGATTGGATATATACCCCACCCTTCACTACCCGAAGGAGTCTCAGAGCGGCTTACAAACTCCTTTCCCTTCCCCTCCCCACAACAGACATCCTGGGAGGTAGGCGGGGCTGAGAGAGCTCTTGACAGAAACTGCTCTTTTTCAAGAACAGCTGTGCCAGAGCTATGGCTTGCCCAAGGTCATCCAGCAGGTGTAAGTGGAGGAGTGGAGAATCAGATTAGAATCCGTGCACTTAACAACTACACCAAAGTGGTTCTCTGATACACTTGAGTTTGAGCAAAATTAGAATGCAGTGTGTTCCAAGAGGATTCCAGTAGGAATTGTTTCTCTTGCTCAGTTGATGGAAAACGCAGATTTCCTGGTCTAACCATTTCTTTAACACAGCTTCTCATAGGAAAGCAGGCTGTATGAGAATGTGACATTCCACATTATGGGGAGCAAAGTGCTGCATTATTTTAAAAACTGTGTGGAACCTGTTAGTGTTCCACTTCTGGCATTTTGCTGAAGAGTTATCTGTCTGCAGTGCCAAGGGACCCCTTGCATGGAAGATGCCAAGGTTAAAGGAACATCACCCACTCGTATCTGACATGCAAACATTTCTGTCTCCACTACAACAGCTAGATGGATCAACACATCCAAAGAGGTTTTCCAAGAACAAATAGTTTCAATGTGTCAAGACACATAAGGACTTGCAGTTGCATCCAAAAAGGTGTGTTTGTGTCTGTGTAAAGTGCCCTCAAGTTGCAACTGACTTACAGTGACCCCCTCGGGGTTCTTGAGGCAACAGGCAAATGGAGATGGTTTGCCATTGTCTGCCTCTGTGATCCTGGACTATGTTGGTGGTCTCCCATCCAAGATTTAACAAGGGCTGGCCTTGCTAAGCTTCAGAGATGGGATAAAATTGCACTCAAATGTCCAGTTGCCCTCCCTGGGAGCTATGAAATTTTTTTTTTGTGCAGCTCATGGCCAGAATAAATGTGTAAACACTTCACATCCCCCCTTTGGAGACGGTGCTTCACTCACATCAGTCCCCTGCTAGCCACTCCATGTATGGCTGAGTGGGGGGGAGAGAATATCATGGAATTAACCTTATCTAGTCCAACCCCTTTCACAGGAAATTCAAATACCTCCTTCCCCCACACACACTCAATGACACCCCACACACTCTTCCATGCCCAGAAGATGAGAAAAAACCTCTAGGATCTCCAGCCAAACTGGCCTGGAGAAAAATTGCTTCCTGACTCCAAAGTGGAGATCAGAATTTCACTGGGCATGTAAGAAAGGGCCATGAGAACGGAGCACTGAGGCAACCCTTCCTGCCCTCCCTCTCATGATCTGCCTAAGTTCACAGGATCAGCATTGCTGTCAAATGGCCACCCAGCCTCTGTCCGAAAATGTCCAAAGAAGGAGGGACATAAACAGAGAGAGAGAGGAGCCTTCTCCTCCCAGACTCTCCCAACTCACTGCTGCTGCCTCCCCCGGCAGGGGAGGAAAAGAAAGAGGCCCCCCTCCCCGCCGCCGCCTCCCTGGGCCTGCACAGCACGCGGGGAGGAAAAGAAGAAAGCCCAAATCACAGACGCCCAACTCACCGACGCAATCTCCCCCGGCCTGCACGGCACACCGGGAGGAGAAGAATGACGCCCAAATCGCAGCCGCTGCACAGCACGAGGGAAGGAAAAGAAGGAAGCCCCCTCCCCGCCGCCTTCTCCCCCGGCCTGCACGGCACGAGGGGAGGAAAAGCAGGAAGCCCCGTCCCCGCCTCCTTCTCCCCCCGGCCTTCACGGCACGAGGGGAGGAAAAGAAGGCAGCCCCCTCCCCGACGCCGCCTCCCCCGGCCTGCACGGCACGAGGGGAGGAAAAGAAGGAAGCCCGTCCCCGCCGCCTTCTCCCCCAGCCTGCACGGCACGAGGGGAGGAAAAGAAGGCTCCCCGGAGCGCGGAGTCCTTACCAGGTGCTTCCTCCGGTCGGGGATTCTGGGCTGCTGAGGGAAGGGGGCGGGGCTTATGTACCCGCCCCCTAGGATGCCTCTTTTCACTGCCGGAGCGCTGCTCCGGCGCGCCCCTGCTCGAACGGAGGCCTGGATGTAAGACACATGTTTTTTTAAACAGCTCTGTCAAGAAATTGGTGACAAACACCAACAAAGAGAGAGAGTTGAAAAAGATATACGAAACTGCTGTTTAATCCTAGGAAAGTGTGTTTTCTTTATCTCTTGCATTCCTTGGATCCACATGTTTTCAAATATTGTCCAGGAACTTGAAAAATGAAGACTTTTCAGTCTGCTTTGTTCACTTCACAGCTCTGTTAGGACACCTTAAAGAGTAAACATTCCAGGAGCATAGCCAAAACATTGTCAAGAATATTTGCATCAAGATTTTGTATTGTGTTCATGCTATTATTTACTGGCTTTGCTTATATTTATGACATGTACTTCACACAAGGATGAATGTTGTCTAATATAGGAAATTTGCATTATAACTAAGTGTGTTAAAGTTAGAAGAGTGATTTTCTTTGGTGAGCTCATTTTTTTCTATGACATTTGTGACTGGCATCAGCTGCTTTCTCTAAAATTTTAATTTGGTGCAACATTTAAGCATGCCTCATTGAAGCCAGCTGCATTTGAAATAGCATTTAATTTTTTTAAAATTTCCCCCAAAGCCTTTTTTGAAGGATAACTTTTAAACAAAGAATTAGGAATTTCCTGGTTCTTTTAAAATTTTGCTCTTTCTTTTCTCTTTTTAACAAATGTATTTCAGATTACTACATTTGCACATATGAGATTTTTGGATTAAAGCTATAGCAGGAGCTGGGATGTCTTTCATTGCAAAAAAGTGTGGCATTCAGTTGCAGCCTCCATCTATTATTTTAATTTACGAAGATCAGGTCAAGAATAATATACGGAAGCGCATCATGCCTGTTCGGAATTTCTCCAAGTACTCAGGTATGGCATGTTTATTCTGCTAGCTTATAACTGGTCCATTTCTGAAACAGGTAGTTATAACCATCATTTATTTATTAATACATACATTCAACTTGTAGACTGCCCTCCCCTGTGCAAAGGGCTCAGGGCAGTGAACAACAGTTCCAACAGATGCATTGACATTCAAGTTAAAAACAGTTAAAACGCTGAACAATATAAAACTATTTCAGACTTAAATAGCCAATTTGTATCCTTAGCCCATGGGAACAATCTGGAAGCATTGTTATTGCCTTCGACTTGATTATATCAATTCCTTTCTAGGGTTAAATTCTATCTATCACAGTTTTGCAAAGCTGCAGAAGAAGTTGTTTGTTTGTAGTGCTGATTGGCTGGTCTCCTGTGATGGCTCCAAGAAACTGGTCCTATAAGTCCTCAGTGCAGCTTAGCATTTTTTTAAATTTCTCCCTTTATCAGTAAAGTGATGAGTGCACAGACAAATGAATAACTGTTCATATGGCACTTGAAAAGAACAAAGGAAAATAGCATGGGGTGGAGGCAAGCCCGTGTTTCGTTATTATTTTACTACTGTAAAAACAAGCTTATCTCATAGCTAACGGAATATGTCCTGACCTGGATGGCCCAGACTAGCCTGATGTTGTTACATTTCAGAAGCTAAGCAAAGTTGGCTATGGTTAGTACTTGGATGGGACTGGAGACCATTATGGAGGTCTAGGGCTGCTACATAGAGGCAGGCAGTGGCTAACCACCTCTGAACACTTGTTACCTTGAAACCGCTATGACATCTTTGTACGTTGGCTGTGACTTGACAGCACTTTCTATCACCACCAAGGTACTATAAGCTCTCTTTTTATGACACTTGTCATATCCTGGTGCCAGCATCAGAGGTTAGGAGTTTGGGAGTGCTCCTGGATGCCTCCTTAACGATGGAGGCCCAGGTAGCAGCCGCTGCAAAGTCAGCCTTTTATCATCTCCAGTTGATCAAGCAGTTGGTTCCCTTCCTTGAACACAATGACCTGGCAACAGTGATTCATGCAATGGTCACCTTGAGATTAGATTACTGTAATGCTCTCTACATGGGACTGCCCTTGTCCCAAGTCTGGAAGCTGCAGCCAGGCCGTTGTTGGGCCTCCTCATTTGGGAGCACATCCAACCTGCGCAAAAAGCTCTGTACTGGCTGCCTATAGCATACCGAATTTGGTTCAAGGTGCTGGTTCTTACCTTTAAAGCCCTATATGGTCAGGGACCTTGATACCTAAGGGACTGCCTTTCCCCACATGTTCCCCAGAGAGCATTACGATCGGGGTCCCAAAATCATCTGGCTCTGCTGGGCCCCAGAGAAGCCAGGCTGGCCGTGACGAGGGCCAGGGCCTTCAGAGTGGTGGCTTCACACTGGTAGAATGAGCTACCGGAAGACATCAGGGCCCTGCGGGACCTTTTACAGTTCCACAGGACCTGCAAGACAGAGCTCTTCCACCAGGCTTTCGACTAAGAAACCGCACTATATAACTAGGGCCCTGGCCCCAATATTAACATAATCATTAACATCATTATAACATCATTTAAACAGCCAGATATAACTCAGATTACACTGGCAGTTGATTGTTTGTACTATTGGAAGCTGCTCATGCCTGCCATCATATGAATTAAGTCAGCACTAGCACTTTGTATTTTTAATGTGTATCCTGTTGTAATCTTAGATAAATTTGTTTTATCTATTTATAATCCTGTGTAAGCTGCCCTGAGCCTGCTTCAGTGGGGTAGTAAATAAATAAATAAAAATAAAGTTGCATTCCATTATACAGCATAAGAAAATGTACATGGACTGAAACCTAACATGTACCCAGTACTTTAGGTTTGGCTGTGGACAGAAGTGGTGATGCAAGCACCCTGAGAAACAGCCAGTACATTTGTTCCACCTCCCATCTTTCTAGAGCCCATTGTATTGATTTTATGGGCCTTGCTACTAGTCCAGGTATAAAGAAAAACAAAAATCAGGAGACCAAAAAAGAACATACTGTGGGATGTCAGCTTCCTTACACAATGTACAGCAGGGCACAGTACAATATGACCTTCAACACAGAAGGCTCCATGTCCAAGGGACTTTCAGCAACAAATTCATTTTGAAACTTTAAGCTGAAGTATTGACCTTTCCAGCAGTTGTGTGACACATCAGCAACAGAAGTGCTTCCTAATATTCTGCCAGACCCATCAGATCATGTCTGATCAATTTTCAAATTACTGCAGCCAAAAGTTTTGGGGGGTTTTGTTTGTTTGTTTTGTTACCTTTCTTTGCTTTCTTTCTGATGCAGATTGCAGCAGGGCAGCAGAACAGCTAAAGAATAATCCTCGACACAAGACTTATTTGGAAGGGGTCTCAATGGAACAGTTGCAAAAGTTACATAGTTTGCTCAGAGGCCATTTGGGAGGACAAAGTTTGACTCAGAGTCTAGAACAACTTCCGTTGAAGGAAATAATTGACCCTGAGGAGAACTTGAACAAACTTGATGACAAGGAGCTTGCCAAAAGGAAAAAAATAATGGATGAGCTATTTGAAAAGAACAGGAAAAAGAAGGATGATCCTGGTTTTGTTTACAATGTAGAAGTGGATTTCCCACAAGATGAGGAGCTTCAATCCTGTGGTTGGGATGCAGATTCAGATGATGAATTTTGACCTGTTCCTTGGATTCTTGGAGTCTTGTTACAGTACGAAGGAATGTCTACATGTACTGCTGAAAACACACAGTTGTATCGTAGCAACAGAACTTGTTTAATCTTACCATTCAGTCATACTATCAAGATAGATCAAAGCTTATGTCCTTCTCTTTACATGTTTTACAAGGTGAGAAAAAATTCTTCTGAAATTGTCTGTGAAAAAGATACAACCAGACTCAAATAGCTGTTTACCTACCATTGGTTCGTTCTTCACACCGGCATGTAACCTCTTAAATAAAAATAACAGATCTGCCTCAACAAAACTTCTGTGCGCAGTTTGAACTTTTAGAAACCTGTAGCAATGCAAATAATGTTATGTCTTGTTTATTGCTTTCCATGTTCCTTTCAGTTTGCTAGGAAACCATAATTTATCTGTTGAGCTATCTGGCTTTTGTGTGCTTCTCTTTTTCAGTTAAACAAGAACATTAGCTACAAAATACTACACTTATGTACTATTGTTCTACACAAAAATCATATGCCCTTTGCTTTATGGAAAACAATCAGCATGGTCATGAGAACATTATTTAGAGTTTAAATATGTTGTTCTCAGCTGATCTGTCCTGAAAATCTCACTTTAAAGCTGTGCTTAATAACATAAAACTACTTTAATTCCAAATGTGGTAGGTATGTACCTGGAGCTCTTCAGATCTTCAACCTGAAGGCCGTTCCCCTTTTTCTCTTTGTATCTGCAATTTAGATACAGTTACAGAGAAAATTTGACATTCCAGTCTCCCAGTTTCTGAGAAAACTAATGAATATTCCCTATTGTGTTTCCAATGTTGCCTCGCAGGTAGAATTTGGACAGAAGTCATTGGAAGCTAGAGCATGGCTCCTTGCTTTTAAGCTGAGGATAAAAGTTTTGTTCTCTGAAGACAGCCCACATGCTCTTCTAGAAAAAGCCTCTTTTAAATCTACATGGCTGAAAACGGTGGACAATAAACGATTATTAATTGGTATGACTGCCCAAAATATATTGGCCCGGGGAAAGCATAATTCTCTTACCTTGATTAGGAAACGTATCTTGGAGACTGACCATCACAGTACCTTAGGGAGAGGCTGTCATGTTTGCTCTGTTTTATGTCATCCCCCCACCCCCCACCCCAATGTACTACCTTCTTATTTCTGTTATCTCTCAGTTCCAGGGTTTTGTAGGGTATTCTCATTTGCTAGGTTGAACATCATTCCTTCCATGGTTTTACAGGGCACGTTTGCTGGCAAGGTATATTCTGACATGTGCCCATGTGGCTTGCAAATAATCAATACGCCTTTCCACATTTTGCTCAAGTTCCACATGTTTGTGTCTCTCAGGAACCATTATATTATGCCCTTATTAAGCAATCACTTACTTCCCTATTGTTCAGAAACTGTTTTCTTCTTACTCAAAGGTAATGACCCGAAAATTACATTGGGTGTGGCTAAATATATCAGTCCTTTTAACTCTTGTTTCCAAATAGACTATCTAGACATTTTCTGCTGCTCAGGATTATATGTCTGTGAGCTTTGAGCATTGAAAGGAAAGGTTTTTTTAATTTAAAAAAGGGGGGAGAAGAAAAATATGTTGTACTGTGTTGAAAATAATTCTTGTCATGGTTTCATCAGTGCGTGGAAACTTTTTGTGCCTGAAAAGTAACTACTTAGCAGTCAGGTTATTCTTGTATGTGCGGCCAGCTTGAAATCTTTATTATTACACTGCATACCTCCATAATCTCTCTATGATTAAATGGTCAGACATGAAGAAACAGCTGACCAGTAAATAGTTTTGAAAAGCTTTAATACTGTTGCTGAAGTTAAATAATGTCTTTATATATTCTGTCTGCTGACTCTGATGTTCCAAAGGCATTCTTATACAGGAATACATTTGAAATGGAAGGCTATGTGAAAACACAGCAATAGTAGTCTGCTGCACTGGAATGCTTTGCTTCTGGCTAGGGATTCTCTGGGAGTTGTGATAACAATAAAGTGATCATAGGAGGCCCATGGGAAAATATTACTGGCATTTTTTAGCTTGTTATCACCTGAGTCTGAGTGAGAGGCTGAATCCTGTTCTCTACAAAGGCCGGGGCTTTCCCTTTCTTTTGTGGTAGAGGACGTGTATATGTATATATCTAATGGTGTGCGGATACTTATTTCCGCAGATTGGGGGCACATGGAGGGAAAAGAGATTATCCTGCACACGTGGACCACTCTCCAGGTATGCAAAAAAAATCTAAAAACTTTAAAATATATACGGGGGAGGTTAAAAATGGCCAAAAAGTAAATCAGTGTTCACTGAGTGTGCACAGGAAACAGACTTACCGAGGCAGAGGACGAGGAGCCTTCTCTCCCCCTCCCTTCCTCCCCTGTAGTTCTGATTGCGTTGAGTCCTCCCACAAAGCCACGTCCCCTCCACCGAATGTTCAAGCCTCCAGCAGCCAACTACAGCATCTGCTTTGCGATTTTTAACGTGCTTTAGCAAACTGCAGCAGCTTTCAGCTCTCTTCACTCTGCTCAGGTCGCTCCTTCTGCTTTCCATGCAATTGCAAGAAGGAAGTGCACATACTCTTCCCTCTTTCCCCGCCTCCTCCCATCCAATTAGTTTTATGGTTTACTGTTAGAGGGAAAAGAAAAAATAGAGCAGGTGGGGAGGAAAACTTCTTCTTCTTCAGAGAATGCAGGCGCATGAGTCTGAGCAGGATTTTGCCTGGAGATGTGTGGGCTTGGCCAGTTCTTCCCCTGCATTGAAATGCCAATAGGGTGGGGATGACAACATCAGGTCCCCTCTTGATTCAGGTCCCCTCTTGTATTTTATGTATTTAAAAAGTGGAAACAAACTGCACATCTGTCCTGATGCAGGAACCCAGTATCCCCAGCTGGCTTTCTTTGTGCCCTCTCCACATTCTGCTGCAAGTATGTGGAATATAGCTATTTTCTTAATGGAGCAAGGCTTGCCAATACATCTCACAAAAGATAATTCTTTTATTGTGTTTAAAAGATCTACATTTAAGCTTGTCAGTCACAGCAAGATGTGATAGCTGGGTGTTGTTACATGATTCCAGTTCCTTCAACATAAATACATCTAGCGGAAACAATTTCAGTGAAGACCTTGTTTAGGATAGCATCACTGAATGGTGCTTTTTTTTAAAAGAACATTTAATAAGTATTATAGGGGACTGGGTCAAATTCAGCTGGAACCATTTTGTGAAGAGCTGAAAATATTTGGTTTCTATATTATTTGCTTCTAGAAAGATATTGGAGACTCAGAAATATTATTAAATTATATCACAAGAATATTTTGATCTACTCAGAAGTGTCTGCTAGTAGATGGGCTTGCACTGCATTCTGCCCCTGCTAGAGAAGACAGCAAATTCACCCATCACCGTACATACAGACCTCCTTCATAATGAAATTGGAAAGTGTGAAAATTCTTGGGGGAAGCCATGAATTAAGTCCGGCTCCTCTTCTTCATCTTCTGATTCTTTGAGCAATAGAGGAATGGCTCCTCTTCAGCAAGATACTGAGTGGGAGATGGGAGCTTGGAGAATATGCATACTTGCTAATGAATGAAAACACTGCAAGGTTGATTGCAGACCACCATGCTAGAAAGAAAGGGGCTAGATTTTACCGAAAGTGGCGGTGGTGACCAAAAAGGGGGAGACAAAACAGTGCATTGTCTTGCTCCCGATGTGACAAGAGATTACAAAATAAACACTACTATGGCATCACAAAATGGGAGGAAATCTGACATTTTTGCAATAGCTTGTCACCAAAAAGAGTCTATCATAGATGAAAATCAAATGAAATTTTAGGATTTACTTTGTGTTTATTTTGATAGTGTGGTAGACAATACAGTAAGAATATGAATGGTCTTTAAAAAGTCATTTTCTTTCACAGGTTAATTACATGTGTCATTTCAAAAAAATAAACTAATCTCAGTCTCATGACTTCTAAATATTAGACTGTACAGTGTTCAAGTACAGCAATATAACTTATTCCCAATATGTTTCATGCCTGACAAGTTTTAATGATCATAATACAGGATGCCTGCTGAGTACAACAGTTTACAAGAAACAGATCTATAAATAATAAAACATTGCTTTCTGGAGACAAAAGGATGCAGTTGTTTTAGTATTTGTGTTAAATATACATGCATTATTGCAGAAGCAATACTTCACTTACATGTCTCTGTATTATTGAACCTGTGTCACATACATCATTTGAATCTAATTTCCACTAGGCTTTTACTTAGGAGCTGCCACCATCACTAGTAACCCATCACCCATCTCAGTCTGTAGAGCCTGTCTCCTGGTAAACTATTGACAGCCTGTGTGCACCAAGTAAGATCGATGAGCTGGAAATGAATAACATATGGAATGCATTCACGTAGCAACACCACTGTTATGACATCGGAACAACATCGCTGCCCAGCACTTTACTATTTAATACTGTGATGTCTTAATGAATGGTTTTAATGTTTATGATGATTTGATTGTTTTAATGTGTATTTTATGCTGTGTAAGCTGCTCTGAGCCTGCTGTCGAAGGGTAGGGCGGGATATAAATGAGAATATAAATATAAATAAATCAATTTTCTGACCTATCTTTTCAGGTGGTGGATGAAGCTATTTGCCACCAGACTGAAATGGTGTTGGGTTTGGATAAAAAATTGAGTGGTTATACAGCATTGATGAAGCTCTGCAAGAGTAAATCCTGACATCGTTGTAGAAAAAATAACAAGAGGGACAGACAGAAAATCCCTGAGAGCAGACAGCAGGTACCAGTGAATACACATATTCCCCAGTCCTTACATCTGTATTCTCACCAAGAATGGCTATACATCCTCTTTATTTTAGTGTATTTCTTATTTAGAATAGTAGATCAGAATGGTGATTATAATGTAATGCAAATAATATTAGAATATAGCATTTAGAATGGTAGATTGAAATATATTTCCCTTGTCTGGTGACAGAGGAGACATAACACTGTACCTTAAAGAACAGGATATTGTTAGTCACCTCCATGCTTGAGAGGAGACGGATGGAACGTAACAACAGGGTCCCAGTCAGTTACGCTTAGCATCCCACAACTAAGAAGGATACAATCATATATCAGTCTCCAAGTTTGATATTTTTATCTGCCTCACTGTTCCCCCCACCGAACTGAATCCAAACAAATGGTGGCCATATAAACTAAGCTTGTTATTCCTATTTAGTTCTCACATCTGTTATTATGTTGTGTGCTAATTTGCTGTTCACCCTCTCCCTATATGTATGGACTGATAACTTCCATTTCAATGTGTCTGAGGAAGTGTGCATGCACATGAAAGCTCACACCTTGAATGAAACTTTGTTGGTTTTGAAGGTGCCACTTAAATCAAACTTTGTTCTACTGCCTCAGACCAATACGGCTACCCATCTGAATCTTAGTTAAATTCAGATTGTTGTAATGTACTGTAAATGGAGCTGCCTTTGTAGAATGTTTAGAAACTCTCAGTCAGTTCAAAGTGTGGCTAACTGCGGTAGCTGTGAACATATGAATACATGAAGCTTCCTTATATTAAATCAGACCATTGGTCTGCCAAGGTCAGTATTGTTCACTTAGAGTGGCATCCAGGGTCTCAAGGGATTGAACCTGGGAACTTCTATATGCCAAGCAGACACTCTACCACTCAGCCATGGTCCCTCTCATTAACGCTGCTTGGATGGAACATATAATTATGATACTCATCTAAATTGGCTGCCTGTTCATTCCCAGGCCCAACTAAAAGACTCAGAATTGATCCCCAACCTGGATAGCCCAGGCTAGCCTGATCTTATCAGATTTCGGAAACTAAATAGGATCGACCCTGGTTAGTATTTAGATGGAACACCAAGGAAATCCAGGGTCACTACACAGAGGAAGGCAATAGCAAACCATCTCTGAATGTCTCTTGCCTTGAAAACCCTACAGGATCACCATAAGTTGGCAGAAACCTTACAGCAAACAAACAAACAAAAAAAGATCCTTGACAGGTTTTTCAGGGGTGGCATTATGCATGTGGACAGCTCTCCCCAGGGAAATCCATCCAATAGTGGTTGACTGAGATAAATCCTGCGGGAGGGGCTGTGGTTTAGTAGCAGAGCATCTGTTTGGCATTCCAGATTCAGTCTCTGGCATCTCCAGTTAAAAGGATCAGATTGTGGTGTGAAAGACCTCTGCCTGAAACCCTGGAGAGCCAAGAGCCACTGTCAGTCAGGATAAACAATACTGACCTTTATGGCCCAGTATAAGGCAGCTTCATGTGTTCATTGTGGCTGCCATCCCCACCACCACCACCAGACGGCTTTTTCAGGCTTCCACAATGATCATATCAAACCTGAAGAATTTGAAGTGAGCAGTGAGTCATGAAACCTCATACCCTGCCAGATATGTTGTTAGTCTTTAAGGTGCTACTGGACTTTTGCTCTTTTCTACTACATCAGACCAGTTTGGGAAGAATGCCTCAGAGCAGGGGAAACCCAGAAGTGATTAGGGAACCATGTCATGTGGCTACTAAAAAAAAAAAATCCACTCCAGATTGGGTGC
The DNA here is from genome assembly GCA_029233225.1 of Lepidodactylus listeri. NCBI lineage: Eukaryota > Metazoa > Chordata > Lepidosauria > Squamata > Gekkonidae > Lepidodactylus > Lepidodactylus listeri. Next base: position 52,962,837 of record JARCFY010000005.1, on the reverse strand, counting down.
CAAATTGGGACAAAACCTGAATGCCGAAGCAACAGGAAAGAAGCATTTCCAACTTCTGAAAGAGGAAGCTTGTAAGAGGTTGTGAAATCCTTGCCACGGGAAGGCTTCTTTGAAAAAGTAGCCTGAACAAACTTGTTAGAAGCATTTTAGGATTAATTAAGCCTGTCTTTCTGCAGGAAGTGGGGTGGATTTACCAATTTTGTCATCATTTATTCCTGCGTTTAAAATACTTGGTTTTTGTTTTATTTTAAATACAAAAGGTCTCCTTGGGGCACTCAGAACAAGTCTTATCCATGCCCCTTCCCTTTTGACAGCAGTCTCTCAAATATTCTAGAAATGCACTACATAAAACAGTAAAAATTCTGAGGTGGAGAGAGCACTACAATGAGGCTGAAAGAAAAAGCCACCGAGAAAGAGTGCAAAGAACCTTTGAGGTAAACGCTACTGGAGGCAGCTCTATGAGGTTAGCCAGATACAAAAGTCTGAGTGTTATGTGGGTGAAGAGCATACCTGGGCAAAACACAGGCCATTGAAGTATGGACCTTAGCCCCCCAGCACATGTGGTGCTGAGGTAAGAAGTTTCTGTTTTAATTTCCACCACAAACTGCGGCTGGGCAGGAAGTTATCTATGTACATACACTCCATTAAATCAGACTGGTGGTGGCTGTTGGGTGCATTGTCACTCAACATACCATTGTCATCTTTCCTAGTCGGCTTGTGACCACAAAAGCCCTGTATGTTGCTTTAAAGATATGTCTCCGTGTCAGTGGTGACATGAGCAGCACCTGCCAAACTTTGCATTTCAGTAAGGCTTGCTTCAGTTTCCAGCATTCACAGCAGGGGAGCTATTGCACAGAGTTGGAAATACGGGCAGTGACCCACTAAATGGCAAGTATAGTTTGACAGGGCTATCCCCCACACTCACCGCTAGATGTTAGTGATGTACCTTCTCATGTACTTTCACTTGATGTTACAGTCCTCAAATGCACATGAGAGCTCATAAAAGCCAAGGGCTGCAAGGGACCCCAAAGACAACTGGTCCATATCCTCGCCAAAAAACTGTCCCCACTAGTCACTCTGGGAGATCAATCTTTGAATCAGACCACAATGAGCCATAACTGGAGAACATGTGTACCTCAGAAAAAATGTGGTTTCAAATGGTTACGTGGCCGCTTTCCTCGGGCTTCTTTCACAGCTTGCACTGTGACTAATGTGGTTCTCTCAATTAGTGTACTTTTGTCAGATAAAATGCAAAGTTCATTCCTATTTCTCTCTAAGCTCCTACTGGTTTTTCTGCTGGGTAGCACCAGATGCCCCATACCCGTAACCACATCCTGAACAGAAGCCGCCTTTCCCCGAACAAAAGGAGAACCAGTTATCTTTGTTGCTCCTACATAGGGTGGGGGAAGCAAGCACATTTGCTTAATACGGAAGAAGAGGCACAGTCATTTCTGGCTTCTCTCAAGAGCATTAGAAGAAACTGTTAAGCATATCTGAAAAATAGGCTATCTTGTACCCTCCCAACCAGTTTGGGGTCAGTATTAATCACAACATTTGGAACAAATTTCTTAGCAGTACCTGTTAAGAGTATTTAAAGTACATTGTTAATTATTTACTAAGGCCATACTTTCTAAAAAGTCGATTTCTAGGTATTATATGCTATTATATTCTAGGCATCATATACTATTCAGGTTCTGAAAAACTAAATCATCTGCTGGTATACAAAACTGCAGTGGGGTGTTAAGAGTTAACCAGAACAGAACTGGAAAGAAGAAGCTAGCACATAAGAACTCTAATTAGGAACTAATGATCAGGCTGTGTACAAAGCACAGAATAGTGCAGTAAAGGTAAAGGTTTCCCTTTCTCGAAAGCCAGTTGAATACGACTCTCAGGATGTGGTGCTCATCTCCGTTTCCAAGCCAAAGAGCCAGCAGTGTCCAAAGATGTTTTCCATGGTTATGTGGCCGGCATGACCAAACGCTGAGGTGCACAGAATGCTGTTACCTTCCCACCAAAGTGGTACCTATTTATCTACTTTCAATTTCTTGCTATCAAACTGCTAGGTTGGCAGGAGCTGGGACCAGAGACAGGAGCTCACTCCGTCATGCAGTACTTGGGTCTTGAACTGCTGAACTACTGGTCTGCAGTTCAGCGTCTTAACCACTTGAGCCACTGCAGCCCCAGTATAGTGCAAGAGGTTTGCAATCAGAATAAGTTTTAATGCCGCTCTTTGTGAGAATTTGGCTACCCTAGCCAAATCTAGATAGGTGGACGGTCATGAGTAGGGATGGGCACGAACTGGGAAAATTGAGGGTCGTGAAGGTTTGTGAAGATTGGTGGGGTCTCACGTGCTGGTGGCTCTCTCTTTGTGAAATTCACTTCCTAAGGAAGTATGCCAGGCTCACTGTCACATGATGTTGAAAGCCTAGGTTGATCTTGGTGATTCTGCAGGTATAGACTGGTCTTAATTTTGTTCATATCCCTGCTTTTAAAAAAAAAATGTGTTAGGGGGTTATCGTTGGGTGTTTTAACTACTGGTAATACACTTTGGCCATAACTTGGATGGTCCAGGCTTGGAATCGAAGCAGGATTGGCTCTGGTTAATACTTAGATGGGAGACCACCAAGGAAGTCCAGGGTTGCTACACAGAAGACAGGGCAATGGCAAACCATCTCTGGATCTCTCGTGCCTTGAAAACCCTATGGGGTTTCCATAAGGTGGCTGTAACTTTATGGCATTTTCCACCACCACCAAGCCACCTGGAGAGTTCTTTCTTTTCAACTGTAAGGCAGGATATCACTTTTAAGAAAAAATAAGGTGTACACAAAATGCAGATCCTCTGAGCTTGCCTTTAAGTCCAGTTACTGCAACTACACAATAACATGAGATGATACTGTTATGCCCCTGAGAATTTGTTCACTGCTTACCCTGCATGCAAATGGAATAACTCTAGGGTTGCCAGCTCCAGGTTGGGAAATACTTGGAGATTTTGGGAGTAGAGCCTGAAGAGGGCAGGGTTTGGAGAGGAGAAGGACTTCAGTGGGGTATAATGCCATACAGTCCACCCTTCAAAGCTCCTCTCAAAGAGAGAGAGAAAAGAAAGAAAGAAAGAAAGAAAGAAAGAAAGAAAGAAAGAAAGAAAGAAAGAAAGAAAGAAAGAAAGAAAGAAAGAAAGAAAGAAAGAAAGAAAGAAAGAAAGAAAGAAAGAAAGCTGGCAGAGAGGGGACAGCTACTAATCCAAGCCTCAGAAATACCACTATTCTGGGAGGATAGCTTCAATGGTGGCTGAAGCCTTCAGAAGGCTGGTCGGAGGAACAAGGACCTTTCCAGGGGACGGGGTCATTTTGCTGCAGCCATGACACAAGCAGGCATTCCCCCATGGGGGGGGGGGGGCTGGCACCAACTCCCGGAGCTGTGCTCCCCCAAGCTCCTGCTTGAAATGACCCCTGCTTGTACTGCATATTAGCTATTGCAAACTGGAATCTTGGCTGGCCCATCTTTCAGAGTTGAAATCACCTACCCACACACACACTTCTGCAGAGTGCATACACACTGCAGAAAATGGGCTGTGGTTTCTTCAGAATGTGGTTTCCTGCATAAACCTCTACCACAGGTAGGCCTCAAGCAGTAAGGACTGATCCACATACAGCAGGCTGGCTGTTTGCAGGGTAATAGCAGCTTTCTATGACACAACCATTGCTCTGCTTCTGTAACAGCTACCTGTTTGGGAAATTTACTACTGGCAGGAAAGTGCTAAGCCCCAGAGAGAAAAGTCTAATGTGGAAATTACTAGTAAGTACAAGGTGGTCTTTTGGTTTTTAACCTCTTTGCAAATTGTTTTTCACTTCATTGTTAGTATATACTGGTGGCAAATTTGTATAAGGTGCTAAAACAAAACAATAACTGGAATTTCTCCGATGGGACCCTCCAGTTTGATGTAGTGGTTAAGTGCGCAGACTCTAATCTGGAAGATCTTAGTTTGATTCCCCACTCCTCCACTTGCGCCTGCTGGATGACCTTGGGCAAGCCATAGTTCTGGCACAGCTTGAAAAAGAGCAGTTTCTGTCAGAGCTCTCTCAGCCCCACCTACCTCACAGGGTGTCTGTTGTGGGGAGGGGAAGGGAAAGGAGTTTGTAAGCCGCTCTGAGACTCCCTTGGGTAGTGAAGGGCAGGGTATGAATCCAACCTCTTCTTCTTCTTCTATTTGATCGTATCAAATGCAGAGTTGTATTGACCCCCCTTTTGATACAGCATATGATCTGAAGGATTTCAGTTCTGTATAAGCTTATTTCTAATTATTTTCAAACATCTTAACTACTGCAAGGACTCAAACACAGATTATTCCCAGATTTGTATCTTAAAACCTTCGTATCTCAAAAAAAGAAGCTACCTGAAGAATACATTGATAATCAGTACCTATTATTAGCAGGAAACAGTTTATGTATCGAAAATTCATTGCACTCTGAAGGCTTCAATTCCATATATGGGAATAAATCCAATTAAATTGACTTCTGAATAATGGATAGTACCCATTATAAAAATTACCTGAATCTAGCATATGGCCACATAAAAACAAGAACAAGAAAATAGCAGAGAACCAAGGCAAACATGAAATCAGCATGAAAGCTACATAATGGGTAAGTCCAATAAACCAACTTCAGCTAAGGCCTATTATGCACGGGTGCTTTCCCTCACTTTCACTGTGCATGTCCATAGGGTTTTCTTTGTTGTTCTATATTGATTTTCCTCCCTTCAATGCTCAATTCACTCTCTGGTCACTGTTTCCCCAGGATTTCTGAGAGTGCTTTTGTACCAATTTTCCCTTGTTTCGCTTCCAAGCCAAAGGTAATTCAGAAGTGTTCAGATTTCCTCAGATTTCTCCCTTGCCCTTTTGCTGCTCCTCAAAGGTCACTCCCCGACCCACACTGAGGTCATTCCACCCACTCTGCACTTTCCACCATCCTCCTCCCCCCACTGGTTTACAAGCTCCGTTTCCCCTTCGTTTTAAATCTTTTTTAAAAAAATTACAAGTGGCATGAGTCTAGCAATATGAGACTATCACTAGTCTCGGATGCTGAGAAAAAAAATTAAAACGGGAAAAGTTTAAAAGGAGCTATGTGAGGTTTAGTTCCCTGCTGGTATTGACTTGAAAGGGGGGTAGGAGAGGAGACAAATGGCAGCGTTCTCAGTTTAAAAAAAAAGATTTCAGTGCTGCATGCAAAAAAGGGGGGATTGTCAGTGCAGAATGAAACTGACATGAGATGTATAGAGAAACAAACACTGGGATGGAAAGCCTAAAGCTTTGAACACATTTTTCCCGTTCATACTTTAGGGAATAAAGTGTGCACAGGGGGACCGATTTTGGCAGTCTCTGGAAGCCTAACATTAAAATGGCAGCTGAGCCATATGGACCTTCTGCAAACTGCCAAACTTAAGAATTGCTTGGGATCAATTCATTTGGAGGACAGACTGCAATCCGCACAGGACAGGCTCTGCCATAATCACAACCAGTGTGCAGGATCAAGTTAGAGAATCACAAAGAGAAAACCATGCAAATTAGCAAGGAAGGGCAGGAAATTAGTGTTACTACACAGCTGCACTAGGATATCGGTGAAAATACACACACACACACCATTTTTCTTCTATTTAGTGGGACAAGACTAAAAAAGCTCTCCAGACCTTCTGCCAGAGGACCCCTCCCCCATACAAACTGCAGCCCTGTGCAAAGTGTGGTGGAGTTGCAGATGACTTTACACAGTCACACACACACACATTGCCAAAGATCACAGCTTGCTATGCCAGTTTCAGTGGGTTCTACCATGCATTCTGTATACTCAACATGTTCCCCCTATTATGAGATCATGTGACTCTTTCCCATTTTTCACAGTAGCCGATAACACAGCAGAGAATCCCCTGGTGCTCGGCAATATGGAAAATGGGGCTTCACAGCTGCTTGTCAGTTTCAAAAAAAAAAGTCTGGTCAGTTTCAATATTGGTTTTCTTCCTTTGCCTAGTTCCTTTCTTTTCCTTTTAATTCAAGGAACTAATGCTAAAATGCATGTGTAAAACCTGAACCATGAGGATTTAAATGGAAGGCACTTGCTGGCCACTACTGCGCAGCTGTGACAGGGCAATTGTATAAATTAAAAAAAAAAAACTTTGGACACCACCCCCAACATGTCACAAGCGATATTCCACCCCAGTTTAGAAAAGTGCATTTTTAATAATTCTAGCTGTGGAATAAATATACCAGAGGAAAAGAATGGTGTGCAAGGCAGGCACAGAATCCGAAGTCAAGATTAAAAGGCTTACTGCTCTGAAAATCTGCAGTAAGATGTGTGTGTGTAATGGGCCTGACAGAAGAGGGCAGACAAAATCAGTGGGTAAAAAAGACAGGCTATAATGGCACCAACACATAGAGGAGAAACTAAGGTCTGGATTACAGCCCTTTCATCACTGTTGTGGGTTTTCAATGAAAGTCAACACAATCTTATGGTATTCACTAACACCAAATACATTTTAAAGACGTAATGGTAAACATTAAAAATACTGACCCCAGAGCACTACGGTCGGGGTCGGAACACAGACTGTGTGTTCCTGGCCCCAGGGATGCCAGGCTGGCCAGAACTAGGACCAGGGCCTTCTCAGTGGTGGCTCCTGTCTGGTGGAACGAGCTCCCGGAGGAGATCAGGGCCCTGCGGGACCTGATGCAGTTCCGCAGGGCCTGCAAGACGGAGCTCTTCCGCCAGGCTTATGAATAGGAGCCGCCACCGATGATACTGGGGATACCACCTGACATCATAACCACCATGATGTACCCTGGTCCAACACGACCTCGGCTATGACCGAGGGGGCGGGGCCCAGACCTGCCACTTGGTTGCCATCGGATGCTGTATTATGGAAGCTTTTATGACTATTTATATGTTTTAATGATATTTATTGTAATGTTTTAACTGATTTTATAGGTCAATGTAGTAATCAGGCCACTGGCCCATGTAAGCCGCCCTGAGCCCGCTTGCGGGGAGGGCGGGATATAAATGTGAAAAATAAATAAATAAATAAATAAATAAAAATGGCCTTTGTGTTCTTTATTAAAATATCAAAAAGATCAAGGGAGGAAAAGAAACTACATTCCTCAACCAAATATTCATACGGAGGCAGCTCCTTCCTCAGGAAGGGTCTCAAGACAGATTTTCTTGGTGAGACAAAACTTGTGCCCCAACCTCCTCACCAGTGGTTCCTATCAAAATGGCCTGAGCTTTGCATTGGTACAGTACCAGCCATTGATCTCCCGGCACATGTGCCTCACCTGCAATATCTACTTCTTCCCTTATGCAAATTCTGTTCATTCTTTTTTTAAAAAAACAAAAACCCTTCCCTTTCCCTCTGTGTTTAATTAATATTTACACCATATCAAGTAGCATGGAGCATTCAGTTGATCTCTCACCAGGATGCCAAGAAAACCACATAATATGCACCCAACAACTTATATAACATGATAAAAAATTTGGATAGTTGTTCTATGCCTAGCCTTACATGTTTCTTTATCAGATAAGAATGGCCACAATACAGGAATGTTTTTTTTTCTAACGACCTGATTTTTAAAAAAATATTCCTTTGTCTAAAATTCTGGGCTGTCTCTGCCTTTATTAGCCAATCACAGGAGAAGGAATGTTCAAACATGGGAAAGCAATGGATGTGTTGAAGGGAGGAAGAGACTGTGGCCAACATACTGTGGTGTGACATGGGCACTTATGCTGCCTGCAAGATTCTTCATTCAGCTCTCTCAAATTTTTTACACTTGAGCTTTCCCCCACTTCCAGGAGTTTTAGGAATTTGTTTTTAAAAAATTCTGAAAATACAGGCTTCTTCGTTAGCAGCCACATCTCACTGTTGACAGGGTTATCACAGGTTTTTCTATGCTCAGAAATCATAACCTCAGATATTTGTACGGATGAGTTGGTAACTACTTCTGAGGCAACATGACACTCACCTCCTCTTGGGTGGCATCTGTCTCCATCCAAAATATTGAAGAAAGCTGCACTACGGATTAGTGCCAATGAGCAAGCAGCCCCATGTTCCTTGTGTCTTCATTGTGTCAGAGCTTGCCTATGCTATACTCTTTTTGGTTTAAAATACACAAGACATAACAAAATAAAAATAAATCTTCCAGCAACTTAATTTTAAAAAATATATATTGAATGCAACATATGCTATTACAGACTACAGCCCAAATGTACAAAGTATGAACCCCTGTTGGCAGAGACCAGAGGAGGAGGGGAACAAACTTGTGAACTGTTGATGTGAATGCTCACTGTTCTTATCTGACATAAAACCAAGCCATAAAATGACACAGATAGTTGTCATGGGGACTCGCAGCCACACAACAGCTGGGGGCATCCTGCGGGAACTTGCACCATAAGAGTCCAATTTGGATTGGGACCATGGCATGGGGGAGGACTCCTGCTTCCCCCCGCCCACCTACACTATGACCGATTTCCCACAAGCAGCTGTACTCTTCCATTTGCCGTGGTTTGGTCAATTTCACACTATTTCACACACAATTTCACACGATCCTTGTTTTTTGAGACTGAGAAGATGTGGGGGAAATAGAGGGGAGCTGCGGGTCAACATGCAGCCACACAGTGAAGAGTGTGAAATTGATCAATGCAACTGGGGCAAATGGAAGAGTGACGGTGGCACAGCTGCTTGTGGGAAACCGGTCTATTTCTCCAACCTGAAGTAGACCGAGGGAGTGTTATTTATCCTGTCAGGGATACCACACATGCACTGAATGCTTGCATATATGTCCTACTAGTAATAAGGCCCGTTGCAGAAAGAAATGCAACGGGCTCTAGAAAGAGCTCACTCGTGTCATCTCCTCTCTCTGCCAGGGCAGCCTCATTGTCCTGGGGACCGACCAGCTCCATCCCTCCCTCCTCCCATTTCATCACCACCACCCCAGCAGCAGCTGCGTCGCTGCCACCCCCTCCCCCCTTTCTTTCCCATGACTGCTGCTCATGTCAAGCAGCAGAGCTACCTCCAGATTGCCTAGCATGTTGGGCGCCCCTCCCCTCTCCTCCACCTCGGCGGTCCCCCCCCCACTCCGACTCTGCCTGTGTGGCTTTTCCGTCCCCCCCCCCCGCCCGCCCCGCTCTGCCTCTCAGCCATTTTAAACAGCACAAGGTGGGCAAGGGAGCCAGCACATGAGGCGGAGCCAGTTCGAGTGACCGGAGGCAGGAAGGAGAGGTGAGCGGCCGGGGCAGTGGCAGTGGCAGCGTGAGGGGGGAACTGGCCACTGCTTGCTGGGTCATCGCCCTATTTATGGGGCGCACGAGGGATGGTGTGGGTGGTGGGAGAGGACCGAAGTGAGGACCCCCCTTCCCCCCCATGCTGTGCGTGAGCCAGAGGGAAGGAGGCCCCGGGCATCCCCAGCACTGCGTAGAGTCCCGTCCGTCCCTTCTGTTGGCTCTGAGCACACTGAGCCTGAGATGCTGGGCGCAGCCTCTGTGGGTGGGACTCTGCAACACAGCCAGCCAACGCAGCCAATGCCTTCTGATGGGCAGCTCAGGCAGCCAACTGATTTTGGTGTGCATAGAACATTGCCACTCGAAAACAGTATTATATATAAGGACAGGATAATCGAAAAAATAACACCCCCTGGGGACCATTTCAGGTCAGAGAAATGGCATCAGGGGAGGCAGGAGCTCCTCCTTCCCCTGCACCATGGTCCTGATCCAAACTGGGCTCCTGAGGCCCAGTTGAGGTCACATGGAAAACTCACTACTTGCATTCTGCTACATGTTCCTGTGGCAATCAAACAGTAGATATAACACACAGTTTTGCCCTTGGAGTGTGCTTTTTGTATTTCATTGCCTTTTGACTTCGGTGTTTACCATTTTTATATGTACCTGACAACTGAGGATGTGCTTCACCCATGTGATGACAGTTTATGCCACAATCAATTTGACCCACTGGGGAAAATTACATCTGGCTATTGGTACAAGCAAGCTTCTACAACAGGGCAAACAGCAGCTCCTCAGGGCCCTGTCAAGTTGGGGAAGTGGTGCATGGAGCCCAGCGGGTGAGGCTTTAGCCCTCTGTGTGTTCCATGGTTCTCATTCAAAGATGGCCTCTGAATACCTCAGAATTATGTTTGAAACATGGAACTCCCAGAGCACATCTGTCAGCAGGAGACTGGGGAGGACATGCTGGGGACACAAGTGCTTTGTAATGCGTATACAAGACATGGTTTCCATTCTTGACTTTGTTGCAATATATGTGGCAACCTGTATTTCTTCTCTTTTTCCTTCCGCACAGATGTTGACCTACAAAAGCCTGGAGTGCTTAGATGGCTTTAGAACATGAATAATTAAAAATGCATAAGCCAGGGAATGCAAGAAGGAAAAAGAAGAAGAAACCCCACAGTATGCCCTCCAACATTAGTCCTCCTCCAAAGCCCTTCAGTTAGTGTCTCAACAAGGCCAGAAATGGAAACACCTTCTCGTTTAAAATAAAAATACCTATGAAGCCACATCTCCTTGAGAGTTTCATTTTTTCATACATCCTTCATCATTATTGATTCTCAGCATGAGGTTCTTCCAGTGGTCTTTCTTATCTGTCAAGTCTTTCCTATTATAAAATACTGTATAATATTCCCTTATATTGTACCCTCAGTGCACAAGACTGCAGGCCTGTTGTTCCATCCCTGCCAACAGCAAGGAAATGATACTAGTAAGGCAGCTTCATTCAGAAAATGTCCACACATGGTGGTTAGAATCACAGCAATGGAAGAGTACTGGCTGTACCCATTCCTGAGGCTCAGTGGCTTTCTTCTCTCCCCCACCTCTCACATCAATAGGGGCTGGACGTCCTATACCTGCTCTTCACCATTTGCAGAATCCGTTGCCTGAAAGTCAAAAAAATGATGGCAAAGGCAACCAGCAGAGCTAAGCAAGTGGGAAGAACCAGCACCAGATAAAGCAGCACCATATCTGCTCTGAGCCATCTGCAACGCTGGAGGATCGATTCCGGTAGATTTGTTACGCTGATTAACCTGGAGGAGTAATTACAGGTGACTTGACTCATGTCCGCAATGTGTACAGTGCGGAGGCTGTGAAGGGCATCCCACCACTCCAGACTGCAGCAGTCATAGGGATTCTGGCTGAGGTAGACCACACGTAAACTCTTCCTGAGCTGATTTTGCATAACATGTTGAGGTAGTGAGTGCAGGTGATTTCTCCGGAGATCAAGAATGCTCAGTCTCAAGCCTATTAAAGACTCAGGAAAGCTGGCCAGAGAATTTTCAGACAGATCCAGGTTTCTGAGCTTCTGAAAGGCAGCAAAGTCCACCTTTATGCTTGAAGCAGACAGGCCAGTGTTCCTGAGAGAGAGCACCTGCAGGGATGGTGCCACATCTTGCAGAGGTGTCAGGCCACCCAGCAATGCACTTGGATTGTCAGAAAGATCTAACTGTACTAAAAAGGTACCCCTAAAAACATGGCTGCCCAGCACTTTGAGGCTACAGCCAGTCAAGTAGAGGTTCCTCAAGGAGCCAGCCTTCCTGAATTCTGTGCAGCTGGGACTTGTACCACCAGTGGTGCTTCCACGTAGGGCACAAAACTCTACCGGGTTGTGACTGAGGTCAACTGTAGTGATCTTTGTTGTATGGGTAAAAATTTCAGCTGGTAAGCCATGCAGTCTGTTGGTGCTTAGATTAAGCCATCCGAGATTAGGTAAAGTCACTCCAGGACTCAAGCTCATCTGTAGATCCAAGAGCCGATTGTAGCTGAGATCCAAATGGACAAGGGAGTTTAGCAGTTCCCTCTCATGAATATACAATGTGTCTAAGCAGTTGTGACTGAGTTTCAGGTGAGTTAGGGACACCATCCCTTCAAAAAATCTTTCAGGCAGGTACTGGAGCTGATTCCAGCTCATGTCCAGAAAGTTCAGGAAAGGGAGGGCTCCATGGGTGATCTCCTCCCAAAGGTTGGTGACGGTGACATTGGTGACATTGCCATACAGTGACTGCAGATGCAGTGTACTCTCTGAATCATTGAAAAGTTTGCCATAAAAGTTCATCTGATTGTGTGTGAGCAGCAGAGTTTGCAGTTTATTTAGCCGGGGCAACAGGGGGAAGAACAGGAGCCGGTTGTGGGAAAGATCTAGTGTTTCTAGTTCAAAGGTGGTGTCATACTCTGCAGCCAGGAACCATTCAATGTGGTTGTTGCTGACATTGAGTACCCGGAGTTGGGCAAGGTCAAAATCGACAATGCAAGGCATGTAGTTGTAGGCCAGATTAAGATACTGCAGCCTGTGTAAACTTTCAAAGGTGCCAATCTCAACCTCAAAGATGTAGTTCTGCTGCAAATCCAGGTCCTGCAGGTGGAGCAAGTTTTTGAAGTGAGAGTCATCCAGCCTCATAATAGCATTCCTGGACAAAGACAAAGACTCTAAGGAGGACAATTGCTGGATCAGGGTGGCCACCATCTCCTCAGTGAGTTGGTTTCCTGATAGGTCCAACTTCCTCAGGGCAGGCAAAGTCCATAGAGCAGCTGCTGTTGTGGAATAGTTCATGAAGAGAGCATTGTTGGCCAGGAAGAGAAAACTAAGACTCCTGCTGGAAGGGAAGGCCCCAGGTTCAATGAGCTCCAGCCCATTCTTGCACAGTCTGAGGCTCTGCAGGAATTGATACTGCCCCAAAGATGCATTCCTTAAAGTCTGTATAACATTGGCATCCAGAAGAAGATCCTCTGTTTCAGCAGGCAAGTCTACTGGGACAGAGCCCAGCCACCTCCCATTGCAATCAGCACTTCTCTTTTCCTGCAGCAATAAACCAAATCAATTTGTGGAACACCAAATGATGGAACAAGTTTCTATAGCCATTGCAAACAGTATTGGGCAGGGTGGGTAAAGTGTTTAAACCTTTTGGGTCTTAGGCTCAAATGTACTCACTGCACACACAAAAAACACATTAGGTATCCTTGGTCAAGGCCTTGCCCTTCAGCCCCAGCATCTATAAAATGGGACTATTACAGTGCAATCCTATGCAGAGTTACTCCAATCTAAGTCCTTTATAATCAATTGATTTAAACTGCACACGATTGCACTGTCAGTAACCTACCAGACAGGGATGTAATGAAAATGAGAAAGGTGAGGAATTGTAATGCACTAGTGCAAAGGGCTTGGCCACCTGGAATTCCTTTTCTCTCATCTTGATCTGGTTTTACCATTATTTTGTTCCTGTTTGCTGTTGCCTTTGGTGACTATTTTGGCACAATTCTGGTGTTTTTTTTAAAGGAGTGAGATTCTTCTCCATGAACACATAATCCAGCCAATGAAAAATAATATAGCCAATATGATACCATCAAAACCCATATAACCAATCAGATTTGGCTCTGTTACCACACCACAAAGCCAAATCAGAACAAGAGTCAGAATCCAGTCTGAATGACAGAGTATTTTTACCTTGTTTCACATGTTTCCCCTCTCCCATTTATTGCGAGGTGGGATTTTCTCCTTAAAACATGCCCCTCCACGTTTTATTGCATCCCTAATAGCCTCTGTTCAGATGATCTGAAGGCAAGATTACACAGTTCTAGTTTTTATATACCAAATCTAGCTGTTCAGCAAACAGACCTGAACAAGGAGGCATGATCCCTGTATCCCTCCACACAATGAGTCTGTGTGTTTTTAGAATGCTGGAAAGGGGCTCCTGACTTATATACAGAAATAGCATTACAGGAACTTCAAGGGACTTCACCCATTCTGTTCTACTACTTGTGCAGAGAATTAACATTCTGTTAGACGCTATACCCTTGGTAGGTGAAGACTATATCTGCCTGCTTTTCATGCTACCTAACTGGCATACACACAGTAAAGCAGCCACCTGTACAAGCAAATACCATATGAAGATGACCCATGAACAGCTGTATAAGGAAGTATCATGTGTGTTAAGTAACTCTTCCTTGCAGAGAAATTAATTCAACACACGGGAAAACCTGTAATATCGCAATACTTGGGATTTAGCTTGCTTTCCTTTATTAGAGACACCACTTCCTGAAATCTATCACTTATCATCCCACCATTCTTCTAAGAAGCTCACATGGTTTCCACCACTCCTCCATTTCATTCACACAAAAGCTATGCAAAGTAGATTAGGCCAAGAGAGCCTAAAATTACTCTGTGAGCTTCATGTTAAGAGTAGGGATTTGAACCTGGTACTGCACAGTCCTTTGTCGACAGTCTGATCCTTGCACCACCACAACTCATACGATTACGTCCTTGTTTCTTGAGCTCTTTGAGCTCATAGCTACCTTCGCATCTTATTCCATCTTCTGGAGTCCCTTACCCAATAGCAATAACTCCCAGTATGCAGAGGTCATGCTGTGTGGGCTGGGGCTCCTATTAAACAGAGCCAGTGAAAGAGAGCTGATCAACAGGATGTTATAGACCACCACCTTCTAAAATGACACACTGGGGAGACAAAGCAGCAGTTCTTCCCAAATTGAATTTAGATGGTTAGGGAAACGGGGGAGCAGTCACTTCCCTAAATCCAATGTAGATCAACAGGGAATGCTCTTGGATGTGCATTCAACCCATCATTGTCTTGGCCTGTGATACAAGGAGGGCTCTACCTATATCAGACCACTGCCTGTTCCTGGACCTTTGTACCACTTCTTTAAGTGTCCAACGCCTTCCAGGGGACCACAATTTGAGTGCTATTGGACTACACAGAATCCAGCCACCACCAACCCAAGCCTTCAAACCTCAAGGTCACAGGAAAACACTGGAAAAATATTCTTTGATGTTTCTAAAATGGACAGAGAAGTGGAATGGCTGAACATGCTCAATTCTTGGAACAATCTAGTGATTCCTGGAATCTTGCAGTTATTGACACTTGGATCAGTGTGTTATATGGGATTAAAATGTTATCATTTTACTCAAAATGTCATGTTGAACTTATATTTTTTAAATAAAGACCTGTGGAGACAAGAAACAATATGTTTAAGGTTTTCAAAAGACTCACTAGTTTGCAGAGACTGTGATCGGCTGTAAGCTTGCTTCCCAATGCTGTATCTAGGAAAACTACACATAGGAAGATGCTCAAGGCTATTAATGCCATTTCAACAGCAGAATTCCTGCAAAGAAGAACACAGTAGGAAAAAAATGTGTTCAAAAGTCCCATCCTTGGGGGAGGGGCATTTACAGCTTATTATCTCATACATTATACTAAAAAACATAAAACCTTGTAAGAAGTAGGGTTGCCAGCCTCCAAGTGGTGACTGGAGATCTTCCACTATTATGACTAATCTCCAGGTGAGATCAGTTCCCCTGGAGAAAATGGCTACTATAGAAGGTGGATTCTACTGCGTTATATCCCATTGAAGTCCCTTCCCTCTCCAAACCACACCCTCTTCTGCCCCCCCCCCAAAAAACTCCAGGTATTTCCCAACCTGGAGCTGGCAACCCTAGTAAGAAGCCATTTAAACCATCCAAACACCAGGTCTTGCACTTACTGCAAACACTACATTAAGCTCTGCCATGAATGGAATGCATATGCTTTTCACACAGGCACTCTACAGGTACACTACACAGATATTTACGGTCCCTTTGGAAATCAAACACCCCTCCCTGAGTATTCACACACCTGTCAGACTAGCAGCTGCAATTTTACTAAGTGCAAAATCGGCATGAAATCTTCTCACAACTCACATGCAGTTTGGCTCTTACGCTTGCTGAAACATACCCTGTTCTGCAAGTCTACCTCTGAGCCCGAGCCATCAAATAACAATTTTGTGATCAGACTTTTTTTTTTAACAAAATGTTCAAGTATTCCATAGTATTCTATAGCTTTAAAAAAAATTACTGAACAGTGATGTTTAAAGGACCACCAGATGAAGAACTAGGAGATCCTTTGGGCACCGACTAAGCTGCCTACCCTGAGTTCCTGCTCTGCTCTGTCACTCTTCTTTTCTTTGCCCTCACAGGTCAGTTCTGTAAATTTTGACCATTATCTGCCTTCTGTCTCCACCTGGCTCTTGAACACTATTCCAAGTGCTGGCTGGTGAATTCATTGCATCCTTCAGTGCAAGAACAGACTATTGCTGATATTAACAACAGTTATCTCTGTGTTGTGTCTCACCTCAGCATAATCCAGAGCAGTGTTCCCTCTAAACTAAGTTAGTGTGAGCTAGCTCACAGTTTTTTAGCCTCCGGCTCATGCATTTTTGTCTTAGCTCAGGAATAATGGCTCCAGAACAAACTAATTAATGCAATAGCCCAATTGCTTGCTCACAAAGTAGAATTTTTGCTCACAGGACTCCACAGCTTAAAGGGAGCATTGATCCAGAGCCAACTTTCTATTTTACAGCATCCTATGTCATGTACTCCAAGAATCACGCAGCATGGAACCAATAAACATTTTCAGTTAATTCAAATACATGCTAAACTAAAGGCTGTCTGTTGCAGTTTATATTCAGACTGAAAGAGCGGCAGTTCCCTCCAGTTAACATTAGCCAATCCTCAATGCAAAGAACGGGGCCAAATTCTGGGATTGGTACTCACCCTTTGGAGCAACGTGCTCAGCTCTGGGAGGCTCATTCTGTACCACCAATTGTCCTCCAATCTCGCCGTTTATCTGTCATCCCACGCGCGCACACAAACACAAAATTAGCTGTTTGCTCTCACTTAGCACCAGATTAATTTAGAACTTGCGGAAGGAACTAACAAACGGAAACTGCAGTCACATGGATCACAGAGTGAGTAGCAAGCCGTTTCACCCCTTGAGCTCAGCAGTTAAACACACACACACACACACACACACACAGGTTGTGCATATGCAAGTCACTTGAAAATGAGAAGGAGCTGAGAAGAAAGGAAATGGGAGGAAGGAAATCATGCAGGGCAAATCTTTGAAGCCAGCAGTTGATGCTTACTGACTGCAGCCTTGGGAGGATGGGGGGATGCACAATTAGTTTTCTTTTCCATTAATATCCCTTATCATCCAGTTTGGAATACAGCTTTGGAAACAATAAATAAGGACAACATTTCATTGGGGTTCCAAGAACCAAGGCACAGCAGAAACCCAACATTATATGTCCATAGTATATAACTCATGTATAACCCATGCTATAACTTGAATAGGACAGATATTTTGCATGTATCTGCTAAGTCGAGACATCATCCCTCATACATAGATAGAAGAACTTTAAAAGAGCCTGTCCAGTATTATGTTCATTTTATCCACATTCTTTATTCAGGTATACAATCAAAAAATGGTACAAGTGTACCTTGAAGTCTACTTTTTTCAGCAAAATATGTGCATGATGGATGTAAGAGGGGGGTCTAAATAGAAGAACACATGAATTTGTGCCAGAGTTATTCAGCGAGCAGCCCTGGCATAGATCAGGTGTCATAAGAAAGACATCCAAAGGTGTGGAGTGATGTAGCTAAGGAATGAGAGATGTCAGGGTAAGAGAATCAAATGTGGCAGCACAGTTAACAGACTGGTTGTCTGGGGAAGAGATCAGGGAGAGAGAGAATGAGAAGGCTACCACATCAAGTAACCTGGGGTTGAAGCTGGATCCAAGGAAGAGAAACTGAGAATTTAAAAATAATGAAGTAACAGAAACAGGGAAGGGATCATCTAAAAACCCAAAATGAATACAATCAGTGAAGTGAAAGAGTCAGAGGAGGGGGGAGGTGACACAAAAGGTCTCAAATAAACTGTGATAAAGCAGAGATGTCTTCAGGATTATGAAAACCACTATGGATTAATGTTAAGAGAAGAGTCTAGCCAAGAATCAAAGGCAGATAATCCAAAAGAGAATGAACTAGAACAGAGGTGTCGAACTCATTTGTCACGAGGGTCTGATCTGACATAATTGTGACTTTGTTGGGCCAGGCCATGTGTGCCATAAAACATAAGTCCAGGTACTGGAGATATAAACTTTATAAAGGACAGCAGCTGGTAAGCTCTGAGTTGGTGTGTCCTCACTGCAAGGTCCCATGGGCTGGGGGAGGGGTGCAGAGGAAAACCTGCATGGGCGGATTGGAGAGCCAGAGGTGCAGCGCTGGGCAGACACTCCCATGCTGCCTGGAGGTGGGCAAACCCCTTCCCCAGTCCACTCCTACCACCAGTGCAGTGAGCTCAAGCCCCAGGATAAAAACAATGCAATTGAGTATTGCGAGCTCTTCCCTGCCTCCAAACCACCATGGAAGGGGACTAGGAAGACAAGTTGAAGCGGCGGGGGGCGGGGGTGGCCCAGGTCTGAGGCCACATGCATGGCGGGACCCTGGGGAAGCAAAACCCAATAAGTAGAGATGTCCATGTGCCGGTGGCTGCCTCTAACCAAGGCCATCAGGCAATCCATGGCGGGGCGATGCTGGGAGTTCAAGCCAGAGATCGTTAGCAAGCTGTGCTACTCTAACACAGCAGCTGCTGCCCCAGGCCAAAGGCCACTGAATCATTTGATGGGGCAGCAGGCACTGGGTACATGGGGCCATGCATGCAACAGAGGCCTCAGGCCACTCAGTGACCAGTATAATGGGAAATCACTGGCACTGCCCCCCCCACGAGGCCGTATCTGCCTGCAGCTGAAGGCCACTGGGTGGTCCACTGAGGAGGGAGGTCCGGCCACCAAGTTGCATGCACAGTGGCAAGACTAAGCTCCCCAATGTGTGGAAGAAACTGCTGAAGAATGCCTTCCAATGGGTCAAAGCACAGCTGCCCCATGGGGGGGGGGGTGCAAATACAGCAGTGGCACTGGCCACCAGCAGGCCCCAGCAGAGGATTGTCTGTATCCCCCGACATGCAAACACTGATCCCCACGGCCATCCAAGACAGCATCCCCAGAGCTGCAGGCCAAGTGGGGAGGCATGCAACTTTACCTTGGAACCCTGAGCCAGCATGATTGTGGCCAGGGGTCATTTTGTAGAAAAAGAGGTGCAGGAGCTCATTAGCATAACTCATTAGCATAACTTATTTGCATATGCTACACCACCTGACATCACCGGAAGTATGTCAGAAGACAAGAAAGGAGGGGGGGAGAGAGAGAGAGAGAGAGAGAGAAAGAACTGGCAGAGAGGGGACAGCTACTAATTCAAGCCTCAGAAATACCACTATTCTGGGAAGATAACTTCGGTGGTGGCTGAAGCCTTCAGAAGGCTGGTTGGAGGAACAAGGACCTTTCCAGGGGATGGGGTCATTTTGCTGCAGCCATGACACAAGCAGGCATTCCCCCGTGGGGGGGGGGCTGGCACTAACTCCTGGAGCTGCGCTCCCCTGAGCTCCTGCTCGAAATGACCCGATTGTGGCTGCGGTGGCTCCCAACTAACCAGTGAGGCTGCCACTGAAGCGAAGGAGTTCTGCTTGTGTGCTGCAGACAAAGTTGTTCCACCATCATGAAGCCACAATCGGAGTGGCTCCACCCACTCCCCCCCCCCCAAGCAGCCTCTTGTTCCCTCACTTTTACCAGTTGCTCAATAGGAGCCCTGGATGGGCTGGTTCCTGCCTTATGGGCCTTCTGTTTGACACCCCCTGAACTAGAAAGCTGATAGACAACAGCTACCTAAGTTAAATAGCAAGAAAAGGTGGACTGAGGCAACTCTATGATCATGGGCTGAAGAGCAGAACCACCACTAAATCATAGGGAGAGAAAATAAAACTGCACCACCTTGTAATCTTAAAGTAATCTTAAATCTTACTCGGGGGGGGGGGTTATGCATTGTATCACAGGTTTCCTTCCTTGTCTTTGGAATGGAATGAAGTTTCTCCCAAGTAATGGGTACATTTTCTTCCAGTTTAAGATTAGAATCCTAGCTCACTATTGTACCTATAGCCAGGGGCATAGACTTTCGTAAAATCCGGGGGGGGGGGGCTCGCTGGGGATGTCCCCCCCGCCAGGAAACCTCTGCGCCTCCCCGGGCGCCTCCCCGGGCCCTCTCTCTCCCCCCCCCACTCTTTCCCTCTCCCTTCGCGTCGTAGGCGCCCACCAGCAGCTTGACCACCTCCAGGTGCCCGTGCATGGTGGCCAGGTGAAGGTGGTGTAGCCGCCACTGGTGCGCGTGTTGATGTCGACGGGCAGGCAGCGCGGGTGGGCGAAGTTGACCAGCAGGGCCAGCAGCTCGTGCCACCCAGTGCCAGCAGGTGAAGCCTGTGATGAAGTCCCACCTGGAGAGCAGCACCGGCTCGCACCTCAGCAGCCCCTCCAGGCTCTCCCAGCGCCCGTCCGAGGTGCACAGCATCCAGGCGTGCTCCAGCGGATCCAGCTCGCTGGGGATATTCCCCCCCCCCCGCCGGGAAACCTCCGCGCCTCCCCGGGCCCTTCCGAGACCTGCCAGCTGCTGCTGCCGGGGCCTCTCTCTCTCCCCCCCCCCACTCCTTCCCTCTCCCTTCACGGGGAAAAGAGGGAGGGAGAGGGAAGGATGGAAGAGTGGCGTGGGGGGGAGGCACTGGTGGCAGCAGCTGCCGGCCTCGGAAGGGCCCCGGGAGGCGCGGCGGCAGGCACTACATTTTCCCGGGGGGGCTCAGTCCCCCCCGGGAAATTTCGGGGGAGGCTCGAGACCTCGAGCCCCCCCGTAGTCTACGCCTATGCCTATAGCAACTCTTTCTCTTCCTATCCCCATGGCAAACAAATGTGTTACCTAGGTGGGCTATGAAAGAACAGCCCATATTTCCTGTTCAATAGAGTTTATTTATTTAGAATTCTTCTATGCTGTCACAATATTAAAACAAGCAATTAAAAACAAACCATAAAAACTCTGCATAATGTTGGAAGAGAAGGACTAAATGCTGTCTCTTAGCCTCAGCCTCCAGAGGGGAGTTACAAGAAAGTCAGATAGATAGACAGGAAAACTGTGAGCATCCTTCCTGTTTACTCTTCTGCCTCTGTCCCTTTGATGTTAGATTGATACTCTCAGGGAATTGCTTCCTTCTTTCTCTGTTTTCTCTCTCACACACATGAACACAAAGAAGGAACATATTTCTCTCCATCTTTGGCACCAGTTAGATTAGATTATATCCCTATCTCTCAAACTGCACTATCTAGAATGTAGTTTCTTGAATAAAGGATCCTTATTAGTTTGAAACTGACAAACTCTGTAACTCTGTAACTTTGCTAGCACATAAAAACAAAGAAGCTACTGCTGCACTCTACTAAATAAAATGGAGATTACTGGCTTGCTATACCAGTGAATTTAACACATAAAACAGAGGCAGGCCATTAAAAAGCTGGGAAGATAAAAACCCCAATTAAAAGCCAGGGTGAAAAAAATTATGTTTTGGCCTGGCTTGTAAAAGAAAGCAAATTACATGCTGGACAAGCCTCAAGTGGTAGGGTGTTCCAGAGGCAATTGTGAGACAGGCACTGCCTAATTTCAGCCTAAGAATCTATGCGACTAAAACATCAGCAGGTCCATTTACCTCCCTTCTGCCCAAGTCTGAACTGTATATTAGGCCTTGTTTGAATAGGACCTAATGGGGGGCAGGGGGAGGTCACAGTTGACTTATGGGGACCTTAGGGTATTCAAGGCAAAAGATGTTCAGAGGTGATTTGCCATTGCTTGCCTCTGCAAAGCAACCCTTGACTTCCCATCCAAGTACTAACCAAGGCTGACCCCGCCTGGGCTGTCCAGGGCAGAGGAGGGCCAAATCACACAACCCTAATCCTCTAAAGGCATAGCAGCAACAGCAGCAGCTTCCTCCTTAACAGTTCTCTGACCAACTTTCACTCAAGCAAGGCCTGTTGGGGTTGAAGGGGGAAGAATGAAAAAAAATGGGCCAGTTTTAATATATGATGCATCCTTCTCAGAAAATTTAAAAAAACACCCTCCTATTCTATCAGTGGCAATCTATTGACATAAGCAAGGCAAAACAGTACTTTCCACCAAGTCATCCCTCCACCCCCCACGTTAGGAAGTGAAATTAGCAGAAGTGAAAATGCTATAGTGTTAGTGAATCCTTCCATAGCCTCATGTACTCCCCAAAGAACTGCGCTCTCTTGGAAAGATTACCAACCACACATTACATGATGCAAATACACTAGCAGGAAATTAAGTAAAAGAATAACATGATCTAAAACTATTTATTGGTTTCTTTGCTAAGCAGGGCTGACTGTGGGAAGTACTTGGATGGGAGACCTCCTTGACACACCAGATGTGGGAGGCAGGGGCAGGCCTTATTCAGCCACCTCTTTGAATAGCCTTCACGCCCCAGCAGGGGTCAGTTACCAGAGGTTGCCATGACCTCCGGGTGCACACACAGTCGGTCACCAGAGGTTGCCATGACTTCCAGGTGCATAAACATTCACACACACACACACACACACACACACACACACACACACACACATGCATATATGAAAAATACAAAAAAACACTAAAAAAATGTGGCCCTCAGTAACAATCACCAAGATTTAAAAACCAATAATGCTGCTGAAGCTAGGGAAGGCTCCTAGAAGCAATATGATCTCCCCAGTATTGATCAAAACCAATATCAACTGGTGGGCACCAATGTTGGCTATGTTTTTCACACATATTGACCACTCAGCCCAGATACCTAGGGATGGGGGCCCGGCTATTATTGTCCCATTATTTAAGATGAGAAAGGAGAAAGGACAAACCCTTCAGATTACTACTCAATTAGCCTTCTTAGTGTGGTCAGCAAGTTTATTCAAGACACTTATATTGGAAACTCTGGGACTAGATGGACCAAGAAAATATATGAATGGAGGAGCAGGCAGGTTTTAGAGCTGGTCACTCAACTGTAGATCAGTGTTTGATCCTGCATCATTTAGCAGAAAAATACAGCTCTAGACCACAAGGGGCACTATATGCCTCTTTTGTTGATTTCAAAGCTGCCTTTGACAGTATCCCCAGACACAGACTATGGGCTAAGCTTGAGAACTCTACAACTGATAAAAGATTATACGTACTTATTTGCATGCTCCATGAAAGTAATTTCCTTAGGGCAGGGGTGGGCAAATGGCGGCCCGGGGGCCACATGTGGCCCGCCACAGAGTTTTTTGCGGCCCGCCAAGACAGTTGGACACTGTCAGCACCTGAGGAGCTGCAGCTTGAACTTATTGACATGCAGTCAGATCACACTGTGAAAGAAATGTTTAATGCTGTGACATTAGTTGACTTTTACAAATCTTTGTCTGCTGAAAAGTTTCCATGTATGAAGAAATTTGCTGGGAAAATGTTCTCTATGTTTCGGTCTACATATATTTGTGAGCAAAGTTTTTCTTGCATGAAGATCAACAAGAGTAAATATAGACATTAACAGACATTTGACAGACATTAACTTGCAGGCTGTGATGAGAATCTCAACAAGCCATCTCACTCCTGATTTCCAAAAAATTGTAGAAAAGTGTGATAGGGTACATTCGTCTCATTAAACGGATTCTAAAATTAAATGTGCTTGCAGCTATAGATGATATGAAATTAGCACAATAAATAAATTGAATAAAACTACCACTATTTAATTTAATTTATATTGATTGATTTCTATGATACAATTTATACCTTTTCTGAAATGCAAAGTTAACTAATGAATGCAGTCATTTTAAAAGGTGCGGCCCTCCGCTAACCTCTGCTCCCACAAAGCGGCCCCCGAGCCAAAACAATTGCCCACCCCTGCCTTAGAGTAAGATGCAGCCCCCAGGGCCAACTGTCTGGTAGGGTCCCATTGGCTAAAGAAGTAAAACAGGGATGCATCCTGGCACCTCTACTTTTCAACTTCTGTATTAGCTCCGTAGTGTGGGCGTTAACAAACCCAAGTTTCTATCCTCCTAAACTAGCAAGAAGAGTGATCTCCGCCTTACTATATGTGGATGATACAGTAATTCTATCTCATTTGCAAGTAGACCTAGGAGAGCACTTTGGGCCTTTACTATACACTGCCAAGAGAAATAACTTGTAATAAATTACTGAAAAACTAAAATCCTCACCTTTACCAAAAGCGTGAGAGACATGCATGGAAGACTGAGGGACATGATATGGTCTAGTCTTATTTACTTATTTATTTATTATATTTATACTCTGCCCTCCCCGCAAATGGGCTCAGGGTGGCTTACAGTGTTCGGTACTATGTACCTAATCAGCATAAAACATTAAAACAGTTTAAAACAATTAGATTTAAACAATCATACATTTAAAATGCTCGCAGTACTGCACAATTCATGCATCACAATAGATAGCGCGCTCTGAGATCTGGTATCATAGTTCCTTATTCAGCTGCCTTCCAGCCTCCCACGGACATATATCTCCATCTCCACACCAGGGCCAGCCCTCACCAGATGTTCAAATGGTAATAGTTGGTGGTGGTGGTGGGCAGCTCCTAATTGAAGGCCTGGTGGAAGAGCTCCATCTTGCAGGCCCTGTGGAACTGCATAAGGTCCTGCAGGGCCCTGATCTCCTCCGGGAACTCATTCCACCGGTAAGGAGCCACCACTGAAAAGGCCCTGGCCCTGGTGGCCATGAGGTTGACAGGGTAGTGGGTCAACAGGGTCATGGAGAGCCCAAGCATTGCATATGGCTGAGAATGTCCACAGAATGATCTCAGCCATTCTGAGATGAGATTCTTCTTTAGAAAAGGGGCTTCCTATATCCCTACAGCAATCATAACTAATGTATGGCTCCCAGTTTTGTCTTTACAAAGATCTTCACCCCTTAGAAACAGTGCAATCCAAGTTTTTGCGATCAATATTTGGAGTCCTTCAGTGTATATCCAATGCTCTCCTCAGGCTGGAGGCAGGGATGGTTTCACTCAAGGCATGCATGTGGGTTCAAATAACCACTTTCAGGACTTTTTTTCTGGGGGAACACGCCAGAGTGGGGTTCCGGAACCTCTTTAACAACATTATTTTTAAAATGTTTAAAAGTTCATGAGTTTTCAGTATACAGATTGAAAACTTCATTTTCCTCTGGAGAGTTCTGGCACCTCTTTTTCCAAAAAAAGCGCCCTGGTTAAAATTAAACTGTAACTCCCAGGAACTTACCCTCTTATTCTTAGAGATAACCACAGCTCAAATTGGCTGAGAACTGTCAAAGGAAAATTGCAAGAGTACGATTTCTCCCCTTCGACCCTGTTACATCTAGGCTTTCAGAAAGCCAAAGAAATACTAAACAACAGATTTGGGACCTGCCCTTCAGTCTGATAGGGCCTGCCTGCAGCAGCATCCCACAGTAACCCTTTCTTGCCAGCAGATTATTTAACAGCATTAGAAGTCCCTAAATGCCGAATAATATTTACCCTAGCACGCCTTGCCCTCAGGCTTTTTGGAAGTCTGTATTCCTCTGTAATCCTCATATACAACCGGTGTGTCCCTGCCGAATGGGAAAGGTTGAGACCCTAGAGCATATATTATTGCACTGCTCCTATTATAGTGACATGCATTCACAATATATCA